>OX454335.1:27675820-30296129 GCA_949716465.1 Chalcosyrphus nemorum
AACAGATTTTCGTAAAAATTCGCTGTTTTAGGAGGGTACGCGAACGGTCCTATACTAATTAGACATATTTGACAGTTTTCACAAACCAGGCAAAACAAATTTCTCTCGCGAGCGCTTTCTTCTATAAAAAACTACGAAAATTCTCCATACTCGAGAAGTTTTTTGTGAAAATTCGGTAAAATTTCGGAGAAAATCGTTGTTTTGGACGAGAACGCGATGGATCTCAAGGAAGATAGACGTTTTTAGTTTTAGAATCTACCTTCCATTCCTTCTCTACGACTCTATTTAATTTGCGTGAAAAAAAAAAAAACAGTATTTAATAAATAATATTGAAATTATATTAATTTATTGTATTTATATATATTCTAATAAGTGTATGCATATAAAAATGATTTATTTATATCTTTTGCATGTATCACATTGTTTTTGTTTTTTACATTTAAGAGTTATAGTCCAAAATATTAACTGACGAGTTTAGTCTTCTTTTTCGACTTTTGGTGTAAGCAATGGATAATTATGAATTTCGTCGATAAGATCCGGTGGATGTGAGTTGTTTTCTTTAAAATATTCTGCACCATTTGCATTTTTTTCATTAGTTATCGCAGTAGTATTATTATTCGCCAGTTTTTGTACTTGGTTTAACGAGGTAAGTGCGGTAAGTAATTTACCTGCTATCGATTTTTCAAATTCCAATCTCTCTCTTTCGAGTTCTAAACGCTGTTTTTGGATTTCATTGTTTTCAGTTTGCATCAATATTAATTTGTTGAATAATATTTCCATGCCTATAAAAAAGAACAAATTTTAAGAAAAATTAGGAAATAATCAAAATATAGAGGAGAATCAAAATATCAATCAAAATATGTAGGGGGAAACTAAAATTAATTCATGCTTATTCTGTATTTCGCGGCGAATCGACATCTACTCGAATTGAGGTGAGTGACATTCCAGGTTTCGATATCGTTCGAGATGCATTGTTTGTTCATTCATGCCATTTTCCATTGGGCAAAAACCAAGTCTTTCTTTGATCTTCCGAAGGGAAAAATCACTGCCAATCTAAGTTCTTCGGAAGCATTTTCGCATCCCGCTTTCATTTAGGAAGAAGCACAGAATACAAAAACACACATAAACTCTTTCATTGCATTACTTGTCAATGTCATATGGCTCAGTGACTTTTCATTGTTGAAACAGAAATAAAAAAAATATGGCGCGTAACCAACACGTACACTGTTGAGCGGAAGGCAAATGGCATGTTCAAGAGGAATCTTGAGTTAAACCAATAGAAAATGAATTTACTCACTGTATTCTAGGTCATTTTTCATCTAAGCAAAAACGTTTGTCAAGTCCACTCACTTCGGAGAAGCGATCTATCGTAGAAAAGGTGGAAAAGCCTACTTTCTGCATATCCTTCTCGCTTCTTTCCTACTATTTTATTGGTCAATTCACGCCAAATATAAATATGTGTACGTGTGTCATAGTTTTATTTAGTCACTTTTTTATAAAAAAAATATTTTGATAGCTAAACCGTCTTAAAGCTGATTTCGCTATGTAATTCAGTGGACTTCAATAATGAACTCCTGTCACTCTAAACATAGAAAGGTTCACTCGAATGAAGTTTCTTATTCGAGTGAAATGTTTCTCGAGGAAATCCAGAATAAGGGTGACTAAATTCTTGGCACAGAATTAAGAAAAAAGATTATTACTTACTATGTACATGTACAATCTAATAATTGATCAAAAAGTTAAATCTTACTTATATCTTTCACCGTAGACGTAGCCTCTGTATTTAGTGGTTTTGGTGTTTCTGCTGAGTTCTTTAATACCATAGGTTCCGATATGTTTGTTGTTTGAATATTAGGACTTTGCATAAGATTTCCATTCACAAAAGGAGCCTCTTTTGCTGTCGTAATACCTGTTGTCTTTCCATTTTGAAATGCATTGACGAGTAGGACTTTCATTCTTCCTCCGCCTTGTGACGTAATAATGCCATTATTTGCTTGAGCATTCGGTTGAGTGCAAATTATTCTTTGCTGAGGCTGTTGACGGATCTGTATTGGTTGCGGTTGTGGTTGTGCATTCTGTTGGAGTAAAAAATTCGTTGGAACTAAGGAGATTTTTCCCGTATTGGAGACTGAATTTCCTTGTTTTGATATTAATATTGATTGAGGAACTGGTGCAGGCGTCGGGGATGTTTGTAGCAATCCATTTAGATTATTGTTATTAAGAAGCGAACGACTGTGAGAAGTTTTCGTTATCGAGTTGCTGTTGGGTACTTTAATGTAGTCTGGAATTCTCGAAGACGGAACTTCTGTATTGCTTGTTCTGTTGAAGATAATGAAAGAAAGGTTTAATTATTTTTATTAGGAAACAATTAATGGGAAAGATATGAAACACATAAATAATTATTAGGTAACAAGAATCCCATGGAGGCAAAATCTAAAGGTTGAACTATAATATTTGAAATCAATTGAAAGCTAATGTCAAAATTCTAGGTTAAGTATCCTTCACTGCAGTTATTTCCACAAGTTTCTTATCCCTTGTTCTCCCTTTCAAATTAACTAGCGTCGTGGCCGGTTACTCAGTAAGAGGGTATTTATATCCCCTTTTGTGCCTCAAGCACACTTGTGAAGCATCTGTCAAGTACCTTTGCCGGTTGTGTATTTAAAATTTACTTTAGATAATTCATTTTGTTCATTATAAAATAATTTTCCAGCTGGCTGTCAATACGAAAGGGCAAATGAAGACGCACTTTCGGAAGAAAGCAAAAGTCACGGAAAATTTAACCAATCGAAACGAAAAGCTATTATTGTCGTTCAATACAAATTCTGTGTATTCGCAATGGGTCGCAAGTGGTCGTACGAAACAATTTTTCTATTAGGGTTAAGCCTTAACTTCTTACATAAATAAACATATATTTCTGCACTTATAGAAGGGACTTAAAGCTGAACCACAAGTTTTTAAAGGGCAAGTAGAGCGAGTGGAAGAAATTAAGTGGGTTTTTCGTTCGGTTTTGACATAAAGCTAATCCCAATGAAGGTCATTATAAGAGACCTAGAACTACGAATAAGTACTCGAACGGGTTGAATAATACACTCACCCCAATTCTTGAACTCGAATACGACAGTCGAATCCGACCATAGACTTATATAGTTATTACAAAGCCGTATATTTGTTCGCAAGATTCGACTGTCGTATTCGAGTTTAAGAATTGGGTTGACGTTTTGACAGGTTTGACAGTTTTCACATACCGGCCCAAATAAATTTCTTCCACTAAAATCTACTACAAACTCTCTGTCGTTAGGGCTCTCTTCTGTGAAAAACTACAAAAATTGTCCATACTTGAGCAGGTTTTTGTAAAACTTCGTTGTTTTGGGAGGGTACACAAATTAAACTTTTGTTGACTTGATCATTTAACTTGAACCAGCTGACACTGGCGTAAAAATAAAATACTCACATTTCAGTTTCCTGGAGTTTAACATCTTCATCATCACCTAACGGTTCTTCTTTTGGAATTATTAGCGGCGTTTCCTCAATATCATTGTTGTAATCATCTGTGCATTTTTCCTCTTTAATATTTCCAAAATCATTAACACCTTCTATATAATCCATGATTGCATTATCATCACAATTCATACGCGCATCATTCTCATCAAATACATCGCCTTCAGTGACATTGCTGTCATAACTATTTTCCTCCGAATTCTGTGCATTTAAATATGATGACTTACTCGCTCTCGCTCTCAATTTCATACTTTCTTCCTTTTCATTTTGTTCCACTTCTAGTTGGTATTTAAGCGATGGCTTTGGTATCTCATCGGGACGAACACTAAATACCGAACGCGTCATTATCTCATGCATTGCTGCGTAATGTTTCCAAGATGAACCGTTAATTGCGCCCGAATCAATATCTTTCTTTAATCGATTATAAAAGCATTTTAAATTCTTTATTCGTGTATTTATCTCCTCGGGAGATCTTTTATAACCGTATTCACTCATTTTATCAGCTAGTTTCGATATAACATTATATTTCCTATGCGAGGTTATCAGAGTCCTTTGTAGCAAAGGATCACCCCAAAGTGTTATGAGTAGTTTCGTTTCTTCGGTATCGAAATTTGGATTACGCCCTGGATCCTTTTTAGACGAACCCAGTAGAACTCGATTATTTGACACCCACTTTTCGTTTTTACGCTTCACTTTAAGACGTTTCATTTCGAATGATTTGATTTACACCTAACAAATACCACAAACTAGTATATTCGAGGAGTTTTACTGAAATATTTTAGAAAAATCGATAGGAAATTGCACGGTTTCGTTTTTTTGTTGTCGTTTTTTGGGGATGAAATACACAGCGCAGGTTAAAATGAATCCTTCGAACGACTACTCCTCGTGAGGTAAATTAATAAACGCTTACGCTTGCTTTGTTTTTAAAAATTTTGATTTTTGTACTCTACTTTACTTTGTGTTGTCTATTATTTGAATGGATGTTCTGCCACAACAAAGTCGACACTGCACACGAGTGTGCATATCATGAAATCGTTTAGGCAACTACTAAAAATGTATTCCTGTTGTGCGCATCCCTTTTGACTGCACATGTGCTGTGTGTATTTCCAATTTTACATACGCGCATGCCTTTTTTGGAATCTATAAAACCTTTGAGTTGAGCATTCAACCACCACCAAAGGAACTTTAGGCAGGGGGTGGATAGCACATACATATATAAATGTATACTCATATATGCGTACTCGTACATGAAAATAGGCAGTGCAGAAGGATAGGGATTTAAATGCTCTGGGGATGGTGTTTTTATGAATTAGGTTAGAAGTTATATAGACTTATACTATCTTATTTTGTCGAAAATGACAGCTTGCTCTAAAAAACTAATTTGTCTGTTTTTTTCTTTCTAACATGGCTAGCAGGCTAGGCATCTATCTGCTAGAGTTGTTCTGCGCAAATGTTCAAATTTTTGGTTAATTATTTTGTTCTCTCTGTCAAGTACCAAAAGTAGGTTCGTTAGGGTACTTTTGGCAATAAAATTCTTAGATTATTAAATTTCAAAAAGTGAAGGTAAAATTCTTTCAAAAGAGAACTAAAATTTCGAAAAAGTAAACGAACGGGTTGCACAAGAAAAAGTAGATTTGACAGATTGAACAGTTTTTCACAAACGAACCCAAATTTTTTGCACTAAATAGGAAAATTTCTTAATCTCTCATGAGCGCTCTCTTCAGTAAAAAAACAATACGAAATTTCTTTTGTACTCGAATAGCTTTTTGTAAAAATTCGTAAAATTTGTATTAATAAGATTTTTAGGGGGGAGGGAGGGACCTAGCATTCAATAACGGTACAGTCCAAGTTACATATCTACTAACCAAAATGTTAGTGGGTCACATACCTAAGTCTATTTAGAAAAAATCGATTTTGTTTCTCAATATATTAAAATAAAAACCACCCTTTTGATTCGGTTTAACTGTACAACTTGCGTACATGTATAATTTTGCCTTGCGTTCTTTGCTTCCCTTCACACACATACATAGATGTACAGAAATATTTAAGTTGAGACAAAATCGCCCCTTTAATGCGCATTGCTTTTCGATGCACCTGCGTGGTTTTGTATTCAGAAACTTAAATTTTTATATTTTAGCAAGTTATGCGCATGCCTTTTGTATGGAATGAGAATACACATGTGTTGGAATAGAGTAAATTAACTATGCAGACTTACTCTTACTAAGGCTTATATGCGTCTGCAAAGAGGGTATATCTACCACCCCTACATAACTATAAATATTAGGTTTGAGTGAATCAGTATGTCATCGTTTCTTTTTTAAATTTTTGTTATCAAAAAAAAATGTGAAGAATATTAGAAAAAATCACTCGTTATTCCTTGAATGAAATAAAATTAAAATGAGCAACAATCATCGAGCTTAAAATTGTCACCAGAAGAGTAGCCACTTTCAAGTTATTTAGACTTAAAAGGGGCTACTCATATCTATAGAATTTAAATATACCTGGCACAAATATATCCACTTTTTTTTAAATATTTTCAACCCTCTAAACTAAAGCAATGATTTCGTTTATCGTCCTCTAGATCCCGATTTCAATTTGGATTGTTACTATATGGGAGTCAGACTTCTAAGACCAAAATCGAGCAGTATAAACCAAAGAACGATTCGACCCCAAATCTAGCAGGATTTTTTCCCAGTGAAATGGATAAAACCACTTTTTTTTCATGTTTCAACTCCTTTTTAGTTGCTGTTAAGTTACTTAGCGGAAAAGAAGAGATAGAAGGAGGCTGAGGAGTAGTAGCGACAAATAAGAGTAGGTGTCTTTTATGCATTCTCATGCTACCTACTAGTCCTTCTAGACTATCTACTAATGAACATATAAATAGAACTTCCACTTAAAAAATTCAACTTACATTTCATCGTCAGCTCTCTGATAATCAGCATCCTCATCGATAGGTTCTTCTTTTGGAATAACTAATGGCGTTTCCACTACATAATCGCTGTCAGGATCTTCCTCCTCCTCTTTGATTTTAAGTCTATCATCATCATCAATCTCCATGCAGTCCATAGCAATATGTTCGTTTATTTTATCCTGCGACTCATCAGCGGCATTGACAATGTTCACCTGTTCGATATTAGCCACCCGTGGTAAAGACGGCTCCTCCGCCATAACTCCAAGTAATCCTCTTTCTTGTTGTTCGCGTCTTTCCACTTCTAGCTGATATTTTAATGAAGGTTTCGGAACCTCATCTGGACGAACACTAAATATCGAACGACTCATAATCTCATGCATTGCATCGTAGTGTTTCCAATTTGAGGTGCCACCCATTTCGACGTCCTTCTTAATTCGGTTATAAAAACATTTTAAGTTTTTAATGCGCGTATTTATCTCATCCCTTGATCTCTTGTATCCATATTCGCACATCTTTTCTGCTAGCTTAGCAATGACCAGATGTTTTCTATGGGTTGTTATAAGGGTCCTTTGAGTCTTGGGGTCACCCCAAAGGGATATTAGTAATTTTGTTTCTTCGACATCGAAATTAGGATTACGTCCTGGGTCTTTTTTCGCAGCACTGTTCAAAACACGATTATTTGACACCCACATATCACTTTTACGTTTCATTCTTAACCGATTCAGTTTTGAAATTTTAAGTTACGCGAATGCGAAGGAAGTTAAAAGTTCGCCAAATGTAGTAGGCGATTATTTATGGAAAAATCGATGCTGCAATATTTTTAAGCAAAAGTCAAGAAGAACCTTTTTGAACAAACTTTTTTCGTAATTAATAAAGAAGTAACTTTTTTCACGAATCTATCTATAATCTTTCGCGTAAGATTATTACTTTATTTTTTGGATTTTTTTTTTATTTTGAATGAGAATGATTGTCTAAGCTAAGTGCAACGCGTATGCTGAACAGACAAACATTACTTTTGGCATCGTCGTGAGTAACTTTCTTTTACGGACTTTAGAAGACATGCATGTGTGTGTGTGACCAACACATTTAAGCGTTGGAAAATCAACCCGGCTCCGGATGTTATGCGCATAACCTTTCGATGCTCATGCGCTCTTGATGAACTTAACGTTTTTGCGATTTATGGAAGGCGCATTATGTTTATTTGGATTGGGAAATCGTTATACTTAAAAACTAAGAGACATACCTACATATGGTAGTATAAGTAGGGTGAGATTACGGTAATGGTGCAGTGTGAATTGTCCGTGAATTATACAATAAGCATAAGTAGGTATAACTGATTTTGAGTGTATTGGCTACTGTTTGGGCTTATTGTTATGCTTATGCACAAATATACATTTCTCGTTTTTTTAACAAACGAAAACAGTAACAATTTAATAAAAAAAAAATTAATTATTTACAAACATATGGAAAATTTAAAATCCCTTAAATCTAACCTTTCCTTTCAGATATAATGTGCATAATAGGTATGTTCCCGTACTTTCTGCACCAAAAGTCGCTACTTGTCAAATTTCTAAAAGTAGGGCTAAAATTCTCCCAGAGAAGGACAAATGTCCAAAAATGTACGGGAGCGGTTGAACAAAAAAGCTGTCGACTTTTTAGGCGTCATTTTTTTTTTTTTATTGATTTACTTCAAATTATTTAGCCAGCCAAGAACAACACAACCGTTTGACTGAACTCAGAAAATTTCTCAAAGAAATTTCTAGGACTAAAATTCGCAGCATGGTGAAATTTCTTACTCCGTCTTCTGAAAAACAAAGAAACTTTGATGTACAACAGGGAACAGGAATTCGCTATTTTTCGTAAAACCTAATAACATCTCCATCTAGTAAAATTCAACTAGAAGACATTTTATCTATGTTCAAATAGTTAAATAGAGTTGGCGTTGATTTTACTGGATTTTTAGTCAACAGATTCTATTATTTCTAACTATTATTTCTCCTTAACTACTCAACAAAAATGTATGAAAAGTTTCTCTTTTACTTTTTTGTTACGCTTCGAGATTTATGTAAACGCAAATCGAGTGCAAAGTAAATGAGATTGAATTAACACGACCCAGTCGCCAGACTCCAAAACACTAGAGGAAAAGGAAGATTTTTTTTCCCAGAAAACACCAACAAGTCTTCGTTGTTTAGGCGAAGTTATTGAACGAAAACGAAAGCCTAAAAATATTTCTATTCCAAATTTAGGCAAATTAATAAATATTTATCTCATATTTTTGCATTTCACATTGTGCGGCCTTCTGTAGCGCTAGCTGGTAGTAATACTTCGAGTCTGGACTGTAGTCATAGCGTTAGGTAATGTACACGTTACGTTAACGTTAGCGAAATCTTTAAAAAAAAGTCTAATGCAATGAACTTTGTTGCAATTTCAAAAGTGCGATAATATCTTTGTTCCTAATCAATTTATTTGCCTTTTTGCATAAATGGAAAAAATGCCAGAAAATTTAAGGACAAAATACCTGTGATCTTGGGAAAATGCCTGAAGTTTTTATATTTATTAATGATACTTTGTGGATGCCATGGCTCAGTGGTTAGTGGGTTGGACTACTGTGCCAAGAGTTCCAAGTTCGAATCATGGAAATTACCATAAAAGTTTTTCTCACTGCTTCCCTTCTTGCGAGCGTCTGACAAACATCCAAGAGTATTTACTGTCATGAGAAGCTTCTATAAAACTGTAGGTCCTTCCTGAACGTGTAGAAATACAAATACACCTAATATTTATTATTCTTTAATGGTAATTTATTTAAGGCCCGAACAATTTTCTTTGAATTTCATATTTGAGCTAGTGTAAGGCTTACAGAGTTGGAGCAGTGTTGTCAAAACAACCACGGTTTTCCGAATTGTTTCCGGCCTTTTCAAATAGTTTCTGTACGACTTTCATGTACATTTCTGTACTGCCTTCAGCTCAATTGTAATATTTCACGCTTTTTCAATAAGGTTAAGACTAAAATTGTATTGCATTTGTGTTGTATAATTTGTTTAGAACCAAGAGTAAGCCCTCAAGCTGTTCCAAGTGTGCACACATAAATAGGACCACCGTTTCAAACTTATTAGATATATTAAATAATTGAAAATTGTTCCCGGCTATTAAAATTTACGCTAATAACTATTACATGTTTAGTTGTGTTTAAATATCCATAAAGCAGTAGTAAAAAAGTCGGTAAACGATTTTATCCATTTATTTCTTTTTCTTTTTTCATTGTCATGAATCAACCAACAACAAGTGAAACCTAGCAGAATTTATATTCGGATCTCTGTTATTCAGTTTTGGATACAGCACCTAAATTAAAAAGGTTTCAAAGGTTTCATTGGATGCCATTTTGTTCGGGAAAAACTTCGTTATCGACGATGCAGTGGAACTCATTTACATTACCGATACAGGAAATTATTCACTTTGCGGATGTGACGTTGCCAAAAAACTGTTTTCCCCCGCAGATTCCGCGAAAATGCCGGGTAAATTTGTCTATATTGTGTTACAAACCTATTGACAGTAGCAAGATGATCATATGTATTTCTCTGGTGAATTCTGCCTCACAATACACTGTTCGGCTTCTTCATAGTTATTGGGTACTGACTCGCGTCTGTGTACAACACTACGCCTATTGCAAATGTTGTAATCTATTTTCCACTTTTTGTGCGATTGTTATACCATTTCCAAACGCATCTACCTAACCTAAAATTAAAAAGTTTTTTATTCTTATTTCGAAATGATTGCAAGATAATATTGCAATTATACGTATGTACATACATATGCATATTGCAAAGTTTCAAATTCAAATACTTTGACAGTTCTTTGGAAAACTTGACCATCTAAATGTTGCTTAAACTATTTACATTTGTTTTTATTTATCTATTAGTTTGCGCATGTGTTGCAAATGTTTACGTATGCCTTGTTCGATATACACAGAACGTCACTTCAAATAAAATAAACTTGACTGCTATTGAAATGGGTATTTCATATTATTAAAATTTGTACAACTTGAATGTATTTTAACAAATATTTAATTGCAAAAATTTAACTCATAAACAAAACTAATTTGAGTGAGGTGGTGCTTTGCCATGCCATTTTTTGTTTAGATTATGTTTCTACCATGAAATAGTTTTATAAATATAAAGTTCTAAACTAATTGTTAATTGAGTAAGTTTATGTACTATTGTAGTGTGCCTTTACAAATGATCTAAATATAAGAGTGTTTTATTTAAGTCATAACAAGACATATGTAGTATCTACCTTTATTTTTGTTAAAGACGTAGGTCAAGTAACACTTATCTAATGAAGAATTTCATGAATAGTCGCAAGGCTATAGAGATTTTATGTCAGGGTAGGTCCTCAGAGATTGTAATCGCAATAAATGTGCTCCAATTCTTTGTTCGTTTTTTTGTGAATAAGAGGTGTATTTGTATAAACAATATGATTTTTGCTCGCCGCGAGTTATATGTATTAATACACATTGTGTAAGGTAAAAGATTGTGGTAATAAGTTTTGAAATTTCGTAAGGACTAACACTCATGAACGCAAGTATTAACATTCAATTTATAAAGGGTAGATTGTTGTAGATTTCATTGGCTACTCTACTGTAGACTATAAATATTCTTTACATCATCAAAAGCTCCACAGCTCCAAGCGATTATTATGTGCTAAATAACTTGCACTGATAAAACACGAATTTCGGTAAATGGTTGGGAAACGGATTTCAAAATCTGTACGCCTAACAAAACATACGTAAAATTTAGTGTTTTACAATGTTTTACATTGAGCCCGTTCCCAACACTTCGTTAATTTACTTGCCAAAATACTTTTGCTCCGGGATGACAGATTTTGTCCTAGAGGTCGCTATATTCATTAAGGGACCATTATTTAGATAGTAATAGGCATGTAACAAAACTAGCATTCACAAAAAAAATATCTGAACAGTTTCATAATCGTGGTTCTAGGAAGGAGCAATGCTATCAACTAACGGTTTTTACATCTAAAACACTAAGCAGATTTGCATTTTTAGTCTTAAAAAAATCGAATTTTCAATAAAACGTTGTTTTGATATGATAACAGTTAGACAGTTATTGTTGCTGGAATAGATTTGGGACCTATACCACAAAACTACAAGTCCTACAATCAAGAGAAAATTGACAACTGTTTAAATTGTGCAAACTATGCAATGATTCTGTGTTGTTTCCTCAGTTGTCAAAGTTCACTTTTCCTTGTAGTATTTGTAGTTTTGTGGTACAGGCCCCTGGTATAGTTAGGTATTGCGCAAATCTAGCGGGCACATTTGACAGTAAGATCACAACACATGTTTTTTCTTATAAAAAACGACTGCCAAACTTCAAATTTCAGTCAGGGTTGATGTCCACAGAGAAGACAAGACAAAAAGACTGTCTTAGATGTCCGACTACAAGTCAAATACATAAAAGCGCTGTCTACACGTGACATATTAATGTCACGACTTGACTCTTAACTGAAATTATGTCTGGTGGAGACTGGGTGTAAAGATCGCAAGAGTAGACCACATCGATCAAAAACTTATTTTAATTTTTGTCAAATTTGTGTTTTCTTTCTTTTCTTATAGGTCATATCTCACAAAATATTTTGAAAAGAACATACATTGCATCAAGCAAAGAGTGGGGAATTTAAGAAATACATAGGTAATAGATGACAGCAAAGTACTCGAAGTAAAAACGAAAGGAAGAAATGAAGGCAATCTTAACTTGGCTTGGATCTTTGAAAATTCAACAATAAAAAGGGAAGGAGCAGGAATAAGTGTTTCATCCTCCACATGAATGTAACACTTAACTAAAATAAAAAAAAAACATAATAATAATTTTATTATATTTTAAAAATAATTTCTAATCCATAATGCGTTTATTACAAGGAGAAAATGGACAGAGAGACGGATTGTCAAAAACTGAACGATCTATGTATATGGCAAAAGGATACCTACTTCTAAACAAATTTTTTAAACATTCTTTGGGACCATATTTAAAACATTTTACAAATTTCTACTTTAACTTAATTCCATTAAATATTTTTTACATATAAAATATACTTAGCAAGTAAATTTATAGAAATGCTTATAACTGAAGTTCTGACAAGTTTTAGTTCTATTTTATAAAAAATATGCACTATTTTATTTTTATATAATTATTCTTAATTTTTTGTCTGTAGCTCCGTGCATAATACCGCGACTTGAATACGGAAGGTTTTTGTTCAACACTACTTTAAATGCAGAGGGGAAACTCGCTCTTTTATCAAACACGGAAGTTGACTCAAATGGATATGTAGCAGTGGAATGTGATACTGGATTCAATCTCCAGGTAAGCAAAAGTAATTTCATCATCAAAATAAAACAAAAAATAAAGAGGTGTAGATATGTTTGTCCTTATCCATAAAACTGTGGTATTAAACTTCCCGACGCAAAATCCTATGAATTCTGAAAAAAAAATATTCGGTGGATTTTGAATATTTTTTTTGCTCTAGATAAAAAACTTGTGTCAACTGACCGGGTTGGTGCTCCTTATATTCCAAAAGATGTCGAGCAAGTGCTTACAAAATATTGCTAAAGTCCTATGTGCCTTTCCAAAACCCCAAATTGCTTAAAAATTGTCATATGTATGCCTATAAGCAGTCTTCGAATCCAGCTCAGACAAATTCTGGAAAAGACCAACGATTATCAAGTCAAAACCCACCGCCTTTTTGAAGACTTTAAGGCCACTCATGACAGAACTCATTGTCTTGTATCCAGATGTGTCACGTAATACTGGAAAGCACGCCATACTCTATAGAACTTTGAAACTATTCTTTTGGGCTCTTCTTTGATGTGACTTCTATCAGCCAACAACAACACAACCATTTGACAGAACTCATATTTTTGCCCACAGAAATTTCTTGGACTAAAATTTGTAGCAAGGGGAAAGTTCTTACTCTCTCGTGAGGTCTTTCTTCTGCGGGAGCAGAAATTTGCTATTTTTCGTTAAAATTCAAAAACAGATCAATGTGTTAGAGCAAATAGTGTGCAGGGCAGGTGTTAACACGGAAAGCACTATCCTCTACTCATCTATCCAACTGCTGGGATACGCAGACGATGTTGATACCATGAGGAATGAGGAAAAGACGAAATATCACCAAAACGTTGAGTAGAATGTCACCGCTGATAGCAAACCATTGCTACTTCGGTTTGACAAAACAAATGGGTTCAAAACTTTTAACGCAATGCTTCAAATAATTGCTCTATAGAACGCTCAACTTGCCGGCTATTGCTTATGGCACCGAGTACTGGACGATAAGTAAGAAAGCTGAGCAAATATTGGGCTCCAATTAAAAAAATCTTGGAATCATGGCCTGCAAAAAGGAATATATCACGGATGCCAGAAAATTTGATCTTTTCAACTGAAAGCAGCGTGCCTGCAGAGGATGAAAGGCAGCCAGGCAAAAACTCAACACGGTCGGGAGCCTTTTAAGCTAAGTAATACCATTGTATATAAATTTATATACAATGGTAATACCTATAAGCTGACTCAAGAACTGAGGTTTTGTCTCTGACACTTCCAGACTTAGGCAGGTATTTACCAGGCTAAGGTGCTGAGGGTTGTGATAAGAAAACTCTCAGGACTAGTCTTTGCGAGTCTGTAGTTATCGGAATGGGATATATGTGAAAGGACAAAAATACATATGTACATATTGTGGTAAAAATGGTGGTAGGAATAGATCAGTTTCCCTGAGAATTTACTTCCTTAGCAGCCCAGAGGAGGTAGACTTGCATAATCTAACCTAACCTATATCCATTGCTCAAATATTTTAGGTTGATGACTTACGATGCTCTTTTAAGCCATGTTTATTTGGGCATTCAATTTGTTTATTATTTATAAATACAATACAATATTCATATACATTTATTGAAATCGTGTTTTTTTTCCCAGGGTCCGGCACATTTACACTGCTTGCGCGGCAAATGGACGGTGAATACTTTTCCACAATGCATACCTTCACCTTGTGTGTTGCCGTATTCTGACAGCATCATTTATGAGGTGACAATTTACAAAAAAAAATTCTCATTATTAGACTGCTTGTTTTTATTTTTATATTTTTAATAGGGCGGATATCGTGCGGGATTTACAATAGCCCATGACAGTGAAGTCACTGCGCATTGTGTCTTAAAAGCAAACAAATCAATTTTGGTGACATGTTACAGAGGCACAATATTGCCCAATGTTTTCAATTGTTCCAATAGATTGAAAAAATCTCCCGATATGTATTTAAATAATCTAAAACCTGACGATCATGGAGATAAATTTCACCATTTAATGGATACTTTTGGTAAAAATAACACGAGAAAAAGAGAGAATGGAATTGGTGTGGTTAAAAAGAACTGTGGACCTCCAAATAAAGTCGAGGGTGCATTAGTTTATAAGTAAGCTTTTTGCATTTAAATTTAGTACTTTAAATTTGAATATATATATTAACTAGAAACAGTGACAATGTTGAAGAAGATGAAGGCTATCCCAATGGAACAGAGATTTTCTTCAATTGTATTGCTAGTGTATCCAGTGAACGAAATACTTGGAAGATTATTTGCGAAAATGGACAATGGATTGGGCGGTCTTATAGCTGTGGTAAGTATTAAATCATTTGGCATTAAATAAAAAATAACAGTAAAACAGGAGACGCACACAAAGTTACAAAAATTTCGGGGAATATTTCAAGAGTTAGACTTAGTTTATTACTTATAAACAAACTTTTTTTCAAATCTACTACTATCCGGTATTAAATTCGTAACAAACTTAGTTTAAAAATATTCAAAATAGAGACAAATGTACATAAGAGCCTGTTTTGATGATGACTCTCGACTACGTAGTAAAGAGTAATGTCGTGTCTACATGCAATAGTGCTCACTCCTGCACTACTTTGATAAAGTTTAGGGGAGGGAATGAGTAATACACTTCTGTATTTTTTGTGTGTTCTCTCGTCCAATTAATCATTTTATGCGCGAACTACCCTCCTCAACGATCGAACTAGAAATGATAAAATGGAATAGGGACGGAACATTTCGGTAATAGAACGCGACTCTCCTCGATTTTTCTATTTTCTTCATGACTCTCCCCCTCTCTTTACCCCTCACTCTTCTTACCCATAAACTACCGACATAGCCGAGTTTTGAATCAGCATCTAAACAGGCTCTAAGAAATCCACGAAAGTCTGCGACAATTTCAAATTGCGAATTAAAATGTAATCTACTTGCAAGGATGCCCACAGGATTAGGGATGATTTAACACATAAACTCAAAAAGTACATGCTGTAAGCAGTTGTAATCGCCGGATCATAAGCAATTTAAAACTCCAGGTGAATACTATGATTTATGCCATAATGCGGTTAAAATACGTAAGCTATGGATTTGCCTTTAGGATGGCAATTGTGTAATGTAAAGTATACCTAACGTTGTATCGTTACACTTTGTTTTGTAAATTATAATTTGAAAAACACCGCTAGACACATAATTTTACACATTATAAACTTAAATTTAAATATTTATAAATGCTTATAATTAGACTAACTATTTTTTAAACAGCAAATGGAACATGTCTTTTCCATAACAACGAGAAAAATGTTGTAAGCTTTTACAATGACCTGGAGATTCGGGAAGATATAGTTGAATTTCCACCGGGTGCAACTATAATATCAAGGTTGTATTAAAAATTAAAAAATTAAATTAAAATTATTCTTTAAAGTAATTTTGTAAATGCGCACAGTCATTTATATTGTTACTGATCCTAATACTGTGTTCTCACCGAAGTGAAATCTCGAGATTTCGATGAACTTTTGCCGAAATCTCGTGAACCGTTCGCACCAAGTTGAGATAATTTCGAATGTCATTGTCTATCCTTTTTTTAAATGGCGAAACCAACAGCTGTTTGTTGACTGTCACTATCAGTGTTGGGACTTGAGAGTGGGCAAATTGGGAAACCAAAAAGAGATCGATTTTTTAAACATACCATAAATGCAAGATACAAATGCATACAATTTATATGTATGTAAGTAAAGCATAATGCTTAAGTCCCAACACTAGCTACAGCTTTTTTCACATATTTTTGACGTCTAAAATGAACACCAAAATAAACTGAAGTTCACGTTTAGGTTTGTTCAGTTTGACAACCTATAGATAGATGAACACAACGAGATTCCGAGGAGGTTTCGGCGAAAGCACGAGATTTCAATATATAGAAAATGCATGAGAAACCTCAGAGATTTGGAGAGATTTGGCGAAATCTCGAGATTTCGTCCGGTGAGAACGCGGTATAATTGTATTACTAATGCTAATTATTTATATAATTTTCTGTTTGTTATGCATTTAGGTGCGCAGATATAGGTAAATACGCTATGGTTGGCAATAAGGAACGAACGTGCATACATTCCGAATGGACAACAACTCAACCCACTTGCTTTGGTTTAAATCAGGAAAACGATTATGCAAGTATGAACTAATATGAAATAATAGTTAATGGCCGAGTTCCCAACACTTCGCTGACCTAGCTGCTAGAATACGTTTGCACCGGAAAGTAATCTAGCGGCCTCTAGGACAAAATCTGTCATCCCTGTGCAAAAGTATTCTAGCAGCTAGGTCAGCGAAGTGTTGGGAACTCGGCCAATGTCTCTTTTTAACATGAACTTATTTCTAGGTGAAAGATAGGTAGGTAGTAGAATATGAGTTGTATAAGTTACTCAAGTTGAAGCTCTTGCGAAGAGTGTTGTCTATGTGACGCGGTCGTTATCCCGAGATACTTCAACTTTTCCAACTGTTTCAATGGAATTTCATTTCATTTTCAACCATGAACAGTTAAGGCAACAAAGTATACTCTTAGCGAGTGTTACATAGTGCTGTTAAGAGCACTTTTAGACAGGGAGACTCCGACTCGAGAATGACGTTCTCTTTTGGTGTCCCTCTATTATTTTCATACGTCGAAAAAATAAAGTAAATGAATGAAATTACGAACGAGGTAAAGGAGAATACGAAAAAATCTTTCAAATTCTTCTACCCGCCCGACAGTGCTACCCCGTTTACTTCTCATCTCTCTCTCTTTCTCACTTTTGAGAGTCTCGAGTCGGAGTCTCCCTGTCTAAAAGTGCACTTATCTGAACGGAGACTGTACAATTGTTTATACACATAACTCACATAACTTCTCACGTACCAATAAATGAGTAAATAGGCACGTTTCGAACTCTAGGCCTACTTTTTGAGGTAATGCCTAACATATGGAACGTCAAACGAATTTTTGACAGTTTGCATATTGACTTAAAAGGTAGGGAGAATTTTCTAACCTTCAAATCCAGTCCACTAAGTCAAAAAAAAATGCCTTACTTTGCCGAGCCCCACTTTCGTTCTTATTTGACTTCTTCGGTAGCTTTATACTTTGTTTTTCCCGCCTCAGTGTACCGAATTCAGGAAGTGCACTATCTTCGACGAAGACTTATGATGAACACAAGGCATCACATTACAACAAGTCCAAAATTTTCTCTTTGTTCGCATTTAAGCCAGATTCGATTTTTCAAGTACGAGTGTCCCTCCGGGGTACCAACTTCAATCCTCTATCTGTCAACCAGAAACTTCTGTGTAAATTCACTTCAACTTGAGTACATAGCTAATGTGTCACTGAGTGAATATGATTGTCATCATTCCTTGTTAACTCTTTAACTTCTCTCCATATTTTTTGAATCTTGCTTCTGATTTATAGTTTAATGGCACATAATATACTTAACGCAAACTTTATACAAAAAACGTGATTGAAATTCATTTTCAGTGGAGAAGCCACCAACTATATTGTTTCGTCATCAAAATGGACCTATTGCACAGAGTAACGACGGAAAACTTATTGTTTATCCTGGTACCACCTTACACATGGAATGTCTTTGGATGAGGCGATTTGGAAATCCAAAATGGAATGTTAGCACTCCGCACAGGTATAATCTGAAAGGATTTTCAAAACTAACAATAATAACAAAATAAATCTTAGTTCCATGAACAGAACCTATCCAGAAGGCTGGGTTACAGATGCCGACGAGGGTCGTGATGCACAATTGGAATACAGGCTAAGTGTTGTAAACGCTGTCGAAAGGGATTCTGGAATTTATACGTGCCAAACTCCAGCCCGTCACGAACACTCCATTGAAGTTGTAGTCAAGATAATAACTTGTCCCGTAATTCCTGTACGCCGTGGACTTATTATAAGTGTCAATGATACTAAAATGGGTTCCAGAGTCAATTTGTCATGTGCCAATGGCAACTCTTTAATTGGTGCGTCCGAGATTATTTGTCTTCCAAGTGGAAATTGGAGCGCTCCACTTCCTGTGTGTGAAAGCATTGAATGTGGCGATATCAATATGAATATTGAAAATCAGAGCACTCCCCGTGTAGCAGTCCTATCGCGAGAAGTTGGAGGGCGAGCATCATTTTCCTGCTCATCCGGCTATGGATTAAGGGGTCCCATGGAATCAGTTTGTTTGCCAACGGGCGAATGGGCTTTACCCTTCCCAACTTGTATTGAAGTTCAATGCGATGATCCGGGTGCCCCAGAAAATGGCTATGCTCAAGGATCAGCTCCCTACAGAGCCGGCGATGTGGTACAATTAAACTGTAATCCAGAGTTTATGATGCAAGGACAACCGATTATCGCTTGTCAAGATAATGGACGATGGTCGGGTGTTTTACCAAAATGCGTGCAGGCATGCTCATATCCCGGAACTGTGATTAGCGGTCGTATGTCCTCCGTAAAGTTTTACTATACTATTGGTGAGAGCATAACATTCTCCTGTGATGTTGGCTTAGAATTGAGGGGTGCTACTATGGTGAAATGTTTGAAGAATGGCAAGTGGTCTAATGCAATACCTACATGTATAACTGTTGATTCGGTTAACAAAAGCGGAATGCTTTTTAAAAATTAGAGAAATTACTGTCGCTAAGCGAACACAAAATATATATAGTTTTTATGGTTTTGAAGAAGATTTTGCAATGCCAAATGCAAAAGCAGCTTGAAATGTTCAAACAACAATAAAACGATAAAATAGAAGAACAAAAATACTATGTTATGTTTTGCTTAACTTGAAATGGGAAACACAAATAGCTTTATAATCAAAAGTTAAAATAAAAAAATCCAGTTATCAATTAAAGTACATTTGATTTTCTGTTTTTATTTTTATTTTTAAAGACACAGAGCAATATGTCCAGCCTAGTTCGGCTTTACTACATAAACCATTTCGAGCAACTTTCAACAACTTAAAATATATTTGATCACACTTGCAATTTTGGTTGTCTGCTAAAGTAGCCCCGTCCGCTAGCTTGTAGTCATAAATTTTATAAAAAAAACCTTGTTACTGTTCTTGAGGTTCTGACGTCCTAAAATCATCACTATTATGACTCCCACGTCGATGACCTAAACCACTGCTAAATTTTATCACTCACTCATCGAAGACCTAGACCACTTCTAAGTGACTTCAAGCGCAACCATAAGAGTACTAAGCGTGCTATAGATTAAATTAAAATTCGAATTAAACGAAAATTCTGCGAAATCTTTGCGAACACATCGCTTTACGTCACATCGTTTTTGTAGAGCTCTCGCAAGATGTAGCCACTCTCAGCGCTCCGTAGAGAATGTACCGATGAAGCCGCACTCTACGTATAGAAACAAAAAGTGAACGAAATCTTGACGAAACTGAGAGATAAAGTCATTTATAGGATAGGAAATAATAAATCATTCTTCAACAATGCCTGACAATACAATACATACATATGTATTTATGTACATCTGTCAATAAAAATATGTGTAATCTGTTCAATAATAATGAAATGTTAACTAGTAGATACAGATCAACCAGAAATGAGACAAAAACAATTGCTTTGGGACTTCGACAGCAACAATTAAAATAAATAATAAACATTAGGCCGTAAGCAGCCCATAGACAGAGGGCCAAGGTCTAGCTTTTCACAGCTGTACATGTTGTGCGTGTTATACATTTCTGCACGTACAGAAGGGACCTACAGTTTTATGCCGCATCACAAGGGCAGAGGGGTTTTGAGAAGCTTTCTCATGACAATTATACTTTTTAATGTTTGTCAGACACTCGGAAGAGGTAGGGCACTGAAAAACTTTTGATGGTGTTTTTTCTGGATTCGAACTTGGAACTTAGAACCCCTTGCGCAGTAGTCCAACGCACTAACCACTTAGCCACGGCACCCACCGACAGCAAGAATTAAGTAAGCAAAATCAGACTTAAATTTTAGCCAGTTCTAGCTATCATTCAAATGCGTCATTGGAACAAATCAGTGAAATAGTGGTTTAATTTTCATTGACAAATTGCTATCAGGAAGGTTCTGTCAGTAAAATGGCAATAATAAAGTGTAGGTTTCGAGGTTAGAGTTCATCATTGAAAGCAAAACTGACAGATGAGAATAGAAAGAGAAATGAACACATCAGTGAAACGAACAGCAGTTCATTTAAAACAATTTCGATCAGTGAAATAATAAAATTGGATTTAAAGAAAAGTTTTAATCAGCATAAAGTGTTTCTGTTTTGTAAAAATAAGCTACAACTGATTAGATTTATTTTGATACCAATTAAAGCCAATATTGTGCGTCTTAAAGTTGGAAATCAAAATTTTCAATCAGGCATCTGAATGACAGCTATAACCTTAACCAGAACTTGGCACTTACTCGTATTTCGATCTCAATTCATGTATCGCCAAAGACAGCGATTACGCACATTTTTTGCCCCTTTTTCAGTCTTATGAATTTGTTCAGATTGTTCAGTGTACGTTAGTACGTCCCTTCTGCACGTGCAGAAATAGATACCACGAGCAACACGTTCAGTTGTGAGAAACTAGGCTTCATATTTTTTGTTATTTATCTAATGTGTTTCTGTTCTATTTACAAAACACGAAAACTTAGCAATTTGAAGAAAACTATTGAAATGTTAAATTTGTATTACCAATTAAATTTTAGTACAGCGCACTCAGAGTAGTTAAAATTATGAGTGATAAAATTTACTGATGTGCAATGCAATGTTACGAAAGTATCTGACGATGTCACGCTATCATTATCCATTGTTAAGTTTACAAAACTCGGATGATCGAGTCATGTAATTCCCCAGTGTAATTGAGTTTGAGAACTGTGTCATTAAAGTACTCTTCTAGGTATGCCTACAATATTGACATTCTCGTAGCCGTGTATAAGATGTACACATGTCGATATTTGAAGATAAAAAAAACTTGGACAAATATGGACTATATGTCAATTCTTCGAAGCTATAGTAAGTTTTATGCTCCGTGTACCATCCGTAGGTGTTATGAGGATATAAAAACATCTCTTTGAATCTGTGCAGCCACACATAATAGAATTAAGTTCTGGAACTACAATTCAAATACATACTTCCATCCGCTTCAGTTAAAAATACTAATAGAGAGAAAATATTCGAATTATCTTCTAAAACACAGCTAATTACCAAGCACGATAGTCTATTTCTGCCTGCATCGACTTAGTTTAGCTACAGTCTAACTCCGGCAGTAAGACGTTAGCCACCCTATGTTCTTCCAAATCTATCGATCTGCCATTTGTTTGAAAACTTCCCGTTTTTTATCTCTTTCCTATAGACCTCAAAAAATCCCTTTACCTTTCGGATACGGCAGTTCCCTTTTGTACGTGCAAAAACTTATAACACACAGAACACGTACAGTTTCTATGGCTTTGTTTAGTGACTCTGTACTGCACAGTCCAGCCCAGAAAATTACAAGACTGTTCTGATAGTTTACACAAACTTGTGCTGTTCTGTTCTGTGCTGTGCTATTTTTTCAGTCACTGAACAAAGCTTTTATGTTCTGTTGTAGAGGATGGCTCCAAAATATTCTAATGCCACATTGGACCTGATTGTATGGTTCCCAACTCAAAAACTTACATATTCCACAGTCTTTCTGGTTATTAGGAAAGCTCCGGTTATTTCTTGTTTTGTGGTTCGCGTCCTGCCGAATCTAGCCTATTTTTGATTTTGGCGACAGCTTTAACCGTGGCGTACTCTCTTTTTCTATGCTTGGACACAGCCATCAGTCGATTATCTTATTTTGTGTAGTACGTGACGTGGAACTCTTCTACACGAAGTATTTCACAGAAGGAGTCTAATAACAGATCCCTGTTGGACTCCTACAATGATGTTATAGTAGTACTTTACGCCGTTGTCAGCCTGGAAACTTAACTTCCTGTTGGTAAAATACCTTCTGACTATCTTAAGTAGGTACTGTGGTGTTTATTCCGTGCAGGCAGGGATCTACCAATGCTTGACCTGTTCATAGAGATAAAGACGATTTTAACATGTAGCCTTAACATTGTGCAACATGTATATTTTCGTGCCTCGTCTCTAGATTCAAGGTAAGGTTTAATTTCTATACACAATTTAAAGTTATTTGCAATCTTTTTTATCTGAATGCAATCACTCACTCTCATATAATATGTATGCGTGACAGATAGTCCACAAGGAAACTACCGCGAAGGGGCTACAACCTACCTGAAAATCCCGATCTCTAGCGAAGTGAATCATTTCGAACTTTTCCATATTAAATCTGTGAGCTGAGCAGTTATTTTATTCAATTTTTTTTTTGTATATTTTCAGACTAAACTGCATATGTAAATATAAATCTGCAAGGTCGTCCATTTTGTTTAGAAACTTCCTCAAAGACAGGCAGGGCTGAGTTTAAATATATGCTAAAGAGAAATTGTCTCTACTTATTAAATCGGTGAGCGGACACAAGCAGACGTGGTACAATAATTTATCATGCAGATAAGAAGGAGGAATTATATATTTATATACAAATATGCATAAAAAATTATTTTGTTAGTTATAACAAGGTATAAACGGAATTTGATTTCGGTCAACGAAAACAAAACTGAAAGATCGGTGAATGGAACACAATACTGGCAACACTGCAAATTCTATTTTAAAACAATGAGTTTGCAAATTTTTAACAATAATATTGTTAAGTATAAATTGTATAGTCCATTTATACTCGTATATCAACACAAATTTAAACTCTTAAAATGCAATTTAATTTTTATTAAGAAGAAAACAAAAACCACCCTGTGTAGGTATATGTAGAGTTTCTTGTATCAACCCTTTAGTATCTCCATGCACAACACACATTTCGTTGTATAGAGAGCATGCGCGTTCCATGCACAGTAGGTATTAATTGTCAGATAAAATTATTAAAGCAGTTCCAAAGCGAAGCGAAGTACCGATGGCTACAGCACATATCGAGAGAAATAAAGAAAAATATTAAGGAAATTATGTTATTTCCTTAAAGACTTTCATTTTTTTATAAATGGCATCATTTCATTACTATACTCGTACCAAACTGAGACATGAATTTACATTTCAATGACATCGTCGTCGTCGTCGTCGCGAAACAGAAACAATTTCTTAATTAATGAATTTCAAATTACAAACCCATTAGAACCAGATTATATTCAATTTTTTTTTTTCCTTGTTATCTTCTGTTTGAAATGCTGTAATAATAATATTTTTTTTTTGTTTGAGTAAATGGTTTGGATATTTGAGCAAGTTTCGTGCAATCCGAGAAGTATGCGCACACATATTTGTGAAAACATATCTTGCACACAATTTTTTTTCTATGTGAACGTATTACTTTGACCGTTTTTTTCATGTGTAAGTCGCAATGAAATATATTCAGGCCAATTTTTTCGAAGAGCATGTTTTTTTTTTTTCTTTCAGATTTTCATTAATTTCCCATTCATTTTAGAAGTAATATACAGACGGGGTCTCTCCGCGGCATTGTTAACATTATTCGCAAATAATTAATTTTAAAACATAGCATTTTGTATTTAGTATTTGTTTTGTTATTTTCCTTACGGTTTTGTTTGGTGCCATTTCTTATTCTTACACATTTATTAAAGTTTAAAGACCAATACATTGAAAGTGATTAATTTGCGGACTCCCTTGCAAACAGAGTATTGTTTCATAAATAGTTAATAGTTATTGAAGGAAATAAAATTATAAAAAATTAATTGGAAATGTCGTTTCCACATTAAAACGGAAAATTATTGAGGTAAGCATACAGAACGTAATACCTGTTGATATACACACAAACATACATTTAGTATGTCTTTCTTTATGGGGGATAATTTATTTAAAATGTGAAATTTATTTAAGCCTATATTTAGGGTACCTACATAATATATCATCTACAGGGTGCTTCAGATTTTATGCATTTTTTTTTCTTTTGGGCACAGGATTTTTTCCATAATTGCTCATTTGTTGCGCTTATATCAGCTGTGAGAGCAACACCTTGCATTTTATACATGTTAGCGCTTAAATAGAAAAACTAAATAGCTATCTTTCTGACTGAAAGTTAAGTTTAAATTGTTTGCCTAAAGGAAGAAGGATACTCACTCTATCTAATTCTCTCTCTAATTGTTTTGCTGGAGTTTATGGCATATTACGTCATTATTCGCGAAAGTTCTGCGAGTTCACATGGTTGTGATACATGCTAAGCCAGGGTTAAGCTTTGTTTTTCGATAGTTGTGTGCGGGTATTAAGGGATTTCCAAATCAGATGTGCCTAGGTCAGCTGACTGAAAGTATAAATTCAATTTATAGTAAGGGGACTTGGAAGTTTTTATCTCATAATCTGCAGCTAGTAGTTAATTTACTTTGACAAATGGGATCAGACAAGGCTTTCCCTGTTAAGGGCAGTACTTTGTGCTTTTAGTGTAAGTGCATTTCATAGAAAAAGTTATTTCGAGATTTCTATTTGGAAATTAATTCAGCTCTCGACTTTAAGCGAATTTCATCTTGAAAATTTATTATTTTGTAATATTTAGACCAAAGGAAAAAAATTTTGAATATCAAAACCTTAGACCATTTTTAGTCTGTTTCCATACCTTATAGAAACAGCGAATTTTTACGAAACATTTTTCGAGTACATGGAAACTTGGTAGACTTACTCGAAAGTGCGTTGCCTCCATACATCGTGTGTAAAAATGTGACATATGGTTACGTTTCCTTATGCAATTATGGGTGCGCTCGGATTTTGACAGCGCACGAGCAGATTTTTCGTTCGTTTATGATATTAGCCGTCACGCCCTTAATGGAATTATGGTTGGGGCTTTACTGTGTGCAGGCACAGCGACGGTACACATTCACACAAAAATGATCCTGCACGAAACGAACTCAACGCCAAAGAAACAAAAATAAAGCAAATGAGAAGAAGAATATGAAAAAATCTTTCAAATTCTTCTACTCACCCCACAGAGGGGGTAGTTACCCTGTTTACTTCTCATCTTTCTCTCCCTCACTTTCGAGTCTCGAGACTTTCGTCGGCCCCAAGTGCCCTTCTTCAAACAATTGTGTAGTTGTCGGCTGGCATAATAATTTGAAGTAAATCAATGCAAAAAAAGACGTCTAAGGAGTAGGAAGCTTTTTTGGGCAACCCGTTCCCACATATTTTTGGTCATTTGTTTTTCTCTGTACAGTACGGGAACATACCTTCGTTTAGTTTCGTAGAGATTTCGTTCAATTTGGCTCCATACGTAGAGCGCGGTTTCATTTGCACATTCCGTAGGGAGCGCTGAGGAAGGCCACATCGTGTGCGAGCCAGACAAAGACTTGGTATATGACATTCGGTCGTGCTTTAAATTTTGGCAGAATTATCGATCAGCTATGACATGAGCTATCGCATGTTTAATGCAATTATAATTGGAGCTTTAGATGGGCCGTCGATAATTCTTTTCTTTTGAATGTAATGCAATGCATACATTTTTCTTGAAAGGCCTTATAAAATGAGTGTTGATTATATTAAATCCAAATATTCACAAAATGGTCAATAATCTATAGCGTTATGCGAAAAATTCATGCTGAAAAACTCTGTATTCAGTCAATATTACCTTAGATATGAAATTTATTTATATACCAATGCAATCTGTCAAAAAGTGATAAAATTCAAGATACGAGAGATGACGCAAGAGCGTCTAACCCTTGTTGAATCATGTAAAACCATTTTTTTTTATTCATTTACGTAAGAGATGTTTTCGCACTTATAGAAAGGAAAAAAACAGCACTATGTCGTATCTGTAAGATTAGGAAACTTTTTATGACATCTAAGAGTAGAACGGATGCCCATTAGACAATTGCGACTTTTGAGATTATGAGAAAAATTATCGAGAATCTTAGGTCGAGGTTTAATGTATTTTTGTTTCAAATATTATTTCAATTATTATTGAAGCAAATATGTAGGAAAAGGAGTAGCTGATCAACTATGCAGAGCAGAATGGGCATTTAGCTTTAGCACACCATTACTGAACGGAAATCTGTGTCAGGCAGGCCAAACTCCTTCCCTAAAAAACACAATACAACTTACCAGGAGCCAGACTCGTGTTGGTGCAATTAAAAGAGTTTAAAAACATCTCATGGCTATTGGAATAGCACAAGGCAACGTAATGCAACAAAGACGATGAATCTGCAGAGCAGTGTCACCGTTTGAAAGAGAACAAATATCTGCCCGCTCACCCTGAGTGAGCCACTGGTATCCTGAGTGAGCTTTTACATATGAGAAAGTCACAATAGGATCACTTTGGCCTCAGTGACACGTAGGCCAGATCCCACCTCAACTACATATCATTTTATCAATCTATGTACCACTGCAGAATAGAAATAAAGCCCATGGGTGTTATTTCCTCTTCTTTCGGATCAAGTCAATACTGCACCGTTTTTAACAATATGGCTTACTTCGTCAAAATAGGTTCCCATATTTTTATTTTTTCATTGATTGCTAGATACCAGCACAAAAATCACAATTGGCACAAAAAACAATCAAAAATAGTACAAGAAGGTTAACAAATGAACAACGCCTGGGGAAAAGCAAGAATTAAAAACCTCGGTGTTATCTCCACATTTACTGATTCAAGTTTAAGTTGTTGAAAAAAAGAATATACCTACTTAGATACAGAAAAAAGGAGAAGTTAATCGCTCTAGAGGGACGCCAAATTTGGTAGATTTTTTACCCTATCCCTTCATTGTTGTAGCAAACAAATTAGTTTAGGTGTTGCCTCAATTTAAATAGTCTTTTTTTTTTTGTTTTGTGTTTTTTTCTAATACTCATCCTTTGTCCACAAGGCTCACGCAGGGTAAGTCGGAATTTGAATAATAAATTTTGGAGGTAGGATATCAGTATCTTCACCGATAGCCAAGCAGCTATCAAGTCTTTGGAATCGCCTCGCCGAAGGACGTCATTGATAGCCATTCATCTCTCATGATGATATCGAACCAATTTAAAACCTCTTTCACAACGCTGCACAGGAAACTTTGGAGAATCCTTCTTGATAAAACCAATCTAAGTATTGCCTCTCACCACTTACGAACTTCTGTTGATGCTATTGACAAATTTATGTCATGTCTTCAAGTTATCACCAAAATTATCACGTGATTTACGAATTGTCATTGTAAAAGCTAAAATTGCTCGTCACAACAAAACTTAATCAACGTAGATAAACTCAAACTAGTTTTTCTATTTGTGCAGAGTTCTTGAACACACCCCCTTTGGTTCTTATCCATACCACATAATAGTGTCACTTGAGAATTCTATTTCTTTTTCTTGTGAATTATGTCATTTCACATTTAGTTTGTCATTCATAGTAATGTATCATATAATTACAGTTAATTTTATCAGTAAATGAAAGCGGTATGAGTTAATCTATTCATACGAGTAGATACATATTGATTTAACGGTGTGAACATGAACTAACGTTTCATTTTCCATTGAATAAACAAAGTCTTCCTTTCGTCTTCCAAGAGAAAAAATACTACCAAATGACAAATAAAATTCGCAGATTGCAGCGACTAGATAAAGAATTTGTTGTGAACGTCAAATTTACCAATAATTGCTCTCTCGTATTCATAGGTCGCTGAATGGACCTTTATAGGAAAGACGTGGTGCACTTTTCTAAACTTTTTTGTTTTTTCCTTAATGGCAAGGTTGTTGTTAGAAGTAGTAGAATCACAGCGCTCTCACTCACTCCATCTTATCCTTGCTCTCTCATGCATATCTTAGCGCCACCCATATCAGATCTCTTGACGTCATGAGAGAAAAAAAGAAGCAAAAACATTAGAATTGTTTAGAAAGTAGATTTGTATCAATCGTTCAAGTTTGAAAACTAAATCGCTCATGTATTGCTTTCAAAATAGTTCAGTCTTTCCAATCAATCATTCAATCATTCAGTGACAGAGACCGGCGTCTGGTATTGTACCAATACAACAATCATTAACCCCAATCAGACTTGTTGTAGTGAATTGGTTTTGCTACCGTGCGTCGTCAATCGTTCATAATTCGTTCATATATTTGCTTATATGGAATGTACTGAATTGTATAGAGTGACTTATGTTAGGAATGAAGTAAGCATATTACTAATGTAACTGCAATTGATGCAAAGACGTATAACACCGCGTCTCCACGAGCAATAGTTGTGTTTGAACATAGATTACTATTTCAGTCGTAGGTACTTGTAGAACGTTCTCGTATTTTGGAAGTAGGTATATTAATAAATTCAGTTGTTTCATTCATTCGCCACTTAGCCATCGTGAAACAAAATAAAAATGTTAATCGAAAAATGACAGCTGATGGAATACTTTCGATAGAATATTTTCAACAGCGCAAGACAATGGGCACGTTCCAAAATTTAGGCCTTCATTTTGAGGTAAAGCCTAACGTATGGAACGGTATATTTTTAAAGGGAAAGGAAGAATATTGTTACCTTCACAATGGGTGTGCGCACAATGGCCACGTTCCGCATTCTGTTTCTGATAGATAGGGAGACTCCGACTCGAGACTTTTTGACGTTCTTTTTTGGTGTCCCTCTGTTACTTTCATACGTCGAGAGATCTTTTCTGTTTCTGTTTCTCCCTTCAATCGAGAATTTACTGTGTGCAGGCACACGCGCGTAACACGAAAATTCTCCTCCACGAAACGAACTCAACACCAAGAACACAAAAATAAAGCAAATGAATGCGATTATCTACGAACGACGCAAAGGAGAATGTGAAAAGATCGTTCAAATTTTCTACCCCACAGAAATAGGCTACCACGTTTACTTCTCATCTCTCTCTCCCTCACTATTGAGAGTTTCGAGTCGGAGTCTTCCTGTCTGAAAGTGCACTATCTAAAAGTGCTCATAGAAGATTCGCGTGATTCGAAAACATGCTGAATGTCAGCTAAGTCTCTAAGTAACACATCGTTCTTCTATTTATTAACAGTTCTTATTAAGGACTCGATCACTGGATTAAAACGCAACAAAACACAATTCATCACAATTGTTTTTATAATTGTTTTAAGAGAGTGCGTTTAGAGCGGTCTTAGTGATGTGCACTTAGTTTTTCGCAAAATATTCACCTGACTGTAGCAATATTAGATCCGTGTACCCTCACAAAACAGAGAAATTTTACGAATTTTTACGAAAGCTTTTCGAGTAAGGGGAATTTTCGTAGCTTTTCAAGGAAGAGGGGGCTCACGAGAGATTAAAATTCCATTTACAGCTCAGCGAACTGCGAACACGAACGAGCGAATATTCGCCAGTTTTGACGTTTCATTCACAGCAACTCCTTTATCTAGCCATTTATCAAAGGAAAATAAATTTGTGAGGTTAAACTCTCGCGAATGGTCGCGCAAATGTGGATTGAGTTTCACATCTGTGGAATGTGAATAAAATATGACAGTTCGCAAAAACTATTCGTCTATTCGCGGAAAAATCAGCGAATTAATGATTTCTTCGCAGAAATTAATTACTATTCAACTTTTTTTCTATGAAACGATAGATAAATTAAGCTTTCTTCTTTGGGAATAGTAAAATTGTCAATTGTTTGCCTTTTAATGTGCTAAAAATGATTTGTTCGCAGTTCGCCCATTCGTTGGTCACTGAGCTGTGAATGTACCTTAAGAATGTTAATGCAAGAAATTTTTTTGGGCAGGTTTGTGAAAACTGTCAAAGCTGTCAAATCAGTGTATTTTCAATTTGTTCCTATTCTGTTATCTTTTGGTCATTTTAGTTCCCTCAGAGAGAATTTTACGAGTGCGGTCTTTGAAATTTGATAATTTATGAATTTTACTGCAAGAAGTATGCGAATGGACACATTATTCCAAGTCTAATCATAAACGATATAAATATTACCAGCTGATTGACCAGCCGGCAATTCAGATCTTAACCTGTTAGATTACATTCCTCATTCGGAGAAGAACAATTATGTAAGCGATTTAAGACAATAGCTAAAAAAGGTTCATATACGACCAAACTTAAGGTCTATAATTTGTACAGTGATTCACTGCACCAAAAAAATATCATCGATTAACATAATGTAAATATGTTTGTTGTGACGCATCGCTAAAATAATTTTAACAGTGACTTACACATTTCTATGTACTCTGCTTTTCATTATTTGATGGTTAAAGATTTTCAATGTTATGTTGTTTGAAAACTCAATTAAATTAACATGATCATTGTGCTAGTAGTAAAATTTATTACTAAGCTAAGTTAGCGTATAGTTAAAAAAAAAAAACTTATACTCTTACCTTGTGATTTATATTATTCCCCGTGTGTTTTACGACCAGTCTACTGGGCTGTGAAGAGCTCTGTTAAGATCTTATAATACAGTAAACACTATCCAATGCAGGTTAACTCAATCTAATTGTGTGCAATTTTTTTTGCCGAATTTTAATTGTTAAAATTTGTGTTAAAGATCGGATATACATATATATACTCGTACACCAAAAAGTAGTTTTGCATTTTAACTTTCATCGTTGGATAGAGACTTATTTGAAAGGTAACAAATTTATTTATGTATCTATATACTTGTAATAAAATAAAAATAAAGAGAAAGTAAGGAACAAAAGATTACTAATAGCACTGGTGTGTGTCGGGTGATTGTTATGCGATTTCGTTTATGAATAGATATTGCTTGCGAAACACTTAAGTAGGCAGCATGCCTGTGACTGGAAATAAATAAAAGGTTTCTGACGTAAAATTCGCCAAATTCAAATAGATTTTTTTCATCACGTACAGGTTTTGGGTTATAACAAGTTTTAGATGAGAGATTTTGCAAATTTATTAACGAGGTGTTTAAAATGGATTAGAGGAAGCATTGAGTGAAAGGTAATTAGCTAAATGGATCATATACACATTTGACAGGAGCCGCAAAAAGTTAAGACCATTTAAGGTGAGCCATAAAGGAAGCCAGAACTTACGTAATAGCTGCAAAATAACAAATAAAACTTCAGCTAGCTAGTATTCGAAACAAATATAAATTTAGAATGCGTGAACATCTTACATTTTAGATCCAAAGCCTAAAAAAAGGCTGAGATATTTTGATACTACACACTCTAGGTCTGTTCGCGTACCCTCCTAAAACAGCGAATTTTTCGAATATTTACGAATTTTCACGAAAAGCTGTTCGCGTACGGAGAGTTTTCGTAGTTTTTCGCAGAAGAGAGCGCTCACGAGAAAGTAAGAAATTTCCCCATGCTACGAATGAAAGCTGTCAAACCAGTGTATTTTAAACTTTTCTTGTCCAACTTTTTCGTAGTTTTAGCTCTCTCTGAGAGAATTTTACCCGCACTCTTCGAAATTTGATAATCCACGAATTTTAGTGCAAAAAGTACGCGAACGGACCTTATAAGAACGTCTGATAGGTATCCGAGAATGTTACTATCTTCTCATATCATTGCACCTTTAGGGTTAGATAAAATTATCCCTCGTATTTAATAGGTTCTTGGCCGGTTTTCTGATAAAGTCTTTCGTTGAATATATGATTGGTTTCAGGCTTAAACTTACGTGTGGTAATGGTGTCCACCTTCAAAAGACTACACACATAAAGCAGTACCGATAATGTCAGCTTGGGTATGAACAAAACGCAGCCTGGTGCTTAATCTGACAACATTGCTTCTTCAGTTTTTGGATAGGATTCGATTAGGTGAAACCAATGTTGTTAGACGTAAAAAGCTGTCAAATTTCTCGACTTTCTGTCCGGCCATAAGGTGCAGGAGGATCCAGCGCGAAAGCCTGCCTATTCACCGTCGAGAGTTGAATCTAATTTTTTTCTGATTCGTTTCAGAATTATTCTAATCATTAATGTCTAGGTTCTCTACATTTTGAATCGTCATTCACTCACTTGATTTTCAGTTTCACTCACATTTTTCGTTCGACCAGAAAGTGTCGCCGAATTCGGAGCTTGGACTGGAGTCGAGACGATATGTCATGGCGAAATGTTATGGCGGAACTCAAGTTCCTTACATCAGAACATGTAGAATCAACACCTCTCGTTCGAGACTCAGAATACTAAAGGTTCATTCGAGTGAGCTTCGTTACTCGAGTGATTATTTTTCGTAATAGATTTTGATGAAAATTTAAGTATAAAATAAGATTCATTGGTGGAACTCTGAATTCCTGACTGATGCTTACGGAACCAGGGTTCTTTTATGAGATATCGAACTTTTGCAATTTTTGATATAAACTTCATGAAAGAATGGGTTCTCGTGGACTATATAGTACATCATTATCAGCCATCAAAAATCCACATCTACTGAATCAATAACATGAACATGGATGTACTATCCGGAATAACTGAAGCGTGTACCATTATTTATAAGTAATTTTCAATTCCGAGCACATAAACTTACAGACTGCATACATATTTTATTTTCAAAATTCTGGTTTGCATAATAAAACATTAAATTTATTCGCACATATACATAACTGCCATACTGGCGGCGGATTAGAAACGGCAGAAAAATTATGAAAATCCTGAAGAATTGTTCTATTTTTAACAAGCATTTCTCAAATAAAATTATACGCTGAATATAAATATGTTATTTAAATTTTCCTATCAAATACGATGTTTGACATAGTAAAGGCTTCAAGGACGATGCTTGTCGTCGTTATGCTTTTTGTTGTTAAATGTCGCAGTTTAACGTGCGACACATTTTAAGAAGTGGGTTTTAGTGGGTTTCTCCTTAGGAGACTTGAATCTTTAAAAACATTATGTTGTGTACGCCATTGAGGATTGAATGGTTATAGAGATTAGAAAATGATTTACATATCAAAACAAGTATTTATGTATGAGATATATATATAAACAAGTCACAGTCAAATTATTGTTCAAAAATGTTACTTGACACAACGTCTGAAAGGCCATTTTTCAATCACTCAGAGCAAAGAGAAGATGACACTATCAAACCAAAGAATACAATGTCTGATTAGATGTTGTAAATACTACTTACTAGATACATATATGAGTGACCTGTATCGCATGATAGAAAAGCATATGAGTGCTGGGGTGCCACATCACGAGTTTAATTCACGAGATAGTTTATGTATATCCAATCGATATGAGTTTTACTGCTCACCGATTGATGTGTGAACAAAATTAGCATATGATAGGAATTACCTAATGTGTAAAAATTATATTTTCATTTCTTTTACGAACAATTATTGTAAACAACAGTATGTTGTTGTTTCTTACAATTAATTTACAACATGTAAAACTTAGTCGGTATATAAATATTTATTTTTGAAAGTCAAGGCTTTGAGTCTCTATGGACCTAAATTGCACTTATCTTTTTGAAATTCTAAATCTTGTTTGTAGGTCCTTCGGTTGGTCACTAAAGTAGCATCTGCCTAGATACATATCCACATGATCCTCCCAATATCTACAAATATTCGACTCTAATAATCCTAATCTACTGGCGTGCCTTCTCAGAAGACAATGTCCAGAGAGGACCCCAAAAAGATTCCGGAAGCAAGTCCACCACAGAGCCCATTTTGGAACCTTCGCGACGCATCGGTGAAAATTTTTATGAACTCGTTTGTCACTTTGTCTAACTCCCACTCCTTCCTGGCTTTGAATTAAGCCATGACACCATTTCTAAGCTGAAAATGTTACCATCACCCTTAAAAATGTAGTTTTGACCATAAGGCCTGGAAGTCCATTATTATATATTCTGACCAGCTATCCATAGCAAAGGATAGGACGGCCCACAGTGGTGAACATCCATATGATCATCTTCGGACGAAGTTCCCACTTCTTACCGAACGTTTTGCTGCAGGCGTAGGTAGCCACACTGAGTTTCGCTGCTGAAGCGGTTGAACCAGTACTACGTTTACATGACCAGGTTGAGAGATCGGATTGAAATGGGATTGAGTTTCAATCCGCGTTTTTGCTGTAACCCGATTGAGGGATCGATTTGGAATCGAATTGAAATAGGATTTTTCTCCATCTGTCAAACTCAATCTTTTGATCTGCGTTTATATGGAAAAACTCAACTCTATCGTGAAAAATTTTGTGATCGGATCGAGTCAATCCTATTTCAATCCGATTTTCGTTTATATGGTACTCAATCCGAATTGAATTCGGTTTCAATCTGCCAAATAAACGGGGTAATGGTTGTGTCATGGGAATCAAAATTTGTGTGTCATGCGCATTTCATTTGTAGTTTGGCAGCCAAGGAGTCAACATTAAAGAAATAAGTGAAAATTTTATACATATTCTCACGTTTCAAGCAAAAAAACTATAGGTTTTGTTTATTTTCGTAAAATTATAACCATTTTCATTTTTTCTCTTGCAAACTCTCAATTAAGTACAAATACCACTACAATGAAAGTCGGTTAATGCATACAGAACATTCACTCCGCAATATTAGGTCTGTTCCCGTACTTTCTGCACTAAATTTCGCAGTTTGCCAAATTTCTAGGAGTGGGGGTGAAATTCTCTCAGGGAAAGAAAAATCTCCAAAAAAGTAGGAGAACGGGATGAACCAAAAACTCTGTCCACTTTTTAGACGTCATTGATTTACTTCAAATTATCTTACCACCCAACAACAACACAACCATTTGACAGAACTCATATATTTGCCCAAAGTAATTTCTTCGACTGAAATTTGAAGCATGGGGAAATTTCTTATTCTCTCTTGAGCTCTCTCTTCTGTGAAAAACTACGAAACATTGACGTACGGGAACAGGAATTCGTAGTTTTTGGTAAAATTTCGTAAATTTTCTTAGTTTTAGTCAGTACGGGAACAGACCTAATAATCCAATGTGTGATGAGAGAAAGAATTATGCCGGGGTTAGGTTGCTCTCGTGTGTGATGGTCTACTAATTACTGAAGGCATCGTTGCCAAATTGGGGGTTTGGCCCCCAGTTTTTGGTGTTTCTTGATCGACGGGAAAACACTGAGCGAAGAGTTTTGCACTTGTACTGTACTTTTCTTCCGAATACCTCGTACATTATATCCTTCTTACGATTTGTCTGAGCATCTGGCAACGCTGACTAAAGGCGACATCCTTGATGATACCAATTGTCATTCGCATACGCGACAACTTTGACTCAATCTCCATCAATTCGACAGAATATTTTATTTATTACCATAAGCAGAGGAGATATAATCCCACCCTAATAAGAAATAAGCTTCTTTGAATTTCAAATATTTTTTATTTTATTTCAAGAATAATCAACTGCATTTAGTCGACTTAGGTTTCATCGTACGAATGAGTCATTAATGTTTTCATAAATTATGTGTATGTATATTTTTAAGCTATCTTATCTAATTAATAAAACGAATTTAGTAATTAGCATGTACTAGCTAATTTTTTCTTGCAAAGCAAATTGCTAGTTATATTAAGATGTGAATAAACTTTCTTATAATTAGGTGGCTATCTTGAACTTCTGTTCTATTCATTAAAATTAGTCTTAAAATCAGTGCTGGTATTTTAAACAACATGTGTTGTGCACCTAAAACGCTCAGAATAAGTAAGATAGTTCGCTTTTGATAACAGAACACAACTTGTGACAAAACAATGCGAATAGTGAGTAGAATATTGAGACACCCTTTTGGTGCTCGAAGTGGTTCGAAATGATCTAGATTTATAGGACACGTTCTTTAAAAATTTTAAAAAAAAAGTTTGGCATTTTATTTGCCTTTATGAAGTGTTTTAGTTATGATATCTTGACTGTGTTGTAATAAGTCAAATATTGCTTGTGCCCACTGGTTTTAAATGACATTTAAAAGTTGTGAAGATTGGGCATAATTTACATTAACTAAACAAACATTTGAGTGTGTATTATTTTATTGCAAACCATTATTGTTTTCCGTTTACAGACTGCACACTAATATTACTTAAGACGGCAGCATAAAAGGCCATAATGCCCGATAGATTTAAAGTAACTAAAACGGCGGGAGACATCAGACCGCAGCATCCAAATGAATTGGAGGAGGAAACGGTCACGGGGGGACTTCTTTCGTATACTGAAGGTAAGTCGTGATTTGTTTGTTTTGTGTTAACAAGAAAAAAAAAAAAAATAACAATATTGACCGGCGGATTTAATTGGATATAGCTAATTTGTTCTATTTTTTCAAGCAAGTAAAGCTTGGAGGTTATAGATTTAGTATTACTGACAAAAAATCCTGCTGGCATAAAGTATGATATTTTGTGCTTAGCCAAATATTTTAATCTTTTGTGGGTCAATGTCCAGCAGGACTAGGAGGTGCTTCGGAGTTTTTCTTGATTCAATGCAGAATCTGTATAGGTGGGACAAATACAAGTTTCTTTTTAAAAATGCAATAAACGGAAAAAATTACATTTTTTCCACGTGTTATGGCCTTATTAGTAAGATCAAGTATTCCCATTAATTAAAGAACAACGTCGTTCAAGTGGCTACCTCGGCTGGCTTCGTAGAAGCGCATTCTGTTACTCCAATTTTCCAAGACCATGTTGATGGTTTGGGACTGTAGCTCACGAATTTCTTGGATGGTATTGGCCTTAAGTGCTTGAATCATTTCCAGATTGTTGGCATAACATCGGTCCTTCACGGTTCCCCACAAAAAAAAGCCCAAAGGGGTCAAAGCGCAGTTTCGAGGTCTCCAATTGACATAGCCAAGACCTCTGATATCACGATTTGGGAATTTGGTGCGCATAATATCGATTGTGGCATGGCGCGCCATCCTGCATGGTCCAGAGGTCGTTTAAATTCATGTCTTCAATTTCAGTAAGAAAAAATTCAGCGCCCACTGTTGACCGAAACGTTGTGAATTGAGTCTCACACTTTCGGTTACAGCAGCCACGTTCTTGTCTGTACTACGGCGGGGACCACGAATATTGTCCACTAGTATATCAGCCTCACGAACTTTTTGCACTAACTCGAGAACAGCAGGTGCGGTGGGTGCTTAATTTCGGCCAAAACTTATTTTCTACAAACGCACTGGTTGGCCTTCACAGCACTCACTTTGGAAATAAGTTTTCAATATTTTCCAACGTTGTTCAAGTGTAAAGCACAGCATTTCGTTCCGCAGAGGTATGATACTGACTTTCTGTCAAGATTTCGAGCGGGAAACAGCTGTCAGTGTCAACATAACCTATGATTTAAAAAGAAACCACTAGATGGCCCATCCTTCATTACCCCTCACTTTAACTTTTGCCACCTTTTTTTTAAAAAAAGCTTCGTTTCTTTGTTGTTACGCCTATGACAACATATGTTGTTATGTATGTACACATGTGCCAAGATCTAACAAAAAAGGAAGCATAAGTTCATTATTATAGTTTCTGTGGTAAGGTATTCCTCCCCAATTAAAACCATTGAGCTCTAAAAGCCAAACCTACAGGTAAATGGTCTGATTTCATTTATTCGCTTTGTGGAACTACTAAATTAAATGACAACTAAATAAAGTATGTACATACATACATATGTACGAATACGTACGTGCTTAACAAAACTGTCAACTTCGGTGCCATTTTCTAAGTGAAAATACCTACAATAAGAAAGGATGTGCGTGCTAAATGCTTCCATCTACACTTTAATACCATATCCAAATGGTAAAGAGGATTCTCAAATCCTTCCTCTTGAGAATAATATTTTTCGACGATTTTCAGACGTAAATACTTTCTAACACATTTCCTTATCTGAGTTAAGTATTTCCTTGTAGGAATAAGCCCTGGGTCATTCTCTCAGTTAAGAAAAAATTGTGGTCGTTAAACAGCCCTCTGTGTGAATTTGGAATCTGTCATAGGTTAGGTTAGGTTAGGTGGGTTGGCAGAGGAAACGAAATACCTCCGCAGCACTTAGGTCAGAACTGACCCATTGTGTCACCCATAGAGGGGTTTAGAAAAAGTACGCCTTGCCATAAATATCTGTAACAACTTCCCATGGTTGTACTTACTCGTTACCCGTGTATACAAACCATCCTGATGTTCTGATAAAGTTCAATAACATGTCGATATTGGCGTTGGAGGGTTATCCTAGATCCTGAAAGAAGTGTTTGCCAAGGAATTTGTACCTGGAATGTTGGAGTCCAGGGCACTGGCAGAGGAAGTGAGTAGTGTCATCTATAACATCCTCATCGCCGCATCATCTGCAGAGTTCTGGTTCCGTCCGACGCAGTTTCTTAAGGTGGTACCGCAGAGTGTTGTGACCCGTGAGTATCCCCACGAGTATGGACAGTGAACGTATGCCCTTGCGAATAATTCTCTTGGTCCTTGCTTTGTCAAAAGTTGCCCATAGTTGTTTTGCAGTTTTGCAAGTATCTAGGACCTCTCTCGTAGCCAGTTTCCCTGTTTCAAGCCTGAGAGCGCAAGCCGTAGTGCTTATGGTTCAGTTCAAGTGGGTCCGATGAAGCTTTCCTTGCTAATTCATCTGCCTTTTGCTATCCCGGAACGCCCTCGTGCCCAGGGACCCAGCAGAGCAAAACCTTGTGCTGTGTTCCAAGAACCTCTTTGCGACAGCACTTCACAAGCTTGGATTTTATTTCTATGGCGGTAATTGCTTTGATAGCTGCCTGGCTGTGGATAAAGAAAGTGATACCTTCTGGCGGTATTGTTCTTACGGCAGACTCACGGGCAACTGTTGTCACTGCCAGGACCTCCGCTTGGAAAACAATGCCAATGATTCCCAATGATTCGGAGAAGATTCCAGATCCTAAAGTGGTGTCCATTTTTGATCCATCTGGCTGGGAAACTGTCATAACAAGTTCATTAAAAAATATTCTTCATCTTTGATCACACAGTTAACCAAATTGAACTTTTAGACCAGTTTACTTGGTCCAATATCTTAGCCCTAAATAGCCTTCCGAAACAATATAGCCCAAGTGTATTTTCACAAATCAACGCGGACCATGTCCGTTTCAGAAATTGAGTGAAGTGATTTCAGGTAACGCACAAGATTGTAGGGTTTGTACTTGTTATACTACTTCCAGTTCAACGACATATCTAGCAGATGTCCTAAGACGGGATGCTTCCCCAAATTTAGCTGGCCCATTTCTGGCAAAATGAAAGCGATTCCTTTTGCCAAAAGTCCTGTGAATCAATTGTCTCCAGCGTGAAATGATTTGAAAGAACCTACCATACTCTCAACCTTATTTTGAATAAAAATTTTGCAAGATAAACTTGTGATCGCGACATTTTTATGGATACATCATCCTTTAGAACCAGTCCTGTCCCCTTCCGACACCGCAGATCAAGGCACTCCTTAGTAGGGGTAGGTTTTGACGTCCCGTATTCTTGTTAAGTTCTAGGGCTCACTTCTCCTTCGGCTCTGTATTGTTTGGTTTCCCCATACTTGCAATGATACTATGGCGATTGCCCTCGTTGAAAGCATGAATGCTATATCAATCTTCTCCAATCCAAATCTCACTTTCTAAAGTGTTTTTTCCTCAACCTCAGACCGTTTGCATTCTATGAGAACATGTTCGGCATAATGGACTTGCTCTTCCCCGTAACAGCAGAATGGTTAATTTACAATATTGTATTTATGGAGGTATGGAAGCTTCCATATCCTTTTTAAGATTAGGTGAGGCAGATGTTTACTTCATCGCGTTTTCTTATGGTTTACTTTTTGATGTTTGGCAGCAGTTTTTAGGTCCACCAGTCATTTTCTGAGGTGCTCCATTGTTATTGCCATTCTCCATCGTCATTGCAACATTCAGTTGCTTTGATTTTGCTCCTCTACTTGTTGTAGCCTTTGTGGATGGATGCTCCTACTCTGACCTCTATTACATTTATTGCATCCTCCGATACCATTTTGTATCCGCAGTATATTCTGAGAGATGATCTTTTGTGCACCGAATTGAACCGTCTCTTGTTAGAGTCTGTGACTGTGGCAGGTTTCCATTTGGAGGTTGCATACATGCCTTCCTCACTGTCGAAAGTAGGTTTCTTATTTGTTGCAGCAATCCTTCTAGATATTGCGGCAACAATGCTCCCTAAAGTTGAGCCTATGCCCAAGCAATATTCTCAAGTACTCCATGCAAGGCTTTGGCACGATAGTGTGTTCACCTACCTCAATTCTCAGACGCTTAACTGTCTTACGGCTTATGAAGACAGCCTCCATTTTATGTGCCCTAATTCTAGGCCTAATAAATGGAGTTTTATCATCTTTTACGGTATTTTTGCAGTGGTAAGTCATCTCCTCTAGTGTCTTAGCCACAACTAGCAATATCATCGGCGTAACCAATTGTAACTCTTCTTGGTTTTCAAAGCCAACACTGGTCCCAAACACTCTATACACACATCTGTAAAATTGGACCAATTTCGATGATTTCTTTTGCAAAAGTTTGTCTTTATTTCGAATTAAAAACTTTTTATTCTGTTAAAAGCCTTAGAAGTTTTGAAATCAGAGTGATACTTTCCACGACCACCACCACCACCATTTCTTTTTGTCATTAAATGTGCTTGTCGTGACCTAGTTTAAAATTAGTTTAAGAAGAATCGTACATCCAGCGGCTTTTTTCAATCCACCAGCAGGAGATACTTTTAAGGCCACACTTATATTGCTCGAATTATACAAATCAATTTGAAATAATGCACTTTTCCATGACAACTAGCAATAAATCCACAATAGATTTATGATCCTTCTCTGTCGGTACACAATTTAATATGGTGTTATGAACCACCTAAGCGCTTATGACACAGTCACCCCATTATTCCGTATAGAAATGTCAGAAAAGAAAACAAAAGTGTTTTATAGTCCCCATCCCCCCATCTCTTGCATCGAGGAGTACACAACTTTAAAGAGAAATTTTCTCAATTTTATCTTTTGATTCCAATAAAAAAAATGTCTAGGTATAAAGCACTAAGAGCCATATATTAATTATAAGAGAGTGCAAAGGATGATATTGGCATCATGGCAAGGTGCAGTGCAGTTATTTCGCCCCAAAACACAAATCATTCAAATATTTGCAAAACGAAAAGTAATTGAGATTCTTTGAAATTGATACAAACTCGAAGAAACTGCAGATTGCAGAAATAAATACTTGAAACTTCTTTACTAAATCTATCAGCATCAGGGATACCAAATGGATTCCTTCAATGCATATCAGTTCTACCAATATGTACGGATGTAGGTCAAAAGGATAATATCTTCAAGTGAATCGAGAAATTTGTATTCCTTGATCGATGAGGGTCTTGCAAGAGTACCATTCTATTTCAATACCAATTCAATATGCGAGCACGTATCTTTGCACCAAAATCCTTTAATTTTTTTCTCCATACTGCGGGTATGCACATGTTTACTGCACAGCATCCTTATATAAATATTTATTAAGAACCAAGACCTTCCTTAATAACCATAAAATAAGTCAAAGCCCCATTAAAATCCGTTCAGTGGTTCTTGAGATTAGCACAAACATCCATACACGTAGCAAATGAATGAAGTGTGGAAAGTTTCAGCTTTCTAGATCATCCAGGGTTCTGGAGAGTACCTACCAACAATAAGGTTGAACTCATTTCTCTATAATCAGGAAGCGCGGAGCCAATGGCGCGTTTTCTCTTCTGGTTTTTTTTTTTTTTCGTTTTGCTGTACCTTGCTACAACTGGGATACTATTCATTTCATCTGCCAAAAAAGCAAAAAGCAATAAAATTACCTCCCCTAAAATGTACAGTGTTGGTCTAGGACGAACTTTTGTTGACTCTCTTCTGACTGGGCTAACACAACTTTTTTTTTAGAGAGCTCAAAGATAAAAATGTATATGTATACCTACAGAACCTTAAATTTAATACAATTTTTTTTAAATATTAAGGAAAAAAAATACATGTTTAAAATATTGCTCTTTATGTTTGAAAATAATAATAAAAAGAAAGAAAAAAAAAAAAAACTAGAGCATCTCAACAGTCAACATCCCCATGATTTTTAATCTCTAAAGAACTTTCGCTACTCAAAATGTGTAACTTAAATCTGAATGCTGTTCAATTCAGGACACAAATTTATTGCAGAAGAGCTTTTTTTGTTTTCCTTTATTTTCTTTCCCCGTGCTTTGCAACAGGGAGTGGCAAAACCATAGTAATTCTCTCTCTCTCATTTCGAGGTGGATGCTTAGTTTTCTTATATTTTGAATCCAAGAGAAATATCCTTGCCTGTACGCGCAAGCTCCATATTTTGTAATATGGGTTAAAGAGAAAAATTTAGTCCATATGAGGATTCAATCCTAAAACTCTTTAGTTGGAGCTAGTGGTTTTTTTGTGCAAGGTGGAAATAGTCGTACTTTTCCCTGTTTGTAAATACCTTAAGAAAATATTTTTGTGTGGGATTTATTTAAAAATAAAATAATTTGCAATGTGTTAAAATAAAAATATAAAAATTTTAAAAATAATCTTAGTTTTAATAACGTTATATGTACGTGACATATTTCGTAATTAAACAAAGTGTAAATTGAAAATTTATTTACTTATGAAATCGACCTGTCCCAATAGCGATGATATTAAAGGATGTGATGACTTGTAAAGGAATTTCTAAATTTTTTTTTTGTGCAAAAAAATAAAGCTAAAGCATCGTTCGATTTTATTTATACAATTAGCAAATTTTATTTTTATTTTCAGTTTCATAACAGCTTAAATTAGAGAGCAAAAAAAAAAAACTTTATCTGCAGAGATAAAAACGGGCCTCAGCAGAAGCCAAGTGTGTTAGGAGAATGAACCTCTGATATATACATATTAATTTTTTTCCTAACTTAAGAAGATTGAGATTTATTTTTTTTTTTTTTTTCATCTCATAATCTTAATTTATAGATTCATCTGTCTGGGAGATTTTATGCTCCACACATATGATTCAAAAAATTTAGCACCCATATATGAAAAATCGATTATAAGCAGATGCTTTAGAACCATTTTCAATAAAATTCAAATTTTGCATTATCTCAACTAAAAAACTTTTATATATTTTATGAAAATAAAAAATCATCTCATTTTGAAGTCCCTGACTTATTTAAAACTTCCAGTTTGAAGATTGGTCCATTGGTGCAAAAATGCAAAAAAATAAAAAGCATACACTGACCTGTTCTGCTATACATAAGATTATACACACTTTAGAAAACAAGGTTAATAAGACAAACGTTGTGTGGAGCGAGAATTCGCAGTGGTATAGTAAAAAAAAAATACATTGTGCAAAATAGAATACTATTTCTCTGTTATCTACATAAATAAAGATTCTCTGATTAACCTACATAGTATGTGTGTGTTTGAGGAAAGTGCCTAGATCTCAAAGGATTTTTTTTTTCTTCTTTCTCTCCTCTCTCCAGGCCCAGTAAAAATTCTCTAAAGTGTATAATGGGATTGTATGCAGAGTAATAAAAAATAATGACTTATTTCTAAATTTAATTGTGGGTAGTTTAACAGAACAAACACAAAAAAAAAAAACACGTAGATTTCTTACAATGTGACAATTTGCTACATGCATATTTCAGGATGAGGATTTTTTACCTTGTTATACATATTTGTATGAAACTGTAGGTATCCTTACAGAAAAGCAAAAAAAAAAACGGGGCAGCGAAAATATATCACTCAAAAGTACCACGGGGAGTTTTAAATGTGGCGCGTTAGTAGAACAACCAAATATGGTTAATTTTTAATGATTGTGTGTATGTTTTTTTTTCTTTTTTTCTGAAAGTTTTTTTTTAGAACATCATGAGATTAAATCTTTTTATTTGTTTCAACTTAATGAGACACGGGCATGTTTGTTTTAATGGATTTTGGGGATGTTTTAAAGTTAAATGAATATTTCAAATCTGCATAGTTAATAAAGATTATATATTTTGTATTCCTCTATAATATACAACATAAACATTTAAAAAATATATATATATTAGTCAAATTTATTAATTTTTATTTCATTTCTTAAAACCTTAAACTGGCCTTAAACATTCTTGATCCAGTGTAAGTTTGTTCGTTATTCGTGGGGGTAGCCACAATGATGCCAAAATATCAAAATTGATACTTTTTAATCTTAATTTCGACGTGATACTTCGATTTCTGTAAAATGCCTATTTTGATACTTTTTAATTCCGACAACAAAATGCCATAATATACCAGGCAATACTCTTATTCACTGAACTGTGACTTATTATTCCGTAATTTTTTGATACATTTGAAGCTCGGAAAAGTTGATCCGAATGTCCCAGAGCTTGTCAACTTTTCTGGACAGTTTTTAAAATCTGTAGAAAATTAATATTTTGTTCATAAATAGTCGTATTTTATTGGGTTTATAACAAATGTTAGAACCGGAAATAATATTCAATGAGCAAATGGACAATACATGTCAGAAAAAGTCAGTATTAATCTTAAACTACGAAACTAATAAATACATACTCGTAATAGCGCATGCTGCTGCCACAAAATCAAGCATACGTGGCTGTATGCTATGTATTTTACATCGTTTATTTAAATTTATGATATAAAAAATAAATTAATACAAGTAAGAAAAAGTCACACTCTAAAAAGTTGACCAAAAGTAATTTTTTTAAGGCAACGTACGCAGCTCAAATTTTGTCAACTTTTCTATGAAATAAACTTTTCTGAGAGTCAACTTTTCCGAACTTCTACTGTATTTTATTTAAATATTCTTGTAGTTTACTTGTCGCCGGTTTGGATGGATAGATTTTTTGAAAAAGACTTGAGAATATTCATGTCATTTTAGGCATTATAGCTTGTCTTTATTGTTTTAATAATAATGACAGTTTTGCTCATAATTCCTATTATGATACCTATTGATACTTTTCTTCTATCTGCGAAGATACTTTTTTCCAAACTCTTGTGGCAACACTGGTAGGTACTCCGATCGAAATGAAAAACGTTAACGTTTTTGAAATACATGTGATGAATTTAATTCGTCCGAAATGAAAGACCCTTCAAATGTAACTAAAAGCTAAAAGCTGTCAAACGAATTTTTAAAATGACAATTTAGAAATGGTTTAGAATTAGATTTATTCGACTTTATGGTCTAAAATATAATTTATTGTAACATCTTTTGGTGATAGCCGCCCTTATGTCCAACAGCAACTGATAACTGAATTTATTTTGTAATAAAATTAGCCTCTTGTGTTCGTTTGTTCTTCAAAGGAAGCCATCAACGACGTGATGGATTAGGTTTTCTTCAAATCATTATTATACTAGGCTCTGTTTTAGGTTTTTCACTTATACTCAAGCAAGAATAGAGTAACGATGTGATTTTCTCTAAATTTGTACCCCAAAATCATTCCATTTCAATCCCATTTATTCAACAAAGAACCTAACGAAATAAAAATGTCATAATGCTCTCGTTTTTTTTTTTAAATTCCGATCGTTTCTTATCAACGACTTCAATTTGAAGGATGTAGAAAATTGCGGAATTCATCACACCGAAAATTTGAAAACGATGCGAATTGGTTTTCGAACGAAATTTATCACATGACGCGTTGATAGGTATTCATGAATGCTTCAGTGCGCAATAAGCTCAAATTCCAAGTATTCATTCAATCAGAGTATTCACAAAAGCAGAGAAATGTGCAAAAACAAAGAACAATGCCAATACAGATTAAGATCGCACGAGCCATTGGAAACATTCATTGCTTTTTTCCAAATTCAGTGACCCGCAATGAAAATAATCATTTCCAGGAATGAGTGTGATTTTTGTGAGAGAAAAAAAAAGTGAGCCTAGCGAATACTTGTTGTGAATAAATACGAATGTGTGTGAATATCTACCTAAAAAGCAGTGAATATTTCGAATGAGGCGCAAAACGAGCCACTTGCTGCCAAGTCTCTGATAGGTACAAACAGTGATAAATTCGGCTATGAGCTTATAATTTATAAGTAACATGAACTGGCCTATTTTATTCAAACCAGCTAGCAAAACAAGCTGTTGTTATCTCTATAAAAATAGGAAAAGTGCAGCACAAATTGCCTATAAAATCCTACACGCTCATATTTTCTAATACGATTAAAAAAGCACAGACATATCTGGGTATTTAAAACCTTGGCAGCCGTGTGCTATTTGCTTTGCTCCCACTGTATGTATGTTACAAAAACATAATTTCCTATTAATTATTTTTAGGTGTTCCATTTCCTGTCTGGTACCCTTAAAGGATATGGCTTAAAAATATCCATTAGCACTTTGTCAAAAGCTGTCTTGTTGCCTTCTGGCTTTTTACAAAAAAGAACAAATAGATATTGCCATTTTATATTCACAGTAATGGCAGGTGTGTGCCAACGAAAAGGCCCCAAAATCATCAATTTTTATTAAGGACCACAGAGTACAGGTTTAAAAATTATCTAAACAACATTCTTTAATAAAGCTATATACATATGTACACTTGCTACCCTTTGAGGTTGAAAGTGGGTAGATAATTTTATTAAAACATTTCCTGCTATTCACATCATAAGTTTTTTTTACTACGTTTTTGTGAAAAAAAAATGCCGGCATTATAGGTATAACCAATTACATTATTTGGCTTCTATTAACAAAGATTTTGTTTGCCTTTTCCATCGACTTTTGATAAACATTTAGATCTATGAGATTTTTAGCATTTCGTAACATGAAAGTGCTTAACACAATTAAATAAGAAGACATTCTTCTATATTTTTTTATTTTACTACTTATGAAAGTAAATTTTATTTAAAAGATACAATTTAAATGCATTTAATATTGCAAAAAGAAGCAAGTATCCTACCCCCACGATGTTTCATCTACAATGACCTCTCATGAAGGCTGAGTGAATTAATTTGTGTAGTCCTGCCTTAAGTTTTATTATAAATATGATAAATTTTATTTTGCACTTGCTGAATAAATACTGAAACCTTATATCAGTTCCAATCCCTCCTTCCATCTTTTAAATTAACTAACGCCCGAGCTCAGTGAATCAGTAAAAGGATATTCATATCTCCTTTGGCAAGTGCAGATGACATTGTTAACGGACCCGCTGTTAAAACGTTTTTGAGACTTTTCAAAACTCTATGCGGATTTTTGCAAACCACCTTCTTTATATAAATCTTAGGTCCGTTCGCCTACTTTGCTAAAACAGCGAATTTTTATGAAAATTTACGAATTTTTACGAAAAGCTGTTTGCGTATGGAGAATTTTGGTAGAAGAGAGCGCTCACGAGAGGGTAAGAAATTTCTCATGTTACGCATTTTAGTGCAAGATATTTCTGTGAGCTGGTTTATGAAAACTGTCAAAGCTGTCAAACCAGTGTTTTCTTGTTCAACGCGTTCGTTTACTTTCTCGTAATTTTAGACTCTTCGAAATTTAATAATCTACGAATTTTAGTGCAAAAAGTACGCGAACGGACTTCTTGATAACTAATAAAATCAGTGGAATCAGCTGATTGTCAAACGCGATGACAGTTTCTCTACATTCTCTCTCTGCTTCCAGCAATGAAAATGCGTATACCCTCAATTTTCTTGTGCATGAACTTCAATATGTGAATGTGTGAGCTTGAATCTATGAATGTGTATACTGTCAACTGATCGACGGAACGAAAAAGTAGAAAGGGAACCTACTTTATCCTTCGAAGTTCATTCATCCGTTGGTTATAGGCTGCCTCCCATAAGAATGTGTATATTCTATCGAGCTGTCAGTTAAAAACGAGGGAACAACAACGAATCGACTGATTCTCTGGGTTGGGAAGTTTACATTTGGACTTCCCGACGGTCAATTTACTGCTGCTAATAGCCAGTAATTTTAAATTTCACAATTCTGTGTTATTTTCGGCAATGCCTTGGAGCAGAGTTCTGTTAACAGACCCATGTCTCCATCTTCTAACTTATCTGAAATATTTAAAGATTCAAGATTCAGATTTGCGAAGATTCCTTCGTTCCTATTCGCTACGATGTGAATGAGCCTGCATATATTAAGGAAAAACAAATAATTTTTAAAAGCATTGAAGTCACTTCAAACATTACTATACACAAAATAACGGCATCTGCTCGCCCAACAGAATGATACAGGGTGTATCAGTATTTATGGCTAGACTAGATCAGAGTTTCTTTAACGCTCCATTCTGTATAAATAAATCGCAAATAATCTCTTTTTTTTTCACCGATTAATGAACTCTAGAAAAATTGTAGTCATTTTATTTCTAATGGAAGTTTTAAAAAATATGGCCACTGAAAACAACAGAACTCTAAGCAGTCCTAAGCATTTCATAATGATGGTAAAAAGTTCTTTTTTTTTCATTAAAAATAAAAAAAAATATATGTATTTGAGAGCCAAAATATTATTGAATTCTATTCTTCTTATTCTTAAAAATATTTCGTTTTTTCGACTATATTTAATCATTATAATGGGACAGGTCACTTTTTACAAACATATAATAAATATAACAGAATATTTAATAATATTTGTGAATAGGGTGGAATATTATAGCTTAATATTATCTCAAATGCCAAACAAGTTTTAAGCAACAAATTGTACTTAAAAATATTATGACACGTAATATTTTGTAACCTAAAAGAGGAGAAGTACGAGCTAGTAGAAATTAATTAACTCATTTCAAAATGAGTAGCGGGGCAGCCGAGTTAGCAAACGGGGTGGAGGAGACTACTAAAGCAGTCGAATCCGAACAAAAAACTGAGGGTAAGTTAATTATTATGTAATGACAATATTTATAATACCTATTCTACTCAAGAAGATGATATTTAAATAATATACATATTATTATAGTTTATTATGTGCAATTTTGTTAATAGGATTATGTTTGTACACTTCTGGTGGAGAATGAATAAATCTTTTAACGAATAAAAGGACCCTACTGAATCCAATTTTATTTTAAACTTTTAAATTATACTGATATTTGTAGAAATGAATCATTAAATGTTATTTTTCCTTGCACTCTTACGTAACATTTTAATTTTTGGCTAGAAAGTGTTATAGAAAGGTGCTATTCGGCTTGGTATGTCCAGTTCGGTTTCGCCATCGGTTGAGCCAATAATCCCAAGGGATTGGAAGCTCTCTACTCTCTCAACCTTTTGTCCCGCAATAGATATATGTATGTACATATGAGTTAATGAGTTCCTTTCAATTTAGGCTGATGATTTTAGTTTTTGCCAAGTTAATTTTCAGTCCAACGACGCGACGTATGCGTCTCCACATTTGCTGTCATTTGTTGAAGCATTTTGGAGCTCGGATTGTGGTTCTCGGTGACTGCACCGACCGCTTTTTGGTCGCTTTTAGTCGTGTGTATAGTGGGTGTGGTTTTCTGTATCCAGTTAAGTCTGAGTCTTGTGATTTGGATTTCCTGAGGATGCATTTGTCTCTCTACGGCTTCGTGTAGCCTCAAAGAGACAAAATATGGCGTTAAATTTCGAGCTGCTCTAAAACAAGCAAGCAAAGAAACGATAACGAAGAGAGTGGTTTTAGAAGGTTTTTGATGACTCTAGAGCCGAGATAGCCAGTAAAATGGAGTGACAAATGCCTTTATGGGTGATGGACGCTGCATGCCATTGAATGCTCTGTATTAGATTTTGCTGCTCCAACCTGGACGGCACACCTAAGCGACACAAACCGCCAGAATCTTCAAGCCACAATGCGGCCATAAGGACATTTGTAGGAAGTCACTTGATGTCACAAGTAGTCTGCAAGAAACACGATACCATACTCTCCAAATATTTCCTTTTAGCCTGCCACCAAACATTAAATAACAATGGTACCGCAACCACTTCAAGCACATAAAGGAATCCGCGCATATACGAAGCGCTACAAGTTTAACGTACAAGGACTCTATATCCAGAATATACCACTCGATTGTGTCTCCCACAATGGGAAACCTTCACCTCACCAAATCCTTGGTGGTCTCCCGTCACCCATCGTTGACGAAGAACGTAGTTTCCTGCGTTAAAAAAGAAGCACCCCATGGATAATGTCGTTCCCTTAACAGCTATGCATAAGCTGTCCCGACTCATCCCTCAAAGACAGAAGCACGAATTGCGATAATGGTCCGCATGATACCATCCTTCCTGTGCATGCATTCTAGTTGGCACTTATCAACATGACTACTTTCCTGAGCCCAGAAACTTACCAATCCCAAACGGAATGGTAGCTGCAACAACAGCAGTCGTTTTGCTCCAATCCTTGAATAAGTAAGACCTTATAAGGTGTTAGACACAATTCTCTTCAGGCTAATGAAACTAATGGTCGGTTGGTGAGATCTGTAGCTATTTGATATTTTCGGATATAGGGGAACGCTTAACAAAGTTGTATACAGCAGGCACGATTAGTGTATTATTTCAGTCAAAATTCGCACTCTTTTGAAAGCACGTTTTCAGTATTTTCCAACATTCTTGAAACTTCATAAATAGATTAATTTCAAACCGCGGCGATATGATACTGTGCTGAGGGTTACTATTCGAATACACCATCCAAACGATCGATAAATAGAAATTTCTTCTTAAAATTATAATGCAAAATTCATTATACACCAACACAAGCCAGGTTGGTTGCCAGTGTCTTTCTGTGAGAACGAATTAGGTACCTACCAATACTCATATTGATTACCCCCTCCTTGCTTAGCGACAAGATTAAATCCATCACCTTTTCCATCCTGCTGCATGCATAAAGGATGTAGAAGCCACCTATAGATTAAATCGACATCTACTACTCGTACTCGTATCTACTTGTCAGTAATTGCCAAGCTTAGGCTTTTCAATTAGATCAAATTCTTTTGATTAAATGATCCTAACATTAATTATGATGTATGTATGTATGGCTACATAAAGTACTAATTAGACTCATGTACAGAAGAGAGTGTAGGTACAAAGGATATTGGCTGCTCTTCCATCTATCTGATTATTATAGATTTTGTCTCGTGCCTATTGAGTTGGAAGAAAAGAATTTGATGACATTACTTGTTGTTTGGATTATGTATTTAAAAAAAAAAACTATGGAAATTTTCTTGCACTTTCAGAAGAAAGAGAGGCCCCAAATGTGGAAGAAAATAAGGATAGGTTAGACGCAAATTTGTACTTATACGACGATGAGCTGGAGACCAGGCCCCACGTGTCCACATTCATTTCATCACTCGCCAACTATGAAAATACCATACCTGCAGCAACAGATCCTGATGCGAAACAAGCTCCACCTGTGGCGCGCATGGGTAAGTTCAACTGTCACAAAGAATACATGCCTCATATTAACATACATGTCGTTACCCTTATTACGAGCAAAAAGAACACATTTTACACAAAATTGCTTTTTAATGTCATTGGATAGATAAGACCAAAAAACACATAAATTACAAAAGCTTGCTCCTTCTTTTTATATGCAGCAAAATTTTATATCCATGTTGTGTGGCCAAACAAAGTAAAATGAGTTTTTCTCCATCTTCTGTAAAATTCATATTTTCGAGTTATGATGACTTTTAATTAGGGTGGCGATATGAGCTTCAGGGCATCATCAAAAAGTTTTCGAATTCTATTGGTTTATTTATAATTTCACTGCCAATTGCAACAGAAACAAAAAAACTTATTTAATTAATTTTTTTCCTTAGGAACTTTGATCGGCGTGTTCCTACCTTGCATTCAAAATATTTTTGGAGTTATTCTTTTCATACGCTTAACATGGGTTGTCGGTACAGCTGGTGCTGTGTGTGGATTTCTTATTGTGCTAACATGCTGTTGTGTGGTAAGTACAATTTCAATCTGAATTGAGTCAACTCCCATTGTGAATAGACCGAAATAAAAATTAAAATGAAATGAGACACAATAGTACTGTATTGTTTGACTATTTATTTGTAGACGATGCTTACAGCTATATCAATGTCAGCAATTGCGACAAATGGCGTGGTACCTGCGGGCGGAAGCTACTTCATGATATCAAGGTAAGACAATTATTAAGTAGGTTCATGTCAATACTAAATACGTGAAGACATATGTACTCATTTGCCATTTTGAATGAGCTATATAATGTAAATTATGAATCCAACTTTATAGTAGAAATTAGAAATACATTAGGTTCGTTTCCGTACCCTCCTAAAACAGCGAATTTTTACGAATATTTAATTTTTAAGAAAATCTGGTCGCGTATGGAGAGTTTTCGAGGTTTTTTGCAGAAGAGAGCGCTCACGAGAGAGTAAGAAGTTTCCCCATGTTATTATTTGATAATCTACGAATTTTAGTGCAAAAAGTACGCGAACGGACCTATAGATAAAGCAACATGAACTAATCATTCCATGATAAGTCAAATTTGAAGTACATAAGTTCAAAGTTCCTGTTGCTGTGTTCAATGCGTCTTGGTTAAATAGCATTGGTTCTAAAATTTCAATTTGTTTCTAATTTTTTGTCAACCCACAACAGCACAACCAAACACTGCCCATTTGACAGATCTCATAAATTTGCCCAAAAAACGCATATTTTGCGCCAAATTTCGACGTTTTTTACGGCTTTAGTCAGTGCAGGAACAGGCGTAATATTTCGGTGTAAAAGGCTCAACTCAAACGGCCTTCAGTTGGACTAACCTTATGTCAAAACCGAACGAAAAGCTCACTCAATTTCTTCCAACCACTCTAGTTGCTCATAATGAACTTAAGCAAACTTCATGACCTATCAAAAGAGGAACAAATAAACTAAATAGAGTCGAATTATCTTATCTTGCAATGAGTGCAATAAATAGCTATTTATTTCCTTGCATAATTGGAATTAAAGTTTTATAAAATTGTATTCACAGCTTAATATTTTTTTTTTCTTTTTGTTTATGTGAGCTGTCAAATTTCCGCACTGAATGTCACATTTCATTTACACCTTCCACCCATAGAATTTTTGCCCGCCAAACTTTAATGTCATTAGATGGGCGAATTTTGTTATAACTTTTCATTCTTTAACTTGTCATCAACAGTGAACCAAGCTCACTTGCTTTTAAAAAATCAATAAACTTATTGTTTCTGTTTGTGAAAATCCAGAATCTGTCATCTTTGCACGTCTGGAAATAACTAATCGATCACAGCACATGTTTTTTCTTATAAAAAACGACAGCCAAACTTCAAATGTTAAATTTCAGTCAGGGTTGATGTCCACAGAGAAGACAAGACAAAAAGGCTGTCTTAGATGCCGACTGCGAGTCAAGTTCGTAAAAGTGCGGTCTACACGAGACATACTAATGTCACGACTTGAGTCTCGGCTGAAATTATGTCTGTCTCGTGGAGACTGGGTGTAATGAAAATCGACGAAATTGATCATATTCCCATTTTGGTTGTGCCCTACCATTTCTGTTATATGGGATATTCCATTTCATCTCAGGGCATTATGGTTCTGCCTAAAGGCCCAACTATAATTGCATTAAGGATGCGATAGCTAATGTCATAATTGAACGAAAATTTTGCTCGCGTCGAGTGACCGTATGTCATATCATTACGTACGGAACGTGCGAATGAAACCGCTCTATACTCAACAAAACTGCATGTGTATTCGCAATATTATGTACGGCGGCTCTTCGTAGTCCAGCCTCTAGTCATGCCAAACACTAAACTTTATTTAAAATTATCTTGCAGTAATTTAATAATAATTATTTTGCAAATTGTACGCTATTTTGATTATATATAATCTGTAATCAACTATTTGAAGTGTTATTGTCTCGATGCTTCACAATTTCTATTCTCCAGCAGGACGTCTGCTAACTTGCGATAAAAAATTTGCATTGTTTGTTTTTCTAAGCCTTTCACTTACATTCATTCAGGTGGGGGGCTTTCACAACCCCATTTAAGGGGTGGAAACACATTGTATGTTTGGGCGGAAATTAAACAAAGGTGACCCACCCACATCGCATTTTATTTATGTATGTTCATGCAGCCTAAACCTACCTTATGCATACATAACTCCACCATTGTATTTTTATGTACATGTATATTTTAACCTACAATATCGATACCTTTAAAACGTTGTCATTTTATAGGAAAATTACATACCATTAAAATATATAATTTTAAATGTAACACAAAGTTTACATGTTTACAAATTAGTTTGTAAATAAAACTTTATAAATAATTTAAATTGTAAATAGGTTTTAATTATTTTGTGGACATTTCTTATTAACTTAGATCTCTGGGACCAGAATTTGGAGGAGCAGTTGGCATGCTTTTCTATACTGGTACGACACTGGCCGCAGCTATGTATATCGTAGGAGCTGTTGAAATAGTTCTCGTAAGTTGAATATACTTAAGATTTTCTATTTAAAATAAAAGAATTATTACCTTAAAATAAAATAAAAAAATTATAAATACTTACAGAGATTATAAATTAAATTTAAAGTTCTACAATATATATATTTTTTTAACTTTAACTTTTACGTTTTTAAATTATATTTAAATTTTGATTTTAGACGTATATGGCGCCTTGGCTGTCTATATTTGGGGACTTTACAAAGGACGCAGAAGCAATGTACAATAATTTCCGAGTCTACGGTTCGGGACTCCTCGTTTTAATGGGTACGACCGACCAAATTGATCATAAATTTATTGATCTACTGATATATTTATTGCCTTGCAGGTCTTATTGTATTTCTTGGCGTTAAATTTGTGAATAAGTTTGCTACGGTTGCCCTGGCTTGTGTAATATTTTCGATTATAGCCGTTTATATTGGAATATTTGACAATCTGAACGGAAATGATAAACTTTAGTAAGTTTTAACAAAAAAATAAGAATTAGGATTAAAAATAAAAAAATATTTCTTTAGCATGTGCGTACTTGGCAAAAGATTACTTAAAGATATCCCACTGGACAATTGCACAAAAGAGGAAAACGGAATGTTGTATAATATATTTTGTCCCAACGGAGAATGCGATTCTTATTTTATTGGTGGGGATAAGTTTAAAACTTTCTTTTAGTTGAAATAACATCCAATTAATATTTAAAATTGATTTTCAGCTCACAACGTATCAAAAATTCGTGGAATTAAAGGTTTATCGAGCGGCGTATTTTACGATAACATTTTACCTTCATTTTTAGAAGTAAGTAAATAATTTAGTGGCTTTAAAAAGGATAAAGGTAAAAATGACCGCATAGTGTTTCAGGGAAAATCCTATGCTGTTTTTGACTAAACGCAAATTTAAACCAATGTTTTGTTAACGCGTTGGACTACTTCTCATGAGGATCAAGTTTGAAACTCCAGAAAATACTTAAAGGTTTTGTTTTTCAATCCCACTTTTTTTGAGTGCCTGTCAAATATCCAGAAGTATTACTTTTCTTTAGAAAACTACTCAAAAACTACGCATACGCATACGTGCATTAATGTTTACGTCGAACAACACGTATACTCGGATACCAAGGCCTTTGCTCCCTATGAGCTACTCATTTTCTAATTTTTCAATAAGTTCGAATCACTGACAGTCCAGTGCAGAAAATTACAGCTTTTTTGCGTTCAATGAGAACAAATATCGTCCAAAAGTGTTCTCCTTTTTGTTCAATGAGTCTTTGCTGCACAGTCCAGCACATGATTTTCTGTATTTGCTTTTGGGCTAGAACATATTCGTGATAACTGTCATAAACGAAAATTGTTTGACAACTTATTACTTTTGACTGTTAATAAGAAGAATGATTTGGGAAACATTCTGACTCAGTGAACAGAAGGTTGTAATTTTCTGTTCTGATCTGTTCTGACAGTTTTCACAAACTTATGCTGTTCTGTTCTGTGATGCGATACTTTTTCAGTCAGTGAACAAAGCTAGTGTAAGTCTATTCAAGTTGATTTGACAGAAATACTAAACATTGATGTCAAAGAACTGTCAAATATGACAACACTGGTTGAAAGTTAATTCTATTGTAATATATATCAGTAAAAAAGAACAGACTATACTGTCCCGTACTCTCACAAAATAGCGAATTTTTACTAAATTTTACGAACTTTTACAAAAAGCTGTTCGCGTACGGAGTATTTGCGTGATTTTAAACAGAAAAGACGGAAGATTATCAAATTTCAAAGAGTGGGGATGAAATTCTCTCAGAGACGAAATTTTTTCGGTTGAACAAGGAAAAGTTGAAAATACTCTTATTTGACAAGTTTGACACTTTTCACAGAACAGCCCAAAGAAATTTGTAGAACGGGGAAATTTCTTATTTTCTCGTGAGCATTCTCTTCTGTGAAAATACTCCGCACGCGAAAAGTTTTTTGTAAAAATTCGTAAGATTTCGAAAAAATTCTCTGTTGGGAGACTACAGACTTAAGTCTAATTAAAACGCTTTCAAATAATTTCTAAAATATAGGGTGATGGAAATCAAAACGTTTTTTTGTGAAATCGTTGCTGTAAATCTTCACAATCGTTTTTATAAAATTATGACGAATAGTACTTTATAGCACCAGTGTTTCTTGAAATCAGTCAGAATATATAATATACAATTCTTCATATAATTAAGAGCTTATTTATGTTTTTGTATTATAGAAAGGTCAATTCATAGCTTATGGGGATAATCCAAACGATATCGGTATTCCGGGCGACGCGTCGTATAATCAGATTATGGCCGATATAACCACCTCGTTCACATTATTAATTGGAATCTTTTTCCCATCTGTAACTGGTTAGTATTTGATAGTATAGATTTAGAAGTATACATAAACTACAAACTCTTTTAGGTATTATGGCTGGATCTAACCGATCTGGTGATCTTGCTGATGCTCAAAAAAGCATACCTATAGGAACTATTTGCGCAATTTTGACCACCAGCACAGTGTATCTATCCTGCGTAATGCTTTTCGCTGGTACTGTAGATAATTTACTTTTACGCGACAAGTATGTTATTTGAAATATATTCCATGGAATATAGCGTTTAAAATTGTTTGAATTTTAGATTCGGACAGTCAATAGGTGGTAAACTTGTTGTAGCAAATATAGCTTGGCCAAATCAGTGGGTTATTCTTATTGGATCGTTTTTGTCCACACTGGGAGCTGGTTTACAAAGCTTAACAGGAGCACCACGTCTATTACAAGCAATAGCAAAAGATCAAATTATACCATTTTTAGCACCGTTTGCTAAGTCATCATCAAGAGGAGAACCAACAAGAGCTCTCCTTTTGACAGTAGTTATTTGTCAGTGTGGAATTTTGCTAGGTAAGTGCACAAAGTTTCTTTAAAGTTAATATAATTTATAAAGTATCCATCGTTCTTTAGGTAATGTGGATTTGCTTGCTCCATTATTGTCAATGTTTTTCCTGATGTGTTACGGATTCGTGAATCTGGCTTGCGCTGTTCAGACACTTTTGCGAACCCCTAATTGGAGACCGAGATTCAGATACTACCACTGGTCACTCTCATTGATTGGCCTTACACTCTGTATTTCGGTTATGTTCATGACATCGTGGTACTTTGCTCTGATAGCCATGGGAATGGCCATTGTTATCTATAAATACATTGAATATAGAGGGTATGGACTAATTGTTTTGAACTTATGCTTCAGATATCAGAATTTTTTCTATTTTATAGAGCTGAAAAGGAATGGGGAGATGGTATTCGAGGAATGGCACTTACTGCCGCACGTTATTCACTTCTTCGATTGGAAGAGGGTCCACCGCATACAAAGAACTGGCGTCCACAAATTTTGGTTCTTGCCAAGTTGAATGATAATCTCATGCCGAAATATAGGAAAATATTCTCATTCGCAACCCAACTTAAGGCAGGAAAAGGTCTCACAATATGCGTATCTGTGATTCCTGGTGATCATAATAAAATAAGTTCACAAGCCGCTCAGTGCAAACACGGGCTTCGTAAATTAATGGACGATGAAAAAGTCAAAGGCTTCTGTGATATACTAGTCGCTCGTGAAGTTGAAGAGGGCATTAGTTCTGTGTAGGTTTCTCTTTTTAAACTCTATATAATCATATTTCATTTTAATCGGTTTTTGGGTTGTTTTTAGAATACAAACAATTGGATTAGGTGGAATGAAACCAAATACAGTGATAGTTGGATGGCCATACAGTTGGCGTAATGATAAGAAACAAAGTTGGAGAACATTCATTCAGACTGTTCGTACAGTTGCAGCCTGCCATATGGCATTGCTAGTACCCAAAGGGATAAACTTTTATCCAGAATCCACTCATAAGGTACTATAGTCGTAGATACTTAGAAAAAACATGATAGCTTATGATAAAACTTCTTTCAAATAGATATGCGGAAACATAGATATTTGGTGGATTGTTCATGATGGTGGACTTTTGATGTTGCTTCCATTCTTGCTGAAACAACATCGAACATGGAGAAATTGTAAATTAAGAATTTTCACAGTTGCGCAAATGGAAGATAACTCTATTCAAATGAAAAAGGACCTAAAGACGTTCCTTTATCATTTGCGTATTGAAGCCGATGTTGAAGTCGTTGAAATGGTATGCATTTCATCTGGAATCCAAACGAAACTTATAATGAATTTATACTTATAGATGACTAGTGATATATCCGCTTACACGTATGAGCGTACCCTTATGATGGAGCAACGTAATCAGATGCTACGTGAACTACGACTTAAAGATAACTTCAAAGTTGTAAGTTGATTTTTTTTCTTATAATTTTTTTCTAAATATAAAAATATCTATGTACCTACTAAATTTCTCAAGTGTAAATTAACGTACAAACGAATCGAACTATTAGTTAAATGAAATCTAAATCTTAAATCTATATGTTAAAAAATAGCTTCCGACTTTTGACTAATATTTGTTATCAAAAATAACTTTCTTTCATTTAACTGAAAGGTACAAACATTGGTGGACATTAACGAGAGCACAGGGGAGGATAAATTCCCTCTGGTAATAAGAAAAAAAAGGAAAAAAAAAAACACAATTTTTTTGTTGGTTTTGTTTTGTGAAAATAGATTCTTCTTTTTTACAATGCATTCTTTTCTTCTGAGCTTTGCCTATATTTTGATTTACAAACGTTTTTTCTTTATTTATTGTCATTGCGACAATAAACGAATCTATCATTTCATATCCACATCTTGATGTTATAGTGTAAAATGATAATTTAGAGAGAATATATTATAAACATTCATAGATAATAAAAAGATTTTATGCGGATACTGAATATTGAAACTAAAACAGCGCACCAGTTTATTTGATCTTGATAAACTTTTTTTTGGATGTTTCACTGTTCGTTAATAAGGAAATGTTTTGAACCAAATCATCTTTGCCATATATCACTTTGTTGTTAGAATTTGAGACACGAGTAGAATAGATTTAACTTAAAACTGTTCCATTCCAATGCATTTATTACAATATGAATTTAGTCTGAGAAAACACTAGCAGTAGTAGTAAAATGTGTTTTCTTTGTTAAAAGGTTCCAACAATTTAGCATTCATAAATCGCCGAGATTGCATCCAAACTTTTCCAGTCATAAAAGTAATCATTCTTCCTGATTTTCTGCAAACAAACGTATGCTTCTTGCGAACTGTCAAATTTTGTTCGAATTTGACAGATGTAGAACGCAATCCACCCGGAAATGATTAATTTGTCTAATCGAAATTTTTGAAATCGTCATTCGCTTATAATCGATATTTTTGAAGGCGGTTTTTTAAAATCTTAAGTGAAACAATTTTAAAATTAAAAGTAAAGGGTTTTCCAATAAGGACTTGACAACTTTTTTTTTTTAAAATAAAACGCAAACCAGTTGAGATATTTCAAAAACTTTATTATCGGGTGTAAACCAAGATCCTTACACAAAATACGCCATAATGTGATCTGATCTGAGCGATGCCCAATTCTTGAGAACGCCGTGGAATTGATTGATTTGGATCTTTTTCTACGGACGCCTGAACGGCTGTGATATTTTCGACACTTCGACCTACCCGTTATCTCAATGACACGGCAACATCACACAACGAATATGTAGACTCAAATTTTTGCACTTAACTTGTCTACCTGTCTACTAAGGCGAGAATTATTACCGAAAATTAGAGTTAACGCTCTTAAAGTTGTGATCACAGATTACGAATTTCGGTAGAAGATTTTTATAATTTGCAGACGTTGTTCGTTCGTGTACTTTACCATGATGAAAATGTTGAGTTTACTGAATAAATTGACAGTGACAGTTTGATGATTAGTGAAAAAGTGCGTTCACAAATTAAATTCAAAGTTGTCAAGTCTCTATACATACTTCTAACAGTTTGGACTGCAATTACTCCTACTTACTGCCACAAAAAAAATTTAGAATTGCTAGATTTTTTTTGATTCCACATAATAGTAATGCCATCCACTAGAACTGTCATCTATTATTACAGAAATAATGGTAACTTAAGCCTTTTACCATATGTTCAAAACATTATCTATATGTTTAAAAAAATCAATATAATATTATTAGGAAAGTTTTATGTTAGGAATACATCTCATCTGCATGGGCACGTTTGTACGTAAATCATCCACTTTTTGGTTGTTTATTTTTTCCTTTAAATCGCCGCCTGATACTTTTCATTTCCCCTATAGAACCTATTATTAAAGTATTAATAATCTCCTCTATTAAATGTCATTCCACTAATTTCAAATATCAAGTTTGTCTTTACCCAAATCACTCTTTTAATTTGAAAATTAAAACAAATTTGATTGGCCTTAAAAATTATATCAAGCTAACTCCGTTTTGCCCGCAACAGTTGGCAACCAGACGGCAATTATGTCGTAAGCGTTGACAACCCCAACGTCACCTATCGTAAAAGGCAAATAAATCGATTTTCTTGAATTTTGTTTTTGCCTAAACTTAAAAGACAGCAACATTAACAAAACAAAAAAGAATCATGAAAATCGGCACAGTGGTCATCGAGTTTCACCGCAACCTACCTAACCTCGAAAGTTCGAGATTCGAAAATAATTTTATATAAAGAGCAAGAGTTTCTTCTCTACTGTTTCAAGTTTATCAATCATACCAACACAAGGCTGACAGCTGTAAGTGTTGTGTGCGGAATACATTTCTGTAGGAACAGGAAAGTCCTTTGCCGTATTCAAAGAGCCGAGGGTTTTTCTTATAACCTTCAAGGTGTTTGTCAGACGCTTGCATGAGGTGAGACCGTGAAAAAACTCGAAGGTTTTTTTGCCTAGGACTCAAACCTTCAATATAAAATTTTAAAAAATATTGAAAGACAACAGCAAGACCATTGTTTTTGACGTTTATTAGATACACCACCAAATTTTGTAAGCTAGTTTGAATAACTAAGCCTCAGAGGATAAATTATTTGTAAGCCTTAAGTGTATTCCAACGCAATGGCAGGGCATGGAAGAGATTGGACGTTTTTTTTCAAATTGTATGCCATTCACATCATTCACCAGAGGTACCGATTCCAAGGGAATACAGTCCTCGCCGTGCTCAGTAACTCAGCTATAAGTGGAGTTTTCATCCATAATATCGTGTATTTTTTTTTTAGCTAAAATAAACCCACTGTCATCATACTTTCATCATCAATTCGTTTATTCTGATTTCCTACATAATGTTATACTATATTTTTTAACAATAATTTTCGTTTTTGAGATTATTTCAAAAACATTTAATAATTTTACAAAGTAATTAAAAAAATATATTTTCTTTTAGGTTCAAGCAATAGTAGATCATCATCATGATACTACCAAAACAAGTTCAAAAGTCAGATTTGCTGATCCTTCTGAAGCCTTCGAAGAAAATAGTGAAAAAAATGTAACGAATTTAGAAAACGAACTTTATATTTTGTTTGTATATTTTCTTTTGTATCCGTAAATTATTATTGTTTTTTTATAGCATTTAGAATATTATAAGGAAAATCAAGAAGATGATAAGCAAATAAGTAATTCGTCAAATACCGATGGTGATTCAAAAGAACTTGTTCTAAGGACGAAGAAAGGAATAGAGAACAGTCAAGCCGATGACGAAAAGTCAGAGAAATCTTCCTCTGATCAACATGCGGAAGTCAAATCAAGACCGTAATAATCAAATTTTTTAACCTAATATTTAATACTATTTTTAAATTTATAATTGGTTTTAAGGGATGAATTTAATGTTCGGAGAATGCACACGGCTGTGAAATTAAACGAGGTCATTGTAAATAAATCCGTAGATGCACAATTGGTAATAATGAATTTACCAGGACCACCCAAGGACTTGAAACATGGGAGAGAAAGCAACTGTATCCTTTTTGAAAAAAAAACATAATTATTATATTTTCAGGTGCAAGTGGACTTATCATTGATACACAATCGTGTGCAAAGTCCATTCGCGGAACCTCACTAAACGGCATATTTTTACGAATGTTTACTAAAATCTGTTCGCGTACGGGGAATTTTCTTAGTTTTTTCACAGACAGAAGGGAGCACTCGCGTGAGAGTACGAAATTCGAATTCGAATTCTTGCAAGAAATTTCTGTGGGCTGGTTTAAGAAAAACTGTCAAATATCTTCAATTTTTTCTTGGTCGAGTACGTTTTCGTAATTTTAGCGCTCTCTGAGAAAAATTTACCCCCCTCTTTGAAATTTGATAATCTACCAATTTTAATGCAAAAAGTACGCAAACCGACCTTATACATTTGTTGACACAAATTGACGTTTTCAAAATTTGTGTCAACAAAATACGTTTTCGCAGGCAGTATGTGTTTGTGGTATTAAGCTAATACTAGGCACGTTCCGAACTCTAGGCCTACTTTTTGAGGTAATGCCTAACATATGGAACGGCAAATGAATTTTTGACAGTTTGCACATTGACTTAAAAGGTAGGGAGAATTTTCTTACCTTCAAATCCAGCCCACTACCTCAAAAAGAATTGCCTTACTTTCTAGGCAAAGCTGAATCTCTTGACCAATCAGAAACGTTTGACTACCTAATGCCTAAAATGCGGAACGTGCCCACTGGCTGCATGAAATGCAAATATTATATAAATATATATATATATTACTTTAATCTTAAGCACCCATTCAAAATGATTGCGATCCTTAACAAAAAAAATAATAGATATGGAGTTCTTGGAAGTATTAACGGAAGGTCTGGAGAAGGTGTTAATGGTTCGTGGAGGAGGTCGAGAAGTTATAACGATATATTCTTAAGAGAAGAATAAAAGAAATTAAAACATTCATTTTGTCACTAGTTCATTAAAACTAATGAAATGCCGGGCGATACACACATATAATTGTTAACATTTAGTTTGTAAGTGCTACCGATGAAGGGTAACAAAAAAGGCGAACTTAACTTTTGCTAGGTTAACTGAATGTAGTCAATTTTGAATGGTTTAAAAATAAAGGGAAATTTACAAAAAAAAAAAAAAAAAACATTAATTTTATTTTAGATTGAGTTTGGAAAAACAGCTAATCAACAAGGAGGAAAAAGGTAAGCAGATCATAAGCACTGTTCGAGTACCCTCCAAAAACAGAGAATTTTTAAAGAAATTTTCCGAAAGCTGTTCGCGTATGGAGAGTTTTAGTAGTTTTTCACAGAAGAGAGTGCTCACGAGAGAGTAAGAAATTTTCTAGAAATGTTACGTCCACTCTTTGAAATTTGATTATCTATGAATTTTAGTGCAAAAGTGTACGAACGGATTTGGAAAGATTCAAAACATTTGAATTCAACTATCAGAATGAATTAAGATGCTATGCGATTGGCCTTGTTCAGAAAAACGTCACAAAAAAACTTATAGTGATGTACGAAGATAGTAGTCACGTCTTACGCGATAGTCACAAAAATCTGAATTCCAAAGTGGATCGTCACCACTTGGGGGTTGTCAGCGATGTACTTCGTGCGTCATTGACGAAGGGCAACATAGGAATTCATTGGACTAAAGGCTGACCTAAAAAAGAAAAATGGTTTCATACGGCCACTTCCGAAACAGTGGGAATACAAAGGATTTGTACTGTGCGGCTGTAATAGCTTTTGGCTTCAATTCGTTAAGTCCGTCAATTTTGCTCATTTCCGAAAATTCGAATCCATCCGCTTTTCGTACGTAAATTTGAACGTCAGTTTGGGAAAATTCTCAAACTTAAATTTAAAACAGTCATGAGTGAGTTTTTTTTCAAATCAATTGATTTTTTTTTTAAATACGTAAAACTAAAAGGCGAAAGTACTTGACAGATGCCTCCAAACACATACTCTAATTATGCGCAACTTGTGGAAATGACTGCACTGAAAAAAACTGATCGTAGAGTTTTGACATACAGTCCAATAGTGGAATCCGTCGGAGGAAACGATGCACTTAAAATGAGAACTTAGCTTCGTTCAATCCGCAGTTGTGAAGCATCCAAAAACTAGAAAAAAAAACATTTGCAAAAGACGGCCAGAAGATACACGGGAGTTTTTGATGAGCATGCCGCTAACTTCTGTGTTGGATAGATTGAGGACTTTGGAGCAAGGGACAGTTCCGATGTTAAAACAAACGATTTCTCAATAATAAAACACAAAATTTGTTTTCATTTTTTGAATTCAATTCTTCTAAAAATATGTACATATGTATGTGTTTGATATGAGATTTCACAATTTAACTTCTTAATTCACAATAATGGTCGGTATGACAGAGTATCCGACGGATTCCACGATAGGGGTGATAAGCTTCCAATTGCTTCCGACTACTATAGTTCAGCCTTAATACATCTTACCTTTAAAACCTTCATTACACTGCCGACACTTATGCTGAATGCTTTCTCTTGACAGCTTTCTATATCTAGAAAGTGTGGTCTCGGCTAAAAGCATCTATATGTGAGCTTACGCAACCGTAATGGAATGTCCTATTACACAGAAATAGTAGAGCAAAGCCATAATGGAAAATGCTCAGTTTCGTCGAGTTTTGTTAATTTCAGTGGACTTAAGGAAGGCGTAAATGAAATGGGACATTCAGCTTTTTGACAGCTCACACGAATAAAAAGGAAAGAAAACTTCGACAATTAAATTAAGATGTGAATACAATTTGTTAAATATTTTAATTCCAATTATGCAAGTACATAAGTGGCTAAATATCTCACCCATTAAAAGATGGAATAATTATAGTTTATTTAGTTTATTTTCGTTTTTATTTTTCCCTCTTTTGATATGTAATGAACTTTGCTTAGGTTCATTAGGGGCAACTGGAGCGATTGGAAGAGGTTAATCCCACTGAAGTCCATTGTGGTTGAGTCTTAACTGCCATGGCACCAAACTGCATGTGTGCAGCATATTCAGAAATCCTAAAGTCGCGCCCGGAATGATTTTAGGCACTCCATATATTATTCAACCCAGTCGGTTGTTGCCCAAATCAAACCTTGTGTGGCCTTGTCATTTGATCGATTTGACAGTTGACGCAAGTAGATACGTCGGAACAGGCGCTTGTAGGAAATGAATAGGGTAATCCACGATCCGCTACAGAATGATTGTAGCATTTAAATAATTTTTTTCTAACAGGAGAAGCAGTCTTTCAAATTAGTTGGTGTAGTGAGTGCGCAAGCTTCAATTCAGTCGACAACTCAGTTTACAAGAGTTGAATTGTGTATGGACTGCTTAAAGGTTCTTTTACAGCTCAGCGAACTGCGAACACGAACGAACAATTATTCACTAGTTTTGACGTTTCATTCTCGCTGCAATCCGAGAATTTCATTTGTCATTTACTAAAGCAAAAAAGAATTGAGGTTAAACTCTCCCGAATGTTTTGGTCGTGCGATTGTGGATTGTAAGAAACATTCGCTTATTTGCGAAAAAAATCAGCGAATTTTTGATTTCTTTAAGAAACTAATTACAACTTAACTTTTTTTTACATAAATCGATAGATAAATTAAGCTCTCTTCTTTGGGAATAGCAAAATTGTAAATTGTTTCGGTTCGCCGTTTGCCAATTCGCTAAGCTATGAATGCACACTGGATGTACATGTGTGTCGTTTTTACGTCGTTGAACGGTACTTGATGTTGCACACTTTGATTTCCAACAAACGAGTATTAAAAGCACCCTTTTAGGAGTGACGTTTATGTTGATCGACACTTGTCGTTTTTTGAGGCGGTTTACGGATTTTAGTGCTCTGAGTGTCATTTCACTTACGCCCTACAAACGTCCCACAGAAAAAAAATTACGAAAAAAAGGCTGGAGTAACTCGTTTTAGTGCCCAGTTTGAATTGTCGAAATAAGGGGGAATATGTCCCGGATCTTTGCATTTAAAAACTACTATTCCATGTAAACCAAACTCTGTAAGAGGACTAGGATCAGAAAACAAACAGCTAAAGTACACGTTCACATGTGACACGAATTATCTGTACGTACCTTCTTTATAATCAATCTTACAGAATAAAGTTTTTTTTTTGTTTAAATGAAAAAGACACTAATTCAACTATCTGTATTTTATTAAGGAGTTCTTGTAACATAAGATCAAGTTTAAAACTATCTTTCTATTCAGCCGTTTTTCTTATGGTATTCAGTAAGTTAATTGCTGTTAGTGCATCGGGGAACAATGTATGATAGTTGATAAGGGGTACATATGCTGCTGTAATAACTCGACCCGCAAACCATCTTCCATGGAGTGCGTTAACAGCCAATACGGCTGTTGTTATGCTAGGACACTTAACATACACATTTCCAGTAGGCGATTCTTTGTCTACATAAATGTGCAATGTTCCGCCGTGCTTTCTGCATTCATCTACCACATCATCTCGTATTTCAAAGTCCCAAAATGGATTTGTTTCCTTTTTCGGATCGAACATATTCGATAGCATAAAACACTGTGTAGCTATTGTAGGACTTTGTGTTTGCTGCTGAACTGAAACGGGCTGAGGGGCAGTAGCAAGTAGAGCATTAGCAGCGGCTTGTGGCACAGCCAACCCGGCACCTTCGGCTAGTTTAAACATTAACTGCAATCTTCCAGTAGCTCCCAGATCAATGCCACTGCGGTCCATTTCGTCTGTATCTAACGATGTTGTATTCATGTCCAGCCGCTCAGTAACGTTACCAACTTTCATTGGACGGCCAGCTAATTCAAATCCATTCAATTGTTCAAGCGCCTTCTTCGCATCGTCTGCATTATGATACTAAAATGAAAATTATTTTGTATTATAAAAAACTATTGACTTTTAGCAATGTGAATATATTTACCGTAATAAATCCGTATCCCTTGGAACGACCCGTTTCTGTGTCAGTAATAAGCTGAATTGAATCGATTTTGCCAAATGGCTCGAAAATTCCTCTTAACATTTCTTCAGTGATGTTAAAGTGTAACGAGCCGACATATAATCGCATCGGTCCTGTGTGATTTTTCGGGGTAAATGTTGGTATTGCACTTGCAATACGATTTTTCTCCGCTTGGGTATGCTGGACACATATCGGAATGCCTAGCAGCTTCTGTCCAGAGAGGCCTAACGCTAAGGCAACCGATTCGGGATCTTTGAATTCAATGTAGGCAATTCCTTTGAATCTTTTTGTTTTGTTGCATGTTATTAGTCTTACGTCACGTACTTTGCCTACACTAGAAAAGAATTCTTCCAAATCTCTAGCGCGAATACGTTGTGAAAGTTGCATACAAAAAACTGTGCGGGCATCTCTTTCCTCGGGACTTAAATCGGCCCTCGGCGATTGTTCACCAAGTCCATTTGGTGGTGTTCGACCTCTTTTAAAGGGTTTTGGTGAGTAACTGCGACGTCTAAGATTAAAAAAAATAAACTGAGTTAGTGAAAATGATTCGATAATTTTAAATAAAAGGGGAATTACATTATTACACTTTTTTTAAGGTTAGAAACCCCTAACTGCGAACAAACTTACCTTTTTTCTCTACTTGGTAGTCTTTTTGACCTGCTGCGGCTCGGTTTTTCTCTCACTGGACTTAGTCGTCTTTCTTTGGAGCGGCTTCGTCGATCCGGAGTTTTACTCTTTCTGCGATCGCGTGTTCGATTTGCTTTTCGATCCGAAGACCGGCTTCTTCTGCGATCACGCGATTTACTGCTTTTCTTTTCACGCGAACGACGTCGTTCTCTATCTCTAGACCGTTCCATAGAGCGATAGCGTTCTTTTTCTGAATCTCTTGAATAGGAGCCTTTATTCCTGTCGTCACTTGTGACATTCCTCGATGGACTCCTATAAATATAAATAAATTAGCACAAAAAAAAAAAAACAAATTGAATTATTAATGTACAACTCACCTTGTTGAATGTCTCGCTTTTGAATGATCATCCTTACGGCCATTACTTTGAGTGTGGTTAGATGATTGTCCAGTTTTAATCTGTTAATACTCAGTAAAGGTACAGCAATGACGTTCAAAAATACGTCAAAATTTTTGAAGGATGAAGTAAATCGAAGAGTTTAAATTAGTAAAAAAGATCATAATGATTTTGTTTGTTTTTGTTTTTTTTTTTTTGTTTTTTTATATGAAGTTACTGTTCGTTAATACAAATAACACAAAATACTTTGATTCAGTGTTGCACTATCGACTCTTTTGTTTATTTTTTTTTTGATTTTCTTATAGCGAAAAACGCTACGTGTGTGTTAAAAAAAATAATTTATTCATTGAAGTTTTATATGTAAGTCATTGCATTTTTATTCCTCCCTTTTGTATGCTGCCCGGACGAAATATTGTCAGGTATCTGAAAATCAGTGGCATTTTGAAAAATGATGGGTACAAAGGATTCAACATTTTTTGCATATTAAAGGAAATATTGAACTGTTTTTTTCCGAAAGTGTATAATTAATATTTTGTTTTTATTTTTTTTTTGTTTGTTTTTTTTTTTTTTTTTTTAATATTCGTTATCGAACATTCACAAGTATTCATCAAAACTTACCGAAAATTCCGGCTCATGTGTAAGTATTTAGAATGACCAATACAATCAATAGCAAATTGAGCTTAAAGGATTTCTGTAAAAAATATTTGTACCCTTGAGAAATGTTCATAGTTTGTTTGATGTTATTCTTTTTCGAGAATAGATCAGACTAGGCATACACTTGGTTTTTTTTTTTTTATTTATGTTTTATTGTTTTTTTTTTTTTAGATATTGCAAGAAAGTCAGAGCAGCAAAAATTTAGAAAAAACAAAACGTCAATGCATAAAAATATCAAAATAAAAATTACGTGATTCAAAAATGTATTAATAAGCATCAACGAGAAAGATTCGGGTTTTGTTTTACGGAGGTAGGAGTACTTTTTTTTTCTTTCAATTTATTAACACAATTATACATAAAAAAAATATCATCTCTTGCAGGACTGTAAAGGAATGTAATCATTGCATTCATTGAAGTATTACTAAGAATTCGCATGTGTTTGTTTCAGTTCAATGACTTTAGCCATTCATTTCAAATTAAGAATTGGATCAATCATTTTCAGCCATCAGAATGGGAAGTCAAAAAGAATGCGATCACTTTGATTGCTCTGCATTCATTCAAATCACTAGCTTCACTGAATGCACTCAGTTGTTTGAAATCAGTTCAGTTCAGTTGTTTGCAATCAGAATGCGTTCAGTCCATAAAAAGACAGATGTCAAAATATCGAAGACGTTTTAGGTTTGTTGCCCTGTGCGACATTAATTATAAGTGAATTACATATTTTTACTGTATATTAAGTGAACATTGAGATTCGTCTATAGAAAATATATTCACATAAACGGCAAATTAGGGATGGAAAGTTCGAAGTTACTTGCCGAGATCACTTATAGTAGAAACACATTGACACAGCAACAGCTATGCAAAACAGCGAATTGTCAATTTATTGACAGAAATAAGTTCAAATTTAACTTCTTTTGCACAAAGTAATGGATAAATTTAGCCCTCTTCTTTGGGCACAGGGTTCAGTGTTAACTGCGTGCCTTTAAATGTGCTAAAAATACTTTGTTCGCCAAGTGTTAATAAATAATTTCGTAAAAAATACTTTGTATACTTAATATAAAAGTTCTTTAAACCTCACTGAAATCACGGCACTAATAGCTTTGTTCAGTGACTAAAAAAGTAGCACAGCACAGAACAAGACAGCAAAAGTTTGTGAAAACTGTCAGAAAAGCACAACCTCCTGTTCAATGAGTCAGAACGTATCCCAAAGCATTCTTCTTATTAGCAAATCGCAAATAATTTTCGTTATGACACTTCTCACGAATGATCTACCCCAAAAGTAGGTGCAGAAAAGAGTGTGCTGGTCTGTGCCGCACAGACTCATTGAACAAAAAGAAGGAAAACTTTTGGACGATATTTCTTTTCATTGAACGTAAAAACCTGTAATTTTCTGTGCAGTACAGAGTCAATACAGCTGTCAGATGGGCTACACTGCAGCTTGACAGCAAGAATCTTCTCCCTAACCTACAAGCTTTTGACATTGATGAGCGAAAATGTGTTAGTGCAAATCATATCAGGAAAAATCAATAACAAATTCTCGCTGAACAGTGTTAAAAGCTTGTAGGTTAGGGAGAAGATACTCAAAGTGGACCATCTAATACAGGTTATTTGTGACGAAAAGGTTTATTCCATTTGACTTTATTCTTTTAGGCTTAGTCATTGAATTGAGAAATATTTTTTCGGATGTTATTTAAAAATGATTACATCCCTTTACAGTTCTGTTCTCTTGCCTACATTTATACGGGAGATAACCATAAACAATTTAGAAAGATAGATTTATAACAACTCTCGCCTTCGAAGCCACAAATCGTCGCGCAAATCTAACCATTCCATAGGGCATACATATAGAATCATTCGCAGGGTCGATCGATCAACGGCTTTACCTAAAAATTGTTAATATTGTGTTTCTTTTGTTTTAACCAATTTGTTATTGAACATTTTTATACCGGCGCATTCAAATTATATAGATAAAATAATAAAAAAAAAAAAAACAATAAAATTAACACGATGACACGACACATACAAAAAATGTTAAATTTTGACCTCAAAAAAACAGTGTTTTGTTAGGTAGAAGGTAGGTAGGTGGCTTTTGGCTTTTAATTGAGCTACTAAGCGAAATGTTTGTAACTGGTATTCCTTTTAGCCACTTGTAGATTAAGGTTTTCTGCATCTGCAAGACATTTTAAACTTCAGTCGTTAGAATGTATAGAGCGGTATTTTTTGATTTATTATTGAGTTACCCCTTATTATAAAAAATCCGCACAAAGGGAAGATTTCACGAAAATTCATTTTTTTTGTCATCGCTCAATCCGGTCGAAGGGTTTTTTGTGGTTTATTCTGCAATTAAATTTGTTTGTTTCTGAGGAAAATCTAAGTGCAACGAATCATTTTTTTGTTTTGTTTTTAATTTGCATACGTTTACAATGAAGATAAGAGGAGAACCTATTTTTTTTTTTTTATATTCCACACGCCAGTACATGTTGGAGGGCGGGGATGGTAATCGACTAACCTGTAGCTATAAATTAAATAAATACAATTATGGTACCAAATATGAAAAGTGTTAAGAGACCTTGCAACATTGAATAGTAAAATATTCCTGAAGAAACGTCGATAAAAATATACAAAACAAAGAACAGATGAGAATACAAAGACTTTTATTAATAGGACGAATTGTTTTATGACCGCTGTGTGTGCGGTTGTCGCCCCTCGGCAGAGATTTTTATTTCTCTAATTTTATCCTTTCACACAAAAGTAAATTTCGATCTGATTAGGTAGAAACATATTTTAGTTGACGGCATACATTTGTTGGAGCCCAGCAATTCATAAGGCACAGTTTTATTTCAAACATATGGAGCAACTGTGGCACTTAAGGTGCAAGGCAGGCAAGAGCTTTACTTTACATACACTAGCCAAATTATTTTCTTCATTTAATTGCCGATCTTCTTTCCATATTTCGGTGGTATAGTAACTCACCCAAAAGTGCCGTTAACAAGTGTTAACTCGGCAGAAAAATATGTAAAAACATCAGAGCCATTTGAGAGAAAGAAAATAAAAATTTATGCGATGATGGGCGCCAAGAAGAGGCACCAAAGCGAGCGCGTTCTGTAAGGTCAATGAAGTAATTGAATTTTTGGTTCGCCCATTCGCTGGTCGCTAAGAATGAATGAATGTGCATTTTATGTGACAATTCCTCAAACTGACAAATTTTATAAACAAACAAAAGCAAACAGAGTTCCCTGCTTGTCACACAGTAGCAAACATGTTGCCAACATCAGTTTTGAGTGACAAATCATCTGCCATCATAGATTAGAGTATCACTCAAAAGTGTCAGTTTTGCTCGATATGCAAGAGACGTTATCACGTGCGAATGGATTTATTTACAACAACAAATCGAGTTCAGATAACTTTGACTCATACACTAGCCGATCATTCTCGTTATAGTGTATTCCCTCTTAAGAGTTTGATTGTCTTCTCGTTGAGAATCCGAAACATCCTTTGTCTTTTTACTTTTCTCTTTTGTTTTCACGGCACCACCTCTTGTGAGCGTCTGAGAAGCATCCAAGGGTGTTAATGTCATGAGAAAGCTTCTGAAAAACCTCCTTTGTAAGAAGCTACAATTTTTCCTCCTTTTCGAATTCTCCAGCAAAACGGAATTCATATGAAAGTTCGAGCAATCCACAGAATGGTTTGGACGTTACAGAGCGTTAAACAGGTACATAGTTGGTATCTATAAAGACACTGGGTTACATCGAGTAAGGGACAATCTAACTTCCTCTTATGGGTATTACAATGAGCCAGCACTGACCTGAGCGTGGAATGGAGAACATCTCTCTAATCACTAAACAGTACTTTCCTCTTGTAGAGTTTGTTTTGGAGTTAAATTGTGCCCTCCAAGCATTTGATTTTCTCCAACCGATTATTAGACACTTCTCTTTTAGACCACCGTATCTTTGAACTGTTAAATTTGGGAAGAAGTACAGGATTGCTAGCGAATAAGTGCTATCAGCTGCAGCTCCAGTTGTAAGATCGCGATGGTTATGCATGTGAAACTTGGAGATTTGGCCAGGACAAGGACAACAGTAGTTTGGTAACAATTTTCGTGAAAGTAACATGTCTACAGCTACCCAGCAATTGATCATGCAAACTTCGAATTAATGGATTCACTGAGGCGCGAGACGCGTGAGGTACAAAGTAATCGAGGAGGAAAGAAGACGATTATGATAGAGTTGGACAGGTATTGATGCACATTGCCAGAGAGCACACACGATGTTGTTATTGTTTAAGAGGAAATGATACTAAACGTTTGATATCACGATTTGATTTGCCACATCGACGAGCACCCATGTGCCACAAAACAGAGTACATCTTATAGATTCACAGATAGACCACTTTTGGACCCTGTAACTTGATAGAAACGCGAGTTTTATCACTTTAACGGGTAACCATGGAAACAAAAATAAAACAAAATATCGTCAGCAAATCGTTTGCCCCTTCAAACCGCGCAAAAATCACCGGAACATGAGACTGCAAAATACCAGAAACTTCCACAGAACCCACCCAAGTAACACGACTTAATAGTTTCACGATTTGTTGAAGTAAATAAAGAAAAATACTAAAACATTCAAATATTAAACACAATTTACATCAAAAATTAAGAACGAGGGAGGCATTTCATAGAGAAAATGACATTGCAATCTCGTTTTATGAGCCACTGCCACTGCACAGAATCATATCTCACACTGGCAAATCTTGAAAACTTGTAAAAACGTTTAAAAATTTTATATAACAAACAGACGGTGAATCCTGGAACCTTTTACACTAAATCCTGCTGGTCATTGCACTTTGTCGTCGGCAGTACATACATGTAACGTCAATAAAAAAAAAATGGAAATACAAGGGAGAAAATAAATAAAAATTTTAATCAACTTGACTTACGCCTTTTTGATATGGTTCTTCCAACATGGCTTCTATATCAAAGTCATCAGCCATTTTAGAGCGAGGTGCTGTTGCTGTTATTTGTGTGTAAAGTTTTGTGTAGGCTTATGACCATAAGCTTGGACTGCATATAATGGAAAACTAGCTAGTCGCTTGATTGCTGTTTTTTTCTAGGATTAAATACTCTCAGCGACCGCACTTTATTATTCAGTTGATGAGAAACAAATAATACAAAAATAATGCTTGAAAGCAAAAGCAGAATCGCACGAAGCGTGTGCCAAAAAAATACTCATAGAAGCGAGGGTTTGTCAATTTTAATCAATTCGGAACGAGGGAAATTAAATTGTTCCCTTGAGAATTAAGAATGGAAGCGTTCAAGCGATAAGGGTGAGTCATTATCAACGGGATGCGTTCGTAAGGTATGGCTGTATGTATCCTTAATAATTATCAGAATACAATTTTTATAAAATTATGTATGTATTTAAAAACACTTCCTTTGTTTTACTTATTAAGCTTAAGATTAAAATATAATAGATTTTCAATTTTCTGGAGATTTCTCAATGGTATTATATATTATTTGTCATTTGAGTTGATTAATTCTCAAAAAATAGATGGCACCACTCTCGCCAAAATATGATAGCCCTCTAATAATATGATATTTGCCTTGTTTTTTGAAGAAATATAATAGATTAAATAGATTTACTTCTTTATTAAAACATTTTTAATTCAAATAATATGTAACACAGGAAATACCTAATAAATAATTTTGAACTACCTAGATAAACTACCTAATTATCTGTAAGTAAGTACTTTGTAGTACTTTGTTTTTTATTTTACTTCCTTTTGACTACTTTTCAGCTGGTAAACAGTGGTGCCAAACTTTATAGTTTTGTTCAGAACTTCTTACTTTACTTCACTTAACTTCTTAAGAAATCACACCTACTTTCTCGTGTGGCGCCCGGGTCTACATTACAAGTTATATTACACAGGCGCGTGACTAGGGGGGATATTGCGAAAAATACTTTCAGAAGCTTAAATGTCAACGTCCTTAAGATTTATTTCTCTATGCCTGGCTGTGATTGTCGAACACGTGAAATCCAAATCCACATTTAAAAAGCATTTATTAGGAAAAGCAATTTCGACAAATGCGGGATACTGAAATGTAAAACAAAACCATAGACGAATAAGTTCTTCCATGGCAAAGCAACACTTGTCGTGTGAAGTTCGTCGTGTCATAGTAGTACCAAACGCAAATATCTGTCAGAAGTGAAATGGTTTGAAAACGAAATGTTCACACTCGTACCGAGAATAATTTTTGAGAGAAGATTTTAGAAGCTATAACTTTCTCCATTTCATTCGCTTGAACTCCATCTGCCTCCCTGGACATGACATTCTATCCCATAAGGTTGTAGCCATGCGCTATGTATAATTCTCGGGTAATACCACATGTGTAAACGCCGTGATGTACGACGTTTATATGCAGATAGACATTTGCAGACGTTTATATGCAGAATACAGGTCGAAGCTCAATTGTGTATTCTTACTACGTTTACACGTGAAGAGACGAAGATACACTACGTGTCGATGAGACATCATTGGTGTTAGAGTAGTTTGCAGACAAGACATTTTCCATAAAATAAGTGTCTGATTTCTCTTCAAGATATCCCGTAGACATCAACTCTGAATTATCTATGCTCTGAATTTTGCTTTGACAGGATTTGTCAGTTAGAGTTCGGAATGTGCATGATATTACTTAACATTTAACTTTAATTTCATTAGGTGGAGGATTGTTTTTGCTCAATTTTAATTTCGTTTTCATATGTATTAAAATGCAGTTGCTCTTTTCTACACACCCGTAGACAGTGAACATTCAAATCTGTACAACATACACTCACAGAATGAAATGTCTTGTAGAAATTTGTCCAACTGCATCAAAACTTGGACCCGGTTGTTCGAACTGTTTCAGCGTTCGAAACTCTCAAAAGTGAGAGAGAGAGAGATAAAAAGTAAACGGGGTAGCCACTGTCAGGCGGGTAGAAGAATTTGAAAGATATTTTCGTATTCTCTTTCGTAACTTCATTCATTTGCTTTATTTTTGCGTTCTCGGCGCTGAGTTCGTTTCGTACACTAGAATTTTTGTGGGATTGTGTTACGTACGTGTGTCTGCTCACAGTAAAATTGCGATTAAACGGAGAAACAGAAATAAAAGAAATCTGTTGTGTGGTGTCTCGACGTTTAAAAGTAACAAGAAAAATATAACGTCAAAAGTCTCGAGCCGGAGTCTCCCTGTCTGAAAGTGCTCATAGCCAACAAACTGCGGAACTCATTTTTAATCATTTTTCTTATCAACACTATTTCTTTACGTCAGCCACTTCCAAATTGACAGCTAATTACATTACAGATTGACATGAAAAACTTGACAAGTGACAGCAAAATCAGAAGTACGCTGTGTAAACAATATTAGATACCGCATACAACTATTTTTCTCAAAAGAGAAGAAACAAAAGTTTTAATTGATGAAGAAAATTGATTGAAAAAGAAAAGAAAAAAATATAAAAATGGAGGGATTATGACGTCTCTTTCGAATATATAACTTATTTTACTTTGGGATAAAAATAAGATTTGATACATGATTAGACTAATTAATCTATTCTAGTATTATTTACTGTAGAAATTTAATTTAATAGAACTGTTCGTTTTGGCGCATTCCGACAGCACACATTACTGCGGTCATTGGTGTATCCGAACGATTCACACACCAACCATACAAATCTAGTACAAGTAACCAGATCCTTTAATCAGTATAAAAATAATCAGCCATATTGGGCTTAAATTTTTCTCCTTGGGAGCCGTTTAGTGCTTAGTATTGGCATTCGGGAGCTAAAAGTTAGTGTACAAGAAAAATAAATAATAAAACAGAAGTGACGGTTTAAAAAAAAGTAATTAACCAGTGCGGATTAACCAATTTAATTAATAACATTTATGTGCGAACATATTTTTCCCCATATTCTGTGTGTGCTCTAGTCGTGTATGTGGCTGCTGCTGCTGCTGCTTTTGCTTTTGAGTGGTAGAGAAGAAACAAAGTCACAAAGTAAACATATCTCTGCTCCTCAAGTATTGACTGATTGTGTGGTGGAGGAGAGAACCTTTCATGGTTTTTGCCAAATATCTATTTTTTTTTTTCATCATCATTCGTCTAAATGTTGGGAAGTTTTTTTTTTTTCGTTCGTTCTACTTGTCTTTTAACGAATACACAGAATCGTTAGGTGTTTCACTTGATATTTTTTTTTTAGAAAAAAAAAAGTTTTTTTTTTTAAACTTTGATATTCTTTTTTAATATGCACATGATATCAACAGATACTGCATTAATACATATTATCTCGAGTATATAAACATTTGGTATAGATTTTTGGAAGTGATAAAATTTTCCATTTTCGATTTCGATTTCTCGATATTTTTTTTCCTCCACTTGTTTTCTTCGGGGGGCCAAACAAAAGTAAGTAAAATTTTTGTAAACATGTGCCATTAAACCAATGGTTTTGCGAGTCTAGAGAGAAGAAATTTAATTTATTTTTTTGCTATTTATTTATTTTGCCGTTGACTTTTTTTTTTCTGTTCTTTGGAAGCCGGTTTCATCTATTTTAATCTTGCGAATATATTGTGTCTCGCCTCTGGGTGGCAGTGAGTCGTTTTTTTTTTTATTATTAATTTTTGCCATATATGTTTAAAAAGATGGACGAAAAAATAGATTTTGGAAATTTTGAGACAGTGAAAGAGAAAAAAAGCGAGGGCAGGTTATGGAAAAAAAGAAGAAAAAAAAAAACGAAATCGATTTTTGGGAGTAATGAAGCTTATTCACCTTTTATCAATTAATTTTTTGGGGGTTTTATATTCGGGTTGGTGTACCTATTTTGGGGTCTCGGATGGGTGTTTTTTTTTTTTATTTCTCTCTGTGTATAGTATATGTATATAGGGAGAAGAAGAAAAAAAAAAAATAAAATAAAAATAATATGTCCAACTAAATGAAGCGAGCAGCAACTGGGCTGGACAGTTGGAATTGAGCACATGCGTGACAAAACAAAACTAGTTTGCTTATCTTATTAGAAAATGTCAAATTAGAATGGTGATAAAGGACTAGAATTAGTGTACTCAGGTATCAAGGTACCTTTTTATGTGTGTTGAGCATTGAGTACTTTCAATTTTCAAGGTGCTAACAGGCTTTAGGGTTTGTGCTCGCCAAATTGCCAGTCCCAAGTGCATATTAAATCATTTTTCTTTTCGAACGTGGTTGCTACTTATTTGCCTCAGCTGACTGCTGTCAACAGCTTAGCAGAGCATAGCACAGAAGCAATTCATTGCACGTCGAATCGGTTGGGTGACTAGAAGAAAAAAATACCTATACACATGACACTCCTTGGTCTTTTAAATTTTATTATTTACGTCTAAAATTATTTGCTAAAAAAATTACCTACTCTAGTGCGTTAAACCTCATAGGGGACAAGTATATATGTATGTAGGTTTGTGGATATTCCAACTAGAATGTTGGCAATAGGGAATTGGGATTGACTTAAGGATAAACTATTGTATACTTCATCTCCTGGGTTACTCATACCTGGCAGAGTGGCGTCAATTTAGTTGCCTGATAGCATAAGTGGTATACTCTCTGACTTCGACTTTTCGATAACTTATACCAGGCAGAGTAGTGTCAAGATATGTCTCTAATAGTTATCCTTTTGTACCAAACCCAGTGCATAACTTAATACCTCGTGGTATAAGTTTGCGAAGGTTATTAGAGTCTGTATTTGCCACCTAAAACATGACATACCAAAGTACAGATGCTTCATAAGAAACTTTAGAGCCTATACTGTGCAAAGGCTTCACTTGCTGCATTTACTGGTGCATTTACTGGTGCAAGAACTTTGCCCTACATACTTATCATAACGATGCACGTTAAATAACATGATTATAAAGGTTTTAAGCTATCTTTCCAAGTAGTATGCTCCTGGAATGCTTGCATATGTTAAATATAGCTTAGATTTTTTGTACCAAGTTTTTTTGTTATATTTAGAGCTTCGTTCTAAGCGTAACATTGCAAGTTAGAAGAATTTCTTTACCACCCTACAATGTATCATACAAATAAGAGGTTGTGGGTTGGGTTTATAAAGAACTCAGGCTTGTTTTGGGATCAATGATAAGCAACCTCAAAAGAGACGGTGGCCTTTATTCTCTTATTCTGTGTCATCTCGACAAGTGGTGTTTAAATCTTCTTTGTTTTTAGTGTTAACGACAACAATCGTTGTGCATAAATTCTTACTTTAATTGCAGCTCCTTCTCAGCCTATGAATGCATGACTACAGCCAGTAAATTCTGGTCAATAGCATCAGTCAATTCTTGTCAACCCCTTTTTCTCCTATCCATTCAAAATGTTCCAAAATGTAGATGGTACAAGTTACGGTGCAACAAGCTAGTACAACTTCCTGGGATTTTATCTAAGGAGGGGTTAATCTGACAGTTAGGAAAAGTAACCTCAACGAGCCCTTTTATGACAGGCATGTCAATTCGACGTCATCTTTCAGTTCGTTATCGTGAACCTGTTGATATGTCAGTTGCTGGTTTCGAATCTTTCGTCAATGGAGAAGTTAATTGACTTTATCATCTTGTAAATATGTAATTTGATCTATATAATGCAAATATCTCAACCTAATGCAGCAAAAAAAGGGGAATCATCTCATTAACCTGACATCTAACATGTACTTACATGCTAAGCAAAGCGAGCACAAACACAGTCCAATTTTGTCCTGTACATATACAACATTGTCAGTTCAAGATATATCAAAAATTTTGACAAAAGTCAGCAAGCTTGCTTCTTGATTTAACTTAACAAGTTTTTGTTACTTTATATTGAGCTACATTGTAAGAATTTCTCTGTACCAACTGGGTGATAGTGTTTAGTGCCTATCTAGCTTGATAGCTGAACTGTCCAGTTAAGTTTAAGTCATACATACTTCTTAGATTGAAATTCGAATATAGAAAATGTCTAACTGGGCGTATACGACAGCTCTTTGCTCCTTTATGATATGATTTGATTTCACTCCAAGAAGTATTGTAAAAAAGTTATCATCCGAGAGAGTTTATCTTTTATCATACTCTGCTAAAATTGGGCGTGGTAATCAGTAGTTAAAATCTCCAAAGTGGTACCAGTGGGCTTGGGAAAAAATGTATTAGGAAGTTGAGTGACAGGTGCTTAAGTCTCAGCCATGTCTATAAAACATTTGTATACCTAATCCAGTGGTATGTAGAAAACGCGCAAGAAAATTACTCTGAACTATAACAGAAAATACAGAGTTTCCAAATAATTTGGAAACTATCTACGAAGAGTATACATCCAGAAAAAAACCATTAGTCCAATCGGAAGCAGGTTAATACCAAGGTTTCTTTTTATCACTTAAAACCAAGAAAGATCGGCGCATACACGACAGTACCACCTAGTAATTATTTAATCCCAAACCAAATTTTTGCCAATATTTAATAGTTTTTTTTGTAAATCATTTAAATATAAAAAATTTATATTTCTTATATAGACTGGCTCGGTATAGTGACACCAGAGGAGCGGAGTCTCCCGAAAGTGTACGAGACAGTGGAGGTATTTGTTGGTGGACCCCCTGGAATACTATGGGTTGTTTTGGTTCTCCAGGCTCAAAGCAAGCGGATGCCAATCCTGACGATTCGAAAAGCCAAAAACGCCGCAGTGACGCAATATCTAAGCAATTACAAAAAGATAAACAGTTATATAGAGCAACTCATAGATTGTTGCTGCTTGGTGCCGGTGAATCTGGCAAATCAACAATAGTTAAACAAATGCGTATACTTCACGTAGATGGATTTTCCGAACAAGAAAAAAAGCAAAAAGTCGATGATATTAAGAAGAATATACGAGATGCGATTTTGGTATGTATATGAAACATTTGTTTTTTTTTTTTCATAATATAGTAGAGTAAAAATTTAAGTATGGATTTCTGCGATTGGTTTTGATGGGATGACAAGTGATTAAGGTGCGGAGAAAAAACAGCACTGGTCTTTACTCCACTTTACTGCGACATTATGTCATAAAAGTGGTGTTATTGCTCAACCTTTGTGGGGAATTGAAAAAATCCTTTTGGGTTAGCTTGTCTATCGCTAGACTTGTGCTTCTCATAAGATAAAGTTCGTCCCTCTGTTCATGTGCACTCTGCTGTCGTTTTTATTTTTAGTCGATGTAGATGATGAGCGTGGCAGTCATGGCCTCTTGCAGTGTAAAGTAGGCTTCCACCTGGTTTCTAGCTGCAAGACCTGTTGATCTGATCTGTTTCCACTTTTTTCATGTGGTTGCTATTCATTGTTCATTTTTGGCCTTTGTTTTAAATATTTGTGTTATTCTTGCCTTTATTCTGTAGTATGGTGCTTCGTTTCTAGTACACGTTATTAATTTGGTGACATTCTGTGCTAGTCGGTGCCGAGACTCTGGTTAGTGCGTTGGACTACTGCGCAAGGAGTTTGAATCCAGGAAAATACCATCAACATTTCTTTCATGGTCATCCATCTTCTATCATCTACTATCATAAGAATGCATCATATAACTGTAGGTCGCATTTGTTTGTGCAGAAATGTATACCACGCACAACACTTAGAGTTAGACGGTAAGCCTTGGCCCTTCATGCTTCTCCTTATGGCTTAGTAGTTTTTGCTTTTTCTTTTCTAGGCCAACTGCTGCTTCATTTCGTCAATGCCAATGTAAAATAATAGTTTTTCATTGTCCTTTGAATTGTAGGTTATTTCTGATGTCCACAATTATCCGGGCTGCTAAATGTCCGTTCGATTTTATCGCTTCAATCGCTACGTTCTGAGCTTTTGGAATGCTTTGTGCTCCTGTGGTCATATTTTCTAAATCCGTGTTGATTGCAGCCGGCAATTTGTAATGTTCCCAGCAAAACTGGTTTGTTACGCCAGGTGCACCTACGGATAAGGCTATCAAGTATGATGTAGCATCCTTTGATAGTATAAAAATGGATCCTACTGAGAAAATGTATTGAGATGTTCACTGTAGGACTCGCAATAAACTGTATCCTTACTTCTTGGCGTACGTTTGGTTAGAACTTTAAGAAGATTCAAGATTTGAGACGTCAAACCTTACATTTCCAACATAGTCAGAAACAGATCATCTCTTCCTCGTCTTGTAGAGCGATATTAGGTTATTAAAGTTGATGCTAGCATAAAGGTGCCCACTTGTTTTACGTGAGACTTGCCACTACTTATAAGAGTGCTGGTACTCTTTTATTAAGAATTTGCAAGAATTGGTCAAAATTGCCTTTTGATTTCATTGTGCTCTTCAGTCTACGGCATTTATGTATGCAAGCCAATACCCTCCAAATCTCACTGTGACTTTTCTGGCACATTTCACATGGCTTTTAGGAATAGTTCGAGCTATACCCCCCAAATAACTTGTATGATTCCGTTCCCCAGCGAACCTCTCAGGCGTATCAGTAGAAATGCTGTTAAGTGTTAAGTGTCCAGCCCTAGCCTGCATTTCGTACCAACATTGGTTTGATCGAGGAATACCTTGTTCATGCCATTTTCTTCCATTAGTTAGCAACAAAAACATTCCAAAGAACATTGTTTTTTTTTTCCTGATAGTTTTTTTTTTTTTTGTTTAGTCAGAAGGGTTAGATTGAATTGAATCCTTTGTGCGGTTCATGCAGACCGTTCCTTGTATCGTTATGTAATTATATTGATAGAAATTATGGTGATAACACTGATGATAAGATATCAGAATGTCGTTCATAACATATAGTGTATTTTGTTATTACATTAAAAAGGCAATTTCTTATCAAACTAATTTCATGTGTATTTATGTTCTCTGTTTTTTTATTTATATTCTCCCTTACATTACAGACTATAACTGGAGCTATGAGCACATTGAATCCGCCTGTAGCTTTGGAAAAAAAGGAAAACGAGTCTAGAGTTGAATATCTGCAAGACTGTGCTTCAAGTAAGTAAAACTTGTTTTAACTAATTACGCATAGTTATTATTGCTTAGTATTAGATTATATATTGCTATATAATTTCATCGTATGCTAATAGAACATTCGTAAAATTTTACCTATCTTATTCAGTCTTTCATCTAACTTTAGCACAATCGAAAAGTGCAATATATCTCAGCTCTAATGCGGCTTTTGAAATGATTTTCTATAAAATACTTAGAAAGCTATGTTCTGCCATAAGTTGTGCCTTCAAAATGCAAAGTTTTACAACCAGATTTTTGCTGAGCACACGTAGAGATAGCCGGTGTCAGAAAGCGTCGATACGTTCCAATTGTTCTAGAAACAATAGCAACCGTAATTTGTAACATCTTTCTACTGTCGAAGCGGTTGCTTTATACGTTTGCCTACACGATACCATGCTGCCGACACATTAAGGCTTATAAAATAAATTAAGAAACGTCCCAATGAATAGTTAACACTAATAATTGTAGTATTCATAATCACGTTGCTGAAGGTATTTCTAAAACATAATGCGGCGTATCACACGTTAATCTTAACCTTCGGCAGATCGCTTTGGTGTCAAGCTAAAGGTCTGAAAGCAATGTCAGTTCGTCGTTGACACACATGCACTTGTTCGACCGCAAGTGCTTTGATTTACGGGCGAGTATACACCGCACAATGTCACAATAATATTAATTTATAAAACCTATTCATCGGTTTCTTATCGTGTTGCTCATACATAACAAATAAATAAGCTCTTTCTCACCTAGACTTCACTCTTCGTAGTAAAAAGCAAAATCCATCTAATGTCACAGTAAAGGAATTAAGATTTTGCTGTATTTCTTAAGTAACAGCGTTCCAAGATCATTATGTACTTATGCTGCTTTTTTTAATTTAAAATTAGGATTCATGTTGCCCCTAAATCATGACAGTTACTCTTATACATCACTCTTTAAGCTCGTAAACGAGCTAAAGCTAACGCCTTCTAAATTGTAAGCTGTACTTTAAGTAAAATATTTATTAGTATAGCTACGTCTTTAGGTAGTGGTGGCCCCCATATTAGTTTTGGTAAAAGCTCGAATTCGCTTTGATTGATTTTTAAAACAAAGTATTTCATTTGATTATGGTTTTATTTTAGGCCTTATGTTAACACACAACACAACGGAGATGTTGTAATCATTCTTCAGTAACATCCATTTAGAAGCAGAACACTGGAGATTGCAGAAAAGAATTGAAAAGGAGGTATTTTGGCAGCCTCATGCGTCAACATAAACTATTTTGTATTTGTTTAACAGATTTATGAAAAAAAAGGAGTCTTAAAAGGCGTTTTTAGCGAAACTTAAAGCTACGAAGAGTGAATACAAATAATTCAGACGCTCTTTCTATTTCATTCGCAAACGTTATTTTTAGTTTTGGGGCGATGAATGTGCTGAGGAACATTAAAAAACTTTGTTATACGTATGTGTTGTAAGGAAAAGTTATAATCTCTTCATGTAGGTGATGTTAATATCACCGTGAGAACTGAGGGACATTTGAGTTCGTTCCATAATATTTTACAAACTAGCTATTCTGTCTATAGATGCCCACTTGTGTCTGCTTCTAGCCTATTTGACGCTTGAAGGTCTTCTTGGACATTCGATGCCGACTTTATTACTTTCCGAAACAGTATTCTCGAGATGAGGAGTTCTTTGAGTGAAAGGCTTTTCCAATAAGGACTTGACAACTTTTTTTTTAAATAAAACGCAAACCATTTGAGATATTTCAAAAACTTTATTATCGGCTTGAAGTACAATCAAAAAACATTTATGAATGGAATTCGACCTCGTTCATATGGCCACCGCGGTCACGTTTGCAGCTGTCGATTCGTCGGACCCAATTTTCAACGACTCGGCTGAAACGACCGCTATTTCGCGTTCAATGTTGGCTCTGAGCTCCTCACTGAATGTCGCCGATTTGTTGGCATAAACCAATGACTTAACGTAGCCCCACAGAAAATAGTCAAGCGCCGGTCATTCTACTGGCCCATTTCTTGAGATAACACGCTCACCAACATACTCTTCTATAAATCGATTGTATATCTTGGCGCATCTTCTCCAGAACCGAATCGGAGAACGTACGTTGCTTCAATTCTTGAGTCACCTTGATCTTGTATGGGTGTAAACCAATATCCTTACGAAAATACGCCTTAATGTGGTCTGAGCGATGCGCAATTCTTGAGAACGCCATGGAATTGGACTGATTTGGATCGTTTTCTACAGATGCCTGAACGGCAGCGATATTTTCGAAACTTCGACCAAACCGTTGTCTCACTGACACGGCAACATCACACAACGAATATGTAGACTCAAATTTTTGCACTAAACTTGTTATTGCCTGTCTACTAGGGCGAGAATTACGACCGAAAATTGGAGTTAACGCTCTTAAAGTTGTGATCACCGATTACGAATTTCGGTAGAAGATTTTTATAATTTGCAGACGTTGCTCGTTCGTGTACTTTACCATGATGAAAATGTTGAGTTTACTGAATAAATTGACATTGACAGTTTGATGATTAGTGAAAGAGTGCGTTCACAAATTAAATTCAAAGTTGTCAAGTCCCTTTTGGAAAACCCTTTATAAAAAGAAAAACAAAGAGGATGCATAAAATAACCCTAAAGGTCCATTTGTAGCTCAGACCCTTGCGAATAGGAAGATTCGCAAATATTGACTTTTCATTCATAGCAACATTTTACTTGTTTATATAGTCGCTGCAATCTGCAAATTTAATTTTTTTTTTTACCGAAGAAAAAAAGAGTTGTGAGGTTAAATTCTCGCGAATGTTTTGGTCAATTTGACAGTTCGCAAGTTCGCATTCGGCCATTCGTTGTTCGCTGAGCTGTGAATGTACCTTTATGAACACATTAAGATTATGTTTACAAAATCACTATTTTAAATATTATTTCTAATCGCAACCAATTAATATTTCTACTCCTAGGCCCAGACTTCAACTATCCGCTAGAATTTTATGAATCCACTGAAGAACTTTGGAAAGATCGTGGTGTCCAGCAAACTTTTGAAAGGTCTAATGAGTACCAACTAATCGATTGTGCGAAATAGTAAGTAAATTACAATTTATTTTTGTTTTATCCATTATATTTACATTTTAGTTAAACACTTAAATTTATTTTTCCTTTCAACCGTGTTTATATTTATGTTTTAGACAAGCTATTGCTTAAATGTTTGTTTGAATATTAATCACATATCAATTAAAAGGGACTGCCTCGTGTAAGTATCTCCAATTTCGCTTCGACCTCGACTTCACATTTGCCATTCGGAGATAGAAAAAAAAATAAAACGTAACGCCACGGAACGAGACCCACATTCAAACATTGACCAACCTAAATTAGACAGACAACTTCGGTTCATTTGACACATTCTCTCCCCCAAGCAAAAATCCGCTAGATTTTGTCATTGTGTTCTGACGTTCAAGCAAAATCAAATTGGAGCTCACTAATTTCACACATTCAATTACAAACTCCGGCGATTTTTTTGACATCTATGGCCGCAGCCATTTTGTACATACAATTTGTTGTTGTTAATGGAATCACAACCGGAAAAAAAGTTAGGGCTTGGTCACACGCTACTTCTATTTGCAGCACTAAGGGAGCAGGGGAAGTTCGAGTTGACTGTCTAGTTTAGTTTGTCTATAATTCGAAGCAGAAGTTGGAATGTGTTGAACTTTTGTGCGCTTTGACAGGAAGAAATGTAAAGAAACAAAATGTCTCTTGTACAGTGTTGCCAGAGAAAATCTAAATTTGCCAACAAAAATGTGCAAACCAGATTCTTAAAAAAAAAACTTTTTTTCATTGGAGTTGAAAATTAAGACCGTTTACACGTAAATATATAAACAACAGAGTGCATATGCTACTTAAGCCATACTTACACATGGAGATATAATTTTAAAGCGCTCTCAAAACGAATGGAACGTAACGAGACGAAGTCGAGGTCGAGGCGCTATTGTGTTTTGAGCATAAAGCTTCAACCATAATTGCATTAAGCGTGCGATAGTTAATGTCATAATCGCACTCTGTCAAAATCCGAGCGCACCCATAATTGCATTAAGGGAACGTGACCGTATGTCATATTTTTCCACACGATGGATCCATTCTTAGCGCTCCGTACGGAATGTGCGAATGACACCGCTCTCTACGTATGGAGGCAAAAGAGAACGAAAATCCACGAAACTGAGTAGAAAGCCATTATGGGTGCAGTATACAAATAATGTATATTCGCATTACTACGTACGGGCGAGTCCAGAGCCTTGATTTAATTATGGTGGGCCCTTAACTCTCTCTGTTAGTTTGGCAACAGAGACTTTATAAATGACAGAAAGTTTGACAGATGTAGCTACAACAATATGGCTGCGATCATCTGTCAAAGTTTGAAAATCCCTTTTGCATAAATATATCATTGGATAGCTTAATTTTTATCAAATGCAATAAGTTATACACATCAAGGATACGACTCCTTTGAAGTTTACATTCTTTTTTGTTCCTTTAAAAAAAAAATCTGCTAACATTTACTACCAGCTTATCCATTCCGGCATTTATTTCTAGGGACTTTACTCCAAAGAGGTGTAGAATAGTGAATAAATAAAAATACCAAAAAAAAAAAAACATGTTAGAATCTTAGAACTTTAACAGTACTTCTTTTTAAAGTTTTTTAGACCGCGTTGGAAAAATAAAACAACCAAATTATACACCAAGTGAACAAGACATTCTAAGATGTCGAGTATTAACATCAGGAATATTTGAAACGCGATTTCAAGTGGATAAAGTTAATTTTCAGTAAGTTCTTATATTTATATGGCTTATCTAATAAATAAGAAAACATAAAATTTATAATCTAATTTATATCCTTTTAGTATGTTTGATGTAGGTGGGCAACGAGATGAACGGCGTAAGTGGATCCAGTGCTTTAACGATGTCACTGCGATTATATTTGTAACTGCCTGCTCCAGTTATAATATGGTTTTACGTGAAGATCCTACACAAAACCGCCTTAGGGAGTCGCTTGATCTATTTAAAAGCATTTGGAATAACAGGTATTTTCTTTTTTTATTAAGATTTTAAATTATATTCTATATTTTATTTAAGTAAACAGCTTGAAGATGGACAGGGATTACCTGGTTAAAAAGTTTGTTGGGTTAGCTTCGTTTATTTGGAAAATGTTCTCCCTGATGGCAAAGATTCTTGTCTATCATCAGCCCCATCCCTCCAAAAGAGAGAATGTTTATAGCTGAGAATCCATGGGTTGTTTGATACAAACTGTTAATTCAGGGTTTTTCGCTTTTTTTTTTTAAATCTTTACCACCAATTGTGATCTTATACAACTGGTATTCTAAGGCTTTAGCTGTACAGCTTTGGCGAGTACATTCACCAGAATGTTCAGTTTGATTGTATTAAGCATCCTCTGCGCTCTCTACGGGTCGTCCAGCAATAGTTCATTGCATTTAAGTATTTTCAGTATTCATTTCCAGCCCGCTGACGCTTGCTTACCTCTAAATCTGCTATCATTTGAGTCCTATATTCTGTGATAGAGTAAGCATTCATTACCAGCCTAGTAAAAATGCTTGAGTTGCGATGTAAGTATCCATCCAATTCCCTCGTTTTGCGTAGATAAAGCTGCGCGTTAGCACATCGCCCATATCCAAAAATAATAGTTTTGATGAAACAATGCAGGCTTGTCTTATCCCACTTTGGATCTCGAATTCTTCTGACAACCTCTTCCTGTGCTGTTTCCAAAAGAAGACTTTCATGTCCCTAGTTCCTCCTCGGCCACTTCTGTTTCGATATAATAATTTTACAAAACTTTTTGATTTTATTTTAACGGATTTTTCTTTGTTTTTTATTACAGATGGCTACGCACAATTTCTGTTATTCTTTTCTTAAACAAGCAGGATTTGTTGGCAGAGAAAATCAAGGCTGGTAAAAGTAGACTATCTGACTATTTTGCAGAATTTCTCAGATATGAAACGCCAAGTAAATATATTTAATTATATTCTGATCCTTAAAAAAAAAAAATTAATAATAACAAAAAATTATTGCAGGTGACGCAATATTAGATGCTGGTGAGAACCCGGAAGTTGTCCGGGCTAAATATTTCATCCGAGATGAATTCCTGGTAAGTTAAGCTATAATCTAACACACATTTGTGCATATGGATACGGTAGTTGAAGCAAGTAGACGTGATAGATAGAAGAAGGTAGTTGTTTTTATGAATGAGAGCATCTCCAACCGAAGCCTTGAACGTAATACTTCATCTGCTACCACTCGATTTTCATATCATGTTTTAATCCTCTTGTAGTGCGGTTAGACTAAGAGATACAGGATGCTGGGTAACCAAACCTTATGTTCAGAGTGGTATCTTGAATCGGCTACCAAGGGATCTGGTTGCTTCTTCAACCGGCTATAGTGTTCCCAAAGTGAACTTTAGTAACAGTGTCAGGGCTATATTCCAAACCAGGGAGGAGTGGGAATAAGGCGACGTAACAAACGAGTTCGAAACAACAATTTACACCGATGGCTCAAAAATGGACTGTGGTCTGGGAGCGGGGGTTTTCTCCGAATCCCTCAGAATCTCCATTTCCTACCGGCTTCTGGATTCGTTCAGCGTCTTTCAGGCTGATGTACTTGCTGTACGTGATGCTTGCCGTCTACTTAGCCAAATCTCCTCATCCCCAAATACTATAGCCCTCCTTATTGACAGCCAGGCAGCTATTAAGGCTATTTTATCGGCGACCACATCTTCGAAGCTGGTAGAACAGTGCAAAAAGTAGCTCTCCACGCTGGCTCAAAGGTTCAATATCTGCAGCCACACTGTTACGTGCCGATTATTGTGTTGCAGAAAGGTTTTAAACGTTCACACAATACGTTGGATATGATCTTATATGCGACATTTAACAGGGATATGCCTCGGTAGTTCTCACAAGACATAGGATCGCCTTTTTTAAAGATGGGGCATATAAAGCTGATACTACATTCGCCGGCATGCGTTCCTCCACCCACACTTGGTTGATGACTTGATGCATGCACCCCACCAAGACATCACCTCCGTATTTAAAGAGTTCAGCTGAAAGCCCATCAGAGCTAGCGGCTTTGTTGTTCTTCAATTTTCTGATGGCTACATTAACTTCTTCAATACGGGGCGGGGGAGTTGGTTCTTCATTGACTGGAGGTGGGTTCGCGTCTTGCCCTATCACTCTATTTGCTGCCCGTTAAGCTTAAACACATCAACAATCCCCTGTGCGTCGGTGAATAGGTTGCCTTCGCTATTTCGAAGAGCCTGTGTTCCGAGCTGCTTGGCTTTTCGATGAAATTGCCGGATGTTGTTGCGATCGCAAGACGCCTCGATATCCTTGAGCTGGGAAACTGTGTGGTCCCTTTTCTTTTTACGCAGTATTCTCTTTTATTCCCTTCTTCTAGTCCGGTACTCTTCTCTCGCTGCTCTTGTTTTGTGCTACAGCGCTTTCTTGGTTGCATCTTCTGTCACCCTCTTCCGCTGAATGCACTCATTATCATACCAAGGGCTCCTTGCCGATGGTTGGTAGCCAAGGGTGGTACGGCTACCTCTTTGATGATGTTGCGGTATTCGGTCCACTGGTTGTTAGCGTTTGTGGTGGGTGAATGCACTGCAGAGAGTTTCTCGTCCAGGTGCTCTTTGTAGGCTCTGGCTCCTTCTGACGTCCAACGTTAAGCTTGTTTTTCTTGACGGTTCTTGTCGGACGGGCTCTGAATTTAGCTGCAACAAGATAATGATCAGAGTCAACGTTTGCCCCTCGAAAGGTACGCACATCCAAGATGTTGGATGCGTGCATTGCGTCGATTTGGTTGCGTGTTCTAGTATTGATAGGTCGCATGTTATTGTTTCCGCGCATTCTGCACCGGAGCGGAGGTGAAATTCTCACACAGTAAAACAAATGCCCAAAAATGTGCGGCAACGTGTTGAACAAAAAAAAAACTAAACATTTAACTCACTCTTCTTTATATTGTTTTACTATTTTGTCACTTAACAATAACACAACGATTTGACAGAACTTATGAATTTAACAATGTCGCAACTCTGCAGAAAAACAAAGGCTGTCATTTGACTTATATGAACAGAAGTGATGGCAATGGTAATGCAGTCTTTTTGCACTTCTAAACACCTGCAATATTCTTACAATTATGAACTCACACAGTGGCTTAGTTTAGGTGCGTCAAGCTAAAGTCGAAGGAAGAAGAGAAGAATATTTACACATAATTTTCTCATTTGTAGAACTCTTTTAAACAGGTATTCTAAAGTAGCTATAATGTTTAATGTTTTCCATATCTTTTCACAGCGCATTTCCACTGCAAGCGGAGACGGCAAACACTACTGTTATCCACACTTCACATGTGCAGTTGATACTGAAAACATAAAAAGGGTGTTCAACGATTGTCGGGATATAATACAAAGAATGCATCTGCGTCAGTATGAACTTTTATAGGTTAATAAAAACTAAACTGATAAAAACTAAAAAAAAAAAAATAAAATAAAAATAAAAATAAAAAAAATAAAAAAATAGAAAAAAAAAACATTAAAAATGTAATACAATGTTGCAGATGATCATCACAAAACTAGATATCGATGGTACAATATTGCTATGTTGCGTATTACTACCATTTGAACACGCCATAAAAATATTAAAAAAAAAAAAAAATATTAATTATTTATTGAAACTAACTCATAATATTCAACCATTGAATCATAGGACAATTATTGTAACTTTAGAAAAATGTGAATATCATACAAATTATATAAATATAATATACAAAAAAAAAACTGTTTATACTACATAAGATAAATTGAAAAAAAAAATAAGAAAATGTAAAGCTTTCCGCTATAAATAGGGTAACCTTAAAATGAAACGTGTTAATTGTTTTTTCTAACATTCTTTCTGTAAACAGGTTATATTATTTGAACATTTTTTATTACTATTCGATTCTATTATTCTGCAAATCCGTTAAATGTCGCAATCCGAGGTAACGTCAATGTAACTGCCACGTTGGAAAGGTAAAACTCTCTCAGTTTGCTGGTTACGTCAGCAGATTATATAAATAAACATTTTATACATAATATACAATGTATATATATAACGTATATATACATTGTATTTTAAGATATATCCGATCAAATTTTGGGAGGTGATTTGTTTCGGTTATCTTTCCACCTCCCTCCAAGTTATGACCAAGAGTGAGTTTTCTTTTGTTTTTTTTTTATTTTTAACTTTATTTTCTTTTTCTGTTCAAAAACAAAATAGATATGTATTAACTTTCAACCGGCAGTGCTTTTATTTTATTAACTCATTTCACAGAAACAGTAATAATCGTAATAGAAGTTTACGGCCTGTGGTAATTTAAGTGGGTACAATTTATTATAAAAACTAAATTTCGACATAATGTATAAATATGATAAAAAATTTGAGAAAAAAAAAAAAAACAAAAAACAAAGATATGAAATGTTCTTGATTAATTATTGTGTGATTTATATTTAACTGGCATAGCTAATAAATGGTAAGATTGTCTTGAACGCTACTGCAGCGTTAATGCGTCACCTTCCAAAGATTGATCGGTAAAATTCGAAAAAAAAACCCTGTGCATATACATATGTATATATGTACATGTATGTATGTATATATATATGTACATTAATAATCGTAATAAATACTTATAATTACTATAATTAAAAAAAATAATAAACTAGTTTCTTTTTGTATTTAACGGTGTAACGAGACAAGCAAGTGTTACCAATGGAACCAAAATCTGCGTACTGATTCAACACATTTGCCGTTCGAACAATGTTTGAAGCGAAAAAAAATTCCATTATTATCGCTACAAAGTAAGTGATGACCGTTATTTTACAACGCCTTAAATGAATCGGGCGAGCCTCCCTTCTTTAAACGTCCAAACTGTTGCAGCCGCACTGCCATACGTCAAGCAGCTTACTTACTCGATTCACCTTCACTTGGCGCATGCGTCGTGGAAAACACCGGCGAAGCTTCCTTACCGATTGATCATAAATCATCTACAAATATACTTATGTATGGGTAAGTTCATAATAGTAAAAAAAAATATGCTGTAGATTAACCGCAGCAAACTGTGAAAATCAAATGAGCAAAACTTGACGTTTATGAACGCAACTGATACAATTATAGCTGCAATGATAATGCAGTCAATGGACGTTTTCGAAAACGTCATCTGCATCAATGTTCGATAACACAGTGTTTACAGGGCAAATGTACATAAACATCGGCTGAGTTCATAAAAGCAAACAAGTTTGTAGTAAAATTTACAACAGTTTTGCAAACTTTTATGAACGCATCCATGCCAATACCGGCAACTTTCTGCAGCAAAATGAAATCTGTTGCAAATTCTCTAGGCCTAGTTTTTGAGGTAAGGCCTAACATATGGAACGACAAAAGAATTTTTTACAGATGACGCATTGCCTTAAAAGGTAGGAACAATTTTCTTAACTTCAAATGCAGTCCACTACCTCAAAAAGAAATGCCTTACTTTGTAGTCAAAACAGAATCTCTCAACCAATTAGAAACGTTGGACGACCTAGTTCCTAGAATGCAGAACGTGCCCATTGACTGCATACTACTGTCAATCACAAATAATATTTGTGCTGTCAATTGACTTTTATAAACGCAAGTGTTACAAAACTTTTGCGTAGATAATACAGTTTTAAGGGTGAATAACTTTCTTGATTGTTACAGGTATTTGTTATTGCGATTTGCCAACACATTTTTAGTAATAAATTTTGACAAGAACTACATATAGCTGTGTTTGAAAACGTCAAATGCGATTGCAAGAAAAAAATCATGCAGACGACATAGGTCAACGACAGCAAAGAACGTTTTCAGTTTGACGTTCGCAATATTTTTTGTGCTGTGATGACGACAAAATAAAATACATTTTCGAAAACGGCCAGTAAACATTTATAACCTGAAACTCTGCACAGCAGCGGTATCACCCATTATAGAGGAATCCTCTCCAAAATAGTTAATACCGTCACCAGTATGTAACGGTTTTACGCAAACGCAGAAAATAAATTACTAAAAGGTCTTATATAGTAAATGTGCGCGCCTGGAGATAAAGTTTGTTAGTCTGTTACGTCTACCCTGTAGTCACAAATAACCTATAATTATATAATAATAATATTTGGCTTATTTGTGCCTGTAGTCGAGTAAAAGTCACGTTCATATAATTCAAGTTTTACCTTTAAACGACAAGCACAACCTTCAGTTGTGCGAAAAATCGATACTTTGTTTATATAAAATTGTGACTTTATATTACCTTCCCACCTTTATTTTCGTACCTTTTTTGAAACAAATCTTAAATAAAGTCTTCATTTTATACATACAAAAAACTAATATCTTTTATTTCAGTCCGAAAGAAGCGAAGATTTGTTTTATTAATATACGCCAGTTACCCATTTGTAAGTAAGGTTAATGGGGATATTGTGACGTTTAAACCAACAAGTGGATGAACCCACTTACGCCCTTACTGGGATAAGGAAATATATTAAAGAGGCTTATTCTGATCAATGTTACATTTTTTTTCGTAATAACCACTCATTTTACTATAGACGTGGTTGTGCAAACTAATAAATGGTGCAAGCATACAGAGACCAACAGTGCTTGTTGTATCACTTGTGGGCATATTTTCAAAGCCTAAACAATAGGGGATTTTAAGCATAAAGCGGAGTTCTTGTCATTTATACAACGTCACTCCTATTATTGCTGGATAATTCATGCCCTTTGAGTCAAGGATCGTGAGGTTTTGACGGATTTTGACATTTACATACATAGAGTTGTTGAAAGTTGGTTCAAAAATTTTTTCTATCCTTTTGTCTGTGAACGTTTATTGGGATTCTGTCTAAATGACTGGATCTGGAGAAGAGTTGTTAAAGAATGCAATTAATGTGGAATGCATTTATTGAAGTCATACTAAGAGTTCACGTAGATTTGTTTTAGATTGAAAAAAAAAAAAAAAAAAAAGTCCCCATTCATTTGCAAGTCATGACTGAATCATTCTTAGCATTCAGAATGGTGAAGTCAGAAAGAATGCAATCTTTTTAATTGCATTCTTTGAAGTCACTGGGCACGTCCCGCATTCTAGGTGGAACGTTTGTGATTGGTCGAGAGATTAATTTTTGACTACAAGGTAAGGCATTTCATTTTGAGGTAATGAACTAGATTTGAAGATAAGAAAATTCTTTATACCTTTTAAGGCATTGTGCAAACTGTCAAAAATTATTTTGCAGTTCCATATGTTAGGTCTTACCTCAAAAAGTTCGGAACGTACCCATTGCTTGGGCTCTAGAACTCGTTTATTCATTTACTTGACCTATTTTTGGTGAGTTGCTATATTTGTTGCCTTTTTTTTTTAGAATGAAACATTACTGTTTCATATGGCATTGATTGATTGATTTGGAGTCTTTTCCGATATTAAATCGAGAAACGAAAAAATTTCCCAGAAAGGTCAATGCTGGAGATATTCAGTGTTATCGGCAATTCCGACGGAATTTTTTACCCCGGAATTCTACATGTATTTTGTTTTGTGATTGGAACAAATTATGTTCCCACAGACATAGACATACGTACTGACCCCCTGTTACAGAATCCGCCGTAACATTTGTAGAAAAATTCTTCTATGTTACGAATCCGAAAATAATGGTACCACAGAATCCGAAGGGAATCGATAATAGTATTGGCTTACTGAAACTGAAACTAAATATTCGTAGCAAAGTGTCGTCTCGACGGATTCCGTGATAGTAATTCGTAGAAAAATTCATATTACGATGGATTCTGTGATAGGAGTGATTATTATGTAAATGGCCAATGCCAACATTTTTCTTTTTGAAAGACAAAAACAAAATTTATTTTTGAGCAGATATAATAATAGGCTACCCGCGACAAGTCTTCTAGTGTAAATATGCTACAGATATGCATATTATGCATAACCAATTTAATCTAGCGCTATACCTATGAAAACGTCGTGAACGAAAACTGTCACTTTTGAGTATCTCATTCCAACGAGTTTGACTTCCACTCACTTTTCACTTTATTGGAATGTTGCCACCTTCGTATAATTGATCTCCGGTTAAAAGTATGTGTGTTGGTGAAAATTAGTTTGTTTTATTTTTCTTAGCAAAAAAACAAAAAGACGAAGAGGAAAACATAATTAAACGATTTGTTTGATGTCTTACAATTGAATTAGTAAAAAAAGGAACGGAAATGTCGTTTGTACAAATCAACTCAGCACAAGCGGAATCCGTCCACAAGTTCTTGGAGGCCCTTCGGACTGACTTTCGCAGTTTGTCGGCCGAAACCAAGAAAAAATATCCCCACATCAAGGAGGTACGTACGTAATTGTTTTCAGCTTTGTCTTTTCTAATTTATCTGCCCAGGGTTTTTGCATTTGCGAAAGTTGTAATGTTTTTTCAACTTCATAATTAGATTTTCAGTCTGCTGTGTCGCCTTAAAACAGATTTATTAAGTGACACATCATTAAAATGACCGATACCTGAATGTAAATAGATACAGGCAGTCACACAAGTTTTTGTGCACAACTTAGTGATATAAGTTTTCCCATTGATTTGTTAATACACACTGCATTGCTTTCATTTCGAGGAGAACGATTTTATAAATCGATTTACAATGTTTGAAAAGTTTATTGAGTCTAACTCTTACCAATCTGAAGAGACCAAAAAAGACTGGTATCTCATAGAGAAAGGTAATTAGAATGCGCAGGAGATTTCTGATTTCTGAACGGACCATTTCAAAGGGAAGTCACTGGGATTGCTAAGCCGATCGATAAAAATTATCGTGCTCTCATTTAGAATTTGGCAGTTTTTGTCACGGCTATGCACCTTTACCAGGCTTTTTTAAATAGTTCTTCGAGTGTTCTAATGTTTACTTACTTTCTTGACAAAAATGTCTTCGTCATACTTAGCTAGTGACAAGGTTCTGCACATCATAGTTATTATTCAGTAGATTGCTCACGAATCACCAGTTTTGACAACTGAGCCTATGTCGACAAACATACTTATCTTATCTGTCGGCACACTTGACATATTTTTTCCTTCGCTTTATTGAACAAAAACCAAAAAAAAAAAAAAACACATTTGTGTTCGCAAAGCTATGTTTTAAACATTTCTTTTACCACAGCTAGTCGATAAGCAAAACTATATAGATTTGAATATAAGAGAGGCTAACTTACTTTATTTCTTTGGATAGTCATGTGACGAAGCTGTTACTAAACTGAACGCTGTAGGCAGCGATGAACACAACTCTATTCACTACACAATCAATCAGATCCTATATCCACTTGTTCAAGGATGCGAAACAAAAGATCAGAAGATAATCAAGGTATACATATATGATATGGATTCCATTACTTTTACTAATATTATTTCTTTCACTAGTATTGCCTTGGCATGATGCAGCGATTAATAACACAACAAGTTGTAGATCAAAAAGGTGCCCGATATATTACCGATGCTTTATGGCTGCTTATGGAGAACAACATCGACGAGGTTAAAGTGCTTCAAACAATAACTTTGCTTCTAACAACGAATACCATTGTCTATGGTGAGACACTAGCAAAATCTATCGTCCTCTGCTTTCGTTTGCACAATTCAAAAAATGCAACAATTGTTAATACGGCCGGAGCTACGGTTCGCCAGTTAGTTGCTTTAGTCTTCGAACGTGTTTTCCTGGAGAAAGGCATAGACCAACAACAGCAAGATCATGGAACTAGCACAGACGGAAACAATGAAAATGCCGCCACATCTGGCAAAATATCAATAACGAATAGTGAACATCATCCTCTGGCTTCAGATGCCTTTATGTTATTTCAGGTAAATTTTAATCCCTACATATGTGTTTATCTGTTGACTGATTTGAGTTTTTTTTTTGTGTCTAGGACCTTGTACAACTTGTGAACTCTGATCAGCCGTATTGGCTTTTTGGAATTACGGAAATGAGCAGAGCATTTGGTTTGGAGCTTTTAGAAACCATTCTGACAAATTTTAGTACAGTATTTCATGATGTAAATATATTTTTCTATTATTTCTCATCACATCCTCTAATGTATTGTCTTTTATTTTGGCTTACAGTATGTAGAATTCACGGTACTCTTAAAGGAACGTGTTTGTGCGCTTGTTATAAAACTCTTCTCACCAAATGTAAAACATCGACAAGCACAAACAACTACAACCTCGAATGTACCTCAAGACAGACCATACTTTCCAATAAGCATGCGTTTATTAAGACTAGTTACAATTCTCATAGATAAATACCATACCCTCTTAGTAAGTACAAAGAAAAACCTCGTCAAATTTATGTAAATTAATTTTGTTTTGGTTTAGGTAACCGAATGTGAAATATTTCTTTCGTTAATTATAAAATTTTTGGATCCGGACAAACCGAATTGGCAGCGAGCCCTAACTCTTGAAGTTATTCATAAAATGGTTACGAAACCACAATTGATTGCTTTCTTTTGTATGTCATACGACTTGAAGAATCATGCAACTAATATACTAAAGGACATGATAACAGCTTTAGGGACTTATGTCCGTCATTCGTTTATACACGTTTCATCAGGTAGATACTTTATTAGTATATTATGGCGTGCTGTAATTAATTTGATTAATTTTAGTGTTTAATGGACATGCAATAAGTGTGGGCAATGGACAGAATGCAAACACTGGCACTAATGTTTTACAACAGTCGGGTTTCATGTTCAGAGGATACTTTTTGCCGTTGGCTGCGAAATTTGTACCGAATAGACCGAAATCTGTTTAGTAAGAGACATTGGTTCATTGATCGCTATGAATTGGTATATAATTTTGTTTCTTTTTTCAGTCTGGAAATGTTGGACAAGGTTGAGCCACCAAGCATACGGGATGGTTATGGTATATCTGTAGCATACGCTATTTTGTTGGATGTTACTACATCGATTGCCTTCATTATTAAGGAAAATACACAGGTAAATGTGCTTTTCTTTTTAAAGGTCTTTAACTAGAGGAAATACAGTTTGATAAGGAGTAGGCTTTCTCTATAGTAGAGGAAATAATAAAATAGAGGATATTGTGGTCTGGGTATGCAAAATTAAAGGGGTCAACGCCTTGTGGAGTTCTGTCAACTAAAATGAATGCATGGTTTAAACTCCCTCCAAGAAGGCTATATACTTGGACCTCACCATGGCATACATAACGCATAGTCAATAAACGGTTTAAAAATGCTATAAAGGCGGTGAAAACTTATCCAGGAGCTGGACCCCGTAGCTGCAAAAATAAAAATAAAAATGAAGAAAAAACAAAGTTTATCGGAAAAGACTGGATCTGAGGCTCTTAAAGGATCAAACAATCCAAAGGCAAGTAAACCACCGACCAATACCTTCAAACATTAACTCCAAAATGGGCGGAACTCAAAGAAGTTTTAGTAGAAACGGGAAAAAAATATCTCAGTACCAATAACCGACGGCCAAGAAAGGATTGGATGACAGCAGAAATCCTCTTACTAATGGAAGAGAGGAGGCAGAACAAACTGAATATTAAAAGATAAACAGAATTATCAGGAACAAAATTATAGAGGCCAAAAATGAGCATCTACGTCAACAGTGTGAAGGACTAGAGAGCTTTGACAGAATCCATGACAATTTCAACCTGAATAAGAAAGTAAAAGACATCTCCGGTACGGAAAGAAAGAAGCAAGTCGGATTGTTAAAAGATAAAAATGGCAATATTCTTTGGAGAGCACGAAAGACAAACTAATAAGATGGAAAAAACACATCGAGGAACTTTTGCGCGAACAAATCCAACCATATGACGGGCCGATTGGACCTGAAATCTTAAAAACAGAAAGCAGCAGGCCCAGATGGAGTACCAAACCAGATGGAGAGGAACCTTAAGAAGAAGAAGAAGGCTTTCCTAACCCCCTGGCAGTCTTTGATTGTCTGCTTGACGGGAACTCAAAAGTATGATCGGCTATTCTTCACTAATCAGTGAAGCACTTGTTGTTCGGATGAATGTTTTAAAAGGAAACGTGTACCGCATTAGCCTAAAAAAATAACAGCGTATCTGTGCTGCACGTTCTCTGAAACGCACTGGCCTATTCCCGCGATTTACTAGAATCGAAAAGTGCTTCCAATCTGCACTATTTGATATATAATCAATACCGAAGCAATTCCTGAGAATGACATCAATCATCGCATAAGCCTAGGATGGATGAAGTGGCTGGAAGTCTCCTCTATCTTTTGTAAAGCCCCAAACGTATGAGAATAAATGAACGCCAATAGAGATGAGGACGTTTTGCATGACAACAGGAGTAGCAAAGCTTTCCTTTCCTTCGACCGTCGAACACGCAACCAAATCGACGCACGACACCCATGCAACAGCAAACCTCGACTCCGGCCACTATCTTGTTGCAGCAGAAAAAGAAGCTGGGGCCTTAGCGCACATCAGAAGAAGCCAAGCCTTCTATTAATTATTTAATAAATTATTTATTTGGTTAACTTGTTTCCATTCTCTTGTCTTATATGATTCATATAACATTACAGATTCAACTGGATGAATCTAATCGTGATAACTTGTGCAATGAAATCGATCAATCGCTTTATGTTCAACTAGTCAATTCCAGTTGGTCGGGATTGCTATCAGCATTTGTTCCGCTCGTCGATGCTGCCGTAGACGAATGTACTACCGATAGTATTTTAAAATCAATGCAAGTCTATGCAGCGCTTTGTGGAACATTGAACTTGTTAAATGCACGTGATGCATTCATCATGTCTATTTGTAGATCTTCATTCCCGCCTCATTATGCTTTATCCATATTTAATGCGGCACAATTGGATGTCGATTTGAGATGTAAGTAACCCTAACCATGAGAGTATACATATTTTGATTTTATTTTTATTTTTTTAGGTCACTCAAGAAGTAAAAGTCAAGATTTGAATAACCATATAATGGGGACTTGTAATGAAAATGACTTTAGACAGCAGATAGTTGCTGTGGGCACACCACTACCAAGTGCATCTTTACCGCAGAGTATTATGCAAGCGCCTGTTATGTTAACCTCAAAGAATCTGCAATGCATGCGAGCTATATTGTTCCTTGCTAATGAGCATGGTGGAATTTTGGGCACCTCCTGGCAGATTATCCTTGCTACTTTGCAACATTTGGTGTGGATTCTCGGCCTGAAGCCATCTACCGGGGGTAGTTTACAAGTGAGAAGAAGGTCTTTTCCCAATCAAACTGGAAGTAAAACTTTCTTTGTTTTTTTCGATTAGGCTTTCCCGAAACCTGCTGTGGAAAATGTAGGCATTCAAACAGCTGTCATGGCTGATTTACCCGTGTTATCACAAATGCTAAGTGAGCTATTCGAATCGAGTCAGAATCTGGATGATGTTGCCTTACATCATCTAATTGATGCCTTGTGTAAGCTCTCGCAAGAGGCTATGGAACTTGCCTACACGAATAGGGTTCGTATCAATTTATTTCCAACAAAAATGCACACTTATCTAGCTTCTTTTTGTTATAGGAGCCATCACTATTTGCTGTTGCAAAACTGCTAGAAACTGGTTTAGTTAATATGGCTCGAATAGAAGTATTATGGCGCCCTTTAAGCAATCACCTCCTGGAAGTGTGCCAACATCGGCACATTCGAATGAGGGAGTGGGGTGTCGAAGCTATTACATATTTGGTGAAAGCCGCATTGCAGTTTAAGCATACTGTTCCATTAAAAGAAAATAAGGTACTTTCTTTTGTTTACACTTAATTTTGAGGAGTTTAAAGTTTTTTGTACATCATAAAGGTTCTTCAAACGATGTTACTAAATCCATTGTCGGAATTATCGACAGTGCCACATGCGGATGTTCGCCAAAGACAATTGGATTGTGTGTTGCAGATTCTCAATGGTTCCGGGGATATTCTCTCGTTTGGCTGGCCAACAATAATTCAAATTATAGGCGCTGTCAGTGATCGCCATGGGTCTGAATTGCTAACCACAAAATGTTTGGCTCTTTATTGAATATTATTGGTATTTTTCAGTGAACAATTAATTCGGACAGCTTTTCAGTGTTTACAATTAGTTATAACCGACTTTTTACCTATAATACCGTGGAGATGTTTACCTCTTTGCATAAGCACTGCATCAAAGTTTGGCTCTCAAACTCAGGAACTAAACATTTCATTGACTGCCATTGGACTAATGGTAAGAATGGGTTTTTTTTTAAGTTTGTGTGGGAAAACTAAAATTGTTCTTTCGTTACAGTGGAATATTTCGGATTTCTTTAATCAAAATCAAGAGAAACTTATGTCGATTGAAATAGATAAGGCGTTCATATTACCAGATTTTCCTGGAGCCTTTCGAATGCCGCAATGTGATAAACTATGGATGTGTCTGTATGCAAAACTGGGTAAGCAATACATAAGTCATAAGTGTTATATTTGTAAATATGTGTGTACTTTTAGGTGAACTATGTGTCGACTTAAGACCAGCGGTACGAAAGTCAGCCGGGCAGACATTGTTCTCAACTATATCGGCGCATGGAAGTCTTATTAATGGTCCAACGTGGCAGGCTCTCGTTTGGCAAGTTCTATTCCCCTTGTTGGATAATGTGCGCACCTTATCTAGCTCGGCAAGCAATGAAAAAGTTGACCTAAGCAGTAATATATTGATTCATCACTCAAGGAATACTGCTCAAAAGCAATGGGCTGAAACTCAAGTCTTAACACTTTCTGGCGTGTGCAGGGTAAGATGAGGATTTCGTTTTCTTACGTTCGGTGTATGTGCTTGCATTGTGCCTTAATTGAGTAGAGTGGAGAGGTGTTTTCAAAGTTGAACGTAGGCCTGTTCTTAGTGCTTCCATCGGGTTCGTTTTGTGTTCCATCTATTTGCCTGAAATTAGTCAGTCGTAAACTATCTTAGTTGTATGGAAACAGTCCTCATAATGTCTGTCATCACATGCTCCAGGTCCTTATATCCTCGGAATTGCTTGGCTTCCTCTAGGGACTAATTGTTTTGCTAAAGTCAGGGGCATCTCTTGAAGCAGATTTGAGTTTCTTATGTTTAATCATTTTAAAACAGCGTCTATTTATAAACATTTCAGGTTTTCAACAGTAAACGTGAGCTCCTGCAGATGTTGGGAGATTTTGACCGTGCCTGGTCGCTTATACTGGAGTTCATACAAAATACTGCTTTAAGCAAGAACGGCGAAGTGTCGCTTGCGGCATTAAAGTCTCTCCAAGAAATTATGTATCATAATTCGGAGAAACATACAAAATCAAATGAAAACGCTGGTCAATTACCCGATGAGTTATGGAATGTAAGTTTTAATACATAGATCGGTCTAGAGTACTCTAAACATATATATTTTAATATTGATTAGATTGCTTGGAAGGTTTGGGTAAACATTGGGCTGGAAAGCACAAAGCTTCCTGTGAAATCAAGCGACTCAACAGAAGAGTTATACATTCCTAATCAAGCTTTTCTCACCGCTTTGGTTCAAATATTTCCAGCGATATTCCAGCACATTTACCCAAGGTTCACTGAAGCGGATTTCGAAAAATTATGCGCCGTCATTAATAACACAGTTACGATACCAGTGCAAACGGATTCCGTACCCTATGTCATGTCACCGATGTGTGATTCCTTACAGACTTTGTTGCATGATGGGATCTTAGAATGCATTGAACTTGTACAAAAGGTATGTTTTTATTTCACATAAATGATGTTTCATTCATCGAACCCATTCAAGGAGGCAACATCTCAAAATACAACAATCCGATGCATGATACCAGCAATATTCAAGCAATTGCTTTTGTTGAGCAAATTTGCTTGTGCGCCACCCATTTGCCAGGGCTATGAAGAGAAAAGCATAAAGTCACAAAATTGTTACTCCAATACTAGTTCGGTGGAATTGGTCAGCATGAATTTCATTCCATTTGGTGAGAAGGCCATAAGTATATCAGTTAAGTTATATCAATCAACGGCCACAGAGGAATGTGTCATTAAAGAGAATATTCTTCATGAAATTATTAAGGTAAAGTGACGATTTCATATCAAACATTATGAATTGTAAAATGATAGATTTTTAACAGGCATTGCGAACGCCACTTGCAATGAAATATAAATGCCTGGCGTCGAGCACATGGAAATTGGCTATTTCCAGTTTGATATCCGTTTTACACACGGGGCTAAAAGTTGCAATACTGAAACCAAATCACTTTATTCGAATGTGGGACGATCTGGCAGATACCCTGGATGAGTTTTTATTCCCAAGAAGGTGAGTAAATGGAAATGTTTTTTATATTTATTTTGATTAAGAGAGCGAGAGTATTTTTCAAAAACGAATGATTCAAAAGACAAGCAATAAGTTGCGATAAATTTTGGTGGCCGGGTGCGTTTAGATACGCATGTGTTCTTAGATCTTTCCTCACAGATCACAAGACATTTACTGAAAACTACCACTGCAGGAGAGATTACGATAAAGTAAGTATACACAAAAGACAAAAGACAAAGGAGCACGATTTCGCACGCGTAGATCATTGAAATATATACCAATTCCGTTTTTATAAGTTCATATCGAGCACCCGAAGCATGGCTCACTCAGAATGCAGTTGTAGGCAAACTACTAGGGCGAATTTCACCAAGACTGCCTCAAAAATTGACCTCAATTTGTGCTGTTGTTTCAGAAGAGAGCATTCATACGTACACAACTAAGTAGTTTAGTCTCGTGGCTCAGTGGTTAGTGCACTGGACTACTGTGCATGGGGTTCCAAGTTCGAATTCAGGAAAATAACCGGCCCCACCGCCTGACGAACGTCCAAGAATATTATTGCCATGAGGAAGCCTCTCCAAACCACCATCTGACAGTAGTTCCATTTATACGTGCAGAAATGTATACGACGCACAACACGTTCAGTTGTGACCTATTTTACTTATGTCCTGTATCCCCTTGTGGGTCCTAGGGCCTCAACAACGCCTATGCGCCATGCGATTTCTGGAAATGTGCCTCAGCTCACCCCAACTCCGAGCTTCCTTTTCAACTGTTCTGCGCCACGAACTCCTAGGACCTTAGGCCTTAGCCCTATTTGGCTGTTTATGGTAAAAGGGAGATACATATAACAATTGAAGCTTATTTAGTTTTTAAGTGGTCTCTCGCTCTTTTACTCTTTTTTTTATTAGAGTTCATTAATGAATTGAATTGTTTTTGTTTTTTTTTCAAGCGTATGCACAATTGAAGATCGAGGTCTAGAAGAAATCGTTGTAGACGAAACAATCGATTGTCAAGTTATTGAATTGCTAAGAGACGAAGTGTTGCCATATTCTCACGTGATTCCACATCAATTTATTATGAAAATTGTCGTCCTGCTAAATAAGGGATCTATTCATTCGGCATCTGATTCAAATATATGTTATGAATCTGATTGGAAAATAAGGGAAATATTTGCAAAAACATGCTTTGAGACACTTTTGCAATTCTCCCTGTTAGATGGTTCGTGTAATAATAATCGAACTGTACCTGCTCCTGCTGGTGGGAAGGAATTTGCTGGGCGTCTAGCAGTAACAGCACTATTACATAGATTCCAGGAGGTATTGAAACGCTTTAGTGATGACGAAAGACAAAGTGGCAAGTGTCCACTGTCAAGGTGATGTTCTGAATATTTATTTCACAATTTCCTTATAATAATTAAGTATTTTTACAGATTTAGACTCTCTGAAGTGTCATTTGTGTTGAAAGCAATTGCTACGTTAATTGTTTCAATGAAAAAGGCACCACCAAGTAAAGGTTTGTACACATACATATGTCATGTTAAAAGTACGATTTGATGTTGAATTTTTATTTTTATTAGTAAATAAGTCGGCGTGGGATCAGTTAATAGGTCTGTATCCTTATCTTGTGGATTGTACAACGACGACATCGCCTGAAGTCTCTAGATCGTTACGAGAAGCTTTGTTGCAGTATACAGAGTTGCTACAGCCGCCAAATTATTATCACGACCCAAAAGTTATTGCTTGTGGTGGACAAGAAAAAGAAATACAAAACAAAAATTAAATTATATGAGTACTTACCTATATAAACTACATTTCCAAAGCAAAGTCTAGATCGAAACTTTGGACCCTGCACGAGGTATCGTATAGTCTGTACAATTTTTTAATACTAGGCTAAATAAAAAAGTAATTAAACAAAATCTGGTTTTAATTTTTATTGCAAATTTCGTGCGCAACTCGTTGGAACTCTCTTCTGTGAAAAACTACGAAAATTCTCTGTACAAGAACAGCTTTTCGTAAAAAATCGATGTTTAAGGAGGCTACACAAACCTAATTGCATAAAGCGTGCGATAGCTTATGTCAAATGTCATAACTAAACGAAAATTCTTCTCGAGTGCTGTCAAAATCTAATTGCATTAAGGAAACGTGACCGCTTTACTCTGGCTCTGACACGATGTAGTCGCCCTCAGCTGTACGTATGGAGCCAAATGTGAACGGAAACTTGAAGAAATTTCGGAGAAAGTCATTTTGGGTGCAATGTGCAGATTGTGTGTATTCGCATAATACTTTACAGTCAGACTTTTTGCTGGCCAAACTTTTACCTATGTCATTGGATGGGCGAGTTTTGTTATGACTTTTCATTCTTCAACATGTCATCAACAGCAAAACAAGCTCACTTGCTTTTAAAAAATTAACAAACTTATTGCTTCTGTTTGTGAAAATCAAAAATCTACAATCTTTGCACGTCTGGAAAGCACTAATCGATCACAACACATGTTTTTTCTTATAAAAAACGACTACCAAACTTGAAATTTTAAATTTAACTCAGGGTTGATGTCCACAGAGAAGACACGACAAAAAGGCTGTCTTAAATGTCCGAATGCAAGTCAAGTCCTTAATAGTGCGGTCTACACGAGACATATTAATGTAACGACTTGCGTCTTGACTGAAATTCACCCCAATTACGTTTGTCGGCAGTAGAAAACGACTCAAGTCGGCTGTCGAGTCAGGTTGGTAAAAAATCACCCCAATGACGTTTATCGGTTTCGACTAAAAATCGTCTTAGAGCCTGTTGTTGACTCAAAACTCGGCTATGGCTCTCCCCCTCTCTTTACCCCTCGTTCTTCTTACCCACAAACTACCGACATAGCCGAGTTTTGAGTCGTCATCTAAACAGGCTCTTACGCTGTCGAAAAAAATGTAGTAAACTCCTTGTCGGCAGAAATCACTGAGTAGAGAGATGATAAGCTTTCCAATGGTTTTCCAGTTGCCTACAAGCTGATATTGGAAAAAAAATTTACCAAGTCACACATCTTATCACATTTTCAAACAAAGTCAATTCACCACTTTTCACGTCTCCCCCTCACCGAATTTTCCTAAAAGTCAAAAACCAAAATGCCGGAAATATAATCGAAGCCATCGGATGTTTCCTCAATTCACCACGGAAATGGCGGTTAATTTAGAAAGCCACCACAGGGAAAACGCGTCCAGCAAATACACTGGAAAGTGGAAACTAGTTCAGCAGATATTAATAATCGAATATAAATCCTTAAAACGTGAATCTAACTTTCAAAAATGATAAATTTCCAACCACGTTTAGAAATATTATTATATATACGAGTACATTATACAAAGTGAGGAATATTAAGTTGTTAAGATGCAGTAGCTCTGTTTGTTATTTCCTATCAATTGTTATGAAAATAGCTGTCATTAGTAATAAATCGCTCAAATTTTTGTTGACGGGAATTGGGGTCAATCTGGGGGTCAACCAAATTGGCGCAGATTGATGTGAACAAATTTTTTCCTTTACACAATTGATGTCGATTGGAGCTCAAAAAAACGTAAATATTGACGCAATTGTCAAGCCTAGCATAAGGGTTGCTACAAATACGAAAAATGGCGTTCACTCTTTGGTGAAAACACATACACTTTTACAAGTATATAAGACCAGATACCACAAAGAGTGAGTAATAAATTTAAAATAGCGCCAGCGTTGAAACTTATTAAAAAAATTGAATTCATACACGTTAAGCTGCAAAACGCGTGTTCTCATTCTCCTCAATGAACAAAGAAAAGAGTTTGTACAGTGTGGAATAGCACATCATTGAAAAGGGCTCCTCCACTTCGCTAACAGTACTTTAAGTGCTCTGGTTGATTCAATAGGAACGCTCGCGCTGAGATAAAACAATCCTTTACAACTTTGTGCAATCTGTCGCTTGTATGGCATGTAGCCCCTTATTATTGGAACCACAGTTCGGATATATCGATGTTGTCGAGCTCTAACTATAAAATGTTAACATGGGTCTATATTTGAAACCACTGACGGTAACAGTGACTCGCTGAGCCAAAAATGGCCAAAATTCTGAGCTCCAGGGAACATTTTCAGTGCCCAATTAGCGAATTCTCTGGTGATGCCTAATTCAACAAGCCAGATTTGTTTTGATGTCGCATCAATCTCAGTCTGGTTCTTTTTTTTTTTTTTTTTTTATGGACTCTTTATGGATACTCGAAACTCGTGCTACGAAGTTATGCCCGACTCTATTCTCTAGCATGTTTTCGTACTTAACCACCTCCCCCAAAACCTATCCTACCGCCGATCAAGGCATTCCTTCATAGAGAGAGCTTTTGACGTTTGTCTTCTTCACTATGTTGATGGGCTTTGTTCTTTTTCGGCTCATGGTGTTTTGATTTTCCCGCCGTAGCTCCTGCATAATGCTTGCAATAATGTTGTCGGCAATTTTCCAAGCTTTTTCTTCGGTTACTTGGGGTTACCGCATTCCCAATCTCTCTTGCTAGAGTGTTTCTCACAGTCTCCTACTTTTTGCACTCTACAAGGACGTGTTCCGCGTTTTGAACATTCCCTTCACAGTACCGGCAGAAAGGATCATCTGTGATATTGCATTTGTGAAGGTATTCGCGAAAGCTTCTATGTCCTGCTAAGAGTTGAGTGCAGTGGAAGTTTTCTTGTGTTCCCATCTTCAGTTTGTAGGTCCACTGGCCGTTTTCTGACGTGTTCCATTGTCGTTGCCATTCTACTTTTACAGTCGCTTGGTGCTTTTTAACTCGTTGTCCCTGTTGTGCATGCATGATGTTATTCTGACCTCTAGATCGATAAGCATTCGTTTTACTCTCCTGTATGTGGAGCATATTCTGAGAGATGCTCTTCTGTGTACCGAATTTACCACCCTCATGTATGAGTTTATGGCTGTAGCCATTTCCCAGTTGGGGACTGCATTGGCTTACTAACTGTCGCAAGTAGGCTTTGGTCCTCCAATATTGGGCATTAGCCTGGATATTGAGGGAATCATTCGATTTTCCTTCACGCCTGTATGGGGTAGGTGCCCTCCCAGAAGGGCACGAAGGCAAGATAGGTAAAGAGTGTATAGTATTGCATTGCAATTTGTCTCTATCAATGACATACGAGAATAACTATAAAAAAAAAAACTTTTTATAAAGGTTTAATTATACAAAATTTCATGTTTAATAATGACAGTTTTCTTTTATGTTTTCTGCTGAAGATATTCAGTACTTCTTCAGGGTTCATCTTTGAAAAAATGTCTTGCATTAAGGCTAGTCCGTTCATGCCATCTTCTCGCATATTGCTGCGAAGATATGTCTTTAACTGGCTTAATGTGGAAAAAGGTCGTTCGGCAGTGCTGGTAATCACAGAAAATGTGCACAATAATTGACTTAGGGTTCTTGTTTTTGCCTGGTGACTTAAGAACGTTTTCTCTCATCTGTTGCCAAATTTGAAACTCTCCCTTCAAAACTCATATACAAGGTAGATACTTTCTTTAGCCTTGCAAAACTTTATCCTGGTCAACTTAATGCTCTTTGTATCGTATAGAGAGAGCTACAGACACTAAAAAAAAAGCTACGCGTACATGTTGCGGTATCAGTAAATGTTAAACCTCTGCACAGTGTACACTACCTCAACAAAATTGGCAAATCATTCGCCCCGGCCGGCCCTAGAAAATCAAACTACATTTGATTTTACTCGTACCAGACACAAAAAAATGGTTTTTCAACTTTGTTTAAGGTGTATACAGACCCAATTGATTAACCTCCCATTCTATTTACGATGGAAAAAAATAGCCCGTTTTTTTCAAAAATCCCTCTAACTCGAAATAATTGTGGACTCTCGTGAAATTTCGACTTTTAGGGAGCCGACTGTGTAATAAAACACAAAGTAAAGTGATTTTTCCTGGTACAAATCGTCTTCAACAGTTGTAGTTGTCTTTAAAAGTCCTCCTAATGCATCCCATTATGTTCACCCCCAATCACGCACACCTAATTACTGACTGCCCCCACGTCCCAGTAGAAAAATAAAACAACAAAAAACGAAATTAATTCGATCGTGAGAAAAAAATATAAAAAAATTATTAATTTCTATTTGAAAATCCAAAAAAAAAAAATTCACACAAGAACATACACACAAACACGTTAGTGCATATATGATATGACGGTCGGCTGGTAAGGTTCAGTTGCTGGTGCACCCTCGTGGGGTGCAGATCAGTGTGGGGTCGGTTACTCGGGCTCAGTCGCGAGTGTAGTTTCGTGGAGTGCGGTCGTGGATGGACCTTCGGGTGGTCCAGGTCGGTTTAGTAGCCGGCTACTCGGGCTCAGTCGCGAGTGTAGTTTCGTGGAGTGCGGTCGTGGATGGACCTTCGGGTGGTCCAGGTCGGTTTAGTAGCCGGCTACTCGGGCTCAGTCGCGAGTGTAGTTTCGTGGAGTGCGGTCGTTGATGGACCTTCGGGTGGTCCAGATCGGTTCAGTGAGTGTATTTTTTTTTCGTGAGTGTTACTGTACATATGTACAACGGTGAATTTTATGCGTAAAATAGAATTTTTTTTTTCGAAAGAATTTAATCGAATAATTTAGTGCGTGAGTGTGTGTGTATGTGGAATGAAACTTTAGCCTGCAACTGGATGTGGACTTCAGGAGGAGGAACAACTGCTTTAAGAACAACGAACAACTAATAAGGATGCCAACGGACAGCTGTTGGAGGAGGAGTTGTAGCAGTGTAAGCAGTAAGAAAGCAGCATATATATAATTTATGTGAGTCTTGTTTTTTTATATTCTATTATATACTTGGATCCTTACTTCACGTCGCCGGTAAGTTTTTACGATACGATTTTTTTTTTTCGGAAAATTGTCGGACATATGAACAGAAGTGGGGATATCCATTTGGTGGTGGGATATTTCTTCTTTGTCTTTTCAGGAGTTCACCCTCCCTACGAATTGTAGTGGAGTTGTTATATATATTCTTTTATACCTACTATTTTTTATTTATTAAGTCGATCGATCGTCTAAAGAACAAAAGTGTTTGTGTGTGTGTTTTTTTTTATTAATCGGCCGTCTTTAAGACGGTCAGGATTAATCTAATTCTTCTCGGTATTCGGTGTCGGGAGTGTGGGGGAAATAGGGCTTTATGTTGGGTATTTGGTGGTGGGGTTTTTTTTTTCTCTTTTCAGGAGTTCACCCTCCCTACGAACTGTAGTGGAGTTGTTGTATATATTTTATTTTTTAATTATTTATTTATTCATGGAGCATAGGGACGTATCGACAGACCTACATATATATTTTCTTTTAAATTAGTCGGCCGTCTTTAAAGGCTTTCACACAACGCTGCGATAGCGATTGCGAGATTCTAATTATTATCCAAATCATTTACGAGTACATATGTAATACTGAATAGTTTGTCGCACAATAAATCATGTTTTCCATATTCATGAATGATCGACTGCTCAATACAACGATACATAAGTTTAATCGTAATCAATCGCAGTACATATCGCCGGTATAATTTTTTATTTCGAATTCGGTGTGCATGCACAAAACTCAATACACCCGTAACGTGTTTCTATAGATCGCTATCACGGCGGTTTGTGAAAGCCTTAAGACGGTCGAGGTGTACCTAAGTACTTGTGTTCGGTGTCGGGAGTGTGGAGGGATTGGGGCCTTAGAATAGATATCTGAATTGGTGGTGGGACTTTTTCTTTTCAGGAGATCACCCTCCCTACGAACTGTAGTGGAGTTGTTGTGTATATTATTTTATATATTTTATTCATAGGGTAGTATCGCTCGACAACGATTTATGAAAGTGCAAGCTTTTTGAAGAACAGACCCAAGTGCTTTTAAATTTGATCGACCGCCCTTAAGACGTTCGATGTTTATCAGCTTGTCTTTCGGTGTCGGTAGTGTAGGGCCTTAGAATAGGTTTTCTGAATTGGTGGTGGGATTTTTCTTTTTTTTTCTCTTTTCAGGAGTTCACCCTCCCTGCGAACTGTAGTGGAGTTGTTACACATATTCTTTTATATTATTTTTTATTTATTTGGGTGTATAGGGAAGTATCGATCGACGTCTAAAGAACAAAAGTGTTTGTGTGTTTTTTTTTTACTATTCAGCCGTCCTTAAGACGGTCAGGATTAATTTAATTCTTCCCGGTATTCGGTCTCGGGAGTGAGGGGAAAATAGGGCTTTATGTTGGGTATTTGGTGGTGGGGTTTTTTTTTTCTCTTTTCAGGAGATAACCCTCCCTACGAACTGTAGTGGAGTTGTTATATATATATTTTTTATTATATTCATTTACATTTGTTTCATTTAAACATATATATGCCGAAAATGGTCGTTAGATTTTAGATTAAGATCTCTTAATCAAATCAACGAGTTCTATGGTCAACATTTTTAGTGCGCATAACATTTGACACGGGGGCTCGTAAGACCACAAAAGCACGTCCTTAAAATCACATTGATGAAGAACGTTTTGGAATTTATAATAATGCTTAACCCGTTTGTCAGAACAATCCGTCCAGGCACTTAGAGTTTAATTAAAATTCACGATGGTCCTACACGGCGAGACTAAACTTAGTTGTAGGATGATGGACCTTATTAATTCGCAACTATAATATGGAACAGTTTCGAAAAAAAATTCTGTCGTGTAATTTCTATTATTTCTAAAAAAGATATTCAAAAATGTTTGTACAGCCAATTAAAGTGTATACAGTACTGTAATCTTACCGGAGAGTGGAGGCAGGACGAATTTGGTTACAACTTCATGTCTGAGTTTTTAAGCCTAGCACTCGTGACGAAATTAAATTTTTTTTTTAAAACCATAATATCAGCTGGGCTATACTTAAGTTTAAAAATTGAGTACCTAAGTGTCTGCCTGAGTCTATTGCTCAGCTCGCCTTTATGGACGTGGAAACCGTGTCATTAGCCTCATTAGCCAAAGAAAAGTTTTACATTCGTAAAAATGTTCGAAGTCGAGGATTTGATAAATTCTGACATTGCCTTTATAGAGAAGTTGAATGTGAATTCTGGCAATTACGTTTGTCTGTCCGCGGTTCTACAGCCTAAACGGGTGAAAAGATTTCGATCAAACTTCGTATTTGAGGTCTGTGAGCTAATTCCAAGAGGAGAAATTAATATTTTTGGTTGTAGCCCTAATATTAATGGTACTTTTCTTAAGGCCAATTCAACACTAAATCTTATATCTGATTTAGACCAGGATGACGTACAAATTTTCTTACCTAAATTGTTAACAATAGTAGGACTTGATTTAAAAACATATTTTGCTAAAAGTCAATTTGCACGAAAACGGTTGCAATTACTTCGTTCAAATTCCACACTGACGTACGATATTTTGATCAACAGTTGTTATAACGATGCTTATGGCCAATTTGGGTAAAAGACGATTTTCTTGAAAAGGGATTAAACAATTTTATTAAAATTCGCACATAAGATTACATATCACAAATGATATAAAATGGCTTAAACAATGTTTAGCCAAAAGTGCCTATAACGATACTTTTTTAAGGATGAAGCCAATTTGCGCGAAATCGGCTTTAACGGTTTTCTTTCAATTTAATATTTGAACTTGATACACACATTTGGTAACAACGTTATTTTATTTATAGCCAATTTTTACTCAAAAAAATTTCTATTATACCTTCATATATTATAGATCGTTGGTTTTATGGATCTCAACTGAAATATGTTGAATAGTTTGTACGACCCGTCGTGCATTTATCGTTTCCAAGAAAACCTGATCCCGGTATTATTCGAAAGATAGGATTAAATTACACCTTTAAATTTGTAAGATTTTCGATTAAAATTTTGTACTAGGAAAACTGATATAACGGTTAATTTTTCAATAGGGCTCTCTTTTTTTTTTTAAATTTGTCGTGGGAAATAAACGTATTCAAAATTGTTTTTCTTTGTTTCGCAACTAAGAACGTACTTTATTTTTTGTAGAAAATCGGATACAAGGTATTAAAAATTCTGTAGATTTCGTAAACTTATTCAAAGTGTACAACGTTAGGCTATTTTATGCAATGACTTTTTTCGAAGAACCTGACCTAAATTCGTAGAGGAGAGCTGTTACTTTGTTCGAATTAATTACATAGAGTTTTAGAGTAGAGTATAATTTCTACCAAAATTTCAAACAATACAAACACCGGGAATCGGTCCGGTTGCATTCGTGTTATCCCCCATAATGGGAATCGAGAGAATTTCGTTGGTTGGTTTTTTTACAAGCGTGCTGGTCGCAATTGGCGGATCTTGTGTGCGTGTGTGGTGTGTTTGGTGTGTGTTGAGTGTGTGGTGTGTTTGATGTGCTTGGTATGTTTGGTGTGTTTGGTGTGCGTGGTATGTTGGGTGTGTGTGGTACGTGTTGTGTGTGTGTTTAAATGTTGAAATGGGTTTTTTTCGAGCTTAACTAATTTGTATTTAAGGACAGTACAGTCGTAAACGGTAATTTTTTGTTGTATTCCTTCCTACAAACAGTAACGGATACGGGGCACAGTTTGCTAGGTTTAGAATGATTTTGATTTTCGAGGGTCGGTGTCGGCAGTACAGGAGGGACTTAATATATAAATATAATAGTGGGATTTTTCTTCTACGAACCGTAGTCGTGTTGTTGTATATTTTATTTTTTATTATTTATTTTTTTACAGGGAAGAATCAATCAATATGTAAGGAACGAAAGTATTTGCGTTTTTTTTTTTGAAATTAATCGGCCGTCCTTAAGATGCCCTGACCGTCTTCTAATTCTATTAGGTAGCCGGTGTAGGGAGATTAGGGTTTTAGTTTATGTATTATATTTGGTGATGGGATTTTTTTTCTTTTCCCTTTTGTTTTTTTTCTTTTTCTTGTTCTTTTCCTTTTTCTTTTTCTTTTTCTTTTTCTTTTTCTTTTTCTTTTTCTTTTTCTTTTTCTTTTTCTTTTTCTTTTTCTTTTTCTTTTTCTTTTTCTTTTTCTTTTTCTTTTTCTTTTTCTTTTTCTTTTATATATATCTATGTATATTTTTATATTTTATTATTATTTATTTATTTTACATACATTTTTCTTTATACATAGAGTGTATATATAAAGAAAATATATATATAAGTAGAGTGTTGTGTTTTTTTTATCGTTTCGCTGTTGTATAAAAATTATAATTTTACATATGTAATTGATCCTCTATTTTTGGTTAAGCTCTATCAAAAACAAAATTTAATTCGACTGTCCTTAATCCTTATTGTGTATTAAGTATAAGATGTGGTAGGTCGTCTACTGATGAGCCCAACCACCACATCAGGGCTATTTATAATGTCTTTAAATTATTGCATTACTAAATTCTTTTAATTGTTAATATTAACTATTGGAATTGTTTTTTACATTTACCTGAATTAGTCTTTCTAATTGACGGTATCCGTCGGGTAAGCAGTGCGTCTAGACTAGATGTAGTAGGTCATTCACTAAAAAGCCCAACTACTACATCAGGGCGAAACGCTACACTCAAGAGATTTTGTTATTTTAGCATTTGAACTTTAAAAATACGAAATTAAAGCGCCCGGCGCAGGTTCCCCAGAATATTGTTTTCTGTTCTCACTACCGAGTGGCTCCAAAATTTCATTTATGAGATCTGTAAATTCCCATTATGAAGATCGTAGTTTTCGATCTAGCCTTTTAATTAACGGTACTTGAAGCCAATTTTACAAAAAGCTGGTTCTCTTGAATATCGCTCTTCGATTTTGCTCTTAAGGGTTGGTTCTTAAATATCTTGCCTTAAATTTTCGTTTGATTTACAGTAAAAATGTGAAATGAGATTTGAAAGAAAATCCCTTTAGGTTCAATAGGTTCCATAACATGAATAAGCTAGTTTAGGCTCGAAAGACATCTACCTTTTCTTACCATTTTTTTGAATCATTGCCAAATCAGGATCTCCTAACAATTCGGGGTAACGATATAATTCTTATTAGGGTTTGGGATGCACATTTGGACACTTGAAGCCATAGAACTACTGTCAGTAGTTTTCCGATCATGCGGCAATCACAGAAGTAAAGCTTCATCAGGCTTGTCGGCGGAGAAAACAATGTAATCTAAATTTTTTATCGACATGATTTATATGATTTATAAGCATCCACTGAGAAATGTTAATAATTTACGCTTAAGCTGGATTTTTATTTTAAACTCATCCAAACATAATTCGTTTCTGATTTCTTAAAAGCAAGCCCTACTACCTTTTGTCGGAATAGAAAACACTGTACTGGAACGCTCAGATACAACTGTTCCACTGTAGTTCCACAGAGCAACGTTTTAAAGCCCAATTTTCCTGAAAATTGCTCATCTTTCGGAGAAATTTAAGAATGTGCTTTAGTGATAAAGTAAATGCAGAATAATCACAGAAGAACTGTTCCGCAGTATCGTCGCTTTCTTCACAAGCCTCGCATTTGAGGATTTCACTTAAGAACGCTAATAAATTGTCTGCAGTCTCTCTTCTGAGAGACGTTAAGAGAATCTACGTCCAGGAGATCCATGCCACATACAATTGGTTGCGCAAGTTGTTGACGCAATCGATTGACGATATTAGGCCTGTTCCCGTACTGACTAGAATTTTAGGAAAAATATCGAATTCCTGCTCCCGTACGCCAAAGTTTCGTAGTTTTTCGCAGAAGAGAGAGCTCACGAGAGATTATGCTGTGAATTTTAGTCCAAGAAATTTCTTTGGGCAAAAATATGAGTTCTATCTAATGGGTGTGTTGTTATTGGATGGCAAGATAATGGGCAGGTTCCGCATTCTAGACACTAGGTAGTAAAACGTTTTTAATTGGTCGAGAGATTCGGTTTTGACTACTACTAGTAAGGCATTTCTTTTTGAGGTACGAGTAGTGGACCTGGTTTGAAGGCAAGAAAATTCTCCCTACCTTTTAAGCCAGTGTTCAAACTGTCAAAAAATCGTTTACCATTCCATATGATAGGCATTACCCCAAAAAGCTCGGAACGTGCCCAATTTGATGTAAATCTATACAAAAAAAAAGTGATGTCTTAACTTTTCGTCCGTACTTTTTTGGATACTTGTCTTACTTTGAGAGAATTTTACCCCCACTCTTAAAAATTTGGCGAGCTGCGAATTTTAGTGCGGAAAGTACGGGAACAGACCTGTTAGGTCACTTATGCGAGGAGGGCTGATGTGGAAGATACAACCGCAAACTCTATGAGCTGAAGCAGGATGTGCATGTAGTCCAAAAAGCCAAGAACAGCCGACTACATTGGCTCGGGCACATCGAGTGAATGGACACAGGTGCTCCAGTCAAGAGAATCTTTGAATCACGGCCCTTAGGTACGAGAAGGTGAGAATACTAAACCTCCGGTACAAAGACCAAGCTGTCGAAGTTGCCAGGCTGTTCTTCATAACTCACTGCGGAGCATGGAAGTCAGCCGTGTCTCAGGTAGAGGATCGGGAGTCTTTAAATAAAGTAAGTAAGTTGACACAATCCATACAATTATGGTTTAGTAACTAACCTCAAATTCAGATTCCTTTTTGATAAATAATAACCAACTCAGCATTCAGCTTCTATATGTAGTATCTTCTCACAGATTTAAATAAAATACTTTAGTAATATTAATGCCAAGCAATACAGCTTGATTTTTTCACATTTATTTTCAGTAAAATTATCATTTATAAGTAAGTAATTTTTAGACTTAAAATTATGAAAAAAATATGAGATAATTTTTTTTGTTTTTATTTTACAATACTTCTAAAGTTCTAAATTAAGGATATGTCTTTCAGTATTTATATATTTCATACAATATAAAAAATAAATAAATGCTAAAGGTATAAAGCAAATTTTGAGATTGATATTCAGAAGAAGCTATAAAAAATCACTTAGTCTTCAGTCCAGTGTTTACATTTTGAATGTTTTCTAAATTATAATGAAGCGTTAGGTCTTAAAAAAATGATAGAAAAAGAAATCAGCTTTAAATTAAATTTAGTAACCAAATTATATATCAGTTGTCTTGTTTTTATGCTCAATATAAATCAGTTTTCAATTGACGGTGTATTGACTCCATAGATGAATCCATGGCATTGTGAGACTCCTCGACACCACTGGCAACTAAAGACGAAGTTTCACCAAGAACTCGCATAGCATTCGAGTAATCGGAATCGATTTGTGGAATTTGCTTATCATTCGGATGCAGAGTACGAATTAGATCGGTTAAAGAGAGAAAACTTTGACGTTCATTGCCATCGCTGTCATCACTGTAATGGCTATTGCTTTCGACACTGGGACTTTTTTCAATTTCATCTGCAAATTGTGCTAAATGCAATTCAACAGATGGGCTGACATTGTCCGTGGATGCAGATACTTTAGCTAAGTTTTCTAATTGTTCAGTATCTACAGTGTGTGTCTTATCGTCCTCCTTACTTGCTGCAACATCGTCATTATCATTTGTTTCCACTTCGTCTTCTTCGATTTTATCACTGGCTGATACATTATCAGAGATATTATCGTTCAAATCATTATTGCCCAAGCTGCGAGCTTGATCTTGTTCTTCTTGTTCATCATCATCAACATCGTCATCGACTAATTCTTCTGAGTCCAAGACACGTTCATGGTCTAATTTCAGAGATACCAGCGATGGTTCGGACAGTTCTTTTTGAGTCTTCCTTACAGAAACGTATGTCGACATAATAAGTGGTATCGGAGTTGTGGATGTAAATTGTTCATCATCTGGTCGAGGTGTTGTAAATCTTATAGGGCGGCTAAATTATTAAAAATTGAAGAATCGAGTTAAATAAATTATCAACCAAACGTGGAGAATAAGTTGGACTTAATTTATATAAAAAAAAAAAAGATGCTTTCGATTATTGCATTAGTAGACGATTATAATAATAGAAAGAGCTTAAGAACTATCTACCTAATCAATTATGAAGTTTGTGAACATAAACTTAATTCTTAGCTTTTTTAAATATTTTAATGCTTTAATTATTCCAAGATGTTTCTTATTTCTCGAGAACTAGTCAGAAACTAACAACTATCTAACATCTTAAAACAAATAGTGCTAATTATTTGCCAAACGAACATTTTTTTGTAAGAAAAGGCTTATAAAAAATAGTCAAACGTTAGACATGTGTTCCAGGAGTACGGACTAAGCTTTTGATAATAAGGGCTACAGAATATTTTTCCAACTTTTTCTCATACCGATTTTTTATTGTTTGCTATTTCGGTGCATTTTCAGACAGTCAAGTGCTAAAAACTGTATATAATTCTGACATTTTTAGGTTAAATGTTTGGTTGCAAATTCTAAAGAACATGTTTATAATAAATCTTTTATAAAACTCAACACAGTACGAGTACTTCGATATCGTAAATTTCTTATAATATCCCCTTTAGTCAATTACAAGAGAAAGACTGAATTCTAAAACGTTACACTGCCGCATCACTGCAACGTCAAGCGTTTCGTAATTCAGATTTAAAACAGTGATGCAATGCATTTCGTACCAACCAAAACGCATTGTGAATGAATCACATGCGCAGACCAAAGAAGACAGTGTATTGTGACCTGATTTGATCCAAATGTCATTTGATATATTTTTTTTTCGGCAAAATGGAATCCTTATCTCGATTCGTAATAAATCATTTATTACATATTAAAATTTACAAAATCTACAAGAAAAAAAATGGACAAGCGAGCTCATTAAAGTGCATTTCAGTGCATTTTCAAGGCATCGCATACCGAAAGCATCATACCATCATACATATAACAACAGTAGTGATGCGTTGACGATGACGAACGTTTTGACGTTTTGAAATTCAGCCTTTATCTGATAGGAAAAGTAAGGTAATTCGTCAAGTGAACAAGTTGCCAAAACTTTTACAGCTAACCCCAAAGTGAACACAGTTTTACAGCCGGATAATCACTTTTGATGAAAAGTAGATTGTGTATGACAACCATAAAAGAACTGGGCACAGGTGGACACCGAAACATCCACTTTTTATACATAATTTCAATCAGTAGAACGATGGAAAGCTGTCGAATATTGTAGGGAAATCGAGATAATGCAATGGAAGTTAAATTTTTAGAATAGACAGGGCCCGATGCGAATACTAAACTATTGCAGTTACAATTTGTAATTTTACTCTCCCAACTTTTTTCGGACACCTTTTCCCCAGTTTAGAGTACAGTTTTTGGCTTTCAATATTTCAAAAAGTCAGCACTTTAGTATATGACCTTAAATCCATCTGGAAGAGATAGATATATAGAAAATTTTATCGTCCATTTACAGCTCAGCGAACTGTGAACACGAACGAGTGAATATTCGCCTGTTTTGACGTTTCATTTACCAAAACTTTTTTATCTAGTCGCTACAGTCGGCGAATTTCATTTGTCAAGGGAAAATAAATTTGTAAGGTTAAACTCTCGGGAATGTTTTGGTAGCGCGAATGTGGATTGCATTTCACATGTATGGAATGTGAATAAAATATGACAGTTCGCAGATCAGCAAATTGCTGATTTCTTCGTACAAATTAATCACAATCTAACTTTTTTTTTCTATAAAACGATAGATAAATTGTAATAGTAAAATTGTGAATTGTATGCATGTAAATGTGCTAAAAATGGTTTATTCGCGGTTCGCCTATTCGCTGGTCGCTGAACTGTTAATGTACCTTTACTATAATTACTGCGAAATAGCTGTTCCCGCATTTCAAAGTTCTTAAATCGATGCAATGAATACTCATACTCAAATCGGATAAAACAAACTGTAATAGGGTGCATTAAACTATAAATTTTAACTCTTTTTTTTTTTTTCAAATTCTTGGATGTTAAGCTCATTATAAAGATCCTATTTTCGGATTTATCTAACGGTCTATTGCTATTTTGTCATCTGTGCGATTTTATGGATTCACATGCTTCTTTCACATTATTCTAGGTAAATTATTATTAGATTCAATTCGTATATCGGATGTAAAAGAATTTATATAAAAATAATATTAATGCGTAGCCCAACAAAACAAATTGACACAAAAAGCTAACCCCCAACCACCAAGCACGGACAATTTTTGTATTTTGAAAAATTTTGTTATATAGCGTATTTTTTATTTGTAATTTGTTTTTTAGTTTATTTTTAACTTTATAGAAAATGTAGCATAACATAGAGGTTAAGTTAAGTATGAGGTTAAGGACTAAATACATACGTGTACATTATTTATTGCATTAATGGTGGAGATCTAAGAAGAGAATACAATATCTCGTTCTTATTTTTGTAGGGGTTTAGCTCACTTAATTCTGGTTACTTTGCTTGTTTTTTAACAATAATGCTTTACAACTACACAATTCTTGTGAATTTTTAAAGTTGCTTGATTTTTTTTTTTGTGTATTTATTTTGTTTTGTGCGCGGAAGCAGTAGATTTTTTTTGATCAATAGTAGTAGTAGTAATAGTAGTAGGAATGGTTTTATTTAATTGATTTTTTTTTGATTTGAAAATGTTTGTCGATTGGTGAATGAATTACGTAGGCACTTTGCGATGCCTTACCCCTGTGCAGATGAAACTGGAATGCTTCCGTAGTTGTAGTAGTAACATCTGGTTTGCTCGCAAATAAAATCTTTAACGGTTGAGCAGTCCTCGGGCATCCATTTAAGTGTAGGTTGCTTCAAAATAACACAACCTTTTTCAGAACCGCTACTACTGTAATAGAATTTAAGTTTTTTTGTTATAATACAAACACGACTTGGAAATGGAGGTTCCCGGTTATTTTGTTTTTAAGAAGAAAAATGACCAGGAACCATTTTGAAAATTTTACCTATCGCGAGCTGTCCTCTGTGGTGACGTATTGCTATTGTGATCGACGGGATCTAAGAGACCAGCTTGAATGCCGTCCGCTGAGTTTTCGAAGAAATCGAATGTTGCATTGAATGGCAGGCCAGTGCTCATCCATAGGAACATGCCGGTACCTAATCTATTGCCGGATGTCCAGAAATCATAGTTGCCATAGCCTGCATTCCGGAGATATGTTGTCATGGATTGCGCCTTTTCTTTTGTTTCAAATGAAGCCAATTGCAATCCCAAGGACCGACAGTATTGGTATGCAAGGAAATAATTTAACTCTGGCGAATATGGATTCATTCGGCTGATAAAGTATTGTACTCCATCTAAATGGATTGTGGTTATGCGTTGACCTGTAAGAGAAAAAAAGACGAAATTTAATTTTTAATGTGCATATGTATGGATACACTAATATTTAACTCTTGTCATCTTTCAAACACAAAGTTATCCTTCCAAACAATACAATAACATGTAAGTTAACAATGCATAAAAGTTGTGACATAGAAGTCAAACTAGGTTGAAGATATTGCTCTTCTTAACCCAGGTTTGGCCGTAAAAAAATGTTCGTAATCAGGTGTCACATTTCGCGAAAATTCGTGGGCAAAGTTTCCTGCAAAGTTCAATTGAATTCAATATGTACTGTAAGCACAATAGGTCCATTCGCGTACCCTCCTAAAACAGGGGTTTTTTTTACGAAAATTTAAGAATTTTTATGAAAAGCTGTTCGCGAACGGAAAATATTCGTAGTTTTCGCAGAAGAGAGCGCTCACGAGAGAGTAAGAAATTTACCCATGCTAAGGATTTTAGTGCAAGAAATTTCGCTGTTTTAGAAGGGTACGTGAACGGACCTACATATTAGAACAGAAAATTACAACATTCTGTTCAATGAGTCAGAATGCTTCCCAAATCATTCTTCTTATTAACAGTCAAAAGAAGAACACTTTTGGACAATATTTGAACTCAAAAACCTGTAATTTTCTGTACAGAGTCATTGAACACAGCTTATGGCATTGTACATACAACCTTTTAGGGAAGGATATGACACTTCTTTTGCCTTTGGTCAGATATACGGTGCGAATGTTGTAAAGGTCCATTCACAGCTCATTGAACTGCGAAGACGAACGAATGAATATTCGTCAGTTTTGGTGTTTCATTCACAGCGACATTTTTATCTAGTCGCTACAAGCGGTCATTTACCAAAAGGAGATATGATTTTGAGGTTAAACTCTTTCTCTCGCGAATGATTTAGTCCCTCAAATGTGGATTGCGTTTGACAATTCGCAAAAAATATTCGCAAAATTAGAGAATTGTAGATTCCTTCACAAGTATTAATATCTATAAAACCATAGATAAATTAAGCTCTCTTCTTTGGGAATAGTAAAATTATCAATTGTTTGCATTTAAATGTGCCAAAAATGATTTGTTCGCCGTTCACCCATTCGCTGCTCGCTGAGCTGTGAATGTACTTTAAGTGTTGTGCGATTTCGGATGCTGCATGTTCTTCATCATGGAATCCCTTACTCTGATTCTTAAGAACATATGAGACAATAAGGTTTGCTTTTATTCTAGTCTAACGTATCAGTTGTGTCTGTTTACTTCAGAAAGGTGCTTCTTAAGCCGAAAAGAAAGAGTAGCCATTGATCTGCTCAAAGAGCAGCATTTTGTTTTGACTCAACTTTAAAATACTGAGATTGGTTATAAGACCATTTTGAATTGCAGATATTCAGTTTGATTTATAAACATGTTATCAACGGAAGTGTGCAAAAGTCATACTACTAGGTAACTAACGAAACAGACATCACGTACAAACTGTACATAGGTGAAATATTACATAAATAGTTGATGATGGCTTGCAAACTAACTGCCGAACTCCATGTATGTACATACTTCAATCGGAACTACTCGATTCGAATACCTAATAGCGGTGAATGGGTGTCAAATGGACAGAACTAACATGCATACGGATGTAAAGTGCGTCGACCTGTGGACAAAAATCAAAAGACCAACTATTTTCTAATTTCATATTTAATATTCTATCTAGATGAGCAATTATGAATTCTTAAAATACCGTTGATTACGTACATACACATGTTTTTTTTACAAGTCAGTTAGCTGTCTTGCTGCGAGGCTTATTTCAATATTCTAATTGGAGTTCTATTTCATACCTGGAGGATATCATTCTAGCTGAGCTATTATAGATACCTGCGTGTTCTTAGATTACGTATGTTTTTGATTAATAGTCTAAATTGGATATTAGATACAACTTGTTGATGGATCCGCAATTTTTTTTATTAATTATGTTTCTTACTATTCCATATAAGAGATCAACAGAGGTTATTGCACCTCGAGAATAACAAATTAGAAAGGAGTTTATACGAAGAAAAATGAGAGAGAAGTATTTTTATAGATGTTAAGTACATTAACCTTAGAAAGGAATAAAGTTCGCATACGTTTACACTGCAATCGCCTTAAAGCATCTTTTGAAAAATTTAAGATTGAATATTGCTTACTCAACTTAGGTATAGAACTGGGGTAAGAAAATTGGACAGTTCACATGCAGTAAAAGGGTGAAAAACTTATTAATGGGTGTCTGCGTCGCTACTTCCCACTGGGGCTCAAACTTGCAACATTGGTTTTTGAAGTGAGCTACAACATTGCCATTCAGTATCATGAATACGTCTTCTTTTTTCCCCCTCTCTATTATAGAGAATTCAGAGAGAAGTGTGGAACTGATCGCTTTCGAATTGCATTGTTTCTAATTGAGAATTCCTTAAAATGTGCTTTGTGGCGAAATAAACAACCTCCATTCATCAGTATAAAGGTCCATTTACAGCTCAGCGAACTACGACACGAACGGGCGTTTTGACGTTTCATTCACAGCAACTCCTTTATCTAGTTATTTGCCAAAGGAAAATAAATTTGTGAGGTTAAACTCTCGCGAATGTGGATTGCGTTTCACATCTGTGAAATGTGAATAAAATATGACAGTTCGCAAAAAGTATTCGTCTATTCGCGGACAAAGCAGTGAATTGATGATTTCTTCGCAGAAATTAATTACTGTTCAACTTTTTTTTGTAAGGCGGTAGATAAATTAAGCTCTCCTCCTTGGGAACAGTAAAATTGTCAATTGGGTGCCTTTTAATGTGCTTAAAATGATTTGCTCGCAGTTCGACCAATCGCTGGTCGCTGAGATTTGAATGTACCTTAAGGAAGGAAGACGCATATTTCTACAACAAGCTAAACGATCACAATATTGTCTGTAAACTAAACTCTTTTATTGAACAAAGCAAATGGTGCCAAGACTAAGGGTCCATTTACAGCTCAGTGACCTGCAAATACGAACGAGCAAATATTCGAAAATTTTGACATTTCAGTTAAAGCAACTTTCTTATTTAATTGCAGCAATCTGCGAATATCACTTGTCATTTACCAAGGAAACAAATGTTAAACCCTCGCGAATGTTTTGGTCGCGCGAATGTAGAGTATGAATAAAATGAATAAAATTTGACAGTTCGCAAGAACCATTCACAGAAAAGCAAATTGTTGATTTCTTTACAGAAACGAATTATAATTTGACTTTTTTTTATATAAATTGATAAAAAAATTAAAATCTGCAAATAGTAAAACTTCATAGAACTATTTGCTATTTCAGATATCCGCGATAAAATTCACAGTGTTAATGGCCTAATATTAGGTCTGATCCCGTACTTTCTGCACTAAGATAACAATTTGCCAAATTTCTAAGAGTGGGGGTAAAATTCTCTCAGAGCAAGACAAATCTCCAAAGTACGGCAACGGGTTAAACAAAAATGCTGACCACTTTTTAGACGTCACTTTTTTGTATAGATTTACATCAAATTATCTTGCCATCCAACAACAACACAACCATTTGACAGAACTCATATTTCTGCCCAAAGAAATTTCTGAGACTAAAATTCGCAGCATAGGGCAATTTCTTACACTCTCGTGAGCTCTCTCTTCTGTGAAAAATTAAGAAACTTTGACTTACGGGAATAGGAATTCACTATTTGTCGTAAAATTTCGTAGATTTTCGTAGTTTTAGTCAGTACGAGAACAGACCTAATATATTTCTTTATTTCCTTTTTAATTATTTTTTTTAATAAATTCAGAACCTACTTACAACTATGATAGGATCTCCATGTAAATGTAAGATTAACAACAGTGCTTTTAAGATCGGAACAAATTAGAGAATTCCTATTAAAGAATAATTACACCCAGAGTAATAAACCCCAGGCTTATGTATTATGTATTCAAAGCCGATGTATCCAGATTTCTTCGGAAATAAGGCAATAAAAAAGTTCGGAGATACGTAAATATAAGAGAGGGATTCGTAATGTTCAAGTTAACCCAGACATTAATAGTCTGTTGAATGCCTGTTCTAAATGTAGTACATATGGGGCTCTACTTTACCGACTTACAAATTGTTATTCTCAAGGGATTTTTCTAGAAAAATTAGGTGATTTCGATTCACCATGTTTGCGCTGTGGAACAAAGCCCCAGATTACAAAATTGTAGTTGAGAGTACACATTTTTCAGTAACTTGTAATTGTCGAAATAAGCCACCGTATGTTTAGTTAGTTGTATATTAGAGTAGCATTTTTCGTAAATGAAATTATTTTCTCCAATTAAATTAAATTATAACTTTCCTATATCGCAACACTTTAATAAAGTCCAGATTAAATTACATACATATTTTGGACTTAACTCTAATCGGTTTAGAATGGTTGAAATAATTGAAAACCAATTTCCAACGGATAATTTATGATCAGATTTACCAGACGCTTGGTTACCTATTCCAATTCCAAGTTCAACAATAAATAACAGTCCATCGTTATTGTAAATCAAGTTATGAAAAAACTTGTTGGCGCTCGTCTCAGAAAGCAACGCGCCAATTTCAATCTTCTTTTTTTTTATGTTCGCTTCGTTGAATATTTTAAAATTGCAATTTCATTATTTTTATTCTATCTTAAATCGCATCTTTTGCACACCCAATCAAGGGATTTATACTCGCCCTCACCAACTAACCCAATCAACTTGCAACGCGTATACCTATATACACACAGGTAATCATAATAGCAATCAATAACAAAAAAATGTACAGAAATGATCTGGGATATTTTAAGATCCTCTTCAGGAATGGCAAGCTATTTTTTTTTCTTATTTTATTTTATTGGCATATACAATACAAAGAATATATGCTGTATAGGTACATAATTGGGGCTTACAGACCCCCTTAGCCGTATAGGTACGTCCTTATGAAAATAGCCTGTTGTGCCTATACATACATATGTATAAAGTGTATATCATAGTCAGCATAAAGGTCTGTAACTTATTTTTAGTACTGCATACTGATTTCATCCTTACAAAACACATACACACACACAGGCACAACTATAAAAGAAGAAAAGACTTGTATTAATCTGATTGGAGTTCGTTTTCTGGTAAGAAAAAGAATAATACGAATAATTAAAAGGACAGCAGACATAAAATTTTGATTTATAGTCAAAATGAAATACGTTACATATTTGCACGTTAAAGGTTTGTAGTTTGTACCCCCTCGAGGTACAGATACTTCGAAGAAGCGAAAATTGATTTTACTGCATCCGATCTTGTTAGCTGGACAAAAGGTGCAATAAAAGATTTATCGTTTTTTAAATCGAAATCATTAAGAGTTTTTTCCTTGATCACATCAAAGACAACACAGACAAAAACAGAAAAAGACATAAAAAGCGTGCCTCTGCTTTGACTATCTTACAATATAAATCAAGGAAGACTCATCAAATAGCTAAAGAACAAATTGAATGCCAACAGCCAGTCAGTCTTATTTACTGGGGATACAACAAATATACATATGTATGTATATCCAATTAGAAATGTGAATAGCGGAAATGACTTGCTCTCTTCCATCCTCCCTCAAAGCCGCCTGTCAATAGCTCATTAAGAAAACATGATTCAACCACACTTCAGAAAACTTTAAGCCGATTTATACGTACAGCACATTATATTCCTACAGGTACGTGATCAGAACTGCCTATTATTATGATGGGATATGTATTTATAGAAAAAAAATGCCTAATTGGAGAGACCCAACTTATCGAAATCCTTGAGATAGAATTTTAGGTTTAATTTGTTATATTGACGTCAGAAATTAGGGTACTTTTTGTGCTAAAATTCGAAGATTATCAAATTTTAAAAAGTGGGAGTGAGAGAACGAACCCATTGTTCATCTAAATCCTTGAGAATGGATTTTAGGTATCCAAAATTTGTCAAAGTTATAGTTTTCAAAAATTGCAATTCAAAATTCTTGAGACCAGCTTAATTTGATTTATTCGCGCTAAAAATAAATTCATAATCAGTGTTAAAAAAGAATTGCTCATTCAAATACTTGAAATTGGATTTTAGGTTTATAAATTCATAGTTTAATTTGTTATAGGTATTGAGGCCAGAAAAAAATTAGGTTATTTCGAGTATTTTTGAACTAAAATTCGGAGGTTTGAAAGAGTGGGAGTGAAATTCTCTCATAAAGAACTATAGTTCTAAAGCGAACGAACCTATTGTTCATCTAAATCCTTGAGAATGGATTTTAGGTATCCAAAATTTGTCAAAGTTATAGTTTTCAAAAATTGCAATTCAAAATTCTGGAGACTAGCTTAATATGATTTATTCGCACTCAAAAAAAATGCATAATCAGTGCTAAAAAAGAATTGCTTACTCAAATCCTTAAAATTGGATTTTAGGTAACAAATTTTTATATTTTATTTTTTGTTCATAAATTCCAATTCAAAATTCTTCGGACCAGCTTAATTTGATTTATTCGCGCTCAAAAAAAAAAAATGCATAATCAGTGCTAAAAAAGAATTGCTTATTTAAATATTTGAGATTGGATTTTAGGTAACAAATTTGTTCATGTATTTTTTAAGTTTATAAACAATTTTGATTCGATTTATTCGCGCTTTAAAAAAAATACAAAAAAGAACATAACCAGTGTGTAGAGGGTGTAAAAGAAAACACACAAAAATCTTATTTGATAAATTTACTATTCAAGAATATTATACAAATTTTAAAAAGAAAGAAAGGATTAAACAATAATTACCTGCTACGCATGCCCAAATGCTCAGGAAGCAAAACAGTGGAATTTTGATCATCTTGTGTTTTTTATTTTATTTGCACTTTGTTTATTATTAATTTTTTTGATTCGTTTTTTTTTTCGAAAAGAAAGGCTTTCAAAAGTTCCTTAAACTCACAGTATATTTTAAATATTTTTAATATTTTATTTTTTATATTCAACACCGGCTTTAAGGGGACTTTATCACTACTAGACTGAACGGTGTAAACTTCAAAAAATCATAGAAACGACAAAAACTCAACTCAAAAAATCCAAATTTCCTAGGCTAGGGATGGACACTTTCTTCACCAATGGGTTCATAGACTGTACTGACCAGTGTAATCCGAATCAGTGTACTTTTGCCCTTAAGCAACAAACAAAACAGCCAACAACAACAAACGTGTTGTATACCTGTGTATCTTGTATCTTCTTAAACGTGAACCATGCAGATGTGTATACTATACAGGTTGTGCATGTACATAAAGACAATTTTTGTTCACATAAATGTATGTAGATGCGTATATCATTTTATTATGTATTTTTTATACGCACTTTAATGCAAGATCACCGGTTGGTGGTTTAGGTTATAGAGGTACTTACATATATACAAAAAGTCAAGTTCACTAGCGAAAAATTCTTAAGCCGTATTCTGGGTCTTAGCTTAAAAGGAAATACCCCCCACCACATTTTCCAAATTGATAGTACATAGGTAGGTATGATGTACCAAATAAGCCTTATGATGATGAACGTGAGGGATCGGTAGACACGTTCCACCACTTTACCACTAGGCTTCCATTCCATCCACTACTTCTTAGGTGTTTTTTTCATCAAGTTTCCGTTTCGTATTGTATATGTATGTATAAGAATTTGAAAATTCTTCTCTATATGTAGGAGAATACTTGGAAGGTTTTTGCTCTTAGGATTTGTGAATTTCTTTGTGTGTTGTGTTTCTTTGTTTGTTTGATTTGCTTTTTTTTGGTTTTTTGCACAAAATGTTTGATATTACTCCCATAGTGGTAAATGTCTTCTATTCTGTTCTGTTCTTTCTTTTTTCTTGTGGGTGTACTTTTAGAACCCATCTTCAGTGGTAAGACCAAAAGAGAAACGAAGAAAAAAAAAAAACGATTGCCAAGAACAAGAAATAAGCAAAAGCAACTGATCCTTTTTATAAATAGCAGCCAAGCGGAGTAACGAAAAAAAAAAAAAAAAAACAGAGAAGAAGAGAAAAAGACATGAGAATAAAATGTAGACTTAAATGGGGAGTATAAATTATAGATATTATTAAATATTAATAAGAGTTGCTAGCGCACAATATATCTAGAGTAAATGCGGACATGTATACATGTATGTAGGGTACGAAGGCTTAAAATAAAACAATATCATAAATATCTAGCCATAAAGCTATCAGTTGGTCTGAGATCAGTTGTGCTGTTTTTTGTCCAGGGTCCGGGGTATCTAAAAAGACAAATGGTTAAATATAGAACCAATGGATAATAGTAAATTGCATTTGAATTGTTAAACCGTCTATAGCACATTCAAATCTATCTTTTTCTTTACATCCATGCCTGGAGCGCAGTGGCGGTTAGTCCACTGTAATTAGGTGTAAACAGTTCAAATAAAAAGAAGAGAAAAAGAGATTTTATATAGAGATGATGACCTCAGCAGAGGCATGTCTTTAGCAAACGACGGAAAGGTTCATGGACCATGTTTTAAGCAGGGATTACCGCGTATTTTTTTTTTTAACTATTTCTTTCTTTTTTTTCTCAGAATAGAAGAGCCGGGATAGATGGTCAGTAGTACTTAGATTCGCAAGATAAATGCGCATTTAGGTTTCTAGGGATTTATCTGTACGTCTGCTTGTCAACACATCTTGTATCGTTAACTTTAAAGCTGTATATATTTGTTTTGAATAGATTTGTGTCTCCATGGCTTTTTTTTTTTTTTAAATTAAAGAAACCGTTATGTTTGATGTAGCTAGAGTGTTTAAGAAGGGGGCGAAATTAAAAATTTATTTGTACTATTGTAGTCGTAACGAGTTCGTACATATGTATGTACATAGATGCATATGACATCCTACTAAGGCGAAAGACCTGCTTCTTCGTTGATAGTCAGACTGATATCAAATCCATTAACCATATCATGTAAACTTGAACTAGAACACCGTAAAGAGCTAGGTAGCCACTTATATCCTGTATCCCCTTGTGGGTCCTAGGGCCTATACAACGCCTACGCGCCATCGTGTGCGATTTCTGGAAATGTGCCTCAGCTCCCTCCAACGCTTTTCTAGTTGCCATGCTTCTTTCTCCACTGTTCTACTCCTAGGACCGCCACGTATCCTGCCATCCTGGGTAAGCGGGTTCCATTGCATCGCTTGGCTAGCTATGGATCTGTCACCCCTTTCGGAGAGTGTGACCAATCCACTGCCACTTTAGTCGTCGTATGGTTGTGCCTATAGGTTCATGTCGAATGAAACGAGAACGCATAGGTGTTTTGGCCAGCAATGCTTAGCTCCTGCCTGCTCCCATACGAAATCAGTCAACATTCCGCTCGGAGCAGAGCAAAGAAGGTTGACAAGCTGTGGCACATCGAGAACGATGTGGACAAGCTACAACAAGATTAAAACAACCGACTTTTTAACCAAAACACAGAGAAACATTAATAGCAATCACGGCGGGATGCTGGTTGATAGGAATTCAAGCGGGCCTCATAGCACACACTGTCGATGTTGCAACTTCGCAACTAAGGAGGAAACCATCCTACATTTTAGCTATATGAAACTGTTCGGCACTAGCCAGAGGCGTTAGGCAAACTCTCATTTCACTCCCTTGAGGGGGTCGCATCCAAGTCAACTTTTGTCATTTCTAAACTCAACAGGTTGAATTTAAAGACTCCCCCCAAAGAAGACATCAATGTCCGAGTTCACATGGGTTTTTCCCTACCTTTTGGGAACTGGCCGCCCACTCGTCGACCACAAATAAGTAACTAAAACTGACACAAACGAAAAAGTCCCAAAGAAAGATTTGGGAACCCAACTGGACGTTATGATTTCAGGTACTATTTGAACAAAATAAAGTTCTTAGATGCAGCCATGTGCCAGCTCTGCGATAAGTACATATTTGGTTGGTTGGTTGGAAGTGGCTGCCAGCTTAGAAGCGCCGACACACTTGGACCAGAAATAGGTCCATTGTGATACCACGGAGTATGGATCCTAATTTCCAATACTCGTTAGAACCATTTTGAGCTCCTTATGAAGCATAAGAGATCTTTTATGTCTATATTATTTAGATCTTCTAAGTCGTTATAGTATAATGCTTCTAAGTGAAGCAACCTTTTACGGAAGAGATCTGGGCAGACACAAAGAAGAATGTTTTCCTCTTCTTCCTCATCCCTGCAGTTTCTGCAAAATTCGTCCAGGGATTTGATGGCAGCTTGGCTATCTCAAAAAATATGGATATCTTTAGCGGATATCATGTTTTTCTTGAGCCACGATAAGACTTCTTTGATCGCCATAATTTTCGCCTGGAACACGCTAAATATAGAAGTGTATCGCCTTATCCTCTATGAAACCATTCTCACTCCAGTCTGATCTGGAGGGAATGGTGACGAAAAATTTCTTATCTTAGTTTAGGCATGGAGTGGTATTTTCTGGGGAGGTTCTGTTTAGAATAGATGCGTGGCCATAGTTCTTTCTTGACCACTGTGTGGTTCCGTCAAGTATTTGGTAAGAGCAGAAGAAATTACTCATAAATTTCTAGTAGCTCCAAGGGAATGGCTACAGCAGTTCATAAGTTTCTATATAAGTTCAATCTGGCTCAGTGGTAAGTGCGTTGGACTACTACGCATAGGGTTCCAAGTTCGAATCCAAGAAAATGCTATCAAAAGTTTTTTTTCACGGTCCCACCTCTTGCGACTGTCTGACAAACATCCAAGACTATTACAGTCATGAGGAACCTTATCAAAAAAAAAAAATCCTCTGCGCCTCGGATACGGCGTCAAATCTTCTGTACGTGTTGAAATATATACCACACACAACACGTACAATTGTGAGAAGCTAGCCCTTGGACCTTTATGGGCTTCTTATGGCCAAATATTTATTTATTTTTTTTTATACTGCCCTCATATTTTTGCCCAAAGAATTTTCTTGGACTGAAATTCGCAGCATGGGGAAATTTCTTAATCTCTCGTGAGCTCTCTCTTCCGTGAAACTTAGATGAACGGGAACAGGAATTCGCTATTTTTCGTCAAATTTCGTAGATTTTCGTAGTTTTAATCAGTACGGGAACAGACCTAATAAATCTTAAAGGTTGCTGTGCACGAATATACTAGATATAAATGTCACACAAAAGTTTACAATTCTTATAAACAAATATGTATAATTGCTTTAATACAGTCATTATTATGTAGAGACATCATTCGAATCAGTAATGGAATCATATACCTATACAATTACAAGTATGCTCTTCTACTTTCGGCCAGAGAATGTGTAATGATCTTTTAGTTCAGGCGATTTAATACCTCATGCCGCGCTGTCAGCGGGATTATCTGCAAAACTAATTTTCTTTCAAGGTCTTTGCATTGTTGACTATGTAATTTTTTTTAATTAGATGGTTGCCCCTTAACCCCTTAGCATCATCCAGTTACCATCCAATTATTTTGCATTATAAATCAACCTAGACAGGAAATGAGATGAGACTTTACAAACATACAATTTAGAAATGGGGAGTTTCTTCTGATCAGTTTTATCTGAACAGATAATAATAAACTTCTATCCTCGAGTGTAAGAATAGTATAATGGTCAGGTTGTGTCGTTTTGATACATCATAAAGGATTCATTCTGTAATTTCTGCAATTTGTTTCATGAATTGTTCTCGGCAATGAATTGGAATGGAATTTATTTTTGTAATTTTACCTTTTGTTGTCAATGTTGGTCTACCATGTCCTGCGGTGCATGTACATATTGATTGGTGAGCTATTTAATTTCAGATTTATTAAACTTGGAATAAGGAACGTTAAAACATATGTATGGCTTTCTATTCCGCCTGGTGGGTAATAATTTGTTGATGATTAAGTAAATCATGTTATTCATGGTTTTCTCCCAAACTTTATCTACATTTTGAGTCATACCCGCAGAAGATAATGGCGGACTATTTTACATAAGGCAGTACAACGTCAAGGGCGGTGTTTCCTAGGGCTCCGCACTAGACCCATTCCTGTGGAATCTTATATACGACGACCTTCTCACACTTCGAGTCCCGGGGTCCTCGAAAATAATAGGTTTCGCTGACCTTCCGAAAAAATGGAAGTACCTATGTTGTACTAATCAGCAGAAGCAGATAGGTTATGGAGGCAGTAGGATAACTGAAGTATCTTGGTGTTACTACAGATGCAATGTTTACTTTTAAGCATCATCTACAATATGCAGCGGAGAAGGCAGACTAAAGAACAAGCAAGGATCATGCCAAATATTGGAGGATCTAAACAAAGGAAAAGACTACTCTTGGCAAAAGTACCGACTTAGATGATGCTTTATGGCTCCCAAATATGGGCTGGGGCAATGAACACGAAATCATGCAGAATAACTATAGAAACAGTATGCAGTGCCTTCTAAAAAACCTCCTACGACGAGGCGTGCATAGTGTCTGGAATGGTTGCAATAGACGTCCTCATTAAAGAAGCGGCATGGAAATATCGTGTCAACAGAACAAAGATGCCAACAGCAACGGGTCGAAGTGATGAAGAAATGCCACGACGAACAAACTTGGAAGATTGACAAGATATGTGGAACTCTTCTGACAAAGGTAGATAGACGCAGAGATTGATCCGGAATCGACCTTTGGATCAATAGGAAACATGGAGAAGAACTTCTGCCTGACGCAGATGCTTACTGGTCATGGATATTTTAGATTTAGGCTTGAAGACAGCCTAATGTCCAATGTGCTCAGAAGCAGTGGAAAACACTGAGCACATAAGCCGCAACCTGTTGGCGAACAGACTGGATGGGAATTGAACTCAAGAGAACATCATTAGACTGATACTCAGCACCCAAGAAACTTCGGAAGTAGTAAGTGAAATCGTGGCTACCGTCATGAAGGAGCAATGAAGACAAGAACGACGACGATACTCAGCGCATATAGCTGCCAATACGAAAGAGTCGAGTAGAAATGCTTGACGGCAGTGATGCAAGGATCAGGGGTAGAAGGGAAGGTGGGTTTAGTGGGTGGAAAACCCACACTGTTACTGAGTGCGGGCTCAATTTCGTCTTTGAAAGATTCCCACCTTGCAACGAAAAAACAAAAAGAAATACCTAAATAGAAATACCAAAAAGAAATATCATAGATGTAAATTTTGAAGGAAACAGACGGACAGAATATTGAAATCCACTAATATATGAGCACTGCCAAAGTTAAGTGCTCATATCTCGAACTGAGAGTGATAGAGATGGCCATCAGGTTTTTGGTCACCTATTTATGCAAGTAGGTACGTCAATAGGAGGGGAATATCATTATCATATTTTGTGTCATGACATGATACTGGCAAGTTTCTTATTTTTGGGTTGACAATCGTTACTTTCTGAAAGGGATTTTACTCTGTCGATCTCGATAAAGAGAACACTTCACAAAATTACACATTACATTACAAGAGCGATCGAACCATAACCATGAACAGAATCATTGATTGAATAATGTGGGTAATTCGGTAGCTTTTGACGTTAAACGGCTATGTCAGTGAATGTTGAAATATCTGTTCCCGTACTGACTGAAATTCTAAGAAAAATAGCGAATTCCTGTCCCCTGTTGTACGTCAAAGTTTCGTAGTTTTTCACAGAAGAGAGAGCTCACGAGAGAGTAAGAAATTCCCCCATGCTACGAATTTTAGTCCAAGAAATTTCTGTGGGCGAAAATATGAGTTCTGTCAAATGGTTGTGTTGTTGTTGTCTGGCAAAATAATTTTATGTATTTTTTTGCTCGCAGAGCTGTGAATGCACCTTAACGACAGCGGTTAGTGCTAGAAGACCAATGGAGACGAGCCACTCCTAATTTTCTTTGTACTGACGCTAAGTCGAAAGTTGACCAATTCGCAAAAGGAAGGAATTTTGTCTATTACACTGACATGAATAGAACCATTAGTGAAAATCTCACGGGCCACATGAAAACGTTTTGTAAGGCGATATGAAGTGATCACACCGTGCAGTTACCAACCGCAAATTATTCGACACGCGGGGCACTGCCCCGTCGAAAGCTGGGATACATTCACCCCAATTCTTGAACTCGAATACGACAGTCCAAGCCGACCATAGTCGCATTTAGTTATTACAAAGCGATACGGCTGCAGTTGGATCCAAATTCAAGAATAGAGGTGATTGGTTGTGACTAATTTCTATATTGCTTTACTTCGACGATCATCGACTTCGATTTCATTAAAACACATTTCAAATACAATTTAACACATTTAATTACAGTTAAATTAAAAATGTAATCCCTAAGTAACTATTAACAGTGGTTATTTTGCAGTATTGTAAGACATTAAAAAAAAAAAAGGTTGATTACACGAAAGTTTGTACATATGCCATTATGAAAATAAATAGTTCCCTGCCTATGATATAGGCCGGTTTTAAGGGAAATATTAGAGGTTTACTAGGTGTATTCCATTTACGAGTAAAGTAAATCTTACACAAAGTCAAAGACTTGAATTTTATTTGTAAATTATCGGTTTTCTATTCGTCACTGTGATACCACTGGGCTTTTCTTATCGACATCGTTGTTAGATGAATTGCCTTGTTGAACAACTGGAACACCGCTTGGACTAGGAGGCACACCACCAGATCGCTCAAGATTCCATGGATTATTTCCGGCCATCGGAGAGTCGGCATGCCCGAATGCAGGATGATTCTCATGGTCTAATGCAACCGTTGCATCGTATTGCGTATTCTCTAATCGTGTTATTAACCTTTCGTCTTCTTCGCCAAATTCGCCACCCATGAGAGTGGGCTCACCAACAACCATGACATCTTGTGATGCTAGGGAAAAGTTTGGCCCCGATGGCGATCGTTTTTGGCTTGTTACCGGCGGTGTGTTGCTTCCTGTTGCACCTCCAGAGTTTGAGCCTTTACGTTTGCGTCGCTTGTTTGCTGGTCGCTGAGGGTCTTTTTTTCCAGGAGGCGCAACCATTCGCTGCCATTTTTGAAACAACGTAGTTTTCAGACAATCACGAGGGCTTAAAGCGTACGCCTTATGTCGGGACATAAGCTCCTGCATTGGTTCCAGAATAACACACAGCCGAAGATAATTTAATGTTGAATTTGTTATGCCCATTCGTGTGATGTTTTTTGTTATTTGATCCAAGACCATTGGATCTGGTGGTATCGACGTACCAATAACTGTGCGAGGAATCAGTTCACGATGTCCTTTAATGGTCATATGCCAAGATTTGATACGCATATAATCGTCGTAAATAAATTCTAAAATAAGTCTTGCATCGGCACACACTTTTGTGTAGAATGGTTTACCGTGTTGGGTAGTAACTGTACATTGATCACAATCCAGTGTTATCGAGGTGTTGTGAAAGGATTCTTTTGCGTGCTTCAGTTGGAAATAGAGATCAGATACACCTCCTTCGAATATGCTGCGGAAAAATCTGGGTATAAGAGTTCTCCCGATCGTGTATCGCTTGGGACCATCTTCGAGGCAAAAGAGAATCGTCAGTTTGGCATCGTCCTCGAAGAATTCCGTGGTGAAGGAATCCCACCAACAATTGTCGCTTTCCTCTGTCCTCTGCTGCAGACGTTTGTTCAACTCAAACACTCTGTGCTCTGTATGACTAAAATAAGAGTTGTGCCTCCGAAGACCCGCATCCATTCTTTCCATTTGCTGACCACCACCAATCATAGGATGACCTGGACCATGACCAAAGGGTGATCCTGCGGGCATAGCACCGAATTGTCCTCCAAAGCCGACAGACACACCGGGAGATCCAAAATGTCCTCCAGGGGCATTCGGGCCTCCACTAAAAGACGGACCAGAACTTCCAGGTCTCCCAAATTGTGGTGCGCCCCCAGAAGATGGTGATCCAAAAGCTCCTCCACCACCGGCTGGTCCGTTGAAAGACGAACCGCCAGCATTTGGAGGTTGTGAGAAACTTACAGATCCAATATTTTGAGGTGGCCCAGGCCCAGGTGTAGACGAACCCGATGGGGCCGGTGACGCCGTGTACTGTGGTGTATTAGAACCAGGTTGCGGTCCGCCTTGGTATGCATTCATTGATTGATTCCCTGCTGGAGATGATTGACCAGTTTGTGGAAATATCGGACCACCACCTCCATATGGGCCGCCTTGAGAAAATCCACCAGGTGTTACCCCTCCCTGGCCGTCAGGATTACCTCCCGAACCGCCGGCGCCTCCAATCATATTCTGATTATCGCTTGGAGTTCCCGATTTCCAATTGCCAGGAGTGTCATCCATTGCCGAAGATGTATTAATTGGTGGGCCAGAGCCAACACCTCTTCGATTTATACCGAGCATGTCTTTTTTCGATCTAATAGTTCTTCAAGGTAAATTTGTTTGTATCGCGCTACCTAGTTGCGTTGATTTACCGTGATATTCCTGCAACGAAAAAAGAAGAAAATATGTGTGAATTAGATATGAATTTCTGATATAATCCCTAATAGCTATATACTGAAAGAAGTACTATTCGCAACTGTTTTGCAGTAAACAACTGAAATGGCGAAAATTCAATTTTACGAAAGTCTTGATTCGATATGACGTGTTCTAGCGACCTGTCAATGCTTAGATGACACTTGACGTATATTTAAATGCGCAGGAAGAGGTTATTCCTATAGATCCTTATTTAGCCCTTCTGCACACAGAGCTTTTCGTCATAGATCCGATATACGGAACGTACGAGGGATACTACTTAAGTTTTGAGACAGACCAGTGTGAAAAGTCAATACATCTAGGTGCTACCATTGGAAATACATAGTTAGTTCGTTATAACGTATGAAAATTGTTTGTCTCTTATGAATGGGTGGCTTCGTTGCTGGGATTAGAAACATTCAACGACCAAATACACTACCCACTAAACCATTGCCACCCACTTTATGGACGTTATTGACCGAGAAAGTTTCGATAATTTCAAATATTCAAATACTGCCACTTGGGGGGCAATTGCAATATAAAAACTTAAGTCATCTATCTACTGAGCAAAATCACAGCACTACGTGGATCCACTCCAGTCTTAGCAAAGCAGCATCTTCCCAAAACCTAATTTTAGAAAAAAAAAAAAAAAACGTCTCAACATCACTTGGCACTCTAAACCTTTGGCCAGTGAACGTGCACGTAGAAGGTAACATCTACGAATGGTTACCACAGAGGAACGAACAAATAAATACATAAAAACGCCATTTTGAATGCTTTTTTCTACATTTCTTTCAGAAAAAATTATTGAATTTTTACTCGAGACTTTTGATTTGATATAAAAAAGTTTTGGGGAAAAAAAATTAAGAAAATTCTGACGCCTGCTTTTCATGAAAACTCCAAGCCGCCTATACGTATGTACATATATATACGAGGAAAAAACATTTAAACGGTTTATGCGCCCCGCATCTCAAGTGACAGCGTACAAGAGAGACGACAAAATCAATACACAGACGAAAAGGATGCTCATTAAGGAGCAAAAAAATCGAAATTATCCACGAAATTTCACTTCAATTTCCACCAATAGGTACATTTTATAGAAATAAATAAAAAACACTGTATTTATTGTCGTAGATTATAGATTTTTCAATAAAACAGCGAGTGAAACCGCAACAGTCTCTTGGTTCGTGTGAGGGAAAAAAAACTTAAAACAACAGACACAAATTGTTACACACCTTCTTTAAGGAATTAAACGTATTAATTCAGATTTGTTTTGCTTCAATTAGAGGCTTTTTTAATAAATTTTCTGTTGTTCTGGTGAATTTTCTCAACAAAATTTCGCCCTCACTGACAAATATAACAACCACATACCCAAGAACACAAAACAGCGTAGAAGTAGGAGACTGTCAAATTCATGCCCACTTGAAACGGCGATTACACGTTGCGGGAGAACGAATCGTACTAACAAATGGTTTTGGCATCACTGTTGACAGCATCACTGCGCTCGGTAGGCACTCGTACTATCAGAATAAAAATATTGTGCATTAAGTAGTAGAAAGGGAACATCTTTGCCTTATAGGGTTTTCGTATGTAGTTTCCTACTTATTCTGCAAAGAATTAACTATATTTTTTTTAGATTTCTCATAAATAAGTCGAACGCGTCCAAAACAGTTTCGGAAGGTTGTCAAATTCCATGTTGTGAAAAGGTCATAAACTTTAGGAGATCTATTAAGTCAGGTAGTTCATAGGCAATAATAAGTATGTAATACAGTTCGAGTACCCTTCCAAAACTGCGAATTTCTACGAAATATTACGAAATTTTACGAAAAGCTATTCGCTACAGAGGATTTTCCTAGTTTCATACAAGAGAGCGCTCACGAGAGAGTTAGAAATTTACCCATGCTTAGGAAGTGCAAGAAATTTCTTTAGAATATTTTGTAAAAACTTCCAACTCTTTCTTGTTTAACTCGTTCATTTACTTTTCCATAATTTTAAAATTTGATTGTCTACAAATTCGAGTACATATAAGTCCGCGAACGGACTTATTATATGGGAGCCAACACAAGATTTTATCATGTGGCCTATCAAATTGAGAAAAATTTCATTTCATTTCGAAATATTTTTTCGTAGCAAAATTTATTGATCAAAAAAGGGAGACAAACATTTAAAAATCTCGAGATTTCGAAATCTCGTAAACCGTTCGCACTAAGTTGAGAAAATTTCGAATGTCATTGTTCATTTTTAAGTGGGAAACAAACAAACTGACAGACTGACTGTCGCTATGATGACATGGGACTTGAGAATGTGCAAATTGGGAAACCAAAAAGTGATAGATTTTTGAAACATACCACGAGTGCAACATACAAATCAAACAATGCGTACAATTTATAAGTAAGTAAGTAATGCATAATGCATAAGCTAAATAAAAAATATGAAAAAGCTACAGCTGTTTTTCCATATAATATTTTGACGTCTAAAAATGAACACCAAAATAAGCTGCAGTTCACGTTTAGTTTTGTTCAGTTTGACAAGCTCTCATAGATAGATGAACATAACGAGATTTAGAGGAGCTTTCGGTGAAAGCACGAGATTTCAATAAATAGAAAATGCATGCAAAACCTAGGATATTTGGCGAAATCTCAAGATTTCTTCCGGTGAGAACACAGTATTACCTCTTTATTTATCCTCTTAACCTAACACATTTGTGTGCTAAGCGCGCGAAATTATCTTTTGACACGAAATTGAAAACGTTGGAAACCTGACCGTAGCGTAACCTATCGCTGAAAACGATTTTTTTGGATGCAAGAATTGTACCAGTAGACCCATTTGAATTATATTTAAAACGCATAACCTAAAGCTCACGCCAACAAACTCAATTGAAGAAGAAGAGATTGAATTTTATCAAAACACTGTTATCATTTAATTTCACTGGTTATGATATAAACTAAAGTTAAATGCGTTCCCCTGTATTTTTTTCTTTATTAATATTTTGTTATTATTATTTAAAAACCGAAAGTATTTTAAATCACTTATGGCATCACGTTCCATGGAGTGTAAGTCCCCTCTTTTTGTTCGTCAATCTAGATATAAGAAATGAAACCGTTTATAAGTAAGATTGGATATAAAGTGCATAGAAAGAGTGACTTACAAGTTTTGTAAATTTGTCCAAACATGCCATTCTAATTCGTGCCGAAGTAGCTGGTGAAATAAGATTAAAGTCACCGTCAAATCCATTTTGTTGTCTTGCAGCTGATATTGCTTCCTTAATTGCAAAGAAAACGCTGCTGCCGATAAAAAGTGGAGGCTCTCCAACAGCCTAAAAATGGGATATGAATTTTAAATAGTTAAGATTTGAAAAGAATGTCTACACATTAAATATACTATATGTTTGAATGATCTTTGGTTAGTTTGCTGAAACGAAAATGTTTTACAATGAAATTTTCTGACCAACTAAATTATGAAGCGAAATTAATCATTCACTTATGTATAAGCTCCTTAGAAGATTACGCTTAAAGGGAACCATCTAATAAGAACTACTAACCTTTGAAGAAAACACCGCTCTCGGATTAGGGGCTCCGGTTAACAAAGTCACATTTAATTCTCCAGGAATGTCAGCGAATCCAGGCAATTTGTACATTCCCGGTCCTCTTGAATATAACGTTCCGGTTGGAGAATAGACCAGCTCCTCTAGTGTAAAAAGTCCATAGCCTTGCATGAATGCTCCTTCAATTTGACCAATATCTATTGCTGGATTCAAGCTCGATCCGATATCCATAACAATATCAGTTTTAAGAACTTGATGATCTCCAGTCAAGCAATCAATTTCAACTACAGAAACACCCACACCATTAGTAAAGTAGTTAAATATTTTATATTCTCCTGTAATAGGATTAAGACCCAGGTCGGGAGTCTTATAAAATCCCGCCGCTGATAAACTGACGCGATCAAAATAAGCCTTATTGATCCAATCTTTCCATTTGAGCTCAGGAAATTGTTCCTTGTATGGTTTCAAACGGGCATTCAACTTTTCACAAGCTTCTAAGACCGCCATACCGTTTAAATCTGAACCAACACTAGCTGCTGTCGGTGACGTATTTGGCACTTTATCGGTAGATGATTCTGATACATGTATCAATTCTGAAGGTATATCTAAGGCTCGTGAAGCTACTTGAATCATTTTCGTATGGAGTCCTTGGCCAATTTCGATTCCACCGTGCGACAAGAGTACAGATCCATCTAAGTAAATGTGTATCAAAGCTCCAGCTTGATTTAAATGAGGCACACCAAATGCGATGCCATATTTTGTGGGTACTACGGCAATACCACGCTTTCGCCATTTGTGCTCTTTGTTGAATTTTTCAATTTCTTCTCGTTGGTTATGGAAATTTGATTGCGAAAGACATTCTTGGAAGCACCTAAATGAGTAATTTATTGAATGTTAAGAATGACTAGTTCTGGCAAGGTTACATACCTTTTTATGGGACAAAATTCCAGCTTTTGCTTATAGAAAGTACTGTCGCCGTCCTTATAGAAATTCAAATCCATGATTTTAGTGTAATCTTGACCAGTAACTTTTGCCACATGACGAATAATATGCTCTCCGGCGAACATTCCTTGCGGGCCTCCAAAACCTCTAAATGCTGTGTTAGACGGCAAATTTGTTTTACAAACCCATCCAGAGACTTTGACATTGGGGATGTTGTAACAATTCTCAAAATGATACATAGCTCTATCGAGAACCTGTTGAATAGAAAATAAGAGTATTAATATAATTTTCTCATGACGACGTCCGTACATCAAGCTTGGAATGGGAATGCAGGTTAGGTTTGCAATGGTCTTTCCAACTCAATATGGAAAGGTCCATAAGTATGTAAGCTACGTGGGATACACATTTTTCCGTCCAACCATGCACTGTACTTCACTCGCCATAAAAGAGTTGAGTTAAGCTCTCGGCTTAGGGGAGATCATTTAAATAGATCGTTAAAAAAGTTTTCTGAATGTTGGCGAGTGCAAAACGTGTACACAGGAAGTGGGCAATGGTCACAGCGTTAATATTATCCTCGTAATCTAGTAGCAAAGGGTAGATGCTACCATTGATTGGCTAACGATCGTGTTCATTGATATAAATTCCTGCATGCGAGGAGGGCGAATGGAGGAGAAGATACAACCGCGAACTCTATGAGCTGTACTAGGATATGGATGTGTTCCAAAAACTGAAGTGGGAGATCAAAGATCAACCAGATGGATCATCAATGTCAATGGTGAAGTAGCCTTCTAAATTTTTGGTTCTAAGTGTGGATATTTCAAGAAACTCATGAGCTATACCTTCTCCCATCCATGTCTTTATGGAAGAGACACTCGGTTCTATAGGAGGAGACACTGGAGCGTCAGTAGCTAAGGATCAAGACTAGGTGAATAGTTGTAAATGATGTGGATGAATCCCTTTTCATGCTAGAATTCAATATATATACTCACCGAGAAGGACAAATCCATAGAGTGTCCGGCATTGTTGTAGCACTCAATATCACAACCTGTAATCCTTCCATCATTCATGCAAGAAGCCTTATATTTAAACAAAAACGGATGCCTTGTCCCAGTTATCATCATATCTTCATCTCTGTTCAGCATAACACGCACTGGTCGACGAAGTTTATAAGCGGCAAATGCAACAGGTACAGCAATTCCGAAAGCTCGAGATTCTTTACCGCCAAAGCCACCACCCAATCTTTTAGCTCTACAAACAACATGCGAAGCAGGTATTCCAAGCGCGTGGGCAGTCAACTTTTGAACCTCTGCTGGATGCTGAGTTGAACTAAAAATTTCAATTTCATCAGTATCACGTGGTATGGCCAATGCAGCATGGGTTTCTAAATAAAAATGTTCTTGACCACCCATTCGGCAAGTGCCTTCTATTATATGATCTGCCGTCTTAAAGGCATCATCTACATTTCCTTGACTAATAATTTTAGGATAATCTGGGAAATAGGACTTCTTTTTAATTGCATCCTCAATTGTTATTACTAATGGAGATACATCTTTATACTCGATTTTCACTAGCCTCGCAGCTCTTTGGGCAATCGTTTGATTATCAGCTACAATAGCTCCTATTATCTGTCCCTGACAAGTAGCCTTTGGAGCGAATACATGTTCATCATGAAAGACTGCACCGACGGTGTTCTGTTCCTCGGTAAGATCTTTGTGGCAGAAAAATGCATGTACCCCCTGCAAGGCGAGGGCATGTGAGGCATCTATATTGATTAATTCGGCATGAGCATGCGTGCTCAACACAAATGCTAAGTATAATTCATTTTCCATTCGTGGAATATCATCACAGTAGAGAGCTTCTCCTGTTGCCTGTTTTAAACCAGCTACATGCACTTTTGGACGACCAATTGGATCGTGATTTGGTTGAAGATTGGATACTTTTTCAAAAAGTTGACTGCTTTTCAATGGCAGTGTTTGAAAGACTTCCGAACCACTTTTCTCTTCAGCTGGTATAGTGTCACTAATTATATTGTTTTTAACCAGATCATTAGTTATGGATAAGAATATTTTGAAAAACAGACTTATGACCAGGGAGCGTCTGTATGAAACCATTCCTCCAGGAGCATTAGCCGTTAATGTTAACTCCTTTGTTAGACTCTCAGTGACTCTGTCGATCAAAGATTGATCCCATTTCTGATCGCTTAGAATTGCTGACGTTTTAGGCGTTAGAACCGTCGTTGGAGCCATTCCACCAAACGCCATGGTTATCTTCTCAATAACATTTGTGTCAGTCTTAAAAATAACGTTTATTGCTGCATTTACGATGGCTATATCATCCTCTCGCCTTTTAGCTTGTTTAAATGCTTTCACAAATTGATTTTCGGTTGTTCTTGGGAACTGAATGCCCAGCAGGACTTCATGTGGATCAATTTTATTCTTACGATAGGTCGTAAAGAAACCATCACCCATATTAATTTTTCTTATATACAAGAATCCTTTTTTTAAAGATCCCACCGTCAGTTCAACTCCTCCAGCTGCTAGAATCGGATTCATGTCAGATATTGGGCTGGAAGTCATAATATTGCCACCCAAAGATGCAACATTGCGTATTTGCTTTCCGGCAAAGTAGTGAAACATATCGAGGGCGCATTTGAAAAATCTCGTTTCATACTCGGGCTTTTGGGAAATTTGTCTCCTTAGGACATGTTCAACATCAGATAAGCTCACAGCTGCACCAAAATATATTCCTTTTGAGTTTTCTTCGATTTTGTTCAGTTCTTCGATTCTTGAAGGACTAATAAGGACGGGATACAGTAAGTGTTTGATTTTAATTTCAATTCCAATCTCTGTATTGCCTACGACAATTTTTGCCTCAGGGTGCTTTTCTTTTAACTCAAGAACATCTTGTAGACTAGTGGGTCGGTGCCATTCAACTCTTTCACTGGAGTAAAGCAAGTATTGCTTATCAAACTCATCGGTTAGCTGGAGTTCTGGGGGAAAGATCGGCTCTTGGCTTGGGTCATAGGGCTGAAATTCTGACTTTTCAATGAGTTTTGAATCGACATTTTCATTGGTGCTTCCACAACCATTGGATCCATTTAGTTTACAACATTTATTACCCATAGCACAGGCAAAATCTTTTGTAAATGTTTCGTATCCTTCAAGGATTGGTCGATATCCAGTACATCGACATAAGTTACCTTGAAAAGCTACCTCTAAATCTTGCATTTTTGGTTGTGGAGAGTTTCTGAGTAATGTATACATTGACATGACAATTCCAGGCGTACAGAAACCACATTGTGATCCATGAGACTTTGCTATTCGTTCCTGAACAGGATGCAGGCGAGTTCGTGTACTTCCAATCCCTTCGATTGTGGTTACGGCTTGACCATGCATCGAGCATACTGGTGTCAGACATGCATTTGCAGCGACATTGATAATTTTCTTTGTGTTACGATCAAATCGGGATATCATAACGGTACAAGCACCACATCCTCCTTCTCCACAGCCCAGTTTTGTTCCACATAGATGAAGCTTTTCTCTTAAGTAACTCAGCAGTGTGCATTCAGGGTCGGGATTAGAGTCGCTTACCTAAAAAGAAAATATTTTAAAGCGTTGGCAGGAGTATAAATTTGAATACACTTTTTAGTGGAAGTATTGAATCCGTTCGCGTACCCTCCTAAAACAGCGAATTTTTACGAAAATTTAGAAATTTCCCCGTGCTACGAATTTTAGTGCAAGAAATTTCTGTGGGCTGGTTTATGAAAACTGTCAAAGCTGTCAAACCAGTGTATTTTCAACTTTATCTTGTTCAACGCGTTCGTTTGCTTTCTCGTAATTTTAGCTCTCTCTGAGAGAATTTAATCCCCACTCTTCAAAATTTAATAATCTACGTATTTTAGTGCAAAAAGTACGCGAACGGAGCTAGTATACCTTTATAGATTGGCAAGGTAAAGAAGTTCATCTTAAGAATGAGACTTCAAAATTTACATGTGGATCTGAAAATAATGGTATGAACCTAAATGTGGGTCCGAAATTTCCGACTTGTGCAGGTAGAGGTTCTAGTAAGTTATGCTCAACTGTGGAAATACTTAAGATGAGATAAGGATATCGCCATCTTTATAAACAGTCAGAATGCACTCAAGGCGTTGGAGTCATCTATCACCAAAGAAAGATGGTGAACTTCTACATGGGCATATCATTACTAATGACATTAAAGCACCTTTGTATGATACTGAAATTATGAATGCTAAAATTGATTGGTGCAGTCATGACTTCAAAATGAATTGTGATTTATTTTTTTTCAATCTGAAGTCTTTATTGAAGTCATTGAATTGAAACAAATCTACGTGAATTCTTAGTACGACTTCAATGAATGCATTCCACAATGATTGTATTCTTTAACAGCCCTGATATGTAGTACAATCTGGAGACTATATCCTGAGGAAGCAAGCTAAAAAAGGAGGACTAAAAGATATAGCAATACATGCAGATACACATTTTTTAATTATTGTATTTTTCATTACTTTGCTTAGCTGGAAATTGTGTACTAAAAACACAAATTGTTTTTGATTGGTTATTTAGAACTTATTTCCTTCAAGGTCCAAGGTAATTTTATTCAAATTTATCAAAAGTGCTTGTTGCGATAATAGCTTTCAACGTACTTATCTTAATGGCACATAATCCATTCTTTTTTCTTGTAGACAATAAAGATTACAGACTATTATTTGTGCATTTACTTAGAATGATGGAAGGCGTGTATACATAGGTGATCTACAAAACAATCTAAGGTTGTTCCTGTTTTTGCCCTTTAGCAAACTAAGTCAATGTATCACGTCCTGTCATTAAGCAACGAGTACCTACGACTGGAGAAGCTCAAATACATGAGCAGCTCAAATGCACTGGCTAATCAGTACGAAAAAATATACACAAATAGAGAACTTTTTATACACCAACTAAATGACTGCCTCATTCGATGCCCGTGGTTCAAATAAAGAAAACCTCCAATGAAGATTGCGGTAATGCTTAAAGATTCAGCTTTTCAACTGGCTGCTTTGACTAGCTTCGCAGTACCGCATTCTGTCATTCCAATTTTCCAAGACCTTGTTAATGGTTTCGGGCTGTAGCTCACGGATTGATTGGATGATATTGGCCTTAAGTGCTTGAATCGTTTCCGGATTGTTGGCAAACATCAGCCACATTCTTGTCTGTGCGCGCGCGGGGGACCACGAGTGTTGTCCACTAGGATACCAGTCATATGAACTTTTTGCACAAAGTTGCGTACAGCAGGCGCGGTGGGTGTTTCATTTCGTCCAAAACTTCTTTTCAAAAAACCCACTGTTTGAGGTACTCAGCAATCACTTTGAAAATAAGTTTTCAATATTTCCCAAACGTTGTTCAAACGTAAAGCGATTCATTTTATTCTGTAGAGGTATGATACTGACTATCTTTCAAGCTTTCGAGCGGGAAACATCTGTCAGTGTAAAAATAACCTACGATTTGAAAAGAAACCACTAGATGGCCCACCCTTTATACATATCTATCTAAACCATATACTATATAAAAAAAAAAAAAAAAAAATTCGGAATCTAGGTCCATTCATAGCTCAGCGAACTCCGAATGGTTCGCTCGCGGTTCGCCCATTCGCTGGTCGCTGAGTTGTAATTGTACCTTTAGCTTTCAAATCTAATACTCCACCGGTGCTGTCCAAATTGACTGGGGAGAGTCATATGCAATTTTTTAATTCGCTCATAATTTACAATATTTTTTTTGCCTTCATATTCTAGTCGAGCTGGTGAACCAGTTTATCAACAAAAATTCTGAGGGAACTATATTAATATTTTTCAACATATTAAGAAGTCTTATAAAGTATAATACGTTTCTTTTCAGATTTTTCATGTATATTCACAATAGCTTGTAATTTAAAATTGCCTATTATTTTAAATGCTACCTATATCGCAATATCTAATGAACGTTAGAACGTTAGTTTCTAAGTCAACGAGAACCGAAAGATAAACAATCAGCTTTGACTCAACTGCAACAAAACTAATAACAGGTTTCTTAATGAAATAGTAAAAAGCACTCCCCAGTTCGTCAGTGTACAATTATTAACTCGTGTGCCGAACACGAACACTGCACGATCGTCGTAACATTCGCCCATAAATTAGCATCGTAACTGCCCGGAGGGAGGGGGACACATTTGTAAACAAATCACGAAAGTAACTTAACATTTTTCGGAAGTAGTCAATTTTGTTTGTTCTACAACTAATAATGTGTTATCCATCATATTTTCTGATAAACAAAATATTGATTATGATAGTCTACACAGTTTGTTTCCCGATAAAAATTATTAAGACAACACATGTTCCAAGTAATGTATGCATATGCAAGTTGAAAGGAGTTCAACTGACATTTCAAGGCAAAATCACTCCATGCGAAGTTTGTTTAACGATTTGACGTCACTTTTATTAGTTGACATAATTAACTAATCTTGATTAATGAGTATATAAGTAGTGCTACGTAGTAACAGAATAGTACAGACCATATGTTTTTGGAATCATGAAAACACTTTAAACTTTATTTGAACAATGGAATGTTTCTGTATAATTAACTGTATTATTTGCATAATTTACTTTTCAGTATCAACTTGCTTTGTTATCTTGATATTGAAAATTATAAAAAAAAACAGCAATGTTTACCTTTTTGCCATTTACGTAAAAGATCAATGCAGTTTGCTTTTGGTTGTTTTGTAAATCACTATCTCCATTTTCTTTCGTCATTTCACGTAAATTTCAATTAAAATAACTTGTTAACTTCAATTACAACTAATTTATATTCAAAACAAGTTATTTATACGTACATACGTTGGTACTTTGAATCAGTGCTTAGGTTATACACATTCAACGTGTTAGTCTAAACTGAAGCTAAGGCTATTGTGGAAACAGACATTTGCCCCTTGGTTGCTGTAAGTAGGCAAGCTTCTTTGATAAGGCAACGCATTCGCAGAGAGATAATGTTATCAATGAACACGCTACGTAGGAATCGTCGTTGATGTGGGTCTTACATTGATCTGTAACAAAATCGAAAACAGGAAAGGAATGTCACTATTATTTAATGAACTTGTGCAGCCGCTATTCACTATGTGGCTGATCTTTTATTTTATCCTTTACAATTTATTTAAAATGAGATTCACCTGCTATCTACAGCTGCGAGATTCTCGCAAGATATTCTATAAAAATAGAATTCCAAAGCATGCATGATAGAAAGAGTGATAGAAGAAAACATTTCTCACTCGGACTGCAAAAAATATTTTATTTATATTTATTTACAGGGTGTTCCAATCCGGTTTACTGGTGCTTTCAGCAAATATTAATTTAAGATGTCTGACTGATGGAAGCTCTTTTTAGGCGATCAATTTTTTAATTGTCAGTTTTTATTTGAACCTTTACTGCATTCGCGTGGAATGATTAAAGGTCATAACATTGGGATTCGAATCTTGTATTCCGCACACAGTACGAAGTCTTCCACTTACGAGAGGTTTTCGGTAATGCCTTACCAAAACTGATGGATTCACATCGTAGACGGAAGCTGTTCCTCTTATAGTGACAGCTTGGCAAATAGTCAATGGTTTTGCAGATTCAGCAAGAACAGTGCACATCATGCTTCTTATAAAGAACCCTTGTTGGAGCATAATATGGTGCTTCTAAAAATACATTGTAGGAAAAGAAAATGTGAAAATGTAGTAACTTATAGCCTACAAAGTTAAAGTCAAAGTTTATAGTGAGCGATACATGTTATCGGGAGCTCTAACCATTGAAGAATCTTTCAAGCTAAAAAAAGCCTTCAAAGAAGGATTAGTCAAATCTATATGCAAAGTCACTCGATCGGGCTGTCTCTTAAAGCCACAAAAGCATTGTTACCTACCACTTACTATGGCTCACTGAACAGGGGGCAATTGTCATACTGTTTTGCCTGTTTCCAGAGCCTCAAGGAAAAGCGTTTAAAAAAGGTAAATATAATGCTTTTACTAATTTACAGCGCACGGACGTTAGTTTAAATTGAAAGAGAATAAGACCTAGGTTTCAATATTTGTTCTCCATCTATAGTGTCCAAATCGTTGGGGGAAAGTTGAATGTGATTTTTGCATTCATTCGTAGTTCACAGTATTTTTTTCGCGCTCGTTAAATATATAAACATTAATTGCCTTCTGGACAAGGATTGAAGTGAAAGTGTTCTATTGTACGATGCGTCCTATTGTTTATTAATATGGGAGCTTTAGAGGATTGGAGACGTAAGGTATAATCAAATAAATATGTATAAAATTAGTTTCGATTTATAATTTCTTTATTATCTGTAGTATGTACGATGTCAAAGTACATCGATCAGAGCAGAACAACAGCGACGACGGTAAAGGTAGCCCTAAAGGACGAACATGCTCGTGCTCGCCATTTTTTTCTCGTGCTGGTTCATAAGCCGTTCGCTGTTGGCGAAAAATTTCGATTTATTCGTGTTCGTTGGCTTCGATGTTCGCCGTGTAGGGCCATGGTCACGAGCAAATCTCATTTTTGCTGCGAACGCCGCCGAGTTCAAATCGTAGAAACAACAACGACACGAAATAAATGCTCGCCAAATGTGTTCGTCGAGTAGGGGATATCGCAAACGAGCGAGTTCGCCGAGTTAACCCTAAAGTATTCCCCTTTAGTTTTTGGAAGCCACTGGTCTCTTAACATTTCCTAAAAAGCGCGACTTTTCCTCTGAATATAGCAGCAGTAGAATATATAGAAGGATACAGCGCAAAAGCTGGCCTGTTCGACATCGAGAGTTGAATTTATGGCTTAGAGACCGCTGACTCAGTTTTCACACTCCAATTTTGGAATCTTAATGATCACCTCTTGTAGCCACATCTTCAAAGAAAATTCATATGCTGACGCTCTGAGCCGGTGTAGCAGTTCCGTCGATGTATATATATTGGCCATTGCTTTTTGCTTAATAACCTCATCGGTAATCTCATTTCCCGCGATCTCAGTATTAACTGGAAGAAAATAATTTATGAATTGAATCTCACGCGGCAGTTCTGAGAACTTTTGCAGAAGCCAGTTGTAAGTACAAGAAAAGTCGACCTCGCAATGGTCGCACAGCGCCATAAAATCTCCAGTGCGGTTCATCGCCAAAAGAGTAAGTCTCCGTCATAGACTACCTAAAATAGGCGGTCAGCTTGAACTTACCCTACCCCCTCATTGCCGAAAACAGACGGAGCCTGTTGCCGTCTTTGTAAAAAAAAATGTGAAGTAGCTTGTGACCAAGAAAAACCGTCCCAGAAATTGATAGCGATGAATGGAACGTTTACAGCAGTGTTTTTACTCTTCGGAAGAAAGAAATAACATCAAAAACATTGCATTGATGCGAACAGGGAATAAATCAAATTCGCCTAAAACTTGGCATCACTCCATCTGACGTCATTGATTTGGGCGATGTCAGTAGTGATAAATAGACGAAGAGGAAAAGAAAAAATTTGACACATCTCTTGCAGTATGTTATCCTACTTTTCTATATTCTTTAAGGGTGTACTGTAGCTTATTTTTTCATTCGTTCCACCGAGTTCCCATTAAAAATATACAATTTATTTATACGTATCCCCTCATCTCTCGTTGCACAAAATTGTCATTTCAAGCGGATTATGTGCGCCAGAAACCCGCCTGTCGACTCTGAAAAAATATCAATATGAAATTCTCGCCCACAATAGCCACCAGGATGTGATTTCCCAAAACAAAGTTCTCCCCAAAAATACCAAGAATAATTGCAAGAGCAAAAGCGAAAACGAAGTAGAAAAAAATGCATATGGCTTGAGGTTCATATTTTCACTCTAGTGCACACGATGTTATCGATTCCGTATTCCTGTCGTCGAAAATAAAAACATTCTTCTTCCTCCTCGACTCGATTGAAAAGAAACCAACGAAAAAAGGCGATAGTACAGAAAAAAAAGTGCACTCTTTCTTTAAAGGTAAGTGGTTGTGGACTGTGGTATCGGTCAATTGAAAAATTTATGAAATAAATCAATTTTTCCAAAAATTAAGAGACGAAATTCAAGTTTGTCGAACAAAGTGGAGTTATAAATTAAAGAGGCGTTTGCATGTTGCAACCACATTAGCCAAATACATAGTTTGGAGTTTTGTCTTTGTGGTACGCACCCTAATTTTTGCGGACAAAATTCTACTCAACTTGGATTGGTGACGAGATATTCGATGCGCGAGTTCCATAATTTTTTTTTTTTTTTTGTGAGATGTATTACATTATTGCGTTTCTTGTTATGATTGCAAATGGTATGAGGTCCGGCGGCGAAAGATGTTTAGTATTTGATAAGGTTGAATAACTACGTATGAAGTTTTATCATGTTGTTTTCCAGCAAGTGGGTGGTTGCATGGCGTGTGTACTTGTTTCCATTCGCTTGCACAACAACTGTTTTAATAGAATTCATTTGGAGATTAATTAAAAATACATAGTAAAGTTGCGATCTATTAAATGAAGAGAATTCTTATACAGAAATGCTATATAAGTAATCATAGCACTTCTTTTAGAACTAAAATGACTACTGGAAGGAATACTACTTGAACATACTAACTATACAGATGATCGCTGCAATTATAGATATACTTCTTATTACTTACACTAGAACTTTTTAGGGTTTTAAGCTAAATTTATTACGGTTTACAAGCATCTAATATTGGTAGTATATTAAGCAATAAGGGAATGATGCTTGGTCTTCCCTCACTCCCCCTTTACGTCGACGGTGTGCCTTATGTTCATATAGATAATACTTTTTCGACTGTAAACGGCTTTCTATATCTACAAATTGTTTTACTGGTCAACAACCCACAACAGCTACTCCTAATGCTTCTCTCAGAGAACTCCATCTCTACAGCTTGGCGAAATAGTTAAGCATTTCAACTCTATGCAGTTTCAAGAGCATCTCGTCAAATAAGTTATATGACACTGCATAAAAAGCCAGGGAACTTGCGCTAAGAAACCATTCTCTGGTTACAAATAGAAGCGTTGCGCGTTTTTTTTTTTGTTTCAAGTACGCATGCATACATATATCGCATAGAGTGGTCTGCTATTCAATACGAATCAGCTCCTTTATGAAATTGATAAGTTCTTGCACGAAAACACCCTGGAAAATAATTTATACGAGTAGGAATACGAAGACTACGTTTCTCTTTATCGCAGCTGTGCCATTATCAGCAACAGTGATGAAGTTCAAAATGAAAGTCGCGAGAGAAAAGATAAGAAAGGACAAAAGAAGTCGATTAATAAGACAGGTAATCTAAACAAGTCGGCCACATACAACGAATACAAAACTTAACGATACCTGAATAGACAAATGAAATGAAAGTAATCGGTCCAACACCAGGAGCCGGGCCAGGAAAAAGTTGGAAGCAAAGTACACAAGGCCATGGAGAAATTGATTGGGACAAGCGTAGACAGAAAAGAGTAGAAATATTGAACGAACGGATGTCATTCTCCCAGTAGCTGGGCAAGAAGGCGAAACCTCAAAAACCTTCAGCCTTTCGTAAACACCATACAAAATCTTCCTTTTGTGAAAAAGTACATACCGAATGCAACACGTATTCTTATGACAACTAGATTATCACTTAACACAAGCAAATACCTTAATGCGTTACAGCAACACTAGGAGATCTAAGTTTTCATCAGGATCTACTTTCGTGATCTGATGCTTTGTGTAGCATGCAAGTTTCTGGTTTCTAAATTCGCCGGCAATGATTGTGGTTTGTTATCTCTAAAACCAGCTCAAGTCTATTCAACTCCGCATTTTATTTTTACGATTCAGTTTGTTTTTAATGTGTGTGTACTCAAGTACTATCCTTTAATCTGAATTTAGTTTTGCTCCACTTGAGTTTCAGTTTGTGTTCATTGTTTACATGATTCTTTGCCAATGTCTTAAGGTATCTAACACGGCAGTTATTTCTGTTTCAATAAGAAGTTCAATTCGTAAGTTATCTGAAGAAGGAAGTAGTAAAGTAACTAATTCTTAAGAGAATTCAAAGACGCCACTTCAAATTCTGTAGGCGTTTTTGTTTACTAGTAGGTCTCTTAGATCAGTGCTTAGTGCGTGGACGCTGCGCCTGCGGTAGCCAAATTCGTATTCATTGAAAAGCCCACCGCTTGTGAGCGGCTAACAAACATCCAAGAGCATTTCTGCCATGAGAAAGTTTCTCCAAAACTTTTCCCCTTCGGATAAAGTATTAAACCGTCCGAGATCTTAGCACCTTACTTATTAAGCTTATATTGCACACAATTAATATCAAATACATCATCGGAATAGAGCGGGCCTTTAGCATTTAGTTCAATGCCTTTGTTTGAAAGGGTTTTTCCGAAATTTGACAGGCGATTGTGACCATATTGTTTGAGCTAGATCTGTCAAATTGGCTGTCATTTAATAATCAGTATGTCTTGATCAAATTACCATGGAGAGTTATAGCGCGCAGCAACATGTGCAAATGATTAAATTGTTTTATGAAAGTGGGTCTTCTATTCGAGCAACATTGCGCCCATTTTACGGTCGCCATTCCGAAAGGACTATTTGCAACGAGTCGACGGGTTCAGTAAACAACCCGCCATTCGTACGTCACTGTTTGGTGTGGATTTTGGACTGGCGGTATCTTTAGTTCATACTGCTTTGAGAACGACGAGTTGGCGAGGGCACCACAGTCAACGGCGAGCGCGTTGGCTTCAATCAATGCCATTGGTCAAATTGAGCCTGGTTTACGAGCTAGGGTTATGGAAAATTGGGCGCTTCTGATGCGCGCCACACGGCGAAACCGCAGGACATTTGAATGCTGTTATATTCGAAACAATGGCATACATGGACATTCTAAATAAAGAAAAAAAATCAATGATATCTCACACTCACAGTTTCTTTTATTCAAATTCAACTGCTTAGTTCTAATTTCCTTTGCGTTTTTCAATGAAAAACCACTCTTTTTTTCAATATTTTTATTTCAAATCTATTTTGTTTGTTTAAACTTATTAGACTAAAGAAACAACAATCAGAAGTTAGTGCACAAACACTGGATACAGGGTCAATTTATAGCCGACTATTGGTATATCTCAGTTGATTTACTCACAAAACATTGTAGATCGAAATGACAGACCCAAGCATGACCCGATGTCACTCACCGCATTTTAGCCCGATGCAGCATAACAGTGGTAAGGAGTTATTGTTTTTTTTTTTTATTTTCAAATAAAACCTTGTAAGATATATGTACATTTACAGGTCAACCAGATACATTGCATGTTTTCTTACCGAACAATGGTTTTCGTACAATAAAATTCAACGAAACCACAGATGATGTACGAAAAGTTATCGAAAGAATTGTACAAAATATTACATCGGGACAAAAAGCAAACTCACAAAGCTACGCATTGCGTTTGCGCAATGTTATTACCAAAGAAGTTGTCTGGATATCCAGAGACACATCAATGACTCAAGTTGCCGCACGTATCTCGAATCCATCCTGTTCAAATACAGAATGTCCTTATTACCATAAACCCCCTGTGGTGGCAACTCGAAAGAAAGAACAACAAAAGCCAGACAATATTGATACGCATGTTAATAGCGTTTGGCGAGCCGAGATTCGAGTTCGTTATATTCCAAAGAGTATAAGAGAACTCTATGAAAAGGATAAAATAACCTGCCATTTTTATTTTGATCAGGTTAGTAGTAATAAACCCTTTCCTTGTAGACTATTTGAATCATACAAACATGCATTTACTTTCAGGTTAAACATGACTACATTAATTCTAATATAGCAACAGTTGATCTCGATATAGCGATACAGCTGTGCTGTTTAGGAATAAGACATTACTTCAGGGATGTAAATAAAGCAGAAGAAAAAAAACACCATGTAGACTATATTGACAAAGAGATTGGATTTAAATTATTTCTACCAAAAACTGTGATACATACCACTAAGCAAAAGAATCTTAAGAAGTTGATACAAGCTGGCTACAAAAAAGTCTATAACTATAGTGATATTGAGTATATCCTCAAGTAGGTGTCCTTTTTTCTTTTAGATTTTCTTACGTCTTGTCCCTAAATTGATTTTTGTAGATTTTTCGAACTATTACAAACGCAGTACACCTTCGATCAAGAACAATTTTCGGTTACACTCAGTTCCGCTTGGAATATTTCAGGAATTTTGTACATCGGACCACACATTGGTGAGTGTTGCTGAACAAGCTTGATACAATAATTGTATTTGACTTGATTTTATTTTTTAGGAATCTCCTACTTAACTCATCCACAAGCCAAACTTACAAAAGTGGCCGATTTTCATAATATCGAAAAGATTGAAACTTGCGTTCTACCAAAAGACAGTAATCAGATCGATGACACGTCACAGGAGCATAGTTCAGCAGCCGATCGATTAAAAGGTTCACATAAACTTTTAAATAATAGTTTTTCACTTTTAATTAACGACAAGTCATCAGCAGAAAAGAAAGACAATTGCAATTGTAGAGACATCAAGACACAGCTTAAGATGAAAACCAGTAGTAATGATGAGGATTTGGTAATAAACTGCGTTGGACTCAATGTAAGTGTAGCAAATAACTTTGCTCATAAAAATTATATTAAATAATGACTCAGGGATGTGGATATTGACTGCAAAACTTATACAAGGGCGGGGATATAGCCGTTTAAGCTGCAAAGACAGTCGATCGAATGAAACTTTGTTCAAGAGAGAGATGATCACTATCGAATGAGCAGTCTTAGGTTAGGTAGATGGCTGCCTTGTGAAGGAAGAGTCACCACTCACTTAGACAAGCAGTTGGTGTCCTTTGTGCCAAATCGCTTGACCCTGGAAAGTGCTGTAGTCATATACTGATATGTATCACAGGAGGTCCATCTTTTCAACGCTGCTGAAGTCCTCCATCTTCGAGAAGAAGAAATTACCAAAAGTTATCATTCTTCGGAGGGATAGGGCACGACAATGGCACAAAAGAGACTCAATTTCTTCTTCTTCTTCGTCCCTCCAGTCATTATGCAGCACACAAAGTCCCTCCGCATGGATGCCAATGGCTCAGTGCACCAGACTGTTTTTGGTTAAGTTTTACCAGAAAGAATGATCTCTTCTTGCTAAAGGTCGGCTATATCGCCCTAACGCAAGTTACACAACTCTCCAGATGAACCCAGCGTCTGTTTTCTCGACCAGTGGCTTCATCTTCTATTTTCTTTCGTAAGAAACTGATTGGAGCTACTACTTTTCTCTCCTGGGAAACGTTCAAAGAGCTGCATGTGTTTGTGTATGTGGAGCCCTCAGAACTGCTCCCTCCTCAGCTCTAGGTACCATTCTTCACCTATTGCCCCTAGAAATCGTCAGCAATAGCAGTGGCTGACTCTCTCCTCTGTTCTTAATGAATTTAACCTCATTGATGAAACCATTGATTACAACCCCGCAAAACTCAGCTTTGGGGTCGGAACTTCCGTACATCAATCCCAGCTCGTGAAACATGGTCCAATATGGAGCAGGTGGATACACATCTACACTGATGGATCTAAGACCTCAGACGGAGTTGGTGGTGGTGTTTACTCCTCTGTGCTTAACTCAATTGAGTCCGTAAGGACGGGAATTCATATGCCAATTGCTACCTGTAAGCATCTGCTCAAACTAGATGCTATAAGGTAGGCCAACGCTCTTTGAGTACATTGTCCCTTCAGAATTTCTAGAGAGCTCTAGCCTAACCTTAACCAGAAGCGTTCAAAAGAACTGTTGCTTCTGATCTGAGCACCATCATCGGTGTTCTTACAGGATACTGCCTAATTGTCCTACACGCCAGACGTTTGGGCCTCCCATCAAATGATTTCTGTCGGAGTTGCAGGGACGAGGAGGAAGAGGAAACGATTCCTCATCTTCTTTGCAACTGCCCTGTTCTAGCGTCAAGAAGACGTCCTTTTTCTTTGACGATCTAGGTGACCTGACAGGACTACCCATTAGGCACCTTCTACGCTTTATTCTAAGCTCCGGTTAATTTTCCTAACCTCTCAAGCCCGTGATCTCCTTGTAACTTATATCCATTTCTTTCCTTCTTAGCTTAAATTGAGTTCAATTTCAAAACACAAAACTTTTTCTTTCAGACTGCCGACAGTATCGCAGATTTAGTAGATGGATATTGCAGTTTAGTCAATAATAGTGAAATTTCTTTGTGGGATCGTTCGAATACACCGGGCAGTAGTAGTACGAGTAATTCGTTAGACAAATCAAATAATTTCTTAAAAAACGATAGCAAGTCAAAAGAGAAAAACGATAACTCAAATTTAGTAAGTAACTTTAAGGGTAACAACAAAACAGTCACAAAACAAAACGATCAACAAAAGAATACTCCAAAACTAAGTGAAGACTATGCCGAAATCGGTTTGGTCGATGAAGAGGGAGATTATTCCACGCCTGCTGGTATGTTTCCAAATCTCTTATCTTCCTGCAAAAGTGTTTACAATAAATTATTTGAATTTTCAGTTCGAAACTATGAATTGGACAGATCGCAAATAGTTCTGAATGATATAATTGGCGTTGGACAATTCGGCGATGTTCACATGGGAACTTATTATGTTAAAGACAAACCAGCGCAAAAGAAGAATTACACAAATGGAAATGGTCTTGATGGCGAGAACAGTTTATCATCGGGCAATGATAATAAGACGGCAGTTATCCAAGTGGCGGTAAAAACCTGCAAAGCAGATGATGATCCAGATAAAACGGAAAAATTTCTTCAAGAAGCTTGTAAGTAAAAACCATCAGTTGCGATGGGAAAGTGTTAAATCAAATTTTACTTCTCAATGGCAGATATAATGCAGAAATTCGACCATCCTCATATAATACGCCTGATTGGGATATGCAGCAGTGCGCCTATATGGATTGTAATGGAGTTGGCGCGGCACGGTGAACTGAGGGCATATCTCAAAGCAAATAGTGAAAAGTAAGTAAAATTAGATTGAATTTGACCGGGTATTAGAAGGCCGACTGCAGAAAATAATACAGCTCTCGGATAGCCAGTGCTTGTCTCTAGTAAATCAAGCAATGTTATCCGAAGTATGAGGATCATTATGGAAAAAACATCGTGATCGTGATTGCACAGTGGGTTGGTTGGTTGATCTTGGAAAAAGCAACTCTTTGTTAGACAATTAAGAGATCAGATATGGGTGGTGTTAAGACAACAAGGAGGCGCAGGAATCTACGTGTTCTTTGGGTCCTTTTTCGTCTCTAATTTACGATCCATCTTAGCTCGAGAGACTCTGGATTTATCCACAGTTCTTCAACAAGGAGGTCAGGAAACCTACGTGTTCTTTCTTCTTCTATTCATAATCGGCATACATAATCGGCGCAGCCGAAGTGCTAGTACGTCGAATTCCTCCATTTCCTGTTGATAAGCCCGCGTTAAGCACATCGCTAATCACCAATAGAAATAGCATTGGTGTAAGTATACAGCATTGCCGTGCTTCGAATTCCTCAGACAGCCTCTGTGCAAGACGTGACAGGTGGATCCATCATATGTAGCCTTGATAAAGCTTTGTACTGTTTGCAATTAGTAGATCTGATGCCCCAAAATAGATTTAGATCCATAAAGGACGCCCGCTATCCGCTAAATTATATGTATTAATTAAAATTGTGTTCTATTTCTATTCACAGGTTAAAAAGAGGCTTCCTACTCTTATATTGCTACCAACTTTCAACAGCCCTTAGCTACTTAGAATCAAAGAAATTTGTCCACAGAGATATTGCAGCAAGAAATGTACTAGTCAGCACACCAACATGCATAAAGGTATTTATATCCTTTGCTTAATTCTTAAATTGAAATTGAAATGTATCTTTTACTTTGTAGCTTGCAGACTTTGGGCTATCCCGTTGGGTTTCCGATCAATCTTATTACCATTCGAGCATATCTATGTTGCCAATTAAATGGATGGCACCAGAGTCAATCAACTTCAGACGATTTACAACAGCCAGTGACGTCTGGATGTTTGGTAATTTAAATGAATGCCTTCGCAAGGCTAAACAGCTAAATGATTGATATTTTTTACCTTTAGGTGTTTGCGTATGGGAAATTCTTATGTTGGGAGTAAAACCATTCCAAGGAATAAAAAATAATGATGTGATAATAAAATTAGACAACGGAGAACGTTTGCCGTTACCAAATAATTGTCCACCACGTTTGTATTCTCTGATGTCACAATGTTGGTCATATGAACCCCTTAAGAGGCCGAACTTTAAAAATATCAAAGAGATGTTATAGTATGTATAGCAATTCAAATTTTATTCAGTTTTCAAAACCATTCTTTGCAGTGATATTTTGAGTGAAGAAAATATGAGTGACACGGAAACGATGCGACGGGAGAATCGCAGAGTAGCAGCCATGTCCTGGGGTGCAGGAGAAAGTGTACCTCCACCGAAACCTTCTCGCAATGCTCCTGGAAATGGTAAGCTCTAAGTCTTAAATTGAATTTCCTTAGAATCCTCTTTCCTTTTTCTTTATGGCGAGGTTATTATTCAGAGTATAACTGTATCTGAACTGTGGCGTCGAGCCTTCCTTTTATCTGTCTTAGGGGGCATTTTTCGGCCACAGAAGATAGCAGAGTTTTCCAGCACTTCATCGACCCTACGCTTACAGGATTGATGTCATTATCATGAGCTGCTTTGCTATTAATCATTGGTCCTATATATTTGAACTTTTCCCACTTGGCATGCACTTTTTGATTTAAGAAAATGTCTGCAATAGTCCGGTGTGGATAAGAGAATGGTTAACAGACGTACTCTGTCATTTTTGGACTTATCTATGTACCTCCAACAGATCCACCAATAAATCAAGTGAACGGCAGTTATCACAATTTCGTGTATCACCTTCTGCTTTGTGCGAAGGGCGAAGATAACTTTTCCTCCACTGAATAGGCATTGGATCACCGCCCATACGTTTGGAGATGAAAATCATGAGCCATTTGGACTCGATCTGGAGCGACGGTTTTCATGAAATGACTGCCAAGAGTTCTCTTTCTTCTAACAGATAAGGCAGGACAGTCACACAGCAGGTGACGAATAGATTCAATTTCTTCTTCGTCTCTGCAGCTTCTACAATAGTCCTTATGCAGCACACCGAGTCTCTCTGCGTGAAGGCCAATGACCCGTGCGTTATGACGACTGAATTTATCCAGAGTTGATGATCTCTTCTTTCTAAAGGCCGGCCATAGAGCTCTAGCCGTTATACATGTATCCAGATGAATCCAGCGTCTGTTTGCACGATCGATGGCTTCATCTTATACTTTTTTCTTTAAAGAACTGACTTGGGCTACTAAAATGGGAAGGGTGCAGCGTCGACCATTTCCTAGCAAGCTCATCCGCCTTCTCGTTTCCTTCGATATCCACATGCCCTGGTATCCAACTGAGGGTCACCGTATTGGCTCTGGATATCTAGTTTCCAGGTTCTCACCAGCCTCGACCGAATTATAGCAGAGTCCAGAGCCTTAATGGCTGCCTGGCTGTCTATATAGAGGGTTTTCTTTTTGCACATATCATAGACCGTACTTGCAAATGCTCAGGATGTCTTCACATGAAGAACTCCTGTTGCCGTACTTCAGATCTCCTTGGCAATCCTTATAGTCTTCGTTTGTCTTCCCGACATGTCCGTTCAAAACTCCGCTCTTTCTTTGGAACGTGTTTTGATGAGGTCGTGAAAACCTAGTCCAAATGCATCGTTTTTCTTTTTCTCCATCCGACTTAGGCGACAATATTCCAAACCACACCTTGTACCAACAATTTCACCAGACAGCCGAATGTCTGGACGTAGAAATGGTGTTGCCAAGTAGCTTTGCCGCAAGAATGATAGCAATTCCAGCTTAGATTCATACTATGGCGTTCTTTAGCTAGCGTAGCGATGGTGCTCTTAAAATTGTCTGATAAAAGCAGTCTTCGAGTATATTTCCAAAACCATTGCACTCTTTTTACTTTGTAAAGTTTTTACGTTGATTTGTTTCTAAATAATAAAATATTTAATTTTCTCTAGATCCCTTTTTGATGCCAGCTGTGGAAGAAGGTGAAGGAGCACCACTCACCTACATAATAGCGCAAAACTCGGCCGTTCTCGCTCGCCTGATGATGGAAAATGAAAACCGGAGCATTAATCCGTCTTGCTACACAACACCAGCCTCGGTATTTAACACTTTAGCCGTAGAAGTAGATCAAGCTAAGTCTAAAATAACTAATAACATTAACCCGGCCGAAATATCTTTAAAAACGACGAAAATCCCTGCTTCAGAGCTCCTTAAATTGGATCCGATTATTGACGATAACATATCAACGACACAAAAGGATATTGAAGGTGTACCCATGTTTAGGTCTAATACTCTTGACTCACAGCTATGTCCCTCGCCCCCATTAAACTCAAATTGTGAACCAAAAGCTACCCCTAATGTTTACCCCGCCAATTCCTCCATTTACTTGGATAACGAACCAAGTTGCACTGATAAACGCCTCCACGATCAATCGAAGAATAAAATTGAAATTAAGAACCAATGCAACAGTGAGCAAATGTCTTCAATGCCGCATTCAATTATTTGCCAACCACCCTACTACGATCAGCAATATATTCTTCATCAGTATGCTGTAGATCAAAAGCAACAGCAACAGCAACACTACAAGATGAAACCCTTGCAATCATCAAAGATATGCTCACTTATTCGTCAGACAAGTGCATCGAATGCATATGAATCACAGAGTGCCAATGCGCCAGAAAACTACGAAAGGCACGCTCGTGCGTTCTATGGAAGCCTCGAGAGAAACCAACAGGCAATTAAATCTGTGCAGCAAGTGTCTATGCGTCCAAAAGGTGGCAGTCTTGAACGAAATCAATCTATAGCCGATGTAAATAACATGATAAGAAATCGTACATTCCGTGGTGGCAGTCTTGAAAGAAACCAGCAGATCACTGGTCGTCGATCTGGCAGTTTAGAAGGTAATCCCAACTATCAAATGTATCGTTCGCAAATGAGGCCCACTTTAGAATCAGAGCAAGAGGGTATCTATGATTTTGGTGGAGCGGATGTTAAGAGCTGTGCTCCCATTACACGCACGCCACAGCATGCAACACAATATGATTACTCTTCGTCTTCTTTGCCAATGGGAATACCAGTTGCGCAGCATTCTGCGCCTTATCTGCATCAGCCCCCACCTCCTCCGTATGTTCATTTTATTAAGGGAAATTGCAATGCTCAGTGTCCTCAGAACACTTTGTATACACCGATGATTCCAGGGAGTAGCTATTTAAGATCCGCTGAAGGTTATCAATCGACGTCAGTGCCTCAGCCAAATTCACTGCCTATATTGCCAGAAAATATACCAATAGACAGCTCTGTATCACATAAAGCAGCACAGATTATGCAACATCAACAACACCAACAGCAACAGCAACACGAAATGTGTCGTCAATACTTTGAAATCGGCGCTGCTCAAGCCCAAGTCCAAGAAGAAGTAACTTTTGAATCAGGACATGAGCGTGGCGAACATTTGAGTCCATCTGCCAATGATGAATGCATGCAGGTTTGCCTAAAAATCTTGCAGCTTGATTTTTTTCTTTTTTTGATTTTCGGTTCACATATTTGGCCCTTTTTTTGTATCTTATTCTTTTGCAGTTGATTTTATGTTGTTATTAGTTTTAGTACCGTTATTTTGTGGTAATATACTACTAGGCATATGATTTACATTATTATTTATAAAGCATGCTATTTTTGGTTATATAGATTCGTAAACAAGAGAAATGCAAACAAACTAAGACCTATCAGGAGTATTGTGAAACCACGTGACCTTAGCTTTTTTTTTAGGGTAGGAAAAGCTTCAAGCACTCAGACATCAACTTGTCCATTGTACTAACAGAAAGCATCCCAAATAAGTTGTCTGCAGTCTTTTCTGCTGAGAGACAGCTAGAATGCCGCGGATTTCTCACTGACGTCTGGGAGCATCCGTTTAGTCAGCCTACATCCAGGAGAGTCATGCCACACACAATTGTGTTTATAAGAAACCTAATCATCTATAGAAGCCTTGGCCGAAGATGCAGGAAGAGCTCAGGTCCTAAAAAACTCTCCTCTGAGCCTTGTCTAGCAATCTCATCGGCATTTCCCACGATGCCAGTGTGATCTGGCACCCAGATGAGAGTCATTAAATTGAATCTTGCGTTTGGATGAGGTTAAAGAGTTAAGTAAGGCCTTTAGCCCAGCTTGACTGTCACTACAGACACAGATATTACGACCCTTCCACCTTTTCCTAACGATGTGAATTGTAGCCATTAGGATTGCAAAAATCCCCGCATGGAAGACCCAATGAGTATGGCAGTCTTGCGATATCGTCTTCTACAAATACAGCGGCCCCTGAACCTTGATCGGTTTTGGAACCATCGGTGAAAATACGACTACACCCCATTCCTGGCTCAGAAGTCGACCTCATACTTGCGCCGCAACTGATTCCTCGGAGTCATAGTATCAGACGGCATATCCATAGGATAAGTACTGAGCGAGATCATCAAAGCTTCGGTGCGTTTCATACCAAAAGCAACCACGTCTGCGTCTGTCGTTAGCTTTTAGCGAACATCCCATGATATAAGTATCAAGAGGAGGAAGATTCAGCACTGCATCTAGAGCAGAGCCCGGAGTATTTGGAAAGGCGCCCGTGCACCCAAGACAGACTGTTCTTTGTAGTCTAGCGCAAGAGGCAACCATCTCGTATCTACGAGAAAGACCCTTCCACCAAACAACCGACAAAGCCACAAAAGGTCTTATCATAGCCCATAGGATCCAGAGCAGAGTATATCCATAATTATAATGGATATACTCTGATCCAGAGGACCGTTTACGGTGATAAGCCTCACGTCTTTCCAAAAGCACCCTTACACTGCCAGAAAACTGAGAGCGACTTGGATGTTTTTGATTCTATATGTTTAGACCAGAGGGTCTTCTTATACAGAATTACTCCTAGATATTTGACTTCATCTGAGAGCGAGATGGTGACGCCTTTTAGTACTGGCTAAGTCAGACCGGTCATGATCCTCGTTCTCGTAAAGAGAACGACTTTCGTCTTGAGAGGATTGACCGAAAGCCCATTCCTAGTGTCCAAGGCTATCTGCACATTATCATAAACAGTCCCTAGGCATGTACCGAAAGAGAACACGGCGACGTTTAATAAATCTACTAGACGGACTTATCTACTTATGGCCCAGGCAGTTACGAAGAAGGTTGAAATCAGCGTAACGATGGATTCGTTTCGTATGATGACGATGTTTTCCGTAGCCCAAGAGATGTTCTGCTTATCTGTTCGGTCAGTAATCGGGTGTATTCATAAACAATCGAAAATAAGTTTCGGCACTGCAAATTATTAAAAGAGTCTTCAGTTCTTGAATTACACGTTTGAAGCGGTCGATTCGTTGGACCCAATTTTCAACGATTCGGCCACACATTTCAGCCGAAGCGGCCGCTATTTTGCGTTCAATGTTGGCTCTGAGCTCTTCCAACGTCGTCGGCTTGTTGGCATAAACCAATGACTTAACGTAGCTCCGTGTGCTGTGTGTGCTGTGTGACTTGCGGCACCATCCTGTTGAAACCACATGTCTTCCAATTCGGGCCAAAACAATTCGGTAATCATGCCGCGATAACGCTGACCATTCACAGTAACGTGGCGATCGTTATCGTCGACGAAAAAATATGGCCCAATAACGCCGCCGGCATGCAAACCGCTCCAAACAGTTAGTTTTAGTGGATGAAGTGGTGATTCATGAACCCCACCCGACCAATAACGCATATTTTGCTTGTTGACGAACCCATTGAGCAAAAAATGAGATTCGCCACTGAAGATGATTTTGCGATGAAATTCATCATCTTGGCGCATCTTCTCCAGAACCCAATCGGAGAACGTACGTCGCTTTAAATGGTCCATCGGCTTCAATTCTTGAGTCAGCTTGCTCTTGTATGGGTGTAAACCAAGATCCTCACGCAAAATCCGCCATAATGCGGTCTGAGCGATGGCCAATTCTTGAGAACGCCATGGAAGTTGGACTGATTTGGATCGTTTTCTACAGATGCCTGAACGGCAGCGATATTTTCGACACTTCGACGAACCTGTTGTCTCACTGACACGGCAATATCACACAACAAATATGTAGATACAAATTTTTGCACTAAACCTGTTATTGCCTGTCTACTAGGACGAGAATTACGACCGAAAATTGGAGTTCACGCTCTTAAAGTTGCGATCACCGACTCCGAATTCCGGTAAACAATTTTTATAATTTGTAGACGTTGCTCGGTAGTGTACTTTACCATAATGAAAATGTTGAGTTTACTGAATAAATTGACAGTGACAGTTTGATGATTAGTGAGAAAGAGTGTGTTCACAAATTAAATTCAAAGTTTTCAAGTCCCTATTGGAAAACCCTTCATTGTCAATAAAGTAAAGATTTAATAATACAAATTCGTCATCATTGAAAGATTAATAAAACGTCAGTTTGACTTTGTTTTTATTGTTACAATTTTATTTAAATAATGTCGAAAAAAATATATATATGTATATATGTGACTATGTTTTTATATATTTGTATATTCCTTTACCATTTAACCATTGTAAATTTTATTATTTATGCCTTTTTGGATGTTTTTGATATAATTTTAATTTCAGTATTCTATTCCGAAAAGTATGGACTGAGTTTTCTTTTTATTTTGACACGTATTTCTCTTTTTTAGACACAAAACCAAGGAGATATTAATTTGAAACATCGTAGGCAACAAATCGAAAATGATATGGATACTAATTGGTCCATTCAAGATGAAAATGTAAGTAAATAATCCAAAAATCGAAATAAATAAGTAATTAGGCGACTTCCTTCGGCATTTTGCATACAGCATTCCACAAACAATGTCGCGCATCGATATCTTGAATCATTTGTTCTAAGGACCACCAACTTTCACTAGCAAATGGGTCTGCAAGTATTCTTAACGTCTGCGAATGGTACAATTGTATATTGTATATATTGATCTGACAATATGTTGTCTATAAATATTATCTGACCAAATTGTAACTTCACACGGTTATAAGACATTTGGAGAGTTATTCACTGACATTTCTGACAACATTAGTTCCGTTCGCGTACTTTTTGCACTAAAATAAATCGTAAGTTGGCAAAGTGGGGATAAAATTCACACAAAGATAACTAAAATTACGACAAGTTCTCGAACGTGCTGAACAAGAAAAAGTTGCTTACCCCCTTGCTTCTACAACGCCTACGCGCCATTGTGTGCAATTTCTAGAAATGTGTCTCAGCTCTCCCCAACTTTTTTTCCAGTTGCCGTGCTTACTTCTCAATTGTTCTGCGCCACCTACTTCTAGGACCGCCGCGTATCCTGCCATCTTGAGTAAGCGGGTTCCATTGCATCGCTGGGTTAGCTATGGATCTGTCAACCTCTCGGATAGTGTGACCAATTCACTGCCAAACGGGTTCATGGCCCGTTCTCTGATAAAGCTGTTCATTAGAGATACGTTTTGGCCTGAATATCCTTAAGATTTAGCATAAACACCATATAAACAAACATAACATGTACCACATCCATATAGCAGCAGGGATTCAACATTGGAACGGAACAGTCGTAGCTGTGTGCATTACTTCGGCAAACTGTCGATATCATCCCAAACGCTGATTTTGCTTTGCCTATTCGTCTGGTTATATGCAGTTCGGTTCGCCATCGGTTGAGATAACGCTCCCAAGGTATTGGAAACTCTCTACTCTCTCAACCGTTTGCCCAGCAATACGTATATGAGTTGATGAGTCAGGTTCTAGGCTGATCATTTTTGTTTTTGCCGAGTTCATTTTCAGTCCAACGACGTCTGTTTCACTCTCCACATTTGCTTTCATTCGGTGGAGGTCCATTATTCTGTAAGGCAGTACTTGTTCGGCGCCGACTGTGTCTTCAAGGTGTTCTTTGATTCGCTCTATTACCTTGGCCACAGCGGACAGCACGCAGATACCTATCCGATTTTCCCACTGCATTAGGTTGGCTTTTTAAGGGAGCTTGTCTATCATTCTCCTTTTCCACTCAATCCGGAAAACTCTCGGCCCCCATGTTCTTCCGGTGAGTGGAAACAGTAGCTCTGCCGATGCTGTTGGCGGAGCTTGCTTATTAGTTTTCAGTGCCTTCAATGCCGTAATAATCTTATCCTTACTGGGGGTTGTAGTGCGAATTCGGGAATTTCTTTCTACGGAGACTTCAGTCTGACTTGGGTGCACATTGCTGACGAATACACGGTTAAGAACCGAAGCAAAATGCTCCTTCCATCTCTTCAGTTGATCCCCATCCGATATAAGCAACGAACCGTCTAAGCCTTTCACTGGATGTTGAGTAGAGCTTCGGCCAGCTATAAGCTCTTCAGTGATTCTATAAACAGTTCTGCCGTTGCACCTCGCTGCTGCTTCCTTTGCTTCCGCATTGATGTAATTGCGCTTGCCACGTCTCACGCTATGCTGCACTTCTCTCATTTTCATGCGATATAGGGACTCTAGCTGGATCCTCCCTGCTGCTGGAGTGGCTGCAATTGCAATTGGAGCTCTTAACTGTTTTCGTTCGTTGATCCTTCTCCAGGTATGGCTTGCCTGCAGTCGATTGCAGCATCTGATGTGAAAACAGTTTTCACACCACGGCAACGGTCTTGGATGGGGGCGGGCAGTGAGCTGAGCTGTTTCCACTCCACGTGAGAAATGGTCCCATAGTTCTAGGCGCACTGTGGGAACTCTCAGTCGATCTTCGTGGAACCTAGATATTCTTGTGTTGTTAGATCTTTGAATGGCAGCAGGGCGTAATTGGACAGTAGCTACCAGAAGATGATGGTCTTGTATCAACCTGAATCAGCAGCAACATTGTCGACGTGAACCGGAGAACCAGAATATCGGACTTTTGTTTGACGATGTATCGAATACTTGATAGGCGTGGAGTTATTGTATGCTGCTTATTGCCAAGGCTGTCCAGATGGGGATTGTGAACGAAATCCCACAGTGCGAAGGATATTACCGCTGCAAAAGCGCAAAGGTTGTACCTCAGTCGGTTTTAGAGACATCTGTTAAGAATGGGAAAGGTTGGAACCTTTGGACTTCTAGTGGTTCTACATGTTTGTAGTATTGGAGATATAAGTATTTTACTATTTGTGGTTGCTTTACGAAGTTAGGCTAATTTGGTAATGATGGAGTTTGTCTATATAACACAGAGAGGGCAGATGTCGGTTGGGTTGTTTGCTGAAAACGGGTGCAGGTCGAGGTTTTCCTTGAGGTTAACGCATTGGAGACGGCGAAAGGAAATTTGCGAGTTTTTTTGCTGTTTAGCACACATTTGGTTAGATAATGATGAGCGTGTTGTGGTTTCTTTAAAAATAATATGTGGGCTCTTATTGTCTTGTCAATTGGCATTAACTTTGTTAAAGCTATTACCCCGATTAAACCCAACAAGTCTTCTTTCTCTTGAGAATTATGCCTTTACCTTTGATATAAACCTCAACCTTATACTTAATTTGTGCTTCTTCTTCGATTTGTGTATTAAAACTGTTGATTCTTTGAATCTTCCAGAAACCAGTTCAAGAGGACATTGAAACGAAGCTACGTAAGCAGCAAATGGAGAGTGAAATCGATAGCAAATGGCTCATACAAGAGGAAAACGTTCTGGTAAGCTAATGTTCTTATATCACTTGGATTCTTAGACAAATACTAGAACTTTTTTCGGTTCTGTAACTATGTATAGGAGCCTGTTTTCTCTTTATGAAAATCGAACTGTGTGACAACATTTTGTATTTTTTTCAGAAAAAACGCCTCAGTTTGAGAATATCGAGTACAGAGGCTGAGAGCAATCTCCATGGAGACGATAGCCAGAGTTCCCAAAAAAATCTACGAAATCCGCCACAAACTCCACATAGCATGGGTGGAACATCCCGACCAGATTCGCCTGGTTCTAATGCAGGAACACAAAAGTCAAATTCCTCTTCAACAGAACGTATCGCTTTACTATCATCATCTTCTGATGAAAAGTTCGAACAAAAAGCCAGAAATGCTGAACTATCAAAAATGCAAAGATCCCAACAAGTTTTGGATCGTTCCAATGATGAAGTCTACGCAGCCACAACAAACGTTGTCCGAGCGATAATGGCACTATCGCAAGGAGTCGAAAAGGCCTACGCTGTAGAATACTTAGATCTTGTGAAACATGTTGGAATTGAGCTAAGAAATCTTCTTGTTTCCGTAGACAAATTGTCGACACAATTCCCTCCACAAGTACATAAGTAAGTTGCATTTTATTTAGGCCATCTAACCTGGGTTTTAATCACGTGTAAATTGTTTTTTTATTTTGTAGAGAGGTGGAAATGGCTCACAAAGTTTTATCAAAGGATATGCATGAACTGGTTTCCGCAATGCGATTAGCACAGCAGTACAGCGAAACCACCCTCGATGTGGAGTACAGAAAGTAATTTATATTTCATCGCAATGAGTCTATCATATTAAAAAGAAAACAAATTTCAGAAGCATGTTATCGGCCGCCCATGTTCTAGCAATGGACGCTAAAAATCTACTAGACGTTGTAGATTCCATCCGAACGCGATATATGATCATATCGCCACGACCTAAACCCCAACCCCAACCCCAACAACAGCAATCTTTCCAGTCTGCCACAACGTGTTCAAAAGAATCGTATAGGACAAATACTAACGATGTATCCCAAACAGAAGTTTCACCAATTCAAAATCATCAGCATTCTTCAACTTCAACTTCAACAATGCCAGTTTCTAATATCAACGAAGAGGGCTATCAAATAATGTCCAACGAGGGCTATGACGGTAGTAATGGTTCGTTTAACCGACAACCAAGTCAAATTTCCAACGCATCACCAATTGCTTGTACTGGAATTTATGACAATGATAGAATGAATGATATCCTCGAGCAAGGCAGAGTGAATGTTATGCTAGAGAAAGAAATAGAAACCACTCTGAAGAAATTAACCATCAATAAGAGTGATATGTCGTCAGAAATGATGCCACATTTCTCAATTGAAAGTTCTAATGAACCACGCGATGAATCACTTAAAATCGTAGAAGATAATACACATTTGTATTGCAATTTAACACGAACATCTGGAACAGAACAGCTTGTTCATAATTGATTAAAAAAACACACGCTTTATTAGGGAGCAACAAACAAAAAAGAAAAAGAAAAGAAAAATATTTATAATAATAATTATGTATCAACATGTGTGAGGTTGTGTGTCTCATGACTCTCGCAGAGACTGGTTGTATCGTGTAGGAAGGAACAAATATTTCGTCTAATTTGACTAATCTTTGACCGTTGAAAGGGGTAGAGTTGTTTGCGCTTGCTGTTATGAGTTGAATTCCAACCACTTTGGTGGTTGACCTATTTTTTATAATTAATCAAAGACCGGTATCGAGAAATCATACATAAGTGAGTGGCAGCTGCGCAAATTGTGCTTTTAGTCAGGGTCTGTGCATTTTTATTCTTCTTACTTATGTCCTGTGTGACAACAACACCAAGCTGCAGAACGTGTGGCATTGGCCTGATTCACCTCTTGAGGCATAGTCTTAGTTTAAAAAAAATCCTCTTATTCCTTTTTTAAGGCTCTCTGATGGATTCTCTTTACGTATTTTACCAGCGAAGTCGATTCTCTCGCATAAGACTAGCCTTGCAGCTCCAGAAGACAACCATAAAGTCGCTATGTAGGCAGGTATTCATCAAGGCCGGTTTTAAAGTTTGTAATGTTACAAACATCCTGAGATACTGGCAAACTGTAAGACTTTGCGGTCAAACGAGCAATGCGAATCTGACTGTTGCATTTCCTGTTTTCATTTAGGTTTGATTTCCAAACGAACTAAAGTTACCCTGAATTTGGGCACAATGGACCCTATTTGTGGGTCTAAGTGGGCAGTGACCTTCTGGTCACAAGGCACCCATCTACCTTACCTACCCTGTCTTCAAATATACAAAGTTATAAAGGTATACCCCGGCTAGCGTTGCCCCGTGCAACGTTGTTTCGCTTAACGTCTTGTTTTTCAGGAACGCATTAACGACGCTAATAGGGGTATGCCTGTGCATGTAAACCAAATTGTGCATGGTACAGCCAAACTGTGTAAGTTGAAGAGAAACTGCCTGAATGTGTGTTGATACCGATTGCATTACTTAAACCAATATTAATAGCTGCGTTAAAAGTAATAAAATGTCTGCATTACTAGCAATAAAAATAAAACACGATTCGACTAATTGTTTGCTTTTAGATGTTAATTCTTTTGTTTTGGCGGCGTCTAACATTTATGCTTCAATTAATTATTGGAAGGATATTTTCATTAGCTTTCTAGATTGAAAGGCTTGTTATGCAAAATCAGATTGGATGAGGATTGTTAATATATGGATGACATGTCACACGAGGACAACAAGCCAATGTGAGCGCTAGGTCTAAACAAAAACACATAAAAACTTGCAAAACACAAAAAAGAAAAATGAAAAATAAAACACAACTTCACTTGACACGACAAGTGAGTTTGCTAGTAACTGTATAAAATCAAAATAAAACGCAGCTATTATGGATATCAAATAATTATTACGTTATCAAATAGCATTTGTAATCTAGATATTTATGTATTTATATATTATATTAAGTGGTAGTCGTGGTTTATATTTTGTTACAATAATTTTTAGCGAGTTTTTTTTTTCCAAACACTTCTGTTTCTGAATTTATTTTACAACAAAACAAAATAATAATAATTATAACTTAAAGACGTTTTCATTTTTTTTATTGAATAAAGATTTTACTAAATTAAATTGAAGTTATTTGTGAATCATTTGGAGGAAAGATCAACACATGGAGACAGAAGAGGATCCATTCATAAATGGATAGCAGTAAATATGCAATGACAAGCCATAAAGAGGGTTGTGCTCAGTTTGGTAATTTCATTCGCTCTACAGTTCCCTGGAATATCCCTGTGGCCTGGCAACCAGCATAGGCGAATGCTATAATCTCCAACAAATGAACGACAATCTTACTTACTTCAAGGGCTCCCGAACCTTGTAGAGTCCCTACCAAAGACATTGTTGCCTTTCATCCTCTGGGGTCGGTTTTCTGTCATCCGCGACAGCTTGGTCTTTGTACCGGAGGTTCAGTCTTCTTCTCCGTCTCAAACCTGGCTGGGATTCGAAGATCCTCTTGGCTGGAGCATTGTTGTTCAATCGCTCGATGTAGCCGAGCGAAAGTACTCTGCTTATCTTGGCTTTTTGGACTACATCCACATCCTAGTACAGCTCATAGAGTTCGCAGTTGTATCTTCTCCTCCATTCGCCCTCCTCTGATAAGGGACCTAATATCCGACGGAGTATTTTTCGCCCGAAGATGCCCAATATTTGCTCAGCTTTGTTACTTATCGTCCAGCACACGGCTCTATACAGCAGGACTGGTAAGATGAGCGTTCTATAGAGCATTAATTTGGTCTGTCGAGTAGGAGTTTTGAACCCAGTTGTTTTGCCAAACCGAAGTAGCAGCAGTTTGCTAGGGTTATTCTTCGTCAGAACTCTACAAATGTGCCATTTTTTCCGAGGTAGGTGAACTCCTTAACTACTTCGAAATTATAGTTAGTGACAGTGACGTTCTGCCCAATTGAACGAATCTAGTACGACCTTTGATGTGGTTGTGTAGGATTCCAAGGATCTGACGGTCTTTGAAAAAGCAGCTAGACGGATAGCTATTGAGGCTGCCATTTGTCTGCTGACGAGGAATAGTACCTAATGCTGCGGATGGGGCCTGTCACTGATAAGTAAACAGGCGGCTCTTTGGACCTTTTTCAGGAGAGTGATGATAATAGTCTATTGTCTACCAAACGGACAGGCCCTAGAGGAGTATAGGTCTGACAACAGATGTATGCGGCCAGAGAGTGACATGAGGTTTCAAGGCAGTTAAGGTCTTCTTGAAGCGCTCTAGAATGTTGAAAAATATTGACAAGTACTAAAAAATACTAAAAACTAATCAAACGTATTGAAAAGTACTAAAACTACACGAAAGTATCGAAAAGTGCTGAAAAAAGTACTAAAAAGGACTGAACAGTACTGAAAAGGTATTAACAAATTACTGGAAAGTACTAAAAACTATTAAAAGGTACTGAAAACGTACTAAAAGGTACTGCAGAGTACTGAAAATTATTGGAAATGTACTGTAGAATATTGGAAAGATATTTTGGAAAGAGCACCAAAGGAATATGAGAATAATATGTTGGATAACGGTTAATATTAGGTTACGAGGGTATCTGATGGAAAATAACTCCTCACGTTATTCGGAGACACTAAAGTTCTTCTCGGAGTTGGAGGACTTAGACAACGATCAGCTGACCTCCTAAAAAATAAAAAAATATATAAATTGGACACAATAGACCCGATTTGTTGTTCTACGTGAGCACCCATCTACCAAACTTCATCTAAGGCGGGTGATTGCAAAAGAGAGCTAAATTCGTGATCCTGGGCCATGCAAAGTATGCACTACATATTTTATAATTATTCTCAAATTTCAATATCAAAAGAATTCATAACGTCAACGTGTCTACCTAATAGCCAACCTAATAGCCAAGTCGTTGGACTTCATTTCCTCCTCATTAAGTATTCATCATTCATCTCACATGTTTCTTAGCAAAGCTCTTACTGTCGGTATTTTACGTAAGCATTCCTTCATTCAATTTCCTATATCATAATTTTATAACACATTCAGAGGCTTAAAAAAATATCCAACCGTCTTAAATAGAACAGATTATTACCTAATCTCTCGAATTCATCTTTGCCCTACTTATTCAAATTCGAAGACAAGCTTTAAACTGTTTAAATAAGATCTGCATAGTTAAGTTCCAGTGCTGGATTAATTAACTATCGATGGAGGTATTTACAGATCTCAGATGTGATGTATGCGGCATTTGTAATTATTACTATTGAGCGCGCACATCAAATCAGATAAAATTGTCAATTATTGCTCTGTGAATACTAAATAGTTAGATGGGACGTGAAACGATTGTAAAATTTTGTTTGACGACAAGTCAAACAGCCCTGAGAATGACTGTACCTAATTCTTTAAAACAAAACAAAACAAAAAATTATAAAGAGAAACTTTTGGTTTTTTATTTTGAATTTTTGCATAATCGTTTATTGAAACTTTATATTTCACTTGTACGGGTAACGAGAATTCACTTTAGCTTTGTACTAATGTAAAACTGATTTCTAAATTTAAATCAGGAAATGGAAAGGTTAGAACTAGTTCTAAAGCCTAGTACAAGGTATGAAACTGTCGTTTTTCTTAAATTATATTGGGCTTCTTTTGTGGGCCTACGGGTTATACTCTCTATAAATAAATAAATATTAAGGTGCGTGTCCCCTGGGAGCACTTCGCTGGTAAACGAGTAGCTTTCCATTTGAGAGTAAAATTTATGATTTACTATTGAGAGTTGATTGCGAAATTTCTGAGAGTAAATTTTGCGGATAGTACTCTCGTAACCGTGCCCATTTCACTTCAGTTATTATATTTGAGAGTAGTCAGTCGAAATAAACGTAACAAAACAAAACCGTGCTCTGTTAAACCATGGGTGGATCGACGACATTAATTTGGAGCGGATATAATTTCACAAGGGAGCTTCAAATCGAAGATCGCCATATAGGAATTTTCGCCGGTAAAAATTAAAAGATTTTTTTCATGGGATTTTCGATTTTCACGACTATAACTCGAATCGAACGTTGGCTTTAGGGAAAAATACCAAAAGGTAGCGTTACGTTTGCAACAATTGTCAACGTCGTATCACAGTTTTTTGTGATAAATGCATTTTTAAAGTAATTTTACATTAAATCTAAAAAAACTTACACAAAAAATTGTGTAGATATTCGCTTACTCTACAAAACATTCGTACATTATGTGTAACCACGCCCATCGTTTAGTTTTGTTACAATTTTTATTCCACATTAAGCCCTTTCTTGATCAATATTTTAGTTCGCGGCGTTTTTTATTAGTAAAACCTGTTGACATCTGCCAAAACAGCTTGTTTCAAATAAAAAATAATACAACATAAAAATTCAGCCAGACTTTTGCAATATTATTTTTTCTAGCATTAAAAATGCTTCTATGGAACAACTGCTTGCGACTAGCTACTCTCAGAATACAAACATTGTTTGAAAAGTGCGAGTTGATCTCCGGGAGTAAAAAAACATGTGTCCACTTGCGAACAACTCTTTGAAAGTTTGAAAGCCGGGAGTAGTAAACTAGCTCTCTGCGAGTTGCTCTCAGGTCCGTGCCCACTTACGAAATTTCTTTCGAAAGTGGCCTGAGAGCTACTCGCCCAAATTTTACTATCAAGTGGACACGCCCCTTTAAATAATAAGCAGCTCATAAAGGTCCAGGGCCTTATCGACCCTTAGTTCCATCGATACCCTGCATGGTCTCTAACAACCAGGATAAAGGGCTACATTAATCAATCAGTATCGCTACGTTTAGCCAGAAATGCAGAATGACATACATCGCAGGTGCAGTCAGGAGCTGCATCTCATGTCGAATGAACCAAATCCAAAAACACAATTAAGTGCAGTTCGACTTTTATTCACCACAAGAAGAGAAGAGTAAGACCGCTGCCTACGTCTCATGGCTGTCGATAAATTTTGTTGACTGATTTTCGCTATGTCCAGATGCGTTCCTGCTTTCTGACATCACTGCCGAAACCAGCTAAGTCTCTAATATCCGGCTGGATTACATGATACGACATTCCACTTCATACCACCACTGATTCCGAAAGACAAATCGAAAGACCTTAATCGTTGTTTCGGCATCAGACACCTGAAGGGAATGTCCTATCATCCACAGCGTTCTGTCTTTTCAGCCAAGACTAAGCTCTACAAACAAAGACGACATCAAAGCGACTCCGACAAAGATGTTTTTTGCTTCATCTCTTCGCTTACCATTTGGTAGAACAACGAGACCGAAGTCCTCAAGGAGCTGAGACGAACACTGTCCAAGGTACGCCTCAATACAACAGAGCGTATTACTACAATAAAACTCCTTCCTTTTTTGTGAAAGCTATCGAATTTCCGTATCCATTTCCATTTGACCTGGACCATTGCATTGATCGTGAGATATCACACTTCTAGACTTATGCCTTTGGGGCTATCTAAAGTTCAATGTCTATGTAGATGAACCAAGTGCGATGAAGGAACTAGAAGCAAACATTACTCTCGTAATTCGCGGACACGTCACACAAAATTGTAACTTCAGAATAAACATTGTAAACCGCAGTTTTGGCCAAAATTTTGAAAGAAACAATCATCAAAACATAAACGTCAAGAAAGGTTCTTTTGTCTGATAGCAGAGGTAACTTGATAAAATAGATTTTTGTTTATATTTTTTACTATTGAAAAAAGTACTTATAAATGAATCACCTATTATATACACAAGGAAGGGAAAGTTGACAAACGCATCGTAGGCGAAGTTCCGCAAAAAATAAATACCGACTTAACGCCGTTTATGGCTTCTAGAGATTACATACAGGAATTGAATTCCCTGAACAGGAAACCATTTATCGCACACCAAGAGCCTTCTACGAATCTATACAAAATAGTTGTTTACAGGTTTATGGTTTATGTTGCTAAACAATTTGCAAGATCTTCAAAACTAGCCCACCACGCATCTAGTTAATATTCAAATTTCTTCAAAACGAGATACATATGTCACACACAATAGAAAAATAGCACGCCCATGTAAAATTCAATGTAAACCTAGACAGTTGTACAAAAAAAAAATAAAACGAAAACCAATTCACAACTTTCCCTTTGCATAATCATAACACACATCTACCACGATTATAATGCATGTCTATCTTTATTAGCATACATTTTAGTGTAGTCCCTCATTAATAACAAACATATGTATCCAACAAGTCAACCAAAAACCATAACCATTTTGAATTGCACGCTATCAAACTAGATGTCGCTCCACCGATCAAAGAATGTGTCACTTCACTAAGATCGAATAAAATTAAATTAAAATCCCTAACCTCATTAAAAACAAACATATTTGCATAAAAAGAAGACGAAAAAAGTGGGCGCTTCTTTCATAACTTCAATTGGTAAACATAATCAACAAATTTATGACCACGCGTCGTCCTATTTACATTTCTCAAAAGATACAATCCGTAAATTTGTTCAAATTTGATGGCCCATTTGGCAAAGGAACACACCTTTTTTTTTTCTCTAGGGCGGGAAACCCCCCCGTTGGTGCTCATTCAAATTTGAACTTAAACAAAACAATCCCATTGTCGCACTTTTATTTTCTAACAAACTCTCAGATGAAAGTGAAATACCGCACCACAAAGGTGGCTCTATACTGACAACAAGACGTTCGTGTGAACATCATTTACTCATTACATCGATTCGGATTTGGGGGGTTAGCTTAAAGTGTATCTATACTTAATTTTCGCTACAATAGATACACAAAAAAAAGATACTAACCAGTCCACAAGCGCCATTGCAGGCTTTATCGTTAGTCTTAGGCTCTTTTTTTGTGGCTCTAAGCCAAGTAAACTGCTAGTCGAGTGTTAGTCTCTCGTGAGACATCGTTGTCAGTAGTAGTCATCCGGCGAGTAACACGGGAGTTAACGAAGTATCTTTTTTTGTATTACTTTGGGTGGCAAATTCAAATTGCGAGTAGGTGTCCCATTGTTTCAACGAGGAATACTTCTAGTGCCGTGGTCAATAACCTATTGTCGACTTTCTTCTTCCGTGAGCTACCTTATCCGGCTGTTCGTCGTCGTCGTGTGTTACTAATTTGTTTTTGTGTTTTTGTGAAGAAATCAATTTGAATATTTCTTTTATTCGACTAATTTGTGATAGAAAGTAGTTGTTTTGTTTCTTTTGGAAAATATGGCTGAATTGCTCGATGGGCATCCTTTGAAAGGATTCCTATTTCTACTGATCGATGTGTTTGTGTTTATGTGCAAGTCAGTGGTTTACATTTTAGAAGCAATCTATCTGTCTATCGTTCCGGATAAATGGAGGAAATTAAAGGTGAGAGTAGAGTTTTTAAAAATATGTATAGATCTAGATGACAAATTTTGAAGCCAGATATGATTTGAGAGAGTTTTTGCTTCCTACTTTGAAAATTTGGAATGAATTTAGTCCTACTAGTCGTCGATGATAATACTCAATTGCTAAGCGTCACTGCATATGCGAATGAGGTAGATATTTCAAGTTATAGAATGTCCCTTACGAGTCTTGAACTGCGGATGTCAGGTCCATTCCCTGCAACTGATATTCGTTACAAGAAATTACAAGAGATCACCCTTCAAACTGACTCTTGCTCTTTTAACAAGACCATCGGCGGTCTTAGAAAATGTGTTACACACCGTTCCATTGCATTGGGTATTCAATGATACAGAGCACGCTAAAATCCTAAACTCAACTGGTTCAATACCAGTATCCCCAGCGTACACAGGATTAAGAATACAGTCACAAACAACACTGCGATAGAAATCAACATTGATGGATTTAACACAGACACAGAATGTGTGGGAGCTGGAGTGCCATCGGTCTCCCTTGTCATTAGACAGTCTTTCAGGTTAACATTGCGCAATGACGTCGTCATCTACACCGAAAGTCAAACTGGAAGCATACAGGCTCTCTGGTAGGAATACTTATCGGCCATTGCCTGTTAGACGACACGATATTAAACTGCTAGAAGAATCAGCTTTCAATTTTTATGGGTATGCTTCTTTGAGAAATGTTCTCCTACTTCCGATATGGATCGACACATGGAAATTCATCTAAAAATCGAAATGGTTCCTGAAATTGCAGATTACCGACTCGTGTGGCAAAACAATGGACATTTCTAAAAGATGGCTACTCAACCTTAACCTTCAAACTGTCCTACTGCCTAGCAGAGGTGTACCCACTTATCTCGGAAAGTTTTCTTGAAATCGTGCTCATCTGTATATGAAACTGGAGAGAAGCATAAAATGCTCTCTTTTTCGTAAGAAGGAAATAAATAGAACCTTAAATTACCTATGGCTATACACTCTGATAGTCAGTCTCATACTTATGATGGAAGGCGGTGAAAAGAGCAGCGAATATTGCCAAGACATCTACGGCAGCATTCGAAATGTGTTTGAACCTCTTGTCTTTTGATTTACAAAAACAGTAATAATCGGATAGTAGGGTGTTTCAGTTTGGTATAGTTCCTTCCTTCTAGTATTATAGGTTATGGCAATATTTTTAGGAGTCCAAAAGAAATCAAAGACACTAGGCACCCCTACAATGATTTCTATAGAAGTTGTAGCGACGAAAAGATACACAAAGCCTACTTACTTGTCTTGGACTTACTATTGTTATCCTGGGGAAGTATGTACTTTTCCATTGATTTACATGATATCATCGTGCACAGCATAGATCTAAGTAAATGCTTCCAAGAGTAAGAGAGAGACCGTTTCTCACAATCTGTGGAAATGCTTTTAAAAGCCACAACCTTCAAACTATGAATAAAGACATACCATCTGCGTATTCTACAATTTTCAGCTCAACATTTTTCCATTTGGCTTGAGTAGCCATAGCCTATCCATTGTCGTCCGGAACCTTAAAACAGAAAGTATCCCAAAGTAATTGAGCATTTATGTTGGATGAAAAGAAAGATAAAAAAAGTGTTCAATCACCAAAAATAAATGATCTTAAACATCGTAACGCATAATTAAGAGCCGAAAACCCAACAAATTTTCCAAAAATAAATTAAATTATCCTACCTTATTTAGACGTTAAAATGCAGGGTTAATTATAATTTACTAAATTAGCAAAAGACAAGTACATATGCCTGGGTTAAGTGGTTGAACTCAGATGTTGTTTTTATGTGCTGTTGAACCACATTTTGAACTTAACAATCTTTGGACTCATTGGACACTTTGTGTAGAAATACTAAAAATAGAAAGATGAACTGTATTCTAACTCGCACCTTTGACCCTGCGAATAAACGTATCAACAAATTGTAACAAATGGCAAAAGGTTTGCATAATTACCTTAAGACAGTGCGGTCAAAGGTGTCTGAAAGCCAATCATAACTCTGCAATGTCGATAGTATTTATGAAGAAAGCTTTTCCTATCTTTATATTTATTTGGAAGGCTCATGCATAGCAGTATATATGGAAATATTCCCCGCGGCTTATGTCGGCTTTGAGGGATGAATTGGTTTGTGGTTTATTAGCATAAACCTGTGACTTAAGAACACTCCACAAGAACAAATTTTACGGGGTTAAATAGATCGATCGTGTTGTTGAAACCGCGTGTCGTCGTTGTCCATGTTATACAATTTAGGGTCAAAGGAAATTGGTTATCGTCGCCAATAGAGCTAGCCACTGACCGTGATGGTCTGGCTAAATTCGTTCTCAAAGAAGTATGGACCGATGATGTCGCCAGTCCTGTCCAATTCGGTGGATCTCGTGTAGATTATTATTTATTAGCTTGTTGACGAACCCATTGATCTAAAAATGGGAACTGTCGTTGAATATGATTTTTCAGCTATGCTCAACCGGAAACACTTTCATAAATCAATTTAATCATTTGCAAATGTTGTTGTAGGCTATAACACTTCATGTCACAATTTGTGCTTCATGTTTGGCATTACAGACTAAATAAAGAACAGCCAGTTTGACAGATGTAGCCTAAGAAATATGGTCGCAATCAACTGTCAAAATTTGGAAATCTTTATTGGGATTAAATGAGTTCCGCTGCCATACTTCAAACGAAAATTGGCGATAAAGGAACTTGAGTTTTACATCCCTGATCTAAACAGACTCCTAGGATATGAACTCATCCTCGATGCAGGAATATTTTGTGCCATGATATTTAAATCTTAAGACATGAAACCTTTTAGTTGTGAAGCTGTTATGAAGGTTTCGATTTAAGCTACATTTAGGCGATCAGTTTCAGTTCTGAGCTGAGTTCAAAAGGGTAGTGACCGACGTCAGTTTGGTGTTCACATCAGCTTTCATTTTTTTTATAATTTGCGCCAATCAGTTGGAATGAAGTATTTCTTGCACCGCTTAAGGAATCCTAGACATTTTTGCAGCGGTTTTTGTGACCTCGAACATGTGATCGTTCCATCTGAGATGGTTATTGATACACATACAGAAGATGGCAAGTCTCTCGGTTTTCGCGATGCAAGTACCATTCATGGATAATGGTTGGGAGGTTTGGTTATGCTTGAGTGACAAGAGATAGCATTGTGTTTGATTTGATAATGCTGTCAAGATCGGAATTTATTGAGTTTAACATACGTTGCCGCTCCTACATACCAGCATTTATGTGGGGGATATCAGACTTGAAGCCATCCAATATGACTTGTACGGTAATTTCTAATCCAATGATCAAGAGGTTCATCGATACCATATGCACGCATTTTCGACAAAGCCTAATGCCAAATTCTGTCAAATGTCTTTGAAATATCAAGCGCAACTACATATATCTTTATTTCGCCGAAGTGATGAAGAGATTGGTTCCACTTCTCGGTGAGATATGCCATCAAATCACCAGTGGATCTCTGCACCGGTCATTGAGGAGTTTTCGTGAATCAAGATATTTCACGAGCTGACGATTTATCAGCGTTTCCATGACCTTGTAAAGAAGGGTAACTGAAATTGGATGGAGAAGAGGATTCGCCTTTTTTAGGGACAGGCTGGACAAATGCTGTTTTCCATCTACTCGGAAAGAGCCCAGAATAGTAGGACAGACAGAAAAGCTTACGCAGAGGTTTTGCCAGCGTGTAAGAACACTTCTTCAGGACTACCGTCTGGACCATCGGATTTGTGTATATCAACACCTTTAAGGACTCCTGCAACTGTTGCGAATTGTGCAGCAAGCAGATTAGCTTTGTCTAAGGAACTGGGATGGCAGATGAGGCAAAGTTTTTAATGTTTTTGACAAATGACCAAACATTTTTACTACCCTTGGGACACTGTAGAATTTTTTGCTTCAATTTTTGATCGTATGGGAATTTTACACATTGCAGTCTTTTCTGATAAGCAAATACCACAAGAAGGTATCACCTACTTTATCAACAACCAGGCAACTATAAAAGCAATAGCTCTTGTACATGTCTTGCTATGGAGTACTGTTGAAAAGAGCTCTTGGTTCATGGAGCATATTACACAAAGCAATGTATCGTTCAGCATGAAGATATTCTAGACAAGTGGACAACTGTATCAGAGCAATCAGAGCACTTTGTAAACTGTAGTCTTGTGCAGAAGAAAAAAGCCATAAGGAAGGCGAACACCAGATGGACCTCCATGAACACTTTTTTAACCACGAGCTATTACCCTGCTTTAAGCATATTCTCCTCCGCATACAGGACAGTTTGGGGGGATGCAATTAATGTGATAGCAGCGCGAATACCTATCGACCTAGAGATCAGCATGCATGCAGAATAGCGACAACGAGGAAAGAAGCACCATCAGAGTGACTGCAAAAGTAGAATGGCAACGACGATGGAACACGTCCACAAGAAAACAAGGTGCAGGTAAACATCTACCTCACTTAATTCTTATCAGGACATGGAAGTTTTCGGGAATACCTTCACAAATATAATATCGCAGATGATTCTTTCTGCCGGTACTGTGAAGGGAAAGTCCAAAATGTGGAACACGTCCTTGTAGAGTGCAAAAAGCATGAGCCTGTGAGAAACATTGGGAATGCGGTAACCCCAAGGAGCATAATAGGCTTCATGCTTTCAAGAAGAGAAGCTTGGGAAATCGCCAACAACATTATGCAGGAGCTACGGCGGGAAAACCAAACACAAAGAGCCGAAGAAGAAGAACAGAAGAACAGAGCCTTGCAACAAAGAAGAAGACCTGGCCTTACGATGGAATGCCTTGATCGGCGATACCGTTGTGGGCAACAAGATAGTTTTGGGGGCTGTGGTTTGGCACTTAAACATGCTAGAGCATGGAGTCGGGCATAACTTCGTAGCACGGGCTGCGAGAGTAAAGAGTACATAAAGAGTACATCGCCTCCAGCGCACCAAAAAAAAAAACGTGCTTTGACGATATCAGAATCAAGAGACTTATACGGAAATATGTGTTATCTTATTCGAAATTTATTAAAGGGCACAGTACCCACTATCCGATACCAGATGAAGAAATTGCGCAGAGGCTATAGTGGTGAATTCACCTATGTCCACTTACCTTACCTCACATAAACTTGGATTATTCTATTATTTTGTCATCATTTTAACATCATTCGTTAAAACGAAAAACAAATTTTTATTTCTTTGAACTCAGTCTAATCTATTAGATAGTTTGACCTACTGTTCCAGTTAAAAAACTTACATGCACACTCTAAGTGGGTAATACTCGTTCCTTCACTTTCGAGTAATTTGTTTGCTACTGGGATACCTTTTCTATTTATTTCTATATCTTTGCCAATACAACCTGTACAGGTTGCCAAATCTTGCAATTCAATTTTTTTTTTTCTTTTTTTGCAACTTATTACAATTTAGAACGCATACTGCACGGTTGCGCTGCGCACAGACAGCATTTTTCCATAGATACACAAACGAGTTTCGAATTTCCTTTCCTTATGCGAGTAAGACTTCAACAATCTGTTAACTATTAGTTAGTACTGGTCCCCCAGCCAAGACAGCCATGTCTTGCAAAATGTGTATTAAAAATTCATAGCGTGTTGATGTTTATAATTGCCTGTAGGCATGATAGCACAACAGAAGAAAAAAAAAAGATTTAATCGTCTTCTTATACTTGTGTGGAGTTTCGGAACTTAACTTTGAGCCTAATCACCGAAACGTAATTCGAATAACAATAATAACTGAGACCCTATTCAAGAATGCGATTCAAAGATGAAGCTGGCTGCGAAGTCGTAAATTTGTTTGCCAATTCTCAGTAGTATATCGATTTGGGAGAGAAAATCCCTTGAGATTCACAGGACCAACTAGTGTGTGCAGAACTCGCTTATGAAATGGAACCACCAACGAAACAATGCTGGAGAAAAAACTCTTGGAAATGTTCGTTGGTGTAGGTCCATCTCGAGTCCGTGATATGTCCGCAAACAAGCGTCTAGCATTCTCTTCACAGATGGATTCGACGCTATTGTTCGTGAATGCGAAATACATAAATGGTTTTCCAATAAGGACTAGACAACTTTAAAATGCAAACCATTTAAGATATTTCAAAAACTTTATTATCGGCTTGAAGTACAATCAAAACATTTATGACTGGAACTCGACTTCGTTCATATGGCCACCGCGGACCCAGTTTTCAACGACTCGGCCACTCATTTCCGCAATGGCCGCTATTTCGCGTTCAATGTTGGCTTCGAGCTCTTCCAACGTCGTCGGCTTGTTGGCATAAACCAATGACTTAACGTAGCCCCACAGAAAATAGTCAAGCGGCGTTAAATCGCACAAACGAGGCGGCCAATTGACTGAGATAACACGCTCACCATACTTACTATTCAATAAATCGATTGTCGATTGTTGAAGCCACATGTCGTCCAAGTCCATATCTTCCAATTCGGGCCAAAAATAATCGGTAATCATGGTGCGATAACGCTGACCATTCGCAGTAACGTGACGACGAAAAAATATGGCCCAATAACGCCGCCGGCACATGTGGATTTTCACCCGACCAACAACGCATATTTTGCTTACTGACGAACCCATTGAGCCAAATATGAGATTCGTCATCATGGCGCATCTTCTCCAGAATCCAATCGGAGAACGTACGTCGCTTCAAATGGTCTGGTGAATCTCGTTTGCTAAAATACACTATCTATCTCCGGCTTAATCACTGGGCATTGCGCCATCGGAACGAAGAAAGAATTAAATATGCACAATGCACTCGAACCATTAATCTCTTCTTTACTCTGATTCTAGCAGACACAAGGCATGGATATACACCAGTGCTGCATCCGGACTATACACTTTACCAAAAAGCGAATGCCACCAACTATTCACTATGCCTTCTTCAACCGAATTATAGTAAAATTAATCTATTCCAATCGCATAAGCCATTACATGTGGCACCCAAGGCATTTAATTCATCATAACACGCCTGTCTCGTCTTCTTTAAAGAAAGCGTTTCCATTTGAGACCATTTATATGCGAAAACTGGAAAAGCAATAAAAAATACTACGCTCCCATGCAAGAGTTTCTCCCGAAACAATAGAAAACAAAATATTTTATTTGATTTCATTGATAGAAATCTAAATGATAAAGAGTCAACTGACAACTTTTTTTGGCACCGCTAATGAGCCATATCCTCAGACAGCAGCAGTCAGTTTCATGACTAACGAACATGGAAGACTGCCATTACCTGGAAGATACTTTTTCCGGGTTGAGGTCTTTTCCTTGGCTTCGATTTACAAGTTATATAAAAAGAAATAAATTCCATTTCACAATCGAATGCTTATGCAAATGTTGGGTTCAATTTGCACTCTTGAGTACAAGGGAGTTGTCACCTTTTTTTAGTCAAATTAGTTGGCTAAATACATTCTGTTCAGTTTCTCCTATCGTGCGTATCCAAACGATGCACGAGGTTAATTTACATTGTTATACCCAAAAAGAAAGTAGTAAGTTGCTAATTAAAAATCCATGCCGTCATATTTATATACTTGTACCTATAACAATCGGACTAAAAATCCACACTTAATTGCAATCAAATTCAAAGTATCTAGAGACTTGTTCTCACCATTTTCATACCGCAAAGATTCATTGGAATCAAGTGAAAGCATCCATAGATTAGCAAGATTACATGACTAGCCAACTGCAGATGGGAGGGAAAAGAAAACTCTTCTTTGGATAAGATATAATCCAACACAAACCACAGAAAATAAAAAAAAAACTAACAATTTTCCTTTGTCAGTCGTAAATCTAAGTTACATCTAGCGATGGCTTTGAGTTGCTTTGGGTCTTGTGAAAGATTTGAATAGAGTTGCAAATTTTTCGCTTGAAGAGACGAATTAAAGTGAAAGGAATTATGACGAATTTGTAAACGAATTTAGATGATGAATTTAATTTACAAAGATGCCGCCTCTAGTGGTATTATGTCATTCGAGAGATCCTCCAATGAAGTTGTTTAAATTTTTGTAGCCTCTGTTCATCTTCTCGATTGCTGCTTAGTAGATTACGGAGCACAGTATTTAAGAGTTTGCGCAATTTTAAAGAGAAGTTGTATTTAAATTTTAAAGATCTTCAGAATGGGTTCCAATCATTTGCATTCAATGTGCAATGGAACAAAATTTAACGAAAAGAATACTGTGAATTACAATGGAATGCAAACTACAAAAGTTATCCATAAATCATTTATGAACGACTTAAGGACCCAAACCTTATCCAATTCCTTTTTCTTCTTTGCGCTTTCAATCATGTGTTCATATTCTCTAGGGAGTTCAATAATTCAGTATAATTTCGATAGGTGGCAATGCAAGTCTCAATTTATTGGCGCTCTGCTCTACTAGGAGTCCTAACGTCTATTTCGTTAAGTTAGGTTAGGTTTATTGGTGCTCTGCTACTAGGAGTCCTTACAAGCTTAGACCAACAAAACATGAGCCAAAAGGACGCCAAAGCTTGGAAAGTCAGTGAAAGACACCACATCAAAAAGGGTTCATAAAATTCATGATGATCCATGACAAAGTTGTCAGCGGGATGGGTTCGGCAATGTACTCTAAGCGAAGAACGCCTCTGCCTTAACATTGGAATGCCGGTATTCATATTCTCTAAGGAGTTCAATAATTCAGTACAATTTCGATAGGTGGCGATGCAAGTCTCAATTTGACCGATGTCTTAATTGTTAAGATTGGCGCTCTGCTCTACTAGGAGCCCTTACAACCTTAGACCAACAAAATAAGGTCCAAGGTCAATCAGTAAAAGACACGACATCAAAAAGGGTTTATAAAATTCATGATAGGTCTGTTTCCACACTTTGTGCACTAAAATTCGCAGCTTGTCATATTTCTAAGAGTGGGGGTAAAATTCTCTCAGAGAAAGGCAAATCTCCAAAAAAGTGCGGGAACGGGTTGAACAAAAAAGCTGCCCACTTTTTAGTGAGCATATTTTGTCAGCCAACAACAACACAACCATTTGACAGAACTCATACTTTTGCAGCATGGGAAAATTTCTTACTCTCTCGTGAGCGCTCTCTTCTTTCAAAAACAAAACAAAAAGTTTTGACTTACGGGAACAGAAAATAGCTATTTTTCGTTAAAATCCGAAGCTTTTCGTAGTTTTAGTCAATTCGGGGGAAAACCAAATGATTCATGACAAAGTTGTCAGCGGGATGGGTTCGGCAATGAACTCTAAACTAAGAACGCGTATGAGTTATTCACTACTTTATCGCACCAGAGTAGAGTATGACATTTGGAATGGAATTGAACTTTTTTCGTTCCGCAAAATTCTCAGAATTTCTCAGATATCAGCAGGAGGAAAGCACAGTAAGGCTAATAAGTGGGCTAGACTCTCTTCGGCAGTATTTTTTGTCAGTTTTTTTTTTTTTTGCGGGCTCATTAAATTTCACAGATCACCCAAAAACTTATGCATAATTTTGCAACAAACTGACCGCCCATCATCATAAATCAAATTATGACAAAACAACTTCGCAAAATACTAAAATTTGAGCCTCGTAACATGTGTATTCGTTTTAAATCAGACATTTACACAACATAATTTTGTAAATAAATTAATTACAATGTCATAAGTAGCAGCAGTAATTTCAAGACTAATTTCATTTTTTATTTGTGTACCCAGTGGTCCGTGTGGCGCACCCAACAAATAAAAATAAAATTATGTGGGCAAGATATAAGTGCTTTACATCAGTTGTCACGAATTCGAAATCGTAGATACACTTTGTGGTTACCCCGAAAAAATATGTACGTTAAGTGCGACATTATGTTGCAAATAATATTAATTTTCAAGGGTACTTTCTCTGAGACGAACAACAGCTAATTATACTTTGAAATTATGTGCAGCACTCTGAGTTGAGAAATGGTTTCATTTTTTTTTTTCTTTTTTAGGACGTATCTGGCAGAGTAGTATTAATCACTGGCGGAGGAGGAGGTGTCGGACGTCTCTTGGCGCTAAATTTCGCAAAACTTAACGCTAGAGTTGTTATATGGGATATCAATCATGAAGGTAAGAAATTTGATTTAAAATATTCTGACAAAATATGTACCAAGAAGTGAATGAACTTAAAGTATGTATACACAAATAGAAAATATTTACAGCAATCGAAACTAATTGTATTAATTTGCAAAGCAATTAGCATGTTTAACTGACAAGAAAAAATATTAGGTATGTACACAAATTAGATTGCGAATATCTGTGACTGATGGTTTGGTGATGAGTACTCGTGTAAATGAAGAAGAAATTATTTAAAATGCATATTCGTGATTTGAACGTTGCCAGAGAGGTGCTTGGGTTGATGAGGTATTCGGGTTGACCAAGAAAAAGACTTCCGCCGCACTCAGAGCTGACCTATTGTATTACCTTTAGGGGAAAGAAAAGTAAAGCATAGAATGTCTAAAAACTACTCGTGAAGTACTTTCTTATTTTCAGAGCATACAAACCACCCTAAGGATCTGGTGAAGATCAGCAACTTGCCGATGTCTGCGCTAGAGAGTTCTTCTAGATTTTGGAAAAAGTATTTGCCGAGGAATTAGTTTCTGGAATCCAGGAATCCATGGCATTTTCAAAGGAGAAGTTGGTGGTGTCCTCTACACCTTCCTCATCGCTGCATCCTCTGCAGAGTTTTTCTTCCTTTTGAAGCATTTTTTCATTATGCACCGCAGAGTGTTATACTTACTTACTGTTACTCCCTCCAACTCATTCCTAAAGAGCACAATTCCTCCTCGACTGTTCTGCGCCACGTTTGCCTAGGGCGTCCCGCTGTTCTGCCTGCTTGGGTGAGAGGATTCCACTGCATAGCGTATTTCGCAATGGAATTGTCTTCGCGCCGTAGGGTGTGTCCAATCCACTGCCACTTTCTCCTTCATATTGTAATGTTGATAGGTTCCTGGCCCGTTCTCATATAAACGTTCTTAAACACTTATTTACGAAGACTTGCAGCCTACGTGTGTTAATGGTATCTACTTTCTAGGTGCTGCCCCATAAAGCAACACCGATTCTACGTTTGAACAGAACAGTCGCAGCATGGTTCTTAAGATGATTACATTGCTTTTCCAGATGGTGGACAGAATGCCGAACGCAGCTTTGGACTTCCTGATTCTGCTGCACACATCTAGTTCGGTGCCACCACGATTTGCCGAGACCACACTTCCTAGATATAGAAAGTTGTCAACTCTCTCCACTTCCTGTCCGGCTATGTTAAGCTGGGCGCTAGTATATGAAGTACTCAGGGCTTTTGTTTTGGTTGTGTTAATTTTCAGTCCCACTTTGTTTGCCTCAGCTTCTAGATTCTTGACCATAAGATGGAGGTCCATTATCCGATGTGAAAGTAGACAACATCAGCGTAGTCTAGGTGTTTAAGGTAAGATGTCATAGTCCAGCGAATTTTATGGTTTCCTTTCGTCAATGCTGCACGGAGAACATCACTGATAACCACTAAAAATAACAGAGGTGACAGTATGCATCCTTGAGGTACTCCGCTTTGGACTTCAAATTCTTCTGACACCTTGCCATTGTGTAAGACGTGACACTTACTGCCATCATACGTAGCCATAGCTATGAGTTTTTCTGGGATACCTCTCTTGCGCAAGGCCAATCAGATAGCATCTCTATTCAAACTGCCGAAGGCCTTCTCGAAGTCGATAAACGGCAGATGTAGTGGAGGTCTGTACTCAACGCATTGCTCGATTATGATCCGTAAGGTGTTAATGTGGTCCATGCAGGAGGATCCAGCACGAAAGCCTGCTTGTTCGACGTCGAACCTTATCCTTTCCAGAATTATTCTTGCAGTTATTTTGGCTACGGCTGGCAGAACACTTATATGTACAATTCATCAGGTTTCCCTCTTCTCCACTCCAGCGGAAACTCTTCGCTATCTAGAGTGAGAGTTATGTCTCGTAAAAATCCCCACGAGAATGGAAAAGTATCGTGTGTCCTTACGCAGGTCTCGGTCTCACGGTTCTTGCTTTATCGAAGGATGGCCATAGCCTTGCAATGTTACAAGTTTCCATGGAATCCCACCTTTAGTTCACCTCTCTTGTGGCTAGTTTCCCTGCTTCAAGCCGGAGAAACCAGGGAGGGATTTTGACTTACTAAAGAGGCTGAGGCTGAAAAATGAAAGCCAACAAAGCAGAGGAAAATTAAAAGAAGTTTTGACAAGGCATATGACCAAAAATTCACCACAAAATCTACTGGCAGTATAGATGTTTGATCATTCATCAAAAACATTCAAAAGTCTGCCTCATCCGGGATCCCAAGGCTACAAACTCATTAGACAAAGCCAATCTATTTGCTGCATGACTTGCAGTCAGTCTCTGAGCTTGAATTTTCTATAGGACAAGTCCACTTTCGCAATAAATACCTTACACTGACTAATCTGGGCTTAATTTACATATAAGGTATTCATTCACCTAAAGCTGGCATTCAAAGCCCACATCTTGTGTACTCAGGACCATCTTGCACATTCTAAATATCCACGATAAAATGCCAAATAATACTGAACAAAAATATTATGACAGATTAACACAACTCATGCGTTATCTGACAAAAAATGCATAACCAAAAAATTAGCTTTAAATGAATCACCCTTTACTTATTTAGTAGTCAGTACTATCTTCGCCTCACATACATATGTCAGCTAAAACTAGTCCAAAATGTTTTAGAATAATTACAGTCGCCATTTCCTCGGCAAGTCCTTTTATTTATACTCCGTCTTAAGGCCGATTCTGCACTGCTTAACACTGACAAACAAATCTACCTAAATTTTTATTTTTAATTTTTTGAGCACTTTTACATTAATTTTTTACCTTTCTTCTTCAACAGCTCTTAAGACCACCGTCGACCTCCTGTTTGCCCACGGTTTCACATGCAAGGCATACGTCGTTGATATATCTGATCGTGAGCAGGTGTACGAACGAGCTCAACAGACCAAAGACGAAATCGGCGAAGTCGAAGTCCTGATCAATAATGCCGGAGTGGTTTGCTGTAAGCCATTTTGGGATCTCCCCGATAGGGTGATCCAAAACACCTTCAACATTAATATTATTTCACATTACTGGACCGTGAAAGCATTCCTTCCCGAAATGATGAAGAATAATCGTGGTCACATTGTGACAGTTGGCTCGGTGACAGGTCTTATGGGGTGCTATGGCTGTTCTGATTATAGTGCGACAAAATTCGCTGCCAATGGCTTCCACGAAAGCCTGTACACTGATCTTCGAACACATGGTTACGATAATATAGGAATGACTCTGATTTGTCCGTATTACATTAATACGGGCATGTTTGCAGGAGTAAAACCAAGGACATTCGCAATGTTGGAACCACAATACGTTGCCGATGAAATCACAAAAGCAATGCAACGCAATGCTGTTTGGTGTGTCCTGCCGAGCCATATAAGAGCTTTAACTCCATTTAAATGGTAAGAATCAGGGTTAAGATCCTTTATAAATTTCTTGTAATGTAATTCTTTCAGTTTTTTGCCATCGAAAATGTGCTGGGAGATGATGTCACGGGTGATTCGAGGACCCGAATCTATGATGATGTTCAAGGGTAGAGGCAAAGTTGCAGCTGGTTAATGGACGAGGAGCTTCTTTAAAATTAAATTAGTTGGTGTAAATTAGGTTTCAAATTTAAGGGGATTTCAAGTTTGACTATTTCGTAAATATTTTATGAAAGAATAACTTTCTGGGGAAAGACTGTTTAGATGCCAATGTTGGCAGTTTATAAATACTAAGGGGATCTTAAATTATAACAAATGCAATAGTTTGAAAATTAATTATCAAATAAAGTTAAAAAGAAAAACCTTTGCTATAAATATTTACTAGATGACGGAAGAGGTAAATTCTTGGCTTGCGAATTTAGCTTCTTTAAGTTCTGCCAACGTTACGAAAATACTCGTATCTATCATCATTTTATCGTCTTCCTCTTGCTCTAGACTCTAACTTATTAGCAGCTATTACCAGAGGAGACAAAGGTTGATGTCGGTTTCGTACCAACTATTGGCTTCTAAGTTTACCTGCATCGCATCGCGTAGGCCTAAACAAAAAAATGGTCTTAATGGAACTTATTCGAATGGATAATGAGACAGCAGAATGAATGATCGAGAAACCGTCGGACGAGAAAAAGTGGGAGGAAAGACAATGCCAACTGGACAAAAGTCCGTGGGACGAGAAGCAAAAGAGGAACAAAGGACTGTCTAGAAGCGACACTTTATTGAAGAGATAGTTAAAGAAGGATTAAATATGATTCCAGTAGCATTTACTGGTTATTTTTTAGGAGAATGTATTATAGCCGAAAAGGTCTTAAAAACAAAATTGCACTCAATGGTTTAATATGGTCACCTTGCCTAAGATATGTTTCAAGGATAGACAGAACAGAGATTTTATAAATGATTCATTAAGAGACTCTTTTTTACCATCGATTTTTTGATAGATGACGCATGAATTGTATTAACCTGTCAATGTATTTTTATTCAATAATGTTTGGCATTTCTTTTTGGAGTTCGAAACAGGTTCTACAAATCATTTATCTGTATTAAGAAAATTAGTGTTCTACGAAGAATGTATTTCATACACTTAGAGCGACTTATGGTCTACACATAACACTTAATGGGTACGCCAATAAGTAAAATTGACATATTTAGGCTGAAGAGAAACCCAAAGATATTGCAGACCAACCTTACATCCAGACAGAGAAGCGGTTTGGGGAGGTTTATGAGCTAGTGGGATCAGCGGTCCATATTTCTTCAAGAACGGAGCCGGCCAGAACCATGGCTTTATTGTGAGACCAATTCTACAGCTAATTACGGACTGGTGAAATGGCTATCTAGGCCGTATAATATCATAACTCTTTTTACTTTTTGCAAAACCTACATAAGCCGGGTACGATTGAGGAATTGGAAGCCAACATTACTAGCCAACATACATTCACCAATTACCACTCGAAATTGTCAAACGCGTCATCAAAAAGTGGTCAGTTTCGGCCAACATTTGAAAGAATGATCTTAAAAGAAATAAATGTCATGAATAGTTCTTTTGTTTGGTAATATAGATAACTCAATAAAATTAAACTTTTTTATATCTTTTTACTTTTGAAGAAGATACCTCTAAATAAATCACCCATTATACCCAATCTTGGAGATTCTCTGCCTTATACACATCTGCCTTTCATTCTGTTCCAGGGCTCAATACTTACAGTTTGGAAAACTAAGTTTATTGCCATCTGCGACAGCTTGTTCTTTTTGGTGTAGGATTAAATTTAACTATCCATCATCAGGGATACATTTATTCTACTACGGCAGCAGAATACTACAGAGTGTTGGTCATAGCCGCCCGATATTCTGAGAGTCAATCGCTGACCTGTTAGTGCTTCTACTTGGACATTGCTCTTCATTGCTCGACTTCAGTCTCACGTTTTTTTTTTCCAAAAATATGTGCTATTAGACGAACGAAAATAATAAAAAAGATATCCGCCCCCGGGTGGACTCGAACCACCAACCTTTCGGTTAACAGCCGAACGCGCTAACCGATTGCGCCACGGAGGCCATGTCAAATGGATAGCCAATAATTCATGACAATACCATTGACAGAAAAGCTATAAAGCTCTTAGCTTAAAACTCAATGGAATCTTATAAAGTTTTTTTACAGGGTGATTCAGTTTATAATAGAGAGCAGGGTGCAAGAAAGAAATTTTTATTACATACATATTTACTGGTAAATACATACTACAAAATTATATACATCTTGTGTTTTTCTCCTTACTCATAATTTTAATAAGAAAATGAGCAAATCCACAATGGCGTCCTAAGTAAAGGTACATTCATAGCTCAGCGAACTGCGAACACGAACGAGCGAATATTTGTCAGTTTTTGGTGGCGCGAATGTGGATTGCGTTCTACATCTGTGGATTGTGAATAGAATTTGACAGTTCGCAAAAATTATTATATTAAAATAGATTGTTAAAATCGTTAATGGACAGTTCAGATAACTCAACGGCGAGCAAAGGGGCCATTCAGTGGCTCTCTAATGAGTACGAGATGACTTACATAGGTATCGCGAAAAATATGGCAAGGCCAGGCTCAAAAGAAAGCTTCTCAGATCCTTCCGTATCGTGGGTTCGGTAACTTATTGACGTTCTTATGGCGAATTTGGCTTTGCAAAGCATCCTAATCCTAGACCGTTTTTCGAGATTACATTCAATAGAACAATACTTTTCCAAGATGTGTACATTTAGCACCATTTTGTTTGAACTATGTAAATTTCACCTAATTGTGGCCAAAAATAATCATTCAACATTGACCATAACAAGGCGGTCATTTTTATCGACGAAAAAATACGGTCCAATCACACCTCCAGCAGGAAATGCACACCACGCGAAACTTATCCTATATTATAGTTGCAAGTTAAATCCAGTACGAAAAAAAAATTATCCGCCCCCGGGTGGACTCGAACCACCAACCTTTCGGTTAACAGCCGAACGCGCTAACCGATTGCGCCACGGAGGCGATGTGAAGCAACTCGAGAACAATGCTGTCATTTCAACAAAGTCTATGTTGCACAAATAAATCCAAAAAGTACAATTTTTATAGCAATTATAATCAAAGCCTAAAATTCAAGGCCACCTAGCAGTTATTGAAGATATGTGTGCTGACGAGCTGTCTTTTTATTTCGCTACGAAACTTCATAATAGTGATAATTTAGTTGATTGCAGCTTGAAGATGACAGTACGATTTTTATTAAGCCTGGGACTTACGAATTTGAAATTATGTAGGTACCTTTGAACTAGTAAACGTCAAAAACAGATTCAACAGCAGACATATTTACATGCATTTTCAATTTTATAGATGTTTTGACAGGTAGTACTTTTTCTTGACGTTTGTTCATAATAGACTTTACAGTAGTCTGAATTAATTATACAATAAAGAAAAAAAACACAATTTCTTATTTTATAATTTATTATTAAACATTTACGAACATACCTATTTAAATTTATATATACATAATATGATTTGAAATACTTATTTCAGTCATAATCAGGTTCCTCCTTCTCAACAAAAATAACTGGAGACGACTCATTTACGACTCGCTGTTCGATGTGATTGATTATAACCGAGTCTCGATGCAATGCACCCAATTGGCCCTCAAAAATAATCTCAGCTATTGCTCTCTTCGCGTAAATCTGTTGTTCACGATTCATCTTTTGCAATTCCGAAGCCCATGCTTTCCCGATCTTGTCGAATTCACTTTCTTGTGCCGCAATGCAAGGACACGACGAACAGATGTGTGCATCACGATCCTGCTGTAGACGTTGGTTTTTACGTGGCGGAGGAGGATCATCATCTTGTTCGGGTTGATATTTGCTTTTATACTGACTGATGTATGAACTTTTGAATGATTTTTTATGGAAAATTTTTTGCTTTTTTACTAGCGGGGCTATAGGTATCTGGACTGTTGGTTGTGATGGGCCGGCGATAGTAGTAGTGCGTGGGGTAGAGCTTGCAATAGGATCTGAAGCTGGAGGTTCAGAAGGAGTAAAAATTCCAGCGGTTTCTGTAGTGGTGACAGGAACCGAAGCTGTATTCTGAAAAAAATAAATAGGCAAAAGTTTAACAGTGTTAATTTCAGGAAGTTTATATGTATAAATCTTTGATTTGGAAAGATTCAATGAACTCCGCTTTCAAAAGAAAATACTATACAAACTTTTTTTTGTATAGTTTTTCTAAATAAACAGCGAATTTTTATGAAAACCTGTTCGAGTAGTTTTTCACAGAAGACCGTGCTTACGGGAGAGTGAGAAATTTCCCCTTTCTGTAGATTATAGTGAGAGAAATTTGGTTTATGAAAACTGTCAAATCATCAGTAACCCGTTTGATAATAAGTCTGTTCCCGCACTGACTAAAATTACGAAAATCTACAAAAGTTTACGAAAAAAAGTGAATTTTATTTTGCAGTAGCGGGAAACGAACAGCTATCTGTTGACTGTCGCAATCAGACGTTAAGAGTGCGCGAATTGGGAAACCAAAAAGTGGTCCATTTTTTAAACATATGTACTATGAATGCAACAAACAAATTAAACAATGCATGCAATTTTAATGTATGTAAGCAATGCATAATGCACAAGCTAAATAAGAAATATGAAAAATAAAAAATATAATTGGTAGAAGTCCCAACACTAGCCGCATTTGTTTTGACATATAATATTTTGACGTCTAAAAATTAACACCAAAATAAACTAAAGTTCACGTTTAGGTTTGTTCAGTTTGACAACCTCTCATAGGTAGATGAACTCAATGTGATTTCGAGGAGGTTTTGTCTCCCACTTTTTGAATTTGTCAATCTGAGAATTTTAGTGCAAAAAGTACGCCAACTCCCCGGGCCTAGCACACACATCACAAGACAGTTGTTGGCGAAAATCTTGCAGCTACTTTTAAAGGACATATTACGTACCATTTCATTTTTGCTATCCAAATCACAGTGTTCCTGATTTAAAGTTTCATGGTCCTTTAAAAATGCCAACAAATCAAAATACCACAATGTGGTGCTGTAAAATCCATTACCAGCAGCATTTTTATGATTTTCTTTTATTTTATTTAGCTCACGACGATAACTACATCTTAGACTATTTACTTTCCTGCGCACAATTTCACGATTTGCCTTTGGTTCTATTATTTTAAGTTTTTCAACAAGTTTTTCATATGATTGATTTTTTAAATTACGATTTTTATAACAGTCACTTTTAACATTCCAAAGTGCTGGCAGGGATTCATAAGTTTTAATGAAATCCGTCCAAAATACTTTCGAACCGCCAACAACTGGGGACATTTTTTTGATTGTTGTTTCTTAAGAGGGAATACCTTCCTGTGTGATGTATTTTGTAAAACTAAAGAAACAATTCACAGGGCTATTTCAACTTAATTAATATAGTCTATACTCTATAGTGCTGCATGCACATTTCGTGTTAAATTATACTTTTTTTTCTTACGGCTAAGTATGCGCATACGAAAACAATTTTATTCTTTGTTTTTATAAAAATACCTACCCACAGAATAGAGTACTTTGTCGGTTTTGTTTTATTATCTATCTATTATTTTCAATTCTATAAATAAATAAGCTAAAGCAGTGCACTTTTATTTTTAATTAAGTACACACATTCGTTATAATAAACAAAGATTAGACCACAAGTAGGTAGTCTAGAAACTAGAGGGGAACAATCAAAATGATTATGAAGAAGATTAAAAAGCAAAATACTATTGAATTGGTATTTGTTACAATAATTGTATTTGTAGTACTTTTTTATGGCACATAAATATTTATTTTCTTTCTTCTTGAATCACTGCGACACTGCGTCTGTCTGTGCATATAGCAGTACATTACAGGCCTTTGGAGGCATTCCATCCCACGAGGTTTGTCAAATCGCAAGCATGAACTCCAAATTTGGAAACAACATAGGTAATTGTGATTGAAAATGGTATTTTAGTGGTTACCGATTCGTTGTAAGTACTTGTTGCTTGAAATCGAACAAATCAAAAAAATAGTGTAATGGCAAATGGGCTTTAAGCTGTCAAACGCGCAGCGAAGTAATGCCCAATTCACAATGTCGTGCTTTGCCATTGAGTAGAAACAATGGGCTCCTATGGGGCAATCCAAAATGTTACCTCAGGCGTTTCCAACGTCTTAGATCGTATATATCGTAAACTCCACCTCAACGTCTGAGTAGGGTTACTCTCTTGTCTGCTTTCTCGCACTTTTGACAGCTACTGGCTATTCTTCTAAAAGAGAGTAGATTTCTTCTCTTCCTTCTGCGTCGGATTTATATATTTGAGGTGTAAGTAAACAATACTTAATTTCTTTCATAACCTTACAATGCGCCACTTCTCTGAAGCGACATTATGAATTGCAAAATTTTGAAATCGTGCTTATGACGGAAGTGAAGTCGGTGAAAAGCCCATTAAAGCATGCGCGCGCGAACTCAGCATTAAGAATTGTGTATTAAACTGTGACACTCGTGACGAAGTAATACCTCTAGTAGGACGCTGAGGACGAGTTTATGATATCGATGATCTAAAGCCCCATAAGAGCCCATTATTTCCATTCAATATGTGAAAGCAGGTCTGCGCGTACGCAACATGGTGAATTGTCTTTAAAGCCGATATATCCGATACTTTTTACAGTGAATACGCTGCCTTGACTTAACTCATATCAAGCGTCTACTGTATCTCAAAGCAAAAACATGTTAATAATACATATGTACATAATCTCTTAGTACATTGGTATAGTAGGTATGTACTAAAGTAAACGAACTTACAGCTTCTACAGAACATGTATCTGCATCGCATCCAGGAATTAGAGACAGTGTACGATGTTTACTCATAATGTGTTTTTTTAAATTCGTTACACTAGTTTTATATGATAGTTTAGCATTGCACAATTTACACATTGCTATACCTGCATTCACTTTTGTAAAATGATTCCACAGATAACTAGCGACCATTATTACACAATTTAACTGTTCAGCACAATTCACAAATCTATTCAAGGTTCAACTAGTAAACGAGAAACAAGACTAAAACACAATGCGACACGAATGCATTCTACTAACCATCTTACATGTCGCTCACAGCCAGCAAAAGCAATTTCTCACTCACAGTGATCAAATCACAGGCCGTTTCTTTTTTTTCTTCTGTTTTTGTCGACATTCAAACCTCTCACTCAACAGTAGTTGCTACCCAGTCACATCCACATCCACCGTTTTCACACCCCACCCCATACACGCATGAAGAATGAACCTATCTTATAAAATTATGCTGCTGCTAATGACAGCTCATTTTATAATATCGCTCGCTGACAGTGATTGTTTTTAAAACTCTCACAGTGACTAAATCGCCACTTGTGTTTATTTGCACATTTCTTCTTTCAATGTTCTTCACTGGTGTAGATTTGTGCAGAGAGCAATCAAACATTTTTTTGTGTTGTTTACTTGTTTTACTCGCATTTCTTTTTGTGACCTTGCCATGTTTTCGTTTTTTGCGAGAGGCTGTGAGAACGTAATGGAATATGAAACAGTAAGACAGGGTGACGGCTAAATTATTATTACCTATTTAGTTATTTAAATTTTCTTTTGTCCCAATGTTCTTTTCTTTATCTTTTCTCGAACTGTTTCACGCTTTATTAAGCTACTAGTTTACCTATGCTCGCCTTAGTGCATATTCAAAGGCTCATGAATCAGTTCTGCATTTTACTGCCTTTGGCAATACTTTTATTCAACGAATACTTAGCATGTGGAACAACTACGCACTCAAAGATTCATGAATACCAACACCATGATGATTCTTTTTCCTTTCTTTTAATTCATGATTCTTACTCGTTTGTTTTCTGTGTACGTGAGTCTGCGAAAGGCTCGATTTTTAGCGAATGATTCACAATGTCAAATGAATGGATTTACGCAATTCGCTGGTATAAAGTTAAACGATCACATTAAAAACTTTCAAACGTCATTTTCACCCAGAACAATGAATGGCTCACCGTCGGAAGAAACCGAATCATTCGCTTCACTTTCTACTAATTCACCGAATTTCAGGTTTAAACAATCTTTATCGCAGTTTATTTGACGCTATATATTCGTTGAAATTTTGGGGATTTTTGCACACCGGTACTTCTGAGCACCGAGTCAAAAGACTGAAAAGTTCAAAAGTTGTTGTTCAGTGACTCTGTACAGCACAGTCCATCCAGAAAATGACAGGCTTTTGCGTTCAATGAAAATAAATATCGTCCAAAAATGTTCCTTCTTTTTGTTCAATGAGTCTATACTGCACAGTACAGCACGCTCTTTTCTGCACCTACTTTTGGGGTAGAAAATATTCATGAGAAGTGTCATAACGAAAATTATTTCCGATTTAATACATTTGACTGCTAATAAGAAAAATGCTTTGGAATACGTTCTGACTCATTGAACAGGAGGTTGTACTTTTCTGTTCTAATCTGTTTTGATAGTTTTCACAAGCTTGTGCTGTTCTGTTCTGTGCTGTGCTGTGCTACTTTTTCAGTCACTAACCAAAGCTAATGTATGGTATAACAAGAAGACTACTTATTGGAATATTATTTTAAAGTACCCTCCCTTAATATAGAAGTATTCACTGACTTGACTTACTTGACTACTTGCTGATTGTTGTAGATCTGCTTGATCTCTAGCGTACATTTTTAAATGTTTCGACTTTATGTGACGAGTTAAATTAAATGGACCGCCGCCATTGTATGACAGTACTTGATTACATATGGAACATTGTGCTTTTCTGTTAGGTAATGCCGTAAAGTACTGCCATGCCATCGATCTTCTTTTGCTTCCCATTACACTGAAAATAAATTCCTCTATTAAGGCAAAAGTTTACTGTAAGTTATTTCAATTGATTTCGACTCGAAACAGTGCAATTGTTCTATGTATCTAATGCGATTCAGAGAGTACAAAGTTGCCTTATGGCTGTTTTTTACAGTGCAGGCTTAGTTAAGCGTACTACCGGCCATATACTACATTATAAGGGTAGTTTAGATAAACCTCGGATTGAGTGTCATTGTGAACCTTTTATGGAATTTTTTCATAAAAAATAATCGAAACTCAACTTTTTTAAACGCATCGATAAATATTTTGCTGGACAACCATTCGCAGCCAAAAACAAACGAACATACTGCTAGTCTTTATACGACTACAATAATCCAAAAAGTGGCATCTCTTTTATTTATAGAAGACAATAATATTTTCTCTTTAGATACATTCCACATTGCAAATTTAAGAGAAAACGTGGATTCTATTTGAATTCTTCGAAATACAACAATCAATCATAGCAAAATCACTTTACTGTGCTGAAGCTGACGTATACATATTCATTTTTAGCAGCACATTTGGATAAAACACTTCTGAGTCGAAAACCATTGTTCTATTTAAGTTGCATAAACAAAGATAAAATAAACACTTACTTCATTGGTTTATTGTGTTTAGATGTAAGTAGATACTTGAAAGGAAATATTCACTGAATTTTTTATTTGACGAACTCGCGTTCTGACTGATTTGAAATGCCTTAGCGCACATACTGACTCAAAAGAGGTGACGTGTTGTTTTGTTTGCTGTTCACATGAGTCGAGAGCGAGACAAGTGAGGTATGAGTTGTATCAACATAATTGAAAAGTTTTTGAAGAGTCAAATTGAAAGATACATGTGTACAGATACTTACAGATACATGGTCTTTGCGAAGTAGAAATGAAGTAGAAGCGATTTGTTTATTTCACAAATCCTCTGGTAACCGATATACTTCTCCATTTGATGTGTTATCTTTTGCGACGTGCAAAGTGAAAGGTTCTTTATAAATATACATATGTACATTTAGTTTCAGCAACAATTTGTTTAGTGTTTTGAGACGGGTGTTCATTGTGACGCAAGACACGAATATTTCAAAAGTAGATCAAATAGTATCGACATGTACATACATTTATGTACAAGTACTAGAACTAAGTTAATCAACAACCTCAACACTTATTAGGTACTATAACCCATCAAACACTGTTCAAAGGTAAATTTCTATTGAACAACATATTTGGGGATTCAGTATTTAGGTACAATAATGTCTCCTATCTTTTATCTTATATTATTTCATTTTAATCTGTTGAATTACTAAGTATTCATAACCAACATGGACCACTTACCTCAATGAAATCCATCTCATTAGATTCGTGAACATTTTCAGCTTTTGGACTCAATGATGCTTCCTTCATCCATGGTATGGTAAACGTAAGACGATTCTTACACTCAAGTATGCTATTATATGACGACAGGTGTTTTTTATGTAAATGCCTTTTTAAATTACCAATCGAACCTCCTTTAATTGATATTGCCGCTTGGCATAATCCACACATCGCACTATCGGCTGATATTGAGCTAAAAAAATTCCACAACAGGCTTCTTTTTTCCATGGATCTTTTGGAACAAAAGAGACATGTTAAAATTTGTTTGACTGGTCAATAATATTCATAATCTTTAAGCCATGATTGGAAAGATGTTTTTGGACAAGCAACAGTGGTGTTCGATTTTTAGACAGGTGGGAAGAGGAAGTGTGTCTCAAGAATTCTAAGTATGTTTCGTCAAGGCTACATCAATCAGAATCAAAAATTATATTTTAATACCGAGCAAAGAACTTGACAACACATAAAAGTACAACATAAAAGTTCGGATGAGTGCGATATTTGTATTAGCGAGACAATAACTTTGTTCACTGACTAAAAAAGTAGCACAGAACAGGACAGAAGAGCACAAGTTTGTGAAAACTATTAGAACAGAAAAGTATAACCTCCTGTTCAATGAGTCAGAACGTATCCCAAAGTATTCTTCTTATTAGCATTCAACGGTATTAGATCGCAAATAATTTTCGTTATAGCACTTCTCACGAATGGACTGTGCAGTACAGAGTCATTGTACAAAGCTAATGCTGTATGTGGATATACGACTCGGTAAGTGTCGTACGTGTACCTACGACTATACGCATTTTTTGGCCAAAACGCATCTCAGGATTCGTCAAATTTTCTCAAACGAGCCCATAGCATATGGCAGAGAAGCAACATAGCAATTTCTGAAGAGTTATGAAGAGGTGAGGTGAAGTTGAGAGGTAAATAACATACATTTTTGTAGAACCTAAGACTGTATGTCGTATCCGAAGGGCAGATTTATTGTGGCTGTAAAAGTGGTATTGAAAAAATGTTACCAACAAGTTTTTTTGATCTCTGATTCTGAGTAAGAATCCGTTCACCAGTCTTAGAGCGCACATACACTCAATCAATGCATAAACAGCTCAGAAAGAATTTCAACATCTACATATGTACTTTTATATTTAACTTCTCGGAAGAAAATAACTTGGGATACTTTAGAATTTAAAATGGCAGACATTTTTTATAGAAAAATAATTAACCTTCCACCAAAAATGGCAACACTGCTCAAATAAATGAACAGCCAATTAATCTTAATTAATATTGTCTCCCCGATTAGGAAATGTTTCTAAGCTTGCCAATATTTTTCATAAATTTATTAGTACATATGCATGTGCGCTTTGTATCTACTAGTAGAATCAGGGTGATAGTAATAAGAAAAGAGATAAACACATAAACACCTTATGCTTGCCAAAGCACTCTTCAATCATGGAACTAGAAGAGTAAAAGTAAGTACATATTGTACCCCTATCACCCATATGTACATATGTATGTAGTTACTTTCGTTTCTATTTTTACTTACACTGCCTGCGGCGCCGTTGAAATACGTCGAGGCTTGGATTGAAAAACATTGTGTTTATTAAGTAAATGTCTTTTCAAATTAGCTTCATTTCGACCTTTAACCGAGTAAACTAATTGACATAAGTCACACTTGGCACTATTTGGCGTTAAAACACTGAAAAAGTTTAGCAGTTTGCTACCAATTTCCATCGTTCTTTAATAACACAAACCAAAGAGTACGTTGGACAAATGCACGTCTATCAGCAACGCTGACGAAAATGAACTAAAGTTCCCCCCAAATCAAACCATATAGTAGATATGCGATTTAAGAGGAACTAAACCTACATATGTATTTAGCTCAACGAACGAAACGTTCGGATTGGTATCCACCTACGAGTGAACGAAACTGTGTGAAAGACACAAAGAGTGAGAGAACAACGAATACTTTCCACAAGACTCTTTAAAACTGAACATTAGTTTGCTGAATTAAGAGAACAGAAAGAGAAAAGTAAAATTTTTAAGATGAGAGTTCCCACTTTGCTATCTTGCATGCATAATGATGTCTACAAATTGTATATAGCCTTGGGTATTCACGAATATATAAGTAAAAGCTATAAAAAAAATATATAAATCAAAACAAGAGGTTTAAACTATGATATTTGTTCACTTCAATACAGTCATCAATTTAGTCAAATAACAATAAAATCAACCCGTGTGTGGCTTTGTCATTTGATCGATTTGACGGTTGATGAAAAATCCGTTCGCGTACTTTTCGCACTAAATTTCGTAGATTATCAAATTTCAAAGAGTGGGGGGAAAATTCTCACAGAGAGAGCTAAATTACGAAAAAGTAAGCGAACGGGTTGAACAAGAAAAAATTTAAAATACTCTGCTTTGACAGCTTTGACAGTTTTCAAAAACCAGGGGAAATTTCTTACTCTCTCGTGAGCCCTCTTTTCTGCGAAAAACTACGAAAATTCTGCGTACGCGAACAGCTTTTCGTAAAAATTCGTAAATTTTCGTAAAAATTCACTGTTTTAGGAGGGTACGCGAACGGACCTTTTGATTTTTCAAACTAGCAAGTCACTTAACTCAATTGAATCATGTGTGGCGATGTGGGCTTTCCATGGCTTTCGAGAGTCTTCACAAATGTCAATGTCGTAATGACCGCAGACGTTATTTGCCAAATGATACCATTTCAGCTGATGGCTGAAGCGCTATTTTTGCTTTAGGACCGCCATTTAGCTACTACAGCATGCTTTTAACCATAGACAAAATAAAACCTATAGACGGTCGTCTTTACGTTCCCCTGCCGAAAGTGTTGTAAGGTACGCCGAGTTTAAATTTAATATCTGTGAATACATGTGAAAGAACGTGCGAACAAGACGTAACTATAAAAACAATCGTGGTGCCCCTTTTTTCCTTTTGCACACCACATTTTCAGCAGATTTTCAGATTAGTTTGTCTATGCCTTTAACACACCACGTAGCTCAAGAAAAATAACCAAAATAAAACTCAGATTTTCACTACAGATGTATCCACAACTGATAACAGAGATTCAGATATTTAAACGAAGTGGTACACTCTACAAGGCCGCCAGCAGAAGTCCTAGTATTCGCAGAAGTGGTGCGAAGTCTGCTGCAGTACTGACTAAACTTATGAACTTGACGAAAAATATGAAAATTCGGTTTCTGTACGCCAACATTTTTTAAGTTTTTCACAGAAAAGTTTAAGGAATTTCTTACGGGAAATTAATTGTCATTAGTTGGCGAAGCAGAAATAACTGATCCGATTCGTATGGCAAGATCTCTTTTATGTAAAACTGCAAACGTTTCTCCGTATTCTAACAGGTTTAAAGGTCCATTCATAAATCATAATTTTTTCTATAAAACGATAGCTAAATTAAGCTTTCTTGTTTGGTAATAGTAAAATTAGCAATTGTTTGCCTTTAAATGTGCTAAAAATGATTTATTCGTGTTTCGCTGGTCGCTGAGCTGTGAATGAACCTTAAGTAATAATTGTTTTTTTTTTTGTTAAATAGGTACGCGAAAATGTGTCCGATTTTTAAAATGAATAAAAACTTTCCGAGTAATGTTCTGGTAACACTGTTATATTATGAATTCAATCCACAAAGAGACTATCCACAAACAATATAAGAGCGGAAGAGAAGTAAAAAAGATAGATATTCATTCTTCCACACGTTATAATAGATAAACACATCCATACATATACGTAGATTCAATGTGTGATTCCATTTCAGTAAGCTGCTTTGACTACTGTCTGCAGCTGAATTTTTAAAACAATTTTCTTTCAACTCGTTGTTCTATTATAATTAGAATTACTTAGAGATTTGTATCCATTAACAATTACACTTGTTTTGTACAAAGAAGTTAATTAAAAAGTATCTTTTGTAAAGTCGTAAGTTTCATTCGCAAGTATGAATTCATGTATGTATGTACCTGCGAATGATTTTTTTTTGTTTTCACTGTGAATTTAACCTCACAATTTGCTTACCAAAACAAAAAAGTAAAAGATAAAAATTTACCTCATCTTCTGGTTCTGGAGAATGTCCATCACTTCTACAGTTCAATGGGACTGTAGGGTGTCTTATTTCCATATGCTTCTTTAAATTAGTTGTACTTGTTCTGTACGATAACTTAGCTTGACACATATTACATTGTGCGAAATATTTATCTAATTCGGTAAAAAACTTCCACAAATAACTAATCTTCCTACGCTTTGGCACTTTCAACATTTTAGATGTTTTTGAAATTAAGAAATAAATAGTTAACTGTCCGTAAGTGAGTACTTCACGATTCACATGTACGCGAACGACTAACACTGTGAAGAGCGCACTAAATAAATCGCACTTTGGCATTTTGGTAGCGTGAACTGCGCGCTACAGTTGCTCCGTTTATACGGTGAATTGAATTGAAACCCGACTGAATTTTTCATTCGTATTTTCGCTGTTGCGAATTAAACGATGGAATTAGAGTAGAATATTGAGTTGAACTACTCTTTGATGAAAAAAAAAGAAAAAAAATAACACAACAACCCCTATTTGATCTCTGGAGTCATAATGAAAAACATGCCTCTATTCTTCGATACGCCCTAATATGTAAAATGTCAGCTATATGTCAGAAATGCTTCGAATCAAATCAAGTCGATCTTATTTAAACTCATTCATTCAATCTGCTGTAGGATTGTGTATGTGAAATTACATTGACGTCATAATCATTCACGGTTAAAGTCAATAAAATGTAGGGCATCTGTGTTGCCATCTATTTTTACGAGAAATTATTTTATGAAATACCTTTTTCATTCTCAATTATTTTGCCCTAAGATTTTACAAAAATTCGAAGAAGTTTACCTGGAAGTTTGCACTAAAATTCGTAGATTATCAAATTTCGAAGAGTGGGGATAAAATTCTCTCAGAGAGAGCTACGCCAAGAAAAAGTAAACGAATGAATCAAACAAGAAAATGTTGAAAATACACTGGTTTGACAGCTTTGACAGTTTTCATAAACCAGCCCACAGAAATTTCTTGCACTAAATAAAATTCGTAGCATTGGGAAATTTCTTACTCTCTCTCGTGAGCCCTCTCTTCTGCGAAAAACTACGAAAATTCTCTGTGCGCGAACAGCTTTTCGTAAAAATTCACTATTTTAGGATGGTACGCGAACTGACCTTCTCTTCGTAAGTAACAACTCTTAGATTTTCCTTTAGTGCTTCAATCGCTGGTGCAGCATTGGCGCAGACTTCAGCTTTTAAAATATTCCATTGTGTCTGGTGTACTGGCAAAGTCGTTGCGAATTTCAGTCAGGATGTTAAGTCCCATATTAACTCTCTCAATGCAGCATAAGGAAATGAATTAAGAACAACATCGCTTTGTATTGTAGACTATCACTTTCTTAGAAAAAATCACATATTTATTCACACAACTGGGAATGCTACATTGCTTTTAAATACACTTTTTAAACGTCATATTTTTACTTTAAAACAAATCATAGAAATAATCCAAGCCCTGTCCCAGTTCCCAAATTGATAAGCCACAGCCCATTTCTTCTGCGAGTTTTATGCGCTCGTTTATCGAATACAATGTCGGATAGAACACAATGTGGCGACCATTCGTAGTTCTGCAATTATAATGGAACCATATTTCTATTGAAACGAGAGAAATAAAAACTCACTTGATGTCAAAGAAATTCTCTACATCATGCTCATCGTATGCGAGTCGTTTCTTCACATGCTTCACCAAATCCAAATATTGTTTCGCCACAATGGGACCACCGCCATCAGGCCGAAAATCATTGCCATACATATTCAGACCCACTAGGATCTTCTTTCGTTTGGTTTTATAATTGTTCGCTGTTGAGGGTACTATGTTGTCAATTGCGTTTCGAACCCAGTAGAGGGGAGCATTAGCACCTGGAAGAAGAGATTAGCAAAATCAGAAAAATTGGCTAATGTAACCCACCTGGCCGTTGAACACTGGAGAAATCGTAAGTCATCAATGAGAATCCCTGCACATGCGGGTACAGATATTCAAAATGCTTTGCATTAAACAAATCGTGGGAAGCCTCGCGCTTTGGTGGAATGACTAAGATAAGTTTCGCGTTCTTTTGTTTTAGTTCTTTTGCTGAAAAGGTACAAGAATTTACAATGAAAAATCTATTTGGAAAGAAGAGGTCGGGAGGGGACTGTAAAATGGAATTTGGACATATTCGTGTCCTTAGACAGGGTCTAAGGATAAATAATGGATGACCTACACAAATCAGTGACAAGATTATACAAGTACACATCTTCAATCCGAGCGGCAAGCTGTGACCATATTTCCAGGACGATGCCGTTAAAATTATTTTCCACACAAAGATCGACGATCATTGCGATCACCTTTCGCCTTTCGCTTCCGAGCGCCAGCATCCTCGAGTAGTCCGTTTCCGAGAACATATCGAATATCAGACGTGGATAAACTAAAAGCGAAAAACTATATAACCAAGGCACCACTTTCGACGAGAATATTACCCACTTTTTGTAGTTTTTTTACCCGACCGACCGGCTTTACGAACATCTTTCACCCAGCCTGAGTCGATGTCATGCTTGCCCATCAGTTCGTAGCCACTTTTCGACTTGACGATTTGAAACCACACAGGCGAGATTATGTCGAACTTCTTGCCGAATGTTTTCGCAACTTCGTATCCATGGGGATTCCACTAAAAGGATTTGTTCTAGAAGCAAGTTTTCAAAGAAAAAAAGTAATAATTTACCGCTGTGACATAGCCCAAGACTGTTCCGTTAAACCTTCTGACCGATGTTTCCTTATAGTAGGCACCACTTTCAACGAGAATATCCTTGGCGGCTGGTTCGTCTTGAATCAATTCTCGATCGAATACGCTGTACTCCTGAGGGCCTTGTCTCACCTTAAGCTGTTTTGCATTTTTGTTTTTGTCGCCGGGATGGAGTGTCGCCAGCACAGGCACCAGAAATATGGTTGCTATTAGAATAAGCTTTAGATTGCATCGCGGCCATTCCATGATTTATCACAGAATTAAATCGAAAAACAGACTGAAATCAATTTATCGAACCGGTAACATGGATCATGGAGCACTTGTTCCGTTGATTGACCAAACAAATCGCGAAACGTCATATTTTTTTTGGCTACGTAAACATAGTAGACGTCAAGAAGACATCTGCAAAGCTTCTTTGTGACCGAAGCGACAATGGTGGTGAGAAGTATGAGATACTGGTTGGGAGGTAGTTAAAAATTTAATTTTTATATTTTGGTGTCAAGTATTTTTCAATTGGATTCTTTAAATTAACTGCTTGAATGTCTGTATTGGAGCATAGAGTGAAATTGTTTTGATTTTAAATTTCATAATGATCTAAATTCTTGTTTGTATATGCCACGTTGATTCTGGATTCTTGTTAACTTATTTTCGATTAGATCAGTGCGCTGTGTTCATTTATGTTTTATTTAATATTAAATTAACTAACAGTTCAAAAAGAGCCGGCTTTAAACAATAGCCAACACTTTTTCTTCAATTTTATTTCTTTTATTTAACAGATCACTTTGAGTGGAAGAGTGGGGAATCTATCTATGGTTCGTCTCGATAAATCAAGAGATAATCCTTTCATTCGATCTACAGGAATGCATTTATTTGCTCTCTCTCTCTCTCTCTCTAAACTTGTACAGTATTTAAGTGCACTCTACAATTTCCAATTATTTATTCATTATACAAATATGCAAAGAGTTCGAATCCGCCGATTAACACCTCCATTGTTAGAGAAGTTTTCAACAATTTTTTTAAGAAAATTAAAATCGCCTACCCTCCTCAAATAGCCAATTTTTACGAAAATTTACGAATTTTGACGTGTACGGAAAATTTTCTTAGTTTTTCGCAGAAGAGAGTCCTCACGAGAGAGTAAGAAATTTCCCCATGCTACGAATTTTAGTGCAAGAAATTTCTGTGGGCTGGATTATAAAAACTGTCAAACCAGTGTATTTTCAACATTTTCTTGTTCCACCCGTTCTTTTACTTTTTCGTAGTTTTAGCTCTCTCTGAGAGAATTTTACCCCCACTCTTCGAAATTTGATAATCTACGAATTTTACTGCAAAAAGTACGCGAACATATACATGTATGTATGAGCCTGTTTTGATGATGACTCTCGACTACGTAGTAAAGAGTAATGTCGTGTCTACATGTAATAGTGCTCACTCCTGCACTACTTTGATAAAGTTTAGGGGAGGGAATGAGTAAATTGAAACACTTCTGTATTTTTTGTGTGTTCTCTCGTCCAATTACTTATTTTATGCGCGAACTACCCTCCTCAATGATCGAACTAGAAATGATAAAATGGAATAGAGACGGAACATTTCGGATGTAGAACGCGACTCTTCTCGATATTTCTATTTTCTTCATGACTCTCCCCCTCTCTTTACCCCTCACTGTTCTTATCCGCAAACTACCGACATAGCCGAGTTTTGAGTCAGCATCTAAACAGGCTCTATAATATCAAAGTTAAAAATTCAATGAATATCAGAAGCACTATGTTTAAAATTAGAAGGAAGTACTTAAGGCAGAAATCATTGACATCATTTACTCAATGATTTCTGACTTAAGGTCTATTCATAGCTCAGCGAACTGCGAATACGAACGAACGAATATTTGTTAGTTTTGACGTTTAATTCACAGCAACTTTTTTTAAAATGAAATAATATACACCACCGTCCGAATAGTCACTTTGTATGTAGCCTTCACAATCTAAATGAAGGGAATTATTTTACTTGATTGCCAGATACCCCATCCTACTCAAGGAATTCGGACTACATTGCTTCGAATCACAAATATACGACCTAGATGTGTACATTAACTCCTAGGCATTAAACGGCGACGAGGTGTACACTAAGTCATAGACAGGGCCTAATGGAATAAACGTTTTGAAAACGAAAGTAGTGAAGATGCCTCTGCCTCCAGTCTTACTCAGTGCTAACTTTTCCACATTCAAGCGATCCCATACCCAACTTACAATTCAATTTATCCAATCATGCAAGCTGTGTTACTCACACTAAACGGCTACTATAAAACGCTCCATCAAATTATTCAATAAAGCTAAACCTAAGAGCCAGGTTACGGGTGCGTATGTGCAATATTTACTCGAGTACCTCATGCATTTCATTTTTTTCTTATGCGTCCAATCCATTGCACAATGAAACACCACATACGTGATTGGTAGAATTTCGCACAAGATACAACCGCCATGTGTTAAGCCTCTGCGCCGTATTAGGAATCTCACGCGAACGTCATGAATTTGGTATTCCATTATTTCGACATCCCAAAATGCCATGCGTATCTGAAGCTAGTCTTCGCATTTCTGCCCAACAGATACAACTTCAGCTCGCTCAAGCATCTCTCAATGTATCTAAAAGAAAGTAATTCAGCTCTCTGGTAACCGGTAAAAGGTGCATCTATTGGAAGCAAAGTCAGTCTCGAAATCTATAAAAGATCTGCAGTATTAGACGTAAGGTTTTAGTTGCTGCCTTCACTTGGACGGCTTCGTATCCCCGTAGTCTTTCAATAAAAGAAAACATAACGCCGGTGACAAACGCGAGTGCTGACCAAAAATAGATAAAAAAAATCCCACTGACGACAAGAAGAAAACCACTTCTTGGTGAAAAGTTGTCTCAATAGTGCGCGAGTGCGCGATAGTGTGGTGCATCCAATCGGGGGAAATTGTCGAAAGTTATCTTTCCCCAGCCAACTCAAGGTCAAAATCAGTTCACGGTTGTCATTTCAAAATTGATCTACTCGCTTAATGTTTTGGGCCATGTCACTAAGGAGTATATCGTTGGTGCTTCTTGTGCTCTTTGGCGCTGCTCCAGATGGTAATTTCTCATTTCTTTTGGACGTATCTATGCGGGCGCCCCTAACATGGTTTCTATTTTGATGTGTGAAAGTTTTTTTTTTCTTTTGTTTCTTTGCTTGGTGTTTCGCTTGTGGTTTTTTGTTTTTTTCTTCTGATGATAACATTTATTAAAGCTATTAAGTAAACAAATGGCGTTTTCGTGTTGTTGTAATAGTTTAATGTATTTTTTTTTAATTGTTATGTAAAGAAGTCGTTGTGTAACCTTTTGTTTTTTTGGACGTGTAATATAAATGTTAGCTAATTAGTTTGACGGAACTGGAGTGGAATCCTAATTCAAATGGGAGTAGGTACCAAGAGTGCAAAAAAAAATAGAAATATGTACAAAGATAGACAGATGTGATGGAAAGTTGTTGATACGGAAACATCAGTGATCAGAAATGTCTTTAGATGGAAGTGCTTAGAGAGAAGATAATTAATTGGTTAACCAGATTTACCAGTAGCTGGAGATTGATGGACAGGTGGCTGGCCGATTGGTCTATTAGTGATACATTTATGATTTTAATTATACTTCCTGGCGATTGTATGATCTAGGTTAATTGTTACCTAGTAGAATGGACTCTTTTAGGTTTTACGCTGTAGCGTGTGTACTTGTACAAAGAGGAAGGTCATAGTGGTTAATTCATAATTGCCTAGTTGCAAATGATAGTGTACATTGAAGCAAAAATTTCAAAATATAGGCCGAATCATGGCAGAATTATAAGTTAAAAGGGCAACCTTAACCTAGATCCTGAAATCTTTGCCCTTAATATGTGGCTGGTTGGTTGATTAATTTCAAAAAGTGAAGTCAAAAGCTCTGTGCTAAGGGTTACTAGTTCTGCCTTTCTTTTTAGTTTTTTTATTTACAAGGACTAAAAAGATACTCACAATATGATAACGTGTTTTTAACAAACTTTCTCTAGTTGGAAAATTTTCTTTTAGTTAGACAAAATAGTAAACAATTTCTGAGAGCTTTTTATACATGTGTGTATGTCCTATATCCCCTTGTGGCTCGTAGGGCCTCTACAACTTTCCCGGGCTGCGCGATTTCTACCAATGAATATCAGAACTCAGATCTTTCCTACAGCTTGTGATCCATTGTAGTCGCCTAGAATGGAAAGTCTAAAAGGTTGGTGATCTCTGTTATCAAAAGAAAATGTCTCCTTAGCGGTCTTTATTTGGAAGCAGAGACAGTGACATTCGCAAAGAAAGTACTCTGAATCCTCCTTTACGTCCGTGTTAGGGCTAATTCTGCGAGGTCATTTTCGATGCGCCACCAATAGGTTGTGATCGGTTTTAATTCCGATGAAGATTGTAAGGTCTTGTCTGTTTATTGGTGCCAACTCCGCTTTTTTATTACTTACTTACTTAGGATAACTTTGTGTCCAGAACTCACCAAAGCATTATCTGGTGATTATAAGAAAGTAACTCAAGCACCCCACGATATATGACAGGCTTTGTAGTTTTGATTTCACTGGGGTCGAAGGAATTGCTTTGTCAATCATATACATATGTACATACTTAGACACTTTCGTAGTTCGGAAGTCTGAGTGATATGGCGTCCACCGTGTGTTCCTTGGGCCACTGTGTATCCTGTCTCGTAGTCCCAAAGTGTTACGTGGTTAGCTGTGCACCTGTGCCCTTATCAAAAAGTAAGCTTAACTGCACTATAAGGATTGTTTCTATTGACTTCAAATTCTCTTAGGCCAAAAATAATTCAGATACATTGTAGGTATTCAACAAACGGTTGTAGCACTTTCGTGCATTTACAAACTATCCAAGCACCACAGTCGGAGCGGAAGCATAGTGCTTGAAATTCGCTAATCATTAGGCAGCATCCCAAACACACGTCATTCTTTGGCCATTCAGCTGACTATATCTAGCTTGGTTTCACCACCGACTAACATTTGGTCGAGAATAGGCCACTAAATTCTACCAGCCGTGGGTGACCTGGCTCAGTGGTTGGTGCGTTGGACTACTGCGCAAGTGGTTTCAAGTTCGAGTCCAGAAAAATACCATCAAAAGTCTTTTCACCGCACCACCTCTTTCGAGTGTTTGACAAACATTCAAGAGTATAACTGTCATGAGAAAGTTTCTCAAGACCCCTCTGCCCTGTGGAAACGGCATAAAACTGTAGGTCCCTTGAGTACATGCAGAAATGTATACCACGCACTTTGTTGTGAGAAACTAGGCCTTGACCCTCTACGGGCTGCTTACGGCCTAATATTTATTTTATTTTTATACTTCTACCAGCCACCTTCGAATACAGCACCCATTGTTGCCTTGGATATGGACTGTACATGCTGATGACACATTTGAAAGTGTTGTGGGGTAATGCATACGACTACAAAACCGCCTACTTTCATAAGCCGAACGTAGGGATTTAGAAAACTTCTTGTAGCGTGCTGTGATCGGGCATACATTTTTATGCGGTGCGCAAGAGTAAAAAGCTTTTCAGAAAAGTTTTTTCTTGACAATTCTATTTGTCAGGGACACGCCAAGAGACCGTGAAAAAACTTTTTGGCTATTTTCTGGCATTCGAACCTTAAACCAAATGCAGAAAAGTCCAATAAACCACGGAATCGTTCTGAATCATGGAACAGAAGGCTGTAATTTTCCATTCTAATCTGTTCTGATAGTTTTCACAAATTTGTGCTGCTCTATGCTATTCTGATTTGTGCTATGCTAATTTTTCACTCACTGTGTTCAGTAAGCTATTAAGTCCGTTCGCGTTCCCTTCCAAAACAGCGAATTTCTACGAAAAGCTGTTCGCGTACGGAGAATTTTCTTAGTTTTTCGCAGAAGAGAGTGCTCACGAGAGAGTAAGAAATTTCCCCATGATAGACATTTTAGTGCAAGAAATTTCTGTGGGCTGATTTATGAAAACTGTCAAAGCTGTAAGTACAGTGTATTTTTAAATTTTTCTTGTTCAACCCATTCGTTTAATTTTGCGTAGTTTCATATAATGAAGATAGTCCGCTAAGACCGTCTTAATCATAATACTAGCAATGAGACGCTACTCACGATTATCAGAACGCACTTTTTTTTTCTCAGGAATCAAACAAGAGTTTAGTCCCCTTACCTACAAAATACAATGTTGACAAGAAGGAACTGGCATCCATTGTACACATGTGAATATCCGTAAGCTCCAAGTCTATATAAAATGTCTCTATAAATCGTCGTCGCTTGCAAACAGCTTCACTTTCTTGCATATTTCGTTAATTTGACATTAAAGGCAATTTGGTTCGCCACTTGAAGAACGTGTTTGGAAAATCCTATCGCATTGGATCTTATTTAGAAATTCATTGCACACACCATCGATCGTCGCCGGCCGTCGACCATAGCACTAGCACCTCCCATGCATTCACAACTCTTTTTTTTCTTACCAATCTCTCGATCGTCTGCGGTGCAGTGAGTGTCACAGTGAGTGTGCTTCATTTCCACACTCAAAATGCGTAAATCAAATCGCGAAAGCGAATTGGCAAGAAAAAATATAAAAAAAAACGAGACCATTTAACCAACTTAGGAGTACAGTAGCAAAAGTTAAATGCTTTTATCGATCGCCAAGGCAAGATCGTGCTCGGAGGCCAAAACACTCTGCCATGAGAGTTTCCACTGACAGCAGCACCTGGCCATACTCTAACAGTACGCAACCGGCTTGTTATGAATTAGTTTTTTGTTTTTTTTTTTTGTTTGTTTCTCCTTCCTCGCGCTACGGATGAATGGTGATCTTATTTGAAGTGGCTACATGTAGATCTTCAGGTTAATACCATTGACTTGTCTGCACAAAGCTGCAGTGGCTGCTGGTGCCACTATATTCAAAGTTAACGAGGTGGTCAATTATTCTATTGTTGAACTCGAATAAGTTTCGAGATCGTTTTTAATGATGATGAAATGTGTGTCTTAAAGTGATGGTTAATCGATTGCATTTCGATTTGTAGTGGAATGCGCGAGAAACGTGACCAAGCGCAGTATACGCAACACGGTGGAGTGCCAGGAGGATGGACGATTCTACAGAGACCCAGATCGACCGGTTCACAAGATCTGGACAAATTCAGAGTGTTCCAAGTATTATTTATGCCTAGAGGGAGAGGTGTTTGAATTCAAGTGCTCTGAGGGTTTGCTTTTCGATGTTGTGCGGCAGATTTGTGACTTTAAGCAGAATGTGGACAACTGTGATGTTACAGCTGGTAAGTTTGAAAATACAAAGTTTTATTCTATCGACTGGTTTGTGTAACTTCTTAGAGGCTCGTGTACCCAAGCCACTTCTGCACAACGCGGATTGTCAAGACAACAGTCAGCTAGGGTGTGCAGACGGAACTTGCCTCCCAAATGAATACTTTTGCGATGGATCTGTGGATTGTCCCGATGGCTCTGATGAGGTATTTTCTTTGTCATGAGTTTTTCCTTTTGCTAATTATTTTTATAGGGTTGGTGCGATGTAGATAATGATCCCAATGCTGCCGATGCTTGTGATCCTAGTGCTTGCAAACTGCCCGATTGTCATTGTTCCAAGGATGGAACAATTATACCCGGACGATTGGATCCGATTCAAATTCCCCAAATGATTCTGCTGACCTTCGATGATGCTGTGAATTTTGATAACTGGGAACTGTTTTCGAAGGTTCTTTTCATTCAAAATCGGAAGAACCCTAATGGCTGTCCAATTAAGGGCACATTCTATGTCTCACATCAGTACACAAACTATCAGTTTGTACAGAAGTTGTGGAATGATGGTCATGAGATTTCAGTCCATTCAGTTACGTAGGTTTCAATTTCTATAAACTTTTTTGAAAACATCTTACGGATTGTTTCATCTACAGCCATCGTGGTCCGGAAATGTGGTGGTCAAAGAACGCTACCATCGAAGACTGGTTCGACGAAATGGTTGGTCAAGCGAATATTATCAATAAATTTGCTGGTGTTCGCATGGAAGAGATCCGAGGAATGCGAGTACCTTACCTACGAGTTGGATGGAATCGTCAATTCCTTATGATGAAGGAATTCGGATTCGTTTTTGACTCTTCGATGGTGGCGCCGTTTACAAATCCTCCACTCTGGCCGTATACTCTTGACTATAAGATGCCACATAGTTGCACGGGAATGAATCAGAATTGTCCGTCGAGAAGCTATCCTGGTATTTGGGAAATGGTAATGAATCAATTAGAAGCTGGTGAATACACTTGTGGCATGGTGGACAGTTGTCCACCGCATTTAAATGGAGAAGATGTCTATCGCATGCTAACGCACAACTTTAAGCGGCATTACTTGAGCAATCGGGCGCCTTTTGGATTGTTCTTTCACTCGACGTGGTTCAAGAAAATTGACTATTTGAGTGCGTTTTTGGTGAGTAAAACAGAAGTTTCGGTGAAGAAGATTGGATTGCTTGGATCTAGATTTCTTAGTTACTTTTTACAGCTCTAGCGGTCAGATTCATATTATTTCGACTACTGAATCATTTTTTCCTACTTGAACTAAATGGCTACTATCCCTTGTTCTTTTAGAAATTCCTAGACGACCTGCAAAAGCTTCCCGATGTATATTTCGTGACCAATCACCAAGCCATCCAGTGGATGCGTCATCCGACTCCCATCAATCAGCTCCACCAATTCGAAGCTTGGCACTGTAAACCCAAGCCACTGGAGCCGCAAGAGATTGTGTGCAACATCCCGAACACATGTAAACTACGCAGCAGAGTACTGCAACAGGATCGTTATTTCTATACCTGCAAGGAATGTCCACCGCAATACCCGTGGCTAAGAAACGAGTTCGGATTGGACTAAACAGGGGCACAACAACAACACAACTCTCATATCTAGATTGTACCTTATTTATTTTCACATCCTTAAGCTAAGTGAACTACAGTTAAATATTTCTTATTTCCATTTCCGTTTCTGTTTTTTTAAGAAAATAAAAATAAAAAAACACTTTTTGTTAGAAAAGAAATCCCCTTTGTTTTATGCGTCCTGCGAGATGAAGGGATTTGGTATAGATTCCATGCCGTCCTGTGGGCAGATGAGAACAAGCGCTGTCCCCCGACAGACGACCAAACCGAGGCTGCGCGTCTCTTCGGCCAGTTTAAAGGGTTCGTCCGCGTCACGCAGATACTCCACTGTGTTGTCCAGCACTAGGTTGAGGAGCGCATCATATCCTTTGAGGATACCAGCGGCTTCGCGACCACCAGCGAATTTAACGCGAATCATCTTCTCTAGGTACTTGGACAGATCCAGGATGGATTCTTTGCGGCGCTTCTCCTTGTTGTCATTGCCTCCACCTCCACCACCGCCACCTGATGGCTGTTTAAAAAAAGGAACAAAGTTAGTGGGTGAGAGGCGAATATGATTTAGTTAATTACTTTTCCTTTATCGGCCATTTGTTGGGATTTATGTGAAAAAAACGCAAAAGAAATTCACTGTAAACAAAACGAAACGTTTTGCTGCTAGTTCGCCGCTAAAAAATTGTTAGGTTATTTGTTGACAATTTGACAGGCGGCCAAATGACATTTGAGTTATAGGGTGGTTAAGAAGATTTTGATGTGTGTGGGTTGTGTCTTTGCTTTGAGAAGGTCACAATAATAAAAATGTTACAAATACTAAATTCACCTAAATTAAAAAAAATAAATTTTATCAATGGAATAGATCTATGGATGTAAGGAATAAAAATTTGTGATGCTATTATTTTTAGTTTAAGTTTAGGAACAAATTTAGATGATCCTTCTATTACTTTTCGACTGTTTGATGCGATTACGAAGTTTTGCAGTTGAAATTTTAGGTAAGCTTACTTAAATCAGAAAAAGACACACCTCGCTTTGTTGCGATTTTTAAACAATCAGATGCAAAGAAATTGAAAGAAATATAGCGGACGTGACAAATGCTAAAATGGGAACAAAATCTACTTTATTAAAAAAATTTCTAATTGTAGATTTGATTTATTTGGGTCTTTTTTAGAATGTCAAATATTTGTCAATTCAGGTATTCGGGGGATTTTAAGAATCACTGGTAATTATGACGAGTTACACTGAAGTAAATAAATATGCTCCTTATTCTTAAAAAAAATCAAAAGCATACAAGTCCAAGAATTTTCTATAGTTTCGTTTATATCTCAGAATTCGGTCAAAATTTTTCTTTTTGAACCCATTTTTCTCCCTTGTCATAACCATATGATGGAAAACAAAACTTTGGGCTTGTTCCCCAGTCTAGAGACTCAGTGGTCAAACGCTTCTGATTGGACGAGAACTCCAGTTTTGACTGCAAAGGTATTTCTTTTTGAGGTAGTGGACTGGATTTGAAGGTAAGAAAATTCTAAAATTCGTAGCATGGGGAAATTTCCTGCTCTCGTGAGCGCTCTCTTCTGCGAAAAACTACGAGAATTCTCCGTATGCGAACAGCTTTTCGTAAAAATTCGTTGTTTTAGGAGGGTAAGCAAACGGACCTATTAATACGGCTGATTGATGGATCGGATCAACTCATTTTGGACTCCATCGAAGGTTATATCGAGACAATATTGTCACAGTTTATAGAAATATAATTCTAAATTTCGTGTAATTCACGTCATCTATAAAACAATAGATAAATTAAACTCTCTTCTTTGAGAATAGTAAAATTGGAATTGTTTGCCTTTAAATGTGCTAAAAAAGATTTATTCGCAGTTTGCCTATTTGCTGGTCGCTGAGCTGTGAATGTATCTTTAGATCCACGTTCACTTCTAAGACCCTAACCCAGAAAAGAAGGTGCCAACTGAAAAACGACCAAAGCGCTGTGATTTCGATGCGAATATTTTTGTATGGATAGATCCGTCCGCCAATTTGGAATACGAATTTGTTATATGCAATCGACCGCCCAGCTGTTTTGCCTTCATAATCTTGTCGTAAATGAAATTTCAATTCTCCTAAAAAAAAGCATTGCATACCCTCGTAGTTATCACGTTTCCATACAGCGGCACCAAGAAATATGCATCAATTTTTGACTATGCTGTAAAATTACAAAATTTTAAACCCCGTCTTTGTCTTTCGTGTTTAGAAAATCTATTAAATCTAAAACAAACCTTTTGAGTTCAAGTAAAACCAATCATTTGATTAAAAATGTGTTTTTTTTTATTTACTACTCGTTAACGTAACATAGAACAAAACGGAATAAGATCATTTAAAAAAAGGTGTTATAAAAACTATTAACCCAAAAAATAAAAGAACAACTTAAGGCACAGAATTTGTCGCTATCGCAATAGGCCATGTCGTTGGCCCTTTCAGCACAATATCTTCCAGAATTTGTTTGATTTTAATGAAGCGCCTCTTGAACTCCAGCCCACAACCCTTCGACAGACGAAAATCTAACAAAATCTTTCCATCCATCTCGATGATGTGCGCCTTAAAGACGAGACGCAATTTTCTCCTATCGATCGTCGAAATAGTCACAACACTATCGTCATTAATCTTGCGCGCATATCCCAACTTGTCCAGCGTTGTGAATAGCCGTTTGATGGTATCGTCCCATTGGGTGGTCACAAAGAACCTTGTCATACGTCGCACCAGTCTTTGGAATACATTTTGGCTCGCCGATTGCGTTTGATTCATCTGCGTGCACAGAATCAAGTCATCGAGCAGCGCCGGTTGTGAGAAACAGAATCCGTTGCGTGCTTCAAACGCGGATGTGTTATTTGGATTGCGATTAACTCCACGCCCAGCTACTATGTCTGCATCTACGTCGTTTCGCATTGTCGGCATTGGTTGCGAGCAGTAAACTCGTGATATCGAATCATCAAAAGGATTGGAGAAATCTGCACTGGATCGCTGTCGTTTGGACTTTGGCGATCGCAGATCACCATCTGTTACGTCGCGGGATTTTAAATCTGTGAATTAAGAGAGAAGAGTTGGGTAATTAGAAATAGAAACAAAAGGCATCTCTAAAGTCTTCTCAAGAAATCAAATAAAAATTTATAACAAAAAAAAAAAAAAAACAAACGAAAAAACCACAATCATTTGGTTTTTGGTGATAAAGCTCTATGGAATCCAGTCAACTAACCATACAGCTAAAATCACCAAAGACCAAATAAAAGCGAGCTAAAAAAAAAAAATCAAACTCAAATAAATGCGAAAGAAATGAACACAAAGGAAAAAACAAATGAATCATGAACAACGAACAAATAATGAATAGAACAGAAGGATAACAACAACAATACGAATCAATGGTGCAATTTGTGCGGGGCGGACGAGCGAGCGGCAGCAGGAGTTTATGGTGTGTGATTAGCAGATTTGAATTTTGATGGAAATGCGAAACCTTCAATGCTTTGGTAATCTAGCTTTATGAAGTAAACAATCTATCATACAGCTAAAGCGCCAAAGCGATGAAAATCTGCGTGTAAATCAATTATTTTTTGTTATTCATATTTTCTCTAACGCAAGCGAGCCATCACTTCTTCTTGTCTAAGAAACAGCGCAGCGCGAGACAGAGAAAGAGTGAAGAGAAGAGGAGCATGCGATGCATCATTTAAAGTAGATTAATCGATTAGTTATTCACTTATTTCTTACGCACAATATACCGACGAACGATTGTAGTGTGTTGAGGTGGAGGTGGTAACTTTCACCTAGGCACAAAGTGCCTCTCAGGCCTTTTTAAATACACTGAGAGTCACTAAGTACCTGAACAAATGTTACCAAAAAACTATTATGTATTTATATTTGTACACATTAGCAAGCAAAGACTAAAAAAACACAGAAATTGGATTAAGAATAACCTACCACAGTCAATGAACTGCATGTTGCACCATTTGTGGTCCAAAATCTTTTCGAGATTTATTCGATGGGCAGGATTTATGGATAATACTTTGCGTAGCAATGAAATAGCTAGTGTGTCCAGTTTGCTCCATGGTGTATTGGTCGTCCATCGGTCGTTCTCCTTCCAATTGACATACTCCTGACAATTGGTGGATGGCTGATCCCAGGGTAGTTCTAAAAATATAACAAGTAAATTCAAATTAATTTTATACGACATTGATTGCTAGCAATTGAAATTTATCATAACAATAAGACACTTAAGAGGTACAAGCACTTTTCCTATGATCCGGATTCAACGAGGATTTAGTAAATCATTTATTTTTCATCGCTCAGTTAAAATCTAGACGAAAGTGGCGAAATCAAAATAGCAATCCGATCTACAATATGAAAAGCCTTCAAAATGTGCTGTCATTTTTGACAGTTTTGTGACAGTTATGTTCAGTATCTCGTTTGACAAACCAGCATGAATGAAGTTTGGAAGATTAATGGGCAAAACAAGCGTTTGACAGGACTTCTACCACCTTACCGCGCGAACGCTACATTGTGTTCCTACTTTAAGTATACCAACTGAGCTCGTGGATAATTTCCGACACACATCTTCGACGTCAAAAACGCGTCAACGGAACGTCTGAACACAGAAGAAGCTTTAGCCGCTGTGAGTGAAAGTGTGGCGAAAGATTTAGGATTTTTAATTCGGCGTTTGGCTCTTGACCGTCGACTACAAGTGGAAAATTTTGCAAAAAGATCTCGGAATACATCCAAACAAAAGCCACGGAATTATGGCTTGCTTTGTGTGTTCTTGAAGTCAACGTTTTTTTTTTTTACCGAAAAGTAGGTTAAAGTCTTTAGTATTCACTGAATGCATTGAGTTGTTTGAAGTTTATGACTGGATTCACTTTGTTGAAGTGAATGCATTCAATCCGTTAAAGTGACTTAAAGTCTTTGACGTCCTTAAATTCGTATTAAGCTAAGAAACTAGTGACCCAAAAGACTCCAAATGATTTATTCTATTCAAAGACTTAATCTCTTGGACTTTAATTGCTGAAAATAAGTGCTTCAAATTGAAAGGTGACTTCCTAAGGCTTAGACCTTCTAATTGGCCAATGATTAGACCCCGAAGTATACATTGTACACAAATGTTTGTGACGTGTGTGCGAAATGTGCCGCCAAACTTGAAGGGGACTCCAATAATAAACGAAATAAAGGAACATTCCCCCCTCAAAGCATTTATTCCCTGAAATGTGCGACAAAAAAAAATCATTCCGTGCTTTTTTGTTTAGCAAACAACAAGTAATGCAAGGCGGAGCATTAAAGAGCAAAAATAAAAACATCGAAAACAAAAATATGTATTAAATTAAAAAGAAAAAAATTATAAATAAATGTGCAGCAAGCAATTTAAGCTGGAGCTTTGGTATAAAAGCTTTAGATGATTGCAAATATAAAATCTACAGCTAGAATACCAAAGACTCAGCAAAAATGTTCAACGACAAACCAAAAACAGAAAACAAACGCAAGACACACGCACGCAAAAAGGAAAATTCAAATAAAAATGCAAAATCAAAAGTTAAGTGCCAAAATAGTGATAGTGATTTTATGTTGTGATAGTTTTAAACGCATTCACATATGCATGTAGTTGCAAGAGATGTTAGGAGGAGAAGAACAAATTAAAAATATAAAAGTTTACTTACCACCAGCCAACATTGTGACAAGGATTACACCACACGACCAGATATCCGCTGGCTGCGCGTGATAAGGCTTAACAAGCACCTCGGGAGCGACATATGGCAGCGTTCCACACCGTTTGTCCAGTAAACGTTCTTTGCCCTTCATTCTACACAAATCCAAATAGCAGCAAGGGAAGAATATCGAATTGAAAACCAAAAAGCCATTCATTTAGTACAATTCAACAAGCTCAACTGATAATCATTTATTGTGTGGTGTACCTAATACCTAAACATGGTCGCCATCCCAAAGTCGGATATCTTTATGTTATCATGTTCGTCTAGGAGTAAATTCTCTGGCTTAAGGTCCCGATGGGCAACGCCTCTCGAATGCAGGTACTGCACTCCCGACAGTAGTTGTGTGAAATACCTCTGTGCTTCATGTTGTGGCATACCGATGTCAGGCTCTATAGAAACAAACAATATAGAAAACTTTTAGGTAATTTATCAACGCAATCAACGATGTGCTAATAGCGTACACACTCGGGGTTCCTATTGTTAGTAAAAAGCCAAATTGAAAATCAATACTTACTAAGGAGGGAAAAATAAACGACAATTTACCAAAATTGGATCACTTTTTTGTTCTATATTCGAACCTTGAACTGACTTTGCTTACATAATCTTTCATAAAAACAATAAAACTTGGGTTCAACAAGATAACGACAAATGCAACAGTGCATGCAGAGGGGCTCCTGTTGAACACACACAAAAAGGGATGTGCCCCACAACAGTGTCATCTACCAACAACACCCGACGAACTAAAAGTACAGTGAATGCACAATTAAGTGGCTGTACGTGCTTCAATGACTCATCATCATCGTTAACCCCATCGTTCCGTTGTCTCGTTGTCTCGTCGTCTTTTCATCCAACCAGTAGTCAGTCCAAGCTTATTTCGTAACTCTCGTGATCCATCTAATAAAGGACACTCAGCAATGTTTGTAGACGGTTGTGTGTGCTCAAGCTCAACTCCTGGCGCACTGGTTGGTTTTTCTCAAACAAAGACACCATTCCTTTCATTTTAAAAATTTCCTAGATTTGTTCGACACATAAAATGAGAAATATTGACCGTGTGGAGGCAGGCATTTCGTGTTGAACATGGAGGGTGGTGGTGGTCGTGGTTGTAAACTGTCATGTCGAAGCATGAAAGGCAAGCAGCTACCCATCTTGATTGTAGGTAGCTAGGGAAAATATTTACAAGTCGCATTTTAAATATGTTTGAGTGTGCAGAAGAGATTGACGGAATTGGAAATTTCCAATTTTACAATTTGATAGGAGATTTCAACAGCAAGGACAACGATAAAAGAGGAGTTTTCTTCCTTCTAATCAAACGCCGTGGCGGCAGGTACATATGAGCAATATTTTATCTGCAAAACCATTCAAGTTATATGGTCAGAACTTAGCGAATAGACTGTTCAATTATGACTGGTGAACTCGTAAATGTATGCAATTGATGCGGAAGTACAGGAACCTAAACGAGAACGGGAAAGGTCGAGGCCTGTCGGAAACATGCTAGGATATATGGGCATCTTCGTAAACAGCCAAGCAGGCCAAGATGTTCTCAGATCCCTGCGCTCGAAACGTTGGCAGATGATGCAACTGTGGCGACGGTTAATGATTTTAGTAATTGGGATACAAATGGGTAGAAAGAGCTGGAAAAAGTGGAGGAAAAGGAACAGCAAATACCACCTCCGTTAGAGGAAAAAAAAGATCATCCAAAAGTCAAAGGCGGGAAATCTGCGTTAATGGCTTAGCCGCTCAATATCAGATAGACTAACCCGTGAAAGTATAAACAGAAGATTAAAACGAAACGTCTCGTGCCATAAGGCACGAAAAGGACAACAAGGAGGCGCTTCTCTATGGTGTCGATAATACCATACACTTTCCCGATCAGTGGCAGTGTTTATATCACTGATGATGACGCATTACGCTACATCCATCCCTTTACGTAACTTAAACCACACACTAGTTGGTTGGCTGGTTGGTTGAAACCGGCCCTCGATGAGGATGCACTTAGACCAGGTTCATTGTGCTGCCGATGTGGAAGCAGCTCCTGCTTCTACAGAAGTCATTGTAGGAAATGTCCAGTCTTTGGGCATGCTTTTCTATGGCACAGTAGTGTCCGGTGAGGGTGTTTACGATTTTGGAGAGGGTTTTTTTCTTATGTTTCAGAAGTCCGATGGACGATGGTTTCGTTTAGCGTGGGCTAAAGCAGCCTTGCAGTGTTATAGTGGCCGAGCTGTTGCCACCGATGGTTGGCTTCTCTCACCGCGTCGGCATGGACAAGGTATTTAGCATAGGACATTGGCGCTTCGATGTCGGTGACGGTTTATGCTGTTTAGATTTGAGGAGCCTCGTCGGACCAGTTCGACAGCTTCGCAATTCCCTGGCATATTACAGTGACCCGGTACCCAGCAGAGGATGAGGTTGTACTGTCCAACTATCTCGTTCAGCAGTCCTTCACTATCTTGGATCTCGTTGTGCTGGATCCGAGGGTTTTGATGGCCACTTGGCTGTTGATGTATATGACAATATCTGATACTGATACTGCAGTAACCGCCAGAGTTTGGCTTGGCTTGGCTACGCTGCAGTAGCTAGGAAGGCTGAAGGAGAGGTGAATGTCCTGATCTTTTGAAAAGGTACCTACCAGCACCGACTCCTTCTTCGGTTTTGGACCCGTCTGTGACACTAGTTAGTATGTAGAATGTTTTTGCTCAGACTCAAGCCTCAATTTGTATGAGTTTTACTTCTCTGATATATTGCGCCGTCCTCGTCCTCGCGAAATGTTTTATTTTCTTTTCTTTAAAATAGAATCTCCTTTTTAATGGAACACCCACAAAATAAGACATCGGACTTGGAGCAGAACTACTCGTAGACGTGGCACGAGTGGAGGACAATTTAAAGACTTTTTACCAGACAAATATAGGTAGTGTGGGCGTGGCAGTAAATAAATCTATGATCAGGGATATTTTCGAAGAGCCTTTTTGTTCTCTTCTTTTACCTACTTATTCCGGCAAGTCGTTTACTTAGTTGGAAATAAAAACACATCTTACAGGATCTCAAATAAATGAAATTCTTTCCTACGCACCCTTTGCATTCGTATCTTTGTATTTAGAAAATATTTGAGTAAATAGTACACACAATGTGCCTTCAAAGTTTAGCTGCATTGCAGCCACACGCATGAATAGCAATTACAGCCGCCACCCTCTCTCCCTCATCCTCTCAGTGGCGTTGTGGTCCTGTGTACACCTTTTTTTTCCTTTGTACCGAACAAATAGATACACACGAAGAGTTATTTTTCTCCAGAAAATAAAATTTCTTCCAACATTTCCATTTGCTTTCTCTTTCTGTCTCTTGTTTAGAAAAAAACAGGATCAAACCCAGTTGGCAAATAATAACAACCAAAAGGAACTACACAGTGTAATGGGCTACCTGAGATTTATGTGAATTTTCTTAAGAAAAACCTAATTAACCGTGAAAAGTAGTACGCCAAGGAGAAGACCCAAAAAAAAAAGGGATGAAGACAACACAACATCTTATCCTTTCGAGTGCACAAAATGAAATTGGAACTTTTTTTTCTGTTCTTCTTCTTCTTTGCTATAATTAAATTGTTCTTACATTCCATTAACGTACCAATCATCATCACAGCCGCCGCCATAATGAGCGTTAAGCGGAAAGTGTGTATACCACCTTTTTTGTGTCACGAGCTTTTTTTTCTGTTTTCATGTCCTCCTCCCTGCGATGCATTTGCTAATTGTATACGGGGATTCAGGGTACACGAATACTATGACAATAAAATCGAAAATCGCGAGATGAAATGCTTAAAATGTATGAAATGTACATAAATCACAATATTAATTACAAATAGCTAGACGAAACAATCGGGGGAGAATATACAAAAGAAAAAAGCACACACACATTCGAGTATTCTCACTCACGGGGGGGTTATTAATTCCAAAGGCGGAGCGAGCGAGCGAACGAAATAAAAACTCGGAAATTCAAACACGATAGGTGGTCGGTCATAGTCGTAGTCGTAATCGTAATCGTCATAGTCGCTCTGTCGTGGTAGTAGAAAGCCGAGAGTTCAATTTTTTTTGGCACTGGTGTGGGAGTAGAAAAAAATCGATATTAAAATAAACAGAGAAAGCGAACCAAAAAGGAGTCAAACAAAACCGATTCTATTCTGTATCAAACATACACCACTGCTAATGGACACACTCTCCTCCTAATGATGACACAAGGAAGGAGGAGCACACGCTTTCAAATTCACTTAAAAAGTATAAGGATCCTACTACCTTTGAGGTAGGTTCCTCTTCCACTTACCGATTCTATCGAAGAGTTCACCACCAGCGGCATATTCCAGAAATATATACTCGATATCGCCTTGTGAACGTTTGCCAAAATAACGTAATATATGCGGATCCTGTAGGATTTTCTGTATGCACACTTCTTTTCGCACGGATAGCACAGCATCCGGATGCTTCTTTAAATCGACCATTTTCATAGCAACAGCTTCACCGGTTTGTCGATTAATCAACAATTTTACTCTAAAAAAAATAGAGAGACAAAAGAGAGAGAGAGAGATGAGATTATGATGCGCGTAAGGGGAAATAATATAATACAGAGATTTTTTTTCTACATTTTTTAAGAAGAGAGCCATTCATGTTCTATGTAAGGTATGTATTTGAACAAAGGATAAACGTGAACAGTGTTTTTCAAACTTTACTCTGCGGAACACTGCGGTTTACTTAAGGCCGCGCCGCAACACTGTGCTCCTAAATGCCTACGCATAATTTAAGATGACGAGTTTTTACCTACATAAACTGATGGTGATTCTCTCTAAAGAGTTTTAAGGGTTTCCTTTCTTTTAAGGCTCCGATTACGATTTTCCGACTTCCTTTTGAAAAAAAAAACTTCCGCTATTAATCTGTTTACGTATACAAAATAGCACAATTCCTTGCAAGCTTACCCTTTCTTTAGAATAAGTCAGCTAAACATGTCTATTCTCTCAAAATCTATTTCAAATATTTGTACTACTCATCAATTTCAAAGAGCTACCGGTCCTTTGCATCAGTAGAAACGAGCCCATCCACAACATAAGGTACTATAAATAATGATAGTCCTTAGAGAAGGAACCTTCTACAGTTTTGTGCCGTAGCGGAAGGGGGCAAGAATTTTTCGAGAAGCCAGTAATACACTCGCCAGATGTAGACCAGAAAAATTTTATAGGGATTTTCTAGGACTTCAACCTTTATCTCCATGCACAGTAGTCCCCGTTGCACTGGTCATCGACACCAAATATCATCGTCAGACAAATGGGAGCCTCAACTTTTGATCTTCTTTCGCCTCTGTAACCACTGTGGCGCATTCCAGGCGAAAATAGTAGCAATCAAGGAAGCTTTGTCATAGTAAAGTGAATGAAATATCTGTAAGGAATCCCTAGATTGCCGTTTGTCTTTTAAGGTCCATTTGCAGCTCAGCGAACAGCGAATGGGTGAATCGCGAACGAACTATTTTTAGCACATTGAAAAGCACACAATTGGCAATTTTACTATTCCCAACAAAAAGAGCTTAAAAAATCAACAAATCGCTGATTTTTCCGCAAATAAGGGAATGCTTCTTGCGAACTGTCAATCCACAATCAAAACATTCGCGAGAGTTTAACCTCACAATTCTTTCTTTTCTTTTGTAAATGACAAGTGACTGCTGCGAGTAGAGTAGCTGTGAATGAAATGTCAAAGTTTGCGAATATTCGCTCGGTCGTATGCGCATAGCGTAACATAACCTTTCATGCTGACATTTCAACCAGAAAGAGCAACCAAAAAAAAAAAAACATTTAAATCAATCAAATGCGCATTATCATTGTATATTAGTAGTAAGTGATGATGTACGAGAATGAGGAATAGTAAATAATCTATTATTTCGTAGATTGAAAGATAGAAGTTGTAAATACAGCCTAGAATCCCAGGACAATCGATATCATTATGAAGTACTTTGATCGACTTTAGTTTTGATTGTTAGGGATGGAAGGTTACAAACATTACAAGTATCTTTCCTGGGCAGCTTCAATTCTGGTGTTGTTGATATTATTCTTGGCAGCAAATAATCGATACTTATTCCAACAGAGACTAAACGAAGAATTGATGTAGCGCTTTCATTAGAAAAAGTAGAAGCATTCACCAAACTTAACGCCTTTTTGTTTCCAAAGTTCGATTAGCCATAATTATGATATGGTCTATATGAATGTTGAATGATAACTTTGCATCTTACAATACGTCTGGATCTTTTTTTTGTTAAACAGCACACAAACCCACTCTCAAGCACACTCATATATGTATGTCTCTATATGAGGGCCAAGACGTAACGCGAAATGGCTAATTACACAACTTTTGGTTGCGTTCATTGAGACAATTTTTAGAACACACCTATCCTATTCGAGACGAATTTTGTCCGCGTACGGCTTTATAGAATCCAAGACAGCTATTTTCCATTTACCGTCTTGACACAACTACCAACTACTAACTGAATTCGAAGGAAAACTTCAATCATGTGATTGACGCAATATAAACTCAAGCACTTCTGCGTCACGTATTCGAAAAAATAGATGCGAGATTCTCTGAATCGCGGTGTCAATCCCCGGTAAATAAATTTCAGGAAAGCGGGGCTCTGTGTGAACAACTTAACTCACTTGATAGTGTTCTATTCGATAAAATCACGTAAACGAGAAAAATATCGTCATCTCAACGTAGACAAAATCTTTTGAAGTATAAAATTATACATGACCAATTCATGTAATGCTGGGACAGAAGTCAAACTGTTCACATACTTGTCCTTTTTGTGTACAAATCGTTGAGTTCTTCTGGTTCTACAAGTACTTTACGCGTTGTGTTATAGGCTCCAGGTGGTATGCGACTCAGTCAATGAGAGAGCTCTTAGAGAACTTAAATATGAACGTGAAAAATTAAATACTTTAAATTATATTCGAATACAAAAAAATCACAATCAATTCTCCCCAATAATTTGAACACAAAACCATGAAGAGTGTCTGTGCTTACTTGCTACTATCAGATCTTCTTGTCTCTCTCCGCTGGCTCTCTGGACATCAGTAAAAGAATGTTAATATCACTTCAGCGCGCTGATTATAAACAAAAACTTTGTGCTCACTAACCAAAATGTTATGCTTTTCGTGCGTAAATTTTACACCCAACTGGGTAGAGTTTTGAAACAATTTTAGTCTGTTTTTTGAAACAGCTTAGTCAACGCTAATATTACAGACAAAACGACTTAGCACCGACAGTAGGCTCTGTTCCCATAACATCATCGTAAACAATTGCGAGCACTGATGAGAACCAACTTCTGTGTCGACTACTATATCAGCCATCTTTTACTTGTGTCCTGTGTAAGGACTCGCATTATTGACTACATATTTACCCTATCAGAAATAAATTACGAAAACATTTGAATATAAATAAAAGGTTTTTCAATAGCGACTTGACAAATTTGAATTTAATTTGTGAACGCACTCTTTCACTAATCATCAAACTGTCACTGTCAATTTATTCAGTAAACTCAACATTTTCATCTTGGTAAAGTACACGAACGAGCAACGTCTACAAATTATATAATTTTTCTACCGAAATTCAGTGGCGCTGATCGGAACTTTAAGAGCGTTAACTCCAATTTTCGGTCGTTATTCCCGCTCTAGGAGACAGGCAATAACAAGTTTAGTGCAAAAATTTGAGTCTACATATTCGTTGTGTGATGTTGCCGTTTCAGTTACACAACGGGTTGGTCGAAGTGTCGAAAATATCGCTGCCGTACAGCGCCCGTAGAAAACGATTCAAATTAGCAATTCCACGGCGGCGTTCTGAAGAATTGGGCACCGCTGAGACCACACTATGGCATATTTTGCATAAGGATCTTAGTTTACACCCATTTAAGAGCAAGCTGACTCAAGAATAGAAGCCGATGGACCATTTGAAGCGACGTACGTTCTCCGATTGGGTTCTGGAGAAGATGCGCCAAGATGATGAATTTCATCGCAAAGTCATCTTCAGTGACGAAGCTCATTTTTGGCTCAATGGATTCGTCAATAAGCAAAATCTGCGTTATTGGTCGGGGCGAAATCCACATGAATCACCACTTCAAGTCGACGACGTTGGAAGAGCTCATAGCCAACATTGAACGCGAAATAGTGGCCGTTTCACCCGAAATGTGTGGTCGAGTCGTTGAAAATTGGGTCCAACAAATTGACCGCTGCAAACGTGTCCGCGGTGGCCATAGGAACGAAGTCAAGTTCCATTCATAAATGTGTTTTCATTGTACTTCAAGCCGATAATAAAATTTTTGAAATACCTCAAATGGTTTGCGTTTTATTTGGAAAAAAAGTTGTCAAGTCCTTATTGCAAAACCCTTTATTTCTAACCTCTAATACTTTAATAACTTTCTTTGTAACTCAATAATTCAAGGACAACACAAGCTAGTTCAAGTCCACCTTTGAAAACTCTTGTTTTAAGCAGCCGGAACGAGACCATATATGAAGAAAAACTAGTCCATAGACTGTTGGGACCAAGGTTTAACTATTCCCAAAAAGGTGCAAATAAACGCACAACTGTCTAAGTAAGGCTTGTTAGTTCTTTGATTTTATATCTCTTGGGAGTCGATTCGATTGCGCCTCGACAAATGTTCGTTTCGTGTGTTTTTAGCCATACGACTGCGACAGCTTTATTCAGTTTTCCTAGCAGAGTTTAAAAAGCCACAAAAAGAAGAAGAAAAATACCAGATTAGGTAAGAAACTTTTAGATTTCTTTCCGAGCTTAATTTCGTTCAATACATCTTATGGTTGATTCATAACGAACTATGAATACGTAATATAGCTCTCAAACATTATACACAAGCCTTAGACGGCAGCAGTTTACAATCCTTACCTCCTAGAGTAAAGCGAAAAGCTTATAGTTTTCGGGTATTTTTTCCAAATTCACCAGAATATTTACTTCTTTTTTTTCTTCCTTTCTTCGACAACAGTGCTTAGCGTGTAGATACATACTATTTATCGCCGCCTTACTTCTGCCACACTGGAGTTGAACCTTTCACCAAGTCATTAGACTCATAACTATCTCTAGATATAATCAAACCGACTAATGTAACACAACACCATCAGACACATGAATAGTCAAAAATTACAAATTTCCATAACAAATAAAGCACATCTCTTGGGGTACAATTAAATAATTATTTTCTTTCCACACTCAGAGAAACATGTATTTTGAAAAACACTGATACTTATGAAACGCATAAGAATGTGTAGAGAAAAAAAATAAAATACATATTTTAAGGGAGGAACAAATTTCACGAGAGGATTAGTTTTTTGTAGTACAGAGCGCACAAGAGGGGAAACTAAACTAAGATCTGAGAGAAGGAAAAAAATATTCTGCTTTGCGCAAGGGTGGTGGATGATGTACACAGGATGTGTGTGGGATGATTTTAGTTCTTAAAGTAGGATGAAATGCAACAAGGGACATTTAAAATACAAAAAAAGAAAATAATTTTTCTGTACTCACTCGCCATAAGCACCTTCACCGAGAGTTTGCGCAAGTGTCCAACCTTCGACAAATTCGCGATTACTGCCATTTTGTGTGCAGGACATGATTTCTTTTTTTTCTTGTTTTGTTTCTTCTTTATCCTTTGAATTTTTTCCTCTTATCGATGGATGTTTGTCTTGTGATCTTAATTTGTCGCGTAATCATTAAAACCGACAGTCAACCACTCTGTATGTGTGTGCGTTTAATTGGGAAAACTTTAATCACATAACTGGGTGCTTAAGTACACGTACTACTCCTCGTACGGTAGCATTGATACAGGATGGATTTTTTTTTTCTCGTTGTGTGTGCTCCAGCAACAAGGATATCTGAAATTGATATAGACAGTAGTATAGATGAGTATCCTTTCTGTTATGCGCGTTGGGATTCTGTTTTTTAAATAAAAAAAAAATACAAGAGAGAGCGGCAAATGAAATCAAATAATAGAGAGAGAAGATAATGAAATCCCTTGGGGTTTTATTAATTGAAAAAAAGAAGAAGAAAATCCTTTCCAAAGATTAGATAGAGATGTTGTATGTAGATACACCATGTATACAAAAAAAATTGTTCAACAGGCCACTTAAAAATGAAATATACTATGAAATGTGAGGTGAAGGAGCTCTGTGCTTTGTAGTCGTCGGCGCGCGTACCTCTCGCCGCCCCCTTTTTTCTACTATTCACTTTTTACACGCACTTTTTGTACAATTTTCTCCATTTTTTCCTTACAAAAAAAAAAAAAGAACACGATGAACAAGAAATAAAGAAAGACGAAAAAAATCCCCTTAGCAACTACAAAAATAGTTTTTTTCTTTTTTGGTTTTTTCCTCCCGAGACACAGTTTTCCACAAGGAGGCTGTGGCTACTACTTTGCTGGAGCTGCCTTTGTACTTCCTCTTTGTTTTTTTTTTTTCTTTATTCACATTTTTCGCGCAACTTGCTGTTGCTGCTGCTGCAACGTCGTGTGTCCTCGTCGAGTGTCTGCTATGGAACCAACTAACCGCCACTCAGTGCATCTCACCACATTGCACTCTTTTAAGGAGAGAGAGGATTGCACAGGAGAGAAAACAACCAACGAGAACAAAATACAACAAAAACTGAATTAAATAAAATAACCTCCGGATCAAGATTGATTTTCGCGAGGCGAAGATTCACCGGCTCCAATACCGAATGCTGCTGCGGACCATGGTGGAGATTCACAGAGAGTAGTATCTCCTATCGAACTGAATACCATGCCGCCGCCGACGACGACGACTACACCAAAACGTTGTAGATGTTCCTTTCTTCCACATATTCCTGCATTTCAAGTTTTGCACACGAGGATGGCACAAAAAAAAAAGGAAATTAAAGCAACGACGAGGAAAGGAGGAAGGAAACAGCTTAAAAAGAAGGAAAAAACCAATCCAATGTCACTTTTTTTTTTTTTTGCCGCTTTCGTGATTTCGAATGCACAAGCGTACTGTAGGTAATATATACTTTTCTCCAAAGGATTTTTTTTTTTTTAATGAAAATTATCAAATCTTTTAGACGACGATGAGGATGCTGTTGCTATTGGAATTGATGCCCTTAGTCACACTTCTAAACTCTGTTGGAGAGTCAAATATCACAAAACGGACGGAAAGCTGACTCGCAATCTTGCAAATGAATGCGCAAAAGAGAAAGAGAGAGGGACGACGAAAACGAAGTACTTTGTGCGTCCTCTTTTTGAAACAAGATGATGGTTATAGTTTGGGATAGCACAGGTGACGACCCAAGGAGGTGGGTTGACGAAAGTGAGCATGACTCTTGTACAGAAGCATTTCTTGTATAACTCTATACTTTCGTGTGCCTGAATTGCGCTCTTTTGCTAAAATATGATTTTCAAAAAGCTTCAACTTTACATACATACCTACACATTGAAGAGAAAAAGAGAGAGAAAACATTCACTCTCTTGGTAAACGCTTTGTCGTGATATTTAATAGGAATTGATACAACAAATTATATAAATATAAAATGCCATAAAGCATGTATCCAGATAATCAATCATTGAAATCCAATAAAAAACACAGAGCGGCGTTTGTCTCTTTTTTTTATTTGAATTTATTTTTGTTTAGATTTATGTACATAAAACAAAATGAAGAAAGCAATTTATTTTTTGTTTGAATAGACGAATAAATAGCAAGAATACACGAAAAGAGAGCATGATAGTGGATCGATAGTAGGAAACGATTGTACAGGCCAATTCCCTGTTCCATCGAGATGTAAATTCAAATCATTTGTTGTTTAATTGAGCCACTCCATTTCGTGTCCATTAAATGGAAACCCAACGAACAACAACCTTAAGTATTTTGCTTTTAATGTCGACTAGTATTATTGTTTCTATTTTATGGATTATGGAACTTTTTTAAGTCCAAAGGGTGTGGGATTATGTTTAGAAAAGTTCATGTCTACCCGTACAAGTAAAGCTAATTGTAAACCTTACCCTTAGAGGACCTTACCCCAAAATGTAAAGAAGTTATAACCTTAAGGTACCAGCGAATGGACGCACTGCGAACAAACCATTTTAAGCACATTGAAAGGCAGACAGTTGACAATTTCACTATTCCCAAAGAAGAGAGCTTAATTTTAGTTTCAGCGAAGAAATAAACAATTCGCCGATTTTTCAGCGAATAAGCGAATGTTTCTTCCGAAGTTTTATTCAAAATCGCAAAACCAAAATATTCGCGAGAGTTTAACCTCAAAATTCTGCTGCTCTTTGGTAAATGACAAGTGAAATTCGCAGATTGCAGCGATTAGATAAAAAGTTGATGGGAATGAAGTGTCAAAATTTGCGAAAATTCGCTCATTCGTATTCATACAGGTCGCTGAGCTGTCAACGAATACTATCCTTTGATGTAGTTATCAAAAACTCAGTGATATTTCTTGTGTAATGCTTGCTACAGCAACATTGATGGTATTTTCTAAGATCCGAACCTGGGTCCCAATACACGGAGTTCTTGGTTTTCTGGGACGAATAGCACAAAGCGCTTATACAAAATCCCTGCTACTCAAAAAACGCTTTGAGAATAACAGCTCCTCGCATTTTTCCTTAGCTTTTCAGACACAGCACTACCAAAAATCCCGTTGCGATAGAACGTATTGCATATTATGAGGCGCAACTGAAAATGCAACGATCCAAGAGGTACACCTGGAAAAATAAATTGTTTGGTGTTTATCGGGAATCGGAAAGAGGCTCAAAGATTCAAGAAAGCTTTCATGTAGTCTATCAGAAGAGGACAGCTTGAACGAACGGCTCAGTTGGTACCTATACCTACTCAATCCATATGCCTAAAGAATGATGGAGAAAAAGGCAGACCAAAGCACAACACAAACATTTGTTTGGACTCAGTGACGAAATGATCTGAAACTGGGAATTCTGCCGGAAAATTCTAAATATTTATACGAAATTTGTTCTTCTAGGACCTATGGAGTTGACATACATATGTACATGGTACCAAGGTCAAAACCCTCAAGTCGAAAAAGAGGTAGAAAGAGGCTCCTTCGATTCGCTGTTCCCTATTATTGCTCAATTTGATTTTGTTCTTCTCTGATGGCGGATAGAGAAAAAATGCGAACTGTAAGAGAAATTTTAAATATAACCCCTCAATGCGGTACATTAAAAGCATCCTCCCAATACAAATTTTAGAAAAAAAACGCAAACTAAAACCACAATAAGTTCGTTATGAAGGTGATACAATGACAATGGACAAGTTTCCTAAAACCTCAAAGCTTCAGGCTCACAGATAAGTGCTTTAATTTAGAAAAAAACCTTCCAACTTTAGCACATTTAAACAGAATGCAAAGAAATCAATTCCAAAGCCATGTGTTTTACTGGAAGATGTAGGGAAAGACGTATATTATAAAGTATCCACGCGCACCTCTCATCCGAACCCGGCTGTCATGCGGGAATGCAGTTTTCAACCTTCTCCTCCTGCTCTCTTCCTACTTCAGGCTGCACGACGACGGCGTGAAACCAAGAAACATTAACGAAACCATGGCATGGCGCACTTTTGTGGGGGCTGACTACTGATGGCTATTTCAATTCCATTTCTTTTTTTTTTTACTTTTCGCACATTTGGTGGTTTTGCAGTGGTACATAAGACGGACGGCTCGTGGCGAAAGAAAGAGAACAAGTTGATGACGACAATGCTTCTTGTGCGAATCTTTTACATCTTTCAAGAAATTTGGTGCAAAAATGTAAAAATCGAAAGAAAAGAAAAATCAAATTCAACGACAAGAACCTGATTGCGGCGCGCACAGTCACAGAGAGAGAGAAGAAACCACGATCTCGTCGTAGGTCGTGGCAATGAAAAATCTCCAGCCGTAACACTAGACAAACTGCAAAAGAACCAGCAACAGACGACGACAATGAGGATGATGACGACCAAGAAGACGGCGAGAAACCTTGTGGAGCGCGCATTGTCCACAAAAGGCATTGACACCGCATTGCCGAAGAAATAACGAAAAATCGCACAGTACCAAAACCAATAGAAAGAAAGACCAGAAAAGTACAAAAAAAAAAAAAAAGAACAAAAAAGACATCTTACCAGAAAGAGGAAACAAAGAACAAAAAATCGGGCTTTCTAAGGAAGACTTCATCCCTCGAAGGCGGGTGGTGTTTGGTCCATTCCGCTCTACTTTAACACCGTTATTTATCGAAAGACCAACTATTTTTTTTTTATGAAACTTATTTTCCCAAATTTCACTTAACTATCGAGAAATGTATAACTGCAAGCAATACACAAGACAAAAAAAAAATCAGCCGAATAAAAGATTTTCTCTCGCTCCTTCTCTCTTACTCTCAATTGTTGACCGAACGGCAGACATTTATATAGAGAACGAGCCATCTCGCTCACACCGCAGTACGGTATATGCAACAATTGCGCCAAAAAAAAAAAACATCGCCCGCCACCAATTTGAATAAAGAAGAGATTCCAGAAGATCAAAGAAGAGGAAGAGATTCCGTTTTTTTCCTTCCAATTTCATCGGGGAAAGGGATTTTTGTATAAAAGAATTTCCTTACCTTAATAAATAATCCTCTTGCACTTTTTTTCATAAAATCTAACACACTTGACGAAAAATACTTGATAGCGGCTAAAAATTATATATATATTGAAAAAAAAAATATTCTTTTCCTCTTTCTTGGTAGAATTTTGCAGCAACAACAGATGAGGAGGACCGATGATGAAAAACTGAGAGATGGAAAAAAATCGCAAATGACAAGAGACGTTCGATTTTGTATGCGTGCGATGCGACTGCGGCTGTGAAAGTCGAATGAAAAAGCACAAAAAGGAACAACAGAAAAAACATAGAATGCAGCAAATGGTGTTGTCACTGTTACGCGCATGACACATTTTGTATTAAAAAGTGAGATGGACTTCATGATTAAATGTGATTTTCAAATTTAACAGGTTTTTCTGCAAGAAGCCGGTTCTTCTCTATCTCTAGTACTGTCAACGGATTGTTCGTTTTTTTGTGGTTGTTTTGCTTTCGTTGTGTATGGGTGGGAACACAAGCGAGCGATGTTTGAGAGTGTTCACAGAGAATGAAAAACATACGATTTGGCAAATAAAACTTAAAACCCGATTGGAAACAAAAAAAATTGGAAAAAATCGATAAACTTTTTAAAATGGAATCAACTGCAGCTTCATGCAGCGCTTACTTTTTAATATTTCATAATAAAACAAAACTCATATTCAAAACTATTCTTTTTTTATAGTTACTTATAAATTTACTCGAAAAGTAGGCATTTCACTCAATAATTCTCTTCTTCTGGATTTCAATCGAACATGCTAAGGTCACCTTTTGAGCGGCAATCTTAAGCGGCAAGTGGCCATTTATTAAGCTGCAATCCTTGAGCGATTATTTGTGAAAATGTCGTCGTCGGATGCTGCTCGCCGCAGTCTTTTGCAAGAAAGTCAGTTAAGTTATAAAAAAAGAAGATTTGGTATTCATATTTGGTATGTTCATAACAAAACATTAAAGTTTCAATCGTTGCCATGATGATTTCTTACCGCTCAGCGCTACACTAAAATAATAGAATAGGATTGAAAACTGAAACTGAGCGACGCCGCTCTGCCGCTCAGAACGTGGCATTAGCCTTCCGCTCAACTGTTTATGTTTTGGTGAGCCGTCATATTCCTTGTTTTTGTTTTAGCAATGAAAAATCGTTGAGCCGTATTGCATTGACAAGTAGCCCAATGAAGAGTTTATGTGTGTTAGTGTATTCTGGACGTTTTCCCAAATGAAATCGGGAAGCGAAAAGATCTTTCAGAAGATGCTTTCTTCTAATATTTTGACGTCTAAAAATGAACCCCAAAAATAAACTGAAGTTCACGTTTAGGTTTGTTCAGTTTGACAACCTCTCATAGATAGATGAACTCAACGAGATTTCAAGGAGGATTCGGCGAAAGCACGAGATTTCGTCCGGTGGGAACCTAGTATAAGTATGTCTAAATATGACGTAATTTTATTTTATTAATTTTTGTTTGTATAAAACGCTTCTAATTGTTGAACTTAATGAGAATATACCATGGTTAAAAAAATTGTACCTAATGAGTTTTACCTTTTATATGATGATATGTATTTTATTACGTTTTTCTCAGAAAAACACCCATGTAGTACTGCACCATTGTGTTTCAAGTAAGCGATTAATTTTTTTTAATACATAGTGATTCATGTCTCAAAAATCAAATCTTCAGCGTTTAATTCTAATGCTACAAGTGTCAACTGCTTAAGGCTACTTAAAAAAAACCCTTCCTTACCTTCATTACGTGATCATATTGCTCAACATAACCTTTGTTTGCTCCTTCCTTGAATACGCCGGTCAAGCGTGGTCACCCTTTCAGCAGCAAATGTATGCTTCCAAATTTAGTCTTAAAAGTATTTCTTATCAACTTAGATACCCTCGAGAAATGTTGAGATATTGCAAATATTATTTTCATACAACGACATTCTTCAAGCTCTTTTAATTGGCATCTCATTACAACTCAACCTTCTTCAACACTAGCCCACTAATACGCTTGTATCAAGTCCAATAAATGGAGAATTGCTAGAGTTTCTGTGAACTATATATGTACATGAAGCCAACATTTTAGAATCGCATTGCACTTGCAGAATGTAGAAGGCCCCAGTCGTTTACATACTTTATTTTGCAGAAATTGCAGCTTTGAAGAGTTGTGGGAACATAATGCAAACGATTATCAAAAATACCCCTATTTGGGATGTCGAAATTGTACAATAAAATTTATCAATGGATTTGATGCATTCATCGATTCATTCGAGTTATTTATTCCATTTCCGCATTGGCAACATAAAATACAGGCATGAGGAATTTAAATACATGACGCATCTCTCTCCCGACACCAATTGATTTCATTTGATACTCGTGGAAAAAGAAACAATGGAACTTGTTCATGACTAATAAAAAATAATATGTAACTTGTATTCCTTAAAGGTCAGAACTACAGCTTTTAAGTTCGATAAAGGACTGTGTTACCTGGTGTAGGCTATGATATTTTTGAGCAGAAATCTTTGAACCTTTGACGTTTGTAATTGTGACTAACAGTGCGAATGAATAAACGAAGAGAAATATGTAAAAGTATTCATTCCAGTATCTAACGGTCAAATGGGATTAAATCCCATTGAAGAAGAACTGAAGAAACACAATGAAGTTTCTTTTACTGTAATTCTCAAAAATGTTATTTATGTTAAAAGGAATTCACAAATATGCATACACATAAGTAATACAAGTCCTACCTATGAATACAAAACGACTGTGAACACAAAAGAAATAAAAAAGTTATCCGCCCCCGGGTGGACTCGAACCACCAACCTTTCGGTTAACAGCCGAACGCGCTAACCGATTGCGCCACGGAGGCCATGTGTACGATGTTGCAAATTATTAATCGGGTTCAAGGTGTCAACACTGAACACAAGATGATAGAACATTTTGATTTCTAAAATAAGCATCAGTATACTGAACTGATGCGAAAGGTATGTTTGTTATGTCTAAATGAATTTGTTTAAATTTAAATTCACAGGTGGATAGATTGTTGACGCTGCCGGCGAGCTACACTATCTGCTTTCTGTGAAGACAATTCTAATCCATTTCAATTCAAGTTTATTTTATTTATTTTTCAAATTTTGCAATTATCAATACATTATTGCATATATAATAGGGCTGTACGAGTACTTAAAAGCTGACAAGATGCATTCTGCAGCTAATAAAGAAGTAACTACATAGTACTAGATACTACTTAGTGGATGCGGTGAGTCATAAGGACTGAAAAATAAACAATTAACAGAGTTATGCCATCTTTCATAACAAAAGGTCAATTTTATTATGATCAAAGTTAAATAGCTAATCTTTCAGTTCTCTACCGAAATTAATAGATTTTAGAAATGTAAATGTGTCGAAACGCAATGTCGCGACGTCTTCTTTTCGCGATAGTCCTCAAAACTTGTGTTTGACTAACAATTAAAGGAAGCAGCTTCTTTTCGAGAGTACTTTCTTTTTTAAGAGGGACACAATGAGGCGTAAGTTATAATATGAAGGATATTCTCCCAAGTATAAGGTAATGCTTTATAGTAAAAGGTTGAAATAAAAGCAGCGAATTGTTACAAAAATTTACTAATTTTTACGAAAAGCTGTAAATTTTCTGAGAAATAAAATTGCTGAGAATTTTCGTAGTTTTTCACAGAAGAGAGCGCTCACGAGAGAGTAAGAAATTTCCCCATGCTACGAATTTTAGTGCAAGAAATTTCTGTGCGCTGGTTCATGAAAACTGTCAAAGCCGTCAAACCAGTGTATTTTCAACTTTTTCTTGTTCAACCCGTTGGTATAATTTTTTTTCTAATTTTAGCTTTTTCTGAGAGAACTTTACCCCCGCTCTTCAAAATTCGATAATCTACGAATTTTAGTGCAAAAAGTACGCGAACGGACCTAATGATTACCATATGCTTGCGAGGATATCCTTCAAGCACAATTAAAAGGAAGACTCGTCAGAATGCTGAATGACATGCTAGATGCTAGATTTTTTTTTTAATTTTCGTTGTTTTGCCAGCTCCCTTCTCTTCTCTTCCCTCAGTTTTGATTTGATATTTGATTTTTAGACACTAATGTAAATTTTTCATATTCTCAAGCCATGTACGGAATCCGTGCTACGGATCCAGACCACCTAACGTCAACACTAGTAAAAATTTCTTTTGGATCACAAGTGGCTTGAACATTTAAGCACGTTTACCTTTTCGATAAATGTACTCCTGGGTACAACCGATTATACCAATAGCTGTCGAAAACTTAAGCTTCCTTTGCCATAACTCTTTTGCTTCCGTTAATTTACTATTGGTATTTGGAAACGTGATCCAATCAGTTGCATGTGGAACTATGCTATCAACTGCTGCATTCACAGTGCGAGATATCATAGCTTGACTAACACCAAGTTCTTCACCGATACCTTTCTGATACACAGGATTTGTACAGGGTATCAGTGGTGGGTGTTTCAGACCAGGTGGCCACTTTACAAGTGACATTGCGAATTTGTACAAGAACTGTGGAAAAATAATTGAGGATCTTGAGGTCACAATACTCCCTGTCGAATTTGGGACAATAACAGTCCACTAAATTGCAATGCATACAGAGAAAGTCACTGTTTGTTGTGGATTTTGGACTGGGCGACCGTCCACACATCTTGTAGAACGAATTTGGCCAGGCTATCATGGTCAATGGCGAGCGCTATCGGTCGATGATAACCAATTTCTTTTGGCCACAATTTGATGATATGGACAACGACGCGGTTTCAACAGGACGGTGCTACGTGCCACACATCCCAGACATTTTGCACGAGCAATATCCGAACACACTTACTTGCATCTCTCGCGGATGTGATTTGAATTAGCCACCGAAATTTTAGGATTTCACCCCATAAGGCTTCTTGCGGAGTTACCTAAGCTTATAGATACACAAGAACTTCTTTAAACCGCTTTGGGGTTTCTGTTAAACAGTATTACTAATCGCTCCGGATATTCTTCATTAAATTACTCAAAAATAAGAAAACTTACTCTGAGTCATTTCAATTATTTCAAACGATTAATTTTCAATTTCATGGCAATAAAATACTTTTTTTTATTACCCTTCCATCTCATATATGCATATACACATATGCATGCATAAAGTTTCCACGACTAATAGTAAAAAACTATATTTGCAAAGAAATAACTTTTGTTTTCCCCCACAGACACTGTATTTACGAAATATATTTTAAAAATAGTACCACAATTACCGTCTTGGAAGCAAAATGCATTATATACAGTGCATTCAAATGATTTTTGGATATACCTACTATGGGATATTTTAAAATTGCGCCAACTTCCATCAGCCGTCGATCAAGGGAGAGATATAAAACACATTCATTCCATCTATCGGCACAGGGAGTCCATCGTCAGCGCTTTAAACTTTTCATTCAGTTTATACAGATTTGTAGCCTGCGCACAAAAGTTTTCTTTTTTTCAAAAATGATTTTACTCGCCATCGCCAGCGCGTTTATAGGAAATGTGATGCATTAACTCTCGTTTTTCATAAGTTCTCAGTGGCTTTGCATTGAAACAGATAGTTGAAAATATAGTTTTACTCCAGGAGCGGATTGACAATGTGTCCTATAAAGTTGCGTCCAGACCGAGTGAAACATTTCATGTTTCGTGAAACATTTCATAAACATTTAATAAATGTTTCGCTCGGTCTGGACACACCTTAATATCTAATTTACTGGATAATAAATATGCAAGCAATGCTACTGTGAATTTTTAAGGCTACGCAGGAAGCCTAAGAAACAAGTTCAGGCTAAGCTGAATGTAGTTTATATAGAGAGTGAAAGGAATGCTCTACTTTAACTTTAGCTTTTCTTAGGTTAGGTTAGGTTAGGTTAATGTGGATATCAGAAGAACACTAGATCCCTAGAGGTAAGCCAAATGGCAGAAAGAATCCTAAGCCACGTCGGGTCGCCCAGGCATTTAATTGTCTCGCAGTAGTTTGCTAAAGAAATAACTTCGTTCAGTTATCCCTAATTATCTTACACGTCCATAATGCCTTGAGCATTTTACGTCCATCCCTGATTAGCTTAGATTTGGTGACAGTCGTCAGCCTCCCCGCTCCAAGAATACAACGTGTAGTATATTTTTTAATGCTTAAGTTTATTCACTAAAAGTATACAATGTTATAAGGCTCTTGCGGCTGACAGCAGAAAAATGCGGCTGACAGCAGAAAAATGGCGCAAAATGGCCGAATTCTGAAAATGCCGGAAACTAATGGTTTAGGTTTCTGACGGCAGACAAATGTCAGATGGGCTTCGTTCAGCGAGTAGTTGGTTAAGGAAGATTTAGATGCGCTGATTATTATTTCCTGACAGTGACAAACGACTTAAAGGCCACGAGCCTAATTTATTGGATATTGATCCCATTTCAAGTAGTTTTATGAAAGTTGGTCTTCAGTTTGAGCAACATTTCGTACGCTATGATTATCATAATCGTGTTTCTGAGACAACTATTCGCAATGCGGTGGATTAATTCGAATTGGCCGATTCAGTAAACAGTCCTCCCACATCCGTATGTCAAGGAAACGTAAAATCTGCCTAAAATATCGCCGCCGTCCGTGAGAATTTGAAGGAGAATCTGAGGCATTCAATCCCAGGCTACGCTTTAGAACTCAGAACTGGGCTACTTTCGCACCATAACATGTACACCTGTACAAGATTCAACTGACCCAGGAGCTGAAAGTTAATTACCATAGACAATGCTGTTTATTCGCTGACTGGGCTCTCGAGCAGTTTGAAGTTGACCCCAATTTCGGCCGAGAAAGCATATTTAACAACAAGGCTCATTTCTGGATGAATGCGTTTGTCAACAAGCAAAATTGGTACGCTTACAATCCACAAGTGATCCCCCAAATTGCAATACATCCAAAGAAAGTCACTGTTTGGGGGTGGATTTTGGACTGGCGGCATCATCCCATACTTCGCTGGCCAGGCCATCAGCGTCCATAGTCCAGTCCAGTGCTTTCGGTTGATGATAACCAATTTCTTTTGACCTCAATTGGATGATATGGACGCCGACGATATGTGGTTTGAATGGAACACAGCCCGTGCCGCAATGAATATTTTGCACGAGCGATTTCCGAACATGGTTATCTCTCGCGGAGGCGATGTGAATTGACCATTCGCAGTTAGATTTATTCAAAAAGATAGGATACACTTAATGGAAGAACCTTTTGTTATGGCATCCTTGGAAAATTCACGCAACTCTGTCAAGATAGGTAATTACCTGACTGTGTGACATGTCTTTCTAATATAGAAGAATCTGGTCCATCACATAAAAAGAGAGGCCTTCGTACGACGTAACGTAGAATAATTCAACAGGAATCTCGGCAACTGGGGGTTGAAACACAATGTTGGGAACCTGATGGTTAAAGACCCATAGGTGGATGCAGGACTAAGACATGTTCAATCTCAGATTATTTGCCTTCGAAAACATGCAAAGTCACTTGGATACCAAAAGCTATTCCGAAATAGTGACCTACATCCATAAATTGTCTATGAAAATGCCCCCAACCAATGCGGCCCTAAAATCTTTTTATTTCCCCCAAACAATGAAACAAATTAAACTTAACATTGTTTGACAGGATTTCGTGTGTTGCCATTCATTCATTCCCAAATTCTTTAATGGGGTTTTTATTTGCCTTCCTATTCCTTTTTTCTTTCTTTCTCTGACTGCATTCCCGTTCTCCTATTAAAATATACAATGTAATGCTAATCATTTGCCTACAAATCTTCAAATCCTCACATCCAAGCCTATAAAAGCATTATGGCAATTCCCACGAACCGACCCTGTGTAACAAAGCCTAAGAGCACGCCAAAGAGAACAGCAATTTTTTGCAATAAAATGCACACAACATGCACCAGCACCGCACATCACATGCACCGAACTCACCTATATATTCTCGTAAAATTTTGTATCCATCAACCAACTAGTAGGTATTTTTCTCCGGGAAGTAAACGTTCGACAATCCTCCTGCTACCAGTTCAGTTGTAGTCTCTCTCTAAGCCCGAACGGTCGAATCTGTTGGATACACCCTCGCGCCGAGTGCACGCTCCAATAAAATAAAATAAAAGGAAAAAAAAAGATCAATTGTTCTCTGTGCCGCCCCAAAAATTTCCAAAAAAAAAAAAAAAAGCAAAATGTGTGGCTCACCCTCCCTTATCTAATTCCGTGAAATCCAAATCACACCGTGTTATTTCGGTTTTTTTTTTTTAAGTGAACTGTTTAACTTACCGTTGTCGCCTGAGGGTTGAGTTGTTTTTTACCACCACCCTTAGCTGGTAGCACCCTTAACCACTATTAACATCACCAAACAACAGCAACAGCAGCACTTGGTGGGCAATAAACTTTAATTGCCTGCAGTTTTGTAATACAGAAGAGAAATTCTTGTGTCCCATATTTTTTGTACCTTCCGTTTTGTTACCGGGGGGAGGTGCGCTTAAACTATCGGCGGCCCATCCGTCCATTGCACTGGAGGTTTTACGGCAACAATCTAGATCAATAGCAGCTCTTCGGAGGAAATCCCATCTCAAGGTAAGCTCTGCTAATAAGGTAGCATCTGTTTTTTTCGTGGTGTATAGTCAAGGTAAAACCGCTACCACCAACACCCAGGTGAACAGACTTATGACCGCGGGCGTATGAGTGATATTTGAGTGGAGCGGTGACAGTTGAGTGCACGACTGGATAGATACAAAATTAATGCTGTGTTTTTTTTTAGTTGGGGATGAAATGATAACCGCATGAATGAAATGTTGTGAGTTTAGGTTTTGCTCTTTGTTCTACCAAGGAGACGCTTTCTGGTCCATTCAAGGTTTCTGACAGAGGTGAACATTTTAATAACTCGGTTATATTTTGGCTGAATGTGCCAGCGTGTGAAAAATTTAACCCGTCTATACATGATTTTGAATGCAATGAATGACGGGTGGATAATGAATATAAGCTTAATGCATATGTGCATACTAAGAGAGTGTTGGAAGGGTAGAAAAAAGTGAGGTATTTTTTTTTTCCTAATTTTTGTTAAGCTTGTCATTTAATCATTTTCAGTTTTATTTTTCTTGTTTTAAGATAAATAATAGGCAAAGTAACGCCATACGTATGTGACCCTTTAGAGCTCAGGTATGAAGCTTAAGCGGCGCTCCAGCGTACGTAAACACAGGCAGACAGAACCGGCAGATCTACTTTTTCGAGTTCCCCTATCATCGTAATGTTAGAATTGATTGGCATCACGAGTTGGAATTGTGCGAATTCAATAAGTACATACGAGGGTGGGTCAATAAGTCCCTGAAAAATGAAATAAGGAACACTATTTTCGGCATAAAAATATTTTATTTTTCAACATAATCTTTTTTTAGCTCGTTAAACTTTATTAAACGTTTCTCCAATTTCTGATGCCCTCCAAATAGCACGATTTCTCGAGCCCCTCAAATCCGTCAAAATAATCGTTTTTTTCAGCGATGACCTCTTCGCTTCGACCCAAATCTCTTGCCTCCGAGCCATTTCTTCATGTTTGGAAACAAGAAATAGTCGCAAGGGGGCTTAATCTGGGGAATATGCTAAATGAAGAGGGAGTTCGTATCCTAACTCATGCAATTTTGCCATTGCGGCTGCGGACTAGTGAAAAAGAACTTGTTTTCCATTTTGAAGAAAATGCTCGGAGGCGTCACAACAAAGCTATTTGACAGATCTGTCTGAGAATTTGGGTGGGTTCGTTTGAAAGATGATTCTTGGCAATTTGTCTTCATTTTCAGGGACTTATTGACCCACCCTCATGTGTATGTACATATCAGAAACCTGCAGCAAATAGCTCATTCTGTGAGCCATTCGAAATATTCACTGCTTTTTAAGTAGATATTCACACATATTCGTATTTATTCACAAAAAGTATTCGCAGGGCTCACATTTTATTACCTCTTAGGGGAAAGTCATAACTATCATTCAAACGCATCATTGAGAAATTAAATTTCGAATTTTAAGAAAAAGCACACAATATTGGCTTTAATTGGCATCAACATGAAGCTAATCACTTGTAGAATTCTTTTAAATACAAAAATACCTAATTCTGATGAAAACTTTTCTTTAAATCCAATTTTATTATTTCAGTGATCAAAATCGATTTCAATGAACAGCTGATCCTAATTTCTATACATCGTTTCACTGATGTGTTCATTTCTCATTCTATTCTCAGCTGTCAGTTTTGCTGTCAATGATCAACGTATTCTTTGCTGTTGCCATTTCACTAACAGAGCCTTCTACTGTTCCACTGATTTGTTCCAAAGATGGATTTGAATGATAGCTAAAAATGGTCCCTTATAAAATCTAAATCTAAAGCGAGCTCCCATTCACATTCATTTCAAGAAATCATTATCTACCCTTACACTTTGTTGCCTGGCACTGAATTTGGTCAAAAGGCAATAAATGTTTCGAGTGAATAGTGCGTATCTATTTATCTATTTGCCGTGCTCTTTGTTTTTCCCAATCGAAGACTTGTAAATCACTTGTACAGTTCACTGCTTTTGTGAATACTCTGATTAAATGAATACTTTGAATGCGAGCCTACTACGTAGTCAAGGATTTGTGAAAACCAACACAACACCATGATGATTCGGTTTCCTTTCGTGGACGTCGTCATCATTTCGTATATGATTCATATTTGCTTCCTTTCTGCATGCTTGAGACTGTGAAAGGCTCGTTTTGTACCGAATGATTCACAACTGCAAATTAATGGATTCATGTAGTTCTCAAGCAACAGTGCGTCTTCAGGAAGTGCTTTGCAGAGGGAAGTGTGAGCCTCCCAAGCCTGCAGGAACCAAATGCGGTTACCAAACTCCTCCTGACTAAAATTTTTCATCAGCTCTATTTACTGCCAGGATAATGAAATTGTTAATAAATAGATCAAACTGATTTTTATTTGCTTAACTATGCAAATAAACTGCTTTCATGAACATGACCATGCAACCGACAAGTACACGCGTTATCTCTTTGAATTTCTACATCTACATAATCATTATCTTATTTAAATGTGTTTCATATAATATTTTTGTGATTGAATGTGTACTGCATACAGTAGAGAGAACTCTCTCATCGATTGAATTTATATGGGTGTTTGTTCCGGTATCACGCAATAAAACCATAAGTTATATTCATGAAAAAAGGGGATAACCTACCAGGGGCCATACATAATTCAATTAAGGGAGCGAAAAATCTTTTTCTTTTTTTTTTGTTTCCAACATTAGGGTGTCAAAATGGATATTATATGAACAGATATCAAGGAATATCTAGTTTAGTGTTAGGGGGAACGAGGAAACACTCTTGTGGGGGTGAACATTCCTTGTTTCAAAAACAATATGTTCAATACATGCAACCCATGTGTGTTTAGTTTTTAACGATAATGAAAGTATAAAGCGATGACAAACAAATGTTTTCTTGTCCTTATTCCTCCAAATTTTGTCAGATGTTAACATTATCTTATCTGTCTTTGTTATTTACTCCGTAAGTGTGTTTGCTGCAAGTGTTTGCATAGCAGTCAAAGGATCATATTGTGTTGATAGGATCTTCATATTAACACTAGTTTTATCCAGAGAAGGATCTGCAGAGGAACACCCCAATACGGAGTTCTTTCTACTCTAATAAGGCTCCTTGTAGTGGACGAGATTCTGGCAGGAAACGGCTTCAACGCAACTGCCTAAGCCTATGCCAGAGATATGGTTGTCCTGGTTTCGAGGATATTTATTCTTGTCCTAAGATTTAACTTCACACTACAGCTAGTGGATAGCTGGGTCAGCTGCAAGGGCCTGGGAATCAACCCTTTCAAAACGCAGGTTGCTTCTTTCACTAAAAAGAAATCGATACCACGGGAAATGAGATATCCGATGAGATTGCTAGACAAGGTTCAGAGGAGAGTTTCTTAGGGATAGGATCTGAACCAAGACTTCCATAGATGACTGGGTTTCTTATGAGCACAATTATTCGTGGCATGGCTCTCCAGGCTGACTAAACGGATGATCCCAGACGTTTGGGAGAAATCCGCGGCATTCTTCCTGTCTCTCAGCAGGAAAGACTGCAGACAACTTAATGGCGTTCTTACGGGGCACTTCGCTTTTGATAAGCATTGTCATGTGCAAGGCTTGTGGAGAGGGTGACGACACTGCGGACCACTTCCTATATGATTGTCCAGCCTATGGTCGTACTGGGCTGCAGATTCTACGTGCGGATGTGATGAGTGCCAGTGAAGCCTTTCCCCTCCTGGAAGTAACTGGAACTGGAAGGGAAATGTTACCGAAAGCATCAAAAATCAAAAGGAAGCTTTCTATTCTTTCAATAAGCATTTTGTAGGGACTTGTGTAAATACAAAGACCAAGCTGTCGCGGATGCCAGAAAACTTGGTCTTCACACCTGGAAGCAAGAGGATGGAAGGCAACGATATCTCAAGCACTGACTCTACAAGGGTCGGGAGCCCTTTAAATAAAAAAGGCGTGCATCAGAATCATGGCACCAATAAGAGCAACACCGATAGAGGCAATGGAATCCAAGCTTAGTTTCATTCTGCTTGACATTTACTGCAGTAGTCTGACAAAACTGCTATAAGACTGAGAGTCATCGAACCCTCAATTCCATCCCGATATGAGACTACCAGTCAAGAGCGAATCCAGGATTTATTCCTGTGAGGGGCACAAATGAGTCGACTGTATAATAAAATACAAAGTAAAGTGATTCTTCCTGATACAAATCGTCTTCAGCAGTTTTTCATCCTTTCGTCTTTAAAAGTCTTCCTAATGCATCCCATAATATTCACTCCCAACGTCCCAGTAGAAAAATAAAACAAAAAAAAAAATAAACGATCGTGATGAAAAAAAATTTCAAAAAATTATCCATTACTATTTGAAAAACAAAAAAAACATTATTCACACAAGAACATGCACACAAACACGCTTCTGCATTTATGGGCAGCTCATCGGTCTTTTGATAAGGATCAGTCGGTGGTGCACCCTCGTGGCGTGCAGATCGGTTGAGTGGTTGGCTAGTCGGGTTCAGTCGTGAGTGTAGCTTCGTGGAGTGCAGTCCAGATCCGTTTAGTGAGTTGAATTTTTTTTTTTTTCGTGAGTGTTACTGTACATAGATACATATGTACATACAAACGGTAGATTTTATGCGTAAAATAGAAATAATTTTTTGTTTTTGCTTTTGTAATGGATAATTTTTTAAAATTTTTTTTCGAAAGAATTTCTTGGTTTTTGTTTTATTTTTCGACTGCGACGTCGCGGTGGTCGAATAATTTATTGTGTGTGTGTGTTTGTGGGACTGCAACTGGATATGATTCCCTCAAGAACAACTAACTAATAAGGATGACGAAGGACAGCTGTTGAACAGGAGTTGTAGTAAGTGTTCAAGCAGGGTATGCAGTAATCAAGCATAAAAAGTCTATGTGAGTCATTTTATTTTATAATTTTATTATATTTTTGGATCCTTACTTCACGCCGCCGGAAAGATTATACGATACGACACAAAGAACAGAAGTAGGGATATCCATCTATATTTCATTTGGTGGTGGTATTCTTTCTTCTTTTTCTTTTCAGGAGATCGCCCTATCGAATGCCAGGCATCGTTAAGGCTCTGGACTCTGCTGTAATTGGGCAAATCACACTTCATGTGTTACAAGGACAATGCTTGGTACCAGAGTATATGGATTTCAAAGGAAACGAAAGCCTGACTGAGCCTGAGCTGAGCCCAATGAGTTCCCAGCTGAAAGAAGTAGAAGATAAAGTCTCCTGTCGAGCAAACAGGTAATGGATTCATCTGGAGACTTGGGTGTAACGACCAGTGTGCTATGGCTGACCCTTAACAAGAACTCTCTTTGGTAAAATTTACACCTTATAATGCATGGATCCTCTCTGGCGTAATTGCGTACGTAATTTCCAATGTACCATTGGCGTTCACGCGAAGCGACTATTGTAAGAGTTCCAGGGATTTTTTTGCCATCTGTTGTGTGATTGTCCTGTCGTATAGGTCAGGTAAATTGTAGCTTTTTTTTCTCTGAGCTGAAGGACTTAGGGAACGTTGAACTGACGCACCTCTTAAGATTCACATCACCATCTGTGGGGACTCTTTTGTCACAAGGCACATATCTACCTAACCTTACTAAGTTTTGAATTTTTTTTTTTTTTTGAGGATAGTGAGGGATAAGAGAAGGCGATAAGCCAATGAAGCACTACGACCCAGGAGGATATTTTGTGCTATTCCCTAGCAGGCTTCAGCTGAAGTCTAGTTCATTTATAGCAGAAGCTGAGGACACATCAGAGGGAGATGTGAAGCCTTTGTTAAAGTACTTAAGTCTGAGCCGAGCTATGGCAGGACATTCGCACAAAATGTGGTGGGCTGCATCAATGTCTTCAAGACATAGGCGACACGGCCCATTTTCTTGAAGTGATAATTGAGAGAGCAATGACTAGTTAGGAAATCAGTGACTTTCTTGACTTTGTATTTGCTTATAGAGAGGATATCTTTTGTTCTCTTTTTTGAGAAGTTGATGAATTGTTTGGCGTGTTTTAAGGTATTTTGAGAGTTCCAGTGGGAGAGCGATTCTTGTCGTTCCCATCTGCTGAACTCTATTCTGATCTGATTAGTTTGTAGGCCACAAAAAGGTTCAGGACCAAAGAAAGGAGCCTGAGAATGGACCAATGAAAGGAGCCGGCGGCTTCGTTGCCAGGGATACCACTGTGTCCAAAGATCCATGTTAGTGTGACATTATTATATGCAGCAAGCTGCAAGATGGATTGGAGACAGTTCCAAACTAGCAGCTCTTCGGAGGTTTTTTTCTAATTTTCAAAGAGCTCGATAGCGTGGACCTCTGCCTGAAAGATAGTGGTTGTTTGTCCTAGGCGTACAGATAATTTGTAGTTTGGACCAAAGATTTCAGCTCCGGACTCACTTAACATTATACCAATCAGTATACCAATCTAGTGATGAGGAAGTTTGGGGAATAAGCTGATTGTCACAGAATAAGCTGATTGTACCAGAACCCGACTACTTTCCTGATCCGCACTGATCCGCCTCTCGTTTCGCTGTCGTGCTGCGCATGAACTCATCCACAGCGTTGATCTCTCTGCTTCGGCTATATTAACGAATGCTAGTCCTTGTACTTTCGTAGGATTGTTAAGGCAGCTAGATCTGTCCATTGCGAATCACCATAGAATTGTCCCATTGACATATATCAAGTGGATTATGTACGACTAAAAGCCTCAACGTTTACGGAAAGTTTTTGCAAAGTTTTAAACATAAACTACGAAACTAAGACTTGAAATAGCCCCTTTATGTTCAAAGACTTTCAACACGCAAATTTCACAAAGATTCCCTTAGTGTTTACTTTTTAAATATTTATACATAGTTATTGTAAGTTAAGGAATTGCTTTCACAAAACTAGACCTTAAACTAAATTCCTTTTCACTTTTATTTTCTTTACAGTTGACGAAATGGGGCGACACCAAAACAGCACAAGAAGGAGGTAAGTGGAATATCCTTATCTGCATAATAAAATTCAAACAACTGCAACTTATACACTCATACTTCATTCGTGCCACTTTTCTTTTATACAAAAGGATTTCTAAAACAAAAAAACATACATAAGTTACTTATACCACAAAAGAGAAGACGAAAAATAAAATCTTAAACCTCAAACAGACACGAAAAGGCGAGGCAAACAACTTAAGCCTCCGGCAAATACAGCAAAAAGCAAAAAGCAAATTTAAATTCCAGTCTACCATCAAGGACGAGAGTAAAAATATCCACCTGACTGGAGAACTAGTTCAAAAAACCCTTTCTGCACTTTCGTTCTCAAGTATACAGACCCAGTGAACAGAGTGAGTGGTGACGGTGGGTAGCTCCCGCGAATGGCACATCTTCTCTGCGCTTCACTCTTATCAAGTGTGGATTTCCAAAAGCCATGTGCAAATATTTAATAGGTCGTCTGTATTACTTAACGCCCGGCTAGAAGCTAACTCTATAATGCCACTCTGCATGTCGAGTGGTTAATTCATTAAAAATTACTTCCTCCTGTGATGGGTAATGGGTTTCTGATTTATCAGAGGAGGGCGTATGGGTTCAAATAAAATTCTCTTTATGGATAGCGATAGCGATACCTTTTGAAAGGTGGCCTTAATTTGTTCACGATCTAACACGTTATATTCCATCTGAATGGCTCCTTTTTAAAGAATTGCATTGCAAACTTTAGGTGTATCCCGGTAGGCACGCCCACTTCACAACAAAGTAATTGCTCCACCGAAACCCTATGTAGTTGAGAAATAATAAATGAGAGAACGTCTCACCGCTTCACATTCACCTCGGGGGCCGTCACAGCCATTGACCCAGTTTCGAATTGATGGTTTGCTGCGCCCTCTATGTCAACAACATCTGTATACACACTTTGTGCATACATCATAGTGCATCCTGTCATTGTCATCGAAGGTCGCTCACCTTCTCTCGTGTTCGAGGTTGTGGCATCTATCTCTCTTATCAGACTTGGTTGCCTTGTTTTTTTTTTTACAGATGTCCATGGTCATCTGTCGTAACTACAACAATCTAGGACTAATTTATTGAACACATACTCGGTTGGGATGAAGTGAATTTTAATGCTTCTACAATCAGATTGTGTTATTGGTCCTTGCGAGTATTTTTTTACTCGATACTGAGTCACTTAAGAGGGAAGTGAACTCATAATCCGTGTCCTAAGGGACTCTTTTCCCGTCTCATTTTTTCTGTGCTCACGTTGTAAAAGTGCAATGGACTGGTGAGGAAAAGTTGCATGGCATTCATTCTATTGAACCGTTGAAAGCACGTTTTTCGTACGTACACTGTGAGACGTTCTTATTCGTACAGTTTAATTTATTTAAAAAAAAAAAGTTGTACTGAAACCTTTATTATCAAGCTATTTGAATTACGAGCTAAAAAACATGGAAAATTACAATCCGTCTTGCACGGATTCTGAAACTCTCCAAAGTGGGCATATCTGTGGGCGTGTATTGAGTCTTAGCATTTTTAAAACTTTGTCGGATACAAACTTTTTGATTTGGCTCAAAATTTAAGGCCCCAAAATCTCGTAGCAAACAGACGAACAGATTGACAGGGCTCAATCGTTGCGACTAAGTAGATAAAACGAAATTGTTCCAATCCTACTTTTTAGCCAACAAATGGCCATCTTTCTTTCACTACTACAAACAGCAAGCGGAACAGGCTACCAGACTACAGAAAATAGCAAGAAAACAAAATGAAAAACTCCAAATAGTGTTGTGACCCGTGAGTATCCCCCACAAGCATGCGCAGTGAACGTCTGTCCTTGCATATAATTCTCTCGGTCCTTACTTTGTCAAAAATTGGTCATAATCGTTTAGCAGTTATGCCAGTATCTAGGGCCTCTCTCGTAGCCAATTTCCCTACTTCAAGCCTGAGAACGCAGGGTGGGGAGAATCAGTTCAAGTCGTTCTGATGAAGCTTTCATTGTTAATTCATCTGCCTTTTCATTTCCCGGTACGCTCTCATGCCTAGGGACCCAGGAGAGCAGAATCTTGTCCTTCATCATCACTTCATAAGCTTGGATTTTATTTCTATGGCGGTAATTGCTTTGATAGCTGCCTGGCTGTCGATAAAGAAAGCGATACCTTCTGGCTGTATTTTTCTTACGGCAGACTCACGGGCAGCTGTTGTCACTGCCAGGACCTCCGCTTGGAAAACACTGCTGTGGTCTGGGAGTCGTATAGATCTGGATATTCTCAGTGATTCGGAGAAGATTCCGGATCCTACACCAGTGTCCATTTTTGATTCATCTGCGTAAATAGCTTTGGATTCGGCATTTGGTATACGGCTGTCTTTCCACTCTTCTCTGCTAGGGTAAGCTGAGGTAAATGATATTTTGATGTCAAGGCTTAATGTAGTCTGTTGTGGATGCATGGCCGAAATCAGATTTGACTTCCAGCACGCACTCTGACTTATTCTTAAGGCACTGATGGCTGCCGTTGATTTTGTGTAAATGTCTAGCGGAGGCAGATTGAGAATAGCATTAAGACCCGCAGTTGGAGTGGTTCTCATCGCACTGGTGGCACCAATGCACGCTCTTTCAGGTAGGTGAACTAGTTTAACGCTGGCCACCATACAAGGGTGCTATATGTCAGCTTGGGTCGTATGATAGCCGTGTACATTCAGAGAATTATTTTTGGAGAGGGTCCCCAGGTCTATTGGCCTTTTTAACTCTTTCATTTATGTTTGGCTTCCAGGTGAGTTTTTTGTCCAATATGATATTGGATATTTGTATGATATTGGGAATGTCCCCAACAGAGGGTATGCTGAACCGAGGAATTTTTGTTTTGCTGGTAATTAAAACCAATTTCAGTTGACGGTAACTCCGCATGTCTTGGACCATCTTACCAGGATCTTGAGGGCACCGTCGACTTGCTCACTGAGCTTAGGGAGGAATTTGCCTGTTCACATCAGCACTACATCATCTGCATAGGCTACGACTTTGACTCCAGATCTTTCGAGTAGCCTCAAAGCATCGTTTAACACAATGACCCAGAGAAGCGGGGAAACCCAGGTATAAAAAGAAAACATGCACTTTTCCAGCGTTCGAACTTGATCTGAATTAATATGAATTTCAACCCGGGTTGAACCTGCGTATGTCTGCGCGCAGCTTTTAAGTATTCAAATAGCTTTCCGCACAGCGCACATCTTCATTCTGTTCGTAGCCTTATTCTAATATTTAGGACTGCAAGAAGAAGGGATAGGTAAGATTTTGAGTAGTGAAATTAGAAGCTAGGATGAAATTATTGACTAGTATTGCTTGCCACATTCGCATTGAAATAAACTCACCTTCTGGTTGAATAATTTACTTCTGTTACCGGAAATCTTTTATTGGGTCTAGACAGAAGTTTGAGTTCAATATTACAGAACGAAACTGATTATATAGTCTTGACGCTGACTTTAGAGGCTTACCCCTTTTTACCAGAAGCAATTTCTTCATTTATCGCTAGTTGGTGGCATTTCGTCGTATACCTACACCCAGTACCCACTGCAAATGCGATTCAGCAGACAATGAAAGACATGGGTGGTGTGGTGGAAATAACTTTTTTTTTTTTTGTTGAAGGAATGGTGGCGAAGTGGTCAGGGCGATATCCTTGCAAAAGGATGCCAACGGCAAAGTATCCACACCGCCACCCCGGTATGAGCTCCTCCTTTGAACACATTACTCATTATAGTTTAGCTCGCGCTCGCCGTGTATACTGGCTGAGGTCATTGAACCCTTCTTCTTCGGTGAGTGTGGGGAAAGAAATATAATAACCCTTCAGTCACGGATATGCAATTGTATTGATTGACCTGGAAACATGCTTTTGTAGTCGGAGCACTTTCACGTTCGCTGATTTTGACATACTTTTAAAGGGTTTTTTGTTTTTTTTTTTTTTGTGTTTAGCAATTGTTTTTAGTATTAAGGACTATTTTTGGATTATATTGCACGGTGACAAATGGCGAAGACAAAGACGAAGACGAAGACGATTACCACCAACTGTCTTTTGATGGCAGCTAATAGGAAAGGGAAATGAGCTTAATAGGATTCTTTTTTAAATTAAGCACTTAGTAGTTCAAATTTGAATTTAATAATTTATTTGGAATGGATATCTAATTGAAAACAGGACCTGGTTTATCTTATGCAGGAGAGGCATCTAAGTTACTACCAACTATCAAGGCTGCACAGCATGGTTCTATGGGAATTCTACAGAAAGAAAGTTCTATAGAGCACGAACTCGAGTCCGGGTGATTAACTGCCAAACGTCGCATTGGTCCGGGGAAGCGAGTCTAGAAACCAGAAACCAAAAGAAAGAAAAGACCACAAACAATATTTATGATTTAACACTTTATTTTAGATTGAATTAAACTTTCCAAAATTCCTCGTAGATTTTGTCGACTATTGCCACAAGGTCCATATCTTCTGCATCGTTTAGGTTGTTGACAGCTTAGCATTGTGTATCAGATTCTCGAACGCGTCCTTGAACGCCAAACAGTTGTGGAGTTAGCCGTCGAATTCTGGTTTCTGCACTGGGTCCAGCTTCATTTCGTATTAGATGGCAGGCGTAGCAGGTAGGGTCTTGGTACTTGAATCCCTCAGTCAGAGTCGTCAGGACCACTAACCGACGACTCAAGGCTGCACTAGGTTCATTATAGAAACCTTCGACGTTTTAGAACCACTGCCGATGAAAGTTGAATCAGTCGCATGAGTCGGTCCCATGCTTCGTTGTTAGCCGTCGACACCACCACCGTCAGTTATTCAAGTGCTGTGTCAGCATTACCCATCCTATGCATGACATGCATCCAGTAGTTGGTAACAGGCCTATGCCTTGGTCAACCAACTGAATGCTACAACGATGGCACACACTGATGTGACCTATTTTCTGCTTGCTACAAGACTCCTTGCCATGCGCCCCGGTCGTCGATCGGCGTTTATGTATACCAAGAAACATGATACAAAGTAGAACAATGTATAATTGGATATCGATGTTTAGTTGGAGCGACGATCAAAGGGTTGTATCACCAGAATGTGATGCCGCAGCCATTCTGGATGGGAGCTATGATTGGGGTTCCTTCCTTGGTTCTTCGATCCGCCCTCTCTAAATTGTAAAAGAATTAACCATGACCAGTAAGCAGCTTCGTCAGGTAGAAGCTCAGCTCTTCATGTTTCCTATCGATCCAAAGGTCTGTATCGGGGATCAATCTCTACGTCCACCTACCTTTGCCGGAAGAGTTCCATCTATCTTGTCATCCGTCCAGCCTTTTTTATTTCCGTTACTTCATCATCATTTAAAATCTTTGCTGTTGTGGTTGGCATCGTTGTTCTCTTGGAACTAGGGGGTCTATTGGCACCAATCCAGCCACTTCGCACGGTCTCTACTATTACCAAAAAGGCGAATGAAGAGCGAGATATGTTCTTCATATAACAGTGGATACCTTACTCATATGCACATGTTTGTTATTTTGTTTTCAAGATGTCTGAATGAACAATTTGTCTCTCAACAGACGAAGGAAAAAAGCTGCACTTTGTCAGTCCGGCCAGACGAAAATCTGTTCTGGCACCTATTCTCAGTAAAATCAAAAATACTGGCACCGACTCTGATAGCGAGAAGAAAAATGGCGATGGTCACGTTTCTATTCAGATTGAAGCTGCCAAGAGAGTTAAGGTAAAACGATTCTTTTTCTTAACAATTTTCTTCTTATTAACAATTTTCCTTAACAGCGTCACAGTATACATGGAATGATGGAGGAAGAGAATATTATCCGCCCTCATCAAGAGATTCGTCAGCTAACGCTGGAAGAGAAGAAATTCCTTCTAGCAGTTGAGCGTGGTGATATGGCTGGAACAAGACGGTAAATTCTATCAACAGTGGCTAGATGTTTACTGTAAACCTTGTTGTTTTGTAGGATGCTTCAGAAAGCCCAGGACACTGACTACATTAACATAAATTGTGTAGATCCGCTAGGACGAACAGCACTATTGATGGCAATTGACAATGAAAACCTGGAAATGGTAGAACTATTGATCAACTACAATGTGGATACAAAGGATGCATTGCTCCATTCGATTTCGGAGGAATTTGTTGAAGCTGTAGAAGTTCTACTCGATCATGAGGATATAAATTTTCAAAATGAAGGAAGCCATGTGGGTATCCATTGAACTTTGTGTCTGATTCAAATTCTTTGAAATGCTTCCTTACAGAGTTGGGAGTCTGCTCCAGAGGACACATCAACGTTCACACCAGACATAACGCCCTTGATACTGGCGGCTCATCGCGATAACTACGAAATCATAAAGATCCTCCTCGATCGTGGTTCCGTTCTACCAATGCCACATGATGTTCGGTAAGGCTTTCCTCAAAACTTCTAAAGCTTATTCCAATTTTTTTTTATTCTATGTAGTTGCGGTTGTGATGAGTGTGTCCAGTCTCGACAGGAGGACTCACTGCGTCACTCACGATCGCGCATAAATGCCTATCGAGCTTTAGCCAGTCCAAGCCTTATTGCCTTGTCCTCGAAGGACCCAATTTTAACAGCTTTCGAACTTTCATGGGAGCTGAGAAGATTAAGCTTTTTGGAGCATGAATTCAAGGTACGATCCCTTCGATTGTAATTCTAAGCAAAAAACCTTGAGAAATTTTACAGAATGAATACCAAGAGTTAAGGAAACAATGTCAGGATTTTGCTACGGCTCTATTAGATCATACAAGGACGTCACATGAATTGGAAATTCTACTCAATCATGATCCCACCGGTCCGGTCTATGAGCATGGAGAGAGAATGCATTTAAATCGATTGAAATTAGCCATCAAACTTCGTCAGAAGAAGGTCTAGACATACGAATATCTCTGAGTTATGATTCATCGTTTTTTTTTGCAGTTTGTAGCTCACTCGAATGTTCAACAATTACTAGCGAGTATTTGGTACGAAGGCTTACCGGGATTTCGACGAAAAAATATGGCCCTTCAAGCTCTGGACATTATACGAATTGGTGAGGCACACTTTGCATGATTTCTCTTTGCGAAGCTAATCTTTTATTTTAGGAATACTCTTTCCAATATTCTCACTCGCGTATATTCTCGCACCGTATTCGAATATTGGGCAAACAATGCGAAAGCCTTTTATAAAATTCATCTGTCATAGTGCATCTTACTTTACATTCTTATGTAAGTAGCGCCATCTATGGAGTGTTTTCAGTTCAATTGATAAGTGTAAACTTTTAGTTCTTCTTATGTTGGCATCGCAACGTATTGAAACGTTTATTGGCGGTTGGTTTTGGCAAGAATCGATGATACCTGACGAAGAAGTGCCTACAAAACGAGGTGCAAAACCGACATTTATTGAATGGCTTATATTGGCTTGGGTTAGCGGTAAGTTAACGGTTGCAGCCTTCCTAAAGTTTAGTCTTACTTTTTTTTTATTAAAGGTCTCATTTGGAGTGAAGTAAAACAACTGTGGGATGTTGGCTTACAGGAATACTTAAATGACATGTGGAATGTAATAGATTTTGTAACAAATTCGTTGTATGTCGCGACAGTTGCACTGCGAGTGGTGTCATTCTTTCAGGTAATGGTTCATGCCTTTGGTAAGAAATGCCTATAACTATTATTGCTCTTTAGGTACAAAAGGAAATGGCTGTCGATAGGGCAGCTGCTGACTTGCCGCGCGAAAAGTGGGACACTTGGGATCCGATGCTGATTTCGGAAGGCCTATTTAGTGCTGCCAACATATTCAGTTCCTTGAAGTTGGTTTATATTTTTTCAGTTAATCCACATTTGGGACCATTGCAAGTATCCCTGTCACGAATGGTGATGGATATTATGAAATTCTTCTTTTTGTACGTCCTGGTGCTTTTTGCCTTTGGAAGTGGACTGAATCAGTTGCTGTGGTAGGTCTACACAAATATAAGAATCCTTTTTCACTACTTTTAAAGTACATATATCAAAATATTTTGCTAGGTACTATGCAGACTTGGAGAAGAAACGTTGTCCTGAAGTCTCATCGAACGCGATTCTTAATGCAAACGGAACAGCTGATCCGAACGCTTGCATAGTTTGGAGAAGATTCTCAAAGTAAGGTCACTAAAATTTGTACACGCAGTTATAATCTTGTGCATATCCTTCGTTATTCTCCTTTAAAGCCTCTTTGAAACAACACAAACTCTGTTTTGGGCCGTTTTTGGTCTCATCGACCTGGACAGCTTTGAGCTTGATGGCATTAAGATCTTTACACGATTCTGGGGAATGCTCATGTTTGGAACCTACTCCGTCATCAATATAGTTGTACTCCTGAATCTTCTAATAGCCATGATGAATCATTCCTATCAATTGATCTCGGTATGAAGGATGTACGAGATATTAATGTATATCTTTAACATCCTTTTTTTAAGGAACGTGCCGACGTTGAATGGAAATTTGCTCGTTCAAAACTTTGGATTAGTTACTTTGAGGAAGGAGGAACTTGTCCGCCACCATTCAATATAATTCCAACGCCCAAATCGATTTGGTATGCGTTTAAGTGGACACGAAGGATCTTCTGTAGTGGCTCATCAGCCGCAAGGAGAGAACACCTGAAGACAATAAGGGTGGGTTTGTGAAAGTAAGAAAAAAATGTATGTTTATGGACTGGGCTTTGTATTTACAGAGAAAGGCACAACAGGCCAACGATAGGGACTTTAAATATCAGGTAAGGCAGTGTTTCGACGTTTTTTTTCGTCCATTTTTAAGCATTTGGAGGATTTCCAGCAAATTATGAGAAACCTAGTGAGACGCTATGTGACTGTTGAACAAAGAAAGGCCGAATCCCAGGGTGTAACCGAGGACGACGTAAACGAGATTAAACAGGACATTTCTGCATTCCGTTGTGAATTGGTGGAGATTTTAAAGAACAGTGGCATGGATACTAACGTCAGTGCTGGACAAGGTGGAGGTGCGCATGAAATTTACATAAATCAACGAATTTTTAGATAGGTTGCCCTCTTTTAGGTGGCGGTGGTAAAAAGAATCGCCAAAAGGAGCGACGCCTTATGAAAGGTTTCAATATTGCACCGCCCGGCTCAACTGGCTCACTGGCTCCTGTAGCAGAATTCTCGACATCCTTGGATCAATATGAGAGTCAACACGAAATGGTTGGCTCTACGCTGACAAATATTTTTACACCCAATTTTATGCAAAAGAAGCTCAATCCATGCTGTGCAAATGCAGTATGTGCAACAAACTTATTAAAGGACTCACCCACTCATGTGCAAGTCCAGGCAATGAATAAGTTCAACAAGACCACAGTAAAGCCCTACAATAAACGCATTGCTGGGCATAAGAAACGATGGGGTATAATCTCTCTTTTCTCACGAAACTGACTTTATAAAGCATCTTCTTCAGGCACACTTATTGAGGCTGCAAAAGTTGGTAATGTCTCAAAGATGTTGGGACGTTCGAAATCAGAAGATTCTGTTTGTAATTCCATGGCACCAACACCTGTGCACGGAGTGCATGTAACTTATGCTCAAAACTGTGGAACCTATCGTGGTGATTCGACTCCGAGCGAGGCAAGTCCTTGTCATAGCAATAGTAGCAACGGTACTACATTCTTTCATACTACAACTGGTAACTTATGCATAAATGTTTTCTATTCATATTTATTAAGTATTCCCTTTTTAGGTCTCACTGCCATTGCTGCCTTGAAAAAGAAACGCAAGAAATTCTCGTCAAGCAAGAATACCAGTCCTGTTACGGAGTCAATATCGACAACAACTTCTGAATCACTAAACGATAAGGTTTTGTATATTATGTAAAAAAAAAATGTTTTCTATGTTGCTATTGATGCACTTCACCACTCAACCACTCCACCATCCTGTAAATTAGGACTACAACTTATTGTTCACTCTCTGTGTATGCGTCAACAGTATCAGGTACCAATGTGTGAATTGAAATCCCATCCAAAAAAAAACGATCTTAGATCATCAAGTACATACATTTTGCTTGTTATTTTGAGTCGCTACATACAAATGTAGGTCCTTTCTCTAAAAGGATGTCTTAAATACACAGAACAAAAAGAAACTAAAATGCGTTACACTTTTCAGTTAACAATTTTTAACACTTTCAAATTTATTTTAGGTTTAGATTCCCTACACCATCATCTTGATTGGAATTTGAACTAACAACCTTTCATTCGACGATCATACATATACAAGATGGTATCACTACACCAAGGCAACTGCATGCGCTTTAAAATCAAAGTGTTAGCTTAATTTTTGCAAGACTAGCAAGATACTCTTAACGGACTTAAGCTTAATTTTTCGAAGAAGTTAACATTAGAAGCGACTTTTTAAAGGTAGAGTCACTTAAAAAAAAAAAGCTGTCAGTGTGGTCGCCGCGAACCAATTTATTCACGAACCACCAAAATTCTGCACGTGTCACAACGACACCAAGCTGCACGGAGAATTGGGCGCGCGTCTGAGAGTTCTTGCGGTATTTTGCTTATTTGCATTAAACGTGCGACAGCTAATGTCATTTTTGAACGCTCTGTCAAGATTGTACCTGGCTTACATACGACGTAGCCCCCCTTAGCGGTCTATATGGTCTGTTCCAAATGTGCGAATGAAAGTGCTCTCTACGCATGGAGCCAAAATTGAACAAAAACAGAAAGACATGACTACATACGACAGCATCTAGATCCCTAATTCAATTGTGGTTAAGCTTTAAGTATGAAACTAGTTTTACGTTATGCCATGTTTCCAAAAAACGTTTCGTCAAATTCCTTCAAACCTGCCAGGTTTCGCCACACATTATCGATGTTTCCAAACCTAATTGAAATCTTTTTGAAGTTATCCGTCCGTAAGAGGTTGTCAAATCGATGAAGCCTAAGCTGAATTTCAGCTTTCAGTTTGATGTTAATTTTTAGATGTCAAAATATGTTGGACATCTGACTGTCGGCGACTGACTGTCAAACGAAAATCCTAATATTAGATAGTCCACTTCGAGGGATCTTCTCCTTAACCTAAAAATTGTACACTGGTGACCGAGAATATGTTAGTGATTTTCTCTGTCCGTGATTTTCACATATAGTGCTTTTCACTAACACATTCTCGCGATCTTCTTCCTAACCTCCGAAGTGGACTATCTAATAGGAGGTTATTTGTGCTGTCAAACAACGAAAGTAATCGAAAATTAGACGAATCGGAGCTTTAAGCTATTTTGATAGCAGAATACAAAACAAATTCCTTGCATGGGAACTGTAAAGGGCTAACCATACCCCATAGGGCATTGAAGTTGACAAAATAAAAAAAGATTATCGTGCTTAAAAAACCATTTCCCTGTGTTTGCAATCCCTGTATACCTATACCCTTATATGTACCATGTGATTCTTTAAATCATCAAGCTTATTTAAAAAATAAAATCTAAATTGTTTCTTTTATTTTTAAGGCCCTTAAACGCGTCTCTAGCTATCCAGCGACGACAGGAGAAGCCCCACGAGGAACAGCCAAGCCTCGACGTCACGAACAAACACAAAGTCAGCACGATTCCGTTGAGACCTCCTCGGAGTTTACACTCTCCAATGAGATACAAATGGATCCATCCAACACGTCCGTCAATTCACGAGAACCCTTGATCAGTGCATCAAGTGTTGCTACAAACTGAAATCACTGAACAGAAACAGCAGCCTGAAAACACTGCCAGAAAAAGCCTACAAAAGGCTACAATATAATATCACATTAGAAGAAATATACATAAAATTAAACACAATTAGCACACATAAAATCGCACAACGAAATCAAAAGATTACCCACCCCAGAACACTATAAGCTAACAAAACTCTGTCCTAGTCAATCAAATGAATTAAAACAAAAGCATATCTAACCTAAAGTCTCATCGATGTAAACGTTGCCTTAGATGATCATTACACAAAATAAAATTAGTATACATATAAAGTTGAACACGAAATTAAAAACAATAAATATTTTTAGGGAAATTATTCAATTTGTATTCGTATACACTCGCATAGAGATTTTATATAAAATATTTTTATTTCTTTTTTTTTTTTTCGAAAAAACAAAATCTACAACCGAAATTGGATGCAGAAGACATACATATCTATCAGATGGTTTTTGAGACAAATAAAATAAACAGGGTTCAGTTTACAATATACTATACATAAATTATATATTGTAGGATGATTAGTGCGTAACAAGAAAAAATATCACCATTCGTCTTTTGATCACTTAAAGTATTTTTACTCCTTATACCATTAACAGAATAAGATCAAGAGTATATTCAATAACTCATAATTTATTAAAATCATGGAGTATTATACCGCGTTCTTACGAAATCTCGAGATTTCGCATGCATTTTCTATATATTGAAATCTCGTGCTTTTGCCGAAACCTCCTCGAAATCTCGTTGAGTTCATCTATCTATGAGATATTTGTCAAACTGAACAAACCTAAACGTGAACTTCAATTTATTTTGGCGTTCCTTTTTTAACGTCAAAATATTACATGGGAAAACAGCTGTAGCTAGAGTTGAGACTTCTACCAATTATATTTTTTTATTTTTCATATTTTTTATTTAGCTCATGCATTATGCATTACTTACATACATATAAATTGTATGCATTGTTTAATTGGATGTTGCACTTATCGCATGTTTCCAAAATCGATCACTTTTTGGTTTCCCAATTTGCCCACTCTCAAGTCCCAACACTGATAGCGAAAGTCAACAAAGAGCTGTTGGTTTATTTGTTTCCCGCCACTTCAAAATCGACAGACATTGACATTCGAAATTATTGCGACTTGGTGAGCACAGCTTTCAGAGGTTTCGGCAAAAGTTAATCGAAATCTCGCTTTGTTCAAGATCTACTCCTACTATTCATACAAACAATAAAGTTATTACTATTCTTACTAAGGCCCGATTTTCACAATTCAGATAAATATTCTTATAGGTAAGTAACTGACGGATAAATTTATTCCGCTCTAGACAGCGTGGGTCTAGATTTTCCAGCGCTGAGAGACACTATGTCTGAACGATACAGATTGCTTGCCTTGTTTCGTAGAAGCAGGTCGAGCTCATAGTTTGATACTTTACATTCATTCTCTTTATCTCAAATGTAAAATTGTAATAAAAATGAATGTCGCTTCTAAATAATGAAGACGTTCTAACACTTCGCTAATCTAGCTGCTAGAATACTTTTGCACCGGTATGACAGATTTGTAACTAACGAATCTAGAGGCCTCTAGGATAAAAAATTGACTAGATTTTAGCGAATTCTAGCAAGGAGGACCTTAGGCATGAAGTAATAATGCCATCACACAATTGTGCCGAGGTTAAACCCACTGCATAGGAGAGGGAGATGAAGTGTTAAGTAAGAGCACTTTCACACAGGGAGACTCCAACTCGAGACTTATTGACGTTGTCTTTTGGTGTCCCTCTGTTACTTTCATACGTCGAGACACCACACAAGAGATCTTTTATATTTCTGTTTCTCACTTCAATCGAAATTTTACTGTGTGCAGGCACATCCACACAACACACTTTCACAAAAATTCTCCTCCACGAAACGAACTCAACGCCGAAAACGCAAAAATAAAGCAAATGAATGAAATTACGAACGAGATAAAGGTGAATACGAATAAATCTTTCAAATTCTTCTACCCGGCCAACATAGGCTACCCCGTTCACTTCTCATCTGTCTCTCCTTCGCTTTTGAGAGTCTCGTCTCGAGTCGGAGTCTGCCTGTGTGAAAGTGCACTTTCTTGATTTTGCACATGTGTACGTCATATGTCTTTATATAATTTGGAATTCACCCTTAGTTTTTGAGAAAAGAAATCCCTGTAATAACTGAATTGTGAGAACAGTAACATTTTTAAGGATAGAAGATTTAGGTCTTATCCATCATATTTCAGAGACTCTCAAACGAACTTGTTTTTATTTATTTTTTTTTTCACGATTAATAAAAATATTCGTTTTTTTTAGTTTTTTAGTTTACCTATATCCAATTGTAGAAGAATCGAAAGTTTGTAGTAGAAATGAATATTGTTACTAGTACAGCACAAAGGATAATGCTATTCGCACACAATAATACTCGTAGGACAATTCTATGTTAAACAATTTTAATGAAAAGAAAAATAATATTACTATTACATTATTTATAAATAAAGAAATAGGAACAATATTTTAAGTTTAACTCATTTATTTAAACTTATTAAGAAATACTAAGTCAGGTGAGTAATGTATAATTATTTAGATGCGTGTGAATACCGCTTTTTAATTCCTAGCAATGTAAATATTGCTTTACTTTGAAAGATTATCTGGAAACCCACGTAGTCCTGAGTCAATCTACTGGTAGTTTGAAAGCCCATAGATGTCCAAGGCCTATCTTCTCAAACATGTACGTATTGTGCGTGGTATACATTTCTGCACGTACAGAAGGGAGCTACACTTGTATGCCATACCCAAAGAGGTAACAGTGACCATCCACCACCAGGGAGGAGCACTTGTTATGATGATGAGTGGGTACAGCGGAAGAGGGTGATAGAAGATGCACCCAAGAAAGCGCTGCAGCGCAAAACAAGAGCAGCGAGAGAGGATTACCGGTCCAGAAGAAGGGAAGAAAAGAGAATTCTGCGTAAAAAGAAAAGGAACCACGCATTTTCCCAGCTCAATGATATCGAGGAGTCTCCGGCAATTTTATCGGAAAGCCAAGCAACTGGCAGCTGGCAGCTAACGTCAACGACACACAGTCAACGACGCACAGGGAATTGTTGATGTGTTTAAGCAACACTTCCAGCAGTTGCTTAACGGGCAGCAAATAGAGAGAGTGATAGGGCAAGAAGCGAACCCACCTCCAGTCAATGAAGAACCAACGCCATCGGAAAATTAAAGAACAACTAAGCAGCTGGCTCTTATGGGCTTCCAGCTGAACTCTTTAAATACGTAAGATCCTATCAACGTATTGTGTGAATGTCTAAAACCTTTCTGCAACACTAGTGTCGCTTACGGCCCGGCAGATCAACAATAGACCAAATTTTCACACTCAGACAAATCCTGGAGAAGACCAACGAATTTCAAGTCGAAACCCACAACCTTTTCATCGACTTTAAAGCCGCCTATGATAGCATTCATCGTCTTGAGCTCTACCATGCGATGGCCCGATTCGGGATGCCAGCAAAACTTATCCAGATGTGAGGACTAGATCAAGTGATAGAAGTGGCATTTTCATTACGGTTTCGAACTATGTGCACACATTTCATCTTGTGGTGTCCCAAGAAAAAACAGTGCCCAAAGTCACAGCACAACTCTAAGTAAGGATAATTTACTAGAAACCAAAAGGCGGTAGGACTTAGGAGCATATTTGCAGTAAAGACTGTGCAGTAACAGGAAAATGTGAGCAGAACCTGAGTGATCATCACGCTCCCAAAGAAATGTCAACTAATGCGATACGAAAGCTGAAGTAAGATCTGATAGAATCATCGTCAATTGAATCAAAAAACACCTCGATAACACGCTCAATGCTCAACAAGTGCAATCGTTCTTCAGTCTGGATCATAGTTTAGGTTGGCAGACCCATTGTGACGCCCACAGGGACTGTACGCAGTCCCTTCCCTTTGAAACCGAACGATATACCTAAGAGGATGATTTCTCGGTCCTTAATTTGTTTAAGGACGGCAGTCATGGGCCTCTTGTCGTCAAGTTTTTATGGAGGACCAGCTCAAGTGCACCTCTTCTGTGGCGATTTTCCCTGATTATACAAGGCATGCTTTCAGAAATGTCAACTTGTAATGTGTTTCTGCTATTAGACTGCTCTATGGATTCGCAACTTGGACGATGATTATGATTATTTTATAATAATAATCATCGTTAGGTTCTACTGGGTACTTGTAAAGTACAATGCAGCATGGGTCTTCAAATTGTAAGATAACGCTGAGTACAAATGTATGTACTACAGAACTTTGTAGTGTTCTGTTCTGGGTAGCCAATTACTTGTGAATCAGGTTCTGACAGATATCATTTGTTTATGGAAATGAACACACATCGCCTCCGTGGCGCAATCGGTTAGCGCGTTCGGCTGTTAACCGAAAGGTTGGTGGTTCGAGTCCACCCGGGGGCGGGCTTCTTTTTTTTCCTTTTTTTCATAAAAGTATTTTTTCTTTACTACTTTTAAAGCCAAAGCCACAAGAGCGACCAATTGTCCGTCTGCGCAGTATGGTTTTGTTGTCAAACGAGCAGCATTTTGGAGGTCGCTGAATAAAATGGTTCGGCGGCGACCACATCAACAGTTTTTTGGTGGCGTCCATCCGTGTGTATAGTTCTATTGGTTTTCAGTATACTCATGGCGCGGTACCTTTGCTCCCATTTGGTCGTACATACACCATGACCATGAGTATGTGTTGCATGTAAAAATGTTGTGTCAGTGAAAAAGAGTTGCCAGAAGAAAGCCCAGGGTCCTCACTCTGTATTGCTACTCTAATATCAAATACATACCTGCGAAAGTGATTTGCGATTCTAATTTTAGCAAGAAAATAGAATCGAATGCAACTGCTGCCAACTGGGGCTGCAAAATATGCGAATCTAGTTTAGAGTCTCGATTGATTTTGACGTTTAGTTTCGCAATACGGTGCATCAATTTTGCTAAAAGAAATTAGCACTGAAGTTGGCAACCAAGCACCGTTCGATTTAGCAAATTTGAATTTGCTATTCGAATTATAGAGTGGCAATTTTGCGAATGCGAATGATGTGATTTTAGAATAGCAATACGGAGTGAGGTCCCAGTATACCCTAACTACTGACTTTGATGCTTTCTCAGTATGAGTTCGAATGTTTGGCTAACATAACCAACATAAATTTCTGACCTTACTTTTTTGTCTTCTCAGCTTTCCAGTCATCTCACAGAGGTTAAATCTGCTTTTGGCTTTATTGGCTAGCTTCGATGCGAACATGATTTGAATTGGTTAGAAGCGTTTTCTTTCCTCTGCTTACAAAACTTCATTTCAGCATCTGAATCGCTAAACTGTAGTTTAATTCAAGTTATCTAGAATTCCTCTAGTCCTTAGAGCTTTTTTATCTGTTTCCAAATGTTGAACGCCCATTTTATGGCTGCAAGATAATAGGTCCATTCGCGTAGTTGCGTAGCACTTAAATTCTTTAATTATCATATTTCAAATTTGCAAATACACTAGGTCTGTTTCCGCACTTACTAAAACTACGAAAAGCTACGGATTTTAACGAAAAATAGCGAATTTCTGTTCCCGTAAGTCAAAATTTCGTAGTTTTTGACAGAAGAGAGCGCTCGCGAGAGAGTAAGAAATTTCCTCGTGCTGCGAATTCTAGTCCAAGAAATTTCTGTCGGGAAGAATATAACTTCTGTCAAATGGTTGTTTTGTTGTTGACTGACAAAATAATTTGAAGTAAATCCATAAAAAAGTGACGTCTAAAAAGTGGGCAGCTTATTTGTTCAACTCGTTCCCGCAAATTTTTGTGCATTTGGGTTTCTCTGAGAGAATTTTACTCCCACTCTTAGAAATTTGACAAACTGCGAATTTTAGTGCACAAAGTGCGGGGAACAGACCTACTGATTTGATAGTTTTCAGCGCAAAACAAATTCTTGCACTAAAATTCGTAGCATGGGGAAATTTATCTCCGTGAGCAGTCTCTTCTGTAAAAACCTACAAACATTTTTTATCTAGTCGCTGCAATCGGCGAATTTCACTTGTCATTTACCAAAGGGAAATAAATTTGTGAGGTTAAACTCTTGCGAATATTTTGATCGCGCAATTGTGGATTGCGTTCTACATCAGTGGAATGTGAATAAAATTTGACAGTTCGCAAAAAGTGCTCGTCTATTCGCGGAAAAATTAGCGAATTGATGATTTTCTCGCTGAAATTAATTACTATTAAACTTTTTTTCTATAAAACGATAGATAAATCAAGTTTTCTTCTTTGGGAATAGTAAAATTTTCAATTGTTTGCCTTTAAATGTGATAAAAATGATTTGCTCTCGGTTCGCTCATTCGCTGGTCGCTGAACTGTGAATGTACGGTCCAATAGTAGTTAACTCGATCTTATTTGCAATGGGAAAGTGTAGAAACTACAGCATCCAAAGAAAAATTACAAAATTTGTTTTAAAGTATTTGTTTTGTTTATAAATTTTATTGAATTAAAATTGTTTCTGTTATTTAACCTAAGTGTTTTTTTTTTTGTGAACAATTTTACTTAAAACAGAGTTAATAATATTTTCTTTTCTTTTTTTTTTATTAATTAGTAGTTTTTTCCAGTTTTATTCAGGTCAATAATTTATTCTCGATCTGGAGGATTTCGAGAAGCCGTACTGCTTGTCGCGTTCAAACTTTTCATGGGATCGCTCGCGTGTATCGCGTACATGTGGTGACTTATCCTGAACATAAGTTGAAGTTGAATGTTAAAACCTTGATGAATGAATCTTGTATGTGTTGTGCCTTACCCTGAGATGATATTTGTCACGAACATCGTCGTCTCCATTTTGAACTAAAAATATTCAAAGCAAAAAGTGGTTTCAGTTATTTTTTTTCACAATTAGTAGATATAAGGATAATTGGTAATAATAGGGAAGAAATACAAACCATCACGTCGTCGCTTGTGGTCAGTAGATGAGCTCTCCTCCAGGCGTTCTCTCTTACGACCGAGTTTACGCTCTTTGCGAGCATCTTTCTCCTCTTCGGTTAGTTTATCCTTGCGATCCTTTGTCTTGGAGCTACGCTCTTTCTTAGAGCTTTCGATGGGTTCTTCTTGTTTCTGAAATGTGATACGAAAGAAATTGTCTCAAAACAATTGCAATGGATGGGTGTAGGTAGATGGAGAAGGCGCTTCCATAATCTTGAAAGTAAATGTCTTATAGTCTGATATCACTTTGTGCTGTATGTTTTTTTTTTTTTTTTTTGGTTCAAAGAAGAAAGAAAACTTAATTTTTTTTTTTATTATTAAGGCGATGTTTTGTTTTTTTTTTTTTTTTTTCTTAACAACTCACCACAGCCTAGGCCTAGGGCATCTCTCAGCAGACATGCATGAATCGCATTTTGGGTTTTTTTACTCACTGATTTGATTTTAGATTGAACTTCACTGTGATGTATGATGAATTGCTGATGATTCCTTGGTGTTTTAGCCTTGTTGGGGAAAAGGGCAAGTGTTGTGTGTGAAAACAGAGTAACAGCAAACGCAGCAGTTGTGAGATGTAGTCCAGGAGGTTTTTCCTTTGAATATGTTGCATCCTCGATAAAAAGTGTATTTTGTTGGTGACTGTTCATGTGAGAGAAGGTATCCTCTGCTGATGGTATAACCTCCGTTGTACTAGTCAAAGAATACTTTAGAAGCGCAGGATTCCTCTTCTGATGTTAAGGTTCCCGTAGTGTGTTGATCAAAGATTACTTCAGTAGTTTGAAAGCAGGAATCCTTCATATGGTTTGGTTCTAGTCCGTTGAAAGCCTTCAAATATTTATTCCTGGTTGGCAGTCTCTATATATCTTCCTCCTGGTTGATGGTAGGACGATATCCGAAGATTACGATTTGAATACGCCTGCAAGTCCAAATGTTTGACTAGGCTACCAAGCAAATATATTCCGCTTCTAAAGGCTAATGCTCTCAGCAAACGCGATCCCATCTTGCTTGTTCCACAATATAAAGTCTGTTTCTTTTCGATGAGCTTGCTGTAGATTGGCTTCCAATGTGTCGTCTCTTCTCACAGTCAGAGGCTTCTCACAGTCAGATGGCATAACATTGATGCGAAACTTAACTTTTAAATACACCAAAACGATGAATCCAAACAGAGATGAATAAGTGACAGCAGAATGATAAGTATCATCCAAAAAAATATGCGATTAACTCTCGAATGTGTTATGAAGGTGAAAGCTTTCCGACACGAATATACTACGATGCAGTGAGAATGAATTAGCCTTTATATGAAACACATAAGGAACGACTTCAACAAGAAGAAAAACAGTCCACTATGTTTTTTGTTGCAGTGTCCACCGAGTAATGCTGATAGTGTGATACTGATTCCTGATTCTCCGGAACATTTTCAGCAACACGGCAAGAGCAAGAGCCCGTGGTTCGTACCTGATTCTCCAGAACATTTTCAGCACCACGGCAAGAGCAAGAGCCCGTGGTTCGTACCTGATTCTCCAGAACATTTTTAGCACCACGGCAAGAGCAAGAGCCCGTGGTTCGTACCTGATTCTCCAGAACATTTTTAGCACCAAATGCACAAGAGCCCTTGGTTCGTATTAATTGTTTAAACAAGAAATCCATAGATTTTTTTTAGTTTCGCCAATCGATTCCAGTATGAGATGAATCGCAGTTCTTTTGAAGTTTCATTGGTTTAGATGATGTGACTGATCGCACTAATAACCTTCCACAACAGCGACAATATCGATTTCATTAGCTTCCACAACTCCGCCATCATCGTCCTTCTCCAATCATAGTTCCAACATTTCTGATTAGCTTGTTCTGCAATCAAAACACCAGTGCAATGTAGACGGAACAATATATTGTTGACAACACCCCTCAGATGTTTGGAAGAGAAGACTACCTTCAAATTTGATCCTCAATCGGTTTAGATTTAACGTAGACTTCCTTGAACGTTATTGGCAGCATAACTGATATTTAAATATAGATGTTGTTACGTACAGCTTCTGATAACTTCTTGAGTATAATGTTAAACTATGCCCTTCAATTAACTAAATTTTAACTAGTACTACAAAACTTAATACATCTCATCTCTTGTTAAAAAAAAAAAACTTTGAATATTAATTTTCCCAAATTCAGCATTGTAATATATGAAATGTCTTATGGAAACCAATATATATCTTGATTCACAATCTAAAAGAATTTACCTCGCTTTAAACGCTATACGGAAAACTGCGTCCATTCGTGTACTTTTTCCACTAAAATTCGTAGATTGTCAAATTTTGAAGATTGCTCATAAAATTCTCTCAGTGAGAGCAGGACAAAGTTGAAAATACACTTACCACGTGTATCCGTGGCGGATTGAAACCGGATTCAATTCGGATTGAAACGCAGATTGAATTGAAACAGGATTGACTCGATCTGATCACAAAATTTTCAGCGATCGAGTTGATTTTTTCCTTATAAACGCGGATTGAAAGCCTGAACGGATAGCAAATAAAAAGAATAAAGAAGGTAAAGAAATTTCTTATCCTTTCGTGTTTTTTCGTTTGTAGTGACAAGATATCCTGCGGAGCAAACTTAAAAGTAAAATATTATGACTCATGCAAAAAAATGAAAAAAAAAGTGTCAAACTCAACCCTCTTTCGATTCGATTCTTAATCGATCCCTCAATCCGGTTACAGAGAAAAAAACGTGGATTAAAACTCAATTCATTTTCAATCCGATCGCCGGTCATAAAAACGTTGTAACTGATTCGACTAATTTGACTGTTTTCACAAACCAGCCCAAAATTATGTTCTGCATTCAAGTTCCTAGTATGGGGCGCCATCTTCTGTGTAAAACTACAAAAATTCTCCGTACGCGAACAGCTTTTGTAAAATTTTGTAAAACTGCGTAAAAAATCTCTCTTTTCGGAGGGTACGCGAACGGCCCTAGAAGAAAATATTAGAATGTGACTCCACTCGTCATACCCTGAATCTAATGGTATACGTAACTTTTGACCAAAGGTGCACTTCACATCTTTGTGCGTAATCGAAATACAAATTTGTCCTATGCAAGATCATTGTGCTATAATTGCCTGAATTCGACTGACGCACGATTAATTTACTTTCTATTGCTCATCATAATGAAATCTCTTTTAAAATACCGAAAACAAGTGAACTTAACCTGGCTTTTATTGAGAAAGGCAATGAAACAAAGTAAAAACTGTGGCCACACGGAACAACCGCCTAAGTCGTCTTAAGAAGAAAATGAGTTAAGTATATTATATTTCCCTATACCTACTTAAAGCATGCACTGTCAATTTTTCTCTCACAAAACCAACCAATGTATGGACAAAAAGACTTAACCGAAATCTCAATATTCCATAAATTTTCGCAGAAAGTCAAAACTTCAAACGCGTTTTTCTCAAAACTGGAAAAATCGACTTAGACGGTTATTCCTGTAGCCACAGAAATAGCCAAAGAAATAGATTGTTCGCGTTGTGCACTGCAAAACGCAATTAAGTGGTGCAGACTAGCTTGCACGAAAATCGCGAAACGTACGGGAGAAAAAAGATTACCACGCCTCGGGAGAAGGAAAAATCGAAAGAAAACGTCATTTGAGCTTGATTTTGAGGAAGGAAACAAAATGTTAATCAAGAATTGTTAAAAGTTGGACTTCAAGAATGCAAAGCAAAAAAGAAACCGTGACTCTCGGAAAAAAAAACAGTGAGGCGCGCTTGGTGAGGGTGAAAAAGCATGTGCATTTTACTGAAGAAGATTGATTCACTAAAGTGTGGTCCGACGAATTCAGCTTTGAGGTCACTTTTAATTTGATCATCAGAAAATTTAACTCTCATAATTTTGATGTTCTCTAGATGAATTTAAATTTTTTTAGTACCTTTTTAAAAAAAATTCACATATTTGGTAACCCTGGTGTTACTATCCTGACACGAAGAGTTGGAGTAAGGTACAAGAAAGATGGATGGCTGACAGCGGTCTGGATGACATGCATGTATGTGATGGTCAGATGGACTCCTGAAAGTATATAGATATGTTGGAAGATGTGCTTCTACTTTCTTTTTCTAACAATTTCGGGAAAACCAATATGGTTAGTACCCCATACAGCCTGTACAGTCCCCGGATCTTTACCCTTTAGAATATCTATAATATAGGGATGCATCAGAAAAAAGAGTTTACAACAACTTTGAATTTAATTCGTGAACGCACTCTTTCACTAATCATCAAACTGTCACTGTCAATTTACTCAGTAAACTCAACATTTTCATCACGGTAAAGTACACGATCGAACGTCTAAAAATTATGAAAAACTTCTACCCCGAAATTCGGAGTCGGTGATTGCAACTTTAAGAGTGTTAGCTCCATTATTCGGTCGTAATTCTCGCCCTAGTAGACAGGCAATAACAAGTTTAGTGCACAAATTTTAGTCTACATATTCGTTGTGTAATGTTGCCGTGGCAGTGAGACAACGGGTTGGTCGAAGTGTCGAAAATATCACTGCCCTTCAGGCGTCCGTAGAAAACGATCCAAATGAGTCAATTCCACGGCGTTCTCAAGAATTGGGCATCGCTCAGACCACATTATGGCGTACTTTACGTAGGGATATTGGTTTCCACCCATAAAAGATAAAGCTGACTCAAGAATTGAAGCCGATGGACCATTTGAAGCGACGTACGTTCTCCGATTGGGCTCTGGAGAAGATACGCCAAGATGATGAGTTTCATCGCAAAATCATCTTCAGTGACGAAGCTCATTTTTGGCTCAATGGGTTCGTCAATAAGCAAAATATGCGTTATTGATCGGGTGAAAATCTACATGTGCGTCATGAATCGCCACTTCAAGCCGAAGACGTTGGAACAGCTCAGAGCCAACATTGAACGCGAAATAGCGGCCGTTTCAGGCGTGTCGTGTCGTTCAGTCGAGTTCCATTTTGATTGTATAGGTACTTCAAGCCCATAAAAAGTTTTTGAAATATCTCAAATAGTTTGAGTTTTATTTAAGAAAAAAATTGTCAAGTCCTTATTGGAAAACCCTTTACTTTACAGAAAAATTGGAGTGATATATCTAAGAGTGTCGCAAGCACCATACCCAAAAAAGTCGCTGCAATAATAAATGCCAAAGGCGGCATTCAATCGAATTATTAATTATATATATCTGTTTACTTTATTTTATTTTATTAAACTTTTTGTTACTTAAAGAATTTTAAAGTATGCCTAATACATTTAGCCAGGGCTTTATATTAATTTTATGACGGAAAGTCGCGCGTGTCTAATCTAATAACCCCAGTATAGATCACCCTATAGATCCGCTTACCCAAGAGGGCAGGATACGCGGTGGTCCTAGGATTACGTGGCGCAGAACAGTGGAGAAGGAAGCACGGCAACTAAGAAAGAGTTGAGGCACATTTCCAGAAATCACACACGATGCCGCGTAGGCGTTGTAGAGGCCCTAGAACCCACACGGGGTTACAGAACATAAGTAAAGTAAGTAAGTATAGATCCAAACGCGATGGCCTCTCGACTGATTCCAATGAAAGTTTAATCTCCTCCTAGCTACACAAAATCAGTCGACATTTCATATATTACCTACTTTTTAAGATTTTACACATTTTATTAAAACAAATACTAAGGAAACTACTAATAGATTCTTAAATTTATTAAGGGATATTTCAACAACTAAGAAACGAATTGAAAAAAATCAAAAAAAGATAACATAACTTTAAACTTAAACACTGTACATAAGACTCTCTTAGTGCAAAGCAAATATACAAAAGGAACGGGGAATTCAAGGAAAAAAAATAACTTCATCACTGAATGCGTCTTGGCCATATTCTTCTCAGAGTGTAAAGATACCAAAAAACTTAAAAAAAAATAAAGTAAAACTAAAAAAAGAGGAAAAATAGCATCACATTAGAGCATTTTTGCAAGTACTCACCCTAAAACGTTCAATTAGGATTTGTTTGTTTGGTTTTTTTAGGCATGAAGTGTTTAATGTGTTTCCCTCGCTTCGTTGGGCTAACAACTTTCTCTTCTCTCTCTTTTGCCGTTTGTTGTTCTCGATGAGTACCAAATTAAATTGACACCAAAATTTATAACAACACTAGCTTCTTCATTGAGCACTTGATTCATTGATGTTTTCTTGTATTTTTTTTTCGTTTTATTTGTTTATGTTTTGATTTATTCACACTTTAAAAAGTCTCAAGTCATTTTATAGTTCGTTAGTAACACTTTTTGCCTCGGCCTCGGAACGAAGAAGAAGATCAGTTCACTAGATGTGGTTTGTTTGTCCTTCACAGCATAATATCGCTTAACACTAATACACTCATGCGCTTATTTGATAAAAGGATAATTGATTTTGAGAAGAATAAGAGTATCCCCTAGTTGGTTCTATTTTTTTTTTTTTTTTTTTAACTACGAGTAGTAGTAGGTTTTTTTTTTTCCTGAGCTACACCATGATACTAACCTTTGAGGTGGTTGATTCCAATTTGCGACGCTTAGAGTCTGCAATGAAAAGAAACAGTTACTACTACAGTGTCGATTTGAGTGAGAAGTTAGAGTGTTACCTTTTTCATATTCAATGATATCCTGACTACGGCGGTGCAGTGATCCATTGCTCGAATTGGACACCGAACTGAGATCACGGTCACGATCTCTTTCACGCTCGTGGTCCTTTGCATCGTACTCGTAGTATTCCGTTGTGGCGCCATGCTTGTCGGTTACCTCCACTACGCTGGGTGACTCTATGCGATAGTCTCTTCTCTTTTCCTTGTCACGTTTGCGGGGTTCCTCATCACGATCGCGGTCCTTCTCACGAGAGCGTTCCTCCTTCTTTAGGTCCTTCAGTGTTCGATGTTCACGCTCGTTGTTGTCGTCTTTTATCTCGACACGTTCAATGCGTTCTGTCCGTTCTACCCGATCGGTGCGTTCTGCACGTGCTGTGCGATCTGTTCGTTCGGGACGTTCTGGTCGTTCGGGGCGTTCCACACGTTCGGGCCGTTCGATTCGCTCGGCACGTTCGGCTGTTTCAATGCGAATTTCTTTGTCATTACTTGTCGACGTTACGGTTGAGATTACTTTTATGATTTTCTTCTCAAGTCGTTCCTTTTCACGTTTTTCTATTTATTTTTTTTTGATTAGCTTGGTTAATTTTTTTGTTTTTTTCTGAAGAACTTACCAACTTTAGCTTCTCCATTGGAGACAACCTTTACTTCGGCGACTTCCTTGACTGGTTTCTCCGAGACTTGATGGAAGTCACTTTCCTTAATCATGTGTGATGCTCTATTTTTCAATTGACCAATGTAACTAGAGGCGATAACAAACAGATCTGGACGATTGGCTTTCTCCTCTTCTCTGACCTAAATGATAATAAATTGAACAAATGAACGAACCAGAGCTTGTATCGTTTTGTTTACCTTTTCTACTTTGCGCTCTATGATTTGCGCAAGTTTGGCCAGAACAGGATAGTGTGGCAGTATACGCATAAGTATGATGAGTGCATTTCGAATTTGCATGTAGTCTTTTGAGTCTAAACAGAAGACAATCGCTTTGGTGATCTTGTAATGCCATTTGTGACATACATGGCGGTAATTCTCGTAACCAACGTGGTCATTCGCTTCAGAGAACTGTGCGTTGAGAAAGAAAAAGAAAAGGATGAGGTCTTAGTTTTGGTATTTAAGAAAAGTTCAGAAGAAATATCAATCAAACTAAAAGGTTTGAAAAGCCAAGGCCGATTGCCGATGGGGATCATTCAGGAATAGATTCTTTTTGACGCTGATTGGCTATACCTTAAGGATACTCTACTATACCGAACGAACTACGAAAAGCAACTTTTGGAGGATGTGTCCTAGTAGTAAAGCAAAGTCATATTGATAGTCTTCTCCAATTCCAAAACGGCTCCAGGAGAGATGTCAGGCTTGATTCAACCATCTTTTTATGATCCTAGCAAGTGTATGCTTGCCTAATGGCACTACAAACGTAGTCCAATGTTGAATGCTTCGCATACTCTAGTATGCAGCACTTGATCGCTACGAGTTATTTCAACTATACCGCGAAGGGAACTCATTTTTACAGTCATTATTCAGACGTATCCATCTTCTTCTTAAGGTTCCTCTCCGGTCTGGAGGTTGGAAATCATCGTTTTTATGGTTTGTTTGTTCATCACTCCTCTAAATGGTTGTGATGTTGATTTAGCCACTCAATCAGATTTAATTCTTCTTCTATTAATTTCAAGAGTTCGTTTGCTTTCCTATTTTTTGCTTCGTTAAGTACCTTTATTATTTCCTCTTTCAGAACAGACAGTCCTCCTTCCGTTCCCCCCCTTTTGGTTGTAGTACGCCTCGTTCATCTCAGAAAAGTTCTTCAATGTACTCCTTCCATCGTTCTAACTTCTCGTTTATATTTACTAGTATCTTGCCCGTTTTATCTTTTAGTGTGGCGTGTTGTTTCTTTCTTTCAATCCTAGAAATTTCTTTTACCTTTTTATGGAGATTAAAGCTGTCGTGATTTCTGTCGTATATTTCTAACTCCGCGCACTGTTTTTGAAGGTATGTACTTTTAGCTTCTCTGATTTTGTTTTGTTGTATCTAGTGGGGTCTGATTTATTTAATGTTCTCTGCTGTTCCATTAGGGCCAAGATTTTATTTGTCATCCACTCTTTCTTTGGGTGGTTATTACTTTTTTCTATAAGTTTCTTTCCTGTCTCTATTATCATATCTTTGATCTCTTTTCCATTTGCTGTCCATGTTATCGTCATTCGCGTCAACCTTTCGTTTATCTCTGTTTTCAGATGTACTCGCACTTGTTCGTTTTTTAATAGGTCTAATTTTAAATTTCTGCCTATTGATCTGTTCTGGATTTTCTTCAGCTGTATTCTTATTTTAGCAACAACAGGGTTATGATCCGACCTAATATCAGCTCCTGGGTAAGTTCTTGTAGATTTTACCGCATTTCGGAAACTTTTATTGGCGATAACATAGTCTATTTGGTTTCTTACCGTTGTATCTCTTGTATGTCTGGGGGACGTCCACGTGTAGAGCCTTCTTGGAGGGAGTTTGAACCATGTGTTCATGATTGTAAGTTCATTCAGTTGGGCAAAATTTTTGGCCTTTTTCATTTTTATAACCAAGGCCATGGTCGCGTACCAATTCTCCCTTTTCCTACTTTTGCATTGAAGTCCCCCATTATAATTGTAATATTTTTCTTTTTTGTTAATTTGACTGCTTGTTCAAGTTCCTGGTAGAACTCTTCGACAATCGGTTCTTCGCAGTCAGCTGTCGGAGCATATACTTGAATTATGTTCATTAGGGTCTGCTTAGTTTTCAGTTGCATTAGTATCACTCTTTTTGAAAGGTATACGTACCCATAGGTGGACATATACAAAGACAAATACTGACTAAGTTCGACCTTTTTTTGATTGCAGATTGACCAAGATCCGAGATTACTACTCACCTGATTACTAACGCGGAATTTCGTAACAAAACCAGGATAATTGGCACACTCCTTGTTGAATGTCGCCTGATCGGAATGCCATCGCATTACAGTCTCCAACATTGCGCACAAGAATCGTCCATAACGCGTGGCTTCGTTCTCAGTGCACGATGTAACCGAATAGGTAATGTCACAAAATATCTGCAATTGAGTTTAAAAGTAAAGTTTAAAGAAACAACAAACGTGTTAAATGTCAAGAAACCTACTCTATCATAACAAAGCAACGTTGAGAAATTTGCCGCCTTCAAATTGTGAATTGTGTGCACAAACTTCGCACAGTAGAGCGCATCAAGGGCCGTAAATGTACATCTACCAAGAAGAAAAAGGTTATCGATTTTATAGAGTCCAAAAGTTGAAAACTATATACCTTGGGAACAGACAAAGCTGCAAGAACTGTGTAATTGTTTCGTTCTTCGCTGATTTTGCCGATCGTGAAAGGAACCAATTGTCTTTTTGTTGCGTCAGTCTCTGAATGGTTTTATCGACGTGTTCTTGTTGTTTTTTTCTTTCGTCTTGCAGCTTATCCATCAGAGCGATGTATCGCTCTTGTTCCTTTTTATTTTTTGATGCATTCTACCAAAGAACAGTTATTTACAAAGAAAAATATTTGAAAAAAAAAAAATAAAACAAACCGATTCCTTTGATTCAGCAGCTGCTACTGAGAGTTGCTTCAGTTTGGTGATCTCCTTCTGATAACTGTCTGTAGGCACTTGAAGATCGTACATACTTAACGACCAAAATGTTACCAAAAATTGCGGACTTATGTCCTCCCACACTTTGGGCCCATGCAATGGACGCACAGATTCAACAATGGGATTCATAATGGCAGTTGTTGCTTCCAGATATTTCTGCAATTTCTGATTTGTTGTCAACTTTTTGGCATTTGGATCAGCCTTTCGAAGTTGATCGTATTTTTGCTAAAAAAGAAAAAAGTTATTCATACATTCAATAAGCGATCGTATTTTAACTAACATTAATTTGATGTGAGAACATTGGACGGGCGAGGAAGAACGCCACATCGGCGTTTATATGATATTCTTGCAGCATGGCAATGATTGAGGGCAGTCTTTCAACGTATTCATCTACTGAGTATGTGGATCCAAGGAAAGTTCCAAATTGCACCAACGTATCTTGACACTGATCGTATAGTTTGCCGACAAGCTTCAGATGGCTCTGTGCTGTTTCCCGATAGATCACACAGTGCTTTTGTTGCGCCATTAGAAGGCACAGAGTAACGGCTAAATCATTGTTGGCTAATGCTTCTTTAAGACGCTGCGAGGATTTCTTTGTATTACGAACTTGACTGAAATAGCCGGCCTGAAATTTCAACAAAAAATTTATTCCATAGAACGGATTATTTTTTCGATAAAAGACTTACCTCTCCTCGAAGTAGTTCACCACCAGACATGGCATTTAATTGTTCATTGGTCATCTCTTCTGCTGACTCTACACCAGCCATCTTTTGTACGATTTCTTTCAGAATTAATAGATCCAAACTAGGACGAAGGAGTGAACGAACGAGTGAAAATAGATTTTTATTTTCTCTTTTTATGACACTCACCTCTTTTGCGCTTTCAATTGATTGGCGACATACTGCAGCAGACCGCTCAGTTCAATGTTATATTTTTTGAAAATCGAACCACAAAAACTGGACAAACTTTGTAGCCACACTGAGATTGATGTTCCATCGTGTTTGAATCGATCACGGTCGGCCATTGCAAGTGACTCAATAAGGCAATAGGCAAGCATGTCGTAGGAAAGAGAAGTTAAGTACTTCAGTGAATCAACCACTGGTCCGATAAGGTTGTCATAGATTTGAATTTGCAGCAAAATCTTTACCAAAAAACAAGCAAAATTAGTTTATATTGATAGCAAATTGATAGCAAAAAACAACTTACATAGTCAAAGAGAAAACCCGGCGAACAGTGACTTAGTTTTCCAATAAGGCGACCAACTGGTTTAACATTCTCTTTGCTTACACGTTTCATTAGAGATTTGATGTGCTTCTGTGCATTGCCACGGCGACGAATCAACTGCGGATGTATCAGATAGGTTTCGTTTTTCCAACGAGCGTATATGCTATAGCTGTAAGGATGAGAGAAGTTGTTTTGTAGGTTAGTTCTTGAGGTATATTCCAAAACACGGACTGTCCAAACAAGAAATCTATAACGAGAATTCAAAAAATGCTGACCAAAGCCTACACATACGAGGCTTTGCTTAACTTTCCGACTTCCATTTGGACACCACAACTGAGCTCTCACTGCGAAAACCTATAGCCAATGTACCCGAACTGTTAACAGCTGCTCTGGGAGTAAAGCCATCACCTTAGATAGACAACAAGAGTTTCCCACAGGTAACAGCATCGGCAAAGTGCAAATGCAAAGGCCATCTAGCTATAGACGGCTGAAAAGGCTGTCAGAATGGAGGCCAAGTGGCTCACAGAAAAACCACCACAGGATTTACTTACCGAAAATGATAGGGAAGAATCTTAACAACAGTCCATATTTCCTCGGCCATGCAACAATTGCAATCCAAATATGATAGCGCTGGCAAAATAGCTGCATCTAATATTGTAACCACTTCAAAGTACAATTTCTCTGCCTCGGTATTGGTGGGCGGACAATTCAAACTGTCCACTCCCATTTCAGCTATAATTGCACGTAAAGTCCTTATCAATTTGTACATCAGAACTGTATCATAATGCAATGATGGTCCCAACGTAATTGCCATGGGGAATGCATGATTTCGTAGCTGTGAAAACTCTCGAGCTTGAATTGCTTCAATCAGATTGTTATCATCATTTAATTTATTTTTCTTGTGTGTGGCAGCTTTGAACACTTTTTTTGTGTAAACATGATCGATTGCTATGTGTACAAGTCCCGCTAGGGCTTTAGCTATTGGCTCATGTACAATGACCGACTGTTCGGGTAGTCTTTTGATTATTTTCTTTGCATTCTCCCAATCGCCAACTTTTAAGAGACCTTCACAAAGACCAAATTTTTGGTTTGTCGTAAATTTATCCTACAAAAAAAAAAAAAAAACAATGAGTTATAAATATCAAAAAGCAAGATTTTAGAGCTTACCTCACTCTCTTCCTTCTCTGGCTCTGGTTCGGGTTCTTTATCTTTGTTGGTGACGATGACATTCAGTTTGCGTACAAACTCTTTTGCACTGCTTAAATCCTTTTCCCAATCTGCAGCTATGGCTTTGTCCGATGGATTGAGCTGTAGGACAGTTAAATTTATTTCACACTCTGGCATATAGGTACAAGCGAATTTCTTACCCAAACGTAAATGTCTTGAAGATCAATGACACCGTGCTTAAGAAGGAGAGCACAAATTTGAAACAACGACGATGGGGTTTCACCATCAGCAAAGTGGCGAAACTTGTACCCCAGAACCTCGCAGATAATTGATCCGTTAGGCATGTACAATCTTAAGAGAGGTATGAACAAGCTATGGCGCTCAGGTCGGGTTTCAAAAGACTCTATGATGATGTCCAAAACACGATTAGGATCCAAATTGAAGCAACCTGGTGAGAAAGTTATTCTTTAGTGCGAAACACAAGAAAAGCCACATATCGGGGGATATAAGAACAGCTAGAAAAAACCAATAAACAAGGCTGCCGCTTAAATGATTGTTGCAGACATGAGGCCTGTGTAACAGCCTCCATCTCGGCGACTTAATCGATCAAAACAGCAATTGAATAAAACGCATCCTTGCCTTTTTTTAAGGTTTTTATAGCCTTACTTGTTTTTTGTTGGTTTTCTCAAAGGCAATTCCAAATTATAGACTAGTTTGTTTAGCATTCTTACCAATCAATGATTTAATAATGTCCATAATACTATTCGGCGTAACATCGACTGTAAAGTCCTGATTTAATTCAGTTATCAGCTTAGCATAGCCCTCACTCTCCTCGCGGAAGAGATTGAAGCGTCGTTGTTTATAACTAAAAGACAAAACATGATTATAACTACAATCAAACGAATGCGTTGGATAAACTCACTAAAGCTTCGTCTTGATTTTAATAAATTTTGTATAGAAAATCTTGTTCTTAACAATTCCCGCCTCTTGCAATGTATCAATTTCGATTCGTTCTTTGATTAACGCCTCGGGTATGATCTTTTCCATTGTTTTTAATATCTGGCAAAATATTGTACGCTCATCCTGAGCGCTATCGCTGGCTAGCGATGTCTCGGCATCGATTATATTCATAATGTCCAGTATAACTGATGGATAGTCTGGGTGCATTGCCTAAAGTTAAACGAAAATAATATGAAATTTTAATCAAAAAGGGGACAGCATTCGCTTACCACAACTTCCCCCAGAGTGGAGATCATCAGTTCCTTCTTAATGTGGCTCTTGATGGCTTGCCACACGAGATCATAGATCACCTTTGAGACGTTCTTCTTAAAATCATTGTCTTTTGTGAACACGGGACTTTCGTCATCTTTTATTGATTCTTTTAGATATTTTAACCTAAATGGGACATTTTTAAACACATTTTTAACGTGTAAAACCGGAGCGGAACATAGAAAAAAGAAACTTACAATTCTGTTCGACCAACTTTTTGGAAATTCTTCCAGACATCAGCACTTAAAGGATCTGCCATTGTGTGGGGCATTTGCCGTCATACAGTTTGGCTGCACTATTTTCTTTTATTCCGATGAAAACTAGTAAAAATATATAAATATTTTTTTTAGGGATTTCAATATTTGCGGGTGTATTTTTTTCTCTTTTTATGCTGGTTTTTCGTAAAGCGACGACGGCCATACGAAAGAAAAGTGTTTGACAGCCTCTTCTTTGCGCTTTAGTACAGAATTGGTTATGAGGGTTGAGAAGAATGTAATAGATGACTGTCAACTGGCATGGATGTAGTTCAAAGATGTTTACATCGACGTCAATTGGTTTATATCGTAATTCGTAAGAAACACCATAAGTATTTGTATTGTTAGACTTTGTTTCGGCATATTTTATAAATGCAAAATGTTTTAAGTTCAAGTTCCAAGTTCGTACAAAGTATTGAAAAGGAAAATGAATTTCTGTGGCTACAAGGAATGACTGTCTAAGTATACCTACTTAAAAAGAAACACAATATTGCCTAAAACTTGAAGCATGCACTGTCATTTTTTTATTTTACAGTGCGAATAAAAGTCCATTTCTTCACAGCGATATTTTCAAATTTAACTTGAAAGGAACAAATAAAAATTCGAACAGAATGCTCTTGTTATTTTTGAAATACAAGTCCTGGAACTTTTGCACAAAATCGAAAAAAGAGACTTTGGCAATTACTTGAATGAGCTCCTAACCTTACTCTCAATTCCCACTTAGCATTTCACTCCTATTTTTATCTACATGAATCGCGTCTACAGATTTGCATGCAACAAAGTCACATTGAGTACCTACATCACTACCCTTTGGTGCACTCAAATTATAAAAAAAAAATATTTTAATATTTAATCATTTCACATAGAATGCTTAAACTTAATACTTAATTTTTCATCAGAATTTATCAGGTAATTCGGCTTACATTTCGTTCTGTGAGTGCCGTGGCCCAGTAGTTAGTGCGTTGGACTAGTGTGCATGGGGTTCCCAGTTCGAATCTAGAAAAAATAGCATCGAAGTTTTTGACGGCCCACCTCTTGCGAGTGGCTGACAAACATTCTAGAGTATAACTGTCATGAGAAAGCTTGTAAAAAACCCTCTGCCCTTCAGATACGGGATAAAACTTTAGATTCCTTCTGTACGAGCAGAAATGTATACCACGCAAAACATGTACAGTACTGAAAAGCTAGGTCTAGGCCCTGTATGGGCTGCTATCGACAAAAATAATTTTTTACCTTCCTAGCTGAGAGTTAATAATATATTTTTAAAACTCTCTGGAGACTTTTTCTCGTCTCGTGAAGTCCAATAGAACCTATATTTTACTTGTAAGGATCTACAAAAAAACCCACTTAATTTTCGAAAACGCACTTTTTAATTAATAAACTATAAATAACTTACCAAGGCGTAAATAAGCGCATACACATTCGTTAGTAAAATATGTATGGTTAGCCGTTTTTTCATAGGATTTTTCCAAAGAGATATCTATCGTTTTTTTTTTTTTAAAAAAGGCTAAGTTACTAGAAATTACCATAATATGCATTAGTTGACAAAAAATCTAGAGCGGCTGACTCAGCTCGAACTGACATGCTCAAATAGAGAACATTGCAAAGAGAAATATAATCGACATTTCAAGCAGGCAGTAGCGATGAGAGAGAAGAATAGTTGTGATTCATTAAATCAGAGTCACAACCTCGCTCAATAAAATAAAAAAAATATTCCTTAAAAATGCTCATTCTTCTCTTAACTCTTTACTCGAGAAACTAAAAAATATTTTTCTGAATCTCTACTCCGTATTGAGTAAACGGACAAAGATAATTTTTTTCTTAAGTTATTCAACATTTTTATGTTCGCATCTTTTAGAAATCAAAATTCCTCATCAAGTAAAATTCGAACGTATAGTTCCGCATTCCATTGTACAACGTCACACAATATTCACAAATAATATACACAGAAATCTACTTTTCACGTTTCAACGCACACATACACATGGCAATGAAACACCAACCCGAGGAGGCACACACATTGCTGATTTACAATTTCTTCCTCGACGTTTGTAACTACTATTAATTCTGCTAGCCTGATGGAAATGGTGTATCGCGTGCTGTCCGTGTCTGACTTTAAGTAACGCGACGAAACATCGCTTGGCCACACGTCGACAATGTCGTGCAATGGTAGTGCACATTACGTGTTTCTCCCAGTAAACAACACCTCTTGATGGCTCTGGTTGGGTTTTACCCACGAATAACGTAAACTAAGAGGTTACCAGCCACTCCCCCTCTCACACTCCGTCAAAAGGCAGTCAGCCAGCGACAAACCAACTGATTCGTTCCGTATTCACACATTCACATTCATTTAAGGGGGAAGGAAGCCCCTTTCGAAGAAACGCGTCAGCGTCACTTTTGCTCTGATAACATGTGTTCGGGGTTTGGCCGAAGGACGCTCCGCAATCAAAAACGAACTCTCTCTCTCGCCAACGGGAAGGCAACGCGCAAAACTTACCGGCAACCCGGCCGGCATCTGTTCAGCTAATCTGAAACCAGGAAAAACAAAGACCCCGCCAAAAGAGTTTCGCTTCCCTCTTTTCCACCAGGCAACCATAAATCCCAGCCAGCAAGGTTCACTTGAATTCACTGAAATCAATGCTTCTTCGTGTGGCGGGAGTGCTGTTCACTTGTTGTACGGCTGTGATTGGCATAGAGGCTGGCCACGTGTTAACTACACAGTCCTGCCTGTGAGCGTGTGTGTATCTGGTGTTTGTAATTTAGTCAGAGAAGTGAGAGGAGGGTTAAACGTTAACGTTTCCTCCTTTCGATGGCCAGGCCATTGTTGCCTGGGGTAACAAGTAGAAAGGGAAATTGATTGTGTGAAACTACGATTTCGTTTGCTTTCTTTCTACTCTTTTGTTGTTATTTCATTTCCCCTTCCTCGGGTGTGCTTGTGCTATGTCGACGAGAGTGTCCGAGAGACGGTGACAGTGGCGAATTTGCTGGTTGCTATAGTTCTGGTTGGTCAGCCGTTATGGGGTATTCAAATTTCCCCGAATATTTGTCATAATGCTTGCTCATTTATGAGGCGCTCAGCAAAAGCAGTTGGACTTTTGTGTGTTTTCAGTTCGTTGAAAGCGTATGTGTAGGAGTGAAACGAAAATAGAGTAGCATTTTGTTTTTTGTTTTTTGTTTTTGGTGGGAATGTGTTTCCCCACCCAGGTTGAGTGGTTTATTGTGGATTTGTTGTAGATAGAGCACAGCACATGTTTCATGTTTGGCGGAAGAGGGGAGGGATTTGAGATTCATTGCGCAAGAATGATAATGAATATGGCTGACTTGTTGTTTCCCCATTACGTAGGGTGACATTTTGTGGCCGTCATTTTGCTTATTTGAGAAATAAATGCTGGGATCTCAGCAGCAACAGTATGCGGCACTCAACAACTTTTCGTAGTCGTAGTTGGAGAGTGTCTTTAAATAGACAGTGGTGTTTTGCATAGTGGCTGACGGAAGATTTCTTTTCATTCGGAATTACACCTGTCGATAGTTACTAAGTAAAGAAGGCGTGTTTCATTTTTAATACTGGGTATCAGCAACAACTCTTATCAAAGAAGATATGAAAATCGATTCAGCAATCTGAGCTAAAGTGGATTATTTAGGTTATACTTATGAACACATTTGGCTTTGGTTTTAAGTAGCAAATAACGTGCTTGACTAGGAAAGTTTGAATATGTTAAAGTTCTAGAAATCATTTCCAATCGGATTTCTTAAAATCATCAGAAGACGAGCTTAATTACAGTCCGGAATGGATCTGTACCTCAGCTGGTAGGAATTTGAGCCGATTAACTTGAGTGCTCCAATTATGCACGTTAACTTGAGTGCGATTTGTTTTCCATTGCTGCAGGAACGGTGAGAGCTTCCTCTGAGATTAAAGTTTTAAAGATCAGCTGATGCACAAACGTCTACAATCCGTTTCAAACGCTCCGTTTCCATCCCTATCTGAATGAGACAGAAAACCATGATGTCTTCTGCGAAACTTAAAATAGACATTGACTTACATAAGTAAGGTTGATATGTGCCCTATGACGTTTAGTCACTTTATGCAATCTAAATCGAAATAGACAAAGACGTGAACATAAGAAGGATAGTATGCCACAGTTGTGTAGATCATGCAACAGGGGTAAAATTTTCTCAGTGAAAGACAAATGTCAAAAAAAGTACGGAAACGGGTTAAACTTTTTAGACGCAACTTTTGATTTTGTATAGATTTACATCAAATTATCTTGCCATCCTACAACAACACAACCATTTGATAGAACTCTTATTTTTGCCCAAAGAAATTTCTTGGACTAAAATTCACAGCATGAGGAAACTTCTTACTTTCTCATAAGCGCTCTCTTCTGTGAAAAACTACGAAGCTTTGACGTACGGGAAAAGGATTCACTATTTTTCGTAAAATTTCGTAGATTTTCGTAGTTTTAGTCAGTACAGGAACAGACCTTTGAGTTTTAACTTAAGTCAAAAGGGTTTGTCAACAACTGTCAGCAAGGAATCGAGAGGTGCTTAGACTCTAATCATGTCACACGATCAGAAACAGTCCTCCCCCTTCGTACAAGTGTTCCAATAAATGCCCATGAAATTAAAATCGTTGCCGCCATTGTGTGGGCTTCCATATACTGTTTGGGTATCTGGTAACTGCAAAAGTAAAGGCACTACCGACTCTTAAATTTTCCTATTTTATTTATTAACACCTTTTTTAGGTAAACTCGAAGTACACTCTGAGCTAAAAAAAAAATGCTCGAAAGGAAGTTTCTGGTACCAATGCACCAAATGAACGCAATCTATTGGGGAACCAAAGGAAAAAGGAACGATTCCCACAAAAATCCGCTGCATCGACGACCCCAACCAAAAAGATTGTGGGCGTTTGACACTTTCCCACAAGAAATCGCCTAGGTACTCAGCAACGATAGTAAGGGTTTCGATAAAAAATCAAAATTTATCCAACTTGAACACAAAAAAAGATAAATAAACAAAAGCCAGAGAGAACGGTCGAAAACTTCATCGTTAAAAAAGGGCAACGCCTCCCTTTCAAGATTATTTTTTTTTCTCAGTATTCGCTTCGCCGTAAACCGGTCCGTGACCACTACTAAAGATAGAAAAAACACACTGCAGCGAAAGCCAGAACAAAATAAAACACAGACTGTGTATCCACATCACACAATCCCTTATTCAGGTTCTTGTTCGCCTGATATTTAAAATCAATTGTGGGCCGAAGCTGACCGTCACTCTTTTAGCCTCCCCATAAAAAAACAAATCTCTCCCGTCAATGGATTAGATAAGGAACAAAAACTGTGACGGTCATTCATTTTATACACTTGACCAGACGGTAAACTTAAAAAACAGAATAAAAAACTCCAGAGAGGCAAATTAAGTTCGCAACAAGGTTCTTTTCTGCATTGTCTACGAAAAACATTATACAAAACAAAAACAAATTGACATTTAGAAAAAAATCACCTCCCAAAAAAGCTTAAACGTCTAGTGAAATAACAAGGCGCTCATAAAATCCAGCAACACCATCAAATGCTCCACCGAAAAATTCAAAACACACAAAACTCTTATCCGTGTCATAAGATTTTCGTGGCCCCATCTCATCGAAAAATCCCCTAAAAACATTCCGCCCAAAAATAAACTTATTACCAGCTGCTGTCAGCTGAGTAGCCAGACCAGAGCTCTATCAGTTTCGATTTCATTTGACGTTTGACGTCACACCGTGTTCAATTTTTTGTTTTACCTTCACCCAGATTCTCAGATCCCATTCGAATGTCAACGGCCTTCGGCTACAGAGAATTTGCCAAAATTTGTCCCTGACTCAATGGCGAGTGGCCGCGAAATCAACTCGAAAATCCTTGAAACTCAAGGAGATGTCCTTCATTTGGCAATGAGCGACACAGTAGAACAGCGCTGACGCGGTCAAGGAGAGAAAACAACCTCGTTTTCACTCAAAACGCCCTTGAACTGACAGAGAGCTGTGTTTCTTTCTTTCTCTCTTCTGCTTTAGTGTAAATATGTGAGGAAAAAGGCAAATATGAGAGAAAAAAGGCAAATATGGCGGGAAATTATCACACACCAGCATACACCATCCAAGGGCAGAGTGGCAAGGTAAAACGAGGAAACACAACATACGGTAAAATTCTGAATATACTTGCTGTGACGTATGAGAGCCTGCTCGAAATGTTGCTGTTGTTTGGTTTTTTGTTGTTGAAAGCACGGGGCATATGACAGAAAAGTTTTTGTTGTTTTTTTGTTAGCTGCTATCGTTATGTTTGTTTTCCAGAAACAACAACCCTGGTGGCGGTTTTCGAAATCTCTCATGCAAGTAAGTATACCCCGCTATGTGGAGTAATTTACGTGGGCCAAGTAAAAAATGTTGCTCGTACGTATGAAGGTGGGTCATTGTGAAATGACAGCGCCGAAGTAACCAGGCAAACAGAAGTTACAGCAACGAATGCCTATGGAAACCGATGACATACAACACAGGCAACTGGGAAATAATAATGAATGAATATTTTGTATGGCGGGCGGTATGAGAGATATTGAAGGGAGAAATTATGCTGTTTTTGAGCGGTTATAATACGATAACAGAGTGAACTTGCTGGTATTTATGATGACCGGGTGTTTTCGAAGAGTGACAGCAACGGTTTAAGATCGTAACTTTGACCAACGACGTCGTGTGACAGTGACAGTGACACTACGCCACCACAAAATGGCCCTCCGTTTGTCTGCGAAAATAATAATAGGGAAATTGAATTTTGATGAAGTGTGCAATTTTGTCAGCCATTCACTCCATATGCTCGTGATGGCATAGGAGTCGGACCCTTTCACAGATTTGTTAATTAATTTTGGTGGAATATTATGGATTTTTGGTAGATATTCACTTTTTAGCGAGAATTGTCTGTCAAAAAATTTTGCAAAGAAAATTGATTCCAACCAAAATGCACTTCATACATATTATTATTATTTGTATAGGGTATTTTGCACTGTGACCTTGTGGTCTTACCCTCGTCAGAGTACTCATTCGCCTACAATTCCTTTGGAATTGTATTTGACGGGTATGGAATCTTACTTAGCCGAGGTGAGAATAATTCCCTTAGCTCTCTCAAGAACAGTTTGTTTTAAAAATCAGAGAATGAGAAGGTTGGCATATTCTCTGAAGATATTTGGTGCATGCCCAAATATTTCAATCTTTTGTGGGCTGATGCCCCTCACGATTCTAGGAGGTGCTCCGGAGTCTCACTTGACTCATTGCAAAATCTGCAAAGGCATTTATTTGTTATACCTAATTTCCGTAGATGCTCCCTGAGGAAGGATGCTCCCTCATGTTAGAAAGCCACTTAGAAGACGTATGGTTGGTGTGGTTATTGTTATGTGGTTATTCTTGCTGAGGCAGATGCAAGCTTCGAATCTTTTCCGGTTGTAGTTTCTCAATAGTTTCTTAGGTTATCTTAGACCTGTAGTGTTCCAGGTTCTTGCCCTGTCTTCTTTTTCGCGTATAGTGTGATCCAGTAAAGGATTCTGCGGCTCTTTGTCTTGCCAAAGAGTCAGCTTCTTCTTAACCTTTAATCTCGACGTGTCAGGGATTCAGTAGAATGTATCACATTGACAATTATTAAAGCCTTATTTACTTATTGAAGATCTGTACGATTTCAAATCCACGAATGGAAATATACAACCACCTGTAGAATAACAACCTTGTGAAGAAATAAGCCGTAGAGCATTTATCAATCATTATCATGCATGAGCCCCATCATGTCTTGTTCGCGTGTATTTTGTATATGCTTACCTCACAAATTTTAAAGTACAATTGACATTTACCGCCATTTGCTAAATTATAGCATCTTCCGATATTGTGATGACTTTTGCGCCATCTGGTATCATTGGTTTGTAACTATCCATACCTTTCTGTTGACATCATGGATTTGAAGGATTGCAACAAAACCCCACAGATTTTGATAGGGAAATCGATATCTTTAGCTAACCGTACTGTGATGAAATTATGGAAGTGGATTAAGAGAAAATAATAACATGACGTCAAGGAAAGTATAGATCGAACTGACTTTCAAATGAAGTACTATTTCGCCGTCCAGTTTTATGTGTTGAATGTTCTTATTTTATTAGATTTATTTTTTCTCACTTATTTACATATTGGATGAAAACAAATTTCGCCATATTATTTATAGTTTATACCTAAAATTTATTTAGAAACTTATTCTTGAACGAAATATTGGCGCAGCTGTAGCTGCCGAGGCCTGAACGATGGCATAGTATGCATAAGAAATGGATGACTCTCGCTTTATTATTTTCTTACTTACTGCATAATGTACAATTTAATAGAATAGGTTTTAGAAACTATTGTGTTTTAAAGTTTCGAAACTAATGAAAACTGGAGTATATTTTGCGTTATGTGTATAGGTCAATCACCCCTGTCGTGGAATCTGCCGCATTTGTATCTCAAATATTTTTCTGTGATTGATAAGAGGTGGGTGCATTATTAAAGATGGAATTTCTTCAATATTTTGAGTTCTTATATCATTTGTATACATATTCTCCTTCCATCATTCAAAAGCAATCTGCACTTAAACATTTTCTTTCGATACATCCAACAAACAAGTACAGAACAACAGTACACAAAACATCATATTCTGAATATTCCTCACATCTTACATCGCCTGTGCACCTAGTACATCGATAGTGACTGAAAGAAACAGGTTGAATTTTTCTTTGTCTGATATGACCTTCGTCGTTCGTCTGTCTGAATGGAACATGTACATAACATATATCGTCGAAACTTTGTTGACGAAAAACAGCTGGCAAAACAAGTGCTATTTGAGCACCTTTAATGAAGTACTAAGAGTAGTGTAGTAGCTCACAAACAATCTACCCTATTCGAATTACTTATAAGGATAGAGTGAGACATGTAATAATGTACTAATCGAAACAAAAACGCGCATTCGAATCCAAACACCGGCTATGCCTACATTTGAAACTGCTCCCCTGGTATTTAGTGTCATATTTCGCACAGAATTCGGTCTATCTTCGAGGTTTTTTGGATTCCAAACGACGACGACGACACGCGCAGCGAACCGACAAAAACCACTTTAATAGTAGTGTCATCTCTATTCTTTGAGAGATTCACTCTCAAGAAGTGCATGAAAAGAAAAAAGACGAACGGAAGAGGCCGTAAAACGTAAACAAACCGGCGCTCGTTCGATTCCAGTTGGTAGCAGTCGACCAAGCGAAAACAGGCAATCAGCCGTTAGTGAAACTGAAACGGGCGACCAATGGAAGGAAATGTTTTTTTCTTTCTTCCATCCAATCCACCACACTTAGTCAAAAAGGGACAAAGCATTCGAGGGAAAAGGAGGCACAAAAAGATCTCATACGCGCACACGTAAGATAGATAGATACTTTCTGTTGATTCCTTCCTTCTTGTTGCACTGGCAACCAAACCTGCTGTAAATGTTGATGCAGATGATGTTGTTGGAAAAATATGAGTCGTGGTTTTTTGTATGCCAGCGGATTTTTCTGGGAAGCACCACAACACAGCACTCAACTCAACTGAACTGCGAAGAATCCCAGCAAACTAATGATGAATTTGAAGCGCGCACAAGCACCAGAAAAAACCGCGTTCAACCGTCGAGCACGTCTAATGTTCCACATTGTACCAGGCGCTCAGCATCGATAGTAGGTAGCGCGTCGATTGAATGGGCTTGTGTCGAACTTCCCGCGATTCTTCTTCACTTCTGGAAAGCGCACTGAATCTATCTCACTCAGGCATGGATGTGGTGCTTGCTTAGAAGCCCCGTAGTGTAGATAGATTTAGTGTACATATAAAACGGTCATGCATGCATGCATGGAGGCAAAGGCAACATTCGAAATCGCAATTGTTTGTTGTGTTTTCACATATTTCATTCTTTCTTTCATACTTTTCGACAAACATGGTTACCAGGATGCCATAACCGACGATAGTATTGCTGCTGCATTAGATTTCCTAGGAAAATACAATAGAAAAGCATTAGATACAGAGAAATATGGTTGTCGACTGAGGCGGTGCGGGGCAAGAGATGAAAGAGAATTCGGATGAATGAACGGAGATAACTTTTATTGTGCCTCGTAAATTAAGTTTACAATGGGGAATCATCATCATCATCTGATCGGGGGATTATCTCTCAGCTCTCTTAATTTGGTGTGCCAGAGTAATTTGGCTTTTGAATTTTGTTTGTGTGTGCCCGGAGGAAAACTCTGCTTAGTGGATGATTAAACTGAATTTAATCGTTTGCGAATAGGCGCTCAGATACGGCCACACGCTGTACTCTACTCTGTCTGTTAAAGAGGATTATTATTTTGAAGATGCACACAGTCAGTATAGGCATTGATTTCTTTGTTTGGTGCTGTGTTTCTGTGTGTTGTACAGTGTTATGATAGGTATAGATGGATGGAGTACTTTTAGAAGTAGATAACATATTTATTTATACCTACATATCTTTTTTGTTAACAAATTCCAGTTGATAATAGAGTTGTATAGAAATTCTTCAATTTGTGAAGTTGCGAGTTGTGGAGTGTTAATGTATAAGCATCGGTGGTTCAGTGGTAGAATGCTCGCCTGCCACGCGGGCGGCCCGGGTTCGATTCCCGGCCGATGCATGTAATTTTTTTTTTATTTTTTTCTATACTAGAACTTGAAAACCGAAGTAAAACTTATTACACTGATCAGCAGTATATACTACAAGACAAGCAGGAACTCATAATGCGCGAGCGAAATTAGTTAAACCTGCCAGTTTTACGCAGTTGCTGACGCCGTTACCGCGATAGTTAGGTAAATCTCGGTTTGTCCGTGTGCAACAAACCGCTACCGTGAAGAATTACTGCTACGAAACATAATATTATAATATTTTGCTGATGAGCTTTAGCTATCCTTTTTTCCCAGGCTCAAATAACCTTCAATATACTCGCCGAAAATACGAAGCAACAATCGAGATAGTAGAGAGGATTTCAGCGATAAATTAGGAAAATAAAAATCTATGGTTAGCACGTGATGGCCTTGGATGGAAACATCCAACGGACACGGCACCACCTTATGTTGGGTTAGCTTGGGCGTAGATCCTTCGTTCTGCATCGACCAATAGAAACTCATAATTGATCAGAATATCGAATTCAGCTAAGAGATTATTGCTAGTGCTATGAAACAGAGCCCCGTAACTACGTTAATTAGAAAGGGATCTAGTTATAGCGTACAAGGTTCTGATTGCAGTTGCCTCAGTAATCGATGGTATAGCACTAGAAGCCCAATATCATGCAAAAAGAAATGTATCGTAGCTAATGTAAGACCTAACAAACGTCGACATACCGACTTACCTGGAAACTCTTCAGTGCTTGCCAAAACAGAACACTAGTCTAGATAAGGCTCTAAGCCATTTTATTGAATGTATTTAAATGGGGCCTCCGAAACAACGTCTTGCACCGGATAACAAGATCGAGATTGCAATCGCAATCAAATTTCTCCACGAAAATCAAAGTGGTGGATACCGATAGCATTGTTACAGAATTATTTCAAGTAGCGCCAAATACATAAAGCATCCACTACAGGATTATAATGAATCTACTGTTTATTACCTTCCACACCTTAGAATGACACTTTCATAGGTATTATCAAAGTGGGTTACATCAGGGAGGTGTACTGTCATCGCTGTTGTTCTTGATGGTTAACAGCGCTGTACTCTATTCAGCATTGACGGAAGAAAACAATGAAATTCCATGGACTAAGAACTGCGATTTTTTTTTTCCAACTTTTCACTTGTAAGTTGTAATGTAAGTTACAAACAGAATGTGCAGTCGAAATCTGTCAAAATGTGTGGAAAGTCGTACGCCGTAGCATAATGTGCATCTGGAAACACATTCATTTCATTCGAGCACGGCCAATGGAGGAGAAGATACAACCGCGAACTCTATGAGCTGTACCAGGATGTGGATGTGGTCCGAAAAGCCAAGATACACAGACTACATTGGCTCGGCCACATCGAGCGAATGGACAACAATGCTCCAGCCAAGAGGATCTTCGAATCCCAGCCCCCAGGTTCGAGACGGAGAAGAAGACCGAACATCCGGTACAAAGACCAAGCTGTGACGGATGCCAGAAAACTTGGTCTTCACAACTGGAAGGAACTGCGGTGCCCGGGGACCGCAGAGAAATGGAAGGCAACGATGCCTCAGATAAATAAGAAAGTATTAGGTATCCTGTATTGTGTTTCAAAATGTTTTACACTTGTCTTCTTTCTGTTCTTTATTTATAAATTTATTTATGTAAAGCGAGTGCAACTCTAGTTGAAAATTGAGTTGCAACAAGTATAACTTAAAAGGGTAAACTTAACACACTAGAAATTAATATTCAACACCAAATGAATATAAAGTTCAGCCGATGCGTACCCCCATCGTCCAATGCACTTCATTTCGATTTTCTTTAGAAATGACATCACAGAATCAAAAACAAAATCCTACTAAAGTCTTGCATCGAACAAAAGAAGAAGACTACTCACAAAACAACAACAAAACATACTACAGGAGTATGTAGGTACGTTGTTTCGACGTCACATATTCCCAATCAACATAATGCAACTGCATATCCATTTCAAGGATTTCATTCTCCTCCTTGGAGCCTGGATTTCAAGGTTACCACCCAATCGAGGCTAAATATTGCTCCTCAAGGGTCACCATTAGACGCACTATTGTCCTCTGCAAATCCTCTTTCTACCAAGCGCCCAGAAATAGTAGACCATCTCAGAAAAATATCACCAGCTGGCTGCAGAAACTTTTCTCTTAATCTCCCCGGTCGATGCAATTTCTTTTTATTTTTTTACAAAATAAATAAAAACAAAAAAAACACAGAACACCCGAAGAAATCTTTAATAATATCACAAGCTACAAAAAAAAAAAGACTACAACCAACCAGGCTATAGCTCGTTGCATCTGTTCGAACAGCAACAGGAAAAAAAACACCAAACAACAACAACAAAAGACAGCGGCGCGGCAGTTTTTAAACAAAAGCGCAACAAAAACGAAAATAATTTTCAATAAACCAGAAATAAAACATCGGACGTGATGCTGCGTCCCTCCGCGGTCGTACCAAGTCGCCCGGCTCTAAGAACCAGTACATTGCGAGCGCAACGAACTCGACGTGTAAACCGGTTGCGAGCGTCAAAGTTGATTTCTGCAACAGCAACAGTGCGATCTTTTTGCCCCCAAAAATAAAACAGCAAACAACCAGCGTCGATCGAGTGTGTCTCTGTGAAGACAGAGTGTGCAGATGCAACCCGCCAGTGTCCCCACACCGCCTTCGCCAACATCTATACATTCGATCGGCAAGAAACCAAAAATAAACAATATTTTTATAAAATAATCGCTTCACGTCGCACGGGGTACGTCGTCGATGGATTTTACTGAACTCCCATTTGGAGTGCATATTAATTCGGATGCACACGCATTTTGCAGCAATTAGGATCGATGCAGAGTGCAGGATCTTCAATTGATTAAATGAGTGAGTGTTTAGCGATACTATGTTATTGCCGAGTCTATCAGCAAAATTAAATTCCTATTACATGTGGTATGATACCCTATTGTTGTATTAACCCATATTCTCTGTGAATTGCAAAATCTTTTGCTAATCGTTAAGCAGAATTCAAAATGTGGTTGGACTTACTCTTTGTATTCTACACATAATTTTTGCTAATCGCACATGTTTAATTCTATGCATATGATAACACGTGGACAATGTCCTGTTAAGTACCATGAGGAGGATTCGTTCCCGATTCAGGTAACGTGGTTCATAGCTTGCGCGAATCGACGGAGAAGAATCAACCATTCGAATCTCCAGCGCCGCAGTAACAGGTATTCCAAATATGAAAAAAAAGCAGACAACAAAAATCTCTGCAAGGTAGCGATGAAGTGTGAAACATTTTCATAAGTACCTATACGGCCAACAATTGCATCTGTGAACGGATGAGAAAATGCCGTAGAAGAGGACCTTTGTCATATCTACTTGACTCGTGGAGGAGTCTTCAGGTACGAGTTAAGCGAAAGCAGAGAAATGTCTGACAGATTCATTATGGTGAATATCACAATGTACCCAACAGAAGAAACTTACGTCATATTGTATTGACAAGTAGTCCTATGCTGAGTTCTGGTTTTCCTAAATGAAATCGGGAAGCGAAAGGCTCTCCCAGAGTAAACTTCAGGTCGTTTGACCGATTCGCTCCCCCACGCTAAAATCCGCCGAGAATGGTAATTGTATTCTGGCGTTCAAGGAAAACCAAATGGGAGCTCAGCTCACACATGTGTGAATGTAAAAATTTCGGCGGCTGGCTTGACAGCTATGGGCGTTGCCATTTTGTACATACAACTTGTTGTTGTTAATAAAATAGGTATGAACCTGCAAAATATATTTTGTTTAAAATTAATGAAAGACATAACTCGACAGATTTATAGTTAGGTCACACACAAAAACGGGGCAATATAGGCTCCTTCTTTTTCCAGCCATAAGGGACAGGAGAAGTTCGTGTTGACTGCTTAGATAAGTTCGTCTATAAATAAAATACTACACATCTATATCTGGATAAGAAATCAACGAAATTCTTGTTTTATTTTCTATCATGTCATAGATATCTTTGTTTCATATTTTTGTTTCATTTTATGAACAATTCTCTACAATTTAATGTTGTAATTTGAATGAAACAGACATGTTGTAATCATTTTTTAAAAGAATATTATTACTGCTGGCAGTGCTGCTGGTGGTAATTAGGTAATTATGCCATTAGACTCATTGTACTAGATTATGCCTTGCGCCGGTAGTTGCGGTGGCAGCCGTCATAAGTGACATTTGACAGAAAGTCGTTCTCCGTGGTGTTTGGTTTTATAAACAAATCGTTTGCGTTTTTAATTGTTTCACCAAGTTAACGTTAAAAGAAAACTAAAATAAAATATAAGAAATGGCAGCATTTGATGTTGGAGCAAACGAAGGACCCGGATTTGTTGGCATTCGGTTCTGTCAGGAATGGTAAGTTGTTATTTTCTGTGCATTCGCGCTTTTTATTTCATAAAATTCAATAATTTTTTCGCAGCAACAACATGTTATACCCGAAAGAGGACAAGGAAAACAAAATCCTCTTGTACGCGTGCAGAAATTGTGACTATAAACAAAAGGCCGACTCGAATTGCATTTACGTAAACAAAATTATGCACGAAATTGAGTAAGATCAAGCCATTTTAGTTATTTGTTCATCTTTTTAAATATATTCTCTTATTCCAGTGAACTAACACACATTGTGCCGGATGTAATATCAGATCCGACGCTCCCACGGACAGAGGATCATGCGTGCCCTAAATGTACTCATCGAGAGGCAGTATTCTTCCAGGCACAGACCCGGCGAGCTGAAGAGGAAATGAGACTGTATTACGTTTGCACGAATCAGAATTGTACCCACAGATGGACAGAATAGAAGATAGTAACAATAAATGCGTAGCTTTTGCTATTTTTTTTGTAAATTTTTGGTGTTTTGCTGGCATTAATTGGTTTAAGTTATGTGAAGTGGTGACTGGTTTTGAATGTCGCCAGCTTTATGCGATTACAGGGTCTGTATTTAGGTATTGCTTCACAGGGAAGGGAAATCCGTGTGATCCGTGTGTGGCCTACATTTTATCCAGACATTTGCGTAGTGCTTTCATATCGCTTGCCTAATTACTTTACCTTTTCATCTTTGCCAAGGAGAGAACAAATGCATCTCGTTACTTGGAGATTCTTTTTTTTTAATGGATCCTTTAATGGAGGAAAATTGATAAATAATAACAAGTCGCAAAAGAACTAAACTTAATCACACAATACGATCGATAGAGTTCGATAAGTACCACAAATTAATCCATCATTTCGCGCCTAATTGGAAATTTAGGTGTATTTTTAGGTGTTCGTCTAATAGAGAATCCATACTCTTAGCAGACCCGCTGAGTCGAGTTAGAAAAATGCTAATCAACCGACCAACAAATGAATAGCGATATGTGATGATTTTATAGCGAATGTGGAATGTTTAAATGAAGTGCGTATTGTTTCCATTTTCAACAATGGCAATATTTTACCGACTTTACTTACTAAACGACATTTTCATGCATGTACATAGGTATTATATGCATTTTTTTAAATCACCCAGCTCTGTACTAAACGGACCGGTGTCACATCATAATTTGAGGTGAGTTGACCTAATTTGAGCTTGATCTGCATTTATATGAATCTGGCTTGAACTATGCATTCATATAAACGCAGTATGAAATAGGCATAATCTCGAAATTCTTAATGTCGTTTTGGATTAGTTTCACTTAAGAATTTCACTTCTTCTGGATTCCAACAATCGATCATCCAATTTGTCTTCCGATGCACTGATTATGTGTTGGTGAGCCGCCATATTCCTTGTTTTCGTTTTTAAAATGAAAAATCGCTGAGCCATATTACCTTAATAGTGTATTCTGGGCGTCTTCCTTAATTAAATGGGGAAGGGAAAAGTAGATAATTCCGAAAAGCCAATGGAACGTAATTGGCAATGTTTTTCTCTTCGGAAGATAAAAGGAAGACTTCTTTTTGCCCAATGGAGATGACTTAAGCAATCTATGTTGATATCTGAAACCAATATTGACTCGATTTCTTACTCAGCATCTGCATGTAAACGTAGTATATGCCCTGACCTGTCGCAGCTGTCAGGAAATTAAACTAATTGGTTGATTCGACATCCGAAAATCTTGGTCTATTTTGTTCGAAGAGTCTCTTCCTTACTCAATTTGCAAAAAAAAGATTTGTTGGTGTATTTGAAAAGGTAATCTCTACCTTTCACCCTTTATTTCATTTATTGATAATTTTTTTTATTCATAATTCATTATTCTTTATTTTAAAATGTGAAATATAAATTTTAGCTTTGCTAACTTACCATACTACAGAGGCAAGTTTCCGCTGACAAGGTAAACTTCAAACCCAGGTGGTTAGTTCACAATCATACCCGATATTACGCATCAAAATAAAATATATAAGTTTTTGTGGGTATGGGGTGGCAACTTGATTATCTGTCAGTCTGTCTGTACTTCTGACTCACTATCGCTCCCATCATTTGTTTTGTAAAGTTAATCAGCTAAAATTAAAATCAGAGCAAGAAATTTACTCAATTAAATACTTCATTAACTGTCTAACACTTGAATAAAGAAAAAAAAAAGATAAATAAATTCTAGTTTCAATCATGGAAGAACTTTTGAACGATATTGTTCCCCCTGGCGAATTGGAGGTAGATTAATATTTCCACTAAAATTCGTATAATATTGTGAAATACATCTTATATATCTCTTTCTTGTTGGCAGAAATTTGAAAAACAATATGCACAAGAGGAAAATGTCTCCACTGAGACAACATTTCAGTATGCATTTTGTTTAGTTCGCAGTCAATATACTAATGATATTCGCAAGGTAGGTTATTCCACTCTCATGCTCTTTGCACAATTGTGATTGCTTTTGTTTTATATGTACCTTTCAAGGGCATTCATTTACTGGAAGAATTGGCCAACAATGATCCGAGCAACAAAAGGGACTACATCTATTACTTGGCTCTGGGCAACACACGATTGAAGCAGTATGAAGCTGGCATGAAGTATTGCAAAGCATTCTTGCAAATCGAGCCAAATAATGAACAAGTTCTTTCTCTACACGTAAGCAATTAATAATACAATATTATTATGTGGTTTATTTCTGAGTATGAGTAGGTATTTGCTCTCGTAAAGTATTTTTAGAATATTAAACAAAGAGTGATGCTTAGTAACTCCAATGAGCTTAAGCAGGTACTTGCAATAGTGTTAAAAGTGCCAGCAACAATTAATATGTCATTAACACGTAAGTGTCCCGCGGTCAGAGGTCATTTTGTGATTGAATTTCTTCCCCAATTTGCCGGGACTTCCCGAGAATTCAAGATTATACTTATGTGACTACTAACACTAAACAACTAAGCGAATGCAACTGCATACATATTTCTCTTGTATGTGTTCTAAACTAAGTAAGTTAGTGCCACCTGCACACGAAACGTCTCGTCATAGACGCTACGTACGCTTGAGTGCTGCTCGCGTTTGTTTAAATAGACAACTGATGTACGACGAACCATCTATTCGTTTATGACGAATGCGCTATTAAAACCATCACAGAAGTGTACAAATTCAGACACTTTGCAAGATTAAGTTACCTCTTCTTTTTTATTTTACAAAACATACAATCATCTTCAGCTTAAATTTGCCATACGATACTATAAATTCTTTATTATACTTACCATTTCAACAGAAACATATTAAACAACAACAAGACCGAGACATGTTGAAGGGAGCGGCCGTTGTCGGAGGAGCTGCCGTTGTATTGGGTGGATTAGCCGGACTTGCAGTCGCTTTAGCGAAAAAGTAGAATATATTTATTTATTTTGTGTATGACATTATTCTCTTATTTATAGTAAACGAAAACAAGATAAATGAAGACTGCACACTATATAAAATGCACGGTTGAACGGAGAGAAGTATTATGTGTATATTGTTGGTGTAAATATTGATATATTTCGGCCTGGTTATACCTACCACCCCGCCCCCCACCAAGCATGGAAATGGAGTGTATCTGTAAATAATTTTATTTTAGTTTAGTTATCCGTTAAGAATTATTTGCAGATGTTTATTAAATTGTATAGTTTTATATGTGGCACATTATTATTGAACTTGTAAATAGCTTCGAGTTGAATTGGTCGGAATGAATTATGTATGTATGCATGCGATACGAGGTCGAGATACTCTTCTCTGTATGATGATTCTAATTATCAATCGCGAGTAGCCACTCATAGGCGTAAAAAGTACAGAAGAAGAGACGGAATTGATGCCATAAGGTTCAAGTTATCTTTTGGCAAGAAGACAAGTTTTAAAACGTTCCGTTGCCATAGTCTATTACTTTAAAAACTGTTGGCTCTTTCTAGTGTGTAAAGCTTACCTTGAGTTTATGAGTTGGTTCCTGAAAACTCTTGCAAAAGGTCATGCTTTTGGTTAAATTTTTTTATTCGACAAACAATCAAATTACGCATACAAAACTAATCAAAATAATCTTCTATATCGATGTCAGGATTGAGAATGTCATCACCGAAAGGTGTCAAATCAATTTGGTTCAATATTAAGTTCTCTGCTGTCTCCTCTAAGCCCGTGTCTCCAATTAGTATGGCTCCTTGTAACTTTCCCTTTTGTAGGACAAATTTTATATACTCCTTCCCTGGTGTCATTCGCAACAGCATCTCATAGTCTTGGCCTAAGCCCTGTCCATTGTACTTGCCGAGAAGAACAATTTGATATCCAAACAGAGTTGTTACATGTCCAAAAAGTTCGAAGCAAAAGTCTTGGTACACTTCGTCGCCGCAGAATTTTGCCGCCATACTTCGGCCAGCCATGCCGCCCATTTGTCGGGCTTGTGTCCAAAGTCTCATTTGATGCCAGTGTACAGCAAGATCCCAACCAGCATGGCATACATCACCAGCAGCATAAATCCCCGTGATATTTGTTTCCATCATTTCGTTCACCGTAATGCCTCCCTCTGGACCAAGGGCAAATACACGATCGCACTCAAAGTCAATGCGTGGATCGACTCCGGTAGCCGAGACGAGAAAATCGGCGGGGATAACATCACCGTTGGTTAAAGACACAAGGAGTGGATATTCGGCTGAAGGTGTTTCTTCGATGGACTTTATTTCGGTCTTGTGGTGAATTTTAACAGGATCCTTAAGGCCAACTTGACTGCCGGTGACATTGATTTTCCTATGCCAATCGGGGCCGAGCGCAGCACCTTTTTTACTTGATTGAGCGCCGGTGTTTTCCTCCTCGGAATAGCGCATTCGTTTGACAATGCTTGGCTTTGTAGCTTCGCCGACTTGCTCACGACTCATCTGGAAGAAATGTGCCGCTCCGGGATCGACAAAAGTGGACGATATATGATCGTCCTTGATAACCCAATGGATTTCAATGTTCTTCACTTCATATGCGATTTCAGAAGCAATTCCACCATTCCCCACCAAGACCAATCGTCGGGAAGACGTAAGACGTTTTTGAAAATCCAATACTGAATCTGTATCTCGAATGCCAATGATGTGATTGCTTTTATTTTCGATAAGTTTTGGGCGAGCTCCTGTGCACAGGCAAAGAAATTCATAAGAAATTTCACGTCCAGCGTGTGTCACGACTTGTTTCTGGTTGGAGTTAATAAATTTCAGTTGATCTACTATAACGGTGATTTGATCTTTCATGGAACTACTCGCATCACGTTCTTCGACATCAAATTTGAGAATATGCTTAGCAAGAGGTACCAAGTTCGTGACAGCTTTTATTAGGGAAGTCTCTGTTAGGAGGATGATTTTCTCTGACGGACAAAGAAATGCAATTGTTTCGGCACATGTTACTCCAGCAATACCTCCACCGACAACTAGAAATGTTGCTGAATCTGATTGTTTGTTTTGGGTTGTCATCTTAACTAGGTTTGCTTTAGAAATATAAAGATTAGACGGTCTTCTTTGCCTCCTTTAGATGGGAATAATACTCAGAGTAATCAAATTGTCTGAATGGTACATCAAAGGTGAGTAGACCATAATCTATAGCACGTTCAACGGCTACGAGTAATTCAAAATGCCTCTTCTGACAGAGTCCAGTTTTGGAGTAACTTAGAACATCACCAGTTTGTTGGGAGATGAATTGTTTCAGTAGATCGACGTTCCTGTGATCGAGTACTAAGTATTCGTCACGGCAAATTGGACATGGATTACCGCAGGAAATTTTCCCTTGACGAATACAGGTTTTACGTGTTTTCCGAGGAGCGTACAGGCCTTTGTGGTTGCGACTGTAAGTATTAAAATATGAAATGGTAAAAGTATAGATTAGAATAAAGGAATCAAATTGGATTAAAACCGAACGAAGGAATGGTCAATGAATGAAAGAGCTGCATGTATAATGGATTGATACCCAAACAGCTGGGACCATGCGATGTAATAGTACAAGAAGGAGGCATATCAGTTGGAGCTGAAGCACATTCCTTCTTTTACAAATCTTACACTGTATGAATCTCAATGATACTATATTGCACGTGAATTAGAGACCAAGAACAAATCTTTAACTTACCGATATTGTTCCCAAACTAAGTAATTTCCATACGTTTCTTGGTAGGCTACACTCTTCAAGTATCTGATGCTAGTTTCGACTGGAATAATTTTAGTGCGATCTAAACTTTGCTTTCTTATTTCTTCGGCAGTCAACTCAAAATGCTCTGTTTTTTGTGGAGGAGATGATTCGTCTGCGGGTTTCTCGGTGGTAGTGCATTGACGCAGTGATGACACCGAAAATTGTCGTGTGTAATCCGTTGCCGGTGAGTTCCTTTGGGCTGTGATTAATATTTGTGCGATGTTATTTGATAATTTTCGTGAAAAAGACAACATTGTGTAATTTAATTTTTTTTCTTTTTCACGTCTTGAATTAATTAGGTTAGGTTAGAATCGACTAGTGCAGGCAAATTGTCAAAGTCGAATGTTATCTGTTATATCGGTAATGCAGGTCGGTCTAAGTCACAATGTGAAGTGGTGAATTACGCGGAACAATTTGGTCTGTGCAATTATAGTAGATGGTAATATGTTTAAAACATTTCAATTTTCCGTCGTTAGGGATTCAATTGGGAGGGTTGTGCAAAGTTTGGCAATTTCATCAGCCTTACAGTTCCCTGGAATATCCCTGTAGCCTGACACCCAGCATACGTGAATGTTGTATTGTTCCGAGATCTCCATCAGAGATGAGTGGCAATTTAATACGACTTTTATGTGGTTATGGATGATTCCGGAGATTTTATGGCTGCCTGACTGTCTGTGAAAATGCTAATATCCGTAGCAGATAGTATGTACACTACACTTCAGCCAGGACAGACGAATAGCCGTCTGTCCAGTTAATATTAAAATGAGAGATGGAAGCTAGGAGAAGTATTCGAAGGCCAAGGACGAAATAAAGAGAATTACTTTATTTTGCACGCATCAACGATTTCCTACATTCGGAACAAAGCGGAACCATAAGAAGAATTTTATTCAATGAGGATAGTATTTTAAGAACTGTGGAGCAGTAGAACTTTTTAGATAATAAATAAATATTATATAGATTTCAAAATTTCAAGAAGCTGCAATTAGGGCAACAATAATTTATTTTCTTGTTTCAAAGCTAAAATTTGGTTTACCTTTTCTTGCATTCTCCAGATTTTATATGAATGCCCTCAACGGTTTGTAACCCAAGAGCAGATAGATAGTTTAAACACAATTTTTTATTAATACAGCCGCTGTAAGGGAAGTATATTATACAACGTCACCACTGATTGACGTAACGTATAGCATAACACAACGTTTGTCACAACTGTCAATTCTCTTGATGTGAAAAAAATTGCTTGTACCAAAAAGTAACACATTTGACGATAAACAAAAGAATTCAAGATTTCTTTTCAAGATCATGTCTAGCGCTCCTGTAGGCGATGAAAACTTTGAAAGTGCAGACGTAAGTTAAAAAAACATTTTCTCAAAAATATAAATTAAAATGTTCCTCTCCCGCAGTTCGATGAAGACGAATTAGGCGATGAAGTCGTGACCACTTCAGCTGGACGCAAGCGATTGTTTAGCAAAGAGCTTAGATGCATGATGTACGGCTTTGGAGATGATAAAAATCCCTACACCGAGAGTGTGGATCTCCTAGAAGACTTAGTGATTGAGTTTATAACTGAAACGACTCATAGAGCCATGGAAATAGGTCGAACAGGTCGTGTCCAGGTCGAGGATATAATTTTCCTAGTTCGCAAGGATCCACGCAAGTATGCTCGTGTAAAAGACCTGCTGACGATGAACGAAGAGCTGAAAAAGGCACGAAAAGCATTCGACGAAATCAAATATGTTGGTGAGTGTCAATTTTTGGCGAACTTTTATGTTTTGAGACTAACCTCTCGTCTTTTCAGGGAATGAGGCCAAAATCAAGTAAATTGAGGACAATTAGCTTAGGTGTGACTTTAATTTTAAATTTATTTTATATTTGCATTGCTAACCAAATAGTAGATCTGATTAAAAATAAAAAATAAAAGTGTTGGATGCAATTTGTGGACTTTTTCAGTATTTATTGTAGGTACACATTGTCTTGGTTAAGAAATATGATCTCAAGGGGAAGTTATCCAATGAAGGTGTTGAATATTGCTCTAAGTAAAGAGATATTGAAAGAGAATCATGAAAAAAATCAACAACAAAGATGTCTGGGATCCACAGGTCCTAGGTAGCATCGGCATAAATATTTGAAACAAAATTACATTGGTATTACTTGCCAATGTGTTTAGCAAGCTACGAAGACAAACTCAATTGAATTGCCGCAAATTACTGCTTGCAATTGCAATGATATCTACATAAAGTAGATCAACCAGTTTGCTGCAAACAAATACATTTGCAGCAATAATTTTGCATGTCAGTTGTCAGTTGTTTGCCATTAATTGTCGCAGTAACAGAAGTTCACCATGTGGAGTCGTGAACTTGTTCAGAAATTAATTGAGAACCCAAATGTTCCAAGAAGTGCGCCGGATCAATAAAAAAACGACTGGACAAGCTGCAGAAGAACAGCAGAAAAGCAAGTGGGAGTTCTTCGATGCTCTCAAATTCATTGTGACTGAAAAGGAACAGTCGCACAGTATTGAAAAGTCGGTAAGTAAAGTAGGTAGGAGAAGATGTATGTATGAACGCTATTTATGCATCTTACAGCCTAAAAAGATAGATGAAGATAGAACTATGGTGCAAGCTATTGACGAAATTCCATCAACAAGTCAAAAGTGTAAAAGAAATAAAAAAAAAAGCACTCACACTCCAACTAATAGCGAGGAGGTTCGACATAAAAAGACAGGTTCTGCAAATATAAGACTAGCAGACGAATATCAAGTGTTCGGTGATTACAATTGCATTTGAGTTTAGATTACTTAAATCCGATAGAAATAAGATACTGCTTCGTCGAAAAATTCAGAGGGCGATCCTAGAAGTATCGGAGATTGATGACTGTGACAAAGGTTCTGCCTTGTCTTGGGGTGAGGTTATATATTCATCAAGTCTCTCTCCACTAGCATCGCAGAAAGAAATCCCACAAGAAAGAATCATTGGTAATTGATTAATTGCATATGAGACAATGTGCACGTTCCGAATTCTAGGCAATAGGTAGTCAAACGTCTCTGATTGGTCGAGAGGTTATGCCTAAAAAAGTAGGCCTAGAGTTCAGAACGTGCCCAATCTTGTTTTTAAATATGTATTTCCTTTTTAGGCTCTTATACCGAAACAGTTGCGGCCCTTTCAAAAGCAGTAAGCATGCTCTCATTATATTATTTAAGAAACGCAAATCAACTTAGTCCTCCACAGTACAATGATGAGACTGATGATCCAAACGTTGATGTAAATAACGAATGTAATTCGGATGGAACAAATGATGATGCCACGGTTATAAGTAAACAGACAAGAAATAGATTGCCTAATGAACCCAGTGATAGTAAAGAAATACACAAGAAGGCTTATGAGGCTGCTGAAGATGACAGTATTTTGACAGACAGACCCCCTATAAAGGTTAAGACAAACATTGCGAACGGAAGTGTGGCAAATGATTTTGATTGGCTTGTTAGAATCGTTTCAACTCATTCAAGGAAACTACCGGAAAATGATGCATTAAAATTCGAAAAGGAAATTTTGAAATTCATTCTAACGCGAACGGTAGATAGTAGTTAAAGTGTCCATTGAAAAAGGCGATAATTTGTGGAAACATTTCCGTGGTTATTCGATTTTTATTCATTCATATCTACTCACCTCGATGACTATGGATGTTTAGTAGTTAGAAGAACAAATGAAGAAGATGAAAGAAAAGGAAATATGCTTCCTATATTTCTATACCTTTAAAACAAGAGTGGGTGGAGAACTTTTGTAAACATAACGTGTATTAGGCCACAAGAATTGAGAATCGAACAACTGTACAAAATAAAGACATAACAAAATCTATTCCTTGTCACTTACTCGCCACATTTCAACAATTATTTGCTTACTCATTTGTCTCGTTTAAGAATTGAGTGAGATAAGGTTTGGTCAGGTTATTTGCAAATTGAATCAAGTTGAGACCTGTTCTGTATTGTATTGTTTTATGTACTATCACTTAGTAATACCACGGCTTAGTTTTTACTAGTGAAAGCATACGATGATCGATTGTAGCAATGATTGATTGAAACTGAGTATTTTTATATGCTTACACGTCTTTGCATCAGTTACGTCTTTGCTGCTGATGGTGTTATAAGTGAAAATCAATCGTCCCTAAAACGAGCACTTGTTGGTTGGATGTTTTGGACTGGAATGTACGTGTTGCGCTTACCCACGGTTTACAAGGAACAAAGCCTGATTGAACAAGAAGTTTGGACATTCGAGCAAGCCTTCATGTACAAGAATTCTTCGCAAGATAGATAGAGCTCGACCGGCTCAGTTAGTATTGCCATAATCAAAGGAAAAAGATTCTTCAAATCCTGTCAAAAAGGAAATAAAAATCCACGTTCCAACAAGTCTCCTATCAACGTGTTTTCTTCATTTGTAGACATGCATACAGGTATGAAATGTATAAGAGAAAAGCCGTTTTGTATTATAAAATTGTTTTATTTTTATTTGAATTCAATTAAATCTTTATTTTGACAATAAAAACTACTAGTCTGTTGGAAAAATAGTATTTACATACTTCCTTATGTATCTATATTTGTTTTATCTTAATCATTTATGTCTAAGATGCGTCTACCAGCGTCCTCGACCAACTCCACCGCCGCCACCACGACCTCGTCCTCCTCCGCCACCACCGCCGCCTCGGCCAAATCCTCCGCCACCACCACCGCGACCAAATCCTCCGCCTCCTCCTCGGCCACCACCTCCACCACGACCGCCACCGCCGCCTCCTCGACCAAAGCCTCGGCCACCGCCTCCGCCGCCACCTCTACCAAAACCACCACGTCCACCACCTCTACCGCCACCAACACCACCAGCTGGGCCTTTCTTTTTCGCTCCCTTCGGCTGTGGTGGTTTTGGCAGGAACCTCCCAATCGGCAGCAGTTTCTGCGGATCAATGAACAGTTTCTCATGATTTTTAAAACTGCTCGCCTTCATGTTGTCCGACAGTTTCACTGAAACCGAGTAATCCTTCACGGTTCCGAAGATTTCATCAATTTTACCAATCTGCTCCTTGTTTTCCAAATAAATGGGTGCATTAAAGTAGGGCACATCTTCGATTTCGACTTTGCAGATTAAATCGTCTTGACACGCATAACTGAAGTGGCCCAAAGCGACGACACGTTCTGGTGGGCCCGAATCAAAGTTTCCCCGGAAACCACCGCCGCCGCCACCACGACCACCACGTCCACCACGGAATCCTCCACCACCACCGCCGCCTAAAAAAGTACATATTCATTAAATGGTTGTAAAGGAAACAATTTTTTTTTTTTAATTACCTCGTCCACGGAAGCCGCCTCCACCACCGCCACGTCCGAAAGACATCTTTATTGTATTATGCTAATTTTAAGTCCGGGAAACAGGGTAAAATAATAATAGTCCTGCGGATGGCGTTCTTTTAAAATTTAACGTGAATTCCGTCCGGCAAAAAAGGTCCACGAGGTTATTTTGAAAACAAACTACAATTTTGACAAGCACGTGTATGTGAGTATATGCTCTGTATTATCAACGATAGCGCCTTATGTCCTGCTTACACTTTGCAAAATAATGTTAAATAGTTTTTCAGAGCAAACTGTAAATATCTGGCGCAAGTTCTGCAAAGAAGTGAATGTATTCATGATTTTGTGGTTTAATATAACTCGTACAAAATTTAGTTTGCGCTGTTGTAGTACGATAGGAAAAGATAATCTTGTGCTTGTGTGTTTGCAATCTATTTGTATGTATATTCACATATTCGATGTGTTTAGTCATTTTTTTCGTTTTTGACTCTCGCTACATTAATTCGAATTTACAGGTTTGATCACGATAGCTCGAAACATTGCAATGCTAGTTGAATACTTTCATCATATATATTTGATCTATTACACAATGTGGGCGGATTCCAATTCAGAAAAGTCAGCAGAAAGTAAAATATCTATATAAATTAATTATTTCGTATTTAGCTAATGTAATTTCTTTTACCTTTTTGTAATTTCTTGTGTTTAGAAGAAGTAAGAAATAGAAGAGAGACCTGACGTTTAATTTTCTCATGTTTCATTGGAACACACCCCGACTTCATAGGAGATTATTTCTCTTGCAATGCTATCATGAGATGAAATATCATATCGTTCCTTTTAATCTTATGATTGGTTGGTTATTTGGTTAAAACCGACCCTCGGTGAGGATGCACTTAGACAAGGATTCAGTGCACTTACTCTGCTTTGTATGAAGGAGCCAATCTTCAATCGTCGGGCCAGTTCGTCAGCTTCACAATTCCCTGGTATGTTACAGTGACCCGGCACCCAGCACAGAGGGAGGTTGTACTGTCCAACTATCTCGTTCAGAGGCGGCAGTCCTTCACTGCCTTGGATCTCATTATGCTGGATCCGAGGGATTTGATAGCCGCTGATACTGCCTTAGCCACCAGCCAGTCAGCTGCGTGACAAATGGCGGTGGCTTTGGCTTGGAAAGCGCTGCAATAGCTAGGAAGGCTGAAAGAGAGGTGGATGTCCAGATCTTTTGAAAAGATGCCAGCACCGACTCCTTCTTGGCTCCAACATCCGTGAAGATTGTCAGTGATTCATGGTGAAGGACATCCCGTTCTGATTGGATGTTAGCGATTTCCTTCTGCGGTTTTATCTTGACATTGTATATATGAAATTTGATAGATGGCTTATTTTTTTGGAAATGTAATTTGTTGTCTCACTATTAAGTGATGAATCATCGGTGGTGGTCTGCGGTGTTGTGTGTAGAAATACATTTTGTCGTCTTTCTTTGCTTTAAAGTGCGGGTTTTTTTAGTTTTTTTTTTATATATGTCGTATTTCGATTTTATTCATCAGTGCACTTCTAAAAGCGTTGTAAAAAAGTTCTATAAATTTATTTCCTTTTTCTTGAGTACGTACTACCTTACCGTTAAAATGTTTGTACCATCACAGAGCCCTCTACACGTGAAGATACAAATGGCTTACTACCTTCAAATGTCAACTGAAAATTTACATAAATGTCATAACCAAACTACTTGTGCGATTTGTTTATTATCGTTTAGTTGTTAGAATTTTAAAATATGAAAGTATTTTAACTTGATTTAGGTATCAAATTTCTTACACTTAGAGGTAGAAATAGCATTTAGGTAAGTTAATAGAGTGTAGGCGTAATATGAAAGAAAAAATTATCGAATGCAATCTTAAATATCCGCAGTCGAGTTAGTCTGATCTAGAATTAGCCGTGTTAACTAGATATTAACTGCGCCGCGGCTAAGCATAGGTACTCCTTAGATATCTTTATTCGATTGCAAATAAAGCGGAGTGTGTGTAGCATCAGTTTCAAGAGATGGTTTAAATTGTATCATGTTTAAACATGATTTTTTTGGGCAATCGCATAGGCTAAATATTTGTTATCTCCTATCTAAGTTTTCAATCAAGTTGTATGGTATGAAATATGATTAATCGAACGGAAGTCGAGATAGAAATTTGCATTGCAATTACGGAGCGCACCTTCTGCACGTAAAAATGAAGTCATAAAGGGGCTACATATTTGTATTAACATTGTACGTTGAGGCTTGGCCACATAACTACCTATTCCTGTTTATTATTCAGTGCACATTCTCATTAAAGGTTTTTTAAGATGTAAACCAGTTTAAAGCACAACTAAATTAGACCCAATCTTTGTTTTTTTGATATTCGGCATTTTCCTATACTTATTTCACTAATCAAGGCCTATATCTACATACTTGCTGTCCCATTTGTGTATCAATTTCCTGCGCCATGGTTCTTTTATTCGTGGTTCTCAAGGCCTATGTATATTTTCTTTTTATTTCAGAAACAAGCCCAGTCCAGTTATGCCACATAATGTCAAATTCTGGCCCGAATTCCATTGGTCACATTCGCATCCGAAAGCTCGATGATCTTTTGCCAACGGATAGCCGCTTATCATCTCTCGACGACCTCGAAACTAAATACAATCCCAATGAATGTGTCGATCTAACTGTGGACATTTGCTTGACGCCCATCACGAAAAAAGCTAACAATGAAAATCACACAAAACAAAAACAAACTAAATCTTTGCCCATTGAAAAGAAGGAACCCATTGCACAGACAAAACTCGATGCATTCTTTCAGAAGAGTACAACTGTGAAGAAAGCTCCGAACATTTTTAAAAAGTCACCCGGCAAAATAGACGCTCCTACATCTGTAGTTGTAACGCAAATAGGCCATCAGCATGAAACGAGATCAAAACGGGCAAATGTGCAAATGGCACCGAAAAAAACCAAAAAATCACCAAACACTAATGACGAGACTACTTCTACTAGACCACGGCTAAGAAAAACACGTCGAAAATTACTCGATGCTGACGACGAACCGAAAGAAATCAAAAAGTCCAAGAAAAGCACGAATAAATCGAAGAAAGATAACAAAAAACAGGATGACACTGTTCCAACTGTGATACCAGGCGTAATTGATTTATGTTGTTCCGATTCGGAGGACGAAAGAGATAGAAAACGAGCTGTGAAAGCGCCACCAACACCCCAGCAGCGGCCAGCCACAGTCAATTCAGAGAAGTCAATTTGTCCCTCCTATAAAGTCGTCGAAGGTACAACATTCGCCGTCGATGGGTTTAAATACGGTCGCATAGAAGGCGTAACAGTTTATTTTCTAACCCATTTCCATGCGGATCATTACATCGGTCTGTCGGGGAAATTCTCAATGCCAATCTACATGTCAAAGATCACTGCCAACCTGCTGCGTGCATTCATCCCAGTTGACGAGAAGCTAATTAATATACTTCCCATGAACACGGCCGTAGTAATCGACGGCGTTCAAATCACTGCCATAGATGCAAACCACTGCCCTGGCGCCGTAATGCTATTGTTTCAGCTGCCATGTGGCAAACGCATCCTGCACACAGGAGACTTCCGTGCCTCTCTCGATATGGAATTGGATCCGCATCTGAAACAACGAAATATTGATATCCTCTATCTGGATACAACTTACATGTCGAACAAGTACTGCTTTCAGCCTCAAGCAAAGAGCATTGCTGATGCGATTCAATTGATTCGGGACTTTAAGGAGAAGAACGAAAACAAACGAATTCTCTTTGTGTGTGGTGCTTATCTAGTGGGTAAGGAGAAATTTTGGTCACCAATTGCAAGAGCGTTCGACTTCAGAGTGTGGACCGATGACAAAAGGCGAAAAGTTCTAAGAGCAATAGATGATGATGAGATTTTACAAAGGCTTGTGCCGGATGCCCGGCAAGCTGATTTGCATGTGATATCGCTTCAAAAGATCGGCTATAAAGGTATTCATGAGTACTGGAACGAATTTAGTGATTCATTTGATATGATCTTTGCGATAAGACCCAGTGGATGGGAGAAGAACTCGAAGCCACAATATAGAGGAGCGGTCAACATTATTGGCATTGAATACTCTGAACATTCTAGTCATGATGAAATGCGACGGTTTGTGGGATTCTTGAAGCCAAACGATGTTATAAGTACGGTGCCTTGTGGAAGGGATTTAACCAAGTGCTCGACAGTGCCATTGTCATGGTACCGAAAGGAATGTTTTTCACCAATTAAGAAGCAAGCATCTATATTTAAGTATTTAGAAGTTAAGAGGAGGGAATAAAAGTTATGTACCAGTTTATGTTTATACAAATTGAGTGTGTTTTATTTTAACGAGAGATGTGGGAGCGAAGGATCCTCAGGACACTAGAAATAGAAACAATTTTGTAAGGTAGAGGAGGCTACCACAACTTTTATCTAACGCACAATGCGTCTGCGGGCAGACCGATCTTTATCTGAAGCTGATTTTCTTACTTTTAATTGATGCAGATCTTTCTTTCTACAAAAAGGGATACCAGGACGTGTAGTGTAGCCTATCAGAGTGTCCAGCGAGAAGTATACTTTGGATTAATCTTCCCACTGATACATTTCCTAAAGAACAACCTTCACGCTGGCAGAAGGTCAATGAATAAATCATTTTCTTTTCATAAAAAATCAGTTAAAATATATTCAAAGGCAATTAAAGTAAAAACTTAAACATAAACATCATTCTGTATCATAGTTGATCTCAATAACAGAGTCATCCACTTCGATTATATCCGAATCATCGATGAGTTTCCTTGCAGTGATGCCAGTACCTCTGGGAGTGTAGTTATCATTATTTTCCGATAGAACACATTCCAGAGTCTTGGGGAATGCGTTCTCCTTTTCATTTACAATATAAATATTTGAACGACAATTGACAAAGTCACATTCACCAAACCATGGCATTGTTCCGCAGATGTAGCTAAAACCAATGATAATCGTAAACATTCTTATCAAAGAGAACATTCAACTTACTTGGTTAGATCACTCAGTGAGTTAAGCAGGAGTACCTTCCCTTCGGCTTTATTATTTAGCGACTTTGTTTCGTAGTATATTCCGCATTTTTTCGCTTTCGTAATTGTACACTTATCCATTTTTATGTTTGAACTACCACCGACATCGAGTCCTATGCGGCAGTTAGTAATTTTACAATTTGTCAGACTCACCATGGTCGTATCGTTGGCCACGATGCCATTTGAGAACTCTTCTAGTGTACAATCTTGCAGGTATAGCTCAGAATTACCTGAACACATTATTCCTTGTTGTGTGGATGATTTGCCATCACCAAGGATGCGGCAGTTTTTGAGAACAACTTTTCCATTTTTAACAAGAATACCCGAGCGAATGTTGCGGCAGTCCAATGTGAGATTTGTTAAGTTGAAATTGCCATCGAATACCAACAAAATACTGTCATCGTCTGGCGACATTATGACAACATCATTCTCGTTGGTTTTGCCTGTGTGTGTTACTGCATTGAAGTCGGAGAGACCAAAGATTGTACCATCATCGTTAAGGTACTCGAGGAATTTGATGGAATGGCTGCCAGGTGGAAGGTATATGTCGTCAGAGGCGTTGCATATGTTAAGAACGTCCTAAATTGAAAAAAAAAAAAAACAAATTGCAACTAACTTACGATAAGACATACAGAATCATGCGAAGTACCTGCAAAGAGGGACACATCTGAATAAGTGTATCTTGACCAACAAACTTCCCGGCCTTTTGCATGAACTCCATTTGTTTCTCGAACGAGAATGGTGATGTAACTATGTAAGCAATGGACTTTCTCTGATCTGTCTTCTCGTCCAGAGCATGTTTTAAGCATTTATCATCATCAAATTTGATCTCCTCGTAGATCTTTCGCATTTCAGGGTTCTCGAGCATCTCAATCTCGCTCTTAATCATTGTGAGTCGTAAATGCAACCTCATTAGGTCAGTTATTTGTGTCTTATCCAGTGTGTCATTAAGTTCCTCATCGTCACTTAGACCAATCTCTAGGTATTCCCTCCGCTGCTGTATGTATCTAGCTTCGGCGAGCAGAGTCCTTATGTGAGCTGCCAATGATCGTTTCATGCTTTTCTTCTTGAGATCATAGCAAAAACGAATTCGTGATTCTAAGTGCTTTTCTACCCAGTTCAAGTCATCGTCGTTGTCGTTATCCCACGGCATCCAGACGTGACTATAGAAAAATCTTAAACGGTCAATACAATCTGCCGTGCGTTCTACATTGAGAGCAGAATTCTCTTGCATTTTTGTTGGCCATAGATCTTCAAGGCTAACCTCTTGCCTTTCTGGCAAGTGCACATCATCATCCTGAACGGCCATAATGAGGAAAATCGCTTTGAGTTCCTTGAAAAGGACCTGTTCAACCATACCAAAGACTACAGTTGGATAACGAAGGTTTAATTCTTCGCAAATGACTCTGGGGATCTTCCATAGGCCTTGCCAACCTAATTGAAATATCAAAGGGTCAAGGGGGTTAACAACTTTATTTTCAAGGACATAAATATGTGGTTTTACTCACCGGCTGGTTCAATTTGCAGCTCAATGTAGTAGGACCATTCAAGGCGGACCATTGACGCCGGTATTACACCATTTTTCCAACTTAACACATCCATTGACTCTTCAAGACGATTTAACAGACATTTTTCGAATTCGTAGACATCCATTTTCACCAGTTTCGTTTAGTAACAAACCCAATACAAATAAATAAATTAATGCGAGATCCAGTTCTTTGAAAAATAAATTCCGATGGTGAATCGCAAACTGTCAAATTGAATTTGAAGCAAAATAAGTGCTACCAAACCGCAAGAGGTTTAGTACAAGGAGTAACAAGTGTACTAGAGCATTACGTCATTTTTTTTTCCCACAGCATCGAGATGGCAGAATAATTACTTTCCAATAAGATTATCGATTTTCGATAAATAATAAAAAAAAATTAAATGAACCTTTGTGTTCCTCAAAATGAATGACAAATGGAATAATTGTTGCAGGATGTCAAAAAGGATGAGACATGCAAAGCTCCACGCCGAGCTGCACATGTATTTTTGGACATTTAGTAGAAACATTCTTCCTCGTTGAACTAATGGATTTTCATTGCCAAAAGAAGTATCCTCGATTTCATTGATAAATGATAAATTATTTAAATAAATTTCGTCAGCATTTTGTGAGTTTGATGAGTGAATTGAGTTTGTTCCTTTGGAATCTAATAAGAATGAACTCGAGTGAAATAGCAATGGACAATGACATAGCCTTATATCGATAAGAAACTATCGACTCTTTGACATATCGCTACATATGGTTCATCTCTAATTGCTCTATGGTAATCGTATTTTTTTTTTGTTATCCGCCTCGACTTTCTTTTGTTTATAAATTTTTGTTTACAATAATTTAACTGCCTTTCGTACAGGATTCTATTCTCAAGTGCTGTTAACCTCAGTTGATAACGTACCTTAATCAAATACAGCAATTAGTGTAATAGATACACTTGACAAAACATTAAATTAGTCATTGCTGGAACATTTGTTAGTTAACATACTAAAGGTGGGTGGTTTGGCTAAGTTTATTAATAGGTGTGCATTAATTTTTATCGTAGGCTATGTATTAGCATTGAGAAATTTCTGTGTTACTCTTAATCATCGCCGTGTGTAGAACCAATTTCTTCAGCCATTTTCAAGGTTATTCCCTTGATGTTGATTGCTTTTCATTGGGTAAGGTCGGCAACAATTTTTGGATGTACTATAAGTTTTGCAAAGGAAAGGAAACACCCCTTTTGCAGTGAAACATCTAAGCACTTTGAACATGTGTTGGGAATCATTGGCAGTGTTCTACTTTTAGGGCATTGTACGCGTATATAATAGATAAACCATAAATGCGCAATAATTTCTAGTTTCTGAGTGATTAACATAATTTATCTGAATTAACAACTCTAGGGATCGTTGGAATTCAGCTAGAAGTTGCGCTGTAGTAATTGCGAAATAACCCTCGAGAATAGGTGAGATAGGTATTTTGTTTATTTTACAAGTTGTCATGTGACGTACACCGTGTTTCTGTAAATATTTACATTCCTTAGAAGTGATCTAATGTAAAGCGCAGTTGTAACAGAAGGTGTACATACATTTGCATGAATTTACATGTGTTTTCTTTCTGCTAAACAATATAATACAAAATGATAATATACAGTCGTTCGTGGCTTCACAGAAAGATGTGTAACTTCACTCAAACTTGTTTTTGCTTTTCCCGAACCATCCCGACAATTAGTTTTGTTCTTATCCTTTACGCCGAGGTTATGCTTCGGAATAGAACTGTTTTGCATCCCTACTGGTCTGTAGGATTGGCCGCTAAGATCTCAGGAAGTACCAACAGACTTCCTGGTTATCCCATCTTCACTGAGGTCAATGACATGCTGGTGTCTTTGCATATGTGTGATCCAGTTGTTTTTTCCTCTCGATTTTTTTCGCGGTTGATTTGGTTCAGCTGTCAGCCGACAGGCATTATCAGCATTTACGACGCTTTAAAGCCATTTGAGAGCTTGGTAAGTTTACTAAGCGGATATCCAGCCTACAAGTTCGTTCTTTTCTGATTCATATGTGTATCTATAGCAAGGTATCAGTTAATTTTATTAATTAAAGTGAAGTATGTAGTTTACTTGAACTAGTAGGCGATATTGCCTTTCGTATTGACAATAGACTTAGCAAAAATCCCTATACGAGTATTTGTGGAATGTTTGGATGATTTTTTTTGAAACTGACCAAATTCTTAGTTTGTTTTGTATGTATTTTCTTTTTATAAACTGCTAATCTACCGGATAATACCAGGCAGACACTTATAATGCTCCCCTTTTCAAATGACATCTGCAATAAGCTGCTGAAGAAAACTCCATACATATATCGTTCATATCGTTTGTATATTTCGAGGTTCAACACATTAACATTTGCAAGATTTTGTAAAAAGGAAACTAAATTTCCATCGCTTTAACTTTGTCTCAATGTTTATAGGACCTCGTTCTGAAATTATAATATGTCTAACTGCAACTGGATGGGATCGCTGTCGGAAAATGCGCGGGACTTACCGATTATAAATCTTGCCATACCAGGTAAATATGTATTTCCATAACCAAATTAACCCAAATTCGTATACGCTATTCGTTTTTAGGTTCTCACAACTCAATGACTTACGGCATAAACTCAAAGTCCAAGATCGCACCCGATGCAGAGCCTTCAGCGAGGCGGTTAAACTATGTTTTTCCCTGCTTCGTCAGACGCTGGGCCAAAACTCAGTCTGTTGATGTGGTAGAGCAATTGAAATTGGGAGTAAGGTAGCTAAAACAATTAGAAATCCCTAAAAGCCTTCTAAATTTATTTGTTTCCTCGCACAGATACTTCGATTTACGTATTTGCCAGAATGAGGAAAAGTTCTACTATTGCCACGGACTATATGCGATGGAAATAATTGCTCCGCTTATAGAAATTATAAACTTCCTGGAATCTCGCCCCAAAGAGTTTGTCATCTTGGATTTCCAGCACTTTTACGATATGCAACCGCACCACCACAGTCGGTTGCATAGCTATCTGAAGCAAATGTTTGGACAGAAACTTTACACCAGAAACGATGGGCCTCTATCTAAGTGCACACTAAATCGCTGTCATCCATTGGGCAAGCAAGCCATTATCATTTACCGCCGTTGCAGTGTGAAATTGCCTCAGGAATTTTGGCCGAGTTTGAGTTGGCCAACACCTTGGCCGAATGTTTGTAGTGCCAAGAAGCTGCAGGAGTTTCTTGATTCTGCGCTGTTGACACGGCAGCCGGTAAATGGATACGTTTCGCAATGCATTCTAACGCCATCTCCTCGATATATTGGGTTTAGGTTTGAATTCTTCATGACACAATCTATTTGAATAATCTAATAAGATCACATTTTGTAGATTCTTCTCATCACTAAAAAGCAGTGCGAAAAAGGTCGATAAGAAGCTCTACCCATGGATTCGGTCACAACAACCGGGACCGTTTGACTACAAAGAGAAACCAACAGTTAACGTGTTTATAGCTGATTTTGTGAATTTAAAAGATGGCCAGTTCTGCGAATGGGTCATCGAGTTGAATTCCCTTTTGGAGAGCGAGGAAAACGACAATAGTTGATCGCCGCGTGAACATGAAAAATTGTAATGTTGCTGCACAAACACGAATAAGTATACACTGTGATTGTTATTTTTTTAAAGTTTAAAGTCAAATTCATATTTTATTGCTTCGTCCATTGTTGATATTGATTTTTTTTTGTATTGTTACAGTTTTTACTTTGTAATGCTTTTGCACGAAATATAGAAAATTATTAATGTAAAGAAGATTTAAAGTTTTTGAAACATTATCGGCTGGTTGTCGAGTTCCCTTTCTGTGGAGAATTGTGCATTCGAAAGCCTTCTGTCGCCCACACAGCAAATCGATTGAACTGGGACAGAAATGCTTTACCCGCAATGTCTCGTTTCCCTTGAGATTTCTACCAAGAAACTGCTCTCTCCTGTAACATTTCGAAGGAACCTAAGTTCGCTAACACAACTGACCATCATTTGTTCAATGCGCCAACTAAACAACTAAACTCTCGTGGCTAGAATTTTGCGTTCGTGGGAGGAGACGTCGGCAAGTGAAACACTGAGTCGTTATAAGGAAAGAAGTGAATTTTCTACCAAGAAGCTGCTCTCTCCTGCAACATTTCGAAGGAACCGTGCGTCGCTTAATGAAATAAAAAGACTCCCCTAACATATCAATAAAATTACATTTATTTATCAAATCTTTTAAAAAGTACATGAAAAAGGAAAAACAATACTAAACAACATTTGCATAGAAAATAAAAGAAAGTACATGATCCATACGTAAGCTTAAATATAAAATAAAAAAAATAGTAATAAAGCACTATTTAGTCTAGTAGAAATCGAACAGACTTTGGCGTCTTTGTGGGCGAAGTCTCACTGAAAAGATTCTCGCTGAGCGTCACTCGTAGTCCATGCAAAACATTCTCCAATTGTTCTATTGACTTTCGAACCTGTGCAACTGTTGCAACTTCACGGCTGTTCTTTGAATTGTTCTCATCCGAATTGAAGTGATCGCAAAGTTTCTTTAATTTCAATGTCGATCGCTGAATATCCCTCACATGATTATTAGCTGATGTGCTAAAATTGAGCCCCGCAGGAGATTTGTCTTCGACTGGTGTACTGCTACTACAATCCTCTTCATCATAAGTTAACATCTTCTTTGTGTTTCGCATGGAGCAATTCATAACGGCAGATTTGCTAAGGTTCTCCTTTTTGTTACTGCCATTCGAAGAGAAAATGTTTTGGAATTTTTGAAATGGTTGTTTGAGCATCACTTCTTTCACTAAACTGAGGTTAAGCGATATCCGACTGGAATTCAATGATTCGCTGAGAGTTTCGTCTAGATTTGCATCCATTTGTTGCCATTCAATATCCATGCATTTGAAGACATCCGTTCCTTCGACCTCGTTCTCACGAATCATGTCTAGCCATACGTCTAATCGGGCGGTTGGCCATTCAGCCTTTTGACGATTCTCTCGGTCAATGATAAGTACAACGGCACGGAAAATTCCAAACTCATCGAGTACCTGGGATTGTTTGAATTCTAATTGTAGGCCAAGATTACGACAACGTTGAGTGGCTTCTTTAACCTGATGATGAGCAGGACAAATTCATGGAAAAAAAAGGAAATAAATATTATCTTAGTGCTTTATGCTGTTGTTTTAGTGATTGATTGTTGGTTTCGTGGCCGTGGGGTATGCCATAGTTAGTAAATATGCCTGTGATTGATTGTAGGTTAATTCATTTATTGATAAACTTGTTTGAAGAGGTTCTGTGTGGACAAATAAATCGTAAGAATTAGATTAAGTGTTCTAGTGACTACTGGGAAGGTTGAATGTAAATAATTGAATACTTATTGTGTCCTGTCGGTCACGTTTGATTACCTAGGGAATGGAGGGAAACACTCATCGCTTGTTGACATCACAGAGAGGGTCAATCACATTGGAATACCTATTAGCACGTTTCATGCATATATAATACGATCTGTGCTGGTTAAGAGTGTTGCTGCTTGATTGTGTCACTGAATTCGACTTTGATGTGCTTTCTGAATCACTGTCTTCAAGCTACAATTGTTTTGATAAAACTATTTGCTTTCTCAGAAAGATAAGGAAAAATTTTGTTCTGTAGAAAGTGAAACATGCTTTGAAATGTTAGAGACGTCCGGCCAAGGCTAGTCGAATCCGAAGGGAAGAGGGGTTTGAATGTTTGTCAGACACTCGGAAGAGGTGGGGTCGTTAAAAACTCTAGAACAATCAAAATTTATGTAAAAAGTGAGCGAAAGTATTACAGCTACGATCATGAGGATCAGCTAGAGTCCCTATATCGCTTGAAGATGAGAGAAGTGCAGAGTAGCGTACGACGTGACAAGCGCAATTGCATCAATGCTCTGGGTACGGACGCAGAAGAAGTAGCAGCGAGGTGCAACCGCAGGACCGTTTATAGAACCACCAAAGAGCCGAAAGAGTACTGAACACCACGCTCTGGATTATACTTTGTCGACCGAATCAACACCTTGTGTATCATCATCCAAGAAAAAGGGTAGGGAAGGCTGCCTGAGGAATTTGAAGTCCAAAGTGAGGTTCGGCAATGCTGCATGCTTTCACCAATACTGTTTTTATTCACCAAGTTATCTGTGCTGCTTTATGGATGTGGTACCTGAAGAGTGACCGCCACTATCACGAGAAAGCTGCCAACGTTTGTTAATAGGTGCCTACGCCGAAGGGTTTTCTGTATCTGAAACGAACAGCTAAAGAACGAGCCATGAAGCATAACCATACAACTACAAAAGAGGCACTACTCTCTGAATGGCTGACATGTCTATAACTAACCATGCCATGCAATGGCACCCTCTTAATAGCAAAATACCCGCCGGTCCTAGGAGTACGTGTCGCAAAACTATCGAGAAAGAAACTGGAAAAGAGTTGAGGAGTGCTGAGGCACATATCCAGCAACCGCACATGATCGCACGTAGGCGCTGTAGAGCTACAGGACATAAGAAAGAAAGAAAAATATGATCATATTGACCATCTGGCCTTTGGACTCTAATTTTTTAAAGGCTGACATTGTGTATACTTCCTGACGTTAAGGCTATATAAGGAAATACGGGGTATAAAACTTTCTTCTTAAACCGAGGCCCAAATGGAAAGAGTGGCAAGCAGCGACTCGAATATCTTTCTTTTCACATCGCACAATCACTGAAAAAGCAAAGATCATGGACTTTGTCTTACTTTTGTTATTCTGCTCTTTGCAGTTAATGAATCATCTAATGCAATAAAAACTGCTTTAAGTACGAAAAAACAGATTGCGATTATCTTTAGAATGTTTGTAATTATTTAATCATCACACGGAAGAAATCTAATTTAATTTATGCAGTGTCTTTCACAGGAAGTTCCTACCTATCATGGCCTCAACAAGTTCTCAAAATTAAGCCAATTAGACTAATTAGGAAACAGCTTTTATTCAGACAATTGTTCAAAATGATTGTATTCAGAGAGCAGGTGGTTAGTACCTACGACGGCGTGAGTAAACAACGTGATTAGCATAGCAAAGTCGATTGATTTGAATATCTTTTGAATTATTGCACCTTGGTCAATTATAGACCCTATTTTTGTACGTGCCCCGTACAATTGGCACAATTTACTACAACTAATGTCTTTTTTATTTGCTCACCATAAGTTGCGTTTTATGAAGACTCTCCTCACTGGGATGTTGCATAATTCGATTGATGTCATCAAGTAGAGTTGACTTGTAAGATGGTGTATATTTAAACGGCGTCTGTTCAGTCTTCTCTTCCAGAGCCTTCTTCTCTGTCTCTAAGAGTTCTTTGTTGCATTTAAATTTGAATTGTTCAAGTTCTAGAATTTCCATGCGCTCTTTGTAGTTGCGTTCGTTAGCGGCGCGCTCCATTTCGATTTGCGAAAGTGCGGCACGTTTTTCTTCATCTAGCTCTCGGCGTAATTGTTCCTCTTGTTTTTGTAGGATTTCTTGATGTGCTAGCTGGAAGTCAACTACCTATAATTATAAAACAAAGAATGAGCATGCTCTAAATCTACGCCAAGGGGTATGCAATCAAATTTATTTTGAGTTAAATTAAATGATATACTTTCAGGTGTCACAAAAACTTACTACATTTTTACTCCTTCGTTTCGCACAAAATGGATTTGATATTCGAAAGTAATGAGATCCACCAATAACCAAACGATCGCCATGAAACATTTGAAGTCTCCCATGCACCAGTTCTCCATTGAGATATGTTTCAAACTCTTCATTTTGTGGGGTTATGTACAGCTTCCCGTTCGTATTCTCAATTGTACTGTAAAAAAATATAATTTGTAAATTTACTGTGAACTTTTACTTTTTTTCTATCTTACCAATGATGATAGCCAACAAGTGGTCCGTCCAACACTATATCCGGTTGACTGCAATATATCGATGTCCTTGTCCGACCAATTTTCACAACTCCCGTTGGCAAGATATAGAATAGTGTTCCTGACAGAATAGGATCCGCAGCTAAATTCACTAGGCACGCTTGTTTTTGCTCAGCGGATAGCTCCATTGCTAAGCCTCTTCTCTTGAGTAATCTCAATTCGGACTTTCGTTGATCTTCGGCTTCTTTTAATCGTTCCATCCATGATTTTTGAGCTCTGTTGAGTTGCTTTTCAGTTTCAGCCAATTGCTGACGTAACGCTTCAACTTCACTCTCATCGACAGACGTTTCTATGATTATCTTTCTTGCTGGCACATTATTTGACGCCGAATGTCTTTTCTGCCTTTCGTAGTCTTGGCGTAGAGCTTGCAACCGCTCAACTTCGGCACGTAATTCACGAATAATCTTATCATGTGGATCCTCATTCACTTTAACTCGATTCACTATTGTACGAGCTTGGCAAGCGTAGCGCAGTGTGGCAAGAGTTTCATCGATATGTATACTCGCTGGAGAGATTGTGGCCAGCATCACAGTTTTAGAATTACCACCGAGGCTTTCCTGCAAAAATAAAAAAACAGAGACATTAGACCAGTGCTTGGTAATATGAGTGCACTACAAGAAGCTCCTTAACGAATGAATTTTTTTCTATTTTTTACAAGCTGAAAGGTTGTTTCTTAGCTTAGGTAAATGAGTGTAGACAAAGAACTTAAAATTTAAAACCCTTGGAATCTAAGACTTCTAATATTCTACCGCAAAACTGATGCTTTCTTGATCATCCAGCTCCTAAAAGAAATAGCGTGCAAGAGTATTTTCCATTTAGACTGCTACTGGTCGACAATCAAATAGATACGTACGTGGCGAATAGATCCTTTATCTTCGTCTATAAGTTGACAAGAGTTAAAGAAATCATTCATTGCTTTTAAGTCGTATTATAGCCTCAAGACAGGCCTGCGTTGAGCTAAGAGGTCCTGCCAAAGTCATTCCTTATGGTGTGCCTAGAGATTGTTTCGATGATTAGGAGATGCTCCTTGTTTAGGATGTTTGACGCAATGCACACAGCCAATGAGCTCTATATTAAGGAAGTAGAGAAACGACTATTAGGCCACACGAGCTCCGAAATGGACCCACAGCTTGGTTAAGAGAGTGTGTAATGGAAAAAGAACTCTAGATGGTAGAGTGGGAAGGGAAAAAATGAAGTACTTGGAGCTGGACATTATATTTTGTTGTCGATCTAAATAGGTTCATTATTTGTGACTCTGCTACCTCTGCAGTGCTAGAGAAAAATCGGTGGCCTAGGATTGGAAGGCGGTGTTCTCTTAGGGCAGGGTCGTGGCACAGCATGTGTCGAATCGACTCTATCTCCTCTTCGTCTCCGCAGCTTCTGCATAAAAAAAATATATCGCTGCACTTTGCATAGTTCCTATGGCGCAGTCTCCTGTGATTGGTCTAGTGGGCACGCGTATAGAGGTTCGATATATTTTCAGTAGGATCTTTGTTTCAATTCAATTTTCTATCTCTGGATAACCAGGAGGTGTTGGCATCATTCTCTATCATCAATAAATAATATTATACAGTTTTTTGGCCGACGGCAGTATGGATGTGTTAGCCTTAATGATGTTCATAGCAAAAGCCAACCTTGCCAATTCATCTGCCTTTTCGTTGCCTTCCACATTGCTGTGTCCAGGTACCCCAGTTTGGCGCTGTGATGATCAGTGAGTCTCGACATTTCTTCACTTCAGAACCGCTTGACTAATCTACAAAGATTATTTTATCCGACGGAGGGATGTGACTTTATTGATACGGCGACTTTTTTTTATTGCCAGTATTTTGGCTTGGAAGACACTACATGTTTCTGGAAGTCTAAAAGATTCCTGTGCGTGTTTGATCTCGCTTGAGCCTAGGAAATTTGCTATAATTTCCAAAGCATTATGGCAATTTTTCATCGTTACTAAATTCACGTACATAACGGTTCTGTCTTCGCTTTTAATGAGATTTGAGTCTTATCACTGAATGATATTATTAGCAAATTTACAAATTGTATGTCAACAATGCACTCCACAGAGTCTATTTCTAAGAAACATGCAATCTTGCTCCTCGAAGAAATGTAAACAAACACTCTTTTGAATATACCCCCTTTTTATCTTATGTAAATAACTTAAGAGGGAAACCCCTTGGCTGAGCAATACAGACTGATGATTCTTTGTTCTCTAGTTTTTGAGTACAAATTATGTTTAATCAATATCAAAATCACAAAATATCCATCAACAACCAAAAATATCATGTATGATTCATTAGTTCTTCACTTTGATTGTTTTGGGTTTTAAAAGATCATTTTCAATATTTTTAAGTTAAGGATGGATTTATGGCGAAGCTATTCGAGTCGCGCGATTAGCTGCTAGCGATCCATTACATGAGTAAATAATATGGCGATGTTTGTGTCGCAGCGATTTAAAGGTCCATTCACAACTCAGCGACTTGCAAATACGAATGAGCGAATGTTCGCTAAATTTGACGTTTCATTCACAGCAACTTTTTTATGTAGTCGCTGCAATCTGCGAGTTTCATTTGTCATTTACCAAAGGAAAATAAACTTGTAAGGTTAAACTCTCGCGAATGTGGATTGCGTTTCACATCTGTGGAATGTGAATACAATTTGACAGTTCGCCAAAAGTAAAATCAGCGAATTGTTGATTTCTTCGCAAAAATTAATTACAATTTAATTTTTTTTCTATAAACCGATAGATAAATTAAGGTCTCTTCTTTGGGAGTAGTAAAATTGGCAATTATATGCTTTAAATGTGATAAGAATGGTTTGTTAGCGGTTCGCCCATTCGCTAGTCGCTGAGCTGTGAATGTAGCTTAACAATTGACGCGAATATGCTTGGTCATAAACGCAGCCTAATGTGCATCTATTGGACATATAAATTGCTATTCCAGTGACACGTCAATTATTCAAATTTACAGAAAATATCGGTAAGATTTTTGTCAGAGTATGACGCGAAGTTGAATCGTTCGGTTTGAAAGGACCGGACCAGTCAGCGAACAAAAATTGAAATGTAGTCACGCGTCTTCCTGCTGAAACCGTGTGTTGTCATATCCTTTAATTGGGGCCAAAAGAAATTGGTTAGCACTGGCCTCTTACTTACACAAAACAGTGACTTTCTCTGGATGTATTGCAAATTGGTTGATCTCGTGTCGATTGTTGTCGTCTCAAATTTGACAATTTTGCTTGTTACAGACAGACCCATTCATCCAGAAATGGACCTCGTCGCTAAATATGATTTTTCGACCGAAATTGAGGTCAACTTCCAACTGCTCGAGAGCTCAGTCATCGAACAAACGGCACTGTCTATGGTCATTGACTTTGAGCTACTGGGTTGAATCTTGAATGTACGGGTATAGGCCCAAGTCATGACGCCAAATTCACCAAGTCTGCGAAAGATCGAGTACTTGTACGGGACGCGGAATTGATTGCCTCGGATTCTCCTGTACATTCTCAGCAGATCTTGCGTTTAGTTGACGTACGCGTATTGACGAATAGTACTCTCGGAAGGACGATTATGGCGACCGTAAAATGGGTGAAGCACAGAAATTAATATTGCTCGAACAAAAGACCTACTTTCATAAGACAATTTTATAATTTGCATATGTTGTTGAACGTAATGACTCTGTTGATTTGGCAAAACATACTCCTAGTTTGACAGATATATCCTCAACAAAATGGTCGCAATCACCTGTCAAAGTTCGGAAATCCCTATTGAAAAACACGCAATTTTTTTAATGCGGCCCGCCGCCATACTTCAAACCAAAAAGTGGCACTAAAGGAGTTTGAGTTTGACAGTCCTGGTCTAGGAAGACATAGAGAGGGTGGACCCTGTATTTTAAGTTCAATATTTGTTTGGAACAAGCGATACATCTACGTACCGCCAATAGATCCGCTTTTGATAGTTCTGAAACAGCTCATTCAAAAACGCAAGTACTTACTTGTGGATGATGTATTTCTGATGCATACATATGTATGTACTATAAATGTACTGTTTTAAGTACTATTGACGCATGTAAATACCATTAAGTACTTTTTAAGTTGGCATGGCCTTTACAAAGAGACGTTTGTTTGAAGAGATCTTTTGAATTACAACGAATTTAAATGATAAATATACGATGCTCCAAAAATCAAAACACCACATTATAACTTGGAATTTGTGCGGGTATATTCAAATTTCCGTTGCCGAATGATTCACCAAAAGTGAGTCCATAACGCAGCGCGTGGTTGGGAACGTGACGATCTTCCTCTCCTCCGCAGTTAATAAAAAGAATTGAGTCAGATCCAAACAATGTGAACACACGGGATCTTGTTTTATTTACTTTATTGCTAGTCGCCTGAATAACAAATTTTCATTGTTTTTCTTTTTCTGTTTTAGACTAAGCCCTTTCAACAGACTTCCTTCAAAATAAAAACTCTTCTCGATTAGATAAGATATCGAGGAAAATATTCCTCGACAATATCCATCAAGTTGAGTTATATTTCTTGGTAAATATTTATTTTATTTTGGGATGACTCCCACCGACTAAACGTGGCGGTTAATTTGTGGCTCGAGTTTATCTGCAAATAGGGAATTGAACCTGTCTTTGTATCGTAATCAGTGAGTAATTACGAGTACAAATAACAATTCCTAAAAAGATAATACGGGTACAATAAGAGAACAATTGTATAGATACATATACATATATACATATATTAGATTAATGTTCATTTAAATTTTCGTTATCAGTAGGTGTGCGAAAAGAGAGAAACAAAAACAGCTATTACGAGAGTTTTTCTATCATTTGCGGAAGGAGCTGGTACCTACTTTAATAGCTGCATCATTTATTAATGCATTCATTTAAAAGTATTATTTGCATTCAGCCAAGCGGTACTTTGTCATCCATCTGTGGAGTTTATAATGACTTATTGCTGCGGAGATTTCTAGATTGATTGCACAATACTTTATTGCTTTTTTTCATTGCTCTGGAGAATTATTGACCTACGAACTGTCACTTGAAAATATATTTAAATCTCTCTCATAAAAAATGCCTGGGTCAATAGCTGGGATCTTCCTAAAAATGGCAAACTAATTCATCAGTGGCTGACGTTGAACTCAACCAAAAAAAGGGGTGTTTTTCAGATCTTGCAAAGTTCCGTATTAATTAAACTTATACGCTACAGTCAATGGTCAATGTTACCGGACAATGATCAGTGATTATTTTTTCGAAAATATAGACGACGGAGTTATATAAGATCCTCGGTGTATGCTTAGAAGGCAGTAGTGCGTAATTCAAGAGATAGAGCCGCAAATGGCGAGGATACCCTTCGTCAAAAGGGTACGAAAGGTAACGAACAAACAGGGTGGGCCATCTAGTGGTTTCTTTTCAAATCAAAGGCTATTTTGACACTGACAGCTGTTTTCCGCTCAAAATCTTGACAGAAAATCAGTTTCATACCTTCGCGTCTGCTGTACGCAAGTTTGTGCAAAAAGTTCGTGAGACTGGTATGCTAGTGGGCAACACCATGCCCGTTGTCGTACCGTGCGCACAGACGAGAAAGTGGCTGCTGTAGCCGACTTCGAAAATGAGGCAACGTTTCGGTCAACGGTGGGCGTTACAGAGCCATTTTAACCGCCTTTTTTTTGTACTAAAATTGAAGACATGGATTTGAACGACCATTCAGGATGGCGCACCATGCCACACAGCCCAAATTCCCAAATCGTGTTATTAGCTGGCTTGGTGATGTCAATTGGCCGCATCGGAGCTGCGACTTGATCCCTTTGGACTTTCTTTTGTGGGGAAAGACTGATGTTATGCCAACAATCCGGAAATGATTCAAAGACTTAAGGCCAATATCATCCAAGCAATCCGTGGGCTACAGCTACAGCTACAGTTCATCAACAAGGTCTTTGAAGTGACAGAATGCGCTACTGTGAAGCCAGCAGAGGTAGCCTGTTTTTTTATCTTAATCTTTAAAGGCTGGAATTTTCCATCAACGTATACGAACATTCAGGCTTTACAGTAGTGAACACCAACATAATTAGTTCAACTACTCAAGTGACAAGTATGGGTTGCAATTATAAGATACATACATATGTAGGCACTGATAGTCAGAGAGATAGGTAATGCAAATGTTAATGATGATAAAGATAATTGTGATCTTCGTCCTTTCTGTAGAATATTCTTAGAAAGATAAAATTATGTGCGTATATACATGTGTATAACGTTTGTAGATATGTTAAATTGTTTTAAATAGTGAACAAGTAAAAAGACTTTAAAATAAATTGATGACCTAAATAAATAAGTCAAAATAATACAATGCAACATCGATCTACCTGCCATCTGCCTAGTAATGAGCAATTACGATTATTGAATGAGAGGATCGCTGATCAAATACCACCACACCAAATTAAATTACATATTTGTTCGGACAGTTCTTAGTATATTTTACCACTAAAGCTTAAATATTATATTACTAAATATAACCGAATGCAAAAATTAAAAATACCAATCTTCTTAAAGTTTGGACACCGCCTATGGAGAGTAGATAGTATTTAGTAAAGTAATGACTTGATATCAAAATGAGCTTAATATTGGCACAACACTCTTGCATGGCGAATGAATCAACTAATAGGTCCGTTCGCGTACCTTCCTAAAACAGCGAATTTTTACGAAAAGCTGTTCGCGTACGGATAATTTTCGTAGTTTTTCGCAGAAGAGAGCGCTCACGAGAGAGTAGGAAATTTCCCCATGCTACGAATTTTAGTTTATGAAAACTGTCAAAGCTGTCAAATGTATTTTCAACTTTTTCTTGTTCAACCCGTTCGTTTACTTTTTCGTAATTTCAGTTTTCTTTCAGAGAATTTTACTCCCACTCTACGAAATTTGATAATCTACGAATTTTAGGGCAAAAAGTACGCGAACGGACCTAAAGGTGCGTGTCCACTTGAGAGCTCTTTTGCTAGTAAACTCTCGAGTAGCTTTCCAAAGTGCGATCTCCGAGAGTAAGATCTGTCTACTTGCGAGCAACTGTTTGGTTGAAGGCTAAGAGAAGTAAACTAGTTCTCTGCGAGTTGCTCTCAGGTCCATGTCCACTTACGAAATTTCTCTCGAGAGTGGCTTGAGGTTGAGAGCTGCTCGCCCAAATTTTACTCTCAAGTGGACAAGCACCTTTTTGCTTTTTTTAATCAGCGAGTTTTTCGTCGGTGTTTTTTCACTTTGCTCGTTCAACGAGAACTTTAGAACCACCCTTTGCATTTATTTCTGAAAACAACTTTCAAAAACGAGTCTTGCAAATTTCCTATCAAGATCAGAATTTTTATTTCAAACAAAGCTACACACCTACATGATACAGGTTGTGAACTCGTTTAAATCGTAAAGTGAATATGTACTCGTCAAATCCTACTCAAAAGATACCTACTATATTTGAATTTCACCGCACAAATGTCTACTTAATTTTATAGGATTCTGGACACGAGTTACCGGTGTCTTCCACTTTGTCAACCATCTCAAGGTCTTGTTTTTGAAAATTCTATCTTTGCCCGAAAAATATAAACAAAAATAAAACCATAAACAATCCCAAGACAAAAAGAAAAACAATTCCAAAGGAAAACAGCGAACGAAGACAAAGAGACAAAAAGGTGACAAGGGACAGAACAGAAAGAAAAGAAGAAACAAAAAAAAAAACAGTACCTAATAAATCTAGTCCGCCGCGTACAGAGAGTAATGATATCAAACAGCAATAATAAAACCATAATATGTACATGCACTCCAGTCGCAAAAATATGAAATGAAATCATCACGATGTTGTGCTCTCACTGAGGCTGTCACCTTCAGATCCATTCCACCATGTGGAAGAATTTTACTTGTGTTCTCACTCTTTCTCTTTCTCTCTTTACTCCTTGCCTTTAGTAGAGGCCCCCGTTCTACCCACTGGTAAACACTGTCCTTCCCGTCTATCGCTTCTCGTCTAGAAATTAACTTTTTTTTCTTTTGTACAAACAAAACGCGGGAATTTATTTCGTGGCAAGTGATTGTGGGCTTTCAGTTTCACTCAAGATTTTCGATGGTGAGCTACAAGCGTCAGTTGATCGCTCTTCAACAACAAAAACAACAACAAAGTCAAAAAACGCGTAGAAAATAACAAGACACTACATTTGCTTTTTTTTAACTCAAGTTTTAATTTAGAAAACGCGACTCGTCTTTTTAAAAGTGCATTTTTATTTTTATTTCGAATTATGCTCTAGCAGGCATAAAAAATAAAAGAAAGGCTATTGAATAACTTAATTTGAGCGCAAAGAAGTGAAAAAGGAGTCAATGAACGCTGTTGTAACGTTACGTGTCGTACTGTGTTAGAAAATTACATATATACATTTTGAATAAATAGTACAGTTAAAGGTGTTTTTTAAAAGCACACAAAGTGTTCAATTTAAGGTGACAATAATTTCATAAAAAACTAAATTAAAATCATGGATGTTTGCGGAGTTTATGTGGGCGATTCCAGCATGTCCTTTGGGTCCATGCGGAACGCCTACTATCGAGACTATGAACAATTTCCATATGGAACACTGGAGAATCATTCGAGTCCTATTTCTAAGGATTCCTACAGTAGAGTACAAGGTACAGTAAATTCTCGCCTTTTCCCACTCATTTTATTTATTGGCATCCATCGGAAGGATACAGTTCTCTATTATTTAAGGCAAATTTTGTGGTTAACCAATATTATAATATAATACAAAAAGGAGGTGTGGTCAATGAGGCAATGTATTCAATTGACGCAAAATATAATCATACCACACACTCTGATGACGATATCACAACTCGGGGGGCTCGAGAGGGGGAGGATGTTTGTTTTTTATTTCTTTGATAAGAAGAATTTAAACACACTTGTGTTTACTGCAAATTTAAAAAAAAAAATCATCTATAAATAACCCCCTTTTTGTACGCATACATATGACGGATTTTAAAAACACTGGCAGCGGATCTTTTAGTTCGATGTTTTCTTTTTCTACGTTCACTTCTCTGGGTGCGTATAAATTTTAATATGTACGTACGTAGTTAGTGCATGAACCGGTTTTCTTTTTTTTTTGAGAATATATGTATATCGACATTCCTCAGACTTAATGCTGTCATGTGCTAATGTAGACGACCTTTGTAGCAATAAAACAAAAAAAGTCAGGAGAAATCAAAGATACGCAGTGTTTTGTTGATTGTATAGAAATCCGCGAGTTAGCTTTGCTGCTTAAATGCATTGTGGTTCGGTATATTGTAGAGTAACTATAAGGGTGTTGCCAGAGTGTACAAAAAAAAATATGCACTCAAGAGGGTTGAATAGGGAAGATAAGCAGTTCATAAGAACAAAAAAAAAAAGAAATTCTGTAAGTGAAGAGGCGAAATTATTACTTTCTTGACCTCTGAAGGTCTTTGGTCTTTCTTGTGGTTTTTATTACTCGTATTAAAATTACTTACGTTCCAAAATTAGCCCATTTATTGCCTTCAACTTATGATAAACTTTGAAGAACGTCTTCGTCTCTTACGGTCTGAAGAAAGTGGGCCAAGGTGGATTTCAAGGAAGTTTCTATTATCCAAATTTCATCTCGATAAGATAAAAAATAAGGAAATAAATATTAGGCCTTAAGCAGCGCCAAGGCCTAGCTTCTCACAACTGTATTTGTTGTGTGTGGTATTCATTTCTGCACGCACAGAAGGGACTTACAGTTGGAGCCATATTTGAAGGAAGAGAAGCTTTCCCATGACAGTAATTCTCTTGGATTTTTGTCAAACGCTGGGAAGAGCAGGAGCGGTGAAAAAACGTTGATCGTACTTTCTATGATTCGAGTTTGGAACCCCAGGCACAGCAGTCCAACGAAGTAACCATTGAGCCAAGGCATCCACTATTGAGCATGAATGAGTCATCAGATTTAAGGTCCATTTATAGCTCAGCGAACTGCGAACACGGACGAGCGAATATTCGCCAGTTTTGACGTTTCATTCACAGCAACTTTTTTATCTAGTCACTACAATCGGCGAATTTTATTTTGGCATTGGCAAAGACTCTCGCGAATGTTTTGGTTGCGAGAATATGGATTGCATTCTACATCAGTGGAATGTGAATAAAATTTGACAGTTCGCTAAAAGCATTCGTCTATTCGCGGCATTGATAATTTCTTCGCAGAAATAAGTTACTATTCAACTTTATTTTCTATAAAACGATAGATAAATCAAGCTTTCTTCTTTGGGAATAGTAAAATTGTCATTTGTTTGCCTTTAAATGTGCTAAAAATGATTTGTTCGCGGTCCGTCCATTTGCTGGTCGCTGAGCTGTGAATGTACCTTTCCAGAAATAAAAGGTTTCTTTTATGCCGTATTTAAAAGTTAGAGAATTTTTAGAGAGTATGACTGCTATAATCCTGGATGTTTGTCTCATGTCTTTTTTTTCACGCACAGTACAACAACCGAATATCTGCACAAAGTCATACATATTTCTATAAAAAATATTTGTGCTTGGCAGTTCCATAGTTCCATTTTCGTGTACGTGCAGCCAGTCAACATAATATGTATTCGCTACAAAACTTTCGTATAACGTAAAGATACTTGAATAAGAGAGAATTATGTTGTCGTAACACAAGAAAGAGATACCAAGAGTGAACGACGAAAGAGATTGCGCGGGCATAACAATAACAAAATCATTAGAGGTGACGTGCGTCCTTGCACGTATACAAACTTCTGAATGGGTATGCGCCAGCTTGACACACATTTGTAAGCTATTTGTGGCACCGTTTTTTTTTTTTTTTTTTTTTTTTGTAGATATCTCATATTTTTCCCAATGACTCAAAATAGCATTTTGCTCATCTGATATCGTGCGGATGATTAGATGCTTTTGCGTTCACATGACCTTACACACGTGCGTTTGGAACTAACATAAAACATACCGTATAGACAGTATCTGCAACGAAACAGGTTATCTAATGAAACGGTACGGTGGAGAAGACCTTGTGCTTGATTGGGATTTCCGTGTTATTGGACAACAATGTGTTGTTTCCTGCTACAAATAATTAACAATTTACAGTAAGGTTACTTAATTATACGTTTATTAGGAAATTATCTTAAAAATTTAATAGGCAACGATAAGACTAAATAACCTCATTATATGTAGATCAGAAAAGTTTAATAGAATGTAAGTAAATACTTTCAAAATTGTTCTCATCTATACAAAACAAGGTCAATAGAATATTATTTTTTTTTAATATATCTATAGACTACGGATTACGAATTTAAAAGGTGGAATTAAATTGCGTTCAATTTCGCTATAAGAATGAGAAGTCGGGAAAATGTGGTCACTGTATGAATGGAGCGGTTTTTTTTTCCTGTGAGTCAGCGGGAACTTCTCCTTAAACAACCACTTAATCATGCTTCAAAAAGAAGTTTATACTCTTGTTAAGAGCGGGAATTCCCCTGTTTATAAGAAGTAAGATTTTAAATGAAAGTGGCGAGTCTTTCCTGAATTTGTATACCTGCGCAAATCTTCTATACTATTAACCTAATTTGTTTGTCTTGTACAACTGTAGGCAGAGATCTAAGGAAGTCTTATGTCAATCTGACACCTAAAGACACAAACTAACAATGTTGACAGTCATCTTGTGTTTCCCCAGTCCAGTGCATTAACTAATATTCTTTAAATACATGTATTCATCCACATGATATTGCCAAGAGCTGAAAATAACATTGCGCTCTACAATTTGTGCAGCCTGACATTCAAGAAACTAGGCTACCTATCAGGGCTGTAAAGGAATGCAATCATTGCGGAATGCATTCAGATGAAGTCATGCTAAGAATTCACGTAAATTTGTTTCAATTCAATGCCTTCAATAAATAAGTCATTGAAGTCATGACTGCAACAATCAGTTTTAGCATTCAGAATGGTATAGTCAGAAAGAATGCAATCTTTTTGAATGCTCTGCATTCTTTGAAGTCACTAGCATTCACTGATTGCATTCAGTTCGAAGTCTTTTGAAATCTTTGAAGTCAGTGATTGCATTCACTTAGTTGAAGTCTTTTGAAGTCACTTTAAGTCTTTTAAGTCAGTGATTGTCTACCTTGTTGATTGTTGAACTCACCCTTCAGAGTTTTCTTTTTCGTGACAACAAAGGGACGTTGGATTACTGTGAAGTCGAATATTTATTCCTACAATCTAATGACACACAAGTAAAATACATTGCCACATCAAAGTCAAATTGCGCAAAAATACACGTGAAGAGCACGAATAGCTAGGTAAATACTGAAACAGTATTTTTTTATTTGTATTTTAAAGGTCATCAATTGATGATTATCAATTATCAAATAGCCAAACTTATCAGTAAATTGTGTTCTTTTCCTGGTAATCAATCTCAAAATAGACCAAATTACTCGAAGCACGATCGAGACTGAAACTTTGACTAATACCTTTGTACGAAATTGCGTTTAATTTTTCGCCCCTACACTGTTCCATCCTGCGATGACGGCAATAAAAAGATTGCACAGAAAATTAACAAATAAAATAATATAAACAAATGGAAAAGAAAAAGTATAAAAATAAATAGGTGACAACAGATAGCACATTATCAAATGTGATTGGCGTTATCAGGAGATTCACATAAGAAAAAAAAAAACCGAGATTATGCACAAACATTTCAAAATGTGTAGTTTTAATCTAACTTAATTGTTCTTCATTATAAATAGTAATATTGTTTTGCTTTTTTGGTTTATTTACGGTTGTATTTTCGGATCATAAAATATTTTAGACTCCATTACGACTGATAGGTATAAGCGTAATCAACAGGCTTAGCACTCTCTCACGTGAACGTATGGTACTATATATGAACCGAAATTCCAACATGTGGATGAGATAATAAAGTGCGGACTTTGAAAGTGTGAACTTGGGGTGTTTGCTAAAAATTAACATACAATGAAAAATTATTGCTTCTGTGAATTATACAAGTTAAATTGCCATACATATTCATAGGAGGGCAAAAGCGTAGCGAACTTGTTTACGCTAGTTGCAGGGTGTACTACGATTATTTACTTGTATTTAATGGAGGAGCGAAATAAGTACCATATTTAGTGTTTTCACTTAAAAAAAAATAATTAAAAAAATTTTAGGAAAAATCAAACAGAAGAAGGTTCTATAATTTATTCTTAAAAATTAACTTGAAAACGTACTGAACGGTACTGTGGGTTTGTGTGTTCACTCGGTACTCAATTACTAGCACAGGCAAGTAATAGTTTTGCTTTTGAATAAATTTAAAGAAAGCAGGGCTCTCATCACTACTGCCAACGAAAACATGACAGATAAACACAAAAAGTCTGTCATACTTTATTTTATACACAGAGGAGAAGTGTCAATGTCAATTTTCTCTATTGCTCTTAAACTTTTCACAAAATAAACGATAGACGACACGATATTGATGGAGTTACATGAAGCAAACTACAGCCGATATCGTTCTTTTCTATAGTTTGGACGACAATCGTCTTAAAAATTACGTGATGAGAGCCCAGAAGAAGTTGTTTGATTTAAAAGGAAAGTGTTTTAAAGTATCACCAATTTTACTCACAACTGATCGAGACTTAAAAAAGCAAATGTTAAATTGAATAATCACATGCCCATATGTACTACATCATACTTTTGACAGATTTTGTCCTAGAGGCCGCTAGGTTCGTTAGTGATAAATCTGTCATCCCGGTGTGAAAGTATTCTAGCAGCTGTATTGGGAACTCTGTCATTGTACTTCTGTTGTTCAAGTTCTAGTACAATAAGGTAAAATGATTAAGAAAAATCCATTTAGTCAGAAGATTCAATTTACAAGATGCTGCTAATCAAATTAGAATAAGCGTCATAAAGTGACGGCAAATAGGGAAAACAAAATTAAGTTTCAGCTATTATTTGAATGATTTCTAACTAGATTGGTTTCAAAACCCAATTGGTGCGGAATTTCAGTTGGTCTTAGCAACAAATATTTAACGACAGTATTCATGACCAAAGGAACATTGGAATTTGCCCGATTCAGCTTAGTTCTGACTCAACTTACACAATTTAATTTAACCTTGCTCATTTGCATCTGATATCTTCAAAATTTTTTTATATAACAAACTAATTGTCGAACTCAATAGATATACCCTTTGGAGAGTGTATAATTAGTGGGTGGTCTATACATATTATAATAGAAATCGTTTAATTTATTTTAATTGCAACCCTTTTAGTAAGACTTTGCCCAAGCTTAGAATAATGAAATTTTAAGGACTGCCTCACTGGTTAGCTGGTTGTTTGAACTTGCACAAACCACTGGCTGCATAAAAGAATGTAGGAAATTTAAAATTCGTCTAAAGCAGACCCTTGGATAACCTATCTATCTTTTCGGAACCTCGACTTTTTGAAAAGGGCGTGGCTGTGTTGGTATAGTAGCAGGCAGTTTTCGAAAACGTCATTTAATTGTCAATTTGAGCGAACGTCAAACTTTATTTGCTGTCGTGGATCTATGTCGTTTGCATGATTTTTTTCTGCCAATTGCATTTGACAGATATTCCAGAGGAATCTACAAAAATTACTGTCAAAAGTGGACGCAGCTTTACATAATGTATGTACATATGTATATGATGATTTGCGGAATACGTAAATATCTATATTTAATCTCTATTACATTCTCCAGTATCTCTAGTATATTAAGTTTAATATAAACTTTGGATAGAATGAACCAGATAAAGGGAAAAGTTAAGTTCCCCTTATTAAGTACTTACTCACGTGTATAGAGCTCATTAAAGTATAAATTTGTTTAGACAGACTACGACTATTATCGTTTTATATGTTTATATACACAAAACCTAAAGTACAAACCACTAAAACTTGATAAAAACTAATTTAGATTGACTAGTCTTGTTTTTATCTAATTACTGTTCTAGAAGGTTCAATGTGGAATCAGCATTGGAAAATCCAACCGCGCCTACAAAACACGTTTTGAACAAAACTACTGAATAAAGTCTGACATTTTATCCAAGCAGATCCATCCAGGTATGCGGATCTTTTATTTATTTTTATGAAGCTTTCTTTGTCCACAAATTCGTTTCCAGTCTTGGGAAATTTGGCGTGAAAAAATCTATTAGTACTTATGTACATATGTATGTATGTACCTAGTTTATGGAAATCTAAGCAACACATACAAGTGGTCTAACTTGTAGTTACTTATTTTTGCAGAACCAGTTTTACATTTAAGCCAGACTGATGCAATACATAGAATCTATTTCATGTTGAGATGGAACAAATTCTAGAATTTCAATTGATCTTATTCAATAGATAATTATTGATCTTAAGCCTGCACTGCCATGAACGACCATTTTATCAGTGTAAGTGTACAAAAGTATATTTTCTATTATCTAATCAGGCTTATAAATAAACACAGTGTACGACGAGTATAATAGATCCGAAAATGTGGACAAAGAAATTATTTTTTATATTCTACAGTGGCAGCGGTTGGGAATGAATAACTGTCAATTCAATTTAAAAAACTATGACTAGAACCAGAAATACGTAATAGGTCTGTTCACTGAAATTCGCAGCTTGTCAAATTTCTACGAGTGGGGGTGTAAAATTCTCTCAGAGAAATTCAAATGCACAAATATTTGCGGGAACGAGTTGAACAAAAAAGCTGCCAACTTTTTAGACGTCACTTTTTTTGTATGGATTTACTTTAAATTATTTTCTCAGCCAACAACACAACCATTTGACAGAACTCATATTTTTGCCCACAGAAATTTCTTGGACTAAAATTCGCAACATGGGGAAATTTCTTACTCTCTCGTGAGCTCTTTCTTCTATGGAAAACTACGAAGTTATGACTTGCGGGAACAGAAATTCGCTATTAGCTTTTCGTAGTAGGGCACAAGACCTAATACAATCGTACAACTGGTTGCTGTTCCGATATACGATTAAACAAAACGATTGCGATATCAGCCCAACATCGAAAGCTAACAGACAGTTTAATTTCCATGCCATACTAAAAGTGTTCTTAGCTTAACAAGCATTCTTTTGATACATGATTTCACTAACAAAATCTAATACAAATACAATGCGAGCAATCGTTAAAGGAGTTGATTTAAAAACCAGGCCTTAAAATGGGATGAGAATGAGCCGGCAGTTGTTTCTTACATGCTGGTCATATTCGAACTCCTTGTGCATTTACCACTGAGTCACGGCATCCACCCCGAGGAGAGAGACGATACTATAATTATTGGCGAGAATTATATCTGATTTTTTTATTCGTTTATAATTCACAGTAAATTTTGTTCGTATACATTCTTCAACATGTAAGGTTTCCAAGTAAAATAAAAAGTAATTTCGAATTGAACTTACGTATTATGTAGGGCAGATCTAGCAACGAGTGTAGTTCGAGGCTGCAATTTGCAAAAACTACTCCCCAAGCTCACCACAAGGAAATGGAGAATATATTCTTGTTGCTCTGTTTCACTTACGAAAATGGGTCCGAGTTATTGCTTTTATTTGCAAGTAGATACCATTTTTCAGATGATATACATAATTGACTAGGAGAAATCCATTGGAAAATAGTTCCACAACCACCAGATTAGATTAAATTTTTAAGGATTTAAAGAAGATCATTGTGGAGGCTGAATAAAATTTGTGTCATGATTCATACCAATATATTCCATTGTATACTATAATCTTCAATTATTTTAACAAACAATTGAGTTATGACCGAAGTGCAGCTTACTCAGTCATGGTTGAGTAGAGCCACTGATTATTATATTGGTCTTCAATATTAAAATATTCAAATCACGCTTTGTGTAGTGGACTTTTACTCCTTTTCAGAGAGCGTAGTTCTATTTAAGAATTTAAATTTTAGTGCAGCTGTGCATTTGATAAAACGCAATTAATTAGTTAAGCATTAACGCATATTTACTCATTGTATAATCCTATCTATAATTTTATTCGTCTAATAGTTGAAAATTTGTTTTTCTCTTTATAGAAAAATGTCAGCAAACAAAAGCTGAGAAGACCGCCAAGAAGGAGTGTCCCTTCTGCAAGGAGCACAAGAAGCGTCCCTTGACGAAATATTTGCGAACGCGTGTTATGCGAAAGCATAACGAAAGCATTTGCGAAGAAGAAGAACTCGAAGAGAACGAAGAGCATAATCATGGTGATGAACATGAGAAATAAACAACAACCGGACAAAATAGATAGACAACAATTTTTTCTTTTTTACCAACAAACAACTGCTTGAGGCAGCTGTTCAAAAATAATAGAAAAACAGTGAAAATGTAAACAACACTACCATTTACCTATTTTTTGTACGAAATAACTTCAAAAACAAAAACAATAGATTTCATTGTCTAAAGATTGTCGATAACCGCCCTTCCGGCAGATATACTTTTTTTTAATTAATTATTTCAATATTGGAGTAAAAAAAAGAAGAAAATTATATTTATATTTAAGACTGAAACGACTAATCACGACTAATAAATTTGGCTTATTAATCGCTGGTACGTAATAAAAAGTAAAAACATTAACAACACATAACAAGAGGAAAAATCAATCTTTAAGTTGAGCTTATCCTTCTTTTCATCATTTATTTCATTTGTCTATATTAGACACACAAAAAAATCGATTGTATTTATTTTTTCTAAAAAAAATATGTTTTTTTTTTTTTAAATTCTATTAAAGAAAATTATATTGTAACTTAAGATGTATTTGATAAAATTAAAAAAAAAAATATATTATAAAATTGTTGAGAAATAAAAAGGAAATACATATATATTTAAGAAACAACAAATGAATATTATATGATAATATACAAGAAGATATTAAAATTGTTTACAAAAAAAAAATTGAGAAAAAATAGATCTTTGCTAGGCGAAACAATTTTTATGTGCTTTCGAAATGTTTATATGGATATGCATTATGTGCATGCAAGATTATTAAAAAAATAAAAACAGAATATATTATATTAGTAACGAGATAAATTGTTTTAATAATAGACATTGTCCGATCTTTATTAAGAAAATGTTTGGATGGAATATCTAATTTTCTCTATTCCCTTTTTCTGCAATGCAATTTGGAGCTTCTCATATTTCAAAGAGTAGATTTGTGTGAGTAATCTGTACAAAAAAGTAAGTACAGGAACGTACTGAACGAAAATCCAGTAAGTTTTTTAAATGTCACTCTGTTCTGCATTGTTTTGCTTCCAGTTTTTTTCCACCAGCCAACAACCACATAACCCTATACATATGTATGTACTGCGTATTTGACATCTTATAAATTTTCCCAAAGAGTTGTGTTGGACTAAAATTCGCTGCATGGGGATATTTCTGACCTTCCCATGAACGTCATTCAATAAAATAAGAACAATCTTTCTCTTTTTCTCTTACTTAAAATCTACGTGTCTTATCGAATCATCAAGGGAAAACAAGTGTGGACACTCACTTTAGGTTCAACCATAATTGAATTAAGGCCCTGCACGCTGTCGTACGTAGTCATGCGAATTAACATAATTCTATAATAATTCTCTCTATATGTAGAGAGCGGTTTCATTCGTAGATATCGTTCGAAGCGCTAAGAGGAACTACATACATCGTGTGAGCGCTGAACAAGAACGATATAAAATATCGACTTTTGCTGAGTGAAGTGTAGGCCAAGATCTTTAGGCAAATATTGGCACATTGGTTTCTCAATTCCTGTGAACGGTGTGAACCGAAAGATTTGACTCATTTTGAACGACTTAAGTTCAGTGACCAGTTGAAAATCGGCCTCGACTGTCGTACTCAAGAATTGGGGTGAATTTTACTACGCCCAATTTATCTATTAATTTATACAAAAGAAGTTGAATTTTGCTTACTTTCCCGCGAATAAGCGAATGTTTCTTACGAACTGTCAGATTTTACTCACATTCCACAGATGTGAACTCAATCCACATTCGTAATATCAGTTGGCTGAAATGTGAATGAAATATTTTCGGTACTTCGACTCGACCGGTTCGTTGTTTCACTGTGTTCATTCGTTTAAATTGATTATAAGCATTCCACACCTTAAAAAGGAAATACGGTCCAGTTTGTTTCGATTGTTTGTTCTTGCCCCTCAAAATATGCCTCGTTTGGTCAAAGCGTTTCCACCGGCAACATTAGGTCCGTTCGCGTACTTTTTGCACTTAAATTCGTAGATTATCAAATCTCGAAGAGTGGGGGTAAAACTCTCAAAGAGAGCTAACATTACGAAAAAGTAAACGAACGCGTTGAACAAGAAAATGCTGAAAATACACTGATTTGACAGATTTGACAGTTTTCACAAATCAGCCCAAAGAAATTTCTTGCACTAAAATTCGTAGCATGGGGAAATTTTTTACTTTCTCGTGAGCGATCTCTTCTGTGAAAAACTACAAAAATGCTCAGTAGGCGAACAGCTTTCCGTAAAAATTCGTAAATTTGTTGCCTTTGTCTGACTTCTTGCTGATGTTCAACTTCATACTGACATTTGGCAATTTGAAGCTGATAGAATGCAACCAAGGTATTCCAGAGTAGAAATAAAGGAACGGGCAAGAAATAGCTTCTCACAGCTATGAGTGTTGCGTCCGGAACACATTTATGCACATAGAGAACGACCCTACAGAAGGTTTTTGAGAAACATTTTCATAACAATATTATCTTTGAATGTTTATCTGACACTTGAAAGAGATGGGATCGTAAAAAAAAAAAAATGTTGCGCCATGGAACATTTAAGAATACAAAAAAGGTCATAAACACGGAAGGAATTGTGGCCTTGTAGTTTTTTATTTCAGTTAAGTGGATTGTTTTCTTCGTCTCAGTGATTTATATGAGATACCTTGTTATCTTGTTATCTATATCGCAATAAAAAAAAAAAAAATTAAATAAAATCTCTGCAATATTGTGTATATAAATTTATATATATAAATACCTATAATATACACAGATGTGAGAGATACGAAAGCCAACAAAAGTTACTTGGCTGAAACTCATATCTAATCAAAACGATTAGAATGATAAAGAAAAAATACTCCTAAATTTGATTGAGCTACCATGATCTTAATTTAATGATAAAATACCACATTTTGACGTTCCCCGTTTAAGACAAAGATTAGATTAAAAGTTACTGATCATTTATAAACATGGAAAAGAGTCTATCGATGTCATTACATGCATGGTAAAAAAAGTTCTATGCCTAAATCTGTCAAATGCTGTTAGAATATTAAGCGCAACCATCTTCGCTTCGTTGAAATGATGCAGGGGAATGCATGAATGAAAGGGCAATATGTTCAACTGGCACACACACCATGAAGACCATTACGCGAGTATAAGATGGCCGCCGTGTTCCTTACACAAGGAATTCGCTAGCCGATAGGCCGTTAAAAGAGTTCGCTAGATCCGCTTATCGCTTATCCGAAAAATAAAAGTCGAAAAATTTGACAAACCACTTAAAATATTAGACAAGTGAAGCTCTGCATACCTTCCCTGCCTGCTTTTAGTCTGAACTGATTTGTTTTCTCTTGCTTACTTGATTTACAGCGAAGGTCTTCCTCGCTAGAATCCGCTAAAATCTAGTCCATTTTGTGTTATAGTGGCTGCTAGATTCGTTAGCGACAAATCTGCCATCCCGGTGCAAAACTATTCATCGGGAGCGCGCCGATTCCCATCTTACGACCAGGTTTAAAGTTTAACCTATTAACTTTACAACTTTAACTGACGATTGAAAAATCGGCCCTTAGTCTAGTCTAGTACAATCATTATGCGAATGAACATTAAAAATTACGTTCCTTTACAACCCAATATGGTTGTTCAGGTGACGTTACACGTACATTTGCCCATCCGTGCACGGAGGATGCAATTCGGTCTTTGATTTGTATCTAGCAAGGATGACGTCGAATGCTTCAAATGATAACTATCAATCTACCAAACATGGCATCAGGATCCAAGATAGTACTATCGCTGATTCGGTAAATAAGAACTTACTAGTTGAACTAATTATTATATTTTGTTTATATGTAAAGAAATACTTATTTGCGATAAAAATGTTAATTTGTCCCACGAAACTTCAAAGGAAGTGGTAGTTATATCTAGAAGCATTCGTTTTTTTTCGACTAAAATTAGAGTTGAATGAACATTTATTTTCATATCAACCACAGCAACCGCGGAGCAGTCCATGTGATTAGTGCTGCAAAGTTTCCTTCTGGTTCCCATTCAATGCAAGTTTCATTCAGTAAGAACACATCAAGTCCATCAGAGTGAAATTCAATAGCTTAACGAAGTCAAAACAAATTAGCATTCACACCTACTGAGTACATTTGTAGATCTATCGATCAACTACGATTCAGATTTGTGATCAAGTAACCACCAAGGTCGACTGCACATACACACATCGCAGATTGTTTTCTCGTAAATTCAGTAAAGAATAACAACAACAAATAACTTACGCAAAGATGTTGACTAAATTCTTGAAAAATATAAATCAGAAAACAAAGTCAAAAGGAACAAAAAGTGGCGAGCCACGAAGAGGTAAGTCGACAACGCCTATTCTATAATTAAACTTGACTAATGAACAATAAACAATATTTTATTTATATGTATACATTGTACATACGAGATATTTGAGGTAGTCCCAGGACAGTGTTGCTTAAAAGTCTATAAAGATACTCGTATTAAGGGGTGGAATTAAATTACAAATAGGTAGTTGTAGCATCATTACTATTCTTTTTAAATGAGCACAATTTATTATTGTAGATAATTAAAATTACAAAGAACTTTTTATTGACATTAAAAACAAACTTTACAGCTTTACTGCATCCATTTCAGAGCTCTTTAAGTTTAAGTTGGGACAAGTTGTTAGGTCCGTTCGCGTACTTTCTGCACTAAAATGCGTAGAATATCAAATTTCAAAGAGTGGGGGTAAAAAGTCTCTCAGAGAGAACTAAAATTACGAAAAAGTTAACGAACGGGTTGAACAAGAAAATGCTGAAAATACACTGGGTTGACAGATGTGACAGTTTTTACCAGCCAGCTCAAAGAAATTTCTTGCACTAAAATTCGTAGCATGGGGAAATTTTTTACTCTCACGTGAGTGCTCTCTTTTGCGAAAAACTGCGAAAATTTTCCGAACGCGAATAGCTTTTCGTAGAAATTCGTAAATTTTCGAAAAATTCTTTGTTTTGGGAGGGTACGCGAACAGAAGATACCAGCTACGCCATTTGACGTTTTTGACCCGTCAGTGTACCAATCAAGTGAAGTCCCAAAAATTGAGATTCGATTTGGAAATCGCTGGCAATAATAGTGGAATTTTTTTCCAGGATTTTCATGTGTAAAGTTAAAGCCGAGGTCTTTAGTGTATAATGCTTATATGTAGTGTGGGAGAGCTAAGATAAATTCCAAGGCAGGTGTAGGGCAGTTGTACATTGCGCCATTAATACCTACGCAGGCTAATCGTTGCACCTTTTGTAGTGCCCTTTTGCTACCTTTTGCCCACCATATAGCGATGCATAGGTACATAATTGTCGGTGTGACGGTTTTAAGATAGATTAGATTAGGTTAGGTCATGAAGGTGTATGATTTAAACCGAACTCGTCACGTGCAGTCGGATTATTTTAGGTTTTAATCCCTATTCCTTCATCAGATCCATAATTAGTGTCCAGAATAAATTAATGGGCATTGTTTTTATTCTTTGGCATTCATTTTATAATATTTTCGTACAAATATCTGTTCGAATACTTTTTTTGAAGCATTTTATTTTATTACTGATGACTGATAACTACACCGTGGACATACTTATCACATTAGTCGCTGTAATTTAAATAAATTAATTTATGTACTTATTTACAGATGAACTGAAAACAACGAAGCGATCAACAACAAAATGCAAATGCAACCCACAACTTTGCAAGTGCAAAATCCACAAGACTGTTGTTCATCGTCTGAAAGATCGAATGCCTTTAATGACCGATATACTTTACTAATTTCATTATATGTTTAATTATAGGTTTTGTTTCAAGTAAATACATTTATGTGAATTAAATGAGTTGTGTTTTTAATGCATTTTACGGGGCTCGATTTACATAGTAAATAGTTGCAGTAGAAATGCATTTGAATTTGAAAGAGCTAGACAATAAATTGGGAGTACAATTGATGTTAAGTGTCGTCAATCAACAAATAAATAATAAAACCTTGTACAAGGGATTAAAGCTAGAGAATACTTAACTAAGCAGACTTAAGCTGATTGCATTGTCAGTAAGTAGAAACAATAAAAAGTTTTATTGGCATTCTCTTTATTAGGTGCAAAGGTGCATTTTTAAAATGCATACGTTGGCACGCTTAGTTGGTTTAAATTTTGTAGTTTTTTAAAACAAAAGGAGATGAGTTTCTAAAGACTGTAATGTAGCGACGAGAAATGGCACAGGCTACAATAAAACGAAAACGCCAAGGAGTCACCGCTTCCCCGGAAACCTTTACCTATCTTCGCAGAAGCCTATAGATGAAAAGTGCCTTAAGTGGCTAAGTAGGCTGACTGACTCAATCATCAATCAACCGTAACTGGAACCATGAAGGCAGAATATTCAGGGGTGTATTCGGGTGACTGACTCAATCAAATTCTCTTGCATTAGGTATTGACTGATAATTTGGCCTAGATGACCGTGAAGGTAAGAAGTGCGTAATACTATAGGAGTGACTGATTCAATCCAACTCTTGGTACTATTATGGAGTTTGTGTTGGATGGGTGCGGTGACTGATTGAATAAAACCCTTCATATCTGGGTGGACTGTGGAGGAGGTGGGGTTCGTAAGAGTAATCGAGGTGATTGATTCAATCGAACTCAGTGAAGATAGTGGTGTGCATAAGAGTAGTAGAGTTGACTGATTCAATGAATCTCTGTTACTGGTGTACAGATGTGATGGTATTTGTTTACTAAGAAGGTTTTGAGAAGATAACTTGTCACCCTTGGGAGTTTGCTGATGGATTACTAATCTCTCATGGGAAATTGTCGACCAGTGGTGGTGATGATTGATTCAGTTGAAGCTGCTGTATCAGCCAAACAAATAAGATTGTGTATGAATCTAATTAGATTTACGGTGTCTATCTTAGACAGGTTGCTTAGATCGGAGTAGTTAGCTCTGGGCACGTTCCAAAGAGGTGGAGGTTGTTTTCATAAACGTGGCTTTGGTGAAATGAAGCTGATGAAGTGGGCTTGAATGCCATGAAGCAGAACTTTACTCAATACGCAGTGAAAGGTTTGGACGGCTCGTTGCTCATATCGGATGATAATCAGCTCAAGAGATGAATGACGCAGTTCACTTCGGTTTCAAACCGAGTTATCATCAGCATTTTGCGTGCAAGTCAGACTGAGATTCGCACCACAAACTCCCAAGCAAAGATGAGATCATTACCATGATCAAAACATTGAAAACCAGTAAGGCGGTTGGATTTCATGATACAACCATTGAGCTTTTTCGAAATTTCCTAACAAGGCAACTTATTGCAGTTCAAAACACCACTCTACCTTTCATTTAAAAGCCAAATTATGTCCTAAATGCGTTTCTTGACGCTGATCCTCATTCTTTTTAGATGGGCCGTCGGTAAGTTGTGGCCTGTGAGAATTCCTATAAGGAGAGTCAGTTGTGGTCAATTTAGCGCCAGCAGCTCTTTAGACTTTTGTATGTAAAATTTCAAATCTATTTTAAACGTGAAAAGACTGAGAGGCACTAGGATCGTGTGGTCTGTTTGTGGTTTATTTTATTCTTCGCCTTTTCTGACAAGCTCGTTGACCATCTCATTGCCGTGGAAGCTCATATGTCCCGGGATTAAACAGAGTATTCTACTATGTCTAGAACCTAGGGAGTTGTATGTGGTGGATGGGTAATTAGAAGAGAGAAGAGATAGGAAAGATTTAGTGTAATAGTATTTGAAATTCAGGTGATTTTAGGTTTAAAATTTGTTCTCCATGGGTGGTGTGGAAGTTGACGGAGGAGAGTTGTTTGTGACTTTCTTTTTGCTTTCGTTCGTAATTCACAGTATTTTTTTGACGCTCTTGCTGGAAAGCACACGATAGTTTTGTATACTTTGGTGCTGTGAGAGTTGAATGGATATGGCTGTGACTTGAGCACTGAACTTTTTATTCAATGAATGAATGCACTTCCATTACACCGTAGCCACCCACTCCTTCATAAATGGGAAGACCGGGCGATTGCAGTTTACTTCGAACAGATACCCCAGCTTGTGCCTTTGCCCTTTTTTGAACGATCTGTGAAGATGAAAGACCTCACCTTTCGTCCAACTCTCTCGGTAGGAGGTAAGATAGTCCGAAAGCGCATTGATGTATCACCATTTGGTGATGGTACACAGGCCAGTTGGGTTGGGAATAAGTTATTGACAGTTGCTACATCAAACATTGATTCCGCAGAAGCTATGCTGTTTCAAAACAGCTGTTTGCTTAGTCTAAAAGGGATTTTGAATCTAGTGGAACAAAAACTATGTACTCCGTATTTTGTCTACGATTTTATGCGACATTTTTCGTTTTTTTTTACACTCGTTAACCTGCCGTGCTCTATTCTGTCGATCAAAAACAAAGCTATTACCCTATTGCAATAGAAAAACTGATCTCGGTGTCATTTGTTGTGCCACATATAAGTAACAAGGAAGTAGACCTGTTTTGAAACCTCTGATAGTTGCTGGCAATGGATGGCCGTATAAGACAAACAGATTAAAAAGCACCAACCTCCCTCTTCACAGTGCCAGACAAAAAAACAAACCAAGAAACAACTAACGGTCCTGCGCTGCCAACTTAATCTATTGGTGTCAATGGACACATAATGCACAAACACCTAGCAGATAATAACAAATGCAATCGCACTCACCCTCAACAGCCAGGTCAGCACACTCTCTCGATAGGGTACAAAGTTGGACTGCTTCTGCGGGTCAGCCAGCTTGGAGATAACTTTTCCGAGGGTCAGCAAACTCTTGTTGATACTAACTCCTTCCCTTATCCGATCGCCGTTTGATCCCGCCGCATGAGTGATGCGTTCGCTGCCAGCCAAGTCGACGAGACTTATTTTGCTTCTGCGCGTCTGACGGGTTGCTCCTTCCTCGCAATCACCTCCTCCAATCTCGGATAGATTCAAAACAATGTTGAATATGGAATGTGATCTGGAGCTCTTGTCGTTCATTCCCGTTGCGGCTGTGGCCCTTTGACTGTTACCCACTGCAAGCCAGTTACGAAGAGCTGAGTAGGATTCCACTGGGTGGATACTTAAATCGACGACGTAGGGCCCCCAGATGGGGTGTTCTCGTACTTTAAGGGCATTTTTTGGTGCATGGCTTCCTCCGGCATGCGAGTCACTGTGCCCAGAGACGCAGAGAAGATCGTGAATCTTTTCGTTGTAGATTTCAAAGTAACTGACCTCGATTTCTGATTGTATTGTCTCCTTTGACGCTTCGATGCGGCGGAACAGTTCATGACAAAACCGTGGAATGATGCCTGCTTCGGTGTTGGTGGCGATGTCATCACTGTCATCAACCTCTATACCCATCATGCTGTAGCTCTTCCCAGAGCCAGTTTGTCCGTAGGCAAAGAGACAAGCGTTGTATCCCTCGAAAGCTTTGTCGATAAGCGGCATGCCTGTTCCCTGAAATACCATCTCCTGATTCGCATAGTCTTGGCTGTCCACGTTACAGGAGTAAAATGCCTCGTCGTATTGGAAGCAGTGACTCACTCCTGCAGAATTGTCTGCTGATGTACCCGTATATACAGTGACTTCGCTGCCCTGGACCTGGACTATGTTAGTGACACCGGGATTTGTGCATTCAGTCGCATTGAGTGGCCTCACCCGAACAGCTACGGTGAGATTGCTTATTTCCATGTCCTTCAGGGACTTAGACATAACACCAGAATCCTCCATTGTGGACTTTTCCGAGCGACGTGGTGAAGAATTTATCGTTTTTGTGGAACACTCTGGGGTACTAGTCATTTGGTGCTTGACAGCACTTCGAGGAGTTGCAAATGCGCTCCTAGGAGTACTTTTAGTTGACCGGAACAACGAGGAGGGGGTGTAGCATGCATTGAGGGTCGTGCATGTCTTTGGTTTGAATTTTTGGCTAGATGCCAGGGGTTTCGCTGCCGATTGAGACAAGAACGGTGTGGCAACTTCAGTAGATAAGTTATCAGTCGATTTTTGGGAGAACAGAGGTCTTGCGACACGTTTGTGCAATGAATTTGGTGTCGAGTTGCCTCTTGGGGTAGAACCTTGGAGGATCTTGTTCAGCCTCGCGTTGGCTGGCGTGTTTTTTGAGGACATTTTTATGGGACACGGGTCTTGCACACTAGTTAGGATGTGGAAAATTCACATTTAACAAGAAAATAAAGGAAAAAAAGAACTTCGTCCGTTTGTTTTTTTAATTTTTCGTTTTGAATTAGTTCAGGCAGTTGCAATCGCGACGACAACTCATGTGTGTTTGTGTATGAAAGCGGAATGTCACTTTTTGCTGAATTTAAAACGTCATCAGTTCCAGAAGGTAAGGTGGTGCGAAGTAGATTCCGCAGCATTTTAATTCTTTTTCGTAAAACATCATAAATTTGTTTTATTGAGCCGGCAATATCCTAACTTATTTAATGAACTTTATTCCCAACCAATCTTATGTTTTATAAAAGTAGCAAGAAAGAATATCCGCTTGGTTTTGTGATAAAATGAATGCATTTGACCCAATCCGACGCGCGCAAATCGGAGCAGTTTGGTTTCAGTGGGCCTCATTGGATTTTAGCGAATAAGGGTGATTCGGTTCGGAGCGGCTTGGATAAATTCCGGTATGGTATCGTGCGTGTAAGCACAAGTTGCATTCATTTTTCATACATTTTATAACACTAAAATACGTATTCTTTTTGTTTTGGCTCCATCAAAATATGTTTAAATTTTTTAACAAAAAAGCTGACAATTTTTTTTCTTATAAAAACTATAATTTAGTTTGGTTATGAAAATCTACTACACTGTTCCTGGCATAAAGAAACGAGAAACCTACCCTACCGACAAACGGATTACATCACAAGCTGTCAACCACTTAGAACTTATCACAACAAATCGCCTGTATCTCGTTTTCTCCAACAATCAGCCGTACAATGCATCTCACTCACTTATCAAGACCGATGGACGATGAAGGCTGACGATATACGTCGTTTTGGACCAGCATTTTGACGTTTCTTAATCCAGATTCTACTACTGGATTTTGTTTTGTGCTGTGGACTTGTGACGTGTACATAAGAGAAAATAATTTAAATCCCCGATGGATAATCCTGATAAAAGACACATCACACAATCTACAGATTTTCCAGCGATGGGAGCAGAAACGAACAATATCCAGATGAAGGCCAACGATAGGAAGTTCAGGAGAAACGTTGCTCTAGGATTAATTATATTTGTAGTGTTTCTCTCCCTTCCGGCTATTTGTAAGTCGCACTCCGAACATGACCATCAGCGTCCCAGTTTCAAGTACTCTCGTGAGGCCAACGAGAACTTTGACAGACAAGAAGTAAAGCAACACTCACATGGACATCATGGTCATGACCATGACCATGATCATGGGCACCATCATCATGATCACGACCACGACCACGACCATGAACATGACCATCACCATCATGGCCACGACCATGATCACGGGCACGAGCATCATCACCACGGTGAAGAGAAACCTCAATTAGGTGAGTAGAACCTGAGTTTGGCTGATTTTGAACCGGTTTCTCTCCATATTAGGAGGCGGCGTCCAGTAGTTTCTAAATAAGGTGAGGGAATGTATGACACTATCGATATGCCAACAGGAAGAACCAGGGCCAGGAATATGCGTTTATTTCTCAATTTTTTATACCGGTGTACGTATGTTAACTGAAAGCCGCTTATCTGTATTCCGAGGAGATGATTCCAACATACTGGATCGTTAAATAACTTTTGCCTTAATGTGTTATACTTGTGTATTCTTGTTGGTTCAATGCGCCACAGTATGGTTCCTGGTTTCTTACTGTGGCTGTAGCTTCAGTTCTCTCCAATTCTTTCACAATTGCTGTGCTTCTTTCCCGACTGCTTTCAGCTTCTGCGGCCCCTGGTTCTGCTGCTTTGAGATAGTGAGTCGCATTGAATTGCGTGGTATGCCTTAGACCTGCAGCCTTAGCGAAATGTGAGGCTATATTTCTACTACCAGCTTGACAATGCTTCCCTCCTTCCACTTCTTTTCCACAGAAACGAATTCCTAATAGAAATGTTAAAGTAACATTTTGAAAGTCTCATACTGCTGAAGATTTCAGCGAGTTCTAACCTGCCATAACATTATTTTACAATAAACTATTTTATTTTTCAGATATGAACACCATATGGTTGCATTCGATTGGATCTACGCTTCTTATCAGCGCGGCTCCATTTGTGCTGCTTTCTGTTATTCCTTTGGACAACAGTGAGGAGATGAGACCAAGGCTTAAGATTTTGTTAGCGTTTGCATCTGGTGGCCTCCTTGGAGATGCATTCCTTCACCTCATCCCTCATGCTTCTCACCCGCATACGCACGGAGATCATGATCACGATGACCATGGACACGATCATCACCATGAAGAGGAACATGCTCATTCTCACGATATGTCCATTGGCCTTTGGGTTCTTAGTGGTATAATTGCGTTCCTAGCGGTAGAGAAACTTGTCCGTTTGATCAAAGGTGGACACGGTCACAGTCATGGACCGGCTAAGAAGTCACCACCGCCAGCAGAGAAGTCAAAGAATGGCGAAAAGCCAAAGAAAAGCTCAAAAGACACAACTGCAGCAAAGAAATCCGTAAAAAAAGAAGTCGAAGAGAAACATGACGAAGTCGAAATTGCTGGCTACCTCAATCTAGCGGCAGACTTTGCACACAACTTTACCGATGGTCTGGCCATTGGTGCCTCCTACTTGGCCGGCAATAGCATAGGTGTCATAACAACAATAACAATTCTCCTGCACGAAGTTCCTCATGAGATCGGTGATTTTGCCATTCTTATCAAGTCGGGCTGTTCGAAGCGCAAGGCGATGCTTCTGCAATTGGTCACAGCGCTGGGTGCCCTCGCTGGTACAGCTCTAGCTCTATTAGGAGCTGGCAGTGATGCTGCCGCCTCATGGGTCCTACCATTCACTGCTGGTGGTTTCATTTATATTGCGACTGTTAGTGTACTGCCTGAACTGCTAGAGGAATCCACCAAACTTGGCCAGTCACTTAAGGAGATATCAGCGCTGCTCGCCGGTGTCGGTCTCATGGTATTCATTGCAAACTTTGAGTAATTTATTGATAGCTGTGTAAGATAATGAGTGGCAAAGTGTTAGAGAACTCACATGATGTCTGGCAAACGATAACGAAGTCAGTCTGCGAGCATGTTTACAATCTGAGAGGAGGGTGACTTTTTATCTGTAACTAGTAATAGTGCTGTGTGTGATCGAGAGCTCTCCCTCTCTCTTGATCTTTCATATTGAAAAATTTTGTTCATGAAAACCCCAATTCGTTTGATTGTAATTATTTTTTATACAAATAAAAGATTACTCTTAACGCTAATGAACCTAAATGGGTCTTATTGTGCAGTGTATAGTTAATGTGTTGGATTCAACAAGTTTTTCAGGTAAAAATACCAAAGTATTACTATTATGAGGAAGCTTTGCAAAGACCCGATGTCCTTCGGATAAGGCATTACACAGAAATGGTGAAGAGATGTCTAGCGCTGCTAATGGCGGAATATTTTTTGTCATCATTCCAGATTGAGCGGATAAGCCAGCTTGATTAAGGCATCCATCGCTTTCTATTAGCAATGTGGAAGGATAGGAGTTTGGCCTTAAAAGAAAAAAGTAATATGCTGCAATGAAAGTAAAAGGAGTCTTCCAGGCAGTTAACTTGGTGCCTTGTGACAAACGAGTCAATGTTCACCAACAGAGTACGATCATTTAACGTAAAAAAAGCCGATTGCTAGAACCACCAATATAGTGATATAAATTTCAGGAGATCCGCCAGCTCAACTTCATCTAAGTTCCCCAGCTCCCTGAAGAGGTAACTACCGCGAGTCCTCACTTTCCTGATAGTTATAGACAAACCTAAATTAGACAGTCAACTCGTACTTCCCCTGCCACCATAGTGCTGAAAATAGGAGGAGCCTATTTGCCGTGTCTGTGAATAAATGTAAAGTAGCGTGTGACCAAGACCTAACTATTATTTTGTCGGGTTATCTCTTTCATTCCCTTTGAGCAAAATTTTTTTTCCGGTTGTTATTCCATTAACAACAACAAATTGTATGTACAAAATGGCTGCGGCCATAGATGTCAAAAAAATCGCCGGATTTTGTAATTGTATGTGTGAAATTAGTGAGCTCCCATTTGATTTTGCTTGAACGTCAGAATACAATGACAAAATCTAGCGGATTTTAGCTTTGGGGAGCGAATGTGTCAAACGAACAGAAGTTGTCTGTCTAATTTAGGTTTGTCTATGCTGATAGGTAAGACAGGACAACTTAAGCCTCAACCTTAATTGCATTAATCGTGCAATAGGAACTGTCACAATCGTACGAAAATTGTGTTCGCGCTCTGTCAAAATCCAAGCTGTCAAGCATATACATTGTACGTACTTACCTACTTAAATCCTTCAAACTGTTTGGAAGGTAGATGGCGTCATCAACGTCTGCGCCCTGTCATGCGCCTGCGACTCATTCCTACATTGTTCGCAATTCTGCTTGCCTGAAAGAGCAGATTTCAATGCATGGCGTATTTCTCAATGTCTTCTTGCAGTTACATAAGAAAAACAAATGTTTTACAACGAATTTTCTAAATACTTTATTCTGAGGTAGGTACACACATAGCACATATTATAGATAGACTTTACGGCACACTTAAGCCAAAAAATAGTAGTACACGGCTTGTATAAGCCACATGCGTATATGACTCTAACGCTGACGTCATTTCAGTGTTTAAATCAGAGGCCTTTGATGTCAAAAGCACTAACGCATGTAGCCTATACTATAGCCTTTACGGTTGCGTAGCCTTTTTGATTTCGTCCAAGCAATATTCCGCTTGATTAACCGAATCTTTGTCTTGCACTTTTTTGCCCAACTTATACGCATAGGAGCATGTACTTTTGGCTTGTTCCGTTAATCCTTCTCTTAAGTATATTAGACCCAAATTGGCTTGCAGAACTCCTTCATTTGGAGCATCGGGAATTTCCTTTAATACCTGCAGTGCTTGCATAAGATACTCCTTTGCTGCTTTGGTGTCGTTTAGCTAGATATAGTTTGGTATAATTATTGTTTTCATTTTTTAATTTACTTTAAGACTTACTCCCAAAGCTGCTACACTCAAGTTGTTTAGAATAGGTACAAGTTCGGAATATGTTACTCCATAGTGTTCATAAAATATATCAAAAGCTTCTTGGAAACACTTTTTAGCTTCAGCATATTTCTGTTGGTCAATGAGCATTTGGCCATACCTAAAATGAAAGATAATACAGGTTCTAAATAATAAATTATGTCAGATAATTTTGAAGTCAATAAGTTTAAGGTGTAAAGAGATTACAAATGCAAAAAAAGGCTGAGACTCTTAATCACAAATAACCCAAATTATTATTATTATTTGTGCTCTTAATACTGTCATAGTAGGCAATGGCTAAATGGGGGATTTGGTCAAAACTTATTCTCATGGAACAATAGAAAACACACGATGCTCTGTAAAATTTAGAAACAGCACTTCCGAGCTCTTCTAAACATAATTCGGATTTCAGCGAGGAGCTGATCTTGACAGTAACTTTTTAAGATAGTGTTGGGGTATATACTGCGCAGGATATTGGTAAGCACAGGCGACACTATCTATCAATCCATCCAACTACTAGGATATGCGAAATATATTGATCTAATAGGAAGATCCAGAAAAGCCGTAGTAGAGGCATTGTCTTGAAAGAAAGGTTATGTGGTCGTCAAACAGACATTCGACAGAACGTCACTGTTGATAATTATGGGCGCGTTCCGTACTCCAGGGAAACGTTTCTGATTGGTCGGGAGATTCAATTTTGACAGCAAAGTAAGGCATTTCCTTTTAAGGTAGTGGACTGGACTTGAAGGTAAGAAAAGTCTCCTTAACTTTGAAGTCAATGTGCAGTGTCAAAAATCGTTTCTCGTTCCATATCTTAGGGCTTGCCTAAAAAAGTAGGTCTACAGTTCGGAACGTACCTATTATTTCGAGATAGTTAGAAGCAAATATGACACCATTCTGGAGAATAAATCCAGTAAACTGCTGGTACTAAACTGGGCTTAAAAAAAAATTCTAACTCGAAGGACCAAATTTATGCTCTATAGAACGCTCATCTTACGAGTCATGCTTTATAGCGCTAGTGCTGGACGATAAGCGAAAAAGCAAGGAACAAATTGGCATTTTAGGTTCCATATATAGGGTGATCTGAATGTAGTCGAAAACGTTGACTGCTTGGGTTTCATGCAGAGACTCTAAAAGGGTCAAGGGTACACACCTTCTTGAGAAGGAATTTTAACATTAATTAAACAGCTTGAGTCCCTTTTATACGTTAATGAATGTATAAGTATTAGTATGTACTAATCTATAACACTATCCAAATTTAATACGTTAACCACCAAGATTTGATCAAATCGTATACAAGATCAGTTTCCTACTACACCTAGTCTAAGTTAGAAGCTAAGTCGTCAGTGTTAGCTATGCCGTTGCATGTTTTTCTATAATTGAATGATTTGCATCAACAAATAGCTGCTAGTACAAGATACTTATTCGTCTATTTTATTTATTTATTTTTCAGTTAAAACGTCAAAATAGTTGAAGTCCCTAGCAACAAAATGTTAAAGAACAAATCACAATTCTATAAATACAATCAACAATAGAGCAGATAAGAGACACTTATTAGGTAATTTATATTATCTGTGTTTTCTATTTATTCGTTTAGAGTAAGATTTAAAATCGTACGAAATAGAATAATATGTGACTATACGAGAATAGAGATAGAGGCTCGCGAATCTAGATTCTATTAGATATTTTTAACAAGTTGATAAAGTTCCAATGTATTATCTAAGTCGTACGATACTGCGCGGATGGCCGACACGGTTGAGAGTTAAATACTTTAACAAAGCTTTAGATTATTCTCAGATGGCACCTCCTCTTCAGCTTTAACTATGACATTTTCAGCTAATAAGCTCAATTTATAATTCACAATCCATAGCCTGCACCTGTAGTACCTTCTTGATACTTTGACATTAGTTAATTGATATTATTGGATCTCACATTACACAGCTCTTCCTTCCACTTAGCTTCTAGGTTGGTTCTCTCTTTACTGCTAATTTAACATCACAATCAATAAGGAATGGCACCGAAGATCTACTCTGGTGCCTAATTAACCCCTATTACCTTAAAAAAGGCGATCAGAGACAACGATCAACCCGAAAATAAGGTATTAGGTGCTTGGCATACACATACTCAGAGCGTACCCGAAGGGCAGAGAAGTATTTGGGAAGCCTTCTCATGACATACTCTTCGACGTTTGTCAGACGCTTGCCAGAGTTGGGGTCTTGAAAAAACTTTGATGATGTCGTTTTGGATTTGAACTTGGAACCCCAACGCACTAACCACGTTCCTGAATAGAACGCTTTGGTAAAAGTCACACCTTTGATTTACTTAACGTAAGGCGCTTTTGTTAGAATATCCTTTGATCCTTCGGTCGGAATAAGATGTCAATAGCACCTAATTACATGCCATCCTGTTTGGACTTTTGCAATGCGTTTGAGCTGCTACCAACTTATGAAAACTTTATGAGAAATCCTCAAGGTTACGCATTTTATTTGTATCCTTTCAAGTACTTCACCCATAAATTTATAAAAGAATACAATACTCTTTGGGCAAACATGCATCTGTCTTCCACGCGGAGATCCTAGCAATCCTAATGGCTTCGTGCCACATCTGTCTGTCTGAATTGACAGTTAAGCTGCGCTTAAGACGTAAGATGCGTGTCGTAAGATCTAATCCATTGACTCTCATCTCGGTGCTAGGTCACACTGGTATCATGGGTAATAAGATATCCGATGGGATTGCTAAAGAAGGCTGAGAGGAGAATCTCCCAGATGTTGGTCAGAAAACCGCGGCTTTCTTGCTGTCTTTTAGCAGATAAGACTGCAGACAACTTTTTAGTGTTATTTTCTTACAGAGCAGTTCGCTTTTTATTGGAGAGGGAGACAATACTCCCGAACACTTGCTATTCAACTGTCCTGTATTTGCTTGTTTCAAGCTGCAGATTCTAGGTGCGGATTTATTAAGAAGACGAGAAAATTTATACCCACAGTAAAATGGGCGTAATGGAGTGCTTTGTGATAGTAAAATGGACAAGTTGATGTCTGAGTGCTCCAGTGAAGCTTTTCCTATTCAAAAAATAAAAGGAAAAATACTAAAAAGATATGTTTAACTGCTCTCTTTTGTTGCAATTTACTTCAACTGATTGTAAAAATAAAGAATAATGAAGTCTCTAAATATATTTCCAGCAATTTCTGCATAATTTCTTTAAAAACTGGGCTCTCATCGTTTTGTCGATAGTTTTCCTTCAGGTAACATCAAATATCACTATTGTTTAGGCGATATCGTGATTGGATACACGCATATCCTATGTTCCAATCTCAGATTTGTGTCAAAGTTAAAGCGGTATCATGAATCGGGCATGAATGTTTGTAAAAGATTTTTAAATTAAAATATATTCAATAAAGAAATGATTCTTCACTATCTATCTTTATTTCATACACAGAGGAGAAGTGTCAATGTCAATTTTCTCTATTGCTCTCAAACTTTTCACAAAATAAACGAGTTAAATGAAGCAAATTATAGACGTTTCTATCGTTTAGACTACAATCGTCTTAAAAATTGCGTGATGAGAGCCCTGGTCTTGAAATATCTCTGCACATTTGCGAGACACTCAATATTTAAATTCATTCACTGGCTGACGTAGGATGGAATAAAAAAATGTAAATATTCAAAAGATTCTTCGAAGAGCGTCTTCAGCGTCAGACGTTTTTAGTGGCAATGAGTAGGTTCACAAATCATAGGTTATACTGACACTTCTTTGACGTCGTCTGTTCTCAGAAGAGTTCGCAAAAAAGTACCGTCTGTATATTTGGTGTACCAATGAAAAAAATTGTCATTTAAATGTTAACAAGACAAATCATTTCGGTTCTTTTTCTCCAAGAGGCTATTTCCAAGAATTTCGAAGATGCCACGGCGTAGGACTTGCTAACAAGTTTTCTTTTTTTTTTTTCTAGCTTCAGTGAAAGTTCCGGCTTTAGCAAGTTTTTATTAGGCATTTGCACCTCATAATTCAAAGATAATTATAGAACCCATCAAGTGGTTGGTTGCTTTGTTTATTTATTTATTTTTTTTTTTTGGTAGAATTAAAAGTTAATTCAAAAACACGTTACCGGCTTCTGTTCAAACAAAGCAATGATGATGAACGATCTTAGCATTGACTAGTGACGTTTTGGTGATACATATGTACGTCCAAAAAAGCCAGGATTAGGTGGGCAGCCTCCACCGCGGCTAATGATTCATTTGTTTTGGGAGAATTGTGACGACCAATTTAGTGGTGTAGTGTAGTGTGTGATGGTGAATGAGCGATTAATTGTATGCATTAAACTTTAAAGGGGGTTTGTCGTTTGTTGTATGAATAAATTTCGCAATAAAGACATCATGAAGCGCGAGACGAGGCATTAAAATTCGTTTTTTATTGAATTTTAAACCAAAACAATAATTCTCGGTATATTGTGCGAGGAGAAGTTAATTAATTTCCTTGGTAGTAGGAAATTTTTTAACTATGCATTGACAGGAACTAGTTTGAGCTGCACTAGACGGAATACCAGCTCTGGGGGGATCATGTAACGAGGGCTTCAGTTTTTGGGTATATAAGCGACGGGTGTTTCTTGATGAAGTATCAGTTTAAGACTTTGGAGAATATCAAATACTCGACATGAAGGTGTTCGTTGTTTCTTGCATGATGATTGTTGCCGTTTCGGCTGGAGGATATGGTGGCGGCGGTGGTTATGGTGGAGCTGGAGCTAATGCTGGCGCCAGTACCATTGGTATTGGTGGAGGCGGTCACGGAGGACTCGGAGGTGGACTCGGTGGACATGGAGGCGGCGGCCTTGGTGGGGGTCTCGGTGGCGGACACGGAGGTGGTCTTGGACTTGGTGGTGGAATTGGAGGTGGCGGTCTAGGTGGAGGATATTCCGGTGGACACGGTGGTGGTATCGGTGGTGGCGGTCTTGGTGGAGGTTTTGTTGGTGGACACGGCGGTGCTGGTTTAGGTGGAGGTATCGGTGGTGGACACGGTGGTGGACTCGGTGGAGGACTCGGTGGTGGACTCGGTGGAGGACACGGTGGTGGACTCGGTGGTGGACTCGGACATGGTGCTGGAATTGGTGGAGGACTCGGTGGTGGACTCGGTGGAGGACATGGTGGCGGACTCGGTGGCGGACTCGGTGGAGGACACGGTGGTGGACTTGATGGAGGTTATGGCGGTGGTCTTGGAGGTGGATCTGGATACAGCAGTGCTTCCGCTTCAGCAAGTGCTAGTTCCGGAGTTGGCGGCCATGGTGGTGGATATCACGGTTAAGTTCATGCGCCTAGTCATGTGTTTAGTTAAAAAATAAAACTGTTTTTCAAAAAAATATTTGTTTTCATTGACTATTTTAGAAAATGTGTTAATTCTTAGTCATTGAGCCAAGCTATAGCCTGATTGCTCGAACTCTGTTACATCAGCCAGCCTTTACTTAACTCGAGAGCTTGATTCGTTGGAAAATTCTACGAACTTTGTGCGTTTCTTTGTCCCTCTTTCTTAAGGATAGGAGCATTTGTGTATCGGTCTACATTTTTATACAGAAGCTTATATTTTTCGGATGAATTTTCAGGTCTTTAGAGGACTACACTGACTTCTGTTTGCGAGGAGGACAAATGCGGGTTTTGTGTTTGCAAAAGCATGAAAGAGTTTAGTACTTCTACTTCTGGTATAACTTTATTATTTTAATACAAAATAAGGGTTGAAAGGTTGCTTAGAAGATGCTATCGATGATGATGAGCTTAGACCACAAGTTAGTCTCTTGTGCTACCTGTAGATGGTCATTTTCTTGCTCTTAGAACCATGCATGTACATTTCTTTATATATGAGAGAGTAAAGGAGTTGTCTCTTTGAAGAAGTCATCGTATCGGTTGGCCAATCTAAGGGACTCCACTTCGTTGCCGCTTTTTTGCCTTGACGGACCAGGATGTCGATGTCTCACACGACTTACCTACTTAGAAAGAAGCACCTCGTCCAAAGTGTACTCGCCAAGAAAAAGATTCCGAACATGTTCAATGTCAACTCGGTGGCGGATTTTTTTTTTGTTAAGGTGTGCGTTCGAGATCTGTTTCCTTTTGTTGCGCTTGACGAAATTTCGAGTCCCTGAGTGGAGGTTGGAGAAAAGAATAAGAGGAAAGAAACAATTGGTGTTTTTTTTGTATTCATTTGTGATTCACAGTACTTTTTTCGCATTCATATACCAGATGCTGACTGCGTAGCCAGTGACTGAGAACTTCAAATGTTTTCACCATGTTTTTTATTGCCACGCGAACTGAAGATATTAGGTCTGTTCGCGTACCTTCCTACTGAGGTACAGTGAATTTTTACGAAAATTTACGAATTTTTACGAAAAGCTGTTCGCGTACGGAGAATCTTCGTAGTTTTTCACAGAAAAGAGCGCTCACGAGAGAGTAAAAAATTTCCCCATGCTACGAATTTTAGTGCAAGAAATTTCTGTGGGCTGGTTTATGAAAACTGTCAAAGCTGTCAAACCAGTGTATTTTCAGCATTTTATTGTTCAACCCGTCCGTTTACTTTTTCGTAATTTTAGTTCTCTCTGAGATAATCTACGAATTTAAGAGCAAAAAGTATGCCAAGGGACGTATTGTTTGAAGTGAATATATTTCCTAGTTTTTTATAGAAGCACTTACAAGCCCTATGGAGCTAATTTTAGTGCAGAATTTTTGTCTTACTTTAATCGAGACGTTCGTTTACTTTTTGCAAACGTACTTAGCCCTTCCGAAAGATAAATATTTTTAAAAACGAGTACCTTTTATTGCAAAAGAAATTGAAAACTCAAATGACCCCTTTCCGTCCCAATTTAACGGATAGCTTTAGCGCAGTGTTTTTTTTTTTTTTTTTAATAAATGACCCACGACCTTCAAAGATTGCAATCTGTTTTAAAATGCATTCCGTGAAGTCTTCCTCAAAAGATTTATGCATTAACATATAATTGATTGCAATAATTTGCATAAACTGAATTCATTTTTTTATTCGTAGAATACCTTTGAATTAATTTGCATTTATTTGGCGTCACATTTGCTGTAGAAGACAAGAAAAATGCACTACCCAGTTAGACAAGATTAAGGTTGTATATTTTCTAGGTTAAAAGTCAATTCCACTTCCGATGTGGATGGTACCACAAGTACAGTAAAGGAATATAAATGTTCGTATATCGCCAGTGCATGGCGTATTTCTAAGTCGGTAACAGGAGTTATTGTCGCTCTGTATGGGTTTTCTGATCAATTGCCACTTTCTTATTATAGTGCGGTGTTTGGTTGTTAGCTCAGGCCTAATAGCTGCTCAGAAGTAAATAGAATTCTTTACTGATGAAGAGGTGTTCTGTCTTTAACACAATGATTCATGGAAATGTACGAAACATAGAGTGTCCATTTTATGGATTCTAGTAGATGTCTAAACTCATTTAAAAATGAAAAAAAAAGGAAGTAAGCTTTAACTTACCAATCAGAAGTGATAGCCTTGAGTTCCTTCAAATCCCATACATCGGGCAGTTCCTTTAGCTGTTTCTCAATTTTCTCCATTGTCCAACGGAAACCTTGTGCCGCCTTATCAAGGTTTTCCTGTAAATGTGCCATATGAGCTATTTTAGAACTTATATGAAGTATCTACGGAATGGTTATAAAAACTCTACTGTTACACACTGAAAACATGGAATCCTTACGAATTTACCTTAAGACTGTCCTCGGTTTCACCGCTGGCGAATAGTCGCTTCATTACATCGGTAAATAGTTTCTCTGCTTTTCCGTATTGACCTTGTTCTAATGCCAAATTGGCCAGGATATCATAAACGTAGGTGACTCCATCTCTGTGGTGTAGATCTTGAGCCATACGAAGGGCCAAATGAAGCATTTTCTCAGCTTTATCATACTCTTGCCGTTGTATCGCAAGAATCGAACGTTTGATAGTCATTATTAGTTTTTGCTCTGGTGTCTCATCGTCGTCGTCGCTTTTAAAGAAGCTGAAGCCTAGAACAAGGCCCAGCGGCGGTAGGTGGGTGGTGGCATAATAAAATGAATGAGAATGTCGATTTCCTTCAATGACAACCCGCTGTAGGCATCTGGATGTTGTTGTTTTACTAAAAGGCGTATATTTAGCTGATTGGTTTTTCAAATTATTTAAGAAATTTCGAGAAAATCTCGTAAAACTTGTGAAATTCATGATTCGGTCTTTTTCTTATATAAATTTGTAAACAAGTGCACAGCTGAGTGGCGATGACAATACACAGCTGTCAGTGAAGTACGGCTGAGATTGGGTGTGTTTGATTGATATACACTTTTAAATATTGTCGGCAAGGCAGTGTGAAACTATTAAGAAAGGTGAAAAATAAAAATCTGAAGGTGAAATATGAATTTGCTAACAATGCTGCAACAATATTTTTGGATATAGGAACTGTACTGAAGCAGTAACGAAATTTAGGCAAATATTTTGGCTAGAATTTATTGAATTACATTCATAGTTTTTGTGAAGAGGGCTGGAATACAGACATCTTCATAAGAAAGAATTGAAATCCCATCGAGGCTTTCTTCTACTTACACAAAATTAGATTGAGGCCCATTTTTTCAAAAGTTAAGTACTAAAAATGAATGAGTAAAACAGCCATACCTCCTTTTCATATTTGTAAATATGAAAATATAAAAAGAATTTAGTTGGAGAACCTAATATATATTATATTTAAGCGCTCTTTCTAACGTGGTAACATTCTTGCCTGGAAGAATTAAGTTGGAGAACCTAATATATAATATATTTAAGCGCTCTTTCTAACGTGGTAACTTTCTTGCCTGGAAGAAATATGAATAAAATGGATTAGTCGTCGATATTCTTCTAATAACTCCAAGGCGTATGGCAAAACTTGAAGGGTCTTTCTGTCCCAGTAGCTATGGTTAGATCGATCATTACTTCCGTGCCAACTGTCCGGTGGACAATCACAAGTCATAAATGTCAATAAGATCAAACTTTCTCAAACATAGATAAAGAACATATGTCGATAAGTGTGTATTCTGTCCTTACTGCCGCTGTGCTGTGATCAAGGAATAAATTCTACTAATAAATAAAAACACAACCTTTTGCAATTTTAAATTTTATTTTTGTAAAAGCGCTACATAAATGTCTACATACAGTAACTATAGTTATACCATTGTATCTATGTTGTTGCAATCTTAAATCAATCTATGACACCGATTTAAATTTAATTTATTACTATTTTCAACAGTTAATTGCAATTTTCTACAACTTGCTTCTTAGAAATAGTATTGCATTACATTTGTTTTTTTTTTTTGTTTTGAAATTATTTTATCATTCAATTAACATTTACTTCAAATCACTAGGGTTAATTTAGATAATAGGTATACACTTTTAAATAATTCATAATATGCTCGTATTAATTTATATATAAATATAATTTTCTTTTTGCTTATTAATTTGATAAAATTGCTTTCGAAAATCAAAAGAAACTTGTTTGTTTTTTTAGTTTTTTTATTTTAGGGACTAACAAACTTTGTGATTTGTTATTTATTTTATTTATTTGTTTAATTACATTTACAAACTGATTTAAATAAAAGGCACAAAATATAGCTTTTTGAGTATTTCGTATAACGTTTGTGTTTATCTCGTACGATATTGCGAATGACTTAGATAATCTTAGTGGGTAATTTAGAAAACAAAAAACACCTCTTTTTGTTTGTAATACAATTATTCTAGGTTTGTAGATCTAATACATTTATATTTTCCTACAGACTAAGGTAAAATTTTCTTGGTTTTTTTTACAAAAGTTTTTGTTTTAATACATATTCTGTGGAGGTAGGTTGGTAGGCAATTAATTTTGTACAATGTAAAGGTTAAGGTTTTTTTTTTTGTTTTTAAAAGGAATAATATTTTTATAAGCTCGAATATACGATCTAAAAGGAAGTTTTATTTGTACTTTACTGGTGAAATGAATTAAAATAATTTACAATAGTATAGAAGAAAACTGATGAAATATTTTTGCATTTAGATTTTCATTGATACAATGGTTGGAAGCATTTTCTTTTGGAATGTTTTATTGGGATAATATTTAATGGATGACGTTTTAATTGGCAAGGTTTCAGTAAAAAATGTTAAAATTAAAATATATTTATATACTCATCGAATATTTGCAAAAAAAAAAATAAATATACTTAAAGCAAGTAAGGTTAATAAAACTTTTAATTATAAATAAAATCGTAATTTTTCACACGTTGTGCTCAAGAAAGGCATACAATATGAGAAAGCTGCAAGTGGCTTGGTATTCAAACAATCAACAACCCGAACCTGGGTGGAAATTTCATCTCGTTTCCTAAAGGTCAATAAATAAAATAGAAAAACAAAAAAATTGTGGTTCAAAATTGGACAAAATACGCACCAACAGACAAGGGACAGAAAATCCCTATCTAAAATCATAAAAATTTTCACGGGGCATACATAATTCTCTGCTGGACATTGACTGCTTTGTTTGGAAACATAGCCTAGTCTTTAGAAACTTACGAGTAGGATTGTAGTATTGTAGTATTGCAATGCTGATTGCCGAAAAGTACAACTAATTTAGGTTTAAATTACAACTAATTTCAACAAGTTTGCTATCTGAATTAATTGGGTTCAAGCATTTATAAATACACTTAAGAGGTCCGTTCGCGTACTTTCCTAAAACAGCGAATTTTTTACGAAAATTTACGAATTTTTACGAAAAGCTGTTCGCGTACGGAGAGTTTTCGTAGTTTTTCGCAGAAGAGAGCGCTCACGAGAGAGTTAGAAATTTCCCCATGCTACGAATTTTAGTGCAAGAAATTTCTGTGGTCTGGTTTATGAAAACTGTCAAATCTATCAAACCAGTGTATTTTCAACTTTTTCTTGTTCAACCCGTTCGTTTACTTTTTTATAATTTCAGCTCTCTCTGAGAATTTTACCCCCACTCTTCGAAATCTGATAATTTACGAATTTTAATCCAAAAAGTAGGCGAACGGACCTAATTATTTTTGACCCATTTAGACAAAAGTAATGATGATTGCATTTACACAACGAGAAAGGTCCTTTCGAATGAGTAACCCGTTTTTTTTTTTTAAATTTGAACGATTGGAACAGCTTTAATGCAAAGTCGAGGGACTGAGTTTAGAATTCGACTGAATTGTAACAATCGATAACGAGTCATTTGTCATCGAATTTGGATGATTTGGCATAAACTCATTATCGACAGCGGTAATTCGACCTCTGTTTTCTGAGTCGATTTGAGTTAACCCCATCTGAACACGATCTGCGTTTTCGTTATACGGTTTGCCGGTTTGAACCTGGTTTCCGTATCCACCAGATTGTAACTATTTCCTGTCATAGAGAAATGTCTTGTAGCTTAGAGATGCGCATCAAACGAAGATTTGCATAGCTCGGACGACTTATAATAGTTGAAGTATCGTTGGAATAAGTGTACCGAATTAAAAGGAGGTTATGTTGAAAAATAACGAGAAGAATATAAAAATACTATGGTATGAAATAATCCAATGTGCCTCTCGTAGTCACATATTATCTCTTCTGTCAATGTTTAACATAATGTTCTCCAAAGTAACTTCAAAAGTGTGTACTTTTTCTTAACCTTATTGAGAATAGAAGCTCAACTCAATCATTTGCGGTTACATGGCTGGTTAGAGTGAGTTTGTATATTATTTTATTGACTCTCAAAAGTATTGCACGGCACCTAATTATAGTTGGGTTTACAGCTGCAGTAAGCTGGAGCTCAGAGTGCTCTAAAATCTGCCAACTTAGAAGTCTATGTAAAATCATATCTAAAAGAACTGAAAAAAAAGAAAAAAATTCCAAAAAAAAGAGAAAAATAAAACCAAATAAAATTTAAAACTTAATTAGTATTTCATTTATTCATTTTTTGATTTTTGCTCAATAAAACAAAAATAGTTCGACTCCATTAATAATAAAGCATACAACTAAAATGATAATTAAAAATTCTATAATAAACTAAACTAAATCTGAGGTAGACTTATTAAATAATAATAAAAAAACAAAAGTAAAATATAATATATATATATATATAATATGTATGTGTAAATTGATTAATATTTCATTCATCGTTAATCTCAAATATTACAAGAAACAAAAAAAATTAAATGCCCTTAATAAATGATTAATGATTTTAATTCTTACAAAATAAAATAAAAAATAAAATATTTTTGTTTTTTTTTTTTCATATCTGAGGATTTTGAGGTATTCATTTGTCATTTAGTGATTATTTTCCTTTCATTTACTTTTTGTTTTGTTTCATACATAAAATGTAGTTTAGATTTTAAGTTTTTAAGCTAATCTATTTTAAATTGTAGTTATTTTATTTTTAAATTGGCAAGATTTGTTTAAGTTTTACTTTTATTTTTACAAAGTTAGGAGGTAATTGTTTTTTTTTTTTCAAATGCTTGTTGTAAAATATATATATTATTATCACCTGGACTGTATTGTATTTTAAAATTATACATTTTAAAACAGAAATGCGTAATGTTTTTAATGAGGCAGCTTTTTTTTATTACATTTTAGCTGTTTGAGGTAGAGTTCGGTTAGTTTTTTATATTTTTTCTATGTTTTTATGTAAAAAAAAAATTGCTTATTTTTTGAAAACATTGATATGGAATGTCGGAATAACCTGAGTTGTGATTTTTATGTATTTTGTAATTATTATTATTTTATTGATTGTATGGAGAGAATAACATGTAATACCTTAGGGTAGAGCAAGTTTATATCTATTATGTAATGCGACAATAGTGTGATGTTCAAATAAATAAATAAAAAAAAAAAACTTTTTTGTGTGTGAATATAGAAAAGAACAATGTGCAATTCTTTAATTATAGCAAACATTTAGAAGGGCTGAGTTCTATTTATTCTAACGGTAATTAGAATAAGAATGCACTCGACCATTGGTAGTAAGAATAAAGGCACACTATTCTATTGGTGTTTTGTTTGCCGAACTCAAGAACAAGGGGAGTTCCCGTACTGACCAAATTTGTGAAAATCTATAAATTTGTCGAAGAATAGTTTTATTCAGTGACTCTGTACTGCACAGTCCAGCACACGCTTTTCTGCACCTACTAGAACATATTCGTGAGAAGTGTCATAACGAAAATTATTTGCGATCTAATACGATTGACTGGTAATAAGTAGAATACTTTGGGATACGTTCTGACTCATTGAACTGAAGGTTATACTTTTTTGTTCTAATCTGTTCTGATAGTTTTCAAAAACTTGTGCTGTGCTACTTTAGAGCTCATGAGTAAGTAAGAAATTTCCTCCTGTTGGAATTCCACGACAAGAAATTTATCCGAGCAACTTTATAAGTTCTGTTTGTTTCATATGCTTTTGGGTCATCATGTTCCAATCTTCTTTTTCTGAGAGGTTTCTACCGCCCCTATTGGAAATATAACAAATTTTAGTGCAGAAAGGAAAATAGAAAACAAATCTATTGAAATGGGATATCAATTAGCACTTATTTCAATTCTCTAGGGTGTGCTCAGTTCCATTGTGAAGTACGTGTGCTTGTAGATAGACTGGGTGACCAGAAAACTTTGAAAAAGCTTTGAAGCTTGGTGGGATATATAATGTAACTATGTATATCGATCAGGTATGAAATTCTTAAAATCTTATTTGGATCATGGACCAGCAATATGCCCTAAAAATGTTTCGGTAAGTTTGGAAGCTGCAAACCAATGTCTTTTGCTGTAAAAATGCAGCAACAGTTTTGCAAACTTTTATGAACGCAAAACTTCCTGCAATGTTGCAGCAACCATAACAATTCCGGCAACTTTCTGCAACAAAATGAAATCTGTTGCAAATCATTGACTGCATACTTACTGTCCATTGACTCTTATGAATGCAACTGTTGCAAAAATATTGCGTAGATAATACAGTTTTTTTTGCATAAATGTCAAAGGCTATCGGGTGACTTGTAAATCAAGTGAAGTACGTGATTTGTTTCTCATTCCCAACCCAAAAGAGTGGACATTTTAATGCTAAACTAAAGAAAAACAAAATTCCTTAGTGAAAACAAAAAATAATTATGGCCTGCAAGATATTACATATTTAAACTCCTTACAAAATAAAATGGAAAACCTTGTTTTTAATGGAAGAGTTTGTTGAATGACTTTCTATTGCTAAACTACTATCCACTCTGTGTAAAACTTCTGAACGGGATATATATATTTTATATATGTTTAAGAATTAAAGTATTTTTCTTGTTTTTTTCTTTTTAATGGCACAATTGAATTAAGAAAGTTATTATTTATGCAGTTTTTTACCATTTGCTTTGTTTGTACACTGTAAATTAAAGAAACAAAATAATAGAATAATAAAAAAAGAATAAAATTAAAGGAATATCTACACTTTTTTTTGTTCAAAATAGGACTCAAATTCTTAAAACAAGAATCCTTACTATAAACTATACTATGTATTAAAAATCCACTTTACCTATCCATATTTTATTTTTATATAAATAAATTGCGATTAATATTTCTTTTTTTTTTTAAATATATATAATTTGTTTGCCATCTACGATGAATTAAGTAATATTATTTTTTTCTTTTTGTATATTTAATTCTAAATATATACTATATACATAGTTGGGGTTGTTGTTTTTTTTTTCCTATAAAATACTGCTTAAATTTAGGAAAAAAAGATTTCACTTTATATTTTAAAATTTGCTTTTAAATTTCTTTTAGTTTTTTTTGTTAATAATTTTTGTAGTAAATCGTATTTAGTGATGCGTATACACTGATTTTTATTCAGGTCAAAAAAATGTCACTTTTTTGCTTGTGGTATACATCAGTAAGGCTTCGCGTTTTCATGTTGGTATATGTATGTATTTTTTCTCTTTGCTATAAATAAATATTTTTTCTTTTCTTTTTTCTCCAAATATAATAATAACGCACCGAAAAATTTCCAAACACAAAAAATAATTTTCTAAACTTTTACTTAAGAAATAATAAGTAGAAAGCAAAAAAAAAATAAAAAAAAAACTTTTCTTAAATTAATTTAATGTGCATCATGTGCAGCATATTTGCCTACGTGTTGTGAACACCTTCGTCTTCGGAGTAATTGTCATCAGCATCAGAGTTACCGCCATCGTTATTGCTACCCGATTGATTGTTATCTAAACCTAGATCCATTGGTTCGGAGGAATCTCGACGGATGTCTGTGCTTGTGGGACCATTTGAGGTTGGTATACTCAAATGATTGACAGAGCTGCTCGGCGAGTGATGACGTATGGCAGGTTCAATTGTTAGATCATTGCCTCCACCGAGGCTGTTCAGGGAGTTACCACTGTTGTTGTGCATGGAATTCTGCCCGAGCCGGGATACATCGTTGTTTTGGCCAAGTTTGGAGAGATCAAAATGCTGTGGCAACAGTCCTGGTGGTAGTTTATCTAAGCCGTGTCCCATTGCGTTGAGTTGTGCCATTTTGGCCGCATGTAAGGCGGCCGCTGCGTGCTCTTGAGTCATTCCCATGCCTGCTAAAGAGAATTGAATTGTTTTTAAATAATTGCTTTAAGTCAGCATCAATTGGTTGCGAACTCTATTAGTCAAGAGGCTCACATCCAAGAGCTCTACAAATGCATAAGACATTTCCTTGTCAAAATGAAAAAAAATCTCAACAGAATAAACAAAAAAAAAGACTCACCAAAAGTATTTTCCGTAATAAACTGCAAATACGTATCCAATAATGACTGTCCAGCAGCCGTGCTAGTCGGTGGTAACGGTGTACCCATCATCATATCCTTCGAATCATTCGAATTCTTCTGATTCATCGATTCATTCCTAATCCGTGTAATTGTTGTATTCGTATGACCAAAATTACTTAGCAAACTCTCATGATATCGACTCATATCGCTATTATTATTGCCATAACCACTGCCAGTTGTTAAGTCCTCAGGATCATCGTCTTCATCATCGCCAGCACCGCGTAAATCTAATTTCGAACCACCCCGCTGTGCACCACTAGTTGGAGATGCTCTGGCTCGCAATTCGGCTGGTGAAATTTTCACACCTGCCTTGGCTAACAAACGAGATGCTAATTCTGGATCAAATGCACTTGGCATTGGGAGTACTGGTAGATCTTTTGTTGAAATACCACGATGCTGTCGTGACATATGTGAATGCAATGAGTTTCGTGATTTTGCAACTGTTCCACATAATACACAACGATAGCCCGGACAGACGGTGTGCTTATCTTCCAAATGAGTACGTAACGTATGGGCGGATCGATAAATTTTACCACATTTTGGGCATGGACGGGGATCAGTAGCACGGACACGCATTTCAAGTGAACGACGAGAGACTGTAAGAAAATAAATGGGGGATTAAATTTTTGGAAATATTTTTTGCGGTAGTTGGTAGTAATTTCAGGAGTTTAAAGGCGACAAGAGTTTTTTAAATTTTAAATATAGTTTTTACTGGGCGTGGTTGCATAATAAAATTAATCACGAACGATCAACTGAATCGACAGATCTTTCTTTAAAAGCTTTCACTTCAAATAATCAAGTCTTTTTTTAAGAAATAAGGTACAAGGTTTCCGTCGGAATTCGTAAAAAAGAATTACAAGCAATTTTTTATATTTTAAAACAACGCCTTTGGAGTCTGGATGAGGCCACTTAGCAAGTCTTAGAACCTATTTCGTAGATCAATTAATTTAATGCTATGAACTCAAGTATTAACTCAATGCTTTAATCTAAATTAACTAAAACAATACACGGAAGATGTTGAATCCACTAAAACTCTATTTGTTTTTGATTTCAAATTTCTATCCTCAAAAACCTTTTACCACCGATCTGCACCACTTAAAAACTCTTGTCGCTGATTTAAATCTTAGAATTTTAATAATAAGAAAACACTTGACAATCAGAATTCATTTTTTTTTTCCAAAATATATTTGCCATCTTTTTTTTATAGTTTCTTTGGTATACGCTTGTTTTTTTTTTCTTTTGTTTTGCCATAAGATTTACATGTGTTCTTTTAGTATTCGAAATAAACTTAAATAAATTAAAAACAATATTTCTTTTCTTCAGTTATTATTATAATTTTTTTGAAAATAAAATTTGAACATAACATTTTTAAGCTTAAATGTTTTTGTTTTTAGTAGTTAAAATAATATCACTGAATTATTTTTCTTTGCTGTTTAGATTTTTGTTTTGTTTACTTAAATGTTAAAAATTCTTATAATTTAATATAGGTAATTATAATAGTTTTGTTTGGTAATTTGTTCTTGTAGTAGTTGTTTAATAGGAACCTGTATTACGTATGCGTAACATTTCTTAAAGGATATTGATTCTTTGTTTTTCTTTTAGCTATTCTTATGCTTAACTAGTTTTTTTAAAGGTTTATTTTTTCCTAATAACTAAAATAAATAAATTATATTTATTAAACTGAATGCGGAGCAGAGGATAAAAGAAAAATGTATGAGAGCTTTTATTTAAGATGGAGGTTCAATGTTTATTCTCTTGAAGTGCTGTCCAAATTAATAGGAAGAATTATAAGCGATTTCGGAATTCGTTTGTAATTCACAGTATTTTGCTCGCGGTCGAAACTAAGTGGTGTCGGGGCAATATATTTCAATATTTTACTGTGAAGATTGAACATCTATGGCTTAATCTACAGCACCAAATTTTTTATTCAAAACCCGAATAAACATCCACTGCCCTGTGGTCCTGAAAGTCAATTATGTGTGGTATAAAAGATTGCCATTAAAAATGGGGCGCAAATTAAACCAGAACCAGCTTTTAGACTTCAAAATATTTTAACCTTAAGGTGCGTCTAGACCGACATTTTGTTTCTGAAATGTTTCACGAAACAGTGTTTCAGAAATGTTTCACTCGGTCTGGACGCACCTTTAGATATCACAAAAGTAAATTCCATAAATCAGAACTGTTCCGCTCCGCAATTTAAAAAAGAAAAATTTAATAATTTTTCTAAAATTTGTATGCCAACTTAATTCCTTTCAATTTGGTTTTACATATATTTATTAGTTGTTTTCTTTTTCTTTGGTTTGTCATTAGTTTTTAGAAAAATTGAGCTCTTACAAAGTTCTGTATATTATTTTGTTTTGGTTTCCTTTAATTTTTCTTATTTTGGCTAAATTATTAGTATGCAGGCACATTCTATTTTGTTTCTTTTTAAATATTACATTTTACTTCTGTATTTTTAATATAGTTTATCTTCAGTTTATTTAATACTGTTAATGTCTCACAATATAGTTTATACTTTGGTTTATATTATTTTACTTATTTTTTTTATTTAATACATAATCTATATTTTAAATACATTTGAACATGTATTTTCTTATCTCTAATAGGATAGTTTTGTTTTATTCTTTATTTAAAATTACTTAGGGCATATTACAATAGTTTTATTTTTTTGTATCTTTGTATGTACAATACATTATGTTTAGTTGTTTTAATATTTACTTTATAGGAACATAAGAATTCATTTTCATAGGACTTTATTATTTTGTTTAAAAAGCTAGTTGCAAAAATTATTAATTTAAAAAAAAAAATAAAAATAAAATGCATTTACATACAACAAAATGGGAATACAAAGACAATGTCGATTCTAAATTATTTTAAAAGGTTTGTTTGATTGATTCTAAAGTTTATACAAAAGTTTATGAAAACGAAATGAGAACTACAACTTGAAATGCGATGAATGTGTTCTAAAGATATTTTTCTCTAGAACTAAAGCATTGGGAACTACAATTCCTGCTTCTATGCTATAACTTAAGAAGAAGGTTCAAATTCGATAAAAAGGAAGATATTCGCGTGAAAATTACTTTCTATTGTCGAACTTGAATACTATTAATTCCGATTTACCCAGCAATTACACTAGCTGTGCCATAGGCTGCACGTCTCTTGATAATAAAGTTGATTCTAAAGGTCTGTTCCCGCACTTTCTGCACTAAAATTCGCAGCTTGTCCAATTTCTAAGAGTGGGGTTTAAATTCTCTCGGAGAAAGACAAATGCCAAAAAATGTACCAGAACGTGTTCAACAAAAAAACTTACGTCACTCTATTTTTGTACTGCTTTACTTCGAATTATTGGCCGAGTTCCCAACACCTCGCTGACAGGTTTTGTCCTAGAGAATCTAGCGGCCTCTAGTACAACATGTGTCATCCCGGTGTAAAAGTATTCTAGCAGCTAGATTAGCGAAGTGTTGGGATCGCAGCCATTTTGACAAGCAACTACAACACAACAATTTGACAGAACTCATAAATTTGCTCAAAGAAATTTCTTGGGGTAAAATTTGCAGCATTGTGAAATCCGGACTTTTTGCACTAAAATTCGCAGCTTGTCAAATTTCTTGTAAAATTCTCTTGGAGAAAGAAAAATGCCTAAAAACGTACTAGAACGTGTTGAACAAAAAACTGACGTCAATCTATTCTATTTTGTATTGCTTTACTTCAAATTATTTTGACAAGCAACTACAACACAACCATTTGACAGAACTCATTAATTTGCCCAAAGAAATGTCTTGAACTAGAATTCGCAGCATTGGGAAATTTCTTGCTATGTCATGAGATATTTGCTGTGAAAAGCTACGAAGCTTTGACATCCACTATTTTTCGTAAAAATTCGTAGGTTTTCTTAGTTTTAGTCCGTACAGGAACAGACCTAATGATCCAGTGTTTTTTTGTTTTTAAAGGACAACAATATGGGTTAAGAGGACCATACCTCAAGTAATCAAGTATTTGGCGAAATCTTTTATGTGTCATAGGGATTTCATTGGAATGTATGCAGTCTTAAATCCTGCTATAAGTGCTTGGAAATGGATTAAGGACTTTGAAACTAATTTCATCGGTAAACCAATCTAAAAAGACCCTTGGAGAGAGTACTAGGAAGAAATATAACGCGCGCATAATTAATGACCGTGTAACCTAAAAAAGGAAAACTTTTGTTTTTAGTATACATCGACATTGCCTTGTCTCTTCCACGGACCCATCAAATCGGTCAACTAGCCACTCTCACAATTTCATTTAAAATCCGGTATTCCTGAAAACGGACCACCCGACGAGCGCATAGCTTTCATTTTCGCCCACTGGAGCGTATGCTTAATTCGCATATGATTTCGCACGGAATTCGGATGGGCAAATCTTCGACCGCATTCTAAGACAGGACACACAGGACTATCACGCGGATAGTGCCGATCTAAGTGCTGTCGAAAGACCCTCTGCTCCAGCGGAGTCTCACACAGTGGACAAGGCAGTAAGTAATTACTATTCGCTGTTGCTGCTGCTGTTGTTGAGGCAGCGGCTGCAGCGGCCGCAGCTGCTGCGGCTGTTGTATTCTGTAGGATCTCGGGAAAATCTCTCGATCGACTTAAAGCTATTGTCCTGGCCATAAATAGATTTGCGGTTAGTTGTTGCTGATGTGATTGTATTTCATCCAGATGCTGTTGGCTTATGTTACATTTGGTCTCATGATGATGTCGCTGCAGGAACTGTTGATGTTGTTGCTGTTGTTGTTGTTGTTGCTGCTGTTGTTGTTGTTGATGATTTTGCTGATGCTGCTGATGATGATGCTGTTGCACCAACGAATGAAACAATGTTGAATCAGTGCTCTGAATATTATTATTATTATTATTATGTTTAACAGTCAACGACATGGCAGATGATGATGAATCATTTGAGTATTCATTCGATGAGTTCTCCAGCGATGGAGATCTTATCGGTGATCGTAGTGCTGGTGGAAGTGATGTTGGACGATTTGAAGGCTCATCGGTGTCTGTATTATCGACACCATTACATTCGGTTTTTGGAAATTTTTTTACTTGTTTATCCACTGCCGGGGAAGATGAAGTTAAGGCTTTGGAATTTAGCTCATCTGTTGGATAGGTGTCAATGATTTCCTCCTTGACATTGGCCATTAAACCGTATTTATTTTGTACATCTGCAAACCGGTTAGACAGCAAGGGATTGCAGTGTTAGAGATACATATATACTTTTGTTTTATTATGGATAAGAGTTTTTTATTTTTCTGTTTTATTGTTTAGAGAATGAGCTGATTATAAGTATGTATGTGAGATAGGCTATGTATAGATTATGTATAATGTACTAGTTTTTTTTTTTAACAAAAAAATCATTCGCAGCCACATTCGAGCACTTTATCCGACCCTGATCTGTTCTTGGATTTTTTGAAACATTTTTTTTTATATATATTTCTGTTTTGTTTTCATGTTGAAGATGACATTTGAGGATCATCAACAAAATCTCAACAACCAACAACAACAGAACTGAATTGTGATTTTTTTTTTGTATCCTTAATTTGTAAAAAAATTAATTTTAAAATTTTTAAGGGGTAACATTTTATTGTTTTTTATAAAATTTTGCGTATCCACAGCCAATTGGGTTTATTTTCTTTCTTTCCATTGTTTATTTTTTGTGCCAATTTTTTAATTGATGTATTGCATTCAGTTCTTATCGTTATAATTTACTAATTTTGTAGCCAATTTTTGTGATAATATTTTTACACACATTTATTTGATTTTTTAACAATTTGGAATAATATACATTTGTTTTGGAATTTGTTATAAAAGATCATGGTCGTTATTTAAATAAAAAAAATAAATATATATATTGATTACTTGAGGTGCAAATTAAAACTAAAAACAAAAATGCATTGCATAAAAATTGCTAAATAATATACAATACAATTTAAAATGAAAATTAAAAATGTATTTAAAAAAATATGGCATTCTTTTATGACTGGAGAAAAGGGTTAGGTCTTCGTATATTGTGACTTCACCCAAAGACCATTGAGGTGAAAGGGTACGTTCAGCATTCTAGCCACTAGGTAGTCAAACGTTTATGATTGGTCGACACATTTGACTTTAAAGTGAAGGCATTTCTTTATGAGTACTGGATTTTAGGGTAAGAAAATTCTCCTTATCTCTGAAGTCAATGTGCAAACTGTAAAAAATTCATTACCTCAAAAAGTAGGCCTAGAGTTCGGAACGTGCCCAATGACTGGCATTTTTCTGCCCTAGCTTTATTTTGTCATCGAGTGAAGTAGTTATACAGAATGACACCCAGAATATCACGAATTGTTCTTATATCATGAGTATATTAAGTAAATTTGATCGTAAAGAAAGTTGTCGCTGTACTTTTTACACCTTTTGAGGTTGGTTAAGAAAAAGCTATCAATATGACAGGAAGCCTAGCAATTATTATTTCCAAAAACTGGAAACTGATGAATTAGACGTATTTCTTAAAATAAACCGTCGAGACGGACACACATTCATGCAATTAAATAGACTACAATTACAATATGACACATTATCCAGGTCATTTAATCTGCTACGTGAACTGTCAACTATTGAGTGTTATAGTAGAAACACATTAAAATAGCAACAGCCAGCAGCAACTTCAATAGCATACACAAAAAGACCGATGCTGTGGTGTGAAACACATAAAACACAGTAACGACAACAGCATACAACATGTTTTTCAATGTAACACAATAGACTGAGCACGATAACACCAACAACAACTTCAACAGCAGATTTAGGACTTAGGTCTAACGTTGAAGTTGCTGTTGCTGTGTCAATGTGTTTCTACTATTAAACCATTCACCCCTGGACCCCTGGTGTGAAAATAAAATATAAAAACTAAAAATAGCAACAAATAAAAAAAAAAAACATTTGGATGACAGATCCATCGATCAAGTGAAACCCATTCACATTACCGACAAGTGGCCAATTCGAACAGAACCAAACCAATTGTTTTCAACCATTTTACTCCGGAAATCAGTTACACCCTACATGTACATTTTTACATTTTTAGACCTCAACTTTTACAAAAAAGTATTCCTTTTTCAATGGAATATATGTATGTATATTCTACTCACATTCCTTGACTTGTTTATAGAACACGACAGTTGTAATCCCTAAACATCCATAAACCATAAAGTATGCAATATTTGACACAATTTCCTTCGCTCCATACTCATCGTCGGTGAATTATCAAAGCTAATGGGATACCAACAGCAAAAATATTAACCTCAAACTATTTAACCCTTAAATAATTTCCATTTCCTCCTTTACACTCTCCTCCAAGGGGTTATCCTCATACAGACAGAACATGAACCATACACGAGTACGAATTACAAATCCACCCACGAAAAAATAGAAGCAAAAAAAAACCTAGGAATTTACTTCATCTTCGTGTAATGTTTAGTACTAATGAAAACGCAATGAAGGGTTAACCACCCCCCCAAAAAAAGCAGAAAAAAAAAAATCGGAATAGATTACCGTAAAAACAACGCGGTGCGGCTACAATATGACAAATTTGTAAATTATTGCGATATGAATACGAGGTCGAAAAACAAATTACCATTACCATTACCATTATTGTGGCAAGAAAAAAAAAGAAAAAAGAAAATAGTTGTTACCAATCACACCCCTGCATGTTTTTTTCGTTAGAGGGAGGCAAAGCTAAAGCTAAAGACGACACAAGCCATAAAAAGGGTTGGCTTTGAATGCTGGCTACACGGTTAGCTACCTTAACGCAATCTGCATGTACAATAATAACAATAGTAAGACATTCCAGAATTACTATTGAATGTTATAATCGCGTGTTGGAGGACTGTTAACAGCACCTTTTCAGTAGCTATTCTTACAACACACACAAATACACTAGGGGTGAAGAAAAAGGAGCACCATCTTCCTTGTGAGGTGCAGAATGATCGAAGAAAACGACAACTAAAACCAAAAAGTATATAATGACATGTAGATCTGCTATAAATCACATTAAGACAAATATATATATAAACTGAAATGCATATGGAATATATGGAGTTTGGGGAGGACATCAGGGTGTATTGTTATTATTGTTATTGGTATTTGAAATTCTCGAAATGTTTTGGGTGTGTGTTTTGAATATACAAAAAGATTACACATCTATCGAATGTGGGAGTGTGCTTCAATATCGCCAAAAAGGACATAAAATAAAATCTATAAAAACTAAATATGCAGGTATGGATACTATTAAGAATGATGATGATGAATGTTTGGTAAGTTATCCCATCCCTTTTTAAAAGGGCGGCCCACACCCAGGCAATGGCTCCTGTGCTGGAAGGGTTACAATTAAAATCATAGAGCACAGCAACCCCTATTAAATTTTTATTGATATCAGTTTTTTTGAGGTTGGAGCGTCATTGTTCTTAGAAAGGGCATCCTGTAAAGCGAAGGATGGTCTAAGTCACAAGCTCGCCATCAATTATCAATCAAAGGTGGACAGAGATTGAGAAATTCTTTGAATGGCTACTCTCTATAAGAACAAGAAACACTCTTAGACAAATTTGAAGTTCTAGAAGTGAATGCTTTCAAGTATAAAGTAAACTAAAAGCTAAATGCAACAGGTCATTAGAATATCCGGCAGAGATGGGCCATTCAGTTCCTTCTCAACCATCTATCACAGCAGGGAAGACTAAAAAGGTGCTCATCTTGCAATTCAGTGCAAAAAACACAGACTGCTCCACCAGAAAAACACAGGGTCGGGTGTCTTCTCCAAATTAAAATGCCTACCGGAATACAGCAAGTCTTCTAAGCGGAGCACTTGGCGTTCGCTCGTGAGTCTGTGCCATGGGCCATGCCACAAAAAAGGAAATATTTAAAAAAAAAAGTCAAATGCAGTTGAGGGTCACAGCAAAAGGTATCGCTCTGTTGGATCCTTGGACTTGAAGGTAGTTAAGGTAACAAAAAAAGCCTACAAAAAGCCCTGCGAACTTGGGCCATAAAAGAGGCAAACTACAGATTGAGTTCAATGGAAACTTGTGCCACCGGAAGGCCGTTCTCTGATGAGGCTAAGACCAAAAGAACTAGGGAGTCTTGGTTGGTTGGTTGGTTGAAACCGGCCCTCGGTGAGGATGCACTTAGACCAGGAATAGGTCCATTGTGCTGCTGATGTGAAAGGTGGGTGGGTCGCCCTCTTACTCTGTGAACCATTTACTCCTTCGTATAAAGGAGCCAATCTTAGCCGTACAGGCATTGTTGAGATCACTTAGATCGTTGCTACCGATGGTTGGCCTCTCTCACCGCTCACAGCAGTACAGCTGTAGGAAGATACCCGTTTACGCTGAAGCAATAAACCTGAGGCTTAACCTCGTTCGTGACTTATTCACTGCAAGGCTTTAAGGACCCTGTCAATAAAAAATCGCCCAATGAAAATTGCTAGAAGGGGATTTGCAATTGGTTTAGAGAGATTAACAATTCGTTCGAATTCGCTCTGCCGAATCAAATATTTTGTATGATGCATTCCACTTAATTATTATGAAACAAAAACCTTCGCAAGAAGAACTAGAAAACTTGCAGCCCGTTTAACGCCTGAATGCAAACTTACTCAACTTCAAAACCAAATTGAATTGAAAACTTAAAATTCTTCTGATGTAATTTCATACTTCAATTGACATGCACTTCTCCAATCGCAGCCAAAGCATTATCGTCCTTCAGTTCAGTCCTATCGTCATCGTCAAGCTGGAAGAAAAAAAAAAAAACTAGAAAACTGGACAAAGCGCGTTCGTCGTCTTCCTTTGAAATTCACAAAATTTTGCACTCGTCTGCACTTTCACATCTCTCGAAGGATTTCCATGATGCGAACCCAAGAATCCTTTGTATTTAATTTCATTAATTATGCACATATAAGTCCCTGAAAGATGTGTATATGAACACATCGAACACACAGGACTAACAACGCAGATTTATCGAAAGAAGATATGCGAACGAAATGTCTAGCAGTAGTAGTAGGTCTTGCATAAGGACACACAAACACATTTATACAATGTGCACTTAATAGAATAGTTTATAACTAAAAAGGCATTTACGGTCCTTGGTCTTTCTCCTTTTTTGTATGATGGTTTTCCGAAAATGGTTCACAGATAGATCCTTTAGAGAATATCGCCCCCTCTACCTCGAGTCCGAACCGAACTCGATGTTCATAGTTCGTTGCAAAATAATAATAATCAAGGATAAAATTGCGATGTCTAAAGATAGTCGTTGTCCCCTAGATCCACTCTGCTGCTCTTCATCATTTCTTCGTCCTGCTTTGTTTGAAATGCATCCAAATTTCATTATTTTAAAATGGATCTGTGCATCTGTAAGGAGCGAGGAAGAACAAGCCTGGGACTCTTTGCTATACACACCCGTCTAGGAGATAATCTATGTTCATCCTTCGTTTTAGATTATTTATGTAAGCTAAATGAAGTGGTTGAACATCATCGTTTTAGATTTATAGAAATGAGAAATGCCTCCTTCTTTGCCTCCTAGCTTGGTTGTTGTCGTTTTATATTTGCATGTGTGTGCGAGTGTAAATTTGATGGGGCTGCTAGGATTAATAGGGGGGCTTCAGAGTTTAAGAAATGTGTTTGCTCGTTTAATTAGATTAGATTCGCTGAGGTGTATACTCGTATTTGGTATTCAAAAGACTATTGAAATATTTAAGGATCTGTCTTGCTTTTTTTTTATTCTTTCGTTAATGAGAGGTCATTCTATTTGCAATCTATTGCAGTGGGCTTAAAGTACTCCAAGGACATTGATAGAAAAATTTTGCAGGACAGTTTTTGTGGAGATTATTTTCTTCGAATTTTAAGATTGAAAACTTAATTGTTAGAGACAGAGAGATTCTTTAAGAATCCAAAGCGATAATAGCCTAAACAATTTCGATTAACTAATTAGCTCTATCAACTGAGCAAAAATTTGATGCTGTGACAGCGACTGTGACAGTTTGTTGTAGTTGCTAACTCGAGTCTCGAGTCAATAATTGTTTATTTTAGAACACATTTAGTACATTTACATTCAACCATTATTTGGTGTAACAATGAGCACGTTCCCGACAATTCGTATCTAAATCCACAGGGTTGACAGATTTTGTCCTAGAGGCCGCTAGATTCGTTAGCGATGAATCTGTCATTCCGGTGCAAAATTACATAGGCAGCTAGATAGGCGAAGTATTGGGAACGCGCTCAATAAAATTTACTACGTTAGTGTCATTGTTTTGCACTCTAACAGACAAACCTAATAGGCTAAGGTTTCCAAACTTTTCCAAATTCTATATTTGCCACAGTTTATTCCCTGCGATTCCTTTATGAAGGGTGAATTCGTTTGCATACATACATCTTGTTCGAAATATGCAAAGCGAAATGTTCCAAAATGCAAACTACTAAGTATATTGTCCCAAAATGTTCTAGATTCTGTTTTTTTTTCGCGTCAAATTAGACACATCTGAGCAGATCTGACAGTTAAATTAAGCAATTCATTTGCTTTTAACATTTCAGAATGGTCTTGCATTTCTTTAACAGGAATTTTGCTTTGCAAAACTTGCCATCACACACACTTTCACAGTTTTCTTAGGCAGTATTTGTGGCAATTATTGACTGCAAAATGACTGACAATGCTTAATTTCCATTGAAATGGCTGAATAGCTGAATTTAAGTTTAGCTCGTTCAGTGACGTCTGATATTTGACAATTTAAATCGTTCTTTCAATACCCGTTGCAACTTCAATTGCCATTACCAAAAAGAGCTGTGCAATCTGACGCGTAATATGAAGAGTGTTGGACAGAAAATATAAATATATCCACCATGCCAACAGTGAACAGCGAACTGCGCTCCGTATTGCTTTCCCATCCACCATATTCTTCAAATTTAATTCCTTTGGGGTATTTTCTGCTTACAAATATGAAGAAATGGCTTCAAAGTAAGAGATTTGCATCAAATTAAGAGGTTATAATCGCAATAAATGCCTATTTGACAGAGTTTGACATATCGCATGACTCGGATGGCTTTAAAACGTTGGTGCATTTCTGGGGCTAAATGTGGCGAAAAAAAAGAGTTTCTCTCGAATGTTTTCTACATTATTGTATAGAACTATTGAACGTCTCTCTGATCTACTACTTAACTGTCAAACTAATTTGAGTGTTGAGATGAAAGTAATAGAATACCATTGTTTTCCTAATAGAGATTGTTAAAGAAACTAGACAAATCTATGTGCCTTTGATGTTTTTAAGTAAGCTTAACTTAAGCATAAGACACACTTATCAAAACAGTTTGTCGTAAACGCACGAAATGACAGAGCCATTCTTTGAAATATGTATTTCGACTTCATTGTTCTATTGTTTCTACGTTGGCAAAAGTGCAAAGGGGTTAAGAGACGTCTTCAAAATATTTCACAATAAAACACGCGGGAGTGGCCCATCTATGTTATGCATATCCTTGGTCTATTTCTCCCGGGCAGTGCCGTCTTTTTCATCTAAAACTTCAGATTAATCTAATAGAAAAACTTACAATTTCAGAAATAGGTAGCTCCTGCAAATCAAATTCAATATTCAAATGCGTGCATCGTCCCTTTTTTAGGAGCGAGCTTCAAAACCCAAAAATGGACTACAACCATACCATTTTCGATTTCAATATTCGAATAATAAAAACATTTATTCCCAAACCTACCCCCACCGCCGCCAGAATACCCAATATACAAAACGTAACGATTACGAGCAACTATAAGGAGGCATTAAACACACCCTTAAAATCTACATAATGTATTTATTTTTGGTTATTGGCAAATGGGGGCAGGAAATATTGGGAATAACATGTCGATTTGCGTTCTCGACCCGCATTAGTTTTAGATCCTCGTACAATGTATCATAAACACACACACACATAGACTCATACTTAAGTCAAAGCCATTCTGCATGCAATTTCAATACGTTTTTTTCTATTTTTTTTATTAATAAAGAAACACGATGGAATTTCATTGAAAAAGAAGAAGGTAGAACAATAATACTATGACTAGCCCTCGAAGGACCTCTTTTTTTTGTTTTGTTTTGTTGTCGTTGTTGAATGTACGCATTAAAATTACGTGCCCCGTTGCTTTTGCTATAGGAGATAATAGGACACCGAAGCAATCCTAGCACACCTAGTTTTTCACTCATCCCTTTGCCAAGAAGGAATAATCAAAATCGAAAATGATTATGTTCGATAGTATCTATTAGAATGTATGAGTGTGCGGCGAAGGGGGGAGGCGTAAGTGCCAACTCATTTATTCACTTTGAATTTTTGGGGATATTTTTTTTTTTTTTTTTTCTTTCGAGAAATTAGTTCATAGTCCAGTTTTGCACACCCAAAAACATTGAATAGAAATCGATTTGATTAAGAAAATATAATTTAATTAGCAGAGAGTCCTTGCGTGCGTGTATGGTGTGTGTGTGTGGGTTGGGGGCAAAGGATGATGATGATGATGATCCAATGGAAGTGTATCGAACGGCAATAAATGGATACGTTATGACCATAATAATCATAAATCAATTTTGCAATATTTTCACGTAGATTAGGCTGATGGCTCAAATAGTATGGTTTGACGAATTAGTTTTTGACAGGAAAATGCCAATTTTAAGGAGTTGTTCCATCGGTCATCCATCTAGAGACTCTTTAAATCAAAGGTATTACCAGGTTCAGAAGATATTAAATAATTTTCAGCCCAGAGTACGACAAGAATAAAGCGAACAGCTCCCGTGAGGCTTGGAAACAATCGGCAGCTCACTGGACGTCACCGCACTAGGCCATTGGCCGAATTCCAAACACCACCTAACGAATCTAGCGGCCTCTAGGACAAAATCTGTCATCCCGGTGCAAAAGTATTCTAGCAGCTTGTTTAGCGAGGTTACGGAACTCGGCCACTGGTATATCGAAGGGGCATTTGGCTACGGGGTTTTAAGCCGGGTGTTCGATAGAAATGTGCCACGAAATAGACTGTAGCTGGCTCAAGAAGGAAATACGCTAATTTGCACCAGAAACTCCAGTATCAAAGTACTGAAAAGCAACAAGGTGATAGGACTTGGTGGTATACTCGCTCTAGGATCCACGCTCTGTATCCTCCTGCGTCGACCACTCTCCGAATCATTACTAAGAAGTGAGTTCAATATCGGTTGTTACTTCACCTGCTGTTCTTTGATTCTGAAAAAAAGCATTTGATAGTGACAAATTGATAATGACAGCCAATTTGACAGATAGAGCTTCAGCAATATGGCCGCAATAACCTGTCAAAGTTCTGAAATCCCAATTGGAAAACCTTCTACAATAGCAATAACCAGGAATATCTTTAATGAACCAATGTGTTACGTTTAGGAAAGGGGAAGGCTGTGGAGAACTAGAATATCAAGGTAAAGTTTGTGCAAGGCTCGACTCGACTGCTGTAAACCCATTCTTTTATAGGATAGTGGACAGAGCTTGCATCTTTGGGCTGAAAATCAACCCTCCAAAATCAAAAATCGTCAACTTGCGCCGACTTCATCAGCTCATATTATTAATGGGCAAAAGGATGAGAAAGTAGACCAGGAACCAACGGACAAAGCTATCCAGCTATGGATTGGATTGGATGGATTGGTCATAAATTCTACGAAGGTTACAGGTTACAGGGTTACAGCAGCGATCCGAGAAGCATTTTTTCGCAGAACAGCTAATTGGTGAAAGCTGTGACACATTTCCAAACCAACATACAAAATGGCGTGTAGGCCGTACAGTGACAGTTTGATGATTAGTAAAAGAGTGCGTTCACAAGTTAAATTTAAAATTGTCAAGTCCCTTTACAAGCGAACTGTGAAGCCATAGTTAATGTGGATTTGTGCAACATTTACACACTACTCGCAAATCTCATGAAAAGTTCTTGCGTTGAATCGCTTAAAAAAGTGTTCAGAAGAGTTTGTGTGCGAGAAGCTTTGCGAGATGGTTGCGAGAAGCATGTAAAACCTCACCGAGTATAGCCTTTCAGTTCGCACCTACAGAAGAATATGTACATCGCATCGCACTGTTTTATCGCAACGCACTGCTTTATCGAATTACTGTACGCGCAGCCTAAGGGTTTTTGTAGTAGATTAAGTGTAGGCACGTTTTTACAATTTTTAGAAACGATGTCTTGACTGCTTCTCTGTTGGAATGGGAACTAGTAATAATTATTTCTAGTTTCCCAATTCTTTTTAATTGAAAACTACACATTTAACAACACCCATTCGACTAGGTTTTTCAACCCTGTTCAAGTGGGTGCGGGAAGATTACAGATTGAAGGTTACAAATCACATCGAGTGGTGCGAGTTATAACATTAATGACAGCACAAGGGTTGCTTTTGAAGTACGATTTTAACTAAATTACATGTGATGGATTGCGATCACTTAAGCGAGGCGACTACCAAAAGGAGTGGTTACTTTAGGCGACTCCCCCATTCGATATGAAACCAGGAAACCCAACAAAGAAAAAACAGTCATAAAATCTGTTTTCCTCTCTGCCATAACATGTATTGTAATTATAATGTAAAACAATAAAATGTACTCGGCAATAATTTATGTTTCACTGATTTCGAATAGAACTTGCACACAGAGCGTAGAGCGAGAGTAGACACATGAAATAGTGTGCCAAAGCAAAACTGCAATAAAACAGAGGCAGAAACAAAAAAAAGAACAAGAAAAACAAGTGAAGTAATATAAAATCCAAAAATTTGTCGGTATATGTGTGCGCCAGAGAGAGTGTACTGGAAACATAATAAAGATCCTTCGAAATCGTTAAAACTTTTGCCGTAAATCTTTTTTCTATACATGCCAAAATAATACTACAAAACACTGTACTGAGCGAGCCAAAGCGTGTTGCGGGGGGGTGGTTTCGAACAATCAGACCAGGGTTAGTAGTTAGGTATAGGACCCGGCGTTAAAACGCAAAACACAAAAACGAAGGAAACTATTAAATTTTCGATGAATTTAATGGCATGGTGTATAGTGGCGTTAACAGGGTATTTTCGGCCGGCACGAGGGGCTAGCTGGATAGATTCCATTTCTACTACTACCCTCCACCTCCGCCTCCTTGTGAGTGCAGACAAAGGCGGCGGGTGGGTTAAATAAACCGCGCGGCAAAGGGACGAATTAAAACAAACCATTATGAGACGACGACTATGGATGGATGGGTTCAGGGTGTTTTGTATGTGTGTTTTTGGGTAAACTTTATCAGCAAGCAATAAAATGTACTTATTCAAATGTACATATATATAGATACATAAACATTCGCTGATATATTACTTCGGCCTACAAAACCCGAGAGAGAGAGAGATAGTACGAAATGGATTCAAACTATTTTGCGATTCTGATATCTTGATGTGACATAACAGAACAGAACAACACACATATCATGGTAAGGGGAACGACATTCTCTAAAAGAATATGGTCAATCGGTCAGTCAATTTCCGTTTCAGATCAATTTATTTGATGTCTCCTTGAGACCAAAGCGCGACCAACTGTCGTTAAATATGAAAAATTACAAAAACGACAAGCAGTCAGCGAAAATGTCAACAAATTAAATCAAAGAACTATAAAAGAGTACTGGTTGTTTGGGGGCAGAGAGCTGGGCAATCTTTGGGTCATAAAAACTTTAGGATTAGATTGTATGTCCATCAAGAGGGACACAGAAATTCCAATTTTAAGATGGATGAGGGATATGCGATGAGTTTTATTTTTTTTCTGATGTTTTACAACATATGTATTTACGAAAATAATGAAGCAACCAATGTGACGCGCATCTTTAAATTAACGATAAGGATGAGATATACTTCAAATTGATGAAACAGAGTCGAATTGATTATTGAATGAATTGTGAAGTAATAAAGGAATTTTCTGAAGGATCTGCGATTTAGATTTGTGTTGTCAGCAAATAGTGGCTGCGACATCAGTTTTGGCTGAAAATTAAACTGATGTGTTGCCCTAATAGAGAAATATATTCGAGAGTTTAGGAAACACAAAAGCAAAAAGACGCCTTTAATCAAGTATCGCCTTAAGAGTGTTTTTGCTAAGCGATTTTATCGAACAAACCCAAACGTCAAACTCAGTGTTTTCCCCAACACTTCGTGAATCTACTACTTTTGCATTGAGATGACAGATTTTTCGCTAACTAATCTAGCACACAAGAAGAGTAGGCAGCGCCTCACTTGCCTAATATTTCTGAGTGGCTCGTCTAATTTTCCGACTTTTACGGATAAGTACTTTTGCAATCGAGCCGTTTCATCTTCTAGTGGATTTTAGCAGTTCAACGAATTCCTGGCATGGGAACGCGGTTGTTCTATCAAACAAACCCAAACGTCAAACAGTGAGGCATGTTTGTTGTCAATGAATACTGTATTCTTTGTTGAATTAAGAGGAATTACGGCACTGTAGTCCAACGCACTAACCACGACACCCACTCCAAAGCTGCTAGTCCTCCAAGATGTAGCAGACTGACGAGCTATGTGCCTCGAAGTTTTGAGAGGATCACGTTGGAGGTACCACAGTTCTATGGACAAGTTGTCTAAAGGAACTAGGGTTTATCTTATTGTACTGAACCTTAAGCAGTGTTTGCATCAGACAGCTTAGAAGTAGCGCAATGTCATCAAAGCCTCAGTGTCTCACAGGGTGTCTCTCAAACACAACTGCTGTTGACACTGTAGCATCTAGGAGTTGACACAGTAGCACTTTTCCTTTGTAACCTCTAAAAACTCTTGAAGACCAGAAAGTAAAGCCTGTGCAGGTGAAAATCATATTCTCTATGGAAATAGTCACTTAAAAGCATAACAAGCAAAGAAAAGAAAGAATATTATTCAAAGGATAAGAGTTAACACGCAAACGAGTTGAGCTTACTTTGTTTTAAAATCGAGGATGTTCGTGGCTCTGCATTCATTATTTTATGCATACACATGTTTGGTGGTGTTCATTGAATACTTAAAACGAAAAATTCCTTTCCAATTATCCCGCCTTTTCGTTCTTATAAACACAGCTTACCGGCTTGCCAATTGGGCCAACCTCTAACATAGTTTACCACTCCACCACTCACATGTCCTGATAAATTTCAGCTGCATATTCAGAGTACCCATAAATATTTAAAAACCAATAACTTTGTCATAAAAAGCAAACTTTAGATCCTTTCAGTTTTTTTAAAAAAAAGAAGAAAACAAAAGTTTTTTAATTCAATAATAAACCCCAAAGGAAAATTCATATGATATTAACTTTTGCATTTTAATCGACAGCTTGACTCCGTCAAAATTGATTTTTATCCTTCAAATTGTGCGAACGGTAGCTAGTCCTTTGTATTCGTGTGTGCGGTGCACATGTTCCCCCGCATTATTAATCCATTTCACATATGTCATCCTGAACGTATGTTTCCACACCACCCCATCCTCCTCCACTCGTATCTCGTCCAACTGACCAAAGATACAATTTCCCGAATGCGAATACAAAAAGGATGTGTGTACCAAAAGACAAAAAAATACAACCGATGGTAGGAAAAGCTGACCTGAGGAAAGTTTTCGATGCGCGTGTGTTTACTTCCATTCTCTATTTTAGATTTTTCATTTCTTTTCCTTTTTTTCCCATTCACTCTTAACTTTGCGAAAGAAAAAAAAAAAAGACAAACTTTGCAAACATTACTCTTGTCTGTTGCTGTGTAGGTCCTTTAAAATACAAAAAAAAAAAAAGAAAAACTGTATTTCTGGGCAAATTCTTTGATTCTATCTAAAGTGAAAGGACACATGGAGAAAGAAACAAAAAAAAAAAAAAAAGGTTGAAACAAACTTAAGGACACTCTCACATGCGGGCGATGCTGTGCTGCTGTCCCCCACATCTACTTCAATTCTTTTCTGATAGGTGGGAGGATAAAAGTTGACGTTGGGAGGACACATCATTCTTCTTCCGATCTTCCTTTGCTCTAACATATGAAATGAGAAAAGTTTATGTCCTGTTTTTCTTTTCTTCTAAGTTTTTTATCCTTAAGTTGGTGTCGTCCTCTTAAATCCTTTTTTTTCTTTTATTTTTTATTTTAAGTTTCAAAATCGAAATGTTTTTTTGTAGCCCACCTTAAAAATTGTAGCCAACAAGAGCAAAGGCAAAAAAGGAAAATACGAATGCCGTACATAACAGTTTATGAGCAAACGAAGGAAAAAAAAAGGAAACAGTTTTTTTACAACACTTCAATGATGTGTTTGCTGACGCTTTTATTGGTTCTTGCCAAGGATCTTAAAAAATGTACCAAAAAAAAAAAAGAAGGAAGACACATAGATATATTTTGGTGTTTCTCTATTCAACTCTTACATCCACTTTGAAGAAAATTGCGAGGAACACAAAGAATAAGGACAACAGAGAGGAGAAATAATGGAAAAAACGTCTTTGCTTGGTCAGTATCAGTCGGCTGGCGAAGCGGTTTTTCTTTTTGTTCGTGTATATACAGTGAGCGACATTTTTGTTGAATCATTGCATCGACAAAATTTAATTTACGAAAGTGGATTTCTAATTTCTGGTGACCCTGATTCCACTGAACCTTCTCTAGAAGTCACACAAAGTTTTGCTACTCGATCGTCAACTGGTACGCCATTTTCAAGGCCAGTAGGCTAGCAAGTAATTTGACAGCACTTGTCACATTGTACAAATGAATCGTGGGACAAATTTAATATGCAGAGACAAAACTGCGAAATTTTGAAGAAAAAGGGAATTATTTTTCAACTGACTGAAGATTTCGTTGCAGCGAGTAACTTTTTTACGAAAAGCTGTTCGCGTACTATGAATTTTAGTGCAAGAAATTTCTGTGGGGTGGTTTATGAAAACTGTCAAAGCTGTCAAGCTAGTGTATTTTCAACTTTTTCTTGTTCAACCCGTTCGAATATTTTTTCGTTATTTTAGCTTTTCTGAGAGAATTTCACCTCTAATCTTCGAAATTTTGCAATTACGAATTTTAGTGCAAAAAGTACGCGAACGGAGCTAAGAAATATAGAAATATAGATAAAAGATGTGAGCTATTGGCTTATCAGAACTTACTCCACCGAAAGAAACAAATCCTTTTTGCAATAGGCGTGGCAGAAGGAAATTATCAGCTGGCTGCTTTCTAAATTTCACTCACTGTCAGCGGACATCTTGACGTTGACGCTTTTGAGCAGAAAAAACAGTTCCATAAAATTAGTGGAATGCTATGACAGTCTTTCGTTATTGTGGGCTTTCTGTTCGAACTCAATGGATAAAAATGTCGAAAGAAAGTCTACTACATTCGTCATTAGCTAAATATGACGGTGCAATGACGGACGTTTTACTCACAAAAGGTCAGAAGTTTTTAATGACTGTCAGTCAGAGGATTAATTATTCAACATGAAAGGAGATTTGGCGGACAAGGAGGATAAAAAAAAAACTGCTGTACATGAGGTATAAAGCCTAAAGTACTGATGACAGTACATTTGACGTAATGTTCCAATTTGATTAAGAATGTAGTGTGATGTGTTATGTCTTTTAAATAAAATTGAAAACACATTTTCCCTTTGATAGATAACGAATACTATTAAAACAATGTCTGATGCAAATCCTTAAGAAATTGCTTTAACAATTTGCCAAAACAAAAACATGTTCACATCTATACAAAGTGACTATATAAAATCGTCAATCACTGTATATCTAAACGAGAGTACCATCTTCGACTTTACATACAATTGCAATGGGCGAATAAATTTCAAATGATTCAATAGGAAGACAGATAGTATTAGGTATACTCGCCAAACAGCCTCCTAACACACACACACACACACAGATACAAACACTTTACCTCTCTTCTACCTTCGCTCATCCGCTCATAGATGCTCCATAAGTGTTGGGTTAGGACACTATAAGTTGATTTAATGTGCCGGTATACCCTTCATCCCTGCCAGGCTTTCCTCTGTTCCCCATCACAACTGTAATGTCCGTCGAGCACAATTACATATGGACATATTATTATCCTTGAAGGAGGAAGGCACACAGAAGATGAAGAAAAAAACTCAAACTTGGAAGGGATTTTCTTCCGAGATATCCTCATATAAGGATACTTCTGCGTGATGCACGAGTAGTGTTTTGTATGTATGTATTCTTCTTTTGATTTAACCCCTCTTTATACTTGGCCATAACTCATCCATCAATTTTCACTTGCCCTACACACATACAATCTATCGCCTTTCGTCCTTCTTTCTCTCTTTACTAATTCTTTACGCACCCACAGCACAGCACAGCACAGGCACACATATCCTACATACGAATATGTACATATGTCGTGCAATGTTAGAGAGAATTATTGGCCCTATGGCTAGTCATAGGCATTTTCCGATTTTACCGAAAGTACTAAGCATTTTCACTATCCATTTTGGGTGGGTGGGCTGTGATGTGCGTTTGTGAAGGACATGTTGCGGGGTGGAAGGGTGAAGCTCTCATCGTATATCAAAACACCAAAAAGGATATGGATCTAACTCCTTGTACATGTACACATGTGTGTGTGTTCTGTGAAGAGAATATAAAAAAGGTGGATTTTCCGGCACAACTCATAAGGGTGGCTGTGTGTGTGTGTGTGTGTGTAAGTGTATGGAAGGACGAGGCATACAGCGTACTTGCTGCAAAGAGGGTGCAAAAATAAATAGAAGATCTATTCCTCTGTTTAAAAGTTCCGTTCCAAAGATGGATGATGGGTGGTGGTGGTGGTGGTGTTGGGGGCCGGTGGCCGGGCGCCTCTTGGGGTGACCAACGACCCGGACTCTGTGTGTGGTGGGAATTCTCTTGAGTGTATGTGTGCATGTATGTGTGGGTGGATTTAAGGTAGGCAGAGCAAATGTGTGTACTGTGGTTGGAGTTGGTTACTTGCCAAAACTTTGAATTGAAAGTGTTCCGAAGTTGGGGGCACCGGGATGTTGTGTATGAAAGTTTTCGTTTTTGTGTTTCTGCTTTTTTGTTTTGGGCCTAGTCGTTGTTGTTTTGTTTTTGTATTTTTGGACGCTCGCTCTCTCTCATATGTTAGTGAATGGGCCAAAAAGGCTTAGACTCTACACACACGACTTGCTCTAACGAACAAAACAAAGACTAAAACTATATACGACTGAAGTGGAAGAAGAAGCATGTCATCCCACCACCAATGTGTGCAGGTTGGGTGAATGGAAAGGAGGCTGTCAGTTTGGGGTCGAGGGGGTTGTTCGAGGTGGCTGGATAAAACAGTGAAAAGCAATAAATCAATACGGATGGTCCGTATACGTAATGGATTTATGTGAAGGTTATTTAGAAGGATATCTTTTGCACAGTACTATTTTGAAAACTAATGTGCTCTGGTGTATATCTGAGAGAGAGAGGGTGGGTGGTCGGCCTGGCCTGGCCTGTCCTTTCGGTCGGTATGAGGTATTGTGTGTCTGTGTGCAATTGAGAATCAGTACGAGTAAACGAGCTTTGTATTATAATAAGTTTCGAGTGTTTGGGCATCGTACGTGCCCAAAGAGATATGCTTAGTTCTATAGGCTGTTTTGGGAGGGTGGGAGGATGGTGTAAGTATATTTGATGACGACGACGACGACGGGGCTATATGGGGTATTACGGTATTGTAAGTTATTTGAGTATGTAAACATGGTTGGAATGGAGTTTGTTGTGAGTTTTTTTTTCTTTCCTTTTTTTTTGCATTTGATGAATAGCTATAAATTAAATTGGAATATGTAAGGCAGTATGCCTTAGGTGGTTGGGGGTAGGTACATACACATATCTGAAAGGACACATCTATGACGAATGGTAGAACACTATTCTAAGTGGGTGTTTATGGATTTGTCTTTTGAAAATTTCCAAAAAGGAATGTGGCCCAAGAGTGTACTTGGAATACATACACACATGCTCGACATGTACTCAACAATGGACCGAGCATCTTATAGAAATTTTCTTATAAGTTATCGAATTCAATAATATAAAATAGTTTTTCATTCGAGACAGAGGATCTTTTATGTTTGTAGGGCAACAAGAGTAGTCTAATAATGCTATGAAACTACTTGAGCATTATTTCGATACAGGCAATGCAGTTCCCTTGTTGAGGGACACAAGAAGGCAATCTTCTTCTGAACAAGAGATGTACACATATGCAAAACAAATTTAAGTGCACTGCAGGGAAATGTCCCTGTATCTAATGCAAGGAATGTCTGTCATAAGCTGGGACAATCATTTTGAGATATAAAATCACCTGATTGACGTCAAAGAACTTCAAAATTTGCAATAGAATTCAGATTTTGACTTGTTCTTTCAGAGGTTATACCGTATTTTGTGGACAAATTGTGTGACACTAACTGCTGTCAAAGTGACGCCTAATACTAAGACTGTAACGAATGAAAACAAAGCCTTTAATAATAAACTCATTCTGACGTCTTTGAAATGTCACTTTGAATGTTTGAGAGCTGTCAAATTAGGTAACTATTTGTCCAGAATATAGGTCCGTTCGGGAACTTTTCTAAAAGAGAAATGAATAACGTCAAATCCCATAAATCGAGAGAGAATCCCCTCAGTTTCAGAAATAGTACCCGTACGCTTTTCGTACTAAAACCTGAGAAACGTCAATACGAGGTAGTTGTCAAACAAACCTACAAAAAAAAAAAAAAAACAGCTGTTTTGTAGTTATGGAGAAGGCAAACTATCAGATCTAGCAAAACAGTGGACTCCGCCAAGGGTACGCTTTGTCACTCCTATTTTTTATAGTGTGCATGGATTGGATGTTACAGAGCAGTAGTACCAAAGAGGGCTTTGATGTGTAAGCCTTGGATTAGTCATTGGCATTTGGCTGAAGATTTGGTAATCCTTGGAAACTCTCAAATCAAACTTCAATGCGCACTTGACAGATTTGTAGCCATGTTTGGTAATGGTTGTAACGCTTGTTAAGTGAACTCTGTAATTAAGTGGAGTTCCAAAGAAACAAGTAGAGGACAAGTGTTGGAAGGAGTAAGGCTGAGCTAGTGCTCGTCAAGTTGGATCAGCAAACTTTATGTCAAGTCTAAGTTCTCTGTCTTGTTCCTACTCTCTCCTGTGATCACTAAGTTTAGATACTACCCGAAATAATAGGACATTGGGCCGAAATGAGACGGTGTTGGAGGAAAAACTCTTAGCGATCGAGTGAGAACCAGTATTGAGCAGTTAATTCTATGCATGCCTTCCAATCGGATTGCAAGAGGCATCAAGCAAGCAGTGGCAGCTAAACATCCCCTTCACAGTCCTAGAAACAGATAATTGGTTTAAATCTGCCATATATCCTGGTCTCTTTTGAGAATAGCCGCTGATGAGTTTGAATCGGTGACAGAAGCTCGAGATAGATGGCAACTTCGCCTGAGCATCCTCCCCTTAAGATCTTCATGAAGTGGCTTCACTATTCTGATATTTTTCTGTCAAATTTATGACAGTTTACATTATAAGATGGCGGAAAAGAAAATTATCTGTCACTTCATTCTCATTACAATTGATCTCTGGCTAAGCTAGGTTGTGTCATCCGATTACAAAAGTAGCAAACCTCGGGTTGCTCCACAAACAACGAACAGATCATGTACCAGCATAAAGGATTACATATACAACTAACAAAAGATCCCACTGCATTCTACTAATCTCCTGCATCAGGCACCGTCTAATAGTATAAGATCCAATCTAGTGCATCCATCCCCTTCCCCAAAATCGCTGATAGTGCTGTCCTTTCGTAAAAAAACAGAAGAGTATTCTCTTTCTCATTTCTCTTTGCTCCTGCAAACCGAAGGCTTACATAAATCCCTCACTTACCTTAACCCGAAAAAAAAGCCTGACGACACCTTTTCCCTGTCACTTGCGGTCATGTGTAAAAACGAGCATTTCATGCAAAATCTATTCCCTCCCTCCACACTGCTACTCATTCTTATTGTTTTCACATTACTCCCTATAAATCTACATATAAATTAGTTTATATACAAGATTCAGAAAAAAACTAGACATCCTGCAGTACTATATTTATATCCCAAGTCCCAAGTCCAAGCGATACTCTCTCTATCATGCAATAGAGACACAACACACAAAGACAAAAGAAAAAGGATAACTTTTACCGCATTCGCATTTCTCATCTGTTTCTGTGTCCTGCTTTTGGACTTATCAAGAGTCCTTCTTCTTACCCGTGCTTGGCCTCTCCTCATATCCCTATACATATGTATGTATGTATATTTTTTGGAAATCTCCAGCTCAATCCCTGGGATTATTTCAATGTATCGCCCATTGCCATCGCCACCACACCAACTAGGTGTAGATGTATAACAGGACCTACTCTCCTCTTTTGGATAATTTGAATTTCCATTTGTGCCATTTGTGTAGTAACTCTTAAAACTTTCCCTCTAACCAAAAAACTTATTATATACAAACACATACATACACGCAAAAGCAGCAGGCAATATTCGTATTGAATATCAAAAAGTTTTTCGAAACTATCCACCAAACCGACCGACGACGACCCTTCCTTTCGAAAAATTCGAATTGGATTGCCAAACCTTAAGAAGAACAAGAACCGGCAACTACGACAACCGATATGAGGAGAAGAATAAAAATAAAACAAAAGCAAAACAAAGAAAGAAAAAAACTAATAATTTGAATTGTGTGTTCGGTTATTCGCTCAGAGTGACATAGTGAAAGGGATTTTCCCGTAAAGGATACGTATCTCTCTTCTATATCCTTGCATACATAATAAATCTAACGCACAAGAGAAGACAGACGTATGTGTTCTGCTGCTACTGCTAGTCATACCTTTTCTCAAAAGCAGCAGCACCACACATAAAACCGAGAGAAAGAAACGGGGGGGATGGCGGATAGAAAGGACTCTTATTCTTCAATGCTATCCGCATAGTTATCCCTTTTAATGGATGAGTTATTGCCATACATACGTAAGTAGGTGTAATGTATAAATTTATTTCGATTCTTCCCTTCACTACACACACTCTCGAATCGGATCTAGTCCTATATTCCTGCTGCTGGTTGGATCCTTTTTGGCCATACCATCGTGTATTAAAAGGGGTCATCCGAATGACAGTGGGCGGTGGGATATGGCAAAGAAACATTTCAAATTCAGCAGCACAAAAAGGACTTTGGATTGTATAAACCTAACTAACCCCCCCAGTGTAATGCTAGTATTTAAAGTTTCTCTATTGCTTGGCCTGTGCATGGGGATAATTTGCACCCTATATATCGGTTTTGAAAACTAACCACCCACCTATTCTATTCTATTCTATTCAAAAACCCCCGATCAGATATTTCATACATAAAGCATATTATTATAAAAGGACATGCGATGCTTGTCGAAAGGTGTGTACTCTATACGAATGCCAAAGTGTCCCTCTTACTTCAATATTCCTCGCCGCCTCCATGGCCTAGATACAATTTATCGAATGCGCGGCAAATGGTGTATCCAACAAACTATCTCTAACTATCAAACAGGCAACCACCACCACCACCATTTGGCCGCACCAAAACAATAATTGAAGGATATTATATTGTTTGGTAAAGTGTCGGCCTATTTGCTGCTATTGCTGTCGATACTATACCTTGTTGTTGTTGTTGTTGTTGTTGCTGGTGTCCTTAAAATTTATGGCACAAATATCTGTATCTCTTGTTAGCGTCTGTCGACTATTTGGGCTTCAGTTTCGGAGAACGTCAGAAAAGTCTCGAAGCGAAAACGATTTGCCATGATGTATTTTACTGGGTGCTTCGTATAATGACCAAGGATAATATTTCAATATTTTTTGGTCATTCCCTGTGTGTAGTCATAAATTACGAAATGAAGTTTTATTCCTATTTTTGTTCCTCTTTTGCTTTAACCCCCCGCCGCCCCATTCAATCCAATTCAACATTTTCCGAAACCAAAACCACTACCGCGTTAATATCTATCTTTACACATGCAGATATCGGGCGGGCGGGCGCTCGGTAGTGTTGTTTGTATTGTTGTATGCTGCGTGTGTAGTTGTTTTTCGTCCTTTTGCACTTTGTTTTACCACCACAATTTCGATTTGTTAGGTATTGGGGTTTGATTGAGAGTTTTTGCAGAGGTTACTTTGTACATGGGCGAGTTTTTGGGGGGTTTTTGGTGAATGTATTGAAGGTTATGGGTCAAAAGTTGCATGGACGAGAGAGGGTGTGTAATGGGGGCGGCAAGGAAATTGTATCATTAGATAGACGAATTGCGTAAAGGAAAATGATCGAAGAGACAGGCACGAAAGAGAGAGTGCAAATTACCACATCTAACCGTACGCAAGAGGTATAGATAGGGGGGGAGGGTTCTATGGGTGTGCTATTCGCTGAAGGATGTGGTCAGTGGTTCTTTTTTTTCCCTCGTCCCTCTCCGCCTCCAACTGAGATATAGTTTCTTTAGATTTTGTAAAAGACTAGGAGTGGAAGAATAGTATCATGAAAGGATTTTAAGATCCATTTCTTTAATCAAAAAAGGGTGACCTAAAATCTAACTTCTAGCTGAACGAAGTTCTGGTGATGAGAACTTTTTGAACGGATTAACATTCGAATTGAAAAGTGTGTCATTTTTTCCCAAAAAGTATGGAGAATAAATCCAGCTGAATAAAATGAGACCAAGAACAAGAAAATCCACCAAATAGAAGGCGAGATATTAAAGTCGAAAGAAAATAAACATCATTCCGACTCATTAACTGAGTCGTTCATTTAGTCATTTAGTTCATTGACCTATGTATGCATCGATTGAGTATAAATATTCCACGAATTGAATGATGCTTGCAGTATGTAGCGTTTCAAGGTTGCGATGCCTCGATTGAGAAGATTCGACTCTTTTGAACTGTGTTGACTCACTGAAGAAAAAACATGGCATATTAATAGTACTTACACTTAAGCAAGATCAAACTGTGAGTTTCGATGTCAAATGAGACAGAAAATACTTCGAACTATTCACCATCAAAATGAGAATAAAATGTGGAAGAGAAATCAGTGTAAAATATGGTCTATGAAACCAATAAAATGGTCAGCTTATGCCAAAGCTGATTGTGAACTAATCTGAATCACTTTATGCCTTTATGGCCAAATCACCATGCCGCGTGCGTTGACAGGCTGTTCACTGACTTTACGGTAACTTCTGTTGCTGTACTCAGGCGCTGATATCGGCGATCAAAAGCGTTCGAAACGCCTGAGGTAGCATTTCGGATTGCACCTTAAGGGCCCGCTGTTTCTACTCAAAATGTTAAAGTGCGAACGCGAAATTTGCTTTCATGGGTTTGACTTTGGCGTGTCACTTTCTATCGAAGCCTCCCAGACATGACCAGGAATTTAAGGTACGAAAGAGCACCAAAGACTTTTGTGACTTTTTACTTGAATTTAGAGCTTTTTGATGAATAGTTATATCTGTCAATCCTCTCATTTAATTCGTCAGAAATGATGATCCATGGAAAATTTAACATCGACATCATTTAATCTGTATGATGGCAATTGGCCACTTGTCGGTAATGTGAATGAGTTACAAATGTGACAGCTACAAGACTCAACGGCTGACAGTGGAAGTCGGTAATTGTAATTGGTAATACAGTTCATCTGGTGAATTGAATGACACTGACTCATAATGAACGCTGATTCGAATGGGCGGTTGAAGTTGATCTCTAATTGAATGTCAGTCGTGATAGGACATAGCTACTATCGACTGATGATATATGTTACCTTTTGCGAGGGAAAGCAAGCAATCTCAGGTGGATTTCAGTCTAATGTTCCAAGGTCGAATAGAAACTCTTGTAAGTTTTTTTTAGATATCCTTTTATCATTCTGCTTTGCAGCCTAAAAAAAAGCCTCCTTAACACATTTCAACACCTTCAAGTGCCCATACATTCAGCGCGTTAAAAAAAATAAGAAAAACCCCACCACTACTCCACCCTTTTAATGTCCTTTCGCCCCCAGCTTACACCTTACACCCTTCGCATAAAGTGCTGTCAAAATAAAGAAAGGACCCCCCCCCCACGGTTCGCCTCCTTGTCTTGTGTTTATCTCTTGAGAATTCCTTTAAGCCTTTTGTCAATGTCCACCGAAACAACAATTTGATGTACATAGACAAATTGTTTTTATTTTTCTCTCCCTGAATTTGTTTTTTCTTTCTTTTTTCTACGACTCCTTCAAAGTCCTGTTTGGGTGAGTGAAAGTAACATATATTACTTTGAAGGCGAAAATAAAATTTATTCACACCATTTTCTTCCCAAGGTTCTTCTTCTTCTTTTACTTCTTTTTAGTCCTCCTCCAACCCATATACCATCGTCCGAGAGAAAAAAAAAACAAGAAAAACAACACACATTTTCAAATGCGAAATTCCAATTTCAAACTAAAAATAAGGACGAAAAAAAAAAAAACAGAAATGCGAAAGGAGAAAGCAAAAAAAAAAGTGTGTGTCCTAGTCCTCTCTTTTACTTCGAATCTGATGCCGGAAAAAGTGTGTGATCCAAAGTCCTTTTTCCGGCACTTAGATATGTGGAAAAGTTACCTACCATCCTCGAACCACACACACGCACAAAGTACTATTTTCGCAAGGAATATGAAGAAAAAACCAAGTAGAGGAAGAAATGAAAAGAAAGAAAAAAAAAAAAAAATAATTCAAATGTAAAAAAAGAAAGGACATTCTCTTCACATTAGAAACAGCTTGGCAATGGAAAAAGTTTTATCCCTTTTTTTTGTTGTTGTTGCTGTTCGAAGTTGGCTGCGTATATCCTGGAATGAAATGTGATGGCGAGTGTGCGATGGTAGGGAGGTAGGTAGGTGGAATAAGAATAAGGAACCACGCAATCTATTTGTTATCTATCACATCCGTCTTATTCAGAAGGATAGTCGCACTGGTTCTCCCTCTAGTTGTAGTGGTAGTGATATTGTGGGTGGTTTTTTGGGTGGCAGTACATATAACTGTGTATCTAGGACGAGCGGAAAAAACGTGCGTGCAAACCGGCAAATAGATGGATCTGTAGATATAGATTAATAGCATTTTAGGTACGTTTGAAGAAAGCACAAAAAAAAAACACGTTTCTTTTTGCCTTCGTCTTTTCCTTTGCAAGGACACACTCACATAGCGCACACACACGTTGCTGGTGGCCAGCAGTAAGCAGCAGCAGCACCAGCACCGGCAGATGGGGAGTGGTAGGTAGTATTGGCCCCAAAACACCGGACGTAACTTTCTGCTGGTTGTGTGTGCTATGGATAACGCGGGCTAACCATCATCCAACTGGGTGGAGTGGTATTGTTGTATCTATTTCCCTCCCATCCCACTTGTGCATGCCTTATTTCTATACACCCGATAAAAGTTAATATCCTATTTCGATTTTTATATCCTTTTTCGTTTTCTTATTCTGGTGTTGCGTTGCTATAGGTCTTCTTCGACTCTACGACGGCGGCTTAGGGGTTTTGCAACTATACTAGCCAAACGTACACATGAACTTCTTTGGAACGTGTACCTAAACGCTAGTACTGGGCAAAGATGATGGACTGTATGTCGAATTGGGTGTGTAAGGCGGCTAAGGATGTAAAACTTCCTTCCATGCATTTTGTGGGATTTGAGTTTTCTTCTTCTTCTGGTCAGTTCAGTGTACCTTCCCTCCTTACGTTTGGCATTATCGAAAGACGAAGGCGAATCGAGGAGTGCCTTCCACTCCGCGCGCCGAAGAAGGATATTTGTACAATTTTTATATGTGTTTTGCTATTGCAAATACATTTAATGTAAATATAGCACGCATTAAGCCATCTGATGGAAGAAGAAGAAGAGGAGGAGAGTCGGACCGAAGCTATATAAAAGTGTTGGCACTTGGCTAAAGGATATTTACTTTAATACACCATATAAATACATTACTGTTCTGTATGTTTGTATAGTTGAAAGTGTGTACGCACGAATGCCCCTCTTTCATTGTGTAATTGGGATTTTTAATGTAACACATATCTAAGGATGTGATGAGGAGGGAAGAGAACGACGACGCACAGGAACCTATGATAGTTATTGTATTCCTTTTTTTGTTGGCCTTGCGGTAAGGATAGAATGGATTGGAATGGAGCGAGGGTAGGTCTAGGTAATGGGAGAAATGACGGCCAGTAAGGATGTAATGGATAATGAAGAAAATCTGATCCGTTTTTAATTACAACGAGGGCAGAAGTCTTATTCCATTTCACATTGTGTTGTATTGGACGTGAAACGGAAGTTCTCATGCACACACGCAAGGAAGAATTCTATATAAATGGTCAAAGAACTACAAGCAAAAAAAGAAAAAAAAAGCCTCTAAGTGCAGCGCTAATGGGTTTTAAGGAAAACGATAGATGGAGGATGTAGGTCTAAGATTTTTGCTCTGAAGACGGTAAGACACTTGGAGCAAGTAGGTGTGGTGTAAGTTGGAGCGAGGTAGTGTCCTTGCAAAGTAATATACTTGTCTATTGTCTAGGTGAATTGTTTTTTAGTAATTAACTGAGGCCCAGTAACAGCTTATAGTTCAAAAGATTGCCATACACATTCCCTCAATCAACAAAAGAACAGAAAAGCAGCATCTTTTGGTCCTGTATACTTTGTTGCAGAGTGTTCTTGTTCGATGATTTGAAGGATCAATGTTGCGTGAAATTAGTTCACCTAGACCTTTTTTAACTACTCAGTAAAGAGTCTATTCTGCGTGCTCAACTTTGGTCTAGTAGTTGTACAAGTTTGATGGCATAGCTTGCCTCAATCAACGCAGTGGTGTGTCGATTCTGTTTCACAAAATCTGCACTCGAAAGTTATTCTAGTTTCATTGCAACACTTTGCCTAGATCACCACAAACTCCCAGCAGATAAGCCAAGCTGGTTCTTTTAGGTATTTTTCTAGTAGTCAGTGATTTTGCGTGCTGAAATCTGTTCTAGAAATTGTGCTAGTTTGAGGTCACAGCTTACCACAGCTAAACTCAGTGATGAGCGGAGTCTGCGTCCTCCTAACACTGTACTAGATTGAAGTCGAAGCTCACCTCAATCACCACAACTATCTTAATTCAACCGTAATATACTTTGACTTAGTCTGAGCGATAAATAAAATGAAACATCTTCAACAAACCAGAACAATTTAGAAACTCAAAAATCCCCGAAGTTACAGAATTGGCCAGCACTGATTTCCAAGCGTCCAAATGGAAGAATTGGAGTTCGCCTGGAAACCAAACCTCTGAAAACAATGTGACAGAAGCCTAAAACGAGTTCAGTAAGGAGCTTTGTCATCTAGTCTTAGAGCAGTGACTAAGCTGAGCTCATAGAAAATTGTACTAGATAAATACTTTTTCGTTCGAGCTGCCGTTTCATCTTCTAATGGGTTATAGCGGTCTAGCGGTTAGCGGTTAGCGATTCCCTGTCTGTGAGATTACCTTTGGTCCCGAAATTGTACTAGTTCGATGACAGCAGCTCGCGTCAATCTCCATAGACTTCTTGGTGTAAGCCCAGTGAGGATAAATTTTAGTCAATATCTTGTCACAAGCACCAAAAACTGTGTCATTCAGGATTAAATGATATTTTGACTCGTCAAATTTTGCAAAGGAATTCTTTGAAAACAGGAGTAAAGTACTATCAACGGATATCGAGTCTGGAAAGCAGTGTTCCCAGGTAGTGGCAGGCACAAATGGTTTTCCAATAGAGATTTCCGAACTTTTACGGTTGATTGTGTCCATATTGTTCAAGTTACAGCTGTCATATTGGCTGTCATTAGTTTACTTTGTCTTGCCAAATTAACATGAAGAATTATAGCGTTCAAAAACATGTGCAAATGAATAGTTTTATGAAAGTAGATCTTCTGTTCGAGCAACATTCGCCTATTTTACAGTCGTCATAATCGTCCTTCAGAGAGGATTATTTGTAAGTTTTGGAGGTCTAATTTCACAGATGTTTGGATGGTAAAAATCATGATGGATACATATGCCCTTGCTCTTTTTGGTTCCTTCTGGCGGGTACTTCAAAGTAGTAAATGATAAAAATTACTACTGTATCAATCTTCTTGATTTTCGGACAAAAAAAATGTAAGTGTATACTTTTCTTTACCGCTGACTGTATGCACATACCCGATGAAAGCAAATATGTTAGAAGAACCGTCCATAACAACGATCTAAGGACACAGATAAAAAGAATGACAAAAAAACGAGTCTAAAATAAATAATAAACATTTGAAAGTTTAGTTGCTTTGTTGTGCTGCTGCTACTGCTCTGCGCTCTTGTGCCCATTTAAGAAGAAGAAAAAAAATAAAGACCATACGTAGGAGGGTAAAATTGCAAACTTACCCTCTAAAGACGACAAAACCCACACAACAAACACTGACCGATAGCAAACAAATAGGAAAACGAGCAGCAAAATGAAAAAAAAAAGAATCCTGAATATCCCTTTTCTCTGAACGGAATACAAAATGAAGAGCGTTCGCTCCTGAATGGAATCATTGACATGTGATGTTTAAAGTTTACATTTTAGTTTCATTTTTTTTTTAACTTACTTTGAATTTTATTAAATAAAGAACAACGAGCAGGACGATGTTGAGAAGCGAAGGAGGAATAATACCTTTTCTTTTTTTGTGACGGACCGTTTTAATATTTATTTTTCGTTTCGCATGTCACCCGAAGATGTTTTTCTAGGTCAAGATGGACACTGTCTTCGTGGGCTCAAAAAGGATGCCTTTTAGCCAGTCACATGTGTGCCAAAATTCAAATTTATATTTGTTAATCAAAGTGGGCACAATCGAGGTGGGTTGAGTACTGAATGGATGTGTACACTGAGGGGTAGGGTTGAAAGTAAATACGGTTTTTTTTTTTTGTTGAATAGAAAAAGCGAATGTTTTTATTTAATTTGAATGTTGACTTAAAATTTCAATATGTCCATTCGATGGAGGGTGGTGAACAGTGGTCGACAAAAAAAAAAGCAAATTGGAATGGAAGGGAACAACACACTATTTAGTTTCCATTTGTCAGTTTTAAGAGACAAAAAGAGTATCATATTGCTGTCATCCGCTTAAAAAAAAGTGCCGATTCACATGTTGTTGAACGCTTTCACTTTTCATGTTAATTTGGCAAGACAAAGTAAATTAATGACAGCCAATATGACAGCTGTAACTTTAACAATATGGACGCAATCATCCGTTCAAGTTCAGAAATCTCTATTGAAAAACCATTTAATCGTGCCACTACATGGGAACATCTCAACGAAGCAGCCTCATTTAAAGTGTAAGGCCCATTGTGACACCACAAGGATCTGAGTGTTTCTCAAAGATTTGGCCAACAAGAACTTGTCATAAGGTGCTGCAGCATATACACTCCTATATGCAGTCTTCTTCGATTGGAGAGAGCTTGATGTATCCAGAGAAGTTGGAGTATAGCCTTTTCCTCCTCCTCGTGCATGCACCTTCCATAGAAGTCATTAGTGAGGAGTCTTAGCTTGGTGGGGAGTCTTTCTATGATGCAGTGTCTCGTACTGGCACCTTTTATTGCTATAATGAGCGATCTCATACAGAAAAGTCCACAGGTTAATGTGGAATCCATGTAGTAACTTTAAGAACCTATTGCAAGCAGAGTTTCAAACCGTTGCGCCTAAAAGTAGCCTCTTTCTTTTATAAGTGAATATGTAAGCAATCTAGAGAATGCCAAGGCCTCTGATTTCACAAATATAGGCGTTTTGGGCGGTTTGCAGTTCTTCTGGACATAAGAAAAGTTGTATGCCTTATCCGAAGGTGAGAGGGGCTTTCTCATGAGATTGTCAGACGTCCGCAAAAGCTGGAGGCGAGAAAATAATTCTTCGAATTTCTAATTAGTCCAACGCACTTACCACTGAGCCAGGGCACCAACTTTATAGAAATGAATAAAAAAAGAGTAGTAGGTACTTTTGGGTGAAAGTTTTGAAAGCACAAGATTTGAGATTGTTAATTGCTTATCGACTTGAGGAGCCTCTGTGATAGTTGCATTTTTGAGATAAGAGTTTGGACTGATATCGATCAAGGAAAGGGTTGATGCTCGCTAACCCCTTTGTGGGTGCCTTCACTAGAAATGCTTCAGATCCTTTTTAAAGCCTGGGACTTAACAGACCGAACAAAAAAGCACTACGACCAGTACGACTTTTTGTACTTTCCAACACCAGCGTCAGTATTTTAACTCCTTATTCCCTTGCCTACAGTTGGAATATTTCTATTTGTAGAATACCCTTCTCACTTAGACAATCCTCCAACCAGTTAAACTCCACCTAGGGTGCTATAAAATGTACCATCGATACGATGGTCTTCAAAAAAATATCGAAAAACACATTTACTGACAATAATGAATAATAACAGAATATGATTTCCAACTATAATTTTCTCCCACACCCAAACAAGGCTACGTCGTCACCGGAAAGCGAAATAACCATAAAATCTTATAGTCACAAGGATACTGCAAACACTTCGATCCCCATTCACAGAGTACTCTCAAAGTATCCTTCTTCCTGGATCGTCCCCCGCTCTCCCCCTCTCAACTATTTCATTTCTCTTTTTGGAATTATATTCTTCTTTTTTTTTTCTTTTTCCCATCGAACGTACGTGCTTCTAAATAGTATCCTCGACAAGAAATACAAAAAAAAATGGAATAATATCCTTATCCTCGATGGTCATTGCTGAAAGAATACCCCGGCCCTCACACACTATGTTGTAGTACCCCGAACCACTTGTGTATTAGTAATATCAAGGATATATTGCATTAAAATGATAATATCACATCGTTTAAGTGCGATCAACTTTTTGACCATCCTAATAGCGCCGGTTATGTCCTTTCTATCTGGGTGGACTCTCACCCCCTCTCAGTTATCGTTTTTGTTTTCCGTTCGACGTTATCCTTTTTTTTCAATATTGTGTAATAATAGCATTTTATACGTTTTAATATTCCATACACATACGTCATTTTGAAATAAATGCCATGTTATATAGGATGTGTGTCAGAATAGCAGAAACTATAGCAAAACCGGCTTAACTAAGAAAATAAGCGTATAGGATAAAAATGGCAAAACAGCAAAACGAGGGCATAACACACACAAAAAAAAAAAGTCGACGGCAAAAGGGGGGGAAGGCACAAATCGAATTTAATATCATAAACATTCAATAAGGAAACGTCATAAAAGCTATAAGTCGAAGGAATATGAAATCGCACACCAGTAGTATAATTGGAAATTCTACAAAGGACACACGTGAATAGTCAAAAAGGAATCGAAGAAAAGGAGCCGAGTGTGTGGACATCAAATCGAAATGGTCATCAAAAGTGGGGATAGAGTGTGTTTTTTGCTTCCTTTTTTTCTATTTTTTTTTTTTGAAAGAGTAGGAGGTGGGATCAAAAATGATGGGTCACTCGATTTGCCGTAGCCTTTTTATTCTCATTTCGAAGAAGGAATACTTAAAAAAAAGGACATCACATCCAACACATGACAATACGAAATGAAACTGTTTTTAAGTTTTTCTTATTCTTTGGACAAATCAAATAGTAGGCCATCTCGTCGTCATTGCACAGAGAGGATACAGGACTAGGTCATGAGTGAGTGAATGTTGTCATTGAATGACCTAACCCCCCCAGTAAAAGGGATATTTTATGACTTTGCACTGGGCGTCGAGAGATTGGGTTTGTTTTTGGAGGTTTTAGACAGTGTTGGGCCATTGATTGTCAGGTTTGGTGTTCAAGTCTCAAGTCTAAAACTTGTAATGGACTGATCTCACTCTAAAACCATAGCAGCATCTTCTAAGCAAAGTTCTCAGAAATATCGACTACTTTATCGACAGCCAGGCAGATATAAAGCCAGCTTGTGAAGTTCTGTCGCGAAGAACTTAAGCCTCATGGCTCCGCTCTGCTAGATTCCTAAACCCAAGCAAATACCAGGCAATGAGTACTCTGATGAGCGGGGAGATTGCAGGTTTGACATCGACATCAGAACAAAGCGAGTCCTCTGTGAATATAACGCTTGAAGCAGTGGCCAAAGCCACTAGAAAATCATACACCAGGGGGATCCATAGAGACCTGCGTTATCACAAGCAAACTATGAGCTACATTTGACGGTCAGAACCGACAGTTTGGTACGAAAAGACAGGAAATAATGCCTTCCCGTCCTCGTAGGAATTATCAAGAGGCACAATACTAGTGCAATCATGAAATATCACATAAGCAAGCTACGCCTGTTGGAAGACCTTTGAGAGCTTTCCTTAAAGAGTTTTCCAGAACACCAACAGAACACAAAAACTTAAGGATATTTTATAAACAATATGCAAAGCAAGGTAAGCATAATCAATGGACAAGTGTGTCACCGTCAGCCATGTACTAAGCCTAATCTATTCCGACACGAATGCGAAAAAACTACTGTGAATTATAATAGAAACGAATGCAAAAGTCACAGAGAATTCTTCCTGAAAATATTGGACACAACTAGCAGAGAGTGTGTAGCTTGCTTGTCCCTTCTTCTCGCTCCTCTTGTGCCATGAAAATTAGTACATTTTAGGGTATCATATCAACTTAAGCAGGTGCTAATTAATTATATTCAACCAGTTGAAGTACCTGTCGTTGAATGGATTTTTTGTGAATTGTGAATGGATTTTTTGAGAAGGAACGACACATCGGTTAAGTGACAGCAACAAGGTCTATGATCGTGTTTCCAATCTGTCAGTCATGGTGTAAAATCTCTCGGAATATACAAGTTTTTTAAGTAAATTGGCTTGACGTCCTGTTGACGTCAAATATTCAGAAAATTGAGGAGCTAAATGCTTGTAATTTGATAATTGCTTAATTTTTTTAAAAAAGAGAAAATATAGGAAAAAAGGTTTTCGAGTATCAAAATAAAAATTTGGAACCTCTGAATTTTGAAACGAAAATTCTCATTTCTTATAAAATTTTGCATTCACCGAGAGAAAACATCGAAATTTAAAGTTTTAAAATGAAATCTTTTGGCGAAATCAAATTTCACCGATAAATTTTTCTAAATTGTGTTAAATATTACAAATTTCAAAGGTTTTTTCGGTGATTTGACATCTTTTCGTCTTGTTATACAATTTTTCTGTCTTTAACGGGAATAAATTGAAATGGAATGGAAGACAGATATCCAAGTCATCTCTTTGAATACAATTACGCAATTTTAGGAACGGCTTCACCAATTTGTCTAAAATCTACTTACCTGTCTTAGTCAAATTTCATTTAAAAATTTCGTTTGCTAAGCCCCAAATTCAAAAATTTGCCATAAAAGAATGCCATAATAACTTAAATCACTTTCTTATTTTACACAAAATTAACACAAAATAAAGAAACTTTTCTAAAAAAAAAATAATTAAAAACAAAAAACTTATTAAAATCATCGCATTAAAACAAAAAATAAACACTAAATGTTTTGTAATTTACAAGAGGCAAATATATATTATATATATATCTATTATGTATGCATTATTTTACAAAAATGCATTAAAAAAAGAGAACACTAGATATACAGTGTGATTTAGTAAAAAAACAATTTCCAGTTGGACTTACCAAAATCATTAGCACCATGAATTCCTGAGGGTCCGGGCAGTAGACCTGGTATACCTTGTAGTCCTAAAAATGCACTTGGGAACGAATGAGATCTCTGATTGTCCAATGAACCATTCATACTGTCCATTGTACCATCCATTTGGCCATCACCACGATCTGATGGTTCTGTATCGCTGCTATTTGAATCTTCACCAGCACTCTGCGCATGCAGTGATGCCAAATCGGGATGTTTCTACACGAAAAATACACCAACCAATCAATATATAATTCATTAAACATATTTTTTTTTAATTTAACCTGATTTCCACCCAATTGTTGTCCACTCTCCAATGCTTGGCTCAATAGGGAATCTCTCAACTCTAGACTGCGATCACGATCACGATCACGTGACGTCTCACGACTATGATCACGATCACGATTACGTTCACGCGTCAAAGGATGCTGACCACTGTTACTGTTACTGCCAATTCCAACACTGCCACCACCACCACCACCTACCGGAAAATCTCGCTCGAGTAGCAGTCGTTCCGGACTGATGCCATGTTGAGCACGGAATAGATCAGCACTCTTAATGCGTTTCTGTGGTGGCGGTGTTAGATGACTCGTTCGATTATCATCTGACAGATCCCAATGATGATTTGACTATTAATTCGAAAGAAACAAAACAATATTTCAATATTAATATGGATTATTCAAACAGGACAAGTTGACAATTCAATTTTTCAATTGGCACTGTCTACTTTACTTTGTGCTGTCTTACAGGCGACGGAGAGGCCTTAAGCTCTTGTACTGCGGGTGTGACACTTGATGTTAGGGCAGCCGCAACTATTGCTGATGCTGTTGCATTGTTGCTGCTACTGCTGTTTGTGTTATTGTTGTTGTTGTTGGTGTTGTTGCTATTGCCGTGTGTTAATTTCGTACTTGTTATCGAGGACAATTTGGAGGTTTGTCCGTTGACATCGGCCAAACCTCGTACTTGTAGTAAATGGGCGGTCTTTAGAAAGTCAGACAGTTGCTCATGACTGACATTCACTTCACCGTTGTACATGAAACTGAAAGAAGATACAAAAAAATAAGGGAATTTATCGATTGTCGTATATTTTGTCGTCAATTATAGCGTATAGTTGAATTCGAAAAGAAATCTCTTAAACTTTTCGAACATCACTAAACTTTTTTTTCGAAATCAGAATATAGAATCCGTCGATCCGTTGTTGCACTGAATGTTGACATTTAAGTTGACACATTGCCGGATAAAACAGCCACATAGAATCTGTCAAATCAAACAGCTGATTGTCAAGGGCGGTAACAGTTTCTCTACTTTCTCTCTCTGCTTCCACCAATTAAAATGCATACTCTCAGTGAACTTCAATATGTGAATGTGTGAACTGTGAATGAGTATACTGTCAAAGGATTGACAGATGGATAGACTTATCCGTCGAAGTTCATTCATCTGTTGGTTATGAGACGCCTCCTTCAAGAAAGTGTGTATTCTATCGAGCTGTCAGTTAGAAACGACGGAACAACGGATCAACGTATTCTATTGGTTTTTGCTTGTTTCTTGACTGTTCGCGTGATATTCTTAACAACATTCGTATTCGAAAGTAAAATGAATGTTAAGGTCCATTCATAGATCAGCGAACTGTGAATATAAATTTTGACATTTCAGTGACATAACTAGTCGAAGCGACCTGCGATTTTCACTTGTCATTTACCAAAGAAAAAAATAATTGTTAGGTTAAACTCTGGCGAGTACGTTCCACATTTGTAGAATGCGAATGAAATTTGACAGTTTGCAAGAAGCAGTCGCTCATTTGCAGGAGGATCAGCAAATTTTTGATTTTTTTCCATAAACTTATTCCTTATTTCATTCTTTTATATAATTCGAAGGATAAATCAAGCTCCCTTCTTTGGAAATAGTAAAATTGTCAGTGTAATCAGCCTGTACATGTGCGATGTGCCAAAAAAGGTTCATTCGCAGTTCACTCATTCACCGTTTGCTGAGCTGTGATTGAACCTTTAAGGTGTGAAGCATTCGCCTTAAACTTTGAAACTAAAACACTAAATAGTTCAGGTTTTTGAATGCGATGTAGCCCTGTGCAAAAGAACAACTAAACAACTCTTACCTTAACAAATTCTCCACATCCTCGCAACGTATATCACGCAATATAACAATCGGATGTTCACACGGATTCGCTTTTAGTAATTTTCGAAAATATGGACTACACGCACTGAGTACGACTTTGTGCGCCGTAAACGATCTCTGATCACAGGCCAAGGTGACATCCACAAAATCCTCTTCATCCCTTAGGTGACGAAACGATGACAGCATTGATGTCTGAAAGTCGTTCCATTTGAGGGCGTAATGTTGCTGCTGCTGTTGTTGTTGTAATGGATGCTGTTGCTGTTGATGATGGTGATGGTGCTGCTGCTGCTGTTGCTGTTGCTGTTGTTGTTGTTGGTCATTATTATTGTGACTCGATGGTGATGGGGATGTTGAAATGGGTGGTGGTGGTTCCATTTTTGCCACCCCCGTATTATTGTTTTCTGTCGTTTGCAGTTGTGTTGATTCAGTCATTTAGGTTGAATTGTTTTATTATTCCACACTTCTTCTTTGTTGTCCCTTCCTCTTGGTGGCGCGGCGTCCTTCTCGATGATTTTTAAACTTTCTTCTTTTGGTTGTCGCCGCCAATGTTTTATATAAATTCCCTTCTTCTTCTTCTTTACGATAGTTTATTCTCTTTTGTTTATTCTTTTATGCAGAAAAGTGTGAATTAGTTTCTTTCTTTTTAGCAAATTGGAAAATATATATATAGGTATAGAAGGAAAACTTTTTTCCGCTTCCTTGAAACAAAAGAGAAATCCAACTTAAACTGGACGAAACGTATCCTTGTATTGTGAGTTTCTTGGTTGCTGTTGGGGTGGTTGTTTCTTTTGATTTCTTTTTTTATAAATCCATCATTATGTGGTGACTGACAGGGTATACTGGTTTGCGTGTCCTGAGGAATGGGTAGACGACACTATATCCAGAATGGGATTTGTTTAGAATTTAATGATGGCATTGTATTGTTGTCCATTTTTCCTTTTGCGTCATGTCTCCGAGAAGCTGGATTAGAATTCTATTTTTTCCTTTTAGCTAGACTGGACGGAATCTGCAATGAAAAGATATGAAATTTGTGATATATTGTCTAAAGATACACCCATAAGGTTAATCTTAATATCTAATGTATCTGATGGTGTAAATAAAATGAATTGCCTACGATTACAAGTAATAAAGCTCCTCTAAAGAAATACGCCTCCCTAAACAATATCGGAAAATTGATCGAAACAAAAAAGATTAAGTTGAACATTCCAGAGGAACAACAAAAATTACCCAGATACGCAAACAAGATCTATCTGATCTCATCTTCATCGATGTACGGTCGCGCGGTAAGAATCCATTAATTACCCAAACCAAGGGGTCATAGTCGGACACAAAACAAAAATCAATTACGCTCATTCTTTACTCAGCAAAAAAAGAAAAAAAAAACAGACGAACGAACAAAACAAATTACAACAGATAATAATTGTTAGATCGTTAAATTGGACAAGTGATGTTTATAGATACATTACGCCGGCCGGGGCCTTTCTTTTGGTCATGGTAACAGTATCCATGAGTGATCATAAAATAGATCACAGGTTGTACGCATGGATACAAGAAGAAGATCCACAGTAGGTACAACAACAGTAATTGATGTTCAGTCATTTTTCATAATAATTATAATATATGTCTGTGTGGTGGCTATTCGGGTGTTTTGCCCTTTTTTTTTTTTTTTTGTCTGTTGTGATACCGCCAAGACATGGAAATATTTATTCACTTATCAATTATACAAGATTGGAGCATTTAAAATACAATAAACATTGAGTGATTGGTTCACTGGTAGAGTAGAGATGCGAGTCGTGAAGAAGGAAAAGGCCACTGCTGGGGCTTGGGAGAGAAGACCAAGATCAGACGGTTCTTAGTTCTTAACCCAATCCAGAAAGTCGTTGCAGGTAGTTGCAGTAGCTATTACCAGAGGCGTATAGGCTAATAGCCTCGAGGGAGGGCGCTTTACGTGAAAGTGATGTTTCTATGAGGAGCACGATCATTCTTGGAATTGTGAGCCAATGAGTCATCGATCCCCCCCCCCCATAAAAGCCACGCATTTTTTCCACCACAACATTCCCCAGATTCTATGGCCCCTACACCCACTTCTGGGCACGGTAAATAAACTTTAATGTATACTCTCTTCGATTAACTTAAGGTTGTCATGCAATTAAATCTATTTTATGACACATGATCTGTAAAACTTTACCCAAATTCCATTCGATCTTTAATGCCACAGCCACCACCATCGTGAGGTGAAAGCACATTATTTTACGAATTGATTAAGGGCAACGATCCTATTGTGTGTGTACGTAGGTGTAACCCTTATCTTTACAACAACTCAGATCAATTTGAGGGATAATAAAACCAAGAAAAAATACTCGTAACTACTACTACTTCAACCTCGACTTTAATTAGTAGTGGCACTTATTTTCACCTTCGGTACCATGCTCTCTTGGGACCCAAAGATTGGTCATAAAGATTCTCAACGAATGTCAAAAATGGGCCCACAGAATCTAATAAAAATTGTATAGGCGCAGTTGAGACCGAAGGGAACTTGTATGTATTGAGGTCTTACTTTTGGCGACAAAAAATCCAAAAAAAAAAGAACTTTTTTTTTTTAATTTAAAAAAAAGTGTCGCAAAATTTCTCCTAAAACTATCGATTCATGGCGATTTATGAGCTTGGAATATTTTACCAAAGTCGGCCGTTAAATTCTAAATTCAGACTTAAGCCTAGTCTTTAATTTATTAGCCAATTGAATATGTATTTTGCGTGACAGATTTATAAGCCCGTATTATGGCTTGTCGATCGTGATTTCTTCAGTTGTGTCTGATAGTAGATGGACCTGATTGGGCTACCTGAGTTTCAAAGCCGTTTAAAGATTTAATAAAAGTGTAAGCGCAACTTTAACTTTAACTTTAATTCAATTTTGTTGAATTCGACGAAAAATTGAACATGTTCGCCCTGAACGCGTTCTTTCAATAGTTGATCAACCCGTTCAATTGGAGTCAAAAGTTGAACAAATTTGTAGCCTGGAAACTAAAGCACGAATTCGACTAAAATTTTAATATGTTAGTCCTGAACTGCGATAGCCCATGGCTAAGTTGACCACCTCATTTAATTGCTGAATGCCTTGTCTAATTAGATGGTCATTTTATTCAATTGCATTCAATAGTTGATTGAGGTCAAATTTTATATCCTTGTGTACTAGGACGCGAATTGTCTATGTTCGCGCTCCGTATAGCTAGTTGAATAACTTATTCTATTGTTCAATAGTCTCGTCCACCTAGTTGATCGACTCGTTCAATTATTGATTCAGTGTGGTTGCGCAACGAGTTGATAGTCTCGTGCACTAGACTAAGCATTACAAAGCATTGAACGTTAAGTAATGCATTGAATGCATTCAGCATTACAATATTTTGAAATCGTTAATAAATGCGATCTACGTACAAGGATGTTCGACTAGCAACATGAGGACGTCCACTAACAAACATCCGGAAGACGTTGGTTGAACAGAGTTGATAGAATAAAACTCCGCTGTTTCGGGTCTGTCAGAGTTGATGTAAAAGGCTTTTTTGACAAAATTATAAGACGATCGTTTGATGAAGCTAAGGACAGATTTGGCTCATCTGACAATGTCGCCAATATGGGCAGTGAGAGTTGTGCTGTCTTTTACATTTCAGTCCCAATAGGCGTTTTTCTTTTATAGTCCAGAGCTGTCAAAAAAATTCGTGTTTCTTTTTTCGTCCAGAGTGTGCAAAGAGTGCGCACTTTAAGCTCAGAATAAATTGATCGAGCATTCATAGCAACAGCTGAGCACCGCCATTTTTCCCATTTGACAGAAGGGAAAACAAACTGAAAAGCTCTGTTCAGAGCTCTGGTCTATCCATCGGTTAAGGTCATCCTGCAGTGGAGGGTGATATACCTCGAGATTTTTATGTCATTAGCTTAGATGGATTAATGAGAGGATTTAATGAAGTACTCAACATTATTTATGGTCAAGATAAAACTCTAAGTTTCAATCTAGCTACCTTGAAGGACTCCCATTGTTATGGAGAACTAAAGAAATGGCTGAGCTAAAGAAATTTATTTTCTGGTAAGCTATTAATAAATATTTAATCTATGAAACAAGCCCGGGTTGAATACCTAGAGCTTTCAGTTTCATAGAGATAATTGTTACGCAAAACCTTGCTGAAATTCATAGAAATAAAGCCAACTTATTCCCATCTTCACAGTGTTTTAGACATAAGTTGTATTCTACATTAGAAATACGTTTTAGTTTGGAGAATTTATGTTTACTTTTTTCAAGGAAAAAACAATGAGTAATGAACAATACTTTCAATTTCTTTTATTTTCAGTCGCCTAGATATATGCCATCGAAAATTACCAATATGATCTCGCTGCATACTTTCTAGTGCTACCAAGGAAATGATGGCTGACTCAAATCGCAAAAACATTATAAGAAAGCGTGATGACTTAAAAGGGAAAGGAGGTAAGCTTTAAAAAGATTTACTTTAATAATTTCTAAAAGGAACGTGTACGTATGGGAGTAGCTGTTGTATAGAATATTTTGTTTGTCAATGTTACAATCACATAGAGGCAGAGGGATTTTTCGAAAAACTTTCTCACGGCAGTAATACTCTTGGCTGTGGGCAAGTGATGAATCTGTGAAAAAAGGTTGTTATTAGGTTTTGGGATTCGAACTTGGAACCTCCTTATCCAACGCAATAATCACTGAGCCACGGTACTCATTTTATGAAATAAAGAAGACCATAGTTCCCCAGGATGTCGCCGCATGTGAAATCATTGGGCACGTTCCGCATTCTAGGCACTAGGTAGTCAAACGGTTCTGATTGGCCGAGAGATTCAGTTTGGACTTCAAAGTATGGCAATTCTTTTTGAGGTAGTGGACTAGATTTGGAGGCAAACTGTCAAAAATTCGTTTACCGTTCCATATGTTAGGCATTACCTCAAAAAGGTAGGCCTAGACTTCGGAACGTGCCCATTATCTCCTCTTAACGAATGACATTTTTGATCTGTCAAGTTGACAATTGACATTTTTTTGTATAAACTTCATCTGACTGCATAGATGCAGTCGCACTTCTACGTTTTGAGGGATAGACGTCGCGTTTTCAACTTACTTTTTGTTGTGATGAAACTTATTGCTTACGCTTGGGAATATGGTCACTCATTGTAACTCCTCTTAGATTGTGCCACATCTCAATTGGTAGAAAATCAATTTGCGTTCAACTTGCTAACTAAACAATTAAGCCTATCACTCGATTTAGAAGTGTAAATATGTATTCCTTTTTTAAGTTGTCCATTCCACTCACTTGACTGTACCCATTTGGCTTTTGTAACTTTGTATTTTGTTTATGTTATTCCGATAGAAGAATACCGCTCGTAAATTTAATGCCTAATAATACTTCACTACCCTCAGGAAGTACTCCATGCATACCCCCTAGTCTACTATGTATGACTCGACATTATAGTCCCCCCCAAAAGCAAGACTACTCGCTTTGTCTTAGTTCTTTTGCTTGGCTTCACTAATAACAATGATCAAATGGTCGCTGCCGCCTGGACGCAATACTAAGCCCTCGAGTATAGTTTTTATGTCACATACTCGTATGCATCCAAGAAATACAATGTTATGCCGCGCAAGTAAACTCTTTTCGGATTACACTTTTCTCGTGTTCTCTCCCTCTCTCTACTCTGATTGTGTCCCAATTTCGATTCGGGCAGTTGTTGTAAAACAATAATTCAAAATGCCACCCATAGACCTCCTATGGATTTCTCTCCTTCGTAACAGATTCTTTTGTCGTTGCTCGAAATACGTACCAGAGGGTCATCAGAAAAAAAAGATAGGTAATAAGAGAAAAAATTTAATATCCTCTACCGGTTATGTATCGAAATTTTATTATTTTTTTTTTCTTCTTTTTGACTTTTAGAGAAATCTCCGATTAATGTATCTTTTTTTCTACTGGTGGAATAAAAAGTTGTAATAAATTTTACAGCGGTCTATAATCACTTGATTTAGGGCCCGCCACACAACAATCTACTGTCGACTCTGAGATTCCATAGATTAGGTTTTGCTGGTAATCATAATTACCAGAAAAACATCGAAATTTTATTCAAATATATTCACATGTTTGAAAATTTATTACCCCACTGTTCGACTGTGTTGTGCTTTGTTCACATGAGGTTCTAAGCAAAAGGATAATTATTATTGAACAAACTTTCAAATAGAGAGAGGGTACGACAAAGACGAAAAAAAGGAGAAAAAAAAAAAAAAATCGGTAAAAGAAACCCACGAACAACAAAGCAATTACATAAATGTTAGTAGTATCACCATTCCTACCCTTCCCTCGTGTAATCATCATCACCATCATCATCATCATCCAAAGGGAATACAATTTAGAGGTTGGATTTTAGTTTGGCTTTCATATATGTGTGTATGTATGAATGTAAGCAATAAAACACCTAATAACGACATAATTCAAAAGAAGGAAGTTGTCTATGTTTTTGCGATGATAAAGTACTAGATTTGACATTCAAGCGATTTTAAAGAGACTCCTAGTTGAGATTTGGATTAAGTTGAATTTAAATCCAGAAGAATGTTATGCGTAAGGGCACGAGCAATAGGATTCGATTTTTCGATATAATTTAGAGCTTTAAGGACGTTTGATTACGTTTAACGTCTACAGAGGAAAGTCTCTAAAACAGCACTGAACTCAATTTGACATATCTGTCAGTCAATGGGCACGTTCCGAACTCGAGGTCTACTTTTTGATGTAATGCCTAACATATGGAACGGAAAACGCATTTTTGACAGTTTGCACATTGACTTAAGAGGTAGGGAGAATTTTCTTGCCTTCAAATCCAATCCACTACCTCAAAAAGAAATGCCTTACTTTGTAGGCAAAACTGAATCTCTCGACCAATCAGAAGCGTTTGACTACCTAGTGCTTAGAATGCGGAACGTGCCCAATATTACTTGTAAATTTGGTGAAAATAAGTTTATAAGTGGAAGACTGCCATTTGACAGATGTCAAATTGAGGGAGGCTTGGACGATGTCCAAAAAGCTAGTGACTTAGTAAAGACTTATACTTTTTGAAACACCAAACTTGGCTAACTTTGCGGTTGACATTTCTATACCTATGTCAAAAATGAAAATACATATGCTCAAAAACTGTTTTCCTTCGATGTGTACATAAATAGTTTTGTTTCAAAAACATAGTTCATAAATAGCTGACAACAAATACAGCTTAAATTTACCAAGACGTCAAATGCATTTGATGGTCTGGATTTCTATGTTTAATCAAAGACAACATGCTCTAATGTTAACGTCAGTTGTATCATGTGTATTTTTTTATAAACGTCATGGTATAACAATGTCAAACTATATGTCAGTTTTAGACGGTTGTAACTTTGATATGGCCTCACCTCACCATGACGAGTCAATTTGATGTCTATGGGCAAGTGGGAAGTTGGCCACGGTTACAACTTCTATAAGGCAACATTTTGTTTGACTCAATTTGACAAGTCTCTAAAATGTCAACAAATTGGCATTCCTTTTTAAACATAATAGTTATTAGCAATTTTCAACAGAGATTTGTTTAAAAATAAAGAGAACTGACAGCCGTCAAAATGAAGCGAGTGTTCACAAATCACACTACATTTTAGGGTGACAGCGTTGGCACTTTATAACTGTTTTCCAAAACAAATGTAGTAGAATGACTTTTTTCGCAGTCAATTTTTAATTTCAAACAAAAACAAGCGAGCTAAAGAAAAATTCAAAAGGCAATCGGCGAAATAAACAGAATTAATGGCGCGGTAAAGTCACTTTAAGTTTGAGACTTCTGACATGTGAATGGACTCGTTTATGGAAAATGAGTTATGTCTGCAATGAGATAAGAAATTCAACCTTTTGTTAGTGCTAAAAGGGATACATTTTCTCAATCTTGCATACAAGTCTACTACAAAAATGCTGTAGTTTAAGTTTTTGAAATGTACATTTGTAGTAGATTGATTGAAATTTTAGCAAACTGGTAGCACCGACGAAGGCAAGTTCACGTCAAAGTGTGCCAGCGTGGTGGGGCCAGTGTAAATAACGTTTTTAGTGCAAGCTGTCACAATAGTTTCGTATCAAACGTCAGAGATTAGTAACAATTGGAAATATGTGCTGTGTAAGTAGGCATAAAGTCTGACCTCACTTTATATCGATTGGCATCTATTTTCTAAACACGTGATTAGGTTGAGTAACAAATAGGAATTAATATAAAAAGTGTGTCATCTGATGGCATTTTTAAATTATATGACATTTAGACACTGACAGCTGAAGTGTCATACGCCTGAACAAAACAAATCGAATCAAATAAGGTATATGACACAATCAATTAAGAATGTACTTTAAGTACGATTTCAAAGTAAAAACATTTCACCAAACTCTCTTCAAAGAAGAGTACAAAATAATATTTATTTTGTGAAACCATTCTTACATTAAATACAAAAAAAAAAAAACCGGCTTAAGTCCGAAAAGTCCATTCAACAACTGTAAGTAAAAACAAAAAACGAGTACAATGGACTTTGCAAATAAAATTCCACTTGACGTCAATAAACTTACATGACCCTTACACAATATTTTGGAATATTCCACAGAGAGTACAACAAAGATGAAATATATATGGGTGTATGGATATATATACTCAAACTTTAGCAGTCGTTCCGGTGTGGACTGTTATATCCCCTCGGAATGTATTAATTTTTATTTGATTGCTATGGTTTCACCTTGTCATGTAACAATAGTTTAGTCGGCCCCCATAAACTTTGTTTCATCCCCCGAAGTATTAAAGACCAATTATATGGGTGAAACTTTGATTGATTGCAATTCATTTTACAGGATCTTTCGATGTGCCAAAATGATTGTAGGTACCTTGCCATTCTCACAGGAGGCGCGTGTTAATAATTTTACAGGAATAAAGTAAACTTTGACACAAAGTTTATTTGTTTTGCCTTACTTGAAGCTTGAAGGTTTCAGTGACGAAAATATTGACCGTGTGTACATCAATGAATTAGTACATCAGCAAGATCTAAGTTTGGTTCTACTATTATCTAGAACGGTCATTCATTCACAAGATATTTTTTTGATATCAATAGTCATTAAGTGACCACAAACAATCTCTAATCCAGTTTCTGTTCACATCTTGATTCATAAAACCAAGGTAATTGCCTGGCCAGAAAAAAACAAAACACAAAAACAAATCGTTTTTTTTTTTTCTGACTGACTAATTAAGTTACGATAAAATTTGTAATCTTCCCACGCATTTTTTGATCTTTTGCTAAAATGGTCAGAAATGTTTGAGAAAAAGAAAAAAACTATTTCGTCTGTTTTATGTGTAAAACATTGAAAACAACAAATCCAACTACACGCTATCTTATCAATACTTTCTGTCGTAAAAATCAGCGGTCGTTAAATTTTGTTGTGTATAAGTATTTTGTTTCTGTCAAAATTGTTTTACGATATGAAATGGATAAAGGTTACAGGGTGGCCTAAGTGGACTTAGTATCGCCAAAATTTGTATTTCATTGTAAATATTTGCCGACGCCAGAAGGTCAAATGTGATGCCAGATGTGGCTGAATAGCTGGAACACAAGAACTGAGTATTGGTGAAGATGTGTGTTCAAAAAAATGGGTCATGTGACCAGGCCAGAAATAGTTTACCACTTCCTTTGTAACTGCCCAGTCCTAGGTCTGGCCACAGAGCACAAACTAGACAAACAAAATCAAGACTTGCTAGCATTAGCCAATGGTCTTTCAACTTCTTTTCGACGAGAATACATCGAGTCCTATCGGACTTTTGTCGACTCTGTTTCGAGGACAGCAATTCACAGGTAACAGTCGTGATTAGTAGCAGTGATTAGTTCATGATTGAAGTAGGGGTACAACAAGGATGAGAATTCAGTCCACTACTGTGCATTTTATTCGTTTTTTTAACAGAAGAAATATGTCTCTAAACCGAGGACAGAGTCCTGATAAACACAACAGCACAAGATCTTCGGAATATGTTGGATGACTGGCAAAAAACTTTAGAATCTCGGGCCTATTTTTTGACTACTTAGAGGCAAGAAGCAACCAAAATTTACCGAGAACGGAAGGTTCTCCATTATATGAATGATATTTGGGATTGATAGTCTCTTTAGACGGTAATATCGATAAAGATGTAGACCAACGCCATTAGGGGGTGGTTAAATTGCAAAATGACATCTCGTGCCTTTAGTTCTTGCACCAGCTGGATCTTATGTGGCTGTAGGCTGAGATCTTTTTGCGAAGCACATTGCATTGTTAGCTTTTATCATGTAGAGCAGCGCTGTCAAACTCAAACTCCCTTAGTGCCACCATATTCTTTGAAATATGACAGCGGGCCACACTTAAAAATATAAAGGATTTACAATAGGGATTTCCAATCTTTGACAAGTAATTGCGACCATATTGTTGAGGCTGACATCTGTCAAATAGGCTGTTCTTTATTTAATCTGTCTTGCCAAACCCACATGAAGAATTATATCGTTAAACAACACCAAATGACTAAATTGTTTTATGAAATTCTGTTCGAGCGACATTTCAAATTCAATTCTGGATGAATAGGTTCGTCAACAAGCAAAATTGTCGACGATAATAATCCACACGAGATGCACCGAGTTGCAATACATCCAGAGAAAGTCACTGTTTGGCCTGGATTTTGGACTCATCCATACTTCTTTAAAAATAAATTTGGCCAGGACATCACCGTCAACGGCCAGCTCTATCGGTTGATTATAACCTATTTATTTTGGTCTTAAATTGGAGGAAATGGACAATGACGACACGCGGTTTGAATAGAGCGGCACTACGTTCCACACAGTCCGTGCCACAATGGACATTTTGCAGGAGCATTCGTCCATTACGAGAACCAAATAAACCTTACGTTTCGCAAATTAGAAATCAACTCTCAAAATAAGTTTGTCTCTGGTGTAAGTCTACTCATTATGCTTTGTCAAATTATGCTCACCACAAATGTCAAAGAAATGTCATTAATGACAGAACGGTTTGAAAATTATCCCTACTGAAAGACCTAGGAGTAAAAATTAAAATGACTGTGTTTTGATTGCAACGGACTTTGTGGACTGTTCATTCTGGCAATTCTTAAACGTCAACGTCAATGTTGAACGTCACGTATAAATACTTAGACTGTTTGCTTTTAGTACTTTATCTGTGACAAAAACATCTCCAACATCCCCAGGTTCTACATTATTTGTTTGCGTAAACGTCACTTTTAGTTTCTAACTTTTCCGCCGTGCAACAAAGGAGCTAGTGGTTTTGGAAGACATGTTAAGTTGGGCACTAGGAGTTCATATATCAGTAGGTCAACGATTCTATGGGTTGGACCTCTAAGTTGTATGGAATACTATCTTGCTCTCTTTCTATAAAATATAACTCGTTGTGACGCGGTGTTAACAAGAGCCGCCTTAGAAGAACGAAAGACAAAGGTTAAGAAGAAGAAAACGGGCATTGTAGAAGTACAGGGTGTTTATAAACCGGCTCAGAATTTTTTAACTTTTTTAGATCAAATCAAATTATGTATTTTAATCAAATTTCTACTAATAAATTCAGGATTTTTTAAGCGAAAAATTGCCTGGTCATTATTAAAAAAAACGAACCAATTTCCGCATCACCCTGTCAACACCTCTTCACTATCCAGTGACTAATACTATTGAAAAGAAAACATTACCACGCACTTAGATCTGTCCATAAAAATCCAAAGGGAAGTATCTATAAAAAGTCAATTACTTTTGAATTTTGTTTCATTTTTTTGACACCTTTTTTTGTTTGCGTGAATTTTTTGTTTTCAGTGTAGGATAGGAACATCTAAGACCCGGATATTCAATTAGAAAGACAAAACGCGTAACGGCGAATCATACCGTAATATTTAATTATTTTGTTTCATTAGCACATTTTATTGAATCGTGTACAGTATATGTATTTTTGTTTTCAACCGAACAAAAAAAAAAGCCAAGGAATATCCAAAAATGTGCGAATTTTTGTTTTTATTTTTTTTTATTATGCAATTTTTTTCTTGTTGATTATGAAATACAAACCATGAGTTTCACTTTGACCACAATTTTTTGTTTTTTGTGTGTTCAATGCAAAATAGTGACGCCAAAAATGTTGTATTTGTTTTTTTTTGTATTAACCATATCATAAAGCATTTTGTATGTCAAGATTAAAAGTAAATTTTTTTGAAGGTATATCCCCTATAAATTTTAATTCGATTTCACTCAGTTGAGAAAAAAAAATGACAACAAAATGTATCTATGACGATTTAGTACCGGTCTCAGCCAATGATTGTACGGCAAATCCTATAAACATTCATCCACATTGCTGTCATTGGGCATATATTACTAGATGACGCAGTTTACGTGTGGTTTGACATGAACTAGAGAAAAAAAAAATACAACAAATGATTGCGTGTATGGAAGAGGGCTTTCTCCTCGGGGTACAATAATAATAATAATTATTCTTTGGTTTTTAATTAAATATACACCGGTCCCGTCCAGTAGTTTATGCAAATTAGAATTTGACTCAATTTATTTCGTAGAAAACAAAAATATGTATATTCAATTCAAATTCAAAATGGATACTTGGATACTAACTGACATAAAGACGAATGAAGTCGAATGGAAAGCCTTTAAGGCATGACCGCCCTAATTACTTTGAGATTTAATAGCTGAAATGGGATTTACCTGTTCAAAGTTAGTAGATGGACAGTAGTGATGTCAAAAATTCGCGCGGTAATTTGTTATTGTTTTAAGAGAAGCGAAAATGTCCTTTTACTTTAGTTTTTACGAGCGAGTGAGGAACAGGAAATAAAAAAAACAGAATGGCTTTAGTTGAAAGGCGAGAAGGCATACAGCTTCCTATTCTGAGTTATTTTGGTCACAAAGAACTTTGAGAGAACGAAGGGAGAATATTGTTCTTACAGAAAAACTCACTTAAAACCTCTTCTCCGGACAGTAAAGTGCATCAAAGAGGTGGATGCTTGTATGTTGTGTGGAAGCCATTTGACCCAATCCTTATAACGAGTAACTCGTCATCGAAATGTAAGGATTCCGCTCACGAAATCGAACATTCATTCGAACGCCTTTGAGCTATCGACTCGTGAGTTTTACTCACTCACTAGTTACCGACAGCAGTTGTTTGGACCCTGATTTGGTCCTAAAGATTAGGACAATTGGACAGCAAGTGTTTTATAGTAGGTCCATTCGCGTACGCTCCTAAAACAGCCAATTTTTACGAAAATTTACGAAAAGCTGTTCGCGTACGGAGAATTTTCGTAGTTTTTCACAGAAGAGAGCGCTCACGAGAGAGTAAAAAATTTCCCCATGCTACGAATTTTAGTGCAAGAAATTTCTTTGGACTGGTTTGGTGTAAACTGTCAAATGAGTGTATTTTCAACTTTTTCTTATTCAACACTTTTGAGTACTTTTTCGTTTTTTTAGCGCTCTCTGAGAGAATTTCACCTCCACTCTTCGAAATTCGGCAATCTACGAATTTTAGTGCAAAAAGTACTAGAACGTACCTAGTTTCTATTTCTTCTGTTGTATGGCAACTCCTGCTAGCTAATGCCCAGTTTGATTGCCATATCTCCATATCTTCTAAGCGTTTGGTCTTTTTTCAGTGAAAATATAGTTTAGCCACCTCTAGCTGTCCAAGATACGTTGATATCTTGCTTCGAGGTCTATTTCCCTTTTCAGTATACCTGTAGGGACTGCTACAGACGCATGGGTAGTCCTTTTCGTGTGCTAGTTCGTTTGCTATATCGTTCCCTTTCTTGATGCTATGTCTGGGAACCCAACAGAGAGTGAGACTACTTAAGAGTTGGATATTCTATCAATAGCTGTCTAGCTGCCGCTTGACTATCTATAAAGGTTGTGACCCTAGATGAGTTGAGTTTCTTTCCATGCACAGTCACCAGGAAGTCTCTGACGTGGAGTGACATGCAACAAACTGCAACGTAGGCTTTTGGATGATTAACATGGTTACACTCTACTGTCCCTTGACACTCTACTTGTCCCTGAACACTCTACTGTCCCTGGAGCCCTGGCAAGACAAGGAGCCACAAAATCATTCACTGGACCTGAACCATTCTGTAGAATAGGGGATCATACTGTACGCGAAAAATTCAATAAAAGAGAGCCTCAGCAAGAATAACATACGTATCCTAACTGGCTTCTTAAAAGGACATTGCAAACTGAGGGAGCATCTACGGAAACTGGGTATAACAAATGAAAGCCTTTGTAGATTCTACAAGTCAAGTGAGACTCCGGAGCACCTCCTAGAGTCGCGTGGGGCATTGACCCTCAAAATATTTAAATATATGTATGAGAAGGCACCAAATATCAGTAGAGAATATGCCAATCATGGACGCACTTCTCATTATCAGATTCTTAAAAGAAATTGGTCTCGAAGGAGAGCTCTAAAGGGAACTCTTCTCACCTAGGCTTAGTAAGAGTGCACGACTCTCAAATACAATTCCAATGGAAGCACTATCGACCTCTAACAACTTACTTATGTCCTGTTCCCCCTTGTGGGCCCTATGGCCTCTACAACGCCTACGTGCGCTTTCTGGAAATGTGCCTCAGTTCGCCCCAACTCTTTCCCAGTTGGCGTGCTTCCTTCTCCACTGTTCTGTGCCACGTATACTTCTAGGACCGGCGCCTATGCTGCTATCCTGGGTAAGCGTGTTCCATTGCATCGCTTTAGGAGAGTGTGACCAATCCACTGCCACTGCCGTCGTCGTATGGTTGTGCCTAGAGGTTCTCTGATAATTCTGTTCGTTAGAGGTATAGTTAGGCGCAGGCACCTATTAACAAACGTTTGCAGCTTCCTCGTGATAGTGACGGTCACTCTCCAGGTACCACATCCATATAGCAGCACGGATTTAACGTCAAGTCATAGCTTGGTGTTTAAGCTAATTGCAATTGACCTTTAACAAAAAGTAGACTTACTAGCTTTGTCCTGAAAAGTATAAAGCGTACACTCGATAGCTTGATACTCTATTTGGTAACCAAAGTTAAATCTTATCATCTATCACTCCTCCAAAGCATTTAATGCTTCTTTTGGAATTGAATTGTACAGCTCCCCATCTTGACTTTGAAGTTAGTCTCCAGCTTCTGCCTGTCTGTCTTTAGCTCAGCCAAAGCAAAATTCTTTGTCACTTATTGACAGATGGGATGGACTAAGCGTCCACAATCGTGAAATCTATAACTTGTTCTCCTAGTAACCCATCGTACACTTGATTCAACAAAAGTGAACTGAGACCAAAACCCTGTGGAACACCAAAGGTTATGGAGTATTCATTTACCTGTTTGAATAGCAACTATTCCTTATATCCTGTTCACGTTCCTGTCTCCTACTGAAACCCTCGATCGTGCCAAATCTTACTCACCCTAAACAGCCCTAATAAAGCCCACCATTGATGCTTTTTACACTCACACTCAAATCATCTCTAAGAAGCACAGCTGTAGGTAAGTTTAACACCTCCATCCCTCTTTCCCTTCGTCGGAAAATATTTACTCTTTGACACATGCATCGTAATGACACCCATGGCTAATTTTCAATGCACGTTTCAAAAAAAAAAAGCCAATAAATTAAACTAAAATTAAAAAAGCCAACAATTCACCCAATGTACCGAGTATTAAGTCAGCCAAACCACCAACAGAACAGGGAGATAAAACCAAAAAAAAAAAAAGTATCTTCAAAGACCCAACTATCTACTCTTTAAAGAAAAGATATAAAAAATTCAAAACGCACGGAGAACAATAAGCAGCTGCAGAACCAAAGTACACGGGGCAAGATGAAGTCAAAAAAAAAAAAAAAAGAAGAAAAAATCATGAAAATTAATTGAACACGACTTTTTCAAATGAAATTACTCAATTAGTTCAATTATCATGAATTTTTTTTTTTTTCTTTTCTTGGTTTTGGTTTTGTTCATAGCGCTATACGCATGTGTAGTTCTCCTCTCGCGATAATTCATCTGACATACACAACAACTGAAATGACAATAAAATAAAAATAAAAAAATAGACTTAATTTCTCTAGTATCTATGCTAAGTGATATGTATCTTTTCTTTAATACCGCTTTAAACTTAACATCACCATCGATGAGGAATCATCATCATCATCATCATCGTCATCATAAGAATCGAGGAAAGTAGAAGAAGAAGAAGCAGGCATCCAAATGGAATACGACGACGACGACGACTTCAAAGTGTACTTTGTGCCTGCAATGTGGTGTGGACACAATTGAAACTTCCTCCCCCACTAAGAATAAATTTTGTCGCTGTCGCTATGGTATAGTAGTCTGTATCTAGTATGCGTCCAAGGAGCACCTACAGAACACACACAAAAGCACAAACGAATTCAACGTTGAATCTCATTATTTGCGTAAATGATTAACGCAATTAGTTCGCGAGCAATTATTTTGAATTATTCAATTTAATATTTACTTTTAATTTTTATGACGCCGCTTTTGTCTAATAAAAGAGCCATCTATCCATTTTGGGTGGGCTGCTGGACCTGGAATCTGGAACCTGGAACCCACCACCACCGACCGACCAGCCGCCTTCTGACTAAACGTTCCAGATACAAATTTATCAATATTTTAGATACACAAAGTGTGAATCTAAATCACAGTCTCTCTATAGCTATAGATGGGGCGAAATTTCCTGGTAATTTTAGTGGAAATTAGAAAATCATCAGCAGCACTGGGTTTGGGATATTTTGTTATTTTTAATTAATATGTTGAAATTTTCTATTTTATTGACATTTCAGCAGCAGCAGTGTGTGCACAATGTATGTGTCTGTGTCAATGCCAAAATAATTGCATCTAAAAAAAAAAAACCTATCTAAATGCGAATGCAAATAATTAGCATTTGTTACTGGCCTATCTAGTATCTATGCATCTAATTTGTGCACAATTTTTCGCAATCATCGACAATGCAATTTGAATTTATTTGTTAGCATAATTAGATAGATATTTATATTTATTTTTATATTTTTTTTTTGTGTTAAATAACTAAGCTTAAATCTAATTTAAACTTAATTGAGAAGGGGGGGGGATGGGTGGACATTTAAATTTGCCACCTAAACTGAGCCTAATTGCAGAATGTTAATCATTAATTTTAGCGCGAATATTTGTCATTTTGTGTAAATTTGCGACCACACTCGAGGTGGGCTGTTGGCTGGTTAGTTGTATCTAATAAATTCAGCATTAGAATTTGGAATTTTTCTCTCTGGGCTTTGGCCTGTAAGGTTTTTTATAATTTTAATTCAAATATTATTGCACGCAATTTTATAATTGCATTTCGTGCATTTCTGTTGCGAAGGTTTGTTTTTGTTTTGAGATGGAAACAATTGGAAATGCAATGGAGATGATTTGAAAATAATTAAATTAGAAGTCAACGGGTATGGTCTGATTTTGATTTAAATTCTTAATTAATGTCATATAGTGAGGGATGTGTTTTTTTTCTTAATTTATTTTTCCCATCAAGAGAGCAACAAGTTCATGGGAATGTTTTGAAGTTGAAATGGATTTTTATTTGAAAGTGAATAGGAGAAGATTTTTGAATGTCGATACGAGGTCTCATCAGAGAGGTGTGGCCAGTCTTAGAGATAGATGTGAACCGAACCAAGACCGTAGATGGGTGGCTATCCTCCGTGATCACTTAGAGCACATGAGTTGGCAATCTGTTGCTCTTGAAGGCAACCTGTGTTTATGTATGAATCTTCCTATTTTATTGATATTCGAGTCAGCGCTATCTGAAAGATCATCGAAGAAGTATTAGCCAAGAATAAGCTTGCTCAATGATGGTAGTACATGGAGCAAAGGTGAGCAAGCTTAGGTTAGGTTATGTAGTAATAAGGTTATCATAATACAACAAGCCGAGGATGAAACTAAGCGTCAGAAACAAACCTAAACCAGATTGTTAGCCCAAGCACTAGATTGCCCTACAGTAGCTGAGTGGATCCTTCAATTGATTCCGTCAACCTACCACCTCTAGATTTCTAAAGAAGTAGCATTCTAGGTAAGCTTGCAAATTACCGTCTGTCTGTTAGCACTAATCTGCTTGTAATACCCAGAGAGTGTTCCAATCATGACTCTGAGTTGTGCTTCATAATTTCTCCCGCCCTAAACTTCGGACACCTTGTGGCCTTCCAGATTAGCTCATCTTCAGTTCATTTTCTGCTGAGAACAACACACATCGGTGCCTAGGTAATGCAGGTGCCTTGCACCTTGTGCGACAATCCCTGAACTAGCTCTGATTTGATGACAAAAGATTTTACCCCCTTGAGCCTGACTGTCTTTGCTATTGGATATTGATCCCATCTTAAGTAGTTTCACTGCCTTGGGCAGGACTATAATCTTAGCCTGAAAAACAATGCAGAAGTCTGAAAAAAATTGAGCAAAGAAGCTGTGCAACTCAACTTCTATCAAACAAATTCCATCCATCGTTCATGCAATCATCAGACTGATTTGTCATTCACAATAGCGACTAAGTCACTGGTCACTCGCAGACAGTGAATGCGATTTTTAGGAAGAGTAATTGAATCACGAAATTGGATAGAAACACCAGTAGCAGTAGTTTCAGGGCTGAAGGCACAAAACAATATCCACAGCTCTATGCATACACATATGTTAATTTAAGTCCAATAGCATGCTACGCCGGCTACTGCGATCTGTTCATGACAACGCATTCAGATATGGCAGCTTACTTGGTTTTGTCTTTTCTTTTTTAACGTCGTAGGATTGAGAGTGATATGGATATATGGTGGAAAATTGACTTTGGAAAAGTAGCAGTAGCATTTCACAGGTTGTGACTGTGATTTCTCCATCACAGGGACCTAAATCGCAATTCGAGTTTTTTGCTCATCCCTAGAGGATAGCGCCGAGTAGCTACAGAGAAAGCGAAAGGAAGATTCCTACTCTTCCCCTCGTCCTACCGCCCGTACAGTATCCCTATCTTCCTGTTAATGCTCAGTGGAAATGTTTTTTTCCAGAGACTATACTAAGACCATGTCTGTCGTGGTTGGTTGCACATGTCAAAATTGGGGCACCTAGCGCTAGCCTTTAGCAAAGCCATAGATATGTAGATAAAGCTGGTTCATCACTTCTATTGGCCGTCAGTCGAGAGTCCATATTTTGTGCTGTTTTTGGCCAGTTTGTCTAAATTAAAGTCACCCGGAAACAAGTGAATTTAGACGTGTCAACCTATCAAGTTGTGTTTTAGGCCTCTAGTTGGCTGTCAGTGTAGATGACGATGTCCTTACATGACAATGTACTCATCATCATCATAGCCACTTAGCAGCCCCGTGAACTCACCAAGTTCTGAACGTTACCCATCATCAATGCCGCTCTCTACTGACCTAGAAAACTGCACAAAAAACAAATATTTCAAAGACTTCCAAGTATTTCCCCCCATTTCAAGGTCTTTATCTGTCTGTCCGATAGAAAATAGAAAGAATAATAAAAAAAAATCACTCTCACGACAAATTAACATTGCCCCTACTGCTATGCAGTATGTCGCGTATCATTCAATTAATTTTTGCTCCCAAAGAGTAATTATTTTAATAAAAATGTTTCGTTTAATCAAAGCAACATGACATTATTGTCTCGTTAAACATCATCATTCTCCTCATCATCGTTGCCGTTGTCGTTGTCGTCGTCAATGGCAGCGGCAGCAACAGCATCAGTACTAGCAACAGCAGTTGAAGCATCATCACTCTCGGAACATGTCCACAATCAAAGAACATAGACGCCGGCAAATCACTCATCACTTTTATACAAAAAAATACAAAAAATAAAATAAAAAAGATACACGAAAACCGTGTCTATCGCGCGGGAGGAAGGACGCCAGGCAGTTGCGAGCAATAAGTTTCGCATGGACGAATGGTTAAATCAATTAACCATCAAATAAAAACCAAAATTAAACATCCATATATAGACTGCGGACTTGGAAGTGTACTTGCGCGCATCATACCTCCTCGTTCTCTCGGATTCAGCACCTAAGCATCTCCGATCTGATGAAAGTATTGCTTGGGTTGCTTGTTGTTTTTTTCTCGCGGACCTTCTTTGCTCAGATACAAATTTAGAAGAACAAACAGAAAAAAAAAATAAAGAGCTATTCATTATTGGTTGTTAGAATGTCATATCGTACACACAACATGGGGGGCTGCTCTCAGACTACATACAGCACTTTAGGGTTAAATGCACATCAATCGGAGGAGACGACGTAGTATCCGTTCAACCGTCAGACGAGTACTGTTAATGTATTTGAGTAACCCAACTCTAATAGGGTGTGCTTATATTAATCGGCATTTCTCTACTATTTGATGCATCTGTATCAATTGAACTAGTTAGTTCTTTTATTCACTGTTGAAGAAGGTGAACCTTCTGTAAGGCAGTCAAATGAAAGACTGAGCTCAATGAACTATTTGAAAGAAATAGGACAAACAAAGAGAACAGCAGATAAACTGAACGAGACAGCTCTTTAGTTCACTGCTCATGAATATGAGATGAGAAGTATCTACTCAGTTTAGCTGAGACGACTGTAAGAAACTAAGCAGAAGAACTGATCTAAGTGAACTATTTAAAAATAATAGGGAAAACAAAAAGATCACAATTTGCTGCAGACACACTGAACTAGTCACTTCTTTCATTCACTGCTCATGAAGGTGAGATTTGAAGCATCCATTCAATTGAGCTGAGACAATGGTTGAAAATAAATGAGTTTTAAACGAATTAGAAGAAAAAATACAGTACTAACTACAAATGCAAAAAATTTGTTGTAAACGCGTAAAATTTTGCACAGCCATTTTTGGAAAGCAAGACACTTTTAGAAACATCGCCTCTCAAACAAAGTTTCTCAGGCAATAGGGCACCATGTGAACCGCATGAATTAATCTGTCATATGTATATCAGTAGCAACAGAACGAATCAACATGAACTACTTCCTTGGATTTCTTGGCTTAAAAACGATTGTGATCGAGTTCACTTGGACTAATTAGTTCGCGCATAACACATGCGAGAATAAAACCATCATTTTATGAGAAGTTCTTCAGTCCAAAGATCTTATTCTAAGTTCCTTGTGGTTGGTGTTCAAATTCTTACGGAAAATTGTATGTATTTTTCTCATTCATTTGTAATTCACAGAAATTGTTCGCATTAGTGTGGGACTAGACTAGATCTAGACCGTCCAACTTGCAGCCCATCATTTGGTAAATGACAAATGAAATTCACAGATAAAAAAGTTGCTATAGATGGAACGTCAAAATTAATGAATATTCCCTCGTTTATATTCGCAGGTCGCTGAGCTGTAAATTGACCTTTAGATGTGTCATTAAACTGCAACTAGAATAACATTAGAAACGTTTTAGTCTTTTGTAAGACGTCAAAATACTTCACTCAAAAGGACTTGCTGTGTGCTGTTTCATGATATTATGGCTTGTCAATAGGAAATTGACAGTGTTTTTGTCAAGGTAATTGTATTGTCACGCAATTAAAACACAACCACCGAGAAAGATTGTGAAACTGTCAAACAATTGCGAAGCTTTTCAGCTCTTTGACAAACACAATTTCATTGTCAAAAACACTTTTGATTTCGTTTGGTAGCCAATGGCCAATATGTAAGGAGACATGACAGAAGCTTACAAGAAGTAGGAAATTCTGACAGCTGTTTTGAGTGATGATTTGAAGCTGAGCTAAAGAAATGTAGTAGATTTCTTGTATTAAAAGAACTAGGCTGTGTGCGTAAGCTCCCTTGATTTTGCTGGAGACGTGAGAATATATTCAAAACCAGTGGATGTTTACAGCTTTAGAGAGCCAAACGTCAAAGCTAAAGGTCGGAACTGAATTGAGGGAAAAGTAGTAGATTTAGGTAACAAAAAATTGCTTGCACTTTTGAACAGTTCAAACTAGGGTAAATCTCCCTAAATGCTGATCTACTTTAGTTGCTCTGTATGTCACCATTTGAATTGAACCGAATTTCTTGTATTCAATTACAAGGCACCCCCTCAATAGTTTGTAGATTTCTACTACAAACAATGGCTGTACATCACTATCAAGAAACTGAAAAACAATGAAGCGCCGCACAAGCAGGAGGAAGTGTATGAGGCAGTAGTAGCAGCAGCAGCGCAGAGAGGTGGTTAAAAAGACCTCCGTGTACTTTCTCATATACAGTTTCGGCTGGATACACTCGACAATCTTCCGGAACGCGATATTACGGCCCTCCGGCTCTCAATGTGTTCAAGAAACACATAGTACTTGTAGTAGTTGTAGCTCTCCTCTTTATTTTATATACACCAAGAGGAAAGAAACGAACTATTGCCTGCCATTAGAATATGACTTCATTATGAGATACTTGGTGAGGAGAACTGAAAGATAGAATGAATTCCAATCCAATCGATTGAAAGACGACGAAACAATAAGCAGCATTATTTGCGTTTATTACTCATTATTGGGAGCGCGTTTGGACTTTTAATGGACCTGCACTTAGGTATTCAGATACAAATACACACCCACATTTCAATTTAAAAGATAATTCCCTCGGTGTGTGTATTTGTGTGTATCTACTACATTATGCAGCGTAATGTTTCAATTAAAACCATTATTATTCTTATTATTGTTTATTTCCTTCAAATTGCTAATTGATTTTGAATATTTAAGTTTTGATGTTGCTCTTGTTGTGCTGTTTTGAGGATGATGCCAATGTATCTATCGATCTACTCGTATCTCTGTGTATGGAGTTCGACACATTTCATTAGGAACCGGAAAAAATTAATCAATTTTCAATTGTTTATAGTGCGCGAATTAAAAGCTAAGCAAGAAATAATGAGAACAGATACTATTGAGGTGGTGTGTTCTTCTTCCAAGGAAGAGTTATTGTAGAAATGGACTGGTAATTGTGAGAATTAGACGATGAGAATCATCATCTGTACGACAATTGATTGTTTATTTAATGGGTTTTCAAACAATAATAAACAATTCATCCGATTGAAAGTATACAAAGTGGAAAAAATGTCTTGGTCTTGGATATACAATTCGGTTTAGAGTTCTAGTTGCTAAGTGCATCGATGTGGTGAAATAGAAGGATGACAGAGGTGATAGGAAAGTCTCATAAGAAACGCACAACTTGAAGGTCTTTCTAAGACCGTATGCGGCAAGAGACTCTCTCAAATCAGCTAAGACTAAGACTGTCCTGGGACAGAGAAGAGATCGATTCTATTCGTCACCTGGTGTCCTTCCCTATCCGTCAGAAGAATGGGAACTCTTCTTAGTCATTTCTTCTCGGAGCTGGAGGATGGTTATTGAAGCTGAAACTAGTGCCGGCAAGGACGCCAAACCATGGTGGCTATAGCTGTACTTTGAAGGCAGATTCAGTCTTGAATTAGATTACGACTTAGACAAAGCTTTACTACAAGATGCGCTCAGAGGGGACACCTATACTCACGAGATCTGTGCCCAAAGACAGCGACACAGTGGCAAGTGAAGACATTAAAGTCATCTCCCAAAATCACCCTGCAACTTATGGACGGCAGAACAGCAGCTGAGGCTGTTCCAAGACGCCATACAGGAGAAAATCTAAACCATATTTCCTTGGGTGCAATCGCAAACCAGATTGCTGTCGATTTATATGCCAAAATAAGCCCTTGGCGGAATGGCTCGAGGCAACAGTGCAACTGAAAGAACGCTCCTCGAAGTAGTACCTAGTTACAGCTCTGCAGGGAGTCTGGTATAAGGGTAAATGGTTTGCGAATTGTGCATGCTGTTTGTCAGAATCACTCGAATTTTCAGAAGATGACTACAACCATTGGCACACCTAGAGCACAGCTCAGTCAACTTTAAAAAGCATGATCCATTTAGAGGTACTTTTTTGCCTATGGGCTTTTTGACAAATGACGCATAAGTCATGGTAACGTGTCATGGTATTTCTCTTTAAAATTGTTTGACATTTTATCATGACAAAAATTAGCTCGGCAGTATTATGAAAACCAGCCCAGTTCAGTAAACTTTATAAAGGGTGATCCATTTATAGTTACTCTTTTGTCTATGGACTTTTTAACAAATGACGCGTAAGTCAAGTTAATGTGTTATGGTATTTCTGTTTAAAATTATTTGACATTTTATCATGACAAAACTTAGCTTGGCAGGGTATCTACGAAAACCAATATCTTTTCATGAATTTGGAGTAACTTATGGTCACATAATTGGCCTATCGAAGGCACAATATGCTATCGACGTGACTTAATCCAACGCTTAGAGAAGAATATATTGAATATAAAACCTTTTTCATGACATTTCAAGCCTCCTCTTGCCACTCAAAAGTCAAAACAAAAGACCTCCATCATACATCTTAACCTATTCGTACGTACCTTTCAAAAGCTGCGTATCTTAACGGCCTCCGCTATCTTCAAATTACACCTCATTAATATCTGAAAACAAAACAGAAAAAGAAGAGAAAATAATAGTTAATACCTCATAACACAAATAAACATGAGCTAAATTGACACTAAATTATTAACCTGACCTATCACCTCCCACACTCTCGCTCTCTGTCTGGTATACAGTCGGGCACGATGTCAACAGTCATCGGCTAATAAAATGCCTCTACAAAAAAAAAAAAAAAGCGTCCTTATTACCATCAACAATAACCAAATTATTCAAACTAATGCCTGTAGAAGGAGTAGATATTTGAACATACTCTGCCCAATGGCCACCACATTCGATTGCATGTTCACCGGGCATAGCAATTACACAATTACACACGAACAAGGCAGGTCGGCGCGCAAAAAAAAAAATGACTTAGTGGCCAGCCAGGCCAGGATATTTTACCCCCGCGCAGTAAAAAATACCCCACTCCACCTTACCGACCGACCGTACGTAGTAGATAATATTTCTCTAATACGTTGGCAATTACACAAGAAAAAAAAACGAAAAATTATGAATTCATAATGAAATTAACAGTTATATTGTGTAAGTCGTCCTTTGGACTGGACCACCTCTTTATGTTTTATTTTTCGCTAGCCCACATGAAGCCAGCGAGAGAGCAGTTATACCTTTGTTGGCCCTGAAGGACGGCAATTAATGTAACGCCTATCGCACTTAATTTCAATACCACCCCGGCGCGAGGGAGGGAGGAAGGTGAAAGAACTTGTAGTTGTTATGTGTATTATGAAAGTAAAATTACTCCGGAATTCTAAACACGGTAATCAAGCAGCCAGATCCGTTTTGTACCTACAAAAAGGACCCCCGAAAACGACTGCTGGCCGGGGCAGACTTTGCGAGAATATTTTTTATTACCTCTCATTTACAGTTGTTATTCACTCAAAGGTGTGTCATTGCTTGTAATTAATGGTTACCAATTACCATTTTTAGTTTTTTTCCTTTTTTTTTTTTTTTTTTTTCTTTTCCACCAACCCCTGGCAGGAGGAAAACAGCAAAAAAAAAAAAATCCAAAACAGGATGAAGGGAGCAAGTACGACCACCATCATGATGGAACTGTCGCTGCCGCGCCGGTCAACTCGGCATTGGCATTTAACGATGTCGGTATTTATTACCGGGACGATGGCGTAAATTAATTTCTTGCCTGCTTCTCCGCCCCCTCTATTTTCGGCGTGTGACGTAGATGGTGGGAAAACAGAAAAAAAAAAGGGGGGCAAGGGGGGCGCCGCACACCCCATCGGAAGTCGGCAAGAAACCAAAATCACAGGTTAAAATGCCTTTTAGAGTTGATTTCTTCTTTGTGGTGTACGCCTTGACCAAGGAGGTGTATGTTGTTTTGTATCCACAAGGCGCACAAGGAGTGTACGTACTCGTATTGGTGATTTACCTTTAGGTCATCTTGGTCGGTGGGTGACAAAGTGTGTAACTCGATATCGTTTTGGTGGTCGCATGCCAAAGTGAGAGGGGGACACCAACTGGTATTTATTTCCTGTGTGCCATGGTTAATTTTAATTCCACAACTCGATTTCCTACATATAACAGGGCGATGTCTTTAATTGAGGTAATTAGGTTGACATGAAGTTGTTTTGGTTTTTTTTTGGGGGCTTGACTTTAGATTGAATTATTCTAAATCTGATAGAGGATAAGACAGATGGATGTGTCTAAAAGCGTACGTCGCAAAAATAGATTCACGAACTAGGAGGGAAGGTAATTTGTCCTAGTCCCTAGTCGCCCCCTTCGCAGTTGGGTACTTGATTATTTCCAGGTCAGGAATATTCTAATGCAAAGAACTTGTTATAGATTTTTTTTTCTTAATAATTTGTGTGTCAAAACAAGGCAAAAGGAGAGTTTCAAAGCATAGTTCTAGGCGCAATGGTTTGTAACTCGGATAAATGATGATACTTTGGTTGTGTCTTAACCTAAGGGGATTCTTGTCTCAATTTAAGGGGATCACAGCAATAAAAACTACAAGATTGTCAACGAGCCAACATTGACGACAAGTCTGAATTAGCACTGCGTTTATGAGCAGTCAGCCATCGGCTAGTTTGATACTGACAGCTCTTATGAGCTCAAGAAAATCACAGAAATATGTACAATTTTTAACCTCCGCTGACTAAAGACCATACCATGTTGTTGTTTCTGTGTATAGCGGTCTTTTGGCAAGCAACGTCACAAGGAAATTTAAGAGTCTTTCGCAAGTGAGTACAAAGATTTCTGCAAGCAAGTTTGTGTAAAAAATTTGTTATTGTCCTGTGTGCTGTTATCAAAGGTGTGCGAGAACTTTTCCGCGTCACTGTTTTTTAAAGAGAATATTGCATAAAACCCGTCGAGTTTTTCCCAAACAAAGTTGATCCGGAACGAAATAGCAACTCGTCTTGTGAAGGAGGAGGTCTTTTGGGCATATCAATATTTGGTTCCAAGAATCGAACTTTACTTTAGAGCACTAAGTTCAACATTCGTCTAAGCAGACTCTTTTGGTGGTGTAGCTTCGCCTTCACGTGACAGCAGATTGACTGTGTTTTTGTCCAAAGCACATCCCTGTTAAATGTCTTAAATCAGGTCAAATCGAATGTGTTCTGGAACTGTTCAAAAACTTGCGGTACACTAATTGGTACCATCCCGCCAGATCGATAGAAGACCGAAGTAATAAGGAAATCATTGAAAAAACGACAAATATTAACTCGAATCCCATCACCATTTCATTGAGTTAAAGGCCCCTTATGACACTTACGACAGCATTCATCCTCTCAAGCAATAATCCAATTCGGGATATCGTCAGAACTTATCCAAAAATGTAGCGAAACGCTGGAAATTATGCAACGCTCTGTGCAACTTTGAAACGAGTCTTCAGAACCTCCAGGTTCAAGACAACGAAAAAGGCCTTGGTCGGCCTGACTTGGATGCTAGAATACCTGGTCTTTACAAGCAGTGTGTCTGGGATAGCATCTGTGTTTCAGGCAGAGGCCCTTTAAGCTATTAGGTATCAGATTTCTCAATTCTTGGTTTTAAGGGAATTTTTACTCTTATTTCTCAGCATTTACTGAGCTAACATTAAGACAAAGATAGCAATACCAACCGTCTCTTTCATTAGCCATCTAATGTAAATACTTAAGGACTAAAAAGGGTTGATTACAGGTTTCTGTAAACATTTATCTTGCACAATAAAGCCTAAAATTCATTCTCCTATGGATTAGTTTGAACTACAACCAGAAATAATCTAAGGTTCGAACCACCACATTTGGCATTTCCTAATTCTACTACCGGTTTTATTTTATTTAGACAGCAACCCTAGACCAGTTAGGTGCGATGCTTTGACAGCTGGTCCTAGTGAAGAACTAAAAAAAACTGTAGTAGATTTTTCTGGAAGATATAATGGAGTTCAAATAGTTCTGACTTAATTTTCTGCTGGTAAGGTTAGGTAAGGTAAGTATGTAAATGTGCCTGTTTGTGCCTCATTCAAGTCGACACAATTCGTCGTAAACGAACCAAATTTTTCACAGCTATTATTTGAAACCAGGATTAGAGTACTACAAATATTAAATTTCATAGATAATATCCATCAACAGACGGTTTCCCATGTTGTGAGGCAGAAATATAAAAGCAATTGTGGTGGCCTCTCCAAGGACTCGTTTCATAGGTTTCTGCCTTGAATGCGTCGTTTTTGCATGATAAAATGCACGGGTTCCGCTCATGAGGTGCTCTTTTGGTGCGATGCTCATACTTGTCCCATTGTCTTCTTAAGTGATTCTCAATATGGTGTTTTCGGTGATTCCCTCCAAAGCTATCGCACTGTGGGAGACCACAGCCTCTGGTCATCTCCTCTCTCATTCTACAAGCCCACACTTTGGCTCCATATGTCAGGAATGGGTCAGACTATATTCAAGTAGATCTAACCCTAAACAAGTATCACTCAACATGTATCTAACTCGCTCTACTTTCTATAAGTAATCCGATACAAACAGTTAATTTTCAGAGGAAATCAGATGCCCTTAGTGCAGCATTGGCCATTGTATTTCTCGGTATTAAGTGTTTCCTATTATTTCTCAACTTCAAATGCTAATTTTCAACAATGACGAACAATTAAAAGCCACCAAACTGTATGTCGCTGTCACACGCGTATTACTTTCACAAAAAAACACTCGAAAAAATAAACAAAAGCCCAATACACCCAATACAGATAATCCATAATACACAATTGTACACGATATCCATGTATCTATTTGGAAGAAAAATAGTATCTATTACGTGTGTTTTTTTTCTTAAATATTATTTTTCCTTACTCTGTACACCTAGTGTGGCCGCAAAAGACAAATGCAAATCAACCTATCGATTCAGATCTAGAGATCATTAATAAAAACGCTAATATTTTTTTTTCTGTTTTAAGTATATGTATACAAAATGTTGACGACCTAGTGGGTCAATGATTTCTTAAGCTACTTCTTTTTTTTGTTTTTTTTTGTCCACAGAATACAAAATGTAAACCACAACACCTAAAATAAAAAAAGCTAAAATTTATACAAAAACGATGGACAAAAATTTCGTATACGAAAATCATTAATTTGAAACTCAAAAGAAAGCTAAATCCGCATTTTAATTTGCGGTAATTGATTGTATATGACTATCTTCTGTTTTTTTGGTCAGATATTAAGTGCCCCGCTGAAGAATAGGTTAGGGAAGACAGATAGATACAGAGCGACATCGATAGGTAGCCAGATAATGGATTTCAAATGTCCAAACAGAGAAAGCTGGAATGGTGAATCTATTCTATAAGGACTTGGCTCACACTCTGCAAATTGAACAGTTTACCTTTTAGCTGTCGTTCAACTGACTCATTTACTCTTTTAGCATATGAGATGGCGTTACTTTGAAATTACTGCATATCTAAGAGATGGAAAATTAGTTGCAATCAATTGGGTACAATTCATATAAGGATGCAATTGGATTAGGGTCCGTCAATTTAAATCCCAATAAGGTTCATTAAAAGTGAGTTCATTTAAATCTGTACGTCAAAAGGGTATTACTATTCTCTATTCGCGGGAGTACCAACTTGCTTTATATAGCTAAATAATTATCCTTTGGCTCCTCCTTTTCTGGGTATTGAAATGAAATTATCATTGTGACCTGGAAGTCATTTTCTGTCGCGCCTCTGGTGTTAGTTAGTTACTTTAGATCCGACCTTCCAATCGATTTGATATATTTTAAGCGCATAGGACAATCAGGCAGTGTCCTGTGAGAGCACAAATAGTGGTGTACAGTGGCATTAGGTATAAACATTTACTTTCCATAGGTGGTGTCCAATTTGACTGGGGGATTTTTATGCGATTTTTTTGCATTCCTTCGCAATTCACAGAATTTTTTTCGCGTTCATTTTAAAAGTGTTTCCCAAGAATTTTACGATTTTGTGTGTTACTATGAAATAACCGAATACACGATGACTTGGCCACCCATCCAGAGATTGATTTTCTAGTGGTATCTAGCAGGAATAGGAGCCTACATGCATCAAGAGACATACCAACCTCCGTTGTGTTCTCCTGTCAAACTTTTGAGCAATGTCCTAGCAATGACGTTCTGTGGGATTTGAACGACAATTTTGTCTTTTGGTGGTATTGTCGACTACACAATGAGACATTCTATATTCAAAACAGTTACCAAATGGGGAAAAGAATTCGTCAAGGCGTTAAAGAAAAGCGATCCCTGCAGGGACTAGAAGCATTTAGTAGCGTTCAGTATCACAGTCGGAGCTATGAATATTGAAGGAACTCTTCTTCAGACTGATGGCCCAAAACCCCGAGTACTTTTGCTTCTACTACTACTACTTGAGTTTCATTCATATTTTCATTCATTCATACTCAAAGTACTTGCACTTACTACGGCTCGTACCTTGCGAATAACTCAAAGTTTTTTTCTTTTTTCAAGTATATCAACCATCTGCAATTGCAAGTCTCAATAATTAAAGAAGCTTCAAGTCCTTTGTATTCCCAAAGTAAGTATCTCAAGTACCTACTCGAAAAAAAATTAGTACCAAAAAAGTACCACTCCAAAAGTACTTTTCGTTCTCAATTAGTTCCAAGACCCTAAGTCCATTTGTATTCCACAATTAAGCCATAGCAGATGAAGTATTTCAAGTAAATACTCATACTAAAGAAGATACCTGCTCATACTTGTTCCTACTTAACATTTTGCAGCCTTAATACGTGAGTTCTTGAAACCGTTTCGAACTATAGAGCCTTGTGCTCCGCAATAGTGCAAAAGCAGATGAAGTATTTCAAGTACATACTCATACTAAAGAAGATACTTGCAACTACTTGTTCCTACTCAACATTTTGCAGCCCTAATACGCGAGTTATTAAAACCGTTTTCAAACATTTTCGGGCTACAGAGCTTTGTGCTCCACAATTAAGCCAAAGCGGATGAAGTTTTTCAAGTACATACTTACACTAAAGAAGATACTTGCTCTTACTTGTTCCTACTCAACATTTTGAAGCCCAAATGTAAGAGTTTTCAAAACTATTTTCAAACATTTTCCAGCTACAAATACAGACATTCGTATTTTGAGGATATTTTAACCCTAAAGGCATTTGAGGAGTGCCACCCTAGGTCCTAATCATTGATATCACAAGTGTTTCAACTTAGCTGCTCATGTTGACTTTTCATGTAACACACAACTCGCGTTCGAAGTACATCCATGATCAACATTAGGCTTAGTACGAGTTCAAGACAAAAGGAGAATATAACAGGTAGTGGAACGTAAAAATTCGTTTCGGTCTGTCATGGTCAGTCTTCGTTCGGCTTCAGGTAGCACACGTATGGAGAACTCCAAACAAAAAAAGAAGTAATAAATCTTTTTAATTTCTTTTTTGTATTTTTATACGCATTGTAGTATATAGATGCTCTCATTTAATTGTGTGTACTTTCTTGGGGGTTTCTCACGTCCTTTCAATTTAACCGAAATGAATGCAAACACAAGAAACCTGCAACACTTTGGCTTAGACATATACGTCGTACGTATACCCAGAGTATCTATGCTATGTATCTTTAGGAATGTTTTATTGCATTTTGGGTTGTTTTTTTGTTTTTTCTTGTTTTGGACAGAGCGGGTGTTACACATTTTTTGGAAAATAACCCTCTGTTATATGAAAATATTTTTAAATAGCGCCGCTAAACAATTAAAACCAGATAGCCCTCGTCGAATGCAATAAATTTGTGAAATAAGTAATAAAACACAGACGCAGAGGATTGTGTCTTGAGAAAGGAGAACAAAAAAAAAAAAAAATAAGACAAAAACCCCGTAGCAATTGGTAAATAAAATAATTAAGAATGGAAGAGAAAACAATAATAAATGCAATTATACTGGCAAATAGTCGTAATTAAGCTTCCTAATTTGTGCATACGAATTGGCTGTCAGTCAGTCAGTCAGTCAGTCAGTCAGCCAACGAACGAACGAGAGGAAGTCAGTAAGAGGTTATGTGTATCTTGATCTAGGTAGGTAGGCATGAATTCCATATTCATAAACTCGGACGAGGTTGTCCGATTGGTGATGTTTCTTCGAGGAGTATCTCGTACACGCTCTGTATGTCAGTAGATGCATGCATGCATGCATGCATAGATACTCAATGAGTTGGTGCATGGCAATTAATTTCAATTATAGTTATGATTAGGGCATGATACCGTTGCGTGGTATAATGCTTTTGACATGAAGCAGTTCAATGTTGATACGAGGGGAAGCTATGACGTGTGTTGATGTATTCTCTTTTTTTTCTTTTCTTTTTTTTAAGGACCGGGGAGGAGTTGTAAAGCGTGACCAAAGTGGATTCCAATTAATAAGTTATTCATTTAAGGTTGTTAGGTCCCTTATGCAAGGAGGGCGAATGGAGGAGAAGATACAAATAAAATGAGCTGTACCAGGATGTGGATGTAGTCTGAAAATCCGAGATACGCAGGCTAAATTGGCTCGTCCACATCAATGCTCCAGCCAAGAGAATCTTGGAATCCTACAGCTCCCAAGTTTGAGACGGAGAAGAAGACAGAACATCTGGTACAAAGACTAAGCCAGAAAACTTGGTCTTCACAACTAGAAGCAGCGTGCCTGAGACCGCAGACGATGGAAGGCAACGATGTCCCAGGCAGGCATTCTATAAGGGTCGGAAGCATTTAAGGTTGTACATAAAAATTTTGGACAAAAAAACGCTTTAAACAGTTGGGACCAAAGCCGATGACTTTATAAGCTTATACACTTGCGTTTCAGGTCAAGCTGAAGACCAAATGCCGCCCCTTTTCTACGAATTGTAGCTTTGTGTGTTGCAGGTTCGAATCCCAGATAATACGACCTCTTTCGTCGTCAAAAGCTTTCCAATGTCTTTTGGATATGCTTTACTTGCACAATTGTATACCGAACACAACACGCATATTTGTGAGAAGCTATCCCCTGACCCTCTTTGGCAAGCTGGTGGCCTATTCTTTATTTAATTGAGCACAGCTTTTTAGCTGAGTTTTTTTTTGTAGCTTAGATTGAACGAAGTGCTTAGCTGTCAAACGAGCTGTCATACTGTGCTCACTTTTTTCCATTTTTTCTCATTACCCGTACATTGGCAATGCATCGCATAAATAGACTCCTGCTTAGGCAAATGATGATGAGGGTAATTTTACCCTTAAAGAGGTTTCAATGAGCAAAAATGATCCACAAGAAACAATGAAAACTGCATTACCTCCAGTTTATACGGTGCTGACATTATATACGACTTCTGTCTCCAAATTTCGATGAATGGTCAAGAACAAATGTCCTGAAACGCGATTCTTAAAGACTGGACAACATGGTCTTAGGCAAAAAGGGCATTTTTTAAATTGGTTGAAAGTTGTAAAACCTTCGAGTTGGTAACACTTTTTTCAGCGACAACCAATTTGACAGTTGATTCGTTCTGTTTGATTTGTCATTTCACTTTGAATAGACTTGTGGTAGAACAATTAGCGAATTTGTTTCGAAAGGTATGTTTAGGTTGGCGAAACCTAGGTCTATTTTACTTATGTATGTCTCCGCAGAGATGTCGTACTCTGCGCATAGAAGAAGACGTTTTTGCAGTGGCGCGAGGATGGTATAGATGAACCCTCTATTGTGCCTAACAATTTGTGCTATGTCCTTGTAGTTTTTGGAAGATTTTGCGGAAGGATCTTGCTTTACGAGCTTACAAGATCCAGTTCAAATATGGAAGCAACGTGACCATTGTATGTGTCGTCTATGCGCCTTTCTTTATGGAATGATGGGTTCCAATGAAGAGTTCTATAGATTCATGATAACTAAATACTTCGTTTCCCAATTAAATGACAATAATGTAAAAGAGCAGTGGTTTCAACAAGGCGATGCAACATTGAATGCGATGGATTTTTTGAAAGAAGCATTCGATGAGCGCAGACTTCTGAGTAAAGGATGTGTGAATTGCTCCCCAAGATCGCGTGATTTGATACCCTTTGGCTTATTTTTTGTCGATACGCCGATAAACGCCGCTTTATTGCCTATACACGACCATAGCTGCTTGAAAATCTGACTTGCAGTCTCCATGCCCGAAATCCTATTTAAACGTCAATTGTTGTTCCTTTAAAGTCTGACCTACTCTTCATCATTACACAACGCTCAAAAGACCGTGTGTCCGCCATATGATTTATATGTCAAGTTTCCGTTGCAAAACTGCCTTCAAAAAAGAAGAACAAAAAAATAACCATCCCTCTTCTCTCTCTCTCCTAAAAATAGATTACTTTTGATACACCCACAGAAAATCAGGAGAACCAAAAAAAAAAAAACACGAAATGCACAATTTAGCACGCATTGGCATTTCTCGGCGTATAATTTATTTTAAGGATTACTGTCTTTTCTTCCACCCCTCCGTCGGCCGCCGTCAGCAGAGTCCTTTCGCTTGCTCTCTTCCTCGTTACGGTATTTATTGTTGGCGGCACACACAGGTACAATAGTTTTATACTCAAGCAGGTACAATAATTTGTACTGAGCGAGGATCACTTAAAAAAAAAAAAATAATAAATGATTTTATTTATCAAGGCGATAAGCGAAAAGGGACAACGTAAATAATTGTGATAATACTCCTTCGCTTTATCTTCGTTGCACTTTGTAATATGACGGTTGCTGTTAGAGTGCGAGTACGACCAAGGGTCATGTTACAATTGAAAGAAAATAAATGTGAAAAGGATCAACGTTTGGGTGTTAAAAAGGTCCTTCGGCGGTAGATTTGTTCAAGTGGTTCAAGTCACTTGAAGACGTAACATAAATAGAAACTATACAATTGTTCGGTTTTTTTTTCTTTATTTTTTTTTTCTCACATATGCCGCGCAGAGATACAAGATACAATTGTATCTTTTCTTGTTTGCCTAAGCAGATTTGCTAAATACGAAGAGATGATTAACGAATAAATTGTCTGGCGGTCGTGGCGAGGAAATAGCAAAGAGGGTGACGAAGTGGGAAATTCCCCGCAATAAAATTTTCTTATTTCTTTTTTTTGTTTTCTGTTTTCCACTTGCGAGTTGCGAACATCTCAATTTGTATGAAATTCTTGCAATTTCCGCTCAATTAAAGGGGGAGCGAACGCAACGGTTCGGTGGAGCTTCAAACATCAATGTCATACATGATGGAACGCACAGTAGACCACCACGAAGAGCGTAGCGTTTTGAGTGTTTTTTGTTGTATTTTTTTTTTGTTGTTCTGTGTGAGTTAAGAGCGTATAAGAGAGAACCAGGAATTGAGGTGAAGCCAGCCAATAGAAAATCGCGCGACAGTTTTCTCTGCTTTTGAAGAGAAGTTTCACGTCTGCATAGCGCGAGCGAGCGGCCTTTAGATGTGGGCTGTGATGTGATAATTGGGGGGGGGGGACGAAGCAGCAGAAGCGAAGAACAGTAGAAATGCCGGCGGTTGATGTTGTTTTTTTCTGGCACACGACACAACGACGATGACTTCGATTGCAATCTGCAAATCTGCATTCGTGCTGTTTGCTAATGTGCGGCCAAAACGATTGCTCTCCGCTGCCAGCTGCTGGAGATGAGAATGGGGTTGATATTTGTCATTTTTTTTATTACTTTTTTCTTTTTTTCTTTAAAAAAACAAGACAGTGTTGCCAAAGGTGGTTGAACGAATAGTTGTCAGAAGTATTATACTTGTGACAGTGGGATGACAGTTAGGGAAAATTGACCGAAATTCTTTGTAGTAAAACGAAGATGGTTTCAAGTTCTAGGAAAATTGTTTACCTTGGACTGAGATGCAGTATTGAATCAAAAAACTTCATTCTGACAACAGTGTCTTGTGACGGCTTCTTTGACTGTGTTTTCGTCCATTTTTGTGGCACTCTTTTAAGTATTTTGGGTTCTAGTTTACTAATATTGGCCTAAATAGTTTGCGACTTTACCTAGCCCTGCAAGAAGTAAGGTTAGATTAGGTCAGAATGGCTGACTACAATGTGTGCAGCCACTGTTCTTGTGATACCGAACAGAGTCTATGCATTAAAATCAGCAGGAGCTATCTAAGAAGCGGTGGATGCGATTGACGTTTAAGTCAGCGAGTTCGCCTAAATTGTTGAAGAAGTATCATCTGCCTTAATTCGATTTCCTTCGGATAGAGAGCGCATGACAGCGGCACAGAAGATGAGGAATAATGTCGTCCTCATCCTCGTCTAAGAAGTAAGCATAATGCGAGGGCTAATTGCCTGGTTGAATTGTCTCCTTGGTAAGTTAATGGTTCATGGAATCAGATAATGTTTGGATCAATTCGTCCTTGTTTTTAAAGAAATAACTACTGAATGTTTTGCAATGACGTGTGCTACGCGAGTTTCAGCATTTAGACGACTATAGGCGACATAAAACAGAGTGTGATTCACTCCCATTGGGCACTTCTGGATTTCCCTCTCTAGAAATGGTATTTTTACTTGCTTTATAAGTCAAAAGTCAGCATTCACAATAAACACGACTGTTCAATAAAAACTAAGGACTTCTTGAAGCTGTCCATGCTCAATCCACGAGGTCCCGAATCAAACTATGGTTTCGTAGTTGGGATCGACGCCGAATCGTTGAAGATCTTTGCCACACTTTCCTCACAACGGCTACAGTTTCTTATGTACACAAATTACATTGAAGGAAAGAAGGAAGCACGGCAACTGGGAAAGAGTTTGGAGGAGCTGAGGCACATTTCCAGAAATCGCACATGAGGAGCGTAGGCGTTGTAGAGACCCCAAGACCTACAAGGGGATACAGAATATAACAACAACAGAGTACATTGTCGTCTTTTTGTCATGTAGAGTGTATGTATCTGGAAAACAACTTTTACACAACAAAAATAGGGAACTCAGTCCGTCAAAGAACCCATGTAATTGCTTACACGTTTTGCAAATTGGAGACCGAAATATTCTTCTACCCAAAGGCTATGGAAAATCCGCGGACCTAAGTGTGTTGACGGTTAAGGAGGCCACTAACCGAGAATTTAAGGACATCAGTAGGTAGTAGCTACAGGCCTTCAGGCTATTCTCAATTTTCTTTCGCTAGAAATCTTTATACCTATGATCATTGTCAACGACAAGCACCAGTAGTCAACAAGTCATTCGACTACTCCACATCATGCCATTATCTGGACATTATTGGGCCTTTCTAAAGCGTCTACATGATTGAGAAACTCTTCACATATGTCACGAGTCGCGCAAACCATTGCAATGTACAGGGATGGCTGCAAAATGGACATCGACGCAAGTAGAGGCATCTGTTGTAAGCTGCTAGGTATAGAAAAGTGGAGGTCTTGACAGTGAAATCAGTGAGTCTGTGCTAAGAGCGATATCACAAGAAGGTGTCAATAGCGAAGTGCTGGCAAGAAGAGTTCAGAACGTCCCGGGACATGAAAGTACATATTGAAGACAATGAGAAGGCCGATGATTTGTCAAGAGGAGTATCGGAGAGATCTGCTTCGCTTATTGCATTTTCGTCTCATTTTTTTTATAATTTTATTGGAATCCTAATTTAAGTTTTTACCTTCTAAGAGCACCACAAACTAGTTAATGAAATCACTCACAAAACTACAGTCACTCGACAACACTGACCTCTGCGAAGAACATAAAACACGGCCTTTTCCCTCCTTTCCATCCATTCATTCGCTCGCATTCTGTTGTCGTCATTCTCGGTTTCACCCTTTCATCATCCCCCCCGCCCCGCACACGCTTCCACCCACTAAATACATAATTGTCATCGTCATGTTATTTCCACCACCATAAATGTACAATTTTTCCCCACGTGTACCACATACCTACCATACGTATGTTTGATTGTTCTCCCTCTGGCTCTTTGCCTGAATGAACGTAGCATCCCGCCACCACCCACTTTGTCCACCTACCTATCCACACGTTTTAATCCTGTCTGCACAAACAAAAAAAAAAAAACAAAAATGTCGAAAAAAATCCGCGACACGTGCTTTTTCAGCTGTTTTTCCACGAGACAACCACCAAAACAGAAAACAGCGGCATACATACATACATCCATATGTACGACAAAAACGGAAATAAGAAAAAAGCAAAAAAAAAAAAACAGAACGAACCGAAGGAAAGAGGGCAAAAAATAAGCAAAATAGCAACAACATTATCGTCGCCGGGTTTTTGCCAATTTCTCTGATGCAGCAACAGCAACAGCAACTTGCACACACAGAAATGCAAACGTCATTCTATTCTATTCTCACGAAGAACGGGGGGACCGGGTGTAGAAGAAAATCTCTGCAATTTTTAGGGGATGTCATACGCTGCTGCGACTGCGTTAGAATTGACAAAAATTGCATTACTTCAGAGGGTGGCGGCCGATGTCAAATAGAAAGAAAAAAAAGGAAAATCAAATTTACCAAATGCCTCCTAAAAGGACAGTTACACATACAAATAGGGATGTTTGTTTAGGAGAACACACTTTTTTTTTTATTTTTTTTGGAATGAGAACTGGAACACTGTCAAAGTGTGGGAATGTCATTTAGTCGATTGTTCCGGTTCCACTTGACAATTGCACTTTGCATACTTATACATACAGCATTTGTTCAAGACGTAAAAGGACATTCGAAGGAACTCCAGTAGCAAGCAGCAGCAAGTATTGAATTTCCATTTTGGCCTGTCTTCGTTGACTTTGCACAGGTGGATGTGTGCGGGGGGAATTACATTTTGAAGTACATATAGCTAATGGAATTCTGAAGGTCACCATGTTTGTTTAGGAAGAAAAATTTGGTCTCTTTTTTTTGAGTAAAATTTCTCTGATGATCTTAAAGGTGTGTACTGTTGAATTTTTTTTACTGCAGAAACTCTCATGGCACTTGTTATCAAGGCAGTAAGTTCCTGTGTCGAACAGGTCTGACATTTAAAATAAATAGAAAGTGACATTAGCTGGTCCGTTCGCGTACATTTTGCACTAAAATTCGCAGCTTATCAAACTTCGAAGAGTGGGGGTAAAATTGTCTCGGAGAGAGCTAAAATTACGAAAAAGTAAAGGAACGGGTTGAACAAGAAAAAATTGAAAATACACTGGTTTGACAGCTTTGACAGTTTTCATAAACTAGCCCACAGAAATTTCATGCACTAAAATTCGTAGCATGGGGACATTTCTTACTCTCTTGTGAGCGCTCGCTTCCGCGAAAAACTAAGAAAATTCTTCGTAAATTTTTGTAAAATTCGCTGTTTCAGGAGGTAACGGACTATTTCGAAATATTTTTGGAATAGGTATCTAAAAACTTACGATGCCTTGACTGTTGTCATCGACAAATGTCAGTCTTATTTCTTACCTCTTGTTATACAAATAAAGACTTTGAAATACGTATGCTAAGACAGTTCGAAAAACTTGATATACAAATGAAGACTTCGAAATTCGAACACGAAATATTTAGCCATTGTTACATCGAAATTAAGACATTTTTCACATCCTTTAATGTTTTTGAACACCGTTCGAACACCATGATATCATTACTTCTACTTTCGAATTGGAAATATAAGTTTCGAATTCGAATACTTTAGCTAGCTCAATGCTTGGTAGTAAATCGTATTGAAAAAGGCCCGCACTTCAATGAGTTGTTCCAAAAAGGGTCGTTAGATTATTTGAAGCGAATTTTACATTCAAAAAAGTCCTTTGTTTGCATGAAACTTATGTTTGACTTATACAAGTGACATTAGTATTTCTGAACGTCAAATTTAAATCACATTTTATATAAAAACAACGCCAACTAAATTCTAACAATCTGTCAGAAGAGAATGGAAGTGATTTGTCAGAAGAAAAAGACCGAAGTTTACTGATAATTTTTGCCATAAATTCTGATGAATATTTCGCTCAAGTAAATACAGCATTAGAACTTTTTTAGTAACTGCACTCAAAGCAAACATTCAACCAAATGTAGTCATTGAAATCATTCGACTAAAACTTGAATCAATGAATTCTTCAAGTCAATAGGATTCTTCAAATCTGTAAAGTCATTGCTGGCTGCAGGAGACATAAGTTGGATTTTTTCTTGTAACAGACAGGAATCGTCAATTTACTTTAAGGATTTGAATGATTTTAAACACTTGAAAAATGCAAGATGAACTCTTTTTTCAATTGACTCCAATGATATCAAATGACTTGAAAAGAGTCTACCTATATAGTATGCACTTACTGTAATCATTTAGCTGGCAAAACAGGCATTATTGAAGAAGTGACTGAAGGATATCTTCACAGCAGTTGATTTTGATGGAGAGTATAAGGTAATCAGACTATTTTCATTGGCTTCAATGATAGCAAATGACTTCAAGAGCTGAAAATTCATTCGGAGTATTCAGTTTCATTTCATGCTTTTGCCAGAAGTCATTTGACTTGGAAAGGTCTTAAAATGACACAAATTACCACTCCATCGAAGGTCAAGGACTTTGTTCTCAAAACTGTAATGGTATATATTTTTTTAGGACAGGATCAATAGTTCTCTGTTGTAGCCGAAGTACAGCAGAGTGTTTTGAGAAGTTAATGCCTGGCAAGAGGTGGTATTGGTTTTTCCCTGAGATTCGAACCTTGCGCAGAGTTGCCAAAGGCGTTTTTCGCTTACTTACTCAACACCCACGTGATCAAAAGTTACACAACTTGTAATTGGTTATTGAAACAAGCTCCGAAAATTTTGCAAATCTGTTAATAAAAAGAATTGCAATCGTATAACCCTTACAGCACAAGCCGACTTAATTGCCTACTTCACGTAGATGCCACAGTCACTTAGCACAAGCGTGCTAAAATTTCTATCTATTTTGGTTGCTTATTCTAACTTGCGAGTTGGACATGACGTGTGATCCATATTTGTATTGAAAGGAAGTTATAGAAATGACGTAACAATTAACTGAGTCGGCTTAAGTAAGAGCATTTATACAAAAATGACTTTTGTGGGAAGGAAATATAATTCCGACCTCAAAAATGCAAATGACCCAGTTACCACAACTCAGCCTCCCCTAAGTTCCATTTAAATTAGTCCTAAAAGCGACTACAGAAATGATATCATCGTTGTAATAAGATGAAGAGTTAGAAGCAGAATTGGCTCTGTATTCAATTATAAATTCACAAAATCAAAATTCCAAATGACGAATGGGGTCTGCTTCTAAGTACAGCGAGAGAAGGGTTAAGAAGAAGCAAAAAAAAAAAAAAAATCCCTGCGACTTTTATTATCTTCTTCTCTCAATACATTTGATTTGGAGGTTTTTTTTTTTTTTTTATTTTAACTGTAAATTGTTTTTTATTTTATTTTTATTTTTTTAATTTTTTTTTGCCACCCAACTACCCTCTGTCTTGAACCCAATTCCGCGTAAAATAAATTCATGGCAAAATCAAAACCATCCTTTTCCCTAAAAATACCACATCACCGCCGCCGCCGCCGCCACCAACCACTTATATTGTGGTCACCCTTAAAATAAACCGCCGTGCGCCATCACCACCCAAAACCACCCACCATTTGTCATTATCGCGTAAGGACGAAAGGAGAAAAGCACTGAAACACAGGCAACGACAAAAAAACACGAAAAAAAAAAAGAATGTAAAGCAAAAAAAAAAAAATTCCGAAACAAAAACAAAGCACAAAAAGGATAGGAGAGAGAGAATCGCGAGGTTTCATTGGGCGGGGGGGGAGGCAAGGATTGTGTTTTGTTTCGAGGTGATGTGCAATGGGAAAGGACTAAATCACCACACTCCATTGAAAACCTAAAAGGGTAGTTAGATAGATAGATAGATGGATAGAAATATATACACACACAACAAGAAAGGGTTTGCAGCGGTGGAGGAGCGCTGGGTGGGTGCTGTACTAGTTCGTCGACCAACACAACACAGCACAGTACACCGGGCACACAAAAACCTACACCAATCATCCACTCTATAAATATACAGTGGAGGGGGGTGTGCTTCGGTTTTGGGGGTGGAGGTGGTTATGGGTGAGAAATATTCCTTCTTCTTCTTCATTTGGTGTAGTACACTGTCGGTGTGCTGCTATTGCGGTACTTTAACCCACTTTTAGAATCATACCCGTACACAACAGCGAGCGGCGCAAATTTATGCTGTCAGACGAAAATTATATTGAAGATGCCCATAATGCGAACATTTTTTTTTTGTTAAATGAAAAATCAATAAAAAATAATAAAAAAAAAGCATTAAACTGATTTAGAAAAAAAACCTCTATTTAAAGACAACGGCGCGGCGGCACAAGACATCGACAAGAAAATGAAAAGAAAATAAACAAATGGTGTGGGCAGTAGCGACGACACAAAAAGTGCCAGAGGGCCGATAAGGAACGCCACTTTCCGAAAAATCATTTAAATCAACACAAAAGTATGAAAGGATTTCCTTTTTGCCACCGTAAATAGGCGCAAGAGTCCAGCTGAGGTTCTAGATGGAGTGCCACCAGGTGGGATGTGAGGTGGTGAACTTTACAAAAAAAAAAAAAGTGATTGGTGATAAGTCTGCTTAGGAGATAGACGTATGAATGTTGATGGACATTACAACTTAAAATCAATCCAAGTGGCGGTGCAGATATCCTATACACTCTCACACTTTCTTGGCAATGATTTGAACAAGTTTCAAGGACCTAACCGCAATGATTCAATTTCAGTTGACCCAAAAAAGCATACTAAACAGTGTCTGTCAAAGTTTTCCATTAGGCACTTGGCAATGAAAAATTGGCCAAAACTAAAGACACTTTGTTGGATAGATGTATCTCCTAAGATGTCAATCATCTAAGACGTTCAAAATTTTCTAAAACCAGGTCAAAAAGCGTGCAAATGTGGCCACTGCATTTCAATGAAGGTCCCTTTTTTGATGGCATCTACCTTGCAGGCAATAAAGGAACTCTTTGGTGTACTAAGTCTGATAAGAAAGTAGTTCTTTATTTTGTAAAGCAACAAAGCTGAGGTTCGGAACATACAAGCTACACACTGCAAGTTAGCCACTCATTAGAAGATCGTACCTCAAGATAGATACGTCATACTCCTTGTTGTGACGAAACTATGTATTTGAACAAAAGGAAGCGAAACTGCAGTACCGACGAAGAGGTTGAAAATTATAGTATCACTGGCGGAGTCCCTCAGGGATCGATGCTAGAGCCCCTGCTGTAGGACATTGTCTACAACGGGGTCTAACGATTTACCAAGATGGAAAGATTCGCTGATTATATTTCTCTCTTGACAATACCTATGCAGATTCTTGAAGCAAGGGCTAAAGTAGACTAACTGTCATCGATCGGACACAGTCGATCAGTCGCACGTGATATTTCTCAACTAAAAATGGTTTGACTGTATCAACCTGTGGAGCGATTTGGTTGGTCACTATGACTTAATCGACACGTGTAAATCAGACTTTAGACACATCATGCCTGGGTATTCCAAGTCTCTGGTCCTTAAGCTATTGCTCTCAACTTCACATCTCGGTGAAGGAGGCATGTTCAAACTACCGCCATAAAAATAATGAATTTTGCACCTAACTAGTGAATCGGATTATAGTTTTACTCTTTTTTTATTAATTGCCTCTGCCTGGAGGGCAAATGTTCTGTCATTGAAAATATAACCACGCAAAGTTAAATGGTTGATGCAAAAATTTAAAAATTCAACAAATGCATGACTAAAAGCATTTAACCGCTTTGTGTCCATGACGTTGGTCTTTATTTTAATCACGACCACATGTTGAGATTAGTTCTTTTTTTCCTGAACGAGATATTTATCTAAAATGTAGTTTGAGTGTATAATGGTGAAGTATTCTACTACTTTTTTCACACATGTTTTTTGGGGGGAAATATTCACAATTACAATTTGTAACTTAGTTCATTTGAGTCTTGAGTAAGGTCTTAGAATGTTGACAGGGAGTTTCATGACTTAAATGAACCAATTCTAGAGGCCGATACTATTGATCCAAACGAACTTTTTATTGAAAGATAACTAGACAAAGATCTGTGTACTGATCTACTTTCTACTTGCTGATCTATGGAGCTGCTATTACTGAACTAAATGAACTGGGCTGTGAAGCTACTGATCTATGAAGCTACACCTATTGAACTCAATGATCTCTCTTCTACTTACTCATTTATGGAGTCACTGGATTAAACGAACTTATCTAGAAAGGTACTACTGACCTTAGAAGCTACTACTATTGAACTAAACGAACTAGTTGCTGATCTATGAAACTGCTAATGAACTACTCACTTCACTGTGAATCTTCTTCTACTGAACTAAATGAGCTACATTCTTGCTAATAGTTTAGAACTTCTTCCTACTTTCTCAGTTTTATACCACATTCAGAGTCAGCACATTCAAGTGGTAGCCAAAAAAAAAAAAGTGCTTCATTGCGTCTAAAGAGATCTTTGCCAATTAGCTGATATCTAATTTATTTTGGGCAACACTCCAGGGTGATTCCTGCATCTAATTGATTACTCTAATCGTACAACCTGTTACAGTTCTTTTGGTTGTTTTCCGTTCGATTAAAAAGTACTTAAATCTCCCAAAAACTAACTGCATATCGAAACTCCTTTTAGGTCATCGACTCGCGGTCGTGGTAAGTAACTAATTTTCTTCACGGTATAATTCAAAAGATCTCCAAAAATTACTTTTAGATCAAATTAACTTTTATATCTAGCTGTTTCCAGTCAAACAAGAAAAAAATGGGAGAAGGAAAAAAAAAATTATCGGAACTATGTTGCTTCTATTAACTTAAGCCCGAAACCATCTTCTTTGACTGTGGCTGTTGCCCCGAGTAGGGAAAACAAATCATTCGAATGGACCGTGGCCAACGTGTAATTAGTAGCACTGTGTAAGATCTCACGTAGACGGGTCTCCTCTCACGCATGCAATTCAAGTGTGTATTCCGGCAGCCGTTTCACCCAAAACAAAAGACAAACAACCAAACCTAACTTATTAATGACTTATAACCTAAAGGGTAAGAGGAAACCGTGTCGACCTACAACAGAGGCGATTCTTTGATTAATCACACGAGATGTAGGTATTTTTCTGCCCCCTCTCTCTCCCCGATTTAAAACAAAAGATCAAGTGCATCATTCAAAACAAAAAAAAACAAAGATTAACCTAAGGCATAAAAATCAATATAAAGATACAAATTCCTATGAGATATTTCCATTCAAATCGAATTATAATTGCCAAAAGCACCAGACATTTACCAAACTATGTACAAAACAAAAAAAAAAAAAAAAATAAGATGAGAAATTCTCTGCAGCTAATTGCCTTAAAGATTTTAATTTATCTTTTTTGTCGGGGCTCGTACAAATGAGGAAAAATGGGACGCGAAATGATTGTTACTCTTTGCTGCTGATGCTGCGACTCCCACCCCTTAGTCTGAGTTTAATTTGTCACAATTTTACATAACTCTGTGGCCGGCCACGCAATTATTTCCAGAGTTTAATGCTTGATTTTTTTTATACTTTGTTTTTCTTTCATTTATATTTAAGGATAAGTGAACTAATTATCCTTTTTAAGGATGCCAAAATGAGAAACCACAGTTTTTTATTTTATTTTTGTCTTTTCTTTCTCGTTCGATTTGTTTCTGTTTAATGTGCTGCGCATTTTCATTGCGACTGTTAAGAATTTGTAATTAAAAATAATAAAAATCAAGTAGTTTTTTTGTGAAGAAGGAAGGGAATGATTCAAAATAACCCAGTGAAGAGTTGTATAACGTGTGTAGGTGGGTGGACAGTGTTCCCACTGCGTTTTCTTGCATAAAAATTCGTAGTCCTTAAGGCGCCAGGGACTATGAAGAGTTCTTTGGGAAAGTAGGTACAATTTTAAATCAGTAGGATTTCGTAAGTGAATCTTCAAAGTTGAATGGACTATTCTGTGTCCTTCTATCATCGATAGCTTTTATTGGTATAGTGTGTCACTATTACGATAATTCCTCAACACATTTTAACCCTTCTATGCAAACACAATACTACCACAAGGTGGCGCATAAGTCTTTTGTTGAATTCACTCTCGAAATTGGCGTATCATGTCATCGTAACTTTGACATCTGTCAAGTAAGTAAACTTTATCGACACGTGTCAACGTTTTTGGGCAAATAATCGGACGTCGGCTTAACGAAAAATTGTTCGTTAATTTCCGGGTTATGAGGCACCAACTGAACAAAGCCATCGACATTGAGCCAGACAAGCCGTAACAGACTTTACTGCAGTCGTTTGGTGGAGAATATTGCTTTTATGTCTGTAGATGTCCGAGAGGATCAACAGGGTATAAACAAGTAGCCGAAGATAGCAGCATCAAATATTGCCTGCACAAAGCCAATCGCAAGTTAATTAGAGAAAAAGCCCTTCTAAGCTTCAAACCACAAGATTTGATCGTTTAAGTCTCTTTAAAAGGATCCGTACCCCAACTGGTAAGGTTACGAAAACAGGAGCTAGAAGAATACTAAGGCTTGTGTATGCTAAAAAGATGGTTTAACTGATCCCAACGTCTGACAAAAATTCGGTAGTATTACTGCCGTAAGAACATTTGTTCTGTAAGAAAGTTGCGCAAACAAATTACTGTGAATTACAATTGATTACAAAATATCTCAACACTTTTTTCCCAATGGTTTGGGCTCTACTCAATGAAGAGCAGGTATACACTTACTGATGCCTGAACCACCTCTTTTCTATCTTATTTTCTCTATTTTGTAGAGCCTCTAGGACCCAGAAGGGGATGGTGGTTATATGAAAAGAAATATGTCTCTTACGTTGTATACTAAGTTCCATCAACTCTTGTTGCAAAAGTAAATTTTATAAAAAAATATACATATTGGACTTAAAACTTGTTTTAGATTTAACTTGGGTTTATATGCCTGGACTTCGGATCCGAGTCCAAGTGTTCAGTCTCTCCTTTCTAAAGTTCGTTTTCATTTTAAAGGGTTCACCAATAAGCGTGTTAGGACTTAAAAAAGTCACAGTGGTAACAACAATTCGAAGATCAAAGTCAAAATTTTACAATTGTGTTCGGCAGAATTTGGCAAATTATCATGGAATGCTACTTCTTGGTAGATGATCTATATTATGTTGCATGGACCCGTAAACTTCTTCTTCATCTTTCTTTAGGCGAGATTCTGATCAAGAGTAGGAAGATCACAATCTTAAGTCTTTACTGAATTTCTACAGGTCCGCCTGTGAGAACTTAGCTATAGAATTTGGACTGATCGAAATTCAAACGAATTGTTCCTCACCTATTGTAACGATTACCGTTAAATGCAATCATTGTGCTTTATTGTTTTACAAACATAAATTGAACTGACGTTACTGTTAATGGTGAGGGGTATAGTGCTATGATACCGGGAGATTTCTGGACAAAACTGATCAATTTTGACATAAATAATGTCTTCCTTCAATAGAACTACGAGTTATTTAGAGAAATATTATTTTCCATGCTAAAAAGTGATCGGATTTCTAGAATTATTATTGGCTTATGCCAGCGTAAGTACAGAAAAAGTAGTACAAAGCAATAATGGGATTGGGCTCTGTTTCGTCAAGTTTCTTTAAGTCTGTTGGCCTTATGGAACGCTTAAATAAATTGACATTCAGTACGAAAGTTTGACAGATGACACAAAAAAACTCTATGAGCTGCCACCAGCACTGCAGAAACAGCAATTTAGTTATTCATGAACCTATTGAGCATCTGCATTAAACATAAATAAAGGCCGAATCGAATTCAAACTGCTCAAGAACTCAATAAGTAATCTTCCGACGCAAGCCAAGGTTTCATGGTTCCTGCACCCACTGGATCTTTACGGTCTTAGACTGAGATCTTCTCACAAAATTCTTCTATAAAATGGAGGGACAGGACTTAAATTGCTGCGATCGATGTCGTATCCGATTATTGATCAGTCGTCTGGATGTGGTAGAAAAGGAAGCTGAGTTCAAAACAAGTTTGAATGATACAGAAACGTTCTTTTGGTGCGAGTCTTTTTCAGACTATTTCCCAAAGAAATGCCAAAAATGACAGTACGGTTTCAATGTTCTGTCTATTGATCTCTCAGTAAAAAACTGGAAACACCCTTTGTAAAGGCAGAACTAAAAATACAAGCCACGCTATTCCTCAGACCAAACGTCAAACTGTTCCAACTGTCAAAATGTTACCCAGTTTACACCCGGATTAGGCGATTTCAATCACCAAATCCAATATGAAATCCAGTCTTTCTTTCAAACTATGTATGTACTCCTTAATATTTGGTCAAAGGATCTTTGAAATCTTTTTTTTTTATTCACTCACTTGGTTAAAAATTTAAATATGATCTCCACTTACCTTCAAAACACTGACAGCTTTAAAATTTTACTGCAAAAAAGTATCCTTTTTTTATCATCTATTTTTCACCGGAAACACAGTCGGTAACGGTATATGCACACTTTGAAAAGAAAACAACAACAAAAATTCTTCCTGTTTCCTGTTTTAAAACGAATATCCTCTTATCGAGTCACTGTAATACTGCATTCAAAAACAGTTTATTATTTTTTATTTTTTTAAAAAACTTTCTTTCTTTTCTCTTTTAATCAATTTTTGTGAAAAAAAATTAAAATTAAATCACTCACTTGGGGCAAATCAATTCAAATTAATCAAACATATGTATGCATTAATTTCCGTTTATTTCTTTTTTAATTTTTTTTTGTATTTTTTTGTATTTTTTGTTGCATCCGCGAAATTGTATTGAAAACAAACTAAAAGAGACGAAGAAAATAAATATGAAATTTTTTTCTACACTACCACACACAGTTATAGAGATTTTTCTTTTTTAATTTGCGAAACAAAATCTTGTAATAGAACAGAAGGCAAATAAAAAAAAAACCGCAACGGCAAAATGTAATAATTCTACTAAATTATAGTAGAGAAATGCAATTCTTTCTACACACAAACGTTCGGGTACCCGTCTCTCTACACACACTCTCTTTTTTTTGTTCTAGATATGTCATATGCGGTCGTTGTCAGAGTCAGATACTCTTCTCTTCATTTCCGAAATAAAAAAAAAAAAAAATAACAAAAACAAAACAAGTGTAATCTGTTTTATGCACTGTTTGCAGAAATTCGAAATTCTATGTGCAGACGAGAGAATATGCACAATTCAAGGAAACGGAAATAAATAAATAAACACACGCAAGATTTTTTTTTTAAATTTAAATAAATAATTAATTATGAGGTAACATCCATTATACACAGAAAAAAACAAAAACAACCGGTCTTCTTTAAAAATAAAAAATAAGAATCCACTTAAATTTAAAAATAAAAAAAAAATCTTTTTTACTTCTGTTAAATTTAATTAAAATGCCAATAAGAGTGTAAACAATGTTATACAAAAAAAAAAAAAGGTTGCAATTGAAAAAATTTATTAAATTTAATTAAAAAAATTTTGGAAAAATAAAAACAATTATTTTTTATAAGTTATAGTACACGCTATCTCGCTCTGTGGTACAATTGTGAATCAGTTTGATGGAAGAAGTAGAAGGAAAAAAAAAACAAACGCACAACGGATACGAACGACGAACAACGACGACGGATACTTGCTACCCGCCTGATTGCTAAAAATGTACTGACATTATTACTTCGTTAAAAAACCTGAGTAAGTGTACAACCTGCGCACATTAAAATTAATACACAATGAACAACAAAACGTACGTAACCGTCTCGACAGTCTGTCCGATTGTCGTGTTCGTCGTTCGATTGCCTGCTTGTGCTGGTGGTGCGGCTCCGAAAGGAGCGCGCATAAACACATTTTTTCTTTTGCTGTTTTGGTAGTGAAACACAACAACACAACATGCTGCACAGATACACTCAGAGATTCATCGAGCAGATACACTCTTTAGTTTGGGATTTGGTCGCAAGAAAAAAAAACACAGAAAATAGAAGAAGAACGGAAGAGATACTCTACTCTAACTCTTGCTATCGGCCACACTGTGTTCTCCGACTATCCATTCGAACAAAGTTTTAGATACTTTTTCATCGTTTTCATATCAATTCGGATCAAAGCCTTTCTTATGGTATATTCTCTGGCCAATTTGACCATCAAGAACAGAGTATCTATAAAGCAGCAGCAGAAGACAAAAATTTGAAATTAGAGCGAACCGAACCGTCGACAAAGTTCGATTAGAGCATGTTGCATGCGTGTATAGTTGAAATTAGAGGAGAAAAATACACACAACAAGCAAAGCAATGAGAACAATTTAAGGTGGAGTACACATCACTCATTGTGTGGTTGGTGAGTACTCAGAAATTGAGTAGAAATTTGAATGCAAATGGCAGTCATTGGTCGTTGGGCGGAAGCAAATCAAATGTACGTTTAAGATTGGTTAACAACCAAATGGATGTTGAGTGGAATGTTGTCTTGTTGTTGTTTCGCGTGTGTTTTATGTTTTTTATTATTTTGCGCGCGAGGCAGCAAGTACTCAACTTAGCGAGGTGGTTTAATGGAAATTGTTTAAATTAAAAGATTAGTGCGTAGTTTAGTCTTCTTTTTCCGATGAATATATTTCCCATGCACTGTTCGTTTAGTTGGCGCAGATAACGAATTTCTAATGGCATTTTGCCATTAAATAAATAAATGAATTAGGTACAGTGAATCATTTTTTGGTAAATGTTTTAGACTGTCCTGAAAATAATAGGTACTTATTGTTTTTTGTTTTTTTTATTTTGTGTGTCAACAAAATTTAGTCATAAGAAGTCCAGTTCCAGTCATTTGGATGATTTTAATCAGAAGGATCCAATTCTAAACGTCAAAATACCGACTTCCTACTCTACTCTTATTATACAAATCCTACACGTCGATTCGTTAAATTTTCGTCTACTTTTGCAAACATGAACGTAGAGAGAGAGGGAGAGAGCGCTTTCAGTCGCCATTGGAATGGCCTAATTCAGCAACTACAAATTTGTGCTTGTGGACCTGAATTACAAATCTGTAATCTGGGGCCTTGGTTTACAGCAAACGATTGTAAAGCACAAATATGGCGAAACGTAATTGCCTGATTATTCTACAAATTTAGTTAAAAAATGCTTGTAAATACAAATTTGTAAGTTGGTGAAATAGGCCAATGGAATTTAAGGAATACCAATACAGCTGTCGCGGATGCCAGAAAACTTGGTCTTCACAACTGGAAGCAGCGTGCTCGGGACCGCAGAGGATGGAAGGCAACGATGTCTCAGGCAGGGACTCTACAAGGGTCGGGAGCCCTTTAAGTAAGTAAGTAAGCAATACAGAAGCATGACGTTTAATTATGACATTAGCTTATGTTTCCTAAAGTTGGTCTCGGTGCCAGAGTTCCCGTTTTATAGCCCAAAATTATGTACAAGATACACCAAAATCATAAGGTCACAATACGTAACTTACGACATTGTGACTTAAGCATTATGGCGAAATCACAATGACCTATCACCCGACTTTAAAATTATATCTGTTGTGACATAGACATCTTCAGACGGGAATGACGATGGAGTCAACATAGACCCAAACAAAGACTGGATTGTAAAGATGTGATCGAGAGTTAAAGACCTCAAAAAGTCAGATGGTTTCATTCGATATGTAGGCTGAGTGTTTACGAAGTAAGCGAGGTAATAAGGTCAGATTCTTATACCTATAATGCTGTGGATTATTTTTCCGACCGAGGCACGGTAATAGGATTATAATCGCCTCAATCCAGACTAGAATCGGAAGGCTATTCTGACGAAGAAAAGTATATCTACAACCAGTTGGGTAGCATGTTTGACAAAAGCTCAACAACGACATTGACATCACTATGACAGAAGAAAAATTTGAATGCTAATAGTAGAAACACATTGAGAGAGCAACAGCAACAGTCAACAGTCTTGAAATGGCTCCAGCAAACAGTAGCTGTGGCATTGGGTTGGCAGTGACAACGAACCATTTTCTGACAGTGACTTTCGAACTAGAAACTGCTGCCATGATGGATGATTTAGCTTTGACGTTCAACATCAGTATACTTAGTGATCGCACACTGCACCAAGAATCTATTCGTCCCTTGGTGTACAAATAATCAGCAGTTGACGCTCCCGCTACCGTATAAGACTATAGGTACTTAAAGGACTGTTTTTCGCCTACGGCCTGGGACCTAGAAACTTCAACAGCTGAGCCAAATAGACCGATGTTGTGGTCTGAAACACATTAAACACAGCAACGACAACAGCCCACAACGTGTTTTTCAATGCAACACAACAGACTGAGCACGATATCACCAACAACAACTTCAACAGTAGATTTAGGGCGTTAAAGTGGCTGTTACTGTGTCAATGTGTTTCTACTATTATGAAATTGAGTCTTCACCTGGAAAACAGACACATACTGTCGCATTTAATTTCCTCATTGGTATGTTATGTTGTCATATTCCGAAAAAAAAAAAACACCAGGGCCAGGTCCTTGAAACATATGCCTAGATCTAACTATACTCCACCTGTGTCAGATTCTGGCTAGAGTCAGTCCTAAGTACCGGAAAAGTCGTGTTCAACTGAAGCTTTGGTGTCTTGGCCTCAGACGGCATATCCACAGGCCCTGAGTATGGAACTTGTCCAGTGATAGACCCAATGAAGAACTTCACAAACCAGTCTTACAGAAAAACTTAGGAACTTAAGCCTGAGAAGCCACCTATACACTACTAGCAATCAAGAGATGATCTAGAGTTCCATGTGGGGCTTGCCGATAGATAAACATTCCAGGAGTTTGATTAGCTCAATTTTGCTAGATCATCCAGCTCTGAAAAGGTATTAAATCGAAGGTTATATTTTACTTAATTTGTTGTTCTATTTCTTCTTCGATCGCGGACTTAGAAAATCGTTCCTAATTGACCCCGTCAGCTGTTTTCTCTTCCATTAGACTCAATGTCTACTTCCCTCTGTAAAATGCTAAGAGTAGACGAGTTCTAAAAAGGGCCTGCGGAGCAACCAAGTTCCTCACTTTTTCGTTGCCGTTTTTCGTTTTATGTGACTAATAAGGGGTCGCATTCGACATTTTTACGAGCTTGAATCTTGACACATGCAGCGCCTTAACATCTTCTTGACTATCGACAGAGACATTGGTTATCTTTCCCTGAAATATTTTCTTCAATAATCATTCGAGTAGCTTGTATCAGGCTTGAAACTACAACCACAGTTAGGTCTTGTAAATGATTGATTTGTCTTTTATACATTTTTCCACTAAAGGCATTACCAGTTCACACATGATGTAGGTACATATATCCGCTTGCTCTCTCCAGGAATTCTGATAGAGATTCTCAACTGGTGTTTGAATGTGCCTTATACATATGTACTATGAAACCTTTTCCCGATCGAAGTCATACATTGAATCGATTCAGAACAAAGGAATGACCTTCGGATTTATCCTTCCACAGTTCGGCTTCCTTTAGGCTTACTGTAGATCTAGCTGCAAGTTGCCAAAGTCTATGTGAAATGGAAGAAGAAACATTATTTCCAGGGCTAGTTCAAGCCTTCCTCTTAGTAAATTGATTGTGGTGCATGGCATATGGCATGTTGCGCTGTCTTGTTGAAACAACGGCTCATCTTCATCAATGACATTCAGTTGGAGAAGGAAAAACTCAGTGCTCATACATCTACAGGGCTCCCATTGAGGTACTGATGTGATGATTCTACCAACCCATGAAGCACACCAAACAGTGAACAATCAGCCTCACCGCTAAACAAAATGTTGTGCTGCAAATAAGGATTGAGAGTATGAGTGATTGAGTGGCTTTTATTCTTGGACGAGCTGAATCGTGTAAGGTCATAAATCATGATTTCTCAGCAAAATCAATGGACACAACTCCAATTGCTACGCATTATTGCGAATCAGGTCAATATTATGCCCCACAGCAGGAACAGCTTCTTATGTGCTGAACGGCATGTCTGCGGATGCGTGGTGCGAAAGCGATCCATGGTTATTCGAATGACTTGTTCGGTTGGATGATTACGTCGACTTTCGCAAATTTAACCCCGGTTTTTGGACACAAATTTGCACAATTTACAAGCGTTAAGGGCCAACCATAATCAATATTGGGAAGCATAAGCTTATGTCATAACTGACCGAAATGCTTCCTTATGTTCTGTCAACTCCAGCCACTGACCAAAATACTTTTGCCCGCATAGCCACCCGTCAATACAATCTACAATTTTTTCCCAAGAATGAAAGCAGTAGTCATTCGGACATTTCCAAATACAAAATATAAGCAAAAATTAGAGAAAACATTAATGTAACCACATAAGGGTGGGTAATTTCTACCAACTGTCAAACGCTGGGCTTATTATGTGTTGGCTCATAAGATTGTGTGTATTCGTGGGTTTACATCTGCGTGCGTATGCAATAGTAATAAAATTGGCTGCAAATAAGCCGTCAACTGTCAAATCGGTTGTCGCTGGAAAAAGTGTTGCCAATTTGAAAAGAAAAAAAATTGGGTAAGTGCGAGGAAGGCCTCGTGCAATAGTGTTCCGGGCATTTTATATTGGCATTAAATAGAAGGCAATTTATTCATATCCTGTATAGGTACACCTTATACTGGTTTTGATATGAATTATGTAATGTCTTGTACGTAGGTATGTCCTTGTAATACTGAGCTGACATTCCAGTCCATTTTAATTTGCACTTTCGATATAAAACATGTATTGTGTTCGTGCAAAAATTGGAACTCGAGATATTTAACAATTCTGAAATTACGTTGATAGAGAAGCTCGTTATAGTGTATCTGCCGATTTTGTTTTTCTGTCTGTATCACGAGTGAATCAATTTACTTCAAATTTCATGTTAGGGAGCTATTGCATGGCCACTAAAGGGGACATTGAAATTTTTGTTCTAGCCCTACTCTTAGAGCCCCTTCACGTAGTGTCATTTTCACAAACACGGAGTTTTTTCCAAAATGGTTTCAACGATTTTGATAAAATTTCATATTTCAGTTAGTTTAGGCGTACCAACCTTTTGGATGAAAATGCATATAACGGTACTTTGCTAACTTAATGGTTTAAGTAAAGCAAAACACTGGCGATACTTGACATGCAAAGGAGTACAGCATTTCAAGTTTTAAAAATTTAAGAAAAAAATTTAAAAAAAAAACTCAAAGTTAAAAAAAATTATAGTTTTTTTTTCAAATGTTTGGCAGGCTTTTTTGTTCAACAAATTTTGTCAGAAAAAAATATTTCTTACATATATGGAGCCCTTGAAAAATTCTCTTTAATATGATATGCCACATGATGGGGAACAAAATAATTTTTTTTTGCTCTTCATACAAGGTGCCCAAAAAAGGGCTCCCAAAAAGAAATTCATTGCCGCCATCTTGTGCAGGCTTCCACATAATGTATACATAGCGAAAGTTTCAGCTCTCTATGTCTAACGGTTCAAAAGTTACAGGGCTGTGACAGACTGACGGACAGACGGACAGACAGACACCGTATCAAACCCATAAGTGTTCCGTCTTACCTTTTAAGGTCCGGAACACTAATATTTGGAAAAAGCATGTTTCTTTGTGCCTGAGTCAAATCCACACAGTTTGTTGTAGATGCACGAAATTTTGCACATCGATTCTCTGAAACAAGGAATAAAATACTGTTGGTCTTAAATTTTCATATTCCATGCCTTTTAGCGAATATCGCCCATCAAAATGTGAGACGGCCAACTCCCACAAACAGTTTATGAAGACCTTGATCGAAACACTTTCATCTGCCAACTTGTACGACCGTCTATTTACTTAGTCTAAACGACATTATATCAAAGAATCAAGTGTTTTCCTCCCCTTCTACATTTTTGTTTTTTTTATTAATTTTTAAATTTCACTCTCGTCTAGTGACAACCCAAAGAAATAATTCTCTAAAAGTTCCATTTTTTTTTTCCTGAGTCTAGAAATTATTTTATCTTTTCTGGCACTCCGCCCCGATCCCCCCGGACAGCCGGCAGTAGTAGTAGTAGGAAAAAACGATTTTATAACAAACATACAACATTAAGTAAGATTTCAGTTGGACATTTAATTGTGTTAAATCGAGAATCTAAATGAAACTCAAAAATAAACACTCTCCTCGCGCGCATCTCCTGTCGTGTACGCGATATATTTTATTTTCACCGACAAAACAGAACAAAATTTTGGAACCGTCCGAAGAAAAGATATTTTTTTTTCTATCTCTCTCCCCTCTTAAGATAAATTATATACGTATGTTAATTAGAAAAGCATGAATCCGAAAAAAAAGTTTTGTCGCCTTCGTTGTGCCACGATTCCTTTTGGTGGTACGTATCGATATGTATCTATGTATCTACGGAGGTAGTGTGTAGTGTACGCGCTTCAAATATTCATATCAAATGCCCGGAATATAAATAGTTTGATTACCTACACTGAAAATAATTAACCGCCTACACGTCGCGATATATTTTATTATTTTCTATTTCAAAAACAAGAAGACATTATAATTTTCCTCTTGGTGTCTTGAAAGATCTTGGAAGTAACTGCAGAGCAGGGGTGGAGACAAAGATTGTCCCCAACTCTTGGGCTAGAAAACTTCCCGCCACGCTGTGAGAGGTAAAAGATACTTTATAATCTTTCTCGTCCGTCTCCTGGTGTTTTTTTTTTGATTTTTCTGTACAAAGTAGGAAGAAGGGAAATGCATCACTCGTGGCCTAGTGGACACTCCAGTTTTAGGTTGAAATCGCTCAGCCAGCACCTGTTGGGAACATGTTAGATACGTGTGATGCAACAAATGCAACTGTGACGCATAGTAACAGCGAACAATAAATCTAATTGGATGCAATAAATTAGGATGGCTTTTCTGGTTGTATCTTTTTGAAAAATTTTGCTCGAGGAATTCAGGGCCAAAAAGCATACACATCGAGTTGACTTAGTTTTCTGTCGTTTACATTTGTTATCACAAAAATCTATTTGGATACAGACAGAGTTTTTTTTTTTTATACATATGTATTCCTGACTAATTAATTCAGTTTGCTCTGGAATGTCATGTAAAAATAAGCAAAAGATTGATTGGTTTTTGTATGCGCTGCCGCTTCCTGCTTAGACACGGTTTGATCTGCATTCGAGGTGCAATTATCGTTTATTAGAAAGCATTTTAGTATCCTCAGTTAAAAACGAGATAATTTGCAAGTTCATTTGCCAATAAGACACGGGTATACGTATCTAAATTGATTATAATTGGAGGGTAAGTTTCCTAAGACATGAATCACGTGTACTAAATTCTAATAGCTAGCAGAAGCCATTAAAGCACATCGGAAAGATTCAGATGTGATAATTGAAAGAGCTGACAATTTATTTATATTAATATGCTCTCGGAAGGCAGAAATGTGTATGTCCGGTGTTCGCATCGCTGGCTGACCCACAATTGGCATAACATTTTATTTATTTACTCAAAAACTTAACATTCGGTATTTATGGATATATGCATAATTTAATTATTTGAAATTGAAAATTGTGGTTGCTCAATTACAGGAGCAAATCTAAAGAACTAATGGGCAACCAGCAAGGAAGAGAAACAACTCAATGGCAACACTAGAGGAACTAAGTATGACTAGGGTATCAGCAAAGAGCCAGCAAAACTAACATCACAATATCCCTCCCCAGATTAGAGCCAAAATCACCAACAAGTGCCCCTGGCAGTTGAGGAGCTGCGTCTAGAAGAGCTCAACACAAGGACCTAGGAGTCAAATGCAAGTTCAGGCAGAAACTTGAAAAGGTTCCATCAGACTTCGCATTTCCAAAGTCCCAATAAGTGGAAGAAGACTGAAGTTGCTCCAAAAAAGAGATGCACCATTGGAGCAACTTGGAGCTCATCCTCATCCAAGAACCATGATTCATATCTGGCTCATGTAAGCTTTCCAGTGCATATTCCAGAGCTCATCAGCAGAGACCCAGTCAGTGGACCTACCATCAGGCAAAGGCCGTCAGTCCACTATAGTCGCTTCGGGATACTTTGCCGATGATTCAACTCAAACTCTACCGGACGAAGTTGCGAAACTGTTTGATTATGGTAAGTGGACAGGACAATAGGTCATATTGGGGTCTGATGTTTATTCCCACTATACCATATGGGGGATGTTTTTTGCTCCAACATCAACAAAAGTAAAGAGTCTTTCCTAAACTTTCTTATCGCTTCCAATCTTGAAAGGCAGTGAGCCTACTCTTGTTAATTCAATCAGACAAAAGGATCTTACCATATCCAGCTCTTCGTTGTCTGGCCAAATAATCAATTGGCATGTCTCATAACCTTCTGGGCTTGCTCTAGACTTTTGAGCACATGATGATCGTTGAAAGAATTCCACTACTGTCCTCTACAGGAGTGTGCTTTATTCCTAAAGGATCCATCTCTATTCACTGAGTCCCCTGGGAGAACTATCATATCCGTCAAATATCTACTTCAATAAATACGCACACTGACGGCTCAAACAAGTCGAAAACAAGGCAGAGATCCTTGCCATTGAGCTCTGTGTCAGGGAATGCATTAGAAGAAACCTCCGTAGATCACATATGAACATATTATCAGATAGTCAAGCAGCTCTCAAAGATCTAATGTCCTTCAAAGGTGGTCTGGAATTATCTCCAAATTACACGAAAATGGGTTCTGGACACAGGGATACTCCTGGCAATGAAGCTGACATAGAGCTTGCTAGATTGGGAGCTCGATCTTTGTTCATTGGCATAGCCATAGCTCGGCTAAGACTTAAGTACTTTTACAAAGGCTACACATCACTCTCTGAGTGACCGATATTAGCTGAATACCCCAGCTTTGATTGATAAATCGAGGAGGAACTGAGTCCCGTAAAAGTAATAGAAGTCCCTCTAAAAATTACAATCCATACGAAGGCATGTGCGACAGGAGTTCAATAACTAATGGGTGAATCTGGATATGTGTAAAGTGGTCAGATCTGTAATTGAAGTACAGAGTACTAAGCTCAGAAAGTTATTTTTCAATTTCTCCAATTTGGTCTCATCGACCCACAACCAGTTCATGTTAAGACAAGGAACCATAAACGAACCAATTGGGCTTCTATATAGGGAATCACTAATCAGATTCCTCCCCCCGGAGTTGCCGGTTCCTCTTTCCTCAGCAGAGCTTGACGCTGCGGTGGGAGTGCTGACAGGAGCTCTTAACAAATTTCTTCTTAGCACCCCGCGCGGCAAAAAGAAACCCCCTTAGTGGAATGCCAATCTGGGACGACTTAGAGCCAAATGCCGGCAGCTCTTTAACAAAGCTAAAGGCTGCAAAACCAACGCGGATTGGGACTCTTATAAGTTGTCCCTCAGCGTCTACAAAAGAACTCTAAGGAAGGAGCAGCGCAACTCCTGGAGACTCTTCTGTGACAATATCGTTGAGTCCTCTGAGACCTCCAGGTTGCGCAAGATTCTATCCAAAGAGCTTCCAACACCAAGCTACCTGTTAGGACCAGATGGTCAGTTGACCTCTTCTTGCAAAGAGAACATTGATATTATGCTGGATGCTCACTTCCCAGGCAGCTCCCTTGCTGTTGATGCTCATCCTATTGGTGACGTTAACCACCAGCTGAGTATCGACCCTCGAACATAATAACACCAGAAAAGATTCGCTGCTCCAGCCGAGAGGATCTTGGAATCACAGCCCCCAGGTTCAAAACGACAAGGAAGACTGAGCTCTCGGTATAAAGACCAAGTTGTCCCGGACAGCAGAAAACTTCGTCTTCATGGAAAGCAGCCATCCGGTGTCTTCGGTCTTAACTACAAACTTTGCGCCTCACTTGGATAATCTACTACCTGCAAAGGTCAATGCAATCGAGCTATGTACCACAGATTGCATGAGAAGAAACCTCCGTAAATCAAACATAAATGCCAGATAGCCAAGCAGATCTTTGGCCATGCTAGTTCGGAACTGACTACAAGTATTTCTGCAACTCGCTGCACTTGTTCATTTGTTTGGGTCACTGTCCATGAGGGAATTCCCGGCAATGAATCCGCTGATGAACTTGCTAGATTAGCAGCCCAATCTCACGTGAGCTGGACCTTTTACATACAAACCAGATACGAGAGAGCTCCATCAATGGGAACGACAAGAAATACTCTCCCACTGGAATTCACACAATGACTTATGATTTACCAATGAATTCCTCATTAAAGATGGAAACACATTCTCTCAATAGGCAAACACAAGGTTAAGGTCCTAGTTAACTTTCTAACTAGTCACTGCTCTCTCGACGGTCATCTTAAGAAGAAGATCCGTGCCCATTTGGATGTCTGGCGCCTCTGTCTTAAAGGCACCAAAACAGCTCAGTATATACTATACAAATGGCCAGCCATAGCTAGGCTTCAGCTTAATCTCTTTAGCAAAGGTTTCTCATCACCAAACGATGTTACATTCAAATTCCATACATACTGACAAAAACACATATGTATTACGCCAAAAGCAGTAACCTACACGTATAGTACGGGTCCACAGTTGCCATATCCGAAGAGAGACACATTCGTCAGAATTTATGTCATTAAATGTCAGCCAATATCGGACAAAGAGTAGTAGAAACCTAAGTACGCATGGTTATAGGCATGTAAGTTAGAGTGAGCACAGGCAAGAGTAAGATGCCCCGCAAGGGACGTCGAAGAGCTCCCAACCAAAGGTGGTGTACACAAGGGAACGGTGCTCAGTCCTTTGCTATTTATTGATTATTATCTGCCTTGAAGGAAAAGTGAATCTTTGCTGACTATGGACAAAAGTAAGTGCAGATCAACGATTACCTACTTGATGAATGGTGAATGTTTTAATGACCAGCTGGTACCGAGGACACTAGCTAATACTTGGTATCTAATTCAGTTTAGTACTTTATGATGGTTACAGCGCTGGTTTAACTCTGTGTTTTCCTCAGAAACAAATATTTGAAAACAGGATCTAATTGAGTAAAATCTTTTTATATAAATACTTTTTTTTCACAACACACAATCTAATTATATCGCGTGGGCTAACTAGTTTAGCTAGCATTTAGTAGGTACGCGCCTATTATGGCAATATATTCAAATTAAAACTTATAAATTGCTTCACCTTTACCTGAATTATTTTAACAGAAACTGGAACGTATTATCAACTTAATTTTTACATTTAAAATATTTCCAAATAAATACTTTTTTTATTTTTTTATTTTTTGAATTAATAAATTTAAATGATGTGCTTAATTTATAATAAAAAATAAAAGAAATACAGCCCGTTACTCTATCTAACAAATACATACATACATATGTAGGTATTTCTAAATTGCAATGCGGAAGTTCAAGGCACCCTGAGCGACCCCATGCGGTCGACTATTTATCTCCTCACTTAAAAAAATTTTAAATCTCTCAAATATGTGCATAAATCCATTTAATTTTTTTTTATTCTCTATTTGTTTTTTTTTTTTTTTTTTGTTTTATTGTTTGCCAAAAACAATTTGTTTAACAATGCCACAGAGATCATGTAGGCGTTCACAACTACAAATAAACAAAAAAACGACGAAAAAAAAACAAATTCATCCACAATCTTTGTGCTAATGCGCAAATTAAATTATTCATTTTCCCCTCTAAGTAGCCAAGAACAAAAAAAAAAGAGTATCTAACTAAAAAAATACAAAAAAAAAAAAAAACAAAATTCTGACACCAAAATTAATAATAACGAAATAAATTTCAAAGAGAAAACAACACCAACTAACTAACCAAGAAAAAAAAAATGTAAATTTATGATAATTTCATTAAAAAAAAAAAAATAGGTATCCAAACAAAATAGACTAGATACATACGCGCAGTCCGCCTACATACTCATTCACCAAAAGCCCAGTACCTACTATACAACTCATAATTTTTTACCTCATTTAACATTAAACGAACTATTCGACGAGGAGTAGTACGAGTATCTCTTTATCTATACATCCATCGGCTAAAGCGACTGCGTATCTTCATTACCAAAATATAAACCAAAAAAAGTGGGGGGAAAACGACATACAACCGAAAAGTACCTAACCTACAAAAATAAAAAAATGGGAGGTGCTCCAACTAAAATGTTTATCGCAGATTGGACAAAGCTCCACATGCCACCTACCCAAAACAAAATGAAAACAACCAGCAAAAAAAAATAATAGATACGAAGAGAGGAGAATAAATAAAAAAAAATTGAAATTATTTTTACCTGTTTGTCTATTATTTACTTAAACGTAAATACATGAAAAAATTTACCGCCTCACCACCAATAATGAAGCGACTTGCGGACCGCGTCGGAGACACAGGGTCGTGTGTGAGGAGAGAGAAATTCACTCGTTTGAAACGCTGCTGCGTAACGTGCGCTCAATTGCGGAACACCACAAGTCAGAGAAGAAGGTTTAGATACTACTTACTTACATAGGATACCGACCTGCCCACACTCTCTTCAAGCGAACCATCATCGATCGTAATGCCCAACTAAGTGTGCGCGATCAGCAGCGTAAAAAGTGATCATTGAATTGAAAATGAGCATCTCCAATAGATACAAGATACAACAGCCAGCCAGCTCTAGTAGGTGAAGGTGTAGAGAGAAATTCGCTATTGTTGACGCGGTACCACGAGTTGTATTTGTATCTATTTGTTGGTCAAAGCCAATTTTGGGGAATTGTTTCAAAAATAAATGGAAAAAGTCGAAAAAAAAACCAAAAAAATTATGCAAAGTCCGGCATGAATATCATGAGGAGTGATGCCGTAAATCTTTTCGATTAACATAACCGGCTGCGAAGAGGCGAGCGCACGTTGCTTAGCTTTTTTTTCTTTTTTTTTTTGGTTTCCTTGGATACATTCCGGTGGACAGATGTAATAATTATGATTTTTATTTGCGGTTTGAGGTGTTTAGAGAGACTTTAATCAATGTACAAGTCATACATCTTTCACATCCGGGTAGAGGTAGCAATTAAAATGCGAAAAATTCCAATACTGACGTACGTACTGACAAAAATTAATATGAATTAGGCCAACAGCTGATCTATTTGTGTACATTTCAACACGAATAGCAGTTGCATGTTAGATAGATTTTCAAGAGTGACATATTTGTCAGAATTTATGTCATTAAATGCCAGCCAATGCCAGCCAATGAGGAGTCGCAGAAACCTGTGTGAAACCTAAGAGTTAGATGCCCCGCAGAAGTCACCGAAGAGTTCCGAATCAAAGTCGGTGTACTCCAGGGAAACATTCTCAGTCCTTTGCTATTTATTGTAGTCCATGATCAGCTCCTTAACAGAAACGTGATGGACTCTAAAGTGCATCAAGAGCTACATATCATAAGTGGAGGTCAGTTCATGTATAGGTGAATGTTTTGGAGTGAAATGGGTACCGTATTAGTTAAAAAGTACTATATTACTACACACAGGACTATTTTAGATATATACTTAAATGGAACAGTACTTGCCAAGTGCAAAATGTTCAAATATCTGGGTTCGATAGCGAAGCAACTTGTGGCGATGGCATCAACCATTGAGACTCAGCTGTCTTTTGTGACCAAAGAAGACCAATGAGCTAAGAGAAGGATACCGCAGCTGTACTTTGTAGATTAGTTGGTACCGTCATGTCCAAACGAAAGATCAAAAAGGCGATTTTATGCAAAAATAACACCAACTAAATTATGACAATCTGTCAGAAAAAAACGTGTTAATTTTGTCCGTGGCGTCATATGGAAAGATGGCTTCTGATTCTGACAGAAACCATTTTAACGATACTGACATTAGCTAACACAAATTCTGACGAATATGGCGCTCGTGTAAATCCATCAAAAGGCTTACTTTCTCTGAATTGAAATCTAGTTTGAGGTTGATGTAGTGTTCTACATTACGCTCTTAAATGGTCAGGTTCTAGGATTAATTATTTGAGCAAATGTGAAGAAAGAGGGCACATAGCCAAGTCGTACTCAAAAGTCCCCAAATAGTTGCTTTGAAAAACAAACCATGTAAACTCTTTCTAAGAGCACACAATCATCAGATGAAGATCATGAAATCAAGCTTGAAGCACTGTCAAACAGCCATGTGAGAGGACCCATTTAACGTCGTCGTCCTTAAGAAGCCTTAGCTCTTATTGTCTTAAGAAAAGGAAATACCACACACCGGCTCTACCTTATTCCAAAATGGTAAAGAGACCAACCATAGGAAAATCATTAAAGCTTGTAGTTGTTCTTGCTTCAAATTTACCACAGGAAGGCATTAAAGGCTATAGTCTTCTTTAGAGAAAGAGCTAAACTCCATGGACGCTTCGATGAAGAACTGCTGCAACTTCAACAGCAGGCAGTATCTCGCTGTAGTTCATATATCGTATGAAGATCAGATATACTCAGCGTAGCTAGTGGCATGACAAGCTTAATTACATCTGTACGTTGACTACAAAAGATGTATAAGCAGCTATTGAGTGCGACTGCAGGACCAAAGAACTTGTAAGTGGCCCATGAATAGAACTCGGAACACAACAAACAGGATACATCAGCCATAAGATAGAAGAACTTAAGCTACTCTTAGACAATCTTGTGAACGATGCTAAAGGATTTTACATTGATTTTGTTTTGTGCGACGTGGATATTTTGTGAAGGTCTATTAACCTGTGATAGAGTGAGTATGCATTGCATTGATTGAGTTCCCTTCAATTATCGTTAACAAAGTACCAATATTGGTGAAAGAAGCCGGCCTTCCCTAACCATGCTTTGGACCCAGCTTTGCGTCAGGGAGCCTTCTTCTATAAAAGAAAACATGACATGTAGACACATCGAGTTGCCATTTATTTACTTGGAATGCAGGTCCTGTGGATGGAACGTCACGGGTAGTGAAGATTCATACTCAACGCACTGTACGATAATGATCTAATAGTGTTGATGTGATCGACACAGGAAGATCCAGAGCGGGAACTAGTCATTGTTGTCTGATTCACTAAAGTATAGTTCTAATTATTATCTTGGTCATAGGATAGGCGTGGCGATCGTAACAAGCTTTCGCGTGGCATAGGTTTATTTCTTAAGGTTAACACTACAAGTTCTCGCTACAGTTGGCAAGGTCCATTGCTTTTCAGATCTAGGTAAACTCATCCGACTTCGAACATTTCTTTCCTCGGACACCCAAGTCTGGTTTACGTGCGGATTGTTCGGTAGAATACTAACAAAACAGCATCTGAGCATCTGACTGTGCTCTATCCCCCTTATGTTTCTGTGATTTAGTGACATCTTCGTGCGATAGGGGATTCTGCTCGATCCTCACTGCTGCTTAATTCTTTCTTATTCTAAGCTGACTTCATTCGTCAATCCTTTTCCAGATATCCCCGAAAAGTTGCACTTTATACCTTCCCTGCAATCGAATGACAATCCCTTTAGCACCTGATGACAAAACTGTTATGACATCATACCAATGTCCTTGCACAATGAGGCTGATCGTTAGATATGGTCCTTAAGATCCCCCTCAGTGTGTGACCACTTGCTCCGTCCACTTTGCATTTGAGCATTCCTGTGCCATCAGATCTGCTAGCACAAGCAGGCCATAGTCGAACAGTCACCATCATTAAATGGTCATCTCGCAACCATCCCCATGTTCAATCCTCGCCTCGTTTCGGACGTCTAGACGACAGACTACTGCTAAAGCGGTGTCTGATGGTAAAATAAATGAGCTGTATGCTTAGACATGATGCCGCTTATAACAAGGCCATTTCGCCATTCCACCATTGTTAATGCTACACACATATTGTCTGAATCAGAAGCCATTGTCTCCTCAATTAGGTTGAGTCCTTGGTTGTTGCTGACCTTCCCTATGAAAAAGTCCCCGTTCAGCGTTGTATAAGTGCCCAACTAGTTTTGAGAAGGTCGCCTCTTCTTATCTGTTGTGACATAGTACTATATCCTAGGGCGCTTCCTAAGAAGAACGTTACGCTTTACGGGAATGGATACTCACCTGGATCTAGCCATCTTACCTCGCTTACTCTTATTATGCCTATAATTTTATCTAGCCTACATCGAATGAACTCTTGCTAGAATTGAATGAATCAGACATTCTGAATTGTATGAGTCAAGGAGCTTCTTATAGACTCAAAACCAATCTCTGTCCTTATGAAACCCACCTGCATTTTCCGCTTTAGTATTATACTCTTAAATCTAGCCATGGCTCTCTGGTCGGTATGAAGTTTCCAGGACAGGATTTAACTTCGTGTTTCTGAAATGAGCTTCAGCACCTATGCGACCCGGTAGTCTACTAGAGCGAGGTATGATTATGCGTCTAGATATTCTTACCTCATTCAGTCATGATGTGAAATAACGTTCTTGTTGGAGGAAATTTCAGGCTTGTCCTGAAGTTAGTCTTCCAGAATAAGCTGGGGTTAGGTAGCCAAAAGACGTCAACAAAGTATCCATTTACGTAAGAGGTGCTATAGACATTGTCGGAGCAAAGTATATTTGACGATTCAGCAAGTTTTCACTCTTGCTTGCAAAAGAGGTCTTAGGACTGTAAAGGGTACAAGATATAGGTAAGTAAAGTAAGTAGGTAAGTTTGCAGTTTCAGGATACATTTTTCCTACGCTGATGACAGTACCCTCAGAGTTTTATATTCGTTCCCCAACTCACGTTCCTGCTCTTCGTTTGTAGAAGAGAAACGGCAATGTATATTGAACTCATTAAATTCCGATCTTGACAGCATGACCAAATGGGGTTCAACCAACAGAGTGGAATTTAATGCATCCAAAAGACAATGCTGTCTCCTGTCACTCAAGTGTAACCAAACCTCCCAACCATTTTCCATGAATGGTACTTGCATTGCGGAAACCAAAAGACTTGCCATCCTCGGTATGTGTATCAATAACCATCTCAGATGGAACGATCACATATTGGAGGTGACGCAGCAAAATGTCTAGGATTCCTTAAGCGGTGCAAGAAATACTTTACCCTGACTGATTTGGCCTCAATCTATATGGCATACATCCGCCCTAAACTGGAGTACAACGCCCACATCTGGTCAGGTGCACCAAAGACTGTTTTGCACCTACTGGATAGGATCCAGGAGCGTGCTTTAAAACTCATAAGTGATAGTGACATTGTGAGCTCCATATTCTCACTAGAACATCGAAGAAATGCCCTGATTTTTCATCAAAAATGCTCTAGCGAAATAGCCAACTGCATTCCCCCCCTCCCTTCAAAATTTCACCCGCAATACGCGTCGCGCTTTGAATGCACATCAGTTCAAGCCCTCAAGCCTAACTTTGGACGTACTGTCAAGTACAGAGATTCATTCATTAGCCGAACAACACGTATGTGGAACGAACTTCCAGGCTCTGTGTTTCCTCATCATTACAGCCTTGAAGTCAACGTGCACAGGCACCTCCTCTGTTCCTCTTTTCCCTTTTGCTAAACACCCGCGCCCTGAATCATCTGTATAAGGGTATTCATATCCCCTTTGGGGCGCGAAAATTATAAAAAATAAAAATAAAATTTAGAGTACAGATTACTAACAATGCTCCTATGTTTTCGGCTCTGCCTCATGATTATGTTTCGTCACCTACCGAAAAATGTTGCTCTTTAAGAAGCCTTTCTTAGACTTGTAGTATCCAAATATGTCACATTGAGCCCTTAAACTAAACTCAGCGCTTAAAGGAGACTTGTTTGACACAAAAGAACCTTTTTTAGTGTCTTTCATGTGACAGAACTCGTATCTCCAGAGCAGAAAACGCTGTCTGATGAGCTTTTTTTTCCCAGTAAAACTAATCTAATATAATTTTTTGTTCACCATTCATCGACCAACTTCAGAGGATCAACTGTAACCAGAGTCACGCTTTTGAATTGCCTCCCTCTTTTCTTTTCAAATCACTTGTCATCGCGCACACAAAGATATCTGAGTCGCGCTAATCGATTTCGTTTAATCTTCCGCTCCATCACAATAGACCATAGAACCATCCCCAGCCTCAAATGCCTGCGGACTTTGAAAAATGAAAGTAAGTCAAGTTAGCGATATGACGTTCAGCTTGATCCTTTCAGTAACAATATTTATGGCCACACTTTCTACTCTCATCCCAGAAATTAGCACACACACATTGTAATTAAAAGGAAGGCAAAATTCTAGATACTAGGTCAATTGCATATCTATCGAATGGATCAGCAAAATAATGAAAGTACTACTGCATCAAACTGCAACAAAACTATAAGTACCACCGAGTAGTCGTTGAGATTTTTGGGAAATTTTCTACCGCATTGCATATCCGCAAAAATTCATTCACCGAAAAAGTACGAGTATCTCAAAACAATAGAATGCCCCCGATAATCTTTTGTGCATCGATTACTGCTGGCGCTGCCTATTACGATGGTTTTTGTGGAGGTATATGCCGCCCCCCTTTGCTGCATTATGCATCATGGCTTGTTGTAATCAATCTGCCGAGTAGTAGTAACCCAGATTGCAGACAGTTTGTCATGCCAAAAGGAGTTTTTGTCCAAGTTTGCGCCGTTTGCTCAATCACACACCATTGACACACAACACAAAGGCAAACACAGTGATAATTTTCCTCCCCAAAGAAACCAACGAAAAAAAAAAAAAAAAACATAAATAAACTGACAGAAAGATTTAAAAAAAGAAGAACAAAAAAATAAACAGAATGACAAATGAAATGTGTCACACAGAGTGAAGAGAGTGAAATAGTTTTTCTTTTTTTTTTTTGTTGAAGAGCCGCTAACTAACCGCAAATGATGTGCGGAACAAAAAACCTATCAGTCAACCCTTAGCCGGGGGATGGCAAGCAAAAGCTTTACAGATTTTTGTCCCTATTACGCTATACCCACCTGCCTATCTTCATCAGTTCGTTGCTTTGCTTTGAAGTTTCATTCGTTTTCGTGTTTACGAAAGGTGAACGAAAGAAACCTTCCACCGATAGTACGTATACGCCCCGGTAACCCAGTAAAAGATTATAATTTTTCGCTACAACATAGTTGAGGTAGGACACGCCGCATTTGTATTTGGGGGTATAATGCACACGCACACATGCAGACCAACAGTGGCCAGGGGGAAACAGAAACATCCCTGTGATGCTCTGACATTTACACGAAGCGCCGCGCCGCGTCGCTCTCAGATGAGTTTCTCTCTGCCTGTCCCCTGCCTGCGAAAAAACTTCGTGTTCGTGTTGTAATTATATTTTTAGAAATTCTGGCAATCTCAGATGTGACGTCCAGCTGGCGTGTGCACATACCTGTCGACGTCAGGACATTTATATGTACACAAAAGTGGAACTGTGCTTTCGGGGTTTTTTTTTTGGTTTTTGTTGGAAATGCAGAAGCGCATATTCACCGTCTCGGAGAGAGAAGACTGCATCATAGATTTTTATCGTGTCCTCGTGGTATGCGGGGTGGAAAGCTCAACCGAGGGGATGATTTGTTGTGTGGGGAAAGTCTTTTATGTCAGGGCACAGAGTTTCGTTGAAAAAGTTTGCTTCTTCGAGCTTTTTGAGAGGTTTGTGTCTATGTACCTAGATTGCGATAAATGAAGATTGACTTGATGCACATGTTTGCCTTAAATCCCTAAAAGGACAATAAAATTGGAAGGAAACTTTTAACAAATCCCGTCTTGAGCTCCAATAAAATGCAGAATGCCTAGCAACTGCAAACATCAACAATAAAACTGTCATTCTTTGACAGCTGTCAGGGTTGACATCTATAACGACTGTCATCCGGTTAGATCAATCAAATGATAACGACATGCGAGACGTTGAAAAACTATGAAGTGCGTTTCGGAATGAGTGCAAATGACAAGCAAAACTATTGACTGTAAAATGTAACGAACTACTCGTTACTAATGTCATCAGAGTCAATCGGTTCTTTGCGATGGAGTTGGATTCCATTCCTTGTCCATTATAACCCTGGTATGATGGAAACCTGCACAGTGACAGAGAGTGTCCTGAACCCTCATAGCCAGTGCTGAAGTCCCCTAGTCTTAGCCTCTTTAAAGGTCACTTTCTTCATATGATTTCTCAGGCCATTATACCCCGTGCTAGCACCTATCAAGGTGAAAAGGAAACCTCTCCGTATCCCCTGATAGTCCACTGTTTTATATTGGAGATCAGTGCTCTACGTGATTCTGTGCCCTGCATTCATTTGTCCTGTACACGATTTCATAGAATTGCTGGCGCCCGTATGAGAGATGCATAGAGGTCTGTGGTAGAGGGTTTCAAATTGCTTGCTTGGATCCTGCATTATCTGGACAATATTGCGACTACCGTCGGTGCTTCCTTACCTACGTATACCAAGTGCTCTTTCATAGTTCTGTGAGCAGTGATTATCATACTGAACTGCTGATTCAAGTTTCGAGTCGCAGAAGGTTTTTCTTCCACGAGGAAGCTCTTTAACCTCCTGCATCCTGCTTTAAATTGTTGGTCCCTTCTAATTGTGCAAAAATCTATCTATATCGGTCACAGCACGTCCGACAAGCTAGCCCCCTTGTCTTTATAGACAGCTTGAAGCAATAAGCTATAAAAAGTTTCAAGCCGATACCGAAACCCAGTTGAGCTTTAATTTCAACTCCAAAACTTACCGAAGGGACTTACCCCTAATTTTAACTATTCCACCAAATACAAAACAAAAAAAAAAAAACTTCACCCTTGTCGTCACATGGAATTAGCTGGAATCCACCAAAGTTGTTATATGCTTTCTGCCGGGAACTAACAAAACTTTGCAGTAAGCACTTACCAGCCCCCAAATAGAAAAACAGCAGTCAGCCAGTCAGTCAATACACCCCCAACTGCACCAAATTACCAGTAACATTCCAGAGATACCCAGAGCCTGTTTTTCTTTTGCAATATTACACTGGAGAGTGGTAAAGAGAGAGAAAAAGCGCGCTCCAACGTCGTCGTCCTCCGTTAGCGAGAGCAAAAGTCATGAGTTATATTGTATCATAGTTTCAATTCGACTGGGTTTCCGTTCGGGTCGTCGTTTTTATTTTTTTATTTATTGGCCCTCTTAATGTCAGAGCCAACATCATAGAAAGTTGTTGGCCTTTTGCTCTTTGAGGTCTTGTCAGTGTAAAAAATAAAAATAAAAAAAAAATAGTAAACCCCCAGTTATCTTTATAATTAATTAATCAAAGGCTGTAATTTGTTTAAAAGGTGATTATTAACATTCGATTGTAATTATCCGCTACCGGGTTGTGTATCTATTGAATGGGTGTGAAGTGAAATTTTCAAAAATACCTTATTTACTTCGTTTTCGAGTGCATTTACGGGTCAGAAACGGGTTCAAAGGAATTTCAAAAATTGCAAAAGTTTTCTTTGCTCTTGAATTGATTTTTTTTTCTGCTTGGTGTTGTGTTGGTTCTTGTGACCCGGGAATTCTTGTACCTGCTTGAGACATATGCAGGAAGTTACATATTTTTGTGGTGGATTTTGGGAAAAAAAAAATAGAAACAAATTTTGTGTCGCTTATATAAATCAAGGGAAAAAGTAGTTTTCGAAAAAAAGAAAGAAATAAGAAAGTTCTTATAAACATAACCTAGATCAATAATCAATATACCCATGGGTATACGAGTGTATATTGAAGCCTGCATCTTAATTGCAGTCGTGTGCCCGTGTTTGACGTTTCTGTGCAGCACCAGCAGCTAACAACTTATAAGCCTCACACTCGTGCTTTTTTTCGAGGGTTTTTTTCTTCTTTCGTTTTTATATGTTGCAGATGGTCCCCGCCCCCGCTTGTGGTGGTGGTGGTGGTGGTGGTGGTGGTGGTGTTGGCCTGGCCTGTGGGAGTTCATAACATCGTTATATTTTCCATCTTTCGTCGGTTCATTTTTATTACTCTCAGCTGAGGGTTGATTGAAGGCGTCAAGGAAGAAGAGTATCCTCTGGCTCTTGATGTGTGTTTGTGTGTGTGTGAAAGGCCCGGTGCAAGTGTACCCAAAGCGATGGACTTTTGTGTGTATGTAACGGGGAATTGGGATCAACAGGCGTTTTACTGCATTGCTGGCTTTTTCGAAACTTTGTCTTGTGGTCTTGATTTTAAAGCTGTTTTTTTGGAGAAAAACAAGTTTTTAAAGTCAAAAACGCATATATTTGAGGGTTATCGACTTCTGGCTGTGGCGTGCTTTAGTGATGGTGTTGGTGGTGATATGTCAACGTCAGCGCACACACCACAAATGCACATGCTTTATGCGTTGGCCTAGTTCTCGAGAGGGGAGCTTTTCTCACCGAAATGCGGCGGCTTGGACGAAAATGCAATTTGCAGCTTTCCCTTCCAATACTATACTCTGTTTGGCCTTTCTCCTCTCTTAGTTGGGGTGTTTCGTAATAGCGTTAGCGAACAAATCACCACAAAACTATGCTAAGGGGAGTGGTGATGGCGGCCTGAAGAATTAGATCGAGGTGCAATTGTAAAGTCTTTTCAAAAACACACTCAAAAAAAAAAAAAAAAAAGGAATAAGCAAATATAAATGTCGGTAGCAGGGGGTCCTTTCTTAGCACAATAGTAATTATATCCTGCTGAAGGATATCACGCTTTCTCTGCTTGAACGTATTTTTCTGAATTGAATTTGTTCAATGGCACGCTTAGTGTTCAGTGACGATATTGAAGGGAATGTTGTATGGTTTCATCATCGTCATCATGATGGTGGAGCTGGGTGGTTGATGGTAAAATGTCATTAGCCTGTATTATCTGGGAGAGGGGGCCGCAAACACACACCGTGAGTGTGTGTGGATTAAATTCAATGTAAACATGAGGGATTTGAAAAGTAATAGACAATGGTTACAAGGTTCTTGGAAGGTTTTCTTTTTTTTTTTTTTTTGCAAAAGACGATGAGAGAGAGTGACATAAAATGACACACAAAATGAAAAGGTGAATGAGGATTGTATTTATTTGAGGGTGAAAATGTTGTTACTTTTGGGAAAGATACACAACAAGTTTACTCTGCGAGGGGTGACTATAAATACATTTAGCACTTTTTGTGTGTCAATAAAATTAAGAGAAGTGAACATTTATAGAACGAGATCAAAGAGGCTCTTTAGTCGTTGAAGTGATTTTTGACTTTTTGATTTGTGGTTCGAAATGATGCAGCACATTTGTTCGTCAGAAAGTTCGTCTGGGCTTGGAGCCCATCGGCGCTTGACTGGATAGACAACCGGGCTCTATTCTATTCTCAACATTTTTGGACGAAAAAGTCTGACCTTTTTGCAAGATGCTTCTTTCTAGAAACTTTTCTTCCACCAAGCACCTAATGTAGAGGTTAACAAAAGCCTCTGGTTAAGTCTTAATGACTTTATTTAAGACATGTTTGAGTTTAGGCTTCCTTTAGGAGTCCTGTGCATTCTGGGAGGTTGTTTGCTATTGATTGAGTCTACTTTCTTACAGTTCCACTTCGACCTGGGGTAGTATGAAGGTTCTGCTAAGACAACCCTGTGATCTCTTGTCAAACTAGGACGATTTAAACTGAAGCACTCAGATTCAACTGATCATTGGTCTCTCAGAGGAATAGACCATATATTCAGGAGTTGATGTGAAACCATGACTTTCAATATTTTGATAGTCGAGTGTTAGTATCTCTTCTGTACTATAAGAACCTCAGAAATAGCTGGCTGAGTAGATTTAAATGATAGAAAGAAACCTGAAGCCTAAATTATGCCGTCCAAGCATTTGCTTGCCTTCGGTTGGTTACATGAACCTACTTCTTCCAGATTAGTAGTCGTAGCACCTGCCTAAATGTAAAAATCTATTTCTAGAAGTGCCCTCACATTCGTGCAGAATGTGCCTGATATCCTCTGAGGCGTGTAGATCCTCACAATACCTTACCTACAAATAAATGATTTTGATAGTCCTAGTCTACTGGTGTTGCTTTTCAGAAGACAATATCAAGAGACGATCCCGATCATAGTCCATAGTTCTCCCTATAGCTTGATGATTTCAGCTGATCTTTTATGGTTGATCTCAGGCCATAAGGCTCATCTGCAGTTAGCTAAGTTTTGTATACAACTGGGAATCCTTTTCCTGGCAATACACAGGGGTGTCCTGATGCTGTTGATGACGTTTCCAGATGGGAGTTCCACAGCGCATTCATTACCTTCAATATCACAGGGTCCAGGCACCCACAATAATCGATTTCGTGTGCATAATGCGAGAATCCCTGATGACAAAAGACTCTAGCGCTTTGAGCTCAGTCTGACTGCCAATGAAGATGGCAATGTCCTTGTTGGATATATGTAGCTCCCACCTCAAGTAGTTCCGCACCTTTGAGCACGGCTAGAACCTTGGACTGAAGATCACTGCATTGGTCCGGAAGTTTTACAAATATTTCTAAGTTCAAGCCTTTTGACTAAATACCTGACTCAGCTCCCTCATTGGGCTTAGACTCATGGCAATCTCATTCTGAAGGTTAACTCCATCATTATGCCAGTCTTCCCTGCTGGAATATACTCCTTCGTATGGAGTAGGTATCGAAGTCGAGAAAGCCCATAATATCATCCGATTTCTCCTGAGTCTCGAGGAATGTGTTCCTAAGATGAGTTTAGTCTCTGCTGCACCCCTAATAGCAAAGACTACTTTGGCTTCTAAGCTCCTGCAGTCACCAAGGAATTTATAAGAATTTCTGACTCGCAACGGATTCCTGTGGCCATTTTGGACCCATCAGTATAGATTCCAGAGTCCTATGATGGTGAGAGCCAGAGAGATTGCTACAATAGGCAAGTACTTGGCCCAGCACCTGCGGGTCCTGATTGGCAGTTAGAGGGAATCTTGTGCGGATCTCTTAGGTCTCAATGTCAGCCATGTAGGCTATTGCTACACAATGAAACAAACAACACTCCTTTCCTTCTCCTGTCACTCAAGTTCATCGTTAAGCATTGCTCATGGGCATTTCGGTGTCATCATATTTTTTTTTTCTGAGTAAATTTGTCCTTCTTGCGATGAAGTCATTATCTATTCCACCAGTACATATGGGACTTGACCTGACCAAGAATTTCTAATTTCATTCTCGCTTCGCCGATAAAAAACAAAAACTTTTATGAACATATGCTCGTGTTGTCCATTAAAATATGTTAAACTATCAGGACTAGAATAGTCTCCAAAGGGATACAAAAATCAAATCGGAAACTAGCCAATAAAATCGATATATCCTCTGGTTGATTTCTAAATCCTTTTTAAATGTCATCACGATTTTGTGTACCGTCTCTTACTACTCCAAAGGTCAGACGACTTTTGCTATTTCGAGTCCACACACTCAAGAAAAGCACACAGAGGGAGAGAGAGAGAGAAGGAGAAAGACAGCCATAACCGTTACCGATAGCAAGCCTAAAATAAATACAAAATTTTGTCGTTTTTCAAGGCAATTAGGGAAAAGCCAACTTTTTCACCTTGTCCTCTCTTCTTTTCATTTACTCCTCTCAACGCTCTGAAGGACACTTTCCTTTCTAAATACTCAGGTTTTTTCTGTATTTTTTTTTTGTTGTCTTTTGTTTTCTGAATTTCTATAGAAATGTCATCATCCGAAATGATGTGTCTCTCTACTTCAAAGCTTTTACCAACTTTAAACAGAAAAAAAAAACTAAATTGGTGGCGGCCTCCTCTATCCTTACACACACACGGGGGAGTGTTTATTTCTCCCCAGTGCTTAACTAGAAACAGTGTGTGTGCTCTAGTTTGTGTTCGCACATATGTACACATTGGTATGAAGGATCTGAAAAGGACGAAAAGCAAAATTTAAGTCATTTATGTACATGCGATACGAATTAGATTCGTTCTTAACTGAGAGAAAAAAAAATGTGATGTCGCACTTGAATCCACACCTAGGTCCTGTAATGTGGACTTGGAGGATAATGGATCATTCCCAAGGCAATTGTTCTCAATTTAATTATTTTTTCCCGTTAAAATAACGACAAAAAAAGTAACAAACAAATGACAATTGGGTGTGTGTGCGCGGTAGCATCCTGTGAGCCTTGATGTTGCTTTTTATGGATTTCTTTTTGTTAATTAATTGATGGAGCAGAGTCGTATCCTTTAGATAATAGGATACGTATTCGATTACAAAAAAAAAGCAAAAGGGGCTGACCCTCCTTTCAATATAGTCTCGTCTTTCAGAATCAGATGCAAGGATTCTCAGTGAACATAGAAGGAAGGCGCAGAGTCTGACCAGCAGTACAGCGCGTTGTTTCGCGAACAAGAAATTCGAGCCCAAATGGGTGGCTAGAAAGTCTTCTTTCTTTTCTCTCAGATGGGATTCAACAGAGTACTCTAATGTACTAAACGCTAGGCTGGTTATCAGGATGGCGACTAAAACAAAACGAAGAAGAAATTTGTCGATAAGTGACAACTCATCTGATGTCCTTTTGGACTGTTTGACCTTTTATATGCTGCGACTTCTATACCATGCAGATGTATGTAGCTGGAGTGTATTTATGCCATTTTGTGAGAGATTACACATCATTCGAATGGCCGCCTTATCTACGTTGATAGTACTTCAAAAGGTCGGTGCAAGTTTTGATGACTCGGGCCACTATGTACCACGTTATTTCGGCAAAAGCGTCGAATGCTGGCTTTTTGGTTAGCTTGTTAGCATAGACTAAGGACTTGACGTAGCCCCAGAGAAATAAACGAATGGTTTCAAGTCGTATAATCACTTAATTGACTTAGTTAAATCCTGTGTCCCCTTGTGGGTCCTATGGCCTCTAAAACGCCTATACGCCATCGTGTGCGGTTTCTGGATACATGCCTCAGCTCATCCCAACTCGGGAAAATTGATGAACGCTCGCCAAATTTGTCCCTCAAAACTTCGAGTGTTACGTCACTTATATGGTATGCAGCGTCATCTTGTTGGAACTACAGCTCGCATATATCGATGTTGTCAAGCTTTGGTGACAGAAAGTCAGATAACATCGGTCTATACTTCGCCAAAATCCAGATTTGAGCCCAACACTTCCAGCACCCAATTCGTCTGGCTTCAATTCTTGTGTCGAAAGAGTCCTAGAAGCATGTAGTTCTAAATTGAACTGTGAAATAAGCGGGATTGACTCTCTGCTCTATTGAGCTGACCGGCGCCTAATTTCTTTTTGATAATGACCACTCGGGGGCAATATTGATTTGGTTGAGGGCTTAAGGTCAAACTTTTCTATGATCCGATGAAATGTCAGCTCACTGAAGCCATGATGACGACTGACTTCGCGTTGCTTTAAGTACACAACTGAGCTGAAATTTCGATAATTTTCGCACGTTCGGCAAGAGTAAAGCAATGCAAAAGAAAATGGCAGACCTTACTGAATATTCTGACAGCTAGACGTCATTGATAACTTTGACAGCCGCTCAAACATAATAGTTGGAAAAGATGTCATTGCTATCTGGTCAACTTTCACTTCGCATTGTGTCAGCTGCTTCTGAAGATTCTACAGCTTCTGAGGCTTCTGCTGCCGCCTTTCTTAGCCTTTCTACTCTCAGTAGCTCGGAGTAGCTCTCCAAGCCATGAAAATTGGACAATAGTATAGTATTCATGCTTCGTGTGCTCATCTTTATTTGTGCATTTAAGACAAATAAGTGAGCTGTCGATAACCATCAGACAGGAACTTCCTATGGTTGTAGTTCCAGTCTCCATGTTTACGACTTACCCAGAGCTGGATTATTGGTATAAGTTTGTATGTCCATCTATCTCTTGTTGCATTATCCCAACGAGCTTTGGATATAGCTTTGGATGCTGCTTTTTCTTCAATCTTGATCATCTAGGTAATGAAAGGCTTTCCATTAACCATTTTCTATCTTTGAATTTGAATGGAATGAATTGTGAGTTCGATATCACTGAATTTTTGTACTCATTTAATAGGCCTATATATGCCATTATGTATGAAGTACAACATCATTCAAATCTCCGACACTGTTTTGCTAGGTGGCTCGAATTCGAAACGTCCAATTTTCAATAACTATGGTGTATAAATCAGGCTGAACTCAACCAAGGGATTAATTAGGTTTGCTTTCAGGGCCTTGATGGTTTGTGGCTTAACTGCAAAGACCTGTGACTTAAGCAAACTCTACAAGAAGAAGTCTAATGCTGTCAAATCGACCGATCTCGGTAGCCAATTCACAATTCACGACTTGAATAAATTGTGAGTAGTCTTCACCAAAGGACGATTATGGCGACCGTGAAGTGGGCGAAGCGCGCGTTGCTCGAACATTTTCCTAAAATCATTTGCATATGCTGTTGAAGGCTATAACTCTTCATTTTTGTGGATTTGGCAACACAGACTGACATTCAATTTGACAGATGTAGCTTCAACAATATGGCAGCAATCACCTGTCAAAGTCATTATTGAAAAAAAAACCTTAACTTACCGACCGGCTATAGACATCCAATTTAATCCTTTTCAATTTCCATCGTCCACTACCTTTTAGATAAATTCTTTTTGAAAAAAAACTCTTTTACAGTACAATGGCAGTTGTCGCGCAAAAAAAGCCTTTAATCCTTATCTCACTTAGACAATTGTTTCCAACCGTTTGTGTGTGCAGCTAGTGTCATTCTCCTATTACTGAGCGAGAGGTTTAAAATTAGAGAATGAATGCACCCCTCGCCCTCCAAACCATGTGTGGGTGTGTGCCATATTCAGCTTAGTGACCTCCTGTATAGTGCACTACTAGTGTCCCCTCTCTGCTATAGTGGTACACACTTCCTTGTGAAACAACTTTTTGTGTACCGTTCGTTTTGTTCTACTCGTATCGTCGTTGTATGACTTTATTAACCCAATTTCTCGAGAGAATGACAAAAACACCAGGCACTGAGCTCCCAACAAAGCTCATACAGACACAAGTTGAGTGCACTAGCACTTCTCGTGTATGTGTGTGTATCTGTGTGAAATGTTGATACAGTTAGTGCTGATGTAGCTCCAACCCTCGTCCTCTCCTATAGAAGAGTGTCGTGCATTGTGATATCTTAATAACTGCATCACACATACGAAAAAAATAAAAAGGACACCCAACGACTGGCCTATTAATGCTTCCTCCAACCCCCACTTTCATTGTGTGTGCACCAAATATGATAGTAACGTGTGCCTCACATTACAGGATGCATCTCCAGTATTCTAAATATGTGTTTGGGGCTGAGGAAAATATGAATTTCCACTTATAGATCCTGTCTATAGAAGGTGCTGGCACTTGAATAATGCTGAAGTGAAAAATTTCATCTTTCGAAACATACATACATAGAGATCCTTGAGCATAACACCTACACACAACTGGGAGCACATCCAACCCCCACCCACCGAAAGCCAGCACCCAAACTAGTGTTCGTCTTACAGTTTTGTGTATATTTTGTTCCTTTTCGTCCTTTTATCTCATCTTTTTTTTTGTGTTTACAAAGTGTAAAGCGCATTGCAATTAAAAAGAATCAAAAAGCAGAGCAAAAAAGAAGAGAAAAGAAAAGCTAGCGCATAAAGTATAATAGAAAAGTGAAAAAAGAAAGGACATAACCCAATGTGTGAATGTGTTTGTGTATGAAAAAGGAAAATTCCTTCGGCGAGTGGAATAGCGAACGCGTAGTGGCCGTTAATCTAGAGTGCACCAATTGGGGGTGCTGAAACTGGGATGAATGCCAGACATCTAGAGTCATCCTTATCCCAATTGGATACAAATTGTCGTGATTTTCCGAACGGTTTCGAAGAGAACCTGCAACTACAGGTGAGTCCTTACACAGCTATACATATCTATCACTCGTACTCGTATCTTAAACACAAAATTCAAACATTTGCACTCTCGTTCATTTAGTATTTGTTCTTGTTAACTAAATTAGGACTCGTGTAGAAGAAGTTAATTTAATTATTAAAAGGACGAAGGAGGAGGTATTAATAATTAATCAATAAGAAGTTATGCTGTAAAAGATATTAAAAAAAGGGAAACTCGATTAGTGATTGGTACGATTGGATACGATTGAGGACTCTTTTTCTTTTTGCTTGAAGGGGGTGGGAACTATCTAGCTGTTGGAATGAAGCACAGAGAGACTAATAAACCGAATTTCTCGACACACTCCCAGTCCAGGTTTCAGACGACAAGAGCAAGTAATTGGGGACTTCTGTGTTTCAGGATTCTGTATTTAAGCTCAACTGTTCATATTTTCGGGGCACATTTTTCAACTAAGCAACTTCATAGTCTCTGTGAGCTTTTCCGGAATGCTTCATCTAGTGTGATACACCAAAACCCTTGCTCCAGTCTATAAGCAGTAGCTGCAGCACAGACCATTTTCCCCCAACGTTTGCTACTAACGCGGGCAGACATCGCGTTCTCAAACCTGAATAAGCGTACTAATCGCCACCCTTTTCTTCCCTCCGTGAGACCGTCATTAGGTCTTCCTTTGTGGAACTGACTGTCATCTCTATTCATCGCTTCGACTCTTCTTAGCCCTACGACTCATTGCAGCTCATTCTGGAATCTCGTTCCCGCATCTCATCATCTGTGGGCGCACTATTCTCTTTGATAAACATCTGCAATGGAGCATTACGTGGTCTTCTATTTCTTACTGTGCTCATGCAGGAACTTCCTAAGATATGTGCCCTTTTTGTCCAGTCATCTGTATTGAGAATCTGGTTGTGCTTCCAACTGCTTTTCGTCGTATTACCCCACCTGGCTTTCAAGAGTGATGCAGATGTTGGTCTAGTTTCCTGACGGGTTGCGGTCAAAGTAAGTCCTTGAACAATAGAGTCCACACTGGCTAACACACTGCGGAGCCTGTATGCAGAGAAGAACTTCCTTCTTCTTTCTTAAGTTGAGTGCTAGAGTGCCGTCGCGCAAATGTCTTCCAGACTACTAAGACCCAATTCTTCTAATAAGGATGGGGACAGCCTCACTCTTTAAGAATAGTTTGCGAAGCCTTAAGTTTCCGGAAATAGTTATCTTCGACTATCATATACTAGGTCCCTGAACTCCCTTTTACTGTGAGTGTACTCATCCTTTCAGCCTACTCTAGCTCGTTCTGAACTATTTCCTTCTGAAGCGTAAAGGTGCGTGTCGTCTTGAAAGCACTTTCACTAGTAAACGCTCGAGAGAGTAACTCCCGAGTAGCTTTCCATATGAGAGTAAAATTTGTGTGAGCCATGCTCGCGACTAGCTACTCTCAAAATAAGAACATTGTTTTGAATGTGCGAGTTGAACTAGGAAATTAAGATAACGTCTGTCCACTTGCGAGTAACTCTTTAAAGGTTTGAAAGCTGAGAGTAGTAAGCCAGCTCTCTGCGAGTTGCTCAAAGGTCCGTCTCGAGAGTGATTTAAGAGCTACTCGCCCAAATTTTACTCTCGATTGGACAAGCACCTTAAATTCCATCAAAGGGGTATTTTCGAGCATAACGCTACAGTAGTGGATTCGTGTTTTGGACCAGACGACCTGCAGCGGGGGTTGAGGCTTTCCCTTATGTCATTGGTTTCGGGCTCTATTTGTGCATTCAGCTTTGAGTTATGTGTCATTCAATAATTTTCCATCGTTGAAAATTGACTTTTAATTGACATCTATTCTTTCTTTGATCAGGTTCGCCCTTTTTGTCAATGGGTCACATTTTTGTGGTCGATTTCGTCGACAAACTTTCTTTTTGAATTGCTGAATCAACAACTACCGCTTTCAGTATTTTATAAATCCTCTTAAACCTCACCAACAAAGCAACAATTAGCCCAGAAAAAAAACGTAATAAAACATTTAAATATTGATCGAAATCATAAACAAGATTTAAATACTTTTTTCATGGTTTATGTATAAATTTTCCCACACCGCTTTAAGATCTAAAGATCAACAGATTCCACCAAAACATTGACCTCTCTCTAAAAAACAAAAAAACAAAAAAACAAAAAAAAACAACCACTCTTATAGCTAACTGCAACATCACATCAGCAAACGTAATAGAATCCTAATTTACATATCTTTTCAAACTGCATCCGCATTAGTTGGGCTTGAATCAGTCGACGACGTCGAAGCCCCATTCGATTATGAAACCGGCATCGAATGATCGACGACGACGTCGTCAAAACTAGCTAAACACTCGCACTCGATTCGACTCTCGGTCAAAGTCATGCTTCCTTCGAGTTTCGTTCGATGATGATTTCTCGACTCTCATTCCATTCAGTCATATGATTTAGGGTCGCCGGAGAAATCCGATCGACTCTCAGGCGAAACAGTGAATATTAAACCGCCTTAATTGTTGTCGTTCCTCTGATTTTTACTCGAAAATTTTTATGGACATTTGCTTGGTAGATTGGATTCATTATAATAAAAACAAAAAAAGAAGTTTTATCGATCTCCGTTTGGGTAGTTAGAATAGTTGCGTTGAACTTAAGAAAAAAATAAAACTCAAATGAATCAATGGGTCGAGGGGAAAAAAAAATCAGAAAAATCAGAAAAAATCGAATCGAAAAAAACAAGAAGGAAGCGTGTAGCCGAAAACCAGATTTGAGTTTGGGTCCAAATGCATGGCTTAAATTTAAGATAACACGCCGAAATAATTCGGATTTGAATTTCAATTTAAGTTTCAGGTTTTTTTTTGTTGTATTGTTTCTTGTTAAAGATTCAAATTCGGTACAGTTGGTGATTTCTGAACTCTGAAGTGCTTAAGTGTTTATGGTAATTGTCATTTGAGTAGGAATTGGAAAAGGCCTTGGCGAGCTTAAATTATCTACTAATTTACTCTAATGAATGAATTGTCTTTAGTTTTTTAGTTTTTTTTTTTGGGAGTGGATGCAGAAATCAAATAAAAATAGGTGTTCCTCTAGGTGCTTAAGTTGTGGTTCCTGATGTTAATTAGGTGGGCTCTCTCACGAGGATAAAATTTATATATTTTTTTTTCAGATTTGTTTTGTTTTTTGGGCGGATGTCATTAAGATTTATGATATCTGATTGAAATTTTAATCAGAGATTAAAGCACTTGGCATTTATACGAGTTGTAATTAAATGGAATTTACATTATGGCTAAAACTTATGTCCGGACTACTGAAATTCAGCCGTTGAGCTCAGACAGATGGCGTCGAAAACACAAACCGGTCTCACTTCACACTGATGCTTATAGAAATTGACATTCGGCCATTTTCTTCATCGACAAACTAATATAGACGGTCGCCCTTACATTCCCCTGCCTAAGGTACGCGGAGTTTAAATTTCCTATCTGTGAATAAATGGACACGAATGTGCGAACAAGACGTAACTATAAAAGGAATCAAGGTGCTCCTTTCTTTCCTTTTGCACACTACATTTTTAGCAGACTGTCATTCAATTAACAACAACAAAATGTACACAACGACTCAACAAAATGGCTCCGCCCATAAAGACACCCGCCGATTGAGAATGTGTGCGTGAATTTCGATTTGATTTCGCCGGAAACGTCAGAATACATTCAAAATCGGTTGTAGTTTTGCTCCTGTCAATGGTCAAATCGACCGAAGACGACCGTCTATATTAGTTTGCCTATGATTTTCTTAACATTGCTGGACAGGAAGTCGAGAAAGTTGACAACTTTATATACCTAGGAAGTGTGGTCTCGGCAATCCGTGGTGGCACCGAACTAGATGTGTGCAGCAGAATCGGGAAAGCTGCTGTCCACCATCTGGAAAAGCAATGTGAGAACCAAGCTACGACTGTTTCGCTCCAACGTAGAATCGGTACTGCTTTATGGGTGCAGTACTTGGAAAGTGGACACCATTAACACACGCCGGCTGTAAGTCCTTGCAAGCAAAGGAGAAAGTGGCATTGGACACACTCTACGGCGCGAAGACATTTCCATTGCGAAATACAGTGGAATCCGCTCAACCAATCGGGCAGAACAGCGGGACGCCCTAGAACAGAATAGTCAGAGAATAGTCGAGGAAAAATCGAGCTCTTTAGGAATGAGTTGGAGAGAGCTCAAACGCGTTGCAGAAGTACGAACAAGATGGCCAAAGGCGTTATTGACGCTCTATGCCCCACGAGGGGTGGTTTCCTTTCTTCAGAAGGACCATAATATAGAGAATATGGCATAAGAGGAATCGAGTCTAGAGCTTGCTTTAGCTCCTCAACGCAGTCAATTGCATGTGTAAATCCTCGTTTCGAATTCTGTTACGGAAACCGAAACATTGCCGAGTTTTGGCTATTGTATCCGGATAAAGAGTCGTTTCCGGAATATGAAGAGAATCCTTGAATTACCATTCTACAATGTTGCACCCCAAGGAATGAGACTATCCACAAATATTTTGCCATTAGTCGAAATTTTAGATGTCCAAAGCGAGAAGAGAGGAGACCACTTTACGCACTTCCACTGTTCGAAGATCTGATGACACAAGAACGTTCAGGGCTTAAGACGGTCGATTTATGGATGACACATTGCGTGAAGGAGTAAGGTTTCTGTGGAAACAACAGAAATTGTACAAATGTATGGTCTTGGCTTTCCGAGGATAGCTGGAGAAAGCAGTAACTCCAGCAGTTGGGCGGATCGAGCTAGAATCGCTATGTCACACGACGATGACAGTTTGGCCATGGCTGTTAATAGAATCACGAAATAGCCGATAAATGGCCACTTGGAGGCTGTTCAAAATGGCAGTTAAGATAAATTATAGACATACTAGGCCATGAGTGCTGCATAGAGAGCCAAGGGTTTTCAGCTCTACATTTGATTCGTTGTATTCCTTTCTGCATGTATGACTTTGATGGTAGGTATTTGCTCGGATTCGAACATAACCACTGAACCATGACACCCACCAAGTCACAGTTTAGTCAGCTAAAGGATCCAAAATCTAACAAACTATAAAGCCCCATCAGAGCTCCTACCACAGCTGGTCTCTTAGTCCAGCAATTTAACTGGATTTAAATTATGCTCCAACAATTATAACAAAGCGTCACGCATTTGAATAGTTTACTCATCTCCACTGAAATATTTTCACAAATTAATGAATATGTACGAGTGTCTTTTGGATCTGGGACTCTGGGATGGAAGACTGGAAAGCCGCTCTACTTCGCGTGCACAATCATCACAGGCACTTTAAGTGCGTGTCATATCACGTTCCTCACTCTGTTTTTCGTGATTTTTATCGAAAAACTTAGCGCCAGACAAGTGGAATTCCGTTTTGTGTTTAAATTAAAATTAAGTTCACACACACATACACACAGATATAGACGGACATCATTCGTAAATGATTTAAATTATAATTTTGTTGTCATTGCAGTCAGAGGCATGAAAAGGCCATTTTTAACAGGAATTTTTCGCCTCCCAGTGAAGACAGACGCGAGCGCCACACTGACGGCGAAAAAGCCGGTGTGTGGAGGAGCATCCACTGAACGGAACGCAACCAAGTCAAAAGCAACACAATCGAAATCTGGAGAAAAAAAAAAAAAAAAACAATTAAAAAATTCTCTCTTCGTTTTTTGAAAGGCGTTTCACCTTTGGCTCGGAATGATTTAATTGCACTCGTTTAAGGTGATATGGGTTGAAAGGTGGGTAACGTTCGTTTTCGGGTTACGTTTTCGGTTCACTGACATGACACACGATTCGTCGTCGTCGTCGTCGTCGTCGTCCCTCTCCATCACTCACGGGAGATACACATGAAGATGGTACATGATTCAAACCTCGTTAAGAGCTGATTACCAGATATTTGGGGGTGATAGGTCCCCGGAATGAATCTAGTACGTAATTAGGTTCGTAATGGAATGTAATGTGACAGAAATTTGACATTTGACTCTTTCAATATGTAGCTACTCGTATCGTTAGCTTTTTCAAAAGTCTGCCTACCAGAGAATAAATGTCGTCGCTGCGTCATTGGAGCATATGTATGAATGTTTATATGTATTTTTGTACAAACTTTTGAATGTGACAGCGTTAATTTCTGTAGTAAGATGATGTTCTACATGAGCGACCCAAGGTCCGAACCCTGTGGCACTCCCACGGCTACGATGTAACGAGAGACTTACTGCGCTCTTGCAGTACACAAAAAAGAGAGGGCCAAGACCTTCTTTCCCACAGCTATACGTGTTGTGTTCTGTATACCTTTCAGCAAGTGTACGAGCGAGTGTTTTTGAGAAGCTTTCTCATGACGGTAATACTCCGACGTTTGCAAGAGGTAGAGTCTGGGAAAAAATGTTGATTGCCTCTTTTGAGTCTCGAACCTTGAACACCATCCACAGAAGTCCAATACACTAATCACTACGGCCTCTGTAGTGGCGCGTCGTTGTGGAACTAGTTCGAAGCAACTGAAGCATTTCGTTAGAGTTATACACTTGCGCTATCTGCTGGCAACTCAAACGTCGACACTTGTCTGTTGCTGTAAACCTTTCTTGAGTATAAGACTTCCTCTTTGCATATCTCGTCCAATTGGGATCGGAATTTGATCGCAGATATCCCTCTAAGTGATGACTAAATCGACGTCCTTAATTTTATACCGCAGTTTAGTGTGTCATCCGTAAGGTCAGCTTTAGGGCGAATATGTGCGGGTTTGGGGATCCGATTTGCCACTCTATAGAAGGTGTCAGTAAAGTGTCATTAAATTTGAGCGTCTCGAGTAGTATGTAAGTAGCTGAGAGTGTGCCTAAAAACCCTATTGTGTCCATTTCGAGACGATCCCGATCTATCCGCAACCACATTAAATCTTAGACAGTTTGAGCAGAAGCAGAGGAGACATCTGAGGGTGTTGAGAAGCCTTTGTTAAAGTACTTAAGTCTCAGCCAAGCTATGGCTGGACATTCAAGACATAATGTCCGATTGGACGCGACCCAACTTCTTCGTCCGGTTAGGAAGTCAGTCTTGTCTTTTGTTCTCTTTTGTGAGAAGATTATGTATTGTTTGACATGTTTCAAGCCATTTTGAGAGTTCCAGTAGGAGAGTGTTTCTTGACGTTCCCATCTACTGAGTTCTATCCGTATTTAGTTTGTTTGTAAGCTTAGGTTTAGGACTAATGGATGGAGCTTGAGCACCTTGTCTGGCAAGCTCATCAGCGGCTTCATAGCCAGGAATGCCATGTGCCCAGGGACCCAAATTAATGTGACTTTATTGTGTACAGCAAGGTGCAAGAGAGGTTGAATATAGTTCCAGACCGAGAGCCTTGAGATTCGAAACTAAAAGTACCACCGATTAAGTATGCCTGCCTGAGAGTTAATTTGATTTTGAAGGAAACGTCAGAATGTTTTCAAAATCAAATGTCAACTCGACCAAAGATGTCTGCCTATTTATAGTTCGTTTATGACTGTCAGTAAACACATTGACAATCCATTGAGTTATTACGGCCGCTACTAAAAAATATAGGTTTTGCAACTTGTTTTAGAATAAGTTATTGAAGTAGGTTCATATAATCCATTGCAAACCCAAATGCGAAATCGCAACTTAAACTAGTTTAGTTCAATTAAAATACATAAAGACTGAAACTGGCTTTTAAACTTCAACAAATGGAAAAGTTTATATTTTTTGATTTAATAATAAAACCACTCTCACACATTGAGTAGCGCCATTTAAAACAATTTAAAACAAACATAATCATCGATTGAGCATATCATTAAACACTAAAAACAGTCCATGACACAATCGGCGGATGCCAAATGGAGGCATCAACCGACACCAGATAGTGTCTTTTGCAGCACACACCTTGCCAACTACGAAAACAGTTTTTTTTTTAAATGTTTCCATTTGCTTTATTATTCAGTTTTTTGCCTTTAATTCATTAAATGTTAATGCTTGTTCGAAAATAAATGCAAACTAATAAAATCAGGAAAAAAAATTCACTATTTAAATGAAGTCAGCTAGAGAAATGGTCAGGAGGTCTATTGTGTGTTTCTCTTTGTGACTTGATATATGCAACATTTTATTCTAATTTATTAATGAAAATGTTTTTATGTTTATTAACAATTTGAGAAATTGCTTTTAAGTGGGACTTTAAGTTTAAGATGAAACTGATATAAGTGATATTTTGCTTGGCATTTAGTCGTGAAATATTGCAGAAATTTATTCTAGATTTGGAGGAATTTCTCCGAAGATTAAGGTGGAATCAGTGCTTAAAGAAGCAATTAGTTCGCAAGAAAAAACCCTTTGGCAACACTGATCCACGAATCTTTTGAGAAGAAGAGCAAGTCAATACTCCCCTCGAGTGAGATGTTTTGGGGAAATAGTAGCATCTAGAGCCTCCGAACCTGTTCGACTGTATGCGGTTTGTAGAGGGACACGAAGATGGTTGTTCCTTCTTACGCTTGATTGGGTCGTCATCCTAGGACAAGAGACCGGATGCACCGATGCCAGTAGCTCACTTCGGGGGTGCGAGCGTTGCCGTTGATCTATTGTTCATCCGCCACCATCTCTTTTTCCAGACTCTGACTCAGTATTGAGAAACCTTACTGACCTCAGCTGCAAATATGTGAAAGTAGCTCATTGATTCCATCGGAAGAATTCATCCGCCGTACGTCCTCCTTCTAAAGAGCTCTTGTAAGACGGATACTTCAGCCAATCAGGTCAACAAGAGATACCTCGTCTGGTTGAAGTTCACCCAGCTGTGCTTGCGCAGGTCGTCAGACTCAGCTTATGCTCATCATAAATTCTCTATCAGATACCTACCCAGCGTGTACCACGAGGAGGTGATGGTTTCGCCCAATTTTGGACCATTTAACAACAATATTGTTGAAAGAATAGAGTAATCTCATCTAACGATGCAGTTGGTGCTCTTCAAAGTTGAGAACTGCATGAATCCATTCATTTGCCGTTGTGAATTATTCGCTAATAAACGAGCCTTTCACAGTCTCACGCAAACAGAAACGAAGTTCACTTTGCGAAACCAAATAAAAACGAATCATCCGGGTGCGCTGGTATTCATAAATCCATGAGTGCGTAGTAGGCTCACATTCAAAGTATTCATTCGAACAGAATATTCATAAAAGCAATGAAATGTGAATGCAACACTGCAAGTACAAACAACAAATGTGACCTTTTTTCATTTCAAAAAAGAAGCAAACACAAAGAGCACTGCAAATAAATACTTATGAACATACACACATACATATGTTCATATATAGAAGATCGCCCGAACTATTCGAACATTTCTTGGAGTGAATATGAACGGGAGCTCGCTTCAGATTCGTTTTATGAGAGGCAATGGAATGTGAGCTCAGCTAATTCTTTTGAAATGAATATGAATGTGTGTGAATATGTAAAAATCAGTGAATATTTCGAATGGCTCACAAAACGAGCTACTTGCTTCAGGTCTTTGGTTCAAGGATCTCATTGGATATGCGACCAAATTAAGTAAAACTGTGCTTTTTTTCTTTTGAATCAATGTTAGTAAAGAGCAGCTCAGTGACCTGCAAATTGGAATGGCCAAATATTCGTAAATTTTGACTTTGTTTTATCTAGACACAGCAATCTGCGAATATAACTTGTCAAACTCTTACCAAATATTTAGTGGTGCTACTGTAGATTACGCTTTTCATCTGTGGAATGTGAATACAAAGTGACAAGAAGGCTTGTTCACAGAAAAATCAAAACCAATAGAAATCCACCTTTCTTTTAGCCATCGAAAGCGTTCTTTTGAAATAGTGAAGAAGGGATTCGTGTACCTTTAACTGCCTTAAAATCGCTTGGTCGCAGTTCGCAAATTCGCCGGTCGCTTAGCTGTGAATGCTATGGTGAATAATGACGTTCTTATGCTGTGAATGGTGAGCGTTTGAATGCCTGCTACTAAAGGATAGTTGTTTCGTATGAACTTTTCTGTTTAAGCCAATGTGATGGGGTCTATCGGACCGCCTTTTTATTCTCTCTTTATACAAACATATACATATGTATGTAAAGCGTGAATGCGTTTTTTGTTCCTTGCCATGCGACATATCAAATTAAAGGGAAATTCACAAGGATTCCAAAAGTCTAAAAAGAAATATTTTTCAAAGAAAATTTAATAGACAAAAAATACTACAAATTTACTACTTTTCATGAATACAGATGGCGGCACATAAAACTCGAGGCACGCTGCAGCTTTAACTCTCGCTTCTAGCTTTAAGTGTCGTCGATCCCTTTTACTATTACCAATTTAAATAAACAAAAACAATGAATCGAATGTGATTTTATGTGCTCCAGTGTGAATGTCCCAATTTTTGAACGAAAAAACCAAAACCCAAAGAAAAAAGAACAAACTATTTTCGACTTAATTGTATCGAATACATTACTTTGCTTTTAAGATTGTGCTTTCGAATCGCAGCAACAGTGGCAGCAAAGCAGTTCATTTACATTAGTCACCAAAACTAATGTAACCCCAAATTAAGTAAAAAAAAAAAAAAAAAAGAATAAACAAAAAACCAAAAAGCATTTAGATAAATAGAGAAATCTAACAACCATTTTGTATCTTTCTCCTTCTCCATCTCCACCGTCTTTTGTCACTAATTGGAATGAATGTATCTCCCCAAATAAGCATTTCAATAAAAAGGTAATTTCTCAATAAATCTCTAAATTATACGGTGATGTCACAAATACTACCTCATCGGCGTATGTTAGTAGTGCTAGTTGCCCATTTGGCATACAAAGTAATCAACTATAACTACATATTTATCTGCAGAAGAACTATTCAAATTTTGGGCACCTCAGTGATGGTGAAACCCCGCGCGAATTAGATGAATTAATTTCAAATTCTTATATTCTTTTGGTTCATTAGATACATATACTAGCGACAACAACAACAAAACTAGTATTATTAACGTAATTATCATAAAGTTCGGTCCGAAATTAATACTAATATTTTGTACTTGCGATACATGTGTGGGGATCCGTAGGTATTTTTTTTTGGCATTTATACTTTAATTGGGGACACATGTGTAGATACAAATAGTATGTGTGATTTGTTTGAAAATTGTTAACTATGGTCAAATGTAGTTAATTGTATACATAATACGGTGGTTGTATCTTTTTTGTGGCAACCTTGTCATTTAGTTTTTTTTTGGACTTTAATTTGCTGGCTAGGAGCAACTATTGTTGGAACATTTAAATGCAAATGTTACTAAAATATCTGTTGGTTGGATTGGATAACTATTTCAAGGTTTTCTTTTTCTATTTAGCGCGCTTTTGAGTTGCGCAATAATTATTTAATTTTAATTGCGGCAACCTGAGAAGAAATATATATTTTTATGGATAAAATTTGTTAATTTAAGCTGGTTCGCTTGGTCCTATATTAGACCCCTGTGTTGGGGTATAAATCACCAGAAATATGTTGAGGATAATACAGGTTCGAAACGATGTTCCAGATGGTGGTTGGGGAACTGTGAACCATTGATCGAAGCGGGTTATTTGGAGAAAAAGACTTTCGCCGCACTCAGGTCAGAGCTGACGTATTGTGTTAGCCATAGGGGGAAGAGAGGTATTTCCTTGCACATTTAACCCATACCATGTCCTAGGGTACTTACATACTTATTTCCAGAGCCTACAATCCATGATGATGTATAGAGAGTTCTTCTAGATTGTGAAAGAAGTATTTACCGGGAAATTTGTTTCTGGAATGCTGGAGTCCAGGGCATTGCCAAAGGTCGTCATCGATCCATCCTCTGTAGAGTTCTTCAACGCTGTTCCTTCATATGACACTGCAGAATATTATGCTTCGTGAAGATGCCCACAAGAATGAAAAAGAAGCACGAGTCTCTCAATCGTTTCTTTGTTGAAAGATGTCGTCTTTCCATAGAGCTACATGGCTAGTTCCCTTCCTTCAAGCTTGAGGCAGGATGTTTAAAGAGAGATCCGTTTGTTATAGCAAGATGTTCCTTGGTAGTTCATTCGCAGAACCTTGTACTGTGTTTCAAGAACCTTAAGCTGTTGGTGACAGTGGGTACATGACCAAAACATCTGTAGAGGATGGTCGAATGCCCCATTTGACATCCAGTTCGCTGATTGACTGATTCTCAAGGCCTGCATTTGGAGCTGTTCTTATCGCACTGGTTGCACCAATCCACGCTAGTCTTTGTACTTTGATGAAAGGCCACCATACGAAGCTGCCGTAGATCAGAGTGAGTCTTTCAGTTGCTGTATACATCCACTAAAGTATTATTTTAGGAGAAAGTCCCCAGGTTCAGACCAAAGGAAGGTCCATTGTGATACCACATGTTGAGGAACAGAAGGAGTCACCAGTTACCTATCTCCCGATGGGTCTAAAAATTAAAAGAATGTGAAGTGGCTAAGTCGTGAGCCGTGAAGGAAGAGTGTTCAAAAGGAGTAAGGGGTGACTGATTCGATAGAACCGCTTTATTCTCTTGTAGTTGGCATTGGCTGATGATGATTGTCTAGATGATCGTGAAGGTAGAGGATGCATGAGAGTATGATTGATTCTTGGCACCATTCTGCAGTTAGTAAAATAATAGGAAGGGTGACCTGTTCTATTGAAAATTTGCCTAGGTACACCGTGAAGATAGTCGTGTGCATAAGAGTAGTGGACTTGACTGACCCAATCAATCTCTGCTTCCTGGTGTCCGTCTAGTAGGTTTTGAGAAGGTCACGGAGTATTGAGGGATGGATGACTTGAAACCTAGAAGTGTACGCTGCCATGTATCAATTAAACCAGTCAGATGCCTATGTCAGCATGCCTGACATCTAGCCGTTTCTTTCTCAGAGTACCAAGCGCCGTGCATATTCCAAGGAGTTGGAGGGTGCTTTCCCCTTTCCTGTTCCTTTTCGTATCAGCAACTTCTAAGGAAATCATTCGACAAGACTCCCATTCTAATGGAGTGTCTACCATTCACACAGTGTCCTACTGTAAGGCTTACCTATGCATAAGTATATTCCTTCTGTTCGGAGATAGAAGTCCTTTGGTTTTCTATTGGGAGTTTTGCCTCAACCAATGGCGAATCGATGAGAAAAAGTCTATCAAGGCTGCGACCGTTCCATTCCAACGTTGACTTCATGCTGCTACATGAAGTGATCATCACTATCAAGAGAAGGTGTTCATTGAAAGAAGATGTCCTAAGGGTTTTCTTGTCAAACCGTGTCTCTAACTAACAGATGTATCAGAGAACGGAACATGGACCAATAGGCACAACCATAGAACGAAGAAGGAAGTGACAGTGATTGGTGATGCATTTAAAGAAGCTGAAGGCGGTGGAACCAAGAATGACAGAATATGCCAGGGTCCAAGGTATACATGACGCAGAACAGTGGAGAAAGAAGCGTCGCAACTGGGAAGGACGTCTGATGTTCAACGATCTGAAAGAAAGGAGAGTTGAATGATGACACAGATGTCTTCTCATGCCAGCGAGTGTTTTAAAACTGCTCACATAGAGACAGATGTTTTGATGGAAGGACTCGAGTTTATGCCAAGATTCGGACTTCTTTGTCGTTAACTCAGAGGAGATTTTCCTTGTCTCAGAAGGAAGCATTCCTGACAAAGACATCTCTAATCTGAAACCAATTTTTCGTCCCACCATTTGCGAAAAGAAACCGTCTTTAGGTGTTCCTCTGCTGAAAACGTTTCCCAGTGAAATAACTCATAAGTTTTCGACACTGAGTAGAGGTCTCATTTTATAGATATTGGCCTCAAAATCATCGTTTTCATGCAAAGCCAAGTCCTTCTGCCTTTTGGTGAACTTCCTCAGCCAACAAACCTAAGCTACCTCCAGCTAATTGAGATATCATAAATTTTGATTGATTTCCTGATTTGAAGACAACAAAGACACATCACATACTGTGACTTTGTCAGAAGCTCACAAATCATTGGTTTCCTCATACACATATGCTTGTCAGCGCAGTCAAAGTGCTGACTTATCCCAGAGTTTATGCTGTAAATCACTGATGACGCTCAGTATCAAGTGTCAAGGCTTTGTTCCATCGCTCATAAACGATGGCAACAGCAATTTTTTTTTTGTGTTCTGTTCAACGTGTCTTATGTTAATTCCAATTGAAACTCAATATCGATCGGGAAAAATCAAGTCAACACACAGTTCGTTAGCTTGGTTATTCTTCTTCTTCTTCTATCACACGCCACGGATCCATAAATAACGAATGAAATCGATATCGCAATACCAATCATAGGTATGCGTGTACTATTTTATAGCACTAACCAAACTTACAATTAAAAAAAAAAAAAAAAAAAAAAAAGAATCAACCAACACAACAGAGACAAGAGGACTTGTTAGTTAGGTTAGGTAATCAGCATCTGGCATTTTCTTCTTGACGTGGTGACAATGGCGGTGAGGGGGGGGGACTAAATAGATACAAGTATCTGGAGGCGTGTTTAATAGCCCACCATCAACAATTGTGAAGATACTTAACTTAATAATCTTCGTACAACTATCTCTTCTCTCGAGATAACCACTGGCTACAATGGGACAAGCACAAGAGGGACCAATGTAAAAGAAACCCCGAAAAAGGGGCACCACAACAAAAAAAAAAATCCACCAAAGCAATGTGTAATAAAAGAATAATCAAACCGGATTTGATGAATGTATCTAAGCGATGGAAACAGAAATAGAAAGAGAAAGAGAAAGAGAAAGAGAAAGAGATTGACCTCACCTCTCTGTAGTGGACCATGTATGACAAATGCCGATCGGTCAGCCGGACAAGTGACAAACGTAAAAATGTTCGTCTCTTGCACACAGATACGAGTGGTAGATAATTGGACAGATAATGTAAATTACACTCTCCGCGACGACCAAACGAACCTGAACCTCTCTCTCTAGATGACTACTACGACCAGTATCTTTTTTTTTTTTTTTATATTTTTTTAGAATAAATTATCAATTACCATACAACAAGAGTTTGTATCTTTTTTTTGGGTATTTTTTGTTTGTTTCTTTGTATCTTTAGAGGAATGCCATTAACTTAAGAGACTCATAGGTGAAAGATGTGTATGGGAATGGTGGGAGAATAAGTTTATAGGAACGCCGTAGCCGTAGCCGCAGCTGAAGGTGACAAATGCGACTTATTGAGGTCGATATTAGTAATAGTTGACAGGTAATTTTTGTTTCGCTTCAATGGGTTTAATGGAAACGCGTGGTGTATTCAAGAAGGCGCATGCAAATGATTTCCAAAACGAGACGATTTGTCACCTGCTTTAATGTTGTATCCAACCGAACCGAGACTTCTTTGTGCGTTTAGAAGGTGTCGATATCAAGATCAGTGTGACATATATAGAGAATGCATCTGAAGCCTTTGTTCACTAATAAACCTTGGCAATACACTTTAATTTTTCAAAATCGAACATAACTTAGATCTAGTCTATGGACATAATAGAACTGTAAATGAGGCATTCACAGTAGAAGCCAAAGCAATCTGTCTGTTTGAAGGTTTTTTTTGCTTTCCTATGACAGGAAAACTACTGCAAGAAACTAAATGGGGTTTTCTGTCATCTAGAAGCTGAACTGTGAAGCAGTGCCTAATTGCAATCATCAAGCCATTGGCAATTCATCTCGAGGTACTTTTTTTGTCTATGGTTTTTTGACATATGATGTACGAGTTATGTTACGCTGTCATAATATTTTTATTCAATATTATTTGACATTTAATTATAAAAAGACTAAGTCCGGCAAAGTTTTTCTAAATATTTGAGTTTTATTACAAAAATCAGGGTTCTATGAGCAATGGGTTTCGAGGAGAATACCTACGAAAAAGTCTTTCAAATTCTTGTACACGCCCGAGACAGGCTACCCCTTTACTTCTCATCTCTCTCACTCTATTGCATTGCTCAGGATCTAACTTAAATTTTGGAATATGCTTTATCGTGATCTGTCTTCTAGAAGCTGAGAACTACGCTGAACTGTGAAGTGGTGCCTAAATGCAATCACCAAGCAATTGGCGATTCATTTCGAGGTACCTTCTTGTCTATGGAGTTTTTGACATATGACGTCCGAGTTATGTAAAGCTGTTATGATATTTTCGTTTAGTATTATTTGGCATTTAATTATCACCTATGCCTATATTGAGCTGTACTACGAAAATCAGCGTTCTATGAATACGAGAGAGTCTTTCAAATTCTTCTACCCGCCCGAGGGAGGCTACCCCGTTTACTTCTCTCATTTCACTCTCTCTTTCTCTCTTTCTCTCTCCCTCTTTATCTCTCTCTCACTTTCGAGTGCCTCGAGACTTTTGTCGGCCATTTTCGTCGACTTTTCGTTTACTTTTGGCTGCAATTATCGGTGGCTCCGGTTCTGACAGCGCACGAGTCGAATTTTCGTTCAATTATGACATTAACTGTCACTCGCCTAATGCCATTAGGGAAGGTACATTATATTCCAGCAAATTGACAGCATATACGGGGTTTTCAATGGAACAAATTGGACTGAGCTTCAACGTCAACAGCCCACTTAGGACTTAGGTCCAACGTTGAAGTTGCTGTTGTCAATTTGTTCTGCTCTGCTGTTGGCAGCACATTCGAACCCTATTGTGCTGTGGAGAAAAACAGCGAAGATATGAACGAAGGTTCAAGTGTCCTTTCCCTCTTTGTTCCCCAAAGTGTCTTGAATTCTCACTGGACTAAGGAAATAGAGATTTCTTGTTCTATATACCATTTACCCAATGCCACGATCAGTACTGTGCTCTGTCTGTTAGTCTGTCTGTCAGTTCCATTATCCTTCCACCTCATTGGGCCACGAATGATCAGCATGATTAATTGCATCTTTTAAATCCATCTTTCGCTCAATAACTCAGTAAAACTACGGGAAAACATTAATATTCCGTTCATCGTAATTAATAGACGCTTTTCGACATTTCAATGATCTCGTTTGGATCCTTCGCGGAACCCACTTCAATTTCCGAGAAACCTAAATCGCTTGTTAAAATCGAGTTCTTACCCTTCATCGCATCGGGCCCATGGAATTCCTTCCGGAAATCATTAACCTGCAAGCCATCTTCTGTCACGTCCTCAGCAAGAATGTCAATCCTTGGCATCGCTGGCAAAGACGCTACTTAATGATCATTGCCATCCGCCGATTTACCATATCTTTCCTGCAATTGTTAGGGCGGATCCTTTACTACTTCTTTGTGCGAAAATACCTTAACTTCCAAGAGCCATCGATGAGTGTACCTTGACTACCATAAGATACGAACCTGCTCTGCCACACCACACACACAGTACCCATAAAGTACCGCCCCGCCAGCCCACCATCTGAACGAGAAGCAAAAGAAGACCGGAGCACCATGTGTGCTTCTGCCGAGATGTGTGTATCCGTAGTAGTTACTGTGTTAATACTTGCGATACATATTTAATGGGATTTTGAATGTAGCTGAAGCTGGAGCGAGAGCCCCATCCCATGACATTGTCATCATGTGTTTCTTCGGTAAAATGGTGGTGGGAACTACTCCGCAAATGCTCCACAGACGGTATTCCTAGAATTCGCGTTTTAATTTCGAGCTTTTGTGCGCCATGCCGCGCGCGTTTACTACCCAACACACAATATCCATGGGATTAATTTCGCCAAAAAAAACCAAAACGGAACAATGCATTTAATTATAACGCCGCCACAGACCGGAGATTATGGCTTTATACTTCGGCTTGGGCTGGGTGAGGGGGTGGATGGATACTCGTACGAGTATGTATGTATGTATCTTGGCGATCAAAATTTCCGTGTTTGTATTTAGCCTGCTTTGTAGTTTCCTGTTTTTACCGATGCAAGGTCAGGTTTTGTGTTCTTTTTTTTTTATGAAATGTATCTGAATTCAGTTTGTAGATTTGCATAAATCGTGTGAACAGATTGAATTTTATCGGTTACACTGATAAACTTTATGGTTATATCCAAAATTTCGAATTTAAACTGATGGACTAAGATTCGAACATATGGAGTGCTTATGGTGGTGCGACATTTGTCCAAGGGATAGAGTACTTCTTTTAAGACTTTCCCATTCTGTAATTAAAAAAAGCCTCAACCAACTTGTATTACGATACTGATCTTGGCTCTAAAATGTCGTTGCTCTTTCTTAAGGACAAATTTGGCATACGTCCTGTCCCAAGAAGCACTGCGACTGAAAAATATTGTACCTGCCATCCTCTACTTATTTGCTTTGTTCACTCCGGGAGCAAGCTGGTTACTGTGAATTATGAACGAATGCAAAAATCACATACGACTCTTGCTAATCAATTTGGACACTCTTCTTATCTCTTTGTGCCCTGGGACCCATGTGCGATTTTATTCTGTCCAGCAAGATGCTAGAGAGTTCCAAACAAGTTAAGACCCTAAGTTGAGGAACTTAGGAGCTTTATTTGTGATCTATGGAGGTGTGTTCTGACACACTCTCTGGCACAGAGATCGATAGATGAATAGATGGTTGTAGATTGTCCTTGTGGAGTAGAGAGTTTGGCCCAGAAATAAGAGCTCCTTTACCAATTGTAAGGATTTTTTACTTGCGATCCGTGATACTGACTTTGGACGTTGTGTTGAGATGGATTTTCTTTGGCATAAAGTCCGAGGTGCTAGTGAAGCTAAGATCTTCATGAGTTCAACTAGGTTGGAATAGTTAAGGCTTTAGTGCACTTATAGTCGTAGTCTTCATAATGCTTATTTGAAGTGGTGGGAGGTGGTAATTGCAAAGGCTAAAGTTGCATTCGGATTGTTCGGATTTGAAGGACCAAACTGCGACTGTTCCGATCCAACGTTGAATTTGTCCTCCCTTATGGTACTGTACTACGAAGATGGATACCATTAGCACACGCAGCCTTCAAGTCGCCGTACATAAATGTTTGAAAAGTTTATGTGCCGAACCTTATGTCTAATGAACAACATAATATGAGAAGGAGTCAAGGATCTATCAATACGAAGGGAATAGTGGCAGTGAATTGAACAAACTCCACGGCGCACAAATACCTACATGTATTGTGAAATATGCCAGCCAGTAGCTCCCGCTTACCCAGGCACAGGAATCAAGTCGAGGAGGAATTAAGTTCTAAATCATTCGCTTTTGACGGCATCTGTCCCCTAAGAGGTTGAAAGTCTTGAGTGAAGTTAGCAAACATAAGCAAAGAGCCATATAAGCCTTTTACCAAGTGTTGGGTGCAGCTGCGGCCATTTATCAGCTCTACGAGAAGTCTAAAGAGACTGCCATGCTGACGCACGTATATGCTGTTTCAACTGCTTTTTTAGCCAGTGCGAATGATGTGGTTCTGCTTGTCACAATTTATGTCTCACTTTCTTTCCTTCTTTCTCTGTAAAGGTCTTCCTTTATATACGCAGTACTTCATGAGTATAAAGATTGGATTTCCTTAAGAAACGATCCAGCTTAACCAATCCTGCAAGATAACTCAGCACTAGTCCTTCCAGATCTTATGAAGAAGACACCGAGGTCCTTAAACTTCTTCATTCATTTCAAAAGAACTCCACTAGCGTGTAGAGTGCACTGAACAAGGAAACGACTATCACTCCCTGTATCATCACCCAGTTGAGTGTGCGCTAAACTTCGTCTTAGGAGAAGCCAATGATTATCAAGTCCTCAGTGAATCCCACTTTGACAGATCGCATGCCATGACTGCGCTGTCAAATCCAGTCAATATACAAAATGAAGAAAAGAGGTGACACAGTGCAACCTTGGGGGAGTCCAACACCAATAGCGTAAAACAGCTAAACGATCGTAATCTGCATCTAAATGGTGCCCTGATTCACCAGGCTGCCTTTCTTTTTATACCAAAACGGGGCACACACTTCTTAGAGTTACTTCATCAAATTGAAGCCAGACATCAGCGTGTATGTAAAGATACTCCATAACGCAGGAATGTATCTCTTTAAAAACGTCAAAATGTTACTCTCTAAAGAATGATTGATGCCTTACCCATTGAATGACCACCCGAAGAGCATGATCTCTTCTTCGAGATCATGTCTGTTATAACAGTTGTAAGTGTCGACTCCTATTAAAAACTATTTTGATATCACATATTTAATTGTTTATGAGGTCAACAAAAAGGTCAAGCTAATCAGTTTGGATTTGCATAAAATATTCCTTTTTATTATTATTTAAACAAATTTATTTTTATTATATATGTAGTTAAACATACGCTTAGAAGAAAGAAGCTTAGATATTAGTTCTCACGACTTGTATCTTTGAATAAACATGCTTCACCCTTTTGTTGTCTCTGGATTAAAGTGACTTATAAGTGCCTTTGGAAGGAGAAGGGATAGCAATTTGTTTTAAGTGGATTCTTTAAGCAAACCTAGGCTTTATAGTTATTTCGTTTTACGATAATTGCTAGATGGATTCATTTTGGATAAAGTATTGAACGCATCCATTTCATTTTGGATCCGTTTTGGCAGCTTGAATGACAGATTGAGAATTGAAAATGGAATTAAATTGAAGAAACGAATTGAAATAGAATCGAGAAGGGATTGAATTTGATATTTCTTTTGCTGTGCTTCAAGCAAACTCGATTCCTTTTCTTTTACTTCTGTTTCTTTATGTCGAATTTGCTAATTCGTCCGCGTTTATACGCATAATTTAAACTCAATCGCAGAAAAAGTTGAAATGGAGTTGAATAGAATCCTATTTGGATCCAATTTGCTTTTAGATAGCTATATAACTATCAAATCTAATAGAATCCGGATTCAAGCCGTCAAATTAATTGGGTATATTGGAACAGCAAAACATACTGAAACTATAATTCACGTAACATGCCGGAAGTAAGTCGGGCATTAATCTATAGGCTATTTCCCTCAAGGGTGACATTGACCTGAGTGCAGCAAGAGCCTTTCCCACCACATTTTATGCACATTTAACAGAAGTGGAACGCAATCCAAATTCGCGAGCGTTCAACTTCACAACTCTTTTGTTCACAACTTAAATTCACAGATTCCTGCGATTAGTTACTGTGAATGAAACGTACATCATTCGCATCCGCAAGTCGCTGAGCTGTGAATGGACCTTAATTGAGAATTATCATCTTTCTCAACGCTTTTTAGTGCTTTATCATAGCTCCATGTTGGATTATGTCAGAAACTGGGAAATTGACACTTCTTGCTGAGTCGACTTTCATAGTTCACTGAGTCGTTTCAAAAGAGTCGATATTTTCTCGCAAATCACAACATTTTTTGCAGTTGTCTGTGAGTTGAGCTAGTACTTCAGGGACGACTGGACTTTCTCCAGTTCTGATGGTTCACTTTTGCGAATGAGTGACTCATTTTGATTGATTCGTTCATCAGTCAGTAAGGAATAAGTTTCATGTAAGTTGATTCCATATCTCGGGCAATAAAAATCAATATCCAGAAATTTTCCCACAACTCACTGCCACCCTGTGTTTGTCCAAAGTCCAAGCCAAAGTCTGTCCAATTATTTATGTATGAGTGGTTTGGCCTATGGGCATGTTCCTGTTTTATTGTTAATGAATCTCTGTCACAAAAATCAATTAAACATACATAACCTTCCACTAACGGATGAGTCGTCGTCGTCGGTCTCTCTCTCAATCAATACTTGAAACGTATTGTAAACCTCGTGTCATGTCATGTGTATGTCAAGTTGGGGCTGCCTTTCGAAATGGTTTTTGGGCTACTGTTGGCAAACTTTTGACCTCTCCATCACATGAGTTGTGTGTACTAACAACATTGGCACCTGCTTCTTTGGAACGAACCTAAAGTCGAACTGCTTTAGACGAAAATAAATATATTTAACTATTTTTAGATACTCTCTCTCTATTGTTTTCGCCCCGAAATACACACACACACACACACAGATACTTGGGTTAATGAACTAAAATATTTGTGAATACATGTGTCCACCATCGCCACCGCGCGCCGACCGTAGATAGTTAACCCGCATTAGGCGAGGGACACGCACACATGGGAAAGCGATTAGCATATTATTTTAATGTGTGTTATTAAAAAAAAAACTGGCGATAAAGAAAGGTGGTATCTCCCGGAATGTACTTACACCTGCGCGCCGCCCGTTAGTCAGTTTCGTGCATAGGCAAGGCTGTATCCTACCTACATTCGAACCTCAAATTTGAATGGTTAATGCATAAAAGAAGAAGTACGCATTAAGAGCATTAAAACTACGGAATTCAGTGGGTACCTGTACATAAAATGGATCATTAACGTTTGCTACTCACTCGAATCGGATTTAAGGAGGTGCGTTGTTAAGCTCCAAACTACTGAGGCGGGATCAAACGGGAAAACTAATTTTAGTCAGCAATTTTCAATATTAGTTTCCATTAGAAATCGCATGTGCTCAATTCAAATTCGAATTGAACATAGGAACTCAGATGTAGGTGTATGCTTAGAGCTTCTGGGAAATGTATTCGATTTCATTCTACTGTACTGGGAATGGCAGTCACAGGTCGCTTTCATCCCCAAGACAGGCAATAGGATCATGTTGGCAAAGTGTATGAGACTTAAGTGGGCCACAAATCCTGACAGACTGCATTCCTCCTTTGCTGTGACAGTTTGCTTTTGAATTGGCAAAGAAACTCCAACAGAGAGAAAGTGGCGCTGCAATCAGTAAGAAGGAGCTATTCAACTAAAAAGTGGGTGCCGTGGCTCAGTGGTTAGTGCGTTGGACTACTGCGCAAGCGGTTCCGAGTTCGAATCCAGGAAATTACCACCAAAGTTTTTTTCCCGGCCCCACCTCTTGCGAGCGTCTGACAAACATCCAAGAGTATTTACTGTCATGAGAAAGCTTCTCAAAAACCCCCCTGCCCTTCGGATACGGCATAAAACTGTAGGTTGTAACTGTATACAACGCACAATACGTACAGCTGTGAGAAACTAGGCCTTGGCCCTCTATGGGCTGCTTACGGCCTAATATTTATTTTATTTTATTCAACTAAAAAGTTGCGAATCTTAATACCAGGTTTGCTTCGTGGAATACTAGCTTTTAAAGTGGTATCGCAGTGACAGGCATGTGGGCTCTACGAATATGTATGAGGCTCCCATTTTTTAAGGACTTAAAGTCCACGTCTAGAGCGAACTAGGTCCCAAACTGCAAACGAACTTAACCCCTATAGTGGGCCTTCGTTTATTATGAACTAAGTACTTCATGAGAGCATACAATGATCTCCCAGATGAATTATCTCCCAATAAGACGACCTATGTGAATACCTCTGCCAAAATTGATGGGACATTGAGACTTAGCTCCATTCGGAGCAAGTTCGTAGGGTCACTTCACATTACTCATCCTTAGAACTATGGAGGGACTGATTGACGTTCATTGGATTGATATAAGATGCTTTGTTAGGTCTGTCTACGCCTCTGGAATCAAGTGAGTAGGCGTACAGAAAAGGCATGTCGATGGAAGTTGCTTTTTTATCACCTCGTCCAGAAGGAGCCTTTTACCTTCGTAGACATTGAGACCTCGTTCAAAAATACTGGCGACGCACGGCTTGATAGCATCAGTACTTAGTAGCATGAGTATTGAAGAAACGAACAATAACCGGATAAGGGCCACGGTGGATAGTCAAATTATTACTTCTTCTTTCGAAGGATTGGAGCTGTTTGCAACTTAAGGTCACCATTAAGGAACCATCCTCTAGTCAAACTCGAGAGATCGGCCTTAATCACCATCACCATAAGCGAAGCACGGAAACTTTACTGCACATCTTATAGAATAGCACAACAAAGAAAGAAGTCGCCATCAATCCTTGCAATCCTTGTTAGGTATCTATGTATGTCTAGCACAAGGTGGTGGAGTGCATCTTACTTCTCCCTCTTCATGACCTTCCACGTTATGGCCTTTAGACCTTCATTTTGTGGTTCTATAGAGCCAACGTTTTTTGTTGAGGGGAGCTCAAGACTTTGTGGAAAGAACCTCGGATTGGATCCCTCTTCTACTAAGGACACGTTCAGTCCATTCTTCCATACTCGAAGTTTGGGCTTATCTACTCAGCAAAGACATCTGTTGTTAGCTTGATAAATGCGGCCGTATGCCTCTGTTACTCAGCTTAATTGAGTCGCCGATGAGTACCTCTTGAATAGGACCCATCTATTCTGCTGAAAGAGACAGGGCCTGGTCTTGGTACTTACGTATTTTCTTCAGCTGTCCTATCGACACATTCCATCGCAGCCACAATGAGCATTAACTACGCCAAAGGCGTGGATTAAAAGACACATACCATTTCGTCGTCGACCAATTAAAAACCCAAATTAGCCTTCTTCTTTAGAATTACAATTATCTACTTTTTTTTGTAAAAGAGACAAACATAGAATCTAAATAATTAATTACAAACCTTTCGATTAAGCCTAACTCAATCAATAAATTAGAGATTGAGACAGAGAACAGAAAATCCCGAAGAGAAGAAAACTAGATACCATTCGGGATCTACATAATTTAATTTGACACTTTAATTCGACACGTAAATAACGTAACTGTTCCTCAAGAACTGACCCCACTAAAAAAAAATCGAAACGAAATGAACCTAAGCGTCACACTTCTTCTCCGTCTGTCCGACCGATAGAGAGGTCTTTAACCTAATTTACATCTTATAAAGTTCGCCTAAATGATTTATGGCGAAACGAAACGATTTGGATTTTTATGATTCGAACGGACAAAAACATGATTAAGATGACACTTTAAATGTTTTTACGATCTCGCTGTTGGCTTGTTTGTTATTTTATTTTGTTTTTTGCTCTCGTTTTCCAGTCTCAAAATGCATACACGCAAGATCACGCACTTTAAGGTTGCGATCTATGATATGATGAACCCGTTAGGTGATCGTATATCTTCAAAACTGATCGCCAATGTTGATTTTAAAGTTCAAAGCCATTGTTTATCAAAATGTGCACAGCGAAGCTGACTAAATACAATGTGGCGCTGACAACAATCCAATCAATTAAGAGAAGTTCTTTTTTTGAAATTAATTTCCGTTTGTATTTTAATATCGTAACCGGTTCCTATACGATATATACATACGTTCTAATGCACGTTCTTTAGAGTTTTTATCTTGATCTTTATTTGATTTGTTTTTTGGTTTCATTTGATTTTAACGCTAATAATCGTAAGTAGGTGATGTGTAGTTAACTTTTGTTGTCATCGATACATTTTGTTTGTTGTTCTCTGAAGCTGTTGACTTTAGGAAGTTCCAAAGCGAGATTGTTAACTTGAATTGTCTCATTAAAGTGAGCTTGTTTGGTTGAATTGTGTTGTGGTGATTCATTGTGACAAGCGTTCAATGGCTAGGTCACAATCGTAAGAAATCCTGTACTTTATAGAGAATTATTCACCCCGTTTATACGGCGAATGAATCCGAATTCAATTGCCATATAAACGCAGATAAGATTGACTCGATTTGGGGATATCATTTTTTTGGATTCAGTTGAGATTTTTCCTATTAACGTGCATAGATAGAGAAGGAACAGAGAGAAATGTCAAACTCGATCCTCTTTCGATTGGATTCCAACTCGATCTCTCAATTCGTATAGAATCAAAAACTTGTATCGAAACTCAATCCATTTTTAATCCAAACTCTCAATCCGGTTATAAAATGAATAATTGAAGCAATCGACGACGGGATAAGATATTGACTTGAAACGTCAGCCTGACAAAAATACCAGGTGGACAAAGGGGCCACATTTTGACATAAGGGCAGTTCAAAGCCTTCTCGCATTGATGTACTTTGCCATTTGTTTCACATGACACATTCTGCTTTAGAACTATCTGCCTGATAGTTCCAAGAGTCACTTGATACCAAACTGTAACACCAACATTCACCTTCATTGCGCCGACATAGACACTCAAATAAAAAAGTTTTCTAATGCATATAGCGCCTTCTACCACTTTCCCCTTCATTTAAGGTACTGGGACTCAACATTGTCTACCTTAAGGACGCTAGAGTTCTTGGTAAACCTGGACCTTCACGGATATGCCTCTCCATTTAGTCTTTAGCTAATTGCCTTTAGTTGTGCGTACCAAGTTGGCTGAATTCACTATGAGCTTGTGCTTGGCTCCTTTGAAGATTAGACTCTGCGAGCCGAAGCATGGGTGTCCATTCGTTATTCATGACCTACCCCTCTCAAACATTCAATATGCACTTTACAACGTTCTGGTACGGTTCCTGCTCCTCAACATCGTGAAACAGGCCAAACATCGTGCAAATTATTGGATTCCCCTTCAAAAAAAAGTCCAAATTTTAGAGCCACAACGTAGGACTGGAACGGTACATGTAGTCTATGTCTCCGTAGTTATTCGAGGACTTTGCTATTGCTTCTAGTCGTTTTCAGAATAAATAGCAGAGCCAAACTTCTCTGTTGGCTTACAAGTGACTATCACGACAGCGAGTGCGTATCTTCTTAGCAGACTCTTTACTGTGGCTTGACAAGGAGATCGTGAAGAGGAGGTCTTAAAAGAGGAATACACAATGATGCAACGAGCTTCGAATTGGAAATAGCAACGAAATGCAAAGAGTTTAACTTGAACAAATGGATAGGACATCATTTGGTTGAGGTTGGTGATCTTGTTGGATTCAAATTTTGGAATTTTTTTTTCGATTTTTCAAGCAGCTGCGTACATGCAAGAAGAACCTACATATATTACCAAAGTAAAGTCGAAGAAAGTATTGATTCTTGGTCTTCGGAGTTCATTCGAATTCCTTTCGGGTACTTGCTTCCCTTCCTGTTTTGATACTAGCTAAGGTAAAATCCTTCGACACCTTGAAAGTTCTTACACAAGCCAAGAGAGACTACATTCAGTGTATTGATTGTTTAGAATAGAACATAAGTAGATCCTAAGAGTGCTTCACCAACTTTTTGGTCTCCTGTGTTGTGTCAGTGTGGCTCAGTCCGTTGAGCTATTGCCAAGTTCGAATCCTAGAACTTGCGGGTGTCTGACAAGCATTCAAGAGTATTACTCTCATGAGAAAGATCCCCAAAAAATCCCTCAAGATATTCCTTGTTCATTGGGAAAAAAACATACGACTCTTGGACAAGAAATGTTTAGTCCATTAATTCGCCTCTGCCTTTGAATTAAAAATTGATCTTAAACTACACTTTTAAAATCAAAAATCTAGTACTTTTTTTTGAAAATCAATAGAGTCTTGTTTCTGGTTGCCAAAAGGTTTTTACTGAACTCGGCAACTGACAATCTGTTGTTAAGGTCCATTTATACCTCAGCGAACTGCAAATATGAACAAACGAATATTCGCAAATTTTGACATTTCATTCACAGCACCTTTTTATCTAATCGCAGCAATCTGTCATTTCACTCACTTGTCATTTACCAAAGAAAAATGAGTTGTGACGTCCAACTCTCTCTCTCTCTCTCTGAAAATGTGAATTGTGTTAGACATCTGTGGAATGTGAATAAAAGTTGACAGTTCGCAAGAAGCATTTGTGTGTTCGCTGAAAAATCAGCGAATTGTTAATTTCTTTGCAGAAACAAATAAAAATTCAACTTTAAATGCATAAATCGATAGATAAATGAAGCTCTCTTCTCTTGGCAAAGCACAATTGTCAACGTCAATGGTTTGTTCGCAGTTTGTCCATTCACCGGTCGCTGAGTTGTAAGTAGACCCTTACATCGGTCGCTGGTTTCTGAGAAATTTCTGAAAATTCCATATTTCGCCGCTGAAATTTCGTTTGTCAAAATACTGACAAGTTGTAGGTGATTCCCGGCGCTTCTCTGTTCTGTGTTCTGGACGCGTTCACTACGCAAGTAATTCGGTACCCGCTAGACCGGCAACCCCTCTAACTTGGAAGATCTCCTCCAAATCTAACAATTCAACTCTCATATCGTTGGCTAACACTTGTAGTTTCTCTCATGCAAACTATCATAACTTAATTTAACGACTCAAAAGAGCTTTCCAACAAACTAACACTCCCTTTGACCACTAATGTCCGCACAAAACTCTTTTTAATGAGTGCATTCAGGTAGTTTATGGCTCGCAAAATTAGTAAGCCAACCCCTCTTCTTTTGATTGCCAGTCCAACCATTTAATGGCCAAAAAATTAACGAATTTTCCCCATCCGCTCAGCAAACAAACAAAAAATTGTATTAACTGCCTCATAAATAAAATTAAATTTCTTACCCAAGCCAAGCCAGCAGAGAGAGAGAAGATTTTCCATTTCAAAACAATGTTTTCATGGTTGAATCTCCGCACTTTAAAGCCAGACTTTGGGTCAACCCATAACCGAACCGTGCAATGGAAGTCAAAAAAGTCGACGACTGTTGTTGTAATTAAATTGCTCTATTGTTCAACCTGTTATTCGTAACCAAATTAATGAGTGCTACTCGCGCGGCCGCAGGTGAAAATGCTAACAATCATCAAACACTTTATCTAGCCGAGAGGAGGAAAAGTATAGCGACGACCTACATCAGCGGGTTGTGAGTAGACCCTGTCACAGATACATTGTATCTTTTGGTACTAATTGGCAACGGCACTGGCACAAGTACGCTGGGCAAACAATATCTATCTTCAAGTTGATATCTGAGAACGAACTCGCAAGAGGGAGAAATGGAATTTAATTTTCCTGTTGATCTTCATTTACTTTGTGACCACCACAAAAGCGGATCTACTTTTGGTTTTTTTTTTTTTTTGGGATGGCTAATGAGGCCACTACTTCGCGCTGTGGCTGCAATGTTTCATTGTTGTTTGTCCAAATTACCAGCACCAAAAAAAAGAGGAAGATTTTTACCAACAGATAAACCATCTGTGGAGAGATGGATTTCATAAGGTGGCCCACCGAGCCAAACTTTAATGTGAAATGCAAATTTATTACCTACGCTCCACGAGTGTGTCAGTTGGCTGTCATAATTGATTCGAGCTGTCTAAAGTTGAGAGGGGAACACCATAATAATAATAATAATAACTCTCCAATGCGGCCATATGCAAATGGTGGAGTAATTGTTTCCGCAGTGTTGCGGGTAAAATGTTTAAGAACAATGGTGGGGTTCCGCTTTAAAGTGGGTCGCACGAGACAATTCAAATTGAAATGCTTCAGTTGTGACTCTCACTCTCTCTCGGTTGGAGGATATCTAGAGTTTGTCATATATGTATGTATATCCTTCCTCGTCCTGATTGTATGATTTGATGGGTGTATTAATAGCTAGCCAGGAGGAGGAACGATTGTTATTGCAGTTGATAGAAGCACAAGACATGCGAGCTGTATCCGGTGCATATTTATAGATAGGTATATAGGGGATCACCCTGTGACTCTGCAAGTATGTATATATTGTCAAGGAGCTATAGAGTTCTGAGGAATAGAAGAAGAGGAAGGAAGTACCGGAGTAAAAAGTTTATACAGGGTGCCACATAAAAAGGAGAGGATCTGAAGAGGACACATTACGAGAAACTAGATCGCCGATGGGATCAACCTGAAAGGAAAAACTTTTCAAGACCTGAACCTACTTTGTGTCTCAACATTTTAAAGTATGACTTGTGTGTGGCATATGTTTTCCGGTTACAAACTGACTAAGCGAATGCCTCCAAGCCTTTGCAAGAAACCAGAGTCATTTTTGCTATCAATTGTCTACAGAGAGTCTGACGCCACAACAGGTTCCTTAATCTGCTCTCATTTGGTGGCAGATGGTCGATGCTGATACTGATACTTTATGCTCCTCCATGACGAAAGTTTCATGGTCGAAAGTGTCGAAAAAACGATCAATTTGGCACCCAAATGACAATAGCAGCCCTTGAGTCTGCAGTAAAAGCAATGCCTCCAGACAGCCAGGTTGCTTTGACAGCCATCAGGTACTGCCGTAGAGATAAACTCTAAGCTTGTGATGTTCCGTCGTGAAGAATTCAAGGCTCTGGGTACGCAGCACAAGGTTGAACTCTGAGCTGACAAAAGATGGCTCGGCATCGACCAGAGCACCAACATACCCATCCATGAATTTTCTGCCTAGAAGCAGGGAAAGAAAGCCACAAGAGAGGCAGATAAAAGGTAGAGTTTCATAAAAACAAAAAATAGGAGAGAATTGTTCGAAAAAACCGTCAATCCATCATCCATGGGTATCATCACAGGGCACGACACTCTGACTAAGGAGGAGGTTTGTAGAGCTTGTGGTGATGAGGAAGCTATTGAGGACACAACTGAAGGTTCAGAGCCTGAGAAAGAAGTGGTTAAAGGGTTTAGCAAAGCCTTGACTATCACTACAGACACAGCTACTACGACCCTTCCACGTATTCCTAACAAAGAGCCTCGCAGCTATATGGATTGCAAAGATCTCCATCTGGAAGACAGGGGCATTCTTGACAGATGACTACTGCAGCCTTGTGCTGTCGTCTTCCACAAATACACCAGCCTCTGATCCTTGATCGGTCCATTCCTGGCTTAGACTCTGACCGCAGCCAGTCCTGAATACCACGAAAGTCCACATCGTACTTGCACTGCAGCGGAAGCCTTGGTGTCGTAGCTTCAGACGACATATCTGTAAGACCAGAGTCATAGGATAGGTGTCGTGCAAGATCATCAAAACTCCAATTCGGCCTATACCACAAGCCACCTCGTTTGAGTCTGTGAATAGCTTTTAACGATCACTTCATGATATAAGTGTCAAGAGGAAAGAGATTCAGCAGTGTGCCTAGAGCAGAACCCGGAGTACTACTCGGAAAGGCTCCCGTCAACCTGAGACAAATTGTTCTTTGTAGTTTGACGCAGGAGGCAACCACGTATTCACAAGAAGCCCCTTCTATCAAACAACCGACGCATAAGCCATAAATGCTCTTGTCATGGCTGTATAGATCCAGAGGATCTTTTTCGGTGACAAGCCCTCTTTCCCAAACTACTTTTCACTGCTAGAAAACTGAGCAACTTGTACAAAACCAATGTTCCATCCATCCACACCATTGGCGAGGAATACATGAAGTACAGGATCCAAGTCAAATAATCAGATCCAAAAATAAGGTCAAGCATTTATAGAGCTGTAAAATTCCATCCGAAAAGTGTCCTACAAAATTCAAAAGGATCCTTTGAATTGACCTCGAAATATTCCAAACTTTTCAAAGTCAAAAACCTCACCTTTTGAATAAATATGTTGCACACAATTATTGTCTGTACATCCTCCATGAGTACTCTTCTGAATCTAAACCCAACTATCGTTAATCAAAGGATAAACATTCCCAAATAAATTTAATTTATTGCCAATGAAAACCAAAAACCCATCGTGGGTGCACTGCACACTCAAAAAAAAAAAAAAAAAACTCCAAGTACCTATCAGTAAAATGATTTCTTAATGGTCCAAGAGGTCATCGACGATGTCGGCAAACATCCTTGTTGAAAGGACAAAAAAAAAAAACAAGATGCACCCTAAAATCCGCCAGATGTCAATCCAGCAACCAGATGAAATGAAATTAAATTGATTTTTCTCCACTTTTATGAGATGTAAGACCACATTTAGATACCTGTTCGTACTAATTCACCCTCCAATCTCTCTTTCGGTCAAAGGTCGCAGTACACAAGGAATGGGAGAAAAAAAAAGGACGAAGATGCATTCTTGTGTGCAAGTAGATACTAAAATTCCTGTCAAATGCGCTCGAGGGGCGTATAAAAAGGAAGAGATCCTGGCAATGGTGGCTGCATGAATAAGTGAACATTTTGTACATTTGCTTTGGTATTAACCTTTACACTTGCAGATAAGGCAGCAAACAGATAAACCTTAATGAAAAATACATTACAGCTGAGGGGAAAAACACAGTATGTATATGTACTTCAGGTAACCAAGAAGAAGGATACCACAACTTCTGAGAGATGCTCAACTGGATGTTTGCGAATTCGTCCTGAATAAATAAATATCCAATGGTATATACTGGATTGTTCTTTGCACTGCTGTTGAATATTGTTGGTTTAGTTTTTCTTTTTGTGTTTATTTTGGGAGAAACTTCAGCTAGGACATAGAATTCACTAGGGTAAACCTTTATGTAGGCATCCCAAGCTACAGACAGATTAATAAACATTTAATCCCTTGTATAATTAATAACCCAATCTCATTATAACTATGCTCGGTCAAAAAAGAATTCAGTTGCATTTTGATCACTGGCGCCATCAATGAACACGCACAGTGCAACACTAACAAAAGAGCCATGAATACATCAAATACACAACAAACGTCAAACACAAAAGGCTGACACTTACTTATGATTAGTTATCATGTCAACATTTGACATGCCATGTCAACCACTGTCAAACATTTCGGTTTAAACGCTTTGATTGATTAATAATGTGTGTTCGCCGCCGCCGTCTCCCTTGCTCCTCGTTGTTGTTTCTGTTTTTCTGTTTTTCGTTTCTAGTGAGCGCGGTTTTGAATAGATGAGAGGTCTTAAGATTGTGTTTATAAACACATCACATGGTGTGAGAGGTGCTCCCCCCCCCCCTCGTCCGATCATGGATCCATTCTTCGACCCTCGTCTAGCCGAGACGACTACGACGACGATGATGATGATGATGATGACGAAGCCAAAAAGACGGACCGTGTCGCACGTCTCTTTTGTATTCAAAATACACGGTGAGCATTATTTTGATTGGTTCTTATTGGGTGTGATGAAGACCTCTTCACGGGGGCAAGATGGCACAAGGAATCAATCTGAATCTGGCTGACACTCGAGAGCACTAAATTGGAGAGAGAATGAGCGCACTTAGAGACTCTAGCGGCACGTGTGATATGTCTTAAAGCGCTACTTAAGGAGGTTTTGTTGATCGTTTTTTTTTTCTTGTGGAAAAACACTTGACAATTAGATGGCACGAATTGTCATCGTGTGACTTTTGGTGTATCTAGATGAGTGACGGTTGGTGCAGAGGTTGGGTTTGATTCGAGGAATCACTCAATTAATAGCCACAAAGTTCTTGAATTGATTCGCTCGCTTGCGAACATGCAAATCCGCATGCAAGTATCATGAAAGCCATCACTCCATCAGAAGATGCGCTCACTTTTGCAAATGGCTTCTTATGTCATTGTGACATTGATATTTGCGAAGGAAACCATGTGGACAAACCATGGATGTCATAGCAACTAAGCAAACAATTTGGCATTAGAGTGTTCCCTTGGGGAGTCAGCAGCAGCCCTGAAGCAGCTATTGGGTGGAGAATATCTCCAGGAACTCCTAAAGCATTAAGTCAGACGACGTACGACCTCTTTTAGGATCCATAGACAATCTTCGGAGTGATCTTTGCGAACAAGTTGGAGGTTGTAGCTGTACAAAGTGCAAAGAGCCTATAGCCTGCAGATCATCGACCGCGTTTAAATTGGACAAAGCCAGTACTGCCACTGAAGCTGGAGAGCGCCATAGAACCATGATCAACGTCTTCTTACCTTGATCACTTCCGTCTTGCTTTACGGCGCTGAAACATGGACTTTATTGAAAGCGGATGATGATATCCTTGGTCGCTTCGAGAGAAAAGATGTTCGGTCCCTTTTTGCATTGACGGGTCTTGGAGGAGAAGATTTAACGAAGAACTATACGAACAGTAGAGCGACATTCACTTAGTCAAAGAACAGCGCATTGGACGTCTGAGATGGCTAGTACATGTAGAGCGAATGGACAACGTTCCCGCCCGCAGAGTCTTCGAATCCAACCCAAAGGGACAACGCAGTAGAGGGTCTCCTCGCAGAAGCTGGCGCGTACAAGTTGAAGGGGACCTCGACCAACTTGGAGGGCGCAATTGGAGGCAATTAGCTAAAGACCGAGTTAAGTGGAGATGCTTCTTGGTAGAGGCCAAGGTTCATTCCAAACTGTAGCGCCATACAAGAAGGACGGAGCAACTGCTCGCACAGCAGTATTGAGTGGACAGTGGACATTCTGCTTAACCTTTCATTTTGGCCATTTGTATTGGCTGGCTTTTAATTACAGACTCATACGAACAAATCAGACATTTTGGCGGCCTTGAAAGAGAACATCGCCAGAAGTTTTGAGAATAGTCATAGAAAATACTATGGACCGAGATTGAATGTGTATTGCTTCTGGCAACCCCTACTAGAAGTAAAGAATGAATGCAAAAATCACATAGTGAGACCACAGAGGCAGCAACTCCTTTGCATCCCAGGCTACCAACGCCCTATCCTATCTCCTGTACTCCTTTTGCATGAAAAGTAACCGATCTACACTAAAGGATTTCTACCCAACCAGAGGGAAGGATGTTCTATCGCACTGTTTCTGACAAATAGCTAGCCTTACTCTTCAAAGGATCACAGCAATGTCTGCCAATCCAACACACCCTTAGAAGTCATAAAACCTCTCGCTATCTGATCCTGAATTGCTTACCCTCAGTCTACCAAAAGAAAGTGTGAACTAATTAGTTAAGAAAGCCAAAACAAACAACAAAATATCTAAACTACCACAAAAGCAATCCATAAAAACCAACGAATGCAAAACCTACCGACGAACGAAGGACTACATACCACCACTAGAAGTATGTGTTCCTTACGATAAATACGTATAAAACTGGGTAATACTTTGTTAAGGCAATTAAACGGATAGAGAAAGGTCATTAAAAAGAGAAGAAAACGTTTTATGATCGTCCCAAGCTCACGTTCGCACTTAGAGGGTACTTAGATACTTATCTGTACCCTAACAAGACAAAGATACAATTTATTTGCCTCTCCATCCGATAAATCGATACTATGGTCAGTTGATATTTTTCACCTAATTCTTTGCAACGGTAGATTGCAAATTCCTGGTCTAGTATTCTAATGACTCCCCAAAGTCAATATATGTAAATCGTTGAACTTTAAATTTAATTCAATATACATATGTAGGTAGGTACCTTCTGTGTATCGCTTTACTGAATTCATTTTAACCCCTCGATAGAAAGACAAAAAAAAAAATATAATAAATATGACTAGGTGGCTATAAATCTTTACAATCCAACGAAAAAAAAAAAAAAAGATGCGTATTCTAAAAGGGGGACACACAACAAGATACAAGCTAGCTGGCTGGCAAAGAATAATAGAAAGAAACACACAAAAATTAATCAGTCGGCATTAAACTTCATAGAAGATTCACCTATGAGATAAAAAAAAAATCCAAAAAAAACGAAAGACACTGAGAATAGATACATTTTATTTATATTAATATTTTCTCCATGGCATCGTTTGTTTGTCGCCTCTTAGATACGAGCAATGTTCTCCATCTCCTTTAGTAACAAATGAAATGTTCCGGCGATCAAGGGAAATTATGTAAATTTTCATTTCAAAAAAAAAAAAAAAGATACACGCACTCAAAAAAAAAATTCAAACCTCTAAGTAAGTCAGATTAAATATTTTCTTTTTAATGTAAAAAGAGAAGAAGAAGAAGAAGAAACGACAAACATTTTATTGCTTTTCTTTACTCATGTATCTATTTCGTGTATATTTGGTTTGGATACGTTGAGTGACCTCCTCCCTAGACACAATGTAATGGTTTTTTATTCGAACATAGTCACAGGTAAAAAGTAGACAGGTTTTTATTATTTTCTGTGTAGAAAAAGGTATTAGATTCAGATAGCTTGTGCCTGTGACTGTGCCTATGCTGTCTCTAAATATCTATAATGAACTTCAATAATTGCCCATAAATTAGATTCGTCGCAGACAGATCTATAGATGCGTGGATGTGGGGATAAATCTTTAACAAAAAAAAATAGAAAATAAGTGTATTTTTTCTTTTTGGAAACTGCTGGTAGATACTTTGTAGATTGTACTGTCTATTGGCATGGGAAAGATACATAGTACAGTTTCATTGTTCGAAAACGATTTTCAAAATAAAGATACTTTCTATTTATAGTCTTTACTCAGTTAAAGTCGAGCTTGTACTGCAGATTCGAGTAGATGGAAACTTAGTGTGAAGCATGCCAAGTCTAAGTTCTTTTGTTGGCCTATGTTTGTCCAAATCGTAAGTGCTCCTTGTCCTTTTGTGTTGCAGAATTTTTACCAGATTTTTTCACTTGGTTTACAAGAACTTGTCGTTGGCGTCTTGACTCTGGGGACCATGGGACAATCAGTTTATTCCCCAAACATCTTCATCATCAGATTGTAGTATACTGACGGATCAAAGATGTCAAGTGGGTCTGGAGCTGGAATCTCTGGTCCAAACTACAAATTATCTGTTCCCCTCTAGAACAAACAACCACTATCGTTCAGGCAGAGGTCCATGTTATCGAACTTTGTGCCAGAGAATGCATTAGAAGAAACCTCCGAAGAAGGCCAAGCACCTCTCTTCTATAACTTTGAGTCAAAGCTAGTTTGGAACTGTCTCCAATCCATAATAATCTCACACTAACTTGGGTCTCTGGACACAGCGGCATCCCTGGCAACGAAGCCGCCGACGAGCTTGCCAGACAAGGTGCTCAGGCTCCATTCATTGGTCCTGAACCTTTTTGTGGCCTACAAACGAATCAAATCAGAACGACAAGAATCGCTCTCCCTGCTAGGGAATAGCACCCTCCTGGGTCGTAGTGCTTCATAGGCTTATCACCTTCTCTTATTGCATTACATTACTTGTATCCTTGTATCCACTTTGAATAGCAGAGCTCTCTTTGCATATTCAGGGCTGCCGATGCCGGTGTTAGGTAGCATCTGAGTTTGGCAGCTCCATGAATTGTCTAGTTCCCAATACGAAGAATTGCTCTTGAAGAACTAAGGAGACTCTGTATAAGACCCTGTTTAAAGACGCTGAAATATGGACTTTGTTGAAAGCAGATGAAGATATCCTTGGTCGCTTCGAGAGAAAAATTCTTCGTAAGATTTTCGGTCCCTATTGCATTGACGGGTCTTGGAAGAGAAGATTCAACGACGAACTATACGACCTGTACGGTGGTCCTGAGAGTACGTGGCGCAGAACAGTGGAGATGGAAGCACGGCAACTGGGAAAGAGTTGGGGGGAGCCGAGGCACATTTCCAGAAATCGCACACGATGGCGCGTAAGCATTGTAGAGTAAGTAAGTATACGAGCTGTACGTCTGAGATGGCTAGGACATGTAGAGCGAATGGACAACAACATCCCGTCCCGCAGAATCAAACCTGGAGAGACGGCGCAGTAGAGGGCCTCCTCGCAGCAGCTGCCGCGTACAAGTTGAAGGGGACCTCGACCAATTTGAAGTGCGCAATTGGAAGCAATTAGCTAAAGACCGATCTAAGTGGAGAAGCTTGTTGGTTGAAGCCCAGGTTCACCCCGAACTGTAGCGCCATACAAGAAGAAGAATACGAAGTGATCAAAGGGCTGAACGCTGAGAAACTCACTGGGCGATGTTGGAGTACTTAGCCTGCCTAGTACCTCAGTTTTTGTCGGTAAAGTTGTTCATGACTATATTAATAAGAACTCCTTAACTGCATACTAGCCTTCATATCAACAAACGTTTGCATGATAGTGGTGGTCATCCTCTAAGTAAAGGGTGATTCATTAAGAGGTACTTTTTTGTTTCTGTTTTTTTTTTTTTTGACAGATGTCGTGTGAGTCGTGATAACTTGTCATCGTATTTTTCTTCAGTTTTGTTTGACATTTTATCGTAAAAAGACTTCTGCACCTTCAAAATTCGCTAAGACGACGGACGCTGGAGAGACGCTTACAGAGACTCCTTTATCATCCCATCAATTTATCTCAGCATTTTTTATGATAACAACTGCAAGCACTATTTCTTCCATTTTTTCAATAAAATCCTCGATTGAAACACTAAACATTTGCTCTTCTACATCACAAAAAAAAAAAAAACTATCTCTTACGTGTCCGTGACAATAACATCCAACTGATTGCAATCCAAATTCCATTGCTGTTCCAATTGCATTTCATTTAATGCATTTCTATGTAAGTTCGTGGAAATTGTTCAACAAAAATTCAATTCACCAGCCAAATTTAGTGCAGCCAAAGATGGTATCTTTGCTCCAACATCACGTACGTGAAATATTTTTCTATTGTACAAAGGCGGCCTACGAAGGAGGTGTTTTTTTTTTTTCTTTTATAAAATGATCTCAAAAAAGAATGAAGTAAAGAAGAAGAAGAAGAAACACACACACAGAGAAAAAAAGGACGAATCTAATCTTATGAATAAGATAACAATCCTATGTACTGTCATCCTTGTGCGGTCTGCGTGTCACTTTGAAGTGAACTCGGACCAAAGGACTTTGACACGTTTCGACATCTGAAGAAAAATTCTCTCTAAAAAAAAACCTATCTATCTATTGTGGGAGATTTTAGTTTTTTTTTTTTTTTTAAATTGAATCATTGGACGCGTGCATCGGCCCATAGTTTGTGTTGCAAGGTGCAGATAAAAAGGATTTTTCAGCATTTTGAGGTCGCTTGCAATTATTTAATCCGTTTATCTTTTTTGCAGGAGAGATTGCAGTTTTCGAAATGGGAACGTGAAATGAATTAGTTTCAGTAGAAATTTTGGATTGTAATTCTGGGAAATAAATAGGAGTTTTTGAAGGCAGATAAATGCACTTAGGAACTTTTAGCAGTAAGTTCCTAGATACGAGACAGATAAGATGGAAATAAAGAAAGGATGAGTTAGATTATGATAGGTTATGATAGGTTGTCACTTAGACTTATTGCACCGTTAAACCATGCATATATGTGTATACATCTCTATTGAGCTCTATTTTTCCAAAATCATCCAGCTCCGAAATGAAACAGCTCCCTAGAGTATTTTTCCTTTTCACGAGCAGTACTGGACACATTAGATGACGAATGGATTTCTCTTCGTCCCTACAACTTCGACACAAGTTGTTATGGGGTACACCTAGCCGTGGTGCATGCTTGCTTATCACACAATGCCTTGTCACGACTGTATATGTATATGCCATAAACTTTGTTTGATGAGATTAGCAAAGCTGCTTTGATCATTGACTGTAGGGCCTATGTCTAACGGACACCATCGTTTGTTAGCTTCCACGTAGGACTCGCTGTCTATTTCCCTGTGCACTGTGCTAAGCCCTCAAGAAAAGCCTGGAAAGAGATTAGATTTGACTCTGCCCAATTTATCCGCTTTCTCATTGCATGGGATCTCTATGTGGGCTGGCACAAAACAGACGGTCGCCTTATTGGCCACTAAAATATCTGTCGGGGGATATATACCACGACTTGCTGATCTATCTAACGCCTGGAGAGGAATGTGTCCCCATAGAGTTGTAATATTATGAAGGCGATAAGAAACTGTCTTCCAGTACAACTTCTTGTTCAGTTTTGCCACTTGAAAGCCTTGGAGTAAAAGTTTCCCTTAAACAACCTGGTTGAGGTCCCCCTCCAATTGTTTGCGCCACCTACCGTGAGGTCGTCCTCTTCTGCGCCGTCCATCCGGGGTGGTTTCGAAGACATTCTTCGCTTGAACGTTGGGCTCCATCCGCTCTACATGACCCAGACATCTTAGTCACTGCATGCGAACTCTTCTGACCAAGTAGATGCCCTTGTATACGCCGTATAGTTCGGCGTTATATCTTCTTCGGCACTCACTGTCTTAGAAGACGGGACAAAAGATCACACGAAGAACTTTCCCCTCAAAATAACCAAGGACATCCTCATCTGATTTTGTCAAAGTCCATGCCTCTGCGCCATACAGCAGGAGAGGGCACTCCAAGCTGATGGTATATCTGCTGAGGAGAAGGGTAAGTCTGGGAAACTAAATATCGATTATTCTTTTGGTCCAGGTCATCAATCAGATGATTCACCTTTTTGCTTGCAAATCACTTGGTATAGACTTACTGTTCTTGACTTCCTTCGTCTCAGAACTCTGAGGTCTCAGGTCAAAGGTGATTTTGAACGTGAAGAAAAAGACTTAGGGACATTAAGACCATGAGCTGCTTCTACTTAGTTTTTCGGTTTAACAAAGTTCGCTCATGGTTCAAAGCAAACAAATCTGAAGATCCACATTTTTGTACCTCAGATATCCCCAACCCTTTCCCAGTTCCTACTCCACTGTTCTGCGCCACGTACTCCTAGAACCGCCGCGTATCCTACCATCCTGGTTAAGTGGGTTCCATTGCATCGCTTGGTTAGCTATGGATCTGTCAGCCTTTCGGGGAGTGTGACCAATCCACTGCCACTTTCGTCGTCATATACTAGTGCCTATAGGTTCATGGCCCTTTCTCTTATAAAGCTGTTCGTTAGAGATACGTTTTGGCCATAATATCCTTAAGATGTAGCACAGGCACCTATTGAGTGATGGTCACTCTCCAGGTACCACATTCATATAGCAGCACGGATTTTACGTTGGAATGGAACAGTCGTAGCTTGGTGTTTAAGCTAATTCCTTTACTTCGCCAAACTGTGGACAGCATCCAAAACGCAGACAATACTCCCAAGATATCGGAAACTCTCTAAACCATTTGCCCACCAATGCATACATGAGTTGATGAGTTCAGTCCTAGGCTGATGAATTTCAGCCAAACGACGGCTGCTTCCCTTTGAATTCCTCAGACAGCGTTCCTCTGTGCAAGACGTGACATGTGGACCCATCATATGTAGCCTTTATTATTGCTATTAATTTATCCGGAATGCCTCTCCTTCCCAAGGCATGCCAAATAAATTCCCAATTTTCAAGCCTTTCCAAAATCGATGAAGGTGAAGTGGCGATCGATACTCAACACACTGCTCGATAATGATCCGCAAGGTGTTGATGTGGTCGACACAGGAGGATCCAGAGTGGAAACCTGCTTGCTCGGCGTCGAGTGTTGCTTCAAGGTGTTCTTTGATCCACCCCAGCACTATTCTAGCTATTATCTTGGCCACAGCAGGCACCACCTGCCTCTGCCTTTTTTAGGGAGCTTGACGATCATTTCCTTCTTATACTCATCCGGAAAACTCTCGGCTTATCATGTTCTCCCAACAAGTGGAAACAGTAGATCTGCCGATGATATTGGCGCAGCTTGAAAAAAGTGTGTAAGTTTCAAATATTGTCCGCTCTGAACTACGAGCGCTATCGCTAATGTTGGAATCCAAGCGAAGTTGGGTCCACTTAAATGTCATGTACACGCCCATCTTGAAAGTCTCTCCTTCTCACCCTCTACAGTGGACTCCACCATAAGTGCCTAGGTGCTAAAATAATTTATATGCAAAAAAAAAAATAAGAATTCTCTCTCACTCAGTCGTCGCAAATGGCACAAAGTTATTAATCAATATCAGGTACCATTGTTCTGTTTTGGTAATTCTGACTATCTGGCTATCTGACTAATATTTATGCAGTGCATTGAACCTCTTTGGTGTATCTTTAGCTTGGGTTTTTTTCGTACCGTCTTCAACTGAGCAACATATCCATCCATCATTGCTAATTTCTTCAGTTGTGTTTATGTAGATTTAGTATACATTTTGGCATTCCCCCCTTCCCCCTTCCCTTTCGAAAACTAAGCGACAAAAAAGCAAGATACAAAGTAAAGAAGTTAAGAAGCACCAACTTAAGGCTTTTAATCGGTGTTAAAGTTCGTTTTGCCCACTAAAAGTAAATGATAATTACAGAAACAAAGAACAACCAAAGAGAGGGTAGAATTAATTCGAAAAAAAACTCAATAATTAATGAAAATTATTATTTAGGTAGAAACTATTGATTTGTGCTCATTAGCAGAGATCGGTTTATAATTTATAATTTTTCTTCTCTTTTATTTAATATTATTCGTAATTCTTTAAGGAAAACGTAATTCGATTCAGTTGTGTGTTGTTTTGATTTCATGCTCAGCAGCAGGTCAAGATCCGATTAGCGAACCAACAACTGGGAACCAACAGAAGAAATTATGAAAATCATCTGTAGTATCTGAATCCATAACGAAATTGATCGAATTTAAATTTAAATGAAGGATAATTGGAGAGAATTTACCCACACACACAGACGCACACGAGTTGAATATTTTTTTTGTTTCTTAAGCTTTTGACTATAAGCACACGTAGCTTGGCTAATTGATGAGATTAAAGTCGAAATGGGCACACCCAAGTCGGTGTTTCTGAAGGTCTTGCTGGAGTCGTCTTCGAATTTTGAGTCGAGAAACAGCGATTACATGCTGACAAATGTACTTACTTACTTTAAGAGTTCCTTGGAGAGCCTCTGTCTGAGACACGGCTGCCTTCCGTCACCCGCAGCATTGGGCACACTGCTTTCATCACTCTTCTTCCTCGTCTCGAACCTGTGGCTTGTGATTTGAAGATCATCTTGCCTGGAACATTGTTGTCCATTCGCTCAATGTGGCGTATCTAAGCCTCTTCGACTACATCCACATCTTGATACACCAAAGAGAATTCTCGGTCGTATCTTCTCATTCAGTCACCCTCCTCGCATAAGGGAACTAGGTCATTGCCTAATGAAGTATTTTTCACTCTAAAGTGCCCAATAGTTGCTCAGTTTTCTTACGCATCGTCCAGCACTCATATGAACCTTCTACAGAGCATACATTTGGTCCATCGAGTTAGGAGTGTCGAATCTAGTTATCTTGTGCAATAAGCTGCAACAAAAAAGGTTAAGAAGCAACACTGGCCCTGTCGGGTAGTATGAGACGTTTGCTAACACTTAAAGTAGCCTTAAACGAGCAAGTTCGGCGAGCATGTTCGTCGTTTAAGGCAATGCTAGCGGCTTTTATGGGCAAGATTTGAAAAAATAAAATATTAAAAAAATAAATGTCAAAAATTATCCTTTTGTTTAACAATAAAGATAATCCGATTCAATTGAATTTTTGTATTTTTTTATATTTTTGGAAAAAGTACCTCGAAATGAATCACCCGCTATAAAATCCTCTAAATCTTCTCTTTCAATCCGTTTGACTCTCTGTTTCATTAAATCGCACGTATAAACACATTTTGTTTGATTTAAGTTTTTTTTTTTACAAAATTTTGTCTTTTTTCCTTTTGACACTTTTAAAACAAGAACCATTTCCATTGAAACGAAATTATTAAAACAATTATCATTTCATTGACATTTCAGGAAACTTCACCAACCCTCACCTTAATTTCATCGAAAGTAAGTAAAATTGGTGTTTTATTTTTTAGTTTTATTTTATTTTTTACTTCATTAGATTTGGAATTTAAAAAAAAAAAATGTGTTTATGTGGCTAGTCTTTTTCAATTTTCAACATTTCGTATGTGTGTTTTGTTTTGTATTTTCAAATTGATTTTGTAGTAAAGTTTTAAAATTTAAAATACTATACCATGATTAAATAGGAAATAGATAACAAAATTTTTCTTTTAATTCTAATTAGACTAACAAACTAAATTTAGCTTTTGTAGAAGTCCTCCGTCAGACTATAATATTTAGTTTTAGTGAGAAAAATGCTAGATTTTTATATAATTAGATCGAAAAATTCAATCATTTTTTAGATGAAATTTACAACTTACGAAACACCCTGTGTATATGAGTTGATTAAGCCTCTTGTAAGAAATTTGCTATGTGAAGTTGAATTTCGCGAAAATATTGATTTGTACAAAACAGAAATTGAGACAAATTAGACGTCTTATAGGGTGTTTCGAAAATTCGAACCATACAATCAGATATCATAAATCTTAATGGCATCCGACCAAAACTAATAAAACTTTAAGTTATCTTCAACCCCGGATGGATTTATCTAAGCTTAATGTCCACCTCAAACATATTTCTGGGGCTAATCCTAATACCAGGAGAAGTGTTATCAACTATTTTATATGGAATCCATGCATTGACAGCACCAACAGGCAACAGGAGAACATTTTGGAGGAGAAGACTGCGCAGCTTGAGTGCACATAGAAGTAAAGCTGCGCTGTAGTCGAAGGTACTCTATCTTTTCAATTAAGTGCATTGGACACTTTCTGACAAGGTACCACCGGCACCAGCTTTAATTAGAATTTGCGCGCATGTAACGCCATCTGTAGCACCAAAAGAGGGCTGGTGCTTCGTTCCCCTTTCTTAGCCTTTCGGATCAAGTCTGTTCAGAGGAATCAATGGAAATTCAACACTTAATCAGTTCAGGCCATTAACATTGGCGAGCCATCAGCTTCAATACGTCAGAGGGTACAGCGGTGATGTTTTAGGAAAAGCTTCCACTGGAGCACTCAGACATCAACTTGTCCATTATACTACCAGAATGCATCCCATTACGCCCCCTTTTACTGTGTGAATTTTCTCGCCTTCTAAATAAACTTACATTCACAGCAATCACCACATCCGCACCTAGAACCTGCCGCCTGATACGAGCAAAGGCAGGTTCCGCAGTATCGTCACCCTCTCCACAAGCATCGCAGACAGATGTTTCACTTAAGCCAATCATATTGAGATCCTTAGCAAAAGCGAAGTGCCCCGTAAGAACGCCAATAAGTTGTCGGCAGTCTTTTCTGCTGAAAGACACTAAGATTGCCGCGGTTTTTCCCACTGACGTCTGGGAGCATCCGAGAGTCATGTCACACACAATTGTGTTCACAAGAAACCCAATCATCTATGGAAGCCCTGACCGTAGATGCAAGAAGACCTAACGCAGGTTCGGGTCCTGAGAAACTCTCCTCTGAGCGACACAGCGGTGATGTTGCTTACATTGCACTTGGGGCTACTATCGAATGAAAGCATTAGGAGTTATGGAAAGCTTGTGATTGCCCATAGAACTTTTTCCTTGGCTTCCTCGGGGCTACTTTTGTGGGTGCGTAACATCGTAATCGTGAAATTGGTCACTTCTTTTGCTGAAAAGTTCCCAAGATATCAACCCCTAGCCATACTCCGCGGTTGCTTCGGATGATTTTGCTGCTCAAAGTCCCGTCTTTGAAATTGATATACGTTCACGAGACACTACTATTAGGAGCATCCATGCTTTCAAGCCTTAGTCCGATGGAAATATTCACAGGGTAATTCATGAGCTAAATAATGTCTCTATCTGACTGAGGCTTAAAAACTATGTCGTTGTTATGCAATCATTTGCAGGTTTATAGAGCTACTCTAACATGCTAAGGATCGGTTAGGTAGATGGGGTCTGGTGATAAGAAAATTACTCCTGACGTAGACCAACAACAGGGGCCCATTGCGCCCAATCATTTAGCTCTGAAAACGCTCTCAGAGAAAGCCCGCTATTAGAACCACACGAACTGTGAAATGAAGCGCTCAGGAAGGCCTCCATCTCCGAGTGGACAAAGAGTCTTAGTTCTTCTGATATATGTAGTTAGATAGTTCATTACAATCATAGAACGTGTGGCTTCTTCTTCGTCCCTGCAAGTCATTATGCAGAACACTAAGTCACTCCGGGTAAGCTTTCAGATGAAATGAAATGACCAGTGCGTTGTAACAACTGAGTTTAACCAGAGTTGATGATCTCTTCTAGCTAAAGACCGGCCCTAGTGCTCCAGATGAACATGCCGCATGTCTCCAGATGAACCCTCGAGCGATAGCTTCATCTTTTGACTTCTTCCATAAGAAACTGATTGGTGCTAGTATAACACTAGAAACTTTTCTAACGAACTCCTCAGCCTTTTCGTTTCCTTCGCTATCCGTATGCCCTGGTTCCCAGCTGAATGTCACCTTATTGGCTCTGGATATTTTGTTTAAGAGTAATTTTCAGGCTCTCACAATCCTCGACCTAATTACAGTAGAGTCCAAAAGCTTTAATGGCCTGTTGGCTGTCTATAAAGACAGTGATAGTCTTAGCAACGATGTTACTCTTGCGTCTGATTTCAGCAGCCTGTATGATGTCTGCGACCTCACCTTGATAGACGCTGCAGTTGACGTTTATTGTCGTTTTCATGTAACCTAGTCTCCAATTAAAGTACAGTGGACCTCCACGAGATGGCCGTTAGTCATTGTCAGAAGAAGAGATGAAAAAACAATGCCAACTCGAATAAAATAACATCAAAGCATCTGCATAGTTGTATCCACTAACATGTCTAACATTTATTCTAAAAAAAATTATTTCAATTCGGTAAACATCCAAAAAAAAAAAATGTCACCAAATTATATTAATTTCCGGATCTGTTTCTATTATAAAACTTCCCACCCCACCTCGATTACTTTTATGTATCTCACAATTACCAAAGCAGGTATCTCTAATTTCAAATTGAATAAATTTTTCTTGAACACTGGCCAACATAACATACGAGTAGGTACAATCTCCCCACACACTTATTCGTGTATCGATGACCGGTTCTATAAAAAAGAAGAAGAATCTAATAATTACCATTACTATATTTAAGTTTGATTTTCGATACCACTTCTACGGTACAGATACACAGCATTCGATTCTCAGTTCGTAGGTATACTATATTACTTACACGGAACTCGGCTAATGTTGTAAGCCATCTCTCTAAGTGATGGCACATAGCACAAGGGCGCGATTAAAGATACTACATACATATTTCCCCGGGTAATAAATATTCCAAATAAAAATCAAAAGAAAATACCCAAAAGATACATTTTTTTTTTCTTTGGTCTCTTGTCCCCGTCTCTCATGTATAAATTGATTGTGTCTCCCGATTTATACCCGCACATGGAGTATCTTATTTTTGGGTACTATTTAGGAAGAGATACAAACATATGTACGTGTATTTTGGGGACACGGGAGAAGATATAAAAGAATATCATTTTGATTTGGGGAATAATTTGTATGTGGGATTCCATTTGGTGTGTTGCTCGAGAGAAAGATACAAATATGCGATGCAATGCCAAAGGGTAAAGCGAGAAAAGATGCGACTGTCTTTAGCGGTAAGTGACTATGCGTGTAAGATTCAACCAACTTTGGTACTCTATAAGAGAAGTCAATTGATGAGATGTCGTTTGGGCCTTTGTGTCGGGATATTATTCTTGGACAATTGCTGAGTATCTTATGACAAGATATTGTGGCTAAAAATACCAAAAAAGCAATGTGTTCAACCTTCTTTTGAAGGCAAAGCAAGGTAAGGGTTGTAGCACTATCTTTTGTCAATTTGATCTCGAGTTTGCCATAAATTGTTACTTGGATTAGTGCGTCAGACTATAAAGCATGAGAATGAATGTTAGATTCCACAAAAAAGTACCAATAAATTGTTTCACGGTCCCACCTCTTGCAAACATCGGACAAATATCACAGAGTATTACTGTCAAACTCAATGAGCCGTATTTCCAAGAACTTATCTCACAGACTTGCCAAAATCATGCACAACTTTCTCGCAATTGACATGTTTAGCAAATAATTGACTACCAACTCTGCAATAAGATCGATAAGAGCCGTTCACTGATCACCGATCACTGCTTACCGATCATTGACTGAGGTTCCAATTCTTTGATTTCTGTAAACGAATCTGCACATTGCCTTAAGTTTCCTTGGAATATTCTTGGTAGAGAATCACAATTCACTGATCCACGGTCATCGATCACCGATCACTGTTTACAGATCCTTTACTTCGGCTTCTCTCCTTTGATTTCTGTCGACAAATCTACACATTGCGTTAAGTTTCCTTGGAATATTCTTGATGGTATAGAATTTTCGTTCACTGATCACCGATCACTACTTACCGATCATTAACTTAGGCTTCTCTCCTTTGATTTAATACAAATTTTTCGACTTACAATACTGTTAACGATTTTCCACTCTTTCCTGTTGGATCATCTTCTATGTATCAATGGGAGTTTTTTGGCTCCTATTTGCCGCAGCTGAAGGAATCACTAGGGCTAAGGCATCAAGGGAAGCTGTTTGCGATCAGCTCTAGCATTTAATCTGTCCTCAAGACCTTATCTTAAGTGATTTAGGGTTCTTACTGGCCACCGAATCATCACTCAAGTATTCGTAGAGAAAAGTCCTCACGATGACTGGAGTATCAGCTACTCTCTCGGCGAAAATCCTGGCAATATATTGAAGATATCTCTGGTCTTCTCCGTCATCGAAGTCGGTTCTCAACCAACCTAAAGTTCAGCGTAGATTTAAGCTTCTAGATAGGAGATTACTACAAAATATATACCAAGTTTTAAGTCACACTCTAAGCAATGCAACTGCGAAAACCACGTTTAATTTCGTAGAGCAAGTTTTGCGTTACACGCCAACAAATGTACAGACAACAAACTTAGAAACCATTGTTTTGCCTCGTGTATTTTCAATATTCAGACATAGCTCATGTATAGACTTAGCATGTTCATTAAATATTCCCAATTTCACAAAAATAAACAAGAAAACACTCGCAACAAGATGTATACTAACATTTAATTTTATTTTAAATAATTTATCTAAGCGCCAAAGCGATCTGTCCGTCTGTCCGTCTGTACGTGTGACGTATAACTACAAAGCTACTAGCCAACTTTTTTAAATTGTATTTTATTGCCGCAAAAATTTATTTAATAAAAATAAATAAGCATTTGTTTTGGTTCAATTAAGTCGACATCCGAATGTTCTTCCTCAAAATTCCAATTCAATATAATTCCCTCGTTTCTATTAAAATTTTGATTTTTTTTTTTTGTTTCATCTAATATTTAGTTACACGCTTAAACATAATTTATTACAAAAAAAGCGAGTGAGCCAAAAATAAAATCCTTGGCGATTGGAGTGACGTGACGACGAAAGACTTTCGCTTGAAATTGTTTTCCTCTATTAAAATTTATAATTTAATGCAAGTGATTTACGTTCCAATTTGATAATAAAATGAATATAGGTATATCTATATTTATGGAAAAAAAAAAAAAATAAAAATAGTTTTGTTTTTGTATCTTTTGTTTGGTGTTGGTTTCGGATCGTAAATCAAGCAGTTGATGGAGAGGAAAAAGAGTTCTCCTGGGTACACCTTTGTGTCCTGTACATACTCGTATGTATGTGCGCTCTTTAGTTTCCCACACTTGGCTTGTTGCTGAGTCATTCGCATCCGAATGAGAGATTCAGATACAATTTAGTCGGCTTGGGATGAAGATAATGTGCAACAAGAGAACAACCACTTACCATCTTCGCGAATTCGAGTTATTTGTGCCGGTCGGTTTAGGGAAACGTAACATATTTGCTGTTATACCAGTGAGCAATTGCTTTTTGAGAAGTAATTTCACGAGAACGAACACTGACTCATGGGGTACTTTCAGATTAATCATCAAGGTGCTTTTGTTTTTTTTTGTACGGTAATCGGTAAAATGAAATATTCGCAATTATGACGAGGTATTTTGGGTGGTAGCAGAAGAGATTTCTCCAAATGTACAATTATACACAGTTTGTCATAAGTGTATGCACGGGTAACAAGTAAGTACAACCATGGGAAGTTGTTATAGATATTTATGGGTTAAAATGGGCAAGGGGTACTTTTTCTAAGTCCCCCGATAGGTGACACAATGGGTCAGTGCCGCGGAGGTATTTCGATTCCTCTACCAACCCACAAACCTAACCTAACCTTACCTTGTCATAAGTGTACGAAATTGTACATAGCAATTCATTGAACACTTACATCAAAAACATCCAATTTTCCATAATTCTGGCGCATAGGTCTGGCTGAATTCGATCAATGGCATTGCTTTTGTTGGCTTTCTGGGCAGTGGTGGTTTGTGGCTTATTGGCATTCCTATTCCTGTGCCTTAAGCTAACCTTACAAGAAGAAGTCTAACGCACGATCTCGGTGGCCAAATCACATCGCCTCCGCGTGAGATAACCATGGTGCGAAATCGACCTGGCGCCCTGGTGACGACCTGGCTAACGTTCTCAAAGAATTATGAACCGATGGTGTCACCAGTCAAAATCAACACCTATAAGTGACTTCTTCTGGATGCATTGCCTTTCGGTGGATCTCTTGTGCACTTTTATCGTCCCAAATTTGTCCCAAATTTTGCTTGCTGACGAACCAATTCATCCAGAAATGGGCCCCATTGCTGAATATGATTTTTCGACCGAAATTGGGGTCAACTTCCAACTGCTGGAGAGCCCAGTCAGCGAAGAAATGGCTGTCTATGGTCATTAACTTTAAGCTCCTGGCTCAGTTGAATCTGGTACAGATGTAGACTGAAGTCACGATGCAAAATTTGCTTGAGAAAGGTTGAGTTCTTGAGCGCGGCGCGAAAGGATTCCTCTGCACACTCTTATGAACAGCGGCGATATTTTCGGCAGACTTTGCGTTTTTTTTAATTACGGATGTTGGCAGACTGTTCACTGAATAGATCGACTCGAATTTATCCACTACGTTGCGAATAGTCCTCTCGGAAGGACGCTCGAACAGAAGACTCACTTTCACAAAACATTTTAAATCATTTGCACAACGCTATAGCTTTTTATGTTGATTTGACAAGTCAGACTAAATAGATGACAACCAATTTGATAGATGTTGCTTCAACAATATGGCCGCAATCACCTGTTAAAGTTTGGGAAGCCTTTGTGTGGTTTCTTCGAGAGAGTGTTGCACGACAGAATGTTGCACGAACAGAGGGTAATATCTATTCAAGGATCTGCGTAATTACTCGTAAGAAACTCTCTGGGACTTTTGAGAAATTTTAACCGGATATGGGATACGAACTATCAGTTCGTAGCTACGCAACACCTTCCTACCGCAGATGACTCATGTTTGCCTAATATGGCCTAAATCATGAAACAGATCTAATTTTCAAGAAGTCTGAGGTATAAAAGCCGAAAACAACCGAGAATCATAAAGTTTTTGCTTCAAGTCTGCGTACCCATATCCTGCGGACGTTCCAAAGAGCAATTTTCTGTTTTTTTTTTTCTTTTCAACTCTAGTCTATTGGCACAGAGACCGACTTTTCGTTGTGCGGTTGTTTCTTTTTGCTTTTTTTTTTTTTGTTCCAGCTCCACTCATTCCGGTTCTCTGAAATCACTCTCACTGGCCAACGACAACCACGCCGATGATGACGCGACTTTAGCGACGCACTACACAGTCCTCCATTAGAAGAAGGATAACTCCTCGCCGGCGCGGCAATAAAATTAGACCGACGAGCGAATGTTGCGCAAAAGGGTGTTCAAATGATTGCAAAACTCTCTTTTCAAGGGCATCCTTGCACCTCACCATTTACGGTGCAGTGTGTGCCGGTTGGTTACCGGCTTCAACTTTTATTTGTTTATTTGAAGTTTGTTTGTCCGTTCAGCTTTACTACCACTAAGATCGTGAGTTTAGTTTATGGCAGACGTTTGGCTTAGATCACAGCTCGCAGCAGCACTTTCTGGACAAATCGCTATCGTTTATTTGGTTTATTTTGGTTTCCTTCTGCCTTTCTGCCTTCTTGAAGGGATACTACTCCGCGAGTAGTTGCGTTGTTTGGAAGAGATGGACGTCGTCGTCTCCTTTTAGCTTGATTTTTAATTTGCCGTACTTTATTGCGGTATCATGTCACAATTCTATGCGCTTGCGTGCGTTTCTTGACGACGCACGGGGGAGTCCTGGACAAACGCTGACAGCCGAAATTTACCCGAACGTATGTAATTAAAGGAGACGAACAAATACTTTATGATTTCGTAGAAATATCCTTATCCTTTGTCTTTTTGTTTTTTTGGGGAGGAGAATAATAAATGTACTGTAATAAAAGTGTTCAGAGTGGGGTGTGCGCATGCGCAAAAGAAGCAGCTGAAAGGGGAAAAAAAAACGCGGATAAATTTGAAGTCTTAAACGATTTGGCAGAAGGACTAATTGCGTTCTTCGCCGGTCGAGATGTGTTTAACGTTTTTAATGAATCGCTCAATGCGATTTATTAGCGGCTGTTAAACATGTCAGAGTTTTGTGAGTCATAAGGGTGCGGCAAGGGCTAGCAGATGATTTAAACGTTATGCAAGCGGGATTCTTTCAATTATATCACTACAGCCGGGAGTTTAGTATGCATTTAACTCCATATCAAAGTGAACCGAGATGAGGATTGATTGCGAAGAATAAATATAAAGAGGCATTCATTTTGCCCGAGTGAAACTACTTAGAGAGTGCTCATACATACAGGTCCACTATGATGAACTTATAACCCACCCAGGAGGGGCAAACACAACATTTGGGTCACAGTGTCAATCCTTTGAAGAAAGTAAGCCATAACAGTCTAGTGTACTCCAAGTTTAGAGTACTTGTGATAGTACGTCCAAACTGCGTGCTCCAAATTAAATCTCTCAAGTCACATGAAAGTTGCTCGCTTGCAAGAAGAATTTGTGTGCGATAAGTTTGTAAGAGGCTTGTCAGAAGGTCGGTGCTGAGAAATATGGAAAAAGTACTTCTGCAGACTGTATAGTGGTGAGGACGACAAACACCCCGCTATCAGGCAGAATGATCCATTCAACGTCGACGATGATAGACTGAATCTCTGTCGATCTGTGGGGAATAACAATATCCAAGCTGAAATCTGACAAGGCTGCTGGTCCTGACAGCTACATCTCTAAGATTTGGTCAGACGACTGTATGCATGATGAATGGAACCTCAACGAGAAAGGAGATCTCCTCAACTGCGTCAATTATAGGGACAGCAGCCTCCGTAACATTGCGTCCAAGATCTGTCTGAAACCTTGTCTGTCTTTGGAGGATAACGATGGAGAACGTCCGCTGCTTCATCAAGGTCGATAATCGCTTTACTGGGACATTCGGTGGTAGAAGTGGCGAAAATGGGTTTAGCGATAAACGAGGAGAAAACCAAGTACCAAACAAACCAAGACGAATTCGACAGAACCTCACAGTGGGCAGCTACAACTTTGAGTTAGTAAGGAACTTTGTCTACCTAGGTTCTAGCTTAGAAGAATAACTCTTGCCAATCGTTGTTTTCAAGCTACTAAGGCAATTCAGCAGTGCAGCCCTAGCTCGAAGAACTAAGGAGATTCTGTATAAGACTCTGTATAAGACCCTCATCATCCCAGTCCTGCTCTACGGTCTTTACTTAAGATGAAGATGTCCCTGTTCGCTTCCAGAAAAACATTCTTCGTAAGGTATTTTGTTCTGTTGGCGTCAACGAGTTTTAGAGGGGAAGATTCAGCAACAAACTCAACACACTGTACAGCGAATTCAACTTAGCGTACTGGACGTCCAAAGTGTATCAGCAAAGCGGATGGACACCAAAGCTATGGCTTGCAGAGTGTTCCAATTCCACCCAGTAGGACCACGCAAATGGACCTCCTCGCCGTAGGTAGTGCGACCAACTTGGAACTGAAAAGAATTAGCTAAAGACCGAGCTATGGAGAGGCTTCTTGGTGGAGGCCCAGGTTCACATAGAACTGTAGCGCCACTTAAGTAAATAAGGAAGCTTCTCCAAATGCATGGGATCACATTACTTTGAATCAGTAGTTAGAACGCGAGACAAGATTGCCCTCTTTTAGAATTGGCTTAGCTTGAAAGATGTCTATTCTTTTTTCACAAAGTGACTAAGTTTCTTTTAAAAAAGAGGGCATATGGGCCTCTAGTCCAACAATATTTGCAAGATAATGCTGTCTATCCATTTGGCATGCCTTCCACACCAATAGGTCCAATCAATCCTCAATATGATTGATCTGTGTGTCACATTTGGCTGCCTGAGAACTCTGAAGTGGGGTTCTGCAAGGTTGCATACTTTCACCAGTATTCGTTGTGTTTTTGATTAGCTGCTTTGTTGACAGGAAACTAAGCCATTTGGTAGAACGAAATCGAACACCTCTCCTCCGCTGATGATGGTAACTTTCACCAAATAACAGCGAATGTGTAGAGGGAAACAGATATCCTTGGACTGATGCAAGTTACAGAGGCAGAAGGAGACTAACTGGGAAAGGAATAGGTAGAACCCACAGCAGGATACAGCACACAAGTAGGTAATTGGGGAATCGGCTCTAAGAAGTGGCACAATACGCCTTCCCATTCAAGATGTTATCCTCTTCTTGAACCCGACCTGAAGTTTTATTTGGCAATGAAATACATTTAATAGGAAACATCACCCTCACAGTTCAGATGGCAAGCCATTTGGCCATTATTTTTGCAATCCCACGACAGTATCATTGCCAACTAGAAGGTATCCTCATCCAAGTGTGGAGTATCAACTTTCAAAACGCAAAACGGGCCAAGGGGGTAGATGAATTTAAGAATAAAAATAAAAATAAAAATAATAATAAAAATCCATTACATTTAAATTAATGTTTCCAGTCATTAAACCCGCTCTCCTGTGTGCTTCTTCGTCGTCGTCGTCGTTGTTGTCGTGTTAAATGTTTCGTGTACCTTTTTGCATCTTTCATGTGTCAATTTTCATCTCATCTTGGGCACATACATACAGTTTATTGTACGCTCCTCATTACAAAAGGCAATATAATTACAATGAACAGCTAAAATGCAATGACGTTAAAGTAATTTCTTACTTCAGGACACGAGGAGAAGGACAGGGTTAAGTCACTCTCAAGCATCAACCAAAACACACAAAAAAACAACAGATCTTGAGAAGATGAAAAGGAGCAAAAAAAAAAACACTGAAATCCCTTAGTCATAAATGCCACGAGAAATAAAATCCAATTTATTAAGCATTATTAAGTGCGACGACCGAGTACGAATGCATTTTGTATATCTGTTAAAGTTGCTGCCCGCCGCCGCCACCGCAGCACCCCACCAGCAACCATCCACCCCCAAAAGTGATTGAGGTACCCCCAGAAGAAGAAGAAGATATGCAGATATGTAGGTAGGTACCTGCAAAAATAATAAATGTGTACTCACACACACAAATAAGTGAGAACAAAGATACATTCTTTGCGTGTATGGAGGACACACAATGAACGAAGCAGCGCGTTAAATATTCGCCTTTGCGCATGCGCACTTAAAAGTTATTTTTCAATCAATAAAGAAACATAATAAAACCATTAAATGGTTAATGCAATTCCAAAGTGAATGTGTCTGTCATGATTTTCGACGAAAACGCCAACAAAAGGATGGAAATCACTCGTGCACCCGCACCACCGTGAGATGGGAAAAGCCACAACAACTGACCCTCGTCGTCGTTGTTCATGGGGCACATTATTCTTCCACTCCACCCAAGGAAGTGTACACTGTATGATGCGCGGTAGGCGAAATATCTTCAAGTAACCACAAGAATATACACTTTCGCATCATGTAAGATGGGTAATGAAACGCGTGTCTGTGAGGCATTAAGTGGAAGTACAGTGGGTCGCAAGATTCATTGTACTCAAATATTTATACATCCTGCACATTAAAAATACATATTTAAGAACAAGATACATAAGAGTTGAGGGAAACCAAAAAGGGCTGCTCGACGTTTCTTTGCTCGCGTATCACGCAGAAACTACTGCGCGATATTAAACGTAGTTTTCGCAGTTGCATTACTCAGATTCTAACTAAAAACTTGGTGTAGGTTTGATCGAGATTTGCTATTTAGGAACTGCTAAGGGGATATGCCTAGTATAAATTCACTATTTGTTGTCCATATGAAGAACCTATTCCAAAGAGATGGCGCCATCTTGCGAAGAATTTTATATACCGATTGCTAGCAGCATGCAAGAGATGGTGCTTGAAGCAATTTTGTACGAGGCTTGTTAGTCGAGACACATAGCTTCAGTGTTGCCATACACACACACGTAGATCGTTTAACCCATCGGGGAAGCCTAGGACGTCAACAACGCCTGTGCGCCATCTTGTTCGGACTTTTGCCACGCCTCCAACTCATTCCTAAAGAACCCGATTCCTCCTCAACTGTTCTGCGTTTGCCTAGGGCGACACGCTATTCTGCCTGCTTGAGTGAGCGGATTCGAATTATCTTCGCGCCATAGGGTGTGTCCAATCTACTGCCACTTTCGCCTTCGTATAATAATGTCTATCGGTTCCTGGCCCGTTCTCTTATAAAGCTGTTCGTTGGAGATACGGTTAGGCCAAAAGATCCTCAAGATGACTCCGATGATTCCTGGTAGCTGAAATGAACTCATGATCCTACTCAATCTTACCTAGCCTCGTGGGTGTCGTCCCTGTGATTTTTGCATTCGATTGTAGTTCACAGTATTATTTGTATATGCCACTGGAAGTGGATAATTTGTGAGCACACTTGTAGCTATTTACCAATCCATACCGTGTACTCTTCTATCAGTTCTTCTGCAAGACTGAGATTCAGTGTTGCTTCGTAGGGTTTCTTAGAAACTTAAACTAAGTCATCTCGTATTGCGACTCCGACGCTTCTAGTCTTTCGATTCGCAGCAGTTCAATTAACTCGCTCTGTGCAAAAAATAGAGCTCCAACCAGTCTTCCTCTGGCCTCATGATGTAGCTTAGTAAAAGCTGCAGGTTGGAAGGTTAATAATTACTACTGCGAAGGTAGTTGTAGTCACTGTACCTTCTCTTTGTCCAGGGCGCAAAGTAATGTACTAGCATTCGGATCTATTTGACTTTTGCCCCCATTACTTCTGGTGAATCGCCAGAGTACCGGCAAGCGTTGCCCTCCCACTATTCTTTACCATCCTGGTAAAACTGGGATAATGACGGTTCCTTTGATAAAACTGGCTTTACCACCATTCGGACTCACCGATGTTTGGCAACCACTTTACTAAAATTCTCGATGTGCGCTTTAAATGCCAGCCTCTTGTTGAGCATTACACTCAGGTATTTTAATGCTTCTTTAGACCTGATAGTATGAAGGTCTGTTCAATTACCTCCATCACTGGTGACCATCAAGAGCGTGAGGATCCTTCCTCTCTTACTTTGAACTTTAAACTCCTTGTGGAACTCTAATGCGGAGACGTACATATATCTCTGAGGCACATTCCGGCTTCGAAAGAAAGTCAATCTTCTATGCTACTCAAGTAACCACTACTTTGGTGTCTAAGTCTTGCCCCTATTCAGATAAAAATGAGGGCGAACTTTTCACCTACTCTAAAGTCAGTGCAACTATTAATAACAATGATCATCTGGAAGCATGTGAAGGCGCGCGGGTCCATCCTCTGTCTCCGAGTGTTTCTCTCTCCATGTCCTGCCCTATCAATCAAAAAAGGACTCTATTTAGAAACTTGACGATCTATTCCCTCTTGAAATTAATCACTTAGCCTTTGTCGCTGTCCTAGTAATGAAGCAAGTATGCAGGGTCTGTTAGTGCTTGTAGTGCTCTCCCTAGAAGTGTACATTTGTAGACCTTCGTGGTCTAAGTGCGTCCGTACTCAATTCCCACCTAACCTACTCTGATAGGGAGCACAATAGACCAATTTGTTGTCTTCTTCAAATTTAATCTAAATATATGTAAGAGAAATCCATGTGATTTTTGCATTCGTTAATAATTCGCAGTATTTGCTTTGGAATACACTTTAGGCTTTCCAGGCGATTGAAATGCAATTTGAATGGATTGTGGATATCCTGCAACACTTTTGAGTACCGAACTTCCACTGCATGATGACCATCCACAACTGATGACTCCAGTTCCAGTGAAGTTCTCCATACAATTCGCTCTCACTCACTGTACAAAAGCAATGCACTTCACACGTTAACTGTGGCGGCAATATCGGGAGCACTTGTACCATGTACAAGCTGCCCTCTTATAAATTGCATATGAACAAGGAATAAGATTTGCTTGAGCATGCTCGACGGTGCTAAAATATACAAATAAGTGACGAACTGACATTCGAACAAACTGATACTGAGCGTTGCATTGCATTGCATTGTGTACAGGTAGCCACGGGCCGAGGACCGACCACTGGCTAGCAATCCCATTTCTCGAAGGTCACACACCACACCAAAGGATATACTACATATACACGACAGACCGCACTGCACAAGTGATGATTCTCCGTTTATCGTTGCTTCATTTATTGTTTGCAATAAACTAAGTACGTTTCTTGTTTGGTGGGTATGGACTCGTTCGGGATATAGTTACTTTTGGCCAGCCTGGGAGTCGTCCCGCAACGATACCAAGAATGCTGCTGCAAGAGGAGAGGATGCATTAACGCAATTTCTTGGAAAAATTAATTAAACCAAAGGTGGATGAAGCGTTTAAGTAGGGATTTAATGGTGAGTCGTATTTAATAGAACTGGCAGGGCTCGAGAGATGTGATGCACTTTGACGGCGTAGTTTTTTTTCTTCTTTATATTTTGTTTAGTAATGCACAAGTTAATGGATCTTAAGGATTAGTTAACATTTTAGGGAAGGTGGTGAAGGCGGTGGTAGTTTTTCTTTTTTTTTTTTCAATTTGCGAGAGGGACCCCACAGAATTGCAGCTTTTCATTGTTTCCATGTCGCGACATAAGTTGTAAAATTGAATGCTGCGAACATTTAATGCTTATTTCTAGATCCTTATCTCAAGGTGTCTCCACAGGACTCAAATTAAACAATTATTGCTAGTCGTAGATGACAGTTGAAGGTCTGTGTCCTGGGCATGAATCATCAAAGTAAAACTGACTTGCTGAACTCAAATTTTGTTAGTGCTCCCATTGACCAAGGTTCTACCACGCATTAGCAGATGACATCGTCCATATAATCGACTTAAGTAGTAGTTATGAGAGCCTTTAACGTAAGAAGATGCACATAAGACAAGAGCAGAGATAGAGAAGTACCGAATCAGCAAAAGAGAGGAGAAGCAGCTTTCCACCTCAATGATATGGATCAGTGTCACTAGAGCAACAATAGCCGAAGTTGTTACCAAGCAGCTGGCTTTATATCCTGTACGCATGCTCTTCGAAATAGGTGAAGGTGACCTAATGACAGCACTGTCAGCAATTGTTGAGAGGGCAGCAAACAGAGAGGGAGTGGTAGAGGAAGAAGGACACCCAATTCCACTCCATGATGAACGCTGGCTCTAGGGGGCATGAGCCAACCAAATTATCAGTAAAGCATGGTTGTAAGAAACACACCTACTTTACCACATTGATTCTAGAGATATGTCGTATCCTGCTGAAGCTATGTAAGATCGAGTTTCCTAGTGTTCAGGAGGACTGCATTCTGAAAGAGAGAAGAATGACTCTGCTGTCCACGCGGTGATGTTTTGCAATTCGAATGGTCTGTTTGGAATATGTATATATGTATGGAATAGATGGTTCTCACTATGGCCTATTGTTCTGATATTGAGGTCCAAGATACCAGGGCTGGTGACGATGGCGATGAGTGACAAGGTATGTGTTTTGTTGACTCTTCCTCCTGCTTTCAAGTTCTGCTTTTACTGTCTTGTGGTGTGCCCCTATTGGGGTTGCTTTTTGAATCGACAGAGGCCTGTGACGCATCCAGTGGAATTGTTTTAGGGGAAAGAGTTTGGCATAAATATATTGACTTTTGGCCATGGAATAGTCTTTGTATCATAAAGCCAGATCCCATACTTGTTCTAGCTAGATTTAGTCACATTTCCATAGAGGTAGATACTATTTGTGGTGACTATCACGCTTAATGCAATTATAGTTGAGCCTTAAGAAGCAATATACAGCTCTGAACACATCCACTGCCATGGACATTGATCTAACAAGCAATTCTTCTTCTTGAAGGTGAAGGTCTCACATTCGTCGACCCACTACTTCAACTTCTACTGTTCTTGAGCGACTTAGAGGTTAAAGAAAAAGACACAGTCTCTCTTGTTTCCCAAGACGCTCTTCCAAACCAAGTCCTTTGGTTTCTCAGCCTAAAATAGAAAAGCCGGCACAAGGAGTAATGCTTCCATGTCTAACCAACCTGCCATGTACCACTTTGAAGTAGCATCTAGAAGTGTTAAACGCTCTCAATTCAGGACACAATCCTTGAGAGGATTTTAAGTCAAAAGCAAGACAAAGTTGAACCTTAATTTCGAGACATAACTTTCCCAAAGACAAGCCTACGGCAGATTGGGTGCAAGGTTTGGTTCGTAATATCGGACCATGTGAAGGTGCCTCACTAAGGAAGCTCGATGAGGATAACATTTTCCCTTTGCTGCTAGCTTTTCATTCGGAAAGGACACATTCTCAAAGGCAGTTGCTACTTGTGTCTTCTTGCTTCCGAATGGCGAGTTATACACCACGGTTAACATGGTTAACATGGCTAAACTAATACATGGATTCTATGAAGAAATTCTGCAACACAAACCCTCTATCAGTAACAAATCCCAATTCCTTTCCTCCCAATCCCAAGGAAAGCTCATCAGATAAAGATATGTGCGTGCACGAGACAATTGTCCTCGCTATCACATATATGCAGTTCTTTGGGTTAGCCTTAGGTTAGGTTTGTGGTTTGGCAGAGGAATCGAAATACCTCCGCCGCACTCAGGTCAGAACTGACCCATTGTGTCACCCATAGGGGGGTTTAGAAAAGCTCTCCTTGCCCATTTAAGCCCACAAATATCTGTAACAACTACCCATGGTTGTACTTACTCGTTTCCCGTATATACAAACCATCCTGATGTTCTGATGAAGTTCTCCTAGATCCTGAAAGAAGTACTTGCCGAGGAGTTTTTACCTGGAATGTTGGAGTTCAGGTCACTGGCAGAGGAAGTGGGTAGTCTCCTCTACGACATTCTCATCGCCGCATCCTCTGCAGAGTTCTTCTTCCGTCCGACGCAATTTCTTTAGCTGGTAAAGCAGAGTATTTTGGACCGTGAGTATCCCCACAAGGATGGACATTGAACGTCTGACCTGTTCTTTGGGTTCATGCTCCATGAGTTTTGTTGGTCTATAATGAGAACATGACTATGGCTTTTGTGGAATGGGAATTCCAAGAGTTAGACCGAATTTTTGACACCAGTAGGTCAACTAGGTTCAGTGCCCTTTAGAGGAGATCTGAGATAGTCTCTTCAAATTTGCTTCTGTTCAGTACTGCGTCATCATCTGCGTTCCCCGAGTTTTTTGACTACGAACCACAGTAAGGGAGAGAAGCCACCATCGTTTTGCAGGCAACCTTTTGCAGAATTGATCCTAAGTTTGTTGCTGCTTGATGGGGTGTTAATTTTTCTGTCTCCTAGTCTATATTTTATCTAATTACATGTGGGGAATGACTCTGTGGAAAAGGAGGCTCTAGGAGAGTGCTTTCTTGAACGAAACTTATAGAAAATAATGTCTTCCTTCCGTGCACTCAGACGCTCCGATCTCAGACTTCTTTCAAAAACAAGTGCACCTTGGATCGAATACATGCACACTGCACTTGATACATGTGCAAAAGTTTGACATTTAATATGTTCTCTCGCTCTGCGGCGGACATGCCCATCTCAAAAGTCGCATGCAATTGCCATGATAATATTTTACCTGATTCATATAGTACATACTACACTTCTTGCCAGAGATAAGCCAAACACAGCTAAACACGAACCTTCAACCGAGGAAGAAGAACATACATTTCCCAGAAACCATTTCGTTCAGCGCCATCCACCGTGAGTCGAGTCCTTCCCAGCAGCAAATTTTTACTCACCAACCACATCGTGGGTGATAAAATTTTTTATTACAAGCATTTTTTATGCATGCAATTAATTCTTTCCCTCGGAAGTGCACAAAAGGAGGAGAAAAACGAAAGAAATCCCAAAAAACCTCACATAAAGTACGCAAAGATACACATCAAGCGCTGGCTGGCTGGTGTGTGCGCTGGAATATAACTTCAATTCATTTCATTCCATCGAAACAATTATCTGTGATGATTCTCCAGATCTTGTGTCCTCTATATGCTATATGTACCATTCCATTTGCTTGCAACAAAAGTCATACACAGATGCGGCCAAGATACGCAGGATGGTCCAGGTAATGGTCACACTGCGATTAACGTAAAAATCCTTGAACTTGTCCTCAAAAAAAAAATAAAATAAATATGCAACAATATTGCCACGTCTGAGTGCAGCTCAACTACTCAGCTTCTCATCTCATCGTTGCTGTCGTTTTCGTCGTCGTTGCAAGCCATTAAGAGAGGAGCCCATCTCTCTAAAGAGGCTTAAAACTCACAAAACAAAGTGGAAGTCTTTACCATTATCCCCTGCGGCTGGTGGCTCCCCCTTTACCCCATCATCAGGAGAAGAAAAAAAAAAAACTTGCTTCTTTTGGAGAAGTGCTTTAATGCTTTGCACTTACTCATGCACCGTAACACGAGTGTACGAGTATCCTTTTTTTGTCTTTTGTTTAACTGGTGCGCCGCGAAGGTTGCAACCAAAGCACACACACAAAAAACTAAATAAATCAGATTCTTTAACACTCTGCGCTTGACTTTGTATCTCTGGAGGTTCGTGTTGCAGCAGGCAGGCCAGGCAGGAGACTCATCATGCAAGAATTCAAGTGTTTGCATCCTCGTTTCGTTTATGGCAGGGAGGGAGGGAGGTGGTGGCACCCACCATCATTTTTGGGGCTTACTTCGGACATTCATTGAAGTTGAAACAGTGGAATGTATCTAAATGCGATTTGACTACGGCCCCAAAGGATGAGGGCCGACGGATTCGGCACCGAAATAATGATCGCTGCAATAGAAATCACAATTCGGCCGAAAATTAATTGTCGGACCGATGAAATGTTGGAGGACTTTAGACTTCAGAGGGGAATCCGAGACAAAGACCACTGTCCGACAGTGGTTCATTAATTATTTTCGATTGTACATAATATGTATCCTTTTTGGTGGAGCAGCGCAATGTACCATCGTACGCGGAGTTCTTGTGGCCTTTTCAGTTGATTTTTTCTTGGAAGTGTTAAATTTGGACGGTCTTACTTGTCGGTTTCACTTGAAAAAGAACGACTTGGAGTTACGACGCAAGGAACTGGAACCTTTTCGAAAAAACTATTATTTACATTATAGCGAAGGTCTTTCTCACCAGAAGCCGCTAAAATCTAGTCCATTTTCTATTCTAATGGCTGCTTAATTTACTAGCGACAAAGCTGTCATCTCGGTGGAAAAGGGAAGTGTTGCCGACTGTGTCTAAAATCTAAAAAAAACTAATATTGAAAAAAATAAATAAATAAAAGAAATTTCAAATTTAAAAAACAAAATATAGTAAAACATATTTTAGGAAAACAAGTAGCCTATGTCACTCTAATGAAAATAGTAAATATTATAAAATTTGTTTTACCTCAATCGGTTCAGTAGTTTTTTTAAATTACCTAGGGACAACATTTTTTAATGTTTCAACATTTATGTAATAGTAATGATAGCACGAGCGATGCTTAAATTGCAAGAGAAAAAGAGAGATAGGAAACTCAGGTGGTTCAGTTCAAATTAATTGAAATGAATTGTGTGTAGTTTTTGCACTCGTTTATAATTCACAGTATATTTGTCGCACTCGTCTTGAAATACACTGAATACTAAGTGGACTTGAGCTACTACGCAGCTGCAACGGAAATAGGAAATGTGCTATAGTTCTCAATAAAATCGATAAAAATTTAAAATCTGGCGGGAAGGAGTTAAAGAACAGACAATCATGCTGGAGGCCAATTCCAATTCGAGAGAGTTAAGCCTTATCTGGAACTGTGTAGATATTGTCCCTAGGGTGTAGCCTAAATTAGAGAATAAAATGTGTCGAAATGAAGGGACAGTCAATAGTTCCCACTTCAAAATAGCACAATAGGAATCTAAAGACCTCACCCAACGTATATAATTCCAACAGAAATAGGGCAAACATGACGGGAAATTACTAAAGAACCAACCAACTTATGGCCTACAAGATAGGATCACTTTGCGGGAAGCAGAAATATACGGAAGAGCATATTCGATGCAAGCGTATAGAGGCAGCAGAGCAAGGACTACTCCATTTAGAAAGGGTTCCTATAAGCCCAGACAAAAATTGGAACAAATAACCCACAAGATAGGCATGATTGAGATAAATGTGTGTATGAAAGCCCAAAGGAGCAAAGGAGTTCAATAAATCACTGAATTTTGACTTCTTATATCTTATCTGTTTGAGTACAAGAACCGCCTCCTGTTAGGGCTAATCCCATTAGCTAGTCAAATTCTAGAGAGCATCCTTAATACAGATGCGACAGGCTACAAATTCTTTGGTTAGACCATCGATGCGCCTTCAATTTTCCCTATAAAAGCTGTTTTCCATCCTCGATCTTTCTCCAATCATCTTCGCAAAGCCATGCCTTGTCTCTTCCCTGTAATCGAGCGGCAACTCTGTCAGAGCCTGATGGAATCCTACGGCATGGTATGGTAATGGGCTGCTAATTGTTTTGTGTTTTGGGCGTCACGTGGGAGATATCGTTCTTCAGTTTCTGTCGAACCACGAAATCACTTCTTTTTCCTCTCGTAAGATCCATGTCTGCGCGGCAACAACCCTGCGACCTGAAAGATCTGAAGGGTCTCTACTTTTCCCTTATGAAAGTGGACATATCTTTAGTTGAAATTGCCTAAGTCATCCCACCTTATGTCCCTTCGATCTCGCTGTCTACCTTGCCAATCATTACATCACAAGCTTCCTCCAGTAGTCCACGCCAAGTTGCTTGAGGTCCCCCTCCACTTGTTTGCGCCAGCTACCGCTAGGTCGTCTACTACTGCGCCGTCCATCCGGAGTGGTTTCGAAGACATTCGTTGGGCTCCATGCGCTCCACATGACCCAGCCATCTTAGTCGCTGCATCCGAACTCTTCTGACCAAGTCGATGTCCTTGTATAGGCCGTATAGTTCGGCGTTATATCTTCAGACGGGACCAAAGATCACACGAAGATCTTTTCTCTCAAAATAACCGAACGCATCCTCATCCGAATTTGTCAAAGTCCATGCCTCAGCACCGTACAGCAGGACTGGGATGATTAGTGTCTTATAAAGAGTGACCTTAGTAGTTCGAGATCTTGGTGTTAGGTGGTTAGATCTCCTCTTCTTCCTCTGACGAACCATTCATTCAGGTGTAACACTGCATACTAATCGAGACGACGTACATAATTACCCTAGTCTGGAATCTAGGCTTTGAAATCCTATCACGAAGCGGGTGCCAGTAAATTAGGGTTCTGGGTGTGAACAGCATATCCAGGGTAGCTGCTGGACCGGCTTATTAAGTAGGGCAACACAATCTAGTCTAGATTTAAGTCTTTAGCTCTAGATAGTTCAATTACACATAAGCAAGGCCGGCCCAAGCCAAATGAGTTCAGTTTTTGCATAGCTCGGGGCCACCACAAGGACGTAAAGCAGACACAGCATTACGACTTTGATTTTGGCGATACTGGCCCAATACGTGGATCAATTGTCATGCATGTCCCCAACAGATGATGAAAGCAACTGACAATCTCTCGTCTCAGGGCTGAGATTGGTCTTATCTCAAATCCTGCCATACCTTCTCCTACTTAGAGACATTCTAAGGATTCATACGAACTCGAGGCTTGCAAAACGCAGTACCATCTCGTGGAGCAATCTATTTACCAGTATCCATTCCTCGAAATGACTTCCTTTTCGGACACACCTCTCCTGCTTGCCTTCTCCGAAAAATATAAAGCCACGCCGCCGCCGCCAGTATAACCCTTAAAACAGCAAAAAAAAAAAAAGTTACGTTCCATCCCATAAGCCAATTCCAATCCCTACTGAGCTCCGTACCGTACTGTGTATGTACATGACACATATCCTACTTAAATATGGTGTCTAGCAAACACATAGCAATGTTCTACCCTCCCGTCGTCGATTCCAGGAATTGCGGTCGCGAAAATTTCTTCTGTCGGCCAACCCAACAAACAACACGCCATCATGCACAGAGGGCACTGCAAAAAGTATCTAAAACTAACCAAAAAAAAAAAAAAAAAAGCAAAAACCCCACACAATTTCAACGACAGTAAAAATAATAAAATAAAATAAAATGAAGAAAAAAAAACTCCTACTTTTTTGGCGATCGTATGGAACCATTAAAACCGACACCGTGCACAGGAACCCATCATACACATGGTTGCCAGCCGTCCTCGACTCTTAAAAAAAAAAAACAGCAAAAAGGCCCGAAAAAAGATACACAAACCAACGAAGGGAAAAAGGAAATTAACAAAGCGAATAATAAAATTAGAAAAGTTTTTGGCAACATTTTCGACAGAAAGGACGTGGCAGGAGTAGGAGGAGGAGGAGGAGGAGGAGGAGGACAAGAGGACCGGTCCCGCGCACGATTTGGCCTTGAATTGAACGCAGTTGTTTATGGCTTGGAATATGGCGTGCTCCATATTTTGCCCAATGCGATGGGATTCGGATTCGAGCGAGACCACTATGCCGCGATATGATGACGACCACGACGACGACGGTCTTAGGTAGGTACGCGCGCGTTAGACTTGCAATGACTTAGAAAAAGGATTGCGTTATTTTTAGAAACTTCATATGTATGTCCATGGGTTGGCTTTTATTCTCTATTCCACGGCGAGGTGGACTGCTGCGATGCCGGTGTTAATGTCTGGCTGTAGTCATCGTCGTCGTCCTTATATGTGTTGAAGAGGAAGCGGCATATGTGGTCTGTTCTGCAATCCGCAATCGCAAAGCATTAGGGAATCTATTCCTTGGACTTTTTTTCTCTTCTTCTTCTTCAGCTTATGTATGTATGTATGGTGGTACCCCTCCTGGGTCATGTTAATGTTTAAAGGATGTTCTGCGTTTAATTATAATGATTGTGTGGTGTGGCTGGATTCTCATTTGGGATGGTTGATGGTGATGATGATTCGAATGGGCTTGCGGGAGACTGCCTTGCAAATAGGTTTTACTTGTTTTTTTTTTTTTGTTTTTTTTTTGCGAAAGGTGTCTGCTAGTTTTGGTAGTTTTGGGAATAAATTAGATTTCAATGATTTTGATCTGAGCGTTTCGTCGTTTTCCTGTGAATCGTCCGGATGTTTGGAATAGAAATGCCACAGCAAAAAAGGAGCTCGAAAAAAATAGTTAAATGGTTTGCAGGATAGTAATTAGAATTGGAGATTCGAAGCTAGTGACATCTGCGTTGGATTTAATGACTTACTTAGCCATGGCAGGAGGAAGTTGAATTAGTCATCAAGCGCTCACTAGAAATCCCATTTCTTTTGGTTAGCAATTTAAGGCCTTAGAAAGAGGAAGACTTTCAGTTAATGAAAGAGTTTAAGTCAAAATTGGGAAACGCATGAATAATTGACAATATCAAGTCGTCCATGGTACTGGATTCGAAGGTGAGATCGTACACTTTAAAAAGAAAGTCCCCACGGGGTAAAATTTAAATCTGAATAAACTCAGGAAGCTGTTTTCTCCTAAACCACATTCCTCCTGGCTTAGATGTGCTCTCGTTGTGTTCGCTCCGAAAGCTGGGAAGCGTGGGCATGAATTTTAGACACACACATCCGAAATACCCTAGATGGATCCACAGGGCGCTCGACAGAGACGTCTTTTCACGAAGTTATAAGAAAGATGAAAAAGACAATCCACTACAAACAATATACCATAGCCACCTTCTTATGTATCCAAGGTGCTTTTCATAACGTCAGCAATGAATCGATTCAGGAGGCTCACGCCTCAAAAATTCATCAATCAACCTTATCCTCCATCGCCAAGTGCCTCGGTGTGGTACTTGATTCAAAACTAAGCTGGAAGCTTAATATTGAGCTACGGGTTAAGAAGGCCTCCGGGGTTTCTTTGCCTGCACCAGAAAGTTCGGTAAGAAGTGTGAACCACGCCTGAAGTTAGTCACGGCTGTAGTGCGCCCTATACTATCCTCTGGATCGCTGGTCTGATGGTCCTGATCCTGATTGGGAAAAGACTGCAACATCAATAACTTAACAATAATTGCAGAGAACGACGGCTCTAACCACGCAACGGAGACCAACCAACCCAAGACTTGAATGTTATTAATGCGTTACCAAGGGATCTGGTAACTTTTTCAACTGACCGTATTATTCCAAAAATGCCTTTCAAATAAAAATGTCATGACTGTATTCCCAACCAGGGAGGAGTGGGAATTAGGAGAAGTGACAAACGAGGTCGGGGATAATCTCCAAATTTCTTAAAATCTCTTTTTCTTAATTCCTACGATCTTCCGTATTCGTGCAGCGTCTTCCTGACTAAAGTACTTGCTGTATGTGAGACATTTGCCGCCTTCTCAAACAAATCTCCTCACCCCTGAACACTATAGTCGTCCTCATTGACAGCCAGGCCGCTATCAAGGCTGTTATATCTGCCACCACAAGCTTGTAGATCCTCGCTGACTAAGAGGTTCAGAATTTGCTTTCTCTGGATGCTCGGTCAGTCCGGGAGGAGCTACCGAGGATAGTTCTGCCCTTGATGAAGCTGTGTCATATCTAGACAGATGTGACCCAAATACTAATTCAAGAGAACCACAAGAACTACTAAATAGACACCGAGCTGATATTGCAAGAATTCTTTTGATCAGTACCGGTCACAGAATGCCCATTGGCCAGAATAGGAATTAGGTTTAATGCTCACTGTTGTTGCAAGCCTACATAACCACCTCTTTATTTATTTTGTGGAACCTGCTTTTACGATTTCGTTTTTGCTAGGAGGTGCCGTGCAGACTCGGGAAAAGCACTGCAGTCGTGGCTTATTTTGAAGAAATGGTTCATTTGTAGAATCTTACGGCTTCCAACTTTGCTTTTTGGCTCCCTCACTCTTCCTTACCTTGATACGCTTAGGAATCTCATGCAGTATGCCATCTCTAAACTCTGCAAATGCACTCAAAAATGAGGTCGGGGGGTAAATAATCAGAAATCGAAATTAGTCCGCTTCACCAGGAAGCACAAAATCCCAAATACCTAGGCCTCATCTTAGATAAGAAACGAAGCTAGACACCCAACATCCTTCAAAGAATCAAGAAAGGCACTACGGGTCTTTATTGCTGCAAAAAGGCACACATACATGCAAATGGCTCTTTTTGTCTTTAGTCAGATCAATACTTACTTATTGTGAGACCGTCTGGTGGACTGCACTAGACAAGATCACTTACCAATCAATCAACTTAGTCTCCTACTGCTAGATATTCACTGTAAGCGGATGAAAGCGGTTAAGAGCATCCCTTCTGTGGACCAGTCTTTGAAAAGGCCACTCATCTATACTCATTCAATTAGACTGCATCCTCGCCAACTCCTTTTCAACAAAAATTTCAAACCAAACCTTCCTAATATGGTTGCGGGGTCACTAAGATGAGCTCATCGGGCATGACACAACTCTTCTGATTCTGCCTCTTGCTACATTTGCTCTTACACTCAAACAACTTCACCACTAGCTCCATTACAAGCAGCATCTTGGGCCACAAGCTGGATCTCAATCTGTTCCACAACCTTATGTAGCGAAATAGTAGTACCATGCTGGGTGTCATCACAGGCGACTGCATCATTGTGAAGTTTGGGCCTCCCTTCTACTGATTTTTGCAGGACCAGCATGGAGAGGGAGAGTATTCCTCACTTTCTCTGCAGCTGCCATGCGCTCACAATTAAGGCAAATACTTCTTCGACAAATTATGCAAACTTGCTGCCTTGGACGTCAATCGTATCCAACGCTTTATAATGAGCTCTAGCTGGTTTTAAATGAATAGACTGAGGATACTCCATCCGCCCGGGATCTCAATGGGCGTTTCTTGCCTAAGTGTGGCTGCACCAACTGCAGTCACCCAATCTAACATACCCTACCTAGCTTTGGTTCCCCTAGTGAACTCTGTTGGAAATTCATCAAGTGAATCTCCTTTCAAATGTGTTTCACTTGGTTCATGTGATTGGTGTCGTCGTTTCGTTCACAATCTTCGATCGAGAAAGTGTGGATGCATGGCCATAGATTCCTAAATTCCGATACATGCTGCCTCCTGGATTTTGATAAAGTTTGAAAGGTTATAAAGCTTCTCGAGTACCTCCCGCTGTACTAGTAAACCATCTGTAGGAATGCGTCTTTCTCCTCTCCAAACCTTCCTTGACTGTTTTTACGTTTCATAAACCCTCCTGTGTGCCTCACTGCCTTGCCTAATGTTTTTAAAGAGGTTCACCCTGCAGTTGCTGTGCAAATTTTCGGCCATTTGCGCCAAACTATGTGCAACTTTATGAACAACAAATATACATATGTATGTATGGTCACTTATTCTATATGAAAAGTTCGCAAATAGTTCTTAATTATTGCCCATAAACTTTCGCAGTAAACTCGAATGTAGGACACTAACGCCCATTTCCCGGGGACAAGTATTAATCTGCTCTTTTCGCGGAAAATTTATTATATAAATGTACCACCACATGGTGAAACCGAAAAAAGCGAAAAAACAAAAACAAAAAGCAATTATTCCACTCCTCATGGGGAGCTGACTTCCTCTCGACAACTTGATTTGCCTCCCCATGTGCCTTGCATTAGAATTACACGCGCGCACACAATATATTCCCAAGGCGCGACTTCTCAGTCTCACACACAACACAGATATGACATCATTTCTTGGTCTTAGACAAACAGACAGACAGACAAACTACACTACACAAAGTGCACAGAGTTCGACAAAGAGCGAAGCCGATTTATTTCGAAGAATTACCTACCTGAAGTCGAAAAGTGCAAAACGACAACGGAATCCCCTCGTATCCGTATCCGTACCCGTGGCGGCTATCATCGGATTCAATGTCAAATCGCCGGTATAAATGATTTGTAGCTGATCGAGGAGGATTGCGTTGCGATTCCACTGATTGTCATAGAGAGTAGAGACACGTTGTTGGTGGTGGTGGTGGTGGTGTTTCTCTAGAAATTGTTGATGATTTTTATATATTTTTTGGGTGCTGGACCATGAGATGCGGTACCAAATTGTGGACAATGGACAAGCGACAAAGAGCTGAGAAATTTTGTGGGTGACCGCATAACTGGGTGTTCATGAAGTGTAATAAATTGTATTTTGCAATTATGGTCTTGGGTTGGCATTAATTTCTGGGAATAAACTCTTTTTTTTTGTTGGTTTTTCAGAGATGAGTCGATGGGATAGATTGGTCGTGAATGGAATGTACATAGTGCGGAGTTTGACGGGTATGATCGGCGCCGTCGTAGAGGGAATTAAGCCGAATTGACGAAAATCCTTTAATAGGATCAATTACCTTGATATAATGAGAATTATTTGGAATAAGGTCTTAAGTGTGCAGAATTGTACCAGAAGGAGGAGTATGGATGTATTGAGCGTTCTGGCACTTCGGCTTCTTTAGTTTTACTAGACCTTTTCGCAGAATTGCGACTCGAGTCCGCTCATACACTCATATTCTCACAGAGTGTAAAAATTGTTTTCGGATCATGGGCGACCTTCAATGAGTAAGTAAAGTCCATTTTACTGGAGCAATGGCTTAGATTATAGGATTCGCGTGCTATCAAACACAAGAGTCTAGCGGCTTTAAGTCGAACGTGACCGATTTAAATCTTCGAAATGGAAGCCCAATCGATCAAGGTTGGCTTACAGCTCTTGCGGCTTAAAGCGCCATGATAGAGAAGTAGATTATCCAGCTTTACCTTCTCAAAATTTAGACAAAAAAGTCGATCATTTTAGGACTTAATGCTAGAGTTCCCTTCTGCATTTCTCCTAGATTTTCAGTCAGAAAGGAAATATTCCTGCCAACGAATACTTAAGGGAATCTTCACCTCATAAGCCTTAAGTCATTTGATCAGTCTAATAGCAATACTGTCGGTGCTATGTCTCAATGGCCAGAGCCTCAGTGCTCAATGGCTAGTGTATGAGAATCAATGGTCCAACCCCTTCTGCCCTCCGAATAACTACAAAGCTCCAATAGTGTAGAGCCCCTCCTCTCTATGGAAAAATGTTTATGCATATAATTGTGGCAGACCAAGCTAGAGACAAGACCAACAATACAATAGTTGGACAGAAGAGATGAGGCAAAGACCTTGACTAGCCCTGCGTCAGCCTCTTGCATCTTCCCTCAGGTTTTGTGTTAAGAATACCTGGAAAGTAAGTCCCTCCTTGCGGTTTTGCTGCGTTAAACCCTTTTGAGGCAATACCAGAACTTTTGGCTTCATTCGTAGAGAGCGGTTTCGTGAGCGCTGATTTCGACTTCGTGTAAAAGTCAGACAGAAATGATATCGCCTTAGCTTAGCTAAAGGTGCGTGTCCACTTGAGAGCATTTTCGCTAGTAAACTCTCGCGAGTAACTCCCGTGTAGCTTTCCATATGAGAGTAAAATTGCGTGAGCCATGCTCGCGACTAAGTGCGAGTTGATCTCCTTAGAGTAAGAAAATATCTGTCCACTTGCGAGCAACTCTTCAAAAGTTTGAAAGCTGAGAGCAGTAAAACAGCTCTCTGCGAGTTGCTCTCAGGTCTGTGTCCATTTACGAAATTTCTCTAGAGAGTGGTTTGAGAGCTACTCGCCCAAAGTTTACTCTCAAGTGGTCAAGCACCTTAAGGTTTGGTCAAGAAGGACTAGGAGGTTCTCATAAAATGCCAGGCACCATAATGAGCCCATCGCTATCCCTAGGGTGAGGCTAAGCGGCCCAAGCACTTGATTTCCCTTCAGTAGTTGAATAGATTCTTTAATTGGTTCCGAGAACTTACCTAATCCAGGAGGTTGAGCACGGCTCGATCCTCGGCCTGGAAACACTTTTTAAGTACGGATGTCTTAGAGGCTTTTCTACGTTTAAGTCCTTTGAATAAACACTTGTCCTTCTAGCAATCTTACTCTGAAGACAAACATCATCATTCTGCTTGGATAAGCCACAGTTTGTACGGAGTGTCGATATCGAGAAAACCCAATATATTATCCAATTCTCATTAAGTGTCGGGGAAGGTGTTCGTAAGTATGGATCTATACCCTATACAGGGATAAAGTCTTCCAATTTCGAAGGAGAGTATTTTAAAAGTTAACAAGGGAGTATTTTGTGCCTGAGGGGAGTAAAGGAGTATAGTTTGAGTTGTAAACTATTTTTTCTGCTTACTTTTCCATTTCGTAGTTTACTAGAGGCTTTAAAATTATCTCATCACTTTCAAGGACAGATACAAGACGAAGCCCATCACACACTGGAGCAATTTTGCCCTGGAGTAACCCCGAGTAAATTCTCCTAAATTGACAGCTCGCAAAGAAAAGAGAAAATGTATAAGTTTTACCCCGCCTTTCACTTGCTTCAACACTTTACACCTCATCTTCCTCTTCTAAAAAGCCAGTCTTACCCTGGGGTAATTGCACCAGTTTGTGATGGCCCATTCAATGAAATAAAAGTGACAATATACTAAACCCAATTAGAGTTATTTTCTAATACTATTTTGTGGAAAAAATCGAAATGTTTTAAAGGGAGTAATATCAAGACGAGGGCCATCGATGGGAGTACTACCTTAGTAGTACATTGGACTACTGCCCTTTACTGTTACCCTTAAAGAACCTTATTATTTGTGAGCAATAGCTCTAGGTGTTTTACGAGTGAGTAATTGGATGAACCGACTTTGATCCGTCGTCTGCTGTTATTCTTTCCAACTGCAAACAAAGATGAACCAAAATTTTCAATTTTTAAATCTGTTTTTTTTTTTTTTCAAAATTTGCAAACGGCAGCCCTGCCAGTACCCCACACTCATTTACATTCCTTTTTGAAAACTGTTGACGTAAAACAGCAAAAAACAATGTTAGACGTCAGTTTTTAAAAATGAGACTTTACTCGCTTGAGTGACCGTTTATTTTCTTCACGAAACAATAAAATTAAGAAAAATAAAAAAATCCATATTAAAAATTTACTATGAACGATGAAATTATAAGAAAAAAAAAAAAACAAAAAATCCCGAAGGACTATAATAAAATGTGAAGAAACGCATAACACTGACATATCACTCGTAAATGTTTGCACTCATAAAATGGGTTTAGTGTCATTCCATCTTCTAGGTCGAAATTTAATAGCCGCGGAGATTAGTTTAAAGACTTTTATAAAAAAAAAAAGAAGAAAATAAGTCTTTTATTTTGCCCTTTTGCACACTGATTAGATTTGATAATCGAAGAACAGAAAGATCCCTCTTAATTGACAAGGAAGGTCTCATCTTCGAAGACGTCTTTAAGAAAATATGTCTGAGTAAATTTTATATAAAAAAATTGACAATATAAAATAGAATGAATGAAAAACAAAAATCGTAAAAAGAGAAGCTAATAATAATTAAAAAAATATATATTTAACCGCTCATCATTCGCTGCACGATCATTTGTTTGACAGTATTGATTCGTATTCTAGGCGGTAACAATCAACTTGCCAATGTTGTTGATAAATAGAACTAGATCCTGTAGTTTCGTTTTGAATAAGCGGGGGTTTTCGAAAAAAGTGGTGTTTTCACACAATCAAGTGCAGTACATATCTTTTTGGTTATTCAATTCAAAAGGAGACAGATCAAAACTTCAAATGGACTTTCAATATTGCGGTGACGTTTTGGATGATTATTTTTATTTCGATAAAGTGCGACATGTTTTGCATCGATGTTTTTCTCGTAAGGTAAATTGAATCATTGAATTTTTTAACGGGTGAGTTTAGTACAGTGAATAATTCGTATGAATGTCAGTTGATTTGAAACAGTGAAAGTGGTGGAATAATTAATTGATTTATAGATCGTGTGGAACTCAAAAGTTCATGGCATCGTTAAGGAAGAATTGGCCCCTGCTCCCTCATCTACCTCCTGTTTTCCGATCCGATTTTTTGCCAAGAATTCTGTGCCGCCGCTTCTTGTGACGTATTCAGCCTACCACCTTTGCCAATTCAGCTGTCTTTTTCCAGTTTAGTTCCGCCATTGGTTGAGACAAAACTTCCAAGATACTTGAACTTCTCTGCTGTCTCAACTGTTGCATAATTTCGATCACAAACTGATCATTTTTGTTTTTGCCGAGTTACTTCTCAAGTTAAGTAAACAAAGATCTGACATCTGCTTCTCTCTCCACATTTGCTGTCATTTAGTAATAGTTAACTATCTTGTTAAAGAGAGAGGGAGAGAGGGTTCTTTATCGAGTGACATCTTTTTCAGAGTTTATGTCAACAAATGTCAGTTAATGTCAGGTCTTATATTTGTCAGAAAAAATCTCTCCCTATTCTGATAAGCCACGAAGAACAATGAACGCAGTCATTTCTTTCTGACAGAATGTCATACTTTAGCCAAAATGTGTCACTATGTGTTTATTTTTCTGCGAATTTCTGACATTATTAGACATTCTGACGACTCTGATGAATATTTAAACTGAGTAAAGCCAACCAATGCACTGAAGAAGGTTTCTAACGGACAGATCAACTACAAAACCAGTTTGTGACTAGCACACTGTGTACCTTTAAGGTAGATCTTCATAATTTCTACAGATTTTCAGCCGGGGCTTATTTCATGGATCAAATTCTTCTTGATAGATCACTAGAGTAAAGTCATTTTTATATCAGCCATTTTGGACACAATTAAAGCTACGTCGGGAGTCCCTCAAGGTAGGCCACATTGGCCTTAATTCTTTATTTTGGCCATAAATAAACTTGAGTGCTTCTCCAAAGACCTATGCCAGTCTTTCTTGAGGTATACTCCTTTCTTTATGTTGGAGCAGAATGCTGAATACTAAGTAAGAGCAACCTAAGCAATTTTTGGGCAATTTCGAGCGAGAAGGTCGACTGAAGAAGAAGGCACAATCGCATCTATGAGCTGTACCAAGATGTCAACGTAGTCCAAAAAGCAAACCTTTTTTCGCGGACTATAAGTAAACTTGGTCTTCATGACTGAAAGCAGGATGTAAAGTAACTTCGAGTTGCTGAAGTTGGCAACAGTCTTACTCTTTGCTCGCTTGAGAAAGCATTGAACTGTCTTACCTCACTTAGCTCCAAAATATCAAGCTCTAGTTACGAAGCCTTTCCTAAAGTGAGGCGTGAGTCACAGTCATCTAGCGATAGCTCAGCAACATACCAACAGACCCTGATCCTGCTTTTTAGAGGCTGGCTTTTCGTCCGCTTCTGTTCGAAATTGTCGGAAAACTGTGAGAACTGTGTGAGAGTGGAAGTAGGTGGGTACAGTGGCTCTTTGCTCTTATTTAGCGGACCAATACTTATCGAAGGTGCTACTCCAACGGGGTCTGTGTGATTTACTATTCAAACTAATCTCTGTTGAACCACGATATGCTCGAGTAGACACCTTCTTATGGGCAGCCTTTAACTAAACTTATAGACACAGACACAGTATGGCCCATACCTCCACTCTTCGTCGAAATCTCTGCTACTGATTGCTCTTACTCTCCAGTATTATGAAACTCTCCCTTAATATCAAGGACGACACATAGTTGAGCTCATGCAAAGCATCGGCTACCAAGCCAGACTCCCTTTCGGCTCTCCTCCAACATTACGGTAGACCCCGTCATAGAAAAACTCTTCTGAAAAAAGATCCCGCCTTAGTTAATAAATTTTTCTAAAAATAACTCATTGCACAGCTCGTGAGCAGTCAAATATTCTTGCAACAAAAGTATATTCTTTCTTATAAATTAGCATACGCACTTCACTTAAATTTCCACTTAAAAAAAAATATATAACTTGTTGTCCATTATTGCTTCAATTGATCAAAACAGCAAACAAGTACAAAAAAAAAACGAACAGACGACATTGTCGGCGGCGGCAACTATAGATACAAAGATGTGCGATGAATGCATGACCAGGCGCAAGACATCTTCGCGTCGTGTCGTGGTCCTCGTAGACAAATCGGTTATGTTGACGAAATTTTAAATTACGTTGAAGAGGAGGTCTTGTTGTTGTTTTTTTGTTTTTATTTGGTTTTTCTGTCCGTCCATCGATGTACATTAATTGAATTATAATTTCTGCGAAATGTTCTATGAAATGTTCTTTGATTGCTTCATAACCCCACGCGGCGGCGGACGGACTTGTTCAAGGAATTCGACATTTTATTCAATTTGTCAGACAAACGGTCGAAAGTTATTGAATATTGTTAAATAATATGACCATGCACAGAATATCTGATGGGGTGTCGCACATTCGCTGGCAAATGGTAATTGTTTTGCTGGCAAGTGATTTACTTTGTCATTAAGGCGATTTGGTATGAGCCTGGAGTAGGTATACTTATGATTGATTTGAAAAGAATAACGTTTGTAATTGCAAACAGAATCGAGGAGATATTTTGTTTTTGTTTATAATGGATAATCTTCAGGTATGTCACGACTTATTAAAATGTGTATAGATGGTGTCACCAAATTCCGTTCTCATTAAAAGTGCAACAACCTTCCGTAAGTCAGAGTGTCGTTCTGCCATCTCTGCTATGGCGCATGCCATGTCTCAATTACTTGCTTTTAATCTGGCATTCATGCGGTGTTGCGATGCGATGTTCTCCGCTTTCTATGTGATCTCAACTGGACAAAACATTTTGGGCGCTGGCTTACTTTCAATTTACATGAACGAGTCCAATTGCAGTCCATGAGCTTGCCAATTCCTCGCCTCCAGCACTATAAGATCCAAGAAACAGATCACGCAGACCAGTAGAGAAGGAAGCAGGACAAAAGGAGAAAAGTTGGACTGGACAGAACTGAGCCATGTGACTAGAAGCTGTACACGATTGAACATCGTGATCAATAAGTAAATAAGTAAATAAGTAGCAGCCCAGTACAACCTTACCATCTACTTGGTACTAGGTCATACACCTAGGGACATACCTGAGACTGATGTGGAACTGGTTTAGACAATACACCATTGGAAGTAGATACCATCAGTCACTGCCCCTTGCTTGCCAGAAACTAAACGACTGCCCTGGGCGAATACCCTTCTGTGATCTCACCAATGACAGAAACTTTTAAAATAAATTCATGCAGAGAAGAACATGGTTTGAAGCGTGAAAGGGTTATTCCCAGCCATCTTACCAGTTGGCCCAACAATGCACATACTTATCGGCTAAGCCGATCCTCATCGTGAGCCGTTTCTAGCCTACCAACCAACCGTGCAACAACCACCAAAAGCCCAACAAGCAACCAACTAGACTAGAGACTGTCTATGTCAACGTGCATAGAGCCCTAAATATGATCAGTAATTGGTGTACTAGGAATGGGATTCCGGTCAATCCGATTATAACTGAGATTCTTTTAAACGTCACCAAATAGAACGCTTACAGATCTTACGAGCCTTGCCTCATAGACATGCGATCTAACGCCATGGCACACACCTGGACATAGATTTTATGTTGTCTTTCCTTGTGTTCATGATAAGCTTCGTTTAGATTCTTACCCTGGGTTCAAAATCCTTTAAATCCTTCCATAGTTATATCAAGCAACAATAATAGGCTCTCATTTGACATTCGTAAAGAACAACGCAATGCAACGTAACGTGACTCGAAGAAACTGTTGGAATGAGTCAAACTTTTAAGCGCTGTTGACAGTTCACTGAGGTGACAAGCTAGATTTGCGAAGGCAAATTATGACAACGCATAGAACTAATGGAATCGTATTCGGGCATGATCAAAAGGTTGACGACACTGCACAGCAATCTTATGAGTCTCCCGCTGTTGGTCGTCTCAGGTGACATAACCTTCTCTGAGTCTTAATTCTCCAACCTTTTCATGACGGAAATGCTTGCTCAGTTTCCCAAGATGAATAAGAAAGTGTCACTAAAATCAGTAAAAATTGTCACGCAATCATAGTACATACATAGTACAATGGGTGAGTTGTGTGTGAGTGATCCTTTCTACCCCGACATAAGGAACAACCCGCTCATAGCTTGCGAGGTCAATATCGACTACCCATTTCGAGCAAAGTTTTAAGTTCGATTTTCGTTTGACGTAAGAGTCTTTGTTTTAAACTTGTTTGGCATGTCTACTTTGAACTGACGACTGTCAGCTGACTGTCATGCCTAGTTCTCATCTTTTAGTTTTTTTAAGGAGTCGATAGTAAAATGGTGTTCTCTCAGAGGGTTTCCCTTCTTTGTTTCCTACTTCTAAGTTTCCTACGAATGTATGTACTCGCATATTGCCTGAAGAGTTTGACTATGCGGTCTGCCACAATGACAGCAGCTAACGCACAAATTTAAGGTCAACTTCATTCTATTTATGATTGTCTTCGTTCAGGTTCTAATTTGTTTAAAAAAATAAACCCTCTTTAGCTTAAATTCCTCATCAAATTGCCAATTCCTTCAATCAGTTACCACCTAAATCATTACATAATCCTTCTCATCGATCCCGTAGACCCCTTCTTCATCATCGTCCACGAATTAACCTTATTTCGCGGGCAAAAATCAAGCAAAAAAAAAAAAAAAAAAAACATTTCCTGCTTGCCCTACGCAAAATGCCAATGAAATTGAAAGTCCTCCAATCTTCCACTCTCATCTGGTTGCCCCAATTTCAATTCTTCCATACCATATACAAACGCACATTTCCGAGGAATCTCCTCCGTCTGGCCATACGCATGCGCTCCAAACCACCAGACGCACTTTCGTTCGCTGCTGCACCCCGACACTGTGTCTTTTCGAAATTCGCCTCTTCACTCGGATATAGGTTGAGAGGAGCCGTTCCTCAATTATCTCGATTCCGACGCAAATCTATGCCAAGATGATATTAAAGAGGGCGACTGTTGGAGGGACGCTGACAACGATGCTGATTTTTTGAAGACAGCTCTGTCCAACCCTTCTCATTCCTACTCCTCTTTTCGAATTGCCAGATACGCAAACATATTTTTGTTTTTGCTTTTCTTTTCTTTTTATAAATAATTTCGCCAAACGAAAGGGAAAAAAAAAGATACAACTCAAGTCGAAGCTAAGTTGGCAGTAGGCTAATATGCCCAGGCAGGGGGTACTCGTCCACCAAACAGCCAAACCAAATGGAGGACACCACCACAGCACACCACACATATGTGAAAGACTCGAAGGAAGCCGACCGACAACAACGACAACCACGACGACGACGATGATGCAAAAAGAATTTCAAAGTCAAGGTTAAATGTTATGTTGGCTTCCACTGTTGCTTTGTTGTTGTTTTGATATAAATTCAAGATCAAACTGATCCACGTACTATGTCTGTACGTAGTGTACAGCAGCGAAGGCCGGCGGCGGCGGCGGCGGCACTGTTTACAATCAAGCGCACATACATTCGTACTTCGTTATTATCATTCGTCCCGTTTTGCACGCAGGCGCGACGCGACGCGACGAAACGTACAGGGCAAAAATTGTTGTTTGGGTTGATCTGTCTGTCCCGTCTGCAAACTGGCCGATCTGCCCACCACCGTCGTCGTCGAGGGGGAAAGTGCGATCGGCGTTAGATCGTACTGGGGAGAGGTTAGAAGGGAGTGCCGTGTATGTCTGGTACAGGACGGGTAAACGAGTATGTGCCGTGGAATTAAATTCACTGAAACCGAAATGCAGCACCGAAAGGCGTCGCGCATCGTCCTCAGCACAAAGTGTTGATACAAATGCGCGCCGTCGTCCCATAATATTCTTTTTCTCTTTTCTTTTTTTTTTTTTTGTGCAAGGCATACTTTATGTAAGTATCTGTATCTATATAGAAAGGGTAATAAACATTTGACAGATATTAAGTGCTCTCGCATCGCATACTATGTAGTATGCACCACACACTCAGTCGAAAATGTTTATTTCGAAAAAGGAAACTCGTATAATTTCGGTCGATTAATTTTTGCCAACTAAAAACGATCATTGCTTGTGTTTGCATTTGTAACAATGGTAGATAGGTACAATGTTGCAATATTTTAGTATCTTTAGCTATAGATTTTCATTATACCAAACACATCTTCATAAAACAGTAGAAAAACAAATACCATCAAACCTATAGATGAAAAATATCGTTAAAACCTGAGTTTAAATCTAATTTATTTAATATTTTCATTTTCAGATTTAACTGGACTTGCCTTATTTTCTTACAAAAAAAAACATAACAAATAAATAAATAAATATAAATAAGTCGAATAAGTAAATAATTAATAATTCAGCAATAAATATTTGCGGAACCAACAGGTACAAAATAAAAAACTTTTTAAACACAAAAATAAAAACACTTTAGTAGATCATTGTCAAAAAAAATAATAAAAGGTCCGTTCGCGAACTTTCTGCACTAAAATTCGTAGATTATCAAATTTTAAAGAGTGGGGTGAAATTCACTCAGAGAGAGCTAAAATTACGAAAAAGTAAACGAACGGGTTGAACAAGAAAAAGTTGAAAACGCACTGGTTTGACAGCTTTGACAGTTTTCATGAACCAGCCCACAGAAATTTCTTGCACTAAAATCGTAGCATGGGGAAATTTCTTACTCTCTCGTGAGCGCTCTCTTCTGCGAAAAACTACGAAAATTCTTTGTACGCGAACAGCTTTTCGTATAAATTCGTAAATTTTCGTAAAAATTTTCTGCTTTGGGAGGGTACGCGACCGGACCTAAAAATACATTTAGTCCTCATACAATCTAAATAAATAAAAATCTATTTTATATAAAGGGTTTTCCAATAAGGACTTGACAACTTTTTTCTTTAAATAAAACGCAAACCATTTGAGATAATTCAAAAACTTTACTATCGGCTTGAAGTACAATCAAAACATTTATGAATGGAACTCGACTTCGTTCAGATGGCGTTGGACCAAATTTTCAACGACTAGGCCACACATTTTGGCCGAAATGGCCGCTATTTCGCGTTCGATGTTGGCTCTGAGCTCTTCCAATGTCGTCGGCTTGTTGGCATAAACCAATGACTTAACGTAGCCCCACAGAACATAGTCAAGCGGCGTTAAATCGAACGAACGAGGCGGCCATCGACTGGCCCATTTCTCGAGATAACACGCTCACCATACTTACTCTTCAATAAATCGATTGAAACGTGGGCTGTTGATACCACATGTCGTCCAAGTCTATACCTACCAATTTGAGCCAAAAAAATCGGTAATCATGGCGCGATAACGCTGACCATTCACAGTAACGTAACGATCGTTATCGTCGACGAAAAAACGCCGCCGGCATGCAAACCGCACCAGACACTTATTTTTAGTGGATGAAGTGGTGATTCATGAAGCACCCGACCAATAACGCATATTATGCTTATTGACGAACCCTTTGAGCCAAAAATGAGCTAAGTCACTGAAGCCGATTTTGCGATGAAATTCATCATCTTGGCGCATCTTCTCCGGAATCCAATCGGAGAACGTACATCACTTCAAATGGTCCATCGGCTTCTTGAGTTAGCTTCATCTTGTACTAAGATCCTTAGGCAAAATACGCCATAATGTGGTCTGAGCGATGCCCAATTCTTGAGAACGCCGTGGAATTGACTGATTTGGATCGTTTTCTACGGCAGCGATATTTTCGACGTTGTCTCACTGACACGGCAAGATCACATAACGAATATGTAGACTCAAATTTTTGCACTAAACTTGTTATTGGCGTTTGTCTACTAGAGCGAGTTATTGGACCGAAAATTGGAGTTAACGCTCTTAGAGTTACGATCACCAACTCCGAACTTTGAAAATGTTGAGTTTACTGAATAAATTGACAGTGACAGTTTGATGATTAGTGAAAGAGTGCGTTCACAAATTAAATTCAAAGTTGTCAAGTCCCTATTGGAAAAAATTCTATAAAATTAGAGATCTTAACTTGGAACCCTCTATAAATAATAATATATATATTTTTTTGAGATTTTAGAATCAGTTTTACTAGGAAAAAGTGCATTCAGACCGAGCGAAATATTTCAGAAACATTTTTTTTTAAAAAACACGTTTCTTAAATGTTTCTCAAATTTGTTTTCAGTGTGGACGCTTTCTAAAACGTTTCTGAAATGTTTCATTCATTAAATTTTGCGTTTCTGTACTCAGGACAATAAGAGGAATCGGATTGTGATTGTGATTTTGATCTATCTATCCGAGTATAGAGAAATAGGTATAGAGGATCGAAGGGTGCTTTTAGGCTACTTCTTAAACAAATATTGAATTTGGACAAAAGTATAAAAGGCAAATACTAGGATTGCTTCTACATTCATATGTATGTATATCATTTCCCATGAAACCAATATAACCTGGCACCCAAAAGATAGTTAATGAATTAAATCTTGCGACGCAGTTCAAAGAGCTTTTGCATTTACCAACTAATTTGGAAGTGGCTAAAGGCTAAAGGGCGCAAAGTCTTATGCGCAGCTCGACTGTCTTTACAGACACAGATACCACGATCCTTCCACAAATGCCCTACGATGAGGCCCGACGATAAGGCTCATTGCAAAGATCTTCGCCTAAAAGACAGAGCCATGCTCACCCAATAAGTATTGCAGTCTAATGTTGTTGCCAAACCCTAGTACAGCCATCATCGACCATGTGCTATACCATCTGTGCGTTAGAATAGACAGAAAACACGGTGGCGCCATCTACATACGACTGCGCGTAAATATGTGAGCTATTGAAAGTTGTCATCAGAGAGTCTACCATAACAGAGGAGACAGAGAATCTCCCTGTGGACAGCACCTATTTACCCGAGACAACTCATATTATTGGCCACACTCCGAAGCATTGCAGAAAGGTTCCTTAATGTTTTTGAAATATTTCGCTCGATCTGAACGCACCTTGACACAAAAGAGCTCATGCATATTACACTAGTTTCTCACTTTGCTATACACTTCTTAAACAGTTCCTCTCCGATCACAGATTTAAAAAAAAAAATCGGTCCACTAAATGATCTCCGCCTTGCGGAAGCATGAGAGGACGGTTTGGTCTAAAAACAGGAAGTGTGAAATTGATTGCGGAACTGGTATGCAGGGCTATGGGTTAATTAGAAGATGGAAGTAGGAACAGATAGGTTAGGATTTCAATATTTATTCTTCGTCAATTATGTCCGCTTCTTGCATTCGGTTATAATACACATTCGTGTTAGATTACACTTGATGCTTGCAGAGTGAAGAGATCCTTACTTTCAAGGAAGATTCTCCACCAGAGCCTTGAAGAAGGAGCGTGGAGTTCCCCAGTAGTGTAAGTCCGCAACTCCGGAAAGAATAGATTGTGGTTGGAGTCAAGACGGTCATTGAGGGTCTACTTAACCGTCTACAAGACACTCGGTTCATTTCAGGGATCGATTTGAAGGATGCCTTCTGGCAGACTCCACTGGAGGGTAAATCAAGAGAGAATACAGCCTTCACATACCCTGGGCAGCCGTTGTACTAGTTCACAATTATGCGTCGGCCAATGAACAAAGTCATATCTTCTCGATTGAAGGAGCATATCATTGTCTCTTTCTTGGTTTGCTCCCAAGGTTTTAAATCGCATGCCAAGTTGGAAAAAAATGCCTCCGTGATCAAACCAGCTCATAACAGCCTTCAGCCTTTTCTTTCTCGGGAATGGTCATCAGAACTTAGGTTTAGCACAGTACCTTGCTTAGGTTATTTCAAGTCCTCGCTTGTATAATGCCACATGCGCTTTCCTCAAAGTTGCGTCGGTCAATTATAACTTGGCATCTGCAAACGCATGACAGATAATGACAGATAATGATCAAATCGTCATCTACCTGCCATGACACACATATGTCAATGGAAAACGTTTTGCGTAGGAAAATAGGATAAGAAGCCCAATTGTGATGGAGGCAGATGAACTGTTCGAATTGAATTGAGCTGCAGCTCCCTAAACTCCGTTCGCACGTTCTACTAAATATGTGATCCAAAGGACAATGACAAGGCCATCTATTCGTCGGCAAATAACTTCATTAAAAGCCGACATGACCTCAGAAGCCAAACACTTTCCCCCGTCTTGTCATCTTGTCACATGTTTGCACTTTGCCTAGAGCAAAACCGATTTACCTTAAGAAAATTACCCGTATCCTTGGTAAATTAACCACCGAATTGCCTACGTTTCAACACCTCCACGTACGAGAGTGCTGTACATACCTTTTCTAATTACAACAAAATACCCACCTAATTTTCATCGCACACACAACAACAACAACGGCAATAATAATAATAAGAAGAAGAACAATATACGCCAAAATCCTTTTAAAATTCATCATAGGAACATCCTGTGTTATAAGTTTATAAATTAATTAGCTTCAACACTCCCAAGGCGTCCCGAGACAACGAAATCTACTCCACTGACAGAGGAATAAAGTCACACACAGAGCCTACAGCCTACAGGCCTTGTGGTGGTAATAAAATTTTTGCCGACAAGCACCTCCTCAGCACAGTAAGCTGGTTTCCTTCGTCATTTTATGCACAACACAAAAAAAAAAGAAAAAAAGGATTATACGACACACAGGCACATCCATACAATGTCATTATCGATTCATATGAAAGTATAACCACCCCCTCACAATAGGTGGCTGGATGTGTGTGTGTATGTGTGTGTGTAGTATTTGTTGGCAAAATACTAACGCGAGAGAGAGCACAACACACACCGCACTATTAGCACGTGGCGTGGTGTGCACAAAAGGACGAGAAAGCAAATAAGAGTATGAATAAATGATGTGGCAACTCACCGGCAAGGTGCCGCGCAGTAATACTCAGTTGATTTTAATTTTTATGAATCGGTTATCGTTTAAATCCTGAATCCTGAATCCTTTTGTCGTAAAAGACGCTCTCAAGTGCATCAATGTGAAAGGATGTGCGTTTTTTGCCCTCCAGACAGACAGAGAGAATTAGTAGCAGGTGCGTTTGTTTCTATCTACAGCCAAAGTCATTTTGATGGAAATTCTAAGCGAAGGATAAAACCACTCACCGTGTCCATTTGAAATAACTTTCGGGCTAAGAAATCGCCCCCAAAGTAGTGCAGACAGACAGACATTCAATTGGTTTATGTGCTTCCTTTAGGGCACATGCCAAACGGTTTTAGGTTTTAGCTCGTGTCTTCCTTCTTCTTTTTTTTTGGCAGGTTTTTTCGGTTTAGTATCCTTTTTTGCTTGTTGATTTATTTTTTTTGTTTGTGGTCATGATCATTAACTTGTTTATGCTGCGCAGTTGTGGTTGTGAAGTTTAAGAGACCAAGAATCGAAGAGGAGAGGTAGTACATGTCGGCCCGGAGTTGTGGTTCTTTTTTTTTTTTTTGGGAATGAATTCCTCAATTATGACGAGAGACGGATATGAAGGATTATTTTTAGAAGTGATTGCAATAAGTTTTCAAGTCGTTTAGTTTTGACAGATTTCAGATAGTAAGTTACTTAGTTGAGAATGAGTCAAGGCATATTTTTGACCACTATATTCCGGGCACAAGTATTACAATCAATCAGAAACTGCAAAGCGTCAAGGAGATCATGAGCCCGATTGTTTTGACAGCAATCAACAAGTGAAATTGGTAAAAGATTGCTGCAGGACTTCTAGTTTCTTACGAATGTCAGAAGTTCAAAAATATTTCAATCAACATGTAACCTGGTCCTTTGAAGAGTGTTACTTTGTGGCTGATAGATCGACTTAGGTGGGATAGAACCACTCAGTCAGTCCTCGTCATGTCCTCATCATCTAAATCCCTGTATCGTTGCTCTTCTTACATTATCTTTTTGAACAATCCATTTCAATGCATCAATCTATTGTCTCTTCCTTTTACTATCTACTCGTAAGTATACAGGTCCTTAAACCATACGAAGAAATACACAATAGTGTTCTCGTCACAATAGGGTTTGCCTCATGCGAATTTATGCGTGCCTAAAAGTGGGATGACGCCTTGGTGCCTTAAATGCCTTAGTCTTCGTCGCCCCTTAACAGTCTCCAGAGTGGTCTCCTATATCTTTAGAACCGGCTGAGATTCTACTACTAGGCGTTTATCTTCATCCCTGCAGGTTTCTAGTTTGGCTATTGTTACTTGGCATGTTCCCTCTGTATCCTTTTAGTGGAGTGCTTTTCGCGATTCTTCTTTTTCCTTTTGAGAGTCGATATGCATGCCTTATCCTCTGCTCGTAAACCTGGATGTGACACCGCTTGCTCGCCGGCACTCTTCAACAAAATAGGAGTCTCATCTTGGTGGACTCCATGTGTGGCATCTCTAATGACTTCTCTGAGGGATACTCTATCATAAAAGGCTCTGGCGGTTTCTTGCAATTGTATTCGCTATATGTACTCAATGATGTGTACCATTCATCGATCTATTTAGTTGACGGATAATGAAACCGTCATGGTTCTTTGTGGGCAATTGGACGAGGGAACCGCATGCTTCTATTGTTGGATGTCTCGTCGTGTAGGCTATGCTTTCCGATGGTCTTTTCTCAACTTTGGATTAAAGTTCCTCAAAACAATCTTAACGTTAAGGCTACGTCATTCCTAATTCCAGTACAAATAGTCCACTTCGTGAGTATAAGCGCTACCATCGGCTGATTGAGGAGTCCTCCGCCACCTTTACTTTACCAGGATTCTGAATTACACTGGAAATTCCTCACCGACCTGGGATCCGATTATGTCGAAGCACCTCTTGCCAAGTGTTCACTACTTCCAACCTAACATGAACTGTATATGCCTCCGGTGACTCCATTTAGGAAATTCGCCTGCTGCATGCCTCCTGGAACAAGAAGAAGAGCTCTAGTAAAAAGGCACTCTTTCCTTTATCTTCTTGCCTCAAAAACTTTCTTCAGAGATTAGTTACCACATTGCGTTGAAGTGGAGACTAGGAGTTTCTATAGAGAAGGTCCTGTAACCAACCCGACCGAGTATAACAATCCAGGCTATTGTATAGGTGTCTAAATGACCCCAGCTAAGCTCTATCTTCTTCCCTAAAGAGCTTATTCCAAAGGAAGAGCTCGCTTAGACCCTCTTCTTACGAGCTCAACAGCCCTTTCGTTCCCTGGGATATTCATATGCCATGACACCAAGTGAATGATCCCTTCGTTGGTTGTGGAAATCTTGCTTCAAAAAGATTTGAAAGTCTTCACACTCTTCGATCTAGTTACAGAAAAGTCCGATGCCTTAACATCTGCTTCACTATCTGTGTATACAGACAATGTACTTTCTCAATGGCGTTTCTCTGCCGTATAATTTGTGTAGGCTATACGATAACCGTGATTTTAGCTCGAATGACACTGAAGTCTTTTATTTTAAAGATATGATTCCGCCCAAGAGTTTCACAATAAACTCTGGCTTCCGTGATTCGTGTCGCTAGTTCTATTTCATAGTCTATTGACAGGGTCTCACCTGCTTTACTGTCAAAACAAAACAAAAAGTTACGATGACGAGTCCTTACATGAGTGACATATCCGGCTGCCTAAGACTTATAGATCAGGCTTGCAAGAGGTGTCAAGAATGAGTTTCACACTAACTTAACGAAATATAACCTCGACTTTGTCAGCATTTTTATTTCACAATTCGCAAAAGAAGAGAACAGTTTTTACTTGACAGCTGTCAAAAAACGATAGACTTCATTTTGAAGAAGCCAGAAACTAGGAATGTTTCTATTGGAGAATGCTTGCTGCTAATCCTCATACCCATTACCCATAACATCCCTTAAATGCAAACTTTGCAACAAGATGCACCTCTTACATGTCAAACACGATTCCCTGAAAAATATCTCCTCTATCTATTCCCATTCTACATAGTACATGCATTTGTTCCGTTGATGTCTTTACATTTTACTTTATTTTTGTTTTCATTTGATGCCACACCCAAACATACACAACACCGAAACACCCAAGAGACAAATGTCCAAATTCAAATGGAGAACAACAAAAGGAAACCGAAATTCCGTCCAATTTCTTCTTCTTTGCGCGCTTGATCATTGCAATAAATTTTAAAAGCGCTCACTGCAATTAGAAAAACATCGAAACGAAGAGAAAGGTAAATCCAAAAATACTCTAGCGGAGACCAAGTGCAGGCGCGGCAGCGGAGGCAGGAAGAGTGACATGAGCCCAAGAGGACATTAAATTCTAAAACAATCGTAATTTTTGTGTAGGAAGTGTGGTTGTTGTATAGCTATCTTTGAAGCAGACAATCCGATGGGAGTGGGAGTTTTTAATGGTGTTGAATAGTTTTTTTGTTCCTGGGTCTTCTTCAAATCGGAAATGAGCTTGGGCGACAAAATTTAAGAATAGAACTTTTGGGTGGAGTTGTTTTTTCCTAAAAAAAAGGTGGGGGTAACTATACTTTCTTTGGTGTACTGCAACCTAAAAGGAAGGCGAATTTTCTGTCACTATCGATAAAAAAGTACTCCATAAGCGCTGGTGTTCCTCAAGGCTCCGACCTCGGTCCGAGTTTATCGGACATAATGCATGATGGCGGCTAAGAACAGATGATGTTTGCAACACAGTTGAGACCTACTACTCCACCAGAAAGAATATGCTTAGAGACCTCTTCTCCGATAATTTAGGTGATAGTTCACCTTAAAAATTTCTCCCCAAAACAGTTTATATAAGGAATCTGGGAATGAAAAGTGGGTCCATGGTTGACATCTCCTCATCTGATTTTTGGTACTCGTCAAAATATTTCGGTCAGTGACCCACAAGATTCCAGAAAGTGCTTCGGAGGCTTGCCTGTCTCATTTCAATATCTACAAAGGTCTTCATATGTCATACCTAGTTCCCGTAAATTCTCGCTAGAGTCCCCCCATTGGGAAACCAGTAAGGGCTCGAAAATTAGTATTGCTAAGGCAGGTTTTGAAACCTCTCCAGTTGTAACATCCCTGTAGTTTCTTATCTTGCGTCAGACCTGTGACATGCCATGACTGCCCTTCTAAACTGATGGCACAGCTTAGTCTTATGGTCCACTCCCTTCTTCCTTCCATTCTTAGGTGCAAGGCCCTATGAGAGGTAGCGCAAGTACTAGCAAGAGCTCCCAACGAGTAGACATTTTATCAGGTTCTCCCAGTTGCTCAGGTGGCAGCATTGATCGAATCAGCAGCAATTGGATTGGGGAACTGTAAATGTCCAAACTGTCACTTCCCAACAAATATGTATTAAAGTTTTTTTTTGACGTTTATAGTTTCTTATTCTTAAAGCCAGTACACTTGAACCAGCACAGATGGCGCAAGTTTATATGGCAGATATCTATGATGACAGATACTTTGTTTCTGTTACTTCGCGCATTAAAATGACATAGGTATACCGCTGACGTCTGACGTCTGGCATGAAAGTAACATTTCACTATACGTCAATTCTGTTTAGGACGAGTTCGGTGAAAAGCTTTGACAGCTAGTCCCAGAGAAGAGACTAAGCTGCAGTGAAATTGTAGTAGATTTTTCCCAAAAATAGAAAACAATTCAATATTCCCTCTCGAGTGCCAAATTAATACAGTTTCTTTAATTTACTGCAATTTGAACAAATTCTTCGACAGTCACAGAGTTTTTGTCACTGAATATTGAAAAGATAGACGAATACAACACAAAGTTGCAAATGTAATAGAAGAGATGTCAGATGTAGATCGGATAGCAATCATTGTGTTCACCGGAATGTGCACCAGAATGACAGATAAAGAATCTTTTGTCCGATGGAATAGAAAATAGACTAGATTTTAGCGGATTCTAGCGAACGTAGTAAATCAAGTAAACAAGTGAAAAGAAATCAGTTCAAAGGACCGTATGCAGAGCTGCATTTCTAAGTGCCTCGTCAAATTTTTCGACTTTCGGATAAGTATTTTTCAATTCTAGCAAACAGTTTCATCTTCTACTTCCGAACTCAAACCGCGTTCAGGGAAGCAGAAGGTCAGAGTCAAATGCTGATAAGGAAAGCCGCATAAATCGGAAAACGTCACCCGATGCGAAGTTCTGATCTAGCGGCGCGGTAAGATTTGGTCATTTGGAACCTCTCTTACCAAAAACCTGCCCTTGGAATCAAATTAACTCCATTTAATACAAATCAACCACATGCATCCACAAGCAGACACACAACCTCCAACCGTCTGTCAAGCTATGAATTACGACCATCGCTGCAAGTCACTCTGCTGCGGTAGTTCGCAGTCCAATTATTTTCAAATAGTCAAATTTGTGTTCCTTTTGATAGGGTTTCCTTATAATTCCCTAAAAAAAAAAAAAAAAAAAAACAGGAAACATTTGGGCCCTCAAATTAAATGAACAACAACACAAGCCCATCAGCTAGACCTTCAGGGTGGTTCCCAAAACAAAATCAACGAAAATAAATACCAAAAACTGCTGCCATATTTTTGCAATTTATTGTGCGACTCTCTGCGATTCTATTTCGCATAGGAGTAGGTCTTCTGATCAACCAGATGGCCCTCCTCATCTACATGAGGAGTATCTGGAGTGTATAACAACTTCCGACCAAAAAAACACATGTAAATTATGTTCGTTTGAATAAATTTAGGTTACGAGGTAAATTGGCCAACATACTTATGTACGTATATAGGATTCCCTTTCAATTTTGAAAATATCAAACAAATTCTGCGAAATTTTCACATGACAAATGAGTCCGACTACATCTACTCTGACTATCTGGCGTTTGTGTGCGTTCCTTTCTGGTGATTAAATTTGAATGAAATTGCTATTAAGGACATGCAGATGCTTAATTGGACATATTTTATTGCACAGATCCTTTTTGCATGCAATCAAAATTCAAAATCAAAAATCAAAATCAAATTCAAATGATATCCCATTTGTAGATATAATAATTTGAAATGAAAATACAGAGAGTCAGCATGCAGGTAATAAACCGAACAATGACCCCATAGATACACAGATACTTAAATTTGTCACAATACATACTTTGGTTGGAGCAAAGCAAATGCAGAACAGCGCGGTCGGGGATGCGATACTTTCAATTCAAATGGATGGATTGAAAGATAAAAATAGCTTTGATAGAATTTATGAAGGAAGCGCTATGCGCGCTTGGAAATCCAAATTAGAAAAATGAACGCGAGCATGTTGCACTGGTGACATTATCTGGAAATAGTTTTCGATTACTGAAATTAGAATTGCCTTTGTGATTTAGATGGGTTCCTGTGTAGGATGGTGCAGTATATCACCGCGATGGGGTATTGACATTCAAATGCTTTTGAAAGGTGGTGGTATTGCATATTTGAATTGACAGGCGAGGTACAGTCCTTCGATAGCAGTGCTCTCAAGGCGAAGGGGCTCTTTATGTAGTCATACTTTTCGATGACCGCAATAATATCAGCTTTCGCTTTATGCCGACTCCAAAGGACATGGGGTTTTCGAGTTCAGCAATAAGGTCTGGGATGATGATCTACGCGCAATAACCACTGAATCACGTAAAACTAGTACCTGAAACTTGATTCGTCCTCCTTTTTAGCTTAGTCCAAGAAACAGCTACAAATAGCATACACAGTGCCCACTCTATTATTGAAAATCTCCATCGAACATCTAATCTATTTAATTACAAAAAAGAGTAGTACATTGAGCCTCAAGGGATATAATTAGCCTAGCAGTGGTCTGTGTAGTTTGTTCCATTCCGTACTGAGGCCAAAGAACTCCCTAATTAGTCAAAAAAAAAAAAAAACTAAATAATTACAGTTGTGCAAATTATCTTGAATAGAACTATTCAGAGGTAATTAGTCTTAAATGGACTAAAAGCAGCTTCATTAACTGTGTGTCTGTTAGTTTTGACGCCGGCCGATGAGTAGCATGATTAAAAGGTGAGAAAGAGACCTTGGAAATTAACAGAAAATATTTATCCTACTGGTATTAACTGAAGTGAACAAAAGATATGGCACAGAAGTCGACTGGATGTTTAAAATAATATTTAAGCTATTAGCTGCCAGGCAATGTGCACTAAGGGGGAATTAGGAATCCAAATCGGTTGCTTTAATTTGGCTTTATAGATTTTGACATAAGGCACAATATTGCATTAGAATCAAACAATTTCTCAGCTCATTCAAGCTACAGAGAATCAATGGGCACGTTCCCAACCCTAGGCCTACTTTTTGAGGTAATGCCTAACATATATAACGGCAAACAAATTTTTGACAGTTCGCACTTTGACTTAAAAGGTAGAGAGAATTTTCTTACCTTCAAATCCAGTCCACTATCTCAAAAAGAAATTAATTACTTTGTAGGCAAAACTGAATCTCTTGAGCAATCAGAATCGTTTGACTACCTGCGGAATGACTATTTTCTTCTTTAAGTGTACACTCTTATCGAATAACTCTAACTTTTCGAATACTTGGATCAGATTAACTTGTCATTGAAATACTTAAAATTTCTGCTCTTGTTATCGACCATTCAGTATAGAAGTTTGAAATGACAGCACACGTTGGCCTATTGTGCTCCATTTTATTCAAACACATTTGTGCTGTCAGGTCGTCGAGCGAAAAAAAGGATATGAGCACTCGAATCCTACTCACTCACTCGTTATCGATTTCGATAATTCAGTCCGATATCTTGACTCGTTCCCAAATCAATCTCCTCTGTCATTTGTAGTTCTTGGTTACTGAGCGCTGCGAACGATAAGTGCGTTTACACGGTGTGCACGTTACGTTTCGATGGTTTGAATTTTGCTAGCGCTGTTCGCTACCAAAGTCATTCGATGGATTTTGGCCGAGTTTGGAGGTTTAAACTTGGGTTGATGCTACCAAGACATAACCTATTTAAAAAGTTCTGCTGGGAAGTTATCATTGCCAGAGGGTTCAACATTGACTTGACGTGGGTCTGGGTCTTCTTTTTACTCGATCGTTTTCCCCGTTTATTGCCCTTTAGCCAACAGTTCGAAAAGTCTGCGTTCTTATTTTGAAGCCAGATACTTGGCGATAAAAATGGACTCTTCGATATACTTCAACTGACAAACAGCTTCTTGCACAGCTTTCCTGTCATTCCTTCTTCGGAGAACTCTCTTATGTTCACCTTTTGGCATTTTTTTGCTTTGGACGCACTCATCGTCATTCTAAAGACCCATTCACAGCTCGGTAACCTGCAAATACGAACGAATATTCACAAATTTGACAGCCAATTTTTCTATCTAGTCGAATTTCAGTTGTCATTCACCAAAATTGAAGCAAAATTTAGATGTGGACAGTTGACTGTTCAAGTATTTGCGTATTTGTAGAAAAATTACCGAGAATGTAAGTAAAAATTCAACTTTTTTGTACTCTTCGATAGATAAATTGAGCTCTTGTCTTCTGGAATAGTAAAATTGTCAATTGTAAAACTGTCAAATGTGCTAAAAATGTTTGTGCCCAGTTGTACCATAATTAAGGGCTCTTTTTGTATGTTGCGTCAATAGTAGTAACATCACGGTTGTCCAGTGTTCTGTGTAGACTCTAGCTCCTTTTGGCATGCTTAGCCATCTAACTATAAGTTTCTTCTGCTGGGCGAGAGATGACTCGTACATCGTAGAGTGTAGAGTACATGCCTAAAGGTACAATCACAATAATACTTTGCATTGTCATGAGTAGATGGCGCTTATTTTTTCTTTCTTTTTACACTTCGATTCAAATAATTAGAAGCAAGTGAGTACATCTACAAAAGAGTTCCCATTTAATTTCAAGAAAAAAAGTATTTCCGTCGAAATTATTCCTCCAATTAGGAACCATCTCCAATTCAGGGAATCGAAATCAATCAGAACCAAATGTTACAGGACAAATTTGTTCGAGGAATCTCACAACAAACTCTCCAATAAATCCAAATCGCCCCCAGCTATGTCTACTTCACTCTCTCTCTCTCTCGGTCTTTGTCTCGAAAAATAATTACGATGTCGGAAACTTCATTCATGCCATCGAACAAAATTCCGTTACTTCAGCCTTGATCGCCCGAATCCAACAAATGCCGCCGCCGCCGCAGCAGCAGCAACAAGCAACAATTTATCTTCAAATCTACATATACAATGTTATGGTCTTGCAATTATGTATCAGGCTCCACCGAGAGAGCAAAATATCGTGCACTGTGCCACAGATGCCACAGCATGGCGACCCTCAAATTCTATCATGGATTTTGTATGCACATTGCTTAGAGGTAGTTTCCATTGAAAGAAAACGAAAAACAAAAAAACCCGAGACCCTTTTGTGGTCTAAAACTTTATTAATCGCTCATCGACGGGTTCCAATGAACGATCAGTGTATGCTCATGCTTCGAATAAATAGCCGGCACATAATTATAGGTCTAACGTATCCTTTGGCTCTGTTGGAGCTTCTTCATGTTCGAGGCACCACGACCAGAAGCTGGGTGATTATGTGCTGCGACGAGGTACCAATCGAACGGAGACGATGAGATTGCTATACCTACCAGGAAGATTGGCCAACAGCAATAAAACCAAAAAGGAATTACACAAGGTTAGGCGCATAACTGAAATGTATCTGTAAACAACAATATGAACGGGAACTAATTGCCATTTTGAATTTTAAGTCGTAGATTGGGATTTCTAATCGCGTGAATTGGGTGGATCTGGGAAACTAATTCTGGGATTTACACGCGCAGTAATCCAATGCACAACTGATAATCTACGGCACAGAAAATAAAGGAATCTGGCTTTGACTAAGTCACGGCGCACTAAAGACTTCCATGTGAAGTCGTCGACATTTCAGGGAGCAGGGCCTTAGATGTCACCGATTTTCCTAATTCCCTTACAAATGAGGGAAGAAGGGATATAAGATAATTAAAGGGCCATATCATTCGGCTCACCCACGTTGCCATCTACATGTACGAGTAGTAGTAGTATTTAGGAGTAATCCAAGAGATGGAGACGATTTTTGATTAATACTGTTGAGTCAGCATCAAGGCCGCTTTCAGTTTTCTGGCGGCATTGGATTTCAGCATAGGATCTAACACCCAAAGCAGAGTTGAGTCCTGAAAATAAAGTAGATTGTAGCTTAAGGTGGGAACTGTACTCCTTTTCACTGGGGCCCTTTATAGACCTATTGTGACTTTTTCATTTATAGAGCTCATTCAGGATATCAGTGTCGGTGATGAAATCAAGTGTGCCTCTGAGTGACCTGGGTGATAAACTTTAAAGATTGGCTTGATCGGATGTTCTGTCCCGAGGAGATTTTAAGATTTCTATAGAAATCCTAGCCGCTCTTGTCTTAGTCTATGACTAGGTAGCTTTAGAGGTATCCAGTTTTGTTGCCTGACAGAACCACGAACTTCTGCTTCTCCATGACGATTGCCACAGTGTTGCTAACTTTTTCACAAGAATCTTCCGTGCTCAGCATCCGTATCCACTCGACTCGTCGCTGTTAATGTCACTTTCCTACTGGGACGATATTTCTTTTTAACTCTTTCAGCAAAAAGAATACAGGTTGTACAAAAGGCGGTTCATACTCTCAACCAGTCTATCCTGTAACTTACTTACTTAAGTCCTGTATTCCCTTGTGGGTCGAAGGGCCTCTACAACGTCTACGCGCCATCGAGTGCGATTTATGGAAATGTGGCTCAGATCTCCCCAACTCTTTCCCAGTTGCCGTGCTTCCTTCTCCACTGTTCTGCTAAGATCGCCGCGTATCCTGCCATCCTGGGCTTCTTTCTGTACGCTTTCGTGGCGCTATGATGCCACAACTCGTCCTATTTTTATTTTGGTTACCAGAGCAGCCATTGCCTTTGCTGCCTACTCCGGTGTGTTCTGCATATATTGCTTATAAGTTAGTCTTGCATTACGTTGGTTCAGAAACTGTAACCGACATGATGGCCCACAGTTACTGCTACAGTATCCATGACTCAGATTATGCTGATACTAAGTCAGTCTAAAACCACGTTGATTTCTTCATTGCAGCCATGCTCCTCCAGCACATTGGTTACTACAACCTACAACGACTGCTATGTCGGGAATGAAGTTCGTAATACATTTGCTTCCATAGGAATGCACCTAGTACAGAGCCTTGGGGAACCACATATGAGCTTACACTGCCTCGGTTCATGGTCCGTGTAGTATCCCTTTTTCTAGAACAATTCGTCTTAATCTCCAGCACTACCTGCCAAGAGAGTATCATTGTGGTAATTATTCGCAAAATATTTCTCCACCAGGTTGAAGGTGTTCTTAATTGGGCAACACTGTTTTCTCTCGCTCTTTCGTCTTTCTTCGATGACTTATGTTGCCGTAATTCGACGATCACTAGGAAACCATAAAAGCGATCTTCTAGACCACAAGCCTGATCGATTGAACTCATCAAACTCATCGTAGTAGTACTTTCCCCACAGTTTCCAACATTTAAAGAAGGCTACACGATGGAAGATCCTGTAATGCGTCATTAAAACTTTTGTGATTTCTCCGTTTAGTGTAATATAAGAGACTCCACCGGCTTGTTGCATACGGCATATAAGAGGCTTAATTTTCGAACTACACGGCATGAAATCTCCTGTGACACGACATCAAAAAGACGGCCCTAAAGAAATCAATCTTTAAACCTATTTCACCCAAACGTTTCTGTAACGAAATATGTTCGTTCTTACGGTCATCACGCATTACTTCGCACTCGCGGTAGACATGACTCATAAATATCCTTCCTTCACAACTGATTTTATTTGAAATTTCACTTCGTTTTCTCTACCGGAAATTCCGCAGAATTGATTTTCTCCACTTTTTCATTTATCACAGACATTCACCATACAGTAATATTGGTAGCTTTTCTATGCGCCATCTACCAGCACATAGCCATGTAAGAAATGTTAATAATTGTACACAAACCATTTGAAAAGTCTCCACAAAACTTATTGTGAACTATTTGTGCTGCGGTTTCCTTCAGTATGGCGTATGGGTAACCATTTATTTTTTTTGAAAATAGTTCAGTACTGTTTACTGTTTTAATTTATACAACAAATTAATGATCAATTTTACAGCAAACTAGAAAGAACTTACTCACTCGAGGACCTGTGTGATTTGCTTACTTTGTGACGCCGATATTAGAAAAATCTGAGTACCTGTGTACATAGATTATTACTTGAATAAAAAGAATCCCAGATAAAATTAGGATTCTTTTAAAAATTTGATGGGGATATTTTGCAGTGAGATAAGTGCCTCAGCTCTCCTGAAGTCTTTGGCTGTTGCGTGCTTCTATCTCTACTGTTCTGTTGAGATTTAGCGTGTTTATCTTCTCGGAAAGGGCAAATCCACTGCCACAGTATTTCTCTCGGCTTTTGTTCGATGTACGCTTTGGCTAGAAAGTCCTCAAAACATACGCTTACTAATGAACGTTTGTAGCTTTCTTGTTATAATAGCTATCACTCTCCAAATATCACCTCCATCAGCACGAACTCAGCGCACGAACTCAACGTTGTAACTGTCGTAGCTGCAGAGAATGTAGTAGGCCCAATATTTTACCACAGGATTAAATATCTTCAATCCAGCCTCCCAACTAACAGAAGCTTACTATGAAGCGTAAAGGCATCTGATGTCTAATCAGTGAGTTCGCCCAGGTTATCGAAAAAGTACTGTCCTAGACGTAAGTACTCGCAGTTTGAAGTTGAGAGTTGCTTGACAGTTGTAAAGAAGGTAAAGATCAGTATCTGCTGAGTTCGTTAGAGTCCGTGCAATTCCTCAGTTTCCCGTCTGAGGAGCAAAGTAGCCTTAAGCAAATCGCTAATTATTAGTTAAAACAATATTGGCAATAGTATGCAGTCTTTTCGGGTTGCACCATGATCTTTGAATTCCTTAGACCTTATTACTTTTACCTTTACAGCGCCAGACACGCCAAAACAATTCCCGATTGACACTATCAATTAGCTTTTCGAAATCGATGAACAGCAGGTTGGATAACGACCGATATTACTCGATGATGATCCTGTTGGTCGACATAAAACGATTCAAAGCACATATCTGCTAGTTCACTACTAACTTATTGTTCCTTTGATGTGGTGTTTGATTCATTCCGGGCTAATTCTAGCCTTAAAGCCAGCAGGCATCATGCAGATATTCCTTTAGTTTTCAGACGGCATTCTTTAGCCTTTTTTAGCGATCAATTCTTTCTTTCACTCATCAGGAAAGCCCTCGTCTTCCCAGTCCGTCCCAACAATTGGGAACAGTGGCACTACCAATGCAGTAAACGAATTTTAGTTAAAGGTTATTGCTATATTATGAAAGAAGTTTGGACCCTCTAAGACCACACTAAGGTTAATACTGGCCATTGTGATAGCCACTGGAGGAAATGGTAACACGTTGCTGCCCACTAAACCCTGTTCAGTTCTATAACTTACTTCCTGGCTTATTATATACAAACTATCGCATTGATTTGATGTTAAACATTATTTTGTCAGTTGATGTGCCGAAAGTTCCTCGAAGTGGTGTAAGAATATGACGGGGACCCATGTGGCGACAGGGAGGTGTTTCAGTCCTTTTTCCCCTGCTTGAAGCTAAGTGCACAGACACCACAGGGGTGTCAGCTAGTTTTTAAGAATATCTAACCAATTCCTGCCACACTCCTGCGGTTCCAATGATGAATTGACTTTAAAACACCCATCGATTCAAAGAAGATGAGAAAAATAAACTAAAGTTCTTAGTACATTCGCCAATTTTCCTTTTTATATTTTCAACCACGAACAATAATCTTACAATACAACTTTACATTGAGCAGATAGTGTTCACTTGATGCAAATGCACAAATGTACACATTTCTCCATCTGTAATTACATGTTTAAACAAATTCCCATCGAATCTGTCAACGTGAAGCATTTGTCTATTTTTAGTACAACAATGTGTTCATGTGTTTTTTTTTTATTTATTTATTTAGTTCGGTCTTTGAGAATATACTCTCTAAAATTGTTGCCAGATGAAGAGTATGGAAAATAAAATTTATTTTAAGTTGAAATGGACTGCATTTGGCTTTAGTGTAAAACTTATAATCTGTGAACTATAAACCAATGCAAAAATGTCAGCTATTCTCATTAATTTGATAGTTTGGACAGCGCTAGTTGAAAGTGTAGATACATATATGTATACCAGAGAACTGCAGCAAGTAACTCGTTCTGCGATTTATTCGAAATAATGAATAATGAATAGTAATGGCATTCGCTCGGCTCACGTTTGATTACCTCTCAAAAACTTAATCTAAAGAGATCTCGAAGGCTCATTTTCGGAATACATACTCTAATTGAACTTCGAATGTGAGCCTGCTATGTACTCAAGCATTCATGACTACCAACACTATGAACCTGATGACTCTCGACTATGTAGTAAAGACTAATGTCTTGTCTACATGCTATAGTGGTCACTCCTGCACTACTAACTAAAGTTTAAGAGAGGGAATGAGTAAATTGAAACACTTCTGTATTTTTTGTTTGTTCTCTCGTAGAACGCGACTCTCCTCGATTTTTATATTTTCTTCACGACTCTCCCTCTCTCTTTACCCCTCACTCTAACTAACGACATAGCCGAGTTGTGAGCCATCATCTAAACAGGCTCTATGATAATTGGTTTCGTACATGATTCATACTTGCTTGTTTACTGTGTGTGGAGACTGTGAGAGGCTCATTTTTTAGCGAATATGAAAAAATAGTTGTAGTGGTTAATCATGACTCATAAAGGGCCCAACACATAGAATCCATCGATCCGTGGTTCTGTCATTCCGTTGACATTTAAACTGACGTATTGCCGGATAGAACAGTTCCATAAAATCCGTCACATCAATCAGGTGATTGTCAAAGGCGATGACAGTTTCTCTACATTGAAATTACTTCACTATGTAAACCTACTTCCTCCCATAAGAGTGTGTGTATTCTATCGAGCTGTCAGTTAAAACCGACGGAGCAACGGATCGTCATTTTCTATGGGTTGAGCTCTTAACTCATAATTTGATAATTTTTTGCCTATTATTTGATATCTGTGAACTCAGATAACTCAAAAGCTTGTGTTGAAATTCTGCAAGAAAAACTAACTTTCCCTCTGGCAATTCCCATCGGCACTCGATCAAAAATAAAAGTCCGTTTGACCATTTTTTTCTGACAACTTTTATACTTTTTTTTTTGAGTAAATGCTTGTTTCCTGAGATTTTGTCGCCACTTTCTTCCACTCTCTCTTTGGGGGAAAATGTAAATATACAACAAAAATTTCTGTTGTATTCTTTCCTCCTTTCGAGATCCACACGCCAGTCGTCGTCGTCGTCGTCGTGCCCAGTCTATTTATTTATCTTTGCGTTTTTGGTTTGCTCTTTTCGGTTGCTTGTCGTGGTCGCGTCATTTTTCCACTGCACGATTGCGGGGGAATTTCCATACCAAATTCGAGGCCGAATCGGAAATTGTTTTCTTTCGACTCATCTCTTCCCATAAAACGCAGGAAAAAAAAAACGTGGAAATTCTTTTTCCTGATAATATTTCCCATTACATTCCAAGAGAATACTTTCGAAAAAAGAACTCAATTTCGCAGAACTTCACATACGTCGCATAGTCGCGGATATTTTGGAAAAAAGTTTTCTCTCGCTCTGCGATTTCGAGATACCGATATCGAGTACTTGAATCTGCGAATTTTTATGTAATGTGCTTGTAGTGCGCCGGGTCTTACTAAATGCAAAATAGTGTCTAACAAAAGAAGAAGAAAAGGCCCACTAGCGCAGCCTTGTGTGACCTAAATTTCTAAGTGTGATCAGTGATGTGTGTTACTTGTCGCCTTTTATTCGCTTCATAGTGCATTGTTTCTATTTTTAACAAAAAAAAAAAGAGCCACACTTTTAAAAATCTTGGGGAAAACAAGTTTAAAGTTCGAATTCTCTCAAAAAACAAGCAGAAAAATGAAGAAACTACATTTGGGTGTAAAAAGCAAAGACCACCATCATCATCGTGGCAAACACAACTATAGATCTCCATTCATGATTAGGAGTAAAAATCGGCGGGTAAGATACTTTTATCATCCACTTGCTGGTTTTGTGTCACTTTGCCAGTGTATTTTAGAGTAGAGCTCTGGTGCCACTTTATGGTAGGTATGTGTCATTCTGCTGAAAGAGATATTTTTAACAGCTCGTTCTGTTATTGTATTGCGAATATGTAAAGACACTTGCAATACAGAGGCAGTCAGCCGCCGGCGACTACGACAACGACTTTGATAGGCGGTCATACACCTAGCTATACACACACAGATACTGCACGGCTATATGGGATTTTTTGAGGCTAAAAGCAAATTTTGTTCTTGAAAATAAACAAATTTTTGATTTAAGTTATATCGATTAATTTCGAATTTGAAGTTGGTTTCCTTTTTGGATTTTGTTTATTACTGAGGTTAGGTACAATGACTTTTCGATAGATTTCAATTTGGAAACTCGTTAAAATTTCTCTACAAACAGGTGCCAATGTTTTAGAAACGATAGAAAAATACAAAACTTATTTTGGGAGAAGAAAATTATTAATAAATTTCATTTATTTATTTTGGCATTTTTATAGTTTTTGTACATGTGAGGAGGTTTATACATTTGAATGCAGCTGTTTTGACGCCATCTAGTTGTATCTGGTGGGAGTAACGATCTATATAGACTTAGGTAGGAATATACATACGTTATGGTTACTCAATGGCGTTAAAGTAGGTAACCGAATCAAACCTGAATCACTGTAAAAAACTAATGTGAACCTTTGCTGAGAAGAAAGCAAAAGCGTTTAGTTTGTTGCTGGGGACTCAGTTTCCAGGAAATCATATAGTCACAAGATCACTACTTGCGCCGATCATTCAGGCTGAGTTTGATAGTTTCAAATCGCCTAGTACCGATGGAATGTACCCAGCCATTAACGGCCGAGGCTCTCACAAACACAATTGTATGTCTAAAGTATCTGTGGGTTGCATGCTAATACTCGGTAAAAGGCTCCTCGATATTTGTTAAAAATCAGCGCCATTTTTACTCTATCCCAAAAGAAGAGACAGCAGACTTGCTTGCTTACACTCTGACTTAAGTGACATAAGTCTTTGAGAGGCTGCAAAATACTTTCTGTGTGAGTAAATTGTAGGTTCTTCATGAAGTGGATTTTCCATACTTTCGCGATAAGTGCTGATGCTTAAGGGCTTACTTAAGAAGATTCCAATAAAATGGGAAAAAAGGTTTTCCTTCTCTGCACAGTTTTTGCTTCAGAACTGAGCACTGCATGAATCCATTCATTTGCCGTTGTGAATCATTCGCTAAAAAACGAGCCTTTCACAGTCTCATGCTAACAGAAAACAAGCAAATATGAATCATGTACGAAACGAATCATGATGATGTTGGTATTCATGAATGTATTCATTCAATCAGAGTATTGACATAAGCAGAAGTTTCATAAGAAGCCAGCCTTGAACACTAAAAGTACAAACAACAAAGGTGACAGAAAAGAAGCAAAAACAAAGAGATAGATTCATTGCCTTTTGTTCAAATTCATTGCCAGGCAACGAAGTCTAAGGGTAGATAATCATTTCTTTGAATTAATGTGAATCGCTTCAGATTCATTTTATGAGAGGTAATAGAATGTGAGCCAATCGAATACTCATTATAAATTAATAAAATGTGTGTGAATACTTAAAATGCAGTGAATATTTTGACTGGGTCGCAAAACGAGCCACTTGCTGCAGATCTTTGATTCAGAAGTACAAGTTTGTGCTACTTAGTCCGGCAGAAAAAGTGTTCAAATCCTGGGAAGGCTCGATAACCATAGAAGTGTATTGCTGCTTTCAGAAAGGTTGATTTGATGTGATTAGTAATCTATTACACTAACTTCCACTCCTGTTGATGTAGCGATTTTAGGCTTCACTTTTTAATAACTTTTCCAGCACCCTTTTCTCTAACCTCTGATATATCCAACTTACTAGCCTACGTTGCAGATTATCCGATTTGAGCATGATCCAATTATCTCTACATAACTCACTTCACTCTACAAATTAACTCTTCCCAAAATGAACAAAATCACCCCTAAAACTAAAAACATGCACATATGTACACATTCTAATCACAATAAGGTCTTCCCTTCAATTAGTGGATAACTTGCTTCCGAGAGAGGCAAATCACCACTGTCTGTCTGCCATGCCATGCCATGCCAACCCCTATTTCGAACAGGTGCATATGGGGTTGGCTGCATAAGCATAATCATTTGCCATCGCACCCTTCCGCACACCTGTCAAACTTACAGTTTTCTCTTCTACCTACACTCTCACCGTCACAGCTCGCTTCCATCTGGTGCTGCATGGCACGTGCACGTTTTTTTCTTTTTGGGTGTAAGAACTGTATATACATACACATTTACTGCATACAATAAATGTTCATTGCCCTCTCCAATAACGCGCGAGTATGGTGCAATGCAAACAAACAGTTCACAGTCGATATTATTCCATGTTTCGCCTACATACACTCACTCATACACATAGAGAGCAAAGAGTCATTTATACGCGACGGCACACTTTGTGTTGCGTTAATAAAATGTCAAGTCACCCCCTTTTCGACTTTGGTCCCCGATGACACCAATGCCGTGGCTTGGAATTGGAAGTTCTAGACCAAAAAAGTGATGTGTACTTGGAATTAGACTGGAAATCGAGGAGTATATTCCAGTAACTGTGTGAGCTTTTCATTATAACATTGAGAAGTTTGCCAGCATTTTCAATGGCAAGCGCATGCGTTCGGGAACACCAAAAAGCATTGGAAATATCAATTTTGTCAAATACACGATTTTCGAAGTAAAGGGTAAAAATATGCGTATTGTCCAGTGGGGCATGTGCGAGGATTAAAATGTCATGTCCAGCAAGTAGCCTAAATGGTTAGAGGGGATACGTCACCAAAATTGCCGCAGAACGAATGTCTACCACACATTTTAGACAAAGAGGTCAGACTCCTTTGCATAGGCAAGGATGTCAATCGATATAAAATCTGAAACGTTTTCAAAATATAAATAAATGAGAGCAAACTTTTAATTTGAAAGAATGGATTAAAAGTGAACAGCAACAGGTGGTATATGACATATTCTCTATTCTGAATATGTTGCAGTTATATTGGACTCAGACTCCTTGTATAGAACTAGTCCGCTCCGCTTTGATCCGACGTAGTAATTATGAGAGTCCATTTCATCTAATTATAGCTTTTCAGAGACAATTGTGCAACAGAAAACGTTTGACAAGTACCGTGGGTGGAAGAAAGGAGTTTTGAACATGTCTATTTCATCTGTCATTTTGTTCCGTTGGATGCAAGTGTATCCTAAGTCCTGCCAGAGTGATGGGGTTGTCTTAACATGTAAATGTCAATTTCCTTACTACAAATAAGTAGCGGTTGACTTTAGTGCCATCTCTGTGATTGCTACAGTTTCAGCATAGAATATACTTTCTTAGTTTGGCAGTCGTAGTGAGCATACAATCCTAGATTCTCACGAGGAGAGATTTCCGAGCCCACTTCAATGGATCGGTGGTTGGCCCAATTGCTGTTGAGGAAATGAAGCCGATTATAGAAGATAGCCTGTGGCAGTTTCTAGATATTCTCATACTTGATACTCTTAGAGACTTATACTAGTCATCACAGCTGATTCCTCTAAACACAGTTTTTATTAAAACACAGCGAGTTAAGCTTTAAAACTGTTATTGGGTGGTTCTGACAGCTCCAGTTGAATAGCCGTATGATCACGAACAGTTCTCTGAGACAGAACACACATGTCCATTTAGAAGATGATGACAGTCATAGATCCTCATGCTCAGTAGGTAGGTTATCAGGAGACAGTCGTTCTCATACTTCATCATGTGATTTAGTACGACCTTTGGCCTAGACCTTTCTCTTAGCTAAACGTCTGATCCTCAGAACATTTTCAGCAGAAAATCCACCTGTCGTGTTCTTATATGTGGAGAGGAACTGCGTAAGATGATGACAGTCGCCGTAAGTCGTGTTAGATCAGCTACCGCACATTAGTTCTGATTCCGCAGTGTATGTAGACCCATGTTTTGTTCATTAAGAGTACTATAGCACAGGCCAGAGCAGGTACAATGGAATGAATATTGGAATACATCCGGGGAAGCGTTTCTAACCTCAAGGCCAACTTAGCCAAATTTTGTATATTAGAGACTGGCTTGTCTTATACATATGGACTCTATCGTGGGGATGTCGCAATCACGACTATATCGTTAGTACATTCCCAGGAATAGTCACAGAACTCCGAGTTCCTCATGTTTCCTCATCATCTGCGCAGGAATATTGAAGATACTTATATATAATAGCTAAATGTTCCTGCAGTTCTGGTCTTGTCCAAGAAAATGCTGATACTGATATTCTAGACAGTACTGCTAAGTAATTGCTTACATCAGTTGGTGCAATATGATCTCCCTTGAGTGAATTGTCATCATCATTCCCCGAACATGTTTTTGTTGATAAAAGTTTCTTTCCATTTCACTGAATAGCGTATATCGTTGGACTCCCTCATACTTGATATTCCATAGCAGAGGCCGTAGGACCGATTCTCTTTGCTTTTTTAACGTCTAGCACTCCTTTGTACCGTAGACCCATCTTTCTCCTTCGATGGCACCTTCTACCCCTACTGCTGGCAATCCTTTATTATTCAAATTAACTTCTCGAAAATCTTTTTCATAATGTAGATTAGACATATTAAATGATAGGACGATGGTTCACCTGGAGGTTTCTTGTGTGATTGTGCTGTGAGTTCCAAATATATTGATATTGTTTTGATGTAGCAAAAATATGAAGTTCTATTAGGAATCGATGGAAGTCTATAGAAAGTCCAAATTGTATGGCGGAATGGTTACTGTGCGAATTGGCTTTGCATCCACCTGCATTTGGATACTATGAAATGTGGACAAGTTGCATTCTAATCAGTCATTCACAATGAATATGAAAATAAGTACAGCAAAGAAGTGAAGTTCTCTGTTCGATTCTACTCGCCATAATTTGACATCAGACTGCGTCATTATTGTACGGCCAAATGCATGCATAAGCTGTTGGTGTAAAAAGTGCAACGCACCATGCATGTCGGATAGTAGGTCATGAATATATAAAAACTATTCGTAACATGAATCATACTCATACTACCCACTGTCCTGACAAAAAAAAAAAGAAATAACATCCCTGTCCTCGCAAACTGCGTAAGACATTTCCCATTGACGACAACTGCAATCCCCAAATGGCATTCTCTCGTATTCCCTGAACGCATGTTAACATTCCACACAAAGGAAAGCTAAAATAATAGAAAAAAAAACACACAAACGTCCTTTCTTCCTTCCAACACAATACACACATTCGACAAACGAATAAAATCCTTCCTTTCGACCTCTCTGTCTTCTCCCATTGTTCTTGTTGTTGTTCCATTTGTCATTATCCACTTCCTCATGGTAATGAAGTAAATGCGGGAAGTCCCCCCTCCTCCCCCCGTCCACCCCTTGTACGCATTCCTAAACACAAAAAGAGCTTTCACCCAATTTCTAAAACAAAAAAAAAAAACAACAAATTTAAATTCCAGCACTAACTTTTCTAACTGGAATGAAAACACACGAATTTTCCATCTAAATTTTCCCCTTACAATCGAATTCCAAAAACCGAAAATATACATAACCCAACTCGAATGCGAGTTTTCCAAAAAAAAAAAAACGAAACCGACGAACACACAGAGAATCGAAAAACACTGAACAATCGACACCGAATGAGACGACCAGTGTAGTGTAGTGTTTGAAACATAACAAAAATTGTTTTATTCCGGGCCGTGTGTTTCGATTTCCTTTGCTTTATCGGGAAAAATAATTAGTTTAGGTTTTTTTTTTCAAATTGTTCATGTCACGTTGTTTTTTTGCGTTGCTTTTGAGTTAATCATTTACTTATCTGCGAAACGGAAGTGGAATGAAAACCGAAAGATAAAGAAAATGGTGTGAAAATTCATCGGGGTGTTGAAAAGTTGTTCCCTTCCTCCTCACTGCCAATAGTGAGCGAGAAAATTAATTCGCATCACATCACAGTTTTCCAGTTGCGAAAAATTGTCGGAAAAGTTCGAAAAAGAATCTCACAAGGTTTCTAAAAACGATTTCTTTTAACCGACAAAAATTCACTTCTAATAACGCAAAGAGAAAAAGAAAATCATAGAGTTCCTGTTCGGTAATGTGGTTCCTGTAAAAAAGAAGGCGTGAAAAGTTTCAAAAGGGAATTCCTCCCTCCCGTCGTCGTCGCCCCCATATCTTCTCAAAAAATAGTGAAATAAAAAAAAAAATATGATTTATTGAAAACCCTTTGTGTTAAAAGAAAAAAAGAAGAAAATTTAACAACAACAAAAAAAAAAACAGTTAAGAAAAATTCCCACATACGTATACAGTGGCATACAACACCCACCCCCTCAATTCGCCGCGAAATATGCCATCCATCGGTTTGAACTTGTCTGTACAATGATTTTTTTCTTCCTGCTCAAACGTCGTTCGTCGTTCCAATAGATTTGTCCGTTCCAGGATTTTCCGTTTTTCTTTTTCGCCATTTTTTTTCTCTCTTTTCGGATACTACTTTATTAGATATTTGTTTTCTCTTCGTCAATCAGAACTTTTTTGGTTTTCTTCTTCTTGTGTGTGTCCTTTGATCGAGAAGTATAGCTTCTGTCATGCCGCAGTTAATTGTGTGTCGGGTGCGTGTGACCGTGTGTAAGGGGGTATTCCAATAGTTGGATGAAAATTCGTATTTGATTTTTCCTTAACCCCCCGCCACCGCAACAAAAACCAAGAACAAGTGAACGAAGAAACAGTAACCCTATTGAAAGGACATTAGTGTTCATATTTGTACAAAGTGGAGCTATCCTTCGTGGAAAAAAAATTAAGGAATCTCAAAAACGTTTCGAAAACGTTCGAAAACGGTTGTGTTTGATTGAAAATATATAAAAAAAAAAAAAAAGAGTTTTAAAGTTTGTGATTAAAGTATGTCCTTCCATCGTATGTGATTCTTTGTGTGGCCAAAAAAAGGAAAAGAAAAATCCAATACTACCATCATCATTCCAAATGATTTGTGAAACACAGACAAAGTCCAAGTACCTCGTCGATGGACATAGCTGATGCAAATGTCGCGTATCGCGTATTCATTGCAGCACACATGACATTAGATTAGAAGCATTTATTTCCCATCTAAACTATGCAAAACACATATACACTCAGAGCAAACAGAAATTCAATTAGTTTTCCATTTCACTGTTAAATTTTTTTTTTTTTTCGAAAATTTCTCATTTTTCGTTGGCTTTTTTTAACACAAAAAAAAAAGGAAAAACTTGAAATTTTTTTTCAAGTGGCGGTACGCGTTTTTTGAGTAAATTCATCAAGCGTGCTTGTGGTTCTCTTTGGTATTTAAGTTGAGTGAATTGCTTCTTTTTTTTTGTGTGTGTTTCGAAATTACGATTGAAAAAATTTCATCAAAATATCATCATTCGAAGAAGATTACAGGGCTGATCGGCCCATGGTGCAGAGAGCATCATCATCAGATGCCCCATCCATATCGGGGGGCCATCATCGAGAGTCTCGTTTTGGCCTCGGTGGTTACTCGTCAAATCAAAGTGGTTACAATAAATTGTTTACACAGGTTCGAAATTTTAATATAAATTGTATTTTTACACAAAATAGATTTTCAGTGGTTTAGTTTATTAAAAAAGGACTTTATCTGTCACTTTCCTTGTTCCAGAAATATTGGGTCTTTAAATGTCTTAATTGTCATCTTAGTGTTTTCTACTCTTTTCGTGCAACTTGTTCGTTTACTTTTTCGTTATCTTAGCTCCCTCTGAAATTACCTTTATCTTTAAAATCTAGAGGAGTCATGAAATCTTTTTTTAAGTCTCAGTGCTGTCTTGAATTCTTATTCCCTATTAGGCCGTAACTTGCTCCAATTGGTACAAATTTGACATGAAAATCTCGTAAAAGGAAAAATAGCCCCCCAAAAAAAATTTAACGAATTCTTGTTCGTGTACTCATTTAATAAATAAAAATTCTTAGTTGGATGAGGTGGAATTCACTTCGAGAAAGAATAAACTACGAGTCATGAACTAATTTTGAATCTGACAAATGTCACAAATTTTTAGGGCTAAAAATTTTGCCTTCAAGCTCCTACAGGCTCAACCATTATGGGTTAAGATGAGCTGATGCCAACGTAATGGAATTTCTCATTATGACTATGTTCAGTTTCGTCGAGTTTCGTTAACTTCTGCGAACTTATGGAAGGTGTAAATGAAATGGAAATTTTGACAGCTGACACAAAAAAAGGAAAAAAAAAACAACGACGGCAATAGAATTTAGTTTACAAATAAGATCTGATTAAATATTTTAAATCCAATAATGCAAGCAATTAAATGGCTGTTTATTTCATCCATTGTAAAGTGGAATTATTTTAGTTTCCTTAGCTTATTTTCCTTTCTACATTCCCTTTCTTTGATGGGCTTAATTGTAAGCGATTAGAGCGGTTGAAATAAATTGAGTGGGCCTTTCGTTTGGCTTTGACATAAGTTTAATCCCACTGAAGTCCATTATGGTTGCCTTTGAACTCTGTTGTCAAAATGTTTTCATACGCAAACAGACCTAATTTTTTTTGTGTAAGGATAGCTAAACTGCTGTCAGATGGTTACTTTGATTCTTTTATTAGATTACTTTTGTTTTCATCAAATTTCTAGGCCTTCTAGATATCTACTTTTTACGAAATCCTAATCTAGTACGGAGAATTTTTGTGATTCTCCATATAAGAGAGTGCTCTACTCATGAGAGAATTAGAATATTTTTCATGCTACGGACTTCAGCTCAAGGAATTTCAGGTCTGTTCTCATACGTCCTGTTATCCTGTCCTCAGTTTGACACCTTAAACTATAATTTACATAAAACTCTAAGATGAACTGAAGTTTTTACAATTTAGGCATTTTGTTCACCTAAATCTGATGGCCTCCTCTTCCTGATGGCACAACATAATAATTTGTAAGACGATACCTATTTACCTATCGAACAAACGATATCGTCTTGACGATAGTGTTTGAGAGTCTCTGGGCTTACGTGAAGCAAAAATATAATCGTCAAAACGATATCGCCTAAACGATATGTTACGTGAAGCAAAACTACCGACAAAACGATATCGTCAGACTTTTGTCGTCATACGGGATGAGAGCCCTGGTTCGTTTCCTTTAAATAAATATATATTAAGCCATAAGCTAAGAAGCTCATAAAAGGCCAGGGCCTTCATGAATAGATGCTGTGAAAAAAACGGATGGGGTTTTCTGCGACTCCAATCCGAAAATGCATGCGTTAACCACTGAGACACGACTCTTTAGTGGGCTAGGAATGCACTGCACTGACACATACAACTGGCAAACAACACATAAGCAAAATGTCATAAAAAAACAGAAATAATCAATTAAAAAGGATACCCAAAATGTCAGAAAATAAGTATGAAAACCAAGTCTACTTCCACTTTTAAAACTATCAAACAATTTCAAAGAATTTCATCTAATTTGTCTTTTTTTCTTTCAAATACATTATGTCATGTGAAACTTTGTATAAATTTATCGATTAAAAAGATGTCACCTCAACCTTTAAACCTTTATCAGTTGTTGTATGCTCCATGTAAAAACCATAGTATATACGGCATTAAAAAGGACTAATCCCTATTTATCCCATAAATAGGAAATTACCAGTCTGAAATCATGGACCTTGATCTATTTATAAACAGGACACTTTTTTTCGAAATGTAGAGGGTAATATAATTTGTCCCTTATTAGAGAATCATAGCATTCGCCTTCCTTGGGAATGGCGTAGCCCTTTTGCACTATGTATTTGGAAAATCAGCTCCCCCTTTCTGGTGATGGGCTTTCATATAAACGAATCAATCAACTGAATGCACTTCTAATGAAGTAATTTAATTTTATGTTATATTCTATGGAAAATAATATAGTACCTATACATGTTAATGTTGTTTCCGAATATCTGAAATCGTGGGCATTTGTTGTATCCTGTGGTGTGGGGGCTTATGGCGGATGCTTTGCAGTGATTATGATCAGATATGGATTTGCTTGTGAAATATATTGAAAATAAATTTAAATGGGTTGTTTTGCAATATCTGTGAGCTGATATCATTAGCAATAAATACAAGGGTCTTATGACCCTCAAGGATCTTCAGTTAATACAGGGTGTTCCATGGTATCATTTAGGTCCTTATGTTGCTGACTGAAGCTCCCATCAAATATTATGTATCCAAATTGTCATGCAGTCTTCTCGACTACTCTGCACCATGTACTTCTATCTCGCCATCCTGGTATAGCGCATTCAACTGCATCGTGGCCTTAGCTAGGGACCAGTCACCTTTTTGGAAGTTATGACCAATCCACAGCCATATTCTTGGCCCGTTCTAAGAGAATACTGTCCTTTTGAAATATGATTTCGTCTTAAGATATTACGTAGGCACCTATTCAAGAACGATTGCACCTTTGCCATGGTAGTAGCGGTCATTTTCCAAGTACCAGGTCTATATATGTTGCAGCGCGGGATAAAAGCTGAAACAGAATCAACAGAAGCTAATTGCATTACCTAGACAAATTTTGGACAGCATCCCAAATGCAGGCTACACTTTTTCTGTTTGGCTGGCTCTTCTAGTTTGAAGGTATTGGAAACTTTTACCAGCAATGCTTGTATATAAGCTGCTGAGTGTAATTTCAAGCTCATAAGTTTTTATTTTGACCTTTGCGCGGAGGGTTGCTTCCCCCTCCACATTGGCTGTCAAAAGGCATACCCTACACAATAGACGAAGTATTCGTATTCGGATGTGCGAGTCCATCAAATTCTCCCATTTTCCGTCGATAAAGCAGTTTTGAGCACATCACTAATCACCAAAACAATATTAGCAAAAGGATGCAAAGCCAAACACCATTTTGAATTTTACATTAGTATTTAGACAGCTCTGAACTGTCCAAAATGAAACACATGGATCCATTGTTCTGTTCATTTAACTTTTGTAAGATAAAATAGTCTGGCAACATCATTCCTCTCTTCTGAATGTCTTCTGTCCGAAATGAGAGTCGAGATGAGAAAGAATAACGGTTATCATAATCAAAATTTCAATAAAAAACATACAAAATGGCAGCGCTGTTCACACGAAACCTGTTTATGTGTTCGATTGTACCCGGGTTCAATACGAATCGAATCATGTCGCGTTGAAGATTCGATCTTAAATTTTTTTATGACGCATGAATCAACAAAAAATGAGATCACGATGGTTGTGATGATGTGTTAGTATACGTATAGGTTGACTTGGATGACAAATAAGAGTAATTAGTTCCGCATACCTTACTTCAATCAACAAACTTAAACCTATGAATCTTTTATAACACAAACGCTGATCGAAGCTCAGTCCAATAATACCTACCTTAATAGGTGTGTTCGCGTACTCTACCAAAACAGCGATATAGATAAATTTCTTAGTTTTCCACAGAAGGTACTTCAAGAAATTTCTGTGCGCTGGCTTTTTTCAAATCTTTCATAAAAGTGTGTTATTGTGCCTCTATCTTAGATAATTTTCACTCCAGTCTTTTACATTCCTGAATTCGGAAATCTTCGTATTATAGTGCAAAAAGTACGCGAACATATCTCTTTTAATCTGTCATATAAACTCGTAACAGTTTGCGTGCTTTTGAAACAAAACAATAGCCAAGGAACAACTTGTGTGTATATTTTGATGACATTTTGTGTACCTGTCAACTGTCATGTCTAGTCTCTATACATTTGGGATTATTACCTGGTGCATTTGTCCTTTCTTTGTTTTTTTTTGCATTTGCCATTTCTGTTCATTCTATTTTTCGTACACTTTAGTAATTCACAGTCAATTGAAGCAAAAGATCTACATAAGTACTACGACCAAAGGATTTTTAAATCAGTCTACCTCAATGGGACTCATGTATATATTAAGTTGATGGATGTCCCTTTCTGTAAATGAAATGGAAGAGCATTATTTTTGCCCATTTATAATCAGAAATAAGAAACAGTATACCCAATTTGTAAATATGAATACTTGTTTCAATTTCTGATTTAACACGACAAGAGATCTTAAATTTTGTGATAACCGTTTGACGGTAGAGACTAGTAGTCTCAAATAAATATTTATAATGTTTTGTATTCTTTACTTTTTAATTCAGATGATCTTAAGAATTTAGGGCAATTTCAGCTTGATTGATCTAAAATTAGTCTAAGATGAAAACGTGCTTATTTATATATGAGGGGCAATGACATTCAATCATGCGGCTAAAAAAGCACTCGAATCTTTGAAGCGGAGCTTTTTAAAGGGATCTCGTAACACTCGTTCTAATTTTGGCTCAAGTTTTGACAGTGTGCGAGTAGAATTTTCGTTCACTTATGACTAAAGGCAAGAACACGTACGTAGTCATGCGTATACACATAGTTTGTATACAGCACTCGTTATGACTTTCCGATCAGTTTCGTCGAGTTTTCGTTCACTTTTAGCTCCATATGAAGAGAGTTTTATTCGTTTCATTACATTCCGTACGAAGCGCTGAAGAGTACAGAAAATAACGATATGACATACGGTCACGTTTCCTTAATGCAATCATGGGTGCCCTCAGATTTTGACAGGGAGAGACAGAGTAGTATTCCCCATCAATTATGGCATTAGCTGTTGCACCTTTAAACAATTATTATTGGGGCTTTAATCCAATTGCGCCTTAAGGTTCAAAAGTATTGATGAAGCATTGAATGAAATTTGTTTGAAATGAGAATACCATTTTTATTGATCATTTACACCTTACTCGCAGCAAATTTAAATTACCAGCTTTCCTGTAAATGTTTACCTTCAAATCGCTGCAAATCTTAATTTACTATCGCTCTATGTTGCTGAGAATAATGTGGTTTTTAAGATAAATTCTTTTTGTCGATTACATCTCGACAATAAAAAGAAAGAAAAGATATAAAAACTTACCCAAACAATGTGGGCTGTACACCTTGAGCTCATTGCATTATAAACTACGAGCAAAGCGATCGCAGCCCAAATATTTGTTTTAACAATTCATTTAGAATATTTACTCAGACATTGCGTTTAAAATTTAATTATAAACAAAAAAAACACCAATAATAAACGAAATTTGTTATAAATATGTTTTAGCCGGACGATGATTTCAGAATCGTTCTTTGAAGCGAGTGTTTACATTTCGAAAATCGCCTAGACAAAGCAAATGATTTGAGGTCTATGACGCAGGTCCCTTGCAATAGAAATGCTTGGATTTCATTTATATGTATATTGAAAACATTTTTGTTCAAAGTGTACAGTGTTGCTAGCACCTGTTCATTACATATGTCTGTACTAATATGAATTCTAACAAAATTTCAAATTTAGAGGTTTCAAAAAGTTGTTGAAGGTTGTAATTGTAACCCTTAAATAAATTGCTATTTGTCAGATTATTAAAAGTGAAATCACCTTCTTCCTAAGAAATATTGAATTCAGCATAATTTGATAGAGCGCACAAAAAGAATCTTGGGAATGCAATCCATAATAATGTTTTGCTTGGATACATGCCAATTGCAAACAATTATTTAATGGAAATATTTTTTTTTTCTCTTCCTTTTCTAACCCAAAGCACTATCGTTGTGATGCCAAAAACAGAACGATGAGAACATAATATAGGCATTAAGGGCCAAAAATGAAATTGGGATATGTTTTGTTACTTTGGAGAGCGAACTGAAAACTTCAATGCAATGAATATACCTAGTAATTGTGTGAAAGATTGTTATCTCTTTTCAATTTAACCCAACTACACAGTAATGAATTAAGTTTTTGAGTTACTTACTTATGATACGTATGTATTTCCTTCTCGGTCCTTGGGCCCCTCACACTTCCTTCGAGGTCTGAAAACTCTTTCCCAGTAACTATAGTTCTTTCTCAAGTATTCTGCGATATGTTTTTCCTTGGACCGCCACGTGTTCTGACGGTTCCATTGCACCAATGGACCTTCACCAAATGACAGCAAATGTGGAGAGGTAAGCAAAAACAAAAATGATCAGCCTAGGACCGAACTCATCAACTCACATATGCATTGCTGGACAAATGGTTGAGAGAGTAGAGAGTTTCCAATACCTTGGGAGTACTGTCCGAATCAATGGTGGAACCGAACTGGATATAGCCAGCCGAATAGGTAAAGCAAAATCTGCGTTTGGGATGCTATCCACAGTTTGACGAGCAATTAGCTCAAACACCAAGCTACAACTTTAAATCCGTGTTGCTATATGGATGTGGTACCTGGAGAGTGACCGACTATTACGAGGAAGCTGCAAACGTTTGTCAATAGGTGCCTGCGCTACATCGTACGGATATTTTGGCCAAACCGTAACGCTAAAGAGAAGCTTTATCAGAGGAAGGGCCGTGAACCCAACCATACGACGACGAAAGTGGCAGTGGATTGGTCACACTCTCCGATAGGGTGACAGGTCCATAGCTAACCAAGCTATGCAATGGAACCCGCTTACCCAGGATGGCAGAATACGCGGGGCGGTCCTAGGAGTACGTGGCGCAGAATAGTGGAGAAGGAAGCACGGCAACTGGAAAAGAGTTGGGGAGAGCTGAGGCACATTTCCAGAAATCGCAGACCAACGTTTGCCCCATTCTTGTGATTATTGCGGTCACACTCCAAGTATCACATCCATGTAGCATTATGGACTCAACGTTGGAATCGAACGATATCGTTAAGCACCAATATTAATGAAAGGATGCAGCTTTGCCGATCCACCTTTTGAACTTCGGTTTGTTCAGACGGCCTTCCTCTATCCAAACGTGACACCTGTTCCATTGTACGTAGCCTTGATTCAATCCATTTACCCTGCGCAAGGCACGCAAAATAAGTTTCCGATTAACCCTGTCGAATACCTTTTCTATGAACAACAGTTGGAGTGCTGATCGATATTGAATGCATTGCTCGATGATGGGTGTTAATGTGGTTGCCACAGGAGGATCTAAAGCCTGAAGTTGGCATCGAGTATATCTTCGAGATGTTCTTTGATTGGCTGTAGAATAGTCCTCACAGTTTTCGTATCTTTCGAGCTTCCACGCTGACCCTAAAAGAGGTTGCAGCAGCTCAGCCGATGCAGTAAAATCTGCTTGGAAAAGTTTTACGAGTACGTCATCAAGTTCTACCACCTTCTTCCTCTTCGGTGCTTATGGTAATGATCCAATCCTTGCTGAATGCTATGGGTTTCCTTTCAAGTCAAACATGGAAAAACCTGGTTTTGATCTGATCTTTGAACTGATCCTTAAGTTCTTAGTGTACTAGGGGATCGCTGAGTTAGATATTGAATCTTGTCGTCTTGCATTTTAAAAGTACTTGGCCATGGTGGCTTCCTGATGTTGACAGGCGCAAGATATGTACGTGCATAGAAAGTGACCGATGATCTCATTTTCCCCGTCGTCTCATTGATTGCTCCTTTCCATGGCACAGTTCACTGTATGTGTCGTAGTAATCTATTACCGAATAAAGGGTAGGTAATATTGTTTAGCTATCATGTTTAGAGACACACGGCAGTCTTTCACTGACTTGGATCTCAAAATGTGAAATGGCAAGGACAGGTATCCCTGACTGTCGATGTGACAATATGTCATATATATACTGTGACTTCGGCTTGAAATATAGTTTCATGACTATGGAAGTTAAAGGGCAGATGCCTGGATATCCCTGTCTTTTGAGAAAATTCCCAGTAACCAATCCATCCTTAGAGATGGATCCACCCATGTAGGACATCGCGTTGTGTTCATTATAAGATGTCTGGCCAGGTCCAAACTTAGCTAAAAAAATGCTGCGGTCTATTTCGTTTAGAGTTCTTCTCAATTCACCATTTGGCGGACTTAAAAATTGATAACTCATCGAGCACTTTTGTATGGCCGCCGATAAAGAAGTTTGGGCAGATATAACATGACGTGAAAGAGATAGAAGCTGCAGTTTGAAAGAGACCAGTATTCACAATTCGCTAGCTCTGTTTGTTTTGATATTTCAGCATGTCTTCGTATATAGATTGGAATTTTGTATTAAGACTTTCTTAAGATTAATTAAAGGCTCTTATTTATCCTTATGCCTTTACATATGCACCTAATATCATCATTGAATAACATTATTTTCTTTTAGGGTTCTGCCGATTCAAATTACTCACAACCGTCATCCGATCTGTCGCTAGACGAGGAAAAGGAATCGCTTCGGCGAGAAAAGGAACGACAGGCCTTAAGCCAGCTGGATAAAGCAAGGGTATTTCTATTTCTTTTTCTCCAAAATTATTTCTTAATTCTGACCCTCTCTCTGTTCTTTTATAAGAGTAAACCCGTTGCGTTCGCTGTGCGAACAAACGTTTCATACGATGGCACAATCGATGACGATTCGCCTGTCCAAGGGAGTGCGGTGTCATTTGACGTTAGGGAATTTCTTCACATCAAGGAGAAATATGACAATAACTGGTGGATTGGCAGATTGGTCAAAGAAGGCTGTGATGTGGGATTTATACCCAGCCCCGTTAAGCTAGAACATATTCGAATGCAGGTAAGTATCTTCAATTACTTTGTATAAATAATTTTCTCAACTTTAACTCTTTAAGGCATCGGCGGCTAGATCTTCAAGACTGTACGCAACAAAAGGTTCATCTAGCGGGAATTTAGGTGGTTCAGGAGTACCAGGTGCGGAGCCATCACGAGGTAGCACACCCCCTACACCTGGTATGACACACTTTTCATTTCCTCGTTTTTTAGTTCTTTATTATTGGTTTTTATTTTATTTTTATTTTCATTTTTAATTTTTTTTTTTTTAATTTTTTTATTATATTTTTGAGTTTAATATTATATATATAAAAAAAATCAAATTTAATAGGAAAACAAACAAAAAATAATAATAATATCCGTAAAGTAGATCTTTCAAGTACTGAATCTGCGAATATAGACGACTTAGATGATTTGTTAAAAAAAAAACGAAAAACTAAATGACTGATGTTGCTTTTTTAGTTAAATAATTTTTCTACATTTTTTCGATAAAAAGGTCAACGATCGTCAACCAGGTTTGATGTATCATTCTTATTAATTGTATCCTTAGTCATTCTCCTCTCTTTTTTTAGATGAATTTCTTTCGATATAAATGTATATCTCAATGTTCATGAAAGATTTAAGAATTGATTAAAAAACTTCTTCTTATTTTTATTTATTTAAATTGTTTTATTATTTTTATTTTTTTTTTTTTACAAAAATACACATTACACAGACAACAGAGGTTTTGGAGAAAGTAGATAGTAGAATTAACGACGTCACTCTTAGAAAACAAAAGGGGGAAACGCATTTTTTCTAGACAAGCAAGTTAAAAAAAAACTTAAGTAGGTTTTACAAGTCCCCTTTTTTGCTATAAATAAATTGAAATTTAAGAGAGAATCCCGTGCTCAATAAACGTTATGAAATATAGCGACAGTCATACTCAAACTCTTTCCAAAAGTATGATAACCAGACAGCTGAAACTATGCGAAGAACGATCATTGATAAGAGTTAAATTTAAGGTATTTTAACAGCTTAGCGAGCAGCGAATAGGCAAACCGCCAACAAACCATTTTTTAACACATTTAAAAGCAAAAAAGCTTACATTTTTACTATTCCTAAAAAAGCCTAAACCTAATAGTTTATAGAATATAAAAAAAAGTTCAATTGTAATCAATTTCTGCGAAGAAATCCAAAGTTCGCTAATTTTTCAGCGAAAAAACGAATGCTTCTTGTGAACTATTCACATCCCACAGATTTGAAACGCAATCCACATTCGCACGACCAACACATTCGCGGGAGTTTAACCTCTCAATTCTATTTTTCAATCATTCAATCGCAGATTGACACGACTAGATAAAATATTAGCTGTGAATGAAATGTAAAAATTTACGAATATTCGTTTGTTTGTATTCGCACTTCGCTGAGCTATGGCTGGACTTTAAATGTTACTAAGTTCCAAGATTCATTTTGAGCTTTACAATCCGCTCTTTTAGTTGCTTTTTCTTGTTTATACATAGGTTTTGTTTGTCATTACAAACTAACGAAAGAAATATGACAGCTGTCATCAAATCGATTCCGTGTGCACATACACGTGATGGCCGTCTTTTCAATTAAGTATTGAAAAGCCAGAGAGCTGATGCAAAATTTTTGATGCTACGTCAAAGAACACCAAGCAACTGACCTGTCAAAAAGCGAATGAAAAATTGGACTTGTATCAGGAAGTTGTGTGAACGTTTTATCTCTCAAAAAATTTATAGTTTTTGGCCCCTTGGTCTAGCAATTTGATTCCTTAGTCCGGTATTACACGCCGACTTACTTTGCGTCGCGTTAATCGTGAATTCTCTTTTGAAGAATCATCCTGTAAGTCTTGTGTTATTACACGTCGACTCTTTTCAGTGTGCTCAATTTGGCATTAAACTCATTATCCGTCTATCTTATCACTGCACACACGGAACGAAAATAAAGTTGTATTGAAAAACTACGAAGAAGAACAAAGAGAAACAAGAAAAAGAGTCGATGAAATTCTACCCGCGACTCACAGGGCTGGTGTTCTTCCATCTCATCTCCTTTCTCTCTTCCACTTATGGAATTTCAAAAAAGTCTAGACTCATAAGTCGGCGTGTAATACCGGACTTAGGCTCCTTTCTTTGCGACAATAAGTCCAAAGTTTTATTTTGATGACAATGACATGTATTTACCATGTTTGAACTTGCCTGTCAACATTAAAAGGTGAACAATCAATTACCTTGACAGATTCTTACAAATTAGGTTCTAGTGAATTACGTTTATCTCGGTCTTATTGGCTCCTGATTTTAAGTGGTGCCGTGTTTGTTGAAACTATGTTTTAGTGATTAGGTATTGAATTTAACGCAAATTTTTATAATTTGTGTGCACCAAAGGGAATATGAATACCCTTATACTGATAATTCAGGCGTTTAGGAAAAGGGAAAAGGTACCTGTGCACGTTGGCTTTAAATACTTGAACGGTGAGGAAACACAGAGCTTGGAAGTTCGTTCCACATACTTGTTGTTCGGATATTGAATGAATCTCTTTTCCTGACAGTACGTCCGAAGTTGGGCGCTATTTGAGACTTTTTTCATTCTTCCTACTGTATTTTCGATCTGCTTGCGGCAAAAATCCCTGTCATATACATCAAATGTCAATTACCAATCGTATTCCATGAGAAGGACGAACTGAATCAGCATAAAACTACGAAGTGACTTTTCTAATTCGATCATAACTTAGGATTCTGCTGGAGACTTAACTTTTAACTTTTCTTTAACCAGACCACTGTAAGAAAAACCAATATACTTTGAAGGGTATGACCCAAATTGACACAAATACGCTGTTATGAATTGGTAGACAGAACACTGTCTGATCTTTGGTTGGTAGACCAAAGAACTAAGCCTCTTCTCGAATTATTTCTGTACAAACTGTAGCTTTAAAAAGAGGAAGCAGTCTCTATTCTTTTCTCAGCAATTTTGCCAGTGCGAGACACATCACTTGCCTTATCTGAAGTATGAATAATATAAGCACTTTCAATAAAAAATCATCCTCTTTGGTTTACTTATGGTTGGCTATCATTTATACGTGACATACTGCCTCACTATTTGCACAGTTAAGGTTCGTTGTACAACCAGTTAAGCAAACCCTTTATTTTCCATTTTATTGAAATTTTGTAGACTTTAACCGAAGTCAACGCTAACAGTGGATAAAGCTGCGAGAAGTTGAAACTATCAGTACTCATCCATCGAAAATCCACTACCTGATGCAAGCAAGGGCAGAGACATTCAAAGAGAAAGTCCTCCACAGTATCTATAGCCTCTCGCAAGTCTTGCTAATTAGCTACCGTAAAGTCTACCGATAAGTTCCCTCTTTTGTCTACACTATTTTCTGATTTCTTACTGACATAAAAAGGCATTCATTTAGTCAGCCTGCAACATACATTTTTACTCATAAAGGACCAAATGGATGCAGAAAAACAGCCCTAAACAAAGAGACAAGCACAACACTGGTTCACGGCGGGAAACCTGAGATCTCTAAATCCTGTTTAGCTATTTTATAAAACAATACAACCGAAACCAGCCATGAGTCAGAGAGCTCAGTCGCGTATAAGAATTTAGAGCTTTCAATTAAGGAATGGATTAAGTGAGGCCTTAGAGTTACTAGAAAAGATTCTGGGAATTTAAGGCAATAAAGATTACATAGGTCTCCGCTTGGAGAACAGATGCATGTTTGCCTACAGAGAGATACAATTTTGTCCTTCTCCACCAAGATTTCCGCTCCAGACCCTTGACTAGTTTTGAAGTTATGAAATTGCCTCAATTCCGAACTGACTGTATCTGGCCAGCTATGATCCTCCCTCTCTTGAAGCGCAGAATCTGGTCTTAAGAGGATTGACCCAAAAGTCAATAAAGAGAGGATTCTCCCTCGTACTAGCAGAAACAGTCTCTAGGCTTGATACAATAGAAAGTACGGCACGGGGTTTATATACCAAGAGCCGCTCAATCTTATAGCCATCCAGAGAAATACTAATCTATTCACACAAAAAAACACACACACAAACACAAAGCTATCCTCAACAACACATACTCGTACAAGTTATTCCTTATTCTTCTCTTTTCTCCAACATCTTTATGAGGAAGTTTTTATTATTTTATTATTTCTTTTTTTTTTTAATTTAGTTTCTTATTCCTTTTTTTAGTTTTTTAAGTTATTTTTTTATTATTCACTAAACATTTCGTACACAGTCCCCCACAGTGCCGTCGTCTTAGACGAACGGCGTCTTGTCCGGCTAACTCAACTTCGCATGCTAACACTTTTGTTATATTTATGTTTAGTTTTCAAATAAAAACAACAAATTAGCTTAGTGCACGGTTTTTTTTCGAACTAAAAAACAAAAACATATACAAAACGCTTACATTTTATGTTTGAAATTTGTTAGCAACTAGTTCTTGAGTAACACTGAGCTTTTGAAATAAAAACAAAAAAAAACCAAAAACGTAGACCAATTTTGTTTGTACTAGTAAAAAAAAAGTATCAATCACTTCTCCTCCAAACCAACAACAAAATGAAAACCATTTTCAGTACTAAGGTTTATTTTTCTTTTTCTAATATTAAGTTCATCTCAGTTCTCGTCATACCATTTTAAAAATCAATTCTGCAAAGCACCCCACTTTCATTTCAAATCCGAAAACATACCTAATCGGTTTCAAAAAAAAAAAAAAAAGAATCATTTATTTTTTTTTCCTCAAACTTAATATGCAACATCATCTTCCAGATTAATAACTCTCCTCAATACTAGTTAGAATTAGCCAAAAAAAAATCTAAAAATAACTCGCTAACAATAGTTCAATCATTTTGTCTTAACTTACAAATTCTCACATAAAGTTTTTTTCCAAAATAAAAAAAAAATTGCAAACCAAATTCAAAATCAAATTAAACAAAAAAAAAAAAAAAAATATCACTATGGCGCCGTAGTGAGTAGATTCACAATTTCATCATAGAAAAAAACGTATTTCTTGATACTAATATTAGGCGACGAATCAGATTCCATGGGACCATCACGCCACGGCAAAACACCCCTGGCCACACCACCAACCAAGGAGAAACGTAAGCCGTTCTTCAAGAAGCAGGAGACATCATCCCCTTATGACGTTGTGCCATCGATGCGTCCTGTTGTGTTAGTGGGTCCAAGCCTTAAGGGCTACGAAGTAACCGATATGATGCAAAAGGCTCTATTCGATTTTCTCAAGCATCGTTTCGAAGGCAAAATAATAATAACACGTGTTATGGCGGATATTTCATTGGCGAAACGTTCCATTATGAATAATCCGTCAAAACGTGCCATTATGGAGCGATCCAGCAGTCGATCCGATTGCCTTTCCAAAGTACAAGAGGAGATCGAAAGGATATTCGAGCTGGCGAGGACCCTACAGTTAGTTGTACTCGATTGTGATACAATCAATCATCCGTCACAATTAGCAAAAACTTCACTAGCGCCAACAATAGTTTATTTAAAAATTAGTAGTAGTAAGGTGAGTTTTTTTTCTTTTGTATTTCTAAAAGCAAAACCTTTTTAAAACTTTGTTTTGGTTAAAAGGTTTTACAGCGATTGATCAAATCACGTGGTAAATCCCAGGCGAAAAATTTATCCGTACAAATGGTCGCCGCTGAAAAATTAGCCCAATGTCCACCGGAAATGTTCGATGTTATATTAGATGAAAACCAATTAGAAGATGCCTGCGAACATATTGCTGAGTATTTAGACGTAAGTAATGTTTGATTAATAAATATTGACTCACAAACGTCACAAATTCTGTTTTCATTCAATTCATTTTCAATTGGCAACAGATTGAATGTTAATGAATTGACGAATTGAATAGGTTACGCTGTGTTATCATCGACTTACAAATGGTTCATTCGACCAGAATTCGTAGATTGTCCAATTTTGAAGAGTGGGGTTAAAATTCTCCCAGAAAGAGCTAAAATTACGAAAAAGTGCATGAATGGGTTGACAGATTTGACAGTTTGCACAAACCAATCCAAAGATGGGTATGGGGAAATCTCTTATTCCCTTGTGCCTCTTTGTGAAAAACTGCGAAAATTCTCCGTATGGGTACAATTTTTCGTTAAATTTCCACGCGTCTTAAAATTCTGTCCGAGTTTTTCTCTGTTTATGCACAGGAATGGAATTATGTTTGTGGCCACTGTGCTCGTTTGACAGTTCGACCACGTTTCAACTTTTGAAACATTCGGCTCGGTGTGTGCAAAAACACTAGGTCCGTTCGTATACCCTTCTAAAACAGCGATTTTTTACGAAAAGCTTTGAATTTTTGTAGTTTTTCACAGAAGAGACCGCTCACGAGAGAGTAAGAAATTTCCCCATGCTACGAATTTTAGTGCAAGAAATTTCTGCGGGCTGGTTTTTGAAAACTGTCAAAGCTGTCAAACCAGTGTATTTTCAAATTTTTCTTGTTCTTTTTCCCGTTCGTTTACTTTTTCGTAGTTTTAGCTCTCTGTGAGAGAATCTTACCCCCTCTCTTCGGAATTTGATAATCTACGAATTTCCGGGCGAAAGTGTGCCTACTTAGATTGAGATCTAAGCCCCTGCCAATCTTTTACCAAATTTTTAAATTATACTTAAAAATATACATATCTAAACTATTTTTTTTAATTTTCCAGACTTATTGGAAAGCTACACATCCTGATATAAGAACGGCTCCATCGATACCAAGACCTCTGCAATCTCAGGAAGCATCACCATCGGCGGAGCAAGCACGAATGGGTCCAACACCACCTGGTAAGACAGATTTCTAAATGCTTTTTTTTTCCAAAAAGCGAATAAAAATCATTTACATTCTTCTTTATAAGTTCATAAATTTATCAAAGTCGATATTATCCATGAGTCGGTTCCCAAGGATTTACTTTTCATTTCCAGTACATTTTTTGTTATATATTTTATTTTGAACCTTAATTTCTATTTAAAACTTAAGTTCTACACAAAAAGAAAAAAACATCCTTTTCATTACCTACCGTCCTCGTTAAATAAACATTACAGCATTAAACTTTCACAATAAAACAAAATAAATTTACTAAATTAAATGAAAAGCAAATAAATAAGTTAAAATAAAAATTTTACTTTTGAAAAATTTAATTTAAATAGCTGATAGGGAAAAGGATGCGAATCAGGATAAATTCCCAGAAGAAAAATATAATGACAGGGAAAGAGACACAAACACAAACAGAGACAGAGACAGAGAGAGAAACGTAGACAGAGACAGGGAAAGAGAAAGAGAAAGAGCCAGGGAAAGGGACAGAGAATGGGAAAGAGAAAGAGAAAGAGAGTGGGAAAGGGAAAGGGATATAGAATGGGAAAGGGATCGAGGTAAAAACAATAAATTTAATTCAATAAATACCATAGTGAATTACGTTTTTTTAGTTCTTCCATAAATATTGTAATTTTTCCTTCAAAATTCTTCTCTATGTACTGTACACTCTTTTCGCTATTTTATTATGTAAATCACATTTTATTTTGTAAATTTAGTGCTTATTTTTATGCGACGCCTTTTGTTTATAAAAAAAAAAAGAAAGTGGGTTAATTTTTCGTTTGTTTTCCTTTAGTCAATAGGAAAAAAAATTGTGGGAAATTTATTAGACTGTTAGATGTAGATAATACAAATGTTGCTCCCGTCGTTGTATATTAGATTTAAACATAACCTGTTTTTCACTTAATTTGTAGGCGTTGGAAAGATAATTTAAAAACTCTGTAGCCTTGCTAGATTGGCGTTGACGATCAAGGTTTTCTTTTTTAATTCTTAAGTAAATTAAACTACTTACCTTAGAAAGAAAAGAAAAAATATTTTCGAACACTTCTGGTGTTTTTTTTTTTGACATCCATCGTAAAATTTAGGTTCTGCATAATAATAATCTTTACAAATTATTCACACAAATTTTAGCTTTTTAAAAAAATAATGACAAGAATAAAATAGTTTTATTAAGTGACTAGTCCATAAAATACGTCGACCCGTTGTTCCATCCTTTTTAACTGAAAGCTCGATACAGACATTCTTATGGATAACCAGCGGATGGATGAATGTCGACAGATACTTTTCCATCTGTCGTCGATCCGTTGACATTATACACATTCATAGATTTAAGTTCACCCATAAAAGAATTGACAGTACGCATTTTCGTTGGTGGAATGAAAGAGAGAATGTAGAGAAACTGTCATCGGCTTTGACAATCTGCCGATTGATGTTGCGGATTCTATGTGACTTTTCCTATCCGGCAATACGTCAATTTGAATGTCAACGTTCAATCGAAGACGGATTCTATGAGTTGGACCCATTTTATTCATCTGTTTTTGAAGAAGACAATAATGTCGGTAAAATTTTAAACCACTTTTTACAGCATTGAACCGAATTCACGCACTCTCAACGCAGCTTTATTTACTGATTTTATGCGACTGTACCGTCACCGAATTCCCATCAAAAAGTTTGAACATCTGTCCAGAAAAGTATACGATTTTCACACTGAATTCCGTGTAAGTTCTCAATTTAGTGGATTGAACATTTTACCGGTACATGATTGAAAATGATTGCCTCATAAGCAAAACTACAATTTACAAAACCAAACACACACGTTTCCGTGCGACTACCTCGATATTCAAGTGAGAGAGTGGGTTGAATTGAAAGCTAATTTAAGGATAAAAAATAAATAAAACGGCAACGTTTTAGCTATGTACGTAAATCAAACAATACTAAACATAACTGTCAAAAGTGACAGCGCGATTTGAAAGATCTAGATTTGAGTTAAATGTAAAACAAAACACTCAAATTGCTTAGGAAAACTATTCTTTTTTTGCTAAATTCAATTCAAAAAATTTCCATTTGCCAATCAATACACAACTCAAATATTTCAAACATTTCATTCTTTTCCAGCCTTTACTCCAGATGATATTCCCGGCTCCTATTCGATATATTAATATTTCCAAGTGACATACATATTATCTAATTTAAATCCTTCACAAACAATTTTTTTTTTAATCCACTTGCTTCGCATCAAAATGTCTCCAGGTGCTGATACTTCAAACTTCTTGTGTATATTTTTTTTTTACTACCATTTTTCTAATCCGAATTTGGTTTGCCTCGACCCAGCAAAATGTACGTAGGAGTGATTAAAAGGCGAATTTGGAGCAAATTAAAAACGTCAACCGATTTTATACTTAAAATTTAATGATTCAAATCCTACGTACATTTATCTATTTGACTAAATTTGTCTCCAGCAGTAAAATACTAACCTAATCGCACTCATTGGTTTGGTTACAAAGAACAATGCTAACAAACTATATTTAATATTTGTATTAACTTGTTTTAAATGATATTCATTTTATAGTTACTCCGGGTGATGTTCGCATCTATAAGCAACTTTTGTAATATGTAATAATGTCCTAATATCTTCATATCTATAAAAAAACAAAACAAAAACAAAGTAACCATATTAAAAAGCAAAGAGAATGCTCTCTTGATCTTTAAGAATTCTTAGTAAGTATCAGGTACTCTGGGACTGAAACAATTTGATAACACAATATTAGTTAAAAATAATAATTAAACATATTTCAAAATAATTTCTGAAAAGTGCCTTAAAACCTACGCTGAAACTTAGGAATTCCCAAGCAAGCGAGTGCTTAGATTTTTTTACCGTGTGGTTTTACCCTCTCTAACAGTTTTTTTATTTTTCAAATTATTTGATAAATACCTGTCAATCTATTCAAAGTGGACCTCAAGGATTTCAAGTGACATTAACGCACCCTCTTAACTCAATTTCAACCAATATTTTCAATAGCTCGGGGGTTTTATTTAACGAATAGCTCAATAAACATTGTGTCTGAATAGTTTTAAGATTATCAGCATTACATAATGACCCTTCGCAAGTTCTCGATGAACAAGCGCAAAAGAATATTACCGATCGCGTCAATATGCGTTTTATTTGAACTGAATTTGGATTCAATCCATCGTATTAACGAAGTATACTTTAGATATCTTTGTATCATTTGACAGATTCACAACTCTAAAGCGTAATGTGCACGCTCCCATTTGACATTACTGATACGTCCAAAAGCAATAATAAAAATGGTGAGCTTACAAAAATGACACTTTAGAACAGCAACTGCAATAGTAATTTCAAAAACCGATTAAAGCCCTAACCATAATTGCATTTAACGTGCAATAGCTTATGTCAAACGATTCTACAAAACGGCAGCACTTGCAAAAACTACCACCGAATAAGAGTGAGCTTCCATTTGATTTTGCTGGAAACGTCAGAATACATTTAAAATCAGTAGTTTCAGAGTCAAATCGACAGAAGATGGCTTTCTATTTTAGGTCGTCTATGATCTGTCTCTATGACAGCTCAGCTAGGCGAACTGTTCGCGAACCGCGAACAAATCATTTTTAGCCCATTTAAAGGCAAACAATTTACAATTTTACTATTCCCAAAGAAGAAAGCTTAATTTATCTATCGTTTTATAGAAAAAAAGTGTAATAGTAATTAATTTCTGAGAAGAAATCATCAATTCGCTGATTTTTCCACGAATAGACGAATACTTTTTGCGAACTGTCAAATTTTATTCACATTCCACTGATGAAGAACGCAATCCACATTCGCGAGAGTTTAACCTCACAAATTTATCTTTCTTTGGCAAACGCCAAATGAAATTCACCGATTGTAGCGACTAGATAAAAAAGTTGCTTTGAATGAAACGTCAAAACTGGCGAATATTCGCTCGTTCGTGTTCGCAGTTCGCTTAGCTATGAATGGACCTTTACTATGTATGGAGTGAAATGTGAACGAAAACTCAACGAAAGTGAGTGGTGCAATATGTTAATTATGTGTATTCGCAGAGGCTTAATTTAATTAAGGTTAAGGCTTTTGATCTAACTCTAGCTAAATTTTGGGTTTGTTGTAGTCAAAGTATAGCATTCCATTGATTCTTTTATTTTTAAAGATTTACGACCGAAAGCATTACTAGTAAATAAAATATAAAATAATTTTTTGAGTTCGCGGCAGGAGGTAATTCGCATCATTGCTTTCGTGGATGGTTTAGCATTTGGTGTGTTGGATTACTGGGTATGGGGTTCAAGGCTCGAATCAGCATCTGACAGACATTTAAACTCTAGATCAGAATTTTTCTTCTTCGTCTTCGAATCCGATAGATTTTCTTAGTTCGACTCTATTTATTTAAATCCTTTAGTGGGCTTTTAAATGATTTTATAATTTTTACGACATACATATCTATCTGTAGTCGATGTAATTCTGTGTGTAACCGTATATTTTTACTTATCAACTGAATTCCTTTTCGAAATCCGAGTGTAGTGTTACCCTTGTAATTTATTATTTTTTAAGTTTCCTTAAATCCATTTATAAATAGCTTTAAAAAATGCGTTTAAACTAAATAAATATTATAAATTGCATGAACTTTAAAGGAAAAAATATATATACAATTGGTCATATATAAACAATATAATACAAGAACAATTTACATTCCAAATAAATACTACAACAATTTTATTTCAACTCTTTAGCAAACTGTTTTAGTTTTTTTTTTGTATCTAAACAATGTATACGAAGTATTTGCTAATTTTGTTCTCATTTTTGACAGTTTTGATTTTTTTTTGTTTATGGTTTGAAGTTTTGGTTTACTTGTTTTCTCCTAAAAGTTTGTTGATTTTCTATTTTTTTTTGGTTTATTGCTTTTTTTTTCGGTAAGGTTTAAAAAGGAACTAATAATTAATTCCACTTTTATCTTTAGATGTTTCCTACCACCATAATCGACGTCAACCATCTCAACGCCATGATCGAGATCGTGAACGTGATCGTGATCGTGATCGTTATGATCGAGAACGAGAACGAGATCGTTATGATCGTGAAAGGGATCGCGATCGAATCGATCGTTTAGATCGAGAACGTGAACGTGAACGTCTACATGCCCGCGAACGTGATCTTATGCATTACGATCTTAATAGTGATGAACTTTTAGATGAACGAAATTATGGTGCTGATTATACAAGAGGGGCTGTCGGTGCCGGTTCAAGAGATATTGGCGGTGCTATTAGCCATCATCATTTAACATCATCCACATCGGGTATACATCACAGTCGTGGTGGTGGTGGTGGACGTGTTGACGATATCGATTTGATGCATGATCGCGATGATCGTCGATACCCGTCATCGTCCCGTGCCGATCGAGGAGATGCATCACTACCCCCACCATCCTCAAGTCGACGCGATCGTGACGAATACAGTCCACACAGAGGCGGTGGGAGTAGTAGGAGAGTACTTAATGCCATGTAGGAATCGTGGATATAGGGGTGGGATCAGATCGATTATAATATACAAAATAACCATGACCACGATGAAAGTAATTGTATCGATATTGATCATGATATTGTTCAAAAATTTACCAACAATCATGATAATCCTAAGGATTGTCACTCTCAGACGAATGTTGTCGATGTCGATAGATTTTATTAAGGAGATTTATTGACCTGAACAACAAGAGATTTTTCTTTTTTTTTTATTTTATTTAAAATCTTTATGCAAATATATTACAACAAAACATTTAATTAAAAACAAAAAAAACAAAACCAAAGAAAAAATCAATCCTTTAGCCTTATTAAATTGCGATATTAATACATATATGTATATTCAGATAAAAAACAAAATGTTTGCATTTTTTCCTCTCTAGCAAATAATGATAAATATAATTTATTTTTTTATTTTAAATTTATTTCTTACTTATTCTCTCGTTTTAGTATGATATCATAAAAAAAAATTAATAATTTCTACAAGTGCCAAACTTAAAAAATATACATAACTTTATTTTATTGTTTTAAACCATAATTTCCATTTATCTATAGTATACATACATAAAAAAAAATAATAATAATACGTATATATGCTAAGAGGAGCCTAATGTGTCTTAAATTCTATAAATATGTAAAAGTATATAAACAAAACAAAAAATGCATATGAAATATTATCTTGATCAGTTATATATCTAAGTGTCAGCTTTAAAACAAAAACATTTTTTATAAATACCAAATATATTTATTAAAAACAAAACAAAAATACATACATGTAAATAATAAATAAAATATAGATTATATATTAAGTAAGGTCGAGATAATATTCCAACTAAGGCATAAAGAACACAGAAAAAAAAAGGGAAACCAGAAATAAATCTCCTTAATTTAGTCTATTTAAAAAGTTTAAGAACAATGTTTTTACAAATAGTTACAAATGGAACCAAGAGAAATGTGTTTTTTTCATTTAAAATACACGTATATAAAGGAATAATTTCTATAAGAACCGCATGCGTATAATAATTATTGTAAAATATTTAATTTCCTTCTTGGCACAAACTCGTAAGAGGACAGCATTTTTTTCTTCTCAATTTTTTTTAATTTGCCTAGCTATATAAAATCCAAGAATACTGTAACCTATTTTTAAGATTATGTAAAGTGCAAAAAGCATATACAAGTTTTTTTTTGTTTAAGTCCTATAGAAATAAAATAGTTATTTTTAGTTTTTGCACTTTTTTATTGAAACAAAAATGATATATTGGTAACAAAAGAAAACTAAATATATTTTAATTTCTTTCTTATATGGATCTGATCTGACCTACTCCTGAGTACTCTCTGTGCAATTCCAACCGTGAATATATTTTTGTTTTATATCATTTTCATTAAAAGCACTTTTTATTTTTATGTCGGATAACGTTTTTTTTTTTTTTTTTTTAAGAAAATTAAACAAATTGTTCTTCAACATTCGAAAAGTTATTTTATTTTTTTTTTCACATTGCATCCCAATTGAACAATCGTGGTAAATAATCGAATTGATCACTGCACCCCTAAAACCAAAATTAATGTTGTATAGTAAAAAATTTAAGAAATCTGTATATGTATTGACTTTAATTTTTTGTAATGTTAGAGCGTATTTTTGAAACTTTATTTAATTTATCAGAAAGTATTGAAAAATCAATTTTTCGCATTATTAAGGAAGAAATGCAATGCACTCTGTTAACGGGGCTCGTAACAAAATGTACATGCATTTTTGCTAAAGGCAAATGTTATGATAAATGTTTAAGTTTTTCTTATTTTGTACTTAGCTAGGAAAATTTCTTAAAAAATCCAATAAATTTCGGATCAAAATAAAATTTATTAAAACCGCGCATGAAAAGTAGTTTAGTTAGGTTAGATTGAGTGCATAAGCCAAGTCTTATGTATACATATGTGCAGCCTGCGCTCAGTGGTAATTTTGTTCACCATTTGTAAGCGATTTTTTATAAGTTAAACTGGAAATATTTTGGTAGAAGCGAAAACTTGGAATACTATTTAAGTAGCCTTACATTCACTTTTCTTGGCTAACTTCTTCCTAACCCAATTAATATTCTATGAAAATCTATATTCTATGTAGCTTATGCTTTGCTCTGCCAATTAGGTTTATCAATAACTATCGGCAACATCAATATGTTATACATATTTGAAAAATATTACAATTGAAAAAAAGGAAGCCTTTAATGCACGTATGAATCGAAATGCTTTGATATGAAACATTGGCCACCAGATATCTTGCGATGAATTTCACATTTCACTCTAGCCAATATGGCTGAATTTATATGTACTATGCTGAAATTAATATTTCTTGTTCAATGACGAAAATGTCAGATGCAAATACTCACTTACCTACTTATAGGGCTTCCGAGTCCATCCATCCATCCCAGGCACATTGCTTTCAGCTGTGAAGTCCAAGTTTTCTGACATCCGCGATAACTCGGTCTTTGTACCGGAGGTTCGGTCGTCTTCTCCGTCTCAAACCTGCGGGCTGTGATTCAACGATCCTCTTGACGGGCATAAATGTCCATTTAATCGATGTGGCCGAGCTGATGATGTAGTCAGCGTATCTTGGCTCATAGAGTTCGCGGTTGTCACTTCAATTCCATTGGGCCAGCGCATACTGGAGTAATCACTCCGGGATCATTCAGAGTTTGTGGAAGAGAGAGACGAAGTGTACAGTATGAAACGGGGTGAAATTCATTCAGGCATTAAGGCGGTTTGACATCGAAACTAAATGACTTGGATCCATAAAGCAAAACCGATAACAAGAACATAAATTTGGTGCGTCGAACCCAATCGAACCCGTCTGTGGGACTTACATATATCTTTCCCCAAGTATGTGAACTACCTCGAAGTTATAGTTATCAATAGCGGCGTTATGTTCAATGTTTTTGACAGATTGACGTTGGACAGTTTTCTGAAGATAGTGCCTCCCGTGCTGACACCCCGCGCACTTTCTGCTCCAACACTACAGCTGAAAAGAGTTGTTACCAAGTTGCACAGAGCATGTTTTCCAGCGTTATGCAACACATATGAATAAGTTTTGACAGTATGGACTATCGCCTGGGAGATATCAAAAAGCTGTCATTGGTGGCTTTAAAGTCGATGAAAAGGTCCAGGATTTGTCTGAGTGTGAAAATTTGGTCTATTGTCGATCTGCCAAAAATGCCGATTAGTGTTTTGCGAGCAAATTTCATGTGATGTGATGGTATGGCTTTTTTTAAGGTATGAATGTAGTGGTATATACCTTGTTTATGTACCGGTAGTTTTAGAGTTCTCGATTGAATGATATATATATTTCTTTGTTTCTACAATGTTTCTACAATAGTTTTCAAAAAGAGTGAAACAAAAAAAAAATTTATCAAAATTGCATGTAACTGTGAGATTACTCAATAACTTCTATGAAAACAAAGTAATGAAATACTTATTGATTTATTCACTTCGCTGTTATTGTAATTTTCAATGTCATTATTTCCTTTTGTACATAATTAGTTTTGCCCATTTTTACTGTGTGCCTGCTTTATGGTCAGGTTCAGGCTTAATATTATTTTATTGTGTTTCGTTTCTTAATGTACTAATGTGACATATTTTGATCTAAATCTGAATATTAATTTTATTTTACTTCAAGTGGCGTCTATCGCGTTGGTAATTGATTTTAGAGTGAAACAAATTATACACATATGAATGCCTTTTATTTTTCAAAATACAACTTCTCATTTTATGCTTTTGCATAACTTAGCATTTTTATATTTACAATTTTTGCAATTTTTTCAACACTCTCTGGTAAATCTGCCATAACTTCCATGAAAAAAATACGCTCAACCATAAAGAATAAGGAAAACAAAAAATCAAACACTCATATAATATTTTAAAAAATATAAACAAATTTTATATTGAAAAAAAGAATACATATAGATTTGTAAAAAAAATAAATAAAATCCGGCGCAGATCACACATAAACGAATAAAAGACAATGTGTATGTTCTGTCTTATTATTGTAAACATTTTGCAATTTACAATTTTCCTTTTCTCAATTTTAAATAAAAACTTTAAAATGCAAAAGAAAAACAAAAACAAACCATTCTAATGTCGAACATATATGCACCGGCTATTTTACATAGTTATATATATAAATATATAAAAGAAAAAAAAAACAATTTAAACACAAAATAATATCTTAAAACTTTTCAAACTTATGAATGCAAATATAAGAAAAAAACGATAAATTATATTGTTAAATACTATTATTAAAAAATGCTAAAACAAAAACAATTTAAATAAAACTACACGCTAGGTATATAACAAAAATTAAGAAATAGAACAAAAAAAAACATTTCTTGTATAAACGTTTTTCGTTTTCGGTTTCTAAACATAAGTTTATAAATTATAGTAAAATTAATAATAAAAGAATATATTATTATATAATAGACTAGCTAAATTATAAATTACTTTTTAATATGGAAAACAAAACAAAAAATAATCATCTTTTTTAATATCAAAAAAAACAAAAATACAAACCAACAGAAAACAAATGAACAAAATAATTAAAACGCGAAATATGTTTTCATTTTTTTTTTAATATAAAACCAAACCAGAAAAAAAATGATAAAAGTATAAAGTTACTGTTATAAAAAAAAAAAAAAAGTGAATTTAAACAGAGAAAAATATTTAATACAAAAAAACCTTTTTCTTAAATTCAAATTGAAAAATAAAAAGTTATGATAAATGAAAATCTTTTAAATAGAATTATTTTTCGTCCGTTTTTTAATGAATATCTTTAGTAAAGTGAAAAAAGCAAAAAAAAAAAAAGAATTACGAAATACTTCTACAAATTTATTAGCAGCAAAATTTATTTTTTAGCTATTTTTCAAAAAAATAAAAAACAAAATAAGAAAAAAATGGAAATGGAAAATTATTTCCAAAGGGAAACAATTTATTGTAGGCACATTTTTGTTAATTTTTTATTTCTTTTTAAGAGCAGTGCTAGAAAGGTTTACAATTACGGGCTTAATGCAATTTCACTAGAGGACACATTGCCATAAAAGTGTTCAAGGATACAGGAAAAAGGATTTTTTAGTATACAATTTGAGTTAATTTTGTACTATAGATAAACACACATAAGTTTTTGATTTAAAATTTATATTTATTATTGAAAACAAAATAGTATATTGTTTTATTGCTTGGTTAGCCGTTAAATATGTTTAAAAAAAAGATATGAAATGAAAAAATAAATAAATAATAAACCAAACTTTTCAACATCCAGGCTGAGTTGTTTTATTTTACTTTGACGTATGATGAAGATAAGCAGATTACAAGATTAATCCCGACTATCGATTTAAATGTTCTTGTAGATGAGAGGGAGCGTAGGATTATTCTGGTCTTGATTGGGACTCCTGATAAAGATATTCAGGTTGAAATTATGAATAATAACATAAAATAACTTTTCGAGAAATATATTCCTTTTAGAAGTGAACGAAATCTTTCGACGTCGGGGAATATCGCCAACACCATGACTGTTCTTATAGCTGTTATGTCATCTTCTTTCCCTCCATAAAATCTTGGTGTCTCTCAAGACTGTATACTTGGTCCTCTATTGCTTTTTCTGTTCAGAAACGACATACCCGCTGACTTTAAAATAATTGATTCACTAGACTTCACGCGGCCAGAATAGGCATTCTTTTTAATGCATACTGTTTAATGTATCGCAAGACAAAAATACCTGCAAACGTACGGCTCTATGATGATGAAGACCTTCACAAAATATATTAATTCAATCAAAAGTTAAATTGCATAAACAAAATAGACATATGCGGCAGACAGGTATTCAATGTTGATAAAAGCTTATCTTGTCGTATGACCTCGCAAAATGCGAGTCAGTAGATATCATACTAGTATCTATAAGAATATAGACAAAAAACATTACCCTACCGGCATTAAACCTGTTAATTCAACCAAGAAGTTAGAAGAGAAAAAAATTAATGAGTAACGACCTAGCAAAATTAGGATTATGGGTTTATTAGGTCAGTTCACGTACTTTTTGCACTAAGATTCGTAGATTATCAAATCAAGGAGTGAGGATAAAATTCTCTCAAGAAGAGCTAAAAAAAAATACAAAAATTCGACTTAAATTCGTACTTATGTCTTGTATTCCCTTGACCTTAAGCCTCTATTAACCCTGCGTGCCTTCGACCGGTCTGTGTCACTTTCTCCTTGGACCGCCGGGTATTCTGTCGTCCTGAGTTGACAGGTTTCATTACATAACATGGTTAGCTATGCAACCTTTTCGGAACATGTGTCCAATCTGTGACTGCCTTCGTCGTTGAATGATCGTGCCTATAGGTTCCTGACCCATTCTCTGGTAGAGGTGTTCTTTAGAGATGCTTTTGAGCCAGAAAATCCTTAAGTTGTTACGCAGGCACCTGTTAACGAACTATGTAACTTTCTGGTGTTGTTGATGGTCAATCTCCACGTGCTATCCATATATCAGCACAACTATGATGTTGGAGCGGAACAGGCTTAACTTGGTGTTTAAGCTGATTGCATTGCTTCGCCATATCTTTTCGTAAAAATTCGCTGCTTTGGAATTGTATGCGAACGGACATATTAGGTTTGTTCCCGTACATTTTGCGCAAAAATTCGCAGCTTATTAACTTTCTAAGAGTTTGGGGAAAAAGCTGCCCACTTTTAGACGTCAATTTTTTTCTGTATTCAAATAATATTTTTACCCAATCAAACTTCTTGGACTGAAATTCGCAACATTGGGATATTTCTTAGGAACTCTCTCGTTAGCTCTCTCTTCTGTGAAAAACTACGAAACTTTAACCTACGGAAACAGAAATTCGCTATTTTTCGTAAAATTTCAGTACGGGAACAGACTTATTACGCCATAAGCAGCCGATAGAGGGCCAAGGCCTAACTTCACTACGTGGTGTGCGTGGCATACATTTCTGCAAGTCCAGAATAGGCCTACAGTCTAATGTCGTATCAAAAAAACAAGGATTTTTTGAGAAGCTTTCTCAAGACAATAATACTGTTCGATGTTTGTCAAACTCTCATAAGAGTGATACCGTAAAATTCTCTCAAGAAGAGGGGTTCTGGAACCCGAACCTTCATTCATTTACATCCTAAATTGCCTTTAATGCGACAACGCATTGATAGGTTTTTTTTGCAACTTTTATTTAATAGACATCTGAAATAGCAATCTATGCTAATAGCTACTCTCAATTTTATAGAATACCATCTTGTTCTTTATTTATTAAAAATGCCAAATGGATTTCTATGAAATATTTCTCGTGGAAACATGTTACGATAAAGACCACCGATAACTTGAAAATTCAAGAAAAAATATCCCTTTTCAATTGGGAAATTTTTAGGAACACTTATTTTAAGCACACATACAGAATACAGCGAATTTGAGCGACGAAAAACGTCATTCCTCTTCATCTGACATTTATCACCATCTGACATTCCGTTCGTAATAAAATAAAAAAAAAGGAAAATAAAAACATAAGTTCAACTACAGTGCAAATTGTGTTTTAATTTTTGTTTTATTTTTTTAAATGTGTTTGCATTTCGCTAATAGGAAAACTCAAATACCTCGGGTATGGATTCTCCACCCAGAAACGACGAATGGATGCCACTTGCCACCCAGCAACTTCGTCTGAGACATCTAAATCGAATTATTGGTCTCAATATACAGTGCGCCGATAAATGCAAGCTATTCTATACTTTGCACCACAGCATGGATCTACCTCCTTTTTATAGGAGCGCCAACATCCAACCCTTCGGCAATAGGGAAGCGATTCTATGGGACACAATATGCTCGCAAGAAATTCGTAAATCCAACGCCCGTACAGTTTGCGTTCGTATTTGGGAGCACAGCACTGACGAGGAGAAGACTCTATTCAGCTGGCTTGTGTCCTTCTCAGGACTGACACTAAATGGAAGCTGTAGCGACGCAAAGTACTTTTCAAACACGCTCGTGTTCCAACTGAACTCCAAATGCTTCTCATCACCGGAACACTTTTCGAGCTTTTCACTGGAGGACAACGACTATTTGTATGAAAATCTTCACGATTACGAGCAGATCAAGATTCACGATGATCCTTCCGGCACGCGAGAGCTAACGCACAGCGAATGCTCCACCGCCAGCAGGTCAAAGTACCCCACAGATTCAATGGACGGACGTTACGTCGCGGTTCAACGCATGAAGAGCGCAACGCGCCAGAGCTACAGTCTGGACAAATTACTTCGTATACAAAAGATGCAGCGCGATTGCAAGCGCTTAAAACAGGACCTACACGAGATTACTGAACAAATCGTCAATCAAGACCTAAGATCCAAGAGTATATCCTCAAAGGGTCGCACTATCGACTATTTACTTTCAGACTTTGATCAAACTAGTCCCAAAACGAAGTTAGAATCCAAGGAACTTCGAAAAAAAATAGAACTACTACGCTTCAAGTGTAATCTTCTTGAGCGAGAGCGCGAAATGTCTACACTAAGAAACCAAGAGCTAATAAATAACCTGGACCGGGATAAAGATTCACGGGACAACCGCTGCGTAGCTCTTCAAGAGAATTACGACCTCCTGTCGGATGATAAATCGATACTATATCAACGCATCAAACTCATTCTAAGCGAGGTGCGAACAAAAAAAGATCTCGAGGCGAAAATCCACAAACGCTTAAGCCTCCTCTGCTCTGAACTGAAGCACATATATCCGATCAATAAAAACGCTCGTGGCTGTTTCACCGTAAGTAATATTCCCTTTCCCGACCGGGACTACTTCAGCAGCAACCCACTGCATATGGATCATGTAAAACTAATGACCCCAGCCGCACTTAGTGTCACTCTCGGTTTTGTCGCTCATCTCGTCCAAATAACTGCAATTATATTGGATAAACCATTGCGTTTCCCGCTGCAAAATAAACCTTCAATCCCATCGAAACAAATACTCTACGGTATATATTTATTGAATCAAAACATAGCGCAATTAAATTATGATATATTCAATTTGAGACTCGATCCAAGATCGACAATAGAGAATTTTCTAAAATTATTTTGTAGTATAATTAAAGTGGGCAATGAGTATAATAACGATGACGATGAAGACCACGATAGGGAAATTAGTATTTTAGATGATGTCGATCGAATAGAGGACTATCAACAAGCTAGATCATCGATTGATACCTGCAGCGATAGCCAACAACAACCACAAGAAGAGCAGCAGCCGATAGAACGAATGCCCTCAATTCGAAAGCAATTCGATGCGGAAGACAAACGATACCATAGCGAGGACGATTTGAAAACCTTAGCAGAGCGTTGCCTTAAACTTTCTTACTCTCATGAAAGGTTAGATAAAGAATAAAAGGTTTGCTGTAAAAAAAACTAAAAAACATATATGTAAACTAACGTAAACGTTGTACATTTTAATATAAACTGAATTACAAAAAGAAATACATACATATACATATATAACAGAGATATAGTTTTTTAATTGATTTTTCGAATACTCGTTTAAGGTGGTCTTTCTTTGCGAACACTACTTATTTTCGTGTCAAATTCACAGCTTAAATGAATCAATATAGAAGGAATGCATCGAATAGATGATATTTTTTCTTTTAAGTAGGTACAAAGGGGCTCCATCCTGATCTAAGTTAAGCCAATCTGGATCTGATACGTATGGATAAGTTTACTTATTTTTGGCGACATCCTTATAAACTTGGATTTTGTCCTGTTTCGCTGGCGCTTCCAATAATTGATGCCAAATTATTTTTCTTCTACCACAAGAAGTCATTGTAATAGAGGACAAAGAAGAAGTCGTTATTGGTGCTACTCACCTCATCCCTGCAACTCCGACAAAAATCGTTAGATGGGAGGCGCAATCGTCTAGCGTGTAGGCCGATTAGGCAGTGTCCTGTGAGGACACCGATGATGGTGCTCAGGTCAGGACGCTTCAGAAGCAACAGTTCTTTTGAACGTCTCTGGTTAAGGTTAGGCCAGAGCTCTCTCGAAATCCTGAAGGGACAATGAGCCCAACGAGCTTTGGCTTTCCTTATAGCATCAAGTTTGAGCAGGTGATTACAGGTAGCAATTGGCATACCAATTCCCGTCCTTACGGATTCAATTGGGAGGGTAGTGCCAAGTTTGGCTTTCTGCTTCCTTTATTCTTACAGGCAGGCCTTCTGAGGTTAGCTTGTTTGATCTGTGGAAGCACCGACAAGGTTCTTGGTTTCGAAACAATTCGTTATTCGTCTTCGTCTGCCGCCTGTAAGCGCCATACTTACAACTGCGCTGTAGAGCCTTCCTTTCGGCTGAGGAAGCATTTTTCGTTCACAGAAGATAGCAGAGTTTTCTCGCCACTTCATCCACTCTACGCCATTGAACATTTCAACTTTTCACCCTTGGGAAACTTTCTGTACAATGCAATCACTGGAAGAACACAGAGAGTAGCCAGCTGCTTCAAGTAATCACATTGCTTCATGGGTGCCGTATCAATGATTAGGACGTTGGACAACTGTACATGAGGTTCCCAATTTGAGTCCAGAAAAATAACATTTTTTTCACGGGCCCACCTCTTGCGAGTGTCTGACAAACATTCAAGAGTATATCTGTCCTGAGAAAGCTTCTCAAAAACCCATCTGCCCTTCGGATACTTTATACCACGCACAACATGTACAATGGTCTGCCTCTGGAGACCATCCTTTCTGCTCCAATGACCAACAAAACATCATCTTTCACATACACAAATGAAAAAAACAAACAACTTATTTATTTTTGTTGAACTATGTAACATTATTTATTTTCTTTTTTCTTCAAAATTCATTAAAATTGCTCATCTTATCAAACAAAAAAATATTACATAGCTCAATGAATAATTTTGAGCGACTTTTATTTAAAATTTATTACTGATCCATGTTTATTAATTTTAACGTTTGCTTTTCTTTCTTTCTTTCTACGAAACATAAACACTACAATAACATATTTGTAAAATAAAATAAATACAATATTAGCTAGACTAAATTAAAAAGAAGAAAAAAAAAATAAATTGTTTTCATGGATCATGTAGGTGTTTATACTGTAGCAAGATATAGGGGAGGAGGGATAGGTCGAAAAGTAAACTTGAATTATCTAGGAACGTATTAAAAATATTTGCTTTTTAATTTCTAAATTATTTCATGTATAAACATCACAATAATTGAATTTACGAATAGTTGATTCGTTTCGTGTCCTAACATAAGCCAAGCACAGTGGTTATTATGAAACAGTATCCTTTGCGTTCGTTTTTGTATTGCTTACAAGTTAACCAACTGTTGCTTTCTGGTAGAAATAAGTTATTACTATTCAATTCATTTTTTTTTTGTACAGCCCTACTCATTCATTTAAAAAAAAACTCGTATCTTCTTCTTCAGTAATTATTGTTAGGCAATGTTTTGGTTTTGGTTTTGTTTTTTGAGAATTTTGTGGCGGCATGTAAGTTGTTGGGTGAGTAAGAGTATGGCAACTTTCCCCTCTTCTTTCTCTCTCTCTCTCTATCTATCTCTCTTTATCTTTCTAAAATTTGTTACTATTACAACTAGATTTAGTTAAATGAAATGAGATCTCAGCTCATTCTGTCTTATGTACTCGTCTTCCTTCCATACGTTCAAATCATTGTAGTAGACACTCTTTGTGCTGATGATGTTTTCAAGCAGATTGTGTTAAAGGTTTATCTGGGTAACTGTTCTTATCCCATTTGTCTCTTTTCGTTTTTTTCTTATCTATTTATTTGTTGGTCCTCTACGTGGAACCAACTCTTGCATGTTTGGTTTGTTTTTCGCCATCATTTCACGCTCTTCTCAAAACGAAGAATGAAACAAAAATATCATGTAAGCGACTTGCTACTGACGAATAAATAGCAACCGTCGTCGTTATTTGGGTGGTATTTTGGGCATAATTTCGTTAGATGTGTAATTTAGATGCTTGCGCACTAAGTTCGTCCATACTTTTGCGTGCACTCTCAGCCATATCATCCAGTGATTTCTTGGTTGTCATTAGGAGGTCATCTGTACTCTTGGCAGCACTCTCAGCGATTCCTTTTACCTAAAAACAATAAGAAAAATAAGCAATTTAAAAGAAAATTCCAATTTTTTACGAAAAAATAAAATTGTACCTCTGAGTTTATGCGTCCTATCACCCATTCAAGTCCCTGACGTCCTTTACCCGCATTCAGACTTATTGTGGATGTCAGAAGATCCTCCATGTAATGACTAAGCGGCACACCTTGCACACTAACTTGAGCTTCTTGTTTCAGCAGCGTCTTTGAGGGATCCTTAGGATGTGGAACATAATAGATAACTTCATCGATGGAAATGTGCCGGCAGAAGGTAAGATTCATCGTCTTTAAAACCATTTGCTTACGCGCTGGATCAACAGTAGACTTTTCACTGGCAAAACAGACTTTTGCTGTTCCGATTAACTAGAAAGAAAAATTACGATATTATTGTTTATGTTTTTGTGATTCTTAAAAATAAATGCCATAAACTAGAATGCAATCTAAAATTAGAGACACTCAGTGAAATGAAAAACGTAAAATGCAATTCATTGTAACGCCATTGAATTCGTAATTCAAAAAAAGAGTTTAACATCAACATCGCAGATAAAATTCGGACTACTCGGCTCATGCTTAGTGGTGTAGTTTGAATAAGAATGTTTTACGTACAAAAAAAAAAGAAAGAAAACATCGCATTTGGGCGATTTATTTTGGGAAATGTTAGATAAAGTCATTGAACTTTCGCAATATTTATAGATAAAAGGATTTTTAAATATATGTCAAAACAACCTACTTACAATGCTTATCTAACAAAAGTTCCAGCGTCACCACGCACAAGTATTAAGGACGTGATTCATTTTATGCAATCAAGATAAGAAAGCGTGTACTTTGACTGTCTGCACCAGTCTGTTTGTCATGAATCACTGATTGCAATAGAGTTCATAACAAGCTACACAATTTTTCACAAGTATTTCATAAAATTTACTGAAGCGAATAATCGAAAAAATGTGTTATTTGCCAAACATGATGTGCATATCAAGTTGGTTGAAGAAATTTACAGAAAAAAACACTGGGGAATGAATTCATTTAGTTACCAGAACCAGAATTCAGATACTAGGTTCGTTCGCGTACTTTTTGCACTAAAATTCGTGGATTATCAAATTTCTAAGATTGGGGATAAAATTCTCTCAGAGAGAGCTAAAATTACGAAAAAGCAAACGAACGGTTTGAACAAGAAAAAGTTGAAAATACACTGCTTTGACAGCTTTGACAGTTTTCATAAACCAGCCCATAGAAATTTCTTGCACTAAAATTCGTAGCATGGGGAAATTTCTTGCTCTCTCGTGAGCGTTCTCTTCTGCGAAAAACTACGAAAATTCTTCGTACGCGAACAGCTTTTCGTAGAAATTCGCTGATTTAGGAGGGTACGCGAATGGACCTACTGAGTCTATCCCGTTTTTACACGACATACATCCATACTTAGACTATTGCCACAGGATTAAAGTGGTTCCCCAAACCAGACGTTGGGCAACTTAGGCTTGATTTCGCTATTCCGTCTACAAGCAAAGAGACCTTGCTTACTGCACAGAATATAAAGTGTAGTCTCTTCTTTTTCCTCATCTATACTGCTTCTGCAAAAATCGTAAGGAACCCTAGCATTGTCCTGTAATGACACCCATTATTGAGCTGTATCTTTTGTCGGATTGAAGCATCTGTAATCCCACATTAGTAATGCTTATTGCACTTGCTTTTATAGTTAACTCGTACATGTACCGAGGAGCAGTCCCTTACCCGATAGAATGACAGAGTTATGCGATATCTGGCAATCTGAATACTGAAATTTAAGACTACCTATAGATGTTAAACTCCTAAGGTAAGACTCTGTACATTGCAAGGTTGGGGATTAGCCTGACAATATTCCTAGATTAACTATAGTATAACGAATGCTACAGAAAATTATACATCTAGAATTTTATTGCCACTTGTCTGTCGTCAAGCGCAATTCAACAATGGTTAATTCTCACCTTCCACATCTATAAAACTTGTATTCTCATCGCAAATTTGTGCACATTAGCTCCGTGTACAAATAAAGAAATCCTCTTGACAGAAGCTGACGACAGTTGAAAAATCGAAATCACGAGCTGATACGGTGCTAATCTATGCAATCTACAGAGTTGCCAGCGTATTGAAATGAAGTACATTCTTAAATAGTTTTATATCAACAAGATTATCACGAAAAAACTATCGAAATTCAATTGCAGATTCGCGTCTCTGTTTTGTTATTATGTCCCATTCAAATTGTGGAGGAAGATAAGTTTTCATATAGTTACCAGTAAATTTAAGATTAGAGGCCAATATAGTATTAATTCCTAAATTTAAACAACAATTAATAAAATATGTTTTATTTATCGAAAAAAACAAGAGATTTCAAATGCTGATACGATAACAAATCAGTTCTAAATATTTTTAAAAAGCACGACCACTTATCTAATCTTCAAACTAAAATAGGTGATACTGGACATTCTTATAAACCAAAGCTTTAAATAAGTTCAGCCAGACATTAAACGCATTTAGTTGGTCATAGACCAGCGATAACAAGTCAAAGGCCTAACAAAGAAATAAAACGAAAAACAAAAAAAAAAAACCTTTCTCCTAAATAATGTTGATTAAATTTTCCATTGACGACGGTTTGGATTAATGCCAAAAACCTACCCACACTCATGTAAATATAGGTACTATTTAAATTCTTTATCAAGTTCAAGGTAACTGAATCTCCTCTACTTCCGTCAACAGAAGCATTGAATAGGATACTAAATACGGGAAGGAAGCATACGAATGTAAACGAAAACATTTACTATTTTTTTACTTACCGAATGTGTCCATTTCGGAAAACACCACTTTGATTGTACCAATCGGTGTGTGTGTAAAACGCCATCGACAACTTTTCTATCTACAACATCTGTGCCAATAATTGATGGGGTCATAGGATTCGGATATTTACGCCACGCCGCCTGTGTGACAGTCTCCCAAGGATGGCTATACAATGAAACAAGAAGAAAAAGAAAAACGATTAAAAAATTTATGAATAGATTTTCTCAAGGTGAAATTGGGAGGGGATATTTCAAGAGCTTAGTGAGGATGCCAAGAAAATTTTCAAAATTCCTATACACATGTATATATTGACGTATGTTCAGTTACGTAGATATTATGCCGTCGTCGTGCGTCGTTGAGAAAAGAATAAAAGAAAAAAAAAAGCTTCAGTCTACATTGAAGAGGTTTTAAAATTAACCAACCAATTATCTAACCTTATGAATTATGTATGTAGTTGATGGTGAAATGTCCGGAAACTATTGCATAATCTGATTGATACTTTAGATAACTTATATGCATCTTAATTACCGTTAAGTTTTATGTATAAAGATAGGGAAACGCTGTGATTTCAAGAGCCCTATAGCTAGGGTTTGAAGCGTAATTGGCAGAGTTCCCAACGCCTCGCAAATCTAGCTGCTAGAATACTTTTACACCGGGATGACAGATTTGTCGCTAACGAATCTAGCGACCTCTAGTGCAACATGTGTCATCTCGATGCAAAAGTATTCTAGCAGCTAGATTAGCGAAGTGTTGGGATCACGGCCATTTTGTCCTAGAGAATCTAGCGGCCTCTAGTACAACATGTGTCATCCCGGTGCAAAAGTTTTCTAGCAGCTAGATTAGCGAGGTGTTGGGATCGCGGGCATTTAAACTTACAAAACGGTTTCTAGAATGTAATAGATTTAAGCAACGCCATCTACCCCTTGTAAATTAAATCTTGCATATAGCCTTTGAACGCACCCATTTGGCGGCCAACATAAATGTAAAAAATAAAGGATGGCAGCGAATTTCCGGAAAGATGGTTGTATTTTAATCATCTTATAAGAATATGATCTTGTGCCAGATATGACGATTCACAATATAACCAAAAACAGAGGGTTTTTTGATAAGCTTTCTCATGACTGTAATACTCTTGGATGTTTGTCAAACGCTCGGAAGAGGTGGAGCCGTGAAGAAACTTCGATGGTACTTTCCTGGATTCGAACTGGGAACCCCTCCAAGGCACTAACCACTGAGCCACGGCAACCACATTTTTGCCACACGAACTTGCTCAAAAGAGAATGACAACACATTCGTTTGTTTTGAAGGAACCCACTTGGCAGTTGCTTAAGGACCAACAGTTCGTAACAGACACAAATAAGAGAACTTTCCTCCACAGGCGAGTCACAAGTGGAATATTCCACTCGCTAAACAAAGAGTAACCTCCAATTTACATAACCTGATCATGTTTGCGCATAACGCGATCGTGCTACGAGGGAATAGAGCCCATCGTATTAGTTAAAGGTTTCCTTAAGATTTCACTTATTTAATGCATTAGAATAGTCAACTGTATACAGGGAACAAACTTAAAGCACAGAAACGACTTAATTTGAACCAAGTACATGAGTTTTAAAAGATTTACTAACTTGAAGGCCCATAAAATGCAATGCAATACAAGGATAAACGTACTAAAGCGCAGTCAAGCATCGATTTAAATTATTAAACAAACAACTTTATTATCAAGATAGCAGTTGACAGAATCCTGTTTCTTATTTTAAAGTGCTTAATCAATCCAAGCATAGAGCGGCTTTAAAAGGCGGAAAAAAAGAAAATAAACAAAGGAATACGTAGTTATAGTATATTGCCCAAAAATTTACATTTCAAATTGCTTTTTTGCTTACATAAGCTAATGGGTCTACTGTCGCAGATTCTTCACCTTTTATTGTTATTCAGTAGATAATTAGATTTAAATGATTTCACTAGAATTATGAGGGAAATCACCATGGCTTATGTTTGAATATAAAATTTATTCATATTTATCTACGTATGGACAATTTATGATAATCAAATGAGAAGGCAGGCAAAATCAACAAAAAAATCAAATAAAAATCAAATAATTAGCACCGCCTGCTCAAGCACTTTTTTGTTTGGCAAAATAAAAAAAGAAAATACTATTTAAGTCGCTGGATCCAACGAGAAGTTATCAGTTGAAATCTTAAGTTTAAACTAAAAAGTATCATCATGAAATTCGTCTTTGTTCTTTGCTTGCTCATCGCTGTCGCAATGGCAGCTCCAGAGCCAAACCGTGGCGGTCTGGGTGGTGGTCTTGGTGGAGGCCGTATTGGAGGTGGTGGTGCTGGACAGAGCGCAGCGTCAGCTACCGCTTCAGCTTCATCCTTGAACCAAGGTGGACTTGGTGGTGGTGCTTCTTCGGCACAGGCTTCAGCTTCGTCTTCAACATCAAACCGCGGTTAAAATGTGCTCAAAAATATCTAATTTGGACTAGGAATACTCTTTATAAATAAACAAGAAACAAAAACAAACAAAAAAGATTGGTTTTATTCCATTGTTAATTGGTTGATAGATGGTGTACATAAAAGGTTTCCTTTCACGGTATGGATTTATTTCTCCAAGAGGACCTAGCTCTGCTTAATATCAGCGCGTCTATAAGTTTAGCGGTTTAAGAAACAAAAAAGGCGGGTACTATGCATTTGTTTGATTCAGGAAATTTTACGGTTGCCTTTCATTCACTTTTTTGAATTTAAAGGGAATTTTTAAGAGCTATTGGACAATTTTTTAAGAATCTCATGAGAGTTTATTAAACCACTTGTCGTTGCTGCCTCCTGCTGTGCTATATGCATAGAGCAGAATCGTATAGAGACGAAACATCGTTAATGAGTTCGATTCTTCAATCCTTCCGCATTAAGCAGTAGAGCCAAACCGGCACAATGTTCAATACAGACATCCTTCTTATATTAGAAGACTTCGAACATTTCCTTTAGCAGTCCCTTAAGATCCTTACATCTAAGGCTGTTATGAGCAACTATTTAAATGTCGACAAACACTATTTATCATAAGCAACACAACTGCTTCTACATAATTCTAGCTGTCCACATTAAGAGCTTAACTAACCAACACCAAAAATACAAAACGATATGTACGTTTCAACCAAAAGTTGTCATACTTGTTAAGAATTTGACTTCCGCATCGTCACACACGAAATGGAGTGAATTTTCTTTTCGTCACAAGATAAACAATATTATACGAAGCGGTTGCACTTTGCTTGCCAAAACCTGAAATATGCTATTAATTAACGGTCAATTGAACGGTCCCATTCGTACCATCTATCTTTAATTCTAACCGCCTTTGAATGTTTGTATGATTCTCTTAATTTTGAATGGAATGCGCTCTCTTATCTAAATAGAAGAGAGATCTATCTACTCTTATCCTGCGTTGCCAATCTTCTGTTTTTTTACTAATAAGTTAAGTTTAAAATAAATATAGCTTTCGGTCGGAACTTTATTAAAAAATATATTTCGAATATTTTAGACGAAAACAGAAAGAAAGGCAAGTAAATAAAAAAGGACGTTTTGGGTATATAGAAACGTCAAACGGTTTGTACGTAGTGTAAGCAAACTACAAAATGAAAACGATGCAATTTAACAAACATATAGCCGAGAGCGTCCACTTCTTTATGGTGTATCCGTCAGACTTATTATTTTCTATTGTCGAACTTTAAAAACACTTAAATGTTACAGGAATTCGTTTTTTTACATGATGCAAAGTCAACGTAATTTGCTTACAAAAGGAAAAGTAGCCGCTGTGAGTAAGTGTGGCAGAAGTTGCGGAGTTCCATATCGACGTCGATTGCCACAGTTTAACCCGTCAATTTAGCGAAAAGATCGCAGTGTAAACCATAGAAAAACTATATAATATAATATAGACGGTCGTTCCCACAAGAGCAAAAGTACCACGGATTTTGAATGTAGTCTGACGTTTCCGTCAAAATCAAATAGGAGCTCACGCACACATTCTCAGTCCGCGGCACATTGCAAAAGGAAAAAAATTTCGCACGTTCGGTTACACGTATTCACAGATAGCGAAATTCAAATCGACGTACTTTACAAAATTTTCGGATGGGGAACGTAAAGACGACCATCTATATTAATTTGTCTATGGTGTAAAACCGTATAAGTTCCAATTGATACAGGGATTGAAGCCAAAAAATTATGGTTTCGCGGATTAGTGTCCTAAACAGCTTTAAGTCGACCCTTATTTTTATCGAAAAATCTTTTTTATTGAAAAGATTCAATATTGACTCAATGGGGTTGTTAACAAGAAAAAAAGTAGTCTCTGGCCTTCATGGGGGTCTGAGTGGGATCATCGATTCGTATTTTTTTTTTTTTTTCAAATCACCTTAACTTCGCGTAAGTGACTATTCCCACCAGATAATGATCAGGGCTTATTTTCGACTTCTTCTCCGACCTTGATCCGGACGATATGTCCTTCCAGCAATCCAGCAGTATGGCACTATATTACTGAGAACTCGATTCAAAGGCAATATTATCACGAAATGGACAAGTCCATTGGCCACCGAGTTCGTATGATTTAATGCCATTGGTGTATACATTGGAGAACAATATTTAGCTCGTCATTGGTAAGAGAAACATGCATACATACATATGCATAAGTCATGTTCAAAACCAAATGTCATAAAAGCTAATTCAAAAAATAATAAAGACTTCAAACGAACACCCACTTCATGACCAAATGCATCCAAATTGCAAAGTCAGTTGCGAATGCGACATTAGCGTACGATAACTTAGCGCACAAAAGTATTAAGTGCTCGAAACATAGAGGTTTTGCATCTCATAAAGTCAACGCATTTAGAACAAAAATAAATTTTACTTGCACAGGGCAAATATTTTATTCGTGCAAAAATTCGAAATCGAGATATTAATCATTTCTGACATTACGATGAAAAAGAAATCCAAAAAAGTAGGTCTGCCATTCTGTCTGTCTGTTTGTCTGTTTGAAATTTGTGTTTTAGGCCTTATATTAACCGTACTTTACTTAAAGCCAATTTTACAAAAATAGGATTTTCTCGAACAATTTTATACCGCGTTCTCACCGGACGAAATCTTGAGATTTCGCCAAATCTCTCTAAATTTCCGAGGTTTCGCATGCATTTTCTATGAGAGGTTGTCAAACTGAACAAACCTAAACGTGAATTTCAGTTTATTTTGGTGTTCATTTTTAGACGTCAAAATATTGTATGGGAAAACAGCTGTAGCTAGTGTTGGGATTTCTACCAATTATATGTTTTTTTTTTTCTTATTTCTTATTTAGTTAATGCATAATGCATTATTTACATATGTACATATAAATTGTATGCATTGTTTAGTTGGTATGTTTCAAAAAATCGATCACTTTTTGGTTTCCCAATTTGACCACTCTCAAGTCTTACTAGTGACTGATAGCGACAGTCAACAATCAACTGTTGGTTTGTCTGTTTACGAGATTTCGGCAAAAGTTCATCGAAATCTCGAGATTTCGCTTCGTTGAGAACGCAGTATTATTTTAATTTCATATTCGATTTAGATTGGACAATTCTAATCAGATGACATATAAAACTTCTTACCAAAATTGTTAAAAACAGTACTTTACTTATAAATTCTTTAAAAAAAAAATGCGATTTGAGTGAAAACGGCTCAAGCGATTTCGTTTAAATTCGACCCTGAGACTAGTAGAGACACGTGCAATTACCGCGTTTTGGCCTAAAGTTGTTGTAACGGTACTTATGGCCAATTTGGCTAAAAAATGGCTTAAAATTTGTTTGGTCAAAAGTGGTAATAACGGTAATTTTTTAAGGATTTATGGGTTTTAGCCAATTTGCTCGAAAACGGCTTTAACGATTGAATTTAGTCTAGGCAAATTCCATAAGATGGCGTACCACATTTTTGACTGAAAATCCGTATAACGGTACTTTACTTATTAACTGGTTTTAGCAATATGGCCATATCTTGGTTAATTTCGCAAATAACCTATATTAGATAGTCCACTTCGGAGGTTAGAGAGAATACCTAAAAGCTTTTACCCAGGTGAGCGAGAATGTGTTAGTGAAAAGCACTATCTGTGAAATTCACGAACAGGGAAAATCACTAACACATTCTCGCTCACCAGTGTAAAATTTTTAGTTTAAGGAGAAGATCCTTGTATCCTTGATATTTGTGGTTAATACTCAATGCATCTTGGTCAAAATCAAAATGTGAGGAAAATTTATTGTATACAAAAATATGGCATTTAAACTTATGAAGAAGTTAAATAAAATATTTTCTCATGCGATTTTTTTTAAAGTTCATTCAAATCCAACCAATAGCATAAAGATGCAAGTACGTACAACCTAGTCGTGCACTTTATTTTTACTGAATCTAATGATTTACTTAACTGAATGACCATTTATGAAGGCAGCAATGCATTGAATTGTTTCCAATTAGTTTTGGTTGATACAACAAAGAAAAACCTCGAAAATCACTCTTTGCAGGTACTAGAAATTTGCTAAAAATTTTATTAACGGCCTCAATTTAATTCAGTATTTGAAACGAAATCAATTCGGTAACGCAAGCCAATTGACTATTGCCTCATGCTGTGCTTTTGGCAATATTACAAAGCTTATTTAAAAGCTTCATGAAATTCGACCACTATTACGTAGCAATATGAATAATATTAATGAACTTTGCATTGATAATTTATTTAAATGAAAACATACACGACAAGGTTCAACAACGGGATGACCCTATCGCGCATGCTTCGCAACTAAACCACTACCTTTTAAGTTCTCCGTTACTAATCTATTGAAGGTCGATGATAACACGTTGCTCTTTGCGTTCAAGTTCAAGAGATGATTTACCTACTGATCGTAGAGAATTATCAGCTAAACGCAAGTCTGTGTTACAGCATCTTGTGCAAATAATTTATTAAAAAATGCATTAGTAAATGTATGTACCTACATAAAACTTTGTTTATGAAAAAAATCGCAACTTAACTTTCACTGATAGGCATTGGATGAGCGCTTATAAGTTTGGAGATAAAAATCATCAACGATCTGGACCCGAGGTCTTACATCTTCTTGAACAACTCAGGGGGTATTTCGCTTAGTCCAAATGTGTTTTGTTTTTTTTTTTTGAATATTTGACAGCTTTCCTTACTTTTACGACAGTAGTGTCAAATACTTGTTCATGTTTACAAACGTCTGTTGGAAAGTATACCCGGAGAAACTAATCGTTCATCTCATCCCATCATCTCCCTCAACAAGCTTGCCTTGCCAAGAAAAGTAATGCCTGTCCAAATTGGTATTTATTCCTACTCTCACCTAAGCCCATCAAATTTGAGTAATGACCCAAAGAATGAGTTCAAGATCACTTCGCGATGTTGCTTTTCGTAAAACAAACGGACACGTAGTGTGTATGTTTCTCGACCGCCTTCAAAACGTGTAATGTCTTCCATCTGATGAAAGTAACCCTAGCAAAGGATGGTTGGATCGAATTGAATTACTAATTCTGCGAATAAGCAAGTTCGCTTGAATATTCTAACCAGGTCATTGAAACTATTGGTTGCTATACTTAGACTCAACCGCGTTTTCAAATGGAATATAGTACATGGCAATGCACAATACAATAAACTGGCGCTGGACTTTAGCAGACCTATTCAATTATCCATAAAGTCAATTGGAACTGGACTTAAGCACACCTACTTAATAATCCATAAAACCAATCGGAAAATCCAAATCTAAATCTGTTAGTCACTGTTTTATTCCCCCATTTAGTAGGAACTCAGCCAACATGTGCTTTGCATGGGAAAAACCAAACAACCTTCCAATGACCAATTTTAGTTAGCAGTTTCATTGAAATATATTTTTCTTTATTTTTTTTTCATTCGCCTTTGCGCAATAAATAGCCACTGCCTCTGCAATCATGTGGAAATTGCGGATTCTTTTTATCACTTTTTCTTTTTTCAGTAAACACAAACCGATTCTCGTGATACTCATACCAATTTCTTCCACACCTGCGTCATTTGTTCAAAGTTCAGCATGAAGAAATGGTACCGCGCCAACGACTCAGCACACTAGCACATGGACATAGCCAATTTTTCTCTCTCTGTCTCTCCATTCGGAGTGCTCATAAGGAATATAAGGCACGAGATTCCAGTATTCTGTTGCTAGGTGCACGTTTGGAACATGTGTACCCCCTCTTAACAGCTGAATAGTTTACGATGTTCTTTGAACTCGCTTCTACAATTCTGTTTACTTCTACTTATTAGATCAAATTGATATATTTTCGCTTAAATTAAATGAAAGCTCTTATTTTCTATTAAGTTACGTCACAATTGCAAAGTGAAAAATCGAATTCCATTCAGATTTCATTGATAACACAAAGAATGGAACGGCGCGGCACTCAATGACATAGATAATGGAAAGTTGCATCAGACTTTTGTCTCTAAAAACCAGTTCCTCCAAATGGCATTGAAATTTTACCCAATAAATATCAAATTTTCAACTAAAATCAGGTGCAACCAGAAAAATAAAAACTTTTTCGAGAAAATTCTAATGAATTTCACTAGCAACTTACTTGAAGGTGTGTTCCGATGTCCAGATTTTCATGTTTTCGGCTTATTTTATATTTTCAAGACGAGAAGACAATTAACAAAATTATTCTGTTGTGTAATAGAGTTTGGGGGCGACCGGGTTGGTTCTTTTTTTTTCACAAAACGAAACAGAGACAACGAAATATGCACCACAATGAAGAAGAAACACACAACAAATAGCAATATTACTCGATCTGCGAAATTTTGAATGAATCCAAATGTTGTATAAAATAAAATTTAATGAAGTTTGACCCGCACTACTTCAATTAAATTGAACTTTTTATGACTTTTTCAATATTTATCTTAGATGTAAATTTTATATTGCCCTCTGCTGCGGCAATGTGTGGATGACATTCACAGCTCGCGTGAACAACTTTCTCAGCGCGCTGAACGAAACCAAAAGAAACGAGAAATGAATTACGATGAAGAAGAGAGATTCGGATTCCATTCGCTTTTGGCTGGTTTTTTATGCGTTTGAGTATGTGTGTGTGTGTTCGGTGGATGAAAATTCAACGTTTTGGGTGAACTAATTGGGAAAGCTTGCTGCGATAAACACATTTGTTATCGAAGATGAAATGCGAGGAAGTGCAGATTAGGATTGTTTAATGTTTTAAATGATTACGATTATCGATTTGTCCTTAGAACTTTATTTAAAAGATCAACAATACCAAAAAATCTTTCCTACCTTTCGTATGACAAACATCCAAAATGCTTTTAAAATACCTTTCACCTTTTACCTAAATTAAGCAAATTCCCAACTTCAACCTGGATTGAAATTCATATAAACGCATCGGATTGGAATGGGGTTGACTCAACTCAACTCATCTACCAGACCTGGGTTGAGTTAGAAAAATGCAATCCAATTTGTTTTCGTTGCGAATAAGTTCTTCCTTGCTTGGCATTCGGAAATATTTTGTTTTGGTTAGCAAAACAACAAAATAGAAAAAAAAAAGAATAACTGTGAACTCATCTGTCAGTTCAACCCCAATTCGGTGTGCAGAAAAACTAGATCGATATATATATATTAGCCCGTAAGCAGCCCATAGAGGGCCAAGGGCTAGCTTCTCACAACTGTACATGTTGTGCATGGTATACATTTCGGCACATACAGAAGGGACCTACAATTTTACGCCATATCCGAAGGGCAGGGGGGTTTTGAGAAGCTTTCTCATGACAGTTATACTCTTGAATGTTTGTCAGACACTCGGAAGAGGTGGGGCTGTGAAAAAAAATGTTGATAGTATTTTTCTGGATTCGAACTTAGAACCCCTTGCGCAGTAGTCCAACGTACTAACCACTCAGCCACGGGACCCACCAATTTGATCCTACTGATACTTTATACAAACAGTTTGATTCCTACAGTGTATATTAAATTAAAGGAAAAAAAACAGTCCTTCTGAACACATCCAAAAGCTGCGGGTCAATCGCGGATGTTCCACATTCATCCATTGTTTTCATGTCAACTCGTTTAGTAACTGTCAGTCGGCTTAAATAAATTACCAAAACATATTTGCTATATATTTATATTTATTTTTTTAAATAAAACTTATTTTATTTTGAACCAATATACACAAAAAACATAAACGGTTAAAGTGCCTCTTTTAATTTATTTTGTAACAAGAAATTTATTTCGAAAGCAACGTTAGATGCAGTAAAACTATACATGCATGCATCAGAAAAGTAAACAGTCCACAATTTTCATTTTGTTTATTTGGGTTATTATTTATTGAGGGAGGAAAAAAATGTTTTAATAATTATGAAGTGGTCTAAAGTGTTTAAATTAGTTTTCGCCTTTATCATTGCTGTTGTCTTTTATTGTGAATTTCTCGTCTACTATGTTGTTCTTGTCCAAGTTAGTCCTACTCAGGTATCTTACATGTGAACTTATTAATATTAATTCCATTGACAGTGCAAATGGCCAGCGCTACACAAAAAAGGTGCATCTTCTTCGTCTTCGTCTTCGTCTACGAATCCAGTTAAAGCGATGATTGTAGCAGATATCCACATGCTGGGTCCATTTCATGGACATTGGTTAGACAAACTAATCAGAGAATGGCACATGCATCGAGCATTTCAGTCAGCAATCACGATATTTCGGCCAGATGTCGTTTTCATTTTGGGTACGTGGTATGCGCATTTTATTTAACTGATTGATGAGAATATAATCCTCTCTTTAGGTGATGTATTGGATGAGGGACACTTAGTGAATGATAAAGAATTTGCCCGATATATTTATCGTTATAACAAATTATTTTATACTCCAGAGAGTACGCAAGTAATAAGTATAGCAGGTAATCACGATGTTGGATTTCATTATCGGTGAGTGGATATGTATGTATCTAGCTAATTAAGTTTCTATCGGTATTAAGTATGGCCTCAATGCTATCTGAAAAATGTTTACTCACCTGGAGATAAACGTTCAACATAATTTTTCTACCTTGCTGCACTCGAAGCAGTATGCATACAGAGAAGGCAAATCCACAGAATAATATTGTCAAGAAGAAAAAAGCTTTCTCACACATATCCAGAATGCATTCGATAATACTGCAAGAGCAAGGGGTATCGACTAGTCGTCCAACCAATGGATGAAAGCAAGTCTACCATTGCTTTCTTCACGAGAGTTAAATCGTAGACGAAGGATGTGCATAACGAGGATAGTGGTAGTGTATTCGGTCATTGAACGTATTCCAACATAAATAAAAATTGCAAACATTACATACAAGCATTGATCAAGGCAGCAATCTATATTATAACAACCAGCGTTTGTGAAAGAAAAAAACTTTATTTTTTTTAGAATGCATCCATTTTTTCTGCATCGATTTGAAAGAGTATTCAATAATACCGGTATTCATCTCTATACCATCAAAAATGTTCATTTTGTGGTCATCAATTCAATGGCAATGGAGAATGACCGCTGCTCATTGTGTGAAGACGCACAACAGGAATTAAAACGGACAGGAAGTATGTCTTGTCTTTATGATAAGAATGTATACATAACTTTTCTTCTAGATAAACTAATGTGTATGAAAGATCCAAGACTACCAGATTGTAGTAGTGGAACTCAAACCCAGTATTCCCGTCCTGTTTTAATGCAACATTTTCCAACATATCGAATCTCAGATGCCGTATGCCAAGAGCGTGATACACCAAAAATTGAACGATACAAGGAGAACTGGGACGTTCTTTCAAAGGAATCTACTACTCTTATAGGTAATCGCCTTTTTTATAATTCTATTAATATTCATTCATCACTGCATCCCTTTTAACTTGCAGGCAATATAATAAATCCTCGATTAGCGTTTAGTGGTCACATTCATCACTATTGTAAACTAAGAAATCGCCTTGGTATTGACGAGTATACAGTGGCTTCATTTAGTTGGAGAAATAAAATAAATCCAAGCTTTTTACTTGCCCAATTCACACCAGAAAGCCATGGTGTCACCAAATGTGATATGCCGGTACAAAATACTAACGTGACCATTTACATCACCGCAGTAGCGGTGTCTTTAACCGCCATTATTTTAAATCTCTTTAGTGCAAGAATCAAAACGACTAAGAAAACCGATTAGAATTAGGTACAATATAATCTAAGTTGTATGATATTTTTTTTACAAAATGATATTAAGTTTTGTAGTCATAGGTCTTATAATGTATGCTAACAATAGGTGATGATTGCGAATAAAAATATTTGAATCATTCGATTAAAAATTGTGTTTTTGAGTACGGAGAGTTTTCGTAGGTTTCACAGAAGAGAGCGCTCACGAGAGAGTAAGAAATTCACCTCCACACTTTGAAATTTAAGTGCAAAAAGTACGCGAACGCACCGAATGTTATAGGTGAAAATTTGCGGTACGAAAACCAACAAATCTATGTTGTCACGCCGCTCTGGTCCAATCAAATGACGGAGGGCTATAGCTCACAAGATAAATAAAAACAAAAATAACTAATCAGTGAATACAAAATACTTTATTAAGTTGAAAAATGAGTTTGAGGTTTAACATAACAGAAAATCTACAAATAATTATTATACAGTTTTTTCATTAACAATAAAAAGTGGCGACGGTATTTTTTTAAATTTGTGTGGCAACATTGGAGCCAAGGTCACCCATTTGTCGGTGTCTGGATTATACTCCTCGGTTATATTAGTTTCTGCCCCAGAATCGTCTATTCCTCCACAAGCTATAATACGGTTATTTAAAATAATGCAGTTTACGTGTGCACGAGCATATTTCATTGGCGTTAAATCTTTATAATTGCGCGTAAAAGGATCGTATCGCTTTACACATTTTTGTGTAGCATTATCACTAGTTTCTCCTCCAATAAAGTATAAATATCCACCATGTGAAACAAACCCAACATTGATATACTGTGTATTGGCTATGGTTTGTTTCCAGCAATGATTAAAGGTGTCAAAGATTCGTATGGCAGCAGAATCAGAAAAGGCAACATACACTCCATTGACACTCACTGCAGCACACGAGACAGAACCACTTCCAAAAGAGGAATCTTCAAAATGATTCAAATGACATTTTTCAGAAGAATAATAGATTTCAACGTGCCAAAGTGAATTGAATGCACGGTAAAAAATGTACAATTTTCCTTCAATTACAATTGTTGTAAGCGAATCTATGTCATGCCAGTAGTGTAAAGAAGGCCTATCGAGCCACGTCTTGCTTTGGAAGTCGAAACACTCAACAGTACCATTTGGTTCACCTCCAACGATAAATAATTGATTATTAACCACAGCTGCATTATATTGTGATCTCTCAATTTCTGGCTGAGGCCAAACTTCGTATGACCATTCGTTCAGGTCGCGATTGTAGACTTGGACTGTAAAGCCAGTCGTCTGTTTATCAGTATCGTATGCTAAAACAAGTTTCTGTGTAGACTGACGTAAAGTTTTGACACGCAGAAGCGACATTAGACTGAAAATCAACGGTTCACGATTTATTTTGTCATATTCAACCCATGTCATCATACTGTCGTATAATATATCCTTCGTGCTCACACAAATATCCTTCGTAAAAATAAGATCTTTCAACTGTTCCTCGTTCAGCTTGAGAAAATCTTTTTCTTTATAAACCTGCTCAAAGTTCTTGCAAGTCAAAGCGAAAGCTTTATTACAAAGTTCTGTGAATTTATATTGTCCTGCAAAAAATGCAACGCCCAAGCAGTTGTTGGTATCTAAATGCTCTTCCATGAAGTTACAACAGATTGATATTAGAGGTTTCACTTGATATAAATGCGCTGCTCGGAGAACGTTTTCAACCGTCTCATTGGTAAGCTTAATTGAGGCCAAGTATATAAAGTCTATTAGTAGCTTCAAAGTTAATCCGTCGATGTTAGCAAGTTTGACTTCCGTATCGCTAGCCTCCTTTAGATTACTGTGAAACATGTTCAAGAAATACTCACTTGATGCAGCCAAAACTAAGCGATGAGCTTTAATTTTCGTATCGTCAAATGCAGCGATCAAAATAACGTCATAGAATACACTTTGCTCATAAAACTTCTTTATATTTCCAGAAACAGCAGTTGCATGATCATTACAATTAAAAGTCTTCCCTCCGGGAATGGACTGGGTAGATAAATTTGACATCTTGAATAGGTACTAGAAGTTATTTTCTCACAGATATATTTTAAATTGTGAGTAGAATATTTACTTACTTACCGTTGGTATGCTCAATAAAAAATATTATCAATAAGTGTTTTTTTCTTATATTTATTTAAGGTAAAGAACGTGGTGTTCAAATGAACCTTGGGAATTAAGTGACTAAAGCTAAGTGATAACAAAACATACATAGAGCCTGTTTAGATGATGACTCAAAACTCGGCTATGTCGGTAGTTTGAGGGCAGGGATGCCGAAGGTACTATTAAGGGAGTATTCATACTCCCTCCTGATCGACTATACTCCCGTCCTGATTTTACGCCCTTTAAAATATTTTTGTGCATTGTCACCCTTGTTTCGTTGAATGAGGTGCAATTACCGTGGAGTAAAACTGACTTTATAGAAAAGAGAGATGAAGTGTGAAGTAAGAAAAAGGGTAAAATTTTCATCCAGTAAAAAGCAGTTGAAAAGCGATGTAAAACTATATACTACAGAGAGAGAGATAGATTGGGGTTACCCCAGGGTAAAATTGGTCCAGCTTGTGATGGCTTAACAAGTCCATATTGCAAGTTCTAAAGTTCTCAGTCAGATTGTCCGAAAAAACAAAAATTCTTGTGAAAACTAGAATACTTCTTTCTTTTTCTCGCATATGTACATATGTATAAAACGAAATGCAACGATCATATTTGCATTAAATAAAGAACAAGGCTCGTCGTTTATCTATCCTTGAAAGTGATGAATACTTCAAAGCGTCACTCCAAAGTGGAAAAGTGAGCAGAAAAAAAAGTTTAAAACACAAATAATACTCCAGCACTCTCCTCAGATACAAAATACTCCCCTGTAAAGTTCTAAGATACTCCCCTTCGAAATTGGAAATCGGCATCTCTGCTGATACTACGTTTATATGCAGGATCGAGTCGGGATAGAGATTAGATTTCGATCTAGGTTTTTTTCTGCACACCGATGAGTACAGCAATATTTTTTTTTCTATTTTGTTGTTTTGCTAACTAAAACGAAATATTTCCCAATTCCAAACAAAAAAGAACTTATTCGCAACGGAAACTTTGGTCCATAGGAAGAAAAAACAAGAGAAACAACAAACACACAATTAGAACATGTCATTTCGACTACCGAGGTTTTTCATGCAATTTTCTAACTCAACCCAACTCTGCTAGCTGATTGAACCTGGCTTTAATCCTGCTTCTGGGATATAAACGCTATAATAAAAGTGAAGGACGAAACAGAAATACCTATGAAACGACAGATCTGTCATCCCAATGCGAAAGTATTCTAGCAGCTAGATTAGCGATGACACTCAATATATACAGATGTAACTTCATTACAAAAGACTCAATTACTATTTTTTTACTATTATTAAACTTTAGCATATTCTGATATAATTTAGCATATTCTGTTGGACAATTTCTGGCAACACTGGTGGCTACCCCGTTTACTTCTCATCTCTCTCTCCCTAACTTTTGAGAGTCTCGAGTCGGAGTCTTTCTGTCTAAAAATGCACTAAGATGAAATAGAGTGACTCCACCGGATATTTAATCCCATGATAAGTATTAGTCGGGGTGTTACGTAAACAATTCCATTCATTACTCCCTTAAAAGTGCTACCTCCATCTATGAATTTTCTGTTACAGTAACATTACTTCCGGTCATTGATTTCTTAGAAAATATTTGTATGTATTAAAACACCGATCAAACTTCTGACATCAGTCTTTAATGAACAAAAAGCGGTTAAACTGGTTTAAATCGCAAACCACATGGGGAGCAAGCAAACGCATACACACACAGATGAGCAAAGTCAAAAATGAATTCCAGGGACCCGCACTTATTTGTATTGTACCAACATGCCAACATAAATATTTACATAAATCCAAGGGAAAAAGCGTCTAAAAATATCTAATGACGTACCCAACATCTATGAGGGATTAATTTAAATTAAAGGTGACGTAACTCAACGATTCGTTAAATATTATTGGTTTATATGATACGTAAACTCTACAAAAGTGAATGCGTTCACTCTGTGTTTACATCTCCAGGGGAAATAGTTTGTTTTTTTTTTTTTTTTGAATCGCGCGAAGTGAAATTTTTACTGGTTTTCGAAAAATATTTTCGAATACCTTTATTGTTGTCAAAAAAGTTGAGACGTTTTGAGAAGATTTTTAATGATAGCAATACTCTTGGATGCTTGTTGTCCTTCTGGCAAGAGTTGCGTCGTCTATCTAGCCCCATTAATCGCATAACTGGGAAATCTGTCAAAAAAAAAAATGAAACCCACTCTTCTCGGTGGTGCTATATGGGAGTCTCTTCAACAAAAACAAAATGAAAATAGTTTTAGTTGGTATGTGATGAAGACATTCAGCTATCTCGAGAGTTTTAGACTTCGACTTCGGAAATGTATTTAGAAGACTGAGCCAAGAAGATCTATTGGAACTTATTTTTTTAACTCACATAATACTAAAATAATATAGATTTACAGGATCGCTCAGTGCGCCAACAACTCAAGTACCACATTTCTTTGCAGCAAATGCAGGACGCTCTTGGTAAATGTATCACAGAACTTTTGGCGAAAAACCGAACTCTTTGCTTCTTTATCTGACTCGGTTTAAATCTTTACATGTATATAAGTTAAATAGGTTTGTAGAATCTACCAAATCTAATAAGTTTTAAAATCATTCTTCAATTTCCTATTATTTCTAATCAGAACTTCTGATTAGGTACATGCGATTCCTTTCTTGAAAATAATTCTAGTCTCCATTTTGTTTCGCCAAAGGAAAAAACAAACTAGAAACTAATAAATTAATATATTTAAATACTTACTACATAAATATACTATACTTAAGCCTATATTAAAATAAATATATTTACATAAAATACATTCCTGCAAAAATATAATTGACACCCACAGTGTAAGCGCATCAAACCCTCCACTATTTTCATAATTAAGCAAAAGTGTAGAGATTCTTTTCTATTTTTAACGAAAGCATTGGACGCCACTTATTTTGACATTTCGTTATAACCTCTCCATTAACTCGCTGGATGTTTGATTTTAACGACAGGAAAAAGTTCAATTGTGTGACAAAAAAATATATATTTTTTCTAAAATAATTCACAACACGATTCTGTAAGTTTTTATAAAAGCAATAACAATTCGCGGTTCTTGTGCAAGTGAGAAACATCAAATTTATCCCCCTCTTTTCGTTGCTAGAACCAGAAATAAAGACCAGTATCGTCCGCCTTACAAGAAAACGAGACGACCTCAATAGAAAAATAATCTTTTTTAAGAAAAATCAAGGCCATTAACATAGCAGACAGGTAAGAACCTAAGCCTAGCCCGTGTATACGCGTTTGTGTATGTGTGTGTTCATATATTTATTGTGTCCACAGAAAATCAAGTTGAGAAATGTCTACAAAAGCAAAAAGAGCGGGTACAGCCACACCCCAACCAGGGGGTACATCGACCCCATTATTGGGCACCAGCGCACGTCCATCTAGCCCGTTGAGTCCAACGCGCCACAGTCGGCTGGTGGAAAAGGCCGAGCTGCAGAATTTGAACGATCGTCTGGCGTGCTATATCGATCGAGTGCGCAATTTGGAGACTGAAAATGCCCGTCTTACGATCGAGGTGCAGACAACGAGGGAAACGATCTCACGGGAGGCGTCCAACATTAAGTCGATGTACGAGCATGAGCTGTCCGACGCTAGAAAATTGCTGGACGATACCGCACGCGAGAAGGCCAAGCTAGAGATCGACACAAAGCGTTTGTGGGACGAGAATGACGAGCTGAAGACAAAGCTTGAGAAAAAGACCAAGGAGTGTACGCATGCGGAAAACAGCGCCCGTATGTATGAGGTGCGTTGTAATGATCTGAGCACAAAGTACAATGCTGCCGCTGCCGATCGTAAGAAGGCACAGGATGAACTGGCTGACCTGCAGAAAGAGATTGAGCGCTTGCGCAAGCAATTGGATGAGGCTCGGAAGCATCTGGAGGATGAGACACTTGCGCGCGTCGATTTGGAGAACAACATTCAAAGTCTTCGCGAAGAATTGACTTTCAAGGACCAAATACACGCCCAGGAAATGACAGAAACGCGCACCCGTCGCCAGGTGGAGATCAGCGAGATCGATGGTCGGCTGTCTGAGCAGTACGAGGCAAAATTGCAACAATCGCTACAGGAATTGCGCGATCAGTATGAAGGTCAAATGCGCGCCAATCGTGATGAGATTGAAATGCTGTACGAGAACAAGATCAAGGGCTTGCAAAACGCTGCGAATCGCAATTCAAATGCGGCTTCAAATGCAATTGAGGAATTGCGCACCACACGCACGCGTATTGATACATTGAATTCACGCATTGGCGAATTAGAATCGCAGAATTCGGCACTGAATGCTAGACTACGCGACTTGGAGCAGCTATTGGATCACGAGCGCGCTCGGCATAACGCAGAAGCGCACGCACTGGAGGCAGAGTTAAATCGTATGCGGGAGGAAATGGCCCAACAGTTGCAAGAGTACCAAGACCTGATGGATATCAAAGTTTCTCTTGACTTGGAAATTGCCGCTTACGACAAATTGCTGTGCGGCGAAGAGTCCCGTTTGAACATCACACCACAAGCATCAAACACAGCCAGTGTAAGTTCACTAAGCCAATCATTGCGCTCAACAACAACACGCGGCACTCCACTAAGACGTACACCAACGCGCGGCCAGTCTACTGCCAGTGGAGCCTTCAAACGCAAGCGTACCGTCGTTGAAGAATCCGAAGACCGTAGCGAATCAGAGTACTTTGTTACAGGCAGCGCTAAAGGCGATATTCAAATCGCCGAAATCGATCCCGAGGGTAAGTTCGTAAAACTTTACAACAAATCGAACAAGGAAATCGCCATTGGCGGCTGGCAATTGCTACGATCCTGCGGCACCGATGAAACATCCTTCAAATTCCATCGTTCGGTGAAAATCGATGCCGGTGCCACTGTGACAGTTTGGTCGGCAGATGCTGGTATCGCTCACGAGCCACCAACCAATATCGTCATGAAAACACAAAAGTGGTTCGTTGGGGATAACATGAAAACGGTTCTATTCAATACCGACGGCGAAGATGTGGCCGCTTCTGAGCGCATAAAGAAGACCATTTCCAGTCATGTGACACGTCACCGATCGTCGGCACGTGGCTTCCCATCAACACACGTACTCACCGGAGACGAAGAGCTCTACCACCAACAAGGCGATCCACAGGGCGAGGAGAAATGTCGTCTGATGTAAGGCATTTTTTTTGTCGTTTTTCTCTTTTTTTTTCTTCCTTTACTTCGAACAAAAAATATATAAGTTTATGCCAGAGGGCCTTAAAAAGAAAAGATATATAATTTGTGTTAAATTTGGATATAAAAAATAGAACCCAATTTGTTTTTTTTTTTTTTTGGTAATAAAAGAGCCAATATTGTATACTACTGCACTTACTTTTTATTTAGTTCTGGGCCAAATTACCACTTGCGAGTAAGTAGTCTGTCGATTGCTAATCATAATGGAAAAGCTCAAGCAAATCACCTAAAAGTTACGAGAATAAAAAAAAACTTTAAACTCACTCGCAAGTTATAATTAAGTCCAGTCTGTCCTACTCCAAATAACCCTCACTTCTCCAACACTCGTCTGGGGTAAAGGACTTTTAAAATTAGAGTTTAAGACATCACCAACATACGTTGCTGGTGGTGAGAAAGCGAGGCATACCCTCACGCACAAAATGTGTTCATGGAACGCACTGCAATTCGGTTTTTGTTCAACGAAAGTTTTTTTTTGTTTTTATTTAAAAATATTTTCTAATAAAAAAAGTAATTTACTAAAAAGTTGAGACATAAAGATTTTATACCCATTTGTGTTGGTGTTTTTCTTTTGCACACATTCTATCCACTGTTTTATGTTTTTTTTTTTTAAATTTTAACAAAATTTTGCACAGAAAGATACACAAAAAATTCGATTTGGTCAATTTATATTCATGACTAGTTAAATATCTTCCCCACCGTTTTTGTTTCCACATTCCTGAGCGATATTTTTTTTGTTTTTGTCTAAAAGAAATATAAATAACTGACGAACTGCGCACGATGTAGTATTCAACGTGTATTTACATTAAATAACCTTGCCATGAACTTACACCAAGCATTTAAAGAAAAATAAATCGTTTAACGCAGTCCTACACTAAAATAGTATTGAAATATCCAGTTCTACTTAAGATTTTCTATATATAAAAATACAAAGTACATTAATTAAAAATACAAAATATATTATCAACTCTAGATGTAGAAAGTATAATGATTTTTTTTTATATATATATAAAAAACAAAACAACAAACAGAAAAAACTAAATATTTTGTGTATCGTTTCCTTACTTTTAGGATAGTATCATTGAATATCATATTTACTTAAAAGAAAAGAAAAATGAATTAAAAAAAACGGTACAGAATTTGTTTTGTACCTATTTTATTTAAATATATGAAAGTTTCCTTTTTCAGAACTTATAAATGCAAACTCATTTTATTATACAATTACGAAGAAAGTAAAAGTAAATATTTTTCTTTAATTTTTTCTTTTGTGTTTAGTGAATAAATAAAAAAAAAACACTTAAAAAAAATATTATTGTTGTCATTTTATTCCATTCACTGGTGTGACATTTTTTAGTTTCAAATAAGAAAATTCTAATACTTGACAGATGGTAGTGTTTGTTTTGGATTGATAAACCTTCCAATGGGGTTTACTTTCAAACGGTGAGGTTGATTTGACAGTTCTTTGACAAAGCGAGAGGCGACCAGGCAACAAACCAATTTTAGCACATTTAAAGGCACACAATGGCCTACTTTTTGAGGTAAGGCCAACATATTGAACGTTCGCGTACTTTTTGCACTAAAATGGAAGAGTGGGGGTAAAATTCTCTTAGAAAGAGCTAAAATTACGAAAAAAATAAACGAACGGGTTGAGCAAGAAAAAATTGAAAATACACTGATTTGACAGCTTTGACAGTTTTCATGAACCAGCCCACAGAAATTTCTTGCACTAAAATTCGTAGCATGGAGAAATTTTTTACTCTCTTGTGAGCGCTTTCTTTTGCGAAAAACTAGGAAAATTCTCAGTACGTGAACAGCTTTTCGTAGAAATTCGTAAATTTACGTTAAAATTCGCTGTTTTGGGACGGAACGCGAACGGATTTAGTACCTACAAATGGACAAAAAAAATAGATAGAACTATACTGCAGGAAAAATTCCAGTGGATCGTTTCATCCAACGGATTGAATAAACAATTTTTAAAGAGTTTTAAGGTACATTCACAGCTCAGCGACCAGAGAATTGCGAACATATCATTTTTCGCCCATTTAAAGGCAAACAATTGACAATTTTACTATTCCCAAAGAAAAAAGCTTAATTTATCTATCGTTTTATAGAAAAAAAAGTTGAATAGTAATTAATTTTTGCGAAGAATCAATTCGTTGATATTTCCACGAATAGACGAATACTTTTTGCGAACTGTCAAATTTTATTCACATTCCACTGATGAAGAACGCAATCCACATTCGCGCGAGAGTTTAACCTCACAAATTTATTTTCTTTAGCAAATGATAACTGAAATTCGCCGGTTGTAGCGAGTAGATAAAAAATTTATTGTGAATGAAACGTCAAAACGTGCGAATATTCGCTCGTAAGCTGATGAATGATACATTTCACATATTTGGAACACAATCCACATTCACATGACTTGCGAAAGTTCCACGTCAAAAATCTTTTGTTTTTATTGTGAAAGACGAATGAAATTCGCAGATTACTGCGACTACATAAAGAAATAGCTGTGAATGAAATGTAAAAATCTGCGAATATTCGCTCTTTTATATTTGCAAGACAAGTACAAGTACATACGGCCCAGTCGTAAACTTTAAATTCTAATAATTCATTCATGAAGCTATCATATTTATTTTAAAGGGGATTTTGTCCTGGGTAAGAATCCAACACTACTATAAGCACTCGTTGGCGATCCACATACTGTCTTGTTGAAGATTTTCACCTAACCTCGGAAAAAAATATCCATTTCAAAATCCTAAGTTTAGATTATTCCAATTATTACAAAAATGTTGACCGAAAATTTATTTGAAACATTGAATGTGAATCTTAAAAAGCCCTGCAAAATATGTGACGTTTCAGCGTTACTAGCATGGATACAGATATGTTCTCAAAATATTACGGATGTGACGTCATGTTTAAAGAAAAATTCTTCAACCTCTTCCACAATTATTACGAGTATGACGTAATTAACTATGCGTCACTTATGAACCCATGAGAACACTCATAAACCAAACGAGTGATGTCATTAAATTTAATTGCCCGATGCGATACAAATAGCTCATAAAAACATTCCTATTTCGATAAGATTTCATCAATTAACCAAACAGCAGTACACAGAATAAATTATAGTATAGATGTGACAGTTTGGCAAACCAAGGTATGGTCTCTTAATGGACACGATATCTGAAAATCTTACAGAAAATATATAAAGAAGCCATAAAAGCATGGTCAAAACAAAATATACATACATAACAGGTATTTGGTATAGTGATGGGATAGAGATTCTATCGAAAAACGTTCTATTTATACGCATAAACAAGAAAACTGCTACAGTATACGAGTATGTATATTTAAGGGTGATGAATTTGTCGAATGAAACTGAAATTCAATGAGTCCAATCCATTTCTGCGCCAGAATCTACATGCATATATAGTTTGTATGAATTTCATGCATGGAACAACATTTTATTTGACCAGCTTAAACCTCTTTATGATCATCATAAAAGATTGAATTCATTTCAGTGGTTAGTGCGTTGGACTACTGTGTATAATACCGCGTTCTCACCGGACGAAATCTCTCTAAATTTCCTAGGTTTCGCATGCGTTTTCTATGTATTGACATCTCGTGCTTTCGTCGAAACCTCCCCGAAATCTCTATCTATGAGACGTTGTCAAAGTGAACAAACCTAAACGTGAACTTCAGTTTATTTTGGTGTTCATTTTTAGATGTTAAAATAGGTCCGTTAACGAATTTCTACAAAAAGCTGTTCGCGTATAGAGAATTTTCGTTGTTTTCCGAAGAAGAGAACGCTCACAAGAGAGTAAGAAATTTCCCCATGCTACGAATTTTAGTGCAAAAAAAAAAACGGTGGGCTGTTTTATGAAAACTGTCAAACCAGTGTATTTTCAACCTTTTCTTGTTCGTTTACTTTTTCGTAATGTTAGCTCTCTCTGACAGAATTTTACCTCCACTCTTCGAAATTTAATAATCTACGAATTTTAGTGCAAAAAGTACGCGAACGGACCTAATGACATTCGAAATTATCTCAACTTGGTGCGAACGGTTTACGAGATTTCGTCAAAAGTTTATCGGAATCTCGAAATTTCCCTTCGGTGAGAACGCAAAAAAACTTCCTACAATAAACTTAAATCGCACACAGAGTTCTCCACTGCGCAAGGAGTTCTAAGTTCGAATCCAGAAAAATACCATCAAACGTTTTTCCACCTCTTTCGAGTGTCTGACAAACATTCAAGCGTATAACTGTCATGAGAAAGCTACTCAAAACCCCTCTGCCCCTCGGATACGGCACAAAACTGTAGGTCCCTTCTGTACGTGCATAAATGTACACCCCGCACAACATGTAAACTTGTGAGAAGCTAGACCTTGGCCTTTTTTTGGCTGCTTACGCCCTGATATATACTGAAATCCTTCTAAAAGAAATAATCAGTAGGCTGACTGCTCGTGCTTACTCAGCAGAACCTCAAAAATTAATTTGTAGTGTCTGGTATTGTTTTTGAAATTGTTGTCTTGTGTTGTTTTTGAAGTTTTTGTCTTTGTACAAATTAATACTACGATGAGTGAACCAGGACATCTTTTTGCCTATATTCTGGACAACCTTAGTCGTAAACCTCACCTATGTAAGATATCTGTTTAATTTTACTATCTTGTTTTCAAAAATAATTTAGTATACATATGTATGTACGTGCTTGTGCATTATTGTAGCTGAAACTCTAAACAACTTATTAAATGACATAAAGTACGCACTTGATAGAGAAGGTGTTCAAATGCCGGACTTTCAAAAACACTTCGAAGACGCCATTGACATTGGCAGCGATTTAGGTGTTCTCAAAGTCAGGAATGAGAATGTACGAATGAATTTTTCATTACATGATCCTACCGATTTTTCTAAACCTAAGGGTACATCAGCATCCGGATATGAAAATAAAAAGCTCGTATGGATTTCCTTTTTACAACCCGTATATACATATATATAGAAATTTTTCTTTTTGTTTACTAGTACGACAGTCCAGAAGACTGCCGAGGTCAATATAAAAGACGAAGTAGAAGACAAAGTCGCAATCGAAGCAGAAGTCGAAGCCGAAAGCGCTCAAGAAAGGGCGGAAGGTGAGCAGAATCACCTCCATGTCCAGTTTCTATATAAAATATTCATAAAACTAAAAATTATTCGTAAAATAAAATGTACATATGTTCTATGCTAGACTTTTTTTTTCTTAATTATTACCAATCGGTTGTTAAATCTTAACGTTTGTAATTCAAAAGTTTTCGCTATTTTCCAACTTAACGAAGAAGTTATTTGAATTTTATCGATGATTTCCATGTATGACGAATAATGGGCACGTTCCGAAATCTAGGCCTACTTTTTGAGGTAAGGCCTTTCATTTGGAACGGGAAAAGATTTTTTGACAGATGGCCCATTGCCATTTTCTTACCTTCAAAACCAGTCCACTAACTCAAAAAGAAATACCTTACTTTGTAGTCAAAACTGAGTTTCTCGACCAATCAGAAACGTTTGACTACCTAGTGCCTAGAATGCGGAACGTGCCCACTGATATGATGCATACAAGTTGATCTCTAGATAGTAGATAGAAGTGGAAGAAAATGGTGAATATTTAAGACTCTTATTCCCTTTCAATCGTCAATTGTCGGCCTTCTAATGTGAGCCATTTATTCTAGCCGAAATGAAGATTTCAAATATTAAGCTCCAATGGAATTCAACCTTCAAAAACTATATCGTAGAACGACGCTGTCTGTATATGAGATAATTTTCTGACTTTGATTCATAACTCATTTTGTGAAATTTATTAAATTTTAATTAATTTTTTGTTTAAATTATTTGTACAATGAGTGATGGGGCAAACCGTGTTTTCGCTTTTATTCTTGCCGCCCTTATTGCTAGGCCTCAATTATGTAAGTTATTTTTATAACACTAATAGTGCTATTATTGCAAAAAAAAATTATTCAATTTTAGCTGCATCTCCAAGTAAGCTATTCAAAGACGTACAGGAAACAGTCAATAAAGCCGGTATTAAGCTACTGCATTTCAAAAGGGATTTCGAAGCTGCTGTAAAGATTGGAATAGATTTGGGTCTGATAACAATACGGGATGAAGAGGTACGAATGTCAATCTCACATTATAGGTCTGTTCCCGCACTGACTAAAACTACGAAAAGCTACGAACTTTAACGAAAAATAATGATCTGGTCCCGCAAGTCAAAGTTTCGTAGTTTCTCGCACAGAAGAGAGTAAGAAATTTCCCCATACTGCCAATTTTAGTCCAAGAAATTTCTGAATTCTGTCAAATGGTAGTGTTGTTGTTGGCTGATAAAATAATTTGAAGTAAATCCATACAAAAAAAGCAACGTCTAAAAAGTGGGCAGTTTTTTTGTTTAACTCGCTCCTGCAAATTTTTGTGGATTTGTCTTTCTCTGAGAGAATTTCACCCCCACGCTTAGAAATTTGACAAGCTGCGAATTAGTGCACAAAGTGCGGGAAAAAGCCTTAAAATAATTGGGCTTATTTGGCGCAATCTTTAATCCTTTTATTCTGTCATGTGAATACAAAAATTCGAACTGTCAAAAATCATAAAAGATTCTCCTTTTTCGGTATTCTGCCTGACAAAATCTGTTATGAAATCTGTTATAAACTATAACAGAATAAAAGGAAGATTTTTGTGACTTTTATCATAAAAGATTTTCATGAAGTAGGTATCAGTATAAGCTTGTATAAGCAAATACATTTAATGAATATGAATAACACCCAGTCTCCACGAGACATTAATATGTCTCGTGTAGACCGCACTTTTACGGACTTGTCTTGCTATCTAAGACAGCCTTTTTGTCTTGTCTTCTCTTGTCTTGGCTTCAACCCTTACTGAAATTTGACATTTGAAGTTTGGCAGTCGGTTTTTATAAAACGAAACAACAAAAAACGAAGAAGAAAACATTTGTTGTGATTGATTAGTGCTTTCCAGACGGTAGATAAAAATGACATAAAAGTCTGGCGGACTAGAAGTCTGACTGAAAAGTCTGCCAATTTTCAGACTCGTGGAGACCCAGTGTTTGGTAGCCCTTTGAGGACCGGCTTGCAGCTATGTACATTGTCTCCTCCCACCTTGTAGTAGTTTTTGATCGAGTGTTTGTAGACTGTGATGTTGAAGCTTCTGCTTCGTGTGGCTTGGATCTTGTTCATCGATCTTTTTTAATCCAAGTCTTTTATGATTCATAACAAAAATAATAATAACAGAATAACAGATATGCCGGAATAGGCCTCAATGTACCATCGACATTAATATGTGATTTTTAATGTTGCTTCTAGGTAGACTCTGTTAAAGATTACCGAAGAAGAAAAAGAGTACGAAATCGCAGCCGAAGTCGTAGTCGTACTCAGAGTAGTAGTGCTCGTAGACGCCTGTAGAGTGTAGAAGTGGAGCGCAATCATAAGTTCGGCAAGCCATTTATGTAAAAAAGAGTTATAAATTACTTGTAAAATAAATTATATATAATAAATTATTATAATTATATAGTTTTAAGAATGTTTTATGTTATCAAGGAAGAAATGAAAATATCAATCGTCTGTACACAATCGACATAGCCAAATCGCATCTCTATAGTCCTTGCAGCGCCATCTTTTGCTCGGTCGCATAAATTTGAGCAACAAAAGAGAATTGCCTAACAAAAGAACAAGAAGAAAAGAAATAATTCTTCGAAGAGAAAACTACACAAACACGGAGGCGGCATGGGTGGTCCTCCGATCACTTTTTTATTTGTTTGATATTTCACGGCTTCTTGCTTCTCGTTTTGTTTTGTTTTTCTTTTTGTTTATTTGTTTTCATTTAATATCACGCGTAACATTATTTTGCAGTTAAAAGCCTTCATTTCAAAAGCGAATCTATTCATCTCATTCGATCAAATCATTCAGACACCGCATGCTGCATAGCGCTGAGAAGACTTGTCTGAGCGACCAAAAAATTATAGATATTCGACTCGCGTTCCATTGTTTCTTTGGACTTGGTCTAGTGGTTTCTTCACATAAATGGGCAGCGCGCGGGATGGTTGTTAAAAAACTAAGCACACAATTCATATTAGTATTCAAATTATTCTAGGAATGTGATAAGTTTAGTTTAGTTTTGGTTCGGGCGCCGACAGACTGTCGTTGCATTTCTGTTCTCTACACAGTTTTTGTGTTTTTTGGTTTTTGATTGACTTGTGTCGCGTAAAATGAGGTAATTCTTACGTTTTGGTTTCTGTTTTGATTTATTCAGTGGGTTTTTCGTTGCTCTGTTTAGGAGCAGGATCATAGGACTCTTTGTTATCGTTGCCTGTTGCAGTCGAACTGCACTCGCGGGACTGGCATACAATGTGGACTCGTCGGATCTGGAGCCGATCAATGGAACGAGAAATTTTCGGATTTATGGCAAAAAGAGCAAGGAAAAATGGTTCGATGGACGTGTGATTGACATGCGGCTAATTCAGTGCGTTCGCCCGGGAAGATGTGAGAAGTTGACGTTCGACACTTGTTTGGGATCAAAAATACCTTATGCATATACAAGTCTCGACTTGACTGACTATGATAGCCAGAAACAGACTGAGGAAAGGCTGAATAACTATCAGGCACTACGACATGTGCCCAGGTGCTGGGCCGTTATACAGGTAAGAATGAAATGGCTTCTTTACCAAATGAAAACCGTCATTCGTGGGGCATTGATCCTGAATTACTCCTGAGCATCATCTCGTTCAGAGTTCTGCTTCAGTTTCCTTCCAATATTCTTGTTTGACAGTCTCAAGGAGAGTGAACCATCGCAATCTTGTCACGTGCTAGCAGAAAGCACTGTGACCAACAATGAACCCAAAACTGATCTTTGTGGACTTCGACTTTTTAGAGAACAAAGTTGTCATCACGACGCGCGATCAATTGGGCGCGGAACCAGTTGGGACCTCGTGTGACATTAGCCTTAATATAACTCCAACAATAAATATATATTCATAAATTTTTTTCATCTTTCAATAGCCCTTTTTGTGTGCGGTTTTTGCACCAAAATGCGAAAAAATCAACAACCAAGATATGGTGTACCTACCGTCGATAGAAATGTGCAAAATCACATTGGAACCGTGTCGGATACTCTACAATACATCATATTTCCCAGAGTTTCTCAAGTGCAATGAGACTTTATTTCCGTCTAAGTGCAACAATGAAGCTCGAGAAATGAAATTCAATTTGACGGGTAATTGCCTGGAACCACTAGTGCCAGCCGAGTCAATAGCAAGCTACTACCCCGGCATTGAAGGATGTGGAGTACAGTGCAAGGATCCATTATATACGAATAACGAACACAGTCAGATACATAAACTGATCGCTTGGGGCGGGACTATTTGTTTTCTATCGAATCTCTTTGTGATAGCTACATTCTTCATCGATTGGAAGAATGCTAACAAGTATCCAGCTTTAATCGTGTTCTACATTAATGTCTGCTTCTTCATCGCGTGTTTGGGGTAAGAGTTTTATCATACTTTTAATTTTTCTGATTTTTTTAATCAATCTTCTCTTTCCACGTTTCAGTTGGCTCGCACAGTTCACACCGGGTGGACGAGACGACATCGTCTGTCGAAAGGATGGAACCCTGCGTCATTCGGAACCAACTGCCGGCGAAAATCTATCCTGCATTGTTGTATTTATTTTGGTATACTACTTCCTGATGGCCGCAATGGTTTGGTTTGTCTTCCTTACGTATGCCTGGCATTTGCGTGCGGTTGGCAATGTTCAAGATCGTATCGATAAAAAGGGTTCTTACTTTCATTTGGTCGCTTGGTCCTTACCACTAGTGCTAACAATTACAGCCATGGCCCTCAGCGAAGTCGATGGGAATAGTACAGTTGGCATTTGTTTCGTCGGGTATCTGAACCATTCAATAAGAGCTGGATTACTGCTGGGTCCACTATGTGGGGTGATACTGGTCGGCGGATACTTTATTATTCGCGGAATGGTGATGCTTTTCGGATTGAAAAACTTTGCCAACGATATAAAGTCCACATCGGCGAGCAATAAAATCCACTTGATCATCGTTCGCATGGGATTGTGTGCTCTATTTACATTAGTATTCATTTTGGTAGCTATTGCATGCCATGTCACCGAATTTAGAAACTCTTCGCTGTGGGCTGAAAGCTTAAAGCAGTATGTTATGTAAGTAGAAGAACTTGTGCAAGCAAAGAATGTTTAATATTGCTTTTGTTACAGTTGTCGGATATCTCAAACATTTACACATGATTTAATTGTTTGCAAGTTGGAACATCGACCTAGTGTTGCTATTTTGCAACTGCATCTGCTTTGTTTATTTGGCGCTGGCATAGTTATGTCAACCTGGTGCTGGACTCCATCGTCTGTAGAAACTTGGAAGCGTTACATCAGAAAGTGAGTAAAGGAATTTAAAGTATTGGCCCAGCAAATCTGATGAATATTAGCTCTATTTTTAGAAAATGCGGCAAGGAGTTTGTCGAAGATATTAAAATGCCAAAACATAAGGTTATTGCTCAAACCTGGGCTAAGCGCAAAGAATTCGAAGACAAGGGTAGGCTCTCCATAACACTGTACAATACGCACACGGACCCAGTTGGACTGAATTTCGATGTAAACGATTTCAATTCATCGGCTACGAATGAAATAAGTTCCACATGGGCCAATTATCTGCCGCAATTTGTGAAAAGGCGATTCGCTATAACCGGAGCGACTACAAATTCATCCAGTCATGGCGGTCCAAGGAAAAGTTCGTTAGATTCGGAAATAAGTTTCAGTGTTCGACACGTATCGGTGGAATCAAGACGCAACTCGGTGGATTCACAGGTAAGAAATTGAACTCATTTTTGAGTAGTGTTTAATTTGAATTCTCTTTAAGGTTTCGGTAAAAATCGCTGAAATGAAAACGAAAGTGGCCAGCCGAAGCCGCAACACGACCAGTCACCACCAGCATCATCACCAGAGTAAGCACACAAAGAATCGTAACCGTCGAAAGGACTTTATCGCAGCCACCGGGCGAAAATACAGCAATCGGCGTGAGAGCAGTACGTCGATTGAAAGCCAAATTATTGCACTTAAAAAGACCACCTATCCAAACACAAGTCACAAAGTTGGACTATTTGCCCAATCGAAAACCGGAAAGAATATGAAGCGTCGCAGTGCCAGTGCAGGACTCGATCCGAACGATATTAATAAGTTTTTGGCCAAAAACGGTCAGTTTATCATTCCATTTCTTCAGAATCAAGGAATGACAACTTCCTCTGACGAGGAAACTTCTCGTGCCTCATTTAAAATCCAAGACTCTCGTTTGGATGTGGTGTTAAAACACGATCTAAGCGACGATGAGGACAGTCATGGTCCGACAATAGAAGAACTAATCGATAACAACGATCATATACGTTCAAGCAAAAAGACAACCAATCTAGAGAATCTCATCAAACAAATGCAGAAATCCTCTTCGGGTGAGAATACACGAACCGATGCAGCTAGTCGCACGAGTAGGCATAGTACAAAAAGTCGCGGTAGTCGAAAATCTACTGCGCAAGGCTCAAAGCGTAGTCGAAACAAAACAACCGGCAAATCAACAAAAAAACTCGCAACAGCCGATATAGACTTTTCCGATGTGAATTTAAATCTTTGTGTTAACGGTGATTATGAAGATTCTGTGAGCTCTTATTCCTTGGATATAGATTTCCCAACGGCTTTGCATAGTTCTTACTCGGGCATGTCTACTGGTAAACCGCATTCAAGGAACAGCAAAACCAGCTGTGATGTTGGTATCCAAGCAAATGCGTATGAGATTGCTACGCAAACATTCACATCGTACGGCGATGAGGAATTCAAAATTGCCATGCGACAATTAAATGCGAAAAATCGCCGAAAGAGCGAAATGACAAATGATGGCGGTGGCGATATAGAGACTCACGAGTTGCTGCCAATGATAAAGCATCGCGATGCAATCATCATGAGCGAATCGGAGAAACTAAAAATGCTCCTGCTGCCATCAAAATAAAACAGACTGATGGAAAATACTCTTCCAAGTCATATATCATGTCCCTCCCCCGTATCTATACATCGACATTGTTTAATACTCAATTTAAAGGACTTAATGTAGTTTAAATCTTATATTAAGATTATAGATTCTTAAGCTGAAAGTGTGTGTGCGTATTATGCGAATGCATAAAACCGCAAGACAACGAATGATATTTTTTTACTAACAATTTAAATAAAGTTTATATATTTTGTCACTGATTTAATGTCTTTGCTATAATGGCTCCTTTCGAAGGGAGCACAAACATGATCAGTGGAAAAGTGTGCTAGGAGCGTGTGTTCAAGTTCTTTCCATCTCAAATCGCTGGAACTAGTGAAATGAAATCGACGATCAGCTCCTTATAAATATTGATAGAAGGTCGTTTTACTGCTCATTCTTATTTTTTCTATATACATATATGTTGCGAGCAAATATCGAAAACGCTCAGGAAGCGGAAAAAACAAGTCTAAGCCATCGAAATGGAATAAGGTCGGCTGAATTCCAAAACGTCAAAAAAATGCGCATTGTGAATGCACACTGCTTTTGTGATGCGAGGTTATGATGCAATTGCGCTGCTTTGCATTTGTTTTGATTTGCAATTTTTGACGTTTTGGAACGATTTTTACGATACCGAAATTGTATATACCATCGTACTATAATCAACTGTTTTGAACATCAATAATGTCCAACAGATTTTTAACAAGCATAGTTTTTAACAACTTAATAAGCAATGTTGACTCATACAATGCCAACACGTTTAAGCATATTTGCTTTATAAGAAGGAAGCAAAATAAAAAGAAATGTACCGAAGAGTAGAAATTATTTTTAAGTTATAAAATCCTATCCAGACGATGTATTTTTTAGTCATTTCCAAACTGAAATGACAAATGTCGTATGCATTATAATCATTCACGATGCTCTGTTTGGTTTTATTTGCGCAGTTGATGCATTCACAATGCCTTTTGAAAAGGTATGCTTATGCATTGCATCATAGAATCCGTTTACTTTTTGGAACTCTTGATTAAGCAGTAATGCAGAAGTACTGCGTTTTGGAATTCAGTCGTCTGTTCGCATGCCCTCCAGTTTAGTGCAAGGAATAATTTCTATTGGCTAGTTTATGACACCTGTCAAATCAATGTCCTTTCAACTTTTTGTAGTTCGTTTCGTTTTTTCGAAGTTTTACGAATTTTTGAGAGAATTTTAGCCTCACTCTTTGAAATAATGGAGACTACAAATTTTCGTACAAAAAGTGCGCAATTTTCTTTTTTCAATTTCGTTTTTCAGCGGATTCTTATTAGGTCCGTTCGGGTTTCATGCCAAAACAGCGAATTTACGAATTTCTACGAAAAGCTGTTCGCGTACGGAGAATTTTCGTAGTTTTTTGCAGAAGAGAGCGCTCACGAGAGAGTAAGAAATTCCCCCATGCTACGAATTTTAGTGCAAGAAATTTCTGTGGGCTGGTTTATGAAAACTGTCAAAGCTGTCAAGCCAGTGTATTCTCAACTATTTCTTCTTCAACCCGTTCGTTTACTTTTTCGAGATTTTAGATCTCTCTGAGAATTTTATCCCCTCTCTTAGAAATTTGATAATCCACGAATTTTAGTGTAGGAAGTATGCGCACGGACCTACTACGTATGAGACCTAAAATTGTAAAACGTTGCGAATTGGTTCTCGACCGAAATGCACTCAGTGTTCAATTCCTCTAAAAATAGAAACCAACAGCTTTTTATTATAATTTTTTTCTTTTATTAAATAAAAAGAAAAGACTGAGTTTAACATAAAAAAAATACTTAAAACAGAGTTTAACAAACACATTTCTAAAAAATAAAAATAAAATCAGAATTTTCTATCATCTTGCATTGAATTATTTTTAATTTCAAAAAAAAAATAGAAAGAACGTTATTTGTTCGTTAATCTCATAATGTTACAAAAACAGAAAACCCTTTTTTTTCTAATCTAATACAAGCAACCATGTAAAGGAATATGATTTACGGTTTTGCATCTAAAATTTGTCTACTAAAGAATCTCTTAACAAAGAGTCTTATTATTATTTAAAGTTACAAGATTTTACAAAGTGTATAATGTATTTTATCCGAATGATTTATTTTTTTTTTTTTTCAAATATGAGGTATTGCATTTTGTTTTATAGCAAAGATATAGATCAATTTTTTTTTTTGAATTTCTCTTACTTAAAATGTAGAACTATGATATAATTATTTTGCTCTTTTTAATTAGGCAAAAATGCTACTTTGTTTGACAAAAAAAAGGTGCGAAAATAGTTCGTTTATTTAAGTAAATTTAATTGTTGTTGTTCGTTCGAATAATTAAGTCAAGGAGAACGATAACGACGTAGATGAAGAACTATTCTTATAGCGATTAAAATTGACCAATGCACTTATTTTGTTTTACAAGATATATATGTATGTGTGTATATATGTTTTTTTTTTATCAATTTAGGATACAAATTTCGATTTATTACCAATCTAAAAATTTAGAATATCAATAAGATATTTTTATTTTGGTTTTGAAAAAAAAAAAGTTTTCTCTACTACTTTGCAAAAAAGTCGTTCGTGTTTTGGTTATTTGGTTCCAATTTTTTTTTTGTGAGTTTACTTAACTTTTCGCTGAGCGAGTTTTAGCTCTTTAGCCCAAATGATTTTATTCAATGCTTCTCCGAAAAGATAGAGAAATATTGTAAACACCAAGCTAGCGGCAAAGAAGACAATTCGTTGTGGAAGTTCAAGCACTTCCAGCACTGGATACACCCAGACACCGGAATAGTGTTTGATGACATGCACCCAGATTAGATAGCTAACCATGAAGGCAATAAGGCCGGCCAAACCCTTGCTACGTTTGGGGTAGGTGCGGAATGATGTGAACATCTCCAAAATGATGAAGACGACAATGTTGGTGTGCATGATGTGATTCAACCATCTGAAAGTAAAAATAAATCGCAAGTTTTAATATAATAGGTTCTAAAATTATAATCACTAAACGGTTATGACTCAGATTGAAGAATTAATTGATGTATTACACGACAGGCTTAAGTGGAAATCAGATATGGCTATACAAATAGGCTCAAATTAGTAACAGGTAGACATACTATAATTATGTGAAGCAAATTGCCGCGAAAATATTTCCCCGCACCTCTTTCGAGGGAGCCGTGGCTGAGTGAACAACGTTCAGTTGTGAAGAGCTAGGCCCTGGTCCTCTGTGGACTGATAAGCTACCGTGAGCTTTGCAAACTCTAGGTGAGGCAGAATTTTGAACATGTAGTCTTAAGATTTCTATTTGAGTCTGTTGCTGGAAAAGGTCTATCAATGGCTTGGTACGTCGAGCGAATGATGGCAGGCTTCAATAATAAATTTGTTTACCAAAGAATGTATCCTTTCTTTATGCTATGCAACGTTTTTTTCTAACTCCATGTTTGAGGTGAGTTGAAAAGGACAACTTTAGTTTTCGTATGGTAAATTGCTTCCACCCAGTTGTTAAGTGTGTTGACAAAATATTAAGCTGAATTCAATAAATAACATTTAAAGAATTCATAGCAACAATAACTAATCCTGGTATATTTTCAAGCACACATTTGAAGCTCCATACAATGAACTAAAAAAGAATCAAGCCTGCTCATTGAAGCGAAATTGTTTATCGTTGAGAAGCGTGGGTATCCTCAAGCAAATTATAGATGTTACAAATGGTATTTCGAAAACGAAATGTGGTCATTTATATTCCTGTTCAAATGCATACTCATAAACGAGAACAATTTAAGTGCGTATGATTTCTTTTTCACTATATCGTGTGTCTACTGTATATGGCACATTACTACACTCTGATCGTGCGATTTAATGTTTCTTTTAGAAAACAATACGTAATTTGCCTCTTCAAATTGAAGAAAACAAAAAAACAAATACGTCATTAATTGCTGTCTACTGCCAAATACTTATTAACGATTGTCTTCTACTTAGGTCTAATGAGCACTCCTAACTCTCTATTTAACATGCCAGAGTTCAGCTTTTTATTATATACGAGCTTTTGCATATAAATTGAATTCAAACTTACCCTGGAAAGACGGTGTCCAGCACTTTGGGGAACACCAGTTCACGGTCAATTGCGTACAATGTCCAGAATGAGATGCCAACATTCAAGGCAACGGGGAATGCCAATGCGGCCAGCAGGTAATCTTTGACCTTTCTGATAACCGGCACCTTCTTGGGTGCCACTTCATTTGTTCCTATGAAATCATTGCCCAGACTTATGATAAAGTAAACAGCTTGAATTATCTGAAATTAAAAAAAAATGGAAAAACAGTCAAGTCATAGTCTCACTTATTGCTTCTAAATTGATCGAGAGTGATAAAGTTCAACGATAAGCGTATCGGTGGAAATTATGCAACTTCTAATCGATTGGTATTTTTGAATATTGGCGAACCCTACCGCATCGAGGAATGTTAGAAAACGAAATTTCCCGCCGAAAGTGCTGTGCATTCGGTTGGCTGAATCGGGAAAATGCACATAAGTATGGTCGTAGTAGATGGCATAACTGAATTGAACCACTGCGATAAGGTGCACCAGAATGCGGAGACTCTTAAAGATTCCCTGGTTCCAAGCGTATGTTATTGGTGCACTATTTGTTCGGTTTTTTGCCATTTTCTCGAAGCAAAAGGAGCGACCTTCTTTTTTTTATGCACAATAAGAAAAACTTTCTATGTCGTGGAGCTTGTGCGGCTCGTTGAATGAAAGAACTTTGATTTGGGGGTAATCAAGGTAAAAAACTTAATCTCAAAGAAGACTATCATAGAGAAAACGAAAAACAAACACAAACGAGACGAGGCAACGAACCGAATCGATAGAAGAACACCGAAAAGTCGTTTCTATCGAACATATGAAAGTAGTCAGAGTGACAGATGTTTGAGTGCTTTGTTGCCAGCCAGTTGAAATGTTGACGGAAAAAGTACTAGATGATGAGCGCACAGGCATGTGCATGAGGTATAGCCAAGGGATTTATGGTTTATATATAGATATAAATATATCAGCCTGAGGGAGGCTGTATAAACTTGGTCGCAAATCGATGCTAAATAGGATTTATCATTTTAGCTCTTTAATTTATTTTATTTTAAAATTATGGACATATGAAAAGGTAACTAAGAAGTGTAAGTAGGCTATGTATCAGTTTATCAAGTGTGTGTTGTAAAGATTTAGTCAATTAAGTAAACTTTTCATTAAGTTTTTGCCAATAATTTGGTTTATAAGAAAACAGCGACACAACTGAATAGACCTGACATCTGAAGTAAGTATGCACTTTGTGATTGTTGAATGCAAGACACAGCTCTACCAGGCTACTACTACTAACAGTCGAGTGATTTTGTTATAATCGGAGGAACCAAATTTGCAGCTAAAATAAAATAAGTGCACATAGAGTTTTTTTTTCGGAATTTCATTACAGAGCTAGTTGAACTAATACACATATAATATTTAATGTTGATTTTATCCAGCAAACGATTTAAAGAAGTCGAAAACGTATTGAATATATTGAATATTATATTCTTGCTCTTAAAATCCACAGTAGATGTCTATGAATGGAAGCAAATGCTAGTGACGTGATAAACAGAAGGGACCTACAGTTTTATGCCGTATCCGAAGGGCAAAGGGGTTTTGAAAAGCTTTCTCATGACAGTTATACTCTTGAATGTTTGTCAGACACTTTGAAGAGGTGGGACCGTGAAAAAACGTTTGATGGTATTTTTCTGGATTCCAATTTAGAACCCATTGCGCAGTATTTCAACGCACTAACCTCTGAGCCACGGCACCTATAAAGTAATGTTTTGTTTCATGTTGGATGGATCTATGTAAGGCTTTAACCATCTTAATTTAGTTTCTAAAGGGCGATACGTATTTCCATAAAGTATCTAATCTTGGAAAAAAGATTGGCTCTACATCACTGGTCGAATTTTAGAAAAAGTTTTGAACTGCAATCAGCTAAACAAAATCCAGTGAAAATCTGAAAGGAAGAACACACTTTGCGGCATCCGAGTTCATTTTTGTAAAAAGCTTTCAACTAGTAGTTTCAACATTTAATCAAGCAATACCAATTCTTTACTTGCCCTGTCCAAATAAATATTTGGGCTATAATTCACAGCATGGAGACATTTTTTAATCTATTTTGAAGCTCCCACTTCTGTAAATTATACTTAATTTGATTTCGATTTTTTCTCTGAAATCACAGAAAAACATTTTGAGTTCCAGACTTAAACGCGTACTCAAATGACGACAACTAACTCTACTTTTCAAACTAGTCATTGAAATATCAGTAATGAACCCAACAGAGTAGTTTTAATCGACCACTAAGCTCAGGCAAGAATTTGGCTATTATTTAAAATATTTAAAATTCTCTTTTTCCTTGAATGCATATTTTTAAAAACTAAGGAAGTTAAGGACTAAGCTCTAATTGTAAATGAACAAATCAATAAATATGATGTAGATAAACATGACCGTTTACCTTTCCTACGGTTGTCCTGACCAATAAACAGTGCAACTTCTATTTCACTTTGTCAGTTGCTATCCATATAAAGTAATAATTCGATTTTATTGAGTACTAACAAACTCAATAATTCAATGATAAAGGTCACCTTCTCTCACACATTGCTGACCGCATTGAAAGGGATAACAAAACACCTCTTCATTCGTCGACGTAACACACCCAAGTATTCTCCTATGATTGATTTCTTTCCAATGACGTAAATTCTCTTTCCGCCGGTCACCTTCAGAATAACTGACTGCACTCTCAAGGACTGTCCGACATGATGGCCTTTCAAAAATAGCTATCGAATTTCATGAACTTTATCTGATTATATTAGTAAATCGCTCGGTGCTATGTCAACCCATGTTGGTCAAAACATTCTGAGATACACATACAAAAGGGAAAACCAAAAAGGCTTTTAATTAAAACAATAACAATTTGAGGTAACCTCTCATCAAGTATTGAACCAAGTTTATTAATTCATATCTATGGTGCTTATATACAACTACAATTTTACTTCTATTTCCGAATCCAAATTGATTTCTGTTAAATCCTCTTCATGTAATCGGATATCGTCGTCATCCGATGATGTGCTCTTGGCAGCCGGATTCTCTACAAACATGGGATTATCAAAGGATGTGCTGGTGCCTTCCTCTCTTTCAGGATATTCCTCCGATACATTGTACTGGTGAACATCGATAACAACATTTTCAGCTGTATCGCCTTCGTTCGCTGCTGTATTATCGAATCGAGCAAAGACGAATGGTGATTGAAAGAAATCATACCACCGGATGTACATCCATCTTGGCAGGCGAATAATACCATTATCGGGAACAAAATTGACAAAAATCACCGCAAAGAATATTAATACCCCCATAAGTGTGCCCAGCATTAAGAGCAGAGCCGCACCAAATCCATTAGGATTGTATGGATGGCCAGCCGTGTAAAACTCTTTCTTATTATTTTTAAAAATATCCCATTCGTTGGTTTCGTTAAAACGATGTAAAAATTTCAAACTATTCCCTTCGTAGCCGTCTTTTTCCATAATAATTACTTGCAAGAAATCCGAAAGGCTTGTATAGGGAAAACTTATGTGGTAAATGAGTTGGTCTTCCATATTTTGCTCTTTGAGAGATCGTTGAATCATTTGTCCCAACTTTACCAGATACATTGGATTACATTGGTCCAGAAACACTGTCATCATGGCCCCACAAATCGCGCAACAGTGTCCCGTGGGAACGATTGGTGTCATGCATTTTGGCCTCTCACACATGTCTTGAACGTGCTGACATACTTTCCACTCGTACTCAAATAACAGATCCTTCTGAAAGCATCCGCAAATCGTATCACTATTGTACTCCATGTTTGTCTGGGACGCATATTGGAACATCACCTCGCCTAGTTCACTCGTAAAAAGTTGTTGCATGAAATTCCTTGAAACAGCTGTACCATCCAATATAACCTGACCCACTCGCAGGATGTGAACGTCACTCAAGTCAATCGATAGTGCTCCAGTTGTATTGATTTGAACCACTTCATTGTTGCAAGGAATTCGCTCCAAGTATGGCACTGCAGCGTTTGGTAACAATACACTGCCATCTTTTCCAATGGAAAGCCAGTTTCGAGGATCAAACCAATGTCGAGCCGGTCTTGGTTTTAGTTTTGCCAAGTGTTTAGAATTCTTGCACTTTCGTCCATTATCCTTGCCAGTGGAAAAGTTTATTATTGAATCCGGCTGCAGGAGTAGTGCTCCATCTTTGGGGAGTGTTATGCCAATGGTGTCGATTGTAGCCGGGAGCATAATGGATGATGAGAACGAGTCAGGAAATACGATTTCCTCCTGAGGGCAGGGAAGATATCCCGATTGCCAACTGTCGGGACTATCAAAGTCAGGGTTGTTTTTCCATATTTTAATTGAATTTGTTAATTTAAATGAATAGGCGACTAGAAGTATTAAAATTAAGGGAGGTTTGCGTTTATTCATCTCGACGGTGCACACTAAACTAACCGCAGATGTGGTAGGTGTGTATTGATGATTCCTAAAAAGGGGCGTTGATCGAATGAATTTAAATGAATATGCTCACAATCTGTTTGTTATCTTTGTAATACAATTCATCTCTTTGTATACATAAAACTACTTGCTAGATAGAATCAAAACTTGTACACAACAGTTGTTATTTTATTGGGTTTTATGTTTTCTAAACAAAATGATTGTTTTCTCTTAAAAGCAAGACTCCTGACCGATGAAGAGTATCTGCGTGAGACACAAAAATCTTTCATCATCCTTGATTCCAGACAGACTGCTTTCTGTTTTACAAACTAAAATTTCTGGCATGTGAGATTATTTTTCACGACTCGGCTATACCCAGTTCGGTTCCACAATCGATTGAGAAAATCTCCACGGATACTGGTAGCTCTTAACCGTTTTTTCTGTCAATGCTGATGACGCAGCATTGGTAATAGCTATTTAATTTATTTCCAATATATAATAGGTCTGTTCCCTTAATTTGTGCACAAAAATGTTCAGTATGCCAAATTTCTAAGAGTGGGGTAAAACCCTCTCAGAGAAAAACAAACCTCCAAAAAAGTAAGGGAACGGGTTGAACAAAAACTGCCCAGCTTTTAGACGTCACTTTTTTTTTGTATTGATAAACATCAAATTATCTTTCCAGTCAACAACAACACAACCATTTGACAGAACTCATAGATTTGCCCAAAGAAATCTTGTTGGACAAAAATTCCAAGAATTTCGCGTACGGAGAATTTTCGTAATTATTTTTTGCAGAAGAGAGCACTCACGAGAGAGTAAGAAATTTTCCCATGCTACGAATTTTAGTGCAAGAAATTTCTGTGGGCTGGTTTATGAAAACTGTCAAACCAGTGTATTTTCAACTATTTCTTGTTTAACCCGTTCGTTTACTTTTTCGTAATATTAGCTCTCTCTGACAGAATTTTACCTCCACTCTTCGAAATTTGATAATCTACGAATTTTAGTGCAAAAAAATATTGAATAGGTTCTTGTTCCTGTACTGAAGATTTTCGTAAGATCGTCAGATTTATTCAGTACAGGAACAGGAACTTATTCAATATTTTTCGTAAAATTTCATAAAATCGTCAGATTTAGTCAGTACACGAAAAGGAACAGACCTTAATAGAGCAGGTAAATAGCTATTCCCTAATAATGATCCGCAGCGCGTTCGATACAGCAGGAACAAGATCGAGATCTTCTTGTTCGGAGTTTTGTATACATGAGTATGGTTGTGATTCTCTTCAAAAGTAATTGTATATTAACCCATAGAAATTCCCTGATAAGAATTTGAAATTTAAAACATTAAGCAGATGTTACATTTGCTCTAGTTTAACGGCCTGACTTTTTGTTTATATACATTCACTTACACACCAACTGCAAACTCATGACACACTTAACAATACCCATTAATGATTTTGTTTAGAAGTCCAAAATTTAAACATTGAATAAATTCCTCGCCCGAAAACGCTCATATTTGTTTATATGTATATGTTTTTTTTTAGCAAAAATTAAAGAATTTGTATAAAAAATGTATGAATCACCTAAACAGCGTTGCTATTTCTTTGATCCGAAGACAAAATGTTTTTACAAGAGAAACCTAGACCAATCAACCGTTAAACTATACGTAAATCGTCATAAATGAATCTTTTTATGTAAATATTTTTTAAGAAAACTTCCTGCTTGATTTATGAACGTTTTACTTATCCGACAACTTGAAGCTGAAGGGTATCATAATTGATTTTTTTTTTATGTATCAAATTTAAACATTTTCGGGTGATTAATCTGCTGCATGGACATTCGTAGCCATATTGACTACAGCGAAATGTTGGTTTTAAATTTAATTAAAAGATCATTGGCTGAACCATATGGCACGCAATTGCAAAAAAGAATTTATAAAAGCATTTAATGATGCAAACAGTGCGAAAAAAAAAAAAACATTTCATTTATTGGATTCACAATAACGGTGTATGTTTATAAATCAACGCTGGGCAATAAACCGGACTAAGCTATGAATCTTTTTCGATCGAATTAAACGTCTTAAATGTCAAGTGCACACACATTTCTGGGTAGATATTTTTAAAAGCTTCATAAAAATGACTAATTACAAGTTTGCAGTGGAATGAGGAGAAATTGATGTTCAGAATGGTTGTATGACAATATTTCCGAATAATGTCCATATGTCGAGGTAAATTGGGGAATGGAAAGGAATGTAAACATTGCGTGTTCTATTCTCATCATATTTTGTGAAAATGTAGATTTCAATAACCTCGTTTACAAGTCGGCCAATGTGGTGTGGGCATATCAATATTTGATCGGAATCACACACACGGCGTTGATAGCAAAGTTTGTTTACAAAAAGACCATAAAATTAAACGTGTCATTTAAAGGGAATAGATTTGTTCGAAAGTGATTCAAATAAAATTCATAGGAAAGTAATTGTAACAAATGTCAAAGATCCATGTTATGAAGTGTCTGAACTGGCTGTGTTACCAGTACCATACAAACTGCAAATTTAGATAAAAAATGGCTAAGTATTCCATTAGCCCACTATGACATTTAAACGTATTCGAATTAACAATTCATGCACTTATCTGACAGGATTGATATGGTATAACCTAAGTTAGAATAGAGAATTCTATGAGACGAATGCCTTCAAATTGAATTTTTTGTTTTAATTGTAGATCTATAAGTAAAAGTATTTGTGGGACTAAAGGTAGGTACATTTAGCGACCATCGAATTAGTCAACTGCGAACAAACTCTATTTAGCACATTTAAAGGGAGTTAATTGACAATTTTACTATTGCCAGAGAAGATTTCTATCGATTTACATACATAGGTACATAAAAAAAAGTTAAATTGTAATTTGTTTCTGTGAAGAAATGAACAATTCACATTCCACAGATATGGAATGCAATCATTATCTTTTTTTCTTTGCGAACTGCACTTACGAACGAGTGAATAAATTTTAGCATTTCATTCACACCAAACTTTTTATTTAGCCGCCAGAGCATTCGTTCAAATTTGATGATCGAATCGTTCAAGTATTGGTTTCAAAAATGATTCGGTCATTCCATTCAATCATTCAATTGTCGAAAGTGAGACAAGTATATTCTTAATGTCGTATGCAAAAAAACAATTCCCTTTTCGTTCCATTATTGCCAATGCTTTTGTTTCATTCGTTCATTACTAAATATGTGAGACAACTGAAAGTGCCTAAGCTGTACGACAAGTTTTGGTTTTGTGATTGATTGGTTTGTGGTTGTGTGAATGCAATCACCAATACTCTTGTGTGAACGGGTCAAAATTATCGAATCAATCACGGTTGATACAGCTCTATTAGCCGCAACAATCAGCGAATTGCATTCGTTTGCTTTAAAAGCTAAAAGTAGTTTATTCGCGATTCTCCCATTCGCCCTTAAGTGTGCATATGCTTTTAAGTATGTACAAAACCTTTCCTTGTTCCTATTTTTACACCGGAGTACTAAAAAGTATATCAAAAGTAAACAGAAAATTCGTTTATTTTGATGTGTGGCATATAAGTTTTAAGAATCTGATAATCAGCTAAAATAACGATTACGACTGCAACTGATTATAGAAAGCACGTACACCACATAACCTTTATAACAAAGTTCATAATCTATAATTAAATACACAAGAGCATAGACATATTCGAGATATGTATATACGCAGTCGATCGACTCAGCAAAGTTTCCATTCATTGGGCAAAGGTACCATCGCCCATTGAGGCATAACAATTCGAAAACGTAGGCGTACTAATCATCGATGTGAGCGACAACTTTATATGTATTTAAATACACCTTACTACAAACAAGGGTTGTTTACTTAGTTGAATTAATTTAGTAAAATTTTCTGGTAGAATGAACTTAAGAAATTAAAACCGACAGAATTAGAACAGGCTCATAAAGAGGGAAGCAAATTGGGTCATAGAGTTTGAATTGCCACCAAAATATGATGATAACTTTCCAGATGTTTGAATTTATTTTCGTTGATAGTGAATCTTAACCTTGAATTAGTTAATTAATTTGGATCTATGTTTACGTCAACTAGGTGTTTTCTTTTACATCTTGACTGTCGGTGTTATTCCGAATTTATATGCTGTTGTGCATGCACGTTTTTAATACCACTACCATTCTCTTAAATAACTTTCGAACCATTTGAACCATCAAAAATCATAACAAAATATCCTCTCTTCCTTCCTTATGGACAATCTTTCAGACCACCATCACAAGTGCTCTTAATTTGTAAGAAGACTCAATAATTTAAGTACTTCTAATAGCCGAGTTAGAAAGGAAACACACACTGGCCTACTCAGATTCAATTACTGTATTCCGATTCTTCCTTACCAAATAAACACTTTCTTGATACCAATCACAGTATGGGTTCCGAAGAACAAATGCAGAATACTTCTTCAGAAAATGATCCTATCAGCAAGCATCGCAAAGCATAGTGTCACTATTAAGGTTCATTGGAAAAGTAAAATACCTGTTTCAAACGGCACCTCAGAGGCGGTAGAATATTTCTGATTTCTAAAAGATGTGAGGAACCTTCCGTTTAATGTAGGTACTAAGGTACATACTTCTAATTGGGAGTCCTAACAGAGGAGAAAAAGATCCAACACAAGGGTTAGCAATCTCTGTAAGAATAATTGTAGCAAACCGTGGCTACTTTGGTTTGACAAAACAACTGGGTTCAAAACTGAGCAAATATTGGGCATTTTCGAGCAAAAAATTATTTGTCGGATATTAGGTCCCTTATGCGTGGAGGGTGAATAGAGCAAATATAACTGTGATCTTCGAATCACAGATTTGAGAAGGCGAAAAAAGACCGAACCTCCATTACAAAGACAAGTTGTCGTGGATGCCAGAAAAGAGGATGAAAGGCACCCGTGTCTAAAGTAGACACTCTACATATGTCGGGAGTAAATAGGTAGCAATGGCCCAAGTGATCCTTGGCCTTCCAACCATTTTAACAATTTCTTACAATAAAGCATATGAAAGCGTATGTTAAGTTTCCACTTTTTCACAAGAGAACTCTCTATTTCTGGTGTCATTCTTATTTTCGAATCTTCCAAAGCTAATTCTGAATTTATGAGTTCTTAAACTTGCGCTACATATTTATGGCATTAAAGCAGATACTACAAGCTATTTCCAAGGCTAATATTACTTGAATAGTGCACATCTAGGATACTCTTGGTTTTATGCTTGATCTTCGTTCTGCCATTGAACCTCTCATTAGTATAATTGAAGAATATTTTATTGATTAAAGAAAAAATCACTTTTAAAAGGAGATATCCACAATAAGATTGATATTTCATTACGAGTAGGATCAAAAGTAGCCCCCAGTTTGGCAGCAGACATAACCAAATATTTGTAATTCCTGCCATCAAATTAAAATAAGTTAGTTCTATACAAATGGCATTGATTTGTTTAACAAAAATTTCCAATAATTATTGCAAAAATGTGAATAGATTTTTGTTCAACTACAGGAGATCTTGTGTATTGTTTAAGTAATGGATTTCGATCAAAATCTGAAAATCTGAACTAATGATTAATGTGTGCTAAAACATGGCTTTTCAAACATTGACCGCGGTACATATGTATGAATTCCATCACCACCATACACGAAGCAATTTCATGAACTTGAATTGGAATTTCAACGTAGTTACGTCTTCTTTCGCTATACATCTATGGCTTCTTCCAGTGCAATCATATTTAGGTTACAGATGCCACGATGGAATATATTCGATCCATATGGATTAATTTACTTTCAAAAATAAAATTCCTCTTATTCGACTCTAAGAAAATAAACACACGTTCTTAAAATGCATTCACAAGAAAACATCTAAAAATACATACATATGTATGTATGTTTTGCAATCAATAACTCATTCAAATCATTCTCCTTACAGGTTCTACATCTTTCCACAATAAATTTCAGATTTGTTTTTAAAGTAATGAAACAAATATGATATCCCAAAAACCAGCATAAATCACTATTTCATACTAAGTTATGCCAAACGCCTAAAGGAACCAAATCCAGATGGCCTCGAATAATTGAAGATTGAAATTAATACCTAACGCTCGCACCCTCTTTCAATCAAATCAACTTCAAAGTAAACAAGTGAATTTTTTCACAACAAATCATTCTATACTCAATAAAAGCTAATTGTAACAGCAGAAAAGAAATATTCTTTTTTCTTTTTTCTTATTTACTTCAAACTTACAGCTTTAAAGGAAAAATCACACAGAAAAAAAAAGCAGACCTAAACATGGAAAAGTATTTCCATAAACAAAATTTGAAAAACACTTTACGTACAGTATATACGCAGAATTTTCACATTCCCTCTATCAAGGTCAAACCCTCTGACGTTGCCAGAAGAAGGAAAAAGAAGAACTTGATGATTCTCTCTCTGCTATCGCTATGTACAACCAAAAGTATCTGTTGCATACACTATAAGAGCTGACCACATATGTATGTAAGTAAAAAAAAAGGAAAAACTTCACATAAAAAGCTTCGATCCAACCAACCAACCACCCCCAGGGGAAATACATTTGGGTTTTCATTTTACATTGTGTATCTTTCTGTTCCAGATGGCAGAATAAATATTTAGATATTTGTACTTACCAATCCCCAGTATGTTAGGAATTTGAGTTTATTCGCAAATCCTTTAGGTACTCCTGGTAAATTGTGTACCTTTGCTGGAAATTTGTCAAAATACAGGCCATAAGCGAACTGACCCAAAGCCAGCAAATGTATTATCGTGACGAAGACACGCGATTTGTACAACTCAACTTTGGTCATGTTGATGATATGATGTCACACTTTCAATCAGTTGATAGTGTGTTCACGCAGGGGGGTTGCTTGTTTCAATCTGCTACCCGCTAGAGATAGGTACTATTTGTTTTTTTTTTTTTTTTTTACGTTTTAATGAGATGTCTCGGCGAATGACCTTACTTAATGGAATTATATGTACTCCAGTAGGTCTCCGCAAATTGGGGACAACACAATTCTTATGTACACTTTCTGTCTTACAACGCACTTGTTATAGGTCTGTTGTTTGTTATACTTGCTCGGCTAAATGTGATAAGTTTGAATTTTTGTTTCCATTTCCAAAACGTATCGTTATCACTCACCCTCTGTTAACTATATGTGCACCACCAACATGCTTATCTATTAAAAAGAAATAAATAAATAAAAAAAAAAAAAAACAAGAGATACGCAAATTTGTTTTTAACGCAAATCCTAATATTTAGAGTGTGTCAATCTTTTGAATGAAAGCGTATCTAAATAGTTGAGTAAGTAAGTATATACAGCAATGCGGTATGTGACAAATAATTAAAAGAGGGCAAGGGTTGTAATAGAGAAACAGACGACTCGACTATGCACGATCAAAATATTGAAATACAATTGTAATCCGACAGATACAAAAGTACGACTGAAAATCAACGAAGCGTTTCAAGCCAAGTTCGCATGGATGCAATAAAAAAAAAAACACGACCGTTTGATGTATAAATGTTTTGTTTCTCTCTTCTTTTTTTTTTTGATTTTCAATACAAAAATTCCAAAGTCGTGGAAAACGGAAAATTATACAAAAAAAAAAAAGAGGAATAACCTGAAGAAAAAATTCAAAAAGAATTCCGTACGTGTGTACACAGTGTTTGAGCTACGGGATATAACTGCTTTCGTATCTCGGGGGGACTTGTGGGAACGATTTTCTTTTTAGGGGGGCCATGGATATTAATGATTCCTCGGTATAGTATTTGTTGGACTGCAATACTATGTGTTCGGTTGATTATCGTTAAAGGGGGTTGTGCGCAAGTCGAGATTCTTTGCAGCAGTATCAAACAAGTGATTATAGCTTGGAATGAGGTATCTTTACAACATGACGAAAGAAGGCTCGAATTGGTTGCATTTTGGAATTTAATTCTTCAATTCCTCGTGTGTTTGTTTTTTTGATTTTTATTAAATTTCTTTATATCTACATATGTGTAGATTTGTTTTGTTTTTGTGCAATTTTTCATGCCGGGCAAGGAAACAATTGTAATGAAGCAATTAATGCGGTTCGGATGTGATAAGTACGATGGAATTTATGATATTGATTAAATATTTGACATTGAGCTTATGGACAAAAAAAAATAGATAAGTGTGATTCCCATTCTGCATCTGAGATGAATTCAAAGCGAATCTTATTTTCAATGAATTGAAAAAGCGTTCGTTGCAAGTTTCTTTTTAAAAATATTGAGCACTCTTCCTTCTAAAGATAGAAACCTTAACGCTTCATTTGATTAAAATATTTTTATGGATAAGTGCCTGTACAATGATCGAACTGAGGTCATAACCTCAAATATAAAATCGCTACTTGTTGGAGGTCTGCAATGTATGGAAAATAAATTATGGCTCACCAAATAACATCATCAAATGAGATAGTGTGGTGTAATTTTCTGGATTGAAGCACAAACATTGTGAGCAGTAGTTTTTAGAAAAAGAGAGGGTAGAATAAATTTTTGTTTGTTGCTATTGATCGCTAATTTCAGTAAAAACCCAAGTATGACTCATTTTACGTAACACCCATTCTCCACGAAACATAATTTCAGTCAAGACTCAAGTCGTGACATTAATATGTCTCGTGTAGACCGCACTTTTACGGACTTGACTTGCAGTCGGACATCTAAGACAGCCTTTTTGTCTTGTCATCTCTGTAGACATAAACCCTTACTGGAATTTGACATTTGAAGTTTGGCAGTCGGTTTTTATAAAACGAAACAACGACAAACGAAGAAAAAAACATTTGTTGTGATTGATTGGTGGTATCCAGACGTGCAAAGATTACAGATTTTTGATTTTCACAAACAGAAACAATAAGTTTGTTGATTTTATAAAAGCAAGCAAGCTTGTTTTGCTGTTGACGACATGTTGAAGAATGAAAAGTCATAACAAAATTCGTCCATTCAATGACATAAAAGTTTGGCAGACTAGAAGTCTGATTGAAAAGTCTGCCATTTGATTTTTTTTAAATTGGAACGCAATTTAATACCAGTATGTTATCTTTTACTCACATTTAGCATTTATATGTATGTAAATTACTGTCTGTCGGAATGGAAACCTTTTCTAATGACGCTTTATAAATAAATAATTATAAGGTCTGTTTCCTCACTGATCTACGTACAAAATCTTACGAGATATCTATAGTGAATTTCTTTTCCCACACGTCAAAGTTTAGTAGTTTTTCACAGAAAAAAGAGCTTTTGACAGAGTAAAAAATGTCCCCATGTTGCGAATTTTAGTTCAAGAAATTAGTTTGGCTGAATTTATGAGTTCAAATTGTTTTGTAATTATTTTTGGCAAAATAATTTGAAGTATACAAAAAAAAGTGTACAGTTTTTATTTTGTTCAACACGTTCCCGCACATTTTTGCGCATTTGCCTCTGCTTTGTTTTCCTACTACAAAACTTTATCGCCTCAACTAAAAATTACTCAATGCCATACCTGCTTGTATAACACTTTTCACATTTTCAAATCATGTCAGAATCAGCTGGCTAACCTAACCATTTTATTAAAGAACTCTTTGGAAACATAAACATATGTAAATTACGATTAAATTTCGTGTAAAAAAAAGAAATGTCGACATCCTCGAAAATGACTTTACTTGCCGCATGTGCTGCTTCAGCCGGTATAATTGGTTACGTGCACCTGAAACAAACTTCTGACAGGTTAACTTTAATTTTGGTCAATAAACTTTCAATTACTTCTAATACCCACATTAACATTTAGAGAGAAGATGCACGAGGGTGTTCTACGAGACGTTGATCGTCAACAACGAAGGAAACTTGAGAACACATATATCCTGCAGCGACAAATTGATCTGACGAAACAGCTTAAGAGGGATTTAAAAACAGAAGAAGAAAATGAAGTTTAATCGTGATGTGTAAATAAAATTCTTTGGTATATGAAACAAAATTGTCTGGTTTATAACAAGTCCCATATTGTCTAGTGGTTAGGATACCTGGCTCTCACCCAGGAGGCCCGGGTTCGATTCCCGGTATGGGAATTTTTTTATTTTTTTTATTTTTACTTACAACTATTCGAATGCGAAAAAAAGGATGAATATAGGTTGTGGAGAATTTGAAATTACTACTAAGCAGAAGTCCCAAATCTGTTTTGAGTCTTCTGTGACTTCAGCCCATATGTTTGTTGCACTATATTGCAGCCCTACTGGTCTGCCTGTGGGGTTTGTGCGCATAAAGTATACAAAAACTTCTACACGAGCGAGACTATAACTCCAAAAGAACCTTTTTATTCCATCGTCAGGGCCAAAACAAAGTCGAAAGGAGACATTTCTCAACCAAGTAACCAACAAAACCCAGATTTTGTTGGCCATAGTGCTGAAGTGACACTGAGTGGGAAACGTGCTGACACTTTTCGAGACCAGCTAGGCGAACCAGCACTGATGCTAAGAAGTGGCTACAAAAATGGTTAAGGACTCTAACAATGCACTTTTTGTTCTAGTCATACCCCAGCATGTTTTACAGCTCAGACGAGTAAAAAGAAACGAGTAAGGAATGGTCAATTCGTTCTCGGTACGGATAATTCCTTGACAACTATTCTTTCTGCAGGGAAACGTAGTTTTTAATGCCGTGCTTTAGCAGTAGATGTCAAGTGAAAGAAGGTTCGGTATTGCTTCAACGTATTATCCGTGCTACTTTCATAGAACCCGTCATTCTCAGTCGCCGTTCAGCCCAATTAACATTATAGACCAGATCGCATCACCTTTCGACTATGCAACTAGACCCATTAGTGCTCTACAGACATCAAAATTAGGATTCGGCTTGTCCCCAATAAATCAAATATTAATCTCTCCTTGCAGTAAGACACACGCACGCCTGAATTTATTGAAAAACAAAAACAAAAAAACTCCTTCCTGGGGGATAAACGTTTTTGTTGAGTTTAAATGGATTTACACATACAAATGTTTGTTTTTTGCCGTTAAAATTGTTTAAAAGTACATTATTGTTAGTTCAGTAACGGCCTTTACGTCCGTCCGCTGCCCGATTATTGTTCTCCCGACTGCGAGAGCGACGACGCTCACGTGATCTGCTCGATCGACGTCTCCTCGGCGAGCGTGACCGTGACCGCGACGAACGTCCACGACGACGCGAATACAGATACCTAAAACAGAATAAAAATATAATAAGAAACAAATTCTACAGAGCAAAAGCCTCAAAAAGTGTTTACCTTCTCAACTCCCTGGAGATCGGTTTCAGGTGCATGAAATTACAGAAACCAGAACGTGTGCATTCGCCCATCTCGTACTGGCGGCAGCACGCCTCCCGAAAGTCAGTCACTGGCGATAACTCCGAGTAGACCGGTCTGCCACCAAACCAACGATTGTTCAAATCGCTGGCCGCTTTCTCAGCATCTTGTTCATTACGGAACTTGATGTACACATTGCCGACTAGGTGGTCGCCCAAATTGTCGCAAACGTTCATCTCCTCGATTTCGCCGTACTTGTCCTCGCACTCCACGAACACGTCTTCGAAGAAGTTGTCATAGTGCTCCTGCATTTCCTCGTCCGATACATTAGCCACCACTAAAATGATCAATTGCTTAAGATGAAGAAATCTCTGTAGCCGGGGGTAAACATTTTAGGAACTTACAATGGCTTCCGTCGGCTGACTTTGCCGAGTTTTGTGGATTCACGTACAGGTTCTGCAGCAACACCGTTTGGGAGAATGTGGGCTTGTTGTGGATACGAGAACATCTGTCTCCGTGACGGCATGCTCCTATTTTAAAGTAAAACGAACAATTAACCCTGAAAAGAAGGCACTTTTATTAGTTGCTAGTCTAGATGGAAGTGTGGCAGAGGCGGGCGCGCTTACTTGTCCTTTTCTGTTCCGAAAATTGATGCCAAATACTCGGCCATGTCTGGGTTGATTCCGATTTAACAACGCACTGCTTAATGTTTTATTCTGGTGGGATTTTAAGTGAATTATTTGGTTATATTTCTCTTCAGCAAAAGTAACGATGAGCCGAACGAAAATCGAGAATAAAAGTCTACAAACAAGCGAGAGATGTGTGACAAAAAATTGCGGCTTTAATTTTACATTTGGTTACTGTTGGCGACACTGATTAATTGGCATAAAAGGGATGAATTCAGATGGTAATTGCAAATGGTAGCATTCAGTGATGCGAACTGGTATGTTACTATCCATGAGCTACTGGCAACATTCATTGCTTTTTTTTCCATAATCAGTGCCAGGGAATGAAGTGTAAGGGAAGATAATCATTTCTTTGAATGAATGAGAACGAAAGTACGCTTGAGAATTATTTTATGTGATGTAATAAAATGTGAGCCCAGCGAATACTTTTTGTGGTTCACAAAACAAGCCACTTGCAGCAGGTCTCTGGTGTGTATGTATGTCAAGGGCCTATACTATTTTACTGATAACGTTTGATGAAGTCGTTATTTTTTTCTGCCAACTATTCACCTCTATCACAAAATTCATGGTCGAATCTATTAAAATTCGTCTATGAATCCAAAGAAATTAGATCCTTTCTTTTAATAGAAGAAGAGAAGAGAGCGCTGACGACAAAGTAATGTAGTTTTCCATTGGTTTCACTCAAAAATTATCTTCTTCTTTATTCCAGTCAAATATGCAATTTGTCTTCCACTCCCGCAATTTGTGAGCCGCCATATTCCTTGTTTTTGTTTTTACAATGAGAAATCGTTGAGCCATATGGCATTGATAATTAGTCCAATGAAAGAGTTGTGTATTCTAGGCGTCTTCCCAAATGAAATCTCTTCCAGAAGATGCTTCCGAAGAGCCAATGGAACGTGATTAGCAGCGTTTTTCTCTTCGGAAAATAAAAGGAAGACTTATTTTTGCCCAATAGAAAATTACATAAGAAATTTCACCATTTCATGCATTTTAGTGTGAGAAATTTTTGGATTGGTGTGAAAAGTGTCAAATTTGGCAATTCAGTGTGCTTTCAACGTATCCCTGTTAAACCCATTCGTTTGCTTTTTCTTTATTAGCCGTGTTTTTTTTTGCAACGAAGAAAAGTAAAGTTACTGCCAGATTTGCTATATATTATATAATATTATTTATTGACATTAAGTCCTTGAACCAACTTATTCCACACGCTTGCCTAACTTGCCCCAGTAGAGGGTGGATACTTAGACTTTCTTATTCATACATTATTCTACTGCAATTACATAACTTAAGTTTTAATTTTAATTATATTGAAGGTTGGTACTCTCGTTTACACAAGGACAATTGCTGTCAAAATATTTTAGCCCTATTTCTTGAAATTTTATAACAAAAAGTACGCGAACCTGACACCTATTGTTATTACAAAATCGGAGAGGAATCGGATTACGTCAAAGTGGTGGAAAATTATTCAAATATTTCCTTGTTTCTTCCTTCTACGTCATTATATGCCTTTTCGTGGTGTACTTATAAGCTCAGATGAGTCATGAAGCTAAATATAGTGTGGCACCCCATCCCTCTGTCTTCCTTACCTCCAATTCCTGGGCCGGATCAAGGTGTGATACAATCAGTGCTGAGGATCAGCCTGTCTGGGGGCCCAACCAAGATGCTCAGTCCCGAACGGAGTATCCGGATGCCTGTCGCCCTTCGACTTGCTTGCACATCGTGGATCTCTGTGCAGGTGCTTCCCTTTACTTCTCCACCACTCTTGGGAACCACATAATGAATAAAAATAAAAACAACTGCCGCCAACAAATCGGATGCTCAGGATTTGGTGGGTATGGTTGGATCTATAGAGGCTTTGGTTTCAGTACAGCTCTGGTACTTAAACCTGGCTGCAGTGGTAAAAGCAGAATTGCAGTGAAGCAGTGAAGATCACTCTGGACCGAGTCTAAAGCCTGGCCTTAAAACACTTCACCTTCTGAGGGACTGATAAGGCATATGGCTTCATGCAAGCGTCTACAGCTCCACTGTAGGAACCCATCCTCTACTAAGTATGTCTGGATAGGCCAACCGCCTAAAGGAAGGTCGCTCTTACCTCCCTCACTTTCAGAGCCTTCCACCTCCATAGTGAACCGTCCGGGCCCGAGCAAGTGGTTCAACAAGAGTGGGGATAAATTTCTCTGAGAATGACAAATTTCCAAAAAAGTACGAGAACGGGTTCAACAAAAAAGCTACCCACTTTTTAGACGTGACTTTTTTTTGTATTGATTTGCATAAAATTATCTTGCCAGTCAACAACAACACAACCATTTGACAGATCACATATTTTTGCCCAAAGAAATTTCTCGGACTAAAATTCGCAGTATAGGCAAATTTCTTAATCTCTCTTCTGTGAAAAACTAGGAAACTTTGACGTACGGGAACAGGAAGTCGAATATCGTAGATTTTTGTAGTTTTAATCAGTACGGGAGCAGACCTAGTATATCCTGAAACTTAGATGGATGGAAAAAAGAAGAAAAAACAAATGTATTTAATTTTGCCGTTGAATTAACGGTTCCATATTAGCTTTATTATTTTATTTTTTTACATAATACGGAATATATGCAATTAATTTCTATTGGTTTTCATTTTATTTTTGTGTAGAAATATTCACTTTATTAATTCAATCTGTTCACACACAGCAGACAGATGCTAATCATACAATATTTATTAGGTAATTTTGTTTTTATCTCGATTGGAACAAAGGCAGTTAGTGGATTGAACAAAGTATCCTAAAATAAAACACCCAATCTCCGCGAAGGTTATACTATCGACCAACTACACACATACACATCATTTGAACATAGGAATAGGTTTGCTTTTTGTATATTTTTTTTTAATTATATTTATTTGTTATTAGGTTTTAGGTTTTCTATAAAAGAAATTTGTATTTGTATTCTTGTTTTTTTAAAGAGAAACATTCCCGGATACTATTATTGCCAGTAACGAGTAGAAACACAAATGAAAGGAAGGTCGCATTCGAAAGCGCCGGTCTTTGCGTGCAAGCCCTTAAACAATAATTCTTGGATTTATTTATTTGTTTTCAAAAGAATTTTAGTGAATTTGAATAATTCCCGATTCAAGAAGTTTCATAATCTTATCGGCTATCGCAGGATTCTTCAAGTGCCTGGAAAAGATTGTTGTTAAAGGTTAACTATGAGAGGGGAAATAGAATTTTGTGAACTTACTCTTTAACAGCATTTGGTTCGTTTTGCATTTGATCGAGTATAAGCCTCATGGCCGGATCTTTGAGAATTTGTTGCACCTCTGGGTCTGCCATGGCGTTCTTCCACACCTCTTGTGGATTATTATGGAAAGCCATTGAACACGAACGGTAGCCCTCGATGGCTTCGGCATTGTTGGGATCGATTTCGAGAGCTTTTTGATACGCAGCCGAGGCTTTGGATGCTTGTTGCATTCCCTGTTAAATACAGAAACTTAGTTGGTAGTCCATTTGGATAGAGAAATCTTTGAATTTACCTGTAGAATTTTACCCTTGCGGATGTAGCCCTTGATGAATTTACTGTCTAACTTAATACACATTTCGCAGTCTTTTAAGCCTAAATCGAATGCGGCCAGCTTGGTGTAACACGCAGCCCGGTTGCTGTACAGTTTTGGATCGTCAGGATTTCGCGAAATTGCCTCCGTGTAATGTTTAATTGCATTACTGTAGTCACCTTTCTTAAAGAGGTCATTGCCCTTCTCTTTTTCTTCTTCGGCTTTTTCGGGATCAACGTAAGCCCGTCGTTCGTCCTCCTTAATCTTGGCCTCGACTTCACTAAGCAATGTTTTAATTTCAGGCGTTCTATGTTCTGACATAGCTTTCTCGTAGTATGTCTTAGCTTGTTTGTAGTTCTCCAATTTGCGGTATGAATTACCGATACGTGAGAGTGCCTTGGCGATAAGTTTAAAGTCAGCACGATTTTCACGGCCAATTTCAATTCCTTTCTCGCATTGCTTTATGCATTCGTTGTAGTCCTTTTGCTCAAAGTATACAGCCGCTATGTTATTGTAGAATGTGATATCAGTTGGATCTATCTCGCAGGCTTGATTGTAATGTTTGAGGGCAGTTTCGAAATCTTTCCGTTTGTATGCCGAATTACCGGCATCTTTCTCCTTTTTAGCGAGGTATTTCTTGCGCTCTTCTTCGTTCATATCTTCGAGTTTTGGTTCCGCTGGCTTTGGTGGCTCTTTAGGTTTTTCCTCGGTTTTCGGCTTAGGCGGGTCCACATCCATTGGTGTGGATATATTCCTAGTCATGTAGTTGATGAGAGCAGTCTGAATTTCTTGACGGCCCTGTAGCAACATGGCATTTTGCGGATCATACTTTAAACCTGCAATGAGAGTTATTATTTTTTAAAGATGTACTTTTCGCTTGAAGTGGGGTTAGGGGACAAAGATTTATTACAAGAAAACTACAACACATGGACTTCTTAGTTGGTTTTGAATCTTTAATATTAAAATTAGCGCAAGCATGGTAGGTATTGGTTTGTTGCCCTAGTGATTATTGAATTTCACACATGATTACTCCTCAAATAAACACAGTCGAGTGATTCATGAGATGCAAAGAAGATTCCAGAAGTAAACAGGGAGATGCTAAAGGCAACCATTGTTTATTGATGTTTTATTTAAAATGGATCGATAAATTGCTTCTTGAATGACTGCGCGTTGAAAAATTACTTGTGCCAACTAAAAAAAAAACGCCTACAACTAAAGATAAACACCTTTTCTTTCCAAAGACTCTGAATTTGCATCTTTTGTTATACCCTTCCTCGTGGTTAGTAGAGCCTCACTTTTTTCTGGAGAAAAATTTTTTTAGGATAAAAAAAAACTCACCTTCAGAGTATGCCTCGAAAGCTTCTGGAAAGTTATTGAGACCCGCATGGGCGGACCCCTTCCTTGAGTAACCCTTCGGCCACTTAGGATTAATCTCGATGGTTTTTTCGGCATCGGCGAGTGCCATCTCAAAGTTGCCGGCTTTAGCATATGCAGCAGATCGGTTGCTGTACAGAACATGGTTCTGGCTGTCCAGGGCGATGGCTTCTGTGTATGCCGCGATGGCATCGTCGTACCTGTCCTCGTTAAGTGCTTTGTTGCCCTTTTCCTTGAGTGCGGTCACCTGGTGGACAAAACAGATAGACATATAGCAGGTGCACATAACCAACTTTATCTGTTTTTTTTTTCTTTGGACAAAGAGGTGAAGAGGCTAATTACTTACTTGTTCCATGACTCAGTCGAGTGTTTTTTGGGATTTTCCTTTGGAAAAACACTTGAAATGAATTGCGGGTGGTGTTTTTGTAGGGGCAATTATTTGCTGTGAGTTTTATTCTTGCAATTGAATGGAGTTAGCTACTCAGCTTATCGTGTGGCGTGAACAAATGTTGAATTTTAAGTTTCAGTTTCGTTTGTACAATTTGCACTGCAGAGCATTCTAGAAGAAACACGAGAAATAGCAATTTTATCGACGTTGTGTTGGCAGTAGTGGTTGTCGAATCGCGGGCTGTGTTCGGAGATTTGCTGGGAAATGAATGACATTGCGGAATTTCGCATAATGCTGCTTCTACATTTTACTTCTAAAAAAATAAACTTAAAGTTAATTAATTTATTTTTCATTGATGATAGCTAGATTTTTTGAGAAAACAAACATGCGTTGTAGTACTGTCGTGCGATTGAAGATTTAAGAAACATAACAGAAAATACTGAACCCTTGCAAGCATATTATGGCAAACATGTACGTGTATTATTGTCATGAGTAAGATTCTCAAAACCTTATGCTTTTCGGATGCTGCAAAAACAGTTCTATTCGTGGCAAAATGGTAGCTCTTATCAGTCAATAGCTGTCAAATTTTTATCAGATTCCATAGGTGTGGAATAAGTTTAACTTTACTTTTTTTTTCTTTGGTAAATGACAAGTGAAATTCGCAGATTACTGTGACTAATCTCATTTTCCATTGGGCAAAAAGAAGTCTTCCTTATGTTTCGAAGAGAAAGAAAAACCCCCGATCATGTTCTAGTGGCTTCTGGGAGAGCTTTTCGCTTCCCCCTTACTTGTCAATGCTACATGGGCCAGCGATTTTTCATTGTATAGACATACACATTGTTCCCCAACCACAGTCAAGCTGAAGACAAATTGCATGTGCCATTGGAACCAAGAAAGAGTGAAACCAATGGAAAACGACATAAGTAAAAGAGTTGCTGTGGATGAAGTGTCAAAATTTGACAGTTTGTATTCGAAGGTGGTTGATCTGTAAATGATCCAATTTCCTCGTTACCGCATAACAATATTTTAAATTGTTCTATCAATCAAGAATTTCTCGAAAACCTTTTTGTTTTCTAACTGTATTTTCAATATAAAACCACCAATTGTATCAGCGCCCTCTACACGCAGAATCTCACCCCCATTATTATCTGTCACCTAGTTTTTGACATTGTATTATCAGCTTCTTCTTTGTAAAAAAAAAGAACAAAAAAAGAGAAAGAAAAAAATTGTCGAACGATAACCTGAGCAAAATTCGTCGGCGAGTAGCAAAGCCCCAAATATCATTTCGTTTTTTAACTTTTATAACTCAAGATATATAGATAGTTCATAATTACACTTTACTGCAGAAGCTACGAAAAAAACTCACATAAACACACACAAAATGGGAGTTACTAGTAGAAATGTCTCGCTCGCCCTTTTTGCCTTAATTGGTTTCTTATTAATTGGCGGAGGTAATGTGAACTTTGGTGTCGATGCCGAAAAAGAAATTCCAATGACAAAATTTGGCCAAAATGTTGGTGGACCTACAATGACCTTCCTCTACTGGTAAGTCTTTAAATATGGTATCTAGCGAATAATTGCACTCATGGGTTGTGTTTAATTGTAGTTACTCGTGCGGTTATCGAAAGGCATTCGATGACTATGTGAACATTTTGGCTGAGAAATATCCACAAATCACAATTCAGGGTGCCAACTATGATCCACCCGGCTTCAATATGTATCTATCAAAGGTTATTTTCTTGCTTAAGATTGTGCTTATCGTTGTGATTGTGTCGGCGTACGATATCTTTGGGGCTTTAGGCCGACAGGCACCCAGCTGGTGGCGGCATCTGATCGACAACAAGTTGTATGCGTGTATGATGATATTCTTTGTTGGAAATATGTTCGAAGCACAGGTGAGTTAAGAATAAAAAAAAAACGGGAGCAACAAGTCCTCTACATACTATTTGAGTTAAATAGTGATTATATCTTTTAGGTATGAAGTTATAGAATACTAGACTGAACAAGATTTTCAAGGCAAATATAAGCTGTCTTATTGGCATACCGAATGATAATCTCTTGTAGTGTAGTTCATTGCAGACCAACCGATTGCCTTGTATGTGGTGAACAGAACTGCCGGCAAATGAATCCAAAGCGTTGCTTTGTTTTGGTATATGTATGATTGCAGAGAACGGTGGCTTGTGAGCAAAAAGGGCAGGGCATTCTTTAGAGTAACTCCCAGTAGCATTTGTTTTTCACTATCGGTACTGGTTGCAATGGCGTTAAGCTGAAGTCCTTTTACGCTAATAATTTTGCGGTCTCAGGGCTCCCGACCTTTGTAGAGTCTCTGCCTGAGACATGGCTGTCTACCATGATCGGCGTATTTTGCTTTGTTGATTACATCCACATCTTGTTACCTCTCATGGAGTTCACGGTTGCATCTTCTCCTCCATTCGCCATCCTCTCATAAAGTGAGAGTCAACTGTCAATATAGACACACATGCTGCGACCCTTCCATCTGTTCCTTTTAATGCAGCTTGCGAACACTAGGACAGCAAGGTTTTCCGCCTGGAAGACAGAGTATTTCATTTCTGTGTTGTCGTATCCCAAAAAGACGCACCCCTAGATCCACGAATCTTTAGTTTTTCCCGTTCTCCTACACATATCCACACTTCTACTATTTCTACTACTTTCTTGATTGCATTGATTGGCAGACAGGCCAACTATGACGCCTCAAATTGTAAATTTATCTATTTACATACTTTACTTTGCCTATAACATTTATTTAAGATTTAAAAACACTTTTTTTTAACATTTCATTTCTATAGCTCGTATCGTCTGGAGCATTTGAGATTACACTGAACGACGTGCCGGTATGGTCGAAACTACAAACTGGAAGGATTCCGGCACCACAAGAACTATTCCAGATTATCGACAGTCAACTGCAGTTCTCGGACAAAATTCAGGAGAATCCAGACTTTGTCAAATAATAAACATCCAAGCATCGTTTAGATTAGTGTAGGTAATTGTGCTATTACCATTGATAGTCACTCAGATTTTCCCAGGTTTTTTAGTTTTTTTTTATTTTATTTGTTTTCGAGCGATGTGCGTATTTAATTTATAATTTTCTTCTTCCTCTCGATAACAGAAGTTTTGTCAAGGTATGTGGGCGCGAATTTATGAAATTATTAAGTAATCTCCACTAACTACATCTTGTTGTTAATGCCAATGAACCCGGTTTTGTATTTGTGAACATATGAGCGGTATTTATTCGATTGGGGAACTTATAAGTTGTAATGATTTATTCTTTGTTAATAATTCTAAAAAAAAAAAAAAAACAAATATTTCTCTGTCTATACTTTGTATGTGAAGTAAATGTATTGTAAATTCCGTAAATAAAAGAAAACTGATCAAAAGAATATGGATTTTAATTTTGTGCAAGTTTTAGTTTGCTAGATTTACATAAGTATGTGTAATCAAATTAAAGAAAGTCAAGTGAGTTGAAAATTGAATTAAATGTTTTGATTGGACATCTATCATGAACTGGTCACTAAAAATACCTCCGACGAATAACGAGTAGTGTCGTGCAAAAGGAATCAGCTTAAATCTTGAGGAAACCAAATTCTATCTGAAATTCTGGAGCGAAAACTCCAGGACGAGGTAATTGGGTAAGCAACAGTACGCTAGTGCGCGTTAATTGTAGCGAAATGATGGGTTTCCATGATAACCAAGCTTTAGCTGAGAACAAAGGATCTATCATGGATAGCTATCTGACGGAGGCAGTAAGTGCTTCATCGGGGCAACATTTTGGCAACTGACATCATCAGCAAACAACTGGTTGCCTGCTCAGCAATAAGACTGAGAATTTCCAAACAATGGAAGGAACAAAACACTGGACACGCCAGAATACTATCGATGGATCGCCATCTTCCAAAGGTCACCAACCACTTGCCCACTGAACACAACTTCAACATGGGCTACAAATGCTTAATACCCAATAGAACTTAATGGACGCAACAGGATGTCCTTCACCGAGGAAGGATTCCGACCTAGACATAGACCTCTTCTTCAGCCTTCCTGACTGCTGCTGCGTTTTTCAACCTTAAGTCACCGCTTTCGTTAAGCAGATGACTGACTGGCTGGCAATTAATGCAGTATACATCGACAGCCAGGCGGCCATCAAATTTTCTCGGATTCAGCACAACGAGAAAGTAAAAGACTGCCGCGTATCTCTAAACGAGATAGTTGGACAGTACAACCTCACCCTCTGCTGGGTGCCGGGTCACTGTAAGACACCAGGGAATTGTGAAGCTGACAAGTTTCCTCAGGTCTAAACACAATAAGCGTCACCGACATCAAGGCGCCAACGTTTTATTCTAAATACCTTCTCCATGTCAATGCGGTAAGAGAAGCCAACCATCGGTGACCACTGTAACACTGCAAGGCTTCTTTGGCCCATGCTTAATAAAACCAGGTCCGTCGGACTTCTGAAAACAAGAGAAGAATCCTCTTCGAAATCGTAAACACCGAACACTGTGCTATAGGAGTGGGCAGGGCATTCTCTGCAATAACTTCGGCTGAAGCTGTAGAGATAAAGAACAAGAATTCGTCACCTCCTATGCACTCGCCAACATTAGAAAGCGAATACCCTTTTAACGATCTACACGATCACAGCGACGCCCTCACGGCTAAAATTGGCTCCTTCATTTTAAGGAGTAAATGGTTCCCAGAGTAAGAGGGTGACCCAACCATCTTTCACATCGACAGCACAATGGACCTATTCTTGGTCTAAGTGGATCCTCACCGAGGGCCGGTTTCAACCATCCAACCAACTACAATTATAGCTGGCAATAAACACAAGTATTTATAAACAGAAACAGTGATTATTACTGGCCATGGGACTATTCATCACTTCCTATGCACTTCCTAAAGCTCTGGGTAGCCTCGTATACATGAGGCAAATGCAGCATTTTTTTTAATAACCTATTTAAGTGATGGTTGGATTAAAATCCTTGTGTGCTTTTAGTTTGAACGAATATGTTCTTGATTGCTATGTCTCCTCGCTAGAATTCGCAAAATTCTGGTCTATATTCTTTTCAAGCGGTCGCTAGATTCGTTAGGAACGATTTTGTCATCCCGACGCAAAAGTATTCTACAAGCTGGAGTGACGAAATGTTCGAAAGAAGCCGATTGGATGACAATTATTTCCTTTTTTTCTAAAATGATTCACACCTGGTCAAATTGGACTAAAACGGCAACACTACCTTCAAATTCAGTTTTGAATCGGTCTTTTGTATATGTTGACAAGATTTACATAATTTTTCAGCGTTGCAATGACCGTGTTCCCTACGCAAGGAATTCGCTAGCCGATAGACTGCTCAAAACCCTGTCTAGATTATGAAATGTTCAATAAAACTAAGATGTACCTATTCGTATGAATGTGACGAACTACTTAGAAATGTCAGCAAGGGGAGCTTTGCATACATTCCCTGTACTAATTTGTTTTCACTTGCTTACTTGGTTTACTACGTTTCATGGAAGCCATTAATTCTATTACATTATAGCGAAAGTCTTCCTTAGAGCCTGTTTAGATGCTGACTCAAAACTCGGCTATGTCGGTAGTTTGTGGGTAAGAACAGTGAGGGGTAAAGAGAGGGGGAGAGTCATGAAGAAAATAGAAATATCGAGGAGAGTCGCGTTCTACATCCGAAATGTTCCGTCTCTATTCCATTTTATCATTTCTATTTCGATCGTTGAGGAGGGTAGTTCGCACATAAAATGAGTAATTGGACGAAAGAACACACGAAAAACACAGAAGTGTTTCAATTTACTCATTCCCTCCCCTAAACTTTATCAAAGTAGTGCAGGAGTGAGCACTATTGCATGTAGACACGACATTACTTTTTACTACGTAGTCGAGAGTCATCATCAAAACAGGCTCTTAGAGCCTGTTTAGATGCTGACTCAAAACTCGGCTATGTCGGTAGTTTATGGGTAAGAAGAGTGAGGGGTAAAGAGAGGGGGAGAGTCATGAAGAAAATAGAAAAATCGAGGAGAGTCGCGTTCTATTACCGAAATGTTCCGTCCCTATTCCATTTTATCATTTCTAGTTCGATCGTTGAGGAGGGTAGTTCGCGCATAAAATGATTAATTGGACGAGAGAACACACAAAAAATACAGAAGTGTTTCAATTTACTCATTCCCTCCCCTAAACTTTATCAAAGTAGTGCAGGAGTGAGCACTATTGCATGTAGACACGACATTACTCTTTACTACGTAGTCGAGAGTCATCATCAAAACAGGCTCTTACTGAAATCCTCTAAAATCTAGTCAATTTTTTGGCCTAGAGGCCGCTAGCTTCATTGGTGAAGACTCTGTCATAAAAGTACTCTAGCAGCCAGATTAGCAAAGTGTTGGAAACGCCCTCATATACACTAAGAAATCTAATAGTAATATCTGAATACAAATTGTTTGGCTTATAACATATTTGATTTTTTATTATTGGTCATCTACCACAAAACAATATTATATGTATATTCTTTATTTTTGTTTTATTAAATTTATTATCATTTGTTTTTCTTTATAATAATTACAAGCATAATATAATTATTGTATTTACATTTTTGGCAGTGGGTATCACTCACATATACCATTTCTATTACATTAAATGATTTTACTAACGGTATTGAGGACTTGCATATAAAAAAAATATATATATGTATATCATATAAGAAAACAAAATAACTACGCGTACAAAATTCTGATTTACATTATTGTTATGACAAACAACAATCAAGTAGTTGAACGCAGCCAATCAATAAATCTACTACCGGAAAGTTATACCGCTATATTCAATATAGCACGTTAGGTTTATTTATGTTAACATTTATAGTAAATCTTAAATCGAATTGAAATATACTCGTAAGAACAATTAAAAGTTTTTTTAGTGGGCAAAATGGCACTTTTTTTGTTTGTTTTGTTTGTTCTCTCTTTTTTCTTGGCAAAAGAAGATTGAAACAATGATTTAAAAAAAAAAAAAAAAACGAAGTTTTAGCAGTACAACAACAAAAAGAATTGTATAATTAAACATAATTAGAAATTAAAGGAAAGAGAACAGAAATTGAAGTTTAGTTATTGTCTATGTTCAACCTTGGTCCTCACGTGGCGGACGCCTTGACCTTTGCCTATACCTAGGACGATAAATTGGCTGTGGTTGTTGTCTCGGCTGTATTTCTGGTGGAGTTCTTATACGTTCTTCGCCTCGTCTTAGTGCCGTTGCACCTGGTGATTGGATAGGCACTCGGTTAATTAGCGAGATGTTACGCCTTCGACAGACTGAACACCTGAGAGAAGAGAGAGATTTTTTTTTTCGATTTTGTAGATAAATTGAAATTGAAATGTGAAAAGATAAATTACCTGCTGATTTTACTAGTCTGATCGGCCTTTAGAGTACTCTGTACAGGTACTGACCATTGCTCATGCTCTTCGATAACACTCAACCAGAACGAGGCCAAAGGATCGTAGTAGTTGCAGCGACCAGCTCCGTGACACTCAATCACTGGATTGGCACGGAATTCCAGTAGACACGAGCCTGGTGATACCAGGTTTTGTCCAAAACCTCCACTATTATCGGTGGTTGTCTAGAATAGGTATAATCGAGTTTTAAAGCTGATTGTATAAGAATATGGAAACAGAATCTCACCATCAAGTAACTGTAACCAGTCCAAAGTTCTTCCCAGCCGCCGGGACAATCAGGGATTGACATACTCTGACTGTGCAGAGCAATGACCCTGGTGGTTGTTTCACAGACGACACACCTGTCAGGAGAATTCAAATTGTAATAAAAGTTTTGAAAGAGATACACGGGTAACCAACTTACCTCGAAATGTATTTCATAAGATCTCTCGATTGAATTGGTGCCATTGAGAGTGACATCGGTTCAGCGGTAGATAGCCACATGCTGTCATCGTTATTCTGAGCATAGTTGCACACATTATTCACGTCACAGAACATGAATGGCATTGTTGTGAAACGCATCAAACAAGAACCGGCCAATCCCAGGTCTTGGCCGACAGATCTAGAACTGCCAATATTTCCGGCAATTGAATAGCCCTCCCATAGCTTGCCTGTATTGGCTGGACATTCGGGAATTTGAATTGTTTGCGAATGACGGGCAAAAACATAGCCTCGACTCTTGGCAGCTGGCGGTGGTGGAGCGGGATCACCTCGAGCTCCTCTTTCACCAGCATAGCCATTGACACCAGCCAAACCGGGAGGACCTTGCATACCAGCTTCACCTGGAGGTCCGTCTAGGCCCCAGGGACCTTCTTCACCGAAATCTCCTTGATAGCCCTTTTGACCACGATAACCTCTAGCGCCGAATTCACCCTCGAAACCTTGGTCACCTTGCATTCCCTTAAATCCGGGCATTCCTGGCTCTCCACGATCACCGGGCTGTACTAGTTCGAAGGGGAATGTATCACCGGCTTCACCTTTATCGCCAGATAATCCATCAAGTCCATCAGTGCCACTCCAGCCGGTATTACCGTCGGAACCACGTGGACCGCGTGGACCAATAGCACCGTAACGACCTGGAGGGCCAACTTCACCAGGTTCACCCTTTTGACCGGGTACTCCATCCAGACCAGCTGGGCCGATATCACCAACATCACCAGTTCGACCGTGTATTGCGAAACCAGCATCACCAACCTGACCTTGGAAGCCGTAGTCACCTTGTTCACCCTTAGCGCCAAGGTGTCCTTCTAGGCCATTTATACCGGGTGGACCTGTATAGCCACGATCACCAACAACACCTTTGATTCCTGGAACTGCTGGACCGGGAAGACCTATAAGTCCATTCACACCGTATTCGCCTTGTTCACCAGGAGCGCCCTTCTGTCCTGCACGTCCTGGGCGACCTGCAAGTCCATCGTATCCTGGCTCACCCTCATCACCTCTTTCCACATATTCTGGACGAGCACCTTGGGGGCCACGGTAACCTACTTCTCCCACTTCGCCCTTTATTCCTTGAAGACCATCGATGCCAGTACCTCCAATGAAACCGATATCACCAATTTCACCCTTACGACCGGGATATCCTACTTCACCGTCCAAGCCGTTTGGACCTGGTGCACCAATAAGTCCCATAGGGCCTGGTTCACCCTTTTCTCCTCTACGCGCGACTCCTCTCAGAGCACGACCTGGTCGACCAATAATTCCAGTTTCACCACGTTCCCCTTGAGGTCCTTGTGCTCCTGGCTCACCGTAGTCTCCCTGCTCGCCCTTTTGTCCTGGGCGACCAAAGTAGCCGGGTTCTCCCATGTCTCCTTTTTGGCCGTCGGGTCCGAGTTCACCAAGTGGTCCATTTGCTCCCTTACGTCCAGGTAGTCCATCTCTGCCTCTGTAGCCAGGTCTGCCGCTCAAACCTTCATCGCCAACTTCTCCTTGTAGACCTGGTTCACCGTAGTCACCGCGTTCGCCCTTTACACCATTAATACCATCCAAGCCGTGAAGTCCAGGCAAGCCAGATTCTCCCTTAATTCCTGGTGGTCCGTCATAACCTAGGCCTACGTCACCTTCGGGACCTTGTTCACCTTTAGCGCCAGGCAATCCATTTAATCCAGGCGCTCCTCTATATCCAGGAACACCTTCGTCTCCCTTTATACCACTAAAGGCACGTTCACCCTTCCGTCCTTGTTGGCCAATGTAGCCTCGGTCTCCCATGACGCCCTTACGACCAGGAATGCCAGGGCTGCCTGACCGTCCTGGATAGCCAACACTTCCGATTTCACCCTTAAGTCCGTCTGGGCCGAATGAACCGCGAGGTCCGATGTCTCCACGTCGTCCGTCGAAACCAATATCACCACGATCGCCTTGTTCTCCGGGAATTCCTATATAACCTTCGATTCCAGGAATACCATAGGGACCTTGTGAACCAGCATCACCAGGCTGTCCTCTACGTCCGGGGTATCCAATATCTCCCTTGGCGCCACGCACACCAGGCGCTCCGGTTGGTCCAGTCTCACCCTTTTGTCCTTTTGGTCCATGAGGAGCTGTTCTTCCATCTCGACCCGGTTCGCCGGCTAAACCTGGAGCTCCTTGTATAAAGTCTCCTCGCTGTCCCTTTCTGCCTTCAATTCCAATAAGACCATAGGGCCCGTCATCTCCTTTCTCTCCTTTTGGTCCTCGAATACCGGGACGGCCAGCAGGGCCTGGTGAACCAGGATAGCCTGCATCACCAATTTCACCCTTTGGGCCAAATTCACCATCTCTTCCGATTTCACCAGCTAGAATGTATCGCCCGGGGTTACCGCGCTCACCTTTTAGACCTGGCAAACCAGGCAGACCTTCAGGACCGTCTAGTCCAGGACGCCCAGGCTCTCCTGGCCTGCCTGGATCTCCCATAATACCTGGGTATCCCTTACTTCCGCGCACGCCTTGAATGGTAGGACCAGCAAATCCAATGTCACCCCTGGGGCCAACGTAGCCCTCTTCGCCAGTTGGTCCCTTCGGGCCTCTAGGTCCAGCTGGACCATCATCTCCCTTATCACCGCGGTCTCCTTGATTCTCGAATATAAGACCGGGATGAGGTTCACCCTTCTGACCCTTATTGCCTCCATTGCCAAGTTCTCCTTTAGGGCCCCTATGAAAAAAATAAAAACAAAAAGTTGCATATTTTTATTGATGAAAATATTTGTTACGAACTTACTTCCTTCCGGGAATGCCCGAATCACCGACCAAGTAGAAAAGGGGCGTGTCAGCTGGAGCACCTCTCTCTCCGTCTCTTCCATCGATACCATTCAAGCCATCTTTGCCTGGAAGTCCTGCGTCACCGTAGTCGCCGCGTTGTCCATATTCACCAACTTGACCCTGTCTGCCTTGATAACCTGCGTAGCCCTTAGCACCTTGTTCTCCTTGTTCACCACGTTCGCCACGATCACCGAAATCACCAGCTTGGGCTTCTTTGGCATTACCAACACTCAATACAATACCATCACGACCAGGTGGGCCAGGACGACCTGGCTCTCCTGGAATTCCACTAGGTCCTTGGACGCCCTTGAAACCGTAAAGACCTCTACGTCCAGCCTCTCCTTTTATACCTCTGGGTCCGACTAAGCCAGGTTTGCCAGCTAAGCCAGGCATTCCGGGAAAACCAACGTCACCAGGAGCACCCTTAAGGCCCACTGGTCCAGGAGGACATACACCGCAGTCATCTCCTCTTATACCCTTGTCACCAATCTGTCCTAGCCAGCCGTCATAACCGTCTACTCCGGGAGGTCCTCGCACTCCAGGAAGACCTTCATCACCAGGTGGTCCTACAATATTTACACCAAGTCCAGGCAAGCCTTTGTCACCAGGCAAACCAGGTTCACCACGATCACCACGATATCCGTGAGTACCAGGTCGACCAGAATCTCCCTGATAACCCTTTGGTCCAATAATGTCCAAACCATCGCTTCCTCTTGGGCCAGGACGACCAACTGGTCCCGCTGGACCTGTAGGTCCTTGTAATCCCGGTGCGCCTATCTCGCCCCAGTCACCTTGTTGTCCTCGAATTGAAACACCACGTCTGCCAGGGCTGCCATCAAGTCCATTATCACCAGGCGGGCCAGCCGGTCCCATGTGTCCTCTCCGTCCTGGCACTCCAGGTGCTCCAGAAATACCTGGTGGACCTGGTTCACCCAGCTCACCCTGTGGCCCCTGAGAACCGGTTATTATTTCGTCTAAATTGGGGTCATAGATACCAGGTGGTCCCATGGGACCCTGAATTCCAGGAACACCATCGTACCCAGGATCTCCAATCAGACCAGGTTGTCCATCATAACCATCCGTACCAGGATAACCAGGTGCACCTTTGTGTCCTTTCTCACCTGCTACACCCGCTTCACCCGGCTTTCCTGGTTTGCCACGTTCTCCGGCTGAACCTTCGTCACCACGTTGTCCCGGCTGTCCAGTACGTCCAAGTTCACCATCTTCACCGGTTAAACCCTTACCACCCTTAACACCTTGGCTTCCTACTTCTCCTCTCTTTCCCTTTTCGGTGTTCTTTACAGTCCATCCTCGCAAAATAGAATCCGCAGGCTCTCCCTTTTCTCCTTTTTGACCGGTTCCGATAAGAGGATCATAGGGTTCTGCTTTGTCACCCTTGAATCCCTGTAGACCTATATCACCTGGAGGCCCATTAAGTCCAGCAAAACCGGTATCACCCTTACTGCCTTTGGATCCCTCACGTCCTACAGGACCATCGTATCCAGCTTCTCCCTGCGTACCGCGAACACCTTTAGTGCCCTTAGAGTTGGTACCGCCATCACCAGCTTCACCAGTTGCTCCGGGTGGACCTTGTTTCCCCAGAGGGCCACGTCGACCCGGTTGTCCTGGTGCACCGGGAGTACCCATTGCCCCCTCGTAACCATTGCATCCATCAATACCGCGTGGACCTTGTGAACCATCCCCACCGGGTGGTCCCTAAAATTTGAATAAAGACAGAGTTATCAATTTTATTGTTACCCTTTCTTTTAGGAAATCTTACCCTGGGTCCTGGCTGTCCAGGCCGTCCTGACTCACCAATATCACCCTAAAAAAGAAAAAAGAAGAAAAACAAGTCCTCTATTGAAGGTGTGTGAACTCTTTCTCTATTGGTAGACATACCCTGTGACCTTTGTCACCAACATCACCGTATTCGCCTACGTCGCCACTTTCACCAGTTCTTCCAAGTGGACCAGGTGGACCAGAATCACCTGGAGAGCCCTCAATACCTCGAACTCCGGGCACACCAATCGATCCAGGTGCTCCCTTCAGACCTTCACAGTCACATTTGGTTTGGTTGCACACCTAAAATGAAAAGAAAATTTTTTTCGGTTTAACGGTATTGTGATGGTTGAACACAGTCGAAGATTTGTAAACAAATTGTCATCTTCCATGAAATGATGATCCCATTTTTTTTATGTGACCGAGTGTGGCTAAGTGGAGAAGGGCAGAAGTCAAGAGCATACTTTCCAATTGAAATCAATTTAACCGCAAAGGTTTTTTTTTCTTCATATTTTACTCTGTGTTTACACTATTCCCTTCTAGCTTGGCTGATAAGTTTGCGAGGCACGCAAATTGATGATGAATATAGAGATGATGCTCATGAGGATGTTTAAATGAATCGAGTGCCGTATGGCAGCACGCATTTCAGTTAATGTTTGATGGCCCGGTTTTTTTTTTTTTCTTCTGTGGAGTGAGAATTAGGACGATGTGTGTGGTTTATGATGGTGCGGTTGTAATCAAGAGGATTATGGTAATGTTGGTGCTAATTGAAAATTCTTCATCGTCTAAACATATGCATATAATAATGTATACATTTGTATGTGTGTATGCATTGGGTCTGTCAGGGAAAGTTGTTGGAATTGAAAACGGATGATACCTACTACATTGAGAATGTACCAAACAGTTTCTAAATTTTAAATATTTCAATAAAACAATGCACAGTGGTCAGCAACAAAAAGTCAACTTAAGATTCGGTTTAAATTTGGACCAGTTATTGAAACCAAATTTATGTACAAAGTTCAAAGAAGACAGTTCCCTGCCTTTCCTTTTGAATACCACTTTGACAGATTGTCATTCAATTAATAAAAACGAAATATGCTCTACAAAATGGTTGCGTCCGTAGAAACTACCACCGATTAAAAACCAAAACAAGGCAAAATCTTAAAGGAAAGTCGAGCACAAGCTTTTAACTATTCACTTTTCGCTCCGGACAAGTTGAGCTCTTATAAGCCATTAGATCATTTCAGCATGATGTAAGTAGTCTCTAACACTGCGTCTCCACGAGTCTGAAAAATGGCAGACTTTTCAGTCAGACTTCTAATCCGCCAGACTTTTATGTCATTGGATGAGCGAATTTCGTTGTGACTTTTCATTCTTCGACATGTCGTCAACTGCAAAACAAGCTCACTTGCTTTTTAAAAAAAACAACAAACTCATTGTTTCTGTTTGTGAAAATCAAAAATCTGCCATCTTTGCACGTCTAGAAAGCACTAATCGATCACAACACATGATTTTCCTTATAAAAAACTACTACCAAACTTTAAATGTCAAATTTCAGTCAGGGTTGATATCCACAGAGAAGACAAGACAGAAAAGCTGTCTTAGATGTCTGACTGCAAGACAAGTCCGTAAAAGTGCGGTTTACACGAAACATATTAATATCACGACTTGAGTCTTGACTGACTGAAATTATGTCTCGTGTCGACTGGGTATAAAGAGTGGAGAAAATGTCATATTTTTTGGAATCATGACAAGAAAACTTTAATTGAGTTTCTGACAATATTTACAACAACTGGCTTTTAAAAGCATTTAGGTCAGGACTCTATGACCAACTGAATCTAACTGATTATTTCATATATCAGTGTTTCATACTTATAGCGTCAAACTTTAATGATATATTGCATCATCTATTCTTGTCAAATTGGACACCATTTTCAATTTGATTTCTCACAAGTTTCAATTGATATCGATGCTGTCATTCTGTCAATTAATATCAAATCATTTCATTGAGCTCATTCAGCACAGCAAATATCCCACCAATATAAATAGAATCACACAACCCTTTTGTTTGTTTACATGTTTTCGCTTTTAAAATTTTAAATTTAGATCAAATAATCAACTTAATTATCGCAATTTACATGTGGATTTGTATAAATTAACTCGTGCTAAGAAAGTTAACTACTCAATAAAATACATTTTAAATGTTTATACAAAAGTTACGCAAGGAGAAAAGCGCGGCAAAATCGTCCATCATTACATCTTAAAAATGGGGTTCATAAGAGGCGTTCATTGTTGTGGACTATGTCATCATAATGGACTATGTCAATGAACTTCACTAAAATCGGCTTGTTGTGTGCCGTCTCAAGGAACTAAATCATCTTCCGTCATATTTTTTTTTTTTGTATGTGAAATGGAAATGCATTTCCCGATTTCTTATCTTATTCTTGTGCATGGACTGGAGACTATTTTCAGACACAAAATTTCCCCCTTTTTTCTTTGTTTTTGTCCGACAATTCTGACTAAAAATAAAAACAAACCAAATACCCTAGAATCTCATGAAAATGTGAATGAATGGCAGATCTATTTAGCTGAGTCATGGGCGTGTGCCATGCAGTTTTGAGCAAAGAACGCTAGACGACAAAATCACATTAAGGGAATGTATCTAGCTAGCGCAAGATGGGTTAAGTTGATCATGATAAAAAAAAATGCAAATCTTGGCAGAGTGCCACACGTGATTTTCGAATTGCCAATCGTTTTCATGGTCAATACATATGTACGAGTACATTTGGATCTGGATTATGGTTAAACGAAAGCAACAGAGCAAATGAAACACAAGATTTTGTCGTCAGACTGTCTCGAAAGAATTGATTGAGAGTTATACATTCTGCGGCAGCGCTGAAATTCTTTACACTTTTTGGTTGAGGGTGAATGTATATTTGAGGAATACATATACATATGTATGAATGTATGTATCTTAAGGAGATAGGAGATCGAAGTGAGGTAAAAGCGAAAAGATAGAAATTGCTTTATAGATTTTATTGAGATCAACAAAAGACCTTGATCTATTCAGGTAACTTATTACAACATTAATCATCAATTGTATAACTGGCGAGTTTTGATCTTCCATAGACACTTCATAGTCGTCCTTATGGACACAGGAAATTGAAGAATGGAAGCTTAAGCTTTATGCTATGTACAAAATGGCTGCGCCCATAGCTGTCAAACCAGCCGCAGAAATCTTTAAATGTATGTGTGAGCTCCCATCTGATTTTGCATGAACGTCAGAATATAATGAATTGTGGATTTTAGCTTGGGGCAGCGAATCTGTCAAACGACCCGAAGTTAACTGCCTAATTAAGTTCGTCTATGACGTATAGTACCTGCAACACGTATAGTTAAGAACGGTAAGGCTTGTCTGCGAACATTTCTAGAGACGATGAGACCAGGTTGCAAAAATATTACCTCAAAAAATACCGATGGGCCTTGCAATTTATTGAGGTCTTGGAAATACCAGACTAAAAACTCGCGGTGCATCATTGAGTCATCAGTGACAGCTTTGGCTTCTTACTCGCTTCTTAGTGCTGATGATTTAGATTTCTACTCGACAAGAAATCTGAGATCTGAGAATTCGGAGATCTACTCGAGATGGAGATCTATTCTTTACAGATTTTTTGCGTAATGCGGGGGTTAACCCCCTTATCATCAAAGCTGTTAGTTGTGGCGTTAAAACAGTTCGGTTTCAGTATATATCCTGTCCATTTTGGAATAGAAAACAAACGTCTTATTGATCTTAAAGCTGAAAAAAATTCCGAAATATTCAGTTGTATGATCCATTGTGTAGCAGGAGGGAAACATTTTTCTAATTATTATTTCAAGTTCAAAAATACATGCATTTGCAGGTTTTGTACTTTTCAAAAACTGATCTCCGATTCGCGTCAGTAATATTGAATGAAACGATGTAATTTCGAGTAATTTCCAGTAAATAGTGCAAACATCTGTGGAAAACTCACGTCAGCAATCTAATTTCGTACATTGCGTGATGCTTTCTAAATTGAGTGCCTAGTCTAACTTGAATATTGCCCCCTCCTCTGATTGATGCAACATTTGCAACATATTGTTCGAAAAAAAACATTTCATTCTCAAGTTGCATTTTCGAAGCACCGCACACGTCATATGCAAAATTTGACTCGTGCTCTGAATAATTTTGCACGCACCACCACCAAGAGTGAGTGGTGATGGCCCGTGAACACTTAACTTACAGAACAACCAAGAAGCTAATGTTTGGCAATAGCTTGTTGTAAGTGTAAACAAATCTGCGGAATTTTGTATACACTGTGAGTTAATTTTGAACCATACTCAGGCCCACATGCACATAGGTACACCATGTACCCAGATGCTTCCCAAATACACGGCATGCTTCTATTGGATTTCGCAATCGATTTCATGCTGCGCTTCAATAATTAGTTATTGCAGCGAAAATGTTTATCGTCGAAATCGTTTTCGAAAACGATGCGCGATACATTATGGGATTGCAATAATTTTTCACCGCCAATGGCTGGGTAGATACTTCTGGTGAGTTATTATATTTTTCCAGACCGGATGAAATCGGCCAGATTCCTTGGACCTGAGGTAGTAGTATTAAAAAAAACTATTTTCGGTTTGGTGTAACGAAGAAGATTTACACTTTGCTGTTCGGTTTCACCTCAATACGCACCTTGGTGTGAGCAATATGTTTATGTTTATTGAAATTCCTTGAAATGATGTTCTGTTTTTTTGTTTGAGATGTCTGACTTGCAGATGGAGCAAGTTGAAAAGATATTTTAGCAAAATATTAGTTCTTATCTGGAGCAGAATTCAGTGCTTTTGTGTATGACTTGTTTGATTCAACGAACCGGAACTTTTTAACAAGAATAACAAATTTTTGAAGTTTGTTATTTTTTGAAAAATGAAATGGTTTTCTGCGTGGGGCATTGACTCTAGTGGAATTGTTCATCTTATTTTATGGATGTAAAGCACTATATTGGGGCTATGCTGAGAGTTCAGTGAGCTTGACAGCCAAGTATATGACAATAACAAGCGAACTACCTGCCTCTTAGAACAAGATTCTAACGTCAAATTTGAAGTAAGGTAAGGTTAATTTAATAAAGCTCTCAACAAAAGAAGTAGAAAGAAAAAGTAGGTAAACGGAGAGATTACTCAGCCAGCTGAGCATATCGGTAGACTTTGCGTCTTCCGAATTTTGCTAGTGCTTCTCAAGTGGACTGAAAAATTTCCAAGATCTACCCTTAACATTGTTTATCAGCATACACACCGAGATTTTTATATAGCTTACAAGAAGTAGATAGCCCAGAGGGAAAAAATATCGCATGATATCGGTGGAGTGCAATTGAATCGTTGTATGGGATACTCATTAGGTCAATGTTTTCTGTCCCACTGAAAGTTTTTCTGCCCTTTATAACAATATCAAACGTCAATACTCAGCGGCTTGTCAAGAAAGATATGATAGTAAAGAAAACTTTATCACGGGCACCTGTAAAGATGGACAACAGTTAAGGGCCACAATCAACAGGTCCGTTCGCGTACCCTCCTAAAACAGCGAATTTTTTTTGAAAATTTACGATTTTTTACGAAAAGCAGAAGAGAGCGCTCACGAGAGAGTAGGAAATTTCCCCATGCTACGAATGTTAGTGCAAGAAATTTCTGTGGGCTGGTTTATGAAAACTGTCAAAGCTGTCAAACCAGTGTATTTTCAACTTTTTCTTGTTCAACCCGTTCGTTTACTTTTTCGTAATTTTAGCTCTCTCTGAGAGAATTTTACCCCCACTCTTCGAAATTTGATCATCTACGAATATTAGTGCAAAAAGTACACGAACGGACCTAACATAAGCATACGTCATAACTAAACGAAATGCTTCCATATGTTCTGTCAACTCCACCAACCACTGACCATAATACTTTTGGCGCAAAGCCATCCGTCAACACAATCTACAATTTTTTTCTCTGTCGTTGTTGGTTTAGTTTTTATTTTTCGCGTAAAAAAAATGAATAGAAGCAGAGTAGAAATTTAATATAAAATGAGAGAACAAATATGAGTGAAATCATTGAAAAGCATAGGGGTGGGTAATTTCTACCAAGTGTCAAATTCGCATATGCAATCGGCGGCTGAGAGCGCTCTCTCTAATGTTCGGTAATGTTTCCGAAAGTGACCGAAAACTGAACGAATCGACGCTGGGCTTATTATGTGTTAGCTCATAAGATTGTGTGTAATCGTGGGTTTACATCTGCGTGCATATGCAGCCAAATGTTGATTATGTTTCTCACTTTATTCATTGTACTGGATCTCAGGTTGCGTCCATTATAGTCTGTCTGCTTTTGGGTGCTTCTAGGTTATGTTAAAGCTGTGCTCAGTGGGGAGTGTAGCCACATAATGATCTAGAATCCCTGTTTGGACTTAGTCCGTAGAAATTCAAACAACTTAAGATACAAATATCTGAAAATAAGCGTGTTTGCAAGGTTGACCCTTATTTAATGTACAAATTGAACAACAACTTGGGTGTCTACTAAAAGTCTAGTGGCACAACGTCTTGGATTAACCTCAAACATTATTTTCACACTGTGTTTCAAGAAAGAAACCACAAGTATAACAAGAATAGTGAACAAATTTTCAGCCCCCGACATGACCAAATTGTTGAATCATAATCTAATCACTATTATGATCTATGGCGTGTGTATCGAATAATTTATTAACAAAATGTATTTGTTTATGTTTACAAAATGATTTTCCTTTTTCTTGGCGTATGTATGTAATGTTCCATTGACTCGAATGTTCAAAAAGTTAAAGCTTCATAATCTGGAACACATCCAAAATAAAACCAAAAAGGATTTTTTTTTTTTTGTTTTTGAAAATTCCGACCAACTCTCGTGCACAAAGGCAAGCAAAATGTTTACCTCTTCCTCCAGAAGCAACAAAAAGAAGAAACGTTCTGTTTTTTTTTTTTGGGCCACATATGAGTTTTTGTTCGATTTTGAAACATACGCTCAACACGTTCGCGGAATACATGTGCTGGAAATTATGTCAATTCTATTAATAAATGCAATCGTTGAAATTGTTCTAAGATGCTGTTGATGTTCTCATGATGATGATGATGATGATGATTGTCTGCACCATCATCGTCATGATCGTTATTAATCATTGAACCGATCATCAAAGGCAGCAGCCAGCCACCCAACCAGTGCGTGTGGTTAGATACTCACATGATTTTATGGCATCCTTCCGTTCGAGAATCGTGTTCTTTTTTTTGTATTTTTTTTCTTTGGTTTTGGTTTCCTATCACATTTTGGGAGTTGAAATACCTTTCTATGTGCATTGGAACTGGTTTTATCCTTGAAGGCATTGCAATCGAGTTTAGAGGCAACTTTTTTTGCTTCACGATCGTTTGATGTATGTATTTTTGCACTTGTGCCTTTGGCAAAATAAGGATGATGTCATATTTTTGGGAGAACGAGTATCTTTTGGTAGACAGAATTAAATTTGTATCCCTTTTTCGGAGCAAGTATCGTTGTGGTCTGTGATCTGTGGTTGGTTTTGTTTGCGGGTTTGTTTATGCAAGAATGGCCTTGCATACGAAGAAGAGGTCCAAAGGCTGCAGATACTTGCAGATGTCAAAGTTGCTTAATTGGCAATAATTAATATGTATCCATATGACACGCAAGTTATGGAATGGATCTTGATGGAGTTAATTCTATGAAACGATGATTCTATTTGTTTTTGATCACTTTGCTGTTGTTGGCATTGATGTCATTTGTTTTATTTGGTTCTAAGTGAATTTAATTGGTGGGATGGCTGCAAGTTAATTTATTGATGTGATTGTTGTCAATCGATACACTGGCCAAATATTTATAGATTTTAAGAACTAAGGAATGTATTGTTAAAATTTTGATTCAGAGAAAATTAGCGTACTTATTTAGTTAAGTGGTGCTGCAGTTCAAGGTGAACCTGGGCTATGCCCATTTAGTACGGAATTTAGCTTTTTGCCTTTATTGGTTGAGGTCCTCTTGAACCTGGACCTTGACTGCGTTGTCCCACTGGCTTAGAGTCAAATATTGTTCTACCCTGATCGTTGGTGTCTATGCGCTCTACACGTATTCCCCATCTCAAACGTCTATGCTCTTCTAATCTCTTCCTTAAACCCCATCAATGCAAATGGGACCTTGCGATGATTTTCTCTCACGAAGTGACCAAAGATGACTGAGATAATCAGGTACAATCTCGTAAGTAACTCAAGATTAGGCTTTATTGATGAATTGACTTATTAATCGAAGAAGCAACGATTGCCAAGGATTTTAGCGCTGATTTCGCTTTCAGAAATTATAGCAGAGCAAAGCTAATATAGACATGTCTTTTACTACCTCCATGCTGCTCACTGTCACGTTCGGTGCAATTCTTCAGTTTTGTCAGACGCTTCTCTTTGACAGCATATACATACTTCTTTCGGTTCTGTTTATCGTTAGGACGATTTTGGCCTATTACCTTACCTTATTGTTCGCTGATTCCTTCCACTAGGTATTCAAACGTTTCTGATTGGTCGAGACATTCAATTTTGACTACAAAGTAAGGCATTTCTTTTTGAGGTCTGGACTGGATTTGAAGGTAAGAAAATACTACCTACCTTTTAAGTCAATGTGCAAACTGTCAAAAATTCGTTTGCCGTTCCATATGTCAGGTATTACCTCAAAAAGTAGGCCTAGAGTTCGGAACGTGCCCATTGTTATCGATATCGATGGGTTATCGAGCATTATCCATTTTGGTTTTGCAGAGATGGCAGTTTGGCAGGGATGTCAAAACTAGACGGTTCTTGTCTGTGAAGAGTACATTTTCGTTGTATCTACCCGTTGGTATACTTTTTACTTTCGGAATAAACTAAGTCAACGCCATTTTTATCTAGCTAGCAGCACAATCATAGTTCACCTCTTTTGGGTGTCTGGACACATTGGACATGAAGAAGATGATGCGACTGGCTGTTTTGACAGAACAAGAGTGACACCAAGCTTTGTGATGCCAAGACCATTCTACAGTTCTCAGTTACTACGTCAAAAAGTTGTATAAAGAACTGGCTAAAAGATAAGCGCATCACTACTGTATGTTTAGTGAGGGAGTCTAGACTTTGGGGACAAGTAGCGTGGATTATTGTTTAGAATTCAAATAGAAATTATAAAATTGTAACAAAGATGTAGATGGATTCATCTCCAACAGGCAGGCCCGATTGTGTGATAAACTGACAAAATTCCATCTAAAATTTACAACCCTAATACGATTACATGTCATTTTAGAATTCTGCACACATTAGCAACATTTCTAGTGTGAATATTACTCGCAATACTATCCCCCTTAAACCATATATTTATATCAGTTCTGAAACCAAAACACACACGTGTTACGTAGGAACCGCCCGCGACTTAAAAGTTGTTGACCCATGCATTCCGTTCCCAAACACCCAGAAAAATAATTCAGGTTTATGTGTCTTCGAATCTGATACCACACCAAAGCTGCCAGTCTAAGCAAATTGACCATATGCGCGACAAATAAGTCAGCACACGTTGCAATTTCCTTGAACTTGACAACTTGAAAACAAAACATACCCTAGACACATATAGAACAGGCTCAGACAGAGTACGAAACAAACAAACAAACAAACAAAATTGCAGTCAAAATGATGTTGAAGATGATGTCTTCCCTACTGGGGTGAGCTCAATTTCATTAAATTCACTTAACAGTTGAAGGTCAAATATTTAAACTACTACCGCTTTAGTGGGCACTCCATTAAATCTCGGTTGCATTTTTATATTTGTAGAGCAAACCCCCTGCATCCTCCTTCTAAAGGTCAGTTGAAAGTAAGTGCACCCCCTGATTTGAAATTGATTCAAATTGCAAGCTAGCTAGAGATTCCCCAATTGTATGATGCCTCTATGATCAACCGAACCGACGTGGACGACGACTATATGTATGTACATGACCATTGCCAATGACACGTGACAGCATAGTTGTGCGACATTTGTCGCATCTATGTTGCGTTAACACAAGCTGAATGGGAAATCTGGAATAGCATAGTTAAGTGTTGTTTCGTTTAGTGATAACGTGGGCGTAACGAAAGTCTTTGTCTTTGGCTTTATCTAGAATGCGAAACTTAGTAGATTCGCGTGACCCTCGTTTCTAGATAGAGATATGCTTTGTTTCAACGAGATGAGAGTGAGATATGATTGTAATTTTAATTGTTTAGATTGAGTGTTGCACAGTATAAGTAGTCCTAGCTAAAACAGTTTTATGATCTCATGGGCCTAAATTGTTGCATCTTGTCAAGTGTGAGTGCACAAAAACAAATGAGCAAAAGTAAATATACATGCTAAGTGGGTTAAATCAGTCTCGCTGACAAAAGAAACGATGTCAAGTTAAAGATGACATACATATACTTATTTAGATAAGATTCCTCAAACACACAATTCTGCATCTTGTAATTTATTACTCGTTCGACACGTTGTGTAGGGGTTCTAACTATGAGTTATGGTTTGTTTTGAATATATGTACATATGTATATTCCATCTGCCTCTGCATTTAGTGACTTAAATGGCGCTTAAGTTCGAGTGTTTATGAGCCTTTTCACTAGGTCGAGGGGTTAGGTTTGAGGTGTTAGTCGGGATCACTTTTTAACTGGATAATGGATATGAGTTTGTCTACCTTGAAAGATCTAGAATCGTAGATCGGCTGTTAAAATATTTATGTACGTATTCATTGAGACCAGAAAATCGTCGTAGTAGGAGCACAGGATCTGTTACTATCTACGGTAACCACCTGCACCAGGCGAAGGTTGTTGGAAAGGGGATGGCCTTAATGTTTACCAAATTAATTGGAGAGTACTTCTTTTGCCCAGGGCTGTACAACTTACTTACAGGGAAGAGGGTTGAAGTACATTTGCGTTACTATAGATGGAAGGCCAACTTTAAACAACATCTACAACATGAAGCGGAGAAGGCAACGAGAAAAACGACTGCAAGGATTCAAGGATTCCACTGGATAAATAGTGGAGGAGCTAAACAAAAGGAGAGACTACTCTTGGTGAAATAGATGACGCTCTACGGCTCTCAAAAATTAGCTGGGTCAACGAATACGAAATCAAATAGTAGAAAGACAAAGGCACTTTACAGATTGAGAGTATGCATCTGAACAATCTCATACGACTTGCCAATAGGCATCTTCGTTAAAGAGAGTGGAGTAGCACAAAGAACAAGACTGGATGAATGGCAAGACATATGGAGCTCCTTTGACAAAGGTAGATGGACGCATAGATTGATACCCAATATAGACCTATGAATCAAAAGGAAGGAGAGCAGAACTTCTTCTTTGGGGCTGGTCATTAATGTTCTAGAGTATTACGTCACATATTTTGGTATGGTATTGGCACACGTAATATTCAATCAGTTCATGGTATCATGAAGGCCCTAACTTGCTGGCCAACAGACTGGTTGAGGACTTATTCCCATAGAATAGTATCAGGCAAGAAGCTTGGATAGCAATTAAATGAAACCGGAACAAAGAAGACAGGAGCAAAAGAGCCGAGTGTGCAAGACTGAAGTTCCCACTCGGTTAAGTGAGTGGAAATCTGTTTTGAAAGACTCCCACTATCCAAGCCTATTTTTGACTTCACTCCCACGACTGGCTTCGAAACTGTACGACACATTTTCCCCATTGATATATTTGGAGAGAAAATCCAAAGCAATCTTAAGACTAAAGGTGCTTGTCCACTTGAGAGTAAAATTTGGGCGAGTAGCTCTCAAGTTACTCTCGAGAGAAATTTCATAAGTGGACACGTACCTGAGAGCAACTCGCACAGAGCAGGCTTACTACTTTTAAATTTTTAAAGAGTTGCTCACAAGTGGACAGACGTTTTCTTAATCTCGGAGAGAGTAGAGAGCACTTTTCAAACAATGTTCGTGTTCTGAGAGTAGCTAGTTTCTAGAGTATATCACACAAATTTTACTCTCACGTGAAAACTACTCGAAAGTTACTCTCGAGAGTTTACTAGCGAAAGTGTTCTCAAGTGGACAAGCAGCTTAAGACACGCAATATGGTGCTTATCGACTGTGAGGGTTCATTGAGTCGGTCTACCAAGAATGGTATATCACAATGGATCTATACTTTGTCTAAGTGTGTTCTGGCTCTTGCCTTACCTAACGTAGTCTAAGTCACCCTAAAAAATCATTTTCAGTTCCGATTATAGATCATTATGTATGTCACCACTCATAATATATTTATGATGCTATCCATGTCTCTATCTTAGAATCCCTCTGCGCTTCTGAAGAACCATTTCCACAAAACCTCACCAAAAAATGTCCAAAACCCCACTTTGTTAACCAATAAATAGATTTATGTATGTATGTATGTAAAATCATCCCTTAAGCGGCAGGTACTCTCCTCCCCCTTCAGTACATCAAACTGCATCGAATCATAATAAATATGCCCATCAATTTCCGAGAACAAGTTTCATCGACTTCTGAAATGCTGTTGGATGAACTCATCAAACGTTTGAAAAAACCAAAACACCAAAGGAGCATCTTGCATCTGTGCGGACTGCGGAGTAAGTAAATGTTCTATAATTATCGATGGAGCATCATGTTTCTTTCCCCTAGCATTCGATCTATCCGTCAATTGTATTCATCCTCTCTAGCACATGGTCTGTGTATCTGATGGCGGACCTTCCGCTTAGGACTACCAAGTCTTTTATAAATGATGGAATTAATCCAGAACACACCCGTGTTGTCGGCAAGCAATTCACAACTCTTGGTGCGTATAGATATGATCGCAAAAAAAAGAGACCATCTGCAATAGGACACCAATGGACAAATGTTTTTCTCTCTCCACAGGGTGGGTGATGCAAATGTTTTGCAACTTGCATTCTCTGAAAGATTTATGTTTTTTTTTTTTATTATTATTTCAACTTACCACCTAGAGTTTAACTGGAAATTTATTGCCCTGCGTGAGTGTTCATAGAGTTTTAGGAACGGAGGCACAGCTATCGTGCTTCCTGAGTTCTGTGTTATAAGGTTATGGTGATGTGAAGATTGTTGAATTTCAACGAGTTTGGAAGAGTAGCACAGAACTTCTGGTTGGAAGTACCACAGTGGTGGTAAAATGTTTGTCTATTCTTATTTAAAATTAAGCAGTGAGTTGGGCTATAGTTTCTAGTCGATACAGTATTTGTATATAGCGCAAAATTAATAGAATATTTCTGCCATAGACGTCAGTCGATTTGACATTTGGGTCCCCAAGCTGAAAGCTACCACCGATTTAGAATGTATTCCGACGTTTCCACCGATATTAAGTAGAAGCTCACATCCCCATTCTTAATCGGTGGTAATGGGCACGTTCTGATTAGTTGGAGAGATTACCGGATCTTAGAAGTATTCTTCCAGACGTCCGAAATAGACGAGGTCACCTTCTTATGATAACTACTGTCCAATTACGCATTGCTACCGTTCAAAGATTCAACGACATGAGAACACCTACCTACGTAGAGCTACTGAGAGATTCCACAGTGCGTCAAGAACGGAAGTCTCTGTAAAAAGAAGTATCCGAATTCGCGCCGCAACCCTAAGTAAGAATGAGATTATTACCGCTATCAAAGCACTGAAAACCAATAAGGCGGTAGGACTTAACGCCGAGCTACTGTTCCCACTTGTCGAGAGAAGCAGAGAGTTTTCCGGATGAGTGCAAGAAGGGAAGGGAATGCAGTGCGAAAACTGGAGAGATATCTGCGTGCTGCCTGCTGTGGCCAAGATAATAGTAAAGATAACACCTTCAAGGCACACTCAACGCCACTCAAGCAGGTCTCCACTTTGCATCCTCTTGTGTCGACCACATCAACATCATCATCGAGCAATGCTTTGAATATCGATCGCTACTCCACCTGCTGTTCATCGATTTTGAAAAAGCGTTTGATAGTGTCAATCAATGCCGCAGGAGAGGCATTCATGACAAATTAGTAGCAATTATCAATGCTACATATGTATGATGGGTCCACAAATCATGTTTTGCACAGAGGAAGGCTGTCTGAGGAATTCCAAGTCCAAAGTGGGGTTCAGCAAGGCTGCAAACTTTCACCAACACTATTTGCTAACGTGCTAAATGTGGCCTTGTCAACAGGGAATAGAAGAATACGCTGAACTCTTATATCTGAACTCAAACCAAACAATGTATGCCTACTGTCTCACAGAATATTTAACATTTCCTAGCTCTTATTACATAAAATGAATACTATTTGAAAAAAAAGTAAGTCAAAACTTATCAATGCCACTGTATATAAAAGAAAACAACAGAAATTGACTCTCGGCTGCAGGCGCCAAGTTGTGAGTAGGTGATTTTACTAACCTCGTGAGAATACTCAAAATTATTTGCTTTAACAGCGGAAACAAAATAAGTTATTCCAAAAATAAAAAAAAAGAACAAACACTCGTCATGTTTTCCATATCAGATGATTGCACGTGAAGTCAGGTTACCTACGAGTATGCTTCCATTTTAGGAAATTGAATTTCACTTGGTACGCGAATACGAGTACAACAGATGGATAGATACTTTTTCGTTTTCATTCGAAAGAGGGATCAACTATTTCGCATTCATCACCATAATGACTAATAAGCATAATGTTGCATAAATGTAGGTCATATCTTATCACAGGATAAAAAGAAAAAACTTATAAATAAATTCAATTTTTATATATCTCACATCCTGTTGCACTTTCCGGTCATCGTTAGCCTACATATGCGAGTCTCCTCTAAGCTAAATTCGCCATACTTTTGATACAGTGTCGAGCATTTATTCACCGATTTATTAAGTTTAATTTTTAACTTAATGCGCGTGTGGAACTCAACAAAACAAAACATAAAACTCTTATCAGCTTCTTATTATTTCTTGCATCCGGGAACAAGATCGTTGCTGGTATTTGTTACAAAATTGTATCTTATGTTCGGTCAGTCCTATAATCTTTAAGCGGAACTTTTCTTAATGATAAAACACCAGAGAAAGAACAAAAAGAAAATAAAAAAAAAGCTTCTTTTGAGGTCATTGTAACAAAATGTGTTTTCCCTCCAACAACTTAATTGCATTTATAGTAGATAGATACTTTTTAGAATTGCAAAAATGTTGCGTGCATATTTTTAAATAATTTTAATTTTAATCATCGTTTTTTTAGAACATCTTTGTAAACAAAACCACAAGAGAAACTAGGTTATCAGCGGGTAGTTTGGGAAATATTTTTCAATCTCCGATTAAATTCATTAGAACGCATGATGTGTCCTAGTTCGGAGTGTTGATTGTAGGCTGGAGTGTTTGTCAGACAAGCTATACAGAGCCGCAGCTTGCAAATGTGATGAGATGCATCACCTTGAAATGGAAATGAGAGCGGGACATTGGAGAGGAAATAATCATCATTCATATGTAGCTGTGCACTAGATTAGAAGTAATTAAGTGGACTTCTTACAGAACAGTTTTTTTTGTACATTTTATGCGTTACATAGTAGTTGAAGTTGAAGCAAATATGAATATGAACGCCGCTTCAAAATGAGGCTAACCAACGTTCGCTTTTTTGGCAGAACGCCACAAAAGAGAGATATAATTTTGAGCTGTTTAAAGGACGCAAATGACTTCTATCGGTTTGATCTTCTCAACCAGGAATTATTCTTGCTAATGGCTTTCTATGCATAAGTGACTAATCAAGCAGTCATGGCCTAAGACATAGATCACACAAGAGGTCGAGTGGTGGCGCTCCATGCTAGGACTAGGATGTTGCTTCACTTTATGTGGTTTCGATATCAACTTTATTATCAAAATTTTGTGTAACTACCGTCTATTGCGTCTAGTTTATGCTTAAGGGTCTCTCTACATAACAGCAGAGATAGTCTCGACCGAACGGCTACTTTGAGGCAGACCACGTCTCTTCTTAAGCCTTGCTTTTAGTTTAATTTCGTTTCAACGGACCAGTCACAGTCCAACAGAGCGATGTTGGGTCTGAAAGGGGCACCATGCCTCAACCTATACTCCCTCGTCAATTAAAAAAACAAAACGGACAACGTTTAGTCCCTAAGCAAAGATCTGTCACCCACTCACCATAATTCATCCCAAAATCTCTCAAACTTAATCCCCATACAGCTTATTCCGTTCATATTTCATCCTTAACTCAGATTTTAGATTTTATCCCAAATGTACCCTAAACCCAACAAAGGCTTGCTCTGGGTTTCTACCTCTCTGTAAACATCCCACCGAAGCAGGGAAATAGCCACGAGAGAGGCGAACTTAGGGTAAAATTTATGCGTAAGGACAGATGATAACTTTCCATTCTCGTGGAGATTTTTAAAGGGCATAACACTCTGAGGTACTATATGAAGAAACTGCGTCGAACGAAAACAGAGGTCTGCAGAAGAACTCTGGCTCTACAGAGGATGCGGATGTGTAGTGGAGGACAGTCCTTTGCTAATGCACTGGACTCCAGAATTTCAGAAAAAAATTTCCTTCTTTCAATATCTAGAAAAACTCGCAAATATTGACAAAGTGCTGAACTTCACCAGCATTAGGATGGTTTGTATACACTGCAAACATGTGAGTAACACGCTGAGTAACACAATGAGTCAGCTCTGACATGTATGCGGCGGAAGTCTTTTCTTTTGTTCTTCGCCAACCCGCATACCTAACCTAACCTAGCCAGAAGAGTTCATAGATATACAGTTAAAGTGACTAGGCTAAGTAAAACAGATAAAGCTCAATGGTTGCATCTAGAAAATCTTCAAACTACCTCAGGGTGCAGTATAAGACGGCCTCTTGAACAAGTGCAGGAGGATCTTAGCCAACCTGGTGGGCTGACTGGAGGCAACTTACTGGTAACCGAGCTGACTGGAGAGGTATGTTGTTAAGGCGCAGTTCTACCCTGCACGGCAACATAAGTTAGTTTCGGGAAACAAGTTCTAGTTATTTTCATTTGGAAACAAAGCTACTGCGGTAGGAAGTCGAGTGAGAAATTTTGCGCCACGAAATGCCTATCGATGAATAATCTCTTTTGTCCTTAAAAAAAAAACAAATCTGATGTCCTTTCATCCTTTTCCTAAATAATTAGACTCTTTGGAGTATTACCTGATGATGCATTTGAATAAATAAATGAACTACAGTAGCACACTTTAAATTGATGGGACTCGTAGGTAGTGCACAAATAAATTCCTTCTTGTTGATTCTCATAGTTTTTAATGAGTATGCTATTTATAATCTTGAAACATTTGCAAGTGATTTGAAAGAGTAAAGACTTTTGAATGGATGAAATAAAAGTAATCATCGAAGGTACATTAAATGGACCCACGTGTCACGTTCTGCATAAAGGTAGACTGTCTGAGGATTTGGAGTTAAAAGTGCGTTTCGACAAGTTCGAATCTTTTCACCTTTCACCGAGGCAGACCTCTCTGGTATGACTGCGAATGATTGTGTAGTTTATATCCTACGAGTTGCATCTTAAAAATTATAAAGCAAATACAAACAGAAACTCACTGTATCCATGTGGATTTATTTTCTAACAAAGTAACCCAAGCTTTTCATTATTCCAGATCATATTCAATGCAAAAAATAGCGAGTATTTGATCATGGCATCGAGTTTACACTATTTTTTTTTCTTTTTTGGATATTCAAGTGTAAATGTGTCTACACTTTGAAGTGTTCCATAAAAATTAGTGCTTATTGCACAATTTCCGTTGATATCTGCGACAATGTCTGCTCAAAGTTAGTGCATGTATATGTATATCTGTTCTAGATACGTAATCTAAATAATTATTCCAATTTCCAACCCCCACCATTAGCATAGAGGGCAAACCTTTAAAAAATTACCTCATATCTAACGTAAGACACGCAAGTCAACTGGATTTAGTACACAAAACAAAAAAGCAACTCAAGAACGTCGACTGAAATGCGACCTAAGCTTTGAGATCGAAAAAGAAAACGTTGTCGTGAATTGGACATACATACATATCTCTGATAGTCCTTTCTGATAATTTATGTGAATTCAGCGAAATTCCTCACAATTAATAGAAACTCTAATGCTGAAGACAGGCGGGGCGGCGCAGATGATGAGACACGTTTTTTTTTCTGGCCTTTAGCGTGCATTTGAGAGAACACAAGATGGATCGGTTTTGGGTCGAAAGCTAAATAAGGCAGTGATACTTTGTCTAGCTGCATGGAGTAGATGGATGATCTAATTTTATATTCCAATTATGTGACATTGAATGTTAAACTGATGAAGGAGAGTGCAGTGGTGTACGTGTGGGTGGGTATATACTCTGTGGCGGGGTTGGCACGCTTTTTAATTGTCGAAATGAATTATAACTAACTGAGTGCATGAAATATGATGCTTTAGAGTTTTCTATCGGATTTGTCAGATTATATCTGTCAGTTGAGGGTTGAGGGGAATGACAACTTGAATGGGGATTAGTCTTGAAGAAGGCGGGCGCGTTCTATTTTGGGCAGCTTTAAGAATGATGCCAGCAATAAGGCGGTGATATCAACATTAGGAGAAGCACAAGTTAAATGTGTTTTTAATTACATTCTTCTTTGATTTATCTGCTGAGCTTGTGCAGAGTGCTACAAGGCAAAAAAACAGGCACAGGATCTCCAGAACTCTTCTCAATAGCTTCTAAAGGTCTGCAGCATCTTGAGACGACTCAACTAAGGTTCCTGGTTCCTGAATGGTTAAATATATATTGATCTACTCGCACATTGTTGGCAGGTTCAAACAAAGGGGGGCAGCATTAGGATTTATGTATGTGAAATCGAATGAATACTTCTTACCGAGCTAGTAGAGTCAAAGAAATGGACGTCGCTTACCTGAAAACAAAAGAAAAATAAAGTCAATGTGTTATTAAATTGAACATAAACTTAAATAAAAGTTTAGAAATAAGTTAGATAAAAATCATAAAGCCCACACATGGAGAGCGCCATCAGACTTAAGAGCCTTTCACGAAATCTACCTCACTGCTCCAGGAAGAAAAGTTTCAACTACTAGAACTTAAGCAGCACTACCGATCAGTGTGCCAAGCATATCCACAAACACATTATGTCTATCCTAACTCCCATGAATTGTGAAAGCTACCTTCGTTTGACTTCCTCAAGGCTGCATATTGTCCCTCCTTGCCTAATTCAACTCATTTCTCAATATCAGATCCAAAGACGTGTCATTAATGCCATGCCATCAAGAAGGCGCATCCTTTTCACCCTTAGAAACAGATTGATCAAATCCAAATGTTATTTAGGAATTGTTTTTGCTGACAGTTGGAGACCGAGAAACATGGCAAGCGTGTGATGATCGGTTACAGTGATCTATCACTTACGAGTATAAGGATCACATTCCTCGGGTCCATGTAGCCTATCATTTTTAGACCGGCTTCAACAAGTCTATGCTTACAGGCTGGCATAGAGAACTCAGTTTGTTGTCATTAAGTTTCCTGTAAAAGCGGTTGGTGTCTGTACTAGGACAGCGGGATTCTTTCGCATTTTCCGCTTGTTTTTATAATTCTCATTAATAAATACCAAATTGTATTTAAAATTTTGTACACTTTTTATTTTTAAACCCGAAATATTTGATTGACAACCTTTTGCCCGGCATCGCAAAATATATATTTCTAAATGTCTCACAGATCTTTTCTCAAAAACCTAAGTTTGTGTGTTGTTCTTCAATGGAATAGTTAGCGGTTTTTCTGATTAATTTGATGCCAAATAACCCCAGAATCCGCACGGGTCAAATAAAAATAAAATCTCTTAACAGATAACAAAGGTTAGCCGCCTTGGTCCGGCTAGATTACTTCATCCATCATCAGTGGCGGGCGGTACTTTGTTTTAAAGAAAATATTCAGGAAATAATCTGCGGCAGAGCACAAACTACAGTTCATTTGGCACTTCTTTGAAAATTAAATTCATATACAGTAGCGCGCCAAAGTAAAGAGCTTAATTAATTGTCCTTTTAATCAGAAGATTCGCTTCGATCAAACGATCAGTTGACGCAAACCGAGAACTATATGTTTTTAGACCAACACTCAAACATTTGACAATCAGCAGATTGTGTATAACAGAGAGTGTTGTACATAGATTCGCGCCACACGCCGCGCAGAGTGTGAAATGAATGGCAATTGCATTTGGCAACGAGATTCATTGATACAGCCGCCGACAACAACGTTGCTGCACTCGAAAAGTATCAAAGTGGTCGTCTTGTCTTTAATGTTTTCTGATCCCCTGGTGGGGGTGTACATGACATCATTTGTGAAAACGATGGCTAGCGTTATCACATTTGCATTTTTCCTCGAATCAGAGAATATGAGATGAAATTTTATGTAAAACTGTGATGCAGATCGGGGGTCTAAATTGTTGCATGAAAAACGAGATGCACATCATTCTGAAAGTTGAGTGTTTAGACTTTTAATGACAAATTGATATTAATTGCATGACAGAAACATTGAATACGTTCTCGGTATTTAATGAATGAAGTGTGCAAAGTGCACTGATAAGCAAGTGCACCCTGATAAGCATTTGCTCGTGTTTTCTTATGAAAGGATGCTATGAATGGTTTATGATTTTCTAATGAGAATCTATGGGGTCTTTGTAATCTGAATGAAAATTCATGGGCCATGACATAATGTTTTAATGAGTTTGATTTCTAGGAAAATATTAATTTCGAATCGATAATTTCAGATGACATTAGCAAAATACAGAGATGCATTGTACTGTTGCATTGATTCGATTGAAATTATTATTATCATTTTAATTACCTTAATAACCTTGAAAATCTGAAAAAAAAAACATGTTTTCTACATTTTGTGAGGTCCAACTTGGGAGCCATTTAAGCTCAGGTGAATTTTCTGCGATTTTATTCGACTATGCCTGTAGATATGCAAATTTCTCAATGACCAAAGATTTTTTTTTAATGAACTCCAATCCTATGGGAGCATTAAAAAATTCTATTTTACTGGGACGCACAAAATAGCCTCTACGAAAATTATCGGTGGATTTACGAGAAAGAAAACAGAGGTTAGAGTCAACTTAGACCCATCAATCTTCTCACCTGCCAACTATCAAGTACCCATCTAAACAGAGTCTAAGATCATTCCTGACTTCAACAAAATTTCATTTACAATTTATAGTGGTGACATCTAGTAGTTTGCGTGTGACATGTAAATGGTGCGCACCTCGGATAATCCCATCTCAGTTATGGTATCTCGTGTAATTTTTTTTAAACATGTATATGGTGCGCTTCCCGGCTATTTTATCTAGGGTCAGTCCCAATCATAGGTATAGTAGTGACATCTAGTCTAGTTTTATTGTGATATGCATATGGTACGGACCTCGAATGTTTTATATAGGCAGACCTTCAGTTCCCATTATAAGCTACCATATTGTCATCTTTTTGGTCGAATACCAGAATAAATATCATTCACAATCCATAGTAGCGACATCTAGTTTAGATTAATTGTGACTGTAACATGTATGTAAATGGTGCGCACCACGGATATTGCATCAGGGTGGAGAAACGATCTCAATTACTTATAAACTACCGTAGTGACACCTAGTTACACAGTAGATCACCTTGTTTCTGAAACTGATGCCAACACTTCCTCAGTCCAAACAATCAAGGTCTTAAAGGATATATCAACTGGTGTGTAGCATTTGAAGAAAATGTTTGATCTCTACAACTCATAGCCAATGCATAGCCAAAAACTTCAGATTGCTTGCATAAGAAAATTTCAAATACTTCTGCGCAGGTCTCTCTTTTTTTGGAGCTTAGGTTATTCTCTCTATGCGCAGGTTGAACAATAAGGACACATACCCTTCTGAGAGCTCTTCAAATTCATATGACGTCTATATTTATATCAAATAAGGCATAAGCAAGTTAAGTTAAAACCGCTAATTTGCAACACAAAATTCTATTGAAGTAGGTATATACGAGTATTACTTTTGTTTTGCACTATTTCATAGATAGGAAAATCTTTATCAAATTCTAGATTTATGCACATGAAATAATGAGTTATTTATAGACATTGCTCCATTAATCCCTCTCGGCTTACATATTCTGCTGTTGTTGTCTTTTGAATTATCATTAAATGCAACACATGTCACAAATTAATACGAAAACAAATGCTATGCTCCTCTTATTGCACATCTGATCCGGGATCCGGCAAAATTGTAACAAACACTGCACACATCTAGTTGCAATAGTCACTTCCTCTGATCTAATACACCAATTCAATAGGAGACCCTACTACTATCATGATGTATCTCACGTCGTCGTTGTCGGTGCTCTTAGATAGAGCCCCTCTGTCACATCATCACTGTTCGGTGGGTTTATATTTTTAGATTCAAGAAAAAGGAAAACAACAAATCAACAAGTGGCTAAACTGTCGTCGTCTACCAATCTAAGTATATCTGTGTGTGATGAGCTCTAAGGTCATGCATGCATCGTTAGAGAGATGACAAAATTTCGGCAACTTAACAGGCAACACAAGTCACTTGGGAAGAGGATGAAACGGATGCTTAGCGTTTGCTCTGGGGTGTATCATGTCAAAGAATAACATCACAGAGAGAGTTCCTTTAAATTTCTTTTTTTTCTTCCGATGGATGGATGGATGAGCTCTGCAGATTGTTGGAGAGTCTTTTTTTTTTTATTATTTTTTTAGAATTTTCCTTAAGAATCTGATGTTGTTATTCTTATTTAGCTTCAAACGACCCAGTGTTGGTGATGATCTAAAGAAAATAATGGAGTACCATGTTGGGATGGCTTATGTTCTTTAAATGGAATTCGACGGAAGCCGTATTACGTCATATTTATGCACATGCAGTTGTGCTGGTTGAGATACACGAAAGGCGTTTTGAAAATTAGAAGAATATTTTGTGAAGGAAGAACGAGTAATGTGTAAGATAAATCACTTTCTAGCAAAAGAATTCAACTGTAGAAAAAAAAAACCGCATAAACTAGTCAAGATACGAAATCCCGGCAAATGTGTGCATAACTTTCTGCTGCACTGTGTGTCATTTAGAGACTATGGCAATATCTATTTAGCCTGTGTATACGCTTAAGGTGTCGCCTTTGCCGGGGCGTTGATAGTGAAATCATGATCTTGATCTTTGTGGCCGTGGGACTAGTTTGCCGTTAAGTAGGTGAGGAAATTCGATGCAATTGTTTTATATAAAAAAAACAGTAGAGTCCCCATGCGATTCATGATTTGACTTATTATAAGATTGCGACGTGGTGGATAGCCTTCTGTAAATCGGGAAAATAATTCGCATCGGGAATACTGTCCAGGTTACATTTATCATAATAAGGAACCAAAATATTCGTTGGGCACAAAGGGCACTGCTCGAAAAATACTTGCATAGATTTTGGGAAGCAAATTCCAAAAAGGCGTCTTACGGCCAAGGCTATATCCTGCAATTTCGTGTAGAAAAAATCAATCGTCTTCAGGAAGTAACCGCAGGCTTCCCAGTTTTGGAATTTAATTTGGTCACTAAGGCCAATCAAATGCTGCTGTTTTTTGGATTTGTCTGATCTAGTTGCTCTTTGGTTGCTCTTTTTTTCCAACTAAGCTAGTTGCTTGTGCTGGGCTTCATCAATTCTTCGAACATCTTATTCTCTTAAGGAGTCATGTGAAGCATCTTCACCTTCAGCATTCCATCCTTCCTTTCAGCGTAGGAAGCATTTCACAGAAGTTATCAGGCCGTAAGCAGCCTTTTGATGGTATTTTTCTGGATTCGAACTTGGAGCCCCTTGCGCAGTAGTCCAATGCACTAACCACTGTGCCACGGCACCCTTTCACAGAAGATAGCCACTTCATACAACCTACAGTTGTGGTCTGGTTAGTGCCAGTAGGTTCTTTATTTAGATCCATATTTTTCTTGAAACTTGGCAAAGAGATTTTGAGTTCAATACGATTGATGGGAGACAGGATAAGTGTTAGATCATTGATTGGTTCATCTCTGAGTCTTTTCTAGGTAACTTTGTCGCCATGGAGACATTTATGTATCGGGACACAGCAGATTTTAACACTATATTTCAAACTCAGAGGCTTCAGCACTTCTCTCTTGACAGTTCCCAACACTGTGGCTGTGTCTTCCAATAAGTTCTTTGAGTTTACAAGACAATGCTTCATGGCAGCAGTGTTGGGTCTTCCAGTATTCTTGGTTGCTGCCTTATGTCTGTTAGCAACCAGGAACTCCCTGGTTGTGTCTCCTGCTGGAAAGACTTCAGAAATCACACATCACCTTTCGAATCTGCTAGGCTTCAGTGACACTATGATCTGCGACTCATGTCTACCTAGAGTTTGATGACTTTACTATAATATTAATCACGGAATGGGCAATACATTTGGTTTATCAATAGTTGAGGACGAGTACTCCATTGGGACCGTTGGTATATGGTCTTTACGGACAAATTGTTTCCAGCCTTAAGACTTTTCACGTGATCTTGAGATGAATCTTCTGAGTAACCACTTTCCTAGGGTGCTATCTTTATCGCTCTCTTGATCAAATATCAATCTTTAGGATATTTAGTCTCTTACGCGAGGAGGACGAATTTGGGAAAAGATACAACTGCAAACTCTATGATTTGTGCAATTGTTTTGGTGCCAATTAAAGTCTGATTTGGAAGTTTCTAACCTTGTACCTTTAATGTTTGTAAGCTCTCTTCGATTACTACAAAAAAAAGCATCCAACTTTGAAATTACAACAAGTAATTTCTTTCATAAATTTTTCTTGAACCACCCATGAGGCACCACTCTACTCTAAAGTGGCCATTTATAGTGTTTCGCAGATCATATCTCCAACCATACTCCATCATATCACAGCAAGTAAATGCAATGCAATGCCGCTGACTGAGGGCCGCCCCTTATTAAAGTCAAGCATCTTATTTATTGCTCTAGAAATCATCAGATGCAAAACGAACTACAAGAAAGAAAATAAGTCTGCAGTTTAGAATCTTATCTTTCCGAGTCTTTTTTTTTTTTTGCATTTCTTCCTTATAAAACATATATACAAACGGCGGGCGCGCGCGCGCGCAGCTTGACCTCAACTTGTTGTAGTATTAGCCGTAGGGGAACGCGGAATGTGTACCTCATCTCCAACATCGCATCGCGCAGACGATTATACCCATTCTGTATAGAAAGTTGCATTTTCGCTTATTTATTTGCTTTCATTTGGAGATTCTTCGGCTATCTTTCAGATACAACCAAGAGTAGTAGAGCAAAAACACAAATAAAACAAGAAAAAAGGTTCTTTTGCTTACAGCTAGCGGCCCTCATAATAAATTACACTCTGCCACACGAGAAATTTCCATTGGTGTTAGATTCTGGATCGCATCATCTCTATGTCCACTTAAGACTGTCGATTCTTTCAAAAGGGCCAACAAAGTGAATGGACAGACTAAACGTAGCGTATACTTGTGGACTGTCATTAGTGTATCTGTGGCATGGGTTAGGACATACACTCGTATCTATGGTTTATTTCTTATTTTTTTAATTGTCTTTTGGTGCTTTTCTTTGTTGGCATTTGTTTATTGTTTCTTCCTTCTTCCGATTTCAATGGAAGTGTGCAGCACAGCTGACAGTGTAAAGCAAACAGTAGTTTAGTATATCTATTTTTTTAATGCCAGTCATTGATATGGCAACGATATTAACTATTTGATAGAAGAGACCCACTTGTGGACTACGACCACATGATGCCTTGTCCTTTGAGACTTTGCGGTCAACAATGTGCTGGATCATTGAACTGAGATTAATTGAATTGGCAAACAGTAGCAATAGTTTTGCGCAAAGAATGGTCGATTGTCTTTGAGAGGCTTTAAGAAAGTGGTAGAACTGGTCTTGGCTGAGCACGGATGAGGAGCAATTAATTTTGAGTAGTTTCCATAGATTTTTATGTTAAGGTGAGGGCTAAAAACAGTTTAAAGTTGATTTGAGATGTTCAGTGGCATGAAACTTTGGGCACGTTCCGAACTCTGACTACTTTATGAAGTAATGCCTTAAATATGGAACGGCAGACAGTTTTCTTACCTTCAAATCCAGTCAACTACCTCAAATAGAAATGCCTTACTTTGTAGGCAAAACTGAATCTCTTGACCAATTAGAAACGTTTGACTACCTAGTGCATGGAATGCGGAACGTGCCCATTTTGTTTATGTCCATTTCTAGAAAGCTTCAGGGGGAAGGGAAGCTTTCTTATGATTGTAATAGTCTTCAATGTTTGACAAACCCTCGCAACAAATGCCCCCCTCCTGTCAAAATACATTTTATGGCACCTTCTAGGACTCGAACTTGGGATCCTACGTAGAATAGTCCACAAACACTAACCATCGAGCCACAGCACCCACCTGGATCAATTAGTTGAATGTGATTTCAATAAACTTTGTTCTATGAAATGATAGATTCGTTCCAGTAAATTTCTACACTCCTTTCCTGTCTGAGCAAACATTCCTTATATTTTGTCCTTCATTCAAAATCTCCTGCTCTGAAGTGACAGAATTTATCAAATCAGCGAAATCCCTATAAATGGAGGCTACATTGTGGTTTGGCCATTAATATCAAGGGCATTACTGTCATGTATAAGTCAAGCGTAGAATAAGTTGTCATTTAGATGTAATAAGAACTGTCAGATGGATGACAGCCCGCCAGCTGATGACAACTGCTAATTACCTTTGAGCCCTTGAATCGCAAAGCAAACAAATTAGGATAAAGCTTTTGAAACTGACTTAATGTCTTCCATTAGCAACTAATTCTGCAAACAAAAAAGAAATTTGCTTCCCATTCATAATAGTTATCGTTGTCGACCTCTTTAAAACAAAAAACAAATTTCATCTAGCAACTGTGCGAAGGAACTGTATCTTTTTTTTCTTTTTACAACTACAACTGTCAAATGAAAAATCTATACTCGTGTAGAACTTCCTCTAGAAGTGATAACTTTTTTACAAGTATGTATTATTTTTTTTTTTTCCTTTTCCTCGTTTTCTCTCGCTGGATTTGATTTCAATTTACTTTTGTCGTTTATTTTCTGTTCGGTACTGTGCCTTTGATTAAGAAGCTTTAGATAAGCTTCAAATTATAATTCGAACTCGAATCGCACAGTATATACACTATCTGTCAAAGCGGGACTCTCTGATTTTAGGCTATCACTGTCAATGTCACCTTTGACACTTTTATGAGCGACGGACAAGTGTACAATTTATGGAATAAAATAAATGTTTTTTCTTATTTTGTTTGAATGAAAAATATGTTGTCATTGGTCAGAACTAATCGCGTTTATTCTAAGTTTTTTTTTTTTTTTTACAAATTTCATATTAATAGATGCGCAAACCAGAGTTCTACCCTCTTTGAATGGCGTATTAATTACAACATGATTTTGAATGCTTTCCTTGGTCTGATTTTTGATGATTCTTTTCAAGGAGTTTGAGTTTGATAAGATTCACTGATGCTGATGTTTGAAGAAAATACAAATCTATTCTATGAATTGGTTATATTTTTAGAACTGACTCCATCAAGCAGTGGCAAATTGGAACTCGTTATCGGGATGTGATGGCTTTTCAGCCGAAAGGCAAAATCTATTGTAGTTTTGCTGAAGATTTCAAGTATACATATGTACCACGTGCTTAAGTCTTTTGTTTCGAATTAAGCGATAAACTTAAACCACACAATCTGTTTCAAATGACCTCATTTACAACATTTCCTATGTAAATTGAGTTCTTTGTGATAAAATATCAAAGTCTTTCCACAAATAGGAACTGCTTAAGATAAACATGTGTATTTTTGCAATCTTCCTAAGAATAACGAATGTGGTTTTGCGCATATAAAGTACTGATGTACTGGCTTCGAATAATGAGACCACCGTGCAGACTCACTCTTAACTCTAGTGGATATGGGTTATGTTTTCGAATTACAGGTGTGTGTTTTTTTGTAATCCCAAATGGATTTTTAGATCGACATCGGGACTTAGTATCGTAATCACAAAAAATTGTTTGTCGACTGCCAATCTTCTTCGTTACAAAATTTCTCACTATATGTAGTAAAAACTAGATTTTTATATTTTTGCTCATACATTCGGAACAAAAGAACGGGCTACGGATTGACATCCATAAATGATTAGGAGAGGAGATCAAGTTTAAGTAAAATCAGGAACGAGATTTTGTTGGCGTCAAAAATTAGAGGTAAAAATCGTCAAGGGCAAGCTTTCTATTTCAAGAAATAAAGTGCACGACTGGGAAACTTGCACCTACATATATCTTAACGTTTTGTGTGCACTAGAGATTCAAAAAACAATCGACCTAGATATGTAAAATTTTGTTAAGTTGGTGATAAAATATTATTATATATATATTATATTAGGCCAAGAACGTGGTATTCTATTTTAAAGGCATCCATAAAAGTAATTCAAATATTAGATTTAAACGAAATCAGTCTGAGCGTTTACGAGAATAAGGACTTGGCTATAAGCAAAGCACCATTGCTAACAATTTTCGCAAAAATTGTGTTTTGTATAAGAATTTACTAAACTAGTCTAAACATGAAATTTAAAGAAAATTGTCGGAACCATTTTTTGGGCAAATTGGCTACAACCTCTTAATCCGTGGAAAAGTATCGTTATACAGACTTTTGGCAAATCATTTTCTAGGCCATCTTATAGAATTTACGATTTCACTTAACTTAAATGAAATCGTCTGATCAGTTTTCGAGAAAATCGTCTTTTTTGGCCAAAATGTGGTACGCCAATTTTTTGCACAGCTCTGTACTAGTCTTAGTGTATAATTTAAATGAAATCGTTTCAGCTGTCGGCTTTTTGCAAAAAAAAAATAATTTACAAGTAAAGCACTGTTGCTACCAATTTTGGTAAGACACTTTATTTGATTAAAATTTTGTAATCTAAATCAAATATGAGATTTAATCAAAATCGTTGGAGTCATTTCGAGAAAATTAAATTTTTGTAAAATTGGCCTTAAGTAAAGTACCGTTAATAATAGGGCTAAGACAGAAATTTTAATTTCACCTTTAGAGACTACCCAACAGACCCTAGATATGAAGTTTGATCAAAATCCGTCCACCCCTTTACGCTGTAGTTTCGTGTACAGTCAGAGAGACAGACAGACAGATGGCATCGACAGACCCCACTTTTTCGAACTTCTCTATTATGGTAATGTCCAAATTCATCAAAATCTCGAGATCGAAAATCTGCACGAATCCAATACAACACATGAACGATTGCGACCAAAAACCTCGAGTGCAGTGCTGCCACTAGAAAAACAAAAATCGCGTAGCAAAACTAAATTTTGCGTAGCAAAAGTGAATTATTCCATAATATGGAATTTTTCAAGCAAAACATGCTTTATTTCCATTGCAATTCCAGTCAAATTCAAACACATTTGGGGAAATGTGCTGCTTGTGTAGAGTACGGTAGAATAGTGACAATTTTTGGCGTCGTGAAAGTTAATATTTAGTTTGAAAATATGATCGTTCAACTTTTAATTTGTGTTTCTGATTGTATGTGCTCTAAAAACTCGAAATTCTTATTGAAAATTCGTATTTAAACAAAAAAACGTAGCAAAATTTGTATAATCCGCAAAGCGGCAGCGCTGCTCGTGTGACAGCAATACCAAGCTACGAGTAAATTTGTGACTTTGACAGTTTGACTCAGTCAAAAACTTGTGCACGTGTTGATATCCTCTATTATAAAGGGTGATTCATTTAGAGGAACTTTTTTTTCATAGAAGACGCATGAGTGGGACTAACCTGACATAATATTTGCTTACTATTGTTTAACATTTTGTCATGAGGAGCAAGCAAAATTCCCTTATTTTGGGCTAAAGAGAGACTCGGTTTGGTGGGGTTTATGGGCTTGTGGAATTATCGGTCCATATTTTTTCAAGAACGAGGCCAGAACGTAACTGTCAATGGTGACGCACTATTTACTACCTCAAATAGAACCCCGTAATCTCCAAGACATTTGCTACCAATACGTCGGCGGTAATTGCCACATAGCCTGTGAAACCATGGTTTAATTGGGAGAACAATTTGATGATGGGTGCCGTGGCTCAGTGGTTAGTGCGTTGGACTACTCCGCAAGGGGTTCCAAATTCCCAAGTCTGAAGTTTTTTCACGACTCCACCTCTTCCGAGTGTCTGCCAAACATTCAAGAGTATAATTGTCATGAGAAAGCTTCTCAAAAACCCCTCTGCCCTTCGGATACGGCATAAAACAGTAGGTCCCTTCTGTACATGCAGAAATGTGTATCACGCTCAACATGGACAGTTGTGAGAAGCTAGGCCTTGGCCCACTAAGAGCTGCTTATGGTCTAATATTTATTCAGGCGTTCACTCTTCAGTGTAAAAACATACACTTTTACAATTATACAAGACCAGATACAACGAAGAGTGAATACTCATATAATTCAGGGTATGTTCATAAGCTCTCCTATTTTCCTAATGACCAGGTTGTAATCTGGAATAGAAATATCACAACCCTTCCTATTTACTGAGTCCCTACGGAACTGCTTCTGTGGTCTCTTTCAAACTTAATTACGTTTAAATGGGGAGCAAAGTATCAGCCGAATTGGTGGTATAAAATTGAAGTCTGAGTACAAAATCTTGAGATCCTGTTCGCACTTGACACATTTTTATGAAGCATTACATAAATCAATTAATTTTACCGCTCATAAAAATAAATTTAGATGACTCCATGTCTTTTGAATTTGTGTTCCTTGTAATAGTACATGTCTCCTGCATTTGAGTTCCTTTTTATTGCTTTCAAATCGTATTTTACAATTTTATATCCAAGATTTATTTATTTTAGAATGCTAGGAAATATGGACCCCATTTCACACGAAGGCGTGACAAAAGCCTTGCTGTAAGGGTTCATAAACATGGACTAGAACTGGCGTGGCTTGTGACAGCTAAACAGGTTCTAACCTCCATTTGACACAAGTCAAAGACGTCAAGGAACAATTGTTTTGATATCTCGAAGAACTTTCAAATGCTACTGAGCATAAAACCTATTCGCCCATCAATTAAGTTTGCTCAGGCTTGAGATGAAGATAAGGTATTGATGATCCATTAATGGAAGCCGATAAAGACTTAGGTGCAGCATGTGCACAGAGCCTTCACAAAGACAGGATCCAATGATGAGTCAAGAATGTAAAGGCACCAAATTTTAACCTCGGTAAACAAAAATCTTAATTCAAGTTCTGCAATCCCATAAAGAAGGCGAAAAACGAAACGAAACGCCAATTTTTTTTCGTGTTCCAAATTTAAGTTCCATCCGTTTTCCGTTTTGATAGTGATTTCATACATAAAACATTTATTAACTTCACCCATGAAGACCAATTGCGAAATAAGGTTATCACTTTTAAGACGATGACTACATACAACATCCATGGACTAATTAGATTAAGTCTTTGTGCTATAGTGCCGGAAGTATGATTTCAAAATGTTGAAGGTTTTCTTAACTCATATTTTTCTTTCTTTATATATACCAAACACATCTATATAACATGTGTTTGGCAAAAAAAAAAACAAAAAAAGAAATCTGAAATAGAACTTTAGAAATAAAACCTCGTCTGTAAGGTTATCCAAGAATGCTAACCTTTACCATGATAAGGACTTTGAAATTAGCAACTTCTTAAATGAAAAACATAAATTTTGGATGTTATTTCCTAGAAATATTAAATTTATTTTAACTTTTTTTTTTTTTTTTGTGTCCAAGCGATAAAGCATCTCAAGCTTTGCAAACACAAAAACAAGAAACATTTTAAGAACCAAGAACGGGACAAAAAGTTTTTGTTTGTTTTGCTTATCACAAAGTTGGACGGCAGCCATGTTATAGGGAATGTAAGTCATAAGTACATATGTATGACAGCTTAAGACTTATAAAACATGCTATAGTAGGTCAGAATTTGATCCAAATTTAAAGACGGGGGATTTGAGCTGGTTTTGAACTCTCTTTAGTAAGTCTTGTCAGTAATATGTCAGATATGATGTCATTTTTAGATGTCAGTTGATAACGTGCCAAAAAAGTTGAAGACAATCAAACTTTTACGGACATTTTTGACATTAAGTTGATCAAAAATTTAATGTTTTTCTGAATCAGATTTTTTGTTGAAATAGTATATTTTTTCAAAAAATGAAGTACGATTCGATTGAGTTTGGCCAAATTTTATGTTGTCATTGAAGCAAGCTAATATTAGTCTCAATTTCCAAAAAAATTTGACAACATGTAGGATGAATTTGAGAAAGAAAAGAAGATGGCTGTATCCGTGTTTCTGTTTTCGAAAGTTTTGAAGTCGTTTAAAAAACTGTCAGAAATATTTCGTGCTATTTATTGTGACAGCGGTTATGCAGTCACTATTAGATGATTCTGATGACATGTACAAAGGTACTTCCCTAAACAAATTCTGACAAAAGTTTCGAAAGCGTCAGAAAAGTGCGAATATAGTGTTATTCTTATAAATAAAGACTACACGTAATGCTGTTAAGATTCTAGGCATATAGAACACATGACATGAAATCAGCTTAAGAATTTTGACACACTTTGCAATACATCGAAAAATTTAGTTCAAATCCTTTTGTTAACCGCCAAAAATGATTAAAAATTTCTATAAAAAAAAGATACCCTCACTCTGTTATCACTTACCTTAGCAGCTTCAACAAAACTTGATCCACCTTGTAGCAGGGCTATCAGATAAACTGCAAATATCACTGCCCAAATGTAGGATAATTGTGGGCCACCCAAGAGACCGCCCAGGCCTCTGGGAATTTTCATTTTTCACACAAAAAAGTCACCACGATCACCGCGATCTCCGGAAATTTTAAAATCCGTGCCGTTCAAAAAAAAAAAAAACAAAATTAAATTGAAAAATCCTTCAGTCCACCCGCCGCATTTAAACACATCGAGTACCGCACAATATTTTGGATTGCTTTTGAATTTTTTTCCCAAAAAAAAAAAAACTATTAATCCTTTTGTTTTATGATTCGGAAATTTAAGAAAAAAAAAAAATGTCAGCCGAATTCGTTAGTCTACTTTCGAACCTAAGATCTCTAACCAACGACGAATGGACGAATAATCCCAGCAGCAGAGTAGTACTCTCTCCTCCTACATGGAGATCGACAAACGTTCGAAGTGTTACTAAACACGAGTCTCCCAACAGAATTTCAGTTTTGCCCAATGGCTCCAATACATACACGAGCACCACGGGCCGGCATGAGATCCCACCAAAGAGAACATAGAAGTGATCTTCTTGCCTCAGCCGCGAAACAACCCTCTGCGCGCGATTATGCTGTTGAATACACCACCGATCGGTCCCTATCGCGCTCGCTTGTGTCGGCCCTGCGTCTGCCTCTTTTGCCACCCTTGGGTCTAAGCGATCGTCAGCGCGCGATCTTCTGTTGAGCGAGTGAGCGTCCTGTCCTCTTAGTCTTACTTTTCCAATATTATCACATAAAAACATCGGCTGGCTGGCTGGAGTAGAAATCTTTGATTTGCTTCAGTCCAGAATATGTATCTAAAGGAAAAAAACACAACACCCACCACAGATGAATTTAACTATAGTGGTGGTGCGTGTGTGTCCATGTACACATAAAGTGCGCTCTCGCGATATTCTGGCTTCTGCGATCGTCGTCTGGTGGTAATCTGGAATCTGGTGGCATTCTCTCCCTGTGTGTATATGTGGAGAGGAGCACTTAGTGCTAGTAGTGTAGTGCCTTCTCGTCGTCGTCTTTTGTGGACTATTTGTGAGTTGAGCATAGTTAGTCGATTGCTGCCTTCTAGAGTTGGCTGGCTGTTAGGAGGATTTTTCTGTTCTGAATTCGCTCCAGATCAGTACGCTCTAGTCGATCCATCGCGTTAGATCGCAAAAAAGAAAGAACCCGTCGTTCCCTCTGCTTAAGGGTGGATGGGGTTTTTTAATTACAAAGTAAAGAATATTAATTTTTTTTTGTTCTCCTTTCATTCATGATTTTTATTTTTTTTTTGTAATAAATTTTGCATTGGGTGTTGAAAAAGTGTGTGCGTGATTTTTTTTTTTTTATATATCCTTTTAGATACTCTTAACAGTGAATAAATACATAAATCTATATATATTTCATTTTTTATTTCAGAAAAACCGTTTAGAATAAATGTAAAATAAAAAAAAAAAAAAAAGAAAATAATTTTAAAATACGAAAAAGTATCTGTGAGTTCGTTCAATGTTCCGCAAGGAAACGATATCCGTAGACATTCTTAGCAAATTCGTGTGATATTTTATATATTTTTTTGCCGAAAAATATTTCCAATAAAAAAAGTATCCAAAAGAGAGGTGTTCAAAAAGGAAATTTATCTAAAAATTGATTGGGGATAATGGGACCCCTAATAAAGCGGTAAGTTCTTATTTCAAATTTTTCTTCTTTTTTTTAAATAAAAGGAAATAGTAGTTATATTTCAAAATATGTAAGAACGGATTATGTAAAAAAAAAAAAAAAGATATTGTATTTTCTATTCAAAATGATGTCATTAAATTACTAAATTTCTTTTTTTGCTAATCAAAACGGAATCGGAAATCATACGAATAACAAAAGAGGGGGTAAAGGCCATCTCGCAAGCTCTGATTTCGAATTGGGGCAAAATGTGTTTGTCGTTGTGTTTTAGTTCTTTTATCAGAAACTAAAATGGTTCCACTTCCGGAACCTCTTTCGAAACTTGTTGTTTATCTACGGTGGAAGCTATTGCAAATTATTTCGGAAGTGTTACAGCGTCTTTATCTACATTATGTTTATCTACAGTTGTTGTAACAATTTGAATGGAATTTCGAAAATATTACTTTTTTTTTTAATTATATTTTTGGGCATATTTTTTGATTAGGCTTTTCGGTCTACGAATTCAAGCTTCCTTTTTAATATAAAGGATACTTTATTTTGCTATATGCGGCTTATTGATTTTGTTCAAAATAATTGAGTAATGGTTAGTCAAACATTGAGTTACAAAGCCCGAAGCTTGGGGTATATTTTCCGACGGAAAAAAGGTCAGAGACATACTAGTACGCCAAGAAAGTGCATTTACCAGCTTTTTGTAAAATTCATTTGAGACTAAATACCTGTTGGTCTTTTAAATGAAATCATGAACAAATATAAATTCAATTTACGTCAAAAAACAAAATTTTAAACTTGAAAACAACAATTAAGAGATTTTTTTTTTGACAAAGTGTCCTTAAAACACAAACAAAGAGTCCAATCATCGGTTTCAAATTTGTCATGTGAAATATTTGCAATCAAATATTACGAATTTTAAAGCTACATTCATAGTTCACAATAGTACTAACCGAAAATCACAATAGCGATGAATAGATGACGTCTTATTATTAAGCTTCTTTCATTTGGAACTACTTTTAGTACAGGAAGCTACTTCTGAGCACTGTATGATGCAATATCTCAGCAACAGTACCTAAGCTAATATCTATAAAATTGGACATATCGGCTCAATTTTTTCAAGGGGCTCCCTGCACTCTCAACTTTGATATGAACAGAACTTTACTCCAGATTTCTTTTTGTTTTCTTTAAGTCTTAACATTAATGTTACTTAGTCTATATAAACATTCTAGTTATTTCCCCATCATATTGTGAATGGGTTTTCATCGCATAGCTTCGAATCCTTGAGCTTTATTTAGGATTCATCCATTTCAATTATTTAAGTGACTTAACTTGGATTAAGAGTATTGCTTTTCTAGATTTTATTTGGTTTTTAATATGCTGCAGTGGACTTGTTGCTACTGCCGTCGGGTAAGACACAGTTGCCTAGAGTAAGATAGACTCTAGGGAAATATTGTGCGGCATTATTAATATTAAGATGAGTGTAAAAATTTAGCGGTCTGAACATTTATTCCTTAAAAATTCAGGACTTTTTCTGGAATTAAACTATCTCCAAAGTTTAAAACCATTGCAAATCGTTTTATCTTAATTGTTGGACTATAGTGGGCGGTCTAGTGTTAGGGTTTTGTTCTTGACGTCTGATAAACTTTCAAGAGAGTTATTAACATGAAAAGGATTCTCTAGCCTACTATAGAGTCCTACTATTCCTGTTATAATAAATAACATGGCCAACATTTATAAAGGGTTCTCCATTTAGCGTTTTCTATTTATACAATTAAATAAAACAAATTGTGAGTGAGATATTATTGAATTTTTTTTTATCAACTTTGAAGGTCTATATATGCCATAATGCATGAAATATAACATCATTCAATTGTGTAGCGCCGAAATACGATTATGGCGACCATAAGAATTATTTCATAAAACTACAGTACTGAGAATAATTTTTCATACAACTCTGTTTTAAATAAAACTACTGGACTTTTTTAATGAAAACGGAATGTGATTAGATTTTCATATATAATATATTATTAAAACAAATGTCAGAAACATTTTTGAATGTTTTTTTTTTTATAAATACATGAGATAAATTGAATTAGTCTTCAAAAATGTGTGAGAAACATTTTTCATACAAAGTTCAAAACTTGTATTAAAGTGGTATGTTTATTATTTTGTCACCTAGTATGATGGCCCTTGTTTGTAATTACTGTTTTTTACATATGTGGGAATGGTCGTACAAGATTTCCTGTTATGCTAGAGCCCATGCTATATCACTTTTTTTTGATTGCTTCTTTCAGCTACAATTTTGTCCTAACTGTATGATTTTCCGTGTTTTTCGGTTTAAATGTTTCCACAGATGGTTAATTAGATGGAGATCTGAACTTGAAGCTGGATTCTGAACAATTTCGGTCAGTTATAAAGCAACTAAGACCGAATATCTGTGCTCTTTGCTTAGGATTGCTATCTTGGTTTGGATAAATATCGCAAGAGTGATTATTTTTTCCAGCAGAAGCTAGCAAATTTTGATTGAACTATTGCTTGTGTTAAATACTTTCCCTCAACAAATTCTAGACCTCAAACCATAGCATTCCCACGCGCGTCTTTAACTGTGACTGTTACATGTTTAAGTTACAAGGCATCGTTAGTAGAGCTAGTACTTATTCATATGTAAGAAAAATGCTTTTTTCTAATATCATATGGTCTCTTTTTTATACTTTCTTGCAATGTCAAGTCCTTGTTTGTATCTCTTTTCTTAAAAGTGGCTTTCGCTGTGCAACAGTACTTATATCTTGGAAAATTTATCTTTTTGCGTATACAAAAGTATTTTAATTTTTTATTCCAGTCAACAGCTAAAGTTTGGGGTAAAAATTTATTTTCCATTTTAAAAACTATGTATCACACGAGACAATTCTCTTTTTTCTTCCAGCACCACTCTTGTGTTCCAGCCTCCCTTCTTTGTAATATCTATCAGATGTCCATATCTTGAACTTAGAATGGGTTAAATTTAATAAATTTTCGACTTCGCGTAATGTTTTTAAAACTTTCTGTAAAAAATTGCCAGAGGTCTCTTATCGATCGAAGTATTTCCGAGAGTATTAAACATTTTCTTCCATTTTCACCTTTACTACCTTGTATTGTGTTAATTTACAGTTGATCTCTTGATGCTCTTGCGAAACATAATTAGGTAAAACTTGGCTGGGTCTCTGGACACCAAGGGATTGTAGGCAACGAATATGCGGATGAGCTTGGGCTGGCTCAGAATCTGAGTTAATTGTTCGTGTACCTTATTGTGGACAATTCAACATCGAATGACCAAACACAGGTACTTTCTACGTTGAGTGGTTACATATGTATTATACGAGTATCTATCGATTCCTGACTCGTACACAGATGAACATAAAGCTAAATGCAGTGATGACTTCAGTGTCCGTGGACTAGTAAATGAATCAAGCGACTCGTCTGTGTGACTGCGCTTTTTAGGAGTTCTTAGGGGATCCCCAGAAAGAGATTCTCTATGAGAAACCCAGTAGGAGCAGCAACAACTCACTTGTAGGACAGCTTTAATCAACGGCAAGAAACAGTAGAAAGTCAATGATACCTTTGTTGCCAAACGCTTCTCGTTAATTTTTTGACAGCCCAATGACCCTTAAAATGAACACAAATTCACGCTAAAGATTTTTGACAACTTCTGACAGTTGGGGGATGAACTCAAGATGATTTCGAAGAGGTTTCGATAAATCAAAAATGTATGCCATGATATTCGGAGATGAGAAAATACAAATATTTTGAATCCATTTCTAGAGCAAAGTCATTGATCTTTTATTTTCATTTGTGTGTTTCCAGGCTTATCATTGCTGCAGTCATAGCTGGAGTTCTACTAGAAGCCCAAGCCGTAATAATCTAAAACATAGCCACATGGTACGAAACAAATATTTTCTTCTTTTTCTTGTTTTTTTTTAGCAATTCTGGGCAGACACTGGAAATAGAGGCAGCGGAGCTATATTTAACAGTAATAGCGAACTCAGAGAACCCCCACGACCTGTCATTGATGACAGTTATGCCATAATCGACACTGCCACAGTTGCCCGAGGAGGACAACTGCCAAGGAATTGCACAGGAAACGGAAGTTGCATACCGAAATGTTTTGCCGAAAAGGGTAACCGCGGCTTGCCTGGCCAACCGGGTATTCCCGGTCCAAAAGGTTTGTCCGGCTATCCAGGTATTGATGGGCCACCCGGTGATAAGGGTCAAAAGGGTGATCCAGGTCCATTGGGTCCCCGTGGTCCAAAGGGTGAACGCGGCTCAAGCGGTTTCCCCGGTATTCCCGGAGTGCCTGGTCTACAAGGTTATTTAGGTAATCCGGGTGCGCCTGGTATTCCCGGAACTGATGGTTGTAATGGAACTGATGGTCTGCCTGGTTTGGAGGGTTTTCCTGGATTAGTTGGTCCAAGAGGTTATCCCGGTAATCCCGGTTCGAAGGGAGAGAAAGGTGAACCGGCTAAGGAAATTGGTGATTTTGCTAAGGGTGACAAGGGTGAGCCTGGTTTTATGGGAAGGTCTGGCCTGCCCGGCAGTGATGGACCCCAGGGACCAAAAGGTGATCGTGGTGATACTGGATCTTATGGTCAGCCTGGTCCTCGTGGTGATCGCGGTATTAAGGGTGAAAAGGGAGACTCGTGCATTGCCCAGCCTGTGCCTGGACTGAAGGGAGCTAAGGGAGAAAAGGGCGAACCGGCTAAGCATGAAGCTTGGGTTGACGGATCACATCCATGGGTTGGTGCACAAGGCGATAAGGGTGATACTGGACCGCCAGGTTTGCAGGGCGAGAAAGGTGACATTGGGTATCCAGGTCAAGCAGGAAACGACGGTATGAAGGGTGAAAAGGGTCTTCCCGGGCCTTCTGGTGATAGAGTAAGTTTAAGAGTTTTCATTTTAAGAGCCAACTATTTATGTTCTGTTGCATTTGTGGTCAGGGTCGTCAAGGTAATTTCGGTCCACCTGGTCCAGCAGGTCAAAAGGGTGATCGAGGCGAGATCGGCTTGAGAGGCTTAGACGGTAAACCAGGTCTGAAGGGAGAGCCCGGACGTCCAGGTGCACCAGGTAACCAAGGTTTGATTGGACCCGCTGGTCCACCTGGAGGCGGCAAGGGAACACCAGGACCATCAGGACCACCTGGTCCACGTGGTTTCCGTGGACAACCTGGACCAAAAGGATTGGATGGATATCCCGGTGCTCAGGGGCCACCTGGCCCAGCTGGCCCTAAGGGCGGTCCTGGTTTGGCTGGTCGACCTGGTCTGGAGGGTCCACCCGGTGAAAAGGGTGACAAGGGTGATACTGGTAGAGTCGGAAGCCCTGGACCTTTGGGCCCACGTGGTCATACAGGCCCACCCGGACCAGAAGGCATTAAAGGAGAAGCAGGAAACCCTGGTATAGGTGTTGCAGGATTGAAGGGTGACGTCGGTACACCTGGGTAGGTTGATGGTACTGTTCCAATAGTTCAGCAATAAGTTTCATTTTTTTTTTTTTGTAATTTTCAGACGTCCCGGAGACAAAGGCGCGAAAGGAGAACGTGGATTTAAGGGTAATGTTGGTGTTCCTGGCGATTCTCAACTAGGCAAACCAGGTATTCCTGGTCGTCCTGGTAGACAAGGTGATAAGGGTGATCCAGGTCGTTCAGGTCTGCCTGGACAGAAGGGTGAGACGGGACCTAAGGGTGATGTTGGTGGAAGATGTGCAGACTGTGCGCCTGGACAAAAGGGTATCAAGGGTGATCGAGGTTTAGATGGTATCAACGGTTTGGCTGGAGTTCGAGGACCACCAGGAGAACGCGGCTTCCCTGGCGAACGCGGTGATGATGGTCTTCCCGGATCTATGGGACCACCAGGTGACAGAGGCAGTGATGGATTACCAGGTTTGCTCGGTCCTGAGGGTCCAGCTGGACGTGATGCTATTGTTGATAAGAGTTTGATCGCTCCGGAGAAGGGAGTAAAGGGTGAACGTGGTCCACCAGGACTTATTGGATTGAAGGGCGATCGAGGAGAACCTGGTCAACCAGGAATCGCTGGATTAAAGGGTGAAACTGGCCCCAGGGGAGACAAAGGATTCCCTGGCATTCCCGGACAAGATGGAGCACCAGGCACCCCCGGCAGAAACGGCTATCCAGGACCAAAGGGCGAGAGCATCAAAGGAGAACAAGGAACCCCAGGATACGATGGAGCAAAGGGTGATAAGGGTGATACTGGATTCGCTGGAATTAAGGGAGAACCTGGTACTTGTGAAGCTCACCAGAGTTTGAGGCCACCCAAGGGTAACAAGGGTGATAAGGGTTATCCAGGCAATCCAGGACCTATGGGCGCAATGGGAGAGAAGGGAGATCTCGGCAGAACTGGAGCTAAGGGAGATCAAGGTCCACAGGGTCCTCCTGGACCGGTTGGACCAAGAGGATTGACTGGACCACGTGGTGACAAGGGTACTCCAGGACCAATTGGATTCCCAGCAATTCCCGGAAAAGATGGTGCTAGAGGCGTTCCCGGCAGACCAGGCGAACGAGGCTTAAAGGGTGAAGTTGGTATATCTGTTGCTGGACCACCTGGACCTAGAGGTAACGATGGACCACAAGGACAAAAGGGTGATCGCGGTCCGCAAGGATTATTTGGCGCACCTGGAGCAGAAGGAGCACCAGGCTATCCCGGAGATAAGGGCGATTCTGGACTTCCCGGAGCACCAGGCCTGCCTGGTCTCGTAGGAGAAAAAGGTGACCTCGGCCCAATCGGACCACCTGGATCGCCAGGTCCTCGAGGTGCACCCGGTGTTGATGGAGTGCAAGGACGCGAAGGTGCCAAGGGTGAGCCGGGTAATTCTGGATTGGTTGGTATGCCTGGTTTGAAGGGTGAACGCGGAGAAGTTGGCATTGATGGTCCTAAAGGTTTCACTGGAATCAGCGGACCACCAGGTATTCGAGGAACCCCTGGCAAACCCGGTATTGCTGGCGTTAAGGGAGATAAGGGCGAACGTGGTCTGAATGGTGTCGATGGACTTCAAGGTCTGCGTGGTCCACCTGGACCACAGGGTCTACAAGGTTTGAAGGGTGATATTGGACCAGTTGGATCTCCTGGCGCTGATGGACGACCTGGATTGGACGGACTTAAGGGTGACTTGGGCTTGCCTGGTTTGACAGGTGCCCCGGGTTTGCCTGGTGATGCATCGGAGAAGGGACAGAAGGGTGAACCTGGTCCACCAGGATTGCGTGGTGTTGATGGTGTGGATGGAGCACCTGGATACCCAGGTGAAAAGGGTTTGCCTGGTATTCGTGGATATGGACAACCTGGTGTTGCAGGACAGAAGGGTGAGCCAGGACGTGATGGAATCGACGGCAAGCCTGGCTTGGACGGCATCAAGGGCGACCGAGGATACCCAGGCCAAGTTGGTATCAAGGGTGACAAGGGCATCGCAGGATTGCCTGGAGCACCTGGTGCCTCTGGCTTAGACGGACAACCTGGAGAGCCTGGAATACAAGGACCACGAGGCTTTGAAGGAGCTAAGGGTGTTAAGGGAGATGCAGGTCTTAATGGACTAGAAGGCAGCAGAGGTGAGAAGGGTAACACTGGCTTCCCTGGCAGCACTGGTGCTCCTGGACTTAAGGGAGAACGTGGATACCCTGGACCCAGTGGACGTGATGCCGAAGCGATAACGATAATTGGCGAGAAGGGTGAACCTGGTGAATTCGGAATAAGTGGACCTCCTGGTGCTATTGGACAGAAGGGAAATATCGGTCTTCCTGGACGCGATGGACAAAAGGGCGACCGAGGTTTCCCAGGTCCTCAGGGACTACCTGGCTTAAATGGAGCTCCTGGACAAAAGGGTGATACTGGTCCAGTTGGTGCACCTGGAGAGCCCGGCATTGCAATCAAGGGTGAAAAGGGTCTGCCTGGACGCTCAGGAAAGAACGGACGTGAAGGTTTGATTGGTCTTGCCGGACAGAAGGGTGAGAAGGGTCTTCCTGGATTGGCCGGTATCCCTGGTAATGTTGGTTTACCCGGACCTTTGGGTCCTCAAGGTGAAAAGGGCGATCGTGGCCCTATTGGTCTACCTGGAAAGGACGGACAAGATGGATTCCCTGGCAGAATTGGACAAAAGGGTGAGCGTGGATACCCAGGAGCAAAGGGTGACCGCGGTCCATCTGGATTTGAGGGACAAAAGGGTGACAAGGGCACACAAGGAATCGCTGGACCACCTGGCATTAACGGATACCCTGGACCTAAGGGCGATCGTGGTCTAGTGGGTCGTGAGGGTTTGCCTGGCCCAATTGGTCCGGTTGGCGAGAAGGGTTCAAATGGTCTTCCCGGACGCAGTGGACGTGATGGTGAAAAGGGTACCCGAGGACAAAAGGGTGAACCAGGTCTAGTACCACCACCTGGTCCCAAAGGTGAACCAGGACAGCCTGGACGTGATGGAGAGAAGGGCGATCGCGGCTTACAAGGTATTCGAGGTCTTATCGGTGAGGTCGGTGAACGTGGTGAGAAGGGTGATCGAGGTCTACCTGGTCCACCTGGACCTATCGGACGACCTGGACCAAAGGGAGCTCTAGGTCTACCTGGTAATACCGGTCGTGATGGATTCCCCGGTACACCCGGTCAAAAGGGTGAACAAGGAGAGGCTTGTGCCCCAGCGCCTGACTATCTGACTGGAACTCTGCTCGTTAAGCACAGTCAAACCGAACAAATTCCAAGCTGTGATCCCGGCCACGTACAACTGTGGAACGGTTACTCGCTGCTCTATGTTGACGGTAATGATTATCCTCACAATCAGGATCTTGGATCGGCCGGCTCATGCGTTCGTCGTTTCTCAACACTGCCAGTCATGACTTGTGGACAAAATAATGTTTGCAATTATGCTTCCCGCAACGATCGTACGTTCTGGTTATCTACTTCCGCTCCCATTCCAATGATGCCCGTAGAAAAATACGAAATGCAAAAATACATCTCACGTTGTGTCGTATGCGAAGTACCCGCCAATGTGATCGCAGTGCACAGCCAGTCGCTGGATGTGCCACGCTGCCCAGGCGGATGGGATGGACTCTGGATCGGTTACAGTTTCCTCATGGTAAGTAGAATTATATTTTTTATAAATTTGACATTTGCATGATTTAGTCCTAGAGGCCGCTAGATTCGTTAGCAATAAATCTGTCATCTGTCACTTTAGCACCGGGATGACAGATTTTGTCCTAGAGGCCGCTAGATTCTTTAGCAACAAATCTGTCATCGCGGTGCTAAAGTATTCAAGCTGCTAGATTAGCAAAGTGTTGGGAACGAGCTCGATGACAAGATTTTGTCTAGGCTTTCCTCTTAGATGGAGTTAGCTACTATTTCCGGAAACAGTTTCAAAACTCTTACAAAATTTTGTACAGTCTTATACCTTCTGAAGACGCTAATTTCCTTCATTTTTTTATTTTTTTTTATTTGCAGCACACTGCCGTTGGTAATGGTGGTGGTGGACAAGGTCTTTCATCGCCTGGTTCCTGCTTAGAGGACTTCAGAGCAACACCGTTCATCGAATGCAACGGCGTTAAAGGACACTGCCATTTCTATGAGACTCAGACCAGTTTCTGGTTGGTCACTGTCGAGGACAGCCAACAGTTCATTAGGCCCGAACAACAGACACTTAAGTCCGGATTCCTGAGACAGCGGGTGTCCAGATGCCAAGTGTGTATTAAGAACTCGACATAAGTCCAAAGCTACAAACAAGCAAACTAGAATCCGTAATTTTTTTTTTTATATCTTTTCCAAACCAAAAATACTTCTGTATTCCTATTACCATTTCGTTTCTTCTTCATACATATATTTTTTATACTATTAACTTAAAAGAAAAAATCAAAACCTTTATCCGCTTTTTGTTTGTTTGTTAAAAAAAAAAAAAAAAACGTTAATCTTAGATTGCTATACTTAAGAAAAAGTGACCGAGTAAAGTAATAGATATCTTTTGTAATATACTACTTAGACAATACACACAAAGCACAGCCAATTGTTTATATACTATAATATATATATATATATTTTGTGAAATATATATTTGTTTATTTTTTTTTTGTAATTTTTAATTATAATTATTATTATTTTCTTTTTGTTTAATGTGTTTTATTTTTTTTTTTATTCTTCCTTAAGTGCTATACACCAAATCAATTTTTTAATTAAAATGCAAATGTGAATTTACAGTGAAACTTATTTGAACTTTTGCAATAAAATACATTTAAAATGTCTGCAGATGCAACGCTTCTGTTTTTTTTTTTGTTTTATATAGATTTATATATATAAAAATAAAAAGAATAAAATTAATGAAAAAAGATAATAATAATTATAATTTTGAAAATGTTGCATTAAAGATTCTGTTGTACGTATATATATATGCTGCCCAAGGAGTTGGGTAAACGAATTTACTGCCAATAAATAAAAATAAAATTAAAGTGAAATAAAATAAAAATTTAATGGTGAACAATTGTAGTTTGTAAAATTCTATGTAATTATTATAATTTTTTAATGGAATTAAAAATAAAGATAATTAAATTGCTCTATAATTTATGCGTTGAGCATAGGTTTTGTAAGCAAATCAAAACTAATGAAATTGTAGTTATACAAAATAAAAACAAGGAAATAAATAAATGTTGTGTTTTAATTTTTTTAATTTTACTATTAAAATATATCTAGTTTTTTTTTTTTTTTTATAAATAGGATATGTATACGCTTATACAGAAAGTGGGCAGAAGTGATAAGAAAGAGTTGGTGTAATGGAATAGACATAAAGCCTTATTCTGAATTTGCCTCGAATGAATCTTCTGCATTCTACTATATGTCTCGAGCGAGAGAAGTTCATTATCGAATGAACAAATCTGCGTATATTCATTTTCAAAATCAGCTCTTTCAGTTTGCTTAGATGTCGATTCGACTGGACCAAGCATGATATACTTAGTTGTTTCAATTTAAGATCTCAAGAGAATTGAAGGTTATTTTTGCGTTCTTTTATGATTCACAGATTTTTTTTAGCATTTGTGATGGAATACACTTTAATGTGTAAATTCTTAAACAACATTTCCTCAAGACGCGCTGCTTTTTGCTTTTATTTTCAGCTATGCATTTAGTGGGTGCCGTGGCGCAGTGGTCAATGCGTTGGACTACTGCGCAAGGGGTTCCAAGTTTCCAAGTTCGAAGTTTTTTCACGACTCCACCTCTTCCGAGTGTCTGACAAACATTCAAGAGTATTTCTGTCCTGATAAAGCTTCTGCCCTTCGGATACGGCAAAAAACTGTAGGCCCCTTCTGTACGTGCAGAAATGTTTACCACGCAAAACACGTACAGTTGTGAGAAGCTAGACCTTGGCTGCTTACGGTCTGATATTTATTTATTTTATGCATGAGTTGGCATTTGAAGCTGTGAAAAGGATGCATTGCCAGACGGAATCCACTTCAGTCGAGGGAGATTGAAGTACATATAATATAAGGGGAGCAGATGAATCGATTATTCGATAAACCGAGTCGATAGAAAGTTGGTAGATTAGGCTGCATGTATGGACTGTCAAGGATAAGATTCTCCTCTGGAGTTAAACCTATTATCTGCCTCTCTCGTGTCCTTATTCCCTGCTTCTAGCTTAAGGGCAAAAGGCGGGATATACACGGTTGGGAGAGCTGGTTCTGTAGTTGATGCTGAGCCAACTCTTGCCAATTCGTCAGCCCTCTCATTGCCAGTTATTCCTTCGTGTACAGGGACCCAGCAGAGTTCAATTTTGTGCTGTGTACGAAAAGACTTGAGTTTTTTACGACAAGCTTTGATTTTATTTCTACAACAGTAATTGCTTTTATAGCAGCCTGGCTGTCAATAGAGAAGGTAATACCCTCAGAATGTATTGTCTTTACCGCAGACTCAAGGGTTGCTGTTGTCACTGCCAGGACCTCCGCCTGGGAGACACTGCTGGTAAGATTCGATAGATTCAGCCAACAGGGAAGAGTTGTTGAAATAAAGTCCAGCGTAGAAAAATCAGAATTAGCGATGACAAAAGAATCAAGGTCGTTGTGCAAAAACGATGAGATCGTCCTTCAACAAAGAAACAAATTTAAATCCGCGGGGAATATTTGGTTCTTTTTGTGAGAGATTCGATTGCTTTCAGTTAGATCATAGATATCGAAAAGAAGAGCATGGGATCGGGGCAGGATTTTCTAGCAGTTAAAAGTAAGAGGAAACAAAGACGCGTAGAATAGGATACTTGAAGTACTAACGATAGTAGCAAGTTATAGCGGAAAAAAATGATTATGCATTGGACATGTGACATCCATTTAAATGGGGCTTACATACTTAGTTATCAATAATAGCTAGGACATCTACTATCTTTTGGGAGGACATATCGAATTACTTGAGACTGTCTAGTTCTAAGGAGACGTCCTCCTTCTGCATCGAAACTAGACTATATCACTGTTAGCCAACTGACTCTGATTCCTAAGAAGATAGCCGAGAAAGAGACGTATGAATTCTCGTATACAATAAGTCTGGGAAGGACATAACGACATTCTGTGGTGTCTATTGTTTGCTGCGTTCGTTTAACTAGTGGTGGAAAGAGCGGATCAAGAATAGGAACGATGAAGGAAGAGCTTGAAAAGGAAATTGTGCAAAAAATGTACATCCTCGAATGGATTTCTTATGAATACCATTGTGTGTAGCATTATTCTCCCGGGTGGAGGTTATGACGCTTACTGAAAGGGCAATGATACTCCGGGATTACTCTCATTATTGGACAACAAACTTTAGATGCTGATGCCGTCAATATTTTTACTATCACCTCCTCATCACCAAGGACCATTGTAAAATTTCTTAAGAAGTCGAAAACATTCAGTTAAATTGGGCTTTGAAAGCAGTCCAATCGACTGAACTTCCTGGCAATTTAAAGGATTGTGTTGTTAGAGTGGTTTCAGTTTCGCGTTTCCCATAATTCAGGTATGTTGTACCGAAATAACTGAAGCTGCTCATCAGATCGGAATAGATTTTCTGTTCTTCTCTTTAATCTGTTCAGCACAATTTATATAAAATAAATTTGAAGAAGCCAATATCATTCGTGGTGGATAGTGGATAGTGTGGACCTGAATGAGTGATGGAAATCGGGAGAACCAGTATTTTCAACTTAAGTACCTACCTAGTTGCAATTGTTACACTCTAGTTTGGAGCCAATCCTGGTTCACACATAGATAGATGGAGTACTTGGACGGTGACTAACATATGTTTTACATTCATCCTCAGGTTTTTTTAACTCGTCACACATTTCGAAAAGCTGAAGGAATTCATTAACACCGGAAGACGGAAGAGCTTTTGGACCATATGAAAAACATGGCAACGAATAGTGAAGACGAAGGCAGGGCAGTTGGAAAAAAGTTGGGCATAGTTGTGGAACATTGACAGGAATCGTAAAACCGTAGTAGAGGTCCTTTTTTTAAGGAAAATGAAGGATAAGGGAAGACGATAGGCCTATGAAGCACTGCGACACAGGAAGATTGAATATAATTAGTTTTTTTTTCAGCTGAAGTCTAGTTCATTTATTAATCTAAAATCTAAAGACATCTATAGCTGAAGCTGAGGAGACATCAGAGGGAGATGTGAAGCCTTTGTTAAAGTACTTAAGTCTCAGCCGAGCTATGGCAGGACATTCGCACAAAATATGGTGGGCTGTTTCGGTGTCTTCAAGACATAGGCGACATGTCGGACGATTGGACATGGCCCATTTTCTTGAGGTGGTAATTGAGGGAGCAATGACCAGTTAGGAAATCAGTGATTTTCTTAACTTTGTATTTGCTTATAAAGAGGATATCTTTTGTTCTCTCTTTTTGAGAAGTTGATGAACTGTTTGGCGAGTTTCAAGCCATTTTGAGAGTTCCAATAGGTGAGCGATTCTTGTCGTTCCCATCTGCTGAACTCTATTCTGATTTGACTAGTTTGTGGGCCACAAAAAGATTCAGGACCAATGAAAGGAGCCTGAGCAGTTTATCTGGCAAGCCCCTGTGTCCAGGGATCCAAGTTAGTGTGATATTATTGTGTGCAGCAAGCTGCAAGGTGGTGAGCCTCAGAAGAGGCCCTAGAACTCATAAGTGGACAGGGGATATAAGAGTAAGTAAGAAAAGAAGATTCAAAAGTTGAAACTTCAAGGCACGATAGGTGAAATGGATCTAATCAAGGTTGATTTCAATATACTTTTCCGGTCTGTATCTGTATCAAAAGATCGACAATGGCCACGTCAAATGAGCCATTCAAGAAGCAATATGAATATATATATACTATGTCCCAATTTTCTGAGCTCTTTCATAAGTTCTCAATGTTAATGAAAGCCACAAACAAGAAAAAAAAAAGATAGAATCTTAAACTGACGAATTCGTTCATTGTAACAGAGACCTCTCTAACCTTAGTCCTATTTTAGCTCATTGATAACCAACATTTCTTTATAGTTGTGTTTGTTTATTTGTTTTTTTTTTTTTTATTTAATAGTTTGCTGGTTCCCCTATTCGTTGCCTTATCATCAACAGAGAATAGGATAGGTCAGAGAAGAAATTTTTCGTATATAAGAAAAATTTTCAAGAACAAATTTCTAGACATCCATAAGAATGTATTTAGGTCTTTGATTAGATTTAAATGTATTTAACTACAATTTGGCAACATTATAATCTTCTCTCGAGTATATATTGAAGGCGGAGACTCCACGAGGGTCATAATTACGAGGTCAAGAGAGGAATTTATATTTTTTCCTGATACTAGATCGACTATTTTCGGTTGGCATTAGAAAATAAAACAAGAAAAAATGTTCAGTTCATAACTGTTGCCACCCAGGAGTTCCAAATGGAAGAATATTGTTTTTCTACCTTTTTTTCCAATTTTAAAACTAGCGCCACATACCATGGCGATCTTTAGCCTAAGTTATTCATTCAAAAATTATGTGCTAGTGGAGGCTAGTTTTCTATCACATGTTTCACGATTCTTTTGTAAATTTAGTCTTTATTTGGTGATTGATTTTGTAGCTGTTCATAAAAGCTGACTTTATTCTAATACTGCGTCTCCGCGAGTCTGAAAAAAGGCAAGCTTTTCAGTCAGACTTCTAGTCCGCCAAACTTTTATGTCATTAGATGGGCGAATTTTGTTATAACTTTTCATTCTTCAACAGCAAAACAAGCTCACTCGCTTTTAAAAAAATCAACAAAAATTTTGTTTCTGTTTGTGAAAATCAAAAATCTGCCATCTTTGCACGTCTGGAAAGCACTAATCTATTACAACATATGTTTTTCTTATAAAAAACGACTGCCAAACTTTAAATGACAAATTTCAGTCAGGGTTGATGTCCACAGAGAAGACAAGACAGAAAGGCTGTCATAGATGTCCGACTACAAGTCAAGTCCGTAAAAGTGCGGCCTACACGAGACATATTAATGTCACGATTTGAGTCTTGACTGAAATTATGTCTCGTGGAAACTGCCTGTTACTTATGTCATGTATCCCCTTGTGGGCTTCTACACGGATTACTCACTATCGTTTGCGGTTTCTGGAAATGTCCCTTAGCTCTCCCTAACTCTTTTCCAGTTGTGGTACTTCCTTCTCGACTATTCTGCGAAATGTAGTCCTAGGACCGCCGCGTATCCTGTCATTCTGGGCAACTGCTGGTTGAGACAATACTCTCATTGTGATCGTTCAATTTCAAGCTTCTTATAAACTCGTATTGAGTTCTTATTAAGATGTTTTTTACAGGGACCATCGTTATCCTATTCAAGAACATGGGAACTAGATTTCAAAGGATTGATAAAGACAGCCAAAATGAAGGAGAAAAGGGCCAAATAGGGAACCTTAACTCATCACCTACTAGCTGGAAGAAATCTATAGATATACTGCAAAATCTGGCTTAGCGCCCACCAAATTTGGGATTTAATTAAGATAAACCAAGCCTCTGGATTGTTAGGAACTGAAGTCCAACACTAAAACGAACTTTATGTGTTCGGGTGCACGGGAGCCTTTCCGAGTACTCCGGGCTCTGCCCTAGATGCACTGCTGAATCTCCATCCTCTGGATACTGGATATATGTGGTCGACATTTCAGGTATTCAGGACTGGCTACCGCCAGCTTTTGAGCCATCAAGGTTCAGGGGCCCGTGGTTTTGTGGTAGACGATAGCACAAGACTGCAATACTAATTGGGTAAGCATGCCTCTGTCTTCCAGGTGGAGATTTATCATTGAGAATAGGTGGAAGGGTCGTAATATCTGTGATCGTCAAGCTGCGCTTAAGGCCTTACTTAACCACTTAACCTCATCCAAACTAGTTCGTGAATGCAAGAGAGCTTTGAACTGTGTCGCCAGATTCAATTTATTGACTCTCATCTAGGTGCAAGGTCACACTGGTGTCGCGGGAGATGACATATCCGATGAGATTGCTAGACAAGGCTCAGAGGAGAGTTTCTCAGGATCCGAACCTGCGTGAAGTCTTCCTGGATCTGCGCTTAGGGCCTCTATAGATGATTGGGTTTCTTATAAACACAATTGTGTGTGGCATGACTCTCCTGGATGTAGGATGCTTCCAGACGTTAGTGAGAAATCCGCGACATTCTTGCTGTCTCTCAGCAGAAAAGACTGCCGACAACTTATTGGCGTTCTTCCGGCGCACTTCGCTTTTGCTAAGCATCTCAGTATGATTGGCTTAAGTGAAACATCTGTCTGCGATGCTTGCGGAGAGGGTGACGACACTGCGGAACACTTCCTAGGTGATTGTCAGATTCTAGATGCAGATGTCGTGAATGCTGTCAATGTAAGCTCTTCGTCCCCTTCGTGAAGCGTCTACTCGAATTCATTAAGAAGAAGAGAAAATTCACACAGTAAAAGGGGTCGTAATGGTCGTTTTTGGTAGTACAATGTACAAGATGATGTCTGAGTGATCCAGTGAAGCTTTTCCTATCTCAAAAAAGATTATGTTAGAATTTTGGTAACTGGTGTGGCTGCAAGTAGGTGGGGTGGCCTTAGCGGTGTGCGTAATGGTGTGCATATGTACATAAGAGAAATAGAGTGATACAGACGTAATGTTACTTGTTTACTAGCGCCAGTCTAGCTGACTGTTACTGTATGAATCTTCCATGGGAAGGTGCTCACCAAAACAATGAGGCAGAGGGATGGTGTCTGATTGAGATTTTGAAGTGGATCTACGTAGATTTGAGACGTCTATGTTAGACAGATCGCTTAGATCTTCAAAGAAGTATCCTTCTAGTAGTCTCTTTCTCATAATAGCTATAGCGCTATGTCTTCCTATCAGGCAGTGTCCTGTTATTATACCTACTGTGAGGTTTGTATTTCTTTGGCTTATAGATAAGTTTGGTTTCCTTTACGTCCATTAGAACCCGTCCTGGTCGAAGGGCACGTTCTAAACTTACGCCATCTATTCCTTACGAGCGCTAGTGCCTCGTTGAATATGCAGAGTTTTAATGTTTGTATTGGGGTTGATGGTGCCTCTCTGTATCTGTAAGAAGCTAGTACATCTGCCTTACAGTTGCGTGAGTAATGTAGCATCTTTCCACAATGTCCTCCAGAGATTCGCGCCGTTGTTTGATCAATCTTAGATCTTATTGTTGACGTTGACAGAGATTTAATTGTTGATTAACTGTCGAAGAGCTTGTCGTTGTACTCTTTCAATGGAACACTTTATTTTAAAGTCCAGGCGCAATAAAGCAGAATTGATATAACCAAAACGCCAGATAGAGCCACTGATCTCTTTTTGGTTGGAAGCCCAACTTAGGATGTACATAGGGATTTCTGCTTTCTTGGTTCGGTCTTAAATTTTCTCATCCTTCCGTCAAGGTTTAATCCCAGGTATTTTGTTTTGTCCTTGAAGCTAAGTTCCGTATTTCTTGACCTTTGGCAAAAGGATAATTATGAACTAAGTCCTAAATGAACTAAATTCAGAAGCATTTGAAATAAAAAGAAGAGAAGAGGTATTGAGCTAAATCTCACCGATAAAATTGATAGAAATTCTTTCTCTAGATTCGGTGGATTCCTTAAAAGCAAATAACAATCTTCTGTGGAAGAACCAGGTCTATAGATTTAGTGTGCTGAGAGTTATACCATCTTATAGTAGTGTACGTCATAGCAAGGAATTTGAAAATCAGAAAACTCTTCAGATACAGACTTCAGAAAATAAAAGCTGACAATATCACTGAGATGGCAATACTGATGAAATCCCTACCTCCTTCATTGTGTAGATGGACATATAAGTTAATCCTGAGGACAAGTAGAAGGCATAGAGAAGTAAATTACAAATTGATGCTTTTTTTTGTCCACCTTTTGAGCCTTTTTTCAGCCGTAAGGGCCCAAAATCTTCTCTACAAACACTCCAGTAAATGGGTTAAGTTAGGTTAGGTTGAGAAGGCATTAAGATAACCCCATCGGGAACCCTGGAAGAACCTTAACCTAAACCATATCGCTCATACAATTAATAGCTCTTGTAGGCCTTGGATACCCTGTTCATGAATGCAAGATGCTTCCGATGCATTCTTAGAGAGCTTGCTTAGCGAAATATGCTCACGTTTTCCACTAGGCTGATGTTCTTGATTACTGTGCCCTCAACAGTCGTGGTCCAAGTACCTGCCGAAAGCCATGTCACCACTTACATAGATCCGTGTCCCAGTTTTCATATCGTTCCACTGGTTATCCTGGTTCTCCTGCACTGTGCTGCTGAATTCGTCTGCTTTTAAAGGTTACTCCAAATGAAAACAAAAACTAAGATTTTCTTAAATTTTTAATAATTTATTTACTTTTCACATATCTGCACAGTTAGTCCCCCCAAAGTAAGTAACAATTAGAATTAATTTAATAAATTTTTGGTTAAAAGCTTACTAAAAACTACAACTAATACATGGTTCTACAACCAGGTGGCGCACAATATATTATATTATAATATTTAAACGGCGTCTAGTTTGAAGATTTCTTTCCCGAAGCTTCAATTTTATTCTCCTTTATGAGTGTGAGCAATTGTAACATCATTATGGCTTGGACTTTGTCTAATGGATCCATAAATCCACGTTGCAGCCACTTGGGTATAGTGGTGCGGGCATGAGAGAATCCCAATTTATTTAATATATAATCAATACCATAGGGTTCTATGGATTTGCCAGCCCATGACAACAGGCGAACGGTTGGTTCCAAGTGCCATGTCTGACACTCGAAATGACGCCAATCGCGAGCAAATGATTCTAAATCTAAAGTTGCGGCATTGGGATTGGCATTTTTATCGCTGGAATCTACAGAATCTGCTGAATCGGTTCTATCGCTGGCGGCTTTTTTATCCTTGGACATTTCATCGGTAACCAAAGGTTTTAATTGACTCTTAAGATTTTGTGAGAGATTTGGTGATGCAGCTCGAACGGATTGTGCACCAATCTATCGAAAAAAATAAAGAGTAGATGAGATTGATATCGATATGGTTTGTAGCGATTACCACTTTCTCCTTCTCCTTTACGTAGGACGTGATCAGGTCATGGAGGAAGAAGAATGCATCAGCATCAACAGTCACAAAGATGTGATCATCAAATTCAGTGATGAAACTACAAATGACCTCGGGTTTTCCATCTAAAAGAGAGAATAATCATGTGAACACCAGTTAAAGCACCTCACTTGGTGTTAGAACTTACCAGTTGGTTCTGGCGTCGATGGGCCCTGTTTGTGTTCAGTCTTAAAATTGAATTGGAGGCTAGGCAAAGCGAATATCACCTCCCGGTTATGGTTATGCTCTAGAGACTTCGATGAGCTGGTACTGGTGCCACTTCTGGATCGTTCAATTGAGTTTGTTGCAATTTCACGATCTCTTTCGAGTATTGGGAAACGATCAACCGCTGGAAGTAGATTCCAAATAAGTTACGAAGCAAAGAGAATGTTTAAATTAGAAAAAATATTTACCATCGATTTCACTATTGGCAAATGCATAATGGAACCATTCGTTGAGGGTCTTGAACTGTGGCGGGAAGATAATATTCCGTGTGATGCGACTTACAATTGCCATTGAATGATTCTGCTGGCTTTGGGCGTTCTGACCCAAGCTTGAGCTCAGCGTTTCAGTTACATATACTTCTCTGGTGTCTTGAGACTGCTGCGCTTCAGTGGTGAAATTGATATACGGAGCCTTTAAGCTGAACAAAGCCCACGATTTTGACTAAAATGCAGCATAAACCATAATAAGAGGAGGCTAAAGAGAAGACTTTGCATCTTACCTTAAAGTTAATGCCATGGAAGCAAGCTAAGGATATATTATTTCCATGCAATTCTGCACTTCCTCCGAGAATGTTTCCGTTTCTTCCCAAACGGGTGACTAATGTCGGCACTACCAAACCCATTGCCTGTTCCAGTGGCTTCTGCCAATGTCGATGGTGTCTTGCATCGGTGTTTGTATTATCCACTGGTGGTATACAATCTCCATTTGGCTTTTTCTTCAAATGCTACAAGGAGGAGACAATATGAACTAGAATTTAAGTCGAGCAACATGTAACTAACCTGCCGCCTCTTGGTACTAGAATTCCTATCATGCAACCTAGGCTCAAGACTAGAGAACACTCTCTTCGATGATTTAAATTGCTGCGTAAAGAACTCCTCCAGCTTGTAGTACATTTTCAACAAATCAGCTGTTGTAGACTTCGAGATCATGATCTGCAATTGATCCCACGACAAGTCACCATGAATGAAAATAATTGCTCGTGGTTTTGCGCTCGCTACACCACCATGTGCATCGGCTGAAGTTGTCTTCCATTCGTCTTTCATGGCCGCTGAGAAGGAGCTAATGCGTGTCATGAGTACCGAAGTACCCATGTAGTCGAGTCGCAGCTCTAAAGCCATAAAACTCAACCCCATCGTGTGGTAAGGTTCCACACCGGATTCCTCTTTAATATGGAATCGGGTATTGATTTTATTCACTTCAAAGCTGCCACCGACTATGCCGCCTTTAGCATCAAGTGATGAGCCACCCAAGTAAATGCCAATGTACATATTTTTGTAGCCCGTGCTACCTATGCTAAGCCGGCCATCGCTTTGGAAGTCTTTCGTTAGCCATACCTGGAATGTAAACCATTCAAAGCAACCGAGTAGCTCTCCTAACTCTTCTTTTTACTTACCACATTGCCCATTACATTGCCCATGTTCATTTGGACATTTAGCTTTGTAAAGTTCACTGCGAACAGAACCAAAGTCTCCCAGGCGGTAATTTGGCTCTTCTCTGATGGTGGAGTGCTGGATTCAGCGCTGGAAGACTTACCCAACGTTTGCAGTTTGTCAAATTTACGCATGTCCTTGTCGAAGTCTAGTCTCATGCTATCCTTGTTATAATAAGCATCAGTTGTTGATCCAGTTGCTTGTTTATCCCTGAACTCATTCAGCACTGGTGTTTTGTTGGGTTCCTTTGGTGTTGACGAGCCAGCTAAATCCGGATCATTACTGCCGCTCTGGTGTACACTCAAATCACCAAGGAACAACCGTCGAACGATGCGTCGACGGTACCATGCCTTAGGAAACGCTAGAATCTCTGTCAGGCGACGCATGTCATATTTAAACGAGGCGCTACCAATGTCCACTATAGTCGAGAACCGAATAACTGCTCGCGACTGATCTATGGCACGTTTCGAGCTGGGCGATGGTTCAATGTACAACTTACGACACCGAGTGATGTGGAACTTGACAAATTCAACGTTGATACTCAGCGAATCCTTACGTTCGCTATCAGTGAGTGGCGAGAACTGAGCCTCCTTCGTGTTGGTCTTTTTGCCTCCGTAAGGATGGAATATGTAAACATTGAAATCAGCCAAGCAACCCGTAACACTGTACAGAGAAAAGAAAATCCTTTATGAGTTGAATTTTCACTGAATCCCATGACTTACCTCAATCCACCCGATGGAATCTTGTCCTTCTCCGCCTTTTCCCCGTCATTTTGATCAGCGCCAGCCTTGTCTTCTTCCTCCGATCGCTTAGAACTAAAAACTATATCCAAACTTGGTAGCTGCAACATACATTCCACTCTGGACACAGGCAGACACGAAAACCTAAACGTCGACGGTTGCATGTGGAAATAAACAATCACATCGACTGGGAATGAAGCATATGTCACATAGTTCGCTGGCAAGATGTCCAGATTGACAGGGTTTGCAGCTGACGAAGTCGCTGAGCTACTATCAGCTTTGAATGGAATCGGCTCTAGGGTTTGTTCCAAGAATTCCAATATATGCGGCGAGATGATTGTCTCCTCTGGAATGCTTTGCAATGTCATCCAAGCGAAGAGAGCAGCTCTTTTACTGCCTGTTCTTCGGAACATGGAATGACTGTCACTGGATGCGATACGAGTTGCTGGATCCTCGGGTATCGTCTTCGATTGATAGTGTAACTTCACATCAAGACCAGGTATATGGAATATTGTGAGATCCGAGAGAAGTGCATTGCTGGGATTGTAACGAATTTTACTTTTGTCACGTTGCCGGCGCGATGGTGTCGGACTTCCCCAATCATTCCCGATGCTGCGTTCACGCTTGTGTGTTTTAACTGTTGTAGGGCCGCTTATTAAGAAGCGTTCTTCTGTTGATTCCTTGGTGTGAAGGACACATTTGCCAGAGTTGACTAGAACTTTTATATCCAACTCGAAATCGATGTTGGGCTCCTGTTGTTTTTGTGGATAGTTGCCATGCTTCTTCCGCATTTCAACTGATGTTCCGTCGATATCGATTTCAGCTGGTGTTTGCTGGTCGTAACCCTTCCAATCGACATCGTTATCTGGCATTTCTGAATCGGTATCAGCATTAGGGAGTGATGTTTGTCTAGAAGAGAAAGGAATACTTAGTACTTTAAGATCTATACGAGGAGATTCACTATGCTTACCTCATGGCCTCCGAGAACGTCACTCGGTTAGCCCCACAAGCCCTCAAAGAAGCGCTTCTTGATGGGCCCGAGGCTGGAGTGCTCTGCAAGCTTGAAATTTCATCGTTTGAAACTATTGTATCCAGTTTCTTGTGATAAACATCGTCCAATGGTTCCTTACTCAAAGATGGACCTACATACGAGTACGATCGATTGGTATTCTTCAATGTAGACCGACGAATCGATGGCCGTTTCCACTTCTGAATGATGTCACGACGGAAATATTTATAGCACAATGCCTGTAGCTCCTGTAAGCGGCGTTCTTCATGAGCCACTGTGTTGTGGGAAGCTCCTAGTGTTCTCAAATCATTGATAATCTTTAATTGCTCTGCCATTTCTTTTTCCATCATAAACGAACGTTTCTTCGAATCAATTGACGGATCAAATACAAACGATGGAAGGTTTTCAAAGTCTCTTCGTCGGATAATCGTCTCTTTGTAGCTTTGATCGCCCTCATCACTGTCGGGACTTTCAATGTTCGTTTCTTCGTCCTCCGAGCCGGTAAGCATTGTCAGCGTGTGACCTAAGGAGGAAAGTTGTTTGCCAATATTCACATCTAAATGGATGTCGACTCCTTCCATTTGCCATTTGACATTCAGAAGCCACTTGGCGTTCTCTCCCTTCTTAGCTGCTACGGTTCGTGAGCATACCTCGTAGGTACCCTCAGAGACGACGCATAGATTCATTATATTCGTATCGCTCATGTTGGGCTTCCAGTCGTCTAGAGTTGTTTCAAAGTCATCGGCGAATCGAAGGCAAAGACCAGAGAATTTCCCCTTCGACACCAATGAACCAGAGTTGCAAGCTAAAGCACATGGGTATTTTTTTGTTCAGCAAAGTCTATGACAACCACAAATCTATGACAAACTTACCTGAGATGATAGTGTTCTCCAGAGTGATGACCACAGCTCCTTTTGGTTCGAAATCTTGATAAGATCGTGTACCCCACGACTGAAACGAAAAACGATGAATATAATGGGTCGTCTTGCAATCAATTGTACTTACTTGTGCAACTTGATTCAGTGGTAGACAGATACCCATGTCCTCCACAGTCAACTGCAGAAACAGGGTTGACAGATTGGACGATGCAATGTTGCTCAGTTGACCAAACGGCACTCGATCAAACATCTAACAGAGAAAATTTTAAAACAAAAATTTACAAGCCATTTCAAGAGCTTTACCTGATTTCCACACGGATTCTCATAGTTCAAATTCGCCCTCTTCTCGGCCCAGTATTCGTAGGCATTTTTATAGTTCAACCAAACCAGGATAGCCTTGTCCACAGCCACTGGCTGAATATAGACCAGTGGCCTCTTTAGCTTCAACAAAATCAACTCTTTGTCTTCGTTCAATAGTTCATCTTGGAATGCATTCCTAAGTCCAATCGTAGTATGGAAGAAGGCGTATTGCTGGAATTCTGGTTCCGCCTCGTCAAAGATAACATTTTTAATCAACTGTCCTAGTGACAAATTAAAGTCGATGTGCGCTTTGCCAAACATTTTTCTATCATTTCCTTCGCCAACATTCTTTACTCTGTTGGACAAATGCAACTCTAGAGTTCCTGTTTCAAAACGTACAGCCGAAGAGCATGGTGTCGTGGCAGTAAGTTGAATTCGCTTCATCGATATGTTTAAGGAAAACAAAATCCTCTTCAAAGAAGACTCCTGAACGGTATCGCTCTCTTCAGACCAAAGAGGAACTGGCTTCTCGCCGCCGTAGACTTTTTGTAGAACTTCATTGATCTCTTTCATGAATACCTTTTGAACGAATACCAAGTGGTTGAGAAGATCTGTTGTCAGGCATCGCTCAAATTCACCGATTTCAGCAGAAGCATTGACATAACCACCTTGACGGAGGATAATACCATCCACTTCAGTGTCCTAAAAACAAAAGAGATGCCTTACGAATGTGTATTGGGGATTTTCTATAGAATAACAAACCTCTTGTCTATTCTCTGGAATATATTCAGCGCTGACATGTACTGGAGGCAAGGCGATGCAAGCTTCTGATGGTAAGTTGATCTCGTTCTAAAAGAATACAAATTTATTGAGAGAAAATATAAGGTGTGCGAGCTTACTTGAATCTTGGTGGTGAAGCTTAACGTGTGAGTAGGCAAATCAATTACAAACTTAGCCCTATGACCAGTAACTCCGGTTGAACTGACATGATTCATACGGTACTGTGCTTGCAGAGATGGCAACAGTGCTGCATTGATTGATAGACTTTGGAGCAATACATTGAACTGCATAACTAATGGTTGCAACAGACCATTCTGAGCAGGAGGGGGTTTCGCTGTTGTTGTAAATTTCTTCTGCGTATGTGGGCGCTCCTTTTGGTCACGCACATGGAAAGGAGAATCAGGTTCTTCGTGCTGCCGTGGCGCACGTCCGGAATTCCTTCCAACTCGGAGTTCCTGAAAATATTCAATTCACTCTCAGATGAGGACTTGTTGCTAAGAGAGACTACCCATCTAACTTACTTGAAGAGTCGATGATAGCTGCTTTGAGCTCCTTGTCATCATGCCATGTAGGGCTACAGGATGCTGTGGGATTTCAATGTTCACTGGCCCGATGGATAGCAGGCCACTATTCTTGTCCTTGCCACGTTTTGTTATACTTGAATAGAGTGTTTGACTCTTGCCGACTGTGACTTTGACAACAGTTCTGAAAGAAGAGTCATCATGAAGCCATTAAATGGGGAAGCCTTTTTATAACTTACTGTTGGTTTGGAGCTACACCTTCCAGAAGAACAATCATCGCTCGACCTACTTGCCCAGTAAGAGAACATTCTAGCGACATTGGCCTTGCTTTCTTGCGCCATGTAGCGCTGCTGTTCAACGTTGTGATCTCTGCTTCGAGCTTTAAAGGAACAGAAATATATATCTAAGGGCTTTTGAACACTCATTCGATTGCTTACCTTAAGTCCACTCAACATAGCAAGAAGTCTAGTCTTGTGGATCTTAGCCACGCCAAAGACTATCAAACGAGTTCGCTCTGTTGTTGTACTCTCCAAAAGCTCTCTATGCTGCGGAAGAGGTGTTGGCGCATTCGTTATATCGTCATCGTCCTTGTCGTGTCGCATATAGACAAATGCATTCTTTTTTGATTGCTTATCGTTGGGTTCTGCCGACATGGATGTCCTGCGGAAAGAACTTAAAAAACTGATGCATGGGTAATTATTTTAAAAGCAAAATATATTCACCTCTGCACAGTTTTTGTCTCAGGCATTGTTCCGTACAGTTCCAAGAGGTGATAGATTGTTTTCCAGCAATTTGGCGTATCCGTTGGGGGTAAAGAGCCATTGAGTCCATTCTTCCCTAAACCATGATAGTCGATGCTCACACTCAAGCCGTTGAATGAAGCCTTCGATTCTAAGGATAACTTGAACATTTGTTGTTCACTAACAGATGTCGTTGGACTATCGCGTAACGGTGATGAACTGGATTCGTTAAGATTTGTGTATCCTAGTTTTCCCTTTACAGACTTTCCTGTGGAACGTAGCTTCTGCGCAAAGCTCTGTGGACGGTTTTTAGCATTTGGCGATGGAGTCAATTGGATCAAAGGTCCCAGGCCTGGTACACGAGTTTTGCTACTGTAAAATTAGAAGCCATTAGGGGAAATATTTGATAAATTGTCTTTTTACTAATCTTACTTGGTCATGGAGTTTGGCATGCCGATCATCTCGTTGAACTTGTCATAACGTTCATCGGAGGAGTTCTCGTTATGTGTGAATCGATCGGAGACAGATCCAAATGGCATTATGTCGTTTGGCTCTGAAGCTATAAGACACTCATTAGAATACGATAAGTGTATGTATGAAGGCACAACTTACCCAAACTGCACTCGTCTTTAGCCGTGGACTTCTTACTCAAATCTGGCTGATCATGGAACTCATTCTGTGCGTCCTTAACATTCTGATACATGTTACTGATTTGGTGCAGCAGTCTCAGTAGAGGCATGTTCACCTACAAGCACACAAGTCTTCATATACCTTTCTATCGAACCACTTTTCAAGTACACATACCTGTTGCGATATAAATCGAATGTTAAGACTAAAATTGATTACGGTACTGGTGTGCTTTTTCAACTGTCTGCGTGACATGTAAATGACATTTTGACGAGCTTGGTCGACCATACCATCGGACATCTTTAGTACTTCCAGTTCGATGCCAACTCGTTCGCAAAGGAACGATGGTGTATCGATGATGAGTGATGGCCGTCCATTGGCTTTCTTATTCAGTTTCGAGGGTTTATTCTTTTTATCGCCTGCTTCACTGACGACAATGTCCACGCGAATCGAATCAAAGGTTCCAATGAGCGAAAGATTCGTTCCGAAATTTTCCAGCGATGATATATCGGCGTTTGAGATTTTATTCACCATTTGTTGGGGCATTACGCCTAAACATGTGAGTAGAGGTTCGAAAATCAAATGTGCATCGAGGAGTTTGATCGAGTCTTGGAGAATGCCACGCGTCGGGAAGTGGCCTGGTAGTTTTGTTGGAACTGGACGAATTATTTCCTGGAAATAGGAGTATTTGATTGCAAGAGAGCTATATACTAATTTATGTGACATTTTGCTCCAAAATAAACATCTAAACATATTCAAATATCCTTCGTTGTACAATTACCGTGTCGCTGTTCAGACACCATAAGACTTTAGGTCCGTTCGCGAACTTTTTGTACTAAAATTCGTAGACTGTCAAACTTCGAAGAGTGAGGGTAAAACTCTCTCAGAGAGAGAGCTAAAATTACGACGGAGTAAATGAACGGGAACATGAAAATACACTGGTTTGACAGCTTTGACAGTTTTCATAAACCAGCCCACAGAAATTTCTTGCGCTTTCTTCTGCGAAAAACTACGAAAATTTTCCGTACGCGAACAGCTTTTTGCAAAAATTCGTAAATTTTCGTAAAATTTCGCTGTTTTAAGAGGGTATGCGAACGGACCCATTCTGATTTGACAGCTGCAAGAAATTTGTTTTACTAGCACGGGAACATTTTTAACTCTCGTGAGTGCTCTCTTTTGTGAAAAAACTACGAAAATTTTTGGGACGTTGACAGCTTTTACATCTTCTTACCTTATCGGATAGTCCATCTAACTTCTTCTTGTTCTCCTGTTGTTTGGCCATCCAGAAGTAGAGATCTTCTTTCTGGTTCTCAGCACCCATCCAGAACTTATTTACCGAGTTTGTTGAGCTCAATGAACCCTCTTGTAAGGCTCCATACTCTGCAAAGTCAATTGAATTGTAGTTCAAATAATTAAGACTTTTTTTTTTTGCTTACCAATTTCTGGCACTTGTTTCTCCACCAAACCAGAGATAATAGGAAGCATTTGAATGCTTGAACGCGACGAATTTCCATGGGAAAAGTTCGAAGACTTTACTTTTCTGCAAGAAGACTCATTCTTTATCCGAAAAAAGTGCTTAATTTTAAGTAAGTATACAAACCCCTTTCTCGATGACTGCAAATGAGGTGATGTCGATGTAGAACCACCCTGTGCATTTACAGCCTCACTGGCGAATCCCAATCCAAATTGTGAAGAATCTAAATTCGAAGAAGAAAGAAAGAAAAACAATTTTGTACACAAACGATCCTTTGAGTGCTTATGTCTTGGGAAAAGCTCAAAGTTCGATAGAATATTTAGATATTTTTCATGTAAGCACATTTCAACCAAAAAAACACAGTTCTGCTGTAGATAAACCTTTTTGCCTGGATATTTGTCATAAAAAATAAGTTTACTCCTGTGGCAGACTCAATTGGTCCGAGGCACACACAAAAGTCGATCCGCAGAGAGTAAAATGAAGCCCCGTATCCAATATTTGAATCGACCTCTGTTCCGCCAATGTGACCAGAGTGCCGCCACTGTAATAGCTTGTTGAAAAAATTTCGAATTTTGGCTGAATTTGTGCTCAACCAATGAACATGGATGAACAATTCATTTCAGCAGGTGGGATATGATTGTGAGGGATGGGATAATGGGTGAGCTTACTCTATAGGGTGGATGAGGACGCAAGGATGTAAAATTTTGTTTTGTTTTCCCCCCAAAAATACATAAAATAAAAAAAAATAAAAAACTGTGCCCCTTCTCACAAGAAATAAAAAAAAAAACACTTAAGGTCCATTTATAGCTCAGCGGCGAATGTTCGCAAATTTTGACAGTTCATTTTTTGTCGCAGTAATCTGCGAATGTCACTTGTCATTTTACAAAAAAACAAACAAGGATTGTGAGGTTAAACTCACTGTGGAATGTGAATAAAATTTGACAGTTCGATAATTCGCTGAAAATTTTACTTTTTTTTACATAAATCAACAAATAAATTGAGCTCTTTCCTTTGGAAATAGTAAAATTGTCAACTGCATGCCTTTAAATTTGATAAAAATGGCCGCTGAGCTGTCAATGTCAACCTTTATCACACAAATTAAAAGTTAACACATATACACTGTAAAACTCCATTTTCGTAAATTTTGATAGAAAAATATAAATAAAAAATAAATCATAAATATTATTCACAATATTAGTAAAAAAAAAATGTAAGCTGAAATGTGCTACAGCGGAGAGTGGAGAAGAAAATATGTTTACACTCTCTCTTGCTCTCTTTAGATACAAATGAGGGAAATTTGTAGGCGTTAATCAAAAAATACCAATATGAGTTCGATGCTGTGCTTGCCCAAGTAATAAAGCATTCTCACTCTCTTCCGGATTCTCCCCGGCGACATTATAGGCGCCTAATTCACCCTCACCATCGCATTCGCCCTCGTCGCATTCCTCTTCGGCTTGGGGGAATGAAAATGTCACATTGATGGGACGTGCGAGTTTATTCTTATACTGATGTTCGAAGAGTATCGGATTGTATAGAGTATTCTTCCATTGGCGACTGAGGACGATTATTCCCTGTAAAGATGTTTTTGAAGATGAAAATTCGAATGCAATGGAGTGAGTATGTCACCTGTCGCAGTGTATTGAGGTGTGGAATTTCACCTTGTTTGAAAATATGTTCGATTTTTTGGACACCTTCGTCGAGAACCAGCTTTTGCATGATTGTGCAAAGCTGGCAGCTGGGGTCTTCTTGTAAAGTCTTCGAGAGAAGGGTATAATTGCTCGAATAGCGACTTTTTTTTATCTTGGGATTCCTTTGGATTTTTTCATTCTCAAGAGCGTCGGCCATGAGGCAGGCTGCCACAGCAGTATGTCGTGTGTGCAGGGCCCGCATTAAGGAGACAATTTTTATGGCAAGTCGATTGCTTGGATTCATCCAAGCGGTAATCGCTGGTGAAGCTGTACTAAGCAGATTCCAGTCGAGTCTGAAAAAGAAAAAAAACTTGTAAGCAAAAGAGAATTTGTTTTTTAATGAACTAGGTCGTTCAAAGCGAAGCTGATGGGTTGATAAAGATTGTTACTCTGGACTATACCCACACGGAAGTAAGTCGCGGAGGATCTGCTTGTTTTCATACAGACCAAGACTTGAGAAAAGGCCGCCTTAAAATTATGGCTATTAAGGCGGCCTTATCGCGGCTACGATACAATGTTATCCGTGGGCAAAACCATCATTCTTACCCCCGAATATAACCCACGATTCGGTCACCTTTAGGTCTACAGTTGCCTTTCCTCTTACGAATAGATTACTTACCTAGTGAAATCAATTTTTCGCGTAATCGGTACACAAGGCGGAGCAGCAAAATTAAACCAAACCGACTTGAGTTCAATAACACAGGACGACGTTTTGTCAGTCTCCTTTACATTGGGGATAACCTTGTCGAACTGATCGGGCTTCTTTGGCTTCCCTTTCTCTACATCTTCATCTGACGGCTTTGCTCCGACTTTTGGACGAGCTGTATCTACAAAAAGAAAGTTTTAATCATGAATCTTTTTATAATGACTATTTTCAAACCTGCTCCCTCTCTGTCCGGAACAATAATATTCTCCAGAGCATGGGCAAACTTCTCTTTTGGCGTTTTCGGCGTTGGTGGCTTCTTGGTAATCAGTCGCCAAGCAGATTCCGCCTTTGGATTTGTAGCATCGGCAATTGTTGCAGCGGCTGATGTACCCACTAAGTCATTCAAATTCAAATTTGCCACCCCAGCTGCAGGATCCTGCATCCCAATGTCCTCTTTCGTATTTTCCGATTTCTCAAAATGAGATCGTTTTACGATCTTAACACCCACACCCTCCAACCCACATTCAAACATAATGTATCCAATGCTATCAATGCCAGTGCTTTCGGGCATTTTCAAGCAATCGAACATTGCCTTGCTCTTATGCTCTGGAATAGCGGTCACAATAATGGGTGACTCTTGTGGTAAAATACTCTCCGTTTTAAGACGTCGCAATTGAGCGTGTGCTCTTCCAATATCGAGGGTAATCACAAGCTCTTCTAGCTGTTTCTCTGACGTTTCAATGAGAATCGGTTCACCTTGAATATTATCCGGTCTTGTTTGAGACGACAGGTGAGCTAGCAGAGCTCGAGTGCCCTTCATGATGCCACCCTTTTTATTACTACTGCCTGACCGTACGGTCTGTTGAATGTAGACGTTATGCATTGATGCTCTTGTTGTCTTGCCGAGATGGAATTTCGTGGACACTCCTTCGATGTAGAATGCCAGCAAAGAAACGCAACTAAGGTCCTGTTGGAAGGCAAAAACTCCCATCAAAACATTTATAAGCAAAAGAATTGCGCTTCTACAAACCTGAACGTTGTCCAAAGCTGCCACAGAGATCACTTCTTCAATGATTGATGATTGCAGAAGAGTGATGCTGATCTTGGGCAACACAATTAGACCTTGGGTCTTTGTTGAGATGCTCTCCTCATAGACATCACTTAAGAATGAATCTCCCGGGCCGAGGAGATTTCTTTCGGTTGTTGAACGTTTCGAATTGGAATGGACCTATCAACCGAAAATAAATGCTAGCCTTTTCTTCCCACGGATTATGCTGTAATGACTTACCTGGGACCAATAGCTGAGACTTTGATCTCGCTTCAAAATGTTGTCGTTCTTCACTTTTCCAATGCAGGAAGAGTGAATGAAATTCACCACAGACAATAGGTGCATCGAGGATATAGTGGGGATTGTTGCCTCAACCATTCTAAAAGGAAGGATATACATAAGTCGCTATATTCAAATTCAAACTACAAACTGTGGCCAAACTATTGAGTACGATTACTGTCGGTTTCCCGGAAGAGGGAACTATGCTCAGTTGATCAATCAAGACAAGGTTAGGTTAGGTACTCAGCTTACCAGAAGTAAACTTCTGGCACTTAGGTCAGAGGTGACCCATTGTCTTACCCATCGGGGGATGAAAGATATTCCCTTGTCCATTTGACCCCCACAATGTCTAAAACTTCCTTCGTGAGGTAGAGCGTTCTTCTAGCTTGTGAAAGAAGTATTCGCGGAAGAATTTGTTTATGGAATACTGAAGTCCAAAGCAGTGGTAAAGGAAATGTATACCTTACTCTGCAGAGTTCTGGTTCTGTTCGACACAGGTTCTACATATGATACGTGAAGATGGAAAGAGATCGTCTATCATAAAGCAAAAGTCTTTCGGTCCTTGCTTAATCGAAGAACGGCAATAGTAGTTTGCAATACTGCAAGTTTTCATTGAGTTCCAGTTCGATTCTCTCGTGGCTAATCTCCCTGCTTCAAGCCTGAGAACGCAGTGTGGGATGTTTACAGAGAAGTAAATTTGGTCTAGTAAATCTGAAGAACCTTTCCTTTTCTAATTCATCTGGTTTTTCACTGCTGGGGACAGTCTCGTGTCCAGAAATAGAGAATAATCTTAAGCTCTTCTTCATAGACAAACTATTGGGAGACCTGCATTCAGACGTTTTCCTGAGCACATAAGCTTAGCTTAGCAGACTTCGAGTCGATCAAGGCTGGAGACCAGCCATCCCTCCAATGAGCAAGCTAGAATAGGACAGTTGCTAGAGAGAATAATTCGAGACAGGGTGGACCAGTACACCCATAGATTTCCGACAATATGGTTTCAGAAGAACACAATGCGTTGGAAAGGAAGAAAAAAGGCAGTACTACGCAGAAGTTACCCTCAACGTTAAGAATGCCCTTAACTTTACGAACTGGAGCCGCGCTGTGAGACATGCTAGAGGCATAGAGACGTAGGGACGTTAAAACACTATTCTAACACAACGCAGAAGACAAATTACAAGAGAGGTGTCACAGGGTTGAGTACAGGGTCCAGCGCTGTAAAACATTATAAACGATGGAGTACGTACGCACGTGGAAGCCAAGCCCGATCAGCTGAAACAAAAAACTAAGCGAAAACCCTAGAGGAGGTGACACAGCACTGCCCCAACATTTAAGTAGATAAATACAGAATCGCCTTAGAAGAAGTACTTAGTAGTACTGCTGCGTTAAAGGCTTAACTTTAGATAGCACATAACCCACATAAGTGGGAGGGCAAATCGGACTGTTTGCGCATTATCCAGACTAATGCCAAATACTGGAAGACCCAGGCAGCCTAAATCCTGGAAAAAAAACACAAGAAGTCAACATCGATACTCATCATCTCTTCATCAATTTCAAGGCCGCCTATGACAACATCTATAGGCGCGAACACCAGCCGGATTTTGAGTCTTATTTTACGGCGCTGAAATTGAATCAAACTCGGAGGGACGATGCAGTAGAGGGCCTCCTCGCCGCAGGTGGCGCGTACAAGTTGAAAGAGACCTCGACCAGCTTGGAGTGCGTAACTGGAGGCAATTAGCTAAAGACCGAGCTAAGTGGAGAGGCTTATTGGTTGAGGCCCTGGTTCACCTCGAACTGTAGCGCCATACAAGAAGAAGAAGGCAGTCTATAATATATTAAAGTAGAGCTCATAATAAAATGGTCTCATCGCGGTTCCTAGGCTGATCCTAAACTATAGAAAGAAACCCAAACTACGGCGCTTGATTGGCCTACAGCAGTTGAATAGCAAAGGAGTCCACCCCTCCAAAAAAAAGAACTAAGAAACAAATAAAAAATTTATTCAAAAACAAAATAGCAGACACTAAAATAAATTTCGTAGAACGTCAAAATGCTAGCGAAATATCAAAACGTTTTAATTTTGAACGCTACTCTCTTGTTGCTTATACCAATAGTTAACTCTAAAATGGTAACCCGCTTCAATATTCAAGGATCTGTTTAAATCAATTCACTTTCAGCACTTTCACAACGAAGGACACAATGTAAAGCAGTTCGCCGATGAAGACATTGCTCCTGCCTTGAGTGACGACGAGATATCATACGCATTGAGTGAATTATCCGTTGACGATTTGAATGCCTTAAGTCAATTAATGGATGTCCTTTCTGAACATGAGTAGGTATACAGTTGTCATAAGAGGAAGCTCTTAAGCTTTAATATACAATATTCTAGCGATCATGAGGCTGAGAGTGACAAGGCGTCATCAGGTAAAGTAGTGTAATTGTGTTTAAAGGACAGTCTTTAAAATAGTCTCTCTTTCGATTAGAGGAGCAACTGGCAAGGTTCAAGCGTGAAGATACTCCCACCGAGAATGATCAGGAAGTAAGTCATATAAAGTATAAAAGGCAAATTATAATGAATCCTCCTTTCCATAGAACTCAATGCCTAACGTCGATGATGAATACATCAGGCAACTGGACGACTCTTTTCCCAATGTAGTCGAGCAATCGAATCAGGGCGACAAAGAAAAGGAGCACGTGCGTGTAAAGCGTACATAAATTTATTTATTTCATGTTTAAATAGAATAAAAACTCACCTCTGTAATCCTTCCAGCATGAGGGGAGTTAAAAATACATTCACTTGACCCTTTAATCGCGCCACAACCGAGGTGCACGATGCAGATTCTGTCTGCAGGCTCATAAACTCTCCATCGTCAAAGCCATTTGTAGACTTTTCGTTCTCCTCCTCCTTAAGCAGGACACTCGGATCCCATGGATGAGACTTTGGTCCGCCAATGAATGTCGTTGAACTGGTGCTTCCCGAGGAATTCTCATACCGCGGCACGACCTTAATCTCCCTCCAGCTGGAGTACAAATCAAAATGCGGTATCATCTTGCTGCCAATGTAAGTCAAGCCACCCTCTTCGTTCTCATGAAACAGTGGCGTCGAGAAGACATCCGGCCCAGATGGGAATGAACACGAAGTCCAATTGAAGCATTTCACCTGGGATAAATGATTCAAGTAGCTGGCCATCAAGAGAGGTGAATCGATAATTGGACGATTCACTTGCATGTGCAAGTTAATCAAAGCGACATCTTCTTGCGAAGACATTGCCGAGATAAAGGAGTTCGACGAGAGGGATGGTGTCTCAGATGACGAAGCACGGGAATCAACCTGTTGGAAGAGAATTTCATTAGTTATTCCTCTGTCGAGTCAGGGGAAAGACATTATTTTTCAGCAAATTTAAAGCACACAGCTTTGAAAGAAGCTGAAGGTGGCTTGGTTTTGGATTTTAGGGATTTTTTTCTTTTCTTTTTTTTTAAGTGTAAATGGAATGAGGTCATAGAGCAAGTGGTTGTGTAAATTTATTACAGCGTAAGCCGCTGTTAATGCAACTAATAACACTAAGTTTCTAGGAGAACACAAATCCATGCAAAGTTTCTAAACAAGCCAGTCTCTAGTGTTAATAGTTGGTAAAAAAAAAAAAAAACAAAAAATAAAAAAGAGAGAAGCAATGGGACTTGACTGGGTGATGCAGTTGTAGTGGGGAATGAGATGATGCTGAAGATTATATGATAAATCGTTGAAATTAGGGCCTCTAACACTCCCAAATAAAACACCAAAATGCAAGGTGGAATAGTACTAAGTACGGAGTACAGATCTCCGCTACATCTGCTGTTTATCGACATCGAGAAGTCCTTCGGCAGTTTGAATAGAAATGCTTTCTGATTGGCTTTGCGCAGGGGAGGATCCCCAGAAAAACTATAGTGTATCAATGGTAAGGTATCAGAAGAATTTGGAAGTGTAAAGTGGAGTACCTCAAGGATGCAATCTGTCACCGCTGTTGTTCTTGCTGGCTATCAGAGATGTACATCGCCGTGCAGCATTGACGGAAGGAAACTTTGGAATTCGCTTAAACGCTGCCGATGTTTGTCTACTTTCACACTAGATAATGGACCTCCACCTTGTGGTCAACAATCTAGAAGCTGACGCAACAAAATGGAGCTCAAAATTAACACAGCAAAAACAGAAGCCCTGAGCACTTGTAGAGTGCATGTACCAAGTCATCAATCAAAGTATGGGTGGAGGAATGGATACCCTACGAGTGGGTAGGCTCTAAATGCCCCATCTTCAAAACAGGCGATCCTATGTCTTGGACGAACTACCGAGGCATAAACCCTGTTAAATTTCTGGATGAATGTGTTCGTCAAATTGTCGAATTGGAGACGATAATAGTCCACACGAGATTCACCGCATTCCAATACATGCAGGGAAAGTCACATTTTGGTATGGATTTTGGACTGGCTTTATCATCGGAACGAATTTGGTCAGACCTCAGCGTCAATGGGCAGCACTATCGGTCGATGATAATCAATTTCGTTTGGCTCCAGTTGGAAGATATGAACAACGACAATACGCGGCTTCAACAGGACGGTCGGCGCGCCGTATCTTTGACATGTCTGGTCTAAAGCTTTACCAAGCGATGGCCCACTTCAGTACACCGTCAATAACTCGTCTAGATATGTCGCATAACGCTGAAAAACACGCGATGCTCTGGGCAACTTGAAAACAGCTCTTGTGAGCTCTTCCAAACGTCATTTGACTTTTTCAATATCGTGTTGGAGCAGATAATGCCCAAGACAGGTATCAACGCGGAAGGCACTATCATTCATCTCAAATCTGTCGAACGATATTGACATCATCGGAAGATTCCGACAAGCCATCGAAGAGGAGTTTACCTCACCTCAGAACAAAGAGCTCCGACGAAGAATAATCTTAGAAAATCATTGCTACTTCAGTTGCCAAACAATTGGGATCAAAACTCTCAGCTAAATGGCTTATGTTACCAGTTTTGCCTTATGGAGCTGAGTGCTGGACCATTAGTGAGAAAACTGAGCAAATATTGGCCACCTTTGAGCGAAAAATATCTCGTCGGATATTAGGTTCCTTATGCGAGAAAAACGAAAGCAACCGCGAACTCTATGAGCAGTATCAACATGTGGATGTAGTCCAAAAAGCCAAGACAAGATACGCCGACTACATTGCCTCGGCTACATCGAGCGAATGCACAACAAGAAACAGCTCCCAGGTTCGGGACGGCGAAAAAGACCGAACTTCCGGTACAAAAACCAGAAAAACGTAGATTTTGACACTGAGCTTAGCGTCATAGACCATTTTATAGCCAGACATCTTCGGTCGATTTGACGTTTGGTTCCCCTAAGCTGAAAACTACCACCGATTTTGAATGCATTCTGACGTTTCCGGCAAAAAATCAAATAGGAGCTTACATTCTTTTTCAGTGGTTGTTTTTACATGCACCGGCGCACAGCCATTTTGTGGAGTCGTTCTGTTGTTAATTGAATGACAGTCAGCTGAAAATTTGTTGAACAAAAGGAAAGAAAGGAACCCCACGCCATATTAGGTCTGTTCCCGTACTTTCTGCACTAAAATTCGCAGCTTGTCAAATTTCTAAGATTCCATTTGACAGTACTCATATTTTTGCACACAGAAATTTCTTGGATAAAATTCGCAGTATAGGAAAATTTCTCGTGAGCTCTCTCTTCTGTGAAAAACTACAAAACTTTGACGTACGGGAACAGGAATTCGCTATTTTTCGTAAAATTTCGTAGACATTCGTAGTTTTAGTCAGTACGGGAACAGACCTATTGATATTGTAGTTAGTTAGTCCTGTTCACACGTTCGTTCACCTTAATTTGCATATGGGGAATTTAAATTCCAACTGTTTTAGGAAATGGGCGGGCAGGGACATGTAAAGATGACTGTCTTTTTAGTTTGTCTATGGAAGCGTGCTCAGGATGTGAGGGAATGAAAGTCGCTCGTGTCGCAAAAGGGAGCCTTTTGAGAATGTAAGCAAGTATACACTAAGGACCCAGAATAGGTGACTGCGAAATTTAATGACAGCACTTTTTGAACCAGAATAATAATTCTTTGCTTTCGCTTTTGCATAATAGAACTGAATACAAAAAATAATAAAGTTATTTAGCTTAACTCCAGGTTGTGTAACGTATGTTGTGCTTATGGATGTGCAATAATCAAGCAAAGCAATGATTCCTTGATGTGAATGCCTTTGATGGTGCACAAAGTATACTGAATGTGCATAAACTAGGATTAAGGTCAGTGCAATAAGTCAAATGTTTTAGATTTTTTTCAGCCGCCTTTTCCGAATGCATTGAGCATTCTTCATATACATATGTTACATGGAATCTGTAGTTAAAGCAAGTGAGTAGATTTCTTTGGTCTCTCCCGATTGAAATGTCATTCGATGTACGCTGCTTCTTTTACTGACATAAAACACCTTGATTTTTTCATGCAGACAATAATTCACAATAGTCATCGGCAAATACCTCTACCTAAATGTCATTCTATAGGTACATTCACAGCTCAGCGACAGACAAACCATTTTTAGCGCATTTAAAGGCAAACAATTGACAATGGGCACGTTCCGAACTCTAGGCCTACCTTTTGAGGTAATGCCTAACATATGGAATGACAAACGAATTTTTGAAAGTTTGCACATTGACTTAAAAGGTAGAAAGAATTTTCTTACCTTAAAATCCAGTCCACTACTGAATCTCTCGACCAATAAAAATAGTTTGACTACCTAGTGCCTAGAATGAGGAACGTGCCCAATTTTTCTATTACCGAAGAAAGCTTAATTTATCTATCGATTTATATAAAAAAAAGTTAAATTTTAAATAACTTTTATGAAGAAATTAATAATTTGATGATAATATATATAATATATATATATATATTTTCAATAATTTGAAATTTTATTCAAATTTCACAGATGTGGAACGCAATCCACATTCGCACGACCAAAACATTCGTGAGAGTTTAACTTCACGATTCTTTGTTTCTTTGGTAAATTTGCAGATTGCAGCGACTAGATAAAAAAGCCGCTGTCAATGAAACGTCAAAATTTGCGAATATGCGCTCATTCGTATTCGCAGGTCGCTGAGCTGTCAATGGACCTCAACGCATTCAACAAAATAAAATCTAAAAGTAAAAGTAAAAGTTCTACAACAGAAAATTAAAGAAAAGAAAAAAACTCAAATAAGACATAGCATATAATATTCTTGTGACATTATCTTCTAAACATTCCAAGTGAGATTTTTTATATATTCCATTTCCTAGGTTTATTCACCTACAATTCATATCTTTAAAAATCAAAAAACAAAAAAGAATCAATAGAGAAAACTCAGAGGAATAGACAGACAGAGCTTAAGGAAAAAGAAGAAATGATTTAAATAAAAGAAAAAGTCTCAAGTCCAATTCACACACCAAATGAATATAGCATATCAAACAAAACATAGAAAAAAACATAGAATTTTTATAGAATTTTCAAGTTTCGAGTTTTTAGTAAAGAAAAAACAAACAAAAACATACAAATGACAGACGGTTAGAAAAGAGGAAAAACAAAATCACTTTTTTTTGGCTTTTCGTCCATTACTAACAAAAAAAAAAAGGTTTTGTATCTAATTCTACTCACATCATGTACGAAATGGCGAAACTCTGGTCGTGATGAAATATTTGTTAGTTTTCTGAGCGGAGTTGCGAGACCGTGAATACGTCTCACGTCTTCGTTCTATGAAAATGATGATTAAAAGATATTTTTTTTTTCTTTTTTTTTTCTACGTATTCGTTCTTCAGTTTTGAGAATATAAAACAAAAAACACTTAATAAAATCATCAAAGATAAAGAAAAAACGTGAGGGAAAGTGAGAATGAATCGCATGCAAAAGAAAAAATAATAATAGAACAACTTAAACCAAAATTAGATGAGTACATGTGGAATAGAATGATATGTCTTTGGAGCTAAACTTTAAATAGAGAGAAGGATTTATTTAAATTGTATTGAAGTAACGTTGAGATAAAGTTTTTTGTTTTTACAAAATTAAATCAAATTAAATAGCGATATAAATTAGTTGAACTTACCAACTCCATTGTACTCTGGGGGCGTTTGGGCAGAGTTTTATTATTCTCTGGAGCATGAATTTCCAGATCACTTCTGTAAGTTGAAAGAGAATGTCCACCGACTTCGTTCTGGGCGCCAATACTGTAAGGTTACAAAAGGATTAGAATCGAAATAGATAGGGTTCCAATGGAGGTTAAAGTCCTATGACAGGTAAGGGTGGACCATCTTTTTTGTCGGTATGTAAACATTAAATAACTTTGACAGTTTTTAATTGACTTGAGTAGACTCAACTAAAACTTCAATTTTAACCGTGAATCGCTTGACACCGAAGCAATTCAACGAAATGATGACACAGACAATTGAAAATATTCCTTCAGTAGTAGTAATTCAACGTGCATATCGTCAAAAATATCATAGCCAACAAGCACCGTCTGAAAACACTATTCTCCGTTTAGTGTCAAATTTTATTGGCCTGTTGGAGATCGCCGACATGCTGTTCATCAACGCACAAGACGTTCCAATGAACTGTTTGAATCGGTAAGAGAGAGTGTTCCTAAGAATCCACATGTGTTGTATCGTCACCGCGCACAGTATTTTGCTGTCAGTGGAACCACCTTGTGGCGCATTTTGAAGAATGATTTGCCTTTACTTCAAAATAAAAATTGCAATTGACTCCACATCGCTTGGAATGGTTGACACTGAACATGATTTTTGAAAGGAAATTTTCATAACCGACGAGGTCTATTTCCCACTTTCTGTCGGCTTTAACAATCAAAAGTGTCATCATCATCATTTTATCATTGAAAATTTTGATTTGAGATTTGAACAATAGGTCTGTTCCCGCACTGACTAAAACTACGAAAAGCTACGAGTTTTAACGAAAAATAGAAAATTTCTGTTGCCGCGAGTCAAAAATTTTGAAGAGAGAGCTCACGAGAGAGTAGGAAATTTCCCCATGCTGCGAATTTTAGTCCAAGAAATTTCTGTGGGCAAAAATATGACTTCTGTCAAATGGTTGTGTTGTTGTTGGCTGACAAAATAATTTAAAGCAAATCCATACAAAAAAATTGCGACGTCTAAAAATTTGGCAGCGTTTTTGTTCAACTCATTCCCGCGCATATTTGTGCATTTGTATTTCTCTGAGAGAATTTTAAGCCCAGTCTTAGAAATTTGACAAGCTGCGAACTTAAGTGGACAAAGTGCGGGAACAGATCTAATATTACCCTTAATTGGTATCAAAGTAAAGCTAATTACTATACTAAACTTACAAAAAACAAATCATGATTAGTTTTATTTTGATACCAATTAAATATAATATTGTTTGCTTAGCGTCCTAAAATCTGGAATCAAAATTTTCAATGATAGGTTTAACTGGCCCCTTACTTGCAAACGTCGAGATTCTACACAAGAGATTATTGACATTTCTGTTTCTCCCTTCCTTTGCCCCGTTTATATGGCAAATTGAAAACGAATTCAATTCGGGTTGAGTACCAGTAAAAGCGCAAATCGGATTGAAATAGGATTACGCGGATTAAAAGATTGAGTTTGACAGATGGAGTAAAAAAAATAAAGAAAGATAAGAAATTTCTTGGTCAAGGGGTAGAAATATTTGGACGCATGCAAATGAAATGCAGAAGCAGTGTCAAGCTCAATCCTCTTTCAATTCGATTCTTACTCGATCCCCCAATCCGGTTAAAACAAAAACGAGGATTAAAACTCAATCCCATTTCAATCCGATCTCTCAACCCGGTCATATACACGGAACACACTCCCATCAAAATTCTTTTGCACGATGCGAACTCAAAGCTGAGACCACAAAAATAAAGCAAAATGAATACAATTACGAATAAGTTAAAGAAGAAGAAACAAAAGCCTTTCAAATGCTTCTACCCCCCGACAGAGGATACCAGCTCTCTTTATCTTTACCTTACATAAACCATGTTATGTATTATTTTCCAAAACGAACATATTATAGACGAACCCAGACCATAAAAGAGAATAATCAGAACAAGCTTTTTTTTACTTTAAGTACTCAATTGTATACTTCATAATTTTTACTACTCCAAAATGTACATCAACGGCAACGCTGAATTCCAATTGCAAATCATCATTATGAAGAAGAAAGTACCTGTCTCTTTCTGACATATAGAATTTTACATTTATTTAAGTAATTTAACATCTTTAATGGTCCATGAAGGTACAGTGTTGCCATAAGAATGAAATATTCGTATCCAATACAATATTGTGTATTTAAAAGTAGAATTTCGAACAGAAATGGGTTGTACATATGCATATCTATATATATATATGTACATATCTATGTTCTGCTAACTTGGATGAACGATTTTTCGGTAATTTTTTTCATCCATTAAGATTATTTTTCTGGGAATTAACATAAGAAAAGTGAGGAAAAGAATTTTTTTTTTAAGCCTGCTAAAAATGTTCCATTACTATTAGTCCAAGACTATTATAAATCAGATCAACAGAAATAATTATTTGGATCGTTGTCCCCTCTTTTATATAGTAGCTTGTCGGGGCCGCTGTGTCCTTTTTTATTTCGTTATTTTACTACGATTCATACAAAAAACACTCTTCAGTATCAGATGGCAACACTCCACCAGCATTCACCAGATTTAATTGAATATGAACAACAGACGAATGAGTGAGAAAGCAAACGTACGAATACATGTACCAGACGCGAGGCTAATGCATTACTTTTCTAATGTAATTACAAATACCATTAGCATTACATATACATACACGTACAAATGAAGATAGAAAAAAAAAATCATTAATATCAAATTTAATGGTAATTAAATCTACACATACACATTCATTCCCCTTCGTTAGTGCATTGAAGTAATTCAATTAAATTTATTTTGAAAAGAATAATAAGAAGAGGTAGCATTGGAAAATCAATACATTCAGGCTGCCTGGGTCAACGTATGTACATGTTTCGCTGGAGCATTCCTTCGCGTGGCGTGGTAACGGAAACAAGTGTTTTACTGCTATCGTTCGCAGCATTAAAAGTGCTTTTAATTAGAAATTAAAAAGAAAAACAATGAATTACTTTGAAAGTGATGATGACTACAAAGATGTGAAGCTTTACGATAATATGGACGTGGATTCAAATAATTCTGCTCTGCCGTCTACATCATCAGTTACTCCACCGCATTTAAATATGAGTAAAAATGCCGACACTGAAGCACCTGTCGTCTGGAATACGTTGCCCTTAATTTTGAACGATGAATACTATATGGTCGTAGATCAGGTAAGTTGCATGCGATAATTTAATTCAATTTTGAATCTGACATTATTCATTTATTAACCAGTTCGGTAGTTTTAATTACTTGAGACTGAACCTAGAAACTAATTATAAACTAATGATGGATGGGGGGTGTAGGAGAAGCGGGGTGGAAGCTTCTCTTACAAATGAGTTGATAGACAGTAGGGACAGTTTGGCATAAGTGGGGGACGCTTCCCAGAATGCTGCAATTAAAGTAAAGTCAGCTTTGCGCTAAAATACACTTATGTAGTTGGTTGCGGTTACAATTAAAGCGAGATGTATTTGCATTAGACCTTGCCGCAATTATTGTAATGGTGATTAAAATTGCTAAGTCAATGCTACCCCTCTAAAGCTAATGAGTTTATATATTCAATCATATAGGGAATAATAGGTCCGTTCGCGTACTTTTTGCACTAAAATTCGTAGACTGTCAAATTTCAAAGAGTAAGAGCAAAACTCTCATAGAGAGAGCTAAAATCACGAAAAAGTAAACGAACGTTTGACAGCTTTGAAAGTTTTCATAAACTAGCCCACAGAAATTTCTTGCACTAAAATTCGTAGCTTGGGGAAATTTCTTACTCTCTCGTGAGCGCTCTTTTCTGCGAAAAACTACAAAAATTCTCCGTACGCGAACTGCTCTTCGTAGAAATTCGTAAATTTTCGTAAAATTTCGCTGTTTTGGGAGGGTATGCGAACGGACCTACTAACTCTAGCTAACAACAAGTTGAATGCTCAGACGGATCCCTCCTTACTTAAGATAAAGAACAGTCTAAGAAATGAAAGGAGCATATTGCTACCGTTTGATGTTCCGCAAGTCAGACTGAAGTGTTACCGGAGTACGTACCACTGCCCTCCGTATGAACGTATGACCTTTCTTGGGGTATTAGGGTAATTCTGGGGAAAATGCGTGCTACAGCTACTCAATATTGCTTTTGTACCAAGGAATTAAAGGCGATAACCTAGAGCTGGTTCAAAATATACATATGTTCATACCGCTAGAATTTTACTGTCTCGTCAATTCCAAATTAAGATGAGTCATTCAAAGACATCTTCTCTGAGTGTGAATAAAACGTGCCTGTCATAAAGCATCCTATTCGTCAGTGGGGCTGAAAAACTCTACTATAAAGGACATGAGGAAGGTGGTATGTTGATTAGACTAATTTCACCCTTTTCGGCACAAAATATCTTTTAGGTTGCAGTGCTAGTCTTATGGCCAAGGATGTAGGGTTTTACTTCGACGAAATGCAGACAAAAGCCGCATATCCTTTGTTCCAAAGTTGTTTGCCAGAAGATTTTTTTTTTTCATTGAAAGGAAATTTCTGCCTTTAGTACAACATCCCGATATTGAGGGAATTAGAAGGCACTCTCGACAGTATAACTTATTTATTTTTATTTGACTTTCTAGCGAACGAACACACCACACCAGAAAATGGCAAACGGCGTGCTAGCAGTATGTCAAGTCTGCAAAAAGAAAATCAGTGGTTCCACAAAGGTGACCTCAAACTTCCTGCAGCACATTAAGACAAAACATCCAGAAATGTATCGAAAATATTTGCGACAAAAGAATAAAAGCGTCACAAAGAGAAACCCCAGTACACGGACAAATCCTAGAACTACATCTCCTTTGGCCAAATCCACCAACAAGGAAGAAGAAAGCAATTTTGACGAAAAGGTTCTCAAATTCATCCTGGAAACTCGTTCACCCATTTCAATAGTCGAGAATCCGGCCTTTTTGGCACTTTTCGAAGAAACACAATTGAAAGTCAACTCCCTGGACTATATGAGTGAGTTTTTCAATACAAAATATGAAGCAATGATGTTGGAAATCGAATCAATTATCAGGAAGGTAAGTGTACTCGAGATCATAGAGAGACATTTGACGAAAATTTTCTTTTAAGGTTGACTACGTCTGCTGTACGACTGACATTTGGGCAGACGCGCAAAAAACATTTATTGGCTACACTTGCCACTGGATCGATAGTAACTACAAAAGAACATCAGCTGCATTGGCCTGTCGTCGATACGCTGAACTGCCGAATTTTACTCACGTTATTCGCGACATAAACAAGCAGTTTGGCATCACTGATAGCAAACTAGTTGGCACGGTAATTGACAATGGCAGCCATTTTGCGAAACCATTCCAGGAGCTTGGAATACAATGTAAAGTGCAAATATTTATACTTGGTTGTATGTTTCTAATTTTGTTAATATTTATGTAGTACATGATGAATGTGGGGGGTCTATTGGTGACGTGAAATTTGATTCTTCGTCACTCGTACCAGAACTTTCGAAAGCTATGCGATGTCCGACTTACACGTTAAACTTATTGGCGACAATGGATTTCTTAAAAGCGTTGCGCAAAAGACCTGAAGTTCACGAGATACACAAGAATGCCATGAGAAAGTGAGTAAAATGTTTATTTACAGCTCAGCAATCTTTGAATACGAGCGAGCGAATATTCGCAAGTTTTGACATTTCATTGGCAGCTAAAAAGAAAAGAAGATTTGTGAGGTTAAAACTTCGCGAATGTTTTGGTCGTGCTGATGTGGATTACATTCCACATCTGTGGAATGTGAGTAACATTTGACAGTTCGCAAGGAGCGTTTGCTTATTCGTTATAAAAGAATCCCCATATTTGACAGTTCGATCACAGTTGGGCAGAACGGTAAACCATAGACGAACTAAATTAGACAGTCAACTTAGGGTCGTTTGACAGTTTCGCTCCCCTAAGCTAACAACAATCCAAAAACCCCATCTGATGGAGAGATTAGATCCGCTTCTCGGTGAGATATGCCATCAAGTTCCAACTGGAAGTGTTGCTACGAAAATCATATCGCCGGTCATAGAGCCGACGATTTATCATCGCTTCCATGACCTTGGAAACAAGGAACGTATGTACAATGAGTCGGTAATTGGTTGAAGAAGAAGATTCGTCTTTTTTAGATGCTTGGAAAGAGCCGAGAAGAGTAGGACAGACAGAAAAGCTTACGCAGAGGTTTTGTGAGTAAGGAAGAACACCTCTTCGGAACTGCAGAGGAAATACCTTTAAGGAACCTTTCCTGCAACTGTGCAAAGACGAAAGTGGAATTGACCCATCGACTCTATAAGAAAACAGAATCGAACGCCTCTGTTGGCAACCTTTCAAAATTTGCGTATATCGTTCGAGTCTCGTGTGTTAGCTGAACAAAAGAAATTGGATTTGACATTTACTTACTGAGAATCAAAACGAAGTAATGTTCATTCGATTCTCGGTTGTGGGATTTGCTATTTGAATTATGCGGGGTAGAGCCCCTGATTGGCTTTGGATGAGGAGCTGACAGATGAAATGTCATTCTTCTGGGATGACAGATAAGTTTTTGACGTTTTTGACGAATGGCCGAAAGTATTTAATAGAATTTTTGGTCAAATAAGAAGTTTAGATCTTGAATATGGACATTGCAGTCTTGTCTCGCTTGTTTGAACTTCTTTTGGTTTTCTCAGATTTGTTGGCTTTATAAGACCAAAAACTCAATTCTTCCAGCCTAGCTCTTTACAGCTCTGTTCGAGCCATTAGTTTACCTTAAGTTTATCTGTTAGGAACAGTCATTTAACGACGGCATCCACGCCTCTATCGAGGCAGCATAGTGACCAGTTCATCAACGCATTCACAACTAACTAACTTTTATTTTAATCTTTCTTTTAGATGCTCACAAATTTGGACGCAATACAATCGATCAAAAGCACCCGACAAACTCGAAGATTGTCTCCTAGAGCCGCTCAAGACCCCTGTCGTAACCCGATGGAGTTCCGTCTACGATGCCACTAAGCAACTCTTATCCTACTCATCAACAATAAATAAACTAACCAACGCTCTTGCAGTGGAAAATTTTGAATTCTCCGAAATAGAGTACTTGTTGGAATATTGCCAACTAATGCAACCAATTGCTGAGGGCTTAGATTTCTTACAAAAAGAGGACGACATTTATTTCGGCTACCTTGCACCAACTCTATTAACGCTCAAGGCAAAGCTGTCCAAATTTGACACCTTACCGGCTGTAAAATATTTAAAACAAATATCAACAGACATACAAAGTGATTTTCTTCAACGTTTCTCCTCCTTCTTCGGCCTGGAATCTTCATGTCACGATGCTGTTGTTGCTGCTATAACATGCCCCACAGTCAAACTATTAAATTGTTCCAAATTGATAAAAATTTGGAAAGAAACTACACCAAGTTGTTCCGTATTCCTACTGCAAGAGATTTTTGTTAACAAAGTTAATAGTATCGATATACAACAGACGGACATTCACTCGGATAGAAACAAAAGTGGAGAACTAACAACACATCCTTTTTTTATTTTAGAAGACAGCGATGATGAAGGTAAAGTTGTTATGATTTCTCCTTGTTATGCGTTTCTAATATCTCCTTTGCAACTTTCAGAGAGAGATCAACTACAGGCTAACAGAAAGAGCACTGCCATCATTGAAGAGCTAAGGAACTTTATGGAAAATGGCGACAATACAATGAGTTCCCTTAACCATTATCCGCTAATTAAGCAGATGTTTTATAAATTTAATACGGCTTTACCCTCGTCAGCTCCCGTCGACAGACTCTTCTCTTTCGATGAATTAATTAGGAACAGCCATCGGCTAGATTTGACTGCGGACTATTTCGAGAAGTTGGTCATAGCGAAGAGTAATAATTTAATTAAATGAGAGTAAACAATAAATAGGAAGCTTTTTCATTTACTTTCCCGCGAACCTTTTCCACTAATAAGCGAGTTGTTAGTGCTAACACTGGCACAAACTACCCCTCATCAACTGCGTCTATATAACAACTTAAAGATCATCCATTCCTTCGAACAATATTGCAACCTAAATAATAATAATCAAATCATACCTCAAGTCAGAAGAAAACCGCTTCTTTCCCGAGAACACAATCGATCCATTGCGATTCTTCATCGATCCCTGCGACATAACATTCGATATATCCTCTTCTGCAGAGAAAAACATCTCCGAAGGATTCTCTGACGTAAGCGAGATAGTTCGCTGGACTTCTCTCGTTAAACTATCTCCGCTAGTCGCATCAATATGATGTATGGGAATGTCAGCAACTTCGAACTCCAATGGATGCGAATGAGGTGCAGAATGAGACATCTCTTCAGGCATCTACATAAAATATTAAACACTTTATGAAAAGTTCTAGGTTAAGACTAATTTAAAAAGTCTTACTTCTATTTCATCTTCAACATTTGCATCGCCAGTTAAACGAGAATCAGAAACACTTGTTTTCGGCGGTGATACACGCAGATTTTGAGTTTTTGAATCAGATCCTCGTCGAAGAGACATTGTTTGCGATTCGTTTGACTCCTGACGCATGACTTTCTTTGATGGACTGTCCAGCAGACGGGCGTAGGGTACTTCTACAGAGTTTTGCCTAAAAAAAACAAACAAACATAAATTAGTTTTGATTTCTTAAAGAAATCCACTCGATAGGTAACGAAATACCTAGTGGCTGTGTATGAATACCGTTGGCTACGTCTTTCTAGAGTATTTGGCGATCCAATACTTTCGCGAGACTTGCGTCCATTGAGTTCTGTCGCTTTGTCAGGTACTTTGAATTTAGCTGTACCAATGTCCTTGTTGGTTATTTCAGATTTCTTTAGACTGCCACCATTGCGAATGTCCATCGCTGGGCGATAGTGTTTACCCTAGAAATATTAATTAGAATATAGCTTCAAACACAAACTCAAATGGTTACCTTTCCAGTAAAATCAGAATTGTCATGAAGAGAAACTGTCTGCAAACTATAAGGCGGCGTGTGAAACACCAACTGCCCATCATGCAGGATACTCTCACCGAAACCATAGTCTTTTCGATTATCAATGATGCTAAAGGGTGGATCACATTAAAAAAAACACAACTGACACTGTTTGATTGAAACTTACTGATATCTGGCAATATTGTAGTTATCCTGAACATCCTGTGCTGATGGCTTGAAGAATTTCGTACCATTTCGATTGCTACCAAAGAATGCGCAACCACCAATGCAACCACAACGAGCTATTTCAGTGCTGGCATTATTGCCAGACCAAAGGAACCACAAACGCTTGGATTTGACATCGTGTTCACGAAGGAAGCTGTTAAAAAAAACACTTATCATTGGAATCCTTGCTGACCAATGGGAAGACTACTCACTTGTGTTGAACTATATGCAATTTATGATCAGGAATTGGCAAAGCAGAAGCGCCTTCCAACAAAATCGGTCCCAAGGAAGTACAACCAACTTCAAGCCAATTCTCAAAGAGTTCCGACTCTGAGCAACGTTTCACTTCCGAGAAACTGTCTCGAAGTTTTCTAGAACCGTCTTCCTTTGAATCGCGACGCTGTGAGAAGGAATTCGAGCTGCGTTTTGGCTTTATCTGAGGATCCGTGCCTTTGCTGTCATCTTTTCGATGTTTACCAGAGCGATTGCTTCCTACAAGATCACAGAGATTATATAAACTCCTTCTTAAAAAACAAAAGAATAAGTCAAACCCACCTGCTGTGTTCGTATTACTGAATGATGTAGCCATGTTCGTGTTGCATCCATTATTCAGCATAAACAGTCGAATTAGTATCGATGGCAGAAGACCGGATATACCAGACTTTACACGTTGCCCATGGAGATTACATGTGGCCAAGCGAATTGGTGAGATCTAAGTGGACAAAGCGATTCTAATAAAGTGTTCATTTAGTTACAAAATTTGACATACCCAAGTGTGTAAAGCTGTTCCACTTTCGACGAGATAAACATCCACGGCGTCAATAGAAACTCTGGTCATTTTGTATTTAATATCCTCTGCCGAAGGACATTTGTACTTGTTCTCCTCTTTGGTTTGAGGGCATTGATTGCTTGGCACTCCGTGATGGCAGTTACGAACTGTTTTAGGTGATTTTAGACAATTTTCAGGGTCAACAGCGAGAAGAATCAAAGTTTCTAATCCAACAACTGCGTTGGCAAGCTGTAAGGTTAGGAAAATATGAAAGGATGTTCTGTTAAAGCAGTTTTTCTTTAGCCAACCTGTGGCACTGTAAGTTTTCCAGAGAGTTTCCCCAATTGGATCTCCACCAACCACGAGTACTCGAGCGTGTCTTCATCAAGAGCACATCCTTCATTGCTGAACATAGCATGCCCTCGCACCTAAAAAAAAACATTTGTAATGTCTCTTGCAAGGACACAAATCAAATCATACCTGAACAGCAGACAGCAGTAGATGTCCCTGATTGATGTGCTTATCACGATTCGGTCGTACTAGCGCATCCGATGTAATTAAATACGATGGACTCACTAGGACTTGCAGTTCAGTCTCAGTATATCTTTTATTCATTTCGAATCCTAGTCGTTCGATTAATATCACAGGACATGGCGGATCATTGTCATTGCAATTCTAAAGGAAGGACACAAGTTATAGAATACAAATCAAAACACAAACAAACCTTCATTAAATGCGCTTGAATGTCATGGATAATCACAGAAACTACAACCTCCAGCGGTCTGTACAGCCGTGGATCAAATGGTTTTTGCTTCTCTTCGGGCACAGTTACTTCAGAAATTGATTTCGTAGCCACATCCTTGTCTTTACCCAACAATTGATCTTTCGGATTGGTTGCCGTGGTGGCTTCTTTCATCTGTACATTGGATTGCTCCATATCGGTGAAGTTCTGATCTTCTCCGAAAATGTTGTCCTTCAAGTGAATGAAATTCCTCAGCACACTGCCGTAGGCCATCATCACTGACGAACCAATTTCTAGTTCGACTGTCACCTGATCGGCGGGCAATGTTGCCGGATCGAATTTGTAGGCTTCACTTTGTTGCCAATTGGCGACGGGTGATTTCCGAATTTTCGGAATTCGCATTGGACTTAGAAGAATCTCCTCCTTTTCTGGCGTGGTGATGTCTGCCTGTGGATCGGGTCCTTGTGGGGGAACTGGATGGTAGACGTATTGAATGGACAACGCCACAATCGGCACTGTCCAGCAGTCAACCCAACCAGCACTGAAATGGACAGACAGATTAGACTCAGTCAATGGATGTGTTAAACTAAGAACTCACCTTCTCTGGCATATCTTCCTCCACTTCTTCGAATAGAGTTCAGGTCTGTTCTTGATTTTCCCTCCACGGGTTAGGAGTCGTGCATTCTCATCAATCGCTAGCACGATCGGTCGAGCTGAGGACACCTCCGGCAGATACATACTCAAGTCCAGTCCCTCGCCATGGATCCAGAATTTGAGAGTCACCGTTTGTGGCAGGAAATCATCAAATGGCAGTGCGAAACTCAAATCAAACAGATCACCACAGAACGCCAAATGATGATTCTCCTGATTCGCCGAGGAGCAATCAATCCAATTGTACTCATTACTCAATGTAAGGATCTCAAACTCATTCAAGAGAATGGTAAACTTGCAAGTGTAGGGCACAAAACTGAGAATATCTGGTCTCGCTTTGCATGCCCAGTCCTCAATGAGATCCTGAAAGAAACACTTGTGCTTATAGACAATATAAGCCGTCGCTTTGCATCCCGTCAAGTTGATGCTCCAATCCTGACTGTCGTTCCACTTGGTTGGGTAGTGTATTCGTATTTTATACTCGAGTGATTCAAATTCGGCCAAGCTGCGGTACAAAAGACTTGTAGTTGCCTCCACATGAAAGAGTTGTCCGGCAATTTTTGTTGTATATCCATCAGAGTGGGTCACCCATGGGATGGTGACTTCCACATAGGACGCTGGACCGACTGTTATGTGCATGGCGTTTGTTTCCTTGTCCTTCGAGAACAGGATATCAATTGTAGCTTCACTGAGAACACATAGGCAGACATCGAACGACTGATAGGCGCGCAGTTCGCCTGGCAGCGGTGCTGGAGTCACTTTCATTTGTTGCCAGTCCGGTGGGAAGAAGAATTTGAACAGATGGTCACGTTGTCTATCCGCCCAGGGACCATAACTGAAGTCGGTCCCCTTTTGGCACTTTATGTCGATGCCCCATACTGGTGGAGATGGTTCAACTATATCTCCGTTGGCCAGTGTCAGATGAACTGGTTCGTCGGGCACAACACCCGCTTCGTCCATGTAGAAGTACAGATCCATGCAGTTGGACATCATCACAACGAAACCTTCGCCCATGTACCTTAAGAGTTAAAAGGAAAATTAAGCCAGTTCCAACTCGACTGCAAGAAAACTCACCTCGGAGGTTCGTCAACCAATCCAGTGTACTTCGGGCTAGGCGCAAACATCACTTTAGCATTCTCCACCTTCGCCTTGACAAAGTGCATAAAGTGATCCAATCTGCAGACGGCTGGCTTCGTACTATACGTGCAATGAGCTTCTTCCACCGAAATGGACAGAGTCGTCGGTGTCAGGCGATTACCAAACACAAATCTTCCCGAGCAGATGTCTATTTTGATGACGGGGATCAAATCCCTCCACGTGGTCGCTGCCATTGCTTCAGAGCGTTTCTTGCTCTCCTTACTAAACGAAGCAGCTGCAGTTTGCCTAGTATTCTCCAAATTCATGGCGTGCTCCTTCATTTTGTTGCGCTCTTCAGCTGAGAGATTTTCCGTCTGCAAGTGGTCATCAATTTGGAAACATTTCTAACAAATGAGTCATATAGAAACAATTACCGGGATAAATATCGATGGCTTCAGGCCAAAGGTCTTCTCTAAGTGATCATAAAGTTGAGATCGATTGTAGATGTGAATTTCAAATCCATTCAACTGAACTGACAGTCTTGTGTCCGAGTGGGAGAGATCTGCAAAGAGTTGACAAATCTATGGCTGCTCTACAAGGAGTGGGATTGTGCCTTACCTTCGGATACGTCTTTGGGCACATAGGACCTCCACCATCGAAATATAAAGTAACCATCTTGAATTCGCACGGAATAGTCGAAGCAGACATAGACAAAGTCTCGGAACATAATCTTTCCAGCTAGAGGGTTTAGGGTGAGAGATCCTGGAAGAAGTCGATATGTTGTAGCAAGTGTTGCTTTGTAGAAAAACGGAGCTTACCTAGTTTAAAATACGCGCCCTTGAAAAACCATCGATTGACGATTTTCGTTACGATGACGCCAACCACACGGGAGTTGTAGAAGCTTATATATGTGACCCATGTTATCGATGTCAGCAGGGAACAGAGAAGCCAAATCTTTAAGTATTTTAGGAGAAAAATACATTAGTAAGAAGGAAGAGATTCTATGCTTTTGATTTGTAGGCCTATTTCTGTCACTCATTCTCACTTGTATGGTGATCAGTACTTGAGAAGCAATATCAGCTTTCAAACCTCACCAAAATCCAGAGGACGGCACGGATCGGAAACATGGGATCATTGAGAACAACACCGACGGCGGCAATGGAAACCATGCTTAGTTTCATTCCGCTTGACATTTATTGTAGTAGCCTGGCAGCCAAAACTGCTATAAGATTGAGGGAAGGCCGATTGACGCCTCCATTCTGTCCCGATGAGAGGCACAAATGGATTGACGAAAACAGATCACATGAACCCGATGCTAACATTCAAAAGGAGATTCAATGCAAGGATTCCTGACAAAAGTTACTGGAAGAACTGGAGGACTAAGAAGAAAAAGGAGTTTGCATTCTATACCGACGGTTCTAAGTAGAAGCCGTCGATCGTGCAAACAGACGCTGGGTTCATCTGGATACATGCGTGACGGCTAGAGCTCTATGGCCAGCCTTTAGCAAGAAGAGATCAACAACTCTGGTTAAACACAGTCGTCATAACGGCCATTGTGTCATTGGCCTTCACGCAGAGAGACTCAGTGTGCTGCATAATGACTATTGTAGAAGCTGCAGAGACGAAGAAGAAATCGAATCTATTCGTCACCTGCTGTGTGACTGTCCTGCCCTATCTGTTAGAAGAAAGAGAACTCTTGGCAGTCATTTCTTCTCGGAGCTGGAGGAATTAGGCAATGTTGAGCTGGTGGACCTCCTGAGATTTATATTTCTATCTGGATGGTTCTAACAGCGCACCTTCTTACAGCGTTCAAAGGGTCAAACGATTGGGTACAATGGACCCGAAGTGTGGGTCTAAGTGGAGCAGTGGCACCATCTACCTGACCTATTTCTGTAGAACAAGATGCTTTACGATACATCTTTTATCAGTACTTCCGAGTAACAACTTTCCACCTCAAAAGGCTGCCAAAGAATAGTCTCTGCAATGAGAATTTTACCAAAAGGTAAAGAGAACATGGCAGAGATTTAAGGCCAGAACAGATGCCGGCAAGGACGAGGAGGTGCTGAGGATATGGAAGGAAGGATTGTTGAACGGTGATGATGTCCAATATTCCGCTGTCTGGCAGAAAGAGCCATTCAACCAGTGACGATGATAGTCAATGAATGAAATGAGGATAGCGATATCTAAACTTAACTTATAGAAAAGACTTACACAGAGCCATGTCAAATCTTGGTATCTCTGCAAAGCTCGTCCAACTGTGCAGCTAAACAAACACGATCTTACAGAAAGACCACCAAAGTTCTACTTAGTTGTAGTTTGCTCTCACTTACACCCAAAAACCTCTCCAACGAATCGCAAATACCCTGCAATCAAATGAAACTAGATGGCCAATGGACTACTTCAAGCAAGGAAACCATTGAGCTTTTCTTGAATCAGCTCTTCCGTGTATGATAGGCTTAATAGGGATTTTAGTCATTCACCGAGCATCAACTCCTCCAACATAGTTACATTATGGGCAATAACTAGTTTAAGGTCCTACAAGACGCTTGGACTTGGCTATATCATTCCAGCTGAGATAGAGACAGCAACCCTTTGATATAAGCTTATCAGCGCTATATGCCCCTTCTTCAAAAAAGGCGATCATATGTCTTGTAAGAACTACCGAGGCATATCCCTGTTAAATGTCGCATATAAGATCCTATCCAACGTATTGTTTGAACGTCTAAAGCCTTTCTGCAACACAATAATCAGCACGTACCAGTGTGGCTTCCGGTAGATCGACAATAGACCAAATTTTCACACTCAGAAAAATCCTGGAAAGGACCAACGAATTTAAAGTCGAAACCACCTTTTTTATCAACTTTAAAGCCGCCTATGACAGCATTTATCGTCTAGAGCCTCTTCGGGACACCGTCAAAACTCATCCAGATGTGTCGCGTAATGCGCAGGCCAGGCGTCAACACAAAAGGCCTACCTTTCACAGATCCATCCAACTGCTGGGATACGCAGACGATATTGACAAAATCGGAAGATCCCGGCAAGCGGTCGTAGAGGCGTTTACGGCTATTGAACAGGCGAAACGAGTTGGTCTTGAAGTGGATGAGGACAAGACGAAGTATATGTTATCAACAAACAAAAATTTATCTATCCAAAACATTGGGCAGAACGTCACGTTGATAACTATAATTTCGATGTAGTTAAGGAGTTCACCTACCTCAAAAATATATTAATCCTACAAATGACACCTTTGTGGAGATCCGACGAAGAATAACCCTAGCAAACCGCTGCTACTTCGGTTTGGAAGAACAACTGGGTTCAAAACTCCTAACTCGATGGACCAAATTGATGCTCTATAGAACGCTTATCTTACCAGTCCTCCTGTATGGAACCGAGTGCTGGACGATAAGTAAGAAAGCTGAGCAAATATTGGGCACCTTCGAGCGAAAAATACCTCGTCCTCCCTTATGCGAGGAGAGCGAATGGAGGAGAAGATACAACCGCGAACTCTATAAGCTGTACCAGGGTGTGAATGTAGTCCAAAAAGCCAAGACATTTGCTAGGCCACATCGAGCGAATGGACAACAATGCTCCAGCCAAGAGGATCTTCAAATCAAATACATAATTTGGAGCACACTGATTAATGATTCTCTACTAAGTTTTCTTTAAAAAAAAATTAGTAAAATTTGAGTCAATTCCAATAACAAAACTCAATAATTTATTCGTTTACATGACGCATAACGTCAGCCGTACTGGATGGAACTCATTCAACCGCAATGCTGAGTGGCATTGATAGACACTGTTATGGTTTCGTCATCATGCGCAGATGAGCAATACCAAATGGCATAGACCTTGAGGTAGGTTGAGGACAAGCATGTCAATGAGTTTGCAAACTCCGCTGACCTACTCTCAATGTAAACAACATCAACTTACCGAGGCCAATAACCTGTCGGCTGTCGTTGTATTTTTGTTTTGAGGCATTGACCTTCGTCTTGTGGGGAAAGAGTTAAGCGCTTGCGCTAGTTTACCAAATTTCATTTAATTGGTAAACATTGGTTTTCTGTCATTTGATTGGAAAAACCAGTTTTCCAATGAAAATCCCGCCAGAATTTTCAGATAACAAGGCAGGTGGTATTTTATTGATTTTTCAATTTGTTTTTTGTTAGATAAATGAATGGTTGAACAAATAATGAGGAGGAATAAGTTTTAAGCACTCGAATAAGGGTGCTCTGGAAAAACAGTAGGTCATCTCAGAAGGAGCCTTTTCTGGTGAATGGAAGGATTACAGAAACTTGACTGCTCTTCTCCCGAGAGAGTAGAGCTCAAATACGAACACAAATGGTCTACAAGTAAGCACTTCCCAATAGTCCGTCGAGTGTAGTTCCTTCTCTTTATTCAGTTAGGATTGAATTGGATTTAATTTCTGCGAAACAAATTGCTAGAAACGGTCGAACAGATAGAGTGAAGCTAGACTGGCTAGGGCCTTTACGCCGCCGCTGTTCTCCCGGGGCTCACATACGGTTCGTAAGCCTAAACCAAACTATGGAGGCAAATTAAGGGAAATTGATATGAAGACGCATTATACGACAGCAGGAATATCAAAGCTTGATCGAGTTAGAGTTTCAAAGACGGGAAAAAGCCTTCACGTTACAGAAGCCCTTCTCGAAAAAAATATTGAAGCATAAGCGGGCCAGTTACTTACTTACTTACTTATGTACTTACTTAGGTGGTGCTACAGTCTGGGGTGGACCTGGGCCGCAACCAAGAAACCTCTCCAGCCAACCCGGTTACGAGCTAGTTCCCTCCACTTGTTTGCGCCACCTACCGTGGTCGTCCTCTACTGCGCCGTCCAAGCGGGCCAGTTGGTATTATAATACTCAAAGGAGGGATCGTACAAACCGTGTCCAAAATGCCACACGTCAATCAATGTTACTACACAACTGTGGACGAGAGGCAGGCCTAAAAACCGCCAGTAATGAAGTCAAGCGGACTAGTATGGATGCTGTAACGTAAGAGTTATAATCGCTGTAATCCTAATCATTATATCGCCGAAAGAAGGATATAAGAAGTCGTTCCAGTTGATTTCCTTTGAGTCGCAAGCGTAATATGCATAGTGGGACTCGTTATCAAGCATTTTTCATGACTTGTCTTCAATTCTTACAATAAACTATCCACTTCTGACGTCATATTCTCCTTTAGCATCACTAAGGGCTTGTTCATATAGAGTCCAATCTCACAGAACATTGGGCGGATGAGGAAGTGCAGGTATAGGAACGTCCACTGTCGCTCGTGGTGTAGCACCCTCTAATGGAATTACATTTTACCTATTCTGATTCCAATTCGTCAATTCGCGGCAGCCAGACTTTGTTGATTTTGGTTCAATAGCGGCTACCTTTTCTCTGTAACCGCCGCAACAAAATACGATCGAGAACGTCTTGGAAAATTTAAGCAGTTCTAAGCAGAATCCTTCTAATGTTCGGAGCCTTAAAAATGAAAGAATAAAACACAGTGTCTGTCTTCTTGTGAGTATGTCACAGCCTTGTAACCTCTAAAATGTTAGACTTAAAGAACTAAAACCCCTATTGATGGCAGCAATGAAGTTAATCCCTCGTCGTGGACCCTTTTTGTTTTCTTTGTCGTGACAGGAGGCGATGATATCAACATTAAACCTAGGTTAAGTCAATTCAAATAATTCAAAACTTGTTTATAGGAATTCATCGTTGTACAGCACAATGAGGGGTGCTATTACCACTATACTGCCTCTTTCCTACAAATGCAAGGAAGCATTAGCCTAGCAGTAAGCCTAGAAAAGGAAGGATACAAAGACAGAGGTTATAAGGAAGACAAAGGTATTGTAATGATGTAAAACTAACTTTCTTTGAACGCCAAGTATCAATGCCTCATTCCCTACCAAAAAGGCTGCATTGTAAGTATGCACTGTGCTTAAGTGGAGCATTATACTGAAGAAGTTTGCCCGATACTAAGGTTTGCCATCTTACTTTGGATGATAGCACTAGACAAAGTCAACTATTTTCTCTTTTAAAAGCACCATTCAGAGGCATGTGTTGGAGTTACTATGCGCTACTAGGTGCTAGAATACTTTTGCTGACGGGCTGACAGATTTTGTTCTTAGCTAAGTGACGTGAACAATGGCCGCATTGTCATAAAGACAAACATATTGGACTTATGCCCATTATTCAAAGCACTTCAGTGCATGTAGAATGCATTACCTCATCTTATTTGCTTTTCCAATTCAATGAAAACTTTTATCACCTCAATGTGAAACCGATTACTCATCCCAATGCATTGGCATTTAATTTCTAAAAAGCAGCAGCAGTAAAACTTCCACTCTATTGGATTAGATTGCGAAATAAGCACGTTCCCAACTACTGATATGGAGTCTTAAAGACTCACTATCTATCGAAAGTCGTTTATGGTGAAACTATCGCCATAATTTCCACTTCCATCGCAGTCAACGAACCCCACTCAATGGCAAGCATTCTCTACACAGAAACCAACAAAATAAAAAGTTCTCCCATCGGAGGTACTTATCAGTCGACACCAATGCGACGCCGATTAATGGTCAACAATTTATTTAATCAGTGAAACAAAGACTTAGTCATCAGTGGAGCAGGTTCTGTATCATTTTATCGACAACCAGAACACTTTTCTAATTAGATTAACTGCGCACAAAACCTTCTATGCCAATGCGGTAGACAAATCGATTTTTCTTCTTACCATCGGCGCATCCATCTTCAGGTTCTCCAACGGAATGTGCTTTGTTGCGTTCCATTTCCCTGCTTCGGGGAACCCAAAGTCCAATTCAGCTTCCTCCATGGTGTCCAGATTGAGGCCGTTCACTTAACAACTAATTAACTTAACAAAATGATGAAATTTTTTCTTTTATTTTCGCTGCACTTTGGCTCCATTCGCGACGACGACGACACAAAGGATCGAACGTAGAAACGAAGACATTTGGGCAGGGCCAAGACCACTTAATATACACACACACACAACAATTGAGTTTTGGTTTTTTGCACTTTTCACTAATCTTTAAATAATTTCACACTCAATTGTGACACTTATTCGATAACTTAGAACTTAGCGCTTATTTTTTACGGATTTTTATGCCACAAAACACGAAATTTCGAGGAAGAAATTAAAATCTAATTTGGAATTGTGGGCTTTCAACCTCGTACTTAGCCGACATTTTGAGAAAATTTCTGACAGTGGATGTCAGTTTTGACGGCTGGATTGGGAAAGTTTTGGAAAATCCAGTGAAATGTCATAATTCTGACAGGAGGTGTCAAGAAAGTTCCAATTTTCCAGTGACATTTCACCAAGTTTCAGTGGAAGTGATGTTTTACGACTGCGCTGGAAGTTTTGACAGGTAATCAGCTGATGATGGGAAGTGCTGTCAAATGAACAGCTGATGGATGGAATGGAGTGACAGATAAACAGCACACACACCATGTTGGTGCCGGTTGTACAGATACGTGTTTGTTTACAAAACAAATGTTATTTGATGTGCGTGATTCCAGAAAGGAAATAGCAATGGAAGTGAAAATTTATTTTAGTAAGGACATGACCCAATGGAATCGGTAGAGGGTTTCCATGGTTTTCCAGGGAAATTTTATGGCGGTATATTTAAATTAATAATTGAAATTGATCCGTTCGCGTACCCTCCTAAAACAACGAATTTTTACGAAAAATTACGAGAGCGCTCACAAGAGAGTAAGAAATTTCTGTGGGCTGGTTTGTGAAAACTTTCAAAGCTGTCAAACCAGTATATTTTCAACTCTTTCTTGATCAACCCGTTCGTTTACCTTTTCGTAGTTTTAGCTCTCTCTGAGATAATTTAATAATCTACGAATTTTAGTGCAAAAAGTACGCGAACGGACCTAATAAGTTTGAAGAGTTCCTTGACGTAAACCTAGAACAAGGAACACTGAACGTAAATGTCAAAGAACTGTCAAAATTGACTGCACTGCTTTGAAATTATCCCTATTTAAAGATCTATTACTAAAAGAACTTTTCAATTAGTTTTAAGTAGAATAAAACTTTAACACGAACATAAGAACTCAAGCCGACGGCAGATACAGACAACTCTAGAAACGTCTAAGAAAAAAGACGCCAAGTTATTAGCTCAGTGTAAAGTGAACTCCAAAGGGTCGTTCGTCATATATTGAAAGACATCTCTTACGGACGTCTTGAAAGGAAAACCAAGATAAATCATAAATTAATTACCCACTTTTTGTTTATAATTTTTGGAATAAATATTTATTGTCATATTAGCAATATTATTATTATTATTTTTTCTTTCTCTTTTTTTCTTGTGATATTTAATTTTGTTTTTTAAACTTACTAAAGATGGAATATGTTTTTGTTTTTTTCTTTTCATTGGAAATGGAATTACATTCATTTACTTTCTTTTATGTTTCTACTTTCTATTTTTTATCAATTATGAACTGAATAATATTTATATATTTTTAAAGAGTAATTTAGAGTTTGCGGCTACTAAAATGTTCTTTTTCGTTTAAAGAATATATAACGTGTCTTTTGTTGTTTAAATATACATACATAGTTAATATTTTAAGAGTTTTTTTTCGCACATTCATAAATATACAGTGAAATAGTATTTCTTGATGTTGGATGTGTTTTTTGTCTTGATTTTAAGCTATATTCTTTTTAAATGAATTAAAATATATAAAACTAGAATTTTATTTTATATTCTTAATATAAATAGAGTAATTTTTGTTTTTAATTTTTTACATGATATTTGATTCATCTTTTTCTTTCTTAAAACTAAAAAAATAATAGAAATAATTTTTAGAAAGGAGAATTGAAAATAAAATAAAAATTATGGATTCTAGAAAATGTTTTTCTTCTTTTTTCTATAATTTTGCTTAAGTATATAATATTCTTTTGCTTTTATTTATAGAATATAGTTTTATTTTTTGATTTTTTTTTTATATTAAACTTTGGCATCATATGTAATGATATTTTACTTTCTTTGAAAAAATAAAATAAAAATAATAATAGTATTTTACAAGAAGACAACATGGTTTTTGTTTTTTTGAAGAAAAAGTTAATATTTTTTCGGGGTTAGATTTTGTTTTAAATAGAGACAAAGTGAGAACTTGAAAGCAAAGTTTTTAGAGGTGGTCTATGTCGCTTAGAAGAGGAATATTGTATGCATAGCGATTTACAATGTTTGGAATGAATAGGCTTACTAAAGCGGCGCACTGATTTGTTACGATGGATGGAAAGGTTGCTGTTGGTCTTCAGACAGCTTGCACTTTAATAAGAATCAGAAAGAAATTTTGTACACATTTGCCTCTGTTTGACCGCCAGTGATCCTCGAGTTATGATTGATGTGATATAAGGTGTAATGTAGTGTAAATCAGTAAGTGAGGAACCACTAAAGTAATTTATCCAAGAAGTGGAGAATTTGGGAAAGAATGGGGACCTTCTCCAACTCTGGATGTGCCTATAATTACCAACGGCAATCATGTATTCTGGCCGGCGATAAACAACACCACTAATCACGAGAGTTTTAAGACGATCGTGTATCAGTCACACTATAGGCTAAGTCCAGCCAAAGGCCTTGAGACTATTCTGACTTTCCTCTTTACACAATCCATGAGAATTATTCAGTACACTTTGGCCATTCGACCTTCCTCTTTATACAATCATCTACTGCTATTACTGCCATGAAAATTATTCAGTACACTTTGGCCATTCGACCTATCCTTCCGTCTATAAGTAGATTGGAAAAGTTACCCAATAAATATGAAGAATCCATTCCCTCCCTGGCAATAGCAGTGACTTGCAAGCCAAGAGATTGAAAGGGGAAATAGCTGCACAACAGCACAAAAGTTATCTCCTTCTTTCTTGGCAACTATAAAAGCAAAAGCTATACGAAGCTAAGCAAGGCTCTCTTAAAATACAGCTCTGTTGGGAACATTGATATGACGGTATTCCAGAGCAAGTGGTACACTTTTGGGAACATTCTGCTTAATGAGGAAAAACAAGCACTAAAAGTGGCGAACTGCAGAACACTTGTGTCAACACGGGACGCAACTAGGGTTGCCAGTTCTCCCGGTTTTTTACTAATATCCCGCTCGTCAGAAAATTAATTGAAATCTTCTGAATTTCCGAAAGTTTGTTTCCGAAGATGAAGACCGGGACAGCCCAAATGTAAATTTTTTTGAAATCGGCCAACTGACACGCCTACTTTTTGAAAACAAATTCGTCAATTTTTTTACTAATTTTACAAGAAACTTGTAGATAGTCAACAGGGTTACAATGGGCAAGGGACAATCTCTTCCCCAATGGGTTAGTAGTAACTTGAGTGTGGTATGTGGTATTTGCCTTGCCAGCCCACTTTTCAGACCCAACCTAAAGGGCGTGTGGAATTCGAAAATCCATGAGACATAATCTCGTAAGCGAGCAATTGCCTTTTGACCTTATTCTGCACATTCTCTTCTATTGATTTTCCTCCCAATTGACCAGCAAATATCTTAAAGGTTCTTCTCTTTTCTCTTTGCGGACAAAAGTACACTTCTACACTTCTCCAAGTGTAGAAGTAGAAGTGTGGACAAATTAATGACAAATTCTACTCTACATATCTCCCTAGGTCCAACTTGTTTACCTTCCAATGTGTTTGTAAAGATTCATAACAAACTAGGGCGTGACTTGAGAAAGAGAGAGAGTTAAGGATCAACCATAATTGAATTAAGGCTTTGGACGTTGCCGTTTGTAGTCTTCCAAATGTACACAATATGCATGTTGTTTGAAAACTCCTTGAAATTAATTCAATTCAGATTAGGTTATCTGTGTCACTTTTTAAGGATTTATTTTTATAAAGCTCTGCCAATATTACTACCTCACTTATCTCGTTCTAAACCTTTGACTATACGTCCGTTCGCGTACTTCTTGCACTCAAATTTGCAAAGAGTTGGGGTAAAATTCTCTCAGAAAGAGCGACGAAAAGGGGGTTTGAGCAAGAAAAACTTCAAAACATACTCATTTGACAGTTTTCACCAAAAAGCCCAAGGAAATTTCTTGGACTAAAATTCGTAGCATGGTGAAAAGTTTTACTCTCTCTTGAGCACTCTCTCTGTAAAAATTCTCTGCACGCTGTTGTGGGAGTACGCGAATGGACCTTATATTTGTTCTCATCTTTCCCTTGTAGCAAATATACACGAAACTTTATTTCTTCAAAAGTAAGAAGATAATTACAGACGGAGCATGAAATAAAGAAGGATCATAATCTGAGTTCCCGAATAGAATAGTTCCTTTAACTTCTCAAGCGACTTATTGGTGAAGACAATTTCACTCACAAATCACTGTCTAGGGTTCCCCAGTTAAAACACGTTTTTCATCGGATTCTTTATAGGTACCTACTACTTTCCTATTACCACCTAAATTGCATCTCTAAATTCACCATTCCAAGAGCATTCATAACCAGCGCCCTCTATAGCATAGCCGCTTCCAAGTTCTCTTTATTTTTATTCAATAAAGTTGGCGATTGCACTGGTGGAATCGGACTCGGACTGTCCGTATCGCCACGGGTGGTTTTATTCTTACAATAAAACTGCTTATGCGCCAGATAGGTTTTCATATAATTAAAAGAGATATCGCACGTCTGACAGTATTTCTGATTGAATGGCATTCCACCGGCCGAAGCAAGAGCAGCTGACGTATTTCTTAGCAAAGAATTCTCATCCCCAGATAGTGGTGAAGATGAGTTCAACGGTGGTGGTGGAATCGATGGCGATGGTAGAGATCTGATGACAGCATCTGTTATGTCTATTGGCTCTGATTTGATCTGAGCTAACGGTTCTAAATGATGATGATGATGATTCGGAGTGGTATTGTTATTGTTCTTTGTGACTGTTGCAGTTGTGGCTGTTGGTTCGAGTGGTTCTGTTTTGATGGTGAATCTGGAGGAAGAAGTTCAATATAATAAGTTGTGGTGAATTTTATTTTTTTTGTTGGTTACCCTTCTGGAAGACTGTTGCCATTGTCTCCGTTAAGACTACGAGTAGTGGGTTCTCCCTCGTCCATCATTATTTCGGGGGAAATCGACGGAGATGTGCCAGGCTGAGAGTGGACCAGTTTCATGTGACGCATCTAAAAGGTAAACAAAGAGTTTTAACAGAGTTTTTAGGGCTATGTGTTCTGTTCTAAAAGAAACTCACCACATTGCCCTTGTATGAAGACGAGTAGTTGCAGATCTCACAGTTGAAAATCTGCTGGGGATGCTGTGGTGAATGCTGTTGTTGCTGCTGCTGTTGCGCTGAGGATTGTTGCTGCTGGAGCAGGTGTTGTTGAGCGAATTGCGAAATCTGTTCCTGACTCAGTGATGCTGGGCTAGGAATCTCTAATCCGTCGTCTTCTAAAATACACGACATGTAGTTCTCTTCGTTAAAATCCGATGTCTTCTTGTCGAAATGCATTCGAATGTGAGTCCTCATACCACTGCAAAGAAAAAGTAATTCTCATTAGGGTCTACCCTGAAACTGCTTTCTGTTCAACCTTACCGCAACGTATTGCCTTTGTATCGACAAATTGAGCAACGAAACGCCTTAACACTCCCATGAGTCTCAAGATGTTTCCGGCTCTCAGCAGCTGTTAAGCTGACAACATCACAAACGGGACACTTGTAGGAACCTTGTTGCTGTGCGGCTGCTGCAGCCATTGGAGGGCAGGACTGACCGATTTCGTGCACAGTTTTACATTTGGAACATTTCTCCTTGGCGGCGACTGGTGGTGGTGCAGTAGCAGACGCATCACCTCCTCCCTTGGGGCAGTAAAACTTCTGATGTGCTCTCAAATTATCCAGTGAAGTGTATTTAATGCCACATGCTGCACAGATCAACTGCTGATAGGCAATTGGATTCGTTTCGACGCCAGAATTCGAGGCCGATGGGGGAGTACTGATTTTGTTATCGGAGTCTTCTTGATTCCTAGCGGAACAGTAGTGCTGTTTGTGGGCCAGATAGTTCTCATACTTACAGAACACGATATTGCACTCTTTACACTTCGAGACACCCTGTTTGACAAAGATCTGCGGCTGTCCGCTGGATGCTGGTCCTACGCTTATTGGCGCACCAGGGAGACCCAAAAGTGATGACTTCCCAGACTCTCCCTGTTTGCTATTGGCCGCAGCTGCAGCAGCAGACGACAGTTTGAAAGCCAATTCAAGATTCTGTTTGGCGATCAGTGGTGGAATTATATTCGATTCAGTCAGTTTCATGGCGATATCAGCGGGAAGCATGGATCTCAGCGGTAGATGGTCCATAACCGATGGCGGAACAGGAGACATTGAAGCCGCACTACTACTCCGTGGACTGAGTGCTCGTCTCTTCGGCGACGGACTCATCGAAGGACTATTCGGCAGAGATGGAGCGCAGACAATTTGTTCGGGTGTCATGCTACCGCTGTCGATCGATAGATTCTCCTTGCCCTCCATCATGTTCTCAATATCGATTCGATCATCGCTCCCCGGTGCCATGAAGCTAGATGACGAGCGGACTCGCTGGGCTCTTTGAATGGGCGATCGTCGCAGTGATAGATCCAGAGGCGCAAAATCTCTACAAAGTGGAGAGAAATCAAATCAAGTCCTAAAAAAAAAGGTGGATCAAGAAACTCACCTTAAAGCGCCATCTTTCTTATTCTGCTTCACAGATTCACTGCAACTATTCGCGGATGCTGCACGTGAGTTCTTCTCTGTTAATAACGGCGCTGCCGCCACTCCTGAGTCATTATTCGATGGAGTACTACTTGGCGGCGGTGGTGGAGGATGTGCACGTGGCGTTGACTCTACATGTGGAATTTGGTTGTTCGTAATGCTGCTGGTACTTAAGGCGGTTGCCATGGGCTTAAGAGATCCATTTTCTAGCGAGAAACATGTACTTTCCGGGTTCGCAATGCCCGACGACACAGATGTTCTAAGACAAAAGGCAAACTTTAGATCCTGCCAAAGGATGCGAATGCAGTAATACTTACAATGGTCCCGGTATCATACTGGCCGCTCGTATCAAATAGTACGGTATAATAAGAATAGGATTTGTTGGCAGAGCAATAAATGGCTGTGGAGTTACGGCGGCTGCTGCTGCCGCTGCAGCTGCTACCACAGCGGCTGGGGTTGGTGTTTTCGTTCGCGCCTGTGGTGGACTAACTGAGCCGCCACTAGTTTTCAAACTTGGTTCTGCTAGTTTTGGTGTCGTTTGGCTGAAAGGGGAATACGATTCAATGGTTAAGTCAACTGTTGAAGGTGTCTCTTGCGACTTACCCATCATTGCGCCTAGAACTACAATAGTGTTGCTTATGTGCTCGATATGTTTTCACATTCGAGAATCTAATATCACATTCAGAGCAGTAACGATCGATTTGCTGTAAAAAAAAAAGAACATTTACAGGTACCTCAAAGGAAGGAAAGGACTCTATTCAACCAACTCACTTGACTAGAACTATCATCGCCACCATTCGAGGCGTTCGAACTTGGCGCCGGTGAGCTTTGGTGCATACGCATGTGACGATTTAACGAGACCTTCTTGTCGGCACTGTAGGAGCACTGTGTGCAAGCGTATTGCTTGCCAGTCTTAATGGATTTTACTGATGGCTCACCGGATGTTATGGTGGAGTTTTTATCTCCACCCGATGAGGCGCTTCCGGCGCCACCTCCTCCGGCTGGATCTTCTTCTATTTCTTTTCTAAAATAAGAAGTAAATTCTCAATTCCACAGTCCAGCTGTGAGAGGATAAATGGATCTTACCTATGTGAACAATAGTAGGCTTGATGTGCCTCCAGTGTGGACCTCGATGAGAATCCAATGCCACAAGGAAGACACATAAACACCTTCACCCGCTGTGCATTGTCCACCACAGCTGGTGATTGGTTTTTCGCCCCAACCTTTGGATCAACGATGGCTGTGGAGGGGACCTCCTCCTGGTGATGGTTCTTGGTCGATTCCTCGTGAAGTATTTTCAAATTTCTCGCATCAGGATTTAGAGCTGGATCAGAAGCTAAGAGCGCATTTAGCCGCAGTTTAGGAATCACAGAAATTGCGGCCGCAGCAGCAGCAGGAACTATTGATGAACTGTCATCATGCTCTAGGGGTGAATTCGCCCTCGACTGTTGATCCGAACGTACCGATGGTGGATGTTGATCGTCGGCTTCCGGATCCGAGGGCGGTGACAGAGTCCGAGGTGTACTCGACGATGGCCGATTGTTGTCCTCCATCAGGGATTCAGTTGTGAAGGGTGTTCGCGGTTGATCTACGTCCGCTGAAGATGCCGCATCCGCTTGCTCATTCAAATCGCTTGGGCTAAGATCCTTTGTTTCTACAAAAACAAAAACAAAAAAGAAGAGAAGAAAGAGCGTGTGAATTAATTGGCCAGATTTGCTAGGTGCAAACCCTCTGGGCATGCATCTTTTACAATTAAACATGAAATGGTCTATTCCTAGAGAGTGAGCTCGAATTCAGGATGACAACATGACGATGATGATGATGGTGGGATAAGTTCAATTCAAATAGTCCTTCCTCTTAACTTGGAGCACCCAATGTGTGTTGTGCTGCTGTGCAGAAGGTATGCAACGCAGATTATACATTGCGACACACACTCACACGCCAAGTCAACTCACTCTCTCACAAAAAACAAAAAACAAAAATAAGAAAACGAATAAAAGAACATCGAAGGAACGTGGAACGTGGACTTCCAAGGAATTTGATAATCTTTCGATTTCGAGAAATGATAATTTTAATAAGAGAATTTCCAATTCGTTTTTATTTTTTTCTTCTTCGTGGTTTTATCGGATGTGTGAGTGTTTTATTCGGACAGAGTTTGTTGTGCGATGTGATGTGCAACAATTGCACTATCGATTGTGTTGCCATACGTGAATATTGTTCTTTTTTGGTTGTTGGAACAGGACGAGGTAGATCAATTTAATCAGCGGATGAGAACTGCTACAATGTTCGATTGAAAGATTTACAAGTGTTGTTCTTGTGTTCGGACTTTGTTCGAAGACAACGAAGCAACAAAAGGACTCTTCTAACAAAATAGTCATCAAGTCTTGGTTAGAATTTGTCGGCAATTCAATTCTATTCATGAGATTGCAGTTTAAGATTCACCACGCATACAAGTTGAATTTTCCTGACACCTGTCAAGCAAAAAGTAGACAATTCAAGGAAATGGCGCGGCGTATGCGTTGTTGAACTAGAACAACAACTAGGGCCTAGAGGCCCTAGGACCCACGAGGGGATACAGGATATAAGTATGTAAAAGTAGGTTCAACATTGATTTTGCGAGTCCACAGAACGTCAAGAAAGAGTTGCCGTTCTCCGAGAATACCTCGAGATGATTCAACGTACGAAAGGTAGCTCAAATTTCGGCAGCAGGAAGGATCTATGAAGAGTCTATATATCGCATTAAGATTTGAAAAGTGTTGCTTCGCATTTGGCATAACAAGCACAATTACATGAATGTCCTGGTTATAGAAGTAAAGGAAGTAGTAAGCAGATACGACATCAGAATTGTTTATAGAATCGCAAAGAAATCTGTAGGTGAATGACCCTCCATTGCAAGGTTTAGACAGTTCTTTGCTTATGTGAATATCGTTTTGAGGAGATGAACCCAGTAGTAATTTTGAGCCCAGTATTCTCTTGCCATACACAGCCAAGCCAGATGGAGATCTCGAGGAATGAAGTTTTTTCGATTGGCACCCCAGTAAGGATGAGATATCATTACTGCAATCAAGGCACTGACAATGAACAATGACATTCAGCTGAGCATACTTGCAGAGCTTTTTTGAGCAGCGCCAATTGGATTTGGCCTCCCCACTTATTGGGAAAGCCTGGAATGCCGAGAATCTTCCATTGGAGTGGAAGGTCAGAGGAATCATCAAGAACTTAGCGTTCAAAGACTGGAGATATTACTGGATACTGGAGAATTATCGTAAGGTGACTCAAGAGAAAACCTCGAAGACAAAGTCATGTGCCGGTCATACACCGCGGATGATCATCGAGCAGTATATTGGTGTCCACTTCATCTGCTGGTTTTATTTGGGCTGCCTTGCGCAAGAGATGAATTCCAATTAAACTTTTAGCAACAGCCAATGCTACAAACAATGGATCCACTCGTCAAGCTTGGCATAAAGGACAGCAATTTCCTAAGCTTAAACTGGTGTTAAGCCAGGTTGGATCCTCTAATACTACTTTGTGAAAATTAATTTACCAAAACTTAGTCTGGGATCGAAGTCATCAACTCACGATGCAGAGTCAAGAGAGTTTACACTACCTTGGAAGGAGTAAATGGTTCCCTGAGTACGAGGGTGACCTACCCACCTTTACACATCGGCAGCACAAAGGATCAACTACTGATCTAAGTGCATCCTCACCGAGGGCCGGTTTCAACCAACCAACCTTGGAAGTATTTGCCCATCCGATGACGAAACCAAGCTGATTACAGCAAGCCGAGTTGGCAAAAAAAGTCTGCGTTTGGGATGCTATCCAATTTACGACTGTATCTTTCCAACTTTGAGTCCAAGAAAGCTATTTAATAATAGGTGCTGGCTAAACAGTTTCTGAAATTAGCTTTATCAAAGAATGAGCCACGAAACTATAGGCACAAACATGCTGGTGCGACGGAGGTGGCAGGAGCATAGCTACCCACGAAATGCAATGGAATACACTCGCTCAGAATAGCCCACTACGCTGCATTCCGAAAAGCACATGGCACAGAACAGTAAAGAAGGCAAAAGGGCATCCGGGGAAAGGTAAAGGGCGTTGTAGAAGCCCTAGTACTTACAAGGGAACACAGTTCTCAAATAGCAACTATTAGGGAATATAATGTAGACAAATCCCTGATCCCTGTTGGCACTTAGTACTTCTCTACTTTGACACTTACGCTCTGACCTTCGTTCATGCAGTTTTTGGCTAGGCACTGTCTGTGCTAAAACACAGAATCTTTCAGAGATGATTGCACTAGGAATGGTGAGAGTAATCTTAGACCCCTTCATTCATGTGAAAGACTCTTAGAATCTCTGTAGTTACGATAAGACTATCTCCATCATTCTCCTTGACATTAGAAGGGACTTTCCTGTTCATAAGCGAAAGGCAAATTTTTGGCCGTATTTCAACACATATTTTTGTTTGCCGTCTGTCCACCCAATTTAGAGCTATCTGTGCCTCACTAATCATTAAATTTTCTCTTAAAATACACGTCACATGCTAGATTAGGTTCCTCAAGCAAACCAGCCTTCATCTGCAAACAATGCTATTTCCAAATTTAGTTGCAATTGGAAGTTACCCAATACCTTTTTGGCCAAGCTACCTCCTGTGCCATTGCCTACGGTCGCCTTGTGGCGAAATCACGACAAAACAAATCAAAGAAATCCTCCAAGTCAGCCATTTGATGTCTTAATTAAAATCTACACCGTTCCGACGAGAGGACGACAACGAAACGGCAACAACATTGAGCAATTGGTTGCTGGTATATGGTGACACAAGCATTTCCTCCATCCAAACCATGTACGGGCCCCCAATGTTCCTCGAATGTCTTTCGTTTGTTACTACTACTGCTGCCGTCGTCCCTCGTTGAATCTCATCGGGTGGTGTTGATGTTGCTGCTCGTGCCTTCGTGGCCTTCTACAGATGCAGAATTAAAGGTGGCATCCAATAGATCTCGTTCGATCAGAGGCCAATGAGTAGTACGAGGATTATTTGCATGTGCAGATGCTTAAGTTTACTTCTGTTAAAAAAAAAAAAAAACCTCTCTTCCTGACCACAATGGAGATGATGATGCGAATGATGCTGATGATGAGGATGATGATGGTGGTGGTGGGGATTTTCCTTCTTCGATGATCGCTTTGAATTTTTGCCAATTTTCAAGTTTCAACTGGTTAATCTCCTTGAGATCTCTCACTCTCTGGATACACTACATACACATGGACATGATAGGGAGTACTCCTACTGAAGATCCTCTCTCTCTCTCTCTCTCTCTGTTTCTCTAACCTCATCCAGACTATGTATAATTAATTTCATTATCAAGATGCAATACACTGAGTGAGTTTTTAATCTTTTAACGAATATATTTCGATCTGCAATTCTTGAAGCACAGGGAGCACACAGGGGCCTGGATCAGCAGCACAACAGCAGCAGCATCAGCATCAGGAGCAGGAGCGAGAATGAGACTTTCGTCGCGCAACAACACAACGTGAGTTTATTTATTTTTGTGTATCCCTATCGGTGGTTATTAATCAAAATAAACTCAACTCAACTCATTCTTATAGACACCAGCAAAAAATGCATACCGACCGAGTATAGACAATCCGGGGGTATCTCTGTGGGTTTTGCTCCAGAATCCAACACTCGTCCTCTCCCATATAAATACGATCACAATCGATCTTTCTCTCTTCGAATTAGTGTAGTGTTTCTCTCCAGTGCCCATCGAGTGCAAATAGGCAACCAGCATTCTATAAGAAGGATTCCACTTAGGTACACGCCAGAGCGTCATTATCGTTGGCACTTCATCAACTTTTTTTTTTCGGGGGAAGATTTTCGTTGTTTTGGCACTTTAACGCGGCTGACTGACTTCGGTCTTCCTCCTGGTGGTGGTTATGCAGTTCCTTTGGCATGTGAAATGATCTGCAATCGATTGTTCACGAGGTGTAAAAAGTGGAAACAAGATTCTGAAGAAATAAAAACAGAGAGAGAGAAACAAAGTGCACCAAAACTCTGATTCTGAAGAGATTGCAACACAACTCCCAAAGGAGTTCGATACTACCAAACCAAACTAGTGGGTAGGCAAATGATGGCCAGAGAGATGGGTCAACAAGAACAACAACAACATATATGGGAAAGAACTTTGCAAGAAGGAGGTGCAATATTGCACCTGGAGGCGAATAAAGATAGGGTTTCCCAGTCACAGTCACGGTTTGCTAATTTACACTGCGAAAACAAATGAGCTGGAAGGTGTTTCGAGCTCGTTACAAATAGAAGTTTTGCCGGAGCAAGATACGATTTGTATTATGCGATTGGTGGTTTGGTATGAGTACGTGGTGCACCAGGATCGAATTCAAACAGTATTTGTTCGCGTATTTCGGCGGATTATCCAACTCGTAATCCAACACGTATTTCAATGGAATCACATAACTATGCAATGAGATGGGGGGTGGTCACTACTGGAAGAAGAAGTTTGCTGATAGTATGAGAACGTGAATTTCACAGAAACACAACTCTTCACTCGAGCAGTCGAAAGTTTCCGACATGATGCGCTATTTTTCCACTTTTAGCCAAAAAGCTGTCATTTTTTTACAGCTGTCAAGTAAGAACTGTAGGGTTTAAGGAAACGCAAAGATATATACAAACCTTCGAGCACAAACAGTCGCTCGACTTTCAAACACGAGGCTGTCATTTTTTGACAGCTGTCAGGTAAGAAATATGAGAATTAAGAAAATAAACATAAGGTACTCGGACGGACCTACAAATTACTGAAACTCGATACAAAAATCGTGAATTCGCTTAATGCTTCAACATTGAAATAAGCGACTGTCGTGCCTTGACAGATGTCAAGCAGAGACTTACTGGTTGAAGAAAATGAGTGCAAGTTACTTGTAAAAGTTCGGTACGAAAATGAAAAATTCGTCCAATACCCACCCTTTCAAACATGAGGCTGTTATACCTTAGCAATTTTGTGGCCACAAGCTATAACCGGTTAAGTTGACTTAAGAAGAAGTTGAAGCATGTACTGCCAATTTTTCATTTCAAAATTCACAAAACCAACCAACCAATGTATGGACAAAATCTCTATATTCCATACATTTGAGCAGAAAATCAAAATTTCAAACTCGAAAATTCGACTTAAGCAGTTATGGCTTGTTTCTACTGAGTACAAATTATGTATTCTTGCAATTCGGTACGAAAATGGTGAAGTGGTGAATTCATCCAATGCTTCATCTTTCAAACAGGCAACTGTCAATCTTCGACAGCTGTCAAGTAAGAACTATGTGATTCAAGCAAATTAACACAAAGAACTCGTTCGAATTCGATAGAAAAATTGTGATTTAAGAAAATGCAAGCTACTTATGGAAATTCAGTACGAAAATAATGAAATTTCGAAGTGTAAAGGTTATACTCTCTTGGTTGCTGAATTGAATACGATCAATAAATTTGCTTTACCTTAGCGTGACAGTAAGGTGAGTTGTCTCTAGCTGTCATGAAATATGTCAGTGAAAACTTAGTGCTGTCCATTGACAGAACAATTTTTAACTGATTAGGTTAGGTTCACAAGTGATTTAAGCGCTCAAATGCAGTATCAGCGATCTCTTTTGTAGAATTCAGTGGGCTTTTTTTACCCTTGAAGTTTTGGAGGTGTTATAGCCCTCGAGACAGGAGCTTCATCAAAAGAATTTTGACCCGAAACTTTGACATCTGATAACGTTCATATAGGACGTATTTTTTTAAAGGAGATAACGTAAAAGAAATTCATATCTTTCTTACCGTACAACATAACATAACAATTAATTCAAAAATATCTCAATTCATCTTTGCCATATCCTTTTATGTAGGTGCTACTCCCCGTCAAATAGTTTCAACATAAAAAAAAAAAAAAACCTTATCAGGCAAATCCATAGAAACTAAATCTTGGACTGCTCTTCTCAAATTTCACATCGTTTGAGCACCAGCACCAGCATAAGCATCAGCACTTGAGCACTTCAGCTTCAGCGCCCCATTGTACAGATTCTAATTGAGAAATCGACTGGAACACGTTTATTTGGTTCCACCGACCATTTTACACGATGATTGATCTTCTTTCACGTCCTTCTTGTGGCATCGCTGCCGACTGCCGCCACTCGGTTTTCTTCTGCCAAAACGAATGAAAGAAGGAAATCTACTTAGTGCATGGTGTTGTACAAAGAATTCGTGATCCAGCGCATCCGTGCAGATACAAATTCAACTTCTCCCAAACAAGGAGCAGCGCACACGGATCATCTCTCTTGCACATCAAATACAAGAAAAAAAACCCACATACAGGAGGACGACGAGCACCACACAAAAGTCATCATCGTCATCCGTCCCCATTGTCATCATCACATCATCGCCATCATCCTCATCATCGTCATCATCATCATCAGCACATCACATCAGCAACATCATCTTATTAGCAGCGGCTGACTTGGTCGACTTTCTTTTTGTTCTGTGGCCAAAAACAATTGTTCCGAGCACAACAGCACACAGTTGTATCTCGGATGTTTCGTCGGATTGGAGTTTGACTCTGAGATTTGTGCTGTTCTTGGGCGGTGTTTTTTTCTTCTTCTTTTTGAATGATGACGACAATGATGATGCTTGCGACTGATGATGGATGGATGAATGGATGAGGCTAAAAGAGAGATTCCTTCCAAGTGAGATGAAAATGGATTGGAACCGCCACCACCCCCAAAGAGAGTGCTGGTAAATGTTATTTGGCGATTTGTGTTCGCTTTGCCGTTTACAAGATTTCGCTGATTCACGAAAAATGATTTATCATCCCATCGACAGGATGAAATGAATAGTGTGGTGCTGGTATAGAGATCGTCATCATTCTCGGCAGCAGCAGCAGCTTCCACCACCAGCAGCAGCAGCACATCATCATCTTGTAGGGCTTCTTTTCGTCAGCGTCATCGTGGTTCTTGCTGGTGCTGCAGAAGGAGCTGTCAGTCCATTGCAGTTGATTTAGTTTCATTCTTTTTTTTTATATTTGTAATTTGGGGGCATTTAGGGAGTCGCCATCACATGGTTAGCCTCGTTTCTCCTTATCTTGTTATTTCTCATTACCACCATGAAGTTGCAGAGCGTATGGCGGTTCTACTGTATAACGTAAAACAATAATCGACTTCTATTGGGCGCGTTTGGTTGGAGAATTAAAAAAGGATTAGGCTTTAGTTAGGTTGCCAACACTGTAGGCAATACAATAATAGCTAAGGCAAGAATTACACTCGGAGCGACCAGGATTCAACTCTCAACTCACCCAAATGTCGCAGCAAATTTCTGGTGTGGTTTATTCGTCCTCTCAAAAGATTTCGCCGAAGCTTCATGGACGAAAAGAGACTCTATGTCAGCTTTTATAGGTCTTTCGGTCAACTAAAACTGCATTCGCCTCCAGGAGCTATCAGCTTCGGCTGGCTCAACGGATAGTCTGGAGAAATGCCCAACGATCTTCTTACACCACAATGGACCTTTAATGGTCTAAAGGGCCAAACATCATTGAATAAGGTCTCTGAACGCTGTCGTACGTAGCTGTACGAATGGACATAATTTGTATATTGCACCTACAATGATGTTTCGTTGAATTTCGTTAATTTTTCGTTCACTTTTCGTTTCGTACGTAAAGAGTGATTTTAATCGCACTTTTCGTATGGAACGTTGTGAATGAGAACATTGTGTGAGACTGAAATAAAAAATAAGTGACATACGGTCGCGCTTACTCAATGCAATTATGGAAACGTACTTATTTTGACAGCACATGCCCCTCACTTAATGTAGTTATGGTAGAGCTTTACATGTGCAGAACGCCATTTCAATTTAACCCAACTTATGGCTTGTCCTTAAGCTAATAAGCCTTGTCGCTCAGCTTCATATTATTATAACAACCAAGCACAACGTTGTCTATGGTATTTTGGCTTCAGATCTTAGGATTTAGATTTTTACTTTATTTTGCCTGAGGTTGAACAATAATAGTCAAGAATGGCCAATAATTTTGGAAACAACACAAAAGTATGCAACACAACTATTTGACAGTAGCTTCTATTTGCACATGAACGCCTATTATGGACTATTACAGCAATTGACAGTACCGAAGAGACATAAGCTGCCGTTTGCCCTCGCACGTTTGTGTACCCAGCCACTTTTTTTACGAAATTTTGTCACGGAGAAATGCTCTCTCAAAAAATTTCACCTCCACTCTTTGCGATTTGAAAAACTGAGAGTTTTAGCACAAGAGCCGATCAATTTACTGCGTTTATATACAAGAGTTCAAATGTCATTATCTAAACTCTACTGGGTTTACAGAGCTGACTGTATACCTGGATTGAACTGACAGGTTGTCTTTGGATGTTTGTGTCTTTTCTCTACTCAAATTATGGTGCGATCTGGTTAGCGCTTTACTCCAAATACGTTTGGACTTTTGAATTTTTGAACCCGGTGCGAAGAAATACTTAAATCGAAATCTCAACTCGATCCGCAGACTCTGCAAGTAGTAAGTCCTCTCTTAACTGACTACGATTTAACGATCCGCTCTTTGAATAACACTTCGTTCAGTTTCTGTGCTGTCACTTTGTAAGCATGTCAAATGTCAAGATCTCTTTATTAAGTGAAGTGTTGCCTTGTTTTGCCATGACACACCAATAGCAAACTTGTTCTTATGAATAAACCTGTCAAAGTAGCAACGTTTTGAACTGATATGACTTGGTGTTTTGAATGTAGTGATCAAGTTCACAATAGCTAGGTTGCTTTCCAGAAAGAACTACTATTTACAAAGAGGCTTAATTTTTGTCCGTGTTTACTTCCTGAAACGTACAGCTTTTGCTCGACATCTGTCAGAGAATGACAGAATTGTGTCTGAAAAGTCAAAAATATTCTGAAATCTAAAACGCAGCTACTCTTAATCCACTAAATTTGCAGGAATTATCCAATATCTTTGGTTTTTTTCCAGAACTTTCTCAACTAATGAATGTCCCTCAATTTTAGAACAAGATTTTCGTACTCTTTCAAACGGCTGTCATTCCAATAGTACGTCATCGATTTCAAACTATACTAACACATATGTATATATAAAAAAAAAAAAAAAAAAACCAACCTAATGCTCATCCCAAAGTGAATCCATTTTCCCATGAATCCAATCCATCATCACAAATTCCTCTCATCAGCAATCACAATCCACCATCTCCAGTGTTGGAGCTGGCTCTTCGCATAAACTACCACACGGCTATACAAATAGGTAGGAGGACGACAACGAAGAATATGTGTCAACTCGACCAAAGGTTAACGACAATTATTACCAAACAAATTGTCAGGCGTGCGAGAGAGCGCGGCGACGGCCCCGAAATTCACGACGACGCTACGAAACAATAAACTTGAAAAGCGCTCCCCGCTTATCGTATCGTGGCCATCTGCGTGCACAGCTCCAGTCAGGATAATGATTAGAAAAACGGCTGACATCTGATTTGTTGGTACAAAATATTATAACGACCCGATTGGGGCGCAGATACGGCCAAAGCCGGCAACTGACTATGCGCGACGTTTAACATTGTAAATCTCAGAGTGTGTGCTCGCTGTGAGTTCTTTTTATATTGTGTTTTACTCGAGGCACTTATGCATCAGAGCACAGTAGCAGCAAACGAGCCGATGGAACAGCAAAGAAGAGGTAGAACCTGCCTGTGCTTCTTTTTAATACCATTTATGTAAGAACGCGCTACACTTGGCGGCATGAGAAGCGTTTTGCTTTTGCGCGTTGACCTGTCAATTGACGTCTATTGAAATGTCAGCTTACTCGTCGTTGTCTTCGGAAGTGGAGTTGCGTGCGCGCACAAGCAACGTGACGCAGAGCGGTTTTTTATGGTCAGCAATTGGTTTCGGTTATGTCCATTTTAAGTGGTATACGCGCGCGCGCGCGCGCTGCTGGCAAGTGCTGCTCAGTGCCGCCGCATCGGGTCGATATCGTGTTGCGATCTATCTGTGGCGGAGCAAGCGATTTGAAAGCGGCCCATAATGAGCCATGGTCACAAGGAATGACACACCGAACTGCGCTCTGTGTGCGCAGATAAGTCACTGATATGCCGGTGCCGCCTGCTACTGACTGCGCTCCTGATGATGTGCTGTGCCGGTGGTGGTTCTTGTCTCTGCTCTGTTGCGCGAAGATATCACGCGGTTTTGTAAGACTTGAAAAATACATCGATTCGACGTGCAGATAACTTTAATTACACAATTTTCTAGCTGCTGCAGGTCGGGTGGTATATACATAAGTATTGTGCTTGCTTAGAGAGACAGAGAGAGGGGCCCGGGTGTGGCCACAAATAATGTGAACAACTCCGAAGACGACAACGACGACGACGACTCACCGTGGTGACTGAAAAGATCAACTGACAGTGATAGTGTGATTAGTTGTGTTTTGCGACAATTCGTTGTGTTGTCAATGTGCTTAAGCGCAGCAGCGTATGCGTTGTGTGTATTTCAATTAATTTTCAATTTATGTTTGTGCCCCCGAGAGCTCAGAAGCGGAAGAAGATAAGAAACGATGAAACAAGTTTTTTTTTTCCCGAATTCTTTCAAGATTTGGACGAGCGATTGTCCAATAGTAGTAGTGTTGTTGATTGGTGAGATCAGACAATATTTTCGGGTGTTTGACGGATATGAACATGTTGATTACTTCTCTACTTTTACTGCGTAGTTAGATGGCATGGCGATTAAAATTTTGTTTTGTGTGCTATGGTAGTTTTCCACAGGAGATAGTGCCTCCCACTTATCTGCCTTTAGTTCGTTTAAGTGCCTCAAGTGAAGCAATGACATTAACCCAACCCAAAGTTGTTTTTTTTTTTTTTCTCCCATGTCACTTGTTCTAATGAATCGTATTGCCAATAGTAATTGACGTTTAACGAACAGATCGTGCCACATTCAATTCGATTCAATTCTGTAGCACCGAACGATACAAATGACATTGGTCAACCATAATTGTACATTTGTCGTGTCATACCGTTTGACATGACTTTTATGTCATTAAAAAGTTTGTGTCAGTTGCAAAAAAATATAATCTGTCAAATGATCTCAGACGATATTCATATTTACTTAATTATTTTGCCAAGAATTTATTGATCTTGTTCTTCTGTGTGGTTTTTGTTTGAGGTTGTGTCAGAGGTTTTGACATCTTTGACATCCTTTCAAATGATTATTTTTGACAGAAATTACCCTGAGCATCAAGGGTAACTAAGTCTACATTAATCGGGCAACAAATTCCCAAACGCCCAGGGCACGAGTACATATGCAATCATCTGTATCCAGTAGATGGGGTAAAATTAGGGACTTCATTGGCGACTTCGGAAAGAAGGTTTTGAAGTGATTGACCCCTTTGGCAGCCACCTGTTACCCAAACTTATCGAAGCAGTATAAAGGGTTTTCCAATAGGGACTTGACATCTTTGAATCTAATTTGTGAACACACTTTTCCACTTAACATCAAACTGTCACTGTCAATTTATTCAGTAAACTCAACATTTTCATCATAGTAAAGTACACGAACGAGCAACGTCTACAAATTATAAATAATTTGAAATTCGAAGTCGGTGATCGCAACTTTGAGAGCGTTAGCTCCAATTTTCGGTCGTTATTCTCTCCCTAGTAGCAATAACAAGTTTAGTGCTAAAATTTGAGCCTGCATATTCGTTGTGGGATGTTGCCGTGTAAGTGGGACAACGGGTTGGTTGAAAATATCTCTGCCTTTCAGGTGTCAATTCCACGGCGTTCTCAAGAATTGGGCATAGCTCAGACCACATAATGGCGTATTTTGCGTGAGGATCTTGGTTTACAACCATACAAAATCAAGCTGACTCAAGAATTGAAGCCGATGGACCATTTGAAGCGACGTACGTTCTCCGATTGGATTCTGGAGAAGATGCGTCAAGATGATGAATTTCATCGCAAAATCATCTTGTAAATCCATCACATTTATGCTTCCAGTTTGTTCTCCCTTTTCGCCATCTTTTCTCACGAGAATTCTCTCCAAAAACCTTCAAGACTTTGAGACCGATCTCCGATTCAAATCGCACACACAATCGACAATCGACCATCATTCCAACGTCACACCATTTCAAAAACTTGAAAAATGTTGTCAAAGATTTCACTTTGTATCCCAACAACATCCCTCACATCCACACACAATAAACGAAGTGAATTATTATAAAAATGCGATAATACACACATAAATATGCATATGAAACGACCAAGATAAATTTTTCGCAATTTTTTTTTGTTTTCTCTTGCAACTGGCAAAGCAAACGAACAACAAAAAAACGAGAAGATACCAGCACAATAATCTGGAGAATGAGCAGCAAAAAAAAAAGCGGCAAAGAGAAAAAGAAAAAAAGGAAAAGAAAATTTTATGCGCAATTATCGGACGCATTATCAGGACGATAAACATTTCTGCAGTGCAAACAGGCGCAACAAAAAGCGCAACCATCATCGGAATGGTAATGGAATGGAAATCGCGCGCGCGATTCGCTTTCGCCCAACAAGAACTGGTGAGGGGACAACAAATTGTACCAACACCAAATGATGGTGCAGGAATCCCAAGTTCGAAATTACCTTTTTGGCCGATATCACTGCGACGACGACGACGACGACGACGATTGTTGCAGCTGTGTGACACACAGCCAAATGGTGCGGCAATGTCAACCCGTATAATAGTAGGTAAACAATGCGCGCTGAGGTGATGCATATGCATTCGAAATGTGCAGAGCCCTTCGAAGAGCAGCCCCCATCCAGAGAGAGGAAGAACCCACAGGTAGTTGCCGGAATGGCTGCTACGAATCCAGCAGCCACCATAACTGCTGCAACAGACCACCATAGGCACTGAACTATAAAAGCCAGAATCATAATAATTTCGCCGACGGCCGGCGAACCGATGCGATGTGACTTGCGACAACGGAAGAGAGAGCGAGAGATCTCCTTTTGGGGAGGACATCAGCCCAACAGACGGACAGACACCAGTCTCGCGTTCGCATATTGACATCGCGCAGTCAGTTAACGTTTTGTTTTTACAAATTCTATACTTTATTATCACCCATCTAACAGATGCAATCTTTCACTTGGGCTTCGCGTATTGTATGCGGTATCCGTGCGGCCCCGTGTGTGTGCGGATGGATACGAACAGCTTGTGTGCTGCTGCAGTGTGGATTAAATGGAATTCCTGTTACCTACCAAGCGCAATCGATTGGAATCTTCAAAGTTGGTCTCGGAGACCGGGTCCGATGGAGATTAGGTTAGACAATGAAAAAGGGGGTCTCTTCTCTCTTTTTTTCTCTCTCTCACTATTGCTGATTGAAAATGACAAGATAACGGGCCTTTTTATTTCCCCGAGACAAAATGTCAAATTTAAATGAGTGATTCAGTGGGGTCACGAGCGAGGAGTGTTGCGTAACAAATGGATTTTTTTGATTTGGAAATTTGCAACTTTGAGTGGGTTTACACGAATGATGTATTCGTCAATAAATGTCAGTAGCGTGTAAACAGTGTTATATTTGACATACAAAGGTACAAAAAAGCTGCTTATGAGTATAGAATGCCGTGGAAAGCCACCAAGAACTCAGGCACAAACTCTAACGTGCTCTGGAAGGAGTTCTCTACCTGTCATTATTTGTAGGTAATTGAACATCGGATTCTGGAACGATTTTCGGTTGATCCGTGGATTCTCCCTATAAAGCGTGAAGGTAAGTGAACTCAATTGTAGTATGTGGCTGGCTACATAAGCAGAAGAGGACGAAGGCTTAGGCTTGACGTCGGCTTAAGAGGTGAAAGAAGCAGATTTTGAATAGAGTATTCTCTAGAAGTCAGGCGGAGGTGTCCAAAAAAGGAAATTAAGCCTCCAGTAAGAATGAGAGATCAAAACTGTGCGCGACTAAAGCTAACATTCAGCTGGACATACTCGTAGACCTTTTTGGAGTATTGCCAACTGCATCGAGTGAGCTCCTGCTTCCACTTGTTCGCTAAGCCCAGGAGCACATCAGCACATCGACTGATGCTTAGCGAATTAGAAAAGGGGTTTGAGTTAAACGGTATTGACGTTCCTTGCATAAGACAGGAAGTCCATACAAATGCATCCACTTAAAGTGGGGTTCCACAAGGCTGCAATCTTTCACCAATATACTTTTTATTGGCGATTGACGATGTCCCAAATGTTGCTTTATTGACGGAAAACGAAGGAAGCCAATGGACTCTTGCATCCAAATTCAGATACTTGGATGTATGTAGCTCAGGATGTGTGTTGGTTTGAGAAGCTTAAGGCAGTCGAGAGAGAAGCACGGTAACTGGCAAAGACTTGGAAATAGCTGAGACATATTGCAAGAAATGCACACGTAGACCCTACAAGGGGACAAAAGACATGTGTCCAAGTAAGTGTTTGGTCTTGTGTTTGTATTCTTAGATTTTCTCTTTTTGATTACGTATCTCGGGTTATCCAAACTATACTTATAGGATCAGAATCAAATAAATCAAATTCGGATCCTGTTCCACCTGATCAATCTCCCATGAACCGAATCATAGGAAATGTCCTTCTGTCCAAACGTCTGTCTGTGCCAGAACAAACCCTTTATCACTCATGATACAACAGCTCTGACAAATCCCTTGAGGAAGCTTTACGGCGTCACTGGAAAAATAATGGTGACACTCCCCCCATCAATATTTCGGGGGGGTAATTGCACAAGAAAGAGGGAATTCTAGCTAGAGTACCTAGTACCTAGTAACACCCAAAATGCAAAGCGATTTCCAATTGATTCCTGACCGCCTTCAGCTGGGTGCTGTATCCGTATCTGCAGCTTTCGCCTCTTGTATCTCACAGCGGCTGGCTGCCGCGATTCTCCACAACTGTGTGTCTGTCTGTCTGTGTGCGTAGCGTACCTCACTGGTGATTTAGTTTTTCGCTTGCGCTTTTTGTTTTCGACTTTGCTTTTGCATTTCGTTTTTTTTGTTTTTTTTTTTCGTATTTTTTGTTGCTTCTCCTCTGCATTCTGCTTATTTGTGAGATATTTATTGCCACAGATCGCCAGCTGATATACACACATATAATGTGTTTGGAACGTCGTGGTCGTGGTTTACGAGATATGGCCGCCACCACACTCCCGGTCATCCGTCGTCGGATTCTTTTTTGTCGATCCGATTTTCGGTCTGTTGTGGTGGCATGGTACTCCTTTTCGGTACATTCAGCTTGTGTGCAGAGCAATAATTGTTCCAACAATCGGTGCTGGTGCTGGTGCTGGTTGACCAGGACGACGAGGAGTGCGGAGTGCTCACACGGTATCTACCAATAGTTATCACTTGGTACAATCTGAGGCAGGAATCTTGTATTTGTTTGTCGTTGGGGTATTGTTTCGCGTAAAATGTTAAATATTATAGGTGCCTATATATTTATTGGGCTAGTGGAGGAACGTGCAGAAAGCGGGGAAGTGTGCGGTGCCCTAGGGGGCAGCAGCGAAGGCGGTCTGTGGAGGTAATAAACAATCGAACAATTGGTATCAATACTTTGACTTTTGCGACCGTTAACCACACGGAGACCATATGCGACCGGTATTGGGCTACTTATGTGGTAGAGAAGAAGGAGTTGCAAATGGAACTCCATTAGGGCTCAGTTAAGAAGGAAGGATGGCAAGGAGAATCGGTTTTGTATTAGTCATTGTCGCCAGTTTGTCTAGCGGCTTTCTTAAGGAAAAGGTATGTCGTTGGTGTCTGGTCTTTTGTTACGTCATAGGGCAGGGGTGACCAACAATGTGTTTTGGCTCTACTATAAGTGTTCCTTCTACTGCTACTAGACCACTTGCTACTAGCCCTCGGCATTAAGAGAGACTATAAGCTGACAATTAAGTATCAACGCACAACTGTCTGCTCACAGCGAAGTAATGAACTTCAAAATAAAGGCCAATGCTGGAGTCGATGTAAGATAGTAGAAGACTGCTATGTATTAACGAACAAGGAAAACTTACTCTTTGCTGGTACTGGATCAGTGTAGCGTCTCCGCCAACCCTCTGTCTCCTCTGATACCAATTGTATTGCCTAAGCCAATATCCTAGCAATGATGTCATTCAGTAAGAACCCAGTATACGCTGAAGCGGAAAACAGTATGAAGCGCTAGTGAAAGTGTCCGAATCCATGCCATGCCCAACACAATATCAAAGAGATCCACCGGGCTTCAGAGGCAGAGGGAAACGGTTCTCTTTATATTCATAAATTTAATAGGTAGATACTGACTGGTGACTCCCTTTCCTTCAGCGACTTGTATACTTGCTGCAGAGACGCGTAGGAACTCTAGGAACATCTCATATAGAAGATTGGTATCTGCCAGGATGCAGTCTAGTTGAGTAAGTATAGATGAGCGCCTTGTTGGAAACCTTCTATCCATGACTTGGGACTGTAACCCAGATCATGGGAACGTCTGAAGACGGTAGTTACTCAGGGGAGGACAAGCTCAGAAATTTGTTGCAGTTGTGGAAGAATACTGCCATCAGGTCCGGGAGACTTGAAAGGCTTCAAGTTTGACCAAAGAATGATGCTGTTAAATAATAAGATAGGAGGCGTTGCTTGATGCTGACCTTGTCCAGATTGCAACTGAATCCGAAATGGCGTTGCAGCTATTAAGGACGTGGATAGCTCACAATGAAGAGTAAGCACTCTTATTTTCCGAGACATTCCTTCTATTCCTTCCTTTTATCTATGTCTCACGGCAATGCAGAGAATTCAATACGTCAACAACATTACATCAAATGTTTAAGACCTCAAAACCCTGTTTTTTTCTTAAATGGCGCCCGACTTTAACCCTTCGGGAGATGGCCAAATTAAAATTCCCTTCAGCCATTAAGAACAATTTTCAGATGTCATTTATTTTTGGTCTTTAAAATCCCTCGAACCATCGAAACTCCCCTTTAAGTAGGTTCTACAACAGGACCACTCAAACGTAGAGCCACCCCCTGCCACAGTCAAATAACTTACAATCCATCAAAACCTCAAAAAAAACGAGTTATCACCCCCCATGATGGCTTCCAAAAAGTCCATTTCTAACCTCTTCCGCATGAGTATAGTCCCACTCACACTGCCACAGAAAAAAAAAAGTTATCACTTAGCACATATCACATTGAAAAATCCACTCAAAAATATAACCTGGAACTTTATATGCAGAGTGTAGTCGAATGATAAAACCGAAAATCCTATTTTATCGCACACCAAACCGCCGCCGTCGCCGCCGCGTGCCCAACCAACTACCCATCACCACCTACACCCACATCCACATACAGAAGAGAGATATCCTTTTTCCAGTGGGAGAAGAGCACACACACCGATGACGCCCTTGTGAAGCATTTTAAATTATTGCCAATAAAAATTTAATCTGCAAAAGATTTCCAGCTACCCTACCCCTTCATAGGACACACACATTTGCTGGTCACCATAAAAACCATTAGCTATTAGAAAAAAAAGGGGTGAAAAAGGATATCATCTCGTGAACAGAGAAGACTTCTATTTATTTTTTTCGTCTTTGCTCAGCTTGCTGTTACCATCATTAATTCTATTCTTCTGCCTTCGAAAGGAAAGATGAATCTTTGTCCTGTGAAGGCTGTGCTTTCGTTTTTATCTTAAAAACGCACTCAATGTGCAGGAACGAAAAAAAAAAACAAAAACAGGAAGAAGAAGGACACCCAAGCCATAATTAATCATGTGGCAAAGTTATTGTCACCCAACAACGAGGACACGATACATACCCCAACCAACCACACACAAATAGAGCATTATCCTTGGAGCTAGAACTACAAAAAAAAAGAAGAAAAACCCATCCCCTAGAGTGATTTTGATGATGGAGAAATGGTGCATACGAGTTATCACCAGCACGTTGCCAATCGCCATGCGAAAGGATTACTTTTATTATCCAGCCACCCAGCGACCCACCAAATATTGCAATTGACTTGGAGACATAAAAATGTGAATTGATTTTGCTGTTAACGCCCACACTACACCCACCACGCCCACGTCCACGTCCACGCGCGCCCCCTACCAGAAAAAGAAAAGTTGAGAAGATTCTTATTTAACTGCCACTGCGACCGTCCACAACACAACCCTTCACTGCGGTCGGTGGGAAAAAATCAAAAAACAATTTTATGTGTCCCACTTTGATATCTAATATCAGCTAACTTGCAGTCATATCCTTACGAAAAGGGGGCTGTGGGTGACTCTGTCCATGTAACTGTTTCTTCTAGGATGTATACATTATTATTATATTTTCATATTTTCTTGGGAAAGATTTTATTCGTTTTCTTTTGCCCTCGCTCTCTTTCTTCTCGTTTTGTTGTTGAAAAGGATGATGAGGACGACGTCTTACGGTGTCCAATATATCCCCTACCCCTACTCTGCGTCCTTGTTTTTTCTGTGTGTGTGTATGGATTGGTGTTGGTTTTCTTATCTCTGGCGACCAGACGCTTTTAAATGTACAATATCTAAGGGTGGAGTCATATCACACACAAAAATTTTAACTTCTCGGCAACGACAACGGCAACGACGACGACGACGACGATGCCTTCTCATCCTTTTTTCATAGTTCTTTATTCAATTTATATCCTTTAACACATATTCATCTATATCTGCATTTTTGACGTCGAAAGGCTACCCCCAAAGGCTGTTTTACGACGACTCTTGTGCGTCTTATGAGAGTTAAAAATGAAAAGGGGTACCTTAGTCGGGTGTTATATGAAAAGGACGCGATAAGGATTGCTAATAATGATGATGGCGATGAAACTACCACAAGAAGCAAAAAAAAACACAAACATTGACTTTGTTGGTTGAAATTGTATCGTTTCTCTGGACCCTTCCCCGCTCCTTGCAACAAATATTTACAATTTTACAGCTACTGCGAGTTGGACTTCACGCAAGGATATTACAAAGTGGATAAATATTTACGTTCGCATTTTGAGATGAAGGGCGAATGAGAACTTTATTCGGACGATTGTGGTGAGAACACGTTCGTCTGTAATCCTTTGGAATGGGGGCTTCGTTTTTTTTTTTTTTTTGAGCGATTTTCTAGACTCTCTCGTCAGAAGGATTCAAAAGTGCATAATCATCTCTGTGATTCGATAAGGGGGTTCTACTGTTTTTGTAATGAAATCGGTTAGGAAGGTTGGCTACCAATTGAAATTGCCAAGTCACCAAGGATATCGAAGGAAAGTGAACTTAAAAAAAGAAAAACAGAAGATAAAAGGGGGCTTTTTTGGAAGTCACTTCACTTCGTCTGTCAAACTCAAAAGCAGCTTAAGGACTAACTGTGCCTGTCCAGCCATTTGTGTGTTCCATCCCTTGCTAGGGGAGTGCTGACTTGATTTCCTTTTCAATCTACATCAAAAATGGACAAATTCTCCAAATCACTGGGAATATCCAGATATATTCGCCTCCCAGACCACAGCAGTGTTTTGCAAGCGGAGGACTTGGCAGTGACATTAGCCTTTCGTGGGTCTGCCGTAGAGCATTGCCGCCATCAAAGCAATTACCGCCATAGAAATAAGATCCAAGCTTGTGAAGTGTGAAGCGTCGCGAAGAGCTTAAAGTTCTTGGAACACAGGACAAGGTTCTGCTCTGCTGGCATGAGGGCGTCCCGGAAAATGAAAATACAGATGACTTAGCAAGAAAAGCTTCAGCGAACCCACTAGAACTGACTGACCCCATAAACACTCCGCCCTGAGTTCTCAGCAGAGAAAATAGCTACGAGAGAGGCAAACCTGAGATGGAATTCCCTAGAAACTTGCATAACTGCAAAACAATTATGGCCAACTTTTGACAAAGCAAGGACCGAGAAGAACAGATGCTTGTAGGGATACTAACAGGCGACAACACTCTGCCACAAAGAAACTGCGTCGGACGGAAGAAGAACTCTGCAGAGGATGCGGCGATGAGGATGTTATAGAGGACACTACCCATTTCCTCTGCCAGTGCCCTGGACTCCAACATTCCAGCTACAAACTCCTCGGCAAGCACTGCTTTCAGGATCTAGAAGAACTCTCCAACAACGCCAACACCGACATGTTATTGAACTTCATCAGAGCATCAGGATGGTTTGTATATACGGGTAATGAGTTGGGTAGTTGTTACAGATATTCATGGGTTAAGGGGTACTTTTTTAAGTCCCCTATGGGTGACACAATGGGCCAGTTCTAACCTGAGTGCGGCGGCAGTATTTCGAGTCCTTTGCCAACCCACATAGACGGAAAAACAGTGAAGAAGGAACCACGGCAACTGGGAAAGAGTTGGGGGGAGCTGAGACACATTTCCAGAAATCGCACACAATGGCGCGTAGGCGGTATAGAGGCCTTAGGACCCACAAGGGGATACAGGATATAAGTAAGTAAGTAACCTAAGGCCTAGCTCTTCAGAGATTTGCTAAGGACCTACAGTTTTATGCTGTTTGCGAAAGGAAGAAGGTACTTGGGAAGACAATAGTACTCGCGGATGAACGATGGGAATTATAATTTTCGGAGACCCTACGCATAGTAGTCCAACGCACTTGCAGTTCACCTAATGTGGCCTTTTTAATGTTGGCAAGTTGGCAAGTCTCCTCTTCTTCTTCTTCTTCATCTCTGCAGCTTCTACAGAAGTCATTATAGGGGATGCCAAGTCTTTGGGTATGCCTTCCTATAGCACAGTGTTCTTCTCTTATGTTTCAGAAGTTCGATGGACCTGCTTTTATTTAGCTTGGGCCAGAGTAGTTTTGCAGTGTTCAAACCTTTAACCTTTAACTATATTCGAAATAGTGGGTAAATGGAAGAGCTCTTTGAACCGCGTCGCAAGATTCAATTCACTGATCTTATTTTGGGTTCGAGGACACACTGGGGACACAAGAAATGGGGGCGCCTTTTAGACTGGACACAGAGCCTATCATTCATAATAGCTTCCATTAATGATTGGGTTTGTTGTGAACTTGAACATGGCACCTTTCTCTCCTGGAGGTTAACTAGTAATCCGCAGCGTCTTAGTGTATCTCAGAAGAACAGACTGCATGCAACTTATTGGGGTTTTATACGACAAGCGAGCCTCAACCTCGCAACCCCATGAGTCTGACAGGTCAAATATACAAGTACCTACGTAGCAATCTTATCCCTTTGAAACTCTGTTGCAAATTCTATCTAATTAGCGAGGCCCGTAACAGCAATCACATCACTTTGACCACTTATCACCGATGAATCATTCTCATCAAAAATAAGACACGCTTGTCTCTAAACTCAAAGTTACAATATTTCCTCAATTAATGATCATTTCATTAAGATAAAATTTTCTCAAAAAAAAAAAATTACAAACAGATGCACAGGGTGCAAATGATATGCCACTTTTGCATTTGAGAAATTCATCAAAACTTACCTCTTTCCACAGTCATATCTTCCGCAGTGTCTTGACATTCACCTGTAATAAAAGAAAAAAAGCGATTTTAGCAGATGTATCTCAAGCAACAAAATGAAACTTAAATACTAGATATTTTGTGCATTTCATGCGAAACTTTTCCATCTGTGTTCTTATCTCTGGAAATGTTCCTCCAAATGGAACATGGATGGGTACAGATTATTGCTTGGAGCATTCAAAATACAAATACACCACTCAGAAGAGTGGTGAGCATATTATACAAAAGAAAAGAACAAAGTTGCCATCCCCTCTCCACCAAAAAAATCGAAAAACAAATTCCATTCAGTTGTTTTTAACAGATTAATTGATACTTATCAATGCGCAGATACATATATCTAGATACGAAGCGGCTGTAGTATAAGAATAAGATACACAAAAAGAAACATTTACTCATTTTCGGTTTTATCTCGAGACTGAATCATCGTCGCTCGCTACCACCACCACCAGCCACCACAAGCCAGCGCAAGCACCGTGATTGCTGCGAGTAGATGTACATTTTCATCAGGGAGCAGCGCAGCGCAGCGTATACAGATAAGCGTTCAGAGTGTATTTAATTTTTCTCTTCCAGTTATACCGTTAATTTAAAAAGAAAAAAAAACGAACACTCTGAGGCTTAAGATAAAAAAGCGATAAGGTTCTCTGCCTCTTACAGGTTATAGAAGCACACATGCGAATGATTCTGGACGTAGAGATGAGTGATTGCTATAAAAAAATCGGTGGCCTAGTTTAGGCTATGAAGGACATCCTTCAAGAGCAACCGTGGAAGAGCACTCTAGGTCGGTTTGAAAGAACAAATTACTTGGATTCGATTTAGATTGTTGTATATGGGAAATATGGACCCTTAACAAAGATAGATGCCTGCTCACGATGTAGCTTTAGTTTACTCGGTAATTCAGTGAAAGGCATTCAGTTATCACAGCCACCAAATTAACTAACTCACTCGGTAAGTTTTTAGCATATTCCAACACGAACGCGGTAAAAATACTGTGAATTACAAACGTGTGCAAAAAGCATATACAATTTACCCCGATAGATGGGACATCTACCTAGAAGAGCAAATATTTAACCCTCCTATCCCTTCTTCTCTCTTTCAATATACCCACTACTCTTGCCCTTTATATTAATAGAACAGTGTTCATATTCTCTTTGGGAAGCGAAAAAGATATTGCACTGCCATTTGTTAATCAATTGTGTTTCCTTCAAACGCCAAGAGTGCTCCATCGGTCGTAGAGTCCTCCTCGAACTACTACTCTTTTCAAAAACACTTCTTGGGCTTGTAGTCTGCCTTAACAAAAAAAACCTATTTTAGTTCAGTTCAATCCGGTTTCTCAAGGGAATCTCGGAATGGAAGCTGGATCTAGAGACGCACTTTCGGCAGTTGATATCTAATTGGCAGTTGCACAAGTACTTTAGAGGATTTTAGGAAAATCCTACACAAGATCCCAGCACGTGTTCTGCGATCTCATTTGCCCTTATGGCAGAGTCTACAGAGACCTTCCATAGTGCAGTAGTTCCTTTAGCTTCTTTTTGTTTCCAGTGTCCCATTTGGATGCTCGTTAGGATACGTAGATTTTTATACTAAGGTTTTTGACGTCATGTCTTCTTCGTTATGCTGCAGGGCTCTGTTCTTCTTCGGCTCTTTGTGTTTAGTTTTCCATCCGTAGCTCTTGCATAATGCTTGCGAAAATGTTGTCGGCGATTACCCAAGCTTCTCTTCTTGAAAGCATGAAGCATATTAGGCTCATTGGGCTTACCGCATTCCAAATCTCTCTTTCTAGAGTGTTTCTCGCAGGTATTCTACAAGGACGTGTTCCGCGTTTTGGACTTTCTCTTCACAATGCCGGCAGAAAGGATCATCTGCGATATTGTATTTGTGAAGGTATTCTCGAAAACTTCCATGTCCTGTTAGGAATTGAGTGAGGTAGAAGTTTACCTCCCCGTGTTTTCTTGTGGTCCACTCTTCGATATTAGGCAGCAGTTTGTAGGTCCACCGGCCATTTTCTGACGTGCTCCATCGTCGTTGCCATTCTACTTTTGCTCTAATGGACCTTCTTTCCTCGTTGTCGCTATTCTGCATGCATGCTGCTACTCTGACCTTCAGGTCGATAGGCATTCGCGAGTACATAGGCTTCTTATGGGCTGCTTTGGTCCTCCAAAATTGAACATTAGCCTGGATATTGATGCAACCACCCGATTAGCCTTCACGCTTGTGTGGGCTAGGTGTTCTCTAAAGTTTAGCCTATGATCAAGCAGTACTCCCAAGTACTTTATATAAGGCTTCGACACGATATTGTGTTCGCCTACCTCTATTGTCAGGCAAGAATGGCTGTGTCCTTGTATGTCACCTCTAGCTATGGAAAAGAGTAATCCTTCTATGAACAGTACATTAAATTGATTCGATTTCGAAGTAAGCATTATTGTCTCCTTCTTTTGTCTTTTGCCTTGCATATTTGTCAACCATAAGACTTTACGCTAGTGGTACCTTCATAGCTGTAGTTGGGCAAGATCGGGTATCTTCCCTTACACAGAAGCATGCCTTTATTGAGCACTTCGTTTGTTGTGCCTAGGTTGGCCCTTTTCGTCCATGTGTCATTGGCCTCGCAACAATCACATACGTCCACATCCAGCTAGATTTCCCAAACTTCCTCATTTACCTGGCCTCTTCTTTTCAGTAAGATCTTGCTGTCTAGGTATAATTCCATACATTTAACTTCTTCGATTGGTATCAATGTTGTGGCAGCTCTATCGGCTTCAGTTGTCCTCCTTCTCATGAATGGTACCTAATTACTATTGAGCTTTTCTCAATAGTCTCCATCGACACTACGTAGCTCACTATTTTTGGTGCATTACGTAATTAGTTTCCACTGATCTTGTCCTCTGAAGCTTATCTGCCTAATACTGTATTACGTACTCCTTTTTCGTCCTAGAGTTCGTACACTGGTTTATCCACGCATGGCACATTCCGATAGGCCAACATTGATCCTCAATATTTTCCTGTTGCGCCTAAATTATTTGTTCACTATGAAACAGAATACGACATCGATATTTGCGTAATTTCAACCATGAAGTAGAAGATATACATATGTGGAGGCTTATTCAAGGACAATATCCATTCAAGCACGTCACAATAAAGCACGAGTGACCGCAGTAACGAGGCACCTAGGTCACTTTACAATCTCAAATCTTCAGCGATCTATAAAACGATCACACATTCATTTCATAATTTGTTTTTAAATGACCGATCGGAACATTTCCAACGATTGGCTTCTCCATACGACGATCAATCTTGGGTGGAGATTTAGACTTATTTGACTTTTCTTTTAGTCATTTGCTTTTTGTTCGGTTTTGACATAAGGTTGACATTCAACTGAAGTTAATTATGGTTGTCTCTTTATTCGCGCTCAAATTGAACGATCACTTAACGAATCGAAATGTAAACCAAATAATGAGACAACCATAATAGATTTAAGTGGGATTAATCTTATGTCAAAACCAAACGAAAAGCCCACTTGATGAACTTAGGTAAGCTTCATAAACTTCATAAAAATGGCCGAGTATTTGTTTTTAACAGACAAAAGTGCAATCAAAAGTATTATAGGCATTAATTGGAGTTTATAGAACATTGAAGAGCATTCCATTTAGTCATGGAATTTGTTTCTGCCTCCTAATGTTCCAATGATAATGACAGACAGCCTTGAACACTGCCGTACATAATTATGCGATCATAACATTTTGCTCAATTTCGTCACTTTTTCGTTCACTTTTCACTCCGCGCGTCAAAAGGCAACCGTAAAAAACTTCAGTGGGATTAACCATATCTTAAAACCAAATGAAAAAACTTAAGCTAACTTCATAAACTGTCAAAAAAGGGAAAAAGAAAAATGAATTCCATCTTCAATGGATGGGATAAATAGCCCATTAAGTTGCTTGCGCCATAGGAACTAAAATATTTATAAAATTGTATTCACAACTCAATTCTATTGCTGTAGTTTTGTTCCTTTTTGGGTTGTGACACCTGTCAAATTTCTGTTTCATTTACTTCCCACAGAGCTAAACGGAACTCGACGAAACTGAGCATAATCCCATTATGGTCATGCTCTACTATTTTTGTGTAGTTGGACATTCCGTTGCCGTTGCGTAAGTGCACTTAAGTAGGGTCTATGGTGGGGTCTTAGAGAGCGCTGTCATTCGCTCATTCCGCACGGAACGCTAAGGTTGAGGACGAAACCTAAGAGCCAGCAAAAATTGCATGACATATAGTCGAATTTAAATAAAATATCAGGCCGTAAGCAGACCGTAGAGGGCCAAGGCCTAGCTTCTCACAACTGCACATGTTGTGCGGGGTATAGAGGAGTTTTTAGGAAGCTTTCTCATGACAGTAATACTCTTGAATGTTTGTCAGACACTCCGAAGAGGTGGGGCCGTGAAAAAACTTTTGATGGTATTTTTCTGGATTCGAACTTGGAACCCTTTGCACTAACGACTGCACACAGTTGAATTTGCTCACTGCTATTATGAGTACGCGTAGATTTTGACAGCACTTGAAGCACTGAATTTTCGTTCGTTCAGTTATGACACTAGCTGTCGTACAGTCAATGCAAATATGGTTGTGCTTTTAAGTGACAGACAACTTAAGCCATTGTGTGTTGGGAGCTATTTTAGATAAGCCTTAAGAGTTAAGACACAAAGAAATAAATTACCTATCGAGAACTCGCCAGATGTCACTCGAACACGCCTGTTCTTTATTTTAATTCTCAACAAACAACAAATATCATCACAAATAATGCACACAATATTATTCAGCTCCGAAGCTGATCTTTATCATTTTAATTGAAAGCTTTTCAATGTTGCACCTCAAGCACTACCGTTTTTTGGTTTATATATAAACTGCACACCTAATTTTGTTTTTTGTTAAAATCCACTTAACGACAACACAAGCAATCATCAACTATTAAATCGACCATCGCACAACAACTCTACTACTCCATGTGTAACAATGTAACACTAAAAGATACAAAATTTTTTCGCGCGCGCATCTGATAAGCAAAGTCGATATTTCAAATAGATACAAGCAACGAAATAAAAAAAAAAAAAAAGATACTTTGTTTGTCTCTCGGTTATAAACTTTGAGCTGAGCGATTATCTCTGACTAAACATCTGCATCTCACTTTATGATTATTTACCCCGCCGCCGCCGCCGCCGCCGCGCAACCCCCAAGTAACTTACATAGATACTTTTAATGCCGGTCGATGATTGTAGTTAATGGTGATGGTAGTGGTGGTGGTGGTGGTGGTTCAGTTCGGTGTACTCGCGTTCGCGTATCATCACATCACCGCCGCCGTTGTCGTTAGAGATTACGCATTGCGTACGCAAATTCATAAAACAAAATTTTCGGTATGTATCTCGAGAATAGAATAGTGAGAGATACTTTACTTTGCACACGTCTGTTGAATAAAAATATTTGCAAGCTTTTAACGTATACACTTTCGATTAGAATCTTGATTTTGTTTTTTTTTTTTCTTTTTTTAAATTTGAATTCGAATAGCGGCGCGCTGTCAGTTTGTTTAGAGAGAGAGAGAGATGTGTTTACCCCGCGCGCGGTCTAACCCGACTGAATTCGATTCTGACAACAACGACGGACGGAACGCACGGAGGAACGTTTTCAACGAGAAGCAGACACAAACAAAAAAAAAATGCTTCAGCTCTCTGGAGCTGAGAAAAACGTTTATTTTTTGATGGATATCTCGCACCAGGTCGTAGATGCGGGACAAGGGATTGGAAGAGTGCGATAGGGAAATACATATCTCTGCTGCGCTCTGTGTGTAGGAAGGGTTCATATCGTCTGGCCACCGGACGGACGACTTGGTTGGCTGCTGATAAAAACCGAAACCGATGCGATGGATGGACGGATGGACGCTCGACGGATGGATGGTTGATGATGATAGTGATAAGCGTCCCTTGATTGTGTTAGTTGTGTTCGAACGTGTGTAGAATGGGGGTGCTCTCTCGCTCTCTCTCTCTCTCCCTTTATTGCATTTTACTGATAAGAAATCTCCGAAGGAAGCAAAAAGATATTGCAGTGCAGGCGTCTCTATCTGTGTAGGTGTCTAGTGGTAGGTAAAACACATGTGCAGTAGCAGACGGGACAAATAAAAACAATAACAAAAAAAATCTTTTTTTCGCTACTATACCTCTTCCATAATTAAAACTTTCAGATAGTTATCACTTCGACAGTGTGGGACAGTGTGTTGAATGGGTAGTAGCTTTGTATCTCATTTTGTTGTTGGTTCTTGAGTTTATTTTTTGTTGATATTTTTCAATCTAGATGGCTTTTTTTGTTTGTGCCTGTGAGTAGTTACGGTTGGCTTCGTGGTTCTCGGTTATCAGTTGGGATCTGGCTTTTTTCTGTGGAATAAACATTAAGGCAAGGTCATGATTTGGAAGCAAGATTTGTTTGTTCATTCCAAGGAGGTTGGTTGGTTGGTATGGTGGGGTTTGGTTGATTCTTATTGAGATTTCAGAATTTCGGCTAAGACAATTAATTTTGGAATGTTTTTTTGGTTAAACTTCGGGAAGAGTGCTCCGTAGTGGGAGTCAAAGTTAAGTACTCAGCTGCCTTCAGTCTAGACAATGATTAAAGTATCTGTGACTGACAGTAGCAAATCCCCCAAAGAAGCAAACGGTAACGCACAAAATGACTTCAGTCCCAAAGTAGGTGAGTCTGGAATGAAAAACATTTCAGCAATGAACAGAAAGAGAACTTATTGGCTTTTTCAATAGGGATTTCTGAACTTTGACAAGTGATTGCAGCCATATTGTTGCAGCTACGTCTGTACAATTGCCTGTCATTTATTAAGTCTGTCTTGCCAAATCAACATGGGGAGTTATAGCGTTCAACAACGTGTGCAAATAAAGAAATTGTCTTAAGAAAATGGGTCTTCTGTTCGAGCAAAATTGTGCCCAATTATAGTCGCCATAATGGTCCTTCTGAGAGGACTATTCGCAACGTGGTGGATAAATTCGAGACGACTGGTTTAGGGAACATCCGCTAACAATGTTTAGTGTGGATTTTGGACTGGCGGCCCATAATTCTTTGAGAACGATGTCGGCCAGGCCATCACCGTAAATGGCGCGCGCTATCGATCGATGATAAGCGATTTCTTTTCACAACATGTGGATGCCCACAGCTCGTGCCTCAATGGACATTTTGCACCAGCGATTTTCGAACGTGGTAATCTCTATCTTAGGCCTGAATACCCTGTCAAAGATTGGCTCAGTCTTAAGCAAATTAAGAAAAGTTTGACAGCTCCATCTAGTGTCACCTCTTCCTCACCCCAAGATTCCTCAATGAACTGTGTATATCCAACCTTCAACATCAACCTGAACCCCCAAAAGCAGTTGTCATCACCAGCTCTTCACGATGCCGAGCCTATTGTACACGAAGTGGTTCAAAACCTTAAGGGAAATGAAATTAAAAGGAATCCTCAGGAGCGTTCCGATGTTAGTAGACAGCATTCCTCGTGGATAATGATGGTGCAATGGAGTTATTAAATGAGAGGTTGAGTCAGTAGTTGTCACAATGAAATAGAAAATACTGTGAAGTATAAACAAATGCAAAAATCACATACAATTCTCTCCAATTATTTTGACACCAATCACAAAAATTAGAAAAATGCGAACAAAACTTTTGGAAGCCGAGGACGGACTCTGCGACCTGGCCAATGTTCAACGATTAATTGGAGATGATAGCCCCTGTCTGCTAGAAGGCGAACGAAAATCTCCAGAGAAGGACCTTTTATATGCCGCGCACAGCACGTATGGCTACAAAAAGGTATACCTAAACCGCTTTAGGGACTACTTGCGCACTATATATAGCTTCTTAATACAAATGCGTCAAAATGATTGCATACTTTTAGACTCAATAGGTTTAAAATAGACATACCTTTAGGCAAAGTGGTTTAGAGATTCGGATTTTGTATAGACTAATTTGGAGAGAGTTTTAGTGCTTAGCTTAAAGCCTCATATTCCAAAAAGCCATACTACTCATTGAATTTCTGCAGAAAAATGTCGCTGTCTTTTGTTTAAGTAAATCGAATACCGGCTGATAGTAGAGTGACAGACCTTATATTTTGTTTACCATTCTGTGGTATGTAATCAACTGACGCATAACCTAGATAGAAATCCGCCGAAAATATAAATCACTTTATCTTGATATCTTATTCATTCATATTTCTTAAAATTTGATGATTATTGCCTCATCAATTGATAATGCGATAAATCAAAAACAAAAAAAAAATGTTATCAATGGTAATAGGACGCGCTGGTTGGTCTTATAGAACCCATGTGAGTAACAAAGGGTAGTCATGTAGTGGGAGTCGATTGACCACATGAACAGTCTGTGAATTGTATTAAGTCATCGGTGTCTTATGTCATAATTATTTTTTTTTTTTGTGTAGGGAAATATAACGCAAATCAGTGGAATTACCTATATTTAAAGATTTAAGATGTAAGTATCTCCAAAATTCACTAGACTTGCTGTTCTGTGCTACTTTTTCAGTCACTGAACAAAGCTACTTATTTGTGTTGCAATTCAACGTCATTCGAGATCTCAATTTAAGAGCACAAATGACAGCAAGAGAGCTGTCTATTCAGTGAACTCAATTACTTAATTCTCTTGCTTAGACTGCGTTCATCTTTTGCTGCAAACATAGTATGTACTAAGCCATAACTTTTTAAAAGGTAATAAATATCTCGCGGTAATAGGACTCAGTGATCTGGTGTTGCGGTGAAAAACTCTATCGATCTGTTAACTTAAACATTCACTGTGAACAAACTTTCTAGTTCACTTTATTGGCAAATGTAATATTCTTCCTTCTCTAACCTCATCCAAACTAGTTGGTGGATGTAAGAGTAAGTTCAAAGCAACTGTGCCGCAAGATTCAATTTATTGACTCTCATCTAGGTGACAGGTCACATGGGAAATGAGATATCCGATGAGATTGCTAGACAAGGTTCAAAGGAGGGGTTCTCAGTTCCCAAACCTGCATTAGGTCTTCCTGCATCAACGGTCAAGACTTCCATAGATGATTGGGTTTCTTATGAACACACTTTCTCTCAGACTCTCTTGGATGTAGGCTGACTTAACGAAAGCTCCCAGACGTTAGTGAGAAATCCGCGGCATTCTTGCTGTCTCTCAGCAGAAAAAACTACAGACAACTTATTGGCATTCTTACGGTGCACTTCGCTTTTGCTAAGTTTCTCAGTATGATTGGCTTAAGTGAAACATCTGTCTGCGACACTTCCTATGTGATTGTCCTGCTTTTGCTCGTATCAGGCGGCAGATTCTAGGTGCGGATGTGGTGAGCCACTGAAGCACCTACTCGGATTCATTAAGTAGACGAGAAAATTCACACCGTAAAAGGGGGCGTAGTGGGATGCTTTCTGGACAAGTTGATGTCAGAGTGCTTCGGCGAAGCTTTCCTATCCCAAAAAAAAAAAAATAATATTCTTCCTATAGATGGTTCCACTATTAATTCCACCAGTCTTTGGCTTGTCCAAAGCACAATACCTGGATATAACTTAATTGAAATGTCAATGTCCTTAAATGCACATAGAAAGCTAGCAGCTTAACGTAAGCATCCCCTTCCATGTCCCTGATCACTGTTGGGCATTTTAGCAATTTAAGTAATTAGGGAGACTCTATCTTGCCTTAGGTGTAATCTTCACTCATAGCCAAGTAGAAATTAAGTTACTGGAATTGTCCTGTTTCTTTCCAAGATCGTCATTGATTGACGGTTGTCGCAAAAAAGATTCTAGGAAACGGTAAGACCGACAAAAAGGCCATATGAGGGACAATCTTTGGATGCCTCTCGCTACTAGTGAATTTCCTTCCTCTCTAGGAAAATAGTATGTAGTAGGTACTACATTCTAAATCACAAGTCAACTATAGCATTAGCTACTAGTAGAATATTCCTCATCTTCTTTCATTTGAAATCTCCTTTCTTTGACGATCTTGCTTCCTCAAGGTCAGGTTGGTTCACTTAACACTTGTCAGTTTCTTAGTGTTAAAATTAAGTTATTAATTAAATTAAGTTGATATGTAGCATCTGTAAGTAGTAGTCGTGCTCTTCCTGGTAGTCTCCTGGTAGCGTCTGTTCTCTTTCAGATCTGGTTATATCACAAAAGATCCCCGTGGTCTAAGTGCGTCCGTGCCCAATTGATGTAAGAAACCGACAAGGCCTACTTAACCTAACCTAATCTAGCTCGAATGTGCATATCCAAAACACCATTGCCACCCATAAGACCTAACTAAATCATCTAACAACCATCCCCATCACACAACGCCTCTTCTCCAGCATACGTATTTACTAATGATTATTTTGGAAGTTTCTTCTTATAAAGTGGGCGTGTCAGTGAGGGATTTCACACTTTTACTACTCACTTTCTCCAAGAACTTGCGTACAAAATTTCATCACTTTTGGCTCAAAGTTTAAGGCCTAAAACTTGGTGCCAGACTATGAACTACATTATTCTCTTTTTCACAAAGTATGTATCAAATTTAATATACCTTTATGACAGTGTATAAAAATAGCTTACAGTTTATTATAATCTACACCGCGCTGCACTTATGATCATGTCGATACTTACAGTATCTATGATAGGTTTCCATATATGCAAGCAATGGAATATTTTGCGATGTCGTGATTGTTATCTTTTGCTGATCAGTAGATGAATACAAAATTTGTTTACAATTTTAATTATTATTAAGTGAAATAGACATTAATTAGATAAATCATCTAAATCTGTGCCGATTCATTGCGCAGATAAAAACAAAAATGTTTGTGCAGTGGCATTGGATACTTTTAAAATCTATCGTCATAAACTAGTTGTTTTGTAGAATAAAGCTTGTAAACAAGATACATACTTAAAATGTTACAACACGGCGTTTTTCAGTGTCTGCTTGCTGAACTTTAAATAAGACCAAGCAGTTGGGGTTCCCAGAAAACTTGATCTTCTCAACTTTAAGTATCATGTCCTCTCTCTGACAGAAACTCTCTAATGGTCGTCCTTTTTACGACCACTAGAACCCACAGGTGTCCAGAAGAATCTGAGGAAATGATTGGATTTTGCTAGGCTGCACTTTAAAACGTTCAAACGTTTGATTCAGAATTACACATTGCCTTAGGGACCAGTTATAGCTATCATTGAAATGCATGATTGAAAATTTAGATTTGCAATTTTAAGACGACTAAGCAATCAATACTGGCTTTAATTGGTACCAAAACGAAGCTAATCACTTGTAGAATTTATTTTACAAATAAAAATACCTAATTTTGATTAAGACTTTTCTTTAAATTCAATTTTATTATTTCACTGATCAAAAGCAATTTCAATGAACAACTGATCCTCGTTTCTATAATTTGGAACACAATCGTTTCACTGATGTGTTCTATTTTCTTTCTGTTCTCATCTGTCATTTTTTGTTTTAACGTCAAAATACCCGCATTGCCAACCTAACACAACAAAAATTAAGCCTTTGTTCGCTGAGCTGTATTATTCAATTTCTTAACTTTGTTTACTAGATTTGATTTGGGCAACTAACTTTAGACATTACCGACGTTTAAGATAGAATTGCCGGAATGCAGTTTTGTATCACGGTAAAAGCACCACGAAAGTAGTCATGTGCCTTTTGGTGAGACAGAAAAACAAGGTGAAACAAATCAAAACAATGTAGACGATACAAAAAGAGACATCAAGACATGAATAGAAACTGTCAACAATTCCGAAGATTTGACAGCATTTTTGACAAACAGATTTCTAGCCGAGAATTAGAAATTTTAAATTTCCTGTGAGAGCTAACAGCTGATAATAAGGAAGGTTGACACCAGTCAAACAAAAGTACGGGAACAAGCTTTGACAGCTAGTCAAAACTAGTCAAGCTAGAAAAGACACTAGGTATGCTGAGCTAAAGAAAATCGTACTACAGATATGTAGCAGTAATTCAATCCAGTTCTAATTCAGAAAAAAATAAATGTTGGGACTCAGATTAATTCTTCGCCGCCGAAAGTAATTTTTCTTACAATAGTAATGAAACATACCTGCTATACGAACGTACATACATATTTTAAAATCTGACAGCAAACAAACTTTTACACGTCACTTTGACATTTCGAATAGATGACACTGATGTCAAAATTAAAAAAAGCACATTCTTTTGTAAATTTTTTACGATAACATCCTTTTTGGGATATTTTTAGGCCTTAGAGAGAGGAGAGGTTTTTTTTATAAAACTCAACCGGCCTCTTTTTGAAAAACCCAAAACAAAATACCACTCAATTTAAAACACACGTCGCGTCGTCTCACTCGCTCACTGTCAACGATGACGACTTGCCCGCGCGATACCACAGTAGTGCACAAATGTATGTGCACGCTATCCACTCTGTACACCTACTGCAAAATTATTTCACTTTTTTTTTTATTTTCTACCTCACCATTTGCCGACAGACAAACCGGCAGGCACTAAACGAGTGTGTGTGGTTCGTTAAAATTCGATTGTTGTACCCACTACACTTGCACATATCGCACATAAAAAAAAAAGAAGTGATTCTTCGAGCCATAAAGCGGCAATAACTCGCTGCCGCCGCCAGTCAGTCATACACACACGCACACACTGAAACAAATAAACAAACTAACTAAAAAAAAAAAAAGGTGATGGAAAAGATATCGAGATACATGGTGGAAGATAGCACACGCGGGGGGAACTGAAGGAAACGAGGAGAAAACAGAAAACGAAAACGAAGAACTTATCAACATCAAGGATCTAATCAACATAAACAATCTCGGTGCTTTGTTAGTACGCTGCCAGCTCTAGCATTTCGCTTATCGCATTCGGATCATTAATGCTGAAGCCGCAGTTGCCGCTGCGAATACCACCACAACACCGACACCACCACCACCCCACCGACCGCCCCCAATAGGTATACAGTCATGCTGCTGTCATTCGTCGTTTCCTCTCCCTTGCTGCCGCCTTTTGCCAGCAAGAGTGTTCTCTCTCTCCATCATAGTGTATTCCACTTTCCAACCACCACCACATTTTCAGTTGTGTGGTACAATTTTTTATTATTTTTTTTCGTTTCGTTGATTTTATTATGAGGATTTTTATCGCGCGCACACACACCGCGCGACAGCAGCAGTGACTTCATGCTCACTCACTTACCTCCGGATGGATGGGGCTGATTCATAAATTCCTTGGATTTACTTTTCTAATCAGAGGAGGGGGTGCTGCTGTCACTAAAGTGGAGTGGTGACTCCAGGAAATGGGTCAAGTCACAGCTTTCGTACCTGCTCTTCTAGACATAGAATGAGTCCAAGTCTGAAGGCAATACACAACGATTAAGGAAGAAGATCACTCAGATCATCTTCCAAACTTCATGGTCCTAAGTGCCAAATGGAGGCAGAGGATATCCCTTTCTTCTTTGAGGCACCAAGCAGACATCTTAAAACGTTCGAAGAGAGGCAAGCTTAAGGCAAAAGTATGAACGCTTTGCTGGGGTTCAGGAGTGTCAAGGATAGAGGCCAAAGAACTAGAAAGACAGGGTTATACGCTAGTTAAAAAGATTCCATTCACGATAGACTCAGCGAATGTGGCAGGTCTTCAGACAACTGTTCTACTGCCGCAGAGGATGAAAACCAGAGGCACAAATGTAGTGTCTGCGGAGAGGATCAAAAAGAAGATACACACGATAACAAACTCACCAGATCACCAACTAAGAACTAGAAGATCCAGGCTCTATTCCGACGCACAGAAGCTCAAGTGGACTGAAGGATAAGAGCAGTACTTCCCATGGGATGCAATGGCATCAGTGCCGTCCTATAAGCAGACAATGGCCCCTTGCAAAGTTGCTATCATGAACTCCATGAGCCCGAAAGTAAGTCTCTCTGGACAACTCCAACTTTGTAGACAGCAGGGCTAGACACGGGGGACTTTCATTCACCTGCTATGACACAGTAGGCCAAGAATGGTTGATGTTGATTCCAATCTACGAATGACTTAGGGCGACAAAGTTCCTAAGTCGACGTCACCAAAGAAGACAAAGGACGTATTTGTAAAACGCCAAAGTTCCCACCGAAGGACGGCGACTTCTCAGAGTCTCAATGAAAGAAGCGGGAAGAGACAAGTCGACAGACTACGTCTTAAGGGGAGGATGCAATCTTTACCTAGATTGTTCGTAGATGATGGTCAGAATAAGGGGTTCACTAAAATCTCAAACTGGAGACAGAGTCAATGCTTAAGTTCAGCACTGAGCATAGGTTAGTCGTCGCAAGAGTAGGAAGCAGTCTGTTAGGGTATTTGGTCTGGTGGCTGTTGGAGAGTTTCTCGAATCTGGACTCTGGCTTCTTCCGCCATGGTAGAGCATCCAAAGGTCTACTTCTGGGTGGTTCACATCTTCTTCTCAATGGACAATCGGGTCCTAAATTCAACTCCAACAAGAGTCAAAGAAATAAACATATTTTTCAGCCGCCACTGGACAAAATGTCATGTGTCCTCTGAAGGGCGAAAAAAAAAATCCCCTTTAACCCATTAAAAGGCGCTATTCACTACTCATACTCAACTTACTGACGCATGATTCATTTGAATCTCGAATCATTCATATGGACAATGACGCACACACATAGTCGTCGTCGCAGCATTTTATCGCTTGGAAATTGACACATGAAACTCGTGTCACCCAACGTAATCCCTGTAAACAGGTGAAGCATTTATCAGCGCATTTCGTCCCCCGGCTCTTCAACTGCAATCCGTCATCAGAAAAAAAAACAGCTCGGGTAATTAATTAGAAATCGAATGCGACTACATCAAACGAATCAGACACTCGAAAACGAGGAGGCGCCGCTCTCCAAAGCTTATCCATCAGTTGGAAAACTCTCTTATCAGCTGGCACTCGCCGACATCAAAGGGTTGACTCTCTTTTCCCCCAAATGCAGTGCAGTGCTCCATCATTGTGGAATTCTGTCAACCAAATTGACAGAAGGAGCCTTGCCCTACCCAAAAAAAGAAACATCCACACACAGACACTTTATCGCGCGGTCAGTCTGACTCTCTCTCTCTCTCTCTCTCTCTCTAGCAGAGCCCGATTTCAAATATCATTATAATGATGATTTATTAAAATTCCACTCGAAACTATATCACCGTTATCTAGCTCATTTATTAGTTGTCGTCTGCGGTGCGGTGAGAGCAGTTCGTATCCTTATCGCTCTCGGCTCCCACCATCCCACCATCGGCAGCAGCGTCACCATGAGATCCATTAAAAGTTTCCAGAGTTTCTTCTGCTTCTTCTTCTTCTTCTTCTTTTTATTTCGATGTGCCGGGCGTAGGGCTCCAAAGGGAAGTCTAGCTTTAGCTCTACCCTAGTGCGCGCGAATTATCTCCACATTCAATCGGTTGTGCAGATAAAAACGGAGGAACAAAAAAAAAAAAAAACCAACTTCGTATGTACATGTGTGTTTTTATATTTGCTTTCGAAATTATTGATTTCTTCGATCTAGCAGTGATTAATTAAGATGGATTGATAAAAATACGCGATAACACTGGGGTAATGTGCTTACTTTCTCATTTTAGAATAAAAAAAAAAAAATATAACGCTCTTATCGGAGAATCGATTTATTATGGGCTATCGGGGCGGAATAGGGTAGATTTGCTTTTATGTCGACAGTATGAGTCCGAAGAATTGATAATAAATCGATCGATTTTCGTAAGTTCATGATGAAGCCGGCCGACGACGACATTTGTTAAGGAGTGGCGCACAGATTGTCGCTTGAATTTGTTGTAATTTGTTTAGTTAATAAATAAAAATGTGTTGTTTGATGGGCTTACAATCTGATGGGACAGCGTGTGGTTTTATAGTGTGTTGTAACAATTGGTAGTCGAGAGATAGTATCAAAGAATTTAGCTGAAACTTTTACTTTAAGACTAAGTAACAAAGAGTTATGAACAGTCTTCTCTAGTTTTCCGTTCAACAAGGTCTGTGGCCTGCTCCTCTAAACCCGTGCTACAAGGTAAAAAGACGGAAATGTTCAAAACTAGACGATAGTCAGTTCTAACCCCAAAAAAGTTAAGGCCCCCGCTTGCTGATGGGAAAATGGTAGTCTGAACGCTTCTCTGAACAAACAATCGCTTTGTTTTGTACAACTCCTTAGCTCCATGAGTGTTACCTAGTACCTTGAATTGAAATTGGGTGGCTACTCAGAAGACGATTATGATTCAGAACACTTTTTTGTATGCTGTTGCCTCTGCTGCTCCAGAAAGAAGGCTCTTGGAGACTTCTTCTTCTTTAACAATTGGGGAAAAATGTCCAACAAGACACCGAACAAAGAGCTGAACTTGAACATCTTTAGGGTGGTTTCAAGGAGGCTGTTCTAGTAACAACAATTACTAGCTGTCGGACGACGTTTTTCAAAAGGGAGCTCTCACTTCAGGAATTTACAATGGACAGTGCACAGCTGACACTATCAAACTAACCATACATACATTTATCTGTCAACTAATGACTGCGAAAAGCTGTTGATCATGTCGCTGTCATATTAACAGTGTTGCCAATGCAGTTTTCAAAAAAGATGTCAGATGTAAATGTCATGACGGGATAATGGACCTTGACCAAATGCCAGTGCTTGTAGAGAGAAAGCAAACGTCAAAGGTAAAGATTCAAATGTCTTGGGAGTTTTGTCTCAACCGATGGCGGAACCGAACTGAATTGGCCAGCCGAATCGGCAAAGAAGAAGTAATGCAAAAGCAGTTGCCTTGACATGGGGCACAAATACAGGAAACCATCAACGGAGCGTGTATCGCATCCACAAGGGATCTGTCAAAAGTAGAACCCTGCCTGGGTTGCCCATCAGCTCACAAGTTCCTCTCTATGTTGCTGTTTATCTTCTTTTTCTTCCACTTCTAAGGTGACCCTACAATCCAGGTTAACCTTGGCCTCAACTCACAAACCTCTGCAGCCATCTCTGTTACTTCCTCCAGTTCCGCACACCGAGTTCGTACAGATCCTCCTCCATTAGTTTGTACCAACTACCTCGAGGTCTTCCTCTACTACGTCATCCAACCGGGGTTGATTCGAAATCGTTCTTAGTAGAGCTCCATCCGCTCGACATGACCCAGACATTCTAATCGCTGTATGCGAACGTTTTTTGCTGTTTCTAGAGACTAATAGGTCCTTCCAGGACCATTCCTAGTTCTTGGGTTTCATAAGAGATTCAGATGGTGACAGTTTCTTCATCTTCGATTTCGAGACGATTAACCGAAAGTCCTTTCCCAGTACACCATTCACCGATCATGTCAAGGAACATACATACATTGGCACAGACTGTTCTCAGATGTTGAACGATAGAATGGACGATGGACGACGCCATATGCGTATGCCAAAGCATTTAGTGTACGAGTATACCATAGCAAAGGAAACCGAAGACCAGAGACTGGAAACCCCCTCCTATTTCCTCCCGACAATATGGGCCACACTCTACATTCACAATATTCTGTTCAACAGCAATACCTTGATGGGCAATAGCAATGCTTCGTCTCTACACCAAGGCATCTAGTTGATTCGCCAAGTCAAAAGTCCCCTTTAGGTCAATGAAAATACCCACATTGCCCACTCAAAATTGGCGACTAGAGGAAGTACATATCTAGTAGGCTGTCCCAACCTTAAATATCATGAAATAAGTATTCATTGATCCTTGAGTGTGGTACATCTGCCGAGAAGTAGAAAAGAGAAGAAGTCTTGCAATGGCCTGTCACATTGTGCCCTGTTGACGTTTAATTTCTCTTTGACATTTCGAATGAACTTGTCACAATTTTCGAATTCGAAATTCTAACCTTAACATGCCAATAACCTCTCAAAGCAGCACGGCACGTTTTAACGTCCATAGGGTGTATCACCCATTTCATACACGTACGACCTAAAATTCAAATCGGGTTATTTATTCAGCCAAAAAGATAACCCCCACGTTTTCACTATCACAGCTCACATCTAATCCAGTCAGTTCAATCAAACAGAATTTTTTTTTCTTTCGTCTTTTTTTTTTTTTGCTGATAGCACACATGCACACACATTTTTTCCAAATCGCTTAATCGTAAATCTGATCTCGCCAAATATCGTATATTCGCATATCGTTATGATATTTTTTTTTTTCTCTCGTTGTTTTTTTTTTTTTGTTATTACTCTCAATTCGTGCTGATTTTTCGAAATGTGGGACACTGTAGTACGTGTGTTGTGTTGCGTTTGAATTTCAAATGAAAAATTTTGTAGATCGTCACAAATGACATACACCGTAATTAATTAGAGAACCGATACATACAATGTTATGTTCTGTTTCTTTAAGACGGAAGCGGTGATAAAGTTAATCAATTTTTGCTTCTGTTCGATTATCAAATTCGAACTGAACATCACGTAAAAATTGATTATTTCGAAAGATATTCGAAGTTAGTGAATTTCATTCGAAAGACAATGACATGAGTTAGATTTGTTTACTTTGATTGTGAGTTAGGGAATTGATGACACGTTTTTGTTGAATAGTTGTGTGATTGCTTACAGTTAGGTGACACACACACACACACGCAAACTTAATCATTAACCGGAAAAGGAAAGCGCACAAGTGAGGTACTTCGAAACAATTGAGTGGCCCAAATCAAGCAGAAATCAGAAGGAAAAAGGAAAAGAATCGACGGTCGGACAAACCCCTTGTAAGGATAATTGCTCAGTACCATCATAAGGACTGATTACAGTGGTTTTTTGCTTTTCTTTTAACCCCAAAGGCGACAACGTGTGTGGTTAAGTTTGAAAAAAAAGGGGCAGACAGAGCTCATAGTATTGTAGAGGCAAATCGACCTCATGATTCCTTGTCACCCCTTTTCTGTTTTTTGTGTCCTTTGAATCAACTCTACAGCAACTTAAGTCGTCTCCTTTTGTCATTTTATTCAATTCTCACTTACTATGTCATTTTCCCACACAAAATCTCTGTCACTCGAGTGCCGACGATGACGACGACGACGTTGCCGGTTGTTTAAGGAGACGATGATGTTGATGATGATGATGATGTGGTCGTAGTAGTGGTGGCTGACGACTGGCTGGTCCAAGATAATAAAGACAGTCGTTGTCGTCGTCATCATTGTCACATTGACTTACACTACTTCTATACAACAAGACGACGGCGATGACGAGGGGGAGGATGACGACTCCCAATTGACAAAAAAGTATCCTTCATCCCTCAAAAAAAAAAAAAAACTTCTTGCATGAAAGAGAGGAAGAGCGAAGCAAAAAGGACGAAAATGGAATCTGAAGCACGCGAGTGTTTATCTTCATGTGTGATCTTCTTTTGGTTAAAGAATTAGGAGGAAGCAAACCACATTTCCGTTCGCCTTTTTTTTTCCGCGCGCCGAAGAGCTGATTCCTCTTGTTGAAGGGTATAATGAAGGGACGGGGTGTGTTGTTGAAGGCGATGATGATGATTGGATGAAGAGGTGGTGTCAATTTCCAAGGAGTAATCGTCACTTTGATGGGTGTCGTTTCGAAGTCGCCTTTTGTACTCGGGGAAGAACTCTGTTGAGGGGGAAGGAGTTGTTGTGATTAATTGGTTAACAAAGGTTCGAGATTGTCTCTAAAGAACTCTTGAACCTTTGAACTGGAAAGGTACAAATTATAACAATTGAACCCCTTTTTTTGCTTGAAGTCTCAAGAGAGAGGGCGATGAAGGAAGGGACCACCAGCGATGGAAATTTGCAGCGGAAGAACAGTCTTAGTTGTGAGTCATCCATATCAGACGTCACTCTTTCAAAGTCAAAGAATGAGTTGGGCTACAAACGCCGATGAGGTAAAACTATAGAACTTCCGCCAAGAGCTCAGTAGCTGGAGCTTGAAAATGGTATCTTCCTTTATGTATAGAAGAAGCAAGAAGAAGTGCCGGCAACTCATCGTCTTATCGAGCGATTTGTCAGCTTGATGCAGAGGGAAAGGACTTTACATTCAAAGTTCTCCAGCAGGTTCTGCACGCGGACAACCCCCCCGATCCCGATTTAATATAAACTTTGCAGAAACCCAACTCAAACTTAAAAGGATCTCTTCGGCTAGACAATTGGCGCCCAACGTGGGGCTTTTCAAAATGAAAATCAAATTCATTTTCAAAAGTAAAGAGTTCATACATACATATGTATACATACAATTGTAAAAGAAAACCTGCAAAAACAGGAAGTAACCTGAAACAGCTCTTAGAAAAAGGACAGAAACATTGATTAGTACATATCCTAGCTCAACATCTGGTTCACTACTGATAAGACAACAAACTATCTCTTAACCAGAGAAAGAGATTCACCCAACACTATGCCAAACAACATACACAACAACATCCGTTTGCAGTGCCTTCTCCCAGAGGCATCATTGTCGTCCTCGTCGTCATCGTCGTCGTCGCAACAATGACGTTCCCATTCAAGCTTCGTCGGAATGATAAAGATAACACGAAGCAACAGCAAGGCAGCACCAAGGCAATATCAGCAACAATAATATTCCCATAATAAATGATAATGCCTTACACACCCACACAAACAAACACACAGACACACATTGTTACATCGATGCAAATGAAGACGAGAACGAGGTCGATACGAAGCGTAACAATAGTCCTGGAGAAAAGGAGTGATATGATGACAATACACCATACACCCCCCACCCCATCCACAGTACCACTACAACTAGATCATTTGCCAGTATATAAGGACGATGGGTTCACAATAGCTTTGCACTATCGACCTACTCCTGCAGTGGAACCCAAGAAACAAAAAGAAAATAACGATGATTTCGAATTCCATTTCGTTCCTACTATGATGCTGATGCTGATGACGATGTGTGGTGACCTAACCAAACTATCAGTGCTCCCCCGAAACCAACAAACCATATTTTTCAAGGATTTTTTAGGAGGCGCTTATCAGCGTTTACCATTTATCCCTCAACCTCCTTACACAGCAACTGGGCTCATTCACATTTTGTTGTCATTTTCGAAATTTTTGAATGATATACTTTTTTATGACAGATACAGTGTGGGCGAAAAATTGCCATACGAGCTTGAAGGCTAAAAACATTTCAGTACAGGTTAGGGAACGAAAAAAGCATTTAGTTGGGTGACTTTAGGAGCCTTCATAGAAAGGACTTTCTATTCTACGGATTCAAGAATTCCATGCACGAAAAACCGAGGTACACAGTCCCAATATTGAGGGAAAAAGAGGGAAGCCCAACAAACGTCAGTACATCGACACACTTGCATCAAGAGATGAAGAAGAATGAATTCCGCTCCAAACAAATCAGGATGATATCCTTCGAATTTCAGATGAATATCATCTTACTTGATGGACAGAATCTTTCGCTATAGTCCATTGAAGTAAATCATATCAGAACTTAGCGAGAGCCGTAGTGAGCAACAAAATCCCGAAGGCAAAGTGGACCTCCCAGCAAAACCGAAATACAGGAACCAAATCTAAAGGATCTATGAAGACCGAATCAGTACTCTAAGAACCAGTAGAGCTTTCTAAACGACATCCTAGAGTTAGTTGTTGTTGAAGAACTACTACTACTACTAGAACAGGAAGCGTAGAAGTGACAACTCTCATCAATAGGCAGATAGATCTGCATCAAAAGTCTGCAGAAATAGCAACAGAGATGGGATTGCTCCCAAAAGGGATAGCCGACTATACACAAAATAGAATTATTGACCAACAGAAGGCATGGTGACTTAAACTTATTCTTGACAAGGATCCTTACAAGTGACCTCTTTAGAGGTTTAAACACGACGACAAGCCGAGCGACATCTGCTAGTAGGTCTTAATCTCTGAAAACATGGTTGTGCACAGGGTCAGCTCGTAAGATAGTTGGAACATTGTCAATAACGCAACGACAAGAGGAGCACCAACATGATCAAACCATGAGATCAAAGGCAGAGAAAGAGTGCGTAATTTCTAAGATCTCCTTAAGGAGAGATGGAGATGGAAACCTCGTAATCTTCTATGTACCAGGAGACTGTTGTGGCAGAAGCGTCATCAACATCGAAGCAACTTATCCAACCTGTGGCGGGGTGACCAAACCTAAAGCACCAACTCGGCCATTGCAAAAGGGATCTGAACAAGATCGATGGGCGAAGCCTTTGTCCTTTCTCCTTGTCCAATCCATAATAGGGCTCGAATTGAAAGGACAAGCTGTGCCTCTAGAACACTCTGTACAAAACCATATTCCTCCTCGCTTTAAGCCAACAAAACTGCCCGCTCATCTTAAGAATCACGAGCAAACAGAACCTACTGTCGAGTCATCAAAGAAGAGGTGACAGGCAGAGATTTTGGCAATACACAGAGAAAGGTTCAGAAGGCTTACTTTCTAAATGCCGTAGACTCTGCTTCACCAAAGATAGACTTTTAAGAGTTCTTCTTTGCCATATCTAAGAAGACACAGAGTTCCACTTTGCTTTATGTCTACCTTTCTAGCTCTCGCACTACAGGAGCACAATGGATGCAAGCCCACACCACAACCACACGTAGACCTAGACCAAAGGAACATCACTTGGATAATGAACGCATAACTCGGCCTCCAGAGAAATGACAGTAAGCCATACAAGCTGTACAGACTAGGGTACAGTGCGAGCTGTCCTGCGCTTGCCAACATGGGTGAATCCAGCTGATCCCAGATCTACTATACTAATCCTTAAGCTTTTTTTTTTCAAAAATTCGATTTAACCCGTCTATCCTATCAAAATAATTTAGAAACAATGCGTCGTACATTTCTTCGTCCCCACTGTAGTTCATTATTCATCGCCATTGCTTTGCTGCCCGCAAAAATAAAATGAGAAAAAGAGAAACCCATAAGCATATAAATTGTTATCATATTTATGCATTTCTATGATAAATGAGAGACGAATGGAGAGCAGTACCAGTACACCACACAAGCACAAGGACGAGAAGGCTGGATTGGTGACGAAGAGGAAGAGGAAGAGGTAAAAAAGGACATTCCGCTATATTTTATTCCCTTATCACTTTGCACCAAATGAATTTCGGTTCGTAGGTGGGCGAGATGGGTAAGAGGGATACACTCTCTTTCTGTTGCTGATATCATCCTGCCAGAGCTATCGAGCTATTCAACCATACAGCCAGCCAGCCAGTCAGTTAGGCAGCAGCACCACTCCCTAATGGGGGGGGCTGAGAGCGAAAGACGCTTATCTATTCCCATCAATCAGGAAGTGAGATAAGATTTTAAATGAAGGGTGCTGCTGCTGCTGCTGCTGCACACTCGCACTCATACTCTCAATCTAACACACACACAAACACCGGCGCATACAAAACACAAAGAGAGAGAAAGGAACTGAGTTTTTGGAATGTACCTCCTGTCGTCCTTGCAGCAGCAGTCGACTTTCTGTTGAGAAGATAACACTCACACACTAAGGAGGTTACCCCGTCGTCGTCACAAACACACACATACTATGACTGTGTAGTTTTACAGTTTTCATTGTCAATGGTCTGCTGCTCCAGTTTGCCTCGTGAGTGGGTGGTTGGGTATAGTACACACACACACACTCACCCACAATCCTGCTGTGTGTGGTGCTTTGCTTATCTCGTCCTTGCCATGCCATTGCCATAGATATACAGCTCCGATATAAGAGTTTTCCCGATGACTATAAAGGATAATAAAAGGAGTTTTTCATGAGCCACCCCGAAAAAGAGAGTGAGAGAGGCAAAGTGTGCTTGCTCTGCGATGAGGAATGATGATGGGCTGGCATGGCAGGTCCTCTACTAGTGGTGCCGGTCGTCGTCGGTTGTAGAGGGTGGCGGCGGTGTTTTCGATAGATAAAACGAAATGTTGCTGGGTTTTTGGTTTGTTGTCTGATAACCGTTTATATTCACTTTTTAGCTTTCGTTTGAATGGAGGATAAGGCGCACACACAGAGAGAGAGAGAAAGAGTGAGAGGTTGTTTTGTTGGCTGACTCTGGCTAGTTAGCTGGTACCGAATGGTGATGGTTTTCTGTGTCAACTATATGCAGGCATACCTCTTGTATTGTTGTGTTGCTCTGTGTACACACATTTAGGCAGAGGATAACTGCATACACATGGAGTCTCGTCTGTAATCTCTTTTTGTGTCCATGAAAAACCACCAGTAGTATGGTTATACTACTAGGAACAATCTCTACTCTCAACTGGCTGGAGGGGGTTTTGCTTCTCAGCCGAACCACCATCCAGAGGGGGTTTGGGGCAGGGGCAGGGGTGAGAAATATCACTTTTTGATTTATCAGTGCCTTCGTAGACGAAAATTATTATCAGCGAAATGGAAATTAATGTTTGTTTTCAGTATCTTTCGGGGGGGATTTTTATTGCCAGGACCTCCATTCTTTATCTATATTTCGCATTCGCTTGGCACATCGCTGCCGCCATCAGACAGAGGATGGGGGCCTCCTTTTTTTTTCTTTTTGAGTGAGAATTGGACTGTAGTTTGTGTCGTCCTTGTGTTGGGTAGTTTTCATGATAGTCATTGTTCATTGTATGTAGGGGATTTCGGGTGACTGATGTGCTGTGACGTAATGAGATGGGAAAATAATGTCAACTGGGTGGGTGAATTCACTGTTGTGACCTGGATATGTTTATTTAGGAGAAGTGTTCAGATAGACTGGTTTTAGCTGGGAAATAAGCTGTAACTTAGTAAAACAAACTTTGCAGATGAATTATTTGTTGCCGGCAGCACTAGTGAAGAATTTGACTGAAATATTTGAAGAAGGTATCTGATTTGTCAGTTGAAAGGCTTTATTACACGGAGCGGACCTTTTGTGGCACTGGATACCCAAACGACAATAGAATCATCGATAGAACCTCGCATGATTCAATCAGAATAGGTCTGGAATGGGAAGGAGTTGAAGCGGGATGTGTGAGATATACTGAGGACCCATAACTATCACCACCTCCAGAAGCTGCTCACAAGGAGGAGCTCTCTCATCACTCCTGCATTAGCTAAGAGATATCCTTCGTCCCTTTAGTTCAATTCAGTTCAATGTATGTAATCAATCGCTCAAAAACTTGGACCTTTTCTTCAGTTATGTAGCTCAAGTGGACTGTCTAGCTGAGTTGAATGAACAAATGTTCACTTGTTAAAGCAATTTTTTGAAATAGTTTATTCAGAAGCTTCACAAGCCTAAAGCCAAGGTCCCAAGGCCCAGCTTCTCACAACTGTCTTACGAACTAACCCCTGAGCCACAACAACTACCTGCACAAACCTAGAATTGTTATATAGGACAAAATGTTTCCTTTAAAGGGATGCTTGTAGCCAAATTCAATTGAACCTTACCTCTACTTGTTCTCCTTTTATTTGGACAAGAAGTGGCTTCCTAGCTCCTTTTGAATTTGCTGTTACAGTAGTATGTACTTTCTCCTTAGACAGTCATACAGGATGTGTACTATTAAGAACATATACAGACAGAAGAAGACACTGATCATTTTTATAGCAACATTGTCTTCAGGAGAGGATCCTTCCTGAGCAATGGAAACTGAAAAAAAAAAAAGAGCACGCCACCCTTGAGAATCTTCGTCCAATCAACCAATATGTCTGCTAGAGGCAAAATGAAATGACGACTACATGAGTAAGGTCAATCAACTTGATATACCACTACGCCAGCACTCGAGAAAGTAGATCTATTTACCTTTTGAAACATAAAGAGAATCCTTCTCCAAAATAGCAGATAACCTAACCGGACAGTGTGCTGTAGAAAGATACACCCAGAGACTTGGTATCATCTTGAAGAACTTTAGCACAAGCTATTAGGTCAGGGAGGATGAAGAGACCATTGGTTGCCGTAGATTGATAGAAGCTTACAGAATGTATGCAGCGCCTTCCGAACAACCTCATACGACGTGGCATGGATAGCAGTAGCTGGGATGATGTCAATAGATCTCCTCGTCGAATGGAAATATCGTATCAGCTGTACCTACAACGATGCGAAAGTCAAAGCACCACCAAAGACATCAGACAAAGGTAGATGGACACAGAGATTGAATCCCACCTTTGGGTCAATAGGAAGCATGGAGAGCTAAACGTCTACCAGAAGCTAACTGGTCATCGATGATTCAAAGCATAACCCACAGATTTGGGCATGAAGGCCCAACGTGCACAGAAGCAGTCAAAAATGTGGAAAACTTATTATTTCACCTGCCACGATATCATGAAGGCCGTCACCTGCTGGAAAACAGACTAGGTTAGGGCTTAACCCAGAGAACATCATTGGACATATGCTGAGCACGCAAGAAGTTTAGAAATTAGGAAGAAACAACGAAAGCAGGAGCACAGGTGGCTGCCAAACCGACCGAGCCGAGTAGGTATGTATATAAGGCTGAAGGTCCTCCTCGCAATGAAATGCTTAAAGGCAGTGCTGCGTTAATCAGGGATAGAAACGGAGGTAGATGAAATCGCACACTGTTACCGAGTACGGGTGCAGTTTCGTCTCTGCAAGATTTCCACTTTTTAACTCAAAAAAGAAATACAATTTGTTACTTCCTTTGCACCTGTTTCGGTGGATAAAGTCAGGATATAGCAGCTGAAGCAATATTTGAGAAAGAAACGCTGTGGCGCACAAGAAAATGCGGCGCAGTAGAAAAAGCCGATCAACGCTGTCTTGTTCTGACGTAACTCCCTTCTTGGAGAAATGGCAAATTTAACTGGGCACAAATGAGCTATTACCTGTCAAATTGGTTGCATAGTATTGCCATTTCGAAAAGCAAACTGGTGTAAGTGCCACAGGGCTCTAAATTCGTACCACATTTCAACATACTTTATTGAAAGGCAAATTTAGTGAAGTTGTCTTTATCTCAGCATAAACATGCTCTCAAATAAGTAGATTATTCACACTAAGACAGAAAAGGGTGCTTTGCTTATCCCCCAAACTCCATGTATCCCACAAAACGCCAACGAATCCATAAAACTTCAAACTTCAATGAATTTTTCTCCGATTAACATCGTTAAAAAGACGATGTGTCTACTCGTACAAAACAACGAGAATGTAGAATGGAGTCCTACTACAATCAATTGAGGCGAAAATAGGAGCTCTGCTAGGGATGGGTATTTTACACTGTTCCCTAAGGAGTTCATCAACAGCAAGCAAGAGGAAGAACACCAAAACCAAAAAGGGGTTTAGGGAGTAAAAGCTCTTCTTGTGTGTGTGTGTCTAGAGTAGCGATCGTGCGGAAGACTGATAAGAAATTCGCGTTCGCGTATCTCTTTTATGCGAAATGGTGGCGCGCGAAAAAAACCCCACCACTCTTTCAACATCAAACTGCCAGTCAAATAATTAACATAAAAATTTGCCACCCCATTTCGGGTAGGACTAGAACAAGGAACGAATAGCACACATGGAAAGAAACACCCACACGACAAAGTGATAATGTTCCTGCTGTTGCAGCGCGCCCTAGACCAAGTGGAATGGAATGGATGTGTCCTGTGTCAGTGCGAGTGTGTTTGAGGGAATAATTTCTTATTTTCTTGTGCGCTCTGCTGTGCATTACGCCGGCGAAAGGATACAACAAAGTTAACACAGAGAAAGGATGTGCAGCGTAAGCGTTGCGGGTGGAAGCCAAACCAGATTTAGTCATATATTTCAGGCGAACTAATATCTTTTTTAACTTTCTTATCGAAAGCGAGTTGTGGTGGTGGTTTGAGAGCGCGATGAATTGATGTAAAATGTGCCATTTCGCTGAGTGAATGAGGTGAAACACTGCTTTGTTTCTTTTCGCGAGGAATATAGTCTGATGAGGGGCGGGCGTGGAGAGTGTAATGTATTTATTGAGTTGAGAGATTTATTTTTTTTGTTATAAGAAGGCTTTAACGCGTAAGATTCCCTAGTTGCTGTAAATCATCGTCTGAAACAAAGTTATCCATCAGCAATGTAGATTCCAGCATAGACAGCCTAACAACCAGCAGTGCTATCTTATTCAAATGAGGAAGCAAGCAGCCAGAAGTCCATGAAAAACCAAGGCCAAATTTCTCTTGTGCAAACAGGATTTCAGAAGCTTTCTCATGACACCGTAGTCCGATTCCAATCCATCAACTATCGCATGATTCCCAACCTCGTCTTCAACAACCAACTTAAATTTGGTCAAGTGCTAGCAGAAGAGGCTCAAAACTCTTGGATTACATCACATGCTGTTTGGTCCTTGGACAAGCAGGTATTCAAGATCCAATACGCTTTAATCAGAAATCACCTTCCACAAGATAGCTAGTGAATGAAAGCGCATTCAGTTCATTCTGTAGCTCAAGGAAACAGTTAGCATAATCCGAGAGAAAAAACGCTTCACTTACAGTCTTTCCAAAAGCAAATTTTGTTCGTTGCACTTAGGAGTGCGATAATTCTTTAAAAAAACTAATAATCCAGGCTACTAGATCGATGCCACCAATGTGCCTACATACTAACGTACACCCTGCAGAGTTTCATCATGTCGACCGCTTTCGACTCTCCTTCGTCTTTCAACTCTTCCCAGGTAGGGAACAAGCTTGTTACAAGGGAACAGATAACCAACCAGTTGTATCCTGACCTCGCTTTAAGGATTATTAGCTGCCGTGAGCTTGGTAAACTTAGTCTTCTCTATTTAAAGGGCAATGAATTATTACCTGCTTTCCGTTTTGTTCTTGGATGTGGCCAGACCAGTAGTAGTTGCAGTCGCCACGTGGTCTCTTTGCTGGCTCATCAGTTTCTTGTGTTCTTCCCTCTGGAAAACGTTTGGCTTCTTCCAATTTGCTGTACGCCAAAGCGGCTTCAAAACAGTCAGCTCCGAAATTTTTCAAAATCCACTTGCACAGAGCCTGTAAGCAGTGCCACCGAATTGGATGGAACTGGAAGACTAACGATTTATTCGAAAGTCTAACACAAAAGTATTCTCAGTCTTAGAAGCACGCTGCGGCTGTTCCACTCCAAAGTACTGCCGTATGGGTGTATAAGTTACTTGGAATCTGGTTACCACTGAAACATGCAAGGCGCAGACTATCTCTTAGCCAAGCGAAGGTGTTGGCAGTGACCACAGGACATACTCATCCCTCTGTGAATATCTCGCGCTGCAAACTTAAATTTAAAGTAACAGATCACCGCTGATAAACCTAACCTTACAAGGAGCCCCTGCCATGAGAAAGAGCCTCTCTCATGAGAAAGAGCCTCTGTCATGAGAAAGAGCAGCTGTCATATTCTTTGTGAACAGTTTCCGTCCTGGTATTCAAGTCACGTGCAGAACAGAGATTGACAGATAGGAGAAGGAATAAGAAAGAGTTGCATCAGTAGAATTTAAAATTCACGTTGTATTAGGTTTCGGTGTAAACTCTTCTGTGAAGGGTGTCCAAATTTATAAGGAAAAAATCCTCGTTCTTTTGCATTTGGTTGTATAATTCACAGTATTTTTATCGAGTTCGTGCTGTAGTACATTATAGCTGTTCGAACAAATTTGAAATATATATTTATTTTTGCAGATTTTGAACAGTAGTTTTTTCGTAACTTGTCCCAGATTTTGTCACTATTTAATATCGTCACTTTGTCTATTCAATATGTCATTTGGAAAATCAATATAATGACAAAAAAGTTCTGTTCGCGTAGCCTCCTAAAACAGCGAATTTTTACGAAAATTTACGAATTTTTACGAAAAGCGTACGGAGAATTTTCGTATTTTTTAGCAGAAGAGTGCGCTCAGAGAGAGTACAAAATTTCCCCATGCTACGAATTTTAGTGCACGAAATTTCTGTGGGCTGGTTTATGAAAACTGTCAAATCAGTGTATTTTCAACTTTTGCTTGTTCAACCCGTTCGTTTACTTTTTCGTAATTTAAAGTTTTCTCTGAGAGAATTTTACTCTTGGAAATTTGATAATCTACGAATTTTAGTGCAAAAAGTACGCGAACGGACCTACAATTTATGTCTAAGCTACTTGCATATTAAAATAGTAGAAGCACTCTTGCTTCACCTTGCTTTGTCGGATTCTATAATAGAACTTGACGTAACTTCCTGTCAAAAGTGCTTCGTCCCAATTTCTGCTTCGCGGTATTTTTCGTTACGTAGCTTTGCGTTACTTTCTTTTCTCTCTCTCTTTCTTCGAATGCAAAACGTAGGCCAAATCAACATTTTGAAAAGATTATATTGGTTTCATAAACATCAGATTCAACCGATTTTGAATCACTATTTATACAAAGTTCAGTTTAAGTTCAAAGAACTTGTTATTTTTATAAGAATAACTTTGTTTTTAATTTTAATTATTCTTCTCCTTTTATCTTATTCGTGCACCTCAATCAGATTTATCTAGAAACTTTGATACAAAGTATCTAAATGGATAGGCGATAGAGTGAACAAAAAAAGTTGAATCAACCACACTATCACCGGCTTAATTGCTCGTTATTATTAATTAATTACATACTTGACTAAATTGTTACTTAAACTTAGTTATATACACACATACACACAGAAAATATTATAAATTTGTATAACTAACAACAACTTTTGGTTCTTACCGTCAGCCATCATAACATAATCCATTTTCATCTCAGTTGCACTTACCTAAAAGGAAAAGAAAAAAAAGGAAATGATTAGATTTGAATTTAAAAAAAATATTTATAAATTTTCAAAGTTAAAAGTCAAAATATTGAACACAATTTAATTCAACTTGTCAAAAGATCTAGAGTTGAACAACTCTGGGCTTCAATTAAGACCATGAGTTGAACAGCAAGTTGAAAATGGATTGAAGTCAACAGTTGAAAATTGAATGGAGTGCTCATAGTCTTAACTTGAGACACTTGTCACAATTGAGCTATAATTTACCACTTTCAACTGTAGATTTGACGTTTGTTCGTTATTTCGGTTGAATGTCTCGGCTGTCAGTTGATTTTATTGTCAAGAGTGAACACGGAACTACTTTAGTTTGATGTAGCGAATAAAGTTTGATGTTAAAACATAAGTTCGCTTCCCTTAGTGCGAATCACCTTTAAACTGAATGAAAGCAATTTCTCAGGTTCAGAATAAATTGCTCAACTTTTGTTGAGTGAATAAAATTGCCATAAAGAAATAAAGCAAATCAAGCACGACAGATCTTTTGGAAATAGGAGGCTTCCGTCATATATAACGTGTACTCTGCTTATAAAGAGTAGTTTCTTTCGGTCTTTAGGACAACAATGCTTCTTTCTTGTTTTCTCCTCAAAGCTCTTAAAGATCTCGTTGACGGGCGGTCGAAGTCAAAGCGTCGTAAAGAGGGCGCGCAGGGGTGGGGAGAAGGTCAGATTTCGACTCAGTTCTTAACGTTTATTCACATTTCAGCTACCTGTGAATGCAAACTAGCGAATATTCGCATATTTTGACATTTCATTGTCATTGATCATTGTGAATGAAGCTCATGACCTTTAATTGTGCTGACTGCTTCTAGTTTTCTCCTGAAGGTGATTGACTTCTGAGTCTTTTGGGAAATGCCAAGATGATTACCTTCCCCAGAGTCTAGCTATTCTGTGTAAATCAACATTTCATGACGCATTTGGTTATCAATGATTTGGGTTTCAATTAAAACCGGAAGTACATTTGAAAATGCACAATTCCCTGTCATTATGCTGCGGTCACCAAAAACAGAAAAAAAAAAAAACAAAAACACCGATTAATTTCTTGGAATTTTTATCCACCTCAAACCGAACAGGTATTTCGGTATTCGAAACCCACTCGACCAGACTGTGAATCAAATCAAGGTTTAAGCATGTGGATAAGTCTTATCTAAAGTTTGTTTGGCATTTTTTTTTTTGTTTCTTCAAAAAGCTCGAATTTGTTTCTCGTTTCAGTCTCAAAAAAAAATCCTGCTTTTTCAATTATCTGTGAGTTTTTAAGAGCAATTGTGACGTATATCTTGATAAGAAGCCAAAATAAAACCTCAACTCCTCCGACATTTGTCAACCATTAAAAAAATATCAACAACTCATTTATTGCTTTATTTTTGAATGTCCTTCTCCCCGACCAGCCTTTATACAGAGAGACGGACGGACTTACCAAATCATTTCATATCATTTTATTTTTTATATAAAAAAAAAAAGTTGATAAAAATTAAAAAAAGAAAAAAATTCATCTCTCGCTTTGCGCATACGCGCAAAGAGAAGAGAGTCCAACCAATACCTCAACCAGACAACGAACTCTGCGACGGCGGCGGCGGCGCCGCGCGACAACTTTGTCGGTATCGGTACACACTCATGCAAAATAGGAGGCTCCGGCTCCATTTTATATTTTGTTAAGAGGTACCTGATAACGCTAAGTAATGTCAGCGATTGTCTTCGGTGATAAGGAGTTGAGTAAAATTTTTTTTTGTTTTTATAAAATATACGCAACACGGAGAGTGTAGCAGCACCACCACCTCCTCATCCTCCGTGTGCATCCGAAAGATATCGGAAATATTTTTCTCTCGTCTCGCATTCAAAGTCGATAATTATTTATGGGCCTGTGATTCATTTTTACTCGTGGTCGTCGTCGTCGTCCGTTGCCGGGGGTTTCTTAATTTTCCGATCGTTTTGCTTCTGCTGGCTGACGACCGATTAAGGGGCGCGTAAAAGTAATTTTTATTCAAATTTAACAATTTTGTTTGGTTACAGTTTTATTATTATAATTTTATGTATATTTATGTGTTTATGTTTTTATTAGAATTGGAATTGATTTTTATTTTTTTATGGGCGAATGGCGACAGGGGGCCGTCAGAGAAGGTGTAGGCTGACACATTTAATTAAGGATTTGGTTTTATTGTTTTTTCCTGAAAGTAGAACAAATTTTTTGAACATTAAGACTCCAATCAACTGGATGTATAAGCTATGTTGAGAGTTCTTTCAAAGTCTAGTAAAAATATTAAAGTTGGCAACTCTTACGGTTGACATTTGTCGTAAGCTGTCATTGTTGGAATACAAAGCTGTCAAAAGCAAAGAGTTTTCCAATAGGAATTTCTGATCTTTGACAGCTGATTGCGAATATATTAGGTCCGTTCGCGTAGCCTTCTAAAACAGCGAATTTTTACGAAAATTTACAAATTTTTACGAAAAACTTTTCGCGTACAGAGAATTTTCGTAATTTTTCACAGAAGAGTGCGCTCACGAGAGATTAAGAAATTTCCCCATGCTACGAATTTTGCAAGAAATTTCTGTGGGCTGGTTTATGAAAACTGTCAAAGCTGTCAAACCAGTGTATTTTCAACTTTTTCTTGTTCAACCTGTTCGTTTACTTTTTCGTAATTTTAGCTTTCTCTGAGAGAATTTTACCCCCACGCTTCGAAATGTTATAATCAACGAATTTTAGTGCAAATAGTACGCGAACGGACCATTGTTAAACCCTAACCTGTCAAATTGGCTGTCATTTCTTTAGTCAGTCTTTCCAAATCAACATGCAGATTAAAGCGTTCTATTCAAGCAACATTTTGCCCTCTTCACCCTTTTTATAGTCGCCATAATCGTCCTTCCGAGAGACTATTCGCAATGTGGAGGATAGTCGAATCGCAAGACATCCAGAGAAAGTCACCCTTTGGTGTAGATTTTTGGACTGGCGGCATTATCGCAATGATCACCGTCAAAGGCGAGCACTATCGTTCGATGATAATGATAACTTTTGGCTCCAAATGGATGATATGGAGACCGATGACATGTGGCTTCAACAGGATGGCGCTGCGTGCCACAATGGACATTTTGCAAAAGCGATTTTCGAGCATGCTTATCGCACGCGGCGATGTGAATCAGCCACAAAAATCGTGCTCTTCTTGTGAGGTTTCTTAAGTCGCAGGTCTGTGCCAATGAACCACAAACCACCACTACTCTGAAAGCCTTTATAATCAAGGCCATTGGTCAAATACATCCGAATTTAGGCGCCAGAGTTATGGAAGTGAAGCCACGGAGGACATTTCAATGATATTGTATGCCATACAAACATAATGACGATGCAAATGAAACTTACCCTAGACAACGTTCCCAGCTATTTATACCACTGTCACAGAAGAAGCCAAATTTGACGGTCAAGAAGAGATCAAGGGCGTTGTTGGTCAGAACACAGTCCCCCTTCTTGGAAAAAAGAAAACGTCCTCAGTATTGAGAGGACAGAGTACATAGATTAGGGGTGCCTTGTGACAAGTCACAGCTCACTTGGACTAACAATTCGAGTCCAATGTGCCCAATCATTTAACCCTGGAAACACTGTAAGAAAAAGTCCTCTATAAGAATCACCCAGAGAGTGATATGAATCTCAGGAAGTCCATCAGCTCAATGTTGTCTAAGGCCTCCAGCTTTGAGAATAAATGACTGCCAAGAGTTCTCATTCTTCTGACAGATAGCAGGTGACAGGTGATGAATAAATTCGACGTCTTTTTGGTTCCTATAACTTCTACAATAGTTATGCAGCACGCTGAGTAGCTCCGCGTGGTGGTCAATTGCACAAGGGCTGGTGCGTTATAACGACTAAATTTAACCAAAGATGATGATCTCTTTTTGGTAAATGTCGACCATAGTGCCCTGGCCGTTAAGCATGTTTCCAGATGAACCCAGCGTCTGTTTGCTCGACCGATAGCTTCAAGACGAAGCCTTCTTCTAACTTCTTTCTTAAGGAACACTGATTGGGGCTACCACAAAAGTAAGAGGCCACGATAAGTGCTAGATCATGTCTATCTTACATGCGTGTGCCGTATTTCCAAATATTTGCAGTACCTATTCAAAAGAGTAACATATTTTGCAAATAAAAATTAAATACAGCGACAAGTTCTCTTAGATTTGAACCGTGAACCTCACGCTCAGTTATCCGAGACACTTACCATTCATCCCTATTTGATCTGACTAACCTCACAGATTTCTACTTAAAGCCCGCCTACTCAAAATTTTGCACAAAATTATTCTTAAAAACTTTGGCAAAAAATAGAAATGCAATCAAATTCGATTTCATCAAAGCATTGCACCCCAAAACAAAATGCAAACGCGCCACAGCATCAAGTGCACAAATATACACACACCCAAACCATTCTACAGATACTTTGGTTGGTCATAAAATTACAGTGGGGGACCGTCGTCGGACACTGGCCACTGCCACCGCTTCAATCCTTGTTTTTTTTTTTATAGTGTCGTTCGCACTTTATAACCGAGTGCACTGATGTGTGAACTTAAAAGCGCCGATAGTATTGTAAACTTTTAAATGATTTTTCGCGATGAAAATAAATAAAAAAACAAAAAAAAAAATAATGCACACTGTACTCGTATATCCCTCCCCAACAAAGGGAACAACGGCAAAATAATAAAAAACGAATTATGGATACGTTCTTCTAAAAGAAGGAAGAGCAGAATGCACCACACAAGCTCTACATATGACGATGATGATGATGCTGTTGATGCGCCAACAATGATGACAGGGTGATGATGGGAATTATGATGCTCCTGCTGTCCACACTGATTCTGTTGCTGATTCGGCATTATACTAGGAGGAGTGCAATAAAAAAAAAAGATGAAAAAGGATACAGAAGGGTCCCGCTGTGCGCTTAAATGTCCATTAAATGTGACCGGTGTCGTTTTGACTGCATTTCGCGATGAAATTTCAATTTCAGATGCCGTCCAGGACAAAAGCCCCGACACTGACGACGATGCGACGGATGTGACAATGCGTTGACACAATGATGACAACAAAACGTCCGAGCAGACACTTTATTTCTCTGATTTTTTTGCTTGTTTCGGATTCTATTAATAAACGAAAAATATTTGATTGTATTTTGGTTTATTAATTATCGATTCAATTATTGTGTTTGCCACCTGAAGCGGTGGCAATTTGCTAAGTGTCGAGTTCTGTTTAAACAATGGAAAATGCAAGTGTTGTCCGTGGACATTGGCTGTAAACAAATGATTAATGAAGTTGTTTTTTTTTTTTTGTTGTCATTGCCTATGCAGAATTGTATGACGTGGGAGATTCAGACTCGTATCTGTTGGACTTTGTCTCTATCTAAAAAGTGATTCATTTAGAGGTACTTTTTTCAAACAAAGAACAAATCAAAAAAGTCTATTTTATCGGGTTATATCTATTACCAAACAAAAGAGAAATTCTTGGCATTTATTTTTCCAAAAACTATTTCTCTGAAATGTTGGCTGTAACTGCGATTAACATGGTCTATTCTGAAGTGCTAAATTTCGATGACACATGCAGCCATATTGTGTGGTATTTGGCGAATAATGTGAGTAATGTTGGCTTACAATTCCTTAATTGTACCTGTTATATGCATATAGGCTTAGAATTTTACATAGCCCCAAAGGAAAAAACCAAGTTCATGAATATAGCAAACCAAGCTGTTGACGACGACGCCGAATTGATTCAACGCGATCATTGTGTGCTTCAATATTTTCTTCACTATTTACTGGATGCAGTCTATTAAGTCACATATTGCTCAATAATGAAAATTGGGCTTCAAACTTTTTGACCGTAAAGCGACTCGTGCATTCAGCAGGCACAAGTTGCTTTAAACTGCGCGAAAAACATCCCTCGTAGAACGCTGACTTTAGTAGTACAGCGGAATAATTTGTAGACTCTGTGCTGGACTAAGTCTTTCCATAACAAAATGTCAGGCAATATTGAATAAGAATTCTATGACAAGTTAACACAACTCCGGCGTTATCGGTCATAAAACTATAGACAAAGAAAGTACCTCTAAATGAATCGCCCTTTATAACTCACCTCGAAAAGTCCTCACGAAATTCTTGTGCACATCGGCTGTGGCTCATTGTGGTTGTGGCTCAGAGAGATGGATCATAAGTTTACAATTGAAAGTGCCATGGGAAAAGGGGAATATGTGATATTACGAACATTTTAAAATGATAGCAATTCAAGGCACATAGCTCCTTCCTTCCTCTCTAATGTGGAAACTATATGCCCGATATTTTAAAGTATACATAGCTGTGTAGCACTGCTAATGTATTAAAATAACAAAAAAAAGGACTTAGGTGCTTCTCCCACTTGTCCCTTCAATGGTGAAGTGTCTGTTTGACTGAGTCACACGAGCTGCTATGCCCTGTGGAGAAAAGGATGAAATCTTGTTAGCGAAGCAGCTAAGCCACTAACTCTAAGCTTTAAAATAGACCAGGCTCTCATACTATAGTAATAAGATTAGTTATAGCTCACTTCCTTTATAAGATAGTGAGCTATGGCCCCAAAGGATACTATCAAGTATCACAGGGATGGCACAAAGGAACTAACGAGGTCGAAACGGTTCCCGGCAGTGTTCCTGATAAATAGAAAAAGGGAATGGTCACCAAGCTCGGTCTAATGCAGTGAGAAAACTGGAGTTATATTTGCGTGCTGGCAAGGAAAACAACTCAGTCTTCAATAAAATAGGCCATCAGCAGCCCTTAGAGGACCAAGGACTAGCTGCTCACAAATGTGAGCGTTGTCCGTAGTACGTATACCTTTTTACACGTTCACCATATCCGCATCGAACTTGGTACCCCATGCTCAGTATGTCAACGCACTAATCACTGAGCCACGGAGTTCCATTCAAAATCCAGATTTTATTCTCCAATATATTTGATGCAAACAGCCTTTAAAGGTTCTAGTCCTAGCTTCTCTCAACTATTCCTACCGTGTTTCTCCCATTTAATACCTACATAGAACGAAAAGCCGTTTGCAGACTTTAAGGCCAACCCTACATCCCTTTTCCTACGAAATGTTTCTAAAAAAACAACAGACAAATTAAATCAACCCTAAAACAGGCTCATTTTCATTTACCCCCTCGCATTAATTCAAAATTTTATTCTAATTTAATCAAAAACAATAAGTTACCACAAAATGTTTGCCAAAAACTAGACAGTAAATATGTTGTAAAAAAAAACTCCATCCGAGATACATATTTATGATTATTTTTAGCCAAACAAATTTGTCATCATCGGATAGCGGGCACAGTGTGGAACAGAGTGCCCACTTTTGTATATCGCAATTCAAATCTCCAAACAACGAAATGCCATCCTAATTAATATCCAAATCCAAATCCAAATCCAAATCGTATCGAATCCTTTTTTGTTATCTGTTTAAATTTTTTTTTATAAATAAAATAAATTATTGTGATATTAGATAAAAGCTTTTGAAATCAATAGATACCGCGCGAAAATTATTCACCAAACAAATATGTAAATGTGTGCATTTGAAACTGGTTTACAAAAAAATAAAAAAAATGAAAACCATTATCGCTTAATCGTAAGAGACGGTTGGCTATAAAATGGGTTAAAACTATTTTAACTGTGATTAAGTGGCATTCATTTATGTCGATTTTCTAGTTTAGAGAAGTATTTTAAAATGTATCTTAAAGTAGGTATGTGGTGCTGCGATTATATTTGTCTATAGATTAGCAAGAGAGTTAAAAAAAAAATTAAATACCGCGTCGGAGATCATTTTTTGATTGGACTTTGATTGGTTAGTTGTCAAGTTGGACTGTTGAGTGACAAGGTGCGATTAGTTGGTATCTTTTGCGATTTGAATTTTGGTATACAAGTTGTTGTGCCTGGCAATGCGCGTGGTAGGTATAAATGAGGTTTATTCTGCAAGGCTATATTTGAGTCTATATTAGACGACAAAATTGTAATAGGTTCAGAAAATAAGATAATCATCATCAGCATCACTTGTCACCAGCACAAACAATATTAGTGAAAGCATTCAGCCTTGCTGAACCCCATTTTGAAGTTTGAATTCCTCCGACGGCCATCTTCTATGCAAAACTTGACATGAGGATCCATTGTACAACTGTCTATTCACATACATAGCTGCCACATTATTGGCAATAGCAACTCTGCTTTTCAAAATCGATAGACAGCGGGTGAACTGGCGATAGATTTACAACACCGTGATGGATAATGATACTCGATGTTGATGTAGTCGACATAGGAGGATCCAGATGGGAAACCTTCACTGTTTTCCTTGCCAGCACGCAAATACAACTTTCTCACTGCATTAGACCGAGCTTGGTGACCATTCCCTTTTTCTATTTATCAGGAACACTGCCGGGAACCGTTTAGACCTCGTCCTGTGATACTTGATAGTTTGTCTCTGGTTGAAGTTGTAATCAAGTTCACAAATGAAGCTTTAAATTGCTTTAAGTCTGAGATAAGCAGTTCGTGCTGTGTTGGGATCCTTTAGTGTCTCTATGGGCTGCTGATATTTTAAGTTTTAATGAAGACGATGATGGAGATTTTATTTCATTTCATTAGAAGATGGCTCTGGTCTCTAGAAAAACCGTTGCTTTAGCCGTTCAAATAATATGTACGGAGGATAGTCTGTGACTTGGTCGACGACTGCAAATGGTATAAGGTTATTTACAAGGCTTACGACTTACAACATCACTGAGCCTCTGGCACCGAATGAACCTATCGCATTGCCTCGCCAAATTTTTCCACGAAATATTGTGGGTCTTCCCGAGAATATAAACAGGAGTACCATGTACCATCTCTGCAGCGGTGGTATTGTGTTCGTCGTCCCTGCACGTCTGAAGTCTCAGTAACATGATCGAAAGCATGACGGCGACTCGTGATATCTCATCACAGCTTTCAACGAGCGATGCCAACGCTTGATCATTCCATGTGATGGGGGATGAGTACACAGTAGTTTGGACTTTGTGGCTTCCGATCAGCTTCCAACAGTCCGCGTCTAAGCAGACACTAAAACATGGTCCGCATACATGGTACGGTCTCACTAAATGTTGAAGGTCTATACACAACTACAACAAGTTGAGAAACCAATTTAGTTGATGTGCGGTACAAGTTCGGAGGCGGAGCCAAAGGTACGCCTACCATGTTTTAGTGTCTGTAGCCCGCTCAACAGTTGGCTTTTGGAATCGATTACCTCGGTCGGTATTAATGACCGTTCTGTGTAGACAGCGCTGGAGACAGTGTCTGACGTCGTATTTCTCTAAGACAAAGCTTCCGGTCAGAGTAATTAGACAGTCGCTGTCATAAAATCCCGATCTCGTACCGCTCTTCGTTTATTTCGAACGTCTAGAAGGCTAATTCTGGCAAAATTGTCAATTCAATTGGAGCTGACTCTTTACTCAGGCAGGGTTCATACTCAAATCTGTCAAAAAGGCGGTACGTGTTACAAATGTCAACACAGCTTTCGCCGTTGTCTTCCTATGACATGTTTGAGAACTTCGTTGTCATCGAGTATGTATAAACGTTGGCATTCAGTTGAACTCCATATCCACAGGACCCTCTGGATGGTCCTTGGTTGGCATTAGGGAAATACATCGTTACGATTTGCTTAAAAAATTTTAAGCACTTACATTAGCAAAGCCGTTCAATTCTGCTCAAATTTCAAAAAAAAAAAGTGCTTCGCATCTACCGAAAAGTTTACCTACAAACCTTATGAAAGGGTTTCTGAAAAAATTCCACCATTTCGTCAGTTAACTTACACAATTTTTATTCGTTCAATCCAACTAGGTACATATATGTACATATATGTTCCTGGGCTGCATAGCTTTTACTTGACAACTGTCAAAAATGACATGACAGCTAGAGGGACTCCAAACACTTGGTAAACTCATTCAAACAACAAGGTCAAACAACCTTCAAGAAGCAACAGCAAAATACTCCTCAGTTACCCACCAACCAACTCATTTATTTTAATTAATCTCCCACGCATACCTGTCAAAAGTATTTCCCCAAGTTAACTGCCCGCCACTAATTCGCCGCGTCAATATGGCCGCTCTAAAAAAGTCCCTCACAATCGAACAGCCAAGCACTTCAACTACTATCACCTTATCTCTGTCATAAAAAACTACGCCCATAAATGTGCAGATAAAAACCACGGATAATCAAAGAAAAAGTTCATATCTCCACACAAACACAGCCACCACCACCACGACCATCGCCGACAAGAAGTATATTCTGCCCGCCAATCACAACCAGAACAGATAAATCGATGCGAATTCCACTAAAAAGCGCGTTATCGCATTTTGCATGCAATTTCCATGAGCCACTCTCTATCCACCACCACACAAAAAGGGTCGACGAGAACTACAAAAAAAAAGAAATGTCCTTAAAAAGCCATTTGCCGGTTGAGTGTAGGCGGTCCACACTGACACAACCCAACAAAAGCTACACACATTGTCAAACAATAAATCATCGAAGGATATCCCAACCCAACACACAGTCAACGACGACGACGATGAGTGCCACAAGAAGCACAGAAGATGCACAAAAGTGCAAGAAAATGCATCCATGCACTTCATTTACTTGCCATGCATTTTGCCTTATCTACCTCGAACCACCATCAGCATCTCACCACCACCAGTGTCATTTACTACTACCAGCTCGTTGGACAAGTGCCTAATGCACCCCCACTCCCCCAACACACGACACACAATGATGACTAGATGCAAACTGCATCTGCATGCATGTGCGAGAGATACAAAACACGAAGTGGTAACATGCAGCAGCCAGTACCATAACCCATGTATCTGCATCTCAAGTTCGACCAAAGAAAAACGAACTAAACCACCACAGAAAATAAAGGAAACGAATCGTTTAACCAGACAAAAAAGCAACTTCCCAGGCTCTTGCATTAGTCGTGCATATCTCTCTCTGTGGGCCCTGAGGAGAGCTCCCATCCAGCGGTGTATCTTATAGATACAACGTGATGTACCCCCGGTGTCTTTTGCTCTTTCGCGCGCGCAGCAAACCAGTCGACGACGCGCCGTAATCAGTTGAAAACGTACGTTAACCGCGAGTAAAATAAGTCGCTGATTGGCCTGGAATATTGGTATGGCGCCGCCCATATCTGGTTTTTATTCGAAACCAAGAAAAAAGTATAAAAAAAAAAAACACATCAACCTCAAAGAGTTATCGTCATTTTATCTTCACAAGTTGTGTCTACCCCCCCACACATATGCATGTCACAGCCGTGCCACACACCGCCGCCGCCGCCGCCACCGTACACACATCACTGTCTGTATGCAGTGGTGCTTTAGAGGGATCAAAAGTTACAATAGAGGCCGGTGCTGCCAATAAAAGCCGACGGTATCTAGTCTAAATAATTATGTGCACATTTTCATTGATAAAAAAAAAACGACACATAGGGGGCGGACTCTGATGAATATGTTTGACAGATGTCAACGATATTTAAAAGCATTAGGGATTTATCTAAAAGTTTTACAGATGCTTTGAAAAATATCATTTTACTACCAAATAAATGACATTCGACTCTGTACGTATAGTTTGAGTATTGGATATACTTTTGACAGCTAATGTCAAAGTGCTGTTTAACTCTTTCACTTGAATTATTATTTGTTTGAAAGATTAGGATTTGAATGCATTTTGTGGAAGTTGGAGAGATTAGCTGTCAAAAAATGCAATTTGTAGAAGTTGGAGAGATTAGCTGTCAAAAAAAATGCAATGTCAACACGTTCGAATAAGAACTCACTGAAGACGATAAATGTGATTCTGATTTGAGGGTAACGAAACTCTATCGTCTGAGGCCAATGTCTAAAATCAAAGTGTGTTTTCTTTTGACGCAAAAACTAAAAATTTTGGAGTTAAGGTGCTGCTTCATTTTTCTTTGAGTTAAATCATACCAGAGTAGTGTACATGTATAGATCTTTCATAAAAAAAAGAACAGAACATCAAAGAGAAAAAGTGAAAACTCTGTGGCCATTTTACTATGTGCCATGAATGACAGATGACACGAATTGGGCTTTTGCCTTTCAACAGCTCTTATAGAGGTTCAATTTAAGTTCAATTCAATTCAATTCAAGTTAAGAGTACACTATTTCGACAGATTTGCCAGGTTTCATAAGGCAGCCCAAAGAAACTGACAAGTTTGTTAGAATGTTTAAGTACTGATCACGAGTGACAATCAAAAATTTAAATAATGACAAGACGTTTTCCGAGGATTTTTTAGGTTGACAAGGGGAATTAACTTTCTCCATTTTAAAGGAAAAGGTCCACTCAAAATATTCCCCACCCAATATAACCCACAACGTTATAATTTCTGCTCTTAAACCTACTGTATCACAAGAATTTTTTTACTAAATTGGCAAAACGTCGTTGTCAAATTAAATGACGTAATACCAAAGAATTGTTCGCTGTAAACGTCTTTTGACGTTTTGATTAAAGCCCAGGTAATCGTGACGTATAATTGTTTTTCGATGATGAACTAGACTAGAATTATTTTAAATTGAAAAATTAAGGAATAAACCGCAGTTTGCAGTTGTTCTATCATGTTAACGGATGCGACAACATTAATATATTTGACGAAACGAACACACCCATCTGTGACAGTTTTATTTAATTGTTAAATATTCTCACACCTTTTCTCCTTTTCCGTACTCAAATAAAACAAAACAAAATGGAAGATTTCTTGTTTATTGAACTGTTAATACTCTGACTGTCATATTCCTTTCATACTCTCAAAAAACACGAGAGCTGTTTTATCCAGCTCACAGTAAAATACTTTACGTCGACACCACCAATGCGATGGATTCTATGTGACGGCCCCTTAAGGTTTAATTGTTGTCACTTAAAAAAACCGCCATTATTTTTCGAAATCTTTAAAATGATAAAATTTCGGACAAAAGTTAACCCAGTCAATAAAATGTTGACAAACAAGCTCTGTCATACTTAAATTTATCGATGAATCTTCTTGAATTGCTAACTAGGCGCCAAAAGTTTTCGTATCTATCTGCATATTTGGCTAAGCAAGATTTTGCTTCAAAGATTTATGTAATTTTCGATTGGGCACTTTAGATTTTAATCTCAGATTTCAGATATTTTGCGCCCAATCGAACAAGAAAACTAGATTGATTTTTTTTCTTCGTATTAGTGAGACTTTTTGGAATTTTATTTATGTTTTTTTTTCGCGCGTTAAGAGAGATGAAATTGGCTTTAGAACAGCGAACAGCTTGTGACATCCCTGGAGAAGGTAAACTAATAAATTTCTAGTAGCAATTCCAGAGGTGCTAAAAAAAGCAAGGCAATTTTTGGAGGTACGTTCAAAAAGTGGCGTCATAATATTAGCAGTAAATAGAAGCGGAATTAAAACAAGCAAGTTTAAGTTTAATAATACTAAAACGTTCACAGGAAAACGCCTACTATTTGAACGTTAATTTCACGTACAGTAGTCACGGCATACAGCGCCCAAATAGTCGGCCAAATATTGGAGTCAGCTGATGGCTAGGTATAAGCAGTGCATTTTACTGTTGTAGAGTTGTGCCTCGGTTGTTTGACAACATAGTTCTTGAACTATTACGGCACTTAAGAATATCTAAGCATGTCAAGCAATTCCATCAGTGTCTGTGAGGCGGCTGATCGCAATATGATCGATCTATTACGATGTTCGCTGACTGTCAGTTGAGACCTAACTCATTTTATGACAGGTATTATAGTTGAACGGCGTACCTCCAACGACCAGACGATGCGTAATGCAGAAGTCCACAAATCGCTCATTTTGAGCTATTCGACTGATTCCCTTCTGGATTGTAAGCAAAACGTCAATGTTCAACGGCAGCCTACAATAAGCGGTCCAACAATATTCTATTTCTGATCGCAACTCCGCAGAGGCTTATGAAACTTGGTCATTAGATAATTACTGAACTAAGTGGGCAAAAGCTCCTGCATTGACATCTACAAAGAAAATTAGGCCGTCGAGTTGAGGATTTCAGAAAGTGGGTTCCCAATGGACATAAACATTTATCGCCGGCTTCATTTTTAATGAACCTGCAACTGGATACCGAGTAGCTGGCTTGTGATCACTGTGGATGTGTATCCTTAGAAAGAATTCCCGAGCTCAATTCTGGCTTTGCGTCATCATTTCATTTATTCTTATGTTAACTGCATTATCGACGTACTTTCTGAGGTTCGAACCTGGTAACCAATGCTCAGTAGTCCAACGCACCAACCACTGAGTCAGTAAATAAGGAAATAGCCCCTTAGCAGTATGTGTACAGAATTCTGTTGGAAATAAAGTTGGTGACAGATTAGTACATAAGCGAAAAAAGTAAAGTTTCTACAAATCCACCCTGTGGCACGTAAAATAGTCAAGGCTCATGCACTCTGCTGTAAGTAGATTGAAGCTTACGAGGATGTGCAAAGCGGTGACACTTTGCTTCTTGTTAGGGCATATGAACACTGCAGGGAACTGGAAATGGGCAGAACAATATAGCCGTTTATTTGAAAGAATAAGTCAATGCTGTTTGAAAAAGCTTAGTCACTATAATAAACTCCGCAGCTCCTCCTTGGCAAAAATACCATTCTGTTGACTCTATTTATTATCTACTGAATGAGTGTCCTGCCCCATTCGTCAGAAGAGAACAAAGAGACTAACACCAACCGAACAATTTTGAGCAATTCGAATTCCTACTCAGTTCATACCTACCCAAAGTATGAAACTAAATAGTTTTGCCAAATGTCCCACTAACTCAACACTCTACATATCTGTCAAATTCTTTCACTTAAATGTCACCTCTTTGACATCTGTCAAACAAAATTCAAATAAAGAAACACCTCTCTCCAAAGAAAGAGAGTCTGCACGAAAATAAACGTCAAGAAACACCGCCAATCCACCAGTTGACAACTAAATCGACAAAAACACGATTTCAATTCGCCGATACATGGTTCCTTACAACCACCTACAACAACAGCTACAACCGCAGAACAAGAAAAAAAAAAAGAAAGAGAACCACTCCACTGCATCAACGAAAGCAACTGGTGACCACTTGGACTAAGAAATCCATGCTGTAATTATTCGAATTACCATTAAAGTTCATTTGGGGAGAATTCGATTCCACCTCTCTCCAATCTGCAACGACGACGACGACAACGACAACGACGATGATGATGATGGTCGGTGGACTCACATTGCCCCCAAGCAGGAATAGAGACTAGCTACTGGTGGTTGCTACCACAAGAACCCAAAACCAATCCCACACACACACACAGGAGAAAATGTGGTGGGGAGGGGACAAGAGAACAGCGGAACTGAATGAACATTCCTCCAGCGTGTAACCGTGGTCAAATGTGTCGTGTTTGCATCACTTATCATTCCTTTGATTCGGTGGCCGGTCTTTGGTTAGATTCTGGTTGTAGTTGCATTTGAGAAAGATTTCCTTTTTGGTTTTTGAAGGAAACTCTCCGCCAGATGGAAACTGACTGATTTCATGGAAAAAGGAGTGTTCCACCTTCTGGTTTACCCCTTGAAACTGATGAATTTAAATAGTCCCCAGATGCGGTGGATGTGATATCCGCGCAGCGTAAGTTGGTATCCACTTGGCACAGTGTAAATATGCATCCGAGCGATTAAGACCTTTTACGGTGGAGGCTAAGTTTTTTTTTCTTTCTGTGGCTTAGTCTCTGGAGAAGATGCAACTGGTGATGAACAACCTGTTCAGGCTTCTTTTTATTCTCGAATCGCCACCGTTCCCATTGGTGAGGAGGAGAAGATTGTCCAGATTTCGCACAACAAATATCCGTTCTGGGATATTCTTTTCTGTCTTCTCTGCTTTGTTGCCCCTCATCAACTATTCCGTGCTGCTCATAGCTTAATTTAAGAGCACATAGCACATAGAGAGCTTCGACGGAAAGGCTATGACTATGAGTGATGGTGATTGCAAGACAACACGAATAAAGGACACTGTCCGGTGTCCCCGTTGGAAATCATTAATAACTTTGCGCGCGCATTATGTCGTAAGCGTTAGTTGTTCTCGCAGAAAAAAAGCAGAAGACACAAAAGGACGGGACTAGAGACGAGCAGAAGGAGCAAGCACATCCGTAATCGGATTTTGTTAGAATGTTGCAATTCCTCATCCGAGTCAATTTCCTGTGACAATGTTGCATGGCAACTGATTTTTTTCTTATCTCTGCGAATCACTTGTTTTTTTCTTTTTTTGTTCCTAGAAAATAAATCGCCTTTGAGGGGATTCGCCTGTAATATTAATTATCACGAGGAGTTTTTCCAACCTGGAGATTGAGGCGGGTGAACATGTGCCACATAGCAGATGAGAACTACAAAAAAAAACAGCAGATAATCAAGGCTGGGAAAAAGGAGCAGGATTAGGAGGTAGAAGTCTACAAGGTTGGTGTCAATAGACTGTGAACTATTTCTAATCCATGGCTCCTTACAAAGCAAAGGGAAGCTTAAGGAAATGCTACTGGATTTAGAGATACTAAGACAACCCTTTGTTTGGATCCGGCGAAGAACATTCCACGTTTCTAATATGACGGACTAAGTTAATAGAAAGCCTCACTAGTTCACCTTTATGATGGAGGATCCTGGACGCAAAGAAAGAAAGCGAAAATTGGGCACTTTTGAGCAAAAAATACTTCGTCGGATATTGGGTCCCCCATTATGTCTGGAGGCCTTCAAGTAGTACTAAGAAGTCTAGCCAAAAACCAGCTTAAGCTATAGTGAGAGTCAAACAGTAGTCCTGATTCCAGGAGATAAGGCTTATGTCTGACGATTCACAAGAAGCAAACACCGGTGCCAACACCGTCTTCGAAAAGATATAGATGCACCTTTTCGTGTCTGTTTAGAAGGTTCCATCACCACCCCAAGATGTCTTGAGATTGTCGTCGGCTCAATACTCAGCATCACCGCTGGGACACCTTCGGCGACAACCACCTCTATCGGCTCAGTTGATGGTTTCTTCATGGAGATGATCGACGACCTTGACTGCGGCTTTCTCTTTCTCGCTTTCCTCAGGTTCGACACCCCAGTCGGATTTGAGAGAAATGGTACCACACAGACGGAGCCCCTCACGTTCCAAGAACGTCCACAAACCAGTCGAATTTAACGACTTGAGAGGGCTATCGGTGATGATAAAGGTAATGGCTAGGGAGCTTCGATGATGGACTGATGACCGGTCGATGGATCGGTGACAACCAATGTGGCTCAGGGAAAGCGACCTGAATTTCATTGGTGAATGCAGCAGGAGTGACATGTCCAGCAATAAGGGTGATGGATACTAATGGAAGAGAAAAAGCAAGTGTGAAATCTAAAAGCTTTTCCAGGATATGGATTATATAGTGTAGGTCACGACGAATGGAGAACAATGCATCAGCCAAGAGGATCTTCAAAGTTCAATTACCGGACAACCGCACAATAGCTTCCGGACAATGAAAAAGTCCAAACCTCTGGTGTAAGCCAAGAAGAAGCTGTCGCCGATCCCAGAAAGCTTGGTCTCCGTTACTGGAAGGAATATTCCCGGGACCACAAATGATGGTTTGTTTCAGGCAGATACTATTCACTGATTCTGTTTTCTTGACAAATGTCAAAGCCGCGATGACACGAGATACAAGTTCGACATAAATTACAAGGATAATGGGACTTTATTTCAAGTCATGATTGAGATAAAATCTTTTCTGTAGTCTTTATGATTGCTCACCACATTCATTGAAGTCACTAGGATTCACTGAATGCATTCAATCCATTTAAAGAATTTAAAGTCATTCCACGACTGATTGTTCAAAATGATTGCTCTAATAATAACTTCTAAGTGAACGAACTGAAGTCATTAAATTGAAGCAACTCCTCGTGAATTTTCTTAGTTTGACTTCAATGATTGAAACCTTTAACAGGCCTGATTGATAGCATAGACTGTGTAAATTAGACAGTCATCTTCAGATCCCAGCTGATGTAATTGGAATTCGATCAATCTTCAAATGATTGCACAACGATTCCAAGCGTGTTTGTACAAAAAGATTGAACATGAAAGTTTTGGCTCCTGGCTGTGATCGAAGGAGGGTCTCCAACCTGATCTTGGGCCCAAAAAAAGCGTCATTCAAACGGCCTCACTGTAGTGCGAGAGAGTAGAGAAGAAGATAGACACACAAGCCTAAAGAGTTCCTTACAACAGGACGAGCAAACCCATTTATTGCAATGAGTAGGTACGTCTTCATCTGACGGTAGCGTGAACTAAATTAATTTAATTATTTCTGACTCCGCGGTCAAGCAGTTTGATGATGATTTACCAGAACCATTTCGCTGTCAAATAAACGAGATGATGGCCACTCCGCGAGGAGGCTCTGATAAATCAATCTGTGCTTGCTTGTTTGCCAGAACAACATTCATCCAGCATCTGGTTGAGTGCTCGGCTGCTTTGCTCTCATTAAAGCCAATTCAATCTGGAGCGAGTGAGGAAGAAGAAGATCAACACAAGCAAACCACCTTCTTGGCTTTAATTTTCGATTTAGACTCCTTTTGCGTTTGCGATGAGAGTCAGATTGGTGTAGTGCAAGAAGAAGTGCGCTTCTAGGATGCATGATGCTGGTGCTGCTGCTGCTGATGATGTTGATGATGACGACGATGATGATGGTGCTGGTGATGCATAGGTGAGGTAGTTAGTTCTCTCGTTTATTCCTTCCAGTTGGAGTTTTTCTTTTTTGTGGTAAAGATCGCGCGCGATTCGATTCCATTCTCGCATCCCTTTTTTTTTTTCTTCGATTCAGTAGAATCGCGTGCACAGTACTCTACTCTCAAGCGCGCTATCGTGCGAGTTAAATCTTGGCGCGGTCTTAGAGTATTGGCCAGCCAGCAGCTACAACAAACTCATCTCCAAACTCAACGAGCCGTGAAAGTGTTACAATGCAAAACGACCAAAACAAGCAAAAGAAGCAAATGAAGAAGAAGAAGAAGACGACGGAGAAGGCGAAGAACTCCCGAAATCAAGTGAACAATCTGCCATCGTGATTTGGGGAGAGTCGGGATTTGGCGGGTCCATTCGCTCTCTGTATGTCTGTGTGTTCGTTTTATTTTGTTACGCTTCTTCTTTTTGAGTTGGTCCTCTTGGTTTTTGTTTTTTCTTGATGCTCATCTGGGTCCTTTGTTTTGTTGCAGTTACTTCTTGCGCCCCCTCCTGAGAGTTGGCACCAACAGGAGTAGAAGGAGAAGGCGGAGGAGGAATCCCTCGATATTTTATTTATTAGGTTTTATTTATCTTTTGCTGGTGTGGTGGTGTGCCAGAAGTCGAAGTCGTCCTCATCGTCGTCGTCGTTGAACCTTGTATAGTGCTGTGCGTTACTCTTCTCAACGTCGTCGTCGTCGTCGTTGTTGTTCCTTCCTGCCTCGATGGTTGACTGCTAATTTGTTATCTGTTTATATTTTCTAAGGAATTTACAAATTGCCTGTGAATTTTCTTAGTTTTATCTGCGTTTTGTGATTCTTTTCGCTGATTTTTCTTCTTTCTTCCCTCTACTTTAGTGGAAAGATGTAGCCCTTTTGAAGGACGACAACGAGGTGAGGGGGGAGGCAAAGGCAAAGGGAGCAAAGGGAGGCGTAGAAGGCGGCAGTTGATTCATGATATGATTTCCTACATCTCTAGGGGAGGATGTATATGGATCGCAGCCACAGTGTGAAAGTGTTAGGCAGGATGTTATTTGCTGATTGATCAGTTGGTTATTGGTTAATATTTATTGGAATTCACGGTGCAGGAGAGAGAAAGGGCGGACACTGGTGCTGGTGCTGGTGAGAGATCACTAGGCGAGTGCATTTACGTGAGGTGGGTGGACATGACCTCGACGGCAATGAGATTGAATGAACGATGGTGGTGAGGTTCATTTGTAGATGTTGGCTGGCTAAAAGAGGGAATTATGGTTTTTCAAAAATTTTGCTTGGCAGTGTTAAATCAACGGATGCAGGCGTAAGACACACTTTAAGTGACAGATGTTACGATCCACAAGTAGAGAGAGAATTTTAATGAACAGTACTATGCCTCGAAAGATGTTTCATCGGAGAAAGAAAATGTTGTATTCGAACACCAGCAGGAAAAAATACCGTGAATTACAATCGAATGCAAAGTTTGCATACGATTCTTCTCAGATATATTGGACATCAGCCACGGAGAGTGTTAACAGACACAACTACACCAGCAGCATTGGTAGCTACTTCGTTGGACTATTAGAGCGTTCTTATGCCGAGTCGAGGGATCGCGTTGAAACTTTGATTTAAGTACTTCTGCACACCGAGTTGAAAGATTCAAAAGTTCATAGCATAGTCCGCTCTGTAAGCTAAGTCGAGTTGAGTCAACTCCATTTGAACTTGATCTGCGATCTACACGAGCAGTGTACGAACGTGGGCAATCTTTTGTATCGATCACGTCAACACCCTGAATATCGATAGCAACTCCACCTGCTGGTCATCGATTTTGAAATAGCGTTTGGAACTCATTTCTCTTGCCTTTTGAAGGAGAAGTATTTAAGATTAATAGACAAGCAGAGCAAGACGCCAAAAAAATTCTGAGTTTAAAGTAGGGTCCCGCAAGGCTGCATCATTTAAGCAATATTATTCCAGCGATGGCTTTGTTGATAGGGAATAAATACTTCTTTGACTGCGCCGACGGTGTAGGTATGTTTATTATGTATATGACAGCGAATCTGGGCTGAGAATTAACTGGACAAAATCAAAGATTACTATCCCCTTGGGATCGAACTCATAAGCTAATGAACGACCATGAACGAATGGGTACAAGCGGCAATAAGTTGGTCATACTTGACAGATCTATAGCTAACCAACCGATGTAATGGAACCGCAGGCTTAGGAGGATCCCGCAAGGCACAGTGATCCGAGCAACACGTGGCACAGAATAGTAGATGAACAGATGAGATGGATGCATAGGGAAGAGTTGGAGAGCTTTGCCAAATACAGTACCTGTTTGAGGTGTTATGCCTAGAGTCCACAGGAGAGTAGGTAATAGGAAACGAAGTACAGCGGCTAACTCATAGTGCCTAGAACCTGCAATAGCATAAGACCTAAGTGCTGATAGCATCTGTTGGTGACTAAAAGTGGAGTGAGTTAGGTGGAACTGTAGCTCCACAGCTTGTCTGAAATTTGTTACAAACACTAGAAAGTTAAGCTGTCGCCTTGAAGGACCCTAGCCTCCTATCCTTATCAAGCTATCGTTTCCATTCTAAATTGTGAATGCATTTTCAAAATTAACAAACTAATTGAAACACTTATTATGCTGTCAAAGTGACAGCAATCCAATTGTAAAATTTATATAATAACCTCAACTAGAAAGTAATCCGGCCCATCAGTGATCGCCACAACTTCACACTCCATTGAGTCGCCGAATCCGTAACCATAATTAAAATGTAACTCCAAACCGCGCACAAACGATCGTGAGCTGTCGACTGACACGCTTTGAGGGATAGCCCTCTCGCGCCTTGTGCCGCAGCGCCATAAAATACGCTTCGACTTCGTCGTGCCAATCATATCTTCGCGCAAAGGCAAAGAGATTGAGAAACCCACAAACAGACACACAGTTCAGGTGATTTGCCACAACAAATTGTTGCTTCAAGAGCACAAGGAGCAGAAACAGAAAAAACGAGCAACAAAAAGGAAACCATTCACACTGTGACCCCCGTGAACCGACACGCTCGCAGTAATAACAAAAATATTTAAGGCTACGAAAATTAACACCTTGGACGACGAACGACGACGAGTGTGCACCACTCTTTCACATTGTCTCATGGCTGGTCTGTATAAAAGTATCTACAACAATGCATTCTGAGAAGATCTCAGGTGATTATGCGCTCTGGTGTTGCTGAGGTCCCTAAAGACCAAACGTGCGCTGTTCTCCTCTCCTCGGAAAGTTTACTCAAACAGTTTGCTCGACGATGTCGGTGTCGCGGTAAGATATCGTTCAGGCTATACTACCTACTATAGCCTGCCACACCACTGATATGGCTCTCTGGAAGGAAGGTGGAGGCTGTGGCGGACAATTGTCGAACAAATAGTTTGCGGATTAGCAACAAACAAACCTTCCTCCTCTCTATCGCATTGCGGTGGATGTGGATGCCGATGATGATGACGATGATGAGGATGGTGATGATGACGGCAGTATTGTATGCTGGAAATGGTACCGCGGAATAATGGGAATTAGACACGATTCGTGATTTATGAGGTGCGAATTGCACCGAAAACAATTTCGCTATTATTGATGGTGATAAGTGTGTTCGGGTTCTTTTTTTTTTGGAATACCGATTCGAAGCTTATGTTGATCTGTGATACGGTGGGTGGCTTATTTTTTCTGGTGTCTTTCCCATTTTCGGGGATATTCTCATAGAAATCGGTTTTATTTTTAGTTTCCAAACATCTGGCAAAAGGTATTGCCAGGTATCGTATCTGGTGTTGTGAATCTCACTGGAGGTGTAAATTAATCACGAATAGCTATGATGTTTTGCAATCGTCTCATTTAAATTGGTACGGAGAGTGCAAAGTTTCTAAGGAAATGATTTTAGGGAGTGTTGATTCATTTAACAGAAACGGGAGAGTTGACTTATCTTGGGCGGTGCTTTAGAGGTTATAAAGTCCAAAAAAATGAGACATTTTAAAATAGGCTCTGCGATTCCCCATAAGAAGCCAGCAAGAAAAAGAGAGAGCTTTCGACAAACATTCATACGGAAAATCCATTGCAATCTCTATCTCACTCACCGCCAAAATTGTACCAGAATACCTGCTCAAATTAATGGCGGACTTTGACGTATGATACTTCAATACGACACCGACGATGGAACGAGACAGAAAAACATCACAAACGAAGTTCCACAAGGCGAAGTACTAAGTCCGCTACTGAGGCATCTGAGGTATTGCATGATCACATTCTCACACTAACAACCGTGAGATCTCATTAACGAGGGAGTGAAATGAAGCCACCATGTAGCGTTACAATGTGTAGATGTAAGGGTAAGCTCAAAGATGGTACACATGTGAAGGCAGCAGCACTGTCGAAGATCATGCCAAATATTGGCTGATCAAAGCAGACGAAAAGACTGTTCTTACCAAGAGATGTGATGCAAATAATGCTCTACGGCTGACTAATGTGGGCTGGTGTCATGAAGAGCAAGTCAGAGAGAGTATGCAGGTGGTATATTTATGTTATAGTAGTCCTTTTTGCTCAAATGAAATAGCGTGCTAGCAGGACAAGGGCATCAACAGTGAGTCAAACTGGTACTGAGATATCACCTAAAGGACAAGGCTGAAGGAATGGCAGGTGAGACAGTATAGACGCTTGTACCATCGCAATTCTACCTGACTCAGATGCCTAATAGTTATAGTCTACAGCTCCCACAGTTTCGGACACGACAGGAACAGTCAATGATGAGGAAAATAACATCTCTACGCCAAAACATTCGATCAGAGTTGGGACTTCAGCCAAAGAACACTCTGCTCATATGAATATGCTGTATATCCTGTCCCGGTGAGATTTATATCACTCTCTGGATTGTCAGGCAAAGCAGAGTTACTCTGCGTTCGATGGAGTCCTAAGTGCGTGTCTAACTAGCGATAGCAACTACCAGCCGATTTAGCTGTCAGTCGACTTCATTAACATGAGTACTAAATTCCATAAAAGTGCGGTCAAATGAACTAAATCAAGCGGAGTATGGCTACGAAGTCCCTGCTGCACCAGCAAACTTCCAGGTATTTCTCTATCTGACCTTCAGTCTTTCAGCCATGTGTCTGCGGTGCTTATTGGAAGAGAAAGAGGTATTTAGCGTGATCCTCAATTAGTGGGAGTCTGCTTTGTTTGAGCTCTACCACGGCAGAGTCTCCGAGAGCTTCTATATCAGCAGAAAGGACTGTACGGTGGTCTTCAGCATTCAAACCTTCTATGGTATCACACAAATCGGCGACGTAAAAGTTGAAGAGAAATAGCGTCAGCACTGAACCCAAAAGAGTTCGTAAGGCAGCTGCCAAAATAACAAATACAGCTGACATTTTTTAGCCACCCTTCTCCAACAAATGTTCTCAGGACGAGGACTTTGCCTGTGCAGTGGAAGGTGATAATTATTTCTTCCAGAGCAGTCTTTCTAAGAGTTTATAGGTTATTTGGTGAATTTGTACCCAGTTTCAGCCACGCTATGACTCTGAAGGTGGATGATAGGAAGCCAGTTCTGAGCCTACTGCCTCAAGGTTTCACAAAAAATCATCGCATCCAGTAGTCTATGTATAACTTCTCCAAGGTCCTCCTAAACTAATCTACGATTTATCAGTTCCTTTTAGGCTTCTTTGATTGATATGGACAATAGTCCTAACTGTTCCTAATTATATACTCCCTCACTTAAGAGGAGCCCACTGATAGTTGCAATGTTGCACCACAAATATGCGAATGAATGCCGACCACCTCCTGGCTGAGGAACCAACACCATCACACTATGCTGGTGGTAATTCTGTTGCTTCTGCCAGCTCCCGATGGCGGATGTTATCGGAGTATTTGTGCAGAATGTACATATAGTTCTTGCTCTCTGGGCGAGATGGTAATGGTGGCAAATGCATGCATGCATCTACCCGCAACGAGATAAAGTGATTTTTTTCCTCCATAATTTCGTTTGTTTCGGTTCACCTTCGTTGGCTGTATTTCTGTTCCTCTTTTTTCTTGCAAATTCTGCTCCTCTCCATCATCATCCTGGGCAGAAAGATTACACATGGCAAGCACTTACCCTGCGCGCTCCACCGTCGCACAGTTGTGCTGCTTATCAGAGCTGCTGTGGTCCCCTCGTGTCTCGTCTTAGTTCTCTCCTTCTGTCCAGGACCAAGGAGGACGACATACACACACATGTGTGTGTGTGTGTTGGGAAGATGCGACCCAGTGAACGAGGGAAGCGCAGAGAGCACACACAAGAAACAGCCACAAGTCAAGATATTTGGTTTTCGTTATGATAGGCGGAATGGAACGCTTATCTCTGCGTTGCACTCAGCTAATCTTCCAAAATTATCTCAGTGTCTGGCAAGTGCTGGTGCTGGTTCCACTGATGGTGGTGGTGCTAGTGCTGCTGCTGCTGTTGATGCTGATGCAGCATCACATACATTCAACTGAAACCAAAATTACAAAAAAAACGACGACGAATCCTTTCCGAATGAGCTGTCCTTGGATATGTTGTTGTCGCCAGGTAGCATAATCGTAATAGCCTGTTCGGAGTGCAATAAAAGGCGTTCTGCTTTCTGGTTATGGTTGCATTTTGATGTTTCACCGAATATTGGACCTACACACTTGAGTTATCTTTAAAAGAAATTTGTATATCTTTTCGTTTCAGAGATATTCCTGCACTGCACACACTCGAGATCACTCTGTGATGAGTGACTCATTGATTTGGAATGGAGATTAGGTTCATGATGCTCGATTGGGATCTTCTATGAGTGCATTTGCCTCTAAAACGTATGGCACCGAATGTCTGGACGTCTGTTTGATATGATAATAATTTACAGATCACACCGGATATGGAAAGGTTCAAATGAAGGAAGTTCAAGTTGGATGAATGTTTTCAAACAGACAAAACGAGAAGAGTATTGCCAGACAGAAAACATAACACGGGCTTGGTGAAGAAGATATTAGCTGTTGGAGGATCATTTTGGGTTGGGAATATGATAGGCTTCGCAACTTTGCAATATGTTGCCATAGGAACCTTTCCGAACCTTCCAGGACCGATTTTATACGTTTACTTTGCCTGAGTGCCTGTCTAGCTAGAGACATATTTTCTAGAGCTGATATCCCCAGAACGGATTGGACTTTGTACCTACATTCTTCCAAGATTCAGGGAATTGTTGTGTGAAATTTCACGCTTTTACGACAAACTATGTCGACGAGCGGATGTCTTTTGTTCTCTTTTTTGAGAAGTTTATGGATTGTTTGACATGTCTTAAGCCAGTTTGAAAGTTCCAGTAGGAGAGCGTTTCTTGACGTTTCCATCAACTGTGTTCTATCCGTATTTGGCTACATTGTAAGCCGCAAAAAGGTTCAGTCCAATGAATGGAGCTTGAGCACCTTGTATGGCAAGCTCATCATTCATTGCCAGGAATGACCCTGTGCCCAGGGCTGTATTGTATGCAGCAAGCTGTAAGAGAGGTTTGACTCAATATTAAAGGATCTGGGAGCCTGGAGAGCTGCCTGGCTGTCTGAAAATATGTGATACATTCTCTGGCACAGAGTTCGATAGCAAGGACCTCTGCCTGAAAGATAGTGGTTGCTTGTCCTAGAGGAAAAGATAACTTGTAGTTTGGACCAGAGATTCCAGCTCTAGACCCACTCGACATCTTTGATCCGTCAGTAAACCAATCTGACGAGGAGGATGTTTGAATAAGTTAATTGTGACAGAAGCTCCATATTGAGATGGATTCTCTTGCGCATGAAGCCTAAGAGGCACACTGCTGGATTGGATAGCAGAGGAACTCTTTCAATGATTTTCATGTGTCCAACTAAGTCAGGGGAGGAATAGTAGTTGAAGCTTTAGTGCACTAGCAGCTGCAGTCTTCATAATAGTTATGTGGAGGGGTGGGAGGTCTAAAAGAACCCCCAACGCAGCTATCGGGCAGGAGCGCATTGCACCCAAAGTTCTTACACAAGCTAAGCTTTATATTCTTTGGAGGGCAGGCAGCGTGGCCGTTTAGTTGACCTTTTTCCACCATACTAGCGAGCTATGATTGTGAGGTAATTCCAGTGGACTATTTTTGGTTTTAATCTCCATGTTTTGCCGAAAAGCCTAGAGCAGGCACAGAAGGCTTTAGTCGCCTTCTCAGTAGATCTGTCTATCCCGAGCACACTGCTTCTAGCTGCAAAGACTAAGTTTTTTGGCGCCGAGATAACTTCGCCTTTGTATAGAAGATTCGTTCTTCTTCGTCCTCTCGAACTTGGAGGGTGTGATTCGAAGAGTCTATTGGCTGGAGTATTGTTGTCCATTCGCTTGATGTGGGCAAGCCAATGTAGTTGGGGTATTTTGCCTTTGTGGTCTACATCCAGTGCAATTCATAGAGTCCGCGGCTGCATCTTCTCCTTCGATCACCCTCCTCGAAGAAGGGACCTAATATCTCACGAAGTATGTAGCCGTGTAAAAAGTGGTAGGTATGTGTTGATCTGGGGTTGATCAGTTAGTCAAATCTTGTTTGTTTGTTGATCTTTGCAGTCAAATGATAAAATTGCCTACTTACCTAAAGTAATTCTAGTTTTGTTTTATCGTCATGTCACTTACCTGAAACAAAGAGAAAATAGTAAAACTTATTAGTAAATCAATTTTAAAGCCTATAAAAGGAGGCAACGAAAGCGAGAGATACAAATGTGTTTCGAAATTCTATGCTTAGATGGCAGAAAAGAGATCAAAAGTGTTATTTCAGTTTCATGTCCCAATTCCAGAAATTCCTCCATGACAGTAGTAGTAGAAAATATAACCAAAGCAACGGCAACTTTGACAGCCCTAAGGAAACTTTTAGAGCCAATGCTTTTTAAGTGACATTGACCACAGCACCTGCAATGCTATTTCTATTCTTTTTCTAAGAAATAATAGTTTTACCATTGAATTATTTTTCAAATGAAAACTTTTTGCCTCCACTGTAACGAGTGACATTCCATAATTAGTCACTTTCTCGCATGCCCCTCTGGCATTTGCTATTTCTTCTCATAATTGCGTGTACCTACAACAAACCAACATGCGATTTCTAAATGAAAAATCATCCGCAACACAACAAAGTGACACGATTACAAGAGACAATAAATCTATCTAGATACTCATCCCATATTCTGTACGATTACGCGCCATTTCATCTGTGTATACCGAGTTAATGTACTGAATCACAAGAGAGCTGTGCGTGTATTTGTGTAGCACTTTAATGATAGTCCGCCTGCGCGCCAGCCACTCTCGCTCGATGTGACACTTGACAACCCCTAAAGCGATACTAACATAATGTGCAGCAAGGATAAGCGCCACCATACATCTCAGCCGACACATGCTATTCTTTACCTTGTGTTTGTCATTTGTGCTGTGTGTGTTTTGTATAGGTATATAGTTGAGCTCACAAAAACCAACTCACTGCTCAATGCTGCTCATTCTTATCTAAATGCCAGCCTTTCAGTCTCTATTTCCATTATGATACAACAAGATACACACACACAAAAACGAACGAAAGATACAAGAAGAAAAATAATAAACAGAGAGGAGGGAAAGGAGCTAAGAGCATATCATCTCTCGCCCAGTGGAAGATGAATTCAAGCGCCGGGCAATAATAATCGCAATAATAAAAGCAGAAAAGGTAATAAAAAGAAACTTAAATAACCGAATAAAAGAAACAAGTCTATGAAAGGGAATGGCAACGGATTGTTAGTGGGTAGGGTATGTTACTGAGAGATACCAAGAGTTGGGTTAGATAGGGTGATGGAATGTTCCTTGTTTTCTTTTTGACGAAAAGCTGAAACAATTAAATGTTTTGAAATTAGATATAGGGAAAGGGAGAGTTTTACATTTTGGTAGCATCCTCTAAAAAGGAAGTACATAGCCCCACTTTTGAAGTAGGAAAAGACAAACAAAGAATGGTGGATCTTTTAATACAGTGAACCCTTAAGATTCGACGCATTTCAGCTCCAAATCTTAGGAAAGTCAAGTTACCTGTTGGTATGCACAAATGCTAACTCAGATGATGACAGTCTTGAACGGATTATTGCCGGGATATAGCACTTCTTTCTTCTTTATATCCTGTATCCCCTTGTGGGTCCTAGGGCCTCTACATCGTGTGCGATTTCTGGAAATGTGCCTCAGCTCTTCACAACTCTTTCCCAGTTCTCCACTGTTCTGCGCTATGGATCTGTCAACTGTCACCCTTTTGGAGAGTGGACCAATCCACTGCCATTTTCGTCGTCGAATGGTGCCTATAGGTTCGTGGCCCCTTCTCTGATAAAGCTGTTCGTTAGAGATACGGTTTGGCCAGAATATCCTTAAGATGTAGCGCAGGCACCTATTAACAAACGTTTGCAGCTTCCTCGTGATAGTGACGATCACTCTCCAGGTACCACATCCATATAGCAGCATGGATTCAACCTACCTATTCGTCTGGCTATATCCAGTTCGGTTCCGCCATCTGTTGAGACAATACTCCCAAGGTAGTGGAAACGTTCTACTCTCTCAACCGTTTGTCCAGCAATGCATATATGTATGTATGAGTTGATGAGTTCGGTCCTAGGCTGATCATTTTTGTTAATTTTCAGCCCAACGACGCCTGCTTCCCTCTCCACATTTTCTCTCATTTGGTGTCATTTTTGTGAGAAAGAAGGCATAAATCATCGGCGTAATCGAGATGCTTGAGTTCAGATGTAAGAGTCCATCCAATTCCTCCATTTCCTGTTGATAAGGCTGCATTCAGCAAATCGCTAATCACCAATAGAAACAGTATTGGTGAAAGTATGCAGCCTTGTTGAACCCCACTTTGCACTTCGAATTCCTCAGGCAGCCTTTCTCTGTGCAAGACGTGACATGTGGACCAATCATATGTTCCTAAACAGACCACAGTGTTTAGTCCCTTTTCGTCTCTCATCCACAATCCATCTTAGGCCGACAGATCCTCTGGATGTCTCCACAGCTCTTCTCCGACTTTGATTCATCGTGTCAACGTTAGCATCTGCTTAACAAAAATTTGGTTCATCTTCTGGATTTCTACAGAATGACTCCCCAGAACCTTTTTTTCTTCTGCTGACTTATGCTGGATATGCCAGGCTAAGTTCACAAGTATCATCCTCACGAAGACCCGTCTTTTAAAGGTGACAGCCGAAGTTTCCTTGACCTCTAGATAGCGCTACCACCCATTTCAGTGTCCCTCGCTCCAGACTTTCCAACATGTCTATGAGTTGTGCCTGTTTAACCTGCCTAAAACATTCCACGGTTGATCAGCTTCTCTGGTGATCCGTCGCACACCAAGCGAAAATTTGGTGCCAATGGCCGCCTATAGTTCAGAGAACTTCAACGTCGACCCTTGCTTTGCCAGGGAGCCCCTCACACCTAAGGAAGCATCATCACTGATAAGCATGAGCACTCATTGAGCTTTGAACACTCTGGTGATCCGTCGCAACCCAGTCGATAATTTGATGCTCTTCCATTCCTCTGCCAATGACTGCAAATAGTTCGAGGAACTTCAAGGTTGACACTTGCTTTGCCAGGGAGCCCTTTTGATACTCTTGGTCCCTAGTTGCCCTCACACCCAAAGAAGCGTCATCTTATTTCGTGATGAACACTCACTGAGCTTCTATCGCGAATGCGTCAAACTTTGAAAACTGGTTTCCTAGAGATGATTTTCTGAAGTCTTTGACCTCGGATGTGATTCTCACGTTTGTGAAGAGAGCGATTTAACAACGTGCTTTCCAACTGTTCAGTAGGCCAGTGGGTTATAAGACAGCACAGTGCGAATGCCACGCAGGTCCCCAATGAATTTGTAAACTTAGAAACCATCAGAAACTATTTTAAAAATCGTTTTGAAGTTAAATATAAATTGTCATCATTTGCGTAATAAAAAAAGAGCTGGCAACTTCTCTGAATTGGATATCACTTCTTCCTCGTCTACATCCATTAAAGTTAGAATTTCGCACTGACAACAAGCAGGAGGAAAGTTCTTTTTTCAGTCATACAATAAACCATTCCATTCCGCCCAATTAAATTCCATACCGCACACTAATTGCCCAATTAGCCCCAAAGCTATAGCTCCGCACACTTTCGACATTAAGCCTGAGACCACCGCCCGCCGCAATACCATCCCATTCCAAGTGTCACATTTTGTATAATAAAATTATCTTTTGTCCAGCACCAGGAAGGTAACCCCAAAAATGCCTAATCCTTCCCCGCCCCCTCCTCACCACAACAAACTATTACACCTTCTACCACACGTTGTCGGCGCCTGCCGGTTGGTGACAAGTAGTGTCGCTCGCATCGCCACAAACCAACCACAGCAGGAGTGTGTGGTGTGCTTGTGCCATACGACATACCACACAAACGAAGCCAACTGATTGTTTACCCGTACACAGATTTCGGTGATGAAACATTTTATTGACACACAAAGTAACATCATTAACAGTGTGTCGTCGTTGGATGTCTTCTCCGTCTGCTCCCGCTCCCTCTACTTTTCCTTATCATCCTTTATTCTGACCATTCTTCGTTCTTTTTTTTCCTTTTTTTGTTGAGTTTTGTGCGCGTTTCTTTTGGCGGCACCTAACCACCACAACCACCACGATGGCGGCCGGCGCTATTTGGTCAAACATGGAATTCACTCCTCGTTTGTCGGTCAAGCTGTTGATGGGTGTTTTAAGTCGTTAAATGTTGTTATTGCCTACCGCTATAATATGCTGTATAACGTAATTGGTGTGGCGGCCGTGCGCCGCTGCGGCACAACTAAAAAGAAAGAAACAAGACCACCGCGAGCTGTAATGGTCGGTCTGCGGGCATGCGGTTGTTTTCTTTTTCTTTTTTTATTGTTGCTGTTGTAGGCGAACATGAGAAATTATAGTAAAAAAGAAGAAAACAAACAGCTAAGTTGGATGCATTTGCATTCGAGTTAAACGGGTCGTTTCAATTTTAAATTGGACCGCGGCGAGCGATTTACTTGTCAAAGGATACATAAATTGGATGAGCGGCGGTCTCGGCTACATCATTCGAATGACATAATGAATGTCAGTTTTGACATTTGTTATTAATTTCTGACATTTGATACTGATTTCTGACATTTTACGAAGTTTTGAAGTTGTAGTTGTAGTTGTTGCTTGTTGGTTTACACCGCGTCGCTCATGACATTCTATGACAACTGCTTGAGGGCAATACGAAGATCATTCTATAAAAAACTTCTCCTTTATGTATTGCTCTGTTCATAGTATTCTATGGAAAGTATTCTCTGGGCTGTCATTTGTGGTTTGACAGTTGTGTTTTTTTTTCCGCGATTTAGCTTCAATTGTTACAAAGAAGTGGGAATTTTCTTCCGCATTTCTTTTTGCAATTCTTTCAACTCATGCATTGAAAAGTTTTGCTCTGAAGTATGTATTAGTCTAAAAGATATATCCTTCTCTTTCTATGAAAAATTGCAGATGGCTTTCTATAAAATATTGCTCTTGAAGGCGCGGTGTCATGTCAGTTGAGTGAATGAATGAGCAGGAGTCCTTTAATCATATAAAAGGAAAAAACACTCAAGGAATGATGAATAATGGCGCATTTACGTCATTTTATTAATCACCTTGGCCAATCGTCTCATCGAATTAGAGCTGTCATTTACCACGCCTCCCCAAATAGGTGTAAATTTGGCAGCACTTTTAGAGTCTCGTATTCGCTTTCTTCCGACGGCAGCAAGAGGTGTTGCCATATATGCTGGACATTATTTCAAGAATTGGAGTACAAGTTGTGAGCTCCTTGGAATAGCATTTAGACGTGGCATACGACTTAATTGCCTCTACACTGGCTTCTCCTAAATTACATCCAACGAATAACAATTCCTTTTGAAATGCCTTGCAAGATTCGTCTCCCAATCTCAATTTCATACCCAGTACTTTGTACCAACCACACTTAGTAGCGACTTATCTCTAGGCTTTGCGGTTCAGCGAGCATTTAACTCTCCCAAGAATAATATTTAAAAAGAAAAACAACAACTTTCGATAAGATATCAAAATATTCTCAAAATAGTCATCCATCAAATCGCAATCAACAAAATTGTACTCTGTTGGTGCAGATAGCAGATGTGTGGATGTTTAAAGCCAAAGATACTTGCGATAGGATGTCATCCCGCAGTCTCACAGACAGAAAAAGAACAACAACAACAACGTGAACATTTGGGCAGAGAAATCGCATCGCGACGTCTATTCAAGATAAGCTGACGAAGGTCAAGGGTTAAAGTGTCAAAACAAAGATTGGATCGAGGCCAACGTAGATGATTTGATTTTTTTTTTTTTCTTGTTGTGCTCTCCGCCTTTGTCTGGCTTCATCTTTGAGATACAAAAACAGACAACAACGAAAAATGAACGCCCCATTCCATTACTTAATCGCAAAACACTTAATGCAGTGCAAAGTGATAAATAACACGAAACATCCATAATTAAGTTCGAAAATTACAAATGTCCAACAATTCCTCTACGCGAAAATTTCTGGGAGGTGCACGCACGACGTAAAGCAACACCACCATCATCATCATCATCATCGTCGTCGGAGTCGGAGTCGCCGGCCGTCGTCTGAACAGCAGCCAGAAACATACAAGAACATAAATTTCTACACAACAAGAACACTGCACCTTGGTGGTGTCTTTGAGGTGATGATGAGGACGCCACTGCGCGCAGTGCCGCAGCCGGCCCGGGGGGCACAGTAATTAAAATGTAAATATCCCATTTCCTCGTTCGCACCGACCGACAGTCCAGAGAAAATTGATTCGGAAGAGGCTCGCGTTTATTCGTTTTTAATTTCCTCCCCGAAAGTGTGTACAAGAGAGTGTGAGGACAGGACGACATGCGAAACATGAAACAAAAAAAAAAAAAACCTCGACACAGAGAAAACAAACAAACGATCAAGCACCAACCACCACCGGGGCGCATCGGACTAATGTTTGAAATTTGAAAAATGTTCTCTATCCAACGCGAGGAGGACAGGTGCAGTGCAGCAGGAGGATGCGCGAGATCCAGAGCATGGCAATGGCTATGGCACGCATGCGCAACAACTCGTGTGTATGCTCGCGTCAAATTCCTTGAGTCGTCGTCGTCGCTCGCGTGTGTGTGCGTGAAGTTGCGAACAAATTGAACATGGTCCAGTGCGTGATGGTTGGTGGTTTCTCTTGTGGCCCGGTGCGGCATAGCATGTGCATTTTAATGACACACCGCCGTGATAATTGTGGGTTATGACGGGCTGCGAGTTATTACAGCTTAAGATGAGTAATTAGGCGGCAGCTCCGAATGGCAGTAGCAGAAAATGATCTTTGATCTGTTGTTAGGGTGGAGGATGATAGTGCGCTTATTTGATGGCAAAAGACGCAGACTGCAGTCGTTGTGTAGAGAGTTTTCTAGAGCAACGTTTGAATTCAAGTGTTATACTGGATTTGGCTAATTTTAAGGGCGGAAAAAGAGAGCTTTGGGCTATTGACAGTTTCGGTTCAGATCCCTTCTTCTGACTGCCTTTCTGGGATTTCCCATGTCATTCTACCTTCGCAGAGCCTATGAAGGAGCAGATCTCCGTCTACTAGCCTTCTGATCATATGACTTAGAAAACTTTCTACTCCGTTCTCTGCAAAACGTGTTCAATAGAACACTGCATGCCTCGAATCTTCCTCCTCATTTGGACGTTCCAGGCACAGATGCGGACTGTCGTGTCCAAATCTATGAAGGTATTTCCAAGAGCTGTGTAAGGAACTGTTTAAAATGGTAGTAACAGTTCCCTCTTGCCATCTTTGTCCATGATTCTATCGTGAGAATGACCTGCCTTTTGTAGAGTTGTCCCACCTGGTTTGCCACAGCGTTGCTCCCCCTTTACCCTTTTTGCCTTTTGCCGGTTCGAGGGTCGCATAAGGAACACCATTTGCATCTCAAAAAGCAAGCTCATTCATCAAAGATAGTTCGGAGACTACTGATAAATCTGATTGCTCAGAGCCTGTAAGCTGATGAGAGTTCTCTTTTATATACATTTATCGAAAGTATCGGGGCAGAGGACCGAACTGACTGTTCTGAATAGCAGAATCCGAAGTGACCAAATCAGCTAGCTACGGCTTAGAGTTTGTGTTCCCATGAGCACTAGTCAACGAATAAGAACACCAACTCCGTTTAGCTCATTGGACCAACGAGCCGGGGCTTATCCAATCCAAATGATGAATCAAACATTACTCCTTCAAAGAAATCCTTAACTTAGACAAGAAATGGATAGCATTTGCGGCCTAAAGTACACACGTGGTACTATCTTTTGAGTCACAGTGGGCACGGGTTGTACAAGAGGAAAAAGGGGATAGACCTATGCAGCTTCAGTTTTCAGATTGCCACATTCCCTCTAAGCGGAATCCACTGCAATACTTTCTGTGTCAACCTGCTGTCATTGTAAATGAAACGCCTAACAAAACGAGCTCTTCCACTCCTCTGAATGTTCTGCAGTTCTTTTTATAGCCTACTTTCTCGACTTCTTGTCGGGCAATTCGGAGTTGACAGTGAATGTTCAAGACTTTTGCTTAAGGTGTGTTCATCCGGAGCCCTTTGCCCACTAGACACTTTGTCTGTCTGGTTTTTTTGATTGTGGTTCATCATATTGTCCTAAAAGGAAAGCAAAGACTCGCCACAGACCAACTGACACTTGCCTTTTCTCGTTGGAAATTTCCGCAATAATACCTAGATGGCACCACGAGCAAATGGGAGAATTAAAAACAAACAGAGCTACAGCAGTTCACACACAATTTCAGTATTCTTGTGAGCCTACATTACGAATCAAAGCCACACCTGGTCTCATGTTCCACAACTGTCCTGAGTCATTACAAAAACAAAAAAAACACTCACACGTTTCCAATGACTTGGGCTTACTCAGCAAAAAAGAAAAAAAAGATATCCAAAAGTTATATCTCCCTCACAAGACTGCAATTAAGTCATTTGGCTCGCCAAATTGTGGAAAAAATCCCGGCAAATTATATTGCCAAACACCCAAATTCTTATCAATAAATCAAAAGTATTAACTTTTGTACGCAACAACTAATACCTCAAGGCGAACTTGTGATCATTCCTAAAAAAAAATTAGAAGCATATAATTACTTACCCATTTGGGCGGGTCGAAATCAAAGGCCGTAGATATACATTTTGTGGGCTTAATCATGTGAATCGAACGCAGACGGTGATGGCTTGATACTTTTTAAGGCTTAATGCCACCCCGCCAACGATATCAATCGATTTGATGATAATCGAAGCCCAGATCAATCAATCAAAGTGGTGTCTCCAAGACAAGAGTTAGTTTTGAAAGGATGGCTTTGATTCTTGGCCCAAAAAGTGGGAGCTTCTTTTTCGTGGTGTTGTTCCCTTTTTTTTTTGTAGTTTAACTTTTCATTTACTTGTGCTCGTGCTTATCTGGACAACGGCAATTAAAAGATTTTTTTCTCATTCGTCATAGATAAGCGAACGCGATAAATCGTTTCATTCGTTCGTTTCGTTTCGTTCGTTTGTTTGTTTGTTCAAAGTCGTGTTGTTTCTTGTGATATTATTAGAATTTGATTCTGTGTGGTGGTTTTGTTTCTGTTCTCGATCTAAAAATATGTAAGTAGTACTCGTAATTATGATAGCGCATAAATATCGATTGCGCTTCAAGCTGAACATTTGAAATTAAATGACGATTAATTTCGAATTTTAATTTGATACCTCCGATAAGATTCCCCATTCGAGTGGCAGTAATAAAACTTTTTTAAGGGGTGGATGTGTGTACTTATTATGTTTTTTTCCACAACAAAAAAAAGGGAGTCGTACAATCTATATTTATCTATCGATCTTGTAGTGAAACTTGTATGCTTTGATTGAACATGATTCAGACAAGAAAACCAAAATTGCTTCCTTATTTTTCGGTTACAAAACTATTAACTTACGTTTTATACCTACTTTATACCTACTGAGCACAGTTTTAATTTGCTCATTTGTGCTCAGTTACAATCTGCTGAGCTAACATGTATGAAAAGCTTTGACAATTGAATTTCCCTCTGTCAACTGCTTAAGAGACATGAGACATCCCTGGATTTTGGATGAAATCGATTTCGGGCATCCCTTGGTGATTATTCCGCTGTCAGAGTTGAGCTTCGTAGATATTCGCTATCGATGGGTTGTGGTTAAGTAATAATTAAAGTCAAGGAATGAGTTGTATTATCAGAGGGAGAGAAGGTGATTAAAAAATAAGAGAAAAAGAGTCGACTGGACGACTCAACCCTGGGGTACACCATCTTTGCTAGAACAGGGGCGGAAATCGCACATTGTTCTTGTTCATCTGGCGCATGACAGTGTCGTACTTAAAGCTAAGAAAGATTATTATTATTATATGTACATATGTAGATGTGAATCGCCATTATCTCCAAGAGAGGCCTCATCTGTCCAAATGTAAGGGCCATTCGGTGAAGACTATGTTACCTGAAATGAAAGAAAGATCACTTCACCAGAAAGAGTCTACGTTTATAGCATTCATGGAATTTGAAGAGGAGCATTCCAGAACGTAGGCTTAAAATCAATCAGACAAACGCTCGACCAGATGGAAAGATAGAATGTATGCTTAATACTGGAAATATTAGCTCTGAGCTGGATAGGAGCCAAGTACGCACTGTCCTCTCTCTCGTGGAAGTCCAAAAGGAGGTATTCTATCCCCAAGCCCAAGATGTCGACTAGCGACAGGTAAATTTATGTCTACCATCGCTGATCTTCTACAAACGGCGGCTTTGACAACTGTGGAACATAGTTGGGCCAAACAGTGTAGACCTACCCTGGATCTCTTCACTAATAAGAGAAAATATCTTACTTTGAGCCATACAGACTGAACGGAATGCAACGACAAGTCTTAAACAAGGCACGATGCCTGGAGTGCATACTGGATCCAATACAACTGCCTTGTCCGGTTCATCATACGACACTGTCATAGGTCACGTAGTTGGTCTGATGCGTGATAATAGAAACTTCATGGAGATAAATGGACGCTCATTCCTCTCTTAACCACCAATTGGCTCTTTGGGTCTTTCTGATCCCTTACAACCTTTCAAACTTCGCAAACTAAAGCAACATCTGCTTGTGCAGGGTGTATCATTTCCGATATCGCTTCCGATAACAATTTCATTTCGTTCATTCTCTCAACGCCCCCTTTTTTTTTTGTAGAACAAAACGAAAATAAGAACCTTATCACCCGCATATATTACCAAACAAACTTTTTATCAACTCTTTCGACTAAGCAAAGCAAAACATCCAATTAACATTCATGAGACGCAGAAACCATATTCAAATCCAATTGAAAACTTCATAAAGCCATACACAAAGTGGCGTCGCAAAAGCCAAAGAATTTCGTTCCATAAAATCATGCACACCATCGCTGATTTGCTTATCGCTTCCTCCAAGCGACCGTTCCCAGTTTGATCTTTGCCAGATCTCTTCTTCAATAGACGCGGTATCAGCACAAATGTCTCGTTGGTCTGTCAGTTTGGTCGAATAGACCAAAGTCACACAAAATAGACCTTATCGCGTTCAAAACTCCAAGTGATCTTTCAAAAAATAACCAAAAAAAAAAAAAAATTGGATTCCTTATCGATCGAGATGCCAACAATGATGATGTTGATGATGATGAATAAATAAATAAAAAAAAATTGAATTAAAATTTATTTTTAATTCCAGTCATCATCAAGATCATTGGCCACTAAACCATCACCAACAACACCACCACGACCACGATCGGAGAGCATTTCATCCCGAGCAAACAAAATCTGAGGAGAAATCAGAATTATGCTGATAAAATTCAATTCAAAGCAGAAAACAAAATTATTTTTTTCCAATTCTTTTTGGATTCAACTGAAACAGATTAAAATGCCTGTGTAGTGGTGGTGGTTGGTTTGATGCCTTTCCAGAGTTTTGGACGAGGATCAATGAGATTCAAGCAGATGCCTGCGACTAGATAACAAGACCTCTGATGATGAACTTCAATAGAAGATAAGCTGCGCGCCGAGCAGATTGATAGAAGCGATTTCCACTTCTTCTCCTTTTTTTTGTTCTCTCTTTGTTTTTTCTAATTAAAAATGCGAAAACGTGGACACAAGAATAATGGAATCTTCTAATCTGGAATTTTGCATCTCCTTCTGGGTGTAATTTTGATTACTTATTGGCTTCGTGACGTTCTTATTGGAAGCTTATGTACAAATATGATTGATTGATATTTTTTGGTGGAGAAGTAGGCAAAGATACTCTTTGGTCTTAGATCTGACATCTGCGAAAAAGATTTCTGAGAAGTTTTTCTCCAAGCCAGCCTTATCGTGCGATCTTATCGATGATCCCATTTGTGGAAGAGTGCCTTAGAAGTGATTAAAGGACCAAGCAATGCTTTCAGTCACTCTCAGTTCTCAGGCCGTTTAACTATGCTTTTTGGCCAAAAATGGACATACAGTGACAGCCATATGGTATTGTCTTCGTAAGGCAATGTGGGGCAAGTTGGTCAACCAATTTCTACACAAAATTACTGAGACTCTAGGATGTTGCGGGCACCATCTATAATGTAGACTGGCCTTCACCCATTGGTTGTGCATGGAAGGGACTTACTTTATGGAAAACTCTTGGGGCACGTAATTTTTTCGAAGTATGATGGACTCTGAACGCTCTTCCTCATCTGATGGGTCGCACGATAAATGCTTAGATGAGGTACCTTTTGGTACGAGCCGCACTAGAGCTTTGACAGGTTTGATAAAGCGACATCTACCGTGTGATCTTTGTCCTATGGGTAACTAAAACTATGTCAACAAGGCTCCAGCTGTGGCACAAGTACTAAGTGGACTTCCACAGTACATACTCATTGTGACACCACAAGCTGTTAAACCAAGTGCCAAAAGCGGTTTATGTAAGTAAGTTTGATGAGGCTGTTGAAGGAGTAGTTTGGCAGGTCCATAAAAGTTAAAGCATAGTCCCTTCCTCTTCGTCATTCATGCAACTTCTGCAGACGCCATTTGTAGGAAGCTCAGCCTAAAGGCAAGCATTTTAATGATGCGATTTCCCGTAATGACACCTACTGACAAAAGATCTTTGTACCCTTATAGCGCTTAATACAATCCAAACACCTGCTGTTAGTAGTGCTTTTTGAAGGACATGGTCAGATTTCCCTTTTCCGGTCATGATCATTGCTGCATTTTGTCTCTGGTATATTTGTCAGACTTTCGCATAGGGAGTCCTCAAAAACTTTTTGGTATTTTTTTTTTTAATTCGAATAAACTGTCGCTTTATAATCCCAAAACGATCAAATTCTAAATCTACACGAGTGACATATTCAACAGCATTTCTGAATGTTATAGGCATAATTCTGACGTTTTATGACATTCACAAGTGCTGCCGTTTGCATTATTTGCCACGAGTGACAGATTCGTCAGCATTTCTGAATGTTATAAGCATAATTCTGACATTTTACGACTTTCGCAAGTTATTTGCCACGAGTGACATGTTCGTCAGTATTTTTAAATATAATAAGTAAAATTCTGACATTTTATGACACTCAGAAATACTGACGGATATGTCACTCATGACAAATAACACAAAACGAAAGTAGTAAAACAAAGCGGACTCAATTCTGACAAGCACCTTGTCAGAAATGGACAGATTGTTTCTGACAAATATAAGACACGATATTGACATTAACTATCATTTGTTGACATTAATTTTGACAATGTATATGTCTCTCAACCAAAAAACGCTAAATTTTAAGCTGACAACACTGTTCGTTCTTACAACAGATATTCTGTCACTCTAGTGACACGACACACAAAGAAAATAATACCAAAGCTCAATATCGCGATGTAAAAATCAAGTTTAATGTCAATTGATCTGCCTTCAAACTACCCAACCTAATGGATATTGAAATATTCATATTTATCTCTTGCTTATCATTTTATTATTATTGGTCTACAAGAAGAACGAATATCAACTCATCGTCATCGTCATCGTCGTCTTCTGTACATTCTCATTCAAAGCCAAAAGAAAATGTAATAAAAATTATTTAAATTTTCCTTTAAATGGCTAACGACACTTCAGTTTCGTCAATAACCACCATCATAACCACTGGACGATGTATCAATTTCATAAAGTAACACACAACTGGCGCCATCAAGATTCCTCAAGCGCCCATCACAGATTTTGATTACCAACCAGATATCGCCGAAATCCATCCCGGGTGACAGTGAGAGAGTGTGTGTTCTAAAATTTCCCAAAAATTTATTAAATTTATAACCGCCGCGCAATTGTACATATGTATAATTATCATATTCAAAAACCCAAAAATAGAAATGACACACGGACACGAAGTGAGGAGACCAGACATGGAAAATGAGAAATGTCATCTTAAAAGCCAACCCCTCTTGTTCGAGCAGGAGAAGGAGGACCCTTATCAGCTGAATGATTGATGCTAATTTCAACAAAAGGTATGATAACAGCGCCTCGCCGTGGTAATAATAATAATTTTCCTTTCACTTAAACTGATAAACCACCGGCCATCATCGAATGTGAAGAGAATAGAGGCGCCGCTGAACGTAGTTCAGGCGAGTAGTAGGTACCTATTACCAATGTCACATACACATATTGATAGGTGAATGTCCAACTTTTTGTGGCTGAACGAGTGATAATTGCAATTAAGTAAATAAAAACCAGTTAATCACATAATAATTATCATTGGGGAGTGATAAATCAAGTTTCTCGGCGGGTAATTATCTGGAGAGGCACGACCGTTGTCGCATGTTTATGTGTTCCCTTTGTCGTGGAGTGCGTATCGAACAGAAAAAAAACCTTATCTGATTTGATTTGAATTTTTGTCTTGCTTTTGGGTGGAAATTGGAATTTTTATTATTATCTCGGTTACAGATATGTGTACTAATAATGTAATGTAGTAGGTATACTCGAGTAGGTGGCTAAGTGATTGTGATTTTGTTGTTTGTTGATCGGTTTTTTATTTTTCGAGAGATTTGTCATCGAACTGGAATTATGTTGTTTTTTTGGGGAGTTTTGTTGCCGCCGCCGTAATGGGATGTGTTTTCCACTAGACAGCAATTTTTTTTCGTTTAAATCGACCCGCGGTTAAAAAAGCTGTCAGAGGAGTGACAGCTAAGGCATGGTATGCCTCTACTGTCAGGAGAAAGCTACAAACGTTCGCTAATAGGTGTCCAAAACGAACCAAATGACACATCCATTTAAGGACGGCAATGCCATTGGATTGATCAAACTCACCAAAAAAGTGACAGGCACCGAGCTCCGACAATATTTATGTCAATGTCAATGACAATTGAAATATCCCTTGGGCATTCTTTTGCCGGCAATTTAAATTGTCAACTGTCAGTCTGTCCTTGTTCCCGTACTCACTAAAACTACGCAAATCTACGAAATTTGACTAAATTTTAGTGCAGACAGTACGGGAACAGATCTTAGAAATGCACCTTTATGTAAATGTGCGCGTCATTTATCAAATAAAATTTGTTCATATTCAGTAATTTTGGAAAAACGGAAATTTCAAGTTCATTGGCTTTCTAAACAAAAGTAATCATTGTAGCCACCTGGCAGTCAATCTTGGCATTTGTTATAGCGCCTCCATTATGCTATCGCTCAGACAGAGAGGTGCAATAAATTGTTACCGATGTTTCCTGTCGAGACGCTGGGATATCACGGGATGGAAAGGAATTCTCAAACTCAGAACAGAAGCAAACAGAAGCACAGCAACCGGGAAAGAATCAGGCAAAGCTGACGCACAGTCTCCGAAACGACTTCGTGTTGTAGAAGTCCTAGTATCCATAAGGAGAGCAAGAAATAAAAGCACAATTTCCTCAAAATTTAAAAACTAACTCGCGAGGAAAAGCAGCTATTTTCTAGTGCATAGTGTGAATGTTATTTTGGAAAGTATCAGGCATTTCACTCATCTGTTCATCAGCAGGTGTCATTTTTCATTTGCCACACCCTTGCACTTGTCGTTGTGTCAAAACCTCCGACCAGTAAACATCGGAAAAGTTCTCTATGGTTCCGACCTGATCCAAGCGTCTACATCGGGTATTATCCCTGACCTTAGTAGAGGTAAGACATTTCTCCTTAAATTCTTACAGACTTGTCCTTCTTTGCTTTTCGATTCCTTGCTGTTGGCAGGATATATCTTTTGCCAGCTAAGATTTTCTGAAGACGCTGCTACTTTCATTGCATTAATTCTATAAGCAGCAGTTTTCACAGAACCAACCCATATTTGGGAACCTAATCAATGTCGCAACTCTTCCTAGGAATACTTCAATCTTGTGTGTTTTGATCTTCCGATATGTGGCATGATTCTTGCCTTCTTAGCTGTTGCTTAACATAATGCTTACTGTCTTCGTGACTTCCCTGCTGCTGATAGCATATCATTCTTCTATGAATCATTCTTTACTAGTCACAAAAGTAATTGCTTTTAAGTCATTATGAGTCTAAAAATATAGGCCCTACAACGGAGCCTTGGAGAACACCGTCTGTGAAGTTATACTCTCTCGTTTAAGAACGTACCTTGAGGCCTGTGTTTTAAAGGGACGAAGGCGATCTCTCTTACTGGGTTAAATGAAAACTACAACCATCAGCCCACAGCCTTCAAAACCAATCCCAGTTTACTATAACTAAAGCCTCTTAATGGCTACCACACATGCTTCGTCTGCAGTATAGACAACAGAGGAAGTTGCCATTTCTGGGGCTCTTATTTCTGGGTGGCAATGATTCGTCCTATCACAAGGTATTTAAGACGTTTTAAGCCTCGGATACCTTCTCTCTCGTTTCGGTGATGGATTCTTTATTGAGTATTCGCGGGTAATCTTCATTTTTAAAGCCCCGTTTAGGAGCCACCACATGTCGACCCTATCTGATGGCTTATTTTAATTGGCAACACTTTTCCGCCAACTAATTTGACAGCTGACAGCTGATTTTAGTTCAGTTTGGTTTGATATTTCGCTCAGAATGAATAGATTTATAATAGAACCCGTCGATCTGTTGTTCCGTTGTTTTAAACTGACAGCTCGATAGAATAGAGATATGGGAATAAATGTGGATTTTCTTTCTATTTTCCTCGTCCGCCGATGCGTTGGCATTGAAAGCTCACACATTCACATATTGAATTGAAGTTCAGCCAAAAGCAGAGAGAGAATGTAGAGCAACTGTCATTGCTGTTGACTATCAGCTGATTGATGCAATATGTCAACCTGATGGCTTAAGCTTAGTCTTAGGGTGTGTTTAATTACCATCATGAATGCACGGTCAGCTCATTGATGTACAAACTTTTTCACACCATAAGGCTCGAGTGACATTAGTTATTGCATGCTAAATGTCTAGCCTTAGTTAGGCAACAACTATGCCCTCTTTTGTTTCTTCTAACAACTGAACCGTCGTCAGCTCGCCAAGGCCGTTCCCATAAATTTTGTTATTCCATTCAAATTGTCTCCCCCTAACTGAACCCCACCCCGGCCGCCGGTGACAATCAGTAATGCAAATTTCTAAGATCAACAGATCAACTTTTCTATTTAATAATTAATCTGACCCGCAAAGATTAAAATTTATTTCTATTTATGATTAATTTTAAAAATATAAACCGTAAGCATCCTATAAATATTTATTAGCTAATTCTTTTCAACTTCATTTTGTGCAACAAAATCGCCGCCGGAAACATTTAGCTTAGTAAAAAAAAAAAAAAAAGAGTAACAAAAAATTAATTAACACCGCAGCAAGGTCAACTTTCATTTTCATGGTCAACCGGTTGCAGTGCCCGAGATACACGAGACCCCACAACAAATTCATCACACAAACATGGTGCTTTGTAGCTCCCCCCATGGACTCTGTGTACAATACAAAACAAACGGTTCCAATCGAAACGAAATAGCTTTGATTTTTAATTGAGTTTCGAGCCCCAGCCAAATGGAAATTAACAACCCGAGCAATAAAGATCGCTTATCTCGCCGTTTAAGTGCTTCAGCTTTAGCTTCAGTTTCGGCGCTCCGTAGTCCAATTGATTATCAGGCGATAATCGATTTGATTTCGAATACAAAAAAATAAACAAACTCTGGTGTCTTAAAGTATCTCGCTCTAGAGCTAGTAGATGAATATTCAAAAAGACACGTTGTTACACTTGGACTGGTTCTTTGAAAGGTTCGCATAAATCTACTATCTGCCGAGCGCCGCGCCACCAGCCCCGCATTTGGTGACTCTCAACTCAGATCTCAGGTTTCTCAGCTTGAAAGCCCGGACCTGGGAAGATCGTTATCGCGAAAATATCCATTTGTGGTGCCCTCGTATGTACGTGTGTGTGTGTATTTTGAAATCGCAAAAGATGATTGGAAGATTTTTTAATTTTTAACTTCTAATCCCGGAGATACTTGTTGTCGTATCGTAGATACTTTGTTTGGAACGTTCTCTTTTCGTGATTCGTTTTTTTTTTTTTTATTTCTTGCGCTGATATCGACAGCGATTGACTAAGATTTATTGGTTTGGAGATAAGTTTTAGAGATAGCCGAGTGTAGTGCAGGTTTTTAAGGCACTGATAAGGCTTGAGAGGGACAGAGCAAGCTGCTGGTATCAATTAGCGACTTTGACTTTTAATTGTGTTTCGTTATAATTCTTTGCAAATGCTAACATTTGCATATTAAAAAGATGACGTTTGCTGATCAGTATCTGTGGGAGTGGGACAGATCTTGGTAGGCTTTGAAGTCATCGAATCTGTCAAAAGGGAGCGGCAAAATATTCTGCCATAGATACAAATAGATAAACTTTCGCTGGACTAATGGATTTAACTGGATAGATACTTATTTTGCATTTCGATGGCTTATCTTTATGGTCGGTGTTAAGATCATCATTAGGTGGAGTATTAAATTAAAAAAAAGAGATATTTATCTGAAAGGCAAAAGAGTTTGGGAAACTTATGGCACCTTGTTCAAAAGATTTGCATTTTTATTCAATAGGATATGGATTCCATTTAGCATTTAAGGAGAGAGGCTATACAGGTCTAGACGGCGCCAAACTCAATTAAAAATTGAATGTAAATAACTGAGACACTGGAACTTTCACATGAATGTGTGAGATGAAAGGAAGTTCATGTGGATGTAGAGACCTTCCGAGGTAGAGAGAATAAGAATTTTTAGTTTTTTTCTTTTAATTATCGGGATTGGTGGGGCTCTAAGGCAGTTTTACACTTTCAAAGTCATTTAGTCCATTTTTTTCAAATTGGCAGCACTTTTTCGGCAACTTATTTGACAGCTGATTTTAGTACAGTTTCGTTTGACATCTCGTTCAGAATGAATATATTTATGATAGAACCCGTCGATCTGTAGTTCCGTTGTTTTAAACTGACAGCTCGTTTTTTCGAATTGGCAACACTTTTTTTCCAACTAATTTGACAGCTGACAGCTGATTTTAGTTCAGTTTGGTTTGATATTTCGTTCACAATAAATAGATTTATGAACGTGACCTATAGAAACCGTCGATCCGGTGTTCTGTTGTTTTCTACTGACAGCTCGATAGAATAGAGATATGGCCCATAACCAACGGATGAGGATTTACTTTCAATTTTTCTCATCCGTCGATGTGTTGACACTGGCAGTACACACATCCACGTATTGCAGTTCACTCATTAGAACATTGAGAGTACACCTTTTCATTGGCAGGAGCAGAGAGAAATGTAAAGCAACTGTCATTTCCGTTGACAATCAGCTGATTGATGCAATACGTCAACTTCAAATTCAACGACTGGGCAAACTGAAGAAGCTGTTGCTGCTGTGGGGTATTAACGAGTCGATTGGCCATCGTTCAACTGTATTCATTCACTTAATGGCAGATTTTGCGAAAATCTATTGCTTACAAGATCCAGATCGTGCAAGTATTGAAGCCGCTCGACCGTTGTGTGAGTCATAGGTACTTTGGACCATAAATTGAATTGCTGTTAGTTCTCCACCATAAACTGGGGCAGTTGTCAGCTCACGACCCGAAGAAAGAAGATTGAAATCGTTCTATCAAGTGGCTAGATGTCATGACGGCTAATAGAAAGAAGAAAGCCCCTACTAATCCGAGCTGGGTAAATGTCATAACACTTTCAAGTCCAACTGCACAGTATTTCGATATCGAATTCGATTGAGCAGAATTAACCCTCACATTAGCACAAGTGGATGACTGGACAGAAAAGCAAAGAAAAAAGTTTATTCTCTGACCTTTCTCTTTATAAATCAGATATGAGTGTCCGGTCTTTAAAAAAAAAAAAAAAAATTGTGGGCAGAACAGTGCAACACAAGCTGCAGCTGCCGCATCAGGAGAAGAAGAAAAAAAAACGCAAATCCAAAACTGATAAACCTACAGCAACAAGAAGAGCAGATACATATATTAAAAGCTTCAAAGTAACCAACATATGCGAACAGAAACAATCACAACGAACAGCCAGGGAATACAGTGTTGCACATAAAATCGTTCAAGCACCAACCAAACAGCAACAGTCAGTCAGACAAACGGACAAACGGACGAACGGACAGCAGAAGGATGACGATAATGCCGCCGCTGATGTATATGATGATATCTCGCACGCCGCTGAATGCACAATGCGCCGCGAACGAACGCTTCTCTCCGCATATGCTCCGCAAAAGAGAGACTCGAATGCGCGCGATATCAGCGATATGAGTTTTAAGGGAATTTTTATATGAAAGACCCGATAAATATCTTTGTTTGTATGTTTGTCTGCTGCCCGGACGGACAGTTTGTCTGCGGCTGTTATCTTATGAAATTTTTCTGCTTAACAACAAAAAAAACACAAAACAAAAGAAACAGACAGAAGGAAACAGTAACACGGGCCATGTTGCCAATCACATGCAGGCGGGCGGGATTGATTGTGGAAATTCCGGTGAATGCGCACTGTGTCTATCTCGCCTGAGGTGGGCGGAAGGATGACTCACGTAATGAGTGACATTCCTAAGAGTCGATACCCAGGGAGAATATCTCCTGCACTTTGTGAGTGGTTACTTTTATTTTCTCTTGGCTAAAAGCACTTTGTAGATACAATGAAACAGATGACACGTCGAAGAGTGATCAAATTATGGTCATGCTGGGGTATTGTGTAAAAAAAACGCTGCCAACTGTGATAACAACTCATTCACAGGATCTTTCTTGTTAAAAGAAACCAATAAAATACTTATACTTAACCAATGAGCTGTGGTAAAAAGGAATCTTAAAAGAGAGTTGCCGCTGTCAGAGTACTGCATTTTGTTTTTATTTGATTTGAATAGAGTACGAACTTTAAGACGAAATCTTGCGGAGTATTAATATTTATATTATAATCACATCCTTGTGAATTGAACGCGTTCCGGACGCCCTTTTATGGACTTGATCTATGCCCAAACCCGAAAAATGCCCAAAAAATTATTAAGGTCCATTCACATGACAGCGCCACGAATGGGCGAACTGTGAATAAACCATTTATACACGCAGCTGAAAATTTTTCAATTCCTTAAGGAGATTTATGCGAAAGAAGTTGAATATTAATTTATTTTTGCAAAAGAAATTAACAATTCGTTGATTTTTTCGCGAATAAGCGAATGCTTTTTGCGAACTGTCAAAATTTATTCAAATTCGCACGAGAGTTTAACTTCACAGTTCGTTTTCTCTTCGGTAAATGACAAGTGAAATTCACATATTAGGTCCGTTCGCTTACCCTCCTAAAACAGTGAATTTTTATGAAAATTTACGAATTTTTACGAAAAGCTGTTCGCGTACGGAGAATTTTCGTAGTCTTTCGCAGAAGAGAGCGCTCACAAGAGAGTAAGAAATTTCCCGAATTTTGGTGCAAGAAATTTCTTTGGTCTAGTTTGTGAAAACTGTCAAATCAGTGTATTTTGAACTTTTTCTAGTTCAACCAGTTCGTTTACTTCTTCGTAATTTTAGCTCTCTCTGAGAGAATTTGACCCCCACTCTTTGAAGTTTGATAATCTACGAATTTTAGTGCAAAAAGTACGCGAACGGACCTATTGCTGCGACTAGAATACTAAGTTAATGTCAATGAAATGTCAAAATTTACGAATATTCGTTTGTTCCTATTCGAAGGTCGCTTAATGACCGTGAATGGAGCTTTTACTGGAGAGAACTTGAATAACTTGATTCACTATCGTGTGCAAGAATTGGAGCTGGGGATTTGGAGGCAAGGTCTTAGTTAACGAGCTTAGCAGACCTACCTCGTGGAAGTATTGAAGTCGCGCTGTTCGTTTGGTGCATTGGTTGAAAATGAGACTGCTCTTGATTCTCATTTTCACCACAAGATGATGGTCAGCGATGTTGCTAAACACAAGCTACGGCAACAGAACAAATTGCCACATTTGGATTATAGTAGTTCCAAGGAGACAGCGCAACATGCCACACACTGCTCGCCATAACCAACCATTTGTTGAAGTAAACTTTCGATGCACGCAAAGTTTCGGCTGAATGCCAGTGTCTACACCAAGAAATGATGGACGACTTTAAAGCCAATATAAACCTCCTTACTACGCTGATATACGGCCTCAGCTACTCGAAGAAGAGCTTGAGAATTGGACTTGAACATCGCACTATGTTTTGTTGGATTACAACTGTCAAGCTGTTGGATTACAACTGTCAAGCCTACATGTATGTATGTATGTGACATTCACCTACAGTCAAACCCGTTCAAAATTCCTTTCAATCGATTTTCTTTTACTGCGAATTGAATCAAACATTTTTAAGCATTTTTTAAATTCATTGTCTCCCCTTATAGTGGGCGTGGTAAATAGTAAACATAACGTATGACAAATATTTTTAAAGTTTCTGACAAAAGGGCCGAGAAATATTTGGTTTTTGAACAGTGGTTTTGCTAGGTCTAAATTGTAGAGCACAAAATGTCGAGTGTCTAAAAGATTGATTGCAGTCTAGTGTCACGTAAAAATATGACTTACGGGCCATCGACCAGACTTGCAGATAGTCACAAACTTATACCAGATACCCAAATCCCGTTATTTAGCTTTCCAACCAAAAAAATACAAAAAAAACAATCGATCGTGCTTAAAATGCAAAACTAAACGACTGAATGCTTATCAAAAAAAAAAAAATTTACATTTGTAAGCGCATTTCATCATTTGATTGCCTTATGGTAATTACCACGAAAATACTGATAAGACCGGGGTAATAAAAGAAAAACCTCGCCACAAAAACAAGGTGGTCATCCTGTGTACCCATTGCGCACCAACACACACACAATGAGACCCACTAACTACAGGTAGACAGACAACATGACATAGATACGCAAGTTATGTGCATTCCACGGGAAGAAATAAAAACAATAAAATCCACCACATTGCTCAGCTGCTGTCGATAGATCTCTGATATCAGCGAGCGAGAGAGAGAAGAGTACAACACACCAGAAAGGAGGAGAAAGAGAAATTACTCGCGCGCCCACAACCAAAGTAGGTACTCGTCGTCGCGTCGTACATTATAAAATTCATGAATAAGAAACTGTAAAGAACAAAGCAAGGAGCAGAAGCACAGCAGAGGAAGACGGAAGGAGTGAGGCAACAAAAAAAAAAAAAAAAAAAAAACACTTTTTATCACCAGAAATCCAGGAAATGGCATAAGATAAGGACTCCTCAAGAGTTACAATGCTCCTCAACTTTATTTCGCTCCGTTCGCCCGGACTTGAGTTACTTTATGTTATTTGCCATTCATCGCATTTGACTGGGTTTGTGTGTGTGTGCTGCGGGTTACTCATATTCTTTTCGTTTAAATGTATGCAAAACGAATTTGGTAGATGACCATGACCACAGAGGAACCTTTTGCTAATGGCGGGGTTGAGGAACCCTGCTGGTAGGCAGTGTTGATCCCAATTCGAATGCCAAAACAAAAAATAAAAGATTGAATGGTAGCAATATCAATTAACGCCGTCACCGAATGTCTCCCGACTGTGGGTAATTAACCTCAAGCTGCTGCATTGTTGTGATGTCATTTTTGGGATCGGCTTTTTGGGTTATGAATTGCGACAAAGGAGCATCCGTCGCGACAGGTAAATTGTTTTATGACTTGTTAGTGCATGGCTTGGCGACAACTAGGATCTAATTTTGTGCGATTCCGGAAGGTTGGGCTCTCTAGCTTCCTGCGTTGTGAGGTGCACGTAGTTAGGTCCTTCTATTGGATATTTTATTGTAGAGCCTATAGGATGCATTTGGGAGCACAATCTCTATAGGTGTTGATCTGCTTTTTAAGATTAAAAAGCCACTGTACGATAGGTTTCTCATTTTAAGGTCACCATAGACAGTGACATACGGAACCACCAACAGGGTATAGTCTCAGTAATGTTGATCGTTTGTACGGTGGGTGCCGTGGCTCAGTGGTTAGTGCATTGGCGTTAGACTACTGCACAAGGGGTTCCAAGTTCGAATCCAGAAAAATACCATCAAACGTTTTTTTACGACCCCAGCTCTTCCGAGTGTCTGACAAACATTCAAGAGTATTACCCATACCAAGTACCATGTAGCTGCCTTCACTAAATCCTACTCCCACTTCCCCGTGATATCATTTGGGGAATTCCCTGAAAATTGTAGTGGGAAGAGGACGAATAACAAGTGGTTATGAGTAGAACTGACGCTAACTCCAATAGAGCAAAGCAGTGTTGTATTTAAGAAGCCTTACCGTTAACAGACATTGATAGCTGGATTCTAGAGCAGAGTAAGACAAATTACTAAAGTAAAAGCTCAAAGAAGAAGGGTCACCCCAACACTTAGATATCGGTTGGCACTTAGAGACGGAACAATGGATCACCACAGGAGGAGATGGAACCGAGATGAAACCCCCAGCGTAGTATGATAGGATACAACCGGTAGTACATCGATAGAGACTGCAAGCAAGTTTGACAATAGAGCTTTCTATAACATCACTAAGGAACTTCACTGGTGGTCGCAACAGTGATTCGGATGACCCTAGTCTCACTAAATGTCGCATCATTACCTCTACGTGGTGGCCTCTAGATAGCTTCTCAGTAGTCAGTCACAGAATAGAGATGGAGGCGGATGAACCTTAAAGGGATCAACGGCGGCACTAGTAAACACATGAAATTGGGCCTACAAGTTGCAGAAGGCTAATCAAGCTTCAAAAAAGGATATAATGAAACCCTCTCAGTCGACCACCTTACGGATCATACTAGTCGAGAACTGACCTCTGCTTCATGCCATGTTTATCGACTTGGAGAAGACTTTCGATGGCTATTTATATTTATCACTGAATTTCCTTGCTGTTATCAGGACTACAAGGTGTCAAAAGAGACTGAATTTCAAAGTGGAGTTCCTCAGGAGTGTATGCTTTCACCACTACTGTTCTTGGTGGTCGTTAGCAATATACTTTGTGTAATGTGGACGGAAGAGAACCACAGATTTGGATGGACTATAATATACTAAAAACCACCTCGACTGACGCTGACGATCCACAACAGACAAAGGACCTCCATCTGATAACCCGCAATCTAGAAGTTGGGACCGACACAGAGGAAGTCAATTCTCTAACAAACTTTCAGTGACTGGTTTCACTTCCTTCAATCTAGAGCAGCATATTAATTTACTTTGTAGGGGCAATTTCGTTTAGGTTTTTCAGGCCTTAGGGAAGGTTCAGAGTGCGATGAACCTACCAGTGTTTTATGATGATCTCAAAACTCTATTCAGCTTAATCTAACTTAAGGATGCGCGTCGAGAAATGGAAGGATTTAGGTATCGGTAGAACCAGTATGAAGTTATTTTCTTTTAAGAATTAATCTGACAGCTCTACGTAAATGTTTAGAGTATATTTGTCTGCTTGGCATCACTGACGCTAAAGAAAGTGCTTCCAACTCAGCACTGCCCTGAAAGAAAGTTTTTAATTTCTGACTTAAAGATAAAGAACTATGACGGATGACAGATTCCTACAAATGGACTGTCACATTCATTTGTACTAGATTCTTTTTTTTTTTTGTGCAGCAAAATACCAATTTTTAAAAGTTTCGCCTTAATTTGGAAAAAAAAAAATCCGATTAAACAAAATGACGAAAACGTCACCTGTCTATGAATTTGTTACAACATTTTGGCTCCCAATTGGTAGCATGTCACAGGAAACCAACTCTCGGGCAAATACCCATACCAAAGTGAAACTTTATCAACGTTATTTTTCCCTTGATAAAAGTACAAAAAAAAAAAAAACGAACAATCACACCGTAGAGTCTCCTTTCGTTTCGGAGCGGAATGACGCCCCACAAAGGCGTGAATAGTACCTAAACTTGGTAACATGTTCGCTTCGCATGCAAATGTTTTTTTTTGTTTTAGAATAATGTCAAAACTAAGTTTACTTATCGGGAATGACATACAAACAGATATAGAGTAGCGAGCTCACATGTGTATCCGACGAGTGAATGCTACTTTATCCATCAAAGAAACAAAGAAAGAAACATTGACATTCGGCTTTACGCAGGCAGGTAGCCTAGGTGAGTTAGTCCCTGAGCATGGCTCGTTTAGGTATTTTTTTTTTTTTGTGACTCAGATGGTGTATGTATGTTTACTTTCGACTCTGAGTCCGCTGTGTGTAATTAGCATAACTTTCGATAATTGAAATTAATTAGTGATAGGGGAACGAATGTAATGTGAGTTTTTCTAGAGAATCAAACTGCTGGTAGCGGTAGGTATGTCGCATTGCGTACAAGCACACAACATCGCCAACGCCAACTAACTATGCAGGTATGAGGGACGACGAATTTAATGAACTGATATGCGACTGTATCGCTTGATACACATTACACCAAGCAAGTCGAAAATGTAATATTTTAAGTTGAAAAAAGAAATACCAACTCGATAAGACTAACTCAGGGCTAAAGAACGGCCGCAGAAGTAGCGTGCATATAAAAATATGATGGATATTCGTTTTGAACTTTCCTATATGACTGTTCTGATCTAATAAACTGATAGGTAACCTGTTGGAGATTAGCTAAGATCCTTATAGAGGCTGCTACGCATAGTGGTACATGGGACCAGGAACATAGTACAACTAATTTCTACACGAATAAGTCTGAGACTATACAGGGTTGTTGGCTGGTACCATCTGTCATTGTCTACAGCGGTCTTAAGACGCTGTCAAAAGTTTCAGGAAGATAGGTACCATAACATATTTCGTATTTCAACTGACACTGCTACTTTGACAGGGTGAATCATAATCGTGTATAGAAATTTTTTCTTTTTTTAATCTTTTGTTCTTTTATAAGGCCTGCTCTATCCCACGACGCGTTTGTCCTGTCGAATCTTTAGACCAATTCACAATGTGGCGTTTGCCCGTTCGCGCTTTGACAGAGAAGAAATAATCAGACCAACCGATAGAATCCGTCGTTGTGTTGAACATTGACATTCAAGTTGACGTATTGCCGCATAGAACAGTTCCATAAAATCCGTCACGTGTCAAAGAAAATGACACTTTCTCTACATTCTCTCTCAGGTTCTACCAATGAAAATGCGTGCTCTAAATTGTCTTATGCATGAACTTCAAAATGTGAATGTGTGAACTTAAATCTATGAATGTGGCTGTCAATAGATCGACGGATGGAAAAAGTAGAAAGGTAACCTACTTTGTCCGTCGAAGTTCATCCATCCGTTGGTTATGGGGCCGACTCCCATAATAATAAGTGTATTCTGTTGAGCTGTCAGTTAAAAACGACAGAACAACGGATCGACTGATTCTATGAGTTGGGGACTTTTTAGGGAAAGCCGATTGTTACCTCATGAGTTGTGGACGTTTCAAATGAGAGATCGCGTAAAATCTACTACAACGACTAATATTGTCACGTGTTTGACAGCTAAACGTCCTTATGTCATCACACTGTTCCTTGACATATTCGATTTAAGCACTGACTTAAACTACTAAATCTACGAAATCTTACGAAGAATAGTGCCTTTCGCGCACATAAAATTTTCGTAGTTTTATACAGAAGAGAAGAGGCTCACGAGGGAGTCGAAAATTCTCCCATTCTGCAAATCTTAGTCCAAGAAATTTATTTGAGCGAATTTATTGCGTCTATCAAATGGTTGTGTAGTTGTTGATTGACAAAACAATTGAAAGTAAAAGAATACAAGAAAGAGTGACATCTATAAAATGGTCTGTCTTTTTTTGTTCAAGCCGTTTCCGCACATTTTTGGACATTTGTCTTTCTCTGAAGGAATTTCACCCCCACTCTTAGAAATTTGACAAGCTGCGAATTTTGGTGCAGAATAATAATTGTATCGAGTTTTTACACAGAACAGTAACCTCTAATACGAAACAATTTTTGTTTGTTTGTTGAGTTACACACTTATTTGTATCTTATGCAACACATTTTTTTTTTTTCCTGTTTGCAAAGTTTGTTCTTATGTTCACTGACAGCTCAGCGACGGCATTTTTGACATTTCATTTACATCAAATATTTTATCTATTCGAAGCAATCTGTGAATTTCACTTTTCATTCACGAAAGAACAAAAGAATTGTGTGCGAATGTGGATTGAGTTAAGAAATATGAATAGAATTTGACAGTTCGCAGGAAGCATTCACATACTGGTGCAAAAATTCAGTGAATTGTTAATTTTTTTTTTGCAGAAACTTTTTAGAATTCAACTTTTTGCACAAAGCGATAGATTAGGTAGTGTATATATATTGTTATGCATACTTTGTCATATTTATAAGCAACGCCTGACTCGTTGAAGGAACTTTTAAGATTACAAATCTACAGATTGCTCTATGTGATACATATTTTCGTAAAGCCACAAGCGCACTTGTTTTGGGCAGTAATATGAAACAAGTCATTAATGGTTAATGTTGTTGTCATTACGTTTTTCAAAATACAACCTCTCGAAACATATTGGTTGTTTTTGGGAAGAAGGAAATGCACCCAATCTTAAGCCAACTGGTAAACACGCTTCGAGGTCGGACAAAAAATACCCTTGCACTGCTACGTTCGGTTTTGTCCCTACAGCTCCAGCTGCTGGGATGTTCAGTCTCTGGGTGTGTTTTCTTATTGTCTGTCTATGAATCGTATCATATTTGATATGGCATTCCAGTGTCTTTGTTGTGTCCGACATTAATTGTCTGGAGCCCAGATTAAAGTGGGTAGAAGGTAGGTTATTTATCTAAGAATGTCTCAATTGCCACTTATTAGATATTATTTAGCATCACTCCCCATTTCTGTCAAATCTTACAGTTGTTATATCGAAGTACAGACCTTAAGGAAAATTCTGCTAGACACTAAGAAACCGTAAAGATGTTCTACAAAAACAATGTTAACTTTAACAATGACATTTAGGAGCCCGTAATATATTTTTTTTGTGAATCTACTCAAAATAGTAAAATAGATGAAGAATGGAAAATGAGCGTAAAAAGACGACATAATTGCCAACAGCAACTAAACTGAAAAACAGTAGCAAACTAAAAATGGGTAAGCACTTTTGAAGTATAATAGAACGATCGTGAGCTAAATGTCAAAATTTTATCAAGAACATTTTAAAAGACCTCATGCAACTGTCATAAGACACTGAGTGATACCAGACTTTAAAACAACTTTGAAACATCTGTCAAATCGGGGTTCTTTCAACTCTTTTTTTTTGTTCAACGCGTTTGTTAACTTTTGCGTCATTTTACCCCACTCTGAGAGATCTGGTACCGCCTTTGAAATTAGATGAACTATGCATTTTGGTGCAAAAAGTACACGAACGGACCTAAAGTGGCAATAGAAGAAAACTGCTAAATGTAAGCAAATAAATGCTTAAAAGTATTTAAGTAGGTTTGTGTTTTTAAGATCAGGAGTTCCGAGAATACAAAATTGGGATCGGTCTTACTCCTGTTAAGTACTACGTCGTCCTGTTTTACCTTGCTGTTTCCACGATGCAATTTGGATAAGTTTTGACATTCAATGGTACAGTGCATAGGACTACGCCTCCATATAATGAGCAGTGAATAAGAACAATAGAAGTTGAATCATCTGCACAGCTCTTGCAACTCGAAACAACTATTCTTTCAATCGTTTCTAGTCCTATGAGCGCACATGAGTCTTTAACTAATATACTTGAAGATCGCACAGTGTTAGTGGCAACTCTATATTTTAGAACTGTTCGTTTTTACAATCTGATCCAAGATCCATTATGAATCTTGATATCAAAATAATCGTGATTAACTTGAAATCAGATATGTTTCTACGAATTTTAGAATGGGATCGTCATTTTAAATTTCCAACAAGTAACGCCGCACACCATTGGGGACCCCCTAATTGCAGCCACATTGCACAATCAAGCCACCCACCTACAATCTTGTTAACAAATTTTCATCTCAAGACAACAATTACATATTTTGAAACCTTCATATCCGCACAACAACACAGATATTCCCTGGAGATATCTCTCAAGATATCTAAAGTTTCTACGAATCGAAAAACCCTTCGTACACCACAATCGTACTTCAATCCAATGTGTGCTGTGCTGTAGTGCCCGCTGAATTGTCGCCCCGAAAAAAACAAAAAAACAACAAAAAACCTTTGTTATTTCTAGTCTCGAGCAGTGGATAGAGCGGAGGAGAGCCCTCCTCCTCAACTTCTCCAGTCGACTCGCACAACAAATGCGCGAAGAAATACAACAAAAGCACTCGCAATTAGCATACTTGGTCGAGAGCTGGGCAGATTGTTATCAGTCAAGTTGTTGTCGCCTTTTCGTTTTCTCCTACTAACCACCACCACCACCGCCGCATTCCATCGTGTTGTGACGGTCGACGTGGTGCTCGTGGTGTCGTCGGGTAGTATGTCCAAAAAAAAAAAACAGAAAAACCGTCAGTTGACAAAGGTTTTTGACTGACTTAACTGTCAGACTGACAGTGGGAGTGCCGGCGATGGAGTTCTTTTGGTCACCTTCGCCCAATCGCTCGCACTTTATGTGACTAAATGTTTTGGAATTAATTTTTTTTTGTTGTCTTTCCCTTCCCTCCCCCGTGACCACCGTTATAATTGCATTTATTTTATGATCGTGTCTGTCGTCTGATTGATATGACATCACGATTGGTTTTGTTTTATTCGATTCTAGTCCCCAATTCGGGACAGACAGACACAGACAAGAAGATAATAAATCTAAGCTACAAAACATACTTTTGAGTAATGGTTTCGGATTCGACTGCTTCCTTCTGGACATTATTGCCTCACTTCTCAGGATGCGATTCCCCAGTCTACATGTAAATAAGTTTCTGCTCGATGTTGTTGTCGATTTGAAAAATTCCGTTTCCGTTTTGGCTTTTTTTTTCTTGTTGTAAAATCCACAATTATATTGCCGGTTTCACAAAAAATAATTCACTTAGCACTCAACAATCAAACGGAAGGAAATCACTTTCAACCACGAACCGGAAATTAACATAAGGAAATTCCTTCAAATTTCCCATCAAAAATTAGAGCTTTTACCACTCTGTTCAACGAGTTAAACCGTTCGTTTTGTTTCACCAATTCAGCGGTATTTTGTTTATTTGAGAATAAATCAAATTTTGTTTCCTTTAAATTAAACGTCGAACGGCGTAAAATTTGGATTCAACCGCGCAACGACGAACTAACAAACACGACGAATTTCTCACGACTGCCGCATTTCAAACAAATCGAATTGAATGATAGCGATTGAGTGGAATTCATCTCAACTACTTTCGAGGGAATGTGTGGCATTTTGGAACGAACACTTTTGACAGCTGCGCGCTTTGAGTTGAGTGGAAAGTGTGCGAAATGCAAATGCGCAAGGAACATCATGGAAAGTGAAAACAAAAACAACGAACAAGAAGGGGAGTTGTTGTGATAAGGATCAAAACAAAAAAAAAATACTCGTAGTTTTTTTTTCGGCCGTGGAAAAATGGGAAATATCAATGAAATGGAGGGGTTTTTCATAGTCCAACGGTAGATTGGCACTTGAACACTATTTGGAGCACATAGTTTATTTCGTTTGATTTGGAATTTCACAAAATTTTGATGAGAATTTGCGGATTTTATTTTGTTATTTTCGCGAAGACGAACAAATCGACGAATGGAAAAAAAATACTTGGAAATGTCAGAGAAATGTCAGTGTGACGTTGTTTCTTTTTTCGCTGTTTCTCCAACGAGAATGTAGTAGATGACGGCTACAGTTGGGTTTTGTGGATTTGAAGTAAAATGAATTTGAATTTGGACATCGACATTAGTTGAAATTTAGAAAAAAATGAAATATACTAACTATTTACGTATTGCAAATAATTGTAGTCACTAAAGAAGTGGTTTATAGAAAAATTTAAAGAATTATTTGATTTTCACAGTTTGAGAGTCACAGTCCATTTGAGCAAAATTAATTGTACCAGATGTTGTAAGTCGGTGGCACATTCACATGTTCGAGATATTTTCAAGAGATGGCGCTGATATAATTGTCGTTACTTCTTAAATATAAATTCTATAATGGCATTAAAGGGATGTAAAATGATTGTTTCAGAAAGCAGTGGAAACAATATTCTTATAGGGAGCCAGGAAATGTTAAAATGTCTATTCTTTCACACCCATCGATCCATGCTTAGGTTATTATTGGGATGACAGTAGTAAGGTAAATCCAGTAAACTATATTTGCTGTCAAACTGTCACAATCAAGTGGGGAAGCTTTGGTTGCCTTTCAGTGGTTTTGTCTAGGAGAGGTTTCCAGTTCAATTTTTAGCTCAAAATTAGTGTTTGGAATCGTGTAGGTGTTTTCTTTTTTTGGTGAAGAAGTTTAAGCTCTTCTGCCTGACACCAAACATTTATTTCTGTGTATAGTATCGCATTTTGATTCAATTCATCTTTCATCCTAACTATTGGAACAATCTCATCGGCATAGCCTCGAGTCCGAAAAGCAGAACTATTCAGATCAATCTGCATTTTGTCTACTAAAATTGACCATATTTGCTCTCACTAAATCAGCAGATTTGACTGCTTAGAAAGTCATGCTATCGAAGGCACAAGGGATGTCCAAAAGGCACATAAGGAGCATCCCTTGTTTGAGTTTGTGAACGTTAGCTTGCCAAATTGATGTCCAAATTAATATTTATCCAGAGACTGTTCTGTTTTTGTGGGGTTTTTTATTTATTTGGTGACATATGTTACTGCCATTTGGCTGTATATTTGGTCTTACGGCCAGTTATTTCTAGACCCGCAACCTTTAACTAATGTTTGATCCTGGTGGCTGCTTGCTGTGAATGATTGTGTCTTGCCACGATAACCATCAGCTATATGTATATATTCGAAACTGACTACTCAACTTCCGTCCTTGATCATGTTCTTTTGGAGTTTAATTTTGTAGCTTTTTTTTCAAATTTGCCCCAAACTATATCACCAAAGCTTCGAACCCAACACACGAAAACTTTGACCAGGAGAATAGACGTTATAGGGCTCCAAACCTTGCCATCATCATCATCAACCCGATTGCCTTGATGATGAGATAGAGCACCTCTTACCACCCCAAGGGTTTTGATTTGATCTCTAAATTGTGGTTGGATGCGGTTCGGGTGCCACATGAGCTAAGATTGGCACCAAACGTCGAAGGGGGTTCACTCTAATTTCAACATTCAGCTCGCTGATTTTTTTTGTGTACGAGTATTATAATGGTTTGTGAATTTGCTATTTTGTTCTTACCTTAGGGATGCTCTTCTAAGCCTCAAATGTCAACTGGCCATTCAATGAATGGGCACGTTACGAGCTCTAGACCTACTTTTTGAGGTAATGCCTAACATATAGAACGGCAAACGAATTTTTGACAGTTTGCACATTGACTTCAAAGGTAGGGAGAATTTCACCTTCAAATCCAGTCCACTACCTCAAAAGAAATGCCTTACTTTGTAGTCAAAACTGGATTCCTCGACCAATCAGAAACGTTTGACTACCTAGAATGCGGAACGTGCCCAATGATTCCTACCTCACGCTTTCTAATTTCTTGTTTATTTACGTAACACCCCATTTGGTTTTCTAATTTCTTAAAAGGATCGCTTTTTTAAGCTGCAACACAAACTCCAAATTATCATAAATCGTAATACAAAACAAATAATAATTGTTAATGTCAACAGCAGCATCTTGTGAAGTCGAATTGTCGTCAATCACATCATCAAATCAAACCATTATCCAGAAATAAGCCGCAAACAATTGCTCCGAAAATTTATTCGATACTTTTCAAATTAAAATGCACGACACCTTTCAGGTGACAATTGAAAAACAAACCGTTTTTTTCTCTGTGAACAATGACAGGAACGTCAACTCCATGTTCTACGTGACATTTGTCCGATTTCGACTTTGATTTAGGGCTTGCTTTGCTTTTACAGCGATATTTACTGCGCTTTTGTGCAGTAAAAAATAATTTATTTTTTAACATTTCCACTGCTGTGCATATTTCTACGGTAGATTACCATTTTTTCTTCTGGGAAAACACAAAAGGAAAAAAAAAACAATGACCACAATTCTCCATTAAAATTCGCTCAGGAGTGCAAAAATCGTAATTAAGGAAATTAAATGCAAAAGAGGAAGGAATTCCTTTACCGCGTGTGCATAGAAGGATATTTTTATCCTGCCGCATATATTGTAAAGGACATATAACACAAAAAATGGTAAAAACGCCTTCCCATATAAACGCTGACTGCGGCGTTGGTGGGTCCAACGCGCATAGATTTCCCAAATGCTGACAGTTGCGGAAATAAAGTCTCCGGTATAGAAAAAGGTTTTGCGTCCAACAGAAAACTAATCCTTTGAAATGTATATGGGAATATATATTTTCTTTTTTTTTTCCCCATTTGAAGGGAAGAACATCCGTTTTTGGTATTTATTTTAGAATAAATTCTAATATTCGATTTGTTGAGAATAAAACACCATTTTCGGATGTCGGTTGCACCTTTCGAAAAGGAAGTGCGGCATGTGTACACCTTGGTAATAATTCTTAGCCAAGGACATTGAAAAAATGTGCTTCATTGAATATTTAGAGGGGGATTTCTGTTGAGTTTGAGATGCGGAAATCGAACAGACCGCATGTATTTACCTTGATTTCCTCAGCACTTGTTACCTAAAGAACCACTGAAAATCTCTAAGGCAAGAAAGAGCCTTTTGTAACCTTGTAGGATTTGGATCACTTGGCGTAAAGACTTCATAAGTTTGGTACCTCTATACTATATAGGAGCCTGCGAACATCATTTTGTGGGACCGTATTCTTTAAGGTTAGTTCCACAGGAAATGAGGGCAGTTTAACTCAACTTCTCGTCTGATATGTAGGCCTCATTTTTGACCAGCGAACTGCATAAAACCATTCATTTGACATTGTGAATCATTCACTAAAAAACGAGCCTTTCACAGTCTCACGCCCACAGAAAACAATTAAGTACAAATCATCATGGTGTTCGTATTCATGAATGCTTGAGTGAGTAGTAGGCTCACATTCACAGTATTTACAAATTATTCACGAGCAGTTATATGTACAAATGATTCACGAGCCTCTGAATAGTTTCAAAAAGGTAGAAAACGTGAACACTAAAAGTACAAACAACAAAGGTGACAGAAAAGAAGCAAATACAAAAAGCACTGCAAATACATACCTCCATAAATTCACAAGCCACTCGAAACATTACCCATTTCCAAATTCAGTGCCAGGCATCGCAGTGTATGGCTACATAATCATTTCTTGAAATGGATGGCTCGCTTCAGTTTTATTTTATGAGAGGCAATAAAATGTGAGCCCAGCGAATACTTTTTGTGAATGAATACAAATGTGTGTGAGTATATACATAAAAAGAAGTGAATATTTCGATTGGCTCACAGAATGAGCTAGCTACTTCCGGTCTCTGCTTCTGACAAGAAATTGAGCTGGAACATGAGCTGGAATACGAACGCGTATCACCATGGCTGCCATAGAGGGCGCTGGACTACCCACGCGGTGTTTGTCCGAAATGATGCATTGGCTATACATTGAGTGGGTGCCTTGGTTCAATGGTTCGTGCATTGAACTACTCTGCATAGAGTTCTGGGTTTAAATCTCGGAAAATACCATCAATGTTTTTCTCAGGGACCCATCTCTAAGAGTATTACTATCATGGATAAGCTTGTCAAAGAATAAAACTAGCAGCCGACAGATCAGATCAATATATCGAGAGATTGCAACACAACTCTTTGTTGGGTACACTCTTATGTTCCAGCTATAATACTACAAGACAAATGGCATAAAAGACGGGCCATTGACTGAAGAAAAAGAGCCTCATCTGCCAACGAGAGAGATCTACTACCTCCACACTAGGACCATTTCAGGTTAAGGAAAGATTGCATGATACGTGAAATCATGGCACAGAAACTGGGCCTGCGGAAAACAAAATGCTTACTGTGATCTTGAGTCTGTAGACACGACATCAAACTTGATTTCCGCGCCAACGACTTCTGCATCAACTTTATGTGTATTTATGGATTTGTACGCCAAATTTCATCACCTTGACATGTAAAATTGTTGACCTTAAACTGAGTTCTTTTACTACCTTGTGAACTTATGATGGATTATAAAGACCTACTCCCATCAGAAGTTGTTGTCCTTTAGCATCCGGATAGCCTTGTTGCAGCTCATGCTCCATTCCCTCAAGGAGTTTGGTTGGTATGTCGTCAAACACTTGTAAATCTGAGGATGTCATCATCCTTTCGGTTCCACAGTATCATTGTGCAGAGCCTTGATATATCCTGTATCTAAAATCGTAGCATGTACTGGTACTGGTGGTTAGGCTTTTTTTTCCGATGTAGCAACTGAGTGTCCAAATTTTGTGATATAAAACTCTACCTCCCTTTACTGGATCTATTTTTATTCAAGGCCATATCGCTCCACCTTGTCCCGGATTCGCAAAAACTCGTCTGCCTCCATTTTTGGACAGAACCATCTAAAAATAGCCCAAACTTTTTTCTATTTATATAAATTATCTCGAGGCTCTAGGCACCAATGAACTTTATTGCTACTTTTTTTTTTTCATATTTCTCTTTGCCAATTATTTGCGTCTATTCAATAAAATCTTTATTGTACGTACACCTTCAATTTATTGGCCCCATCTGCCGGAAGTCATCCAAGCCCCTTCGCGCGAAAAACTTGCTGCCAATCGATTAGCCGTGAGGCGTCACACCATAACGACGCGTCAGCAGCGCGCCACTGACTTTTACCTCGTTGCAATGCAAACTATATGCTCCGTGTGTGTGAATGGGGATATTTGTGGAAATGATTATAACGCCTCTCGCACTGTTTGTTCACATGATCGACCCCAAAAGATACAAAGATATTCTGCAAATAGCATCAAGCAAATGAGAAACATCATGTGACCTACCCGCCAAGCGTCCGCAACCGCTCTAAGTAGGCCTTTAGCACGATTTTTCAATTTTAATTACCCTCGCGCGTTGTGTTACCAACCGCCTCCAAAACTGCGGGCCCCCTGTTCACCCCATTTCCATTTGTTTATTTATACTTCAAACAAAAACAAACAATCTCTTAGATACTTTGTTTTATTTGAAGTGGTTTCGACAGCGATTCATTTTGGTGTTAAACCGCTGCAAAGTTCAATGATGCTGCTTCCATAGAGGATATGATGTTGATGGTCCGTCCGTCTTACATCAGAGACAACTGACGCATGTGGCGGCGGAAAATTTCAGATCCACACCGGCTTGTGTGGCGAATCCCGCCTCCTCCGCAGCCAAAGCCAAAGAAGTGGTCATAATTTTTGTGTGCAAATGAAGAGCACAAAAAGCACACAACGTGTGTGCTAACGAATTTATTTAAAATTATTCGCATTCCCAATGAAATGAGATACAAAAAAAATGGAGGAAAAAAAAGCTAAAAATATTTAAATTTTGTTTTTGTTTTGATATCCTAAAGTGGTCGTTTGTGGGATGCACACCATGATAACAAGATGAGCCAATGTGTCACGGAGCTTGCATCATTCAACAATATTCAATCCGAAAGGAGAACAAAAGATACAGGTTTTGTGGTCTTAAAAGCAAACAAATAAATGGATTTCCGATGTAAAATAAACAATAATAAGGAGGGGGCCTTAGTGGAAAAATTACAATAAATTGAGATACTAACCAGCTGTTTGATTGGCATTAATGTGATGCACAGCGCGGTGAGGGGAGAGGGGAGAGAGTTATGAGTTCATTGAACTTGCAATCAAAGTCCAAAATTTTAAGAAATTCAACATAGAATACCATTTCAAACTCAGGGGAAATAGTCGCAAGTTTTTCAAGGAAAAAAAGACATATCGTTTATATCCTGTATCCCCTTGTGCGTACTAGGACCTCTATAACGTTTACGCGCCATCGTGTGCGATTTCTGGAAAAGTGCCTCAGCTCTCCCCAACTCCTTCCCAGTTGCCGTGCTTTCTTCTCCACTGTTCTATCGTATAAAAGACATATACTTACACATGAAGGATAATTGGAATGCTATGCAGACCCGCGGAGCTATACAAGGAGTTGGGTGAAGTATCTTACTCTTACTTACTTACTTACTTACTAGGGTGGCACTACAGTCCAAGGTGGACCTGGGCCTCAACCAACAAACTTCAGCAGCCAACACTGTTACGAGTCAGGACCCTTCACACGCCAAGTTGGTTAAAGTCCTCCTCCACTTATTTACTCCACCTACCGCAAGGTTATCCTCTACTGCGCCGTCCATTCAAGGTGGATTCAAAGACATTCTTAGCTGGGACGTTGGGCTCTATCCGCTCTTCATGAGCCAGCCATCTTAGTAGCTGTGTGTGAGTCTACTTTCACACGCATAGAGTTGTACTTAACTCACATACATGCCTGCGTCCTGATGGCGTTTCCCCCAAATATATCTGAAGATTTGTTCTTCCTTGTTGGCAAGATCATTGTATGACTGAAAATATTATTTCTCCTGGCAGTAATAGGTTAGTTCTATCGAGATTTTGTCATCCATAAGGTATAGGGTGCTTTTGTTTTAATTGGCAACACATTTTTAGTTAAAACTAATTTGACAGCTAACAGCTGATTTGTGTTGATTTCGGGTTACCATTTCACCATAAATAAACTGGCGTCAGCATGACGTTTACATTTTCTGCAAATCAATTTCGTAAGTCGTGTTTCAAGTCGCGTAAGCAAAGTCAACATAAGCGACTGTTCGAGATTCCGATCAAATGACTATCGATCGATTTCCCACCACGCGACCCAATGGATCCTATTCGCAATAGTGGTCGGCAATAGGACCTACATCCTTCTGCTTTATGGTAGCAACTTTTGCAGCAATATTTGTGTTGAAGTACTTACAGAGGCCAGCATGAAAACGATTGACTATTGTGTGAGTCATGCTTCAGTGAATGGGCCAAAAACGTGATTGCTCTTGGTTTTCATATTCACTACAAAATTTTTAGCGTACGTAAGCCCGAATGCAAAATTGTTGCATTTGGAGTGAGACACTTCCTCTAGAGATCATTGAGACGACCGACGTTACATAGACAAATTGTCTATGCTCTATGCACTGTTGTAATCATTGGTAACTTATGTCCTCGTTTCCAATTTGAATGGCATTTATGCGAAAGAGATGCGTCCGGGGTCGCTATATGTTGATTGGCCACAATCCATTTATTGAAGGCAACATTCAATGAGCGTACAAATTCGCGGATATATAGGCCTCTAAAATCATATGATTTCGAGCCTTTGGATTACTTACTGTTGGAATATGTTAAGTCTATAGTCCGACAATAAGTTTCCATACAAACGTGTATACCTGTTGTTGAAAAATGCCAATTTCTTATCCTTTCTAACAGTTTAATCTCAAAGCACTCAATAGATGAAGAATAGTTCTACTTGCTATAGAATGCATGGCAATTACCCCCAAGTCCGTACTCGTGTACTCTGGAACGCCTTATTTTCAGTCGATAAATTTTGCACAAATCCTATTTAAATATCCTTCTTTCTTTTATTGGCGAATTTTCACCTGTCTTTACTAATAGAACAGCACCCTCCCAAATGCCACCTAATAAATCGATGGGGACAATAAATTCCTACATTAAGCTTATTGAAGCTTGTAAAACATTCTCTCTGATATCTACCTTTTGTTTTGCATATTTAAAATATTTTAAGGTTGCTCCTTGAATCTGGAGGAATGCGATCGGAAGTGAGTCGTTTTTACGAAGGTTTTTCTGAGTGAAAAAATGCCACGAGAGAAGCAGATCACAGATGGAAACTTTAGCCTTGATAAATCAAGAACCGAGAGAGTGGGCACAACACTCTGCGGTACCACATGAAAAAACTGCGAAGGACTGAAGAGGAGCTTCTTAGAGGCTGCGGCGATGAAGGAGCTGTGGAGGACACTACACACTTCTTATGCCACTGTCCAACATACAAGATATAAGTTCTTGGGGAAACACTTCTTCAATGGTTACTCCGGGTAAGGATTACTATAGCCCCCTTTTTCTATGGGGTTCAGCTTTGATGTGAGTGTGGTAATTCTCCCCACCAGCCCGCGTACCTAACTTAACCTACGACAGGGAGAATTCACTTCGTCAGCCCAATCGACAAGTTAAGACCCAACCGAAGATACAGCGAGACACAACATTGGTCGAGGTCCTGAGAAGTCTTCCTCTGAACCCTGTCTATCAATGTAACTGGATTCAGAGCGTTTAGTGACAAAGACAAAGTGCAAAGACCTCTCACTATCTTACCATACCAGAGGCCATCTAGTGTAGAGCGCTCTGCGCAAAAGCACAAACTATCACTAGCCTCCACACTCAGTAAGAATTTTCAACAGAGAGTCATCAATAACGACAAAACACCACTTTACGTACACTCTCTATTTACTCCTAACGGTCACAATTGGCATCCAACAATATTTATATTCACAATGCTGTTACTTCCTATACACACCGTGAATAAACAACACGTAGCGCAACGAGGATGGCCTAGAAACTGTCAACAATCGCGAAAGTGTCAGAACTTGTCAGTACTTTGACAAACGGAGTTCAAACGGGGAATTGAAAATTCGAGAATTCACATCGAAAAAAAAAAAAGATACAAGAATGGGTTGACAGCAATAATAGAGGGTGATTTCGGGGAGAAGATTGGCCGAGCTCTCAACACTTCGCTTATCTAGCTGCTAGAATACTTTTGCACAAGGATGACACATTTTGTCCTAGAGGCCGCTAGATTCGTTAGTGACAAATCTGTCATTCCGGTCCAAATGTATTCTAGCAGCTAGATTAGCAAAGTGTTGGGAACTTGGCCATTTGACAGCTAGCCTCAGAGAAGAGAGAAGGCTTAGATTATAAGAAAAATTGTACTAGATTTCTCGTTTATGAGGAAAAGTCTAATTTTTAGTTTATTAAAAAAAAACTCTTTCCGCTCGAGGACCAAAAATAGAATTCGATTTCAATTTCCCACTTTACATAACATTCTACTGCGGTGGTCAGAATTTCTAGCACAGCATTTCATTCATACCAATGATCATAAGACCTTCTGTCACCCCATCTGACAGAGATGTAAATTTTGCTTAATTGCCACGTCCCGTTTATTATGGTGTCGCTTAGGGCATGTCCATTCGATTAGTATGTCTGAAGCTGAGCACACACTAACCAAAATTCGTCACAAAATTTTAATTGACCAAAAAAGGCCAACCGGTCCCAAAAAAAAAAACCAACAAAACACTCAAATAAGAAAGTGGAAGCACATGCCCCGCGTTCCGAATGACGTAGCCGCCTAAATGACCAAAACAAACACAAATCGGCACAGTCTCAGCAGTCGTGATCGAATGAATCATCTCGTCGTGTTTGCCACTTGACGACGACGACGACCAAATTGAAATACACATCGTAGCAGTCGTCCAATTAAGCAAATGACGCGAAAAGGTAAACGTTTTTTTCCGAGTAAATCGCGCCAACAGCTTGCGAAGATTCGACGAGAACGTAAACGACGAGAGAGATAACTTAAAGTACTACGTAATCGCACCTCTATTGTGGTTTACCTGAGCCAGTAGCGAAATGTAAATAAGTTCTCGCGTTTGAATTGGAAAATAGAAATTATATATTTTTTTTTGGAATTATGGGGTGCGGTGGTTTAGTATTCCTACCTGTGATTCATTAATATTTATGAACAGCTGCTTAGGGGGCTGAGTTTATGACTAACCTTAGATTTGGTAATCTTAAGAGAGGGAATTACTTTGGAGATTTGAGTCTTCAGGGATTCGAATGAGTAAGATAAGTACGCAGACATTGGGGGGAGGGGAATCACCATTTTCTAGGGGTAGTTTTAGATTTTGGTGGATAGATTATTATCGAATTTGAAAACTTTTGCCGTAATTCCCCGCTTTGATCAGTTGGCTTTAAGCCCGTCACAGGGCTTCGCAATCTTGAGAAGATCTATCCTTTCATACAGATGTCCCTTGCCTTACTTTTTCCCAATTGTTTTGTTTGAGCAGCTGTCAAACTTGGCAATGTCATCCATCAAAATATTCAGAAAGGTTTGCCCAACAAGTTCCAGAGCTTGACAACTTTAATGTATCGAAGCTGTGGTTTCAACAAGACGACGCTGAATGCCATACAAGCGACGCAACGCTCGAAGTTGTGAAGGAGGAATTTGGAGACTGCGTTCATCACCACACGGCAAGCGTTCATCAATTGGCCGACATAACTTGACACCACCCGATTATTTTCTTTGAGGCTACGTCAAGTCTTTAGTCAATGCTCACAAGCCAACTTCTTTGGACGAGCTCTTCGAGATCCTATTGCCGAAATAATGTCGTACACATGGAACGGAGTCATCAAAAATTGGACCGATCACTTGAAGCAATGCTGGCGAACCTGGAATAGCCATTTGAATGATATGCTATTTCACACGCAATGTAAGTAGTTCACATTTATACCTTTTCTATTGAATTGGAAAAGTCCTTCTTTCCTTCTTTCTGAATTCTGAATAATCTTCTACTTGACTACTTGATATTCAGTGCAGCAGTTTGGCGGCTAAGATTCCACTGAGACTAAAGGCAGCCAAGTCATGCCTCAATTCTGAGCCGCGGCAACGAGAGGGCGGATGAACTGCCCAGGGAAGGGTTTCATCTAAGCTCTACGCAGGTCCTTCCTGAGGCCAGTACACCTCTAGAATCCACTCGTCACCTACTGTGTGACTGTCCAGACTGTACAGAAAAATACTCTAGGGAGCAATCAATTCGTTTGCATTGACTATGAGGTTGTTCTGCAGTTTCGTCCTCTAAGTAGTACGTTTCCACTAAGCGTTTCTTATCTTTAAATTTGAATAAAGCAAACTATAAATCAGATATCACTGATTTTATTTATTTTTTTAAAAGGCCCACGTATGCCATTATGTATTGAATATAACATCATTGAAATATTTCCTATGGCTTTACTGAGTAGCGCACATCCGAAATGTCCAATTTTCTACAACTCGGGCGCATAAATTAGGCCGAATTTGACCAATAGCATTGATTATGCTGTCTTTTAAGACAGTAGTTTATTGACATAGACCTGTGACTTAAAATAACCTCACAAGAAGAAGTATTTTGTGGGTTCAAATCGCACGATCTCGGTGGATAATTGACATTGCCCCCGCCCCCTGCGATAACTATTTTCGGAAATCGCAAGTGGTGCCGTCCTGTTGAAACCACATGTCGTCGGCATCCATATCATCCAATTGGGGAGAAAAGAAATTGGTTATTATCATCGAATCGGAAGGATGATTATGGTAACCGTAAAATGTTCAAATGGGCGACCCACTTTCATATAACTCTTTAATAATTTGCGCATGATGTTCAATAGAACAGTTCTCTATGTTCATTAAGCAAAACAAACTGAATAAATGACAGCCAATTTGACAGATGTGTCTTAAACAATATGGCCGCAATTACCTGTCAAAAAAATTATTTTTAAAAGTTAACAGTGAACACACAAATAAATGTGCCTTACTCAAACCCCTGCAGTTTGTTATAAACGTTCGAAATTTCACAAAGCTAAACAGGAACTGTAAATATCAAAACTTCATAGTTCTTCCCCATTGACTAAATTTAAACCAGATACTGCAGCTAGTTTACAATAAATAAAAAGCACGATCTCATAACTCTGTCTGTCGATTTTAGAATCAATATTTTACTAAAATACCACGTTCTCCCTGTTCTGTGTTTCTATAAAAGTCACGTCCTTTTTCCATCGGCCAATTTGCTACAAATCGAGGCAATGACGTCTCAACATCCATCATTGACGCAATCAAAACTTGAATGTGTAACCTTAGTCTGATTTCCCACCCATTTATCCAGGAAATTATTTCAAATTTCTGTATCTGTGTGTATCTCTGGGAAATGCTGAACGCCCACATTTCTCCCCAAACCTCATGGATTACATAATAAAAAACTCAATCAAGATACACATTCACATTTCACATTTCCTCTCAATCATCTCGTGAACTTTTCCATGACTTCCCACACACGTCAGCTGCTGCTTTGTTGTCTGCAGGCAGGACGGTGTTTTGTTCATTTGAATGAACTTTTAATGACTTTTTGTCTTTTCGTCGTTTCGTGTGCGTGTATGCAAAGCCTAACCTCGATGTTTAAACCCTACAATCGAATCAAGGTCAGACGGTGGAAAAACACTAATAAAGCGGCTTAGCAACGCAAACAATAAACAATGCGACGCAGACCTGGCGTTGCTTTAAAAATACCCAATTCCATGCGAAAAGCGCAAAAGAGAATTCCAAATAAATCACAGACAACAAGTACAAAACAAAAAAAATGTCGCCGCTCTCTCTCTCTCTCTGTTTGTGTATGGCATACGCGCGACTTGTATCTCTGCATTTTGCAATCCACTTGCGTGTAGATACACAGATAAAAGTCGAGATGCAGTTGGTATGACACCAGTACTAGCAGAAAGATACGAAAATGTGTAACTGAAGCACCGGAAAACTGAAACTATTTTCACGGGGGCGTATACGCAACCTTTTTTTTTTTTTGCACAGATACTCTTGTATCTAGTCAGATTCGCATTTAAAAGTGAATGTATCTGAGAGACCAAAAAAAAGGTCAAAGCGCGTTAGCTCATCGATCCCTTCCCACTCGTGCTGTGGAGTATGTATTCAGCAGGTTTTGCCCTGTAAGGCAATGACGTCATCGCCATTGTTTGCCATTCAGAATATACACACTGCTGTGGCGGCGGTGATGATGTCATAATCGCCTGCACCCACCTTGGTGTTTCCATTGTTTCAATGCATACCGATAACGAGGAGGTGCGCGCTGCTCATGCCAGTGCTCGTAATAGTTGCTGGTACAGTGTCTGGCCCATTAAAGTAGGTGTTTTGCTAAAAATAGCTTCCCTCAGATATGTGTGGCATGTGTATGAGTTTTTTTTTTTTTTTTTTTCTTTTTGTCGGTTTTGTTTGCTCACATTTGACCGTGCGACTTGTGCAAATTATAAACAATTGTTGGTCTCTCTCTCTCTCTCTTTCTGTTTCTCTCGGGATTTTGAATGCGGCAGCGATTGATATTTGATTTATTTTTTGGAATGGAATCTAGGTCACCCGGATTTTGTTTGCCCTTGTTTTGGGTTTTCTCATTTGATTTGTCAGGGAATATTTGTAGGTACCTATTCCTTTGTGTTATAGGGAATAGGACGTGAAATGCGAGGCAGAGCATAGAATTAATGTTCTTTTCGAACTCTCTCTTAGTCATTGAAGGCTATCCAGAAAAGACTTTGGAATATGAATCACAGAAAAGCCACAGACTGACTAGTAGTGTTCCTCCAAATTCAGATCAAAACCGCTGGCACTATAGGTTTGATTTCACCTCCACCCAACTGTAGGTTCTTCAAATACGTGCTTCTCTAAAGAAGTTGTAAAGAAAGGGAATCCTCGCCATAGCTCAGTCTCTCAGACTATAGATTTAGTGTCGTGAGACGAAAAGTTGTCTATCGATGAGAAAAAATTCGCCGAGAAGTACTGACATGGCGCAAAATAGTCGAGAAGAAAACTCTGCAACTGGGAAAGAGTTAGAGAGACAGATAGAGAACTGATACTTAGGAATTCTAGAGAACTCAAGACCTACAAGGGGACGAAGAAGATGGGTAAATCTAGTAAAGGGCCAACAGTAATTGAATTTCGCCTCTGAACGCTGACGTACATAACGACTTTTCGCTCAGTTTCATCGAAATTTCGTTCACTTTTGGATCCACATTTCCCTAATGCAATTATGGGTGCACTAGCGCTTATATTTGACAACGTGTGACCATGAGCAATCAGACGCTTATTACAATTATGATTGGGCCTTAAGTAATGTCTACGATACCAACAATCACCCATTAAAGCACACGAATATCCAATTAATGTTTGGTAAAGCAAAGTAACAGACCTCTGAACAGAATATCGATAGGGTCCCGATGACACTAATATCTCAAGATACAACAGGTGATTTGTTCGAAAACACTTGCCTCATTTGTAGATAGAACAGGCAAGATGCGGTGTGTCCATACTAGCACTGTTGCAACCTAATGAGAGATTCGGCATCGAAGAGCAACGAACTCCAGAAGAACCACATCCATTTTACTTCAGACACTGGAGTACAAACATGATTGTCGGCACAATATCACAAGGTGGGATTTTATTTTTCAACATCATCTTTTTTTAGCTCGATGCACTTCATCCAACGTTTCTCCAATTTCTGATGCCGTCCAAATAATACAATTTCTCGAGCCCCTAAAACCCCTCAAAATAATCGTTGAGGACTACGGACTAGTGAAAAAGAACTTGTTTTCCATTTTGAAGAAAATACTCCTAGGTGTCTATATAAAATGACTGTCACAACAAAACTATTTGACAGATCTGTCTGAAAATTTGGGTTCGTTCTTTTGAAAGATAATTCTTGATAAAACAAAAAATTATATTTAAGGTGACGACACAATTTATGTCAATTTTCAGGGACATAATTGGGCCGCGAAGAAAACTTCTTGATATTTTCTAAAATTTGATCCTTAAACCTAAACAGACTTACATATACTCACGTATGGGACTCTGGTATGGTAGAAGCAACGACCGATCCCGAAATGATTGAAGCTTACCTTGAGGATGAGACCAACGAGAGAACTGGTCCAGGTATCTACTCAAAAGATCTAGAAATGTCTCTGAAACTCTGGGAACTATACAGTGTTTACTAGGCCGAGGTTCTAGCGGTGTTCAAGGCTGCAGAAGTGTTTGAAGTGGGATCAATATCCAATAAGGATATTGTAGTCTTCATTGACAGTTAGACTGTGCTCGAAGCGCCCGAGGGTTTCTTTGTCACCAAATATTGGCTAGTCGGCAGTTGCCGCACAATGTTCTTGGCATTATGTACACAGAACAGCGTTAGCTTATATATACTGCGTATCTGGACACTGCGATGTAGAGGCAACAAATATGGTGACTGGCCAAATTTTCTGCGAAACTTCCACCACAGAACATTACCGACAGCTTGTGCTGTGTACAACAAGGCTCACCGCTAGTGGGCTAATCTGGAGGCACACAGAATCTTGTAGTTGGAGACAAACTGTAAGAGATTTAGGGATTTTATAAAGTTACATAGGTAGATCACGAATCAGAGCAACGATTGGTACACTCTCTGGACCATGTCTTATGAAGAACCACGCCAGGAGATTAGAGTTTCAGAAAAGGATATTTGGAGGTACATATTTCGAAGACTTTTTAGAGAAGGTGTGAGTATGAGGACACTTAGAAGTTAAGCAATCTAGAGAAGGTTCACGGAACCAATTGAAAGATCTACTCAACTACAGTAGGACCTTCAAGTGCTTAGCTGACATGGCTTAGGATTATTTCTCCTATTTAAACTCAATCTAGGGAAAGCAATGGACCCACTGTGGTGCGTGGTATACTCATAACCCTACCTAACCTAGCCTCCAATCAATTACTGCAGCTCCCAAAAATCATTGAAAACATTTCCTAAATATAATTCTCAGACTGTTTGTTTAGACCGACCAAAATAAAGTATATTCACAATATTTGCACAACAAAATACAAACACATCAATGTAGACGTGCCCCCAGACGGAATTTAGCAGACAAATATTTTCCACTGCTTATTAGGGGTTGTTTTCGACTGATTTATGTTGTTTAATCTATTATATCACAAACAAGGTCATGTATACAATATCCAAAGCACACACTAAACCACAAACAAAAACAACAATTATCACTGCCAGTTGTATCACTCATCGCTTGTATTGTTGACAAAGATGCTTCCGATATTTCATTGTACCCTAAGTAGATACATATTTATCGATATTTTTTTTAGACTGTAACCTAGACAAGAACGTTGGTATTTTGATAGAGCACTAATGTGACGATTTAGTACTGATGTTGTGTTAACAAAAACAAATATTGTTGTCTGGAATAGGCGATCGGCATTTAAGTAAATGACTGTGATCTTGAAGGTAACTGCGATAAAATTTGATATCCATTCAGGAAACCATTTGATTTTGAATACTACGATATGGTCTGTTTTACATTTGAGACTATGCAAAAGACGGTGTAACTTTACTTACTTACTTGGGTCCTTTAACCACTCGGGGGGCCTGCGCGCCATTTTGTTCTCTCTGTTGAGCTCTCTCCAACTCATTCCCAAAGAGCTCGATTCATCATCGACTGTTCTGCGCCACGTTTGCCTAGGGCGTCCCGCTGTTCTGCCTGCTTGGGTGAGCGGATTCCACTGCATAGTGTCCTCGCGCTGTAGGGTGTTTCCAATCCACTGCCACTTTCTCCTTCGTATTGTAATATTGATAGGTTCCTGGCCCGTTCTCGTATAAAGCTGTTCGTTGGAGATACGGTTCGGCCAAAAGATCCTCAAGATGACTCTTAAAAATTTGTTTACAAAGACTTGCAGCCGGCGTGTGTTAATGGTGTCCACTTTCCAAGTAGAGCACCCATAAAGCAGTACCGATTCTACAGTCGCGGCTTGGTTCTTTTGTGTTATGGGAGTATGCACTTGTCCACCTCTCCAACTTCTTCGACTATAACCTCTTCGCAGTTAAATGGCTAATTTCACAACTGATAAAATATTTACACGCTGGCCTTCAGCGATTAGCAATGCTATCAGACACGATTCCTTAGGGCAACAAAGTGCAAGGAAACGCTGGTGGAATTTTTAGTCGCCAGTGCCAACACAATCAGGCTATATTTGAAACATTTGCGTCAAAAAGAGATTGTGTCAACCATAACTGCGTCATTTACAAGTTTAAAGCCAACGACTCTGTAGAAATCCTTGCTCGTTTGCAGGACAACTGAACAGCAATCTCAAATCTTATCTATTGCTGAACTAATCAGTATTCTTAGCCAACAATTAAATGCGGTTATCAGTTTTAACTTTAATGTGTCAATTGAATTGCATAATTCGATTGTATTGCACGCAGTTGGCGTTTTTGGCGAATTTGTCAAATTATGCACTGAATGCTAAGTGATTCAAAGTCCTGCAAAGGTGATCTTATATCTAAGACCAAATCTGTTGCAATATATACAGACAGCACTAAAATGGACACCAGCGCAGGATCAGGCATCTTCTCTGTACCAAGGGGGTAAAGCCGAATCAATAAGCTTCCCAGACCAAAGCTCTGTCTTTTGAGCGGAGGTCTAGGCAGAGAAAAAAACCGCGCGTGTGTCTGAGCTAAGGACAATATCTTAGGAAGCCCTCACCTTTATTATCTATAGTCAGACTGCAGAAATAAAATCAAAGTTTTTGACGTTGTGTCGTGAGTAGCTCAAGGTTCTAGGAACAGAGCACAAGGCAATGTTCTCATCAACTCTTAGACATGAAGGCATTGCAAGCAACCATGAATCTGATAGATTACCAAGAAGGTCCCACCTTGCGCACTTAAGCTTGAAAGAAACCAATAAGAACACGAACAAGAGATGGTCTTCCATGGAAGCTGTCATTTGACGAAGTCAGAAACGAGAGACGAATACTTCAACTGCGTTGACGTAGAACTACTCAAAGAATTAAGAACTGTACACACTGCGTTGATGAAGGAGTTTTTGAAAATACAGCCCCGTTCCTAGAAAAATTTCTAGGATATTATGGCCAGTCATGGCTAAAGGGTAATGCATTATCAAAAAGGGATATTGGCATCTTCAGGGACTTCCTAGCTTTATCAGAGAACGGACCATGAACCTATAGGTACAACCATACGACGACGAAAGTAGCAGTGGATTGGTCACACTCTCCGAAAGGGTGACAGATCTATAGCTAACCAAGCGATGCAATTGAACCCGCTTACCCAGGATGGCAGGATACGCGGTGGTCCTAGTAGCACATGGCACCGAACAGTGGAGAAGGAAGCACGGCAACTGGGAAAGAGTTGTGGATGGCACGTAGGCGTTGTAGAGGCCCTAGAACCCACAAGGGGATACAGGACATAAGTAAGTATCTTCATGGACTACCAAACTGCTATCAGATCCTCGCAATTGTCACAACCACATCAAAGGTTCTACTAGGTATTGTTTTTCTCTTCTGAGATCTCGGATCAATACAACATTTACCTCTACTGGGTGCTAGGTCACAGAGACATTCCATCGAACTCCGATGCGAATGAGATTGCCAAGCTTGGCACAATCCTCTGCACAACATGTAATCTATTGCTTATATTGGATGCTATTAAGAGGCCAACGAGAAAAGTTACTTGTTCAAGATCTCCGGAGAACTATGTCCTAATCTGAACCAGAAGAAGTCCAATGAACTCTAGGTTTTAAGAGTCGTCCAGGTTTGTGCATTCTTATTTGAGTAGTATTTTTTAGTGAAATTTTGGTCTCAGTATTCTAACCCTGCCTCCCATGTAGTGGTGGTCTTTTTAAAAGATCCGGTGCTATTGCAATAGAATAGGGCTAAGTATGCCTGTGTTCAACTGTATCTGAACCTAACCATGGCCTCAAGCTCTCACTAAAAACAGAGTCACTTCCAATGAAAGTACAAACAGAACTACTCAAACTATATCTCTTAACCCAACTTGTTTCTAGCTTGAACTAGTTTATTGCCAACTTTACTTTTGCGTCGCGTACAACTTTTTTACGATAAAAGTCTGCATCTATTATTTAGGACTGATAACCTTAATTAATATTGTTTTGCACTTGCCCCCCGATGACTGTAGGAGACTATTAAAAAACGAGGACTTATCTAACCCACATTCCCCTTATCTTAGCTAGAAACAGAAACAGAAGACCCAGAGCATATTTCAAAACCCCATGCAAACATAAATCTATCTACGCTCAATCTTTTGCTTCCATATTTTGTTTTCAAATTTCGTTTTTTTTTTATTATTTATTATTTATTAGCAAGAAAACAAAATAATATATTGTATATCAGCAGCAGCGGTCTTTATTTCTTTGATGGCAAGGCCGTTTTACGTCAGACACATATAAGTAGATAAGATACAAGTACTGGGAAATGAAATACGATTTCAAAGGTTAGGTTTTATCTAATGGGAATCCCACCGAAAAGTGGCAATTCAAAAGTTAAGCGATAATAGATACAAATTGATCAGTTCGATCAACCACGAGCAATGTACCCGATGCGTGTTATTTTTAAGTGTCCTTAACTATTTTTAAAGCCTGACCCTTGGCCTATCTATCTCTGGCAAAAGATAATTATTGTAGATTTTGTTCAAATTGAAAATATGTATTATTTATTTTTTGCGAATTACCGTGATCCACCACGCAAAAGTTTTATAACCCACAGTGTCTTGTGATAGTCAGTCGATACAGACAACTGGCTCTATATCTACTCCTGCTAGTATAACTTTAACAACATTTGGTGAAATAATTCGTCGTAGACGACAGTCTCTGCTGATAAGCTTCTACGATTTGTTTACTATCTGTACACTTTACACGACCAAACCAAAAAAAGTAAACAAAGTACGGGCTTCGGTTGGTGGGAAACAAACTAACTTCCTGGATTTAACCAGTTATTGTTTTTCTCGTGCGAAGATTTGAGATTATTACATTGCGGCCTTGGCCGCATAGATAGACGTGGTTACAGCACGAGACTCTATCTTACTATCTATACCTACACATGTGGCCAAGATACTTCGGGTTAATTTTAATTTTAACCTTTTATCTTGTAGCTATTTATAGATTTAAACAAAATCAACAAAAAAACCTCAACGATGTAAGAACGCATTTAAGCGAGCAACTGAAGGCAACAAACGTTTGAGCAAAATAAAAACAAATGGAATATTTCTTATATGTTTTGTATAAATCGTAAGACACCCTATCCCGTGTCGCCGCAAAAAATTGACAGTCTACACGTATCAGCAGCCTAGCCTCCACTTAAGTCTATTCAATATGTCAGATTTTACATACATAAATGTCAAAGAACTGTCAGTGACGAGAGCACGTCAGTTGACAAGTTCAGTTGGCAGTTGTGAGAGGGCCTGGGGGCAGGCTATAATCGGTAGGGGGATTTCTTAAGAAATGCAACTGTGAGAGTAAGTCAGGAAGATTAAAAGATCGGTATATAACTCAGCTCCAATGAAAGTCAAAGAAGTAGAAGTCCCGCTGCAGCTATTTGGTTGAGAATATCAATGCTGTGGCTGCAGATGTCCAAGAGAGCACTCAAATATCAAATACCTTACGAAGAGGTTTGCAATTCGGCATCATTGCTGTGGCGGCAGGGTTTTAAGGAGATCTTCTAACATCAGTCACATGATGAATCAAGTAATTGAGTATCAATAAATGGTCGCTACAACGAAATTTGGTGGAAGACTTCAAGAAGTTCCCGTACAAAATGCAAAGAGAGCATCAGCTATTGCCTGATTTTATGTGACCAACTGGGTAAACACTGTGATTACTGGCCGCTCTCTTCGAGGAGACTGGCTCAGCATAGCAGTTCAGTCGAAAGTATAACTGATATTGCTGATGGATGTCCAAGAATAGCCTGAACCAGACGACAGACGACTCAATTCGACATCAATGAATGGTCTTTACAGCGAATTTGGAGTCGCCCGTTTGGTCTTTCTGTTGTGGCACCACACCAACAAACAGTGGAAACAGTGTGATCTTCAGTCAGTAGCCTCGAAAATATAAACTTATATCTCGACACGCGATTGAGCACCAATAAACGATCTTCAAATAGGGTTCGATCTTTAAGTCTCTGCTGTGGAACGTATTGTATTAAGAAGTTCTGCAACTATGCCTGGCACATGGAGCTCAGCAGTTAGTTACGTTGGCCATGATCACAAATTGGCTAGATCTTAGCGTACTCTAACTCACTGACCAGTGTACAGCTACTAACTTCAGACCAATCAAACCCTTTTTCACCCTCATGAGGATGATTTTCTACTGAAGATCATCATGAGCGATTTCACTCGTTAGAATACGTGAAATTCCAATAAGAATGCGAACGAATTACTGTGAATTATAATCGAATACTAATGCCATCTTCTCAATAACTTGGACACCACCCACTGAAAATATATATTAAAATCTAAGACCAGCTGAGTACGGAGTTCTACTGTACAAAATCTTTTCAAAACATTTTTCCCTCTTCCAATATCCCTACAGGTTTTTACCTAAATATTAGGCTGCGCGCACAGTGATGCGATAAAGCGATGCGATGCTAGAAGCGATAAAGCATTCATTCGTATGTATGTGCGAACAATAAAGCTATAGTCAAAGTCGATCTGTGCCGCGACTATCTAGTACTTCAAGCTGTTTGTATAGCATCGCTTGAAAAAGTGATCAGAAGAGTTTCTGTGCGAGAAGCTTTCGTGGAGCTTATGAGATGGTTGCGAGAAGTTTGAAAAATCCCATCGAGTATGGCTTTACTGTTCGCACTTATATAAGAATGAAAGTTTTATCGCAAGCAAACGTTTCTCGCATCACTGTGCGCGCAGCCTTAGTATAACGGTACTCATATCCCCATTAGTACATGCTGTAAGCATTTTTCGGGCAAACAACGGCCTACCTTACCGATTTAGACATCCTCTTCGGGATTTTTTTGAAGTCAAGGATCTGAACAAGGCCCAACGACAGTAAAGAAAATGTGGGAAAAAAACCGTGGAAAACTGCATTGAAACGGGCTCGAATGCTCACTAAATCTGACATAGCCGCCTGACAGACTCTATCTTCTGGAATAAAGGCACAATTATATTTTAATTATAATTGTTATAATAAGCCTCTAAACGCTGCCGAATGTAATGCTGGGAATATAAATAACTTCATTGTTTCACCCATTATGACTTTTTGCTCAGTTTCGTCAATTCTTCGTACACTTTTCGTTCACTTTTTAATAACATACAGTGGCGTTTACTTAGTGCAATTAGGTTCGATGGGTGAACTCTCGTTCAATTGTGACACTATCTAGAACATATTTAATGTCTGTCTGCATTGGCCTTTACTAAAGAAGAAAAAGAAGAAGAAAAAACAAAAGAACAGAACAAACAAAGCTACTGCCTTAGAAAATCGAATGAAGACCTTCACATGGTTTATCTTTAATACTTCTTCAAGTCACAGAGTGTGTATCAAATTTTATATACCCTATGTGGCAAGGTACAAAAAATGACGAAATATCCCCGGCCTATGTCAACAGAAAATTCTTTGGGCGAAACGCCAACAATTGTAGTTGATTAACCTACGCAGGTTGTTTTTTTTTTCCTCTCAGCTTGTGTTTTAATGGGTTGATGCGTCATACACACGTACGTTTAGTCCAATTCGAAAGATAAAAATAAATTTCATGGTACACGCAGTACAGGCATGGCCGCTTGTTGAGTGGCGAAATGAAGATCTCTTTTTTAACACAAAAAAATTTTAGTTTTTTATTTATTTTTAAGAAAAAATATCAGGGATGGATATCACATGATTGCGAAAATGATAAATTTTTAAACGAACTAAATGCACAGCTCAACTTTAATAAAAAAACTCAAAAAAAACAAAACTTATTCCTAGAAGGAGATCCTTTAGGATGCTTGTGACTTAAATGCTATCAGGCAGACCTTTCGCCTTTTGTATCAATATTATGAACAACTTACGCCTCCAAAATTTTGTTTTGTTAATTGATTATACCTCCAATCCCCTATTCAGTTTAAAGAAACAAATAATTTGAATACTGGATTAATCTGGTTACCTGCTAAACATGCTACACAATCATGTCAATGTTGTCTTTCGGTTGATAATTGGAATATATTTTTGGGAATTGGAATGTAAATATGAACACAGACAATCGGTCTAATTGGAAGACTTCCGAGATAGCTGTCAATGTAAATTATATTTAGGTCGGAGCTTGTAAAAAAAAATAAAAACTATTTGAAGTAAGCAGGAAGAAAGTGAAATTTTGAAGTTAAGACACGAAATCTAAAAAATTCCAGGATTAGACTTGTAGCATAGTCTAATCTTACTACACAGACATCCTCGGTCCCTTAAGCGGCAAACTCTCGATTTTTATGATTGTATTCTGGCAAAATCAAAGGAGAGCCTACTGACACATGTATACATTGCAGTAGCTGATTTGACAGCTCTTGGTGACAGCAATTTTGTAAATTGTGTTGCATATTTTGTTGTTTGTCAATTGGATAAATACATCAAGTGCTGAGTTTACCAGGAAAGAAACAAACATACACAACAAATATTCACCAATAGGACAATTTTAGCTCCGCTCATTTCACAAAATTGGCGCACAGGGGGAATGCCGTTGACGTTTATTTTGATGTCTATGTATGTCTATGATGTATGTTCACGTACTTTCTGCACTAAAATTCGCAGCTTGCTAAATTTCTAAGAGTGTGGGTAGAATCCTCTCAGAGATAGACAAATCTCCAAAAAAGTACGGGAACGGGTTGAAAAAAAAAGCTGCCAACTTTTTAAACGTCATTTTTTTTGCATGGATTTATTTCAAATTATTTTGCGAACCAACAACAACACAACCATTTGACAGAACTCATATTTTTGTCTAAAGAAGTTTCTTGGACTAAAATTTGCAGCATGGGCAATTTCTTACTCTCTCGTGAGCGAGCTCTCTCTTCTGTAAAAAAAAAAAAAGTGCGTAACTTTTGCGTACGTCAACAGGAATTCGTTATTTTTCGTAAAATTTCGTAGATTTTCGTAGTTTTAGTCAGTACGGGAACAGACCTATTCCTGTCACAATAGAGTCATGTCGTATACTAGTAAATGAATTGTGATTTTAGAGCAAGTCAGTCATGAATTTTTTGCGTCAGAAACTAGGATCGAACAGTGTAAGCACTACTAAACCTGACGTCCTACATCTGTGCATCACAGCACTACGATTTCCTCGTGAAGTATAGACCAACATACATAATGTATTAGACTAGTTCAGGTTGGCTGCCTGGTACATATGCTGCGTTTCGTCTTTGCTTTTTCTTCTTAATTAGGGGCATATTATCGTTAACTGCTTCCTAACTATCTGGTTGGTGGTATTGTCTCTGGTTAGGTCCTAACCTAGTTTCCTCACCAGCAGCTGTCTTTAAATTAAAGTAATCAATGGAACACACGATTCGAATAGGGATTATTGTCGTCTCCATAGGGTCTGAATTGCCCATTTACTGTAAGAATCTGGGTCAGGTTGTTTCTTATTCTTACAAGCATCTACTTGCATACATATATTGCGGACCTTTTGTGGTTGGTGCACCAATATTTGATGTGATCTTTGCCGGACAGCTCTTGTTTTTTTCTTTTTATCTCTTCCTGTGTAAAGACCCATCCTTTCTGATCAGTCCTGAGTCATCCCTTAGCATGTAGTCATGCTTCAATATGCAAACCGAAACCACTTGTTTTCAAAGATTTCGGGTTTTAAGTCTGAGGATATCATTATACATAATTATGTAAATTTGATTCTATAATAGCGGACCTAGTATGCAACCTTGGTAAACGATCCCTGTTACACTATACAGCCTCTTTGCCAATTTCAAGACAAACTGCCACTGTTGCCAACTTTTCTAGATAGTTTGGTGGGTGTCGTGGCGTCTTAGAAACATCCAAAAGTACTGAGAGAGGGGAGCTTCTCCAAAAAAATCCCTTTACTATTCAGTCACGCCCTTTCAAAGTCGTCCTTCTACTTCCTAGATTGCGCCAATCGGTCACTAATTATGCGCTCCAGTTTTGTCAAATGAACAAAGATCTATCCTTCTTTGTTTCTTCCAATGTTCGGTAAAAATAATCGTTCCTCAAGGCAAAAATTTAATGTTTGAGTGCCTTTGCTGTCTTTGGGGTATTGTTCGGAATTCCATTAATGTTAGATGCATCTTGTTCCTTGCTTTTATGAAAGCTTTACAGGACATTTTCTGCGGCAACAAGGGGTATTGTTAACGCAGTTTGCAGTTGTCTAAATTTCTTCTCAATTCGATGAAGATCTTGACGCTCTTTTGATGCAGTTCCTTCAAACTTTCTCTTTTCCTTTCTCTCTTTCTATCTTCTGTTCTTATGCCTTAATTTTTCCTGTTTCCTTCTAGTTTTCTCCTGAGGCTCTTCCCATTGCATTTCCGTCTCCGTTTGTTCCCTTATTCCCTGTTAACGCGGAAATAAGTAAAGAGTCAATGTTTTGTTTCTACGATGAAGTTGGGTGCAGTTCTACATATAAACCAGAGGCTGCTCACCAATTGAGCGTGTTCAACAAAAACTAGATTACAGAATGATTATAGCTTATAGACTCAATGACCCCGAAAATTTGCAACATTTTATCGCTCCAGTGAGAAATACATAGATGCTATTCTTCGATGACAATTTCTACAAAATAAATGTCTTCTTAGAGTATTTTTATTATCCGTAACCATTTAATTTGCATTAACTCAAAGTGATGGATATTTATTGTCGAAACAACAAAATAATCAAACGAGCCGACTTTTAAAAATGAAAAAGATGCTCGAAAACTTTCATAAATTTCCCCGCTCTGACAATGACCCATTTGCGCATCAAAAACTAAAATTAGATCTGCAATTTTTAGTATAAATATTTATTGTATACCTTTTTTCTTATAAAAATATCCAACGATAAAAGATAAAAAAAGCACAAAAAATAATAAATTTATCTCGCAACTATACATAAATAGATTCCTGCGGCGGGAAAAACAATGGAAACATAGTAACCACGTGAACAAATCGTGCACAAATGTCACTTGATTAGAATATTTTTGTATTTTTTTTTCCATTTTGAATAATGAAACATCTTACGATTGTCACCAGTAGCAATCAAGAGAAAGATTGCTGATGTTTTTCTAATTGCGGAGCAAATGACGACGATCAACTCGTTCGTAACGCTATAGTATCTGCGCAACACAAAACTTTACTCTAAAACATTATTTTGCTCCTGAATTAAAAGTTAATCTACTAAGCTGAGTGTCGTGCGAGTATGTTTTCAATTTCTTTTTCAAATCAAAGCAATAAAATGTTCAGAAAGATTATTATATAAAAAAAAGAACCCTGACATTGGATGCTTGGGTTCATCTAATAGATGCCTTGACTTGTACACCTATTTTATAAAAATTATATCGTAAATATTCGCTTATAATGCTGATGATACAAAGTTCCATTTTACTTGTGTGCATTGACGTAACAACAAACTGGAATAGGTTTCTTGAGAATATGAACATTAGATGGGGGGGAATTCACAGTTGTTTTTTTTTTTTTGTGAATGGAAAGATACAAGAAAGCCTCCCCCCCCTCCTAATGGTATATGTACATCTCGAGGAATCGATGAAGCAGCAGTTGAGAGAATGTTCAGTGGTTGACCTTTATAATAATAATTATTTTGTTATTTTCTTTTAGAGATAACCCTGTGGTGAACTGCGGAATACTGTCGCTAATTTTAATTAACGGCCACCCTGTACACTGTCTGGAGCACGTTCGCATGGCCTGTGATCTGAAGTCCAGAGGTTTATCAAATTATTGTTATGTTTTAAAAGCTAATGAACATATTTTTTCAACAGAATACAACCAGTTTGATGTAAATCTAAAAATATATAAATTTTTTTTTTTAGAGATACAAAGAGTTCAGTTATAAAAAATAAAACAATGACTTTTGTTTTAATATTGTAGGACTTTTTTTGAGTTGTTAGATAAGACCGCTGTCTTGAAGTGAGTCACAGCAGATATAGCATGACATTGCAAGTATTTGCAATACAAATGACAAGAGGTAGATAGATTGTAAAGGGGAATTTCCACAACTCTAAGCCTGAAGTGGGCATACTTCAGAGGAACTTGATTTGTCGACCTTTAACTCAAAAGGTTTCGTTTTAGACTCAGATTTTTATAAATCATTGCAATTATTGTAGAAAAAAAACGTAGACACTTGTTATTTATTAGAATTCTGAACTTTAAACTCATATACTTCGCATGTGAACAAGACAGATGTCTTATCGGAGAGAATGAGTTAAAATTGGAATGGTCCATGGATGTCCCAAAAAACACGGCTTAGAATCTTCGGTACAGACACAACGTTAAGTAAATGTGCAGACAGAATCCCAGAAGACCCTATTTCATAAGAAAAAAGTCTTAAAAATCCAGCAGATGACAGTTGACAGTCTATAACTCAACACGAATTCTTGCCCCAGCTCTCGTTACAGAATCTGAGGTTCCTACATACCAGAGGGAACCCAATCCAGTTCCTTGCGGTACACCAACCGCAATCTCTTCAAATTGAGTATGTAGTCGTTTCAGTGTTTAACTCCGAAGAGTCTGTTCGTAAGGTGCGACACCAATATGTCATTACTCGTAAATTGTTTTGGTTAAACTGGGAACTGTGATTCATTTTCTTTCTCCAGTGTCTGGGGTCAGTTAGGGTTGCCGGTGTTTGGACTTAGTATTAGATTAAGAAGTTAACACAATTTTCAAATGTCAAAGAATAAAGTTTCAATATTTGAATTCATCGTCAAAATTTTTGTCTAAAATACATTATCAATTCCAGCAAAAATGAAGAAAAATGATCGTGGCTAGTATCATCCGGGTCAATGCTTGACAACTGAAAGCGTAGCCTTAAAATTTTTTGTATTTCTTATGATTCACACTCTATCTTTGGTAAACAAGATCGGGCTCACGTAAGCCAATAAAAAAATGTTTAGGCGGGAGGATGCTCCTCGTGCGATTGAAGTAGAATAAGATGTTTCTGGGTTAAGAACTAGATATAGTGGGCTAGTTTTAGGTCAGAATTTGTTATGAATGTGAGCCTAATATATGATCTTTAGACATGATCAAGGACTGGTGTTTTTCTGTATCCGATACCAATGCTATCCAAATCATCCTTACAGTCAAGCTCCACTTTAGGCATTACAACTGACAAACTGAATCGCGACGTTTCACGTTGGCTAGGCACCTGAAGGTCCTAGCATAAGATGGCATTATGATCTGTGACATTTTCGGAGTAGGTGACCATATTGCCTAGCATTTTCTTTGCCTGTATCCTACCTTTGTTCGTCTCAGATCTGAATAGAGTGTTGCATGTGAATGCTATAAATTCTTATCCACAGACTTGGTGTCCTGGTTTTCTTGGTCGAAAAAGTTCGAAGAAAATATATAAACCAGTTGAGTATGAGTCCTCCAGGGTAAGTAAAAAGTTAAAATGCTTTAAATCTACAAATACTCGTAGTACTACAGCTCGAAGTGAACCTGGCCCTTAACCAACAAGCCTCTCCAATTAGCTCGGTCTTTAGCTCATTGTGTCCAGTTACGCACACCAAGTTGGTCGAGATCCCTCTTAACCTATACGCACAACCTGCAGCGAAAAGGCCCTCCACTGCGTCGTCCCTCCGAGTTTGATTAGAAGACTCTAAGGGCTAGAGCGTTTGCGTCCATTCGCTCTACATGATCTAGCTAGGTCGAATTCGCTGTACAGCTCGCATAGTTCTTCGTTGAATCTTCTCCACCAAACCCCATCAACGGGACCGAATATCCTACAAAGAATTGTTCTCACCAAGGCTATGTTTCAGCGCCGTAAAGCAGGACTGGAATGTCACTGGTGTTGGTTTGTGAATTCTACACAATGTGCTCAATTATGACGTTAAAGAAGTCGACTGACAGCGCATCACCTTGTCTAAAACCTTTTTTGATATCGAAGGTCCTTGATGGATCAGCGATCGTTCTCTATCTTCGTCCTGTACAGACGGACAAGTCTGGCAAAACTAGACATGGCTTCGTCTCTATAACTGCTGCCTTGAAATCAATAAAGAGATGATGGGTATCTTGGGTTTTCTCCAGGATCTGTCAAAGTGTGAAGATTTGATCGAAATTATTGCTCGTCTCAATGATAAAATTTTCAATGCTGAAGCTTTCAATACTTTATAACACACCTCCTTCTGCATACAAATTGATCTGATGCAATCTTTTGACGGATTATGAAATAGATAAAATTCTTTCGCAATACGAGAGCCTGCAAACGTTGACAACGTTTATAAACGTAATTTCTTTAATTTTTGCATTATCGAAGATTATATTCTCCCGATAAACAATAGATAAATACTACTTTGAAGAGCTGCATTAAATTGGCAACTCCTGCTCCCAGTCAGAGCTAAAACAAAAAGACTCATGCATTTGAAACAATCAAAATGTTTACATCATCAGGGTACCCAACCCCCGTTCACTTTCAAAGAAACTGCCACTATTTCCGTTGACTATAATTAATGAATGGCGGGTGGTAAAACACCTCGGCAAGATACTGGTCTCTGACTCAATGACGCTAGCTAGTAGAGTCAGCCATCACATCACTCATTAAACATGAGTTCAACGAGTGACCATTGAGGAAACTACATACAAATGTATATTTACGTGAGCCCCTGCGCGCTATCTCGAATCTCGACTGTTGATAAATATTTACAGCCGCGTCATGTGAGCACGCTACAAGCTAGACATAAAGATAAAGATACATTCACATACAAAGAGTATACCTTTCTGTGATTGGAGCTGCGCATATCTAGAAAAAGAGGTGCAAACTGATATTGCAAAAAGCCAGCCAGACTGATAGCAATGTTGGATCCTCACCCCATTATCAACTGACAATCAATTTGGCACAACAACAATTCTAAAACGTAAATACGTAGACGAAAAATTCCACGAACCCAGGTAGACATGGGTGCCAAAGCGGGGGCAGCCAAAGCTACTCTGTACGCGATAGCAATTGGAGTTTGATCACATGAGCGCGCGAAGTATAGTATAGTAGCGATTTTGGGGTATTATACGCGACCAGGGCTAGGCTAACTGATAGATACTCTCGTTCTCAATAATGAAAACAACAAAACAAATCTCTGGCGGAGTCCAAAGTTATTCGCACGCCGCGTTGCCCGCTCGCTCGCAATCAAATCATTCGCTGGACGAAGATGGATTTCTCTATGGAACACGTTTTGTTTTCGTTGAATGCCGTGATTTTTTTATTTCTGGCACGCCCCTATCACGTTCGGCAAACGTGATCGGGGGCCGTATAATCGTCGCTGTGGTGTGTAACTACTCATGTGTGTGTGCATTGTGTCAACTGGGAAATTTATTCGCACAAGCCCACTATTTTATTTGTTGTTATGTCGACGTCGACGTCGTCGTCGCCGTATACTCGTCTTCGTTGCCGTCGTCGTAGTACAAGTCGCCGCTGCTGGTCGTTTGTTTAATTAAATTATTAATTTTATATTTTTTTTTCTTTTGCTGTTGTTGTTGTTATAAAGAAATGGGGAAGATTATCTTTTGGGGTGGTGCACTGAGAGAAATTTTTATTTGAAAGGGAATTGCGCGGCAATTGATAGAGTTGTTGACAATTTAATTAGAACGAGTTATGGAATTTTAAAAATAGACTGATGGACGACTTTTTGGGGCCGATAGTAGGTTGTTACGTTACGTACCTATCGACAAATAAGTAGTAATTTGAACTTGCATTTGAATAAGTGCCTGTTTTTTTGTAGCTTGAGACTTTTTGTATTCAGTTAAAAAAGAGTTATTTTGGGCGACACTGACGTCAATTATTTATTTCAAAACAAAGGTTTTAGGTTAGCCATTTTGAACATCTGCTTAAATTGATGCATCTTTTGGAGGAATCGACCAAAGGAACCTGAAGAAGTAGACAGATCTTTATTTGACACTTTGGAGAAAAATGCAAGAAAAACAATTAGAAGGGATCACTTGATAGACCTACTCTCTCCACTCCCTTTGGCAGGCGTAGAATGAATGCCTTAAAGGGTCAACCCATTGAATCCCTTGATCCGTCGTTCCGTTGAACGTTTACATTTAAGTTGACGTATTGCCGGATACAACAGCTGATTGTCAAAAGCGATGACAATTTGTCTACATTCTCTCTTTGCTTCCACCAATGAAAATGCGTTCTCTCAATTTTCATATACGTGAACTGCAATATGTGAATGAGTGAACTTTAATCTATATACACATGTATGAGTGTGTATACATTAAGTCCGTTCGCGTACTTTTTGCACTAAAATTCGTAGATTATCAATTTTTTTAAGAGTGAGGGTAAAATTATCTCAGAGAACGGGTTGAACAAGAAAAAGTTGAAAATACACTGGTTTGACAGTTTTGACAGTTTTCATAAACCAGCCCTTGCACTAAAATTCGTAGCATGGGAAAATTTCTTACTCCCACGTGAGCGCTCTCTTCTGCGAAAAACTACGAAAATTCTCCGTACGCGAACAGCTTTTCGTAAAAATTTGCTGTTTTAGGCGGGTACGGGAACGGACCTAATGTCAATGGATCGACGGGTGGAAAAGAAGAAAATAAGCCTACTTTATCCTGTCGAAGCCCATCTATCCGTTGATTATAAGCTGACTTCCATAAGAATGTGTGTTTTCTTTCGAGCTGTCAGTTAAAAGCGATGAAACAACGGTTCGACTGATTCTATGTGTTGGGCACCTTACGTATAATTGAATACATTTATGGACCTGCCTGTCAAACGCTTGGTAATCTATTTGTACTGGTCCTCTGTCTCTCATTGTAGTGTCGTGGTATTTAGTAATTGACTGTGATTATTGTAGATCCGGTGGTATCACAATGGGCCTTTTAGGCCTAAGTGAGCTGGTGCCCATCTGTATCTGGGCGCTAGCGACATTTTGCATGGTTTTCTTTATTCCTGAGATCGCTGCAAACCACTCTTATCAATCCGTCTTCTGATCTATAATTTTCGAATTAAATTTTCCTAATTTTTAAGTACTGTTCATTGTGAAATGGTACTCGAAACTTGGTAGTAACTGTCAGCTGTCAAATTGGTTGATGCTGGAAAAAGTGTTGCCAATTTGAAAAAAGAAAATACTGTATGTAAGTATTTTCAATTTCACTCATCATTCACAAAGGAACAACAAAATTGTGAGGTTAAATCCCCGCGAATGTTTTGATCGTGCCAACGTGGATTGCATTCCACATCTGTGAAACGTGAAGGAAACTTGACAGTTCAGATGGATAAATTAAGATCTGCTCTTTTAGAATACGAGTATTAAATTGAAATCGGCTTAAAAACGTTTCTTCGCAGTTCGTACATTCGCTAGTCGCTCAGCTTATCCATGTGTGAATAGCCCCGACTAGTAAACTATGATGACTAAGCGTAATCATTTGCAAAAATAAGTGAAATTACTTGGCCTATAACCTCTTGATTACCACATCATTTGATAACCCTGACAAGTAATTTCGAAATTCTGATCGCAACCGCTAACCTCGTTCAAAACTAAAAACATTTCAAATTTTTGTTTATGTTTCCTCGCTTTTTTTTCGATGTAAACAAAAGAAAGGGCAAACGAAATGAACAAATTTAATTCAAAATGTAATTTCTGTCGATCTATAAATAGAAAATTCTAGTTACAGTCATAGGAACGATCTGACCAATCATGACAATGCAAAATGTTCGTCGTATAAGTATGTATAAAATGCATGCATGCCTATAAGTGAATATGTAATGTGTGTACGTTGTCACTTTCCAATCGTTTATTACGTATATTCAATTGAATTTAATTCTCTATCAGGTTAATTACGACACTACAAGTAGGTTGGTAGGTATGTACACATTAAGTAGTAATCAACGGGTAGGTAGATAGTCAAATATCTTTGGGTACTCCTACACATACGATGCCATCACATTTCTCTAGCGCAAAACTCCCCCGCTATCTCAAATTTCCTGCGGAAAATTTTCCATTTCCTCGCTCCCTTTTTCCCAATACCTACCGACATTTCTATTTAGGTACTCCTACGTGAAGAACACCCACTTCAGTTTTCTTTTCGTCGTTTTGCAACACACACACTCCTTCTTCGTCTTCATCGGCGGCGTCGTTGTCGTCGTCAATCGTCGTGGTCACAACTCACGTACTCCAACAAAAATCCAGAAAAAAAAGAAAACAACAGAGAAACACCGGCCACCACCCCAACACCATACACACCCACCAAATCCACCACATCAGCAGCAGCAGCCTTGTGGAATATTTTCCCTAGTTCGGGTTTTATTTTCATTCCTCTCCTTGTTTTTAGTAGTGCGAAGCGAAGCAGAAATGAGAAAATGCGCCAAAAACAACAACCACACATCGGTCGCCGTCGTAGCCGCACCGCGCCGCGCCATTCGTGCTATCAACTATAATAACAACAACAACAAGAGAAGCACACCGACTAAATTGACCCTTGAACAGTTGGCTTCGAATCAGCTCGCTGTTCACGTGAACACTCGGCGATAAGCATGAGGTCAACGCGTGAACAGCAAACGGCGCCTTGACTTCTCATTGGCCACGATGAACGAGCCCCCAGTTGTGTTGTTTTTTTTTTCTGTGTACACTGATTTTGCCATCCACTTGAAAAGATAGAGAGAGAGGAAGACAAAGCGGTGAGGGAACGCAATAGTACAAAGTGCCAACAACAAACAGTAGTGTAGTTATGAATCAGTCAGAGTCAGAGAGTGGTTGTTGTTTTTTTTTTTTTTTTTAGGAAGAAAGAGAGAAGAGGGAAGCATGCAACGTAATAGGTAAATATACATTGAAAGAATGTATGAGCCCACACACACAATGACGCACGGACGACTCGTCTGGATTCTGATCAACTGGTGAGCGCATGAACAGCAACCCAATTCCCATGATAAGTGTGCTAAAGGTTCTTCTCATCATTGCGGCACCATCGTCGACTCGAACTCGGGGTATAGAAGTAGAAGAGTAGGAGCTCTGCTCCGGGCGATAGATGGATGGATGGATGGAATCGGAATGTGTGTGGAGAATGAAGAGAATATGAGTGGGTTGTACGTACAACAGAGTGCGGGGATTTTCTTGGCGCGAGTTAAACAATATACATACAGAACTCGTATTAGGTGGGCAATGGGCAAGTGCAAAGAACAGGGTGACTCGGAGATCATTCACTTATTAATCCAAGCAATTAAATAGAATACGTGATACTACTACACCATATACTCCACCGGATTGAAATTGGCTGTTAAGGCTCAACCTTAGTGGACTTAGATGAGCTTACGCCAGCGTAATTGCAGCCATTATGAGAATAGGTATACTTAGTTTCGTTAACTTCTGTGGGCTTAAGGAAGGTGTGAATAAATTGGAACATTCATGCAGATTCAGCAATTTTACAGCTCACACAAACAGGCTATTTCACCAACTACAACTTACAACTACAAATTTGTGCTTGACCTGAACTACAAATTTGTAACCTGGGGCGTTGGTTCACAGCAAACGTTTGAAACCACAAATATGCTGAAACGTAATTTCCTGTCTATTATATAAATTTTGTTAAAAAATGCTTGTTAATACAAATTTGTAAGTTGATGAAATAGGCCACAGGTCTATTATAGTTCAACGCAGATTTTTCGGGGCTCTTTCAATCAGAGCTGCACCAATTTATAATCTAGGCACTTGGCATATGTAGAGCAGGGGTGTCAAGTAAGGATTTCCGAACTTTGACAGGTGATTGCGACCATATTGTTGAGACTACATCAACCAAATTGGCTGTTCTTTATTAATTTTGTTTTGCCAAAATTAACATGAAAAGTTTTGGCGTTAAGCATGAGCAAATGATTAAATTGTAATGAGAATGAATTTGGCCAGGCTATCACCGTCAATGGCCAGCGCTATCATTCGATAATAACCAATTTCTTTTCGCTCCAATTAGAGGATATTGACAACGAAGACACGCGGTTTCAACAGGACTGCGTTCCACACAGCCCGTGCCGTAATGGACATTTTGGATTTCGAAATAGTACTGTTTCAGAAGCAGAGGTAAATTATTCTTGTTAAGAGGTAGAATGTGCGATGGCAATTTTGACCTTAAAATTATTGGTGGGGGATTATATGTTAATGTCCCTTAGCTAGCTTCATACAACTGTACGTGTTGTAGGCAGCATATACATGCTTATATACATATCTCTGCTCGTACAGAAGGGACCTCCAGTTTTACGCCGTATTCGAAGAGCACGGGGATTTTTTTAAAAGCGTTTCTGAAGAAAGTTATACACCATGTATGAGGTGGGGCCGTGAAAAAAACGTTGATGGTCTTTCCCTGAATTCTAACTTGGAACCCAATGCGCTAACAGCCGATCTACGGCACTCACCTTAATACTGGTCATAAGAATGGTTCTCTGTGTATTCATCTGCCCTGCTGCCCAATTTCTGTGAAAGCGTATAGGTACAAATTAATTGCTTCACATTGAATACAATTTTGAAATTTAATAGGCTTCTTGGTCCAAATCATCAACGACAGTCGGTCAGAGTTTGTCCGAATTGCGAATTGGATTTTCCTCTGAATTATAGCTCGACTAATTAAAGGACACAACCAACTATTCCCTTGACCATCAATTCAAATCGAAGGGCAAAACATATCCTTATGAGTCAAATACCAACAACAACAACAAAACATGTAAACCATGCCGCGCACAAACGCCCTTGTAATAATTCTCAATCATTAATTTATAGCAAATCATCACAAAAATAACCTTCATTCCAATAAGACACACCCTATAACACCATACAGAGTTTTTACTGCTCGCCCCTGTCTGCATTTTCCGTTGAGCCATACACAAAACACCAGCCAACCCTCTTTATACCAACAACAATTCAACACACAAAATATCAAGGGGCATGGCACCGAAGCATGGGTGACGACAAACATCAACACAAACCCACACAGCCTCACACACATACAATTGGATGGATTCTTTTTTACTTTTTTGTATTCTTCTTTTCCTTCTTCTTCCTGAACACGGCACTCTCCCAAAAAAAACTGACTGACTGACTGACTCAACAAGCTAACAACACGAAATGCGAATCCGCAAAGCGTTTCATTCGTTTGTTGAATTCCAAACGGGAAGGTTCGTTATTCTATAATAATACCGCTATACCGTAGTTAACAAGTGGAAATAAAAAGAAAAATAGATTTTTTCTTATAAAATCAAAAAAATTATCAAAGAACAAGTGTTTTTTTCTAAAAGAAAATCAAATTTTGAAAAAATCTCTCAAGTGAAGTGAAAAATCCTTAAGAAGAAACCAAAACAAAGTGTAAAACTGTTTTTAAAAGAAAAATACCAATTTAAAAAGGAGGCGAATAAATAACAAGTGAAAATGGATATCGCAATTTTACCATCACCTCCAGCAACACCGCCGTTATGTGAATTCAAAAATGTAAGTTTACCAAAAATTTAGAACGGAATTTTTAAGTGAAAGTACTCAAAAAAAAATCAAAATCTAAAAAAACAGTCGCCAAATAATTTTCAAATTTTTCCATCCAAAAATTGATTCGAAGTGTAAATTAAAATTAAAAAGAAAAGATGAGTGGAAAAGCATTTTGGGAGAAAAAAAAAAAAACTAATAAATTACACCACCACCCAAATAGCCAGGCCAGAAACTCCTCTAACCCACATCGCGCTCCCCCTCTTTACATGGCCACACACTCCACATACAGAGTGGATATGGGCCCATTCACTATCTCATTCGCACTGGTGGTGTTTCTAAAAACAAACCACAACCATTTCGCTTACACTCGCAGTTCACTGAACGATCACGCAGCGCCCGTTCTGGTATCAGCTGGTGTTCACGTGAACACGGCATGGATTGTGGCTGACTGGCTGCTGGTGCTGCTGCTGACGCGATGGCATTCATCCGGCCTGGGGTATTACGTTTGACGCGTCTCACGTACTCGGCTAGTGATGAGAAAATGATTACAAACACACACACACACACACCACCGCTCGTACAAATTCAAAGGAATGTGTGGTGTGTGGAGGTCGTGTGTATAGATTGAATGGCAAAAAGAAGAGGCAACATAACGATGAGAGTACGTGCACCCACCCCCTTTTTTTTAAATTATTTCTTCTTTTTTGTAAGTTTTTTGCTGTCGATTTTATTTTCATCCATATCCGTGGGTTTCTCATCCAAAAACCCACACACTCTTTAAAGAAAACCCTTCCCCCTTCTGCCTCTCGACGTATTCAGTGACATTTTCACTCTCTGGTGGGTGGTGGAAATTGAAGAACGTTCTATTTCCTCCTCGCCCTTTCCCTTTTTTTTCTGTATTTGCCCTTACGTACACTTGGCTGTGTAGTGTGTGTATGTGTTGCAACCTTGACGCGAAAAGGGGGAGAGAAAAGATATTTTTGGACATATTTCCAAGACCTGTGCAGTACAACATTGAATGCTATGACGTAGTTTCAAGTGTTCGTTTGACATTTTTATAGGTTACCTACCTACCCATTCAATGCTACTTGTTTTTTGGGAAGAGCTAGTCTTGTTGGTTGGTACTTAAGCTCCAGCACGTAGCCACAGGTATACGCCGCATGACGTTGGACACAAATATCAATCAGGGGGCGACCTTAAAATTATAAGAAGTTTTTTTTTTTTTTCGATGTGGACTTTTGGGCTTTGCGACGCAAATTGTGTGACGTACATATGTATGTATGTATATCTCTATCTTTGCTGATAAATTTTTAATGACTTCTGGATTTGAGGAATGCCAGTGAAGGGATTTGTGTTCTATTTTTAGAGTTCTTTTGTAAGTTTGAGAGGAAGAAAGTTGTTGTTTTCGAACATGGTCCTTTGACAGATTTAAGGACTGTCATTTGGGGATATGCTAATCTATAGGATATTTTTAGGGCTTATCTGAAGCATCCAAATTCTTTTTATTTTTTAATGAAAGTCCAGAATTTTATATTTTTTCCAAGTCGAACTTTAACCATCTATTTAAAAAAAATTGATGGAATTTCCCCCTTATTTCCTATCCTTCCTTCCTTCCAATTTCCCATCTTTAATTGTCGAAAAATCATTTCATTTCCTACTCTTCTTGTGGTGGCTGATTAAATTCTACCACACAACAAAAAACACTCCCAAAATGTAATCAAAATACACAAAAGTATTACTCATAAATTTTTTTTTTCTGCTTTCTTCTATTTGTTTCCATTTTTTTCTGATTGGAATGTCCAAATAAAAAAAATATTTTTTTTCCCACTCCCTTGGGTGCAGTCTGCTACGGTGCTATGACTGATAAGTGGTTAAATATACAAAAAATACGTAGATATAGTGCCAATAGCGATAATTAATGAATAAAAAAATATTTTTAGTTCAAATCAAATTCGTTGCTTTATTTGTTTATACACTACTTCTTGCTTTTACGCGAAAGAAATTGCGAGTTTATTTGAAATTATTAGATTGCATATCATAATGGGGGTTTTCTTTATGTTTTTTTTTTGTCTGTGTTTCTTATCAATCATTGGAAAATTTATTTAATTTAATTGTGCAATTTATTTATAAAATTTTCAAAATAAAACGTTTTGCAAACGTACATCAATGCAAATGGCGGTGACGATTGTGAGCGGAAACGTAACGATTGTGAGCGTTGTCATGTTGAGATCGATTGCATGGTGCGTTCACAATTGTGCGAAATGAAAAGAAGAAATGTTTTATAAGAAGTAATTGGAATTTCCTTAATTATTTTTTTAAGTACTTCCTTAAAAGATATGACGAGTGTTTGGATTTCGAATATTCGATTCGGAGTAAAATGAATGAATCACTTTAGGATGATTTAATTCATCGATTAATATAGAAGAAAGCGCATTTGAATTGAGGTTTAAGTTGATACCTACGAGACAAAAAGGTCTCGAAAAATCTCCTTTTCTTACTGGTTTATCTAGTAACTATAAATATATCTTTTTATACTTATATTCTCTAAAACAAGAAACAATCTTCTGTTCGATGTTTCGAACATTGTTGCCTTGTATTCTGGTCCGAAAAACGAATTAAATGCATCCCACAGAAACAGCATCTTCGAACTCACAAAAAAACAGAAAAAGAAACCAACACTGAAGGCCATAATACTGCATCCACTCGTAAATTATGTTTCAACCTCCAGAGAAACGCCCCGCCAAAACCTCGAGACACTCCTTAAAGCAATGTGTTATTTATATTTTGGCTCTTTCCATTCAATTATGAATATGCACGTCTGTTGGTGAGATAAAAAAAAAATCTCGTTTCGTCGCGCCCCATTATCCACAAAAAATAAATAAAAAAAAAGGAAAAAATCTGGTTTCCTATCATGTATAGCGAGTCGACCAAAATACTCCCAATAGTATCGTAGAATTGCATCAGATTTTGTTTTCGTGCGAATATTTAAATTTATCGTACCGAGAGAGAGAGGTGTAGAGATATTTTCTTCTTAAAACTTTATATATATCTTTTTTTATTACCTCGTTAAGGTGTGGGGGACAAATGGCGCCCGATCGTAAACTGGTTGATTTATCGTAATTTACTGATGCAAGACCAAAACGCAGTTGCATTTGAACTAGAAAGTAGATTAATACGAAACGTGTTCCACATTTTGATATCCAAAATGATAGACAAATTGGCACCATAGACTGTTTATTTTTATTTAAGAAAAAAATCCATTGCATAATTTTAGGGTCATACTTTTTTGGAGGAAACTAATTGAATTTTTTTTTCTTTTCTTCTTTCAGGCTGAACAGAAACTTGATGATACCTACCTGAAGGTTAAATTAGAGTCTCAAATGCTATCGCAACAACAGCAACAATCGGGTTTTGTAACCCCCCAACCATCGGACAATGAGGACTCTGATTCTGATATGCCACCATGCAAGAAGCAACGACTAAGCAAAGAGTTCCAGTCGAAAGAATTCAGTGGTATTGTCCCCACTTTGGCGCTAACACCACCACCAGAGGTGAATTTCGCCGATTTAAATGGAACGCAACCGCGTGCCAGTGTTATAATGCACGTGAACCGCTCAGGAGTGTGCTCGTCCCTGGCAGGATCCAGTTCGACAGACTCAAGTGCAATCAATTCAGAACCCGAATATGATTCAGTGAATATCGTACGCAGATTAAAATTCAAAATGGATCGCAATCCAACCGGCAATGATGGAACTACTGTGGTTACGAAAACTGAAGAGTCTCAGAATGTTGTTGTCGAGAGTAAGGAGCATCCAGTTCAATCTTTGTCAGTGCCAGGACAACAACAACAGCAACAGCAACAAGTCCCACAGTACAATATTCTACTGCCCTCACCGACACCGCCCAAACAACAACAACAGCAACAATCACAGCCACGATCACAATATCAAGTGATTGCGCCTAAAAGTATATACTTTGCTGCACCCGGCCACACTACTCATCTGTTGTTGTTCAATCCAGCCGGCAATATGCTGCAAAACTTCCAGCCTGCGCCACAAGTTAAACCACAGCAATTGCAACCGGCAGTACCAGCGCCCGCAGCAGCACCAGAAAGAAGACGCGTCTACGAGTGCCAGCATCCGAACTGCGGCAAGAACTACTTTAAGTCAAGCCATTTGAAAGCCCATCAGCGTGTGCACACTGGCGAACGGCCGTTCATCTGCAAGTGGGAGAACTGTGACAAACGCTTCTCCCGTTCCGATGAGTTGTCCCGTCACAAGCGCACTCACACTGGTGAAAAGAAATTCGTTTGCGGCGTCTGCCAGAAGAAATTCATGCGCAGTGATCATCTGTCGAAGCATGTCAAGCGCCATGGAAAGGATAAATCATCCCAACAGCAACAAAATGGTGCAGCGGCAACAGCAGCAGCAGCTGCTGCAGTAGCAGCAACTAATAGCCAGATCATTCACCTGCGGCCAATCATTCCAGCACCCGTTCATGTACAAATCTGCACGAATAGCAACAGCAGCATCAGCAGCACCAGCAGTAGCAATTGCAGTAGCGTCAGTGACTTTCGGACTGAATTCCAGTTGATGCAGTAAGCTTTCAAAACTCTCTATTCAGAAAGTTGAGGCATCTCTCCTCCTCACAAACACACACACTCTATCTCTCTTTCATTCCAATCAACCAAGTTGGGATTTTGTTGATCACACGCGATCGTGGTCCTGCAAAACGTTTGTTCCTTGAACGACGGCGCTGAAGAATTGAATTATTATTACTTTTTTTTTTAATTTTTTTTTTCTCGTTTTCTCTTTGAATTTCTCTCTTTTATGCATCCGAATCCAATTTGCAAAACAAAAACAAAGTACGGATTGAGAATCAAACAAAAAAAAAAAAAAAGTAAAAAGAATAACAAAATCTTAAGATCTTTGTAATCTGTGATATTTAAGTTTTTTTTTCGTAAAACAAAACAAACTAATTTATTGAATTAAATGTATAAACAAAACAATTATTATATCTTATGAATAAGAAGAAAAAAAAAAACAAAAACAAAATATATAAACTCTATGAATTAAAACAAAAGAAAAAAACAAAAAAAGCAAAAAACTTGAAATATACATATATTTTCAAAATATCTTACATAATGCGTTTTTATTTAAAAGAAATCATAACAGTGTTTGGTTTGGATTAAACTTCGTCGCCAAAATAGATGGGATACTTGTCGATTTGGATATTGGACCCTTAAGCTACATTCACAGTTTAGCGATCAAAATATACCTCTCACCATATTTTCAGCGAATGGGCGAACCGCGAACAAGCCATTTGTAGCACATTTAAAGGATTTTACTATTCACAGAGAAGAGGCGTTAATTTATGTATCGATGCATATGGAAAAAGCTAAATTGTGCTTATTTTCTGCGAATAAATCATCAATTAGCTGATTTTTCCGCGAATAAACGAATACTTTTTATGAACTGTCAAATTTTATTTACATTTCACTGATGTAGAACGCAATCCACATTCGCGCGACCAAAACATTCGCGAGAGTTTAACCTCACAAATTTATTTTTCTTTGACAAATGCGACTAGGTAAAAAAGTCGCTGTAAATGTAATGTCAAAATTTAGGGATATTCGCAGGTCGCTGAACTGTGAATGCACCTTGATTGCATTTTTTCTTAAACTCAAGGCATTTGTTGACAGCAGCATGATGAACCCCAATGGACTAGTATTGCCAGAACTCTTGAAATATCTAAACGGTTAATATTTTTTGCATTCCATTTCATAAGTATTTGGACCCCATGCTTCCATCTGACACAGTGGCGCACCTCTGCCATCGCCCTTTAATAGATGGTGCTCAAAGATTCTCCCCTAATGATACGTTCATGTCTCGCCTTGCTAATTCATCAGCTGGCTTTCCTGAATGTCGCTGTGACCTGGTGCCCAAAGGAGACTGATCTTAAACCTATGAGGAGAGGCCATTTCCTTATACCTTGATAGCTGCCTGGCTGTCATTAACACAAAAGAATTTAGGTCTGTTCCCGCTCTGACAAAAACTACGAAAAGCTACGATTTTCAATGAAAAATAGAGAATTTCTCATCCCGCAAGTCAAAGTTTCGTAGTTTTGCACAGAAGAGAGCGTTCACAGGAGAATAAGAAATGTCCCCATGCTACGAATTTTAGTCCAAGCAATTTCTGTGGGCTGATTTATGAAAACTGTCAAAGCTGTGAAACCAATGTATTTTCAACTTTTTCTTGTTCAACCCGTTCGTTAACTTCTTCGTAATTTTAGCTCTCTCTGAGAGAATTTTACCCCCACTCTTCGAAATTTGATAATCTACGAATTTTAGTGCGAAAAGTACGCGAACGGACCAAATTTCTAACACTAAAATTTGTAGCATGGGGAGATTTCTTACTCCCTCGTGAGCGGACTCTTCTGTGAAAGAACGCGAACAGCTTTTCATAAAATTTCGTAAAAATTCGCTATTTTGGGAGAATACGCGAACGAACCTATTGGCTGAGTGACTGAGTGAAATGGTTGTGATCACACGAGAGATGGATGGATAGTAGGTTCTTGCACTACGCTCTATTTAATTGATTTATTTAGTCACTGGTGTGTGTGTGGTTTGGTTTAGTGTGTTAGTTTGGCCGTCTGTGACAACTCGTCTCCACGAGCAGTATTTAAAAACAGTGAAAAAACTTTGATGGTATTTTCTTGGATTAGAACTTCGAACCCACTAACCACTGAGCCACACTGCAGGGCTTCAAAAGAATGCAATCATTGCGGAATGCATTCGCATGAAGTCATACTAAGAATTCACGTAGATTTGTTTCAATTAAATGACTTCAATAAAGACTTCATATTGAAAAGAATAAATCACCATTCATTTCGAAGTAATAAATGCAACAATCAATTTAAGCATTCAGAAAGAATGCAATCTTTTTGAATGCTCTGCATTCCTTGAAGTCACTAGTATTCACTGATTGCATTCAATTCCTTGAAGTCAGTGATTGCATTCACTTAGTTGAAGTCTTTTGAAGTCACTTGAAGTCTTTAAAGGTACACCCACTAGAAAGAAAGATAGAAAGGCAGATAGTATTCTATAGAATTTCATTTAAATATCGCAGTTCGAAATGCCGAAGCTTTCACCTAAATTTGGAACAGAATTTTTTGGGTGAAATTTTTTTGTTTTTGAACTTTATTCTGCTGAAGTTTTTATTTTGATTTTGAATAATTTGTTGTAATGAAAATATTTTGTTTTAAAATTTGTCCCAATTAATGTAATTGTTTCTGAAAAATCAATCAAACATTGCAAAAATAGATTCCAAATCGCTTGCAGGCTTGGGATTTGGAGAACATGCCTCACGCACTGACAAATCCCAAGCATTCAAAAGATGCGACAGAGAATAAAGTAGCGGTAGCTTAGCAATTCTAATGATAAAGGCCTTTTGGACGGCCAACAAGAAGGGAGTAGCTGAGTACTCATATTCTGAAACCAAACAAATTGGTGATTTCATCGGATAGTCATCTGAAAGAAAAATATGACTAAGCACTGATCTTTTTAGGATTTGATTGAGCATACATACCTGGAACATTGACATCAATTGGTGGAACAACTGGTAAATTTTCCTCCTCCAAACGACAAGTCAAAGGTATTGTCTTGTTCATTGGTATAAATTTATTTAGCGCTACTATAAACTTTCTGTCCAATTGTGCTATTTCCCTTTTCAATGCTTGTGGTATAGCATCTGGTTCGGTGTCCACATGCAAGTGCTTGATTGGTTCCGGAGCCTTAATGACAGTTTGATCAACACAGACTTTGAAAGTTCTGTAAAATGTATGGTCGGCTTTGTTGTTTGCTAAAGCATTATAAGCAATGCAACTTTTAACGTAATCGTCGCAGTCCTAGACACAGAGAAGGCTTGGAAAAAATACTTAAAAAAGAGGAAGACTTACTTCTATTGGGCGTAGCGTCCAGCAGTTCAAGAGTGGTTGTAAAAGACGTTCATACTTGTAGAGATCTTCCAATGGCACTAATTTTGATGGTGTGGAGATGACTTCTAAGATTCCATTGAACTTGTCTATCTTATAAGCATCTAGTGAATGGTAGACTATTTTTCGGTTTTGAAAGTTTAGCTTGCCAGACATACTTACCATTTGGGTCTAGCTTTGATATCGCGTACTTGAGCGGCTGAATGAATTTCGCCAAGTCTTTGTATTTTCTATAAATAGCAATGTCCTCTGGTGTGCCCCCTAACATTAACGACATGGCTGTGCTTGTATTTTGGAGCCTGACCTTCTCGAGTTCCTTAGAGACTGATGGAGTTTAGAATTATTTTTATAAGAAAACAAAGGCTTAAGCAGAGAATACTTTACCTTTTGATAATGTGCGAATAAGAGGCACCAATTCTGTCATGGAGTCAAATATACACATTTTTAAGGAGTTTTTTTTACTACTACCTTGGTAGTATTTAACAGTGGGCTTAAATTTGTATAGTATTTTTTTATTTTTTAGATTTATAGCTTAAGCTCCGTTAAGTTATGGGAATTGGATAAACGGTAACAAGTTTAACTTGATCTTTATGGAAGAAAAAACAGGGAGGGCTTGTGAGGAATTATAGTTCCTTTCGCCAACTTTTGGCACTAAAATTTGTAGATTATCAAATTTAAAAGAGTGACTGCTGTAAAATTCTCTAAGAGAGAACTAAAATTACGATAAGGTAAACGAACAAGAAAAAGTTAAAAAAAAAAAAAAAACACTGATTTGACAATTTTCACGCAGAAGAAATTTCTTGCACTAAAATTCGTAGCATGGGGAAATTTCTTACTCCCTCGTGAGCGCTCTCTTCTGCGAAAAACTACGAAAATTCTCCGTACGCGAACAGCTTTTCGTATAAAATTGTAAATTTTCGTAAAAACTCGCTGTTTTAGGAGGTTACGCGAACGGACCTAGTGTTTCTAAACGAGAAAACTGAATATGAATGATCATTTCTTAAAGGTGCAACCACAGCACGGGGTCTCTGACTTTACTATTCTATTGTACCATCTTATGGTGGCGGGACTTAAACAGGTCCGTGCCGTTTTGCATGGGTAGGACAGTGCAGATAACCGGCGAATCTCTGACATAAAAAATAACCTGAGAGTTATTCGAGTTCTTACTTTAGTAGTGGAGTGAGCAGTTAGAGTCTGCTACCTATTCGCAGTGTGTTGTGAAAAACTACGAAACTTTGACGTACGGGAACAGGAATTCGTAGACTTTCGTAGTTTTAGTCAGTACGGGAACAGACCTGATATCTTATTTTTGCTCTATTTTGAAAAGAAGTGATAACTTCAAAAGCTGTGAATGTAGATGTGTTTTTTGTACACCTTACGACGCGGAATTTTTTGTGTTGTATTTTTGCATATTTCGAAAAAAAAGTGGAGTTATCTGATTGTTGCACTGGGTGCTTCAATTCGTCTATCTCTACGTCAAAAGTTTGATTGGCACGCGTCTCTCATGGAAACGTCAGTCGGGCCAACTCAATATTCACGTCTACTGGGTGACGCTCCGTAAAAGTATTCAAAATAACTGCTAGGGTGACGAAAATGCTATAAATCCTGACAGCTAAAGCCATCTAGACATGCCCACGTTACTTGTAAGCTTCTGTTCTATTTTGAAGCCGATGGATCATTGCATAGTATACAATGTACAGAACAGCATCTCTCAGAATACGCTCCGCATACAGGACAGTATCGGGGGATGCGACTAATCTAATAGCAGCGCGAATGCCTATCGACCTTGAGGTCAGAATAGCAGCATGCATGCAGAAAGCGACAACGGGGAAAGAAGCACCATCAGAGCGACTGCAAAAGTAGAATGGCAACGACGGGGAAGTAAACTTCTACCTCACTCAATTCTTCACAGGACATCGAAGCTTTCGGGAATACCTTCGCAAATACAATATCGCAGATTGTCCTTTCTGCCGGTACTGTGAAGGGAAAGTCCAAAACGCAGAACACGTCCTTGTAGAGTGCAAAAAGTATAAGACTGCGAGAAACACTCTAAAAAAAGAGATCGGGAATGAGGTAACCCCAAGGAGCCTAATAGGCTTCACGGTTTCAAGAAAAGAAGCTGGGGAAATCCTCGACAACATTATTGCAAGCGTTATGCAGGAGCTACGGCACGAAAACCAAACACAAAGAAGAAGAAAGAACAGAGCCCTGCAACATAACGAAGAAGACATGACGTCAAAAACTTGCCCCTACGAAGGAATGCCTTGATCGGCGGTACCGTAGGGCACCATGACAGGTTTGGGCGCGTGATTTAGCACGTAAACATGCTAGAGCATGGAGTCTGGCATAACTTTGTAGCACGGGCTGCGAGTATCCATAAAGATTCCATCGCCTCCAGCGCATAAAAAAAATATAATATTAACACCTAATATCCAATGTCTTTACATGTCTCTGTTTGATGTATATTCACGTAAGACGTCTGGGCATCCCCTTCAGTAACTTAAGCAGTTGCTGTAGAGTAAAATATTTCTTAACTTCTGTGTATTTGTCGTTCTAACTTCGGGTTGGAGCACCTTAGCCTTAGTTATAAAGGGAAAAAAAATTTAAGACGCGCAATCATCAGATCCTAAGAAGAGTCGACAAACGACGAAGATGTCTTCAATGTCCCTTGATTCCTCGAGGGTATTCAAGTTTATTGAAAATGATTAATAGGATAAAGGAGCATTCCAATATATACCAAATAGAAGATAACGACAATGAACTTCTCTACTTTGAGCTCATGATGTCTCGACCCTTTATAGGCTTATATTAGAGAATAGCGGCTTAACAATAAAGAAAACAAACAAAAAATATATATAAAACAAATGATTAAATATTTTATTAACCATTTAGTAAAATCTTAAACCAAAATTTGATTAGCAATAGTTTTTTTTCTCATTTTAAACCACAGCGATTGAGAAGGACCTGTGCGCACCGATCATTATCGGTTGTCCTCTACTACACTGTGTACGTCAGTTTCACAATAAATATTTTGTTTACACTCCGAAAATCGCTGCTAAATCATTAACAGCGACTGCATTTGGTGAGCATGCCTGGCGCACAGACATCTCCCAAGTGTCCAATAGATGAGATAGCGAATAGCACTTTGGTAGCTTAGCAATTCTAGCGGTTAAAGCATTTTGAACGGCCATCAAGAATGGCGTAGCCGAGTATTCCTGTTCGGTGAGTGAGCAATTTGGTGATGTGAATGGATATTCCTCTGGAATATTAACACTAACTGGTGGCACACATGGCAAACGTTTGTCATCCAAACAGCAAATCAGTTTGATAGTCTTGTTGTTGTTTTGGGCCGATGGGTCTAGGGATACCTTGAACTTTTGATCAAGGCGTGCAATTTCACCCTGTAGTACGTGTGGTATTTCTTGTCCTGGATCCTCGTAGTGGTGACGTGCTGGCCTTGTTGGTGTGGGTGCACTAATGTCAGTGCCAAAGAGAAGCTCAAGACTTGGTTTGAATGTTCTTTGCATTGTATGATTTGCAATGGGGCTTTGGAGTGTTGTATTTATTGCGTCAACAAGTGGATTCGTGGATTTCTAAGGAAGTGAGGAGAAAAGGTGTTATTTTAAGGAGTTGATTGCTTTTTGTTTAACTTACCCCAAACTGTGCTTGTGGCACGCAAGAGACAATGTCCATTTTTTCCAAAGCTATTTCGCACTTCATAAGAGTTTCTAGAGGCACTCTTTGCGATGGATTGCAGAGGATTTCCAAAAGTTTACTCAATTTAGTTATCTTTTCAACATCTAGAGGAAGAATCAAAGAACAAAGGGGTTATAAAACAGAACGCATGAGAAGACAACAGAAAGGCTTACCGTCATTTCCTATTTTTGCAACCATTCTCTTGAGGGGTTCAATATATTTGATCAACTGCTTGTATTTCTCGCGGTAGAGGAACTCTTCTTGTGAATTGAATGGACTCGATGCATTTACCTGCCCTGGAGTGTTCAGTGGTGCATTTGGAGATTGACGAAGAGCTGAGCGAAGTAAAACAAAAGGGTTATCATATAATTAATCGCCAGTAAAACTTTGAAGTTACCTCTTTGATTGCTGTTCATTAGATTCGACATTTGAGGGCTGGAAGAGGGCACCAACGCTGGGCTGGGAATCATCTGAGGATTAGGCAATTGAGCCTGTTGCTGCTGCTGTTGTTGCTGTTGTGCCTGTTGCTGCTGCTGTTGCTGTGCTTGTTGCTGCTGCTGTTGTTGCTGTTGAGCTTGTTGCTGAGCAGCAGCAGCCTGCTGCTGTTGTTGCTGCAACTGCTGTTGTTGAGCCTGTTGTTGTTGCTGCTGCTGTTGTTGCAGCTGTTGCTGTGTTTGTTGTGGAATTTGCTGGCCCATACCAGCGGGTGAAGCTACGGTAGGACTTGGACTTTGACGCAAGAATTGAGTTTGTCCTACATTTCGATTGACGGGGAACATAGCACCGCCCTGGTTAATGGGCATATTTTGCTTCTGTTGCATGTTCGGCATATTGATGATTTGATTGATATTTCCTGGAAGCAAAATATATTGGTTAACATCTAAGCCAACGATTGAACCTTATCACTTACCTCCTTGACCAGCATTCTGAGGCATACCAACTTGTGGTACAGCGTTCACACTATTCGGATGCATTTGGCCCTGTTGCGGCATGTTGGGCATATTTTGTCCGGTATTCATTTGATTGTGCATTCCCTGATTGACCGCTTGCGGAACATTCATCGGAGCGTTGTTATTCATTCGAGTCATCATCTGATTCAATTGTGGATGATTGAGACCAATCTGGAATTGAAAATGCATTCTTTAAACTGTTTGGGGATGTTTTAGCTGCAGGTATTTACATTTAGTTGATTTTGATTCATCGTGTTCATTGGCATTTGTGGGACATTCATCGAGTTCATTTGTTGACCTTGCATGTTTGAGTTTATTTGCATTTGATTGCCCCCCATTTGATTTATTTGGCCTGGCATTCCCATCTGGTTGCCCATTTGTTGGGGTTGATTGCCCATTACGTTCATGTTAAGATTGGCATTAACATTGCCCATATTGTTGCCCATTTGAGGAACCATATTACCCGGGCCGACACCGGTACCCTGCGGAACATTAGCACCCATGGGAACGTTCATCTGACCACGGATTCCTTGCATGTTCGGCATTTGTTGACCGGGACGTTGCTGGAAATAATAACGAAGCAAATTGAGAAAAAATTTATAAATATTTGCAAAGACAAACATCAAGACTGACGACTATTTCTAACACTAAACACACATTTCACCAAAAACTGTCTCCATTTACCTGGTTAAGAGTCTGCAGTAGATTCGAAGCCGCAACATTTACACCGACAACAGCTCCAGGTGGCATTTGATTCGGTTGTCCACTCCCCATCGGCATCATTTGAGCATTTCGATTGCCCTGACTTGCTAGAGTCTGCAGAGCATTCAGTGGGTCCTGCATAACATTGGCATTGCCCATGTCGGCGTTAGGTGGCTGTTGAGCTTTCCCTGCTGGACCACCTGCAATCACAATAAAATAAAACCCTACTTCTTTTTTTTCTTTTTTTTAAAGACAACTTACGATTTGCCATCTCTTTAAAGTGCATAAACAACTTGGCCACCAGACCTAGGTACTCCTCCTTAGTACGGGCCTTCTTGTAGATGTGATTCTCCATTACGCCAGCGTTTTTTGCCGGATCCGAGCCGGAGCTTTGGAGCACTTCGTTACTAAAAGAAACAAAACACAATTTAGAATACACTGTAACAAGGTTCTTCTGCTTGTTTTTTTTACATTTTTCCAACGATGCTTTGTCGGAATTTAGGACTTTGCCAATCGTCACCCATAGTTTTGTATATTTTTAGTCAAATTTATAAAAATTAAAAGTTTTAAGTCAAGAAAGTTGAGAAGAGCACTTAGCGACTGTATCAGCGAAGCTGTCAACACAAAATGAATGTCAAAATAGGGGTAGAACTGCCAACATTGAGTTTGATTCTAATCACTTTTCAGTGCTGCCAAGTTGAGTTGCAGGTTAAATTTCACTAATTATTTGTTAAGGTCCTGCACATCGAACATTTTTTTACAGGGTGGTTTTATTTTTTTATCTGCAGTCGATATATGTATGAAAATACATTATTTTAAGTTTTGAGTGAGAGCTTACACCAAGTTGATTTCAGTCAAAATAAGTGCCTGTGAACATCAATTTTTAATAGGTTAAGCCTAGTTAGCAGTTCGGGTGAACATTTCACTCAGAAACGAAATTTTCTGCAAAGCTAAGCGAGGAGTACGCAGTTGCGTGCGAAATTCGAAATATTAAAACAAGTCTCCACTCAAAATTCGCTCTACTTAAACGCAACGAAAAATTAAGATTAAATCTAAAAAAGATTATCTTCTACTTGCAGCAATTGTAATAAATAAGAAGTATTTCAGCACAAATTAGTATAAAAAGAAAATAATAAAGCTTGAAACCTCTCTTTCATAAACACAGATGACAAAATTGCTCGAACAGCTTATTACGAACTAGGCTTTAGAAAATAAATGTTTTCTTCTTAATAGTTAATGGTAAAGTTATAATCCGTAATAAGGGCATCCTAATCCTGCCACTTTTCTTTATCACTATTGTGGGGTTAAGTAACTGTTCTAAATGGACATAAATGAGTGCCGTGGCTCAGTGGTTAGTGCGTTGGACCACTGCGCAAGAGGTTCAAAGTTCGAATCCAGAAAAACACCCACAAAAGTATTTTGTATTTTGCCCCACCTCTTCCGAGTGCCTGACAAGCATTCAAGAGTATAACTTTCATGAGAAAGCTTCTCAAAAACCCCTGTGCCCTTTAGATACGGCATTAAACTGTAGGTACCTTCTGTACGTGCAGAAATGTATACCACGCACAACATGTACAGTTGTGAGAAGCCGTTGGCCCTCTATGGGCTGCTTATGGCCTAATATTTATTTATTTATTTATTTCTAAATGACCCCACTCATCTGTCTTCCTTTTTCGCTTTGTCAGTTTGGCATAGTTTAAACTAAAGGGGTTTATGTGCACATAGATAAAACAGAAAACCACAAAACCGACAGTGTCAGAGTAGTAGAGTCAAAAAAAAACAGAGCTTGTTTCTTTAGTTTAGTTTTAGTTTTGTAAAATTAATTTGCGCACATAAATAGAGAGTATTGCGTGTAGTTGAAAATTGTTCGTTTGAGTTCTAATCTTTCTCATAATGAAAGGCGCGTCTCGCCTTAACAAACAAAATTTATTCATGAAAATAAGGGCGAGATAGTAGACTTAATAAACAACTAAATCGCTCTTGATTAAAATTATTTTGTTGAGAAATTTCTCTGTTATATTTCAAACGCGTTTAGATTTTTTTTAATTTTTAGGAAGCACATATATTCTGTTCATGTTGTACATAAAGCATCTTTCTACCTGGACTTTTGCACAGTTTTCATCGCAAATATTTCCAAAAAAACATACATATTTATTGCTTAAGCCGATGATACAGCTAAAATAACTGCTGTTAATCAGGTAAAGAATCCCTTTTAATATTTGTTTACGAAAACGGGTTTCCGCTTTTCTCTTTGTATCTGTTAACTCTATTTCGATTTATACAAGGAAACAAATGCATGGCGGACATCATGAAATAATATTGTAGGCGTTCCTTTTCCAATGATCTTTTGTTTTACTATCTCGACGGATGGAAGTATGCATACATATGAACACATGTATAAATGTGTAGCTTCGTCCATATATTTATGACCATGGCGTAAAACGACACTTCCATTTTTTTCTGCAAATCAATTTAAAACTTAATTGTTTTATATCTAAAATTTGAATAACCTTAAGATGTGCTGTATGTCATTGTTTTAAACATGTAATTAGATTGCGTATGTATGTATATATATATACAGGCATCATAGTTCGTATTTGAATATGTACACACAATTGTTTGGCTTCCATAGTAACAAGTCCAATGTAATACTTCATTTACCTTCGGCAAAGGTTTGCCAACCTTCAAACTGAAAAAAAATATGTGGATGTGTAGATGTTTAAGAGGTTATACCGTAAATTTTAACTCGCTGCCGACTCTGCACTAGAGCTGTGCCAATCGTGATTGATTCGATTATTTTGACCCGTTCACCCAACCATAAACCAATACTTGTCTCACAGCTCAGGCACCTTAAGTTGTCTCAGTTATTTAGTAATGAACAGATGAAACAAAAAAATGGACAATAATGGAACGAAAAGGAAATTGAAACTTCTGATTGTACTTGTCTCACTTTCGACAACACGATACATTAGTTGAATGAACGAAGAACGCAACGAAACCAATTTAATACGAGGATCTGATTGGGATTGATAATCGTTGTTTTAAGCCAATACAATATATCTATCTCTACCATTGAACGACAGAGTGAATGATTGGTATGACCGAATCATTTTTGAAACCAATACTCGACCGATCCGATTATCAAATTTGAACGAATGACACAGCTCTACTCAGCACATTCAAAACGTTGTATCTTCCACAAGAAATTGTGTAATCTTACGGTACTTAACTCTCTTAGTTGCATTTCTATGTAAATTGATTTAATTTAGTAGGTTAACATCGGGAGATAGAATGTAGATCGCGGATGATTTTGTATGGCCGTTCAAAATTCATTTTCAAAATGATATGCATTTTTCCATCGTGGCCTAATTTCATGCGGTGTAAATTTCATCCCCTACGGATTTCAAGAAACTTTGCACATACACAACCTCGCACCTATCCCAAATCTAAAAATTTTTCCCACGAAACATTTAGAATACTTTTGAACAAAATTGGAGAAAACAATCAGCTCAAAGATCCAAAAAACGGTAGCACAGCTCTTAATTAAAAAACCAAAAAAACTTCTAATTGTTAGATTGCTAATTTAGACCGACTTCGTAAAAGCCTTTCAGCCTTTTTATTCTTTATAAAAGATCCTTGCATTTGTCAGCGTTTTAATAAAATTATACTCGTCTATAGATATCAAGCAAACCAAATTAAACTATGTATACAAAGGAAACATTTAAAAAACACCGACTTCTGATCAGAAGTCACAACGAACAAAAGTTACGTATACGACCACGTATATTTTATAAAACTCTACATTCGTCATCGACCTATCCAAAACACCCATTCTAAACTTGGCACCACTACCCACCACACCTGTCACAAAGTAAGCTCACCCCCATCGCACTTCAACAACACACATTTCCCCAACCAGAAAAATGTCAAATATTAAAACAAGTACGACACCTTCGCCACCACTCACTCGCACATCAAAACTCAACCCGACGACAAGCAACACAACACAACGATAACAGCGCGACGCGCGACAACAACAGTCAATCAAAATCTTATCCACCACACACCGAGTGCTCAACTCAACATACAAAAAAAAAAAAAGACGTCGTCGTCGTACCTTTTTGCGTTTTCGTGTTGTTTTTTTTCATTTTTTTGTTGTTTTTTGCTGACACGTCTAGAATTTCTACTCGAAATTGCCTGAGACTGCCTCGAAAACAGATTCCTGTCTTCAGATTTCGGGTAAGTAACGTATAAACATGAGAAATAATTCGTGGGAAAATATGTTTCTGTTTACGCCATTTGGGTGAAGGCTCCATTAAGATCCAGAGCACTGCTGCGCTGGAAAAAAAAAAGATTCCCTTATGTTTTTTTTTTTTCTTTCTGTCGATTGTGTGTCACACACACAAGTTGCTATGGTCACCTCCCCCTTGTCAACCCGGAGGGTGGCAGTGGTTGGGAGGTCGCTACTCGCTAGCTCATAAGCAATAATAATAATAAAATAATCGCGCGTATATACATCATATGTAGATGGATAGATAGAGATAAACTTATGCCAACCAAAACAAATCCTCTAAAATTAGAACAAGCATTTGCTTCCATGCTTATCCGTGGTAGTCGTCGTGGTCGTGGTCGTTATTACGTTTGTCTTCGTATCAGTGTTTGGCCTAAATTTCTTATTTAGTATTGGTTTTTAGACTTTGTTTTCTATTTGTCTTCTTCTTGTTCTCGTTGTCTATTCCTTTAGATCGTGCGGATTTAGTGCAAAAGAAACGGGTGAACCTTTATTTTTAATCAGATGTCCGAGCGATAATGGATACGAACTATGCAAATGCTGGTGGAGGTATGGTGGGGGCCGCAGCAACTGCTCCTGGTCGATATAATGCAGCGTTGAACTGTCAGAGGGGTGTCACGTACAATGCATATGATCCATATGGTGGGAGTAATACGGGTGTTAGGCCGTCCAGTGTCTATCCATATGACGCGGAAGCGGAGTTTAAGGAACGAACTGGCATGGGTAAGGCAAAGGCAGTGGTTAATCATAATTTTATGGCGGGAAATATGCCGACAAGCGGTCTGAAGATTCAGCAAAATTCGTATAATCTATCAAACAGCTGTTACAGTGGCAGCTACAATCAAGTGGGAGTACAAGAAAATGCAAATTATTACGCATACGCCTACGATCAGCAGCAGCTCTACCCTCAACAGCAGCAGCCACAGTATCACCAGAATCAGCTTCAGCAACAGTACAAATATAGTGTAAAGACGCAACAGCCACAGACGCCTCATCCACATACTCATCGTCTTCATCAACAACAGCAACAGCAACAGCAACAACAACAACCGCAACAGCAGCAGCAAAATGCAGTCCCATCAATGAAAATGTCACCGCCTGAGTTTGGCTATGCGCCGTACCACCATCCGTACTACCACCCCCATTACCACCATCCGGGTACACAAAAGGGCGGTGTACTAAAGCAAATACCAGATGCCAGCTCCATACCATATGTTAACGGCAAAATGCTACATTCCGCCGCAATGGGAAACCGAGCGCTTCAATATCCGTCGAATTATGCCTACCATCCGGCGCATAGCTATCCTCAACACACATATCAGGGTCAGAGTGCTTGTGACGACAGTCGTTGGATGTGGAATGGCAGTGAATACCAGGCCAGTTGCCGCAGTGCGTATCCCGGCGCCGGTGGTTATGTAAATAGCTCAGGAGCAACAGTGAAACAACAAGCAGTTATGTGGCCAATGCAATATCAAAATACAAGCTATCCGACTCCCGGTGCAGCAAATCAAAGCTGCTGTCCATCGATACAGAGTGCAGGAGCCGCCACATATTATCCTCAACAGTACGTGAAATACCCAGACTACACAAACAGCAGCAATGATCTCTATAGCGCAGCTCAAGTAAATCAGAATTCAGTAAAAGTCTACACAGATCTCAGCGTTCAACAGCAATCAACGGTAGCGGCGGCGACAAATTCGTATCAACCCCCATCGGTGTCATATCATCAACAGCCGAGCGGAGACTATAGTCTCCCTGCAACGTACTTACAGGAGCAACAAACCGAATCCCCTTCAGCATCGTCCACGTCGTCCACGTCCTCATACAATCACCACTACTACAATCCATATCCTCATCAATCTTACGCCACAGCAGAGCCGCAAGAGGAACTCTACACCCAACAGCAAGTAGACTCGAAAATCGGTCTGACAGCAACGACAAAGGGTCAAAGTCTGAGGGATTTCCTAACCTCGTGGAATGAAGACGAAGATGAACCCTTCATGGAGCAGTTACATTTAGCCGCTGCTGATCATTTCACCAATCAGACTCCACCCGAAGGCCCAATTATGGAGAATCACCTTCAGTTCAAGGGCTCATTCAGTTCAAGACCAAAGATTCACGTTGGCATCACCGTGGACAGTACTGTCGAGGCGGATCAGTACATCAATTTGCCTGATATTATAATTGATATTGAAAAATCGAACAAGGATGTGGTTAACACAATACCCGAGGAGATTATTGTAACCAAAATCGAAAAGGTAGAGGACGTTCGAGTACCAGAAATACCAGCAAATGAAGAAAAAGAACCATCAAAACAATCACCAATAGTAGAAGCAGCACAGCCACCAAAGAAACTCAACGATCTTCGTAGTCGCGAGAAGCGTAAATTCCGTCGAAAATTCTCTCGTTGCAAACGCATTCCCCACCAACAAAAACTTCGCCTTATCCAGCGTAACCAAAGAAAACTAAAAGTTCCTCGAAAGCTGCAGCTGCTACGCCCCAAGTCACGTCGGGTCAAAAAACAATTTCGTATCGAACGCTTACAAGAACTAACTGTAAAACAACAACAACAACAACTCTATAATCCACAATCCCTTAAGTGTCTCTGTGTTTCGTTAATAAATTCAGATAAATTTCGTAATCGAATTCTCGGACCAAGTGAAATCGATAACTTAATAAACCACCTTACCACCGTCGATAGTAGTAGCGAGGTAACAATTGCATTAGCCACTGCAACTGCAACCTCAGCATCAGCCTCATCAGTAGTCATACCAAAGCTAAGTGACCTTTGTAAGAATGCCTTAAATAGTTCCTTTGATCGCGATGTATTAGTTATTAATTTAGATGAAATCTTAGATAGTGATAATTTATTTGTTGTTCAATGTGATATCAATGAGAATATATTAGAAAACTATCAACAGCAGCTACAGCAACAACAACAACAACAACAACAACAACAAGAAAATGAACAACAACAGCAGCAAGATGAACTAGTAGAAATATTATATGATAATAATAATAATTTTAATCTTACAACAAATGAAGCTCATATACAAGTAGTAACAACTCCACAATCACCAACAACAGAAACAGAAACAGTAAGAACAATTGAAGAGTTAAATCGTCGTAGTTGTTCTGTAACTGAGGTGAGTAATTTGCCGCTTGACAATGCAGTCGAGCATAACAACAATTTAAATTTAACTAGCCAACCTCTGGTACAGCCCTCATCGACTTGTTGTTCGTCACCATCCACCTCGCCCCTCTTTGGTTTTAGTTCTAGTTCGTGCCCTGCAGCGTTATTTACCTCTCCTGCCTCTGATTCACCAAAAGCCGCCGCTGTTGCCGCTGCGAGTTCGTCGCCGTCTTTGTTGATTGAGCAAAATTGCCCAATAGAACCCAGCGAACAACAGCAAATCACAGTTCGGCACGAACAATTGCAAGAAATGTTAATACTGTCCGCAATTGGAGAAAATAATGATGATGATGGTGATCATCATCATCATCTAATCCACCACGATAGTAATGATAGTGAACTGTTAGCGGCAACAACACCATCTACCATACACCATGAAGAGATTGTACCTGAAAATTTGAAAAAATTTCAAAACGAAAAGTTTTTAAAGTATTTGCATGCCAAATACGTGCAGGGTAACCTATCGGAATTCTATCATGCGAATCGAATTATAAAAAAATATAAAAAGCGTATAATTAAGAAAATTTTGAATATTGTACGATGAACTGGTGGTCGGTGGTCGGTGGACAGGGCTATGGCTGGTTGGTGATCGCAGAGAGTGTCTGGTGTACTATTAGAATTGGATTTGAAGTTTTCTATTTTAAAAACAATTTTTTTTATTTTTGAATACACTATCGGGTAAAAGGTAAAACGATTGTAGATTTGTTTTTTTTTTCTTTTTAATTAAGCATTTGAATCGATTTTAATTGCTTGTGTTGTTTTGTATTCCAGTTTTTCGTTCGGTTTGTTTGTTATCGGTCAGTTTTTTTTAGCGTGAGAATCGATTGTAAAAAGATTGCTCGTAGAATTTTGTTTTGTTTCAGGAAAATTATATCGGACATTCAAGCTTTGTGGTATTAGCGTGATTTGCGGTTATTTTGTTGGTTGTTTTTTTATTTTTTTAACGATAGTCCAACCACAGTCACATAATTTAGATCACAGAGTTTAGAGAAAATTTCCGTTTAACAGGGCAAAGTACAGAGCTACCAATTTTTTGAATCATTTTCAAGATAGGCAGGTGTCATTGCTTTTTGGGAATTTAAACTAAGAAAAAGACATCTTGTTGTATTATTTAAAATATCATTTTATTGTGATCATTCTGGTGAGTGAATGTACATACATATTTATGTGTCTTTAAATACAAATTATCTCATTAGACTGCTGAAAGAAATAAACTATGCGACAGGGCGGTGTATAGTACTGAACGTATTCATTTAAAACTAAAGCCGACAGGTACTTAGTTTATATGCAGAATTTAACCTTGCTTGAACTCTAGTTTTGATATAAAGCTCGTATATTTATATTTATAAAATTTGTAGTGACTTGACTGGACTTAATTGTGCCAACAGAATCGGATCCAAATGAACTTAAAACTCTGTAGGTTTGACTGTTTTATTTTTGCGTTTGCTTGGTATTTCTTTTTTTTGCGTAAACTTTTGGCCGTGATTATCGTCGTGGTGAAACAGCACTTTGTTTCTTGTTAAATGGGTCCAATAAATCTGTAAGAGAATTTCGCTGTCCTTTCGTTTTGTGTCATTCCCTGCAATTAAAAAAGAAAAAAATTGGTGCCATGCCTTCTTGAGCCGATGGAGGTTATTACGAGTATACTTTTGCGCTATTTTGCATTTGTTATGCGTTTTCTTACGCAATTGATGCATTTTGAAAAAAGAATAGATTACTTAATCATTTAACGTTTTGGAACCCTTGATTTTCGAAGAACTGCGTATTGGAATTTAACCCCTACTTCGAAATCATCACCCGGATCTGTTTTTTGCCCTCAACACCCACAGCACGAAAGATTTCTCATTTGTAAATATTTTTCCCAAAATTTGGGCCACCCGATCATTTGGAATGCCTACAGCCTCATTAATCAATTTAATTCTCCGATTGTCCATTATTTCCAAGAATTTTGTTCGGGCATTTCTGACGTGGCTATTTGAATATTGAACTCTCAGGGCATTCGGTATGTTTTCTGCTTAGAACACCATAACTTGTGGATCATCATTGTCAATCGGCGATAGTGCAAAGTCTCTTTTGCTTTGTGTTGTGCAGCTTCTTCAAATAATATTGCGTTGCTAAAAAAAATGCACTTTTCTCCATGTTTCCAAACATACATATGAAAAGTTTTCTGCTTATAAAAACTGTTAAATGTAGATAAACTTAATGAAATGTAATTTTTATACTGTTTGATGAATGTTAGGATGTTGAGGACGGCATTGTCTCTTCCCGAAGACCTTAATTTCAGTTTCTACATGCATGCAAAATAGGTCTCATAGCGGGACACGAAGGACATAAAAATAAGATCATTTTTGGAGCAGACAGCTCTCATGTACTCATATCTTTACAGGCCTCACTATTACGAGCCTTCGAACTTTCTTTTAACTAAGAACACATCCTAGTTCACTTTCTTGTCTTCTGATGTGTTACCCGCCGCTTAGTATCTACTTCTTTTATGTCTATACATTCTTAGTCCTTGTATTCATTTTAAAAAGTAACATTTTCTTTTTATTTCGAAGAAACTACTTTATACTTTGTCTTCAGCTTAATTCTTCACCAGCTTACTCGAATGGGTGAATCAAATCCGCTTATTTTAAATCAAGCAGAATACCTATCTATTGTTTTATTGTACTTCAAATCGATTGAATAGCTGTGGTTAATAACCAAGAACCACTCGGTGCTCATTTCTCATTCATCACTCATTATTCATTCATTGCCAATCATCCATTTCAAATTAGTTTAATTGAGCCATGGAAATATTTTTCTTATTGTGTTTTTTAATTTCGCAAATTTGATCAGCTATTCAGTTAATTTTTCAAATTTGGGTTAACTTTTATTTGTCTCTCAAAAAAACTTACTCTTTTCGCTCTTTGAGTGGCTTTAGTCCATATATTTACTTGACTGACTAAAACTACGAAAATCTACGAAATTTTACGAAAAATAGTGAATTCCTGTTCCCGAACGCCAAAGTTTCGTAAGAAATTTCCCCATGCTGCGAATTTAAGTCGAAGAAACTTCTTTATGAAAAAATATAAGTTCTGTCAAATGGTTGTGTTGTTGTTGGCCGGCAAGATAATTTGAAGTAAATCAATACAAAAAAGTGACGTCTAAAAAGTGGGCAGCTTTTTTGTTCAACCCATTCCCGTACTTTTTCGGAGATTTGTCTTTCTGGCAGAAAATTTTACCCCACTCTTAGAAATCTGGCAAGCTGCGAATTTTAGTTTAGTGCAAAAACTACGCGAGCAGACATAATAGGTCCGTTCGGATGGGTTGAACAAGAAAAAGTTGAAAATACACTGGTTTGACTTTTTTGACAGTTTTCATAAATCAGCCCATAGAGATTTCTTGGACTAAAATTCGTGGCATGGGGAAATTTCTTACTTTCTCGTGAGCGCTCTCTTCTGCGAAAAACTACGAAAATTCCTCGTATGCGAACAGCGTTTCGTGAAAATTCGCTGTTTTAGGGGAGGGTACTCGAATGGACCTAATATTGGCAGTAACTGTCAAGGTAATTTTAGAACCAAGGGATGTTACCTTTTTTTTACTAGGACGAACTTAGCTGTCGATTTGTAGTTAAGTTATTCAAAAAGGAAGGTTCGCTTTGCATCAAAAAGGCTTGAGCGACGGATGAAGCCTAAAAAGAACTAAAAGTGTAATTGGGCAAGTTATTGATTCACCTTCAGCTGCTTCCAGACCAAGTGAAACATTTCTGAAACACTGTTACTGTGGTACATTACATTTCATAATCATTTCTGAAACATTTTGTAGACATTTTTAAACGCTTTGTGAATCATTTATTTAATGTTTATGAAATGTTTGACGATTTTCATTTTAAATGGGAAAATAATTTTGTTTCTCAAGCTTTAAGTGCAAAAAAAAAATGCAGCCCCTGATCCTTGATCGGTTTTGGAACTATTCGTGAAAAAAAAACAACACTCCATTCCTGGCTCAGACACTGTTAGTACCCAGTACTAAATGCAAAAGAGAGAGTTGTATCATCATCTACCACCTCCTGTGGCCACCCCTATTTCCACCACAGAACACATAGTTGCCCTTTTCAACAGCACCATACCATTGCGCCTGGCCGAGTTGCACATGCAGTCGATTGATGCATTGTCAAAAGCTCCCTCTATGTGAATGATAATGACCATCGCAAATTCATTCCTGTAAAGAGCCCTATACTCGTACATTCCCTTCATAAACACCTACGGAAGTTCTTTAATTATGATGAAAGGTAATGCTTCATTCATTTGTGCGATTTCAATAGAGAAACACATTTAATTTGTTTACTATGACCATGAATTACAATTTCCTTGACACGATGCGGCGCGGCGCTATCTTGGAATATCTCGCTTGTATATTTTCCAAGATTACGAAGAAATGTATTGCTTTGGATGGCTGAGATTGTTCACACGTTGGTTGTCTTAATTTTGACACCATATTATCGTGTGATGTTGTTTATCTATTTAAAAATATATTGCCCGGTATTACTGTGCTAGTTATTATATATGAAATTGGATTAAGGAATTTATCTAAGTGGAAATATTTCTAGCTCATCATTACACACAATGGTGTAATTCAATTAGGATGGCAATTTGTTTGGCTGGTGTTGTCGGGAGTCGGTTTACCCGCATGTGATGGGTTTTCATTTCCTAAAATTTTTTTAGGTATTTTTCCACAGTTTTTTTTATGTCATCTCTTTGGTTGATTTAGTATTAATATAAGTAGTGCACTGTGCTAGTTAATGTTTGGCTTTGTGAATAGAATATGAGAGAGAGTTTCATTTGTTTGTTTTACTTTAAGGAACCACCTTAAGAACGGAGAGAGGGATAGCATATTTTCTATTAAATCGAAGGTAACAAGTGAATTCTTTGGTTTTAATTTGATGTATATAAGCGATATGAGGTGGCAAAGGACTGCTAACTGAGATATCGTTGCCTTCCGTCCTCTACGGTCCCGAGCACGCTGCTTCTTCTTCTCCTTCTCGAACCTGGGAGCTGTGATTCGAAGATCCTCTTGGCTGGAGCATTGTTGCCCATTCGCTCGATGTGGCCTAGCCAATGTAGTCTGCATATCTTGGCTTTTTGGACAACATCTACATCCTGGTACAGCTCATAGAGCTCGCGGTTATATCTTCTCCTCCATTCGCCCTCCTCGCATAAGTGACCTAATATCCGACGAAGTATCTTTCGCTCGAAGGTGCCCAATATTTGACTTTCTTACTTTTCGTCCAGCACTTGGCTCCATACAGCAGGACTGGACTGCTAGATATAAATTTATCTGGAAACACACTAATGGGGTTACTTTAACCAGAAAATACTGTGCACTTTTCTTGTTTCTTTCGTTGAGCAGCCATCAAGGACCTATAGCACTCAACCCGATTCTTGAACTCGAATACGACATTCGAATAAGACCAAAGTCGTATTATGTTCTATAAAAGTCGAATATGTGTTCGCAAGATACGACTATGGTTGGATAAAATACGACTTTAGTTGGATTCGACTGTTGTATTCGAGTTCAAGAATTGAAGGAACTATTTGAGAAGTCTTGAAATAAAACTGAAACCATGGGGAGTATAATGTAAAACCCTGAGTTTCCACCATTTACCAAGTCTTTTTCTACTCTTTATTCTTGCAGTAATTAAATTATAAAAAAAAAAGAACGTCCTCCAGATACGAGTATATCATCTATTTACTTAGAGCCTAGACGAAATTCTGTGTTTGATCCAGAGACTGTCAAAATACATGACAGTTAAAAGCACCATAGAAGTCCGGTTTGACAGCTTATCACTCAGACTCACAGTTTGAGCCCTTAGCCCTTAAATTTCTTTAGGTCCGTTCGCGTAGCTTCCTAAAACAGCGAAATTTTACGAAACTTTACGAATTGTTACGAAAAGCTGTTCGCGTACGAAGAATTTTCATAGTTTTTCGCAGAAGAGAACGCTCACGAGAGAGTAAGAAATTTTCCGATGCAACGAATTTTAGTGCAAGACATTTCTGTGGGCTGATTTATGAAAACTGTCAAAGCTGTCAAGCCAGTGTATTTTCAACTTTTTCTTGTTCAACCCATTCGTTTACATTTTCGTAATTTTAGTTCTCTCTGAGAGAATTTTACCCCCAGTCTTAAAAAAATTGATAATCTACGAATTTAAGTTCAAGAAGTACGCGAACGGACCTTTTATTTTCACCACTGAAATCAAATTTATTTGAGTTCTGTTATCCTTTTCCACAGCACGAATCTTTTCTAATCGTATTCATACGAGTAGTCCAAAATATCCTCATCCAGTAATCCTCTTTTAACAGTAAGGACGCAGTTTCTTTTCGTATCCAAAACACTTGTAATTCTCCACTCTATATTCAAATATATTTCTGCCGCTTAAACCCCAATCTTATAGATAATTTCATTCAATCTACTAATTACCAAAACATGTTTTATAATTCACCACAACTCACGGAAGCTATCCATTCCAATCGAACTATTAAATTGTTTAATAAGTCGAACAAACTGTTTGTTATTTGTTTCTTTCCAAGTCATTTAACAATCATATCTCACGCAGACGGCTATTTTTATGGTCATTAAAAACAAACAAATTAGTAGCCCATAAAACAAAGCGTTAAATTCAAACAAAAATACACCGTGTCAAGTAGTCTTCAATAAAAACAAAAAATCAGTTGCTTCTTGAGTATCTGAGAACTTGAGGTAGAAAAATAAAAAACAAAGAAGAAAACACTCCTCAGAATGTTCTGAGGCTTTTGGGAACAAGTTTGTTTAACCCAATTACGTGTTTACACTTTTAGTTAATATTAATCGAATAGAAGCAAATAATACTTGAATATTAGTTAACACCTTGAAGAATGCGTTATTTTTCATTAGACTCTGAAATTTATATCTAGACACACGATGTGAAGTTCATTTGGGTTGTGTCTTTGGTGACGAGTTTTGTGATATGTAGTTTCCATATGCTGACGACAGTTATATGTATTTTCGAGCTCTAGTTTTTTTTTCTTGAAAAAATACACATTTACCTTCCGCCTGTGGTTTGTATAGATTCCGTGTAATAATTAACAACTTTTTCAACGTGCTGTCAATCGATAATCACGAACTGGAAGCCTCTTTCAATGGATTTAAGGAGGACAGATGTAGCCAAAACTTTTCGCTTATTAAAGGCATACAAAATATTCGCCGAAGTGCCGAAATTTGTTACACAAAAATGTCTAAAGACAAAAAAGGCAAAAATCGTGTTACTTGCTCATAAATTAAAAGATTGCAATTTATTTATTTGGCTTGAAAAAATCCATCAGTGAAAACCTGCCAATTTTTTGGAAACATGGACTTAATTGCATGTACATAAAAGACGGTTTGGAGCAATAGATACTCGTAGATAGATAGAGCCAATCGAAACCTTCATTGCCTTTTTCCAAATTCAGTGCCTTTTGATTATCAGTTAATTTTCATCACCCGAATCAACCTAGAACTTTTACTCCGAATTTTTTTCAGAGTGCCTCTATAAACTCCAAGGATTCCAAAATAATATCTGCTTGTTCCAGCTCAATCTGTGCATAAATGTGAAGGGTGTTTCCATTTGATCACACTGGGCAGGTTCAAGGAAAAAAAAATCTACAATAAATAAAAATCAACAATGGTCACACTGGGCTGATTCGGATTTTATTGCGCATATGCCTTTTTAACGGCCGATACCTACGACTGGGACCGACAAATTACGTGACCTTTTTAGACGTTCTTTTCCATTGATGTACCACTAAATCTCTTTTAGATCCTGAGTATACAGCTCAGCTTTTGTTTTTGACCAAAATCCAATACCCTTCGCCTTAGAACATTGAAAGAGTTCATGTCTAAGGACAAAATCGAAGTTTTTTTGGCACAAGAAAGTTAACTTAACCCATGAACACATTGCCCAAAATATTTTTAGACACTCTTTGATGTACACTTTCACGGTAATTGTACCATTTGTACCAAAAGGTATGGTTCTGCTGGGAACACAAGGAATATTGGACCGAAACGTCTATACGCCATCGTGCACAGTTACTGGTATTAGGTCCGTTCGCGGTCTCCTAAAACAGCGAATTTTTACGAAAATTTACGAATTTATACGAAAAACGCTCAGAAGAGCGCAAAAGAGAGCCCTCACGAGAAAGTAAGAAATTTCCCTATGCTAGGAATTTTAGTCCAAGAAATTTTTGTGTACTGATTTATAAAAACTGTCAAACCAGTGTATTTTCCCTCACTCTTCGAAATTTGATAATCTACGAATTTTAGTGCAAAAAGTACGTGAACGAACCTATTATGTCTCAGTCCTTTCTAACTCTTTCCCAATTTCTACCAAGTACAACCAACAACATCTGAACAAGTTTAATAATCAGTCGGAAATTGTTTTCGCCCCTGTATACAAGCTGTGCCAATATTTATGTTATTTAATAGTTGATTGCATAAAAAAGTGACTCAAATTTTGTCTGTCTGATGGAGGTTATATCATATTAGAACATTCACCTTAATTTAAGCCGAATGTGCCTGAAGTTGTAGAAATATTCCAAATTTAAGAAAATGTAAAACTCAATGACGTTTAAACAACGAACACAATCGGTAATCAAGGTAAAAAATGTGTATCTAGTTTAGTAAATAAAATACAATATGTTCTAAAAAAAAAATACATATTTCCGACATTTTAATAGGACAGCTGCAGACACTTGTTTGCCTATCTTGTTTGTACCCACTTCGTGTACAATAAAAGGCAAATAGACTGCACCTCTTACCGCTATGTAACGTCAGGCTTATTAACAACATTCTACTGAAGTGCACTATTTGCTAATGCAATCTGTCCATAAGGAAGAATATTTCCAAGTTTTTTGGAAAGACATTTAAGTTTGGCTTTCAATTAGCACTCAAATGATTCACTTTAAATAAGTCTTACAAATATCATACTCGTTTAGTCGTTGGTAAGTGCGACACGACTCAAACGTCACGATCAGTCATCGAGGCATTTAATTTTGTCACGACGAATGTGGAATGTGGAATGCTTGGAATTATTTAAGAATAATAATGCTTTGCCGGTGTTATTCTATTTTTGGGTTATTTTCGACTCCAAAATTGTGAGGAGTATTTTGTCGGTGTTATTCTTTTTTTCGTTTATAATTTTTTTCTATTTATGACTTCGGGCTATTTGTGTGCATGGACCGATTAAAAAGTAATAAACAGGAGGTTTTAGAATAGAAAGTTTCAAAATAAACTCCAATTATTAAAAGTTTGTAGCGCCAACGTTCAAATGAATTGATTGCCTTTATCCGAGTTGTGCTGTCTAAGGCAAATGAACTTAGGAATCTTTAATTTTTAAATTTCGTGATAGAATTTGTTTAAAAAAATTACGTATTTCGCGCAATTTGTTAAATGCTGTCAAAGTTGAATGATCCGATATTAACTTTTAATATAATGACTAACAAAAGCGTTCAAATAAACTTCGTCTATCTTTTATAGGTTTTTGTAGCTAATATATACAATTACCGCCTGAGTTTTTTTAAGTGAAATCTCAACCTTATTTTAATTTTGTTTTGTCATCCAAATGTTTATGTTTAACCAATTTTACCATCGAAAATTTACTACTGGGCCCCTACTAAAAAGAATTGATATTATTGATACCAGTATTTATTGTATTAGGATATAAATTGATTATAAATTTGCTCAATCAGATTGGTATTAAAACTAAAAAAAAAACCCTTAAGAATCTCTTTAAAATCGTTTAATATTTCTACAACAATTTTACACTATAAGCCCTTTAACTTCGACTTCAAGTTTCTACAGAGTACCAAAGTGTTGAAAAATACAAAGCATAATTCGACTTAAAAATCATAAAGAAAATCAAACATTTGCAGCTAGATTCATTTATTTATTTTTATTAAGCAATTTTTTACATTAATGCATTTTTTAAAGAAAAAATTTACCAAAAATTTTAAACCAAAAATATTTACATTTAAATATATAATCAGAAGAATTATAGTTCTTTCTGCGGTGTTGTTAGACAAATGGTTTTCTGTTCTAATTATATATTTTTATTTTATTTTAGAAATAAGTTTTGTATAGTTAAGGTTAAAAAAAAAAAAAATATTTATACATATATAAATTATGAAGGAGAACACATACCACTTTTACATATTTTATAGCAAATAGTCTAATAGAAAATAATAGAAAAATAACAACTGAGTGTATTTTATTTAAATTGCACCGAGTGCAAATTAACCTAGATGTTGTATTTTGAACACTATACCGTTTAATAATTACAAATAGAAGCTTACACTTAACGGTTTTTTAACTTTGATAATAACTAAATATAAATAAATATCCCTTCGTCTGAATTTCCCATTGAAAATGGACATGAACTGAAATATTTCAAACTTCAGACTCCAAGTAGGCTCTAAGTTTCTTGGAATGGGAAATCAATTTAGCGAAGGGTTTTAACTAAACTTTGTAAAACTAAATGTGTAAATTTCTATTTGTCTTTATTCAACTAGAAAATTACAAAATATGTATATTTATTGAGCATATTTAGCATAAAAAACAAATATATATGGACTACATTTATGTATACAAAAAAAAACAAAATAAAAACACCTACACGATTGATATTTATAAATACAATTTAATTATTATATAACAAGCAAAACAAAAATGAATATTTTTTAAATCAGAACTTAATGTGGATATTTGTTATTTAAAAATAAAAAAAATAAATAAATTTATATAAATGGAAAAAAAGTAAACATATTTTACAAAATATTTATACATATATATACATATGAGAATGTTTTAAATCGCATACAAAAAAATATACATAAATAGAAAAAAAGAAGAAGAAATAAAATGTCTGAGCATTTATATATAAAAAAAAGAAGAAATTTAGCTTAAAATTAAATAAAAAGAAAACAAAAATTAAAGACAAATTTTATTGTATACATTCCAAAAGTATAAATGGACCAAATCTGTTATTAACTTTTATTATTGTGTAATAATGCTGAATCAAATGATTTTGTGAAAATCTACATATATACCTATCAAACGTACTAAATGTTGAAAGTGTTTGTTGTTTACGTTTTTATTTTTTGTTTTTATTTTATTTGTTACTATGCAAAATGTAATAAAAATCTGTGTGCATATATTTACTGTTAGCATAATGGAGGCGGTTAAAAGGAGTAATCAAAGTAAATAAATAAAAGACATGCAATTTTTTTGTTTAAGTTAAGATACATGTGTTTTTGTTTGTTTTTATTTATAACGTAATGTTTTATTTTTTTGTTTTTGACTTAATATCTAAGAAAGAAAATTTTATCGTTGTTGTGCAAAATAAATTTAATTTATTCTAATAATTTTAATATATGTTTAGTTTTATTTTTTTTTTTTTTTGTCTGAATAAATGTTTTCTGTCAATGTTATGAAAATCACGGACTATTTTTGTTTTATTCGAATGAAACAAATGGACTTTATATTTGAAAGCAGTTTATAGGTAAGTGGTTTTATTTTTTACCCCCACTCGTCGAAATTTGATAATTTACGAATTTTAGTGCAAAAAGTACGCGAACGGACCTATTATGTCAAATTACAACCCTGGGCAGATCGACAAAAGCTCTCTGCTAGTAGAAAAGTGGGTTTGTTGAGACACTGCTGTGAAAGATGAGATTTCTGATTTTTTTAAAACGTAGGCAAGTGTTGAGGAAAGCCCATTTGATATATGTACATGTGTAATTATATGGGTAAGTGGAAGAAGGGTACTAGAGGTCGGTTCTCTAAAATTGTGACTTCTAGAGTTATCAATTGCATCGTTTGAAAGCAATGAAAGTCAAGAAGGCGCTCTGGTGCTATTCGCCAGAAAGCATAGAACTGCGATTATCTCAAAACATGCACTTGCACGTTTGTTGCGTTGATAAGTACGGTTTTCAATGCTGTGGAGCTGTGTGTCCCAACCTAAGTCGAATGAATTTCGATATCATTACATGATATTTAAGTTTGAGTTTGCATTCATTTGCATTCATGTTTGATCGCTCGCAAGAGGTGGGGGCTTGAAAAAACTTTCGATGGTATCTTCTTGAATTTTCATTTGGAACCTCAAGCACAAAAGTCTAATGGAGTAACCACTAAGCCACGACACCAATTGCTTACCGCATAGAGAACCAGGCACATCTCTCAATTTAAGCAGCTACCTCCGTTTATTTTCGCATAAAGTTGTTCGCCCTTATGTCGATTGTCGATTATTATTCGATAAACGACTCTATAGACGATCGACAATTGGGAGTTTTGGTATTACGATTGTAAACGACATTTGTCATTTTTGTAGCCGGTGTTTATCGTCGTACACAATACCAAACCCAAAGGGTTGATCAAGGTCTTGTACCCATTTATTCAGTTTAGTCTCAGCTTGCGTTTGACTTGTAGACATAATCACCCCAATTCTTGAACTCTAATTGAATTTAGTGATTAGAAAATACGACTACGACTGACTTGGCTATATCAGCTTGAGCTTCAGCGGTGTCGAAGCGATTGTAAAGTTTTGCGTGACATGTATCTTTGGAATGGCAATAAGTCTTTTGACGTCCCCTTTGTATAGTCTGTAGTAAAATAAGTACATATATTCTTTATCATTCTGTCGGGTTTCTTATGTTTGTTGTAAGTTTAAATTTCGCTGCCATTAGTCTATACTGCGTTGAGAAGCTTACCCACGATTACTTTGTAAACCATGAAATACCATGCCGACTTAATGGCTTTTAAAAAAAGTTATCGAAAATGTTCCTTATATTTGTTATTTAATGCGATGACAACAAAATTATTGGCGTATAAGAACTTGTTGTTGAAAGCCAATAAAGAACGAACCTCTATAAAGAAGCGCTTCTATGAAAGATTTGTCCACATGCCTGCGAACAGTTAAAAATACCTTCATCGTAAATAAATTTTGAAACATTTGCTTTTTTTTTTTGTAATTGATTTATTATTACGAAAAAAATTACTAAATTTAAAAGTTACTTTTCAAAAAAATTGTTTATTAAATTCTTCCTCCCCATAATTATAGGCGTGTCGTCTATCCGTTTCATTCATATTTCTCGAATAATCTTTTCTTTAAATCCGGCGGATAGGTCACATAGATGTAGTGCTCATTGTGTGCCAAATCATTTTGGATATCCGATGAGGAGGGCGGTCGCATTACCGTCGCTGAATCAATTGCTGCTGATCCCGACGAGGAGTATTTCCCACCAATAATTGTCGTATCACAGTCACCCATTGTTACAGCCGTCGATGGAAGTCGAGTTGTGACTTCTCGACGCTCGTAAATCTCCTGTTGCGGATGATGCGTCATGTGATGTGCTACTTGTTGTAATGGTGGTGGTGGTGGACCTGCTATATAACGTGAACTGCTATGGTGTTGAGGCGGATAGTGATGGTAATCGTAGCGATGGACATTGTTGCTGATTGTCATTTCTTCGGAACTGAAATTTTAAGAATGCAATGGTTAAGGAATTTCAAAAGAGACGCGTTCTTTTACTCGAAAAGTATCCATATGATGTAGTAACAAAAACAAATGCCCAATGAGAGGACCATAACGAGTATGAGGATAAGTCCCCAGGGGAATGCTCTTGGTTCGAGCGGTCCATCTTCCCAATACCGATCACAGGACAGGTACCAACAAACAGCTTTATTCATTTCGTCTGCAAAAAGATAAGGTTTGGTCAAATTTTGAGAAAAAATTGTGTCAAAAGTTATACGTGAGCCCTAAAATGGTAAGGCTAGGAATAATACCGTCAAGGAGAGGAAAAAACATAAAAAATAAAGAAACTAGACAGTGGAGGGCAATCCACGGGAAAATTAACGAAAGGGTTACGAACGGACTTATAGTGAATTTCTGTTTCCGCAAATCAAAGTTTCGTAGTTTTTCACAGAAGAGAATGCGAAATTTAGACCAAGAAATTTCTGTGCGCAAAAATATGAGTTCTGTAAAATAGTTGTGTTGCTGTTGGCTGGAAAGATAATTTGAAGTAAATCAATACAAAGACAAGTGACGTCTAAAAAGTGGGCAGCTGTTTTGTTCAACCCGATCCCGCAAAATTTTGTGCATTTGTCTTTCACTGGGAGAATTTTACCCCCATTCTTAGAAATTTGATAAACTGCGAATTTTAGTGCCCAAACTGCGGGAACAGACCTATTAATGTAAACACATAAGAGTGGGTAATTTATACCAACTGTCAAATTCGCATTTGCAATGAGGGGCTAAGAGTGCTCCCTCTAATGGCCGCGATCCCAAAACTTCGCTAATCTAGCTGCTAGAATACCCTGGACCGGGATGACAGATTTATCGCTAACGATTCTAGCGGCCTCTAGTACAACATGTGTCATCCCGGTGCAAAAGTATTCTAGCAGCTAGATTGGCGAAGTGTTGGGATCGCGGCTAATGTTCGGTAATGTTTCCGAAAGTGCCCGAAAACTAAACGAATTGATGCTGGGCTTGTTATGTGTTGGCTCATAAGATTGTGTGTATTCGTGGGTTTACATCTGCGTGCATATGCAGCCCAATGTTTCTCCGTCCGCTCAAATTCTATTGTCGACATATCAGGGACAAGAATAGTTTCAAAGTAAGATATAAGTGAAAATCTTACCTTCCATTTCTTTGAACGCATGGTCAGTCATGTGTAGCAATAGGCCAGCTATGCAACTCCTTACCAGGTATTCACATTTCGACTTCAGTTTGTTAAGCTCCTCCGTTCGGCAGTTAGCTCTAACTTTTTGAATATTAAGTGAGCTTCCGTTAATAGTTTTGTTATTGGTCTCTTCGGATACATTCGATTGTACTACAGTATCAATTTTCATTGATGAATGATTGGCAGATGATGATGACGATGGAGATTTTTTTGATTTTTCTGAACTTTCATTGGGAATTTCTGCTAAAACAAACAAAAAAAGGCAAATATTTTTATGTATTTTGGTTGTTGCTAAGAAAGTCATTTAAAAAAGGTCTTACCTTTTACCGGCTCTTTACTAATATCTAGTGTACTTTGGCTACTTGCATCCTGACACAATTGGCGATTTTGAACTTTTGCAGCTCTAGATGCCCCCAGTGCTGACGTTCTTTAAATTAATGTGTAATTTTAGAATTGATTTAGTAGGTGCAAAAGGAAAATATTCACCTTAATGGAATTAAACTAAGGTAGGCAGAATTGGCTTTAGCCAAGGCTGAACTTTGTCCCAAAGAATTACCCCAGACTTCAATGTCGGTGACTATATGAGTGTCACCGCCTGTAAGGCTGGATTCTTCCGATTGGAATACTTCGCAACGCATTATGTCACAGAAGTCCGCAAAACAAACAGCATCTTCGGCCTGAAATTTAAAGAAAAGAAAAGAAATAGATGATTAGATCGAGCGGGTACTTATTTCTCAAGCTTGGATGCGACCATCTATGGAAAGACAGGAGTAGAATCATTCAGCCTGCCTGTGGAAAGCATAACGATAGTCAACTTTGCATAATAGTTACCTCATTAAGGACGGATCTATGCCGTGTCTCAAAATGTATGTCCACATATCGTTCCTGATAGAAACTTTTGCCACACAAGCGACACGTCCACTGTGTCGGTCGGTCACGTTTCTTTGCATCCTGTCGCGGTCCGAATACATCCCGGAATGGATGCAGAGGACACTCCAAAGGCAATTTTACCTAAAAAAAAAAAAAACAAGAAATTATTTATTAGTTTTCGCTTTAAAAAAAAGTTTAAATTTCATCTCACCTGATACTTGTCAAGGATTGGTGTCCATTTCGAGCGTACAATCTTACGCACTAGCCGACTGTTATCTTTTGAGCAAAGTAGCTTTATCACATTCGAATGAGGCCATGGTATCAGTAATAAAACATAAACTAGGGTTATCTGAAAGTACAAGGATATTAAGGTTGACGTGGCACTTGTTAGTTTATAAATGCCACAAGCATTCAACTTCGCTCATATAGCCTAAGGTTTAAAGGTGTAATTTCATTTTAATAACGCCTTCTAACCGTCCTTTAATTAGACGAATTATTTATAACATCATTGCACTCCCCTTTACCACCACCTTGCAGTCTACTCCGCCGAATGACACCACTCAAAAAAAATTTGTTGTTTGTATGTCAAAATGTATTACAATTCCCAGCACATTTTTAATGCCCCCTTTTTTTTGAAAAACCATATGAAAGGAGGGAGGCAACAAGAAAACCGAATATTTTTGGGTCATTTCGTGAATTGAAAAATCAATACACGAGACTTTTGAGGATTTTTTTTCTTCCTTGATTGCATGGTTCCTTTGGCATTTGGCTGATCAACGTTAAACTTACCTCAAAATTTAGAAATTTGGGCGACATTCATAATACAACTGGAGTACACTGGTTTTTCGAAAAAAAAAAAACAGAAATCTTCCGATACCCGAGGATTTTCTATTTGTGTTTTTCAGGAACTATGCACAAAAATATAATTGCGTTCTATAATAAAAAATACACTTTAAAGTTTTACAAGGGAAAAAAAACTGAAGGATATCCCTATTTTTTGTATTTTTTTTTCGAAATAAAATAAAATTCTGTGTGCTGATTAAAAACACGAGATATGAACACAGTATAAGAACGATTTGGAGCGAAGAAGAGGACTTTTTTCACACTCAACACCGGGGCTGGGAATGCATGTGAATATTTGACAAATTCAGAAGAGGTTGTGGGAAGGTCCTTTGGGGGACGATGAGAAAGAGGGTGAAAGACAGAGAGAAAGCAAGTGCTAGAGAATGTCCTTTTTATCCTTGAGATGGTGATTTTTATTTCTTATTGTGAATGTGTGGGGAAATTTAGCTAGGACAGGCACTATTCTGGTTATTGCCTAAGATGAAGTTCATATTAGCAACCGGATGTGAGTGGGGAAAAGGAAGTGGTTTATTTGATTAGAAGTAGATTAATGCTGTTGCGCCTAACTTGTATAACGCAGAGGGAGGAATGGATTTGGTCCCGTAATTTGTATTTTGGTCTAATCTACGAACGCATGAACTTTCAGAAGCTGCGATTAAGAGGAAAGTCCCACATTGCCAATGCCTGCGTCTTGAGTATATCAAGAAATAGGGTACGTTCCGAACTCTAGGCCTACTTTTTGAGGTAGTGCCTAACATATGGAACGGCAAACGAATTTTTGACAGTTAGGTAGGGAGAATCTTCTTACCTTCAAATCTAGTCCACTACCTCAAAAAGAAATGCCTTAGAGCCTGTTTAGATGCTGACTCAAAACTCGGCTATGTCGGTAGTTTATGGGTAAGAAGAGTGAGGGGTAAAGAGAGGGGGAGAGTCATGAAGAAAATAGAAAAATCGAGGAGAGTCGCGTTCTATTACCGAAATGTTCCGTCCCTATTCCATTTTATCATTTCTAGTTCGATCGTTGAGGAGGGTAGTTCGCGCATAAAATGATTAATTGGACGAGAGAACACACAAAAAATACAGAAGTGTTTCAATTTACTCATTCCCTCCCCTAAACTTTATCAAAGTAGTGCAGGAGTGAGCACTATTGCATGTAGACACGACATTACTCTTTACTACGTAGTCGAGAGTCATCATCAAAACAGGCTCTTACTTTATAGGCAAAACTGAATCTCTCGACCAATCAGAAACGTTTGACTGCCTAGTGCCTAGAATGCAGAACGTGCCCATAGATAAATTGATGAATTAGAGCACTTTTACACACGATGACAAGTGTCGGTGGATACTCGATTGCGATGGAAAGTAGAGCTGTGTCAATCGTAGGACACAAAAGGACTATGGTGATTGCATTCTCACAACCTCAAACCAATACTTGACTCACAACTCAGGCACTTTCTGCTGTCTCGGTTATTTAGTAATGAGCGAATGAAACAAAAGTATTTGCAATGATGGAACGAAAAGAAAACTGGAATTGCTTTATGCTACGTCAGTTAAAAAAAAATCAAATCAAAATCAATAGAGATTGACGACAGTGCTGTCTAAAGTACTGCAGTAGCAGTATTCTGTCATCCCGTACTGCGTACTTCCAAAATACGAATTATACTGCGCAACTGGGGTCCCCAATAATCCAAAAGCTAAGGTTAAACTAATGAGAATTCGGATATTAATGCTTACACTTTTTGTTCCTGTTTGCCTGCCCTAACCTTAAATATTGATATTTATTCACTAAAGCATTTTTTCAGCTGTCATCCGTTTGAAAGATACCTATGTCAACGTCACTTTAGAGGTCCTGGTTTTATTATGCTGCCCAAATGGATTGCTCCGCCACCGGTACTGCTGAACACTGGCGGAACAAGATCGAATTATACTGACGAACAAAAATTTTAAAAAACTGCAATGATTGACGATCGTTGTTTTGAGCCAATACAATATAACTGTCTCTATCATTGAACGATTGATTTGAATGACCGAATCATTTTCGAAATGAATACAAGAGCGGTTATCAAATTTGATCAAATGACACAGCTCTAATGGAAAGGGACACGACAAGTAGAGGGCTCTTTTGAGTATTCTCCTTTATCGCGTTCGAAATTGTATTCATTTGCTTTAGTAGTTTGTAGATTAGTTAAGGAACAGGATCTCAATGGTCGAAGGACTACGTTCTACATGCTATGGGCATTACAATTTGTCAGTATTAACCTGTGTTTAGAGTACTCCCTCTTCATAACCTAACTTTGGTTGATATTCATTTCGACCATTATTCTGATTTTGCGTATTTTGAATTCTTTTCAGAGTCGTATTCTATCCAACTATTGTCGTATTCTAGTTTAAGAATTGAGGTGAATGATCACTTCAATTTTTAACACATAGAGAAGCCAACTTATCAGCGTAAGAATAAAAAAAAAAAAAACGTCGAAGCAACCGGCGGGATGCTTCCCAAGAATTAAATTTAACTCTATTGTGTCAAAGCATCGTAAATCTAACGGAGCTGTCTTAGGGCCAGCCTGTTTGGAAGTAGAACTTTTTGCCATAATTAGAGGTCCAACTGATGAGTACGAAACTAAACTCATTACAATGCGATCTTTTACTTCGAATAAAATATGTATATGCAATGCTCTTGGCTTAGTTAAATGCTAACCAACGACTAGGTTTTCTAGGTTAATCAATTTTAAGCAATTCTAGAATGCGGACGCCGTTGCATAGTGGTAAGTGCGTCGGAATACTGGACATGAGGTTCAATAGTCAAAGTTTGAATGCCGGAACGGCTCCACTTCTTGCGAGTGTCTCACAAACACCAAATAAACTCGCTATTCGAATACCGCATAAAACTTGTCTATTCTATACTTGCAGATGTTGATCTATCCTGCCCCTGCGCCTTATTCGCGTGATAAAGAGGTATGTTTCCTCCGTTCAGAATATTTTTTTTGAGCCTTACTATGTCTTGACGCTGCTTTGAACTGATTGATGTCTTTGGTATTCGATCCACTATATATCTGAATCAATGTTAAGTAGAAAAATTTGTGTTCGCTTTATAAAGCTAGCTATCAGTTATTTGGCTTTATTTTAGAGTGTTTTTTAGTATTATCCATACAATTGACATAGAGATCAATAATTCTTCTGTAACCTAATTAATTGCATCCATTCTGCAGACAGATTGAATCATCAACCATCTAGAGCAGTCAACTGATACAATCTATATAGAAGACTTATTTTTTGTTTTCCAAATTTTAATCACAACACACGTGCGTATAAATAACCTCTCATTCAATTTATTAATGTCTATGACTTAAGCTATAAAATCTCGGCAATCTTTTAGAGTCCATTATATATTCGGTTAATCGAGGATTGTTCCAAAATCTTTTTAATGGCTGCAATGGAGAAAAAACAAAAAACACGATAAGAAACTATACGAAATAATATGATGAATGGAACTTACCCTCTTTATCACTATCTTCCAAGTCTTTCTTTGGAAACTCTACATCAAAAGTGATGTACAAATTGCCATGCAGGTTGTTGTTCTCATAGTTGGGCATACCTTCACCCTTCTTGCGGATGCGGGCACCGGGCCAGGTGATCTTCTCCCGCGACACTGGCACTTTGTGGCCATCCAAATGAACGATATCAAGATTGAATCCAATAAGAGCGTCCTACAAGAGTAAAAACCAGAAAACAAAGACAATTAATTTGCGATAAGATTAAACGAATTTGATTTGAGTATAGTTTGAAATATTACTCGGGTTATTCGCCAAAGGACCGATATTGTTGTGTAGAACACATCTTAGCAGAAACTGTTTCTCTTACCTGCAAGCTGATGGTGACATTCGTGTACAGATCGTCACCCTTGCGCTGGAACCTCGTGTGTGGCATTTGTTGCACGACGACCACCAGATCACCGGGTTCCCCATCCAAATGGGGTTCACCCTCGGCAACGAATCTTGTCTCCTGGCCATCGACCATGCCGGGCTCTACTTCAATCTCGAGCGTACGCTCCTCGTTGACCAACTTCACGTTGGGACACTCATCGCAAACAGTCTGTTGGATCATCTGGAAGCGACCAGGTCCCATGTTTCTTGTGACCATCTCCTGTCGGCAATTGCATTTTCTCGTTCCAGAGGCCGGTTTCAACACTGGCTTATTGCGCACGATCTCGACGAAATTACCCGAATACAGCTCCTCGAGTGTTACATACATATTCATTACAATGTTCGCTCCCCGAGGAGTGTCATGCTGATGCGAATCTCCATTGCCAAAGTGGAAGCCAAAGTCACCGAAGAAACTAGCAAACGGATCTGAATTGTCCATCATACCGTCCTTCTTGAGGCACTCCTCGCCGCAGCGATCATATGTCTTCCGCTTATCGGCATCGGACAGTACTTCGTAGGCAGCGCCAAGGTCCTGGAACTTAGTTGATGCATCCGGATCATCCTTGTTTTTGTCAGGATGCAGTTCTTTGGCCAATTTGCGGTACGCCTTCTTGATCTCATTCGTGGAGGCGGATTTTTTCACATTTAGAATCCGATAGAAGTCGCGCCCCGCCGCCGTCGACAGGACACAGAAAAGCAATTGGATTGCTACGCACAGGAACAGCGCACGCATTGTATAAAGAGTCTTATTTATTAACTATCGTAGATTAACTTATTACGAGGAGGAATTTGCAAAAAGGTAATTGAAAATGTTTACGCTATCAGTTTTGTTGGTGCATGATGGAGATTTTTGGTTCGATCGAATCTGTCTTTGCGTGGTCTGCGCTGATTGGTTGAGGGAACTGTCAAAAGTGACACGATTGCTTTTTTTTCAGAAGGGACACGATGGTGGTTTTCTGATAGGGTATGTGACGGAGTGGCTGGGTAATAAATGTGGGAAATTTATTTTCTTATGGGAAATTTTAAAATACATTTTTTATTTCTGAACACGGTAGAGAAAGCAAATAGTTTGAATATAATTTGAATACAGATGGCATGTATTGAAATGCAGTCATTGGTCTTATGTATCTGAACTTATGTTTATAATATCGTAACCATATCGTAATATCGTGTTGAACCTTTTGCTGTCCATCATCTCTATTGCTTGAAGACATGGGTCTATAAAAACTAAACTCTTCGTCACCTAAAATTTTAAACAAAATGCGGATTCATTAGCTCGTTATAGGCTTCTTGACAATCAACCTGATTTCAAGTTAAGTTTGAAACTGGAGGAAACAATCGAAGTTACTTGATTTGAGTTGTGTCAATATAGCGCAACTTTTTAGAGTAATTAGCCAAAATGCTTTCCTTTTTTTCCAGCGCTATGATTTTTAAATGAAAAAAAAAAGCTGTATCTTCGAATTGGCTGTTTTGTTATAAACTTTTACTACTTTTTAACAAAATACACCCAATGGAACTTTTTCCCATTAGTCTTCTTATTAAATTAGAGAGTCCACAAACAACAAATCCAATGAGACATATTATTTTACTCCTTATGAGCACTACAGAACTACCCTAGTGCAGCCACTACCCTAGACTTTTTGCGGTGCCGCAAAAAAGGGAAATTTTTTCGCTAATCTTCTGTCAAAACCCATCAGCCGAGTTACAGAAAAAAAAAAAAAAACTCAAGAAGACAAAAAAGTATAAAAAAACGGGGCGCTTGCCTGTGCGTTAAAATATTTGTCGCACTAAAAACCGCTGAAAAACTCATTTCACTTATCAGCAAAGGATTGTTTAATCCACAAAAAGAAATCTCTGCATCAAGGGCAGAGTTTCGCGCAAAATTTCATACGCGAAATAGAAAAAAAAACTCCCAACAATCACTCTACACTCCACCCCGCCGCTAGCGCCGCGTACTCTGAGGTGACATCCTCTTCCAATTCGATTTACAATAGGATTTGGTCCTCGGCAAATGTGTTATGTTAATAGCGTTTCTATCTGTTCTATTATTATTAAAAAATACTTTTAGTTTTTATTTGAAACAAGACCGTCGTCGTTCGACGAAAAGTCCTCCACCTCTTGCTCCTCCTCCTCCTTCTCCGGAAAAGTCTCCAAGTAAAAACGAGTCGAACAATAAAATGAGTAACTTTCTAACAAAACCAAGTGGCGGCGGCGGCGCCGCCGGTGACTATGCCCAATCTTCGTCATCTTCATCGAATGTTATGTGAGTATTGAGGGTGTTAGTTTATGAATATCCTTGTGATGTGCTTTATGTATATTTTTGTAGAGTTTTCAAGTCTGGTGACAAGCAACACTGCTACGAAATCAACGATCAGAATGTTACCATAGTTGGTAGTGCCGGCAGCCACGACCATGGAAGTTCCAAGGTCAAGCTCAAAAACATCGTCGACTACAAGTGGGAGACGAAGAACTATCCCGGCCATTTGATTGCAGTTCATATTGATGGAAAGCACATTGCCTACGTTATAAATGGTAAGGAGGGTGGTACACAAAGGATGAATAATTAATATTGGGCCACAAGAGGCCTGTCAAGAGATAGTTTTCATTCAATTATACCTACTAGTGAGTGGTATTCATTTTTCCATGCTGTATTCGGAGGGCAAAGTGTTCATCCAGGAACTTTCTCATGACAGTAATACTCCTGGGTGTTGGACCTGTGAAAAGCTTTCTGGTATTTCATGGGATTCATGTTCAATAGGTCACGAAGAGGACACGTTTCACAAACCCGAATAATCCATGACAGGAATACACAAGACGCCCACACAAATAAACACACACCATTCCGTGTCTTTACTATTCCATCGCCAGTTTGGCATTATTCTATTATATTCATCGACTTCTTTTGAAATTTGTTTTCCAATTAGGAAGATCTTATGTCAATAAACTGTAACATGTTTTCAATTAGATGGTGATGGACTTTTAACTTCAAGAAATTTAAAGGGTGTTGTTTGTTGAGATAAAATTCTAATTGGACATCTGTTGATGTTATTTCCGTCGTTTAAGTTCCTTCCTTTAACTGATCCCACTCACTCTTCAGGTCATAATGCCTTTTCTACAACTTTGTTTGGATTTATATCATATTAAACGTTATATTATCTATTTACTTATTTATAGTGAACAACAAGATCTCCCGCACCGAGGGAATGGTCCGAGTAGTGAATGCAACCACTGGTCTGCGTGCTCTAATTAAAGGAATGTCCGGCGAAGTCTTGGACTTGCAATTTGCCCACATCGAGAACGAAAGAATATTGGCATCGATCGATGCAAGTTCATTGTATGTACACAAAATCGATATGATTGGCGATACATTGGTGTGTAATCTGGTGATTAAGATTGAGGATCCTTTGACAAATTACACGCCGAAGTATGATAAGATATCATGGTGCCCGTATGTGGACTGTTCGAGCGATGATGATGAGGAGAGCAATCAGTTGATTGTATGGGCAAGAGGCAGTATTTACCAGTGTTTCAATGTGAACACTATTAACATAAATTACGGGGTGAGTAGATGCGTTCTTGAGGGGGGAGGGGATCCATCCCACCAGCTATAGAATAAACACTAAAATTTTCAGCAGAAACTCGGTTAATGGCTTCAAAATGAATGTTGTGATTGTCTTTTTTTAGCTAACAGTGTTCTAATTTTGACTAATTACTTTTTACGCAGCAGATAGGAAAATTCTGTCCACCTGACGTTGCCACAGGTTACCTAAAATTCTATGAGCCCACATTGGTTATTACTTGGGTGACTTTATCCCCGGACGGCACAACACTTGGAGTTGGCGGAGAGGATGGTATTATTAGATTTTATCAGGTACATCGCTAGACTATACTCTTGTAAGACTTGTAATTGAATTAGATTTGGTCGCAGGTATATTTCCATGAAAAAGAACCAAGGTGCCTGCATCAATGGAAACCGCACGATGGCAAACCAGTGTCTTCCTTTTTCTTCTTAGACAACTTGACAAAAACATCAGCAGAGTGAGTAGAAAAGTTGATTTTGCTTTCCTTTTCTTAAGATAATTCGATAATTTTTTTTAGTTCATATTGGAAGTACGCCCTCACCGGTGCCGATGACAATACAGAGTTTAAGATCTGGGACTGCGGTACTTGGGAGTGCCTCCAATCGATCACTCTGAAGACCAGTGAAGATAAAAAACTTAAATTCATTGCCGAAATCGATAGAACTTCATCCTATCTGGTTATATCGAATTTAGAAACTCGTGTGATGTATGTCCTGCAGATTATCACAGCCCCAGATGGCGCCCCATCATTGGATCATCCAATAAATGCATCAGCAAGTGATGCAATTGCAAATAATTCCACTAATTCAGTTAATAGTGCTGATGATGAACAAAAGAAAAAGAAGACTGTTGGTGTGTATGTTAAGAGCGTCTCAGAGTTTCCACTCTCGTCACCGATTCTAAGTTTTTCTATTGTGGATGCGGCTGTACGCCGGTACAAATGTGCAAATGATAATTATTTGGTCGATGAAATGGATGACTACGATGAGGAAACAAATTCAATATATTGTGTTGTTGTGCGTATGTTTATTGTCCAACCGAAGAGTGTACAAGAGTGTCACATATTGTATCAGCCGACAGTTGATGAGAATACTGATGTGAAGAGCAGCATTTCCAATGATAGTAGTACAAAAGAATTTCTAGAAAGTGTTAATGAAAAATCAAATGACAAAGATGCAGAGGGGCAAGTGATTGCAGTTAGTGAAAAGAAGGGTCCATTAGAGGCGTTATTCGAGCGTGTGACAAGTATGCAGCAGCAGGTTGACTCTGATAAGACTGACTCTCCAAATCCATCGCCACAAATGTCCAGCACCAGTAGCCATAAGAGCTTCACTCAGGTCAATTTGATGACACCAGATGCATTTAGCTCATCTACTGGTAAGTTTTTTTTACATATTTAGATTTTGGGTTATAATGAATTGAAGTAACAGTGTTTTTCTGTTCTGTCGTGCCTTTTATTTTTGAGTTTTTTCTTTGTTCTTAGTCCGCAAGTGTTCGCCCAGTTTTAAATGATAGTTTTTTGAGTGCATAGTATCTTTGTCTTCTTTAAGTCTTCTCAATTTGATTGTTTTCTTAAAAAGTAAGTCCGTTTAGTAGAAGTAGAGTCTTCGCTGAATGAGTGGAAAGGTCATATCGAAAAAGAGAAAAAAAAAGACTTGATATTCTTCTCTACTTAGACCGAATGGGGCCTTAATACATACGTGTATCGAGAGTAAGGAACTTTCCGCCAAATAGGAGTAACATTTGCTTCGGTAATGTAGTCATAATCTTACAGTTAGATTGTTCTTCTTTTAGCTGACGCGCTTGAGATCAGTAAGAAGAGCAATCCTGCGAGTTTCATAACAGTCACTGTTGTATGTTGCTACTATCTAAAATTCCCCAGGCTGGAGCTTCACGGACAGCTAGACAGTGACCATAACTCTCCGGCAAACTTAGTTACACTCGAGCAAAAGCACTTTTTCCATTCAAATAAATGTCTGACACAAGCCGGTGTGCAGAGAACGCAGCAGCACATATACTCTTAAACTAAATGGGTTCTTTCATTCATAGAAGACATACATATGAGTAGCTATGTGTCTTTATCCGGTAGCCGTGACATCTGTCGAACCTTGCCTGCATATACTCGTAAATACTTATTTGTTTCTTTTAATTTGTGAACTCTTCACGTGTTTTTGTTTGTATTCTCCAATCCTTTGTGCATGCATTGAACAAGATATAAATGTTTCTTAATATTTTTTTACAATTCCAGGAAAGAAAAGTCCTGAAATCGTAAGCTCAGAAGTTCTTAAAACAATTCTTATGCTGGCAAATGTCACAGGCTCTAATCCATCGGCGAATAAACCTGATAACATGAATCTATTAAATTTAGTTAACAATAAAATAATAGAAGATCAGGAGCAACAAAAAATTAAGCAATCCATTGAAACCCAAAAGAAATTTATGGGTGAGACGCGAATAATTCCTTTTGTTTATGACGATGTTCTCCAATTCTTTTATCATTTCAGCAATTGAAAACAGCACTAACCGCAATAATTTGGACAATTTAACGAGCGGAAATTCCAGTCCTAGTCGTGAAGTTCAAGAGATCATGTCCCTTCAGGACTATGACTGTCGAAAGAACTCATACAGTGGCGACGAAATAGATCAAATAAAGCCAGAGAATGGTCCATCAACTAAAGTCTTAAATACGTTGCCAGAAACTCAAATTGGTAAATTATCCAAACAAATACAAATGTATTTGATAATTTTGTTTTCTTACTTTAGAGGTTGAAAAGAAACTCCCGCCAAGTACCACCACTAATTGGCCGAAAGTGCCAGATGTGCGCACAGTTACAAAACACTCAACTGAACTTCAGAATTCCGAAAACCTCATAACGCAACCAAACAACGACTTGAGTGATATTAACATGAAAATGAGTCAAATCTTAGGTAAGACTAAATAACTCGTAAAAAGACTTTTCTTCTATTTACAACTCTCACAATAGATTTAGTTCAGAAGCAGTCCGTTCAAATTAATACTCTGCAAAGTGAAATCAACGAACTGAAGGCCGGCAATGCGTACAGCACATACAAGGACATGAAGGATTTCTCGTTCAAAGTCGAAATGCAACTATCCAAGCTAATGGAACAGTATTTAAAGCGATACGAGAACGAGCACAAAAAGAAGTTGAATGCTTTTCTAGCTGGAAAGTAAGTACAATTAAACTGGGAATGAGATGTTAATAAAGTTTTGGTTATAATAATAGGGAAGCACAAAATCGTGAACTTCGTGATACGTTTGTGCAACTGATCAATCAATTTACTCTCACACGCCTGACGGAGGTCATTTCTAAGGTCATCACTATAGAAATTCAGCGACAAATTATGCCAATGTTGGCAGCTAAAATCGATGGCCTACAACAGCAGATTCAGATGGATGTTAGCAGTAAGTTAGCTGCCTTCGATATGATGCTGAAGGATAATATTGCTCATGTATGCAAGAGTAAGGTCTGTATGCCAGTCTGTTCGTTTTTTAATTCTTTCTAACCTGTGGGTAACAATTTTACAGAACATTATCGATGCATTTGGAAAATCTGTATTAGTTGGGGTACAAGGCAGCCTTCAAGCTGCATTCATAGAATCCATGTCGAGTACACTGATACCAGCCTACGAGAAGTCATCGCAAAATATGTTCAAACAATTGCACGAGGCTTTCTCTGTGGGTATCAAAGAGTGTGAGTTTTAAATTGAATCAAAGAAATCAAAGAAAAAGTGAAAAAAATCAAATCTCTTTGTAGTTATGGAACAGTTCGATAACTATCTCTCACATTTACAACCAATGCAAGACTCCACCGAGGAGATTCTCAATAAATTCTCTGGATTTAGACAGCATTTAGATTCGATACTAATAAAGCACAGAAACACTGTGCAAGAATCAATGCTGGACACAAAGAAGGACATCAAGCACATGGAGATACAACTGACAAGGCAAATAGCGGATGTCGTTAGAACTGAAGTAGGCTTTTTGTTTTGTTTCTTTTTCCTCTTTGGACAAATCTACTTTCCTTTTGTTATAGGTAAGAAAAGGTTTCGAATCTCAAACGGTTGCATTACGATCACAGGCCACAACACCAGCTCCTTCGATATACGACATCAAAGATCAAATTAAACTCCTCCTCAGCACTGGCCAAATTAACAAGGCTTTCCATCAAGCACTGCTGGCCAACGATTTGACCCTAGTCGAGTTTACACTCCAACGGGCGGATCACAATGCAGTATTTCATCCTTGTTGCCTTGAGCAAAAGGTTCTACTGTCGCTCATACAACAAATTTCGGCCGACATGAGCAATCACAATGAAGTCAAACAGAAGTAAGTTCTTCTCCATATCAATATTTTACTGTCTCATCTCTTTACACATCTTTTGTGCAGCTATTTAGCCGATGCAATTCTGAGTATAAATCCAAACGATCCAATCACGCGAGAACATGCGCCCAAAGTGATGCAAGAGCTGTATCGTAACTGCCAAACTTTCCTGCTTACACAAACCAAGAACCCACAGTGCAGTAACGTTCGTATGCTGATGAAAGCCATTCAAGGACTAAGCGCAGAGAAATTATACTGATAACAAGATTCAAAACAAAATGACAACTTTTTTTTTTATAGAAAAGAACACTTTATTTAAACTTTTATTGTTTTTTTTTTGTTGTTAGACAAGAAATCACGTTTCCATTCACGTTTTTTTATTTTGCTTTTTCTCTCATGACCTTTAATGTATGTGTTTCTTTTTTTTTAAATTGTCGAATTGGAATTTAGTTATTTTTTATTTTTGTGAACATAAGACGTATCGTCTAGCAAAACAAACAAAAGCAAAACAACATTAAGCATTATGTCGTGGAAAAAAAAAAAAAAACAAAAAACAAAAACAGAAAAGTAAGTTGCAAATAAAAGTTTTATATTTAAGCTAATTTAAGCGACAGGAAAAAAAAGTTAAACTTTGTAAAATGTAAGAAAGAAAACAATATAAAAAGAAAATTGAAACGAAAAGAAAGAAAGTAGAGTTTTTACTTACGCACGGCCGACGACTGGAGTATCAGCTCTATCTTCAAAAAAGGCGATCCTATGTCTTGTAAGAAATACCGAGGCATATCCCTGTTAAATGTTTCTATCCAACGTATTGTGTGAACGTCTAAATCCGGCTGAGTTCCAAAACGTCAAAAAAATTCGCATCGTGAACGCATCACTGCCTTTGTGATGCGTTGCTACGATGTTTTCATTTTGCGATGCATCACGATGCTTTACAATCTTTGTCGTTTTGGAACGGCTTGTGCAAAAAATAGAAATGTCTAAGAAATTAGCGGCGGTGATATTCCAAAGAACATATTTTATTTACTAATAACTAAGCTTAAAATAATAAATTTCTTAGAAATTGCGAGATGCTTCCATTTGTTTGCGGAATAAAAAAATTGCTGTCAAATTATATCGCATCACAATAACTCATGATGCGTTGTTTGCTTTTGTTTGCGCAGCGGTTTCTTTCATGATGCATTTTAGAACGCGACACATCGCATCACTTCTATATATTGGCGATTTTGAACGCTTGATGTTGCGTATTGCGGGGTTATTGCCATTTGGAACTCAGCCTCCTTTCTGCAACACACTAATCGGCCAGTGAGGCTTTCGACCCGGCAGATCGACAATAGACCAAATTTTCACACAGACAAATCCTGGAAAAGACCAACGAATTTAATCGTCTTTAAAGCCGCCTATGACAGCATTCATCGTCTTGAGCTCTACCAGGCGATGGCCCAATTCGGAATACCGGTAGAAATTATCCAGATGTGTCACGTAACGCTAGAAAACACGCGATGCTCTGTGCAATTTGGGAACAACTCTTCGGAGCTATTCCAAACGTGCACCGGACTGAGGCAAGGAGATGCGCTGTCATTTGATTTCTTCAGTACCGTGTCAACACGGTAAGCATTATCTTTCACAAATCCGTCCAACTTCTGAGATACGCAGACGATATTGACATCATCGGAAGATCCCGGCAAGCCGTCATAGAGGCGTTTACGGCTATTGATGAGCAGGCGAAACGAGTTTGCCTTGAAGTGAATGAGGACAAGACGAAGTATATGTTATCAACAAACAAAAATTGATCTGTCCAGTTAAGGAGTTCACCTACCTCGGAACAAATATTAATCCTACAAATTACACCTTTGTAGAAATCCGACGAAGATTAACCCTAGCAAACCGCTGCTACTTCAGTTTGGCGAAACAACTGGGTTCAAAACACCTAACTCGACGGACCAAATTAATGCTTTACAGAACGCTTATTTTACCAGCCCTGCTGTATGGAGCCGAGTGCTGGACGAGAAGTAAGAAAGCTGAGCAAATATTGGGCACCTTCCAGCGAAAAATACTCCGTCGGATATTAGGTCCCTTATGCTAGGAGGGCGAATGAAGGAGAAGATATAACCGCGAACTCTATGAGCTGTACCAGGATGTGAATGTAGTCCAAAAAGCCAAGATACGCAGACTACATTGGCTCGGCCACATCGAGCGAATGGACAACAATGCTCCAGCCAAGAGGATCTTCGAATCCCAGCCCCCGACCGAACCTCCGGTACAAAGACCAAGCTGTCGCGGATCCCACTTGACGAACCCCATTAAAGTGGAGATCAACATCAGTTGTTTTGTGCTTTTAGTTTGAACTGATTTGTTATTACTTGCTTAATTAAGTATAAATTGGTTTTATTACATTATTGCGAAGGTCTTTGTCTGCTAAAACCTAGTCTATTTGTTATCCTAGAGCAGCAAGTGTTGGCAACGTTCTCAATGCCTTTAACAGCTTCGATCAGCTCCACTATTGTTACATTGCTTACTTACTTATATCCTGTATCCCCTTGTGGGTCCTAGGGCCTCTACAACGCCTACGCGCCATCGTGTGCGTTTTCTGGAAATGTGCCTCAGCTCCCCCCAACTCTCCACTGTTCTGAGCCACATACTCCTAGGACAGCCGCGTAATCTTGTAATTATTACATTGGATAAGATACAAATAGCTTTAAACCCTATAAGACCGCTGGAACTGACGGCAACATTTCAGCTGATAATCCAGCAACTTCACGCTTACCTCCGTATCTGAATTGGTTCTAGAACATGCGTGTCTTGAACCCACAAGCTCTTGAAAGAAAAGTCTACTTTTAGTAATAAATTTCAGATGTAAATATATATTTTCCAAAGAAAGGATAACACAGTTTAGGTAAGAAATAAGGAGCTCGACTTCAATCTAAATGATCTAGCAACAGGAAAGACTCCTTAAGGCAACAACATCCACAGCCGGAAGCACAAATATCATGTTTCTAGGAAGAAAAACAGAAAAAATCAGAAAATAAGACCTTATTCAAAATATGTAAAAGAAAGCCCACCTCAAACCACTGCTGCATATGTTCGACATGACCTCCATGACCACAAGCCAAACAAGCATTTGCAGCACCCTTAACCGGCAATCGGCATAATGTACAAAACAGCACCAACTTTTGACAGAGTCCACAAGCAGCAGTTCGTTTTGTCTTATTGCACCCGGAGCATTCGGTCACAAAGTCAACGTCATGCGTCGGTGGCTTCTGGTACATAGTGTGTTTCAGTATCTGAAAGAACACTTTCATTAGTAAAGTTTGGTAAAAAGGAACTCATTCATTCATACTAACCAAAGCTCTTTCGGTAAGCATTTGCCATCCAAAGAGTACATCTCCATAGACTTTCTTCAGACTGTCAAACAATGGCATTTTGGATTTTCTCAGCAGCGAACACGAATAGTTATCTGAGTTGATTACATTGGAATCAACACAACCCACCGGATCGGACCAAGAATTACTGCGCATCTGCTTGGGCAGCATACACATTCGAGTCAATGATGAGTGCTTATCTACAGGCAACACGGTGTGATATGGCGAGGCAGTTGGCGTTAAGTTGATTTTACCACCAAAAATTGGTGGCTCCGATTCGGGAGCACATTTATGGAAGACACAACACAGCATAACAGCTGTTTGTAGATCTCCTTTAGTCGCGTAATGTGTTATCAATGATTCCAAGAGGAACTTTTTGAATGGATCCTGAAGAAAAAGCATCTCACAATTGGCCTCGTTTGGTATATTAGGAGTAGCAATCATTTCGGCTAGTTTCCAAATAGGTGCCAAGTCCGCACGACCATGGTTCTCTGCCACTTGCTTGTTGTGCTGGCAGGCGCCTATAACATCTGTCTTGCTGAGTTTGTACTCCTGCGCCATTTCTTTGCTGATGTTGAGAAGCTTACGCGCATCATAAATATACACCACTGGATTGGTGGTGGCCTTTTGAAGACTTCGATTTTTCGATTTCGCCAATCGCTCCTGTAAATAGTATGAAGCATTGCTTTCACGATGCGCATAGAGACCAGGCTGCGTACCCATGACATTGCCCAGTAGGCATCCGCCACTAATAGCGGACAGCGTTCGGGGAGTAACGTTCTGGTTGCCGAGGGTCAGTCGTTTTTGTACGAATATGACTAACATTCCAGTGGCATTGAACTTTGCTCCTGATGTCCGCGCAAAGTTTAACGCTCGCACATCGTGAATAGCGTCATGAATGGCACCGCTAAAAGCACCTTCCAATCGCGGCGACTGCAAGCGCATTTGAGATTTATCACTGCCGCCAATTGACTGTTGGTGAAATAAAAAAAATTGTCACATTTGTGGGCTTGGCTACGCTAGTCTTACCTTTTTCAATGCCGTAACCAATGCACGAACACATTGTTCCAGACAAGTTCGTGATTTCTTCACTCTCTGTAGTGCATTGCTCTTCAGAACTTTCAGTAGAGCCAATGTGAGGCTATCGGAAAGTGTTGTGCCCTGACAGAACTGGAACTCTGGTGGATTATTTGGATTTGGATACTCCATTGGGAAATTAACCTAAATCATACAATTATACCGAATTGAGAAAAGGCGAATATATGATTTGAAACAGAGGCACCTACCCTTAGAATAACTGTGTGCCCGGCTGCGGATATTTTGAAGATAGCGTAGCGTTTAATCGCATCTAGAATATCAACTTCTACATGCGGAATGTTTGTATTGAACAGCGAGAACTCATGATGTAATGAACATGTTGGCTGATCTGTTAACGATGTAGCAATTGATTCGCTCTTAACAGGCGAACGAGCTATCTGAAGGGCGTCCATTGCTTCAACTGAAGAGAGAATTTGATAAGAAAAAAAAGGTTAAATAAACTTACAAACAAAAAAGGTACCCTCATCCTCCACATCCGAAGAAATCGGTTCACATAACTTCAACAAAGTGTCATCTATCTTCCATACACGCAGTGTTCTATCGCGGGACCATGTTACTAGTTCCTAGGTAAAAATAAAAGGAATGCCAGTTCATTAGGTCGATTTCGAGTCGAGTAATGATTATCGTCATGTGGTACTCGATTTATTCACACTTACGATTTCTGAAGAGTTTTGATGATTAGGCCGCCAATCAAAGTCTAAAATTACATCAGTGTGGCCGACAAACGAGCACACAGGGTCTGTTTGTTTACTATTGCTCCAAAGTAGTAAACTGTTTTCACCTCTCCCAAGGTGCGGCACTACAATGCTGACCAAACCATTTCCAACGGGCTGCAATAAAAAAATCAAACAATGGTCCCCTAAGCATAGCCACTCACTTACCGTATATCTAGCTCTCCAAACAGGCGATGATGTTGTAATGATTTTCTCCGCTCTTCTTGGATTATTAACATCAAAATATTTTACAGTACCATCCTGGCTAGCCGTAGCCAGGCAAGTTTCTCTCATGTGACTCCAATTGATTCCATGAACTCTAATCATTAACAAAATAAAGGAAATTGAACTACCTACTTCAAGATGAGAAAAGTACCTATTTAAATGCGCTGTTATGTAATGCATGGGACAAGTTCCCTTCCTTATATCCCAAATTCTCAAGTCACCATCATGGGCAGCTGCAAGCAGATTGCCTGAAACTCTATTGAATCCCACTTGTGTTGCTCCAGCTGAAAAAACACATGCATAATCTAAAATACTTCCACCAAAAGGTCAGGATGCTTACACATGCAGACAGCACTGAGTGATAAAAACGGTTTTCGAGCGTCTCTTAAATCCCAGATGTGAGAGAAGGTATCAATTGAACAACTTACGAGTAAATTCGGATTTTTCGAGTGCCAATCAATGTCGGTTACTACGCGAGTGTGACCACGTAACGAGTGAATAAGCTGTGGCTCAGCTGATCCCCATGTAACTACTTCAATTAGTTGACTTGTCTGTAAAATGCAAAAAAAAAAAAAAATAATTTGCAAAACTCTTGCATCTAATAAGTGAATTTAAGATTGAGGTCGTACAAGGACCTACACACATTCTTGAGAGAAACACCTCTAACCGAAAACTTACAGCAATCGCACAATACTCCTGCCTGAAGGGACAAATGGCAAACTCGGCCGATGAAACTTCGTACTTTGAGTTCCTGTGGTACTTTCTCAAAGTGCTATCGTCCTGACCCAACCGTTGTAGTGCTAGATATCGCCTAAACATTTCCAAAGCATTAAACAACAAATAAATAAGTAAATAGAAAGCAAATCGAATAAGCAAACCTTCCTGCCAGTAGAACCCATTGTCCAGAGTAGTCCACTGACATGGCGGTGGCCAGCGATTCTCGATGTTCGTAGGTCTTACTGCTCGGACGAACAATAAATGATTGCTCTCGCATCGTATCCGAAAAGGACATTTTTTATTTTGCACTTAAAGACTACTGGATTAACTCAAAAAGGAAAATAATTCAATAAACTTTCCTCTTATCAATTGGACAACAATTTCACTAACTGTTTCTTTTCCTGATAACAACACAAGACCGGGGTCTAAACAAAAACAGCTGTGATGATATGAAATGTCAATCATTTTGTATGCCATTGTGTTATGAGCCTGTGAATATGCAACTAAATTTGCCTTTGGTAAAATGTAAGGTTATTGCGACGAGGAACGGTTGAAATTTTTAAACATTCACATCCGGCGATTTGTTGTAAAGATAAATCGTTTGAGCAAAGAAAAATATTTCTCCTTTGGGTTATAACTGGAGAATATATTCCGGTGTGTGTGCTGAAGTAAGAATTTAAAGAAACTGAGCTGGAAACACATTGGTATACAAGTCGAAAAACATCCTTTATTCATCAGGCTCTCAACTTAAGAAATATAATACTGGGAGTTGCAATAAAGGCGAATATGATAACATGTTTACATATCAAAACGCCCGCTTACAGGGCTAAAGAAACAAGTTATGGAAACCTTCTGTGGGAGCACTCGAAGTCAACTGGTCCCATTGTACTACCAAAGAAGAGTTTATGTTAAAGAGCTTACAGTATCAAGTCAACAATGGCACCGTAGCACTACTATTTGATATAGGCAAACGTAGGACACTCGCAAAGTAAATAGTCCGCACTCTCGTCGGCTTTTGTAATAGCGACGATTGTAGATTGTAGTGACGTTTAAGCTCAGCACAAACAGAAGTCAGGAACATCTGTTTAGTCTGCCTATCGTTGTTCCTAATACTTTAGTTTTCGTCTATTAGAATCGAACAAATATGCGCCTCGAAAACAGAACATGTTTGTCCCATTATTAGCCTCTGACCATTGATCACTCATAATATCAGGCGACATTTCTATGAGATCCAAGACATGAAAGTTGTCGCGCAGGATCATCATAGCACCACTTCGCATAAGTCCGTGAATTATTGGGTGTATGGTACATCAAAAGGAAGCTAATTTTGCTGTGCATTTAGAGGAAAGTCTATTCGAGAGCGGACTGCAAATTTTGAGTACAATTTCTACGGTGGAGAAATGGTTTAATTGAATATCATTTTACATATTTCTTTCCGCATAAGTTACTTGGGCAAAGAATATCAAAATCTTTATTCATTCCCTGGACACTGGACTAATTCCCTGTGAGTCAAATTTGTGTATACATGAACCAATTGTGAATGTTTGAATTACGCATGAATTGCGCATGACAGTTCTATTTTTGTTGTATTGTATTAGTTTCACTCCGTGTTCAAACCGCCTCAATGCCGGAATAAAATTTCACTCCGTTTCATACTGTACACTTCATCTCTCTCTTCCACAAACTAGGAATGATCCCGGAGTACGCTGGCCCATTGTCTTTTGTTGTACTCTGTTTACCGACTAGATGGTAAAAAATGTTAAAGTGGGGAACAGACACCGTGGCATAGCATTATTAAGTCCAATACCACATGCTGTCCCTGCGATACCTCGTTAAGGCTAGTATACAACGAAGCTTATCCGATTTGGAACTTTTTGGTGGCATACAACCTTCTTATTACGAGATCTATTTTTGCTTTGTGTTCACATTTACATGTAAATCTTCCTGCTTTGAATACTCTTTAACTTAAAAAGGAAAGTGTACCACGAATTGTTGTCTGTTTTGAAAAAGTTGAAAATGCACTGATTTGACAGCTTTGACAGTTTTCACAAACCAGCCCACAGAAATTTCTTCCACTAAAATTCATGGCATGGGGAGATTTTTTGCTCTCGCGTGAGCGCTATCTTCTGCGAAAAACTACGAAAATTCTCCGTACGCGAATAGCTTTTCGTAAAAACTTAAATGTTCGTAAAAATTCGCTGTTTTAGAAGGGTTCGCGAACGGACCTGCTGTCTGTAACCACTCGTATATACTTCAATTCTTTCTTTTTCAGCCAGACTATACCCTATAAAAGAAATTGTATAAAATCCACTCTTTTGAACACAACTGTATTGTAATACGTAAATCAACTTATCCCTGTTATCAGGCAATACATTTCAAAACATAGTTCGTTTGCTTTACTCTTATTTAATCAAGAAGATGTGTGTGTCTTCCATAACTTAATTATGCATAAAAATAAAACCTATTATTGGTACAGATACTCGTAAATAGACAAATTGCACATTTTACAAAATCAAAACCATATTGCCAAATAAAATGTTTTCCCTGCCGCAGCACCATGGATCATTTATCTCATACATCTCTCAGCAGCATCCTTGCTGAGGGCGCAAACGCAGGATATGAGAAATATTTGAGAGTTCCTTTTTGTTTCGACTTTCTGTATGTCAAAACAAAATTCCGATGCTATCTATGGGTGGAGGATGGCAGTAATTTAGTGCGTTTTTGTTTTTAATTCCTGACATTCGTTACTTAGAAATTGTTGTTAAATAATAAAATTCCGATAAGAAAATAACGTCGATTGTGTGTAAATATGTTGCGGTAATATTGTGTCGGAAATAGCGGTTTGCGAGTCGAAAGAGTTGTGGTAAAATTTTGCGGAAAAGCTGAAAGAAAGTATCCCCAGTTCCGGAGATGAATTATGAGTAAGCAATACACATAGTGTACACATATTTTTTTTTTTTTTTTGCACTTGAAGTCGTGTAATTTATGGAAATCAAATTCGTCTGTGGGGATGGTAAAGTGGGCTTAACACTTGCCTTTATTGTTCAGTTTTTTTTTTCCTTCTTCCTTAATTGCATTTGAAGGGGCGTTCATCTCGTGACGTGACTACACAATGGATGGTGTCGATAGTCGATATTTTAATGCAATTTTAGTTCAATAGATTTTTTATTTTGTTGGCAGAGCAGCAAGGTTGTGAGCTAAAAATAGAATGGGAGGAGTTAACTATTGAATGTGTTTGGCTTATACTATCGGCTTAAGAGTTGGACTTCATATGGGGGGTTTCAAAATATTGACCGACATATGTATGTGCATTTTTTGGGGTATAGTGAAAGACAGTCGCATATTTTAATTGATTATGTAGTCACCTTAAAAGGTTTTATTTCGAACTTAGTAATGAACTCGTCAATATTTCCCCTTTGTACCTAGATTTTTCATCCAAATTTTAGGTATATAATTTACATTCCATTTGATATACTATCTCATGTACTTTTTTAAAGAAAATCTCGTCAAGTTATTATGAGAGAGGAAAACGATTAGGTCCGTTCGCGTACTTTTTGCACTAAAATTCGTAGATTATCAAATTTCGAAGAGTGGGGGCAACATTCTCTCAGAGAGAGCTAAAACTACGAAAAAGTAAACGAACGGGTTTGACAGTTTTCATAAACCAGCCCACAGAAATTTCTTGCACTTAAGTTCGTAGCATGGGGAAATCTCCTACTCGTGAGCGCTCTCTTCTGCGAAAAACAACGAAAATTCTCCGTACGCGAACAGCTTTTCGTAAAAATTCGTAAAATTTCGTAAAATTTCCCTGATTTAGGATGGTACGTGAACGGACCTATTATTTATTTTAACGTCATTTGTAAGTTTATGAACTAAATTTGTCAGGCAATAAGTGGTTTTATACCGAATCTTTCATCAAGTGAACTCCATCCTTAATAGAACATATCACGAAGTAATAGTCCGCACGAAACACGTAATTCCCGAATGATTCTCAGAATTCTACGGAAGAAACTTGTAATCTCTTAAGCTTTGAATAACTGCAATCTTTAATAGCAGCACAAATCCAGTCAAAAATATGTCAGAAAAAGTTAACTTATTTGAATTTCCAGTTCAAGTCTTACCGCAGAATCATGTTTCAGTATTTCAAACAAAGAATTTTAACAGTTTGGCTTTATTCCTGATGAAAAAATAAGTAACCATTCCGTGTTTTTCAACATGAAGGTTAAAAAAATACTGCAAATTATATCTGAATGCAAAAATCACGACCAATTTCCCCAATTTCAATACACTAACACTATCTGTTAGGCCAAGACCTAGCTTCTCGCAACTGTACATCTTGTACATTTCTGCATGTATAGACGAGACCTACAGTTTTATGCCGTATCCGAAGGTCAGAGGGGTTTTGAGAAACTTTCTCATGACAATTATGCTCTTGAATGTTTGTCAGACTCCCTCACTCGGAAGAGTAAAAAAACTTTTGATGGTATTTTTCTGGATTTGAACTTGGAACCCCTTGCGCAGTAGTCCAACGCACTAACCACTGAGTCACGGCACCCACTATACACACTCTTATTCTGTTCTGTCTCTTCTAACCTTCCTGTGCCTTGAATATATGAAAGTATAAGGACATTCCTTTGTCAAAGAAATCATTAAAAAAAAACATTACTGGGTAAATTCAACTTAACGCGAGTCGATAAGTAGTTCTTAGATACTTTTTATAGCCCTGCTTTGTATCGTAAGACACTTCCTTTTTCTTATGCTTTATATCACTTTTCGTATCATTCCAGGAGGAAGTACCTACTCGACACACATTATGTTACCAGCAAGCGTGACTACTATCACTATCATCATCACAATGCAACCAAAAATCGGGCACAACTTAAGAAACTCATCGCGATATTCGCGTTTATTTGTTTCTTCTCCTACGTGTTCATAGATTTCAATCTAAAGACAAAGATCAATCGACTGAAAGATCGCTTTGACTTCTCGCCAAAAGTCGAAGCCCAACCGGAGAACATAAGCCAGGCGTATTTCGTCGATACGCCTGGCTGTCGGATGCCTAGTTTTAACATTGTCGACGATACCGTGATACAGTACATGTTTGATATTCCAAAGTTCACCTGCAGCAAAGCCCTCACACGAACCATAGGCAATGAAGGTATAACACTAAACATTCAAAGGAATGAATTTCAGGAACTTTTTAACATAAGTGATCCCGAGAAGGTATCCTGTTACTATCAAGAATTTCAGCGAAAGACTGATACAAAAAATGAGTACGCACAGCATCGGTACGAGTTGAATTTAAAGCCTAACGAGGTAACGAAAGTTATCGGAGCTGAATACGTCAAAGTAGTGTGTCAATACAACGATTCTAAGCCGTTCTATAAGGACTTTCATTTTTTCGCTTTACCAAAAGCCGCCCGAGAGCAAACGCCAACAACGACTGTGAATGATATCCATAGTTATGATGAGACTTCGAGAATCTCCGATTCACAATCGAATACGAGACGAAAAATCTCTGTGATGATTATAGGACTCGACAGTTTATCGAGATTGAATTTTCTGCGACAAATGCATCGAACTGCAGGACTGGTTAAGGACAACTTGAATAGTGTTGAATTTATAGGCTACAATAAGGTCGGTGACAATACTTATCCGAATTTGGTACCGGCTTTGAGTGGGTTGGATGAGAATGAACTGAATTTGGCTTGTTTGTCTCCGATTCATGGAAGAAATGTTAGCTATGATAATTGTCCCTTTATTTGGAAGCGATACAAGGAGGCGGGGTATAAGACAGTGTTTGCCGAAGATGTTGCCAACTTGGGACTTTTCAATTACTTTCGAACCGGTTTTACAGAACAACCAACCGATTACTACCTCCGACCGGTGCTCATCGAGATGGAAAAGTATATTGCGTACAAGAAAAAGGCAAACATGCGTCTGTGCATGGGTGGCAGGCGGACCGTTGACGTTGTCCTGGAGTTTATTAGAAAGCTTATTCCCTTGTTTAAGCGTGACATGTTTTTTTCGTTTTTCTGGATGGCCTCCCTAACACATGATTTCTTCAATATGCCCGGCTTATTAGATCAGGATATAGCAGAACTTTTCGAAGTGTTACGCATATCAGGCGTTTTGGATCGTACAATAGTCTTCCTGATGAGTGATCATGGTTTGAGGTGGGGATCGTTTCGAAAAACCTACCAAGGAATGATGGAGGAACGTCAACCACTACTAGTGAGTATCTTTCCGGAGTGGTTTGCACGACAATATCCAGAAGCTGTAACAAATCTACGTGACAATGCTAAAAAGCTGACTACACACTACGACTTGCATTCAACGTTTCTCGATCTACTTGATCTGTCGTCTCTAGAATCAGAACGATTACAATTACGAGCATCAGAACTGCAAGAAGCCGACACAATACCACGAGGCATCAGTTTGTTCCTTCCAGTGCCAATAACGAGGACATGTGAGAATGCAGGTGTTGCTTCGCATTGGTGTACGTGTCATCAAAAGGAAACATTGCCGACAAATGATGCTCGGGTACAGCGAGCAGCACGATATATTGTCAAACTGATCAACGACAAGTTACGATCATATCCACAGTGTCGAATGCTTTATTTGAATTCGATTGCAGAGGCTATTATCGGAGCTTCGAATAAAAAGATTTTAAAGGAAGTCACTACGGATTATCTGATTGATATTACAGTTCGAGTACAGACCAAACCAGGCCTTGGTGAGTTCGAGTCGACCGTCCGAATGTCTTCGTATACAACCCACTTGACGGGGACAATCAGTCGCATCAATATGTATGGCAGCCAGAGTTACTGCATAGATGATTATACTTTGAAAATGTTTTGCTATTGTCACAGATAAAGTATATGTAATGAGATGCTGTCTTATAGTCTTATAAGCTTTTATGATTAAGATTCCGAACATTCGGAAGTCTTAAGATCCTTGGACATGGTTTAGTTGGTTTGATTAGTTTTCTTTCCTTTGAAACTTCAGGTACTGATTCTCTTTCTAGTTTCCTAAATTCTTCTTTGGGCATATAGTTTCCCTAGGAATGGTTCTAAGCCTATTAAGTTCTCTGATGTTTTATATCCTATTAGAGAGCATGTAGATATTCCCACATGAGTTTGGAGGTAACCATACAAAAATCAAGTGGTAGATTTACTCCCTGACATTGTAGCTGATTTGCATTTGGTATAGTTTCTGTCATTAATAATCTGGACATATCTATCTACAGCATTTATTTCGGCCTGAAAGATTCTAGTGCTTTTGGTCATGGATTTATATTGACCCATTCGTGTACCACTTCATTGTGTGTCATTTCAGATCGTATTTGTTCCAAAAAGTGCTACGGAATAGAGCTGTGTCATTCGTTCAAATTTGATAACCGGATCGTTCAAGTATTGATAGAGATACATATATTTATATATTGTATTGGCTCAAAACAACGATCATCAATCGCAATCAGATCTTAGTATTGGATTGGTTTCGTTCCGTTCTTCGTTCATTCTCCTGATGTATCGTGTTGTCGAAAGTTAGACAAAGAACCCGTTTAGATGATGACTCTCGACTACGAAGTAAAAAGTAATGCCGTGTCTACATGCTATAGTGCTCACTCCTGCACTATTTTGATACAGTTTAGGGGAGGGAATGAGTGAAACACTTCTGTAGTTTTTGTTTGTTCTCTCGTCCAAGTACTCATTTTAATGCGCGAACTACCCTGCTCAACGATCGAACTATATAGTAATGATAAAATGGAATAGGGACGGAACATTTATACATAGATGTAGAACGCGACTCTCCTCGATTTTTATATTTTCTTCATGAATCCCCCTCTCTCTTTACGAGGGGTAAACTCTTCTTACCCACAAACTACCGACATAGCCGAGTTTTGAGTCATCATCTAAACAGGCTCCGAGACAACTGAAAGTGCCTGAACTGTAAGACAAGTAATGGTTTTGTGATTGATTGGGTTATGGCTGTGTGAATGCAATCACCAACACTTTTGTGTGAACGGGTTAAAATGATCGAAACAATCACGATTGACACAGCTCTACTACGGAAGAATAGCTATAGACATAAGAATCATAGCAAATTTAAGGCGCATACTCTTCTGTAAGTCTTTTTCCATTTTCTTCCAAAAAAAGAGAAATAGAGAGTCATCATTGATCATCACCACAGGTTCCGACTTCTGTAATAAATTTTATGTTGACTCAAAAATCAACAATAGAAAATGTTTCCAAATAATTATATTTAGCTAAAAATTACGATTTTACATTAATTTCTTGTTGATACCTTATATATATTTTTATACCAACTAACTAACGTCTTCTTATAAATATGTTTAATCGACAATTTAAACAGTTATTTAGCTCTACTCAAATAGTAAAATTATAATACTTACTTAAATAAATTTGATTTAGTAAAAATCTTCCTTGAATTGTTATGTATATTCCTATTAATTTGGAATTGCCACACTCTATCTAAAATTTGTTATATCTTACAAGCCATAATAACTATAAAATGACCAAATCTATGTAAACTGTTCACCCTAATTATCCCTCAGTTCAAATTGGAATAATTCTTAAGTAAATTAATTAAATGTAAATATAGCTGTAGTCTCTAGTATATTTTGATGTGTTTTCTATTGTGTGTATATTTTTATTGAATTTAAATAATTTTTAGAAATGTGATATGTATTTGTTTTAGCAAAGAACTTTAGTCTATATCTTATCTTTAAATTGTTTAGTTAAATTCTAGTGCAATCGTAGGACGGTTCTGTGTTTCTATAAAAAAAAAAAACAAAAACGTATTTAGAGTACTTAAATGTGTGTAAGAAAACAGTAATAATTTAAGATCTACAAATAACGAAGTAACCAAAGTTAACCAACAAAGTAATAAAGAAAAGAAAAAAACAAGTTTGTTTTTTGAGTAGCCAATAAAATAAAGTTTATTTTTCAAGTTCGCTCCCAATTATTCAGAGAAACAAAATAGTTGCAATTTTTGTTAATCAATTTTACTAAGAGTCAGATAAAAAAAAACATTATACAATAATTACCATGTAATCAAAATTAATTATTAAGAAATATTTATAAAAAAAGATTAAATAATAATAAAAATTTAGTAAATAATATAGAAAATGTTATGCGGTCTAAATACGCGCCGCCTGAATTTTCCCTTCACGTCCACTAGATGGAGAAGTTCAGAAAACTATAGGAAGCACTTTGGATGCTACTGAAGATAGGAAACTGAAAACGTTGTTTGTGGAAAAATTATCTTTCTATTTAGCCATAGCGTAACGAAAAATTTGCTAAGAATTTTCCACAATTGTGAGAGCAAATACATAAGATCCTTATTGTTTATTGTCGCTCATTCATCAGCATTAGGAGCCAAGCCACAAAGAGATTCCAGAGAACTGTCAATGATAAGTCAGATTTCATGTCTTTTCTAGCTCGTTCACAGGCCATTTAGTTGTGGCAGAAGTCCCTTTATCCCAGAATGCAACAACCACCCTTATTGTCGACGTCGTCCACGACTCTAAAAACAAACGACACAACTGTTTGGACTTGGCGATGAAAAATTAACGACTTTTGTCGAGGCGGATTTTTTTTTTGCCGCGGATGCGCCAACTCGATATCCTTACTACGCCTTCTAAATGAATAAAAAAAAACAGAAATAACTTATTCAAAACTAGTCTTTATTTTTAACTTTTTACAGTTTTCTTAATAACCTCTTTTATATGGCTTGAAATCTTTACTCTTTTCCTCTTCGGCTTTATGGCAGTACTTTCTACTTTTTTCACTGAATTTGTAGTAGCTTCCTTCGCCGGACGATTCTTCTTCTTTTTGCACGAAAGTGGATTTGGATTCTTGGGGCCTTTCTTTCGCTTGATTTTATTTGCCTCTTTTTCGGGTAAAGCGATTCCATGGGTTCTCTTAAGACTTACAATCTGTTGTTCTTGTCTCTGAGGCAATAAATCGTTGCTTTTTTTGTGCACGAACTTTTTCGATGCATCAGAAGGACCTTCTAGGACTGGTGTAGCTTTGTGCAAATATAACAATGCACGACCAGGGACTTTTCGAAGGTTCGCCTGAAGGTTTCTGTCTTGTGTTGCAACAATATATCGACTGGATTTAGTCTGAAATGAATAAAAATTCTCAATAAGGCGGCATAACACAAACGATTTGTAGTACTTACCATCGATTTTATGCAGTCAGCAGCTGAAATAGGTTTTCCTTCGTGGCCGCATTTGTGAACATAGAATCTCTTAACGATCATTGTGGCGCCTGTCAGTGGACCTCCAAGACTTTCTGCCTCCAAAATTATGCATTGGGTGGTGAGGAGTTTCAGTTCGGATTGAAAATATCGTTTCAATTGTTCTTCTATCAGCACTTTGTTCTGAAAGTAAACTAAATGGGTGAGCTAGAGACCACAAGAGACGAGCAAAAAGGAACCTGTAGAGCGGCTTGGCAGAATGTTGCGTCGATGAGCAGTTGATACGGCTCATGATAATTGAAATTTGTGGCAAAGAATGTTAGAATCTTTTGTGATTTTTTAAATCTATTTATTTTCATTCTTCTTTCTTTTCAGTTTATTTCGCGATTAGCAAAGAAAAAGTAAATAAAATGAATATATAGACAAATGCATGCGATTCCCGTGCTGACAATTGACAGGTATCGAATTCGCAATTGTGAATTGATCCATTCAACTGTGCTGCCAATCTGAGTTTCGCTTGTGCCAAATGGAACATATGTATGTGAATCAAGCTGCTTGTGTTGCATTACTCAAAATTTTATTTTATTGACTTACTTATTTACACTACTTTTGCTTTCAACGGCTCATATATTTCTTATTCAGCCGCTGGTACTGAATAATCAGAATCTTTCCAAAGTGCAGTTTAAACTGTTATCAGCACTTCAATATTTAATCTAGCGTCAAAGAACACTTTGGCTTTAAGTAAGTTAGTAACCTGAGCAAAAATTAATTTAAAACGAATGAACAAACACTTTAAATTCTATTATCTATTATTGTGATGGAGCTGGCACAGGTTTAATCTACAAATACATAAAGCGGGATGGTAGCTTTAGCCCAACACCTCATCTTGATGAAAGCAAGTTTGAATCAATAAAAGTCTCTATTTCAATGTGAAAAAATACGCAATATAAAATTTACGTTCTCGTCGTTGGTAAACCTCAGCATATTTTGGGTCTGGCACCATTCATTTTCTGTAATCCAAAACTACCCTATCGACATATCCAACGCAATTGTCAAAAACTGCAAAATCGCAGCTGATGGACAATTGTGTAAATTTGCGAGTTTATTTTGGAAAGTTTATACGCTGCAAGGTTTTATTTTTTCTTACACTTTATTTAAAATAGAAGACATATCTCTAGACCATGCCTCAAAACCGTCGCAAGGTACCATTTAGTGGTAAAAAGAAGCGCGATCAAATCCAATCGAAACGACAACTCAAAGGTTTACACGAAAAGAAAAGTGCATTCTCCCCCCGGTCAAAATACTAACACATTTTTTTCTCCTCCCCCACAATGTGAAGGCTCACAACAAAAGCTTCTGAAGACCGCTTATGACTCGTACGACGATGACGAAACCACCGAAGACACCGAAACAGTGCAAGAGGTCAACGCACAGCCATCGCGTAGCCGAAGCAAGAATGTCAATCGATACAATCTAAAGTTCTTCCATGAGACTGAGAAGGAACTTAAGGAGATGATGCAGGAGTTATTTAAGCCACTTCAATACGCCAGTGCCAAGGATCGCGAAGTCAATGACAGCTACTTTAAGAACTATGACTTTCCAATTCGACCTGAATGGAATCATCAGATGTCGAAAGAAACACTGGACATGAACGAGAATTGCTACTTTCGGGTGCGTGGCAGGTTTTTGTCAAGCCACCCAATTTTTATTGTGTTAAGGAATTTCTCCTTTTAGAAATACGTAGAGGCAATACGTAAGAACCACAGCGAGGAAAACGATCAGTTGAGTTTGTTTGAGCTGAATCTCGAGACTTGGCGACAATTGTGGCGAGTTCTAGAGATGTCTGATGTACTGTTGATCATTGTGGACATTAGATACGCGGTAAGAGATGGATATAAGTCTAGTTGTTTGTTATTTATCATCATCATTTTCAGACCCTTATGTTTCCTCCGTTTCTGTACAAGTATATCGTGGAAACTCTGAATAAGCACGCTATTCTGGTGCTGAATAAGGTCGATCTGGTTTCGCCAGAAGTAATTGTCGCTTGGAGAAGCTACTTCGAGGAGACATATCCAGGAATAACGGTCGTACTGTTTGCTTCTTATCCAGCCAAGACTCTTAAAGGTAAATCTCTTATTCAATTTCAATCAGAGTACTGGAAACATATTTCCTCCCAGGCTCAACAAAAGGCCGCATGGCACATAAGCGCAGTATTGAAGGAGTGCACAACATCTACAAAGAATGCCACCGAATAGCCGAATCCAATGTGGATCTCTCCAGTTGGGAACAAAAAATTCTCGAAGATATGCGCGAAGACTTTTGCTACGAAGATGAACGTTTCGGGGCACAAGACAACGTTCAGTCGGATGCCACAACAACTGATTTCAATTTTGAGAAACATGTCATGTTCAAAGACGGCATATTGACAATCGGTTGTGTTGGTTTCCCCAATGTGGGTAAATCTTCGTTTATCAATGCCATGAAGGGCAAAAAAGTGGTTAGTGTAAGTCGAACCCCGGGTCACACAAAGCATTTCCAAACAATCTTCCTTACCAATAAAGTACGCCTATGCGACTGTCCTGGTCTAGTATTTCCGTCCTCCACGCCAAAATATCTACAAGTCCTACTCGGCAGTTATCCCATTGCACAGCTAAAACAAATCTATCCTGTGAAATTTCTCGCTGAAAATGTCAATTTGCCGGAATTGCTTAAACTGAAACTTCCCGAGGACTATGACGAATGGTCGTCGATTGCAATATGCGAAGCATGGGCTCAAAAGCGTGGCTATTTCACAGCTAAAGCGGCTCGACCCGATCGTTATCGTGCTGGCAATGAACTGCTTCGCATGTGCCTAGGCGGTCAGATTGTTTTGGAGTTTTACCCGCCAAACTTTAATGCCGAAAGAGGTTTTTTACTCGTAACTCAAATTATTTACTGAACGTATTTGAACTTATTTTGTTTTATAGAAAACTGGCAAAAGCATTCGGATATTCATGAAGTAAAGAAATATCAAGGTGACAAGGAACTAAATGAGGAAACATTAAGTGTACACTCTTCGGAGAAATGCAGTGATGGTAAGTTGATTTTCCAAATAACGTTTCGATATATTTCTTAGTTAATAAGAACAACCAGCAGGTGAAGACAGTGATAATGAGAGCAGCTCAGAAGATGGTATGTACGCAGATGATGATTCCTGCTCGGGAACATCGTCCAAACAGCGCAACAATGCATTTTCAGCGCTCCAAGACGATGACTAAGCTATATACACAAAAACAAATAAAAGCCGAACAAAAATGTTGCGTTTGTTGTTCATTCCAAATAATTTATTTATCCTTTTCTTTTCTATTTTTGAACATTAAAGGAGAAAATTCACACTTAAGCAAACAAAAGAGATTTAGTCTTATTTCATGATCGTGAATCAGTCGTCTGGATCATCGTCTTCCATATCGTACTCGACCTTAAAGTCAATGGGTTCTTCTTCATCCTTAAAGTCAATGGCTTCGTCATGGCAGATTATTGTCTTCAATGCACTGGAAAACAGGTAAAGTAAATGCAAGAGAATAAATGAGTGTATGCATGGAGGTTAGGTTAGATTAGATTGACTAAGTGCAGCCATAGTTAGGCCAGAAAGGCACGTTGATGCGACAGCAAAGTCGTCTGTGTGTTAAAAACTTGCTTCTCATTGAAATCAAGTCGTGAACGTATAAATTACATCGAATTTTAGCAAACTTACTTGATTAAATGCTCATCCTTGCTGTTGAAATCGATTGGTGACGGATAGAGCGCCTTCTTCTGCAGAAGTAACCCAAGAAGGTGGCGTAGCTTCATCACCAGCTCATTTGTGGTTTCATCACTTTTGAAACTACAAACAGAAATACATTTATCTTCATTTTTTTTTCTTATTTCATTGTCTCTTGCTTACAAAAAGAAATCTGCGACAGATAGGATATGATTGCCATGTCTATCGACATCACATTTGATGCCATCACCGAAAATTATCAAAGCCATTGGATAGATCATTGTTGTGTCCATTAGGTAGACTTCATTGGATTTCTGTTTCAGGAAGTAGGCAAAATAACTGTAAATAGAGTGAACATTAAAACTATTTTCGATATCATTCGTTGAGCTCACTGTGATTCAAATGAACGTTCGGTTGAGTTCACAGACGACGGATGGAATTTAACTCTGCGATCCGTAGGTGTCCACATGTTGTGAATCGGTTGCACCCGGTTCTTGATCTGTCTTACTTTCCTGGGAAAAATAATTTATATGTAATTATATATGCAAGCAAATGTAAAAGGCAAACAGACTTTAAATGTGCCATGTTTGGATACAGTCCGGCAGTAATGACCGCTCGTAGTAAACTCGTATTCCAAGAATTCACATTCGACAAATCGTCATATGGATTGGCTGATTCTGTAAACCTACATATAAATTGATAGATATTTTAGATAATATGCCATCAAATCAAAAATAAAAACCTTGTGCCTTCAAGCAGCTCACAAAACTGTCTCTTCATTCGCTGCAATTGTGACAGGGTGGATTCAGAGAGGAAATTCTGATAGCAGAAATTTCTGTCAGTGTGGCTCTCTTTTGCTTGGCGATAATTATTCATTACGTTCATCAACATTAGGTGATCGCTCTTTGAGTCATTTGAGAGACGTTTTTTTACCGCATCTACCTGTTGTTCCTTACCTGCAGAATATATTTTTATCTATAACAAGTAAAATTTTTGCTTGTGAATAGAACAAACCCAATGGTCTATAGAATGGATCTTTAAATGCAAGGGCTGATGCGACAGATGTTATTGGATCCAAACAACGAAATAGAGTTCCCATGAGAATCATCTTTCCCATTTGTGGATCGATTGGTAATCTTGCCAAGTGCATACCCAGGGGAGTGATGATTTCATGTTCATCCAAAGCGTTGATTCTATAAGGCGTTACGAGGATTACAGCAGGAGTAGAGATGCAGAGTTTTTTTTTTACCTCTTAAGGAGTTGAATTCCATTTTCGATTGCTCTCTCGGCGGGACAGTCTAAGAGAGTTCTCATAAAGCTGGCAACATCATTGATATGAAGAAGCTTAAGATTAAGAAGGACACCTTCCAGTTTTGACCGGATAATTTCGGGAGTAGGGACGGCATCCATCAGCTGTTCACGAGCTCTGAAATATTAGACGTTTTTAGAGCTAATTATGTGACTGTATATAAGCGAATGTACCTTGTGTACAAATTATAGCAAATTCCTGGTTGCACTCTGCCAGCTCTTCCGCGACGTTGATGGGCATTTGCCACAGTTATCCATTGCTCTTCTAGCGTTTGCAGATTCTGTTCAATATCGTAGTAATTGCATTTCGTCTTTCCCGAATTAATGACATACACAACATCATCAATCGTCACCGAACTCTCGGCTATATTCGTGGAAAGGATAATCTTTCGCATGCCTCGGGGTGGTGGTAAAAATACACTTTTCTGATCGACTGTCGGCATCATCGAATGCAAAGTGTATATGTTATAACTATTTCTACGAAAATGTTTAGAGTTCAGCAGAGCTGTATGAAGCTTGGAGATTTTATCGTAACCAGGGAGGAAGACCAAAATAGCCCCCGGTGGTTTTCTTTCACAGATGTAGAATATCAAATCCTCGATTAGCTCACAATTAATAACTTCCGAAGCTGGATTGCGTATCGATTCAAGGACATGCGAGGCATAATCGTATCTTATATGGCGGGCGTACTGTTCTATCATGGATTGGAATTCAAATACTTTTGGATCGACTTTCTGAGAAATGTTCAAACTCTAATTAATTGATTCAAGCTGCTTAAGGGGGAGAACTTACCATGAATCTACCGTGGCGAGTAGGTTTTTTGGCTGCATCAAACTTTCGGAAGCCGGTTTCTTCAAGAACATCCTCAAGGTACTTTACTTCTACATCAAATAGGGTACCGCTTATTTCGATTGTATAACATCCATCGAAATACTGTTGGAAATGACTTTGAGATACCGTAGCACTCATGAGAATTACTTTTAAATCAGTTCTGTAAGGAAGAATCTTTAAAAGAGTGTAAAAAGGAAACAACAAATGTGTTTTTCTTGATGATCAAACCTTTTTTAAAAGACCCATCAGCAAATCAGTTTCTACGCTTCTTTCGTGAATCTCATCGAGAATTATATGAGTTAGGTCATACAGCAAGGGATCTGATTCCATTCGCCTCAGGAGGGTGCCAGTTGTGCAATACAGTATTGACCCATTAGGACGGGGAACCACGCTGAAATAAGAAAAAGTATTTTGTCCAAGAAATTGATTACATATCCCAACACTTCTTTGCTTACCTCTGTAATCGTATTTGATATCCCACAGACTTGCCCAGACTTTCGTTTCTTTCGTAAGCTACTCTCTCTGCCACTGTAATAGCTGATATCCTCCTCGGCTGAGTGCAAACAATCTGGCACATTGAACCCATATTCGATGCGATACAATGGTCCAAAATGAACTGTGGAATTTGTGTTGTCTTGCCGCAGCCAGTACTGCCCACGACAAGGATTATCTGATTTTTTTCGATAGCATCCATGATAGCATCTTTTTGTTGTGTTGCAGGTAGTTCACGCCTTGAGACCAGTCGTTTGCAAAACTCCTCATTGACACTCTGAGCTTCTAACTCTTTCTTAAACTTCTCATTCAGTGAGGGATTTATGTGCGGTTTCTCATCCGTCGAATGTTTACTTTGTACAAATTCATGGAAATTGTTTTTAAGTAAATCCTTAAAGTGCTTTTCGAATTCATCCGATACTTCTGTGTCATCAGACTCCGAGTGATATCGATCCAGCGATTTGTTGATTTCATTAATTGTACGTTCGGGTAAACAAATCGATGGACCCTTAAATAAGATAATAAATTGATTAATTGTTTGATAAAATGATGAAAACATTTACATGATCCATTCGATGTTCAACAGAGTCATTCCTTTTGTTGCGATTTTTATAAAACAAGCCAATGTCACGGCCTTTGAGTCCTGGCGGGTGGCGACCACGGTTTCTATTATAACTCATAGTTGGCTAAAATTATTTAAATTATTTAATTAATATAAAATTTTGGAAGGCAAATAAAATCTCGCCCCGCATTTGTTCTTACAAATGCCTACCGGAGGGAAATCGAACAGTCAAACAAACAGGCGATACTGAATGGTCCCTTTTATTCATCGAGTGCAATTCACAATAAGACATACATACCTATAACAATCATGTAGTAAATCTATAGTTCCGTTGCCGTTCGCGTAGTTTTTGTACAAAAATTCGGTGATTACCGAATAACAGAGAGTGGGGTAAAACTCTCCCAGAGAGAACTAATATTACAAAATGTAAACGATCGGATTGATTGATTGATTGATTTGACAATCTGTTTTGACAGCCAAAAGAATTTCCTTGAACTAAAATTTCTAACAAGGAGAAATTTGTTAATGTCTCGTGAGTTCTCTCTTCTGTGAAAAACTACGAATATTTTCGTAAAAACTCTCTGTTTTGTGAATGTATGTGAATAGATTTTATGTAAAATAGGATATTTCAGTGACCGAAATTTGACTGATTTCTAGGGAATATCATGAGCCAATATTCATCGTTTGTTCTATTTATTTTGTTCACGTTTTGATTTAGGTTCATTCTGGTTTTGTAATTATTATCTTGTGACAAAATATAAACATACAAAAAAGAAATACACTTTAAATACACAAATTGAACTAAAAAAAGAAAATATATGTATGTGGCAAAGACTACGGGACAGGATATCTTGCATTTCACCATCAGCCTTAGATGAATTAACGACAACAGAATTTTATATAAATGGCAGCTCACATACCAATTACCAGTGTTTAGGGATGTACATATGTGTAGCGCTTGCCTTTGATTTAGCTGGATATATATAATATAATAATCAGTGGCAACAATGAATTAGTTGTGTTCCAATAGCCTTTTAACAATTTTATCTATTCAAATTTTTTTACTTGTGTTTACTCACCTTCTCATTGTGAACACAAGGTGAATTTCAAAATCTGACACTGACATTTCAGCGTGACATAACCCCCACACAGCAGCAACACAAAAGAAAAAGAGAAAAGAAAGAACAAGAAAGAGAAGAAAAAAACGTCCAAACGAACGAAAACGGAACAAGAAATTACGCTGAGTGTTTTTTCAATGTTTTTCTAAAAATTCTATAAATGAACGTAAATCCTTCAAATATTTTTAAAAACTTTCCACACCAATACAACGCATTCAATCAGTGAACCAGTAAATAAGAAAAACCGCCCAAAAATCAACTCAAACAATTGGAAAATCCTACTCAAACTATCAACAAGTGGTTTCCTCATCCTCCTCCAGTCATCGTCGTTGTCATCGTCGTCCACTAGAAGAGTTGCTGCGCTGTAAGCTGTCTCGCATTTTACCTTCAACTTATAATCGTCTATGACGTAAACCGGAGCACCAAGGTAATAACTCATTGTTTAAGCATTTCCACCAAAAATTCTAACCGACAATCGAACGAAACGCACAAAACAACGATTAAATCATCTTATAAGTGGGCTGCTGTGAAGTGTTGCAATTGATTTTAAGACTCGAGTTCCCTACAAAAGAATGGGCGTGGGGTGATTTTTTTTTTGTTCTTTTTGCTCTTCGCAACAAAATGTAAACAAAAACCCGTTTCCCCATTTTGTGTGTGTTTCTTTCCTTTTTTTATATTTTCATCCGGGATACTACTTACTCTGCGCACACTATTAGTCCAGTCTCTGGACTAGAGTTTGGGTTCTTACAATGTGCCACCCTCCTGTGTGTCTGTCGGTGTTTTAGTTCCTCTTTAATTGTTATTCGATAAAGCGAATTGATCCCTTTTGTAAATAAAATGAAAAACTTTAATTTTAGAATGTCCAAACACGAGAAGAACAAGTCTGGCGGGATCCTGGAGAGTTGGTTCGGTCGGCCGAAAACAAAAGGCAGTGGCTATAGTACGCCATCGGGTCGGCCGAATTCAACAGACGGTGATGCGCCCGAACTACAGGATCTGGAGAAAATGATTCGCAGTCTAACAGAATCCGAGGTGGAGACAAAATTCATGGAAATTCTGGAGGATATGAATATACCGAAGGATAAGCGAGAACCTCTGCTATCGAAGCCCATATTGGATAGGAGAAAAATGATTTATATGCATTTGAAAGGTGAGATCATTATTTTTGTGGGATTCTTTATTGATTATAGGAATTTTTGACGCTTCACATGATAAGATACAGTGGCAGGCGGTAATATCATAGTTAAGCAATTGGAAAATGATAATACGGAAGGTGTGTATGAATCACGCGCCATAGTACAGTGGTTCGGCTGTGGAGAAAAAGCGAACCAAAAGTAGTTTCTCAGAAAGTTTTTTACTGTCGATTGGGAAACAGTTTCAAACTATTTCTATAGGTCAGCCGATAAGCTAAAGAGTTGATTTAAATACATATAGGGGTCACGAGAGATGTAGAGACTCATTGTTTTCGACTTGTTGTTGTTTTCCAATGTTCCTATTCGTCTGGAGATCGAATCTGGAGTTCTACTTATGATAATAGGTCCGACTAACTTGTTTCCCATGTAATTGCATCTACTGTAGCTTGATGCAGCGTTCTGTTTTTTGTAGGGTGCAGTATATTGGACGGATGTCTTCTGTACACTAGTTTTAAATTTGAGAGGTTCGTTGATATATATTTTCTCAACAAATTACCGACCCTAACAACTACGAACTTCTAATTTTATCAAATTCTTCAGGACGCACCACCGCCAACGTAATCAGTTTTGCATTTGCACTCTTAATTACTCATTATTAATGATAAGATGTCATAACTAGCGACTGATTCATTAAATGAATGAGAACTATGCTTTCAAGCAAGTCTTGCAGCGATTTGTATAACACTTAAACTCGTCTCCTAAGCTACACATCGGTGAAGAATCTGTTTATTTAAAAGAGTAGAGTTGAGTAATGCCATTCGACTAAGGAATACAAATACAGGCGGGAAGTGGCGCACACTCAATGGGAATCGGATTTACCACATGATGTAGCTTGACAAAGTAATAGATTTCATTTCGATGAGGGCACAAGGTCAGGTATTTTTTTGAAAAGAACTTGAAAAGATCTTCTCAACTAATGCAGAGCAATTGAGTGCCATGGTTTAGGTTTCCTTCTGCCGTTTAAATTTCTTCCATGAATCGCGATGGGCCCATTTTTGTGTCTAATGATCTGATAACCTCATAACCCTACTAATCCTAACCTAACGTAATCTAAGAGGGTATTGCGCTGAGGCTGAGTGAGTTGAACATAAACTCAAACGTTCGAATCCCAAAAGTTGTTCTTGTCAGCTGAAAAATTGATCTTCTTTTCTTCATTCAAAGTAGCGCCTGCCTGTGATACTCAATTGCAAAGTTTCAAGCTCCTCCATGCACTAAAAACAATTTCTGCCGGCATCCCAGTCCAGTTATAATCTCCCAATTTGTGTTTTCACAAAATTACTTTTATCCACGCACATATTCACCTGTAGCCACTGTGCATTGTTGTCCACCTTTTGTGTGGTGCTTTAGTTCTTAAAGTATTAGCGCGCTACGATTTGTTATGTCTATTTTTTTTTGTATAGGTACAAGTGCTTAAAATTTTATTAATAGAACCGCGGAAAGTGTGACATTTACACCCACCACGGTCGAGCTGGTTAGGTGAACAACAAGAAGAACTGTTTCTCTCTATGTGCATCGGTTTCCAGATGTAATTGCTACGCGATGACATTGAATTTTGGTTTTGTTTTCATTTCAATTTTTTTCGTTGTACTCTGTAAGAAATGAAACCGCGGATGTTATGAAATAAATCGCTTTTGTACTGATAAACTCTGTGGCTTAGTTTAGCTATCAGAGTTGTCGATAAAATACTGTATCTAGCGCGTTGGGCAAAGTTAATGTGTATTTTAAAGCATGACATCGTTAATTTGTTATTTATTTTGGTTATTACTCTTCGCCTACTCTCGTTTGGGGGAAGTCAAAAATCTCAAATGTGCGAAAATATTTATTTGCGATGATGATCACATGATTGAGTCAATTAATGATGCACTTGCGATTGGACTTTGAATATGATTTCCCATTTGTATAGAAACGCGATAGGAATGCTTTCAATAGGGTGATGTTTAACTGCTCCTGCATGGTCTGCAAAACTCATGCACAAAGAAATACTTTTTATGGTAGGCTCTAGTTTAAAATCATATGATCAAAGGAGATAATGGATTACTAATATTGTTGTGAACGTAGCTCCTGCTGTCATAAATGAAGATATAAGATGCTTTTTCTTTGATGTGATTCTGGAAAGAAACTAGCGCTACAAACACCTTATCGACTTCTTGTAATACTTGTTGTCTAATAGAAGAAGAAGAAGAAGAAGTCATCCTTTCCTTAAAATTGCATCAGCAACTTGCTTACATTTTCTTATTCTTTTTCAGGTAAAAACTCCTTGGAACACCGTTCGAATTCACGATTCGAAAAGCCCAACGATTACATTGAATACCTCCAAAATGGAGAGCACACAGAAAACAAAATCTACCAATGCGTCGAGAGTCTACGTGTTGCACTCACCAGCAATCCGATCAGTTGGATTAAAGAATTCGGTGAGAATGGTATCAACGAAATAGTTAATCTCCTGCGACGATGCAAGAAAGAACGTAACTTTGATCGCATCGAATTTGAATGTATCCGCTGTCTAAAGGCGATCATGAATAACACATGGGGTCTAAATCTTGTTCTAACACCGGAACAGCACACTGTCGTCCTATTACTAGCACAAAGTCTCGATCCACGAAAGCCAAACACAATGTGTGAAGCTATGAAACTTTTAGCCAGTTTTTGTCTTGTCTCCGAACGGAATGGCTATGAAAAAGTTCTCCGTGCCATAACGTCAGCCGCATCAACGGCGTACAAGAGTAGCGAACGCTTTCGACCCATTGTCGATGGATTGTTCGTTCAAGAGAAGAACGACACAAAACGTGATTTGGCGTGCACCAGTTTGATCTTTATAAATACTATCACGAATACACCGAGCGATGTGAATTTTCGGCTGCATTTGCGATGCGAAATCATGCGAATGGGCCTGTACGAGAAGCTAAACGAATTCACGGAAATTGTGACCACCAGCAATAATGACGATCTAAAGAAGCACTATAAGATATTCAATGAAATCCGCGAGGATGACTTTGAAGAGTTTATTCAGCGGTTCGATAACGTTCGCTTCGATATGGACGACGTTAATGACTGTTTCGATGTACTTAAGAATCTGGTGGTGGACACATCGTCTGAGCAATACTTTCTATCGATCCTACAGCATTTACTGTTCATCAGGGATGACTATTACTTCCGGCCGGCGTACTATCAACTGATAGAAGAGTGCATATCACAAATTGTCTTCCACAAGGGTTATTGTGATCCGAACTTTGATAATCGTAACTTTAATATTGACACGTCGCTTTTGTTGGACGATATTGTGGAGAAAACAAAGGCAAAGGAAATGAAGCAAACGGAAGAATATGAGAAGAAGATTGAAGAGCTTGAAATCGCGAAGCAGGAAGCCGAGGCAAAAGCCGCTCATTTGGAGGAGAAAGTAAAGCTAATGGAGGCATCGGGTGTAGTTGCGAGTTCGCCGAATAAACTTCCGAAAGTGAATATACCTATGCCACCACCGCCACCAGGAGGTGGTCCACCTCCACCGCCACCAATGCCGGGTGCAGCACGAGGTGGGCCGGCACCACCGCCACCGCCACCAATGCCAGGCATGGGAGGCGGACCGAGACCCCCACCACCACCTCCAATGCCGGGAATGGGTCCACCACCTCCTCCTATGCCGGGTATGATGGGCGGCCCACGAGGACCACCACCACCACCGTTTATGATGATGGCGGCGGCAAATGCTCTCCCCTATGGCTTGAAGCCGAAGAAGAAGTGGGAAGCCAAGAACCCAATGAAGCGTGCCAATTGGAAGCCAATCGTTCCACAGAAGATGTCTGAAAAGGCCTTCTGGGTGAAATGCCAAGAAGATTCATTAGCTTCAGATGACTTCCTTACGGAACTCTCGGTGAGATTCTCATCGAAACCAGTTAAGAAGGATAATAAGGATTCTGTGGACAAACCTACAACACTCACAAAGAAAAACATAGATCTAAAGGTTTTAGATGGCAAGGCTGCCCAAAATATAGCCATTCTCTTAGGTGGTTCGCTCAAGCATTTGTCTTATGAGCAAATAAAAATCTGCCTCCTTCGCTGTGATACAGCCATTTTGTCTTCCAACATCCTTCAGCAGTTGATACAGTACATGCCTCCACCAGAGCAACTAAAGCGACTACAGGAAATCAAGTCAAAGGGTGAACCGCTCTCAGGTGTCGAGCAATTCGCGGCAACAATTGGAGAAGTAAAACGCCTCGGACCTCGCCTTCACAGTCTAAACTTTAAGCTTACCTACGCCGACATGATTCAAGACATTAAGCCAGACATTGTTGCGGGAACAGCCGCTTGTGACGAAGTGCGCACGAGTAAAAAATTCGCCAAGATTCTCGAACTCATTCTTCTCTTGGGTAATTACATGAACTCGGGTACGAAGAACGAGCAGGCGTTCGGTTTTGAATTCTCCTATCTAACGAAGTTGTCAAACACCAAGGACGCAGACAACAAGCAAACACTACTGCACTACCTCGCCTCATTGGTGGAGAAGAAATTCCCCGACGCCTTGAACTTCTCCAATGACCTCTCGCACGTAGATAAGGCTTCCCGTGTCAATCTGGACAATATCCAAAAAGCAATGCGACAAATGAACGCCGCTGTAAAGAACCTCGAGGCTGACCTCAACAATAACAAGGTACCCCAGTGCGACGATGATAAGTTCGCCGAGGTAATGGGCCAGTTCGCCACTGATTGCCGGCAACAAGTCGATGTTTTGGGCAAAATGCAAGTCCAAATGGAGAAGTTGTTCAAGGAACTCGGCGAATACTACGCTTTCGATCCGAATAAGTACACTATGGAGGAGTTCTTCACCGATATAAAAACCTTCAAAGATGCCTTCATGCAGGCGCATCAAGAAAACGTTCGAATACGCGAAGAGGAGGAGAAGAAGCGACGCATGCAAGAAGCCCGCGAGCAATCACAGCGTGATCTTCTCGAACGACAGCAGCGGAAACTCGCCCTGGTCGATATGGACGCAGCACAAACCCAAGAAGGTGTCATGGACAGCCTATTGGAAGCCCTACAAACAGGCTCGGCGTTTGGTAATCGAGATCAGCGGCAAAAGCGTCGACAACGGCCCGCCGCCGGCGCGGAACGAAGAGCACAGTTGAGCAGAAGTCGATCTCGAACACGAATGGCGCCCGGCGCTTTAGTCACACGAGAAATGTTATCAAACGAAGCGTTACTCGGTTCGGCTTAAAATCATTCTTGAGAAGCTTAAAAGTCTGTACATAATTTTGATATATATATTTTTACCTATACGTATATACATACATATTTTCAATATGATACCTATTTTTTTATACGAATTATAAATCGAAAATAGAGGAAGAGACAGAGAAGAGACAGAATGCACACGGTGTACAGGAAAATGGTACATCAACCAGTAGCTCCCATCCACACAACCCATAAAATAATACCCGCCCTTGACGAAGGAAGTTAGCTTAGTATGCCTCTCCTTTCCGTAAATAGTTTTGAAATTAGACTAACCTAACTAATGGATCAGATATATATCAGCTTTTTGATCAGTAGACAGTTTTTTTTCTTTTTTTTTCGTTTTGTTCTTGAAAAATTTGTAAAAAGAATGTAATACATTTCATAATGATGATTTTATAAATTAATTTTTATTTTATTCATTTTAATTCTTTTTTTTTTATTTTTGTGTGTAAATATTTAACGAATATATATTTTTTTTATAAGAAAAAGGTATAAAATTAAACAAAAAATGCGTTGTAAAAGAAAAACAGAAAAATACGAACATATTTTTTTATCTATTGTTTATAAGTTTGAATTAAGAGAAGGAATAAAATTCCAGTTGAAAGAAGAAATATATTTAAAGTTGTTTTTATTCTGTGAGACAACTATAACCGACTTCGGTGGGGTGAACTTTATGTCAAAGCTGAAAGATAAACCCACTCCATGAACTCAAGCGAAATTCGTATTCTGTCAAGGGACATTTATTTTGTTCATAAGGTCCGTTCCCGCAGTGACTTTAACTACGAAAAGCTACGTATTTTAACGAACACTAGCGAATTTCTGTTCCCGCAGGCCGCAAGTCAAAAGATCCGTTCGCGTACCCTTCTAAAACAGCGAATTTTTACGAAAAGCTGTTCGCGTACAGAGCGCTCACGAGAGAGTAAGAAATTTCCCCATGCTGCTTATTTTAATCCAAGAAATTTCTGTGGGCAAAAATATGTGTTCTGTCAAATGGTTGTGTTGTTGTTGGCTTGAAGTAAATCCATACAAAAAAAGTGACGTCTAAAAAGTGGGCAGCTTTTTTGTTCAACTAGTTCCCGCAAATTTTTGTGCATTTGTCTTTCTCGGAGAGAATTTTACCCCCAATCTTTGAGAAGCTGCGAATTTTAGTGCACAAAGTGCGGGAACAGTCCTAAAATTGAAATTAAAATATTTAAAAACAAATGTTTTTATCGAGTTAAATTCTATTGTCGACGCAATTATACTTTGTTGTGTCATCTCTTTTTCGCATTCTCTGTACCAAATACCAACTCGTACCGACAGAGTGGGAGATATGACCGACATGATAGTAATATTCTTGAATGTTTGTCACACGCTTGCAAAAAGGTGGGGCCGTGAAAAAAACTTTGATTCGTGTAATCGAACCTGGAAACCCATGCATCTAACGCACTAATCATTAACTTAGACGGACACATGAAAATCCTTGAAAGAGTTCCTCTGTTATCCAATCTAGCAGTGTGCCTCTCGGACTTCATGTCCAAGAGAATCCATCTCCATTACCCTTTTAAGGTCGTTGTCCAAATCCGGAATTTCTGGGACAATCAGCCTACTTCCTAATTCCTAATCAATAGATTGGTATACTGACGGATCTAAAATGTCAAGTGGTTCTGGGGCTGGAATCTCTGGTCCAAACTATCTGTTCCTTTAGGACAAACAACCACTATCTTTCAGGCAGAGTTCCACGCTATCGAGCTCTGTGCCAGAGAATGCATTAGGAGAAACTCCGAAGATCTCATATCAACATTCTTTCAGACACAAGGCTCTTAACCCCTACAACTTTGAGTGTAAGCTTGTTTGGTTTCCAATCCATCTTGCAGCTTCAAGGCATCCCTGGCAACGAAGCCGCCGATGGGCTTGCCAGACAAAGTGCTCAGGCTCCTTTCATTGGCCCTGAACCTTTTTGTGGCCCACAAACTAGTCAAATCAGAATAGAGCTCAGCAGTTGGGAACGACAAAAATCCCTCTCCTACTGGAACTCTCAAAATGGCTTAAAACACGCCAAACAATTCATCAACTTCTCAAAAAAGAGAACAAAAGATAACCTCTCCATGAGCAAATACAAAGTTAAGAAAATCACTGATTTCCTAACTGGTCATTGCGCTCTCAATTACCACCTCAAGAAAATGAAAAACCGAAATAACCCACAACATTTTGTGCGAATGTCCTGCTTTAGCTCGGCTGTGATTTAAGTACTTTAACAAAAGCTGCAAAAGCAAAAGCTATAGCTTCAGCTATAGATGTCTTTAGATTCATTAATGAACTAGACTTCAGCTGAACCTTAGAACAACTAATTATATTCAAACCTGCTAGGAAATAGCACAAAAGATCCTCCTGGGTCGTAGTGCTTCATAGGCCTATCGCCTTCTCTTATCCTTCACTTTCCTTAAAAAAAAACCCACTAACCACTGAGCTACGGCACCCACAAAAAATAATTATTGAAAATTCCCAAACGTTAGACAGCACGGGCGGCAAATTGTGCATCAAAATGTGGTCAGACTTTTGATAACAAATAAATATTAGATTGTCCACTTGGGGGGATCTTCTCCTAGTCTTCACCTACAAGCTGTGAACCCTAGTAAGCACGAAAGTGTTAGTATTTGTTCTTTGAAGCCACTGACGCTATAAAGAGACTATGCTATAACAGCCAAAGCATGAAGTTAACCTGCTATCTGGCCCTTTTTGGTCCATGGTTGCAAATAGATGTTCAGTGTGGTTCAACGTAGGGGCTGTTTGAAAGAGCATGCTTTTGAGCTTTCCATCACTTGTAGCAGGAACAGGACACCAGAGTGTCAGTACATAAAATTCTCGTGTAATAAGGTTCTGGACAGCGGTCGAATCTGATAACACTGGAAAATTTTCTGCTTAAGATACCTGGAAAGGATATTGCAAGAGCAACGACTTTGATGAATATTCTGATCTTCGGGGCTTATTGCCGAAACTATAGGAACCATGAGTGTGTGCGCCATCACGTCTTTGTCTCTTTATCTATAGTCTGTTCCAAATCAAATAAAATGTTCCGCTTTTCTTTCGATGATGACGAATAACTATTTGGGGATACAAATTTTGTAAGTGAAATGTTTTATACAGTCACTTAGTGGTGTATCATGTCCTTGGTCATTTATTTGACTGTTCCCTTGGTATTAATATTCTTTCTAAAGAGTTTTTGAACTTTACTTAAGTCCTGCATCCTTTTGTGTGTTCTAGTGCCTGTGCGGTTTCTGGAAATTTGCGGCAGCTCTCTCCAACTCTTTCCCAGTTGTTGTGCTTCTTTCTCGATCGTTTTGCGTCATGTGCTCTTAGGACCATTTCCATTTCATCGCTATAGATCCTTCACCCTTTCGGAGAGTGCTACCAATCTACTGCAACTTTCGTAATCGTATGGTTGTGCCTAAAAGTTCATGGTAGCTTCTTTGATAAAGCTGTTCGTTAGAGACACGTTCCAGGCGAAAAATCTTTAAGATATTGCGCAAGCACCTATTAACGAACATTTGCAGCTTCCTCGTGATAGTGGCGATCACTCTCCACGTGCTACATTCACATACCAGCACGGATTCAACGATGGAACGGAATGCTCGTAGCTTAGTGTTTAAGCTGATTCTGGAATGCCTTTCCTGCACAGGGCACGCTATATTTATTCCTAATTTTCGCCTTTTTAAAATTGATGAACAGCAGGTGAAGGGGCAATCGATGTTGAACGCATTACTCGATGATGATCCGGAGGGTGTTGATGTGGTCCACACGGGAGGATCCAGAGCGGAAACCTGATTGTTCGACGTAAGTAAGATTTCTTGTAGGTACTATTTAATTATCCCTGGAGAAGACAGACTAACCTTTACACCACACCCAGTTTAGTTTAGTTCCTTTGGAGAACAAAGAATAAAGTTTGTATTTTGGTCGCCAGGAACTTGGCGTTGCTGAGTGCAAAAACTAAATTTGAGATGGCTCCAGAATTGTTTTGATTTGCATACAAAACTCTCTCTCTCTGCATGCACTTTGCATGCCAAAAAGGACATTAATTAGTGTTACAACCCTTAACCCTTCAACATTAAACGTCTCACCCATTCAGGAATCCACACAAAGGTGTACTTGTTGAACAGCAACATAAACTCAGCAGTGGAAAACCACCACAGTGTCCTTTAATAAAATTCAAAACATCACTTGCAACACGAACAACACACAGTGGCAGGGCAGCTATGAAACAAACAATAATTCAACATGAAAGCACTCAATGAATATTTTTATTATTTTCAAATAATCAAATCCATCAACAGTGAGTAGGTGAGAACAAAACCAGCTCACAAAAGGACACAATATTTTTGTTTATCAACACAATCAGACTCGGTGCCCAAAACCTAAGGCCGTTCAACGGAGCCACCATTTCAGTAATTAGAGTGAGGATTAGCAAGCAAAGACCGTCATAAAAGGACAATAAACATAAACATTCACCATATGCAATGCAAGGCCAAATATTTCGAGCATCTACCCGAAACCCGTTTTCGCAGAACTATTTACGAAAAAAAAACCCAATACCAAGCCACCAATGATAACTTTGTTCGCGTTAGATCACTGTGTGTCGTATGCCAAAAGGGATATCCTATGTTGAGATTTTTAGCGGCTAATTTTTACGCGACAGGTAAAAAAATTTGGAAATCCTTTTCCAAGGTTACTAGCCCTGATCAAACAGAACCGCCGATAATGACATGGACGAGTACACAAAAGCCTGTGACCTCTTGCAATGCCTGTACAACCTTTTATGTATGTAAAGTGTGTGTATTTTTTTTTTTTTTCATCTTGTATTATCCTGTAACTATATTTCAGGACTACAAGTTCGAGCCATAAAATCAAAGAATATTTTAAAAATACGCACACAAGGGTCTAGTAAATCGGATTAATTGGGCGTTTGAATGCAAATTCAGTTAAAATTTCCGCGGCAAGACATCAAATACAAACCGAAAAAAGGGACGTTTTATGAGGCGCAAAGGTTTTACAACACCATGTAGCAAATAATAAAATCTCGAGCATAATATCGCGAATTGTTTTGCAAAATTTTAATGAGCCTCTTTTCTGATAAGTAGGACAATGCATTATTGTTAAATGGCATAACATGTTTATGCATCAGATTCCGAGGATCCTTTTAGTTATGAAGATAGGTATGGCTATTGTTATGAATTGAACTGATAAGGGTAATACAGTATGCTAAGGATTATTCATTTAGATGACATGACCAACTTACTGAAATGTGTACGGTTCTCTTTATTCAATTTCTAAAAATTCTACGGCTTGAGTAAGGTTTTATGATTCGTAAAAAGCGCTATTAGCTTTGTAATACGCCTCGGATCGCCTTACAGTTTACCTGTAGATTAAGGATTAAGGCCTGATATATGCCCTAGACCAATCCAATCTATGAGGGGAGGGCAATCTAGACCACAACAATTTGCGCGGAGAGAAGCTCACTCCTGCCAAATTCAGCATAATATACGAAGACGACGTTGTGGGCTATATGGCATCCAGTATCCAGTAGATTTTAGAACAAAAATAATAGATATCAAACCATACCATCTGTGGTAGTAACTGTCACAAAGAGCTCAAGGCGAAAGCCATCATATCGAAGCCATCAAATCGAAGGGAACAAAATGTCAAAGAAATTAGCAAAAAATGGATTCGAACAAGACATGTCAAAGGGCTAAAATTCTGTTCTCTGAATGAGCTGGGAGATATTTACTCGAGGAAGTAATTACCTTCTTAAGTAACTGTGACCGAGTTGCTTATCCTGGTATTCGTTCTACATTCCTTATATGTCACATGTGCTATCCCCATAGTCATGAGATGTTTTTTTTAAAACTCTAGGAATGGCTCGTGAGGAAACTTCTAACTCCTAGTGAGTTGGTTGGGTTTACAGAATTAGACTTACCCATTATCTTGGTTGGTTGGTTGAAACCGGCCCTCGATGAGGATACACTTAGACCAGTAGTTGGTCCGTTGTGCTGCCGATGTGTAAGGGTGGTTGGGTCACCCTCTTACTCAGGGAACCATTTACTCCTTAGTATGAAGGAGCCTATCTATCGTTGAATAGGTATTCACCTAGTGTGGCCTTTCTAATGTTGGCAAGCGCGGGGCACGTGCATAGGAGGTGACTGTGAGTCTCCTCTTCTTCTTCATCTCTACAACTTCTACAGAAGTTATTGTAGGGGATGCCCAGTCTTTGGGCATGCCTTCCTATAGCACAGTGTCCGGTGTGGGTGTTTACGGTTTTGGAGAGGGTTTCTCTCTTATGTTTCAGAAGTCCGATGGACTTGGTTTCGTTTAGCTTGGGCCAAAGCAGCCTTGCAGTGTTGCCACCGATGGTTGGCTACCCATTACCTTCAGTCTCCGGCTTTTACTTCTAGCAATTGTTTTATGATACAGCTTTTTGCTGACTTGGTTGCCTCTATACGAAATCGTCTGGTTAACATACCCCTAGCTGCTGATCCTATTGGTAGGGTACTTCATTTCCTCCATGCATAAAGGATTTTGAATTAACACCATATAGATCAGCCCTACAGGTGGTAAGTTGAGAATAATCACCAGCGCTAGTTTTCAGTGCATCTGTTGTTGAGCCTGTCTTGTGTTGTTATCTGTTTTGTTTTTCGCCATCGTACTGGTGATTTTGCTGTCGCTATGTGCTCAACACATAGAATCATTTTTTGGCGATTTTGATTTTGTCTATGACTTTTGTAAAATGAGAATTAAAACGAAGTTATCCATCAGGTGTTAAACCGAAGAAGAGTATGAGTAGTTTTAATGTTTCTTCCTTTTCTTATGGTGAAGAAAACTATGGTCTCCTTTCGGGGTTGACGTTAAATTTTACTTTTTGACACCAATCAGCCCTAGATTCATCTTGGATATAAAAATCCTTGTAGCTGAGTAATTTTAGAAGTTCATTGACTACGATGAGCACAGAGGACCCCTCTTGCGGGCAAATTTCAAATCTGAAATTCCAACTCGGACTCCAAGAAGCAGCGTATCCTTACATAGTTGACTTCATTGCATTCCCATACCTCTTATGAGTTAGGACACAAAATTACCATGGTTTCCAATTTGACTTCGCTTATTCTTCAATTCGGCTGATATGAAGCCTTTGTCTTCCTTTTTCCTTCTGGAATCCACTCTATTCGGCAGGAAAACGTGACGCAGAGTAGCCGACAAAATAAGTTGAATTCAGCTCAAATGGGTTGCAAAACTCCGATTAGGTAATAGTAACTCTTTCTCGAAAAAATTTCGAAACGCATATCCTACTCTTGTAGTATTCCAGGGTGGTATTCCTAGCAATTCCAGCCTGAAAACTATAGAGGCCTAACTGTCATTGGATTAAGCGTCCAATAGCTTCCGGTTCGATGTCGTCATCCTCATGGCTCCGTACGAAATTTGCGAATGAAATCGCGCTCTACGTATGGTGCTAAAAGTGAACGAAAACTCGACAAAACTGAACGAAATGTTATAGGTTCAATTCATTACACAATTTATGTGCCGTCCAGAGACGTAATTCGATCCTTTCTGTACCGCGCGCAACGGACATAGCTCAATGGGCTGCTTACTTCGAGAAACACAGAGATTTTTACAGACGTGTTATGCCATTAGCGTATTAATTTAATGCAAATGTCAAATTGTTCAAATCTAACATTTACATGCTTATTAGGTTTACACTGCGTCTCCACGAGTCTGAAAAAATGGAAATCATTTAATAGGCGATTTTTATTCAAAACTTTTCATTCTTCAACATGTCGTCAACAGCAAAACAAGCCCACTTCTTATTGTTCCTGTTTGTAAAAATCAAAAATCTGCTAACTTTGCACTTCTGGAAAGCACTAATAAATCACAACAAATGTTTTTTTCTTATAAAAAACGACTGCCAAACTTCAAATGTCAAATTTCAGTCATTGTTAATGTCCACAGAGAAGACAAGACAAAAAGGCTGTCTTAAATGTCCGAATGCAAGTCAAGTAAAAGTGCGGTCTACTCGAGACATATTAATGTCACGACTTGAATCTTGACTGACTCGTGGAGACTCGGCGTTATAAACAAGCCGCAAAAATCATTTATCTAATTTTGACCTTATTAATATTGAATTGGCCTTGTCTAAATTTGTTTTCCTACTTGCGGGTACCTTTTAAGGCCCCTCATGGAAGGAACCTTGTTCATGCTGTCATTCCCAAAGTAAAACGTGTCAAGCGGCATATGTCAAAGTGTTGCGTGCATTTGTCATCAGCGCTCTTGATAAAAAATCGAGAGAGAAAAAAAAAAAACATACAAATAATATGTATGTAGGTATGTACCCACTTTTTAATTGCGCTTGGGAGTTTGGAGGGCAGCGGGTACAACACTCTGTGTTTGTGTGGTGCCCCAATGTGTTATCATACCGTGCTTTATATGAGATGTAATAAATTTATTATTTGTCTATAGTATAACGGGCCATAAAACATGGCTAGGAGACTTTCGTCAACGAGATTCGACGCTTTTCATGGTTCATTTTTTTTATTTCCTTTTTTTTTTTGTATAATTTTGCTAATAACGCGTTTTCATGTCCCAGTAATTTTGGTTTTTTTTTTGTTTGGCTTTTAGAAAGATATGGTGGTACTTTCTCACAGGTTTATTTTCTTTCCTTTTTCCTCTTTTAATTGCGATACACAGGTACAGGTACAGGCATAGAAATTTGAAATTGTTTAAACAATTACTCGAGAGATTTTTTTTTATTGCTTCGCAATCTTTTTTTATTTCTATTTTTGTGGTTATATTTTGTGTACTCGTAAGGAATTTTTGAAAGTCATATAAAAGTCATTTAAATTGGATTGCGGTAATAACGGTATGTTTGCACGCGTATTAGAACATGAATTGGCACTAAAGATGTCATTGCGACATAGGTCTTGTATTTGTATGTAAAGAGAGAGAGGTGACATTTAATGCCGTGTTTAATTTAGAGAATGTTTAAATTTACTTTGCTGGCTGTCATTAAGCTTTGCTGAATTTCGCAATTCATTTGTTTAACTTTTCCTTTTGTTGTTTACACAGGCTTAGTGGATTTTAAGTCCATTTTGATTTAAAGTCTAAAGGCTGAGTGATAATGAGGTGTATAGAAAGATTTGTTTTATTTCAGCTAGTTGTCATTTTAGTGGGGCATGCGTTTTATGGAATTCTTTACAGTTTAATTGACAGTTACAAATACAATACAAGAGTCAATTCGTTTAGAGCTAAATGAGTTTTATAAAAACGATAAAAGGTGATAAAGTAACTTTGTTTCAATCGTTTGACTAAATTAAATATTTACATATAACTTTATGTGCTCTGAATATATTTGTCTGTGAGTCTAGATTAGTAACAACTATATAACGTAAATCTAAATTTGATGGATTGATTAAGAAACAAATTATTTTAAATGTGCTATTTATTGAACATTTGGCCATGTAAAGTCGATCTGTTTACCACAGTTTGTTACACTTAAATACTATTAGTTGATCCCCTTCAACTCGAAACAGATATTTAATCAGAGCAATTACATACTTGGAAAACAAGGTATATACTCGTATGTATACATAGATGGGGTTGTTGATTAGAAATAAGATCTCCTGATCGAAGCGGATTCGATCGAATTCGACACTTAAGATAGAAAAAATCTCGTGCCCCATAAGACTGGTTCAGAAACGAGTTAAAACGGTCGTATACTATAAGCAGTTTCTTCATAGGGCACTTTACGACGGACAGTTGAGAGAGTATAGAGTTTTCAATACCTTGGGAATATTGTCTCAACCGATGCATGGCGGAACCGAACTGGATATACCCAACCGAATAGGCAAAGCAAAATCTGCGTCTAGGATCCACAGTTTGGCGAGGTAATGCAATTAGCTTACCACTGTTCCGTTCCAACGTTGAATCAGTGCTGCAATATAGATGAGGTACCTGGAAGGCGATCGCCACTATCACGAGGAAGCTGCAAACCTTCGTCAATAGGTGCCAAATCGTATGTCTAATGAACAGCTTTATCAGAAAATGGGCATTGAGCCCATCACAACCACACGACGACGAAATTAGCAGTGGATTTTCCACACACTCCGAAAGAATGAAATGCAATCTGCTTACTTAGGATGTCGCAATACGAAGCCGTCCTAGCAGTACATGGCGCAATGCAGTCGAGAAGAACCAACTTCCAGAAAATGCACACGATGGCGCGTAGGCATTGTAGAGTCCGTAGGACCCACAAGGGGATACAGGACATAATAAGTAAGTAAGTACTTTACGGACCATTTTGTTAAACGAAAAGCTACATACAAAATTACGGATACCTGATGAGGAACCTTTGAACTTGAACTACGAAAAACATGGCGAAGAACAGTGGAGACGGAGGCAAGTCAGTTGAGGAGAGCCCACTTCATTAGCATCTTTCTTAAGCCCACAGAAGTTAACGAAACTCGAGGAAACTGAGCATATTTCCATTATGGCTAGGCACTACAATTTCTGTGTAATGGGACTTTCCTCTGAGCTGGCGTAAGCTAATCTAAGTGCATTATGGTTGGTTACGTTAGACACAGTGGACTCTCAAATTCTTTAATTCTGTTTATTTTTGTATGGCTTTATTTCCGGTATTCAGCCGGTGTATGTTCGCGCATTCTATAATCAGCAGACATGTCCATGTTACACTTAATGGGGGGGACTTATAGGAAGAAGATGCAATGCCAGGTGAGCTATAGAAATTGTCCAGTTATCAAGATAGACAACCTTTGATATTGTTCAAAACAGAATCATGCTTTGACTTCTGATTTCATTCCAACACGTGTCAAATGCCAGTCGAGATGACAGTTCAACTTGCGTGTTAAAGTTCAACTTACTTTTAACCCGGGACAACGATCTATTGCGAAATAAACAAAATTTATTTCGATAAATGCGAATTAATATTTGCGTAAGGAATTTTGTCCAATAGACAGGCACCCTTTCAACAGTTGTCAAATTTCAGTTGTACTTGTACATCCAAAGGTTTCAGAGCCACCAGTAGATTCATGCATTTTGAGCCTACAGAATTGAAAACGTCTTCAGAAGCATCTGTATAAATATGGCAATCTTGTTTTGAAAATGAACTTAGCCAATCTTCCCTGTATTTATGCAATTCGGCTTTGTGAGGGCCTTTAAATTTGTAAAGCGATAAAGATAGTAATAATAATTACAACATTGTTTCGGCTCGACCCCGCGGTCTCGGCTTCGGACCTTGCTTGCACCCAGTCTCTGTGTCATATAATTTCAGTCAAGACTCAAGGCATGAAAACAATATGTCTTGTGTAGATCGCACTTTTTGGTCTTCGATTTTAGCTCTTAAATGCATCACCATCCACGCCCGACATGCACGACACCATCCCTGACTGAAACTTCAGATTTGATTTTTTAGAGCTGCTTTACCAGCTCACTCATTGGGCACGTTCCGAACTCTAGGCCTACTTTTTGAGCTAATGCCTAACATATGGAACGGCAAACGAATTTTTGACAGTTTGCACATTGACTTAAAAGGTTGGGACAATTTTCTTACCTTCAAATCCAGTTCACTACTTCAAAAAGAAATGCCTTACTTTGTAGTTATAACTGAATCTCGCGACAAATCCGAAACGTTTGACTACCTAGTACCTAGAATGCGGAATGTGCCCATTTATTTTGATGGTTTTTATCTATGCGTTTAGCGCCCCATTCTTCAGTTTTGGCTTCCACATTATCAAAGAGGCAGACTTTTAATGCTTTCTATTTTATCTAATTGGACGAACTAAAATTTAAAGAGTGGCAGTATATCGATGAGTTTTATTTCTTTTTATTCAGGCTTCACAATACGCCGCCCCAAAGCACTTGTTGCCTTGTGCATTGGGACATCATGCACATATGTATGCTGGGTCCGCCCGTTGTCAATGCCTAAAAATACTTGAATAAAATATGTATGTCAGATATGTCAGATTGAGCTGTGACCTCAAAATCAAAAAATTAATAATTTGTAGCTCAGCAATAATAGAAGCTACCCTTTCAAAAGGTTGGACTAAAAAAAACTTTGTGATGCATATAAGAGTGATAACCACAATGTCGCGTGCGTCCGTTACTCAACATTACTCGAAATGTTCCTTCAAAGCGTCAGAAAATTGTGCAGAAATTTACTTTTCTTACTTTTATTGTCTAACTTACAAATTCCATCTTTTTTTTGTCTAAAATTTTTGTTTAAAAATTCATTAACACTTTGAAATCAAGAATTGCTCTTGTCACTTTTACGATAATTCTTGTACATACACTTGTATGCATATAATGCAATGACATACATATGCATGTATGTTTTTAAAGAGCTCATTTGTATTAAAATATCATTCAAAGTACATGCCTATTCAACATTTTGATTGCGCATAAGTGAAAGAGCTTGGTTACAAACCAAAACACACATGACCTTAAGTTTTTAGCTTAGATGAACTTTTCTGACGACTCATTCTGACGGATTTTACTTACACTTACTTCTTTGAAATTTGTGCACCTATAGTCCTTGACCATTAAAACTGAAGTTTTATTCGACGTTCCTCTTTTTGTGCAGTTATTTTGGCTTAAGAATATTTGATACTGAGTTCTGTGGCACTTCATGTGCCGATGCTATAAATTTATAGGATTTACCCTCATCCCTAAATCGGATAATCACCCATTTTTCTTAAGATGAGCAGTGGGCTTTTTGTTCCATATTAAAAGACTAGTTTAAAAAAAAAAAAAACGACAAGTGAAACATAATAAGATTACTTAATAGAACTTATCTCAAAAGTAAATCCTTGCTAAGTATCAATATTTTTACAAATTGTGATTATATTTAAACACACCTATTTTTATGGCCACTTTCCAGAACACTTAAAATGTTACTGGAACACAAATAAATGAAACGCTTAATACTACGGTAATAAGCTTGGCACAATTGTAACAGGAATAAAGAGTTGTTTACATAAAAATTCATTTTGTCACAAGTCTTAGTTCATAAATAGCAGTTATTTAAGAACAAAAACAGATTGACTGCCAAAAAAAGTGCACTCACCTTTTGAACAGTAGTACATGTGCATATGTAGGTATAAACTTATAACCAAACATGATTCTAAGAAATAGGTAGGTACATACATACATATGTGTGTTTCTGCCCATTCAGCGATACAGAATTACGTTTTGATATTTATAATTTTGTGGCCTGGGAATTTTGACATTTTGATATTTTTAATCACAAAACAACTGCAGAGTAAAATTGTGTTACAATAATTGCCATGCAAATAATCTGTGCGAATACTCTTTATACCTACTTAAAATTATACGTTATATTTGCCTGTACCTATACATAATTACGTATGTAGGTACATTCATAAATATTTCAGATCTAAGTTGTAAATAACCAAAACTAAAAATGAAGAATGACAAACCTTCTATTTGCTTACAGAGGTAGGTACCATCGTAAATAACTTAATCCATTAACGATTCAATTGACTCGACTCAAATTGAAGACATTCTATACTCTGCACACTTTAATCGATTAAATAAATAAAAAAACAGACATTTTTAAATTTGACTGTTTTTCTTTAAATTTATTTTATTCGAAAATAGGCAAATTAAGCAGAGCATTAGACTCACCTAATGAACGGAACCCTCAAAAAGAAAAAAAAAAAAGAAAGAAAAATGGTAGACGTCACTTAATCGATATTATAATTATCAATTTCCCAGAAATGGGGGCCGCACAAAAAACACCCAAGCAGCCATTAGCTCCTTCAATTAATCACACGGGTACGACAGAGATGTCACCTGTCAAATAAACGACAGAAAAGGAGAAATAACCCCTACAAGAACAACCCATAAAAAATCCATCTAATCCAGGTAAATATTGAATAAAAAATCTCTCTCGTGCCTTTATTACCTGTCATAGAACATCTCGACATCTCTGTCACACCAGGAAACAAATAAAAAAAAAACTCCATAATAAAATTCAACCAACCCCCATTCAGAGAGGCGTGTCCAACACACCCTCGTCATACGCAGCAATCATGCGTATTCTCTCGCACAAACAGCGAAATGAGTAAACAAACGAAAGGTAAAAGCCATTTTGGTTTTCATTCTCCCTCTACACTAAAAATCGTGAAATTTTTTTTTTTTTTTGTTCGAAAATCTTTCTCTTTTCCACCTACGGTTGGGTGTTATCACTTGTTTATTCTCGTTTTCAATCCCGCGCACACGACAATTAACCGAACAACAGCAAAGTGGAACAGCGGTAGTTGAGAGTCTGGCATTAATCAGTTACAGACAAACAAGTTCGGCGGACGGTTATCGGTAAAAAAAAGTAATTCTCACCGCGGGAGAAAGTATATTTCTTTTGTTTTTTACGCGTTTTTTTGTGTGGTTGATAAAATAAAAAAATAAAAAACAAGCAATGTGCTCAAAAAGAACAAATATAGATTTTAAAAAACAAACGTCAATTTTATTCATGCAGTGCAGTGAGTAAGAGCTTATATAAAAGCTAAAAAAAAATATACAACATTGACAAAACACCAAAGTTTTGAATGCAATTTGTTTTTTCAGTGACAGACGTCAGTCAAAAAGGAAATCATATCGAAACAAATCAATAAATTTGTCTTGGTTTTTTTTTTTTTTTTGTAAATTTCCCTCCTCGTGGTTTATAATAAAGTGCTTTAAGTTCCGTTAAAACTACTAACTACCTTTGTGAAACGTCAAAATTGATCTAAAATCCAGCATGGTTTCCTACTACAATTCGCTGTCATATTCGCAAAAGCACAGTGCGGCGAATTTGCCATATCCCGCCGGTCAACCATGGGCATGGCAATCGAACTATCATCCGCCGCCTAATCATCAGTTTTTGGGTGACGTAGACTCTCCACATTCGGTCGGCCATCATCCCATACAATATTACAATATGTTTGGCAATCATCCATCGACAGATTGGCATTCGGCGGAAAATTTTCAAAATGCCACCCAATCGCACTTGTTGCAACAGCAACACCACCATCAGCAGCAGCAACAGCATCAACACCAACAGCATCAGCATCAAGCCGGTGCAACACAGCTTAATGACTCGGCCAGTAGCGCTGGCGAACCACAAATTGCCGATGGATTGCCTTCGCCACCGATAACGGTTTCGGGCAGTGAAATCTCTAGCCCCGGAGCACCGGCATCATCATCATCGCCACATGCTAATTTAAGTAGCAGCAGCAACAATAATAATAATACGGCAGCTAACAATAATACAAGCAGCAGCAGTAGCAACAATGCTACCCTAACCAACAGATCTTCGCCGGTGAAGAGCCCCTACTATGATTGGATGAAAAAAGCATCGTATTCGGCGCAACCAACACCAGGTTAGTGCAAGTTTAAATATTGAATTATTCATTTTTGTTTTTGTACCTTTTGTGTTAATCCCGGAGAATTTTTATTTTTATTTATTTTGACACTGAACTGTTTTGACAGCTTATAAGGTGTCAACGATTAACTGGAGCACTCCGTTTTGCAAAAAGACAAGACAAGCATAATGATTTTAAATAAACGTCAGTTGGGTTGCCTTTCATTTACACAATTTGACAAAGTTAAATACGAGTATGTAAAAGCTCCATAAGAATTTAACGAAGATTTTGTTTTTGTAAATAACAGCCGTTTGCCGTTTTTCGTAAGAACTTCAAAGCTAACAATGAATATTGGGGAATTCAGGAATAAGGAATAACAAGGACTAATAAGGAGTTGTGCCTTTAAAGTCTTAGTCGTGGGCTGTCAAAAAAGTAATAAACATATCATCATTAGATCTGTTTGTATAATTTCTTATTTCTTCGATCTATTCTTATCCTCAAATCTATTCTTTTATCATTCTTAAAGAAATGTTTTTAGTACAGTTTTCACTGTCTTCGCGGGAATGTAAAACAAAAGAACATAAAACTGAGATGTGACCCAATGAATTTATTTCTCATATTTGACTGATTACGTATAAAAAAAGTTCCCTGCAAAACTTGGACTGAGGATAAGTTCTTACAAGACTTGGGAGAGTTTGTTAAAATATTTAACACCCTAACCTTGCGAAACGATATCAGTAACAAAGATTATTTTGTACCTCGCCTTTATTCAATATAACAGTTAAAATGTGTCGTCGGCACCCTGTAATAAAAGTAATGATCTAGGTTAGGCATCGTTATCGTTACATCAAAACTGGTTGGTGGAAATGTCAATCTACCTCGTGGTTGTTCATATAACTGTGTCTGACGTTTTCCCAAAGATTTACTCATAGCGGTTCTTTTTATAACGGAAGATAAAATGAAAAATTGTTGGAATCCGTTTGACAATAAAAATTATAACTTTTTTTTGAAGCTATGCTTGTCTTGATCGAAAAAAAGGCAACCATCTGAGCGGAAGAATTTTTCTCTTGTGTTTTTCTTGGCAAATATCTTGTGAAAACTCAATGAATGAATTTTGCCCCGAATACATTATTTATGAGCGAATTTCGAAATCTAGAACCAAAGCCTTTTAGCACTACAATTACATGTTGGTGAAGGGATTTGAACCTCTAACACTCTTCGCCTCCAAGTAACACCTAACCACATCGTCTTTCTCTTTGTTTATTTACTTACTGATGTCCTATATCCCCTTGTAGGTCCTAAGGGCCCTACAACGTCTACCTTCCTGTTATCATGTGCAGTTCTGTTTCCTAGTAGCCATGCTTTCTTTTCGACTGTTCTGCGACATGTACCTATTCCTGGGACTGCCGCATGTTCTGCTATTTTGAGTAAGCGAAGATGTTACCCTTTTCGAGAGTGTAACCCATCCACTGCCACTTTCAAACCTTATCTCAAATGAATCCCTACCTTTATCAGACATCGAGGCAGGAACCAAAAAGCACATCAGGGCTGTAAAAGAATGCAATCATTGCGGAATGCATTCACATGAAGTCATACTAAGAATTCATGTAGATTTGTTTCAATTCAATGACTTCAATAAAGACTTCAGATTGAAATAAATAAATCACCATTCATTTTGAAGTCATGACTGCAGCAATCAATTTTAGCATTCAGAATGCCGAAGTCAGAAAGAATTCAATCTTTTTGAATGCTCTGCATTCTTTGAAGTCACTTGAAGTATTTTGAAGTCTATTGAGTAAGTGATTGCAATGTCTACCCTGCCTTCAAAGACTTCAAGTGACTTCAAAATACTTCAACTAAGTGAATGCAATCACTGACTTCAACTGACTTCATGGAACTGAATGCAATCAGTGAATGCTAGTGACTTCAAGGAATGTCATTGAATTAAATCATTTTTCGGACCATTCCAAAGAATTATATTCAAAAATGATTATTTGATACAAAAATGATAATTTGAAACACGAAATGGCAGGATACGGGGTGATCGAATAAGTACTCGGTCTATAGCTGTCGAGAAGGAAACACAGTACTTGCGGCAGCATAGATTACCATGACTAAAACTACATGAGAATTTCGGAGTTCTCCTTTTGATGAGCTTAATAATCTTTAGATATCTCAAGGTTTTTCTTCTCCGACCTATCATATCATAGATGCCTACCATAAGTGTCAAATTTTGATTAATCCTCTGACACGAGCTTAATTTATGCCACAAAATTCTACATAATCTATTTTACCATTCACGGCTTTAGACATATTTTTTTATTATGCAGCACAAGATTTCAATTTAACTGAAAATATCAAAAACCAGTTTCGTTGGTTTTTTATCCGTGACACATTTTATAGCAACGCAAAATCACTGAAAAACATTTTAAAAGGATTTTAGTTTTATGGCTTCCAATGGACCCCATACAATCTGTTGCACCCCACAAAGTATGGTGTCCATCAAACAGTACCTCAATTAAAGGTGTCAAAATTGTTGGGACGGTCATTTTTTGTATTCTCATTTTTATACCTACCTACGGACTACGATGCCAATACGAGGAGTTGTCAATAAATCAAGTAGGAGTCAAAATATACACGACAAAAAGGAACAAGGCACATAGTTATGTCAAAAGAAAACTGTAGACTAATCAATGTCAGTTGATTTTGATTCATAAATCAATCACAAGATGGTTCATCGATTCAGACAAACTATGTACATATGTGAGTCAGTCGGGAAGGGAACTTTGGAGAATTTTATGTCTTCATATATTTGTCTGTGGATAGATTTTTCTCTTTTTTTTATATTTAAAACTGATTTCTCACATCAATTAGCATCTCCAAGGCTCAGCGCTCACATCTTAGTCTCAGTGTAGTATGAGATGCTTGTGTTAACTGAAGCAATGCAACCAGACCAGAGTTTATTTGTCGTGTGTCCTCTATGGTGTTTGCCTTCGGGTTTGGGTTTGTTGGAAGAGGAATTGATGCGCCACAGACACTAGAGCAGAGGTTTCCCCCAATTAGGGAGTCGTTTCAAATGTTTAGAATTCCTTTTTAATTTACGAAAAGGGTTTAATGTTTTGGTATTTAATGGAAAATTATCGACTAAGGTGTGTTTAAGAATTTGATTCAATTAAGTGTTGAGACAAGGAAGTGAGGAATTTGACGGCTTTTTTAAGAACAAAGGATTCACTTGGACATTCCATTGTTTAGCATTGAAGGAATATTTGATATTCCTGAAATAGTTATGTACGAGGGTCGGTAATAAATATTTGAAAAATACCTAACAGGTAGGACAAACAATGAACCGCAGTCAGATCTGCGATCATTCATAAGTTACGAAATAAAAAAAGAAATGTTTGTTGACTGTCAAACTTTTTTGCAATTTTAAATGCTGTGTATCAAGACTTGAGTCAAATTGAATAAACCACAATGACGTTAATGTCACCGCTGATATATTGACGGAGGACGTAACATGCAGACTGAACCAAATTCACGTATTCAGTGTGAAGTTGTCGCCAGAAAAAATCCGCGATTATTGCAATCATTTGTCACATTGTATTATGTCAAATGGCGATTATGATTTTGAAAGAAAGTGTCAGCTTCATTTTCTGTGATTAGTTACTTATTTTGTCCGCTCCTTCAACGCTAGTGTCAAAGTGTTTAAAATTTGACAGAATTTTAGGTCCCGAATGTGACGGTATGTATATTATATCAGGTATGTTCCTTAGTAACAAGAGGTAAACAAATTAAATCAGTCTTAAATGCCAGGCCAAATCAATTTCAAATAAATTCTGATGTATAAGTTTAGCCTTTTAACATCCTACCCTAAGGGTAGGTTAAGTTTGTAATTTAGACTAGAAGTCTAGGTATATGTAAATGATTATCACAACTCGATTGAACTATGTCCGTTCGTTTGTCCCTCTCTCCTACGCCACCATTTTGGATAGTACCTACAAGTGTAAATATTTTCAGAAAATTTAACAAAAAAACCTCAATATTCACTTACTTTATAAATTTATCATATATTCTGTATTACCACGCCTACTTTTTAGAAGCATTTTTCTTAGAAAATATTTCTTTTCGATTTTCCTAAAAAGATTTGAGCTTTTGGGAATAAAATAGAGTTGACTTAACTTGACACCTTCATAGATACGCCCACTTTTGTAAAAGGTTATTGATCCGTTCCAGACGGAATGTAAATTTTCTATAGGTTTTAGGTTTGAACTAAAAAGATCAACTAAGCGTGAATAAACAAAAATTCAAACCTATTTCTCAAGCAGTATGTACGTTCGCATACTCATATGTAAAAGTTTGTAAATCTATTATTACGTCTGAAAACATCTGAAAACGTTCGCATGCTTAAGAGAATGAACGAAACTGAGAGAGAGAACGAAACCACTTTCGTTCATTTTTCTTTCAGCAGAATTTCGATGTAACAAAAAATTAAACCTGTCAAACGAGTGAAAAAGTTCAATAACAGAAAATTAATTTAAAATTTGAAATTGTTTTTCTTTGCCGTTTGTTTGACAACTACCGCGTATTGACGTTTCTCAGGTTTTAGTAGGAACCTCTCGATTTATGGGATTTGACGTTATTCATTTCAGAAAAGCTACCGAACAGACTTAATAGAAGTCATGTACAAGTTCCCCATTGATAATGAGCTATTGATTTTAGCGGAATGTCAATAATGTCTTCAATTATTAGAGCAACTACCTACTCCATGGAAACAAATTTGTTAGGGATTTTTTTATTATCTCTCATAGCAAAAGTAAAACCCTTTATAGAATATCGTGAATTATTATTTTGTGCAAGCCTTGCGGCACACTCTCTTTCAGGCTATTTTTATCGTACACACACCTTTTCATAAATATGTACATATACCAAAAGAGAAAATAAAACCACTGACCAAAATTGGAATTTCCCAGCTTTCATAATCTACTTTCATGAATTCACGTACATATCACAATCAGTCTATTAAGGCAACGCGTCAACCCCAAAAAACGTATTTACTTACCTACCTTTGTATCTAGTAATTAATTGAATGCTATTTTCCCTCTTATCATATCCGCCCTCAACGTTCAGCTATGTACAAAATGTTTCTATTTTACAACCCTCGCCATGCTCAAGTTTCATTCGAATATCAACGACATTTTTTCGTATCGCGTCTGTCAGATCTGTGACATTTCTTCTATCGACTATCCCTACATGGCGGACTGTTATTATTTCTTTAATTTTTATATATATTTTTTTCATAAAGGTGTGGCAATTAGAATTGGTTTAGATTAGATTAGTCGATTTAATAAGAATAGAAATGATATGGCTATGTATTTCCATTATCTCGCCATTAATTACAATGGTATCAATAAAAAGTCATTGGAACTAGGTAATAAACAAATAAAAGCCTCCAATAAAACAATCAGCAGCGACAATGGCGACAGACGTACCTATACTTTCAAATTTTCTTTTTTTCTCTTCTCTGCAATCAAAAATTAATATTACAGATCATAGGATTTGAAAAATGCGAAGCTTAAAACCCCCTTACTTTCGTGTAACAGCAATCAAAATGGCCCCAAATATAAGCTTACAAAAGCACACTGAAACACCATTTTGACAGTTGAAAGCCCCCCACACATTTACATTAAACCTGTCAAACGATTTGACACATTAAGATTTAATATGTCATCAATCGAAAAGATACAAAATTATGGAATAAATCATTATTTTTTTTTTTCGCCTGATGGTAGGTATAAAATTGGTTTGCCAGTGTGATAAGAATGGCTTTATCGTTAATTTGAACTCACTTCGATCTAGCCACAGAGCCATTTGGATTAATGCGCACATTTTCGAAAATAAAATGGACGACTAACGGATGTATGATAAGCATTTGTCAGTCATTCAAGGGGGAGGAATTCTATGTGAAATAAGTTTTTTTGTGTTTAAAAGCTGTCAACCGAATTAAGTGACGTTTGACAGCGATTTCAACACTGGATTTCCCCACAACGCACGACGCGACAAAATTTGTCCCGATAAACTTAACTTATAATCGATCTCATTCGATTATCGATAAATGAATTTATTTGGCCCGTGAAATACACATCGTTAACCGAGAAGAGGGCGCATAAAGATAGATTGTTTAATGGCCGAAGAAATCATGGCCCATAATGCTTACAAAATTGAAGTAGCTGGTCATATAAAACAAAGTAGCAATAATAATAATAATAATAATAACAATTGTTAAACTGTAAAAGAAGAAATATACAATACGGCGATGTGATTTGTCTTCAACCCCAACCAGTACCGGTTATTGCAAATAATAAATATAAAACAATTAAGCAATTGTCGTGTAATAAATTCACCACAAATTTAATGTCAACTATTAGGCTGTCAAAATATACAGCATGCGTTATTTATATTTTTGTGATTTTATTGATGGACATTAAATTAATTAGGATTACCTCAAAACAAGTTGGTTTTCTTTCCTTTTCTCTACTCTTATTCTTATTGTAAATTTTCTGTTTTATACTATTTCATTTTGATTAAACTTTTGAAGGAAAAAATCATTCAGCAAAAGATAAGGAATGCTAGAAAATTTATTTGCGTGTGCACACCCGGGGGCTTTAGAGTTATTGTTCGTACCGTGTGTCGCCAGAGGAGTCGTCGTCGTTTGGTGTTTTCTCATGAGACTAATGTAATCGCTGGTTAAATATCACAAACAGGCAAACTCATGATCTCTTAGGTGATAATTATTTGTTTAAGACTCTATTTTTAATTTTTTTTTTTTGTGTGTCTTTTGTTTTGTCAAGTATAATGTCTTAAGGTAGGATCTCTCTGTGAAGATATCTAATTTTGATGAAATCCTTCTATTTGCTGGGCAAACATTTTGATTCTTTCACTCGAGAGTGTATCAGTTTGGATGAAGTTCTAGATTAAACTAAGACTAGACTTGCAATGGTGCAATAAACAGAGATTTTTTAATTGTTATGATAGGATTTGAGGGGAATTTCATATCGTTTTGATATAACTTTAAAGTGATTTGCAAGAATATGTAAACAATCAAGTGGGAGTTTAGTTTGTCAAGTTCAAATTTTATTTTAATTCACAAAACTGACAGGTTGATCATGAAGTCTAAGATGCAACTGAGGTGTCAAATGATTCTTCTGTTTGATTTATACTATGGTCCTACCAAACTAAATAGTGAGGTTTCGTCAAACTTCCCAAACCTTCGAGGTTTCGCTATACATTTTCGAGATTTCGCAATCTTCAGTTTTTGGCGAAATCTAGTTAAAATCCCGTTGAGTTCATCCGTCCGTGGGAGGTTGTCTAATCAAACAAGTCCGCAGTGTGAACTTCAGTTTGAATTGGTCTTCATTTAGTTGTCAACATAGTTTTTGTTTTCCTTAGGTCCGTTCGCGTACTTTTTGCACTAAAATTCGTAGATTATCAAATTTTAAAGAGTGGGGGTAAAATTCTGAACAAGAAAAAGTTGAAAATACACTGATTTGACAGTTCCAGATCCACAGAAATTTCTTGGACTAAAATTCGTAGCATGGGGAAATTTCTTACTCTCTCTAAAGTGCTCTCCTCTTTTCATAAAAATTCGCTGTTTTAGGAGGGTACGCGAACGGACCTCTTATTTCACAAAATATATTCTCATTCTGTCAAAGCAGCAATGTTTACTTTTTAGAACTGAGAATTATAGACATTTGATATAGACGAAATGATTTCGACTTGGTGGGTATGTCTTACTGAAATTTCGCTAAAATTTCATCCAAACCACTCGATTTCGGTTTGGTGTTCGGTGGATCTCTTAATAGTTTTGACAGATTTGTTTTCAATAGCAGAAACACATTGATGCAGTTACAGCCAACAGCAACTACAACAGAAGACGCAAGTACACCGAAGCTGTCATGTGAAATATAATAGCACACAATGGATCACAACCAAGTGAGCGACAGCAACACCAACTTAAACTTCAGAAGCAGATTTAAGACTTAGTTTTGACGTTGAAGTTGCTGTCTGCTGTCGCTGTTACTGTGATCAATGTGTTCTGTTCCATTGAAAAGCATTAGTTATGAAACTTTACCTCCGGTTATCAAAGTTACTGTTGCTGTTCCTGTGTCAATGAGTTTTTGCCATAAGACTTGCTCAAGGCACGTTGCATCTGTGGCGTAGACATATTTTATTGACAGTTCGCTTCTAATGACAGGTGTCCCATAAGCAACAGATTTTATGGAACTGTATATTCAGTTGCCAATTTATCTCTGGTATTGCATTGATATCGGCTTCTTCTTGGTTAAACTTTGTCCAGAAGTAGATTTCATTATAAGTATTCACACTTAAAGCTAAGTGCTTTCACGTGAATTGAAGTGCTTCCAAGTATCATAGTTACCTACTCGAATTACATTCAAATTGCATTAAACTATAATACTAGTCTCTTTTACAGAAAGAAAATCGTGTGCAAGGGTTTACTTGGACGTACATACATTTGTAGATAAACGACAAGTACATATTGCATTCATGACTTCTTTTTGGGGAACATAAAGTATTGAAGACTACACTCATCGCATAAACTAGCATCAAGTGCCTTATCTAATGATCTGAATGCATCTTTTTATCAGAGGAAATAGCTGATTCTTTCTCTCAATTTCGGTCAAAGTTTTCACTTTATTTTCGATGGCTATGACTTATAAAATGATTTTTTTGACAGTTCGAAGAGGCTCTTAACTTTTAGTCTTAGGGTAAGAACCTACTTCCCTATTTGCTGCTTAGTTAGTATATCGTTGATCCTTTTATGGTCATTCTGTGATGACAGGAAATATGTGTTTGTATTTATCGAATTCTGTACACCTGCTACGAACGCTAAGTATTTAGATAGGTGCGTAGAAATCTCTTATAAATTTAAAATGGTTACTGATATTAATGAAATAAAAAACCGGTTTCCACTAGATTAAAACCAAATGAAACTAAATCAATTGATAATGTGAAAACTGTGAAATAGGTATATAACTGATAAAAAAAGCCTATTTCATCAGCGTGTTAGTTCGTTTATGCATATGTACAATCTAAAGAAAAATACTTGATTATTTTGAATACGGTCGGCTAGTATATCTGCCTCAATATTGTTTTTCCACACTTTAAAATCCCATCCAAATTTTAAGGCTTGGAGAACCTGAACGAAATCAACTGACAGGATATGATTTGTTACGTATTAGGCCCATTTGCGTACCCTCTCTAAACATCTAATTTTAACGAAACTTAAAGAATTTTTGCGAAAAGATCTTTCAGTACGGAGAAATTGGTTTTCAAATAAGAAACCGCCCGTGAGAGAGTATGAAATTTCCCCATGCTACGAATTTTACTGCAAGAAATATCTTTGGGCTGGTTTATGACAACTATTGAATCTGTCATATTAGTCTACGTATTAGGTCCGTTCGGGAACTTTTTTGAAAGAAAAATGAATAACGTATAATCCCATAAATCGAGAGAGAATCCACTTTACACACTTTTCTAAATCTAAATCCTGAGAAACGTCAATACGAGGTAGTTGTCAAACGGCAACAATAATGGCTTGTATTTATTTTGCTTCTGTTTTTCTTAAAAAACAACTTGTCCATCATCCATTCGATAGTTCTGTTTTTCTTGTGTTTGTTCTGTCTTATGTATTTCAAATTTTGAATTAATTTTCTGTTATGGAACTTTTTCACTCGTTCGTCAGTTTTCATTTTTTGTTACATCGTTTCGGTTTCTCTCAGTTTCGTTCTACTACGCGAACGTTTTCAGATATTTTCAGACATAATAATAGATTTGCAAACGTTTACATATGAGTATGCGAACGAACCTATTTTAAATAATTTCTTGTTCAACTTTTTTGGTTACTTTTTCGTAATTTTAGTTCTCTCTTGAGAGAATTTTTGCCCCACTCTTCATAATTTGACAATTCACGAATGTAAAAAGTGCTCGAACGGAACTATAAGGTGTGTTTCACTTGCGAATCGTTTTTATTAAAAGGGGCGTTCCGTACTCTAGGTACTAGGTAGTTAAACGTTTCTGATTGGTCGAGACATTCAATTTCGACTACATTTCTCTTGGAGCTAGTGGACTGGATTTGAAGGTTAGAAAATTCTCCCTATCAATGTGCGAATTGTCAAAATCTGTTTCTCGTTCATTATCCTCTAAAAGTAGGCCTAGACTTCGGAAAGGTCCCAATTTCCAAGTGTTAACTCCTAGTTCCTTCATATATACTGGGTTAGACAGTTCAGTGAGGTGACACAGACATTTTTTAAATCCTTTTTGATTCAGTTTTACTTTCCTTTAAATTATTGTCCATTGGTTTTTTTGGTTTCATTTAATTTCAACATTATATAACATATATATGTAACTATTTTGTACTCTTTTTTTTGTGAACAATTTAGGCCCCGTAGACGATGATATTTGCACCTCAGCACCATGTTTACAAGATTTCACCACAATTTTGGAGGCAAGCGGTAGGCACAATGTAAAGATTACTTTAGCTTTTTTCTCTTCTATTTCGAATGAAAAACACAAAAACTCAATTAGAATTTGACATGTTTTTTGGCGGTTCAACATTATTCTTTTTTTTTTTTTTTGTTTTTCTTTTGCACGCTACCAATTAAATAACCGAAGAGAAAAGAAAAAAGAAAAAACATTTTATTCGATGCTATTTTCTTCCTTTTTTTTCCATTTTTATTATTTTTTATTGCTTGCTGGCTTTTGCATGAAATTAGGTTTTAGCTTTGGTCTTGTTGAAGCGTCGCGTGTTTGGTTGGTTATTTATGATTACTTTCGGCCACCCTCCATTTGGAAGGAAAATAATTATGGCAAAAGTTTTTGTAGTTTCCGACATTGCATGTCTCTGTTTTTAGGTTATATTTTTCTCTGCCTGTTCTGCCCTGTTTTTTTTTTTTTAATCTAGAAAAATAAACCAACCAATGAGGTTGGAATTTCTAGTTTTGAATTCTCTCTTAGCCACACGCGATCAGATTTATATCTCTAATATGTAGCGGTAGCCATTTTAGTTCTACTATTTTGCTTTTTTAACTTTGTGGTGTGTTTTATGACTTTTATTTTACTCATATGGCTTATGTTTAATTGGTAGAAAATGCGCATATAAACATAAAATTCCATTTAGTAAATGACATGAAAATATACCATGGCTGCATTTAAAGATCAGAGATAAAGTGACACGCCCACACAGATGTCAAAATTAAAACAAATGTCAACTTGATTCATTTAAGACGATATGAGTGTGTCCCCAGTGGGACAGCTTCTATAAAAGAATAAAATTAAGCAGTGCAAAATAAAGAAATAAACCTTAAATCGCAAATAAAAATCACATTTATGACGTCATTTGTCCCTAATATTTACGATATAACAACACCACATACGAGCGATTTTATGATACGACAAGACGTTAGCTCTGGCACACATGCCAAAAGTTTTCTTGTCGCCGAAATGTTGTGGGCCAGAAAAAAGAAAGAAACTATTCCCATCCCAAGAAGAAGAACAAGAAGTCAAAGTCAAACAGAAGCAACAACAACAAGAAACAAATTGTTGAGTGCGAAAACCATCCCTGGAGTGCAATTTTCGAAATTACGACTTCTGATTTAGGGGTAGTTATACACATGTTTATCTGCTTGGGATAAGAATGGGGTTGTTTTTTTTTGTCTGTCTGCTGTCCCAAAGGATCATCTCTGATTTTCACTCCCTGCTCAAGGAAGAACAGACATTTTCACATTTTCACGTGCTACTGGCATTTAAAGCGCAACCAAGTCTGAGAGACCCAAGACCAAGTCTTTAACTCAGCATAACCATGAAGTCTCAATTATACAACAGTATCGTGTTTTGAATTGCGGATGAGCGGAGAAAGCAGAACGAGTGTCATGGTGAAAAATGTTTCCCAGGACACTTAACGTGCACTCACGACTGAGGAAAGTAGTAGGGAAAAAGGAGAAGAAGTAAAGGTGAGGATTCGTTTTGTGTATGTTTGTGATCACAACCAACAGAATCAGCGGGATGTCGCTTTAAAGCGTTAAATGGCAAATTATCCTTTTTTGCGGTATTTTTCAAGGATTATGGGTTTTGGTTGACAGACTGAGTGCAACATTATGTCAACAAGGTTCTCACCCACAATCCGGGAGTGAGATGACAATAGATGGTGACAGCGACATTGTCATTTGTCCCCGGGGGATGTTGGTGCTGAACGGTTATGATTCTTTTAATTTGTGGGCTTGTCTCAATTGAGCTGGTTTGCTGGTTTGTGTACATGTTCCAGGAAGTGAACGTTCGTTATTTTTCTCTTTATTGTTATTACATCTGGCGTTAAATTTAATTGGTTTCTTTGTGAAATCTAGAAATATTTGAGTACTCTCCTTTCAAGTCGGTTTTGAATTATAAAACAGCGAAGACGGATTCACCGTCGGCAAATGCCTAATAAATCCCAAGCAACTTTTTGACGTTTGCATTATATCAGTTAAAGTGTTGACAGTTCGTAACTGACCGCAATATATTGGCTTACTTTAAAGTCAACTGACGGGGGTGAATGGTGACGGGAGTGAGATTTTGAAATTTGTTCTCCTCTTATAGCACTGTTTATTTACTGTTCATTAGGTTCATCTATTTCCGTGTAAAGAACCTGCAAATAAACTCTAGAATCATACAAACCTACGTATGAACGTCAAATGTAAATTTCCATGCATATTTTCAATCACGAAATGCAACACATTTTCTATGTTGACTCTATATTTCAACTTTTTTTCAACCCTATGCTTACGTATTTACAATCAGATAACATCATATTTAAACACTTGATAGTTTAGAAAACAAAACAAAAAAAAATCAAAACTCACACTGACACATCGCAACGTAAAAAAAAGTGCAAAGTGCAAACTGCACAAAACACTTGAAATGTGACAGTAACACACCGTAATCGCGTTCAATTTATGACCATTTCAATGATTATCGTGAACAGTTTTATTGCTTGCAAAAATAAAGAAAATCCTCCATAAATGCAAGCATAAGCCCTCTATTCCTTTGTCGGTGCACTTGGAGTCAGTTAAACGAGCCCCTTTGGGGGATTTTCGCTAAAAAAAAAAAAATATGGGGCGGTGCTGCAGTGTCATTTTTCCTTAAAAAAAAGTTTTCCCTTATGTTTTTTTTTTTTTGCTAGAAACGTAAACCCAATTTCAATGCACCGATTGCTGTTGACAGTTCAGTGTACAGCGACCGATGTGTTGTTATCTCTCTTCGCTGCACTTTTATTAATATTGAAAATGCTGCACATTTGTTGATTCTTATATCAAGTGGGATTAGAGTTTAGTTTATAGGGCGGCGCTTTGATCTGTTTTTTCAAGTCAATTCGATACATCATTGTCATTGAATTGTTGGAAATCGATCATTGTATGAAGTGCAGTTCTGTCAGTGGCTGTCAGGTTAATGGGATTCATATTTTCTTCTTTTTTTTTTGGAGGTAGCGTCATTGTGTCTAATGCCGACTAGACAAATTTGTTTAGGCGTCCATACTAGAACAGCTGATGGATGGTGTAAGAAGAAAAACTGTGGCATTTACTTGATTGGTATCAGATGTAATCTACAGCTTAAAATATGGGTAAATCACCTTCATGGAACAGGAAAATCTTCTATCGTTAAAATTTATCTGTAGAGGTTGTGACAGAACATTGAATGACAAACTTGACAAATAAATTAGGATGATAGGAGTTTTTCTTGGTTTATGAACGATTTGATTAGGTCCGTTCACGTACCCTCCCAAAACAGCGATTTTTTTAGAATCTTCATGAAAAGCTATTGGAATATAGAGAGATTTGTAGCTCTCTCTTAACACAGAAGAGAGCGCTTTCGTGAGAGTAACCATTTCTTTATGCTAGTTTGTGAAAACTGTCAACCCGTTCGAATACTTTTTTGTAGATCGCTCTGGGTGACCCTGCCGTGTACCCCAACGGACCTAGTTTGGTAACTTTTCTGAAAGAAAAATGAATAACGTCAAATCCCATAAATCGAGAGAGAATTCTCTCAATTTCAGAAATAGTACCCGTACACTTTTCGTACTTAAAGATGAGAAACGTCAATACGAGGTAGTTCTCAAACAAACGGCAAAGAATAACAATTTCAAATTTTCATTTTCTGCTACGTCGAAATTCTGCTGAAAGAAAAATGAACGAAAACGGTTTCGTTTTCTCTCTCAGTTTCGTTCATTCTCTTAGTACGCGAACGTTTTCAGACGTAATAATAGATTTGCAAACGTTTACATTTGAGTATGTGAACGAACCTAAATTATTTGTGAAACATTAAGTACTTTCTGACAGTTCCGTAAGACTAATTTAATTGGCGAGTCCCCAAAGATATTCATGTGTCAAAATTACTAAAAATCAAATCTCAACATGCAGCTGATGTATTACTACTATCAGTTTTAAGTTCTGAACGTAAGTGCAGAACAATTAGGCCAACTTATTTAAGCTCAAAAACACCAACTGTTTCAAAATGTATTAACACTTTTCTACTGTCACAATCTGTTCACCGATAGACAGCTGTCAATGATACCTTCCTTGAAGCATTTTAGTTTTTTTTTTATCGTTCAGTTTGCTAATCGATTCAGCTAACAAACATAAGCGCTGACAATTGACAGATGACATCAGTGCGATTCATCAAATGACTCATTTGCTATAAATATCAATAATTTATAGATTATAACTATGTCTCCAAATAATTGGAGACTTATGCAATTATCATGACAGCCATCAGTGTACTTGTCATAATCTTACATTCAAAAAAGAATAACTGCAAAATTCATTGCACTGATTTTGACTGACTGACTGACATAATAAAAATAAAATAAAAATTTCACACCCTCAACTTGTGCCAGTTTACCCCTTTACGGGGTGTAATAAAAAGAACACCGTATACGATAAGCTTTTTTTAATTGTTTAACACTATTATTTGCCAAATGACATACAAAATTTATGTACCCAGATAAAAGCCTCTAAGGAGGTTACTTCTACTTCGTTCTTTGAAAATTTCACGTAAGAAGAGCACCTTAATTCTCTTCCCGCGCCTTCTTCTTTTATATATTCGTTTTTTTTTTTTTTTCCAAAATTAAATTGTCTTATCAAGAAATCGTCTGTGGACGGAGTCGTGTCTTTGGTTGCTCTCCTTGTATGTGTACATTGTAAATTATTTATTTAGTGTTAAAAACATTGTAAAACACTAATCATATTTGAATTTCCACCACAAGATGGTTGTTGGGTGAGTTTGAGTTCATACCGCACAACTGAATACAAACACAAGTCGAAACCGAGAACCATAAGGATGAGGGTGAGAAGTTGTATATTTTTTGTTTTATCATGGTTTGACGTATTTATTTACTTCCCGAAATCCATCTCTCGGCTGATAACGCTCGCGAGAAATCTACATGTCATCTAATCCACTCAAACGTAAAGGTAACTTAAACCCACGCCACAGTATAATGGTTTTTTTTTGTTTGATTGTTTTTTTTAACCAACCTGTTTATGATCTATTTAATCAACCTTCATTGCGAAAATGTAATGCATCTAGGTCTCGGGGCATACCTACTTTATAAGGTTGAATGAAACATTTGATGTGATAAAAATGAAAAGAGGGAAATGACATTGATTTGACTGTTGACAGATGATTGACGAATTGCGCAGTATAAATTTTGTTGATAATTTTGATCTTTTGCCGACTATTTTTGCCAAATGTTTGCGGTATTTTTTTTCTTTTGTTTATCATATTTTGTAAGATCCAATTATTTCTTGGTGACGTGAACGTGAGAGATATTTGTTCCGTGTTATCGTGTTGAGGTGTTGTCAACTGTCAGTTTCTTACAGATGAGCTGACATATTTGGGGTGTGTTGTAGTGTAGCTACTCCAATGCGCCATAAATTCTTCAGTCATGAAAGTATCCAGTTTTTCTTGATTTAACTTAATTACACAATAGAATGAATTGTTGTGATTGTTTTATCATAAAGAGAAGAATAGCAGAGGAAAATTTTGTATAAGAATTCATGAAGAATGGTTTTTCATGACATTTTATTGAATTCTTCCTTTTTATTGCCAAAGTCGAAAGTAAGTTTTGAGTATTTATGTCAAAGTGACACTGACGTTTTGCAATAAACGGTTGAATCTAAGAATTAAAACTGAAAGTGGATGTTTTTGTGCATTAGTAGTACTTGGTGTGGATACATAGTAATCGCAATTAACTACTTTCTATTAAGTGTCAACAAAATTCAAAGCCTGAGTCTCATTATGTTAGATAGTAGAGAACTTAGCGCATTTCATTTAATAGCTTGAGGACCAGTATCATGAGGGCGGACTGCAGTTGGAGGAATAGGACCTCAACCAATCCGCTTTGTTTCTTGGGGGATACTCGTAAGAAACAATGAAATAATAATAATTATAAAGGATGGGCCGAAACATCCCATTTTCATGAAGATTTTTTAGCTTTAGATGGCCTGTTTGCCCCTTCGCAAAAGGAGTTGTAGAATGCTTATCCCTTGATTATATTTCTGACTGTGAGGCTTGGGCATTCGGAAAGGAACGGTGTCGCCACAGCATCTGCATAAATCTATGCTGTTTGTACGTCAATCTCATTAGATGTGCTGCTAGTCAGTATTGGCTCATGGGGGTTCGTTTGAGGTGTATTAAGCGAAAGAAGTTCTCTGGTCACCTCTTTATTATATCTACACTTCATTGGGTATAAGGCGTGAGCTTTTGTTATCATTTGACACTTGGACAGCAAATGTCAGCTGTCAGAATTACTAAAAACAAAAACAGAGTTTGACATTTGATATGAATCTAGTTCACAATAGTAAAAATAAAGATATTTGAAGTGAGATTTAAAAACTTCTTAAAAAATGCTTATTCTCGCTTATTGTTGTTGTACTCTAAATTTTGTTATTGCACTTAGTCTTATATAAGTATGCCTTAAATATTCTGTCAAAATTTAATCAACATCTTATCTCCTTCCAGGTAAGACTCGCACAAAAGATAAATATCGCGTGGTCTACACTGACTTCCAGCGCTTAGAACTCGAGAAGGAATACTGCACCTCCCGCTACATAACCATCCGTCGTAAGACCGAACTGGCCCAGACTCTTCAACTCTCCGAACGTCAAGTAAAAATCTGGTTCCAAAACCGCCGTGCTAAGGAACGAAAACAGAATAAGAAACGTGATGATCCCATGTCCTCGGTGGTTCAGCACTCCGATTTAGCTAGTTATATGGATACTAAGCCAAAAATCGAACCTGGTCTCCATCACCTTCAACACTCATTGCATCCAATGACCTCGATGGCAATGAACATGCCGATGAGCCTTCACCATCATCACTCCGTGCTCCATCACGGCCATCACCCGTTGGCAGTTCCACCGCCACCACAACACCTTCATCAGACTCACTCACAAATGTCAGCCGCAGCTGCTGCCTCCGTTGGTGCGCTGCCAATGTGACAAGCTTAAAAGGATGGAACCAAACTTACAAAAAAAATAAAATAAAGTCTCTGCACTCACACCCACCCTTAGCTGTCTTAATCACAGTTCACATGAGATTCCGTGTGATGCACAGATTATGGTTTTTATCCTCATTTGGAGGTCGCTACTAAGTAAGCATTCCTTTTTTTTATTATTATTATTAAATTAATTATTTAATATCATGTATCATAATGTAATTTTTAAATTATTTTATTAAAAAAAAACCAATTCTTTTTTATTCAATGTGAATAATAAAAATGAACGTGATTTTGCGCAGAATTCGTTTAAAAAAAAAACTGTGTTTATAATGTATAATTTTAAAGTATATATAATGTGTACATTTACCAACTAAGCAACTCTGTCATTCAAATACAGCCGTCCCAAGTAAACACTTAAAAATATTTATGTAAAAAAAAAAAAAAAAATACAACATAATGTAACGTGCAATCCTTAAGCGATCTTAGCAAATAAAACATAAAACAAAATGTAGATGAAAATGGAAATATTTTAAACATATAAGTGTAACAAAAAAAATCAAAAAAATGTAACTAGATATAAATTCTTATGTATAAACTAATTAATATGTAATTTTTTTGTTTATCTTAAGCTTAAAATTATGTAAATTGAATGCAAAATATGTAAATAATTTAACTATGTGTATAGCATTTTATTCTTTTATTAGCCTAACCATTATTGCACTAAAAAAAAAAATATTTTTTGCCTGCTTATACATAGTTAATTATCATTATGGCCTACCACATAAACTATGTAAAGTTAATTTGATCTGTAACTTAAAAAATTAAAATATTGGTTATTTGTTTTCTGTTAAAAAAAAGGAGAAGAAAAATTGACAAAACAAAATTAATAAGACGACCAGTTTGTGAATAATTTTAATTTTTGCGTTCAGCTGCATAATTATGTTCTTATAGTATTATTACCTACTTTAATTCAATAAAAAAAAAATTGATAATTATTATTATGATTGGAAGTAAACATGTGGTTTTTCTTTATTCCTTCGGTTAATTTATTTGCCGCACACAAAAGGGGCGGGGTGACTAAATCGGATGCCATTTTTCGGATCGTTATTGTTTTATTAACAAACGTGAAGTCATATTTTTGGATTTATTTATATATTTTGTGGGCCACCTACACTGTGTCTGGCTTGAGAATTTTGCCCACGCATTGAGAAACAATCGTGACGGTAATCAAGGTGTTTGTCGATTTTTAAAATTAACACGTTATTAATTATTTGTGATTTTAAGGTTATTTATTTTTTTTTTTGCAATAAATTAATATATGTATAATAAAATTTTGAAGGTTTTCGTAATAGATTGATAGGTGATCTAGATTAGATTTGTGACGCTGGTGATCACTTAGCATTCCGTATCACATGGTGTTTACCGATTTTCGATGGTTAAGTGTGTGATAGATCAATTAAAATTGAAAAGAACTGATGTATCTAATTAGTCTGTTTTATAGTAGAGCAAGGAAGTGCGTCACCATGGTAGAAATATGTGGTGACCATGTCTTAAGTGAGTGTTAATAGCACGTGGTCCCTCGGAGACAAAAATGATTAACAGAATTTAGATTTTGAGTGAAAATTATAGACCATCTTTTAATTCTTCTATACACAAGTACCAACCTGTACTTAATATTATAAATGATCCTTATCCTTGGATAACTACAAAGGAGTACAAATGGTTGTTGGTTTTTTGCAAAAAGTGAGCTTTGGCTCTTTAAAGTCAATTTTGAACTTTTTGTGCTTAATTTTGAAAATTGTCTGATTGAGACACGGCTACCTTCTATCAACTGAAGCTACTTCCAATTGTGGAGATAACGTTTTCTGGCATCTGCGGTCTTGTTTGGAGGCCGCGGTTCTAAGAAGTTCTTAGCAAGAGCGTTTTTGTCCGTTCACTCGATGTAGACGAAGAGCGACGTGTCTTGGCTTTTTGGGTAACATCTACTATGTATAGCTGATAGAGTTCGCGGTTCGGCGCCTTAGAGCAGAACTGGTAAGATAAGCGTTCTAAAGTAGTAGCAGGTTGAAAAATTCACAAGAAAGAGCATCTATTTACCTTGATCCGTGATTGACGGAAACAGATCACATGAACCCGATGTTAACATTCGAAAGGGGATTCAATGCAAGGATTCCTGACAGAGGTTACTGGAAGAACTGGAGGACTAAAAAGAAAAAGGAGTTGGCATTCTATACCGACGGTACTAAAATGGACAGTGGTACAGGAGCCTGAGTTTATTGTGAAGCCCTAGGAGTAAACCACTCCTTTAGAATAAACGACGACTGCAGCGTCTTTCAAGCCGAAGTCACTGCCATTACACAGGCTGCTGAAATTATACGCGAGAGTAATATCGTTGGAAAAACGATAACTGTCTATATAGACAGCCAGGGAGCCATTAAGGCTTTGAACTCTGGACGGTGACCCTCAGTTAGGTACCAAGGCATATGGATATCGAAGGAAACGAGAAGGCGGGTGAGGTTGCTAGGAAAGGGGCGACGCTGCACATATCGCGGGCCCTTCCCTTTGTAGCAGCCCCTAGTTAGTTCTGTAAAGAAAAAAGTAGAAGATGAAGCCATCGATCGTGCAAACAGACGCTAGGTTCATCTCGATACATGCGTAACGGCTAGAGCCGACCTTTAGCAAGAAGAGATCATGAACTCCGGTTAAACTCAGTCGTCATAACGCACGAGTCGTTTCTGGCGTAATTACCGGCCTCCACGCAGAGAAAGTCGGTGTGCTGCATAACGACTATTGTAGAAGCTGCAGAGACCAAGAAGAAATCGAATCTATTCGTCACCTGCTGTGTGAGTGTCCTGTTAGAAGAAAGAGAGCTCTTGGCAGCCATTTCTTCTCGGAGCTAGAGGACTTAGGCAATGTTGAGCTGGTGGACTTCCTGAGATTTATATTACTATATTATGACTTTCTTTACAGCGTTCCCAGTGCTAAACGATTGAGCACAATGGACCCGAACTGTTGATCTAAGTGAGCAGTGACCTTCTGGTCACAAGGCATCCATCTACCTAACCTACCCTACCTTAATCCGTACTCGAACGCACCTATAAGTGTGTTGCAGAAAGGTATTAGATGATTTCGAAAAGCCTGCTTTCCGGATTTGAAACGAGCTCCTTTTTTGTGGTGACTGATATCCAAGGGTGGTCAGAGCTACCTCTTAGGTATTCGGTCCACTTTAGCTAAAGACTCTTCGTGCCCAAGGCAGGGTTCATTGCTGACCAGAAATGCATAGATGTAAATTGACAAATAACACCTCGAAGTAAAAGCCGAAAGACCTTGTAGAAAATGGCGTTAAAAATAAAGCAACGAATGAAACTGGAATGGTCCCACTTAATAGCTAGAGGGTGACTTAAAAAGAACTTGAGTTTCGAATACCGCGCCATTTTCATTCAAGAAGTGTTTACTCAGTCATATTTGATTTAATTTTATCTGTCATAGGGTGTGCCGCGATACACTCAATTTATTGTGAAAATCCAATAAAAAATGGAGAACATCTACGTTATGGGGAAGTTCCAAGTTATGTGACCATTTTAGTGTGTACTATCAACTGTCAAAGCCAGTTTTCGTCTTTTGTTCACAAAGACTCAGAGGTTGGTTTCCTGAACGAATGCATAGTTTTTTTGAACTTTATAGGTCAATTAAATATTTGGCCCTATTGGTGCCTAGTGTTTTGTGATAACCTCATAATTTTACTTAGCTTGACCAAATTCAATTTTGATGGTTGAACTGGTAGGTACTCTTCTTTTTCCGTTCGGTATTAGGTTCAAAGTTTGTCTTTGGGTTTGATTGCAAGCGCCGAAGTTCCTTCATGATTACCGATGTAACCTGTTCAGAGAGATCCTATATAGACCTCCATTCTATCACAAGGTCTACATTATTCTTTCTGTTTCTTTACTTCTATTCGTTTCTCTAGTTCTCTGCACTCTGTACAGAATCCAACAAATGTAGGTCCCGTTTCGAGCTCAAACCGGTTTAGATATGCTCAAAAGCCATGACCGATTAGGAGTTGTTTGAGGTTAAAATCCACTTCTCCGTGGCGCCGGTCCATTCAATTTTAGACATTCAGTATAAGTCTTCAAAATAGATCCATCCTCTAAAGTTCCGCTGACTTTCTTCCAGCTCGATATATTCGACTTAAACTTGGAGTTCCTTTCTTTTGGCATCACTGGTTGCAATGATACGTTACGTATACATCATTTGACATAGTCCGACATGCAGAGCACTCTCACCGCTTACAGTCGGTAAATTCTTCTGTCGTGACGTTTGACTTAATTGTCACTATGCTATGTCGGCTTTATTGCCAGGGTCTTCCTTTATCATTATTCTGCGTAACGCTGCCGAACATTTGCCGTCGGCATTTTGTCGTGCTCATTCATTCAGTTTTTGAATAATGCCAATCTGACTGACGGACTAAACCGACCGACGCCAGAACTTCTCCAAATGCCTGCTTTTATCTGCCACAAAGGTCATGCACTCTACAGAAAATTTCCTCATTCTCGTAGACCCTTTGACGCTGTTCCATTCAACTTCAAAGCGTCTGGCCGTAATTTACTCCGTAAAAGTGCATCCCCTTCTATTTGAATTGGCTAACAATTTGTGATCCCCATAGAGTGTACGTTATTTTCAAGCCACATGTTGATAACACCCAAAATGGTGTGTTTACTCCTGGATTACCGCATGTAAACAGAGTCCTAAAAGATTACGCGCTCAGACCCATTGCCCTCCGCGCGCGCACTTTAAAAACGTTGATACCCACCACATGAACACAGTTCCTCCAACAATCATCCATCATCAAATCAGTCCCAGAAATATAAGTAACTTGTTCTCCAAGTTGTATATCGGTCTACTTATGTCCGTCTGTCTGTCGTGAGCCATCCACAAATGTTGTGGGCTTAAAATGCCGATATTCATGAGATTTATGAGCGGTTTTAGTTTGTGATTTGATTTCGTTATATGGCCACGCACATATTTATTTGTTTAAATACAACAAAATAAAAATGAGTAAAAAACCATTGGTATTTTTTTTTTATTAAAATATTGCTGTCAACAAATGATAAACCCCAAACACAATTAAGCATTTATTGTGAATGTAAAACGAAAATTAGAATACAATTCAATCATTTTTGTACATTTATGACGGCCATTCAAGTCTTTCAAGTCGGATAAAGTGCGCAATAAAAATTTCGGTATTGAGAGCAGTTTGGCGTTAGTCGTTACAATTAGTCACCAATCACAATAAACATGAAGAATGATGATCCCAATAAAATTGAGCACTTTATGATGGAGTAAATGTGTGTATGGTTTAAAGTGTGCCACAAAACTCTTTTCGGGATTCGTCAAATTTAATCGTTTAAGTTTGACGACACAGATTATAATTGGCATCACTTAAGTGGTTTTACTGATTCGCATTATTTTATAGCTTTTTGAATAATTCTTATGAGAATCTTTTGACTTGCAAATCAGAGTTAAGGAGATTTGCAAGACTGTTTTCATGGATACAAACATAAACTTTACGGGGGTTTTCAATAGGTACAAACATGTTAAAGACATTGGAAGTAATATTATGGTCATTGCGAGTTAAGGGATATTTGAATGGCCAGTGCAAGTACTTTCCAATCTTATTATGTTGTGACACATTAGAGGCTAGAGCTTCGATGTTGTGCTTCTTTTTTCATTCAAAACATGATCAGAGGGAACAGAGTGCACTCTATGATCTCAGGAATTGATTATGTTGCCTTTCACTACAGTGGTGGTTTGTCATTTGTTGACATAGATCTGCGACTTAAGAAAATCACACAAAAAAGTTTAACATTGTCAAATCGCACGACTTCGGTGGCCAATTCACATCGCCTTCGCTTGAGAAATCGCTCGTGGAAAATGCCCGGACTGTGTGGAATTTAGCGCCGTGCCGTCCTGTTTAAATCATATATCGTTAGGGTCCACATAATCCAATTGGGGCCCATTGGCTATCAATGACCAATAATGCTCGCCGTTGACGGTAATAAATGACAGCTAATATCTGTCAATATGGCGTCAATAATACGGTCGCAATCATTTGGTAAAGTTCGGCAATATCTTTAGTTCAAAGAAACCCGAAAATTGTCAGATCGAGAACCCAAACACAGTTTGAGCGAGTCTGTTTTGCAAATTTAAATGAATTTTACGGTTGTGTTGTTTGTCAAATCTGTTCCCGCAATTGAGTAGCTCTTCTAGTTCTTCTTGATAGGGTTAGCATATGGTTCACAAATTTGGTATTTATTTAAAACATAGTTGGAAAGTGAAACAAGGTTTCTGAACCTAATGGTTTACAGGTCGAACTTTTTAAGGCAGCTGAAGGTAAATTGGTAACACAAAGTTTTGAATAATTGAATAATTTCAGCTTCATTTATCTAATCTATCTTTTGGCTAATGAATCTTGAAGAAAATCCGAAAAGTGCAAAAAGTCTTCAACATAAATGCTGAAAATGGGCGGCAGAAAACCCTCGTAAACTTCATCAACGCACACTTAGCAGGCAGCGCTTGGTCTGTAATAAATTGTCTTGTGGTAATTGGACCTTTCTTTTCAAGGATGCAAGAAATCGTTAAATTTAAGTTTTCGCTTGTGAATTAATCAAAAACAGCTGAGTTAATCTCGTTTTGAAAACTGCCCCCAATTTGTCTCAAATAATCTGTGAAATGTTTGGAAAACCGTTGAGTGTTAATAGAACGCAGAGCATAAATAACTATCAGATAGTCCACTACAACCCTTTACACTGTTGAGCGAGAATGTTTTAGTTTAGTGAAAATCACTAACATATTCTCGCACACTAGTGTAAAATTTGAAGTTTAAGGAGAAGATTACTCGAAGTGGACTATCTAATATATGTAGGTTATTTGTGACGCAGAGTCTGTATGTTGATGATGGTCTCCCTTTGATATCATTTGTCCTCATGATCTACTCCTAAATTGAGGCGTCATAACAGAACCGAGATGGTATGTGTATTTTTGCCATTCATAGAAACTTATGATGGACTTTGTGTTTCTTAATTACTCCTTTGGTACAGAGTGCAATAAATAATTTCTTACTTTCTTATAAATTTATTCTTTTCATATTTACCCTTAGTTCTAAAGGTACATTGAAAGCTCAGCGAACAGCGAATGGGCGAAGGCGAACCACGAACAAACCATTTTTAGCATATTTAAAAGCAAACAATTGACAATTTTACTATTCCCAAAGAAGAGAGCTCAATTTATCTATCGATTTATAGAAAAAAAAGTTAAATTGTTATTAATTTCTGAGAAGAAATCAACGATTCGTTAATTTTTCGCGAATATACGAATACTTTTTGCGAACTGTCAAATTTTATTCCTCATTCGCGAGAGTTTAACCTCACAAATATAATTTCCTTTGGGAAATGACAATTGAAATTCGCCGACGTCAAAACGTCAAAATGTCAAAACTTGCGAATATTCGCTCGTTCGTGTTCGCAATTCGCTGAGCTGTAAATAGACCTTAAGAGTAGTTTAGCTAAAATATTCGATGGAGTAATCGACTAATGATAACTTATCAAAAAAAAAATTGTAATGCAATGTAACTCTGAGTAATAAAAATGTGTCGAATTATATAGTTACTATCATTTATACCTTTTGAAAATCTCTAAGTACAGCTTTTAGATTACGACTTAATCTATGTAGTCCAATAAAACAGTCGTGTCACCACTCTATCAATGAAAACCTTAACATTTTTCCATTGGAAAGAATTCGACGAGAATGATGCAATAAATAAATGAATAACTTGGCGCCGATTTTATCGCACTTTTTAAGGTATAACCATATAAAACAATAATTTTAGTTTGAAAGCAAAACTATAATAAAGAAAATCGTTTTAAATCGGCAGTATAACAATTATTCAAATTGAGTTTTAATACTTTTTAATGAAACAAATTATACAATCAAATTGCAAATATATAAATTCTATTTAAATCATAGTTGGATGTTGTATATTCTTTTAAATAGAAAATGTATCTTGAATTATGTCCTGTTTTATTCATATTTTATGTCATTACCATTTCTGTCGATTGCTATTTACAATGTTAGGCCTTAATCTATGCACAGAATATATTTACAGTCAAATTAAAAACTAGTTTTCAAAATATACATGTATTTTCATTGTAAAATAATAAAAGCTAATTAAGTTGGTTGAAAAATATTATGTTATAGTAATAAGCTGATAATTGTTAACTACGTATTGTTATAAAATTGTTGTTTGACATCTCTATTTATAACAGTTGTCAACCGCTGTTTTGTTGGTGCTAATAAGGCAATTCAACAGTAAAGCCCTATCTCAAAGAACTAAGCAGACTCTGTATAAGACCCTGATCATTCCAGTCCTGGTTTACGTCGCTGAAACATGGACTTTATTGAAAGCGGATGAAGATATCCTTGATCGCTTCGAGAGAAGAATTCCTTGTCAGATTTTCGGATTTTCTGAGATGGTCACTACCAGGAGGAAGCTGCAAACGTTTGTCAATAGGTGCCTGCGCTACAACTTAAGGATATTCTGGCTAAACCGTATCTCTAACGAACAGCTTTATCTGAGAACCTACAGGCACAACCATACGACGACTAAAGTGACAGTGGAGTGGTCACACTCTCCGAAAGGGTGACAGATCCATAGCTATCTAAGCTATGCAATGGAACCCGCTTACCCAGGATGGCAGGATACGCGGCGGTTTTAGGATTACGTGGCGCAGAACAGCGGAGAAGGAAGCATTGCAACTGGGAAGGAGTTGGGGAGAGCTGAGGAAAATTTCATGAAATCGTACACGATGGCACGAAAGCGTTGCAGAGGCCCTAGGACCCACATGGGGATTAGGACATAAGTAAGTAAGTTAGTACATATAGAACAACTGACGCTCAGGCCCACAGAGTCTTCGAATCAAACCCGGAGCACCGACGTTCTAGAGGACCTCGACCGACTTGGAGTGATGAACTGGAGGCAATTGGCAAAAGACCGAGCTAACTGGAGAGGCTTGTTGGTTGAGGCCCAGGTTCACCCCGAACTGTAGTGCCAATTAAGAAGAAGGAGGAGTCTCATTAGAAGGGGAGAAGTTATAGTATCATATTGCTTCCTTCAATAGAAGTTTCACGTGGTGTGAAAACTATTAGCAGCTTACTGGCCGTCAGTATACGATGTCATCAGCGATTATCTGTTAATCACAGGAAATTGTATGAGGTGAGGAATATCACCGACTCCAAAACAAGGCGAACGGAACTAACATTTCTTGGGGCTGGTTTGTGAAGACCGTCAAATCTGTCAAACCAGTGTATGTGTGGTTGGTGGTGGTGGTTATGTCTTTAAACTATTAACAATCAACGAAGTAGTGAGCAATGGGAGAACAAATTAGATGCCTGCATCTACCACTGCAATAACAATGTCAAACCCGTCGTCATTCGAATGGTTATCCTCCGTTCGATGAGATGTGAAAAGACATTAAAAACTTTTCCCATTTTATGGTCGTTATATTTCACTATACTTCTAGTTCTACTTTATTATTGTTTCTTTCCTGATTAACTTAAGTAGACCAGCCATCATAGGCCGGAGTATCTACTGATTATAAATGTTAATTCCTTTTTATAGTTTTATTTTCCTCCTCGCAACGTTTAATTCATAAATATTAATAAAAGCATACAATACACGAAATGGAACTTCCAACTACCTATTGCATAAGAAAGGAGAAAAAAAAAATAGAGAACCACGCCACCATTTTGAATCCTAATCCCTGCCTGCATTCACCCTCATCTACTGTGTGCATTTGTTAATTAAGAATTCTTTTTTCCCCCACATAGAGGCGACTTGACTTACCTTTTCGGCGCGCGGCAGGAAATACCTACTCGCTCTCTGTTCGTGCAACAATCAGTATCTAGATACAGTACACAAACTCGCATAGTCATATATCTTTCCTTGCAGATGGTCATCTAACACCAACACATACGACTTACGACTTTTTTTTTTACGATAGACATTAAAATAGAAAAAAAGGATGACCAGCAGGCTGGCACGAAGGCAACAAAAGGCGACGGCCAATTAAAGAAAATTTTTTTCAAATGCCCATTGAGGCCTCGCAGCCGCAGCCTCATTGGTGGATGAACGAATGCAGAGGCATTCATCTGAAACTGGGCATTCATGCATGAGTATTTAAAAAAAAAAGATAGCCGGTTGGCATCCAATTGGTTCTCCTCTCTGGACGCTGGTCGATCAGCCATGTTATAGAGGTATTGTCGGTCACTCACAACTGTGAAAAGAGATACAAAATTTTCCTTTTTATTTTCTTGTTATTCAGACATATCTGCCATAAAAGCGTACAATAAAAAGAAATCGAAACGAAGGAGGTTGAGAGGAGACAACGGCTATGACGACGATGACGACGACGACGGATCAGAGAAAAGTCAGCCATTTATGAGGGTGTCATAAAAGATGCCCCTAAGGTGAGGCTCCATTGAGTCAGAGAAGAGTGCGGGAGCCAGAACCAGCAAGCAGCAAGCAGCAACAACTGGCTCAGATGCTGCCTCAACTACTACCAGCAACAGCAGGTTGATCATACAGTCTTTATTCCAAAAGGATATTCGAATTCCCTTCGTCTGTTTTGTTCTCTTATCCAGGGGTAATAAATGAATAAACTTTTTTTTTTTTTATATATAGATACGAGTATTTTTCTCGCTTTTTATTAAGCGGCGATGAAAGGAATTTTTAAGAAACTGGACACTAATAGAGATATACACAATATCTAGATACTTCTTTAGCTGGCTCGGCTTTGAGAGACAGACAGATTTCGTAATGCATTATCACTGGACTGGAGATAAAGAAACTGCTAAGGGTAGAGAGTCATAAATGACGAAGAAACCGAAGAGATGATGGATCTCTCACATAGATCGATGGCAAACGAGATTCAATTAAGTCAATTTCAGATCGTAAAAGTCAAAAGTTAGCAGATGAAAATTAAGGTAACACAAAACGAGTGATTTTGACCAGATACTCGTATTTTATGCATTTATTAGAGTTTGGTTTCGTTATGGATAAACTAACCGATAGATTGTTATAAATTATGCATTAACTGTGATCGGTAAATACATAGGTAGATAGAGATGCCAAGTTCAGAGAATTGAACATTTTCTTTTCTTCTTGTCATTTATTGATTTGTGGTTTATTGAAGCGGCGCCGCCTATTGATTGTGATTAAGAGTAGTTATAAGTCAATACCTTTTCAGAGTTTCTAATTAAGAAGTTTCCTCAAAATTTGGTTTATGACAATCCGAAGATACACGATCTCTTGAAACAGGGAAATCAAATTAAAATTGTTGTTTGGAGATGGAAGGCGTTGTCGGTGTTGTTTTGAAATTCCCACTCACAAAAGGGCCTATAAATTACCAAATTATCTCTCACTAGAGAGAGATAGAACTTTTTTAAAGTATGTTTTTCAAAGCAATGGTGTCCTAATGCAAATTGAAATACTATATAATGATGTAGTAGAACACTGAGTACAAACAAATCGAATATCTGACTGTCACTGCAAAAATTTTGAGCAAAAAAGCTCTTAACTCTTAGCGAGTTTTACGATATCTATGATCTATGATGAACTGGAGTGCAAATAAAGGGTTTTCCAATATGGACTTGACAACTTTGAATTTAATTTGTAAACGCACTCTTTCACTAATCATCGAACTGTCACTGTCAATTTATTTCGTAAACTCAACATTTTCATCATGAAAAAGTACACGAAATAGCAACGTCTACAAATTATAAAAATTTTCTACCGAATTTCGGAGTCGGTGATCGCAACTTTAAGAGCGTTGACTCCAATTTTCGGTCGTAGTTCTCGCCCTAGTAGACAGGCAAAACCAGTTTAGTGCAAAAATTTGAGTCTACATATTTGTTGTGTGATGTTGCCGTGTCAGTGAGACAAAGGATTGGTCGATGTGTCGAAAAAATCGCTGGCGTTTAGGCGTCTGGAGAAAACGATCCAAATCAGTCAATTCCACGGCATTCTCAAGAATTGGGCATTGCTCAGACCACATTATGGCGTATTTTGGGTAAGAATCTTGGTTTACACTCATACAAGATCAAGTTGACTCAAGAATTGAAGCCGATGGACCATTTGAAGCGACGTGTTTGGTGCGGTTTGCATGCCGGCTGCGTTATTGGGTCATATGTTTTTGTTGACGATAACGATCGTCACGTTACTAAGAATGGTGAGCGTTATGGCGCCATGATTACCGATAATTTTTGCCCCGAATTGGAAGATATGGGGGTTTCAACAGGTGCCACAAGCCAGACAGCACACGCTACAATCGATTCATTGGAGAGTTAGTATGATGGGCGTGTTATCTCAAGAAATGGGCCAGTCGATTGACCGCTTCGTTCGTGCGATTTAACGCCGCTTGACTATTTTCTCAAGGACTACGTTAAGTCATTGGTTTATGCCAACAAGCTGATGACGTTGGAAGAGCTCAGAGCCAACATTGAACGCGAAATAGCGCGTTGAAAATTGGGTCCAAGGAATCGACCGCTGCAAACGTGCCTGCGGTGGCCATATGAACGAAGTCGAATTCCATTCATATATGTTTTGATTGTACTTCAAGCATATAATAAAGTTTTTGAAATATCTCAAATAGTTTGCGTTTTATTTAAAAAAAATAGTTGTCCTCAATGATTTCTGCCCTTTACAAGGGACTTGCATTGTGCGATCATAATTTCTTTTCATTAACTTCTGCTGACTTGCGACAGAGCTAATCTATTCTTTTGGAAAATTTCACTTAACTGGGGAAAATTCTGAAACGATATTGTTACGTACATCAATTTTAATTCCTTCTCCAACAATTGAAAAATGAAAAAAAAAAAAAAAACACAAAATAGTAGAAAAATCAACCGATTTTGGGAGCTTTTTGTGAGCGCCTGACAAACACTCAAAACTGTAAGCGGAGAAGTGGAATCTACCAAGTGCATTTTGGTTCAATAAAATATGTATAAAATTTTCCCAAATCTATGTATATTTATGCACTCAAGTCTCTTCTGTCTTTAGCTGATAATTTTTGTCGGATACCATATATGTAGCTATACATATGCAAAACGCAGGTAGGCCTAAGAAAATTATCGATTAAAACCAAAAAAATATATTAGGAGAAATAATATTTGTACTAACAAGAAAAAGCGAGTGCAATATACAGAAACTTGCCCAGGATACCCAAAAAATATGGCGCAGGACATGTGCAGAGGTTTCCTCTCCCGTACTAAGTGAAACCATTGCTTTATAAAGAGACTGAAAGTGCCTCAAACTCGTGAATTTATTGATAAGAATGGAGATAACGAAAATCATTTTTGCTATTTTTTTGTCAAATTTATTAAATGCCAAATTATTTGATAGTATAATCAGTGCTTAAAGTGACTTTTTACTGATTCTTTAATGACTTTGAACGAGGCCCTAGGTTGGGTTAGGTATGTGTATGTCAGCATCTCATCAATGTTTGGGCTAAAGAGTTCCTCTAGATTGTGAAAGAAGTATTTGCGGAATTCCTCCGTTTCTGGTATTTGTTTCGAGATTCGGCAAAGCAAGAGGGTGGTGTCTTTCGTTCCACCAAAGACAATACAATACTATATTATACATATTATCTTCCGTTCGACGCAGTTTCTTCATATGGTAGCGCAGAGTGTTAGGCCCCGTGGAGATCGTTAAGAGGCAGGAAACGGATTGTCTGTCATTACACATACATAAGTCTCTCGGTCATTGCTTTGTCAGAGGATGGCCATCTTGCTATGTTGCAAGTTTCAATGGAGCTCTACCTTAAGTTCGCCTCTCTTTGGCTAGTTTCCCTGCTTCAAGCCTGAAAACACAGGGCTCGATGTTTACAGAGAGATTTGTTTGTTCTAGTAAGTCTGATGAAGCTAATTCTTTCGCATTTTTCATTGCCAGGAACACCCTTCTGTCTAGGAACTCAGCAGAGCAGAACCTTGTGCGGTGTTTTAAGAACCTAAAGCTCTTTGCAACAGCATTTCACAAGCTTTGAGTTCATTTTTGTGCAGTAGCCTGGCTGTTGATAAACAAGGCAGACTCAAAAGCCTCCGTTTGGAAAACATTGCTGTGGCTTGGCAGCGGTATGTAATCAGGGATTCTGAGAAGATTCCAGACCCTAAGCCAGTGTCATTTCGTGCTATGTAGTAAGTAATATGTAAGTACTTGGCATAGTTAAGTTTCTAGGACTTTTGGGACTTTTTTTTATGCAACGAATTTGCATTGAATCAACTGTATACAATCGATCATCTGACGCGTCATTAAGTTGGTCGTTTCGCCGAATTTTCCACGAAAATTATCCATCATTACAGTTTAGTGCGGGGAGTGATTAGATCGTCGTTTTTTTTCAGAAAAAGTGAAGACTAAACGAACGACAGAGAGGCAACGACAAAAAGATGACTGACTTTTCATAGTTCATATTGGTATTATCCTCAACAACCTACCTAACCACTATCTGGTTCCTATTGCCTTCCATTTTTAATGTCATCAATTATAAAAAGACGATATGCATATACGATACGATATACACGATATAGTGCGAGACAATTTTGGGCGGAGGATTACAGCAAGTAAGTAAGGTAACATATACCAGATCCTAATCCATGTTGGAACGCTTCGTGTTCAAGCCAAATTTGGAATAGGATCCTAAACGCAGGTGTGTGGCGATGGGTGATGATCGCTCGTAGACCAATGTGTGCAAGTTCAAGCCCTAGAGGGCAACAGACGCACTGCCACTTATAACAGAAGAAATGCATATACCAAAGTTCTTCACCACAGCGCTAAATTAAATTTGCTTCCTGTTGAAACTCAAATTGAGTTACGCCGATTTGGGTGCATATGCTCATTCAGGGTTGACCATGGATTGAGACAGCACTCACAAGTCGAAAATGAGACAAAAGTCTACAAATGAAAGAAGATTTATGTAAGTTTCAGGTGCCTACGTGGCCGTTGTAGGCATAACCTTAGCGGAGCAACAAATTCACGTGAGCAGCAAAATCTTGCGGAGAAAAGATTCAAAGAACACACGTTGATGACTTGAACTATTTGGGTTACAACTCTAACTTGCTTATCCCCAGTAAAAACAATATTGGCTAAAGACTGTAGCCTTGTCGACTCCCACTTTGAACTTTTAATTTCCTTCTACTATCAATAGATACCTATAGCATTGATTTCTAATTTGATGTCATAATCTGATGTGTGACCTGACAAATCCCATATTGACTAAAGGGCCAACCATAATCAACGTTGGGAAGCTTAAGCTAATGTCATAACTGACCGAAATGTTTCCTTATTTTTTTTCAACTCCAACCACTGACTATAATACTTTTGCCCACGTAGCCATCCGTCAACACAATCTATAATTTGTATACCCTATCCTAAGGGTATATTAAGTTTGATACATAGTTTGTAACATAGAGAAATATTGAAGATAGACCACATAAGGTATATATATAAATGATCATTTTTTAAATTCGCCCACTGACACGCCCACTTTTCAAAAAAAAATCACCTTTTTTCACTATTTTCATAGGTATGAAACACTTGGGCAAATATGTAGATATCCACTTAATCTACAAATCGTCTATACATCGCATATGGCCAAGCCCACTTTTTAGGGGCATTTACTTCAAAAATTAATTTTCGAGTACAAATATTAGTTTATAGGGCAAAATAGAAAATATTGTGAATACATTTTCCACCGCCCACTGACACGACCAAATAAGATAGGGATAAGATATCATACGATCCGCTCCAGGCGGATTGTAACATTTTTTCACTGGTTTTCTCTATCGTTGTCGCTGTTGGTGTTTAGTTTTTATTTTTTGCGTTTGACATTTAATAAAACAAGAATGAAAGCAGTAATCATTCGAACATTTCCAAATATAAAATATAAGCAAATATGAGAGAAGTCATTAATGTGAACACAGAGGGGTGGGTAATTTCTACCACATGTCAAATTTGCAAATGCAATGAGCGGCTGAGAGCGCTCTCCCTAATGTTCGGTAATGTTTCCGAAAGTGCCCGAAAACTGAACCAATCGACTCTGGGCCTATTATGTCTTGGCTCATAAGATTGTGTGTTTTCGTGGGTTTATATCTGCGTGCATATGCACCCAAATGTTGATTATGTTTCTCACTTAATACTTTCCGTAGTCCTAAGAAATTTTCCAAAAATTAACGAATCCCTCTTCCTGTATGTCAAAATTTCGTAGTTTTTTTTTTTTTATAGAAGAGAGAGTTAACGAGAAATTAAGAAATTTCCCCACGCTGCGAATTTTAGTCCAAGAAATTTCTTTGGTCAAAAATATAAGTTCTGTCAGATGGTTGGTGTTGGTATTTTTTTGGAGATTTGTTTTTCTCTTGGAGAATTTTAAACTCACTTTTAGAAATTTTACAAGCTTCGAGTTTTAGCGCAGAAAGTACAGGAACAGATCTTATACATAATTCGAGAACTTTTTCCTTCAACTGATTGAAAACTAATAAAAGTCAATTTCTAGAAATAAGGCGGCTGACAATTCAAGGAGATTTCTAACGTCAGGGTAACCTAAATAAATCAAACCACCTTTAAGTTTGAGAACCGAATCCAAATACATAACAAAAATCTATGCAACATTGGCCTGAAAATTACGTAAGTTCTCTATCCGATAGGTACGCTGTAATAAACAGAAACCCCCCAAAGTGACTGTGAATTTGGTTTATCTGACAAAAATCCAAAGAAAATAAAATTTAACAAATTAACGCATTTTGCAAAAGTCCCCTCGCGTGAGCTAGATCGATTAGACCGCTCGTATATGGTCGCACGAAGTAATAAAATTAAGCAAACACTATTGTTTGCTATATTTCTTTAAAATGTAACAAATAAAGTTTTTTTTTTTATTAGTTTATCAACAAGTTTCAAGTTCATTTTAAATGACTAAGTTTTGGTTTCAGTTTTTATTTTTTGACAATTAGCACATTTTGTCTGTTACACGCTCTCATTCGAACTATATCCAATTGAGAATTAGAGAAATCTATCAGCTTTTATTTTATTTGAATTTGATGAATGCGTGCAGCTAATTATCATTTCATGATTTGGCATTTATCGCAATTATGACTTTTGCGGTCGCTAAATGCAACGCAACATCGTGTATTATCATGTGTGCATTCGGGCGAAGCTCACGCGCTTGAATTAGACTGGTTAATTTGGAGCAAAGTTTTTTTTGTGCTCCTCGAAATTACTTTTACTTGCATTCGGATAGAAAAAGAATCAATTTATGTTGTGAACTAGTTATACAAACATTTACTATTAATAAGAATGCACGTAACTTGGTTCAGAAGGAGCTATGCTGCAACAAGGATATTTCACGATGTTTATTCCTTCATAATATGCAAGTCTTTGGTCTCCTTTTGGTGTCTAATGCTTCAACTACGCCTACAGGCAATCGAATGCTATGTTATCCTTTCACTTGATCTAAATCTAAAACAAAACCTATTTAGACCAGTGAGCCCAGCAGTGATGCCAAACTAGGCATGTCTCTATGTCGTACATAATTCTATAAGAAGTCTTTTAAATCGAGAAAAATCTTCTTCAGATCTGTAATGTGCGAATATTTGAACCCTGGAGTAGGACAACTAGTAAAATCGGAAATTAGGGTTTTTTTTTTTAAGCCACCATCTCTCACGAATATCTGACAAATATCTAAGAGTATTAGTGCCATGAGCAAGTTTCTCAAATTCCCTTTGCCATTCGAATATGACGCAAAACAACAGCTCCCTTCTCTTTATCGGATCTAAATAACTCGTACAGTTCGAAGAAGCTGGAGATATGAAGTCTACGCGATGGTTTAGAGACTATAAAGTAGGTTATCTGTTCTTCACAGAAATTGCTGCAGATTTCTTCCTCGCATCCGGGAGCATCCATTTAGTTAGCCCACAGCCAAGAGAGTCAGGGTACAGATGTGTACGGCTTCATCAAAAATTCAGGAAAACTCAATCCAGGCCCAGAGCCTGCGAGCGAGATTTTAATCTAAGCTTTTCCTAGAAACCTCATCGCAATTCTTACTTCCATTGTTCTTAGTGTACGCTGCAAGCCAGAAGAGAGAGTCAGTGAATTGCGATACTGCTACAGAGCCACAGAGAATCCTTGGATTCACAAACTACTTTGGAAGTGGTTAAGGAATTGAGTAGCAAAAATATAGTTCGCTGTCATTAGAACTGTAAGAATGTTATGATGTTATGTTATGTTATGTTAAGCCAAAAGTAGGTCGTCTAAGTCGGTGAAATTCAGTACTATCCTTAGAGCTGAACCCGACATGATTACAAAAGATTCCGTGCTCCTAAAAAACATGGTTCTTTGGAGATTTGCGCAAAGTAAGCCACGTATTTACAAGTCAGTCCTTTAGGGTTGTTTTTAACCACGAAATGAAAAGAGTCATTGCCGGGGTTCAGGAGTTAGTTTTTCATTTTTATGGGCAAGTTCTCACGGCTCCATTATACAGAGGCACATTTATCCTTGTAATTGTAATGAGCGTCTTTTTGGTGTGGTTCACACTTTCAGAATTAACACTACCTTCGCCCGTTTTTATTGGCTTGGTGTATATTCAAGTCTTCGTCGGATATAAGGTTCCCTATGTGAGGAGAACGAATGGAGAAGAAGATACAACCGCAGACTCTATGAGCTGTACTAGGATGTGGATGTAGACAAAGAAGCCAAGGTAAATGGGCAACAATGTTCTAATCAAGAGAATCTTTGAATCAAAGTCCCCAGCTTCGAGACGGCGAAGAAAGCCGAACCTCTTGGTAAAAAGACCGAGTTGTCGCGTATGCCACAAAACTTGCAATTGGAAACAGCGTGCCTGGGACCGCAGAGGGTGGAAGGCAGCCGTGTCTCAAGCAGAGACTCTACAAGAGTCGGGAGCCCTTTAAGTAAGTAAGAAGTATATATCCAAGTGCAACGATACTCTTTGACATCCTCAACAGATGTAGGACTATTTCGCCTAGTCCTTTTTAGTAGTAGAATTGGTGTAATACCGTCAATTTCAGATGTCTTTATGGCCGATTCCAAGTGATATCTGGAACATATTTGGGTTATTCGTGCTTCGTGCTTGACTGCTGGGAAAATAAGTTGCCTATCAGATCTTCTTAAAGAATATAGTATTCCATCCAAATAATTTGTTCAGCTTGCCCGCAGAAGGAGTATTCACAGATTATCTCACAGAATTTACTGAAGCTCTAAGTGGAATTCATTTGACGCACTGATCTCACAAGTTCCCTGTAACTATGACAACTATTCCATTTTATATAACCTGTGCCTAAATTCATGATCTTCTTTTCTACCTACGGCTTCTTTTTTTTTTTTAAGCAAAACAAAACTTTGTTTTATTGACCACTTTACAGGCTTAGAATTTTCGAACATATTGTTGTGTAGGTAAATATCTATAACCACCTCCGCTCACACACTACACACACATCCGATCTCACATTAAAACTTACGCAAACTAGGTGTGGACAAAATTTATTTTATATTTGAAATTTACTTTTATGCTTTTATTGCATTATACTCGTAAATTAACGAAATTGTGCGAATTTATGTTTCCTATTTGCTTTAAGAAATAAGAAAATGATTTACTGATGTGTATGGGCGGCAAACTATTGTTTTAAAGGCAATAAAGGTGTCTCTTTGTTTTTGTAATTAATTTACTTGTTTCTTTTTTTTTTTTTGAAAACTATTTTTATGGGGAGGCGCTAATCAGCTTATGTACTGTAATAAGTATACCTGTGGAATTTTTTATAAATTTGCATAGCAAGACTTTGAGATGCAATATGTAGAAAAGAAAAAACCATAAACGCGGAGAATATGCGCAGGATACTTTCTGATCTTATGGAAAGGATCTGGAGTTACATGCGTAGGGTTTACATAAATCTAGATTAATTGTCTTTTGAGGCTTCTCGAAAATATACAAATTATATAAGACGACTATCTGACAAGTTTATAGCTTGATCATTGATTGCTGTTACTCGACAATCTACTTCACTTGGTACAGTGAGCTCTCTTATAAGCGGACACTGACACTTTGAAATATGTCCGGTTATGACTTATGAGGGTGCTCGTTAGGAGAGTGTACTCTGTATATACTTTGAACTATGGCTTTGAAAATTTAGTCCTTTTTGGAGCTCAGTTGTGTAAAAGTGGAAAAATTCTGTGATTGAATTTGGAAGTCAATACCTAACCTATGTCTGCGCAAATGGGACGCTGTTTAGGGGGATTCTAGCCAATCACATGACAGCGCATCTCCTTGCCTGAATCCGGTGCACGTTTGGAAGAGCTCCGAAGTGTTATTTTCAAGTTGCACAGAGCATCGCATGTCTTCCAGCGTTACGCGACACATCTGAATAAGTTTTGTTGGGCAATCGCCTGGAAGAGCTCAAGACGATGAATGCTGTCATAGGCGGCTTTAAAGTCGATGAAAAGGTGGTGGGTTTTGACTTGAAATTCGCTGGTCTTTTCCAGGATTTGTCTGAGTGGGAAAATTTGGTCGGAAGCCACACTGGTACGTGCTGATTAGTGTGTTGCAGAAAGGTTTTAGATGTTCTCACAATACATTGGATAGGATCTTATATGCGACATTTAACAGGGATATGCCTCGGTAGTTCTTACAAGACATATGATCGCCTTTTTTTAAGATGGGGCATATAGAGCTGATACTCCAGTCGTCGGGCATGCGTTCCTCCACCCATACTTAGTTGATGACTTGATGCATGCACCCTACCAAGACATCACCTCCGTATTAAAAGAGTTCAGCTGGAAGCCCATCAGAGCCAGCGGCTTTGTTGTTCTTCAATTTTCTGATGGCTACATTAACTTCTTCAATACTGGGTGGGGGCGTTGGTTCTTCATTGACTGGAGGTGGGTTCTCTTCTTGCCCTATCACTCTCTTTATTTGCTGCCCGTTAAGCAACTGCTTAAAATGTTGCTTAAACACATCACCAATTCCCTGTGCGTCGGTGACTAGGTTGCCTTCGCTATTTCGAAGAGTCTGCGTTCCGGGTTTGTAGCCAGCTGCTGGGCTTTCCAATAAAATTGCCGGATGTTGTTGCGCTTGCGAGTCTCCTCGACATCCTTGAGCTGGGAAACTACGTGGTCCCTTTTCTTTTTACGCAGGATTCTCTTTTCTTCCCTTCTTCTGTTCCGGTACTCCCCTTTTGCTGTTCTCGTCGGTTGCTATAGCTAAAATTCACGAACTGCTCTTCGAATTGGTTAATCACCCCAAGATTTTTAAGATCTGTGACTTTTTGCTGTTTGTTGCAAGGTGCCAACTATTATTTGGAAGAGCTAGAGAACTTAGACATTGAAAGGAGCCTACATATGATGGGCTTAAAAGTTATCAAACAAGTATACCTAGTTTATTAGTATATTTTTTATTGAGTAGGTACTTCAGGGGTTCATACTGTCACCACTATTGCATTGCCAATGAACCTTTAATTCATAATTCAGCGACCGAAAGAGCGAACTGAAACAAACAAGTTTTAGCAGATTTAAAGGCACGCAGTTGTTAATTTCAAGCCCAATGAAGTGCGGTTAATTTATATATCGAATTATTCAAAAGAATTTGAATTTAAATGTGTTTCTGTGAAGACATTAATAATTCGCTGAAAGACTCGAATCGTAGATCGCTGAGCTGTGAATGGACCTTAATAGCACCTTTCACAACTTGAACAAATGACAATCGCAACAGACATTTTAAAACCAATATATTCCAATGAAACAGAACGTATTGACCACAGCAACTTCAACAGCAAATTTGACCGATTCAAACTAAATACTCCCAAAGACAAACGAATATAGACCGTCGTCTTTACGTTCTCCACCCGAAAATTTTGTAGAGTACGCCGAGTTTAAATTTCCTATCTGTGAATACACGTGAACGCAAGGGCAAACAAAACGTAACTATGAAAACAATCGTGCTGTCCCTTTCTTTCCTTTTGCACACCACATTTTCAGCAGACTGTCATTCAATTACCAAGAACAAAATGTACAGGAAAATGGCTGCGCCCATGAAATGTACCGCCGATTGAGAATGTGTGCGTGAGCTTCGATTTTGCCGGAAACGTCAGAGTACAATCAAAATCGGTGGTAATTTTGAGAGCCAACGGTCAAATCGACCGAAGACGACCGTCTTGAATAGTGCCAATCATGTAATGCCTGAAAGGTGAGTTATTTCGGTGTCAAAATAACATGTAGTTTGAGAAGAATCCAGCAGGTGGGCAACAGCTTTACGTCATTTGTTTCCATGGTGGCCATACAAACTGATTTTTGAAATTCTATCGAAAGCGATTGGATATACATATGTATGTGCTCAAATTCATATGTACCCAATAGTTTCGTTCGCGTTACCTCCCAAACAACGATTTTTTACGCAAACTTATGTCAGTGGGGACAATTTTCGTAGTTTTTTTTTTTACAGAAGAGAATAGTTATACAGATTTATCTGTCTCTTCAACTGCGTAGCTTCAAAGTGAACGTGGATGCTGAAACTCAAAAAAATCTCCTTCAATTCAATTTTACCGACAGATTTTTGGTATAAATTGGGTCTCTTCAATTATTTGAAGTTTTATAAGGTTAGGTAGTTAAAAGCAAAAATGATCTGTCAAACTGAAAAAAAAGTAATCAAAATGTCCCCCAGATTGGCAACGGCAGGTAAGAATATGCACAGCACAATCAATGATGTTTGCCAATACATGACAACAGCACATGCATTTTGAAATTGTAATAGTTTTATCTATTAACCTTATAAGAGTTTACATACATACATATGTATAAACTATCAATTGTTTATTACCCAATCAACTTCCAGTTTTAGTTTCATGCAAACAATTTAATCAATTTGATTAAAAGAAACCCCACCACTGCAACTGTCGGCCACTTGTAACCGGTCAATTCGTGGAACTCGCTATTGAAAGTGCAATTTGGTTGAAATTTCATTCGACACAGACAATTGTTATCATTCATACCACACGTACAAACAAATAGTATGTATGTATCTCCATCAACACGTCCGCTGCTATAGGGATATCAATAAAATTGCAATCCAGCCAAGCGAGCAAAATTTGAGGTCAAAACAAAGTGCCGCATACCCCAGATACCCCTTGATATCCGTTGATACCACACCGCCTCTCCTTGCTTTTACTTAAAAATAAAAAAAAAAAACACACAAAAAGAGAAAGAATCCAAATTTTAACATACAAGTGTGAAAAGATTTCAAAATAACCAAATGTAGATACATATACTGAAGGAGACATGAACATTCCCAATCGATTCACTGAATCATCGCGCTCCTAAAGTGCATTTCATGCATTTCTGACTGTAACCTCTATCTCGACACAAATAGTTTGTATCCTTTACTATTGCACTCAACAGGAGTAGCATTGGTGGTGAAAGATCCTTTTGTAATCGTCTAGATGTTTTCCAAACACAAGAGTCCTTCGGTTATTTTCTGGGAATTTATTTGCGTAGGACATGCATACATATGTGCGTCAAGGACCGGCAAAGTTCAAAGTAAACATTGTTTTGCATATCAGCTATAGTGGTACGTATCCTTGCCTGCAGTTAGTTAGGTAATGAGATTACAATTAACACTGAGGCAATGACCTCGACGCGGTGTAAATTATGGCAGGTAGTGTAGTATTTTTGGGTCATTTTTTTCCCCGATTGCTCTCTATAAGCTGAGAGGATCTTTGTTGAGAAAAACAATATGTTCGCGGAAATTTTTATGAAAATTCGCAAATGCAAATAACCCAACAGATTTTTTTATAGCGGTAAAATACAGGCCATATTTTTGAAAGGATTTAGACTGAGTAATAAACATTGTTTTTCTCTTTTTTTTTTTTTTTTGTTCTGTTGTTTTGCTACAAATTTAGGTAATCTTTTTGGAGGATTTATAGATTTCAAGGATTATACATGAAATAGGCTTTATTTTGGTCATTTTCAATGAGCTGGTACCCTTCTTGGATTGCTTTTGTTTGCTGTTTGTATTAGTGAGTCATTTGTCGGAAAATGTCTATAGTGTACTAAAGTTACATTCACAGCTGAGCGAAGCAGGCAATTTTACTGGGACTAGGGATCTTTTACTTACTTAAATCATTTAGAGTTTAGACCGTCGGGACGTCAAAAAACTCTGTCCGTCATCTTATTCGGAGTTGTCCAATGTGTACGAACTGCCTTCAACTTGTACCTAAAGAGCTCGTTTTATAGCATTCTGAACACAGCAGTAGTCTTCCCGAATCTACTGAACACTTCTTCGTCGAATCTTTGATGCTGCTGCAGAGACAGGGACTGTGTTTCCTACATATAAAAGAATGAGTTCAGTGTGGGTGTTAGAAGTGATCAGAGCTTTTGCTTCTCTCAGCTTCTGTATTACAGGCCATCCAACCACATTGTGGCCCTATGAACTAGATACCAGGGAAACGAATTTCCAATGACCAAAACGAGCTAAGCATTTGTACCATAAAAATTTTGACAGTAAAATTGTGTTCCTCCTTTTTGCTAACACATGGACATACCATCCATGTCCAGGACAGCCTCAAGGCACGCATTTTGCGTTGCAATTTTAATCCCAATTCCCAATGGCTGGTCTTTAAACCTCGGTGAGGTCTATTAGGTTTCTGGGTTTGTTTACAGCGTGTCATAATGTCAATTAAGTCGCTGGAAACATATTCATTCTAATCAAAGATAACCAATCACCTTCTTGAATCCTATGTACCAAGCCATAAAGACCTTCCGTGGTTGCAGCGCTGGCCAGCTAGTTAATTGGAAAGACTTACGTTGAGAGTGGACATCCTAGGTATGCCGCATTAGGGGGATCAACATAGAAACTCTCCAGTGTTGAAGAGTTGAGCATATATTCTTTGACTTTGATCTTTGTTTGAAGGAAATGTAGCCAATGGATGATTCTTAACTCAGTTAACATAATCCCCTCGGTCTATTCCCACTATCCCACCCACATATACCTTCTAAGAAGCACATACATATGTTGGTAGCATCTACGCCTTCCTTTTTCATCTAATTAACCATCAGTATCAAACAAAACAAAGCTTGACACAAAGAGTCTGTCTGCTGCCTAATTTGTTTCCTAATTTCGCGATCATGATTCTTCGGATCTGACTCACTTTGGTCGCCCACAATCTGTTTCCCTTCCCAAAAGTAGAGCTATTTTCGAATTGACTCCATTAGTACTGACCGACTAATTGAATTTAAAAGCTTCACCAACTCCTCACTCAGAATTCCATTCATACAGATAGCAAAAGAAAAAACTGACTGTCTGTTTGTTTTCTTAAGTTAACCGCTAATGTGCTAATTAGTAAATGCTCCATGTATGGCCACCTCGGACCACGGATGCAAAGTTTAAATTAATTAATTAATTTACAGACTTACGTCAAGAACTTTTCCAATAGTGCACTGCATTCATTCACCATGAAAGAGCGATCTACAAGCTCTGTGTCTCCATTTGGAGACTCGGTGTGTGGTTTTTACTTTCAAAGGCTCTAATTTTATGTTTGACTACAAAAATCCAACGGTACTATGAGTTTGATAACACCAAAAAGCTGAGGTACGTAATATTTTTCAAACAGAAAAACCATGCTAATTGTCTTGAAGACAGAAATATGGTGTTTGAATGACAGAATGTCGGTACTTTGTTGCTGTGTTGGTCCAATTTATGTTCTCTAATTGCCGATTTGTTTACAGTACAATAGACACCTTTGATGAGTTTAATTGTCGAGATTTTCATCTGAATTATCGGCTAGAGATTTAAGTAGTTGCATATTAAGTGTTCTAATGCTATTCACCTATCCACACATGACAAATACCTAAATTATATCGTCGGTAATAATAAATATAAATAGAAATAAAATTCACATTATAATTTCGAATTTGTTATTCTCGTTTGAGGAGGAAATTAAAAATCCATTAGAATCGATTATAATTCATTATTTTATCTACATTTTAAATTAAAACAAACTAGAACTGTAAATACTGAAATATCATCCGTGTGAAGGAAATTTATTCCGTTTTCACTTTCGTTGACGCTTGATACAAGTTCTGAGATATGATGAGACGTCAACTTTAGTGGTTCTGTAAAGCCAGCCGCAAGGATTCTTTTTGATTTGATTTTCTTTTCAGACATCTTGTTGATGTAACACGTGGCCTTAACTAAGAAGTTTCAGGGCGGTGAATTGGAAGGGAGAGGAAGGAGTTAGTGCAGGCAAATTTTAAACTCAAGTTGTTCGTAAGGAAGTAGGCGGAGTCCTCTACACCTTCCTCATCGCCGCATCTTCTGCAGGTTCTTCATATGGTAGCGCAGAGTGTTGTGCCTCGTGAAAAGTGCCACGAGAATAGAAAGGGATCGAAAGCTTAAGTCTCTCCGACTTGCAATGTTGCAAGTTCATGTAATCCCACCTTAAGTTCGTCTCTCTCGTGGCTAGTTTCACTGCTTCAAGCCTGAGAACACAGGGCGGGACGTTTCGAGAAAGATCATTTCTTTTCTAATTCATCTGCTTTCTCATTGCCCGGGACACACTCGTGTCCAGGAATCCAACAGAACAGAACCTCGCGCTATGTTCCAAGAACCTTAAGTTCTTCGTGACAGCACACAAGCCACCGCTGGTGGTATTGCTCTTACGGCAGACTCACGGGCGGCTGTTGTCACTGCTAGGTGAACACTACTGTCGGCTGGGAGTCGTGTGGGTCTAGATATCCACAGTGATTCAGAGAATATTCTAAACCCTATGCCGCAACAATGTCCATTTTCGATCCATCGGTATGGGCTAAATGGTTAGTCATCGATTGGTTTGACTCTAAGCATGGAAGCTCTTATGTCTAAAGATCCAACAAAGGGTGAGGCCATGTCTTGAGCGGAGGGATCTGAGTTCGTCTTGGCAGCTCCCGACGAGTTTTGAACTGGTTACATTGGAAGAAATGGCTTCGATGGTTGCTTGACTGTCGGGAAAGCCCTAGAACGTTCCAAAAACTTTGGCTTAAAACTAAATAATATTTGCTACACCACAATTGAGGAAGCTAATGTGTCAAATGGAAGCTATTAAGCGTTGCACAGGCTCTAGGACTCACAATGGATACAGGACATACACAAATGAGTTAGTTACTAAGGTATGGGACAATATAAGGGCCGGCATTTGGGAAATTCATTCGCAATTATAATCTAAAAGAAGCTGAAAACGCTTTTATTTTTATTAATAATTTAAAGTTAACATACAAACTATGTAATTTGAAACAAGGGCTCTGAATGCATACATTTGCCAACATTTTTCACATCCCAAATTTTTCTTAACAACTGCATCTCAAATATTGTCACAAAATGTCTGTATCCGGTTTGAATTTTTAGTTGTCGTCAAGTAAAGACAACAACCTTACCGACATGACATTTGATTTTCTCTCTTTTCAAAGCACTGCCAACTTCAAGTAGTAAAACTTGTTTGTCATCCGTCAACTATTCTGCTGAGAAGCAAATTTCTTTTGTGTCCCGAATATTTCAATAAAATACTAACAAAATGGTAACTAATTTGCTTAATTTATAGCCAACAAGCGTGTAAATCTATTATACTTCATTTCAGCAATCTGTTAAAGTACCACCATCGCAGCATTCCGTTCTTAAAGCATCTGCAGCTGCAGCCGGCCCCTCGGATGCGAATTGTCTCAATCAAATCGCGCACATCCATCGTCTGCGAGATTCGGAGAAGAATTACGACCAACATCGTTTGGATTTGTCCATGAGGATGTTGAGGAATCGCGAAGGTTTGGCCGCGCCACTTAAAATTGGAATGCAATTGCATGCCGCTCGCCAGATCGGTCGATTGCCATTCCTACAGTCGAGGTAAGAAATAAGTAGTCTCGGCGAATGGTGGAGTCAAATTGACAAGTGTTTTCTTTGTAGTAACATGATGGAAGACGTTCTTCTGGGACGTGATGAACTGATTGAATTCGGCGATTTCCTTGGAGTCCAAGAGAATTGCGAGATTATGCGTCAACCACACGCTGTGGTCGAGAAGGCTTTGGGAATTTTATAATTAATTTTCTTTTTTTTTTTAACTCTAAATATGGTTCTTATTAAAAAATGAGGTGATTTCAAGATGAGAGGTTGTGTTTTTTGTTTGAGATTTTGCGGAGAAAGTGTAACGCTTAATGCGAATATCTAGCTGGGAGATGGAGTAATGAATATGACTTCTTTTGTCTAAGAGTTCGGCAGTTTTTATTTTGTACTCGCATTCGTACATGTATATAGTGCAAGAAAACTGCCAAAAAAGGTAGGTAGTTCTTTCCCAAAGAATACATTCAAACCTGATATGTACATACGTGCTTCTAGTGGTCATAAGACCCACATCATCAAATCACACGCCAAATCTTTGACTCAGTAAACAATGAAATGAAAATAAAACAAAGATAATCATGTTAAATAAATATGTATGTATGTATATACGTGCGGACATCCATCGTAACAGGCTTTAGATTGACTCTGTATTGGTAGATATTACCGTCGCGTAACTCTCGCAGATGGTCGGATCATGTGCCCCTAATCTGCGCGGCCGATTTCGATTTCGATCTCGGCCCATTTGAATATACACTGCTTTAGTATTGTGACCTATTGAACCTATATTAGATAGACTTCGAGGGATCTTTTCCTTAACCTAAAAATTTTACATTGGTGAGCGAGAATCTGTTAGTGAAAATCATGCTCACCAGTGTAAAAGCTTGTAGGTCGTCTCCCTAACCTCTCGAGTGGACTATCCAACATAGGTTATGTGTGGCATATTCTATCACTCTTATTAACAGTGGCGTTAAGAGCGTTGTCAAAAAATGACAGTGCAAATCAAGCAATCCAAAAATTTGCGAGAACGAGTTGAACCAATAAAAGCCCACTTCTTTATCTTAGCTCTCTCTCTCTCTGGGGAAATTTTACTTCCACTCTTGGAAATTTGACAATCTACGTATGTTTTACAAAAATTAGGCAAACTGTGATGCATTTGTTTTTGCCAACAATCAATCGGAACCCCAATTTCTGCAATTTTGAGGGTTAACAGAACTCTGTATCAACGAAATTCAGCCTCATTAGGTCCGTTCGTGTACCCTCCTAAAACAGCGAATTTTCACGAAAATTTAAGAATTTTTACGAAAATCTGTTCGCGTACGGAGAATTTTCGTAGTTTTTCACAGAAGAGAGCGCTCACGAGAAAGTAATGCTACGACTTTTAGTGCAATAAATTTATGTGGGCTGGTTTATCAAAACTGTCAAAGCTGTCAAACCAGTGTATTTTCAACTTTTTCTTTTTCAACCCGTTCGTTTACTTTTTCGTAATTTTAGCTCTCTCTGAATAAATTTTACCCCCACTCTTCCAAATTTGATAATCTACGAATTTTAGTGCAAAAAGTACGCGAACGGACCTAGGGTTTACCTTTACAACATATCTTCCCGAAAAATGCAGTATCAATGTTCACCAACTGATTTAAATAAAAACAAATTTTTATTTTACACTTAATAAGCGAATACATTTTGAGCTTAAATATTTTATATTTAAATCTTCGTTTATTTTAACTATTCAACATCCAATAGTTTTGCTTAGGCAGGATTCTTTTCAAGCGACAATAGATTAGTTTAAAAATATTTCGTAATAATTCTTACAGAAAAATCTAGAATATAAAAAAGAAAATGCGTTTGTTTTTATAAAATGCTTTCCTCTCCTTCTTGCACTGTTCCTCTCAACATATATTTAATGATTATTCAAAATGTTATTCTTAATAAAAAAGGACGGAAATAAAAAGAAAATAAAGCAAAACTTAACTTAAAAAAGCGATATCAACAACTAATATGAGTTTTAATACATATTTAATATGTACCTACAATGATTCTTCTTTTTTGTATATTTAAATCTAGTTTAATTTATTTATTTCTTCTTAAAAAAAAAACAAAAACTAAACAAGAACACAATAGTACAACTAAATTGCGATCGAAATAATGAATAAACTTCAACAAAAGTGAACAATAGAAACTAAATTAAATTTGCAATCGATTTCATCCGATATTACCGTTGTATTTGTACATTATAATTACTATTATGTTTAGTTTGATTCTTTGTAGATTTTAACTAAATAAAATAAGACACTTAATTTCCGCTGCCGATAGTTTGTTTTCGTTTTCTATTTAATATTCGAAGAAGAGTAGTTCATTTGCGCAATTGATTCTATCTAATAAATCCAATTAACTGGCACCCATTGATGTTCATGACTCATTGCATCGAGAGTCTCGACAACTTGTCTAAAGGTCTCATCGAAATCCTCATTTACGATTACCATGTCAAAGTACTTTTCGTATTTTCGTTGAACAAAAGCACTTTCCTCGACGGTGGCAATTAGGTCGTCATCCTAGAAAGAGATAGAGGCGTTAGACAGATTGCCAATTAAATTTGCATTCGAGTGACTTACTTCATAGAGCGATGCTAATGATTCCAATGTACGAGCTCGCCGTGAGCTGTATCGTATAGAACTTTGACGATCGAACTGTGGAGAAAAAAAGAAAAAAGAGAGAAGTTAATTAGAATGATTCATGGAACCGTAATGGAATGGCGATGTGAATTGAATTAATGCGGTTTGGTCCTAAAATGTACGGGAAATAAATTGCGGTCACAGCATATTTTATTTATAATTTAATTAGTAACCTGCAAGTGGCACTTATTCAGTTTTTGATTATTCATTACGAACAGAAGCTTCTTCGATACATTACGATGTTATTCCGCAAAATAAATTCTATGTATCTGTTTATTGGAAAAGCTTCTAACAGGGAATGAGTTGTAAATAAGTAGTTTTACTCAGATAGAGATGATAGAGATGAACAGGAGAAACATATAAGTTTTGCATAAGTTCCTTGCGAGTGCTGGGAAATTCCGTAGTTTTCGTGAAAGAGAATATTCATGAGGCAGAAACCAATTTCCTATGCAGCGCATCTTAGCACAAGAATTTACGGTGTTAAGTCAGTGGTCTTTCAACTTTGTTTAACGTTTTTACTTTTTACAACTTTACTTCTTTTTGAGAGGATTTAACAAATACGTATAGCTGCTGCAAACCGAGGCTGTAGTCAGTCATCTCTTTTAACCATTCGTCTCTATCCACTGTTTCGTAACTTACGCACGAAGTTTAGCTGAGCCAAAACTCTGACAAAAGCGATGGAAAAACCGTGCATACTTTTAGGCTGCTTTAACACTTCTCAGTCTTACTGTATCAATGCAAGTTTACAGGTGCTTATGATATGAGAAGCGAGAGCACAGCAAACGACATATTATTCCAAAGCAAATTAGCAAAACATTCGTTTTCTACACCATCATCTTGATGTTATTGACTCCAATTTCGAATCCAATGAGTCAGTGAAACACACAGAAACACAGACTCACTGCAAGTACAATCGCCTTGAGTTCTTAAGTTATCTATTTTTACCCGGAAACGCCGATTACTCCAGCGCATAATAACTAAATAAAAAAAAAGTATTTATGCAGAAAAAAACTTACAGTTAAATTTTTATTTGATCCCGTTGCCCTTCGTTCGTTGTAGATTTGCTTCAATTGGTCCATACCGGGTGCGGCAATAAATATAACAAATGGCATCAACTCTTGACTACTGTGTAGGATTTTCAGTGCGTTTGGAGCACAGTCGAGAACGCACATTTTCCCTAAAACATGCAATATCGCAAAATAAACCATAGATTCCACAAAAATATTTCTTATGCTTACCAGCTTTAATAACATCTTTGATAGACTGCAAATGTGTGCCATACAAATTGCCATTGTGCTCTCCATATTCGAGGAAATTGTTCTGTTTGATTTCTTCTTCCATGTCTTCTCTGTCAAGGAACCAATATGTAACGCCATTCTCTTCCAATGCTCGCTTCGGGCGGGATGTATCTAGAAGTCATAATTTTAACTCAACCTTTGTTAAGGAAGACTGCATTTCTACTTACGAGGTATAACGGCACCAAAACGATCTAAATCGCTATTAATCAAGCGATTCTTTAACGTACGACGACCAACACCTTGAACTCCGATTAAAACAAGAGTTTTCCTACGGAACGGTGGCATACGTGTGACTTCTTCGTACAGCATAAGATCGGCCTTATCGAACTCACAATTCGCCACCGAACGATACATAGTCTTTTTCTTTCTTTTTGAGATCTAAAGGAGAACATGAGTAACTGCTTAAGGAAATACAATTTAAGACATACCCTAGTTCCGCAAATTCCAATCTTGTGCACGTAGTCTGCTTCGGGAGCTACGAAAGCCTTTCGCCTTTCTTCAAGATCTTGCGAGGGAATTAGACCAATTTGCTCAGTTCCCAAAGTGATATTCTTCGCCTGCCACCAGTTTGGATCCTTAACGTTTATGATCTAGTTTCACAAAGAAGCATAAGAGTTGACTCTACACAAAGTATAGTAACTTACTTGTAGAATGTCTCCTTGTTTGAAGGCAAGACCAATCTCCTTGCATGGCAACAGAGAGTCCTCAGATGGATTGTAGGTGAACAGAGCTCGCATGTAGCACTAAATAAAAACAAATACAAACAGTTATCACTATCCTTGCTTGTGCGTTATTTTGTGTCTAGCTTTTGATTCTTCGCTGTGCTTTTCGGGATTCTTATTTTCTACTTACTTTGACTTGAGTAAGGATCAACTTTAGAACTAATCGGAACAATTATGTATACTCATGCCACATTTACATATGTATTTACAAAAAATTTTGCAAAATTAAATTTTCAATAAACAAAGAAAAAAACACAAACAAAAATCAAAATATTTAAAAAGCCCGACTTATTTTACAACACCACTTACCGTGAGTTTCTTTCCTGGTTCAAGAATTGTTCCATTTTTTACCTGTCCGCCGGCCATTGCCAGTCGTGCTGATTTCATTTCCTCCTCAACATTGGGCCCAACTTTCATTGTGAGATTCTCTTTTGCTCGTGACACTTCAACTTGCAATTCCTCGGGCGAGTGAACTGGAACACCATTGACCTCAAGGATAACATCACCAGGATGCAGCAGGCCCTGTTTGTCAATGACGCCGCCAGCTAAAATACGTGCAACCACCAGTTGCTTGTGTTCATCGACTTCGACGGTCAGACCCAACGGCTGGTTGAGATTTCGCCGCAAGCCGACCATTTTGATTGTTTCCACAGGCATTTCGCTGTTTAGTATGTCCGGTGGAAAAAGATATCCGCCTTTTCGATTTTCGTCTTTGTATATTCGATTCTTTAGGAGTTCACCTATTTCATCATGGGCTCGAATCAACGCCTAAAGAAAAAAAAAACATAAATACCCAATGGAAGCCTAAACATTCTTTCAGACTTACTTTAAAATGCGGCTGGGAGACTAGTTTAGCTAATTCTCTTGCGTCTCTACCTCGATTTGTTGAATACTTTCGGATTATTTCGTCGATAATGGCCTTATTATTGAGATGAGCTGGCCGAAGGATTTCAACTTCTTGAGGTATACTAGAATTTAACTAAAGAATGAAGTTCGGGTTAGAGGGAATCGCATTAAAAAGGAATATTAGGAAAGAGGTGAAACTAGCATTCATTCTAGAATTTTTGGCGTACGGTGGAAATAAAGGCTTTAAACATGTTATACCTTATCGAAGACTTGGGGGAAATGTTTCGACATTAAACGTTGGAACATTACGCTGGCTAAAAGATTTATAAAAAAAGGATTAAGAAATGATAAAAGCATTCGTAAAAAACAAGTTTTGGACTAGATCATTGGGTATTTCAACAGAAAATAGACTTTAATCTTGAGCACCAAACGAAAAATTGAGGGTTAGATGTTCTAGTTCCATTTGTGATCTGCATGGAACCTCCGCTACATTTGACACTACTGATCTGAAGATGATCTTAAACAATTAACTAAACTAGAGCAAGTAATAAACGAAATTGAAAGCAGCTTCAAAGCTTGATTTTCTGTTCCTCAAATGCCAACAATCATTTTCATGATTTGAAAGGAATAGACAAATTTATCCAATGTTCGATGTCCGGCGAAATATGTCTGAAGAACCAGGAGTCCTAGAGAGTTGGAATTTCTCAGTGAGAGAAATATCTTTACGATTCTTGCATCAAATTTTTCGAAAGCGACATTTGAAATCATTTCTTGTCGAGGAACACTCAATTCAAACATTACGAGTGAGAACACATCAAATGGGTCTTATTTTGGAATCTTTTTAGAGCCAAGAAACCATACACATAAACCAATTATTAAACGGTTTCTACGAGGGTGATAACCGCATGATAATTTATACAACGCACACGGTGAGGTGTCAGAAAAAAAAAGCAATGACATACAGTGACTCAAATGTTGAATCAACGCTCTAAATTCCTGAGAATTATACTACACTCATTCATAATAGGGTCGAATGGAAAGACCCTACACTTTATGATTCCAATAGTGATTTCTTGTTGAAATCAGAACTCGATAAAGATACACCAATTACTCTTTGTATGAAGAAACTAATCTTAGCAGGCTTTAGGTCCTTGAATAGTTATTCATCTAGTGTGGCGTTTCTTATGAGTAATGCTCTGCTCTTCCTCTTCCGTAGGATGATCACTCGTTTTGAGCATGTCTTTCTATGGCACAGTGCACATGATTTTGGAGAGGTTTTCTGTCTTGTATTTTAAGAGCCCGAAATCCTATTAGAATGTAGATATTTCATACCTTTTCACAGAAGGCAGTTCTCACGAAAAAGTTTTAGGAAAAAATATTCTTTACCTTTAGTTATGAAACCTGTCAAATCTGTCAATATTCCTCCTGTCATTCTAACTAACAAACCCACAGCGCTAATTAACGATTACAATCTTACGAGTAACTTTGTTATTCGAAATTTGGATTGGAAAAGACGTTGTTTATAATAATTAATAGTTATTTATGTATGTAAAATACACGAACTTCTATTTGTTTAATACTCTCTGAATGTGAGAATTTTTAACTATGTATAAGTACAACGAAATGAAACCCATGCAATAGTAAGATTAAAATTCACAACTGATCGTCAGTAGCTGTTTACAGAATACAAATTTGTCAGCCAAAGGTCTCTTGAAAGATGATTCATTTTTGTAAGTTATTATGCAACTGCAACTCAACAAAAATGAATCTCCGCACAACAAGCCAATAATGTAGAAAAAATTAAAAAAATATCCGTAAAATTGGATACGGTTACAAAGAGTAAGAAGATTTATTGCCCCTTAAAAATCCTCTGCCAATTCTCACAATCTAATACCCGGTGAAAGGCAATAAATAGACTGGGGGATTAGTTTCCATTTGCATCACTGCAGTAAGCATTAGCTAGGCCATCTTCAGCTGAAGCCATATAGACATCTACGAATGGAGAAAGCTAAGAGGATTAGGTACAAACATCTGTAACTAGGAACAATTTTACTACCGCACAAATTGCCTTTCTGCTTGTGGCGCGGGCGTGCGTTAAATCCCCGATTAATTAAAAAACATTGCAAGACCACTTAAAGAAAGAATGTCACTTCTCAACTCATGGACCACTAGCAACAAATAAAAAGTAAAACAATGAACTTTTTTTTCGCGTTCTCTTATTCACCATAGCAAAACCTCAGTCATAAAAAAAACAAGAAAAAAAAAATAAATTTTAACGCGTCATAAAACTTTTAACCTGCGGTGTAATTAAATGTTAGCGTCAAAAGTAAACGTTCTCCAAGCCAAAAAAAAAAAATTGTTTTGGTAGGTAATTAAGTGCAATTTGTTACCATAAGACACTACCTACGTTTTGGCATTGAAATTCCTTCCCTCTAATCGTCTAATTATATCTAATTGCAGTTTAACTCAATTTAAGAACGATCCAAATTTATGAAAACAACCTTCGACTTGTAGGTTATTAGACGAGCTAGACACAGCCCTCCACAATTACTCACTGCGGTAGCTCACTAAAGTGTTATTAGTCATGTTGCCCGCCTAGCAATAACAAAACAAATTGCAAACTACAAGTATAATTTAATTCGTCAGAGTACCACATTTTCTCTGTCATTGTTTTACTAATGAGATTTTCCTTTTTTTTTTATGCACGCATGCGAATATAGAACTTTCAACTGTATCCATTTTCCATTGCAAGAGAAGCCAAAGAAAGTGCGCCTGCAAATGCTGCACTCCCGAGGTAGGTGCTAGGTCATTGGCCTCATTTAAGGTACAAAAAAACGAGAAGAAAACATTTTGTTAAAGGTAACACAAAACCACCTTTTGAATTGTTGGAGAACGTGTTGTAATGTTGATATACAATCTGTACTCAATACACACGATACAGTAACTTTTACTGAATTTCACGACGATACACTTACACGAGTATCAGATTAACACTTTAGAGGAATAAATCTAATTTTTCACGAAACAAAATTCTGGATAACGCCCAAGTAAGCAAATATCTCGTAAACAAGCACAAAAGGTTTTCGAACAAAACAATATTTCTTTCGATTTCTGAGCCACTCCCAAATATAGAAAAAAATAAAACTGAGTTACACAACGTTCCACTGGTTAGCTTGGAGCGACTAAGCTTCGCGTTGTTTTCTTGCCACAGACAAACAACAGACCTGGTATTTGGTATGGAGTCGTGTCACCAAGGTAGCACACAAAAAAGAAAACGTATTTCGAATATCGATTAACACCTGGGCAACCGAACAATAAGTATAAAGGTATTTCACAGTACCTAATTCAATTAATATCTTGAAAATGCACTCGGAACGACACGGAACGAAAGAGGAGAAGAGTAACTTGAAACTTCAATGCGCACTTTGATTCGGATAACTGCGAGGTTCAAAACTGGAATTGAGACTGCGAAAGCTCGATTGCTGCCTCACCTCAGTAACCAGATTCAGTCAGTTCGAATGCTAGTTAGCTTTCGTTAAAAAAAAAAACAGACTATAATATGTGTAGGTAGAATGTATCTTCGAAATTCGAATTTGAATCGCTAGAGAGTGACATCACTCACCTTAGCACTCACAACTAACTGTGCTAACAAACAAAACCTGTATCGCTGAAGAGCATAGAAGCAACTAGTTGAGTACAAACAGAGACCCGAACACGACGACCACTAGCTAGCACCAAAGTTGACGGTTGAAATGAAATGGAAACACGAAGGCAGAGAGACTGACTTCGTCATTAATCGGTTTCGTAACTAAATGTATCTGAATGTTGTTTTGTTTTTTACCCGTCATGTCAGCCACTTCGCTTGTGTCCAACATCGGTGGTGCGTGGTCATTTGGTAAGAGCTTCGTGACTAGGGTTACCGATGGGACACAAGCTATGCAAATGAATTAGAATTTTTCTTCTTTCTTTTCGAACGAGGGGAATGGGAACTTGTACGAATTGATATTGTCAAGTAACACGAACGAAATAAAAGTCTAATGATGATGATTTAAATGCAAGCACACCACTTTGACGGATTTGGCGTTTTTCGATTTTATCTAATTAAGTGCATTATTTCAAAAAAATAGGGTATAACACATTAATGCTTTCATTTGTTTTGATAGATGGTACATATGCTTAATGGTAATGACCTGCATTGTCATTGCCCAGAGTTTAAGCCCACTGCAGCTATCACAATTCAATGAAGGGAACAGGAACAAGGGTGCAACATTTCTTACACCTATACTTAAGTACTAAATATTCGAATCAAACGCGGCCATTGAATGAAACGTTCGGCGCTTAAATGCCAGCAATATCCATTCAATTTTCGAGGTAACAAAAATTACAAAATTTGCAAAATTCAAAAAATACTGTGAATTAAGAACGAATGGAAAAAAAACCTCGAACTCTCCCCCATTCAACTTGAACACCAACCATGGAGGATAATAATTGAAACATAATATCACTTGAGTACCATTTTCCTATCCTTCTTCACTCTCCCAACCAAGTTCCTCATCGCCGTGCCTTGAATATCAGTATTAGAGTACCCACCTCTTCTTTGGTGCATGCTTTTATTATGATATCACTTAGTTGCCTAAAAACTAACCACGGCAACCCTATTTTTAACCCGAGCTTTAATTCATATTGGTAAAAGCGGCGGGATGTGTGAGTTCGTGCATGACAAACGAAAAAAGAAAAACAACAAATGTAGCAACACGAAGAGAGTGAGAGAGAGAGAGCGGCTTATGATTGAATTTTTTGATGAGAACAGGTTATTCGAGTATAACCAACTATTTTTGGACGTGTACACGTCACACATCGAAAACAGGTAACGATAACGCAACAGGAGAACACATTCTACAAGTAAGGTAAGCCCTCTCACGCTCTCTCTTTCAATACTCGTCGTAGGCTTTAGGTGATGTAGAGCACTGGAGTACAAGACGATTGTTTACAATTTTGAATTTTCACGCACAGTAGATAGTAAATACTTGCGGACACTTTGTAGATAGCAATTTGCCTCGAACTTTACCATTGCACTTGGGCTTCCAGGTACAGTTTTGTGGGTTGAATTTCATTCATTCGGTTCACATGATTTCTCTTCTTTTATTTTGTTAAGGGTGGATGAGTTGAGTTAAACAAACTCAAGACTTGCTTTGAATGTTAAAGCAAACTAAGCGGAACGATGTACATACTCGTACAAGGAAAATTGTAAACGATTTTATGGATTGTTGTTTGCCATTGTTAGTCCGTTGGTTCAACGACTCAATTTCTTTTAAGTTGCAAGTTAATGAGCTAATTGCCTTGAGGTAAAGTACTCATCTATTGCCGTTAAATGTGCAGCGAAAACATGCAAAAACTTACTGTGACTATATAACAAGTAGAACTTGTATTTCGGAAAAGCAAATACCGGTAGAATCCACGGTGTAAACCATCCATCATCTTATGGTAAAATAGTGCATTCAATCATATATCAACTTTTGCTAGAGACTTGTCCAAAGATGATGAATATCATTTTCGCCATCAAGCATTGCCCTGCATAAGTGTTTTATACCGTTCTTCATGTACGGGCAATATTTGCAAAAACCTAACATTTTTTGGAGTCGAAGACAGTACCAAAATTCGAGTATTCGAAACTTTGCTTCTTCTAAAGGCTTCTTTTGGCAGAACTATGAACGAACAAACAACATTTATGCTTCAAAAGCAAGTTTCATTTCTACTTGATTTAGCTCCTTTTACTTCTCTCACCTAAAATGTCTTAGAACTCTCCGAACTCGAACAATGAAAAAAAATATCTCTGCAAAGTAGTCACCAAAAAACTGCGGGATTATTCAGTCGATATGTTCGATTGCAACCTACATACCCTGATCATTGTTCGTTTTCTTTTCCTTTACTCTTGACTGACAGATCGTCCAAAAGAGGTAACACACCAACCAAGCTATCATTTTTGACAGCTCCTTGCCATTTACACTCAATATTGCTTGACAAATTGTCATGAATGCACTTAAGGCCCAACCACATGTGAATTACGACCCTTAACCCTGCCGTACATAGTCATGTAGTACTGACTAAAACTACGAGAATCTACGATATATAGCGACAGGAGTCCCCGTACGTCAAAGTTTCGCAGTTTTTTCACAGAAGAGAGCGCTCACGAGAGAGTAAGAAATTTCCCCATGCTGCGAATTTTAGTCCAAGAAATTTCTTCTGGCTGGTTTATGAAAACTGTCAAAGCTGTCAAACCAGTGTATTTTCAACTTTTTCTTTTTCAACCCGTTCGTTTACTTTTTCGTAATTTTTAGTTTTAGTGCAAAAAAATGGTCCTAATTTAAAGTAAATCAATACAAAAAAGTGACATCTAAAAAGTGGGCAGCTTTTTTGGTGGACCCGTTCGCGTACTTTTTTTGAGATTTGTCTTCCTCTGAGAGAATTTTCACTCTTCGAAATTTGACAACGTGCGAGTTTAAGTGCAGAAAGTACGGGAACAGACCTAATATGTGTGTATGTATTTTTCGCGTTTTCTTTCACTTTTGCCTCCATACGCAGATAGTGGTTTCATTCGCACATTCCGTCCGGAGCGCTGAGGGTGACATCTAAAGGCTGAACTATAATAGTCGGAAGCTAATGACAAAATTCTACGTTCAGTTTCCTTCAGTACACTCATTTTTATAGCTATTATAGTCGCTCAGCACTTACCCTGTGTATTCGCATTGTTTTGGAAGTGGTCGTACGAAACCATTCGAGTATTATAGTTCAGCCTTAATGCGAGCGATATGACATACGATCGCGTTTCCTTAAAGCAATTATAATTTTGACAGCGTGCGAGCTGAATTTTCGTCCAATTAAGACATTAGCTATCGCACGCTTAATGTAATTATGGTTGGACCGACCTTTGCACCTATCATTCAATCTTATTTTGAAAATCGTTTTTCAATTATCGAAATATAAAGAGATTACGTAGTTTTATAAAACCCATAAGCAACCAAGTGAGCTCGTCATTCGTCTTTCTGCGGATAAAATGAGCCCAAAACTTGCGTTGCACTCATTGCCCAATGTTACAAAGCAATGATCAGTGATTATTTCTTGGAAAACATGGACGATATTAATAGGGAGGATAGTACTGTCAGCAGGATGGTACAGCGCATTAATGGAACCCCAAAATCATCGAAACAGTGGCTCACAATTCGATCATCATCAAGATGCGTTTGTCAAAAACAACAGGGAAAAAAATTAATGCCTGGAATTTATAATGAATCAAGAGTATTGAATCAAACTGAATTCCTGTAGAAAATAAAGTTCTATTACTCATCCTATCGCCTGAATTTCCCACAAGTAATAGTTAAGGTGCAACTCTGGTTTAAATTTCATCCTCTAACCTTTGCCCTCAACACCCAAAGCCCATTTATGGCGATCTGTGGGAACGCTGCACCAGAGAACTGCATAAATTCATTCATTTGCCGTTGTGAATCATTCGCAAAAAAGCGAGCCCTTCACAGTCTCACGCACAAAACAAAAAACAAGCGAGTATGATATATACCCCGATGAAATTTGGTACAAACAACGTTTGTATTTTTGCCCAAAAGTTATTCTTCCAATTTCCGGACTTCAAAATATCTACACATCGGTAGACGATTAGGTATTCTTTGGAACTCAAAACCTCTTATGTAGTTTTCTGTCACTTCTCGTCATTATTGCATTCCAAGCCTTATTAATAGCAAAAGAACTACGCTAGCAATAATCAAAATTTTTACTTTCTTTGAAACGCTTTCACGTTCAAAATTACCATTGCGCAAGACTCATTCAAATGTCGTTTTCGCTTTGCTACTCATCATTAAAATTGAATTTCATTGTATAAATCATCAGAAAGAACTTTAAATGGTCTCTTACTGACTTGACAATAGAATTATGACAAAGTCGATTACCAAAGCAAGCACACATGAAGTGAGTCTCAGAGCCGCGCCGCGCCATTGCTCTTCGTCATCGTTAAGTCAATTTCGCTTAATTGCTATTTAGGATTATTGTAGCACAGCATATAAAGGTCAGAACAGTTAATTCGGAAGGAATCTTCGAGTCGAGTTAATTGAGTTCTCTGATTCCAGCAGTGATCTTTAGGGCCGATGGGTCAATCAGTTGATCAACATTTACAATGTTGTGTGGGGTAAGTGATGTTTAATTGTCACTGAACTGACAGTTCGAGTTCTGTGTGATTTACTTTACGGTAATTTAGGGCAGTTGGACAATAATTCGGATGGAAATGTTTATTAATGGAGTGAATTTAGAGAGCAGTCTTACATTTGCAGAATTAATTTGGAATATGAATGCAAGTGAATAATGTTTAGGGCTAAATAAATTTAAATATTGAAATTCGAAGAACAGAATACAATATCTAGAAATGTTATTTTTAACTGCACAACAAAGTTCAATGATTCAAAACAAATAACAAAATACTTACAATGCGGAACACAAATAAAGAATTGTTGTGGGCGTGTATTTTGTCGCATGAGTGACACGATACACATTTTTATTCTCACCAAAGAACTACATGCTCGTATGTCTCTTTGAAGACTGAAAATTGAGAGATAGATATTGGAATACTATCTTTCATTTTTGTAAAAACGACATTCGTCACACATAAAAGTAAGTCATCATGTTGGCACTAGAGCTAAAAGAGTACCTGTATTTTTTACTTGTACCATAAGAGTGGTACGTGTTAAGTAGGTCTATCGAATTGTCTATGAGGATGTACGCAGCCTAAAGAGCTTGACCGATTTGTTTCAGACTTTATAATGTGAGCGATGTATTGTTCTTCCATGGTCATGGAGTACTAAGCTAAATTGTCATATGATTATTAGTCAATGGCTAGTTTTTTATATGCCCCATCTTCAAAAAAGGCTCATATGTCTTGCAAGAACTAGCGAGGCATATCCCTGTTAAATGTTGCACATAAGATCCTATCCAACGTATTGTGTGAACGTCTAAAACCTTTCTGCAGCACACTAAACGGCCAGTGTGGCTTCCGGCCCGGCAGATCGACAATAGACCAAATTTTCACACTCAGACAAATCCTGGAAAAGGCCAACGAATTTCAAGTCGAACCCCACCAACTTTTCATCGACTTTAAAGCCGCCTATGAGAGCATTCATCGCCTTGAGATCTACCAGGCGATGGCCCATTCCGGATTCCGGCAAGGGTTATACAGATGTTTACCGGAAAGCGCGTAACGCTGAAAAACACGCGATGTTCTATGCAACTTGGAAACAACGCTTTGGAGCTCTTCCAAACATGCACCGGATTCAGGCAAGGAGATGCGCTGTCATGTGATTTCTTCAATATCGTGTTGGAGCAGATAGTGCGCAGAGCAGGTGTCAACACGGGAGGCACTATCTTTCACAAATCCGTCCAAGTGCTGGGATACGCAGACGATATTGACATCAGATGTCAGATCCCGGCAAGCCGTCGTAGAGGCGTTTACGGCTTTTGATGAGCAGACGAAATGAGTTGCTCTTGAAGTGAATGAGGACAAGACGAAGTATATGTTATCAACAAACAAAAATTGATCTGTCCAAGCGAAAAATATTCCGTCGGATATTAGGTCCCTTATGCGAGGAGGGCGAATGGAGGAGAAGACCAGGATGTACCCGGATGTAATCCAAAAAGCCAGGATTTGCAGACTACATTGGTTCGGCCACATCGAGCGAATGAATAACAATGCTCCAGTGGATCTTCGAATCCGAGCCCCCAGAGAGACGGAGAAAAGGACCAAACTTCCGGTACAAAGATCAAGCTGTTGCGGATGCCAGAAAACTTTGTCTTCACAACTGGAAGCAGCGTCACCGGGACCGCAAAGGATAGAAGGCAACGATGTCTCAAGCAGGGACTCTACAAGGGTCGGGAGCCCTTTAAGTAAGTAAGTAAGGCTAGTTGTTATATATGTACATACATATGTAGGTATTAGCGTCTTGTCTAGTCAGTTCGTCAGCCTCACATTTCCTTGCCTTGTTGACCTGGCACCTACAAAGAGTGAGGTTGTACTGTCTGAAAGACAGTCACTAGAGTTTCACTGTCTAGTCGTGCTAGATTCTCGACATTTGGTAGCTGCTTGCCTATCGAAGAATGTGACTATGTGTATTTGGTGTTAATACATTCTCAAAGAGTTTCTGTTGTTTTGGTGAACACGTCTAGCTGGATATTTGTCGGGTCAAATAAGTGATTAAGAACTACGAAAGCGATCAATCGCATGGGTAAAAACTTTACGTCTCATCTCTTTATTTTTCAGAAGGTTTTTCCGCTCAGTTGGCGCAATTATTATTTTATTCTTTAACATGTGCTCTACGGAGCAGCAAGTGAGTTCGCACATGTTGTAAGTCTACTCAGAGCGCTGGCGTTGGTTTCAACTTTATTTAAATCTCCCTCTATATACAAAAATGCAGCAAAAACGAATTGTTTAAGTGAGAGGGATTTTCAATGGATGCAGGAAAAAGTCATAACTAGATTTGTCTTCTTTCTCGGCAATTATGTGTTGTTGCTGCCTGGCAAGATAATTTGAAGTAAATTAATACAAAAAAGTGACGTCTGAAAAGTGGGCAGCTTTTTTGTTCAACCCGTTCGCGTATTTTTTTTTTTGAGATTTGTCTTTCTCTGAGAGAATTTTACCCCCACACTTTTTGGCAATAATTTGTAGACCTATAGAATTTTTTTTTCCGGAATCATGAGAAAAAAGCATGTTAGCCTGATTGGTTTTACATCTTTTGGGAGAGAAATATTATTCGTTAAAGACTTCCTAATACACTTTACACGTCACACATCGCATCATTAAGTCTTAAAGATAAAAATCAAACGATAAGTGCTCATCAGCTAATAAAGATGAATTCAGAGTGATCGTCAACCGCCACGCTTAGCAGAATAATATTTCGCCAACTTTCGAGCTATTTATGCGATCATTGGCCTATTAATAGCTGACAGAATATGATTGTAAAAATTTACATAAACAAACAGAAGTGTGTAAAGGAACACAGAGAAAGGAACTCCAGAAACTACCTTAGTTTTTCTCTTCTAAATTTCTCATAAATATAAAATCTGCTAACCAAAGAAACACATCTCAAGGTGATAAACTAGATAATCTTTAGTAAATATACTTATACATATGTATGTATTTCTTTATTGTTAAACTTTCATAATTAACGACTCGAATTATATTCTCAGAAAACAAGTTTTCTGGTAGGTAACCTGTGATTAGTGCTGTATTTACGTTGTGTTTCGATTATTTTAACTGCTAGTATGGTGCTAGAATGACTGCAATTTGTACATCCCAACCAATATTTTCATTCCGAATAATTTCAATTGATCTTTAAAGTAACTTCACGTTTTTTTGTTGACTCATTGCAAAGGCATAATGCAAAGAAAAGTGCAAATAACCTGCGCCTACAGGTGTACGGAAGGAAGGAGCATCGTGCTAGGAGTAAACAATTTCTAAACCTAGCAGTTAATGAATTCATGCTCAGGGAACTTAATTGCAATGAAATGCACGCAAGCAACGTGCACTGACTGTGATAGAACTGCGCTGGGCAGTGTCATAAATATTAAGAGAGAAATGTATTCTTTATGAATAGATCCAATGGACACAGAAATGGATTTTTGCAAACAAAAATACTAATGATGACTCAGACACCATACAATGGGATGTTTTATTCCGCTCTGGAGGGGACCGTGTAAGCATTGAACCACTAATAGAGTAACTGCGTTTAAAAAATGCATATGCACAAGCTGCAGATAGGTTGGAGATCAAAAGCTTAAAGTTGATAATTTTTTATTGAACTTTTAGAAGTGAAACCCCACAAATCTTAAGTGGTTCTCTTTACCAAGAAACACAATATTCCTCATACGAACTTTTGTTCTTTACAATAATATATATTCTTGCATATACAGTCTTGAGCGCGTTAAAGAGCAGCTCTTTATATTTCTGCAAAAAGGCTATACATACATACATGCATGCGTGTCTGTTTTCAGGTTTAAAATCTTGTATGGCGTACAGTAAACAGCTGCAACAGAACACCAAAGTGTCAGATGAACCAAACATAACTTTTCTTTTTATGAAGCTTAAGATTCGTTTGATTTAGAACGAGGAAAGATTGATTAGAACCTTAAAGGAAGGAGACTGGGTTAGGTTACATAAAGTGGTTGTCTTGGAAAAAGTCAGCACACACTTAGAAAAATAATAGGGCCATGGCGATTGTGCGATTTTGGTAGACATACCTCAGTCTGGTTTTGGCTGAGAATTAATTGAGCCTAAAGTAAGTAAGAGTTAAGTTGGGTGACTTGACTTGTAGGTTCAATGATCGCTGACTATCCATGTGGAACGGAAATGACTGGTTCAATCAAAGCAACAGATGTCTGATTCAATCAGTCTGTATTAGCTTTTAGGAAGTGACTGCTACAGTACTAAACTCCTGTAGATAGATGGTGACGAATACGATGAGAAACCATGTATATTTCTATCAGGGTGTGTCCTGTAATTAGTTCTATTGTGAGCCTTAATTGTGTTTGGAGGAGAAGAAGAATCAAGTGCACTCGATCATTTGGGATACTTGGAGCCTTTGCAATCACACGCGATTTGTTTTACCTATCGATGGTCCATCACCATCCAAGAATTTTATCGACCATTTCTGGTATGATAACCTTACTCTGCTCCTATCCATTTGTTTGTCTTCGCTTTGGTTTCTATTTTCTTCTTAAAATGAAAATGTTTTATCATTCTTCTTGAATTTTGAAGTCAAAACAATGGCGTGTTAAAAAATCTGACCAAGAGACTTATTAGCAGCTGTATGATACAATATTCAATGTCATCTTATAAGCACGATGTCTTTGACTACCGATAAAATAGGTCAGGGAGTCATAACGTAAGAGGCGAGGAACATATTTTCGAAAGCATTGAAGTTATCGCGTGTTTAAAGCACTTCAAGTGAAACTGGATTATGCAAAGGATTTTGAAGGACTTCATACCTCCGTTTCGATTACACATTACTGCGATACACACAAAAGCATTTAATAAATACTCTCTCCCCCTTAAATTCCATTCACAAGAACAACCTTGCAAAATACACATACCAACTCCTCCCTCAACAGACTGTATTGATACTCGTGGAAAAACCTAGTCACTCCGTTACCTACATATTGAAATCCGATATTCGCCTCGCAGTCCAACTGGCGACCATATGTTTTACATCATCATCCACGATACGAGCGCGTAACACGAACCTCCCTCTCTGTAAACAACGACCTCAGTACATTAACCACCACTCACAGCACAGTTCCGTGCAATGAACTCTCCACCCCCACATTAGACTCAGTGACACACTAATAACCTAATTACCTAAACTACCACCTCCAGCTGTTAACAACCCATTCATTTGAACAATAAGATCCCTATCTCTCCCGTATGGAAAATAGGTAAAAGAAAATTCCACACTCACCGTGTCCTTGCGTGGTGTCGCAGGATTACTCAGCAGCAAGCCTTTCAAGAATATTTCGTCCGTCTCCGAGAAGTCCGCACTGAAATCTGCGCAGTGTCTATAGCCATCTGAAAATACACACCACAAAAAGAAAAATCATAAAAAACTTTATGTTATACAGAAAACCATAAGCAAAGGAGTGTTTGGTTAGTCTTTAGGTAGGTATTCCTTTTTTTTCATTGGGGGAGTCTGTAAATCATATTGGGCCGCACAAAGAATGACCCAAAAACGATGGAATTTCAAGTGTCCATCATCGACACTGATGTGGAGATGGGCGTGAAGTGGGTCCACTAATGGACCCGATTACATAAAGATTTTGATTTGCATAGAACGCAAAGTTTATAAAAGGTACGTACCATTGTCTGTTGCCTCGTTGTCGTCACCGATATTAACTTTATTTATGCTGGACAGTAGCTCGACTTTGTCTTGACGTTCCTTTCTTGTTAGACGGACCATATTAGCGCACACTATTTGATCACACACGACGAGGGACAGGCAAATTATCTACAGATACAGATTTATGTAATTTCTGACCACAAATACGATTGGAGACTTTCACTGGGCAGGGTTTAAGCTTAAAATTGAAGTATTTTAGGGCGCCACACACGATTATTAAAGTTCAGAAAACTTTTAAACATATTTGTTGCACACACATCTACGCCCTGCATCCGCGCGAGAAGAATACGACTGAAAAGAAAATGCGGAGCGGATACAAAAGAAGAATAACCATCGAAAAGAAATACAAGAAGAAGGTGTTTTTATTTATTTTTGTTTGGTCTTTCTTTTGTGCGCTAGCAGTCGAGGCATGAACCATTTATAACAGTTTATCCAATAGGTTGTGTACTGTCATACAGAAAAGGGTGGAAAGATAAATCAGTTTTTGAAATGTCATGTTGGATAAATTGTGAAGAAGATCTGTTCTCTTAGGCTGCCTTTTAAAACAGCGAATTTTTACGAAATTTTATGAATTTTTACGAAAAACTGTACTGAGAATTTTCGCAGTTTTTCACAGAAAAGAACGCTCACGAGAGAGTAAGAAATCCTCCCATGCTACGAATTTCAATAGAAGAAATTTCTTTGGGCTGGTTCATGAAAACTGTCAAAGCTGTCAAACTAGTGTATTTTCAACTTTTTCTTGTTCAACCCGTTCGTTTACTTTTTTGTAATTTTAGCTCTCTCTGAGAGAATTTTACCCCCACTCTACGAAATTTGATAATCTACGAATTTTGTGAAAAAAGTACGCAAACGGACCTTATTTCTTTGGGCTAGTTAATGAAAATTATCAAATTTGTTTAGAGAATTTCATCCCTACTTTTTCAAATTTGATAATTTAGGAATTTAAGTGCAAAAATTAATTCATTTCCAGATATTCGTGCACAACACATCCGTTGGGACACGTCAACCGTGCGAACTCAAAACAAACGTCACTAGAAAATAAACCATTTCGCCATCGCCACATCTGCCTAACTAAACGAACAGCCGCTCTAATCCGCAACTTCGCACAGAACGTCAAAAGTTTTTCTTCATTTATTTTTTGTCATCGTTGAACGCGTTTTCCTGCTAAGCTATTTCTCTGTCCAACGCTTCAGAAAACGCAGAAGAAAAGAACAGAAAAAGAAAAATGTCTGATCCAGTCCAAAAGTTATTCGTCAAGTCGTTTATCGGCTACTTGAAGCAGCAAGCAGAAGGTCAACTCCTACAGCCGGACGCCCTCGAGAGTCTCGAAGTAGCCGTACAATGTCTGCAAGCCGCTTTCGATCTCGGCGACGAGGAAGAGTTACCACAAGCACCGGCAAGTGACTCTGTTGCCGCTTCATCCACTGCTCCTTCCGCTCCACCGGCAGAAAACGACATAGACCTCTTCGAGATGTTTCAGTCGTTGTATATCGAACGGAACCCCAAATCGTTGGAAGTCGCCGAACAAATTAAGAATGAGGGCAATCGCCTCATGAAAGAAGGCAAATATCACGAAGCCCTTGTCCAATACAATCGAGCGTTAACTTTCGACCCGAAGAATCCGATCTTCTACTGCAACAGAGCGGCCGCCTGCATTCGCTTGGGCGAAAACGAACGTGCCGTTAGGGACTGCAAGTCGGCGCTGGTCTTTAATCCAAATTATGGCAAGGCTTACGGTCGTATGGGAATTGCATACTCTAATCTTGGCAAGTTTGACGATGCTCAAGGCGCTTACACCAAAGCGATTGAGTTGGAGCCCGACAACCAGGACTACAGGACAAATCTGGAGGTGGCCAAGAATCAGAGACCTACCGGCCTGCCAGCGGGTCTAAATCTAGCGCCACAACTAACCGAGGCAATTGGTGCTGTTCTATCGAACCCAGCGTGCAGAGATTTGCTTGCCGACTTCCCCATGCAGAGGAACGATCCACGGTTGATGAACATCTTTGAGTCGTTTCGCGGCGGATCCGATGGTGGATTCGACGCAGACGGTCTGGTGCAGCTCTTCCAGACAGTTGCCTCAGGCTTCGCCAATGCTCAGGGTCCGAATCAGCCTGGCACAGACGATCCCAACAGACAACCACCACAGTCTTAAGCACGGCCCCTCCAATAGCGCGCTGCTTGCTCGAAGTGTAGAGAAGATCTAAAGATTGAGTTAAGGCTCGTCAACAAGTCGTGTGTCTACTGTTTAAGAGGAGAGGTTCTACATATTTAAAAACTAAAAAAAAATAATAATTTTCCTTATGATTTTCATCTTTGTATGCATGAGGGCATGTACACAAAATATTGTTTCCAATCTGCGTTTAGTCTTATATACAAGTAAATACATAAATATATATACATAACAATATTCAACAAAATCTATCAACTTGTTTTATTTAACTGAAGATCGGTACAAAATTCTGTGAAAGCTTGCTGTCTTCGAAATTTTCTTCTCAAGTTTTTGACCCTCTTTATAGCTTCGCTTTGTCTTTATCTATTCACGATCAGGCTGGGATCTGGTGAAGTAAACCACGGAGAATCGCATTCGACGGCGTATTTGTATTGTACATCGAACAACAAACAGTTTTATTTGTAAACAGAGGAGAGAGTGGCAGTGGAGTGGAATAACGTCCGACAGAAATTCATATGCGAAGCACATGCAGTGGAATCCGCTTACCCAGAAGGGCAGAACAGTGGGACACCCTAGGCATACGTGGCGCAGAATAGACGAAGAGGAATCGAGCTCTTTAAGAATGAGTTGTTGAGAGCTTAAACGCCTTGCAGAACTCCGAACTAGAGTTCTGTCGCTAACGCCCTATGCTCGCCGAAGGTTTAAATGATATAGGGAAGGTCAGGAATAACCCCTTAATATGCAAGCATCTACGCTTACATGCATACTAACTGTGACTGTACATATTCGCCTCATATAGTGAAGAATTAGCCGATAACAGTAGTAAACAAAGAGACGTGTTGTTTGTGACAGGTGTACTTTTGGCAGATGAAAATATTTTCTAATTCATTTCACAAGCAAACGTTGGAATGTGAAACCTTATGATTCCTTTAAGTTTAAACGGTACAAAAGGGCATATGTTTAACGGATTGTTCGTCGGGTAAGTGGACTTTGCATAGCATGCGTGCCATTTCGTTTGTCTAACCTTAAACTACCTTTTGCAAAGCAAACAAGGAGTCTTGCATAGATACGCAAGTACCACTCACTGACCGTGTTCAAATTATAATTTTTTTATAATTTTTTCTGTTCATCTGACGTATATTGTCGTACGTGAATCCTATTTACTAAAAGATTTGACAATAACAGTTGAATCCCTGTTTAACGCACAAAAGAGGCTAAGTGGTAGAGCTCAGAGTGAGGTTTCTAACTCAGCGAAACCTTTAAAGTTATCTTAAATACGTTCAACAGCTTATACAACAACATATATCACGTTGAAAGCGGTAGCGGCCGCCAATAAAGGTATCTTGTACTTGGGTCTGATCGAACTATCTTACGATGGGTTGTTTTCTTTCTTTCGGCCTACTTGGCGAACGCAATTATTGTTGAGCAACTGATTAACCCCGGACTGTCATGCCACATTAGCAAGTGAACTCCCTAGCCCTTTACGTTTATAGTTGCAGAGTTTAGTAAATTTTATCACAAGGCTATAAGCTATGCTTAAGAGCTTTCAATTGTCTAGTGGATAAACTAACATTAGCACTCGTACAGTTGTGAGAATTACATGTTCTTCACACAAACAAATCCACCATCTTCGCAGGCAAAACCTCTGCGTAAGCTTTTTTGTGTATCTTACTCTGCTAGGCTCCTTTCCAAAAGATAAAGACAGCATTTGTCCAACCTATTTCTAAAAGCAAAGCGACTTGAAATTACTTACTTTAAAAGACAATACTCAGTTGGGTGTGGGGCTCTTTTGTTGAAAATTCTCATGGCAATTCTGAGTAGCTTCTACAATTCATATAGGATTGTCAATTCAAGTTTTAATATATATATACTGGTGTCGCAAACGGCTGTCTTTCGTCTCTGAATGTCTTTCTCATTTGCCTGAAACTCTTACTCAATCCATCCCTTCCTTGATGAAGGAACGCATAAAATATTCTGATTTGCTTTTTCAATAGAGCAATCAATCTTATTAGAATCGGCACAAGATATTAGAAACAATTAGAATTAGGTTTTAAATCCAACTTCGGTTAGAGGAATTGCCAAGGATTCGAATTCGAATTATTTCGCTGCAGACAGACAAAAGGAAGCTAGTCTTCGTAGCTATGAAATGTTAGTCACGTATACCATAAGAACACAAAAACTTTATAAATTCGCCTTAAAAAATAAAACAAATCTGTATTTGCTTACTTTCAATTAAAAAACTACAAAAATACACGCACACTTAAACGGGGGAAAAAACACTGACAATTTTTTGTAGTTTTGGTCAGACTTTTAGTCAAAAATGGCAGCTGTGCTTGGTTTCAAATATAAACCGACAACTGTTTGTGTACTGAACTTCGGCAGAGTGGACAAAATGTTGCAATATAGACGGCACACTCCTCGCACATGCACAAATGCTTGCATGGTAGGAGCAGGACGCACTTGGGACGATCACGGCAAACAACACAGCAATTCGATTCATTGCTTTTGTTCAGCACTGAGGTAGAGTTCGGTGACCTTTGTTGAATGATGCGAGGGCGTGGCGGTGGCTGTGCAGACTGAAGGACAAAAAGGAATCGATAAACTCGAATGAGCCACTGCAAAGAATTCGATTAGTCATTGATTTAGTGGAGTCCCTGCTCTTCTGCTTTACTTACCCTTGTGACTGTGCGAATAATTCGAATTACCCAGCGTCTAGTGGCTAGGTAGATGCGTCTCCTGTTTCTTAGAATTAAGAAACAAATCACAACGGCGATTGTGTACCGAAAGAGCTCATCGATAACGCTTTGAACTATGGCGAGAAGCAACTTCCAAGTTCCATCGATTCCAAATACTATCAGATCTCCTGTGTAGATGGTAGCTTTGAGAAGACTCTTAGGGACGATAGTGACCAAAAACCATGTGGAATCAGCAATTAGAAGAAGCCCCCCGCGTATAACGCCGAAGAAATTCACGACATGCCGACCTACAGCTGACGCCAGAAGTTTGGAGTGCAACTTTCCATTTGTGAAAAACCTTCCCATCTCTGCGATAAACATCGTCAAACCATCCAGCACCCCGCCCACCCCTTGATTCGTGGAATTCTCAATATAAATGAACATATCATTTAAGCTCGTGTGTAGTTCTCGTACGAAAAGCCATAGTTCTTCGAGAACTACGACGATTCCTTGGAAAAAGGCCGCAATCCAGATGCATATCTGCCCGAGTAGGGTATATATCGCCTTCCCAATGAGGTAGCTAACGACGAGGAGATAATGTGCGGCATTTGAGATGAAATTGAAGATCTCAAGAACTGGATTCAGTATCGTAAGCATCTTTGGCTGTTCTATCTGGCGGTTGAAGGCGATTATAAGGATTTATTAAAACAAAATATTCATTTTTGTACAAACTTTTTGGCATTTTATTGTATTGTTTACAATTTAATTCAAGTAGATCATCGTTTTTATTTAATTTTTTTGAATGGAAAAGTTGTTTCAGTTTCGTTTTCGTGTTTATGTTTTGATGGGAAGTTTTTGAGGTTAGAATTTCAAACTGTGGGGAATGTCAAAGCTAAATGTTGGTTATCGAAAGGAAACTTGGTTGTTGCCAGTAGTGCTGCCAAGTCAACGGAATGTTGTTTTTTTTAAGGCGAAAAAAATACTTAATTAAATTTGGCTCCAAATATGAAATTTGTTAGCAGAAACTATCAATATGTTCTATAGGAACTCAAATCGGCGAATCTAAAGCTACTATTTGGCCTTAAAAATTCTTTCTTTCAACATGTAACGAAATAAATAACTTCCAAAAGACTTATGATCACTTGTTTCCAAGCATCACCTGCATGGCAATCAATTTTTTGTTTCATAATTTACTAGTGTTTAGAAAGCAACTGTCACATTATTCTGCTTGTTTTCGTTTTGTGTAACGCAACATAAACAAAACGTTTGTTATTTTTATTTCATTTGATTTTAAGGAGATTTGTAAGCCAAATTAAAATAGTGCTACGTTTTCATTAAATATTTAACAAAAAATTCGGTTTCACCCTCTCATGTAACACTTTTCACACCTAACCGAGAAGAGAACCGTGCTAATTACCATACGATAGAAAAACCAAGTTTCCGATTCAAATAGAAAGAGAAAACCTTACACGCGCACCTACACACCGCTTCTTCTTCACATAAACGGAAGCCACCATTGAAGCGAGAGAAAATTTTGTCATCAATTTTTTCGCATTTTTCACTTGATTCTCGTTTTAAAGTAACCTTTCCATAGTAAATCTTAATTAATTTTCATATTGAAAATCATTTATTAATCGACATTTAGTTGAGAAAGTTTCGTTACGAAAAGAAGAACTGAAAAAGAAAGAAATATGGACAACATCGAACATCTGTACAAGTGCTACGATATCCTTTCAGAGGCAGGAGATAAAATTAAAGAGGTAAGTTAATTCATTTTCTACTGAAACAAGTGCATTTATCTATGATCTATTTGTTTTTAGCATGAAAATGAGTATAAAGACATTTTAAAGGCTGTAAAAGGAACTTCGAAGGAGAAGCGCCTGGCTTCGCAGTTCATTGGGAAGTTTTTTAAGCATTTCCCTGATTTAGCCGATTCGGCTATAGATGCTCAGCTTGATCTATGTGAAGATGATGATATGCAGGTAAGTTGTCATTAAAAAAAAAAAAACTCTGTGGTGTAAATGTTTAATGAAAATCCTCTTCACGTGTAGATTCGTCGTCAAGCGATCAAGGATTTACCGAAGCTGTGCCAGGATACGGTGGGAATCACACCGAAAATCGGTGACACACTCGCACAGTTGTTGATACTTGACGATCCACTAGAGTTGCAGACAGTTAACGCATCGTTACAGACGATATTAAAGGTAAGAGAAGGAATGGTTGTGGACTTGAGATGTATTATATTGATCGTCTTTTCTCTTGTTATAGACGGACGCCAAGGGTGCTCTGCAAGGAATTTTCACACAAATCATCTCAGGAGATGAGACTACACGAGAGAGATGTTTCAAATTCATAGCTTCGAAGCTATTCGCCATGGGACCCACAGTTGTCACAAAGGAATTGGAGGAGTATCTTATCGAGGAAATCAAGAAAATTTTACAGGTAAGTTCGACCAAGTTATTGAAACCAAATAACAGTGTAACGTTGTCAGGGGAACCTTGCTTGTTATATTGACAATCCTTTGTGAATTTTACTTCAGAATCTTTCCACAAAATACATACTCGCTTTGGAAAGTTATTTTTTTAAAAGACTCATCCTTGTCCATCCAAAGAACATTGTGTCTGAATCGCAGATTCAATTGTTGACCTCCTGTCTTCTTATTTCATACTTATGGCTAATCAGTGATGGCAAAGTTATCTTCTTCCTGAAACTGGGTTAATTACCGCTCTGTGAAGCTGATGTGACACACCATGAAGATCGTTGAGTGCGTATCAACATAAAGATGCAATACAAAGTGATGTGCTTGAAAAAATTACATTACATTGAAGTAAAGCATAAAATTCACACGTCTGTGTGGACTCCCTGTTTGTCTTTCTTCCTACGCATTCCGACTTGAGTAAACATTAATTAGCAGAAAGTGTTAATTATACTTTGTTTAACGGTCACAGACGCGCTGCTTTGATGTCTGCAAAAAGAATTTAGTCAACCAAATTTGAACGGACAAGATAAGCTTGTCACAGTAGACTTTCAACGTTTCACTCAAATTTGCATCTAAACAACATATTTCTTCGTTCAACAAATTGGATAGGACACTTGTTCGCTTAGGCTCCTTTTCTTGTGAACATACAAAAACTAATTTCATTATTTTCTCTAATTTTAGGACGTCAGTGCTGACGAGTTTCATCTATGCATGAATATCTTAGGATCAACAAAACTTGGTTCAACTATCACCGGCCATGCAGAGCTAGTGAATCTGGCAACCGAACAAGCAGAATTGGGAGCCGACATTGACGCCATCACAATCGAAGATGAAATCGTTGAGCGATTCATACAATGCGCCACACATGCTATGCCATATTTTTCTGTGAGTTTACACACAATAGTTCTCTTCACTCGGATCAGTATTAATAATTTTACTTTTTCTTTAGTCAACAATCAAATCGACACAGTTTGTTGTTTTTGTATGCGATAAATTGCTACCACTGAGCACTTGGAATATGATTGCAACGGCTGTGCAACAGGATCAAGTTCAATTACGTCTACTCAAAGTATTTGCCGAGATGTGCGCATACAGCGATACATTGGAGAATGCATCAGCACGGATCGATGCCGTTTATACCGTTTTACGGGTAAGTACTTTCAAACTGAGGGCTTTTTTTCATCTGATTTCTAATGTTGGCCATCTTTTTGTTAGGAATACATGCCATTACCTTCGTTGACCGATGATGACTTAGCCACCCCGCCCTCATTCCAATTCTCACATGCTGAATGCCTTCTATACGCTCTGCATATGTTGGGCAAAAAGAATCCCGATGGTCTGGCTTTTGTCAATGATCCAGAGAAATTAAAAGATTTCCGATCAAGACTACAGTATTTGGCACGAGGAACTCAAGGGTAACTAATTTTTACATAAATAAGAGGCATGAAGAGTAACTTTTTATTTGGATTTGTATTCTTTTTGCAGATATATCAAGAAATTGGAGGAATCAGTGAAGGGAAAGCCATCAGAGGAACTCAAATCAGAAGAACATCAATTGAAATTGACAGCGTTGAAAACAACGTCAAATATTAGCGCCCTGATTCGTGACCTATTCCATTCACCGCCAAGCTTCAAGACAGACATTCAACTCTCCTGGGTAACAAGGAAAAATGTAAGTCCCTGTTTAAATTTTATATAATTGCCGACATTGTGCTCTTAAAGAAAGAACTATAATTAATGGTAAATTTCTCTTTGCTTTTTTGCAGAACAAACTCAGTTCAAAGCGCCACGCGCCCATAACATTCGACGGTAAAAATGAAAATGGAAATGCAGATGACAAAAAATCACGATCAGGCTCCGATCAGAAGGTCTACGTTCCACCATCAGGAAAATATTCAGCAAAAGTGCAGAACTACGGCACCAATCGGCCACGAGCACGCAACGGATCTGGCGGCGGTGGTGGCTACCGGAATAGTAATCGTCGTGGATACAAGAAATACTAATCAACACCAGGATGTGTACACGTGTGTGCAGCTCAAAAGAAGAAAGAATTAGAAACTAAAAACAAAATAGAAAATCCAACAAAGACAAAATACATGAGAGCAAACAAAATTAAAAAAAAAAATCCCATTATATTGGATGGAATCGTACGCTGTGATCTCTTAGTACACATCTGCATGTAATAATGTGTAAAGCCCACACGATCGTTAACTCAAAAGCAATTAAGCGTAAAGCAACATTTACCATAAACAACTAAGAAAAAAAACATAAGCAAAAACAAAAACAAGCAAAACCCCACAATAAAGGTAAGATACAAATTCTATTTACTAACTTTTTGACTCTTTTTTTCAGCCACACATCGCGTATTCACCGGAAGAATAGCACTGAGTCCTTTTGATCTTTTTTCTCCCTTTACAAAACAAAACCAAACAGAGAAAATCATTCTCGAGCAGATACTTAAAAAGTATTTCAATTTTTTTTTGTTTTAAACTTACTTTAAACTTTTGTTTTAAAATTCTCTTGCAATAATGAAGTTAGTATTAGACGTTTAGGGGATCTTGAGAGAGGAGATTTGATTTCAATTTTTTTTTTTTTTTGAATTATATGGAATATTTGTAATCTATATGCAATGTGCGTATAGTAAGATATATATACACACACATCTATATATATATATTTAAAAAAAATAAAACTTATTTACCTAAAAGTGTGCTCATTTTTGGTAAGGGGTTTTATTTTTTTAGAACACTTTCTTTCTTAATTTAAGGTGTACAGAGAATCTCTACACCACTCGTGTGTAGTCGTTTTTTTTTATCTCTTTGTAGACGCAGTGAATTATTTAAATATGTAAATTAATATTCGATTGAGAGTTGATTGAAATAAACGTCTTCAAGTGACACAAAATACAAAAGTATTGGTTATTATTTTCTACTGATATTTTCAGCAGCTACAGCGTCTTGGATGTGCTGTGCGTACCTTTCGAGGGTAACATTTTGAATTTCAGCATTATTTTGTTGCAGGAGCTAAGTTCAGAGCACGACTGGGCTTGAGTCGGCGAGAAGAAGCTATTTAGAAGCTGCGCGTAGACCTACTTTGTACCCGAAAGATGATAACTATCGTCCTCCACATAGAGTCAATCAGCGATAAAAGCTCTGGAGATACCAATTCACAATGCCGCGAGTCTCTAAACGATATTGCGGACAGATGCTATATTACTCTGTGCTGGGTGGCAGGACACAGATATTCCAGGGAACTGCAAAGCAGATGAACTACCCAAACTAGCCACTGGATCACTTCTAACTAATAACACACAGTCAGCACTCCCAATACAAGCAATGCAACTTAGCTTAACGAAGGACAAGTAGTGTTAAAAGCCTCATCAAAAAACGACATTGCAAACTGGACACTAAAACTGGAGTTACGCCTGCCTTTTTACTTCTTTTTTTTTTTTTCTGTGGGACGTAAAAGTAAATTACACTCAAGGCGTTTCACTCCCCTCCCTGGCCTCCCAAAGGCCAGTAAATCGCCTCGACTCAAAACACGACAAGAGCCGTTTAACATCAGCGCTACTCGTAATAAGGGTAAAATTGAAAAATCTGGCCCCTCCTAAAGGTAAGAAAAAAATAAATATTATGCCATAAGCAGCCCATAGAGGACCAAGGCCCAGCTTCTCACAACTGTACGTGTTGTGTGCGATATATAATATATTTGTGCACGTACAGAAGGGACCTACAGTTTTATGCCGTATCCGCAGGGCAGAGAGTTTTTCGAAAAGCTATCTGATGACAGTACGTACTCTTGAACGTTTGTCAGACGGTCGAAGGAGGTGAGGCCGTGAAAAAACTTTGATTCGAACTTGGAACCCATTGCGCACTAACCACTGCGCCACAGCATCCTCCTGGACGTAAACAGAAGCAATGTAAGCCTCACAGTAGGAATAATTTAGGAGCACTGTTTGATAGGAAGACACGCCATTAGAATAGGAGTATTGTTAAATGATTTCTATAAGAGTTGCAGAGACGAAATATAGGAATAGGTTCGATTGAATCAATCACCAATCCGATCTTTAATTGTTTTGGTAACAGTTTTCCACTAGAGGTTAGTACTGTAACAGTAATCTCATAAGGACGGCAGGAGACTTCAAAGTCTACTAAACTGGTACAACCGAGCTTGATTGATTCAATGAACTCTACATCTCTTATGGAGCCTATAACCTTTACAGTCCATCTAGGTATGAAGAGCTTAGTTGAATCAGTAAGTTTGAATAAAAAAGTCACTCAAATACTCATACGCACCCTTTACCTTTACGCTCACCTAGGCTACATTAAAGCTCGAAACTTACTTCAAGAAAGTACAAAGTGCTCGATTGATTCAATCACCTCAATGGATAGTTACAGTTGATTGAGTCAGTCACCTTACTTATGCAGTTCAGGCACATTCAATATTCAACCATAATCCCTCCTGAGTTGCACAGTACAGTACAGAAAATTACAGGTTTTTGCTTTCAATGAGAACAAATATTGTCCAAAAGTGTTCCTACTTTTTGTTCAATGAATCTGTACTACACAGTCCAGCACACTCTTTTGGGGTAGAACATATTCGTGATAAGTGTCATAACAAAAATTATTTGCGATTTAATTCGTTTGACTGCTAATAAGAAGAATGCTTTGCGAAACGTTCTGACTCATTGAACAGAAGGTTGTAATTTTCTGTTCTAATCTGTTCTGACAGTTTTCACAAACTTGAGTTGTTCTGTTCTGTGCTGTGCTACTTCTCCAGTCACTGAACAAAGCTACTGACTTCAACTGACTGAATGCGTTCAGTGAATTCTAGTGACTTCAAAGAATGCAGAGCAATCAATAAGATTGCGTTTTTTCTGACTTCACAATTCTGAATGCTAAAAATGATTGCTGCAGTCATGACTTCAAAATGAATACTTTTTCCAACCCGAAGTCTTCATTGAAGACAATGAATTAAATCATTTATTGGAGCATTCCAAGGAATTACATTAAAAAATGATTGCATTCTTTTTAGCTCTGATATATACAATAATATCACACTGTTACTTAGTAAGAGGTCAGCTTAGTCTTCTGAAGATGACAACCTCCCGGAACAAACATTGAGTCATCAGATGTGCGTTTATTGACGCGGACGTCGTACTCCGCCTTGATCTAATCCCTGCCTCATTTCAGACCAAAAATTAATTAATGGATTATATAAAATTAAACGATGATTTTCAACCTGCGAATAGCGGCGACGAACCTTAAGAAGAGAAGATATAACATTGAAAAGATAAACTTCATTTAACTGGAATCCAAAATCAATATATATTTATTTGTCTTTAAAAAAGAATACACAACAAATTTAATAGGAAACAAAATACATAACATTATTATTCTCATCATTAAATTTAATTTGTTTTCTTTTGCATCTTAATATTTAAATAAAATTTACACTAAACATGATTAAAAATTCTATAAATATAAATTTATAACTAACAATAATTATACAAAGGATTTACAATGAAAAAAAACAAAAAAATTAAAACATGTTACACATTTTTTTGTATACAACAAGAGTTAAGCAAAAAAAATTGAATTAAAAATTCAACATCAAAAATTAGAATTATACAATAATTATTAAATTTAAATTTATACTTAAATACATTATATAAATATCATAATAATGAATATAATTAAAATCTAAAGGATTTCGTTGGATAATTTTTTTTTTTAATATTTTATGCTGATTTGCTTATACATATGTAAATTTTGTTTTGTTTCTTCAGGAGCACACCAGAATTTGCACTTTAATTTAGTTTTTTGTTTCTTTTTTTCTTAAAATCTTATTTGTATCCTATTTTGTATAACAACAAATATAATTAAATATTCTATAGATACGAAGGATAGACAGTAAAATTTGAAGTACAGCAAGGATTTTGTTTTCTTTTTCGAGGGATAAAAGGAGTGCACCTTAAAGAAATACGTAGCTATTACATATTTTATTTTAAGTTGTGGTTATGGATTTGTTTTCTGTTCTATTTTTTGTTATTTCCATAGAAAATTTAAATTAGGATTGATGATCATTAAAATAATAAAATAAGTTATACAATTTATTTATTGGAAAATACAATAATTTAACAAGTATACGTATAGTTTATATTATTATTTGCTACATTAAATATATAAAAAGAAAGTAGGAAAAGGAAACAAGTTACTGTGCAAAATAGTTTAATGTGGTACTCACAACATTGACAACGCACATATACATATATCTTTCAAGTTGCTTACACTGTTTTATTTTATATTTTTTTGTTTTAACTGTTTAACACTACAAATGAAGTTACTAAAATTATGATTTAAGAAAAAGGACCGATTTGAATACGATATGTTTTAGTTTGATAAAATGTTTTGTTTTGTTTTCTTTTTCTTTAAAAAGAAATAAAAGTTAAAAACAAAAATGAAACATACATAAAAATTAAATGTTTAGTGCTACGATTATTGTAATGTAACGTTAAGGCGTAGGTGTGTATAGTTTTATTTAAATTTGTTTTATATTTTTAACAAATGGGTTTTAAAGGCGACCATTTAGTTAAGGAGATTTTTTTTAGTTTTAATAAGTCTATAAATATATATATATATTTATATATCATCATCAAATAGTATTTGTATATCTTTCTATAAATAATAGTAAATATTTTTATTTTCAATGTTGTATAATGTTTATAATTTAAAATAGATTCAATATAATCCTATCTACTAATATTTTTTTTCATCTTGTAAATAAAAAAAAAAAGTATTTTGTTTCTTTTCTTTTAAATTTTGGATTTAAGGGACAAATTATAATAAAAAAAATTTAAGCGATATATTGTTCTATTCTTTGAAAAAATGTTTAAGGCTAAGCCTTCATTAGTTGTCTGTTACTATTTTAAATAGTACTCTTTTGTTTCTATCACAATTCATTTCGTACAACCTATGTCCTGTTGAAAAATTCGCTCCAACGATACTAGAAAACAAAAAGTGTGAGAAAAAAAAACAAACTTAAATAAAAAACTTAACAAAGGTTTTAAAAAAAATAAATTTAAATTAAAAAGTTTGAGTTCTGTTTAATGGCCGCTGATTGGAAAATTTTGAGATCTAAATTTGGTTAAGCTATAAAATTAAAATAAAAATGAGTTAAATTAGGATTAAAAGAAATTATAAACTAAGTTTAAACCAATTGAATCTTTTCAATAAACTGGCAGTATAACGTTGTATAATCACATAACAAATAAAATAAAATATGGATTATAAACTAAAGCGACTAGAATTTGATTATTAAAGCTACGGTTAATTTATTTTTCTCTTTAAAGATCTTGGTAAATAAAATTAAATATTTAAGAAAAAAAATACCTTCAACTGACCAATTTTAAAATAGATTCTAAATGCATAATAATCAATAAGCCCACTGATATCCTTAAAGGGAAAAAACGAAGAAAAGAGATCCAGGACAATGAAAACAAAGGAAAATAATTACAAAACCTCACGATATAACTTACAAATCATGAAATAAAACTGCGCTCAGTTCGTCTTCTTTTCTTTTGTGGTGAAATATTTATTAAATCAATTTTATGGTATTGGACAAATTGTCCAATTTACCTGACAAATTTCTGATTGACTGGCACTTCTCTTGTAAAATAGGCTTGCAGACAAGTCACGAAGGTGTGCGACGACGACGACGACGACGACGACGTTGTCGATGATGGTTGTTTGTGACGACGATTTTCCAATTTTCGAATGAATTTTTAAATTAATCCTTTCGATATGCGTTACTTTTTGTTGTAGTTCTCGTGGGTAGTTTGTGATAAGATAAATGCACTGATTTGACACATAGAGTGTGATGAAATTTCCATGCAATGTAGGGAGAAATAATGGGAGTTGATTTTGTTTGAAAACATATTAGTGTTTTGGGGGTGAGTACTCGGCGTAAGTGGCTAGGTACACAGGTGTTTACAACGGTATTAAAGTAGCTATTCCGATGCATGCCAGGGGGAAAATGTCGAAGTGCAGTCGATTATTATGGGTTTGAAAAAGATTTTCGATTTGATTTTGATTATTTTTTGGTGTTACCAAGAGAGCTGAGAGTAAATTTTAATTTAAATATTTACTTCTGTTTTTTTTATTTTTTAATAATCTGCACATGCCGAAGGGGATATGTATACCCTTTTACTGATTAGCAGGGCACGGAAAGAGATAAAAAGGGGTAGGGAAGGGTTCTGAAATTCTCTTTCCATCAAGTCAGAGTCTATGCTTTCCATTGAAACATTTTTATAAGCGAACAAATCATTTAGATAGAAAGTATTGAAAACTCTAATAAGGGTTTTACAATCCGGCAGAAATTGGTACTGCCTTTACGCAGAAAAATAGATGCCTTTGACGTATGAACTGCAAAATTTAAGTTATATATTGGAACTGGGTTTAAGTATTGGAAACTTTTTGGTATACTGCGATTTGAACCTCGAACCTCGGGCACTATAGTCTAATGTACGAGTATTTACTACTGAGCCACGGCACCTTTAGGCCTGACCTATGACACCACAAAAAGACACTGAGCAATTTAAGACTAATGATAATTTTTCTTACAAAATGGTTGTTTAAAAAATGCTGCAAGCAATTTATCATATCTACCATCAAGGTCCAAATTTTGGCACTCTTGCACATCCCAAACGATATTCGTTCTATCAAAGTGTCCAAAAGAATATTAAAAGCAGCGTAGAAAATATTTAAGCTCAACACTGTGAAATTAAAATTCATTTGAATATATAAAAAAAAAACATTTAATTGGCGCCCAAGCTCAGTTCATAGATTATTAAGAGCAGGGTAGTAAGTACTAAATTCTACTCTATGAATTAGAATTTGTTTATTTTAAATAAATTAAAGTGCTCCCTGTTCCAGGAGGCCAAGATCGAAAGAAGAAAGTATACGCTAACATTTTGTCTCGAAGGACCAATTTGGTAAGCTTTCAATTGAAAAATAGACTTGGTAAATTGGTGGATGGCTCAGCTTTTGGAATTTATTAATCCAAGAGTAAACAGAATAAAATACTAGCCTTGATTCACAGTCAAAAATGTCTGATCGGAAGTGAGAAAAAATCAGTGTTTGACAAAAAAAAAAAAAAAAAAACAACTTTATCGACACCATTTTCCTAAAAGTGCAGAGACATTTTCAGGAATTTAGTAGCTTCTATTACCATGTCGTCAAAGTTGCCCATGGCCAGCCATTTGTTTAGTTTGCAGAAAATTAAAACAAAATAATAACTATAAATAAAAATTCAGTAACAAATTAAAAAAAAATTATTCTAAGCACAGTTTTATTTCTTAAATCACAATAAAGAAAAAAAATCGATTCTCACTAAAATCAAACATTTCACATACTCTCCACAGTCAGACATAGTTGCTTATATTTCTTTTACGATTTATCTCGAAAGGGGATAAATTAAAAACGTCTACAAATACATTATACATATATTTATAAAGATTTATTACACATAAAACAAAAAAAACGAAGAGAAAAGAAAAAAAATAGAAAACAAACAATTAGAAATAATTGACAGCATTTAAAAAATATTTTTTTCTTTTATATTAAATATATGTATTTATGTATATCTTTATGCAGGTCTCTGGTATTTATCATATATTCTTTTTTTTTGTTTACTTAAATTCTATTGTACACTTTTAAATGGTTTCTTTTTTTTTTACTCAAATTGAACTTAATCACTGGTTTTTGTCTCTTGATAAAAGTTAAAACATATAGTATATTCAATAAAATGTATAAATTTGCATATTCTATTTAGTGTAATAAAATATATATAATATTTATAAAATTATGACATCTATATATATTTATGTAGATCTAAAATGGTAAACTTGCCACAAACATATTCTCTATAAGTGCAGGGGCAGGTACTAGATCCTCTAGCTTCAGGTAGAATATCCTTTGTAGTCCTTGGACGCTGAGGGAGCGCAACTCGGGTAATTTACCCAATAGTCGGCTAAAGTAGTGCGGTTTCTTTTGGGCTTCGGCATTATAAGTGACATGATCGCGCAAACTGCCAATAATTTTCATCTGCAGTTGTTCGACCTTTTTTGGTTCACGCAAACCATGTCGTTCTAAAAGTCGAAAAAAATCAAATAAATCATCAAAAAGTTTGTTAGCTTTTATTTTGCAACTTACCAGTTACCAGTGTGAGAGCACACAGGCAGGCAAAAGCTGAAATATCAATCTCTAGGCTGTGTAGACTCTTGCTGAATTCAAGGATACCGTTAAGCCAATCGCCAAACGATCGCTGACACTGAGTGCGATGGAGAACAACACCATTGCAGAATGTCATCTTGGTGTCATCAATTCGAGCGCGATACGATAGCCGCAGGACGAAAAGTTCCAGAGATGCTGATTGGAAGAGTAATTCCTGATCCTCGGCGCAGAGATCTGAATAACCAGGAATTTTATCGGCAAATTGCTTGATCACATCCACAGATGTCGTCAGTAGGGTATAGAATTGTTGCACTTTTTCAGCCTCTCCAATCACAGGTTCATTGAGCACTGGTTCCTTGTACTGACTATAGTCCAGACATGAGGGATCCGGTGTTGTGTCCACATGACCCCGTACTAGAGCTGTTATCAGTGAGACAGGTGGACTCGGTGGTGATTCTTGTGGTGACTTTGGTTTGGACGGTAATCGACCACGTCGACCTTTAAGCGAATCAGTTCGGACAACTTCTTTGACCATGCCAACGGCTAGACATTTTTGGAATCTACAGAACTGGCATCGATTGCGTCGTCGCTTATCCACAGGGCAGGCTTTGTCCGCCAAACAGACATATTTGGAACCCTTTTGTACGGTACGTTTGAAGAATCCCTTACAACCTTCACAGGTACGAACGCCATAGTGCTGACAAGCAGCTGTATCTCCGCACACGGCACACAATTGCGATGCAGTTGGATGCATTATGCGACTACTGAGCACCTCATTGCTGGAGTTACTGCTATTTTGGCAGCTGGGCGAACTGGACGCTGAGCTGGGTGCACTGGCCATTGCCTTGAGGATGCCCATTTTCGGAAGTTTCGGACTATGGCTACTCGCTGGGGAATCTGATCGCTGCATTGGTAGGGAGGCGCGTCGCAATGGTGCCGCCGATGCTTGTAACTCAGAGATGGTGGGAAACGTTGGAAGTGAATAACGCTCGTGGGTTGATGTGTAACCCTGCAAAAAAGAAAAAAAAAAACATAAATTCCAAATTGGCTATTCTATATGAAACTAAAGGATATTTAGGGGTGGGGAAGGGCAGTGCCAATTGGGATGTAGAATTGAGTCTCTTTTGGACCTGTCTCACTCCAGAATTGGCTTCAATTTCACATGTCCACTGAACCAAATATCTAAGCATTTTCATTGGGAACTATAGTATCAAAGAATTGCTACAAAGGGTGAGTACACTCTTTTGGACCTTAAGCCATCAACCAGACAGAGATTGGTGCGAAATGAACAGAACATAGCCGCTGTAACGGTCAGTATCGAAAAAGAATCAAAAATGTCGATTCGGCGCTGACCAGGTGAACGAGACACTGTCACCGTCAATGGCCTCAGGTATAGAGCGATGTTAACCGACTTTTTGTGGCCAGAGCTTAATAGCATCGATATATCCGAACTCTATGGATGAACTTTGTTTCTGACTCACCTGTTGTGTTGTTGGTTGATGATACTGATGATAGAATCCTTCGGGATATCCTGGCTGCTGTTGTTGTTGTTGCTGCTGCTGCTGCTGTTGTGCGCTATACTCATATGCACTCAACTGATGCTGTATATTCGCCGCATTAGCAAAGTGTCCATGATAATAGGCTGAGATCGATGATGCTACTACTCCTGCAGGATTGTGCGTCTGTGGTTGTTGCTGTGAATGCGGCTGCTGTGGCTGCGACTGCGATTGCGATTGCGACTGCGGCTGTTGGTGATGATGATGATGATGATGGTGATGTGATGGCGGATGTGATGCAGCGGTGGTAATGTTAAAGCAGTCCTCATCCATTTTAAGACTCAGATTGGGCATTTGATTGTACTTTAGCGAGTAGGTTTCCTGAAAACTAGGCAGTGAGCTACCACATGTAAGTTGTGCTGCTGGTGGTGGCGTTGACAACAATGCTAATGGCTCCAAGCTCTCACTGGTCTGTAGTGCAGCTTGACGTTCCTCTAGACTGTGTAACGCGATCGCGGGGTCACTGCTCGATCGAAGAGTTAATAAACCAATTTCCTGTGGTGTTGTCCGATCAAAGCACAGTGGATCGGGTGATAGAGCTTGCTGTTCTGGAATCGACGATAGTCGCTTTTCTCGTGTGGGACACGTTAATTTCGCGATATTTTCAATTGAACCCGAGATATCCTCGCCACCGCTACCGATAAGCGTTTCACTTGACGACGAATGATGCGGCTGCTGGTGCTGTAATCCTTGCAATTGCTGCGGACTGCCACCGAAACCGCCCAAAGCCTCAGAATTTGCGTGAGTATCAACGCACGACGACAATAATGAATTGTTCGAATCGGCCGGAAAGAATAGATCGGAGAGTTGATTAAATGTCGAATCGATCAGTTGTCCTTCCGTAGGCTGATGGTGATGGTGGTGGTGGTGGTGATCGCTGGGCGACAAATGCGATTGCTGCGAAGAGAAATTATCGAAGGGAGAGAGAGAACTAAAAGAGCTCTGTAACGATAAGACAAAAGTAAACGAATGAAAGACAATTGAATTTGGCGGTTCGAGATTGATAAAAAATTAAACGAGTGCTTCCTAACAGAAGAGGTGTGTGTGCATTAAAACATGCGCCGGAAATGAACCAATCCCAAAACGCGATTCCCATTAAAGTCACTCGATTGTACGAGTACAAGTACGAGTATCACCTTCACACGAAGTGGTATTGCATGCAGCAGCAGCAGTAGCAACCCCTAAACAAAAGGCATGAGTGAGTTAGGTACCCATCCCTTATGTTTAGACAGTGTTTTGGTATTCAAGACGTTAGTCATGGTTCTTCAATGAATCTCCAGCTAATGGCTCAAAGATTAATGTTTCAAATCAAAAAGGCAGATGCTTTCGAGCGCTAATTTGCCGTAAAGAATCAATTTCGCTACTCTATGCAAATGCAATTAGTGTGCAATTATTATAGAGGTGACACAATTCAGTTAAAAAAACTCCAACTGATATGATAGATACAACGACGATTTTAAAGATATTTTAGGATTTCGAGCGGTTATTGATTGGCATTTCAACGCATGTTGTTATTTCTGTTTTTTTTTTTTCTTTTTGTTCTTCTTTTTTAATTCTTTTTGCCTTCTGCTCTCTATTATTTAAGGTGAATTAGAAATGCTGACGTAAAGTGAGTTTGACGTAAATTACATGTTCGATTGAGTGGAAACGATATACATACGGATACATGGAATATAATTTCCAAACCACTGTTTCTAAGGTGGATGTTCTGAAGCTCGATACACAGCGTGGGTCGGTTATACAATCGCGGGTAATTTCTGCGTACTTTTTTTTGTGAAATTTAGTCTAACAACGTCATCTTTTTTTTAAACTCATTCTTCTGATATCATTGAGATGTGTTTATTCTACGTTTCTTCTTTTGCTGATGGTTGGAATGCATAGTATTTATCTATTGCAAGTACCTTTGCCTTTGAATTGGTGTCAGAAGTGGAGACTAATAAGTACATATGTCTAGTACTATAAAGCGCGAGTTAAAGGCATCATAGGCAGTGGAAAATCTGCAAAATATAACCAGCTTAATGCCTCTGAAATGGTTGAGGGAAGTGTCAGAAGTGGAGAGTTCGTAGTGTAGAAAAACGAAAGTAGATTCCATAATTGATTAAAAATTACATCTCTTAACGTGTCAAAACTTAAGATTTAAAAATAGAACAAAGGTTCTAGCTTAACTGGCTACAGTTGTTCAAAAAAACACCCTACATTACACTTTCCGTGAGATTTTTCACAATAGTTTCAAAAATCTTGGAAAACATGTACTCACTCTTTCATTGAAAAATAAAATAAAAACCAAGTTTTTCAAAAAATATTCTTACATTTGGTTGCAAAAGTAACATGCTTGATGAGGCTAAAACTCTTGAACTAATTCTATCGCTTGTTGGCGATCCGGCTTTTGTTTTAATTGATTGTACTTCCTCAGTATTTTCCTCTGAGGGGAAGCGTGATAGTAAGGTGGTATTTAATAACCTGGAAGCACCTGTAATTGAAAACAAAAAAAAGAAATGCTATTAAAAAATATTCCATTTATTTGGTCATGCTTAAGAAGTTAAGGAAAAGAGGATAGCAAGCAAAATAAACCATGCAAAGGATTAAAAAAAAGCGTCCCTTAGAGACTCGTTAGAATCACTGACATTTACAAATAATAATAAGCAAACACTTGCAATTATTATTTGACATTTACAACATTTCACGGCACATATGTTCGCATCCATTAATTTTAATACTCACACGGATGAAGGCGAATTAAATTTACTAAATACTTGATTAATTGTTGTGCTAATGGCTACAAATACAGTTGAAGAAAAGCAGGGTTTTGGGGCGAAAATATTCTAAGCAAATTCGATGAATTATGTGTCAGAAGTGGAGAGTTTTGAGCTTAAAAATGAAATACTATAAGAAGCTGTTAACTCCTTTCCTGTATCCCTGACATATTGATCTGGTTAAAAGCCATTCTCAAAGTGTGAGCTCTCTCTAAATCAACAAAGACTCCATCTGTCAAATTGAATGTATTCACCTAACGATTTATCGTTATTTATACGAAAAAGATTCCCGCATCATTACATAATCAATTACGTCGAATCCTTTGGGTTTTCTATTTAAATTCTCCTAATCAAGTAACAATCAACGAATTAATCCTCCAAACATAGACCACCACAAGTGCGCGCGCCTCTAATGCTCAAGAGGATCTCTTCCTCGTGTCAGTGTAAGATGATGATCTCGCGGCCCCTCTTCATTGATTGGAATTGGAATTGGAAAAACTCTAGCCAATAAAACAAATTTTGAATTTATTATAATGAATCGAAAATTGTTCATGTGCATAGAATGATGATGATGACGATGATCATCTTCATCTAAGTCCGCTGTTTCTTTTCGACTTCTTGGAGTTTCTTCTCTTTTTTTTGTTTTGTTTTTGCAGCCAAATCAAATTACATAAGTTCAACGAAAAAAGGTGAATTTATTTTATTTTATTTTATTTTATCCATGATGAGGATGAGGATGAGGCTCACTGGCACACAATACCACTTATCGAACTTAAGCCGAATTTGTACATATAGATGGGCAACTCACTCGTACACCGTCTATTTGCATCGATTCGTGTGAACCGCATGGCTTCGGAGTATTCGTATCTGAAAACCTAATCCAACTTCAGCCTAGACGATGATGTCAAAGAAGTTTGGGTCGTCTCGGGTCGGCCTTTTGGGTATAGATCTAGGTGGATATGTATGTGCGCGCACAGCGAGCGCATGCTGCCCACGTTTAAAAAAAAAAAAGTTGCATCTAATTTCGAGGAAGAAGCCTTTGGGTCGAAACTTTCACTCTCCTTAGTTAGTGAGCAGCAGCTCAAAAGGAGAAGAACTAAAACAACAGCAACAACAACAATTACTATTCGTCGAGAGGCTATCTGGGAATCATCTCAACTCAACGTCATTTTAATTTCGTTTTCTATCGTCTTGAATGGACTGTGACTGTTGTTCGTCATACCTAGTGATGTTGGCTTGTCTGTCGGTTGTCTATCGGTGGAAGGCAGCAAAGACCCATTGGCAGCTCAAATGAAATGTGATGAAAGAGAGAAGACAAGTATTTGGATAATGTATGCTAATGAGATGAATTACTGAAATTTACAGTCGGGGTGGTATTTATTGGTCTTTTAAGGGGTAAGTAGGACTCAAGTGAGTGTTAGCCATCAATATTTGCAGATTATGAGGAATAAGTGACCTTTTTCCAGATATACCCTTTCTTAGCTATTTTTTCTCGACTTTTTATTTGCGATTGGTTAATTAATCCGAGGGCCGAATTACGACAATCGATAACGAGTAATTCGTCGTCGAAATGTGAGGATTTTGCAGTACGACTTTCATAATGGAGCATCCACTATAGAAATTTGTGGTGACAGCACAAGTTATAAGTTGGCACACCATTGCATTGTCGAGCCCTCGAGCGAAACAACAGAGATATGAAGACACGAGTCGCACTCACTCACTCGTTTTTAAATGGGGTCATTTGGCCTCTGATATTACTCAATCAGAGTTGGCAATATTTGCAAGTAGCCTGGAAAAGTATTCGCCAAGGTTATGCTTCCTCGATGAGGATAGTGCTGGGGAGCTTCGGAGTTAATATTCAGTAAGGATTTTTCAAAGATTCAGTTTCAGCAAAGTCTGTCATCTGTCATGATTACGCCAAATCTCATTAGACTGTAGTAGAGCTGTTAACGAGCTTCCCCGGGTCGTGTCTTAGCTAATCAGAATATTGCGATTCCGTCTAGATGGCGTTCATCACGAAACAAATCAAAATAAGATCGACTAAGCCCTAAGCCATCAATTTTTAGAGAAACCATATAAGTGAGTAAGTTTTTCGCGAAATGCGGGTTTAGAAATGAATTATATCAAAAACTACTCCTAAATCAAAGCTCAATAGTCCTTAAAAATTAGCTTGGACACAATCCATCTCTAAGAAGTTATTTCATTAGTTCCATCCACCTGTTTCCCATAAAAATTAACCTTAACAAGCTTCCATTTATCATTTAAAAGAAAAAAAAATCAATTTTTATAAAAATACCATGCACCATCGTTGTTGCGATTAATAACACTAATTTGTCGAAATTTGACAAATTCAAAAATTGCCGGTAATATTACAAAATATTTAATGAAACAAACGTCCACACGGGTAGGTACGTTACCTGACTGCCATCCTCCATCCGCCTACAACTATTCCATTTCGAATCGGACACTGGCTTCTACAGCCAGTTCCATTCACATTGATTCACTGGATCGAATGTCTTAATTAGATACCCACCAGTGTGTATACATCATCATTGTTATTACAACAATCATCACTGGGGCTCTTCGGGTAAATTAGGCGAATAATCGAAATAAATTGCTTTTTGTGTGCGAGGGTATCAATTGGGCGCTGGAGTTTGCGCGCGCATTCGCAGTGTTAGAGTATGATGGTTAAAGTGTTCATAGTCCATACAGTATGTGGAGATTCCCAGGCAATGTTAACATTTTTTTGGACTCGGACATGGATACAAAGGTATTGGTGTACAAGGCACACAGACAACTCGACATGACTTCACCTAGAGTCGCGACTTAGAGACCCAGTCCAGGTCTTCCTTGTACTTAACTCGTATCTACTTCCTCCCATGGTTCTTCTTGCAGTTTTATGTTCGTTTCTTTAATTTTATTTTTATAGCGTTATTGCATAACCAGGCAAATCGGCCAAAATCGAAATTTACACAGACACCGGCATACACCGACCGCGTTGCGCATGCGCTTATAGAGTGCAACAGATCATGTTGCATGTGCACAAGAAGGTTCCACCAGCCTGCTGGGAGTTGTTAGCTGACTAACTGGCTGGCCTAATCTCTCCCTCTTTTGCCTTTTGGTTAGGGTATTCCATGTCTGTCTCGGTGTCCATCCACGTCCAACGATCGTTACTTGACAATCAATGGAAAAAGGAAACAAGATGAGCGCGTGTTTTACTCATTTCTATGGCTGGCGCGTCTTCTACATGACCATAGCTATGCCATGGCATACCTACCATCTTGACGGCGGCGGTGGTGGCGGTGTAGAGGACCGAAACCTACAACCAACAGCTAGGTGTGCAACTCAATAAACTTAGCAGTGGAATGAGAGATGATCTTACGTAATCGACTCCCCATCATTACACACCTTTATAAATTATTTGTTTCAAAATTATTACAAAGGCGGTGAGGGGATGTTGTACTGTACTGTACTGTACTCTACCGACGCGACGACGGTATGCCATTTTTATAAGGAATCACAAATATTAACGGTTTTATTCGAGACTTTGTTTTTTTTTTGTGATTTTTCATGTTGTGTGGTGCAATGCAGAGTGGAAAATCGTTCGTCATATTCGATGTTTATTTGGGAAGTGATCACACTGACTTTACTTACAGATAGAGATGCTGCGATACATTGTGTTGTTTAACACCACTCTGTCGCGTGTGTCTGTCTGTTTAATGAAATATGAAATATGTACTGAGCAGGCTTGTGTGTTAATCTTTGATAAAGTGAATAATTTGAGGTCTTTTGAGTTGGGAGTTTGATGGGTTTGTTGACATGCCAACATGATGTATGGAGATTTTCTTTCTTGGTAGGATTTTTAAGGTACAATCATTGAATTTGATCAGTATCATTGTGTGACCTAGGAACTTAGATCTAACGTGAGTGAGATTCTATCTGAAGGCAGGTAAAGTTTTAAGGATGATCTTTTATGATCTTTGCTCTTAAATGCCCGAACCATAGAATCCATCCATCCGTTGTTTTAACTGACAGCTCAATAGAATATACACATTCTTATGGGAGGCTGCCCATAACTTTTCCCATCCGTCGATCCGTTGACAGTATACACATTCATAGATCTAAGCTCACACATTCTCATATTGAAGATCACGCATAAAATTGAGAGTACGCATTTTCATTGGTAGAAGCAGAGAGAGTATGTAGAGAAACTGTCATCGCCTTTCACAATCAGCTGATTGGTGTGACAGACTGTTCTATCCGGCAATATGTCAACTTAACGTATGTTATGGGTTGGACACATTAGAATGAAACTCCATCTGATGGGTCATAAATTTCTGAATCTATAACTCAGTGTGAAAAGTCGTTAGAAAATTGACGAAACTTACGATGTAACCAACCAATAACTCCGTAATAAGGTTAAATAGAAATTGCACCATCTCAATTGGCAATGCCTACAAGTCTTACACTTGTGACTAATTATGTTTATTCGAAAATTAATAGCATCTTAAATATATGTTTACTAAAGATATTTACTAGTCTTTGCTATTCTCCTGGCTTTGTTTAATTTCTCAATATGTTTTTGCAACTTTGTAGTGAATGTTTATTTGAATTGATTTATTATTAATTAACAATCATTTTGAAAGAATCTAACTTTAACCGTAACCTTTGAGACGACAATTAGTATTTTATTAAAAATTAATTAGGATATAATTCACAAGTTTCTTGTGTTCAAAAATACATGTGAAGTCATTAGATTTAATTCAGAAGAATTTTATTGGAATTTTCATTGAAGACTTTGGTACGTACATGTGGCGCTATACGATCTGAGTCCTTAAAGTTCAACTTCATCAAGTCCGATTTAAATACTTGGGGTCTATGTAGATGGCGCAAGTTCCGATGGCGAATATTTATAACTGCGCATATGTTGTTTCTGTTTATTTATCGCTTTGAAACAAAAGAGCTAGTAATATATTTGCACCACAAATGGGGCCTTAGTGTCTTAGCATCGGACAGCATATCTGACATATAGGAATAGAGAGACAGACATACAGTGTTGGCCAAAACTAAAGCAACTAATACACCACACAATTGTTTTAAGATCTAACAAGTGCGTATGAGCCAGAATATTTTTATATTTATTTTTCCCGATATCTCTGAATATTATAGATTAGTATATAGAATCAGTAAACACTCTTATGAGTAAATTAAAAAAACAATAAATACAAAACAGAATTAAGGTCCATTTTCAGCTGGCCAAAACTAAAGCAACTTTTCGTTTCTTTCTTCAAAAAACGATTTTCTGTTACGGAAAACAAAAAGTAACCGTTGTTTTGAGTATTTACTGCTATAGAAATGCTGCCGATGAACAAACAAGAAAAAATTGGACGATTTTCGGGTATAATTTTGCTGCAGAAGACATGAAAAGCTGCTGTAACTTATTTTGTAAAAATGGCAAGGAATAGTATTCTGAACGGACAAAAAATAAATTCTGATTTTGAATATAGATTTACACAAGGAAATCTATGCTATATTCTAGTCATAAATCAGTGAAGCGTCGTTTAATTAAATATTATAAGGCCAGCAAATCCGTCAAAATGATTCATCGAGGTGGCAGGCCAGGAGTTAAGACGCACCGGGAAGATAAATATGTGATAAGAAAGATTAGGAGCAATCTATTCATGTCATCTGAGAGTTGAGATACGAATTGAACATGAATATCCGCACCAGAACGATTCGTCGAATGGCAGTGAATGGTGGTCTTTCATTTTTCAGTGTCGTGAAGAAACCTTTTATTTCGATCAAAAACAGAACGGCTTAATTCAAATTTACAACTGGCCACATCAACTAGACAGTGTCTAAAAGGAAGACAGCTCTATTCTCTGATGAATACAAATTCAATATTAAGAGATCGGATGGATTTCGACGTCTTTGACGGCTCAGCAATGAAGCACCTATTTCTCGATATTCGATGGGTATGGTCAAACATGGAGGAGGCTATGTCATGGTCCGGAGATGCTTCCATGGATATGGAATTGGCCCAATCCATAAAATAGATGGAAATATGAACCGATTTGTGTACAAAACTATCCTGTAAGGCGTTATGCTGCCACATGTCGAAGAGGAGTTGCCTTTGAAATGGGTACTTCCACAGTACACCGCACCTAAACATACCTCAAAACTTGTAAAAAATTGGTTTCAGGATTGAAAATTTGGGATTATGGAATGTTCTCCGGAACTTTATGCTATAGAAAACCTCTTGGAGATCGTAGATCGGAGAATAATTGGGGATACATATCGAAATAGGGGGGCCTTTTCACTCAGGTCAAGGAGGCATGGAATAATATCCCCAGTTCCATAATTTAAAATATTTTGGAGAGTATGCCTAGGACGTGTGCAGCGGTGATCTGAAATAATGTTTTTGCATTAAAATATTGAGTTTAACACAACGAATTTGAATATAAATACAATTTTGGTATGGAGTTGCTTTAGTTTTGTCCAGCTGAAAATCGGCATATTTTAGTATTATTTGTTTTTTCTTTGTTTTTGTAAATAAATAAATGGATTTTTTTTTTTATAATCTAATTTTGGAATGTAACCACTACATTCCTACATAAAAATTGTAAGGAATATATTTTCATTTAATCAATTTTACTCATGTGTTTGTTGTCTGTGTTAAAGTTGCTTTAGTTTTGGCCAACACTGTATGTATGTTGTATTCGGTATCAGTGTCTTCGTCCACAAGTTAAGTTACAAATGCGGTCAAAACTAGCAAGATTCATGGACTACTACATGAACCTTTGCGTGATCTGATACTGCATTTGCACAAGTGACGTATTCTTCAGAATTTCTGAATGTCAAATGATGTCAAAATTTGGCAATTTACAAACAAAACGCTAACCAAAAAATAAAAACAAAGAACACGTTTCGTACAGAAACAATGGCGAATAGATTCGGACATTTTGTTTGTGGGCTGTCAGGTGGAAAGATTGTTTCTATATTTATTGACATTGGCTGACATTTTCTGACGTAAATACTGATAAACATCTCAATATGTCACTCGTGTCAGCAAAAGTGTGTTGGCGTTTTAACTAAGATTTGGTATATCGTTCCAAAAAGGAATTGAAAGAGCTCGGTATCCTTTGTAAGAGCTTCCTGCATCCATGACGTTCAAATACAGTGGCGTAGAGTTTACAAAGTTCACTTCTCTTATATTGCACCTTAAAATATATCGGAAATCACAATTAATTGTTCCTATGTTGACTTTTTTGTCTAAATTTACGTGTAACATTTCCTACAACATGATATTTCATATTTACAATCGAATAAAGCACGATCTGTCGTTGTTACACATTTTTTATGTTCCACATTTTGTTGTTGTTAAACAATTAACATCTTCAACACGTTTTAAAGCAAAAAAAAAAAAAAAATAGGAGATAGTTAAACATTGCACTCTGCGTGTAACCAATTCGCAAAGACAAACCGATTCTCATGTCTCATTTGCCTCCAGAGAGGTAGAGACGGTGGAGGATCCAATATTGGAAAAATTGGATGTTACACCGAAACAGAATGCATTTATCCCGCGCAATCAATTTAATTAGCATTGGATACTTTTGTGTCTACACACAACAACAACTCGCGACTCTAAAAATCGATTGTAGTGCGACTTGAAGTATTTAGTACACAAACCTGCAGTTCATTAATATCTCTTCCACCATTAGCAAAAAAAAAACAAAGTCACGGTATGCTTGTGGTGGTGCTCTGCTGTGGCACCTAATGTGGCATGAAGCTCGCATTTAAACTGCATGTTTATCCCATGAACCCGACTTCACCTTCGGTTTTAATCACAGATCGAGATCGGTTTCATCGTCGTCGTCGTCGTTGTTGTAGTCTCGGCGGCTCTGGAGCCGGTCGTCTTCGGTGGGTGAGTGAGCGCGCACGCTCCCACAAAAGCCAATACACACGCTAGGTGCCGTTTTACTCTCTCAGGAAAGCTATTTGCCATTGCACCTACTACAACTACCTCCAAAGTCGAACGATCTTCACTGGGACTTTATCATTCAATCAGTGCAGTGCAGTGCAGTGCAGTACCGTGGTTAAATAATATTTAAAATGGTGTTTAATTTATTTCATTTGTGCATAATATGTAGTCCGAGAGTAGGTGCTCATCTGCTTGGTGTAAATAGAGGTGATGATTAATATCGCACATGGAGAGTAGGGGGTACTCAGTACTCACTCAACCATTAGGTAGACAAAATGGTCCTGACGTAATGATTGTTGGTAGTAATTATTTGCTTATGCGCGATAACATCTGCATTAGTGGTTCTTTCGATTTATCCGATTCGAAACTATCAATTGGACTTTCCCTTTTGATTTGAGCGGGAGTCGATTTGTTGATTGTCGATGTTGGGCCACCACATGGCTTCCGGGAGTGTTGCAAGATGGTAGGTTTTGCAAATGAAAATGAAAGGGCAACATTGGAATAAAATAATATGTTTGTCTTTTGGGGTAATCTGATTGAAGGGCCATTTTGGCGTGGAGGCGTTTTATCTGAATCTTTCTATACCAATTAGAGGTGACAATGGGAATGTATTGAAAATGGTAGTTCAATTTAAGTGGAATAAAACGTATCATTGCACTTAAGTAGGATGTATTAAGCAAAGCAAGGTCTGTTCTAACTTGGCTTCGAGACGCCCACTATCAGAGCTTGAGTTCATATAAATAGATTACAAATCAATCATCGATTCACGTTTTAAGAGAAGAATGAAATTATTGCGCCAGAAGTCAATCAGTATACCTTCTGACCAAAGGTTATGGCGATCAAAGAAGTCTTATCGTGGCTCAAGAAAAACGTGGTATCCGTTAATGGTATCCTTATCTTTTTACATAACCAAGCTGCCATCAAATTCCTGGACTCTATCTCTATATCTTCTCTTGTAGCCCTCGACTGCCGATCGTCTCTTCCGGAGATGGCAGAGCAGTTTATAATTCATCCGTGTTGGGTGCCGGGGCATAGGGATGTTCCAGGAAACTGTAAGGCCGCTGAACTCGTCAGAATTGGAACAACCTTACCCATTTTACTCAATTAGAGAAACTGTTGGGATTCATTGAAACCATTTATTTTATTAGATAGCATTGCAAACATGTTCTCGTAAAGGAGTAGATCTCTCAGTTGAAAATGGTGTCCAACTAATTGGAATGAACAGGTGTCGAACAGATTCAATTTCATCCCCTTCTCAGCAGCTCCAATAGTCCTACTATACTCCGAATATGTAAGTATGTAATGTAAGAATCCAAGTTATAATTTTGTTCCTGGCTGTAGCTTAACAATTACTTTCACCATTGGCAACTAGAGTGCGACTCACTTGCAGTTGCTAAGAAAAAACGCCATCCAACTTCACGAGGGTAGCCATTTTGTGACTATTCTATTGTCATTAGAATCTACCCGAAAAGGAGAGTCTCAACTTGCTTCTTGTTACATTTGCACTTTTAATCAAACAAAATGCGATCAATGCCACTAATCGCAGGTCGAACTGTGCCACTTGCTCCATTACCAAGCAGATCTAGCACAAGCTGGATCTCAAACGCTACTACAATATAATAAAGCTAAATAGATCCCATATTACAACCATAGTAAGTTTTACACAGGACACTGCACCATTGGGATACACGCAACTATGTATATTGGGCATCCCTTTAAACGAGATGCAGAATCTGCATGGACGAAGAGCAGAAGGAGACTATTCATCATTTTCTGTGCAGATGCTATTCGCGCTAAGTCTGAATGAAGTCAATGAATGAACTCCTGCTGGTCACAATCACAACGTACCTTCCCGGTCTAAGTGTGGCTGTACCCACAGCAGTCAGCCAATCTAACCTAACTTAGTTTTGTAGTCAAATGCACACAATTATGAAATAGTAAACGCAGGAAATTTTGCACAATTTTGAACTCCATTGCCTTAGTACTTCCCCATAAAATGGTTTTAAACTCTCGTAACAAAATCTGCCCAAAATGGCAACACTTCCATGGATGCCAAGAGCTCCAAGGAACCAGGAGGTACTTAACTACGATCCCATCTTTTAGAATCAACTATGCTTGCCTAATATCAACCAAATTAGCTGTCCAATTAGGTTAACACCAAAGCAAACTTAACTCACTATTCGAGCGCTTTGTGGTGTAATTGGTCATGTTGCCGCTCCTGTATCCATATCTCTTTACAGATGCATTCATTTAGCAAACTGAAATTCCCTTTCTGCTGATTATTCCACGATTAAAGGATTAGTTCATGCGTAACCATTGCGAAAGTCGTAATGCGAAGTTTATGTCTCTGCGCGAAATGATTTATCTTCTGCTGCACCGATTTTGTGTTACAACACAAAATTTGTTTCATCTTTTTTTTTTCTGTTTTGTTTGATAGCTAAGAATGCATCATAAATATGCTCATAGACGACACAACAAATGCAAAACATTCCGACAATTTGTACAATTGAAATAAATGTCCCGCCAAACATCATAAACTCACACACACACTGTAGCAGAGAGATGCAGAAACATGGAATCTTTTCTTGGAATTCTTTGATATATTCCGACCACACTGTGTGAGATGACTCCACCACGACGAGACAACGATAGCGACAACTAGCAAACATAGAGCTAAAGAGCTTCCTATTTCGCGGATGCCTTTGGTGTAGGTTTCGAAACCGAATTTCCATTTCTTCTCGCCTTAATGGATCTGTAGATACATTCGGTGGTACGGTACGGTAAAGCTTAAACCGAACCATTGCATACAATATGAAAGAATTTAATTTATGAGCATTTTTTCGGCTAAGGGGTACCAAAAGAAAACAAAAAAAAAACTTCTATTCGTACCACAAAGCCATCAGGTAACGATGCAATGTTGCTGGTGGATGATGCATGTCCACCGCTAATGTTGCTACAATGCTCGTATAATTAAACATAAATCATAAAAATTACATCAAAACATGTCAGTTCGGTTGGAAATTCCATTGCATCGCTGCTTCGATGTAGCAGAAGATGAACCAGAGGCCGGGAAGCCAGCATCTTCCACCATCACCATCTCTACCCTTTTGGCCTTTGTTCTTCTCTATGTTGCTGATTAAAATGATGCATATAAAATATAACATTGGACTGTTGTTTGGATGCGCAAAAGACCATCCTCGAGTGGATGATGTTATCGTAATGATTATGTGATCTGGTGGTAGCCAAAACAAAATTCAAGATGCAGATCTGCAATGAACAATGAGTACTTCTTGTGCTTGTGCTTGTGAACTCCCGAATATCCCAAAACGATCATCATCCATCGATCGAGAGAGCGAGAGACTCAGTTTCCTTGTTTGGTTAGTTTTGTATCTCGTATTGGACACTAATTCGGGATTTTACGATTCGACTGTTTGTTATAGGATTTTATGGGCGAGAGTTTTGCACAAGTTCGATAGGATTTGAATGAATGAATGAAAATTGCTCTTAAGTCCGGGTTATGGGGATGGATCTTTGAAGATTTATTGAAGACTTTTATTGCCGTGGCTAATGCGGCCTTTTTCACAGCTATTCATTCAATTCGAATTGAAAAATTATTACCAGAGTTTAATGAGTAATGAACAAGCTTAAGACAATATGCGATATCCTCTTATGGTTGCAAATGAAGTTAGATCTTTTGTTCACTTTCTTTCATTCGGGTATTTACATGTTAAAATGTACAAAAAAAACTTTGTTTCCGGTGTTCAAGTTCCAATCATATCCATTATTGACCAAAAGCTCGGAAAGTATTTTCAAGACGAACACGAAAAAAATATTGTGAATTACAAACGAACCCGAATGTTACATACAATTCTCTCAAGTAATTTACGACACTACTCACGAAGAATAAATATTGAAATGTAATTTAAAATACTTCTTACAAATTTAGCATGAAGATATCTTTCAGTCGAGGAAACTAAGAAACCCTAAGGAAAACTAAGAAACTTGTGAAGTAACAGAAAACTAACCTCCTAGGCCTAAACCTAGACAATTAAACAAGAGCTTTCCATTCAACAAGAGAAAGAACTCTCACCCAGATGAACACTTAAGAAACTTTGAAATGTTTGACAGAAAGCTGGATTAACTCGAGACATAAATGGTTTTAGTCCGAGCTGAACCAGTCAAAATATTTGGATTTAGTCAGAAGAATTATATTATAAACCTTACGTAATGATATTCACAGGTAAATGAAAAGATTCTCAGGAAAAAGGTTTAACAAAATCTAACCAGGTCAAATCTGAGTCACAAATATGTTGTCATCACCATCATCATCCTCTGTTATTGTCGCGGGAACAGGACACCTAGCTGTCAAACAATTTTCAGAATAAAGCCTGTCATCAAACAAGTAAGAGACATTTTATACGAAATGGTTTGCAACTTTGCTGCATTCAAGCTTTAAATTGTGAGAGCCTGAACAAATTTAGCTCGTACTGTTGCATTTGTTTGACATTTTGTATGGTTTTCCGAACACGTCCCCATAAAAGTGGGAGAACAGAACAGTCCTATGCGTTACTCCATTCGGTTCCTCCAAGGTCAAAAACCAAGTAAAATATTCTGAAAATTCCAATCAAATATCATCATGGCATCATGCTCTCAATTCCTTACGAGATACCCATCAAAGACTATCCCCAATTCAAACTTAGCTAACAAAAAAAAAAAAACAGAAAAGCAGTTCCCATCGCAGGTATTCAACAACAATAACGCACGCTTTCAATAACCTGCCAATTAAGAAAACCCCCAGTAGAAGAGCACTAAATATCATCTTCTTTATTCAAACGCGACGGCGGTATTTTGCATCATTAGCCATCCATATGCCACCATTTAGCCTCAGCAGCCTCCTCTGGCTTCCTTTAACTATTACAGCACCAAGCATACGGACAAAGTATAGAGGAGACGCTCCTGCAATATCGCTACTAGCATATTTCGTGCTAACAAGCTCAGACAGGCTGTTTCGTCTTATTTTGTATCTAAAACAACGACGGACGGATGGACGATTGTCGTTGTTGTACCTTAACACACCAAGGGGCCAAAAGTCAGACACTAAAGTTCCCAAGTGCAGCATTCTGCGCGCCGCGCCGCCGTTTACGTGACGAATTTAACGAATTTACATCGAAACACTGGCGCTGGCTGCAGCAAAACGTGAAATAATCGTGAGATTTTCAAATTTCTAGACAATTTTTGTCTGTTGTCGGCTAGAGGAGATACATACATTATACACGGATACACATTATTGTATATCACCTCTTTGGAAGAACATCTTCATTAATGAATCTAATTTAGTGCAGAGTGAGTAAACTCCTTTCTATATACCTGCAGACCCTGTCTACTGTTGCTGTTTTGTATTATGTAAGGAATTGCGTGCATGTTCTCCTTGAGAAATGCCGGTTAATTATGCACACAACTTAGATATTCAAAAAAAAAAAAAAAAGATGTCCACTAACATATATCTACAGTTTATGTGATTCTTAAATCTAAAATCTATTATGCGATAGTTTCGTTTTAAATTTATGCAATTTTGTCCGAATGATTGCTATTTTTGTGCTGCTGCTGCTTCTTCTTCTTGCGCCTTTTTTATCGATTGCAGATTTATTGAAATTGGTTTTCTCGTTTGCAGCACACACAGATACACTCTATCGGCCATATAAAACCATAAAAAGTTGGTCAAAATCCACTAAAGAAACAGAACTTGTTTCGTCTAATAATAGTAGTTATATCCGTTTTCGATGCGCATCTCGTAAATCGTTTAATTTATTACTCGAGTGAGAAATCACGCGAATTGGATTTTTCTTTTTTGTCTGCCTATGTGTACAGAGCAGATACTTTGGGACATTTATCTTAATTGTGTAAGAGACAATTTAATTACTGGTGATATCTAATTGATCTTAACGTGAAGTGCAATTGCATTATCGTTGAATTTAATTTGCATTATTTATAATAAAGTAAACGATTTCTTGTGTTACCATCTTAAATGTTGTGTTTGACATAAGAATGACCGTTAACCATTAAATGGCGCTAAGAGTTATGAGTTGAGAGTAGGTAATATAAATGAATGCATCGCCCGAACAAATTGGCATGTAATTAAATAAAAGTACACTCAAGGGACTGGGGCGACGCGACCGACGGTTTCACTGTTATGAAATGTGCTAACATATGTATGTATGTTAACACTTTAATTAAATGTCAACGGGAAGGTGTCTTTTGCTTATGTGTAGCTTATGGTCGGTGACAGGTGTTGTATTGTAGCTGGTCACACCGATCGGGAATGGACTTTATGATTAATGTTGTGGTTCATAGATATATTCTTTTAGCTGGGTTTAATGTAAAGTGGGGGTTATTTTAAGTCATTGAAAATTTTGTGTAGGAAAATCTATATTTTCTTAGAATCCAAGAATTTAAAGATATTTGAGCGCCACCAAGTAAAAGTTTTGATGTTTGTAGAGGTCTTTGATGTTTTTTTTTAATTTTGCCTTTAAGATCAACGAATTATCAGAACTAACGAATGACGTTGGCATTTGTAAGCAAATCGGTATGGAAGGGAATAAGTCAAAACTCAGAAACAAGTTCTGTTTGGTCTCTTCTCCATTTGACGAAAGTAGAACCCTGCAGAGTCTGTGGCGACGAGGGAATTCTTAAGGATATAACCCAACATTTGATGAGCAAACCTTTTGGGAACTACTTTCCATTTCTATTTGGATTTTATCACAAATTTTGGTATTTGGCACTCCACTTCAGGCTTGCGAATCAGTTTTCAAAATCATCCAAAAAATAGGCTAGAATCATTCGGTAACATAATCCATTCACTGCGACGCCGGGCTTGTTTTATTTCCCAAGTAAATAAAGACCCAATGTTGGCAGCAGTCTCAAGCACAAGCTACACCACGTAACGTGGACTAATTAGAATCCTCACAGACAGTCAATAGCTATGGCAGGATAGCTACCTAAAGGAGGATGTACTTTATACAACGTTCCATCGACGTTTATCTTTTTAACTTTTCTTGTACATTGTTCATACGTAAATCCTTATTTTAAACTGTACAGTTTTTAACTTGACAGGTGTCAAGAAATACAAGTTTTTATGCATTCATCACATGCTTATGCCTCCATTTCTCGAGCTGTGCAGTTTTCACATGGCAGCTGTCAAGGACTGCGCGACTCTATGTTTGAAAAGTAAAAGAAAGTACAAAATTGAAAACTAAAGTTCTTAAGGGAAGAAATCACAAGCATCTGCGAGACTCAAAATTATAGCCACTGTTTCTAAAAGCCCAACCATAATGCGAACGACTTTGACTCCTTTTCTTAGAAAATGTGTGCATATCCATAAAAAACTTTCCCACACATCCACTGAGCTGAGCTTCACCTCATTAGTTCTCTTTCAAGAAAATAATTCCCAAAATATAAAAAAATCCCCACCATCTAAATTGAAATCCAAACACATTTTGTACATTTCCCAACTGTCTTCCTAATTCACCAGTGATTACCGAGAAATTGGCTCTCCTGAAACCGTCAATAACCATAGCACTCATTATCTCTACCCGAGATGACAATAAATACATGTCTAATAGATGCACGACACCATAAATTCCCCCACAATTAAGTATAGCTCCAACAACTCACACCCAGCGCACACCACCACCTCACCTTTCTTGAAATGGAAAACTCGGCGAGGAAAAATAAAAGAAAAATTCGATCACCGCTCAAACTGGCGGATTGGCAATCTTCTCCTACGTGCGCGCGCGCTCGCGCACACCCTCCTCTGGATGTGTGAAAAATTACAATAAATTAGTAAATAATCCTAGTTCCCACACGATTTCGGACAGAGTATTAGACACTCAGCGCTGCTGTAGCCCTCTAACCATGGGCCTGTTTCGCGCATTGGGATTCCATTCGAATTTTGGGATGGTGCACACTGCACACTATACACCGTGCAGAAGAATCTTCATCTTTTTGTCTTCAACGAAATCGAATGAGAATCAAATTATTTTACATAATTCACTCTCGTGCAACGCGAAAATGGGTTCGAAGTAGAGCCACCGAACTATTACTCGATTAATCTTTTTTTTTTTTTTAGGTTTTTTCACCCAAAAATGGTGCCACAGTCGTCGTCGTACACCGTCGTCTTAATGGTGTGAAGAATGTACAGTGAAAAATTCTATAAATCAATGCGATTGTTCGGAGATGATATTGCACAAATACACAGTACGAAAAGTAGAAAAATCGAAATTGTGACGATTAAATTGGAAACTTTAAATATACTTAAATGGGGAGAGACAACACCAAACGATACACAATGAGAAGCGGCGGCAGTAGTAGTCACGTTGAGGGCGAAGCCTTCACCAAAAAAGTGCCTTGAGAGACTTAGTTCCGAGCTGAACTTTAATTGAGTTGAAGTCTGGGTGTGAAGTCAATTTGCATCGAATTGATAGAGCCTAGAGATTGGGGAATGTGGACCACTCAAGGATGGTGGTTATGAAGTTCTTAAGGTCTAGAATCAATGTAGAAGCTTTTGGCTTTCAAAAAGAGTGGAACTTTAGGACAGATGCCAGTTTTCCAAGCTCAAAAGTTTGGTCCCTTTTCGCTTTAGAAACTGAGCTAAATATTGACAGATTTAGGCCCACTTCCTATGCCCACAAAGTGGTAAATAAGTTAGCATATTCCAAAAAATGTAAAATCAAGTAATGCTGATCTTTTAGGTCCCAGTTCCTCAGCCCTGCAATACCAAAAAGGGTGTTTCGAAACATGAATCTGTTTCCAGTTTCCTCGAAAGTTTCTTCACTGGTTTTTCTTAAAGACAACATTTTTATAAGGTTAGTCAGAATCAGTGTTATTTTTTTATTGGAATTCCAATAAGTTGAAGCCCAGCCTCAATTAAAAGGCTGATCTTCCACACACTCTATCGGCTTGAAAGCAGATCAATAAACAAAATGCAAAGCAACTGATGACCCATATGCCACTCCAGCTATAAAATAAATTTAAGATTCGATTAGAATACACCCTCGACAAGTGCATTCCATTTTAACGTACATCCCAATTGAAGTGCCTTAGGACACCAATACTTCAACCCATCCCACATGGAGTCAAAGTAACACCTCCAATATGCCAATTCCCATTAAAAAAACCGAACAACCACTAAATGTCCGACTGAGAAGTGCATTTTCGAGATGAAACTATCGCACCTAGTTCACCCATTTTTTTTTTCCTCTTCCAAAAGCCGAAATGGAAATCACCCAACAACAACAAGAAAATGTACCGCCTCAAACTATAGGGAACCATGCCAAACTGGGTGTACATGTAAGGAGACACCAAAAACAAAAAGAGAGAAAAAAAAAAGAGGAGGCTCAGGGACTCACAAAAGCAAAGTCTGTGTGTGCGCGCGATCCAGCATTAATGTGGCTTATGGGTGCGTTCTGTGAACTCCACGATTATTATTAGCTCGGCATGCATCCAATCCCTCAGCCTTGTTGTCGATTTTTCTTAAGTCTCGTCTACTCCCCGCTTAGTTCATTCTACTTCTCTTGCTGTGTCTCGACTCAAAAGATGGTTACAGTTCAGATGGATGGTGCTTTGCTTATGGTATGCACCACCTCAATCTATGTCTTGTAGATACTATGTACCTGCTGCTTCATTGAAAAAAAAATACAAAACACAAATAATAGTAATAAAGTCGAAGAAGTCAGGTCGGAGTCTTTGATTGTAACATGGATTACCTTTTGGGGGGGCTTGCTTTACCCACTTTAGGAGAACATATAGTGTATACCAAGCCGGGGTTAGAGATATTGATTAGCTAAAGATGCACAGCAGAGGGTGAGGTATTCTTCCATACGACACAACAATGCCACTTAACGACACCAACGACTCTGACTTCTCTGTGACTTTAAAAAGAAGAAGAAGGCATGCCATGCCAGCCACCAGATCCATTTGGTATGTGACTTGAATTAGCATTGTTGAGGCTCCTCTCCTTTGGTTTTTTTTTTGTTGTGCGAATTCTTTTGTAGACTCAGACTCAAATTTGGGTCTTTCAAGACTTTGAGGGAGCGACAGAGAGCAAACAAGGGTCACCTGCTGTAATGCCGACTAGTGCTTGCCACATAATGAGGTGGGTTCTGTATCTGTCTTGGACAGAGTCAATTTGAAACCGAGCTCACTTTTAGTAGATGCTAGATATTTTGTGAAACAAATGACGTCCATGTCATTAGACACAGAGGTCGGATGGAAGAAGGAGGTTAAAAATGATTATGAATTCATAATTCATTTTCACAGGCACCACAAGAACACCTAGTACAAGCAACAGATACACGTACAAGTGAATGTTGCTAAGAGTTAAACTATGTTGCTTTCTGTGTTGCTAAGTGTTGCTAAGTGCATTTTGTTTGTGAGCGAGGATCACTTTCAATTTTTGTTTTTGCCTTTTTTGCTTTTTTTTTTGAGAAAAGTAGGAGGAGGGAGGTTTGCCCATTTAATTGGCTTTTGAATTAATGGTATTAAAAAGGGATTTGCATAAGTTAATGGTTTGGTTGTTGACTTTTTTTGTTCCCATTGAGGGTAAACCATTCGATTACATAATGGGATTGCGAGGTGATGATCCTTGATGGTAGAAAAGAGATATATTCCGGCTAAAATTGGTCATAGACAACATTCATCATTGATTCGGTGAGGTTGTCTCTTCAAGAGAAGAGTTACTTTGCCTTTTTTTTCTGCCTCTGGTGTGTACTACATGGAATGTGAGGTGACACATGGAACGTGTGGTTTTCATGTTTTAGCGCCGCTTATATGGGCAGCTAGCATCTTTATTTGCTATCGTGATAAATAAAGAGATATTGTGGAACTTAATAAAAATGCATTGGGGCTTTTATAGACCGTGATTATGGGGTAGTACTGTGTAATTTTATTCGATGAGATCATGTGTAAGATTATGCTTTTCATGTGCTAGAAAATTTACTTCAACTAGAAGGTGGCTGAGGAGCTTATAGATGCAGATACAAACATTAGAATGTATATGTATAAAACCAATGTAAGACCAATACGTGTACCGGAAGGTGGAACACTTACACTGCCTTTTGTTGGCAATGAGTTTTTTTTTAACATTTTGAAGAACAGTTGGACCAATACTTTCCAAAGCAAAATTTAAGTTAATATTATGCCATAACCAGAGCACTCATTCCGTAATTCTAAGGACGATAATCGTCCTCGCTTTCCGTAACTATATCAAATGTTGAATCGTCAAATCGATATCATCTGGACGATAAACGATTATTGAAGTTACGTGAAGCAAAGCTATCGTCGAAACGATATCGTCTGCCGATAATCGACATACGGAATGAGTGCCCAGTAGATAGAAGGCCAAGGGATAAAGTAGTTTACTTTCTACTTTTTCCATACTTAGATCCGTTTACAGTACATATACATATTTATAGATTTAACTTCACAAATTCACATATTGAAGTTTACGCATAAGAAAATTGAGAGTACGCATTTTCATTGGTAGCAGCAGAAAGAGAATGTAGAGAAAGTGTCATCGACCTCGTCAGTTGATTGATATGACGGATTCTATGTGGTGTTCAATCCGGCAATACGTCAACTTAAATGTCAGCGTTCAACGAAAATGCGGATTTTGGGGGAATTGTTTTCACTCGGTAGGTTGTTTTTTCTATTCGTCTATCATCTCACAAGGACTCTAGCAGAATCATAACTAACAGATATTTGGCTTCCAGTATATTCGTAACTGAAAGTTAGGACACGAAGAGGTCACAAGTTTATTCAACCCCAATTGGAGGGCTTTTATGAGTAAGTACATTGACTTGCACTAAATTTGGGTATCGACAACGTTCACATTGTCCTTCTGTCACTATCGACTATTCAGTGATTTGATATCGGACTCAAGGTTCTACATCTCGAGAGGTGCATGGCATTATTGCCAGAAATTTCGCAAGAAAAAGAGATGTACAGATCCGCCATGGGATATATGTAGTTTTTATCCAATCCAATCTGTTCCCTTAAAGTTGCTCCTATACATGTGATCTCAGGATATATGTGGGTTTTCAGAATAGAAGGCAAATCTGGATAAACTTGAGACGGCATTTTGCAAATCTAAAATTGTCTAGTGTCATGTGGTTGACAACTCTTTTATAATGTACTCGTAAGTTAACAATGACAACCAGATGGTAGTGACTGGCGGGGGTTTAATTCCAAAAAAATAATGATGAATACATTTACATATATGCATGTGTAGCCCGATATTTTGAAGACTCTTTTCCGAGGGTTTAATTAGGAAACTATCGAGGGACGTTATTTGATCTTTTTTACCCAAATTCTTGCGCAAAGAGTATCTACACAATATCCTCTATTATCTCTGCATGTTGTGCTTAATTTACTCTAGACCTCGCCGTACTTTGACATCACTTAGTTCCAAGAATTCTTCTAACCACAAATTCTAATTTTTATTGTGTCTAAGCATCTTTTTATGCAAATAATATTCCCACTAAAAAAAATACATTTTTACATATATTTAAAGCCACCGTTACATTCTATTAAATCATATGATTAATATCCCATAAAAAACTATCTTCACCAGCCTTATCTCGACTGAAATACATAATCTCTGCTCACGTAGCTCACAACTCACCCAAAACACATCAGATAGCATTTTATATGCGTGATGCAAAATTTAGCTAGCCATGTTAGCCAAAAAGCGAAAAAAAAAACAAATCTTGTTCCATCTAGCGAAGGCCATCTTTGACCAGAACAGCAAGTAAGCAGGCGCACCATCGCGCAGTCGCAACAGTCACCACTATCATCATCGTTCTTCGAGCGACAAGACCAGTTTGCAATTTTTTTTTTTTCTTCTTTTTTTCTGAATAATTTAAGAATTATAATTCACATTATGGTATGTGGAAAAATACAACGAAAAATTTCCAAAAAAAAAAAAATAAGAAAAAAAAAAACTAGTTATGATGAGTCGCCTCCTCCTTCACCCGGAATAGATAGATGTTCTTAGGTGCAACCGTGTGGACAAGTTCGACAAATGGCTTACAAATCAAAATGTGGATACATGTAGCCAATTCATTTGTTCAAAAGGAAAACTGATGATGCTTGTGTCGGTGGTACTCGGTATCCAATAGATGAAAAGATGCAAGCATATTTAAATTAATATTTGCTAAGGAATTTCCAGCTAGCAAGTGCTGCTGGTGCTGCTTAAAGTGATTTACGATCAGCACACGGTGTGCCTCGTAAAGTGTTGCTGATGGGATAATCTAGTCTCGTGGTGGTCAATGCACAGTGTTTTTTTGTTTTTAAGTTAATCAACAATCTTGTATGTTTTTTTTTTTTTTTGGGGGGAGGAAAAATCCAACACTTTTATTGCACAATGAAGCTTTAAAACAAAAACAAAAAGCAAAAATTTGTTCGTTGATTGCGATTCCCTGTAGGAACTGCTGCCGTTTGCAAGTGCATACAGTGGCTGATGATTAGTATGCGGTTACTACATCACCCACGGGATATCGATGGAAGAATAAAATATATTAATAACGATAATTATTTAAATTAAATTTTAGCTATTACCTACGCGGTAGAGATGGGTTATAGCATTAAGACATGGCTGCACTGTCGATGGATTAGGCGTGGTAATCTCATGTGCTGACCGCAGGGTATATAGACAGTGTATGGGGCAAGAAAAAATCCTTTATTTTAATACAAAACCAGGGCTCTCATCACGTAATTTTTAAGACGATTGTCCAGGGATTGTCGATCTCCATCACTACCGTGTCGTCTATCGTTTATTTTGTGAAAAGTTTGAGAGCAATAGAGAAAATTGACATTGACACTTCTCCTCTGTGTATGAAATAAAGTATGACAGAATTTTTATGTTTATCTGTCATGTTTCAGTTGGCAGTAGGAAAAAACAACCGCATGATGTCACAACGAGACATTTTTACTTTCTTCCTCTATCTGCGAAACTCAATCGTTTGAAATTGAGAAGAAACATGTACATAAATATAATAACAAATAAATTATTTATATTTTTAATAATGTGTGCAGATGTGTTCTATTTTTAACAGTTTACCTAGTTTTTTTGAAAGAGATAAAGATTCTGCTGCACTTTAAATGCTCTTTGCTGGTGCAGCACTTAACTTATTTTCCTTAGATAATGATGAAACACTTCTTTGTTGAAAATATTTTCATTTAAAAGTCTTTAACAAACGCAAACCAACAAATTTAATTGTAAGACGATACCTATTTACCTATTGCGCAAACGATGTCGTCTGGACGATAGTGTTTGGGAATCTCTGGGATTACGTTACGTGAAACAAAAGTATAATCGTCAAAACGATATCACCTAAACGATAGTGATATTTAATGATACGTGAAGCAAAATTATCGACAAAACGATATCGTCAGACGATTGTCGTCATACGTGATAAGAGCCCAGGATGGAATGTGAAGTTGCACAAGCAATTATAACTCAGCATAGTCTCTCCAGAGAAGTCATCTTCAGTCATTGATGTTTTTGAAGGCTTTGAAGACTTAGGGAATGTGAAAAAATCAATGACTTCAGATGGCTTTAAGGACTTCAATGACTTCAGATGGCTTCAAGACAATACAATCAATGCTATTGACTTCAATTGGACTTCAATGAATGCAGAACATTCAAAATTATTGCATTCACTTTGATTTCGAAATAATGATTTCATTTTCAAAATTAATACTGATTTATTTTCTTTAAGTTGAACTCATTATTGAAGTCATTGAATTGAAACAAATCTATTTGAATACATGAATGCATTAAAACTTAGAGAGTGCACGGGCAGGGGAAATAAAAGATTTCTGCCTACGCTAAAGGGGGTCTCAATAAGAATTCGAGTTGCGCGCCATCTGCATGGTGGTAAATGCTTGTGTCTTTCATATTTGAAGGGAAAATGAAAATCATATTTGACAGCTGTCATATGGAAAACTAGGAATTTCCGAAAATTATGTCAGTCTTATGGCAGTGACATAAATAATGAACTGTCGCGTTGAAATTAATCAATAAGCAACCATATTGAGGAAAATACTGTACTTTTCCTCTCGCAGATGTTTCGAAAACAAAAGGTTATGTGAATCATCTTGGGATGTGTCAACAATGCCAGTAAGAGACCAAACGATACAATCGTAAAATTTAACTGTAAAAATATCTTTAGAAATTTGATTGAATGGTACGCAATTGACATTTACTGTTGAACATTACATTAAAATTTTCAATTAAAAACTGACATATTCTAAGGACACTTAAAAAAAACACTGAAAACCAGTATTTGGTTATAATGAAATTTTGCCAACCACATCGTACTAATTGAGATTATGCAAATGCGAAACCATAATGTATCTTTCTTCGTAGTCTCCCCCACAAAGAAAGAAGATACCAGTAACAATGTTGTTATCCAGTGATTAAGTGTAAATAGTTAAATAATTTTTCATCTTTCAGCACACTGACCGTCAACAAAGGCAGACTTATGTGTCTTCTTCTTCTGCGTCTGAACACCCCCCAACCACATTAAATACATCTTGAATTTCAAGTGAAATTGTTGCAATGAAGTTGTTGGCACACAACAACAAAATGTATCTTTCATTCTGTTAATCTTTTTATTGCTTATGAATTTTTTTTCTTCTTCTTCTCCTATCTTCTGTTAAGGTGTCGTGCAGCGTGGACATTAATCGCATATAACGGGATACATTTGTAAGAAGCAAGTAAAGAAAAAAAAAAACTAAAAGTTGCTCATTCAAGTTATCAGATGCGAAAGAAGATACTCGTACTATGCGACCGTGTTCCGGCCGGTTCGTGGATTATTATCCGACAACGACGTTTCATACTATAAAGAGATGTTGGCCGTGATGTTATATGGAAGATTTGAAGAATCATGGATGGACGCGACAACGTTGCTGCAGGCGTTTTGCAGAGAGCCAGTTGCAAATTTGTAATTAGCTAGGTATTTTAATTCGATGACTATTACACTAATAGATGCAAACTGTTTGACATGCACTAAAGTACGTTGTATTTGATTTGCATTTGGAGTGGCTCTTGCCCGGGCTCGGATGTATCCAAGAGTTGGGAAATATACTCTCAGGCTAGATACATGTATGTAAGTGGTTCTAGCCAAAATTAATAGGTTTTTGTTATGTAGTTTTTGGGAAAGGAAAATTATAGTGGGTAGGTTCCTTTGGGGCGGTGCAATTTCAATTACAGGTTTGTATGTTACAGCAGGGTTTGGCATGTAAACTATCTTCAGTATGGAATGTTGCAATTGTGCAATGTGTTTGATTTTATGGATTTTTATAGTATGTAAGTAGAATTTCATGCATGACTTCTGATCGTGCAAGGCATTACCCGACTAAAAGAACATAAAAACTACAAAGATTTATGTCTTAATCTTACTTGATATCTATTTATGGTCTTAGAGTCCATGTAATACCAAGTTATGAGATGAAATACTTTTGAAAAGCGGTTTATGTTTGTTGGGCGCCATTTAAGCAAATGTATATTTAAGTCAACATCTTGGATGTCTTTGGAGTATGGATCAATTTAGAAGCAGGCTTTTGAAAGCCATTCAAACCAGGTTTCAAATAACTATCATATCAAGATAGAAACAGAAATGCCTTTTGAAAATATGTATATAAAGATTATAAGTTCTCAGTTATTAATAATTAGTTTGGTGGCTCTCAAGAAGAAACAAAGTAAACTATATCGGAATATTGGGACCAATAAGACTAAATTCCACTCTAGCATTATAGCGACTGTCATACGACTAAAGGAAGGACAACTGTGCTAACTTTCACCTTGAAATCAAGGGTCAATGTATGGAGGTGTTTACAGCCAGATCTCGTAATGATTCCAAGGTTGCCACTTGACAGCGGCTCCTCCGTCAGCATTCGTGATAAACGAATGGCAGAGGCCTCTATAATGATTGTTTTAAAATGGAAAAACAGATTTCTAAGGGAAGTATGTATTTTCGAATCCATGTGGAAAACACTAAGGAAATTGACAACAGCCTTAGGAAGAGTTTGACAGCTAGTGAAGATAAAACAAAGTTCAGATTAATTTTTTGGCGTGACAAATATTTATGGTTCGAGAAGTTTTCTTGTAAAAATACATACATACTTTCAAATTGGTGGATTTTGTATAGAATTTTATATTCATTGGTTTATGTTACCTAAAAGAAGATGTCTTTAAAACATTATCTGATTGAAAAAGAACAGTCTCTGTATATCCCGCCAAACTCAAGAGTCATTGCACCAAAAACGTAAGCTTTTTCTTTTGACCTTCGGTTCTAATAAATTTTTGCAATTCCCCAAAGTAATGCACACTAAAAGTGGTTCCATTTAACAGTGATTTTACAAGCATTACCGCGCAGCTACTTGTCCATTAATTATACCCCAATTTACACCTAAAGGATGTCCAAAACGTTCAATAAATCATAAAAAAAAAACCAACAAAACAAAAACTCTCCGCAAAAGGAGATGCGGCTAACAAATTGTTAAAATAAAAAAAGTTTTAAAATTAGCACTCTTTACAGCTTAAACACAAAAAAAGATACATATACAAGTTATTAAACAACAACGTCAGTTAGCCAGTAGTGAAGCTTCTGTTTGCTGTCACCATTTTTGTCCAAACGTACATTCGAAACCACACCGGCGTTGATTGATCACTCTGAACAATCTGCAGAGACGAAAAAACGAATCCACTAACAGAGAAGATATCTAAGTATGTGATGAAGATTTTCATCAACCCGCCCCAATCATCCTTGAAAGTGTTAATCTTTTTTTTGCTTTTTTCAAGAAATGAACCAACGCAGCTGGTCTTTTGATAGTTATCCCGCAGAGAGACTACAAAAGTGTGTACACAATGTTGCATGAATATTTGTGACCAGCATCATCTCTTGTTTTTTTTTTATGCCACCGATCTTCCTATAAATCAGTCAGTCAATCAGTCAAAAGCTGTGCGACGTTCATCGATTGAATTCGTTTATGGTTCGGGCGTAATTATGGTGTGGCTCTGCATTTGCTAGTTTGGAGTTTTTTTTCTTCTCCTTTTGCTTGGTTTAATTAATCGAAGGGGTTTAGTGGTGGCGCTCATTACCGAATTGAGTTGAACAAGATAATTACCCGCCAAATAAAGGTGACGCTGTGGATTTTTCTTTTTCTTTTACTGTGAGTCTCTTCTCTTAATTAATGCGTGGAATCAGTTTTGAATTCTTGTGTGGTTCGTTTGCGAGTTAAGATAAGATACGAATGGATTTATGGTTAGAAGATGGTGTCCAGTATGAGGTCTTTTGACAGATAAACATGACCCCAAATCATGTTGCAACATGGGTTTTTGTTGACGTGATGTAATTTAGAGTTTTTTATTGGTTATAAATTGTTTTGATTGAGGCTGCTTTGGCGGAGAAGATAATAAGTTGGAAAGACAAATGGTTATTTTTTAGCATTTTAAATGTTTGTCGGTAGTCGTCTTTAGAACTTAAGTGGCTTAGGGTCCTTAATTGAATCCAAAATATACACTCATTCTTATGTCTCTTTTTATGATGGAAGTCAAGAAGAATTGCGTTAATATTAGGGTCTTTAAGTCACTGAATTCGATGGTTGAAGCTATCGATTCGGTGGCATCAGAAGCCGTTATGATGGACGAGCAGATCTCAAAGGAGATGGAGGAGTATTTGCTTGCCGATCCCAAGGAGACAGTTCAGAACGAAAGCGCGAAAGAGGAAAAGAAGGAAACCAATCGTCACTCTGCAGATATGAAGAGGCTTAGGCTGATACTAGAGACGGGTGCTGTGGCGCAGTGGTTACAAGGGTAGCAAGTTCGAATCCAGAAAAATATCATCAAAAGTTTTTTCACGGTCCCACCTCTTCTGAGTGTCTGACAAATATTCAAGAGTATTACTGCCATGAGAGAGCTTCTCGAAACCCCTCTGCCCTTCGAATACGGCATAAAACTATAGGTCCCTTCTGCATGTTAAGAAATGTATACCACGCACAACAAGCTAGAGCTTGGCCCTCTATGGGCTGCTTACTGCCTGATATCTCTTTATTTATACTGGAGAAGAAGGGCACTTCCTCACTCTCCGAGATGGAGAAAGAAAGAAAGCCAATAGCAAGAGTGTTGTCACTAAGACGAACCTAAGCAAAAAGGCTTCCAAGTCTAAGGCACGCCACACTAAACCACTTGGTGCCGAAGCTGATAAGACGGGTCCTAGTGGTATCAAGATGCGTGGTGCCCAAAAAGTAACCCCAAAGATCGAAGCCACTAGGGCGGATCAACAAGCTCAAAACGGAAGTCGTTACGAAGGGCAAGAGCAGAGCACCAACAGCGGCAACAAATGGAATTCGCTGATAAGAGAGAAAGATCCCAAGAAGAGGCAAGCAAACCACTCAAAAAGGATAATTTCAAAAACGAAGGTTAAGGCTTTACGAAAGGCTTTACAGGGTGCTGTTTTGGATGCCGGAAAGCCCAGCGGATAGTATTACTTCAAACAGGGGAATTTGATCGAGAAGGCAAAGCGATCTTCGACCACATTCGAAGGAATATTGGTATAGAAGCTCCTACGTACGGCCTAAGTAATTGGAAGCATGGATTCTGGATTTCGCGAAGAAGATTATACCAACTTTTAAGCCCTGTGAGGGAGCTAACCTGAAAGCAGTCCCTATAGACGGAGGCAGTCAAGATGAAAGTACTCAGAGTTGTACTCTCAAGACTTGGGTCTTTTAGAAGAAAAATTGAAGACCGAAACAAATTTGGAAAAATCCGAAATCTGGCAAAATCAAATTACTAATTACTTTCAAATTCTTAAGCCGATTTCACTGAAAATCTAAAAAAGTATGCACTTTTATTTTCATCAGACATTTTTCTTATTCAACTCAGAACGGAAATAGTTATCATTCGAAACCAGGAATGTGACCAGTCTATACCTATACATTCGGACCTCATACACAAATTTTATACAAATTCAAACGATTTACATACGAGTACGTTTGTCAGTCTTTTTTTTTTTTTTTGAACAGCCTACACCAAATCGCCTGTTTTGGGATAGTTTCAAGCCTCATTTGCATTAAGCTTCTCATTAATCTCAGCCAACTTACGTCAGAGATTTGTAAAAATAGTTTCATCCAAATTTTGCCAAAAATATATAGGACCGGTTCAATAAACCGGCACAATACTAAGATGTAACCCAAAACCACACTTCTTTTTGTGGAACTCGGTTAATATCAACAAAAAAAAAAAAAGCGCACAAATTTTGACTAAGAAACTCAGAAGCAAGACTTGACTTGAAACCAGAATTTCTAAAAATCCAGTTTTTTGTAGAATTGAAATCCAGACGCATTTTCAGTACAACCAGCGTTGGGATGTGCTAATTAATTCGCCGCCAATAATTAATTCGCATGAAATTAATTCGCTTCGGCGTTTGAGAAACGATATAGACAGAGAGTGTGTGGTAGCGCAGGTAGCATCGACAAAAAAGATAATAATCGAAACAGCATCCGATCAAATTGTCGTCGGTGCGGCGAAATTATCTGCGACAAACTGCTGCTGCTGCTATTGCTGTTGCTGTTGCTGAAGATGGCGTTGATTGCGGTGAGATGAGATGATCGGCATCTCTGCTGGTCAGCAGCAAAGTGCACACAAAGGAGCATCTTAGTTGGTTGAAACCGGCCGGCCGGCGGTCAGTCGTTGAGTTGGTGCCGACGACAACGTCAACGACAGATGGAAGCGTGAAATTAAAGCACCGTTGCTGCTTCGACCTTGGGCAAGTTTGGTAGAGTGTGCGCGCCCGTCGTAGTTTGTGTATCTGTGTATAATTATGTCAAGCGGACATAAATGCAAATCGATGCCAGATAAATGTATAAATTATCGGATTTTATTTTATAAACACATTTTTTTTCTTCTCTTTTTGTGGTTGGAATGTTTTTTTTTTTTTTTGTTTGTGCTTTTTGCAGGTAAGAAGACAACAGTCGGCTTGAGATACATCTTCACGTTGGATCGTCGCTGTGTTCTTGCGAGAAGTGAGAGTAAGCACTCATCATGATTAGCTAATCAAATACCTCGAACAGACCAGGTATGGTCAACGGCAGAATGTTTGCTGCTGTCTGGAACCAGCTTCTGGATGAGATTCTGTGATGATGAGATTCTCATACGGAGCGTGGACCGGTTATTTCACTTTTACTATCTACAGATTGTAACAAGTGTAGTCCGGGTACATCAACTTTTGTGGTATATGTATATGGTGACTGCAAAACTGACCGCGGTCTTTGGTGTGTGCTCATCATAGAGCAGCGCGCGCGGCAACATCAACATCATTTCTTCTTTTTCACCTGCAAGGTTATCGAGGAGTGTGTTATTATGGAAGTGCTGGCTGTGCTGCGATGGGAGGCTGCTGTACAGACAACGCAGAGGAGGGGGCTTAGAGATTAGTTGATTTATTTTTATGATCAAATGCATGGAATTACCGTTTTTAGCATTAGGTGTTTCGTTTCGTTTCGTTTTTTTTTTTTTTTAATTTGAATTTATGCATCTACATCCGTATTGACACGATTCTGGAATTTTGCACTTTGAAAATATGTTATATGCAAATAAAGTGATAGAATTATAATTGGAACGATGTCTTGCTGGAGGTTATGGCTTTTTAAATTTACAAGTTTAGATAAATAGTTTTATGGCGAAAGAAATTTTATGTAATTCATTTTGCGGTAGAAGAGATGACATGGTGATGCATTTATAGCGCACTCAGAGACGACGACAAAGTGTAATGCAAAATGTAAAATGTAAAAAGGTGGTTAAGCGGATTAGACTTGTAAAAATACTTCCCGGTTTGGATGGAAGAATGAACAAAGCAGGTTCGGTAGACACTTTGTGCAAAATAATTTCTTAGCTTTCATGGGCTTTGCTGCTCCTTGTAACCAACCAATTAAGCTCACTATTCGGGGATAGATATATCTATGTTGTACCACGTACACTCCACATGAGCGTCCAGGAGAAATTATAGCACCCATAGCTGAAGGAGTGCCGGAAAATCTGACAGTATAAGTCGTCGATCGTAAAAGTTTGGAAAGATCTCGGCTTCGTTCGTTCGAGAACTAGATTCACGAGCCTATGGCTTGCATTGTTTGTTTGTGGATTGGGCTCTTGATCGACCCTTATTGCTGTCGATTGTGTTTAGTGAAGAGGTATTTTTTTTGCACAATTATGTTTATAAGAAACCAAATCATTAAAGGAAGCCCTGACCTTTGATGCAGGAAGACTTGTCTAGCAATCTAATGGGATATGTTATTTCCCATGATACCAGCGCGGCCTGGCAAGTCAATGAATTGAATCTTGCGACACAGTTCAAGGCTCTCTAGCATTCAAAAAGTGGCTAAAGCACAGCTTAACTGTCACTACAAATACTAAAACCCTTCCACCTATTCCTTACGATGTGGCTTGCAGCCACTAGGATCGCAAAGATCTCCCCCCTGAAAGTCAGAGATATGTTTGCTGAATGAGTGCTGCAGTCTTCTGTTGTCGTCTTCCACAGCTCGTGATCCTTGATCGGTTTTGGCTTCATCTTGGAAAATACGACTACACTCTATTCGTGGCTCAGACTCTGGCCGTAACCAGTCCTGAATACCAGGAAAGTGAAGAGGCTTACTATTGGCTCAATAATGTACATCGACTGCAGGGATGCCTTTTTCAATTTTGAAGGGGAGTATTTTAGAAGTTTACAGAGGAGTATTTTGTGCCTGAGGGGAGTATAGGAGTATAGTTTGTGTTTTAAACTATTTTTTCTGCTTACTTTTCCATTTCGTAGCTTAAAAGACGCTTTAAAATTATTACATCACTTTTAAGGACATATACAAGCGACAATATACTAAACACAATTAGAGTTACATTATAATACTATTTCGTGAAAAAAATCGAAATGTTTTAAAGGGAGTAAAATTAGGACGAAGGGAGTACGGGAGTACAGTCTATAAGAAGGGAGTACGAATACTCCCGTAGTAGTACATTTGACAATACTGATCAAAAGTCATTGAGAACTCCACAACATTATATCGCTAAATGTTCGGCACTTCTCAGGCGATTAGACGCGTGCAAATAAACTCTTTTGGTGCGTTGACATCGAGTAAACACCATTGCTTTCCTTGTCTTCTTTTTGACAAAGAGAATCGATGTTTTTTTTTTTTTGACATGTGGTACGAGATGTGTTTGTGCGCCACCTGATGGGCAATAGAGCTAAGTAAGAGTGAAAGGGACTACTGATGGATCACTGATTGATTCAGCTCTGAACCTTTTTCTAACTGTTTAATCAGCCATTTGCTGGTAACTGCGTCAAAATCAAAATCTTATGAACAAAAAATCGAATTAGTCAAATTTGCACCTGACACATTACGACTTATTTGAGTTTAAAATAAACTTGTTTTAATGCAGGCACCCTTTCTAATGATCAAATTAAGATTTTCTAATGAAACAGCATCCTAACTGGGTGCAGTAGTGAATGCAATTCAGGTCATGGAAAACCTTGTTCGGCCCTGGCCGGGTAATAATTAGAAGCTCACTCATTAGCAACAAGCTATTCACTTATTACCGTAGTTATCATCAGTTCCATTAGAAAAGCCATCAACCAAAAATATATCCCTGTTTCTAGACTTGCTCAGAGACTGCAAAGCATCTTGATCTCATTTAGGACTCAGATTTCAGCACTTGATTTAGGTTTTAAATAAACAAAGCCATACAGTACATGTAAGATACTCACAATGTATGTAATTTGCCAGCCACTTGAATGCACATCCATTAAACACAAAACCAACAAAAAAAAACTAAATTTCATAACTAAATTTGCCATCAACTTGGAGCTTAATGAAACTCTATTCTCGACTACCGACTAAAAATGCAACATAAGCCTCCGCTAAATAAGAAATCCAGTAATTTAACGCGCAACTGGTTGAAGGATATATTTGCATATGAATTCATCGTCTCTTCTTCTGCATAGGTATTCGATTAATTTGCGTCAATGGTGAATGTTGCAGATGCTTGATTTACCTGTTAACGAGTTTTATATTTTTCATGTCATCGCCAAAAACAAAAAAGAAAAAACAAGTAGATACAGAAGTATCTATAAGCATCTCTCTATTAGTATCTATTAGGGAAAGAGAAAATATTTCTCAATTCACAAGGACGTCGCTACTTTGCATTTCTTTCTTTCATTTTTTTTTTATTTAAAAAAAACCTGTTTATAGAAATTTAAAAGCATCTTTAGATACATGTTGCGCAGTGTTGATGATGCGAAACAATACTCACTTCCTCTATAAAGCACTCTAGGGGCTAAGCCTTGTTTGGGAAGCTCTCGCAACAAGGTTGATCGAGTTTTGCGTTTTGTTTTTGCTTTAATTGGCGGAATGTGTGAAGAAATTTATATTTTTAGATTAAAATGTAGAGATACATATTTAATTCCTAACTGATATAATTAATTATCTAGTTTTTGTTGGCTTAACTGTATTTAGAATAAGTTTAGGTGCAAAACTATGCACAAAAGACATATTAATGTGTTCAAATTTGTACAGATACAATGTCAGAATTGATATTAGCAGTTGCATGCGAATTTTTTCTTGTCAAAAGGTCCCAGTGGTTATATTTAAGATCAAAGAAACTTTGCCGCCTTTGATGAGCTTGGGGTGTTAAGTATTCTAAATTGGGAGTTTACTTTAATTCAATCAAATTTTAAAAGTCTGTTAAAAAAATTTCATGGTGATAATCAATTAAGATATTTGGCTATTACGCAAATGGAATTACTAATAGGTAACATTAGGTTTTAATAATCACATCAAATGTAATAGTAATGAGTAAATTTAAGTATAACATCCCTGGCATCAGACAATTTATCACAGTCCCAAACCATGGATCATAATTTCAATGTAACCGTCCATCTAATTCACAAACCATTACATTTCTACATCTAGTCTAGATGGCACTATTTTTTTTAGAAAAAATAAGAACGTGACTTTGTGGTTTTTTTGTGTCCGGTATATCGTTTAGTAATTTAACAGTTGCATGCGAATTTTGTTTGCTTCTTGTCGGTAGTTTAAAGGCGAGATCAAAGAAACTTAAAAGCCTTTGATGAGCCCGCTAAATTTGCACAAAAAAGAAGCATATTGAATGAGATTTATACAAAAGTCAGCAGATCATTTACGTATTTCATATTATTTGGAACTACTTATTAGTCGGTTAAAAGTCACTAGACCCTGAATTGTGTATCTAAACGTGTAGTGCTTTCATTAACGCCTCGCGATGGAAAATACCTTGACGTCAAAGGATGCAATTTGGTTAATTTAGTGATGATTAATTGTATAATAATGAATGAAACGACGGGTTTAAAATTAGAGCATATTTAGAAATAAAACAAAACAAGCAGCCCCTAGAAGGCCAACGCTTCCTTCAACTATTTGTGCGGAAAGTCAAATCCAAAAATTATGTTTTTTGGTTCCCAAGTGTTGGACTTTTAAAAATTTACTTGAAAAACTACATTTTCTTAAGAAAATTCTAGTACAATTTTCTATCACAACCTCTTCGCTTAGACCAGCTGTCAACTCACCAAAGTCATCGTAGGTTTCTGTCATTTTCTTAAGAGAATTCTGCTTCAATTTTCTAATGAAGTCTCTCCGTTAAGGCCGGCTGTCAACTCACCGAAGTCATTCTTGGTTTCTATCAGCCGTCTTATGTTATATTAGGGATTTTTTCCAAGATAATTTTGACATTTCTAGTGCTAATTAGCTGGATTAACCAGCGTTGGTAACTAGGTATAACAAACCTCAGTTCCGCCATAGTTTTTACTATTTATTTCTTCCACGCCTAGGTGGCTCACTACCGGGAAAAATATTTGAAAAAGGTGAAGAGTATGATGTTTTAAAATTTGCAGTATTTTATGGAAGGTTTCAAGGAGTTCCTATTCATGCAATTAAGACAAACTTTACGACTTTACGATTACAAGCAGACATAGAGATTTTCCAATGAAAATTCAAAATTTTACACTGTTCAAAACGCCTTTGCAAACTAAAAATATACCTCCTTCAATAGTTCAAACCATTATTAAAATGCTGACAGATATTACGTCAAACTTAAACGTCATAAACAAAACAAAATTAAGAAAAAAATGCCTATCCCCTATTAAAGCAACAAAAGGACCTCAACTAGCAATGGCGTGGGATTTTGAAATCTTATTATAAGAATTTCATTCGCGGAAAAACGGTTCTATTAGACGACGAACATGACAAATATCTGTATCTAAATAATTGGATGATGGGAAATCAGAAGAGGGATGGATATCTTATACATTTACAGGGAGGATTTGCTTGCTAGGCATATTGACAATAAGGACATTTGTTTAGAGGAATGTAAAATAGCTTTAGCGAATGATTTGAAGATTAAAATATGTACAAAGCAAGCTCTTAAGGAATATAACCTCTCTAGCCGTTGGCCTCGAATATTTAAACAAAGTTTTGACCATATTTATGCAATCATGAAAGACAGGGTATACCCAAAAATCTCATCAAACAGGAATCTGTGTAGAGTAAAAACTGGACAAGTGCCTGCTTGCTGACTGCTGTGGGTGCTCTGGAGCTTCTTTTTTTTTTTTGTTTGATGACATCAACTCCATGTGGTTCATCATTGAGCAGTGCCTTGAATTTCAATGGCTACTTTATTTGTTGTTTAGGGAAAGTGTTTGGGATTCTTTTTCCAACGTTCCATGTACGTTACTAGCAAGGCTACGTACAGTGGATAAAAGAAAAAGCTGACTAAGGTTTTCAAAGTTAAAATTCAGCGATGGACCTAACCTAAACCTAACCTAGCTTGAAGCGCCACGATTCGCAGAGAGATCCTACGAGCGACATACAGGACATAGTATGTAAGGTAGAATCAATCAAAATAGTGAAAGACTTTGAGAAAAGATACATAGCGTACGGAAAGAGAAACACATTGTCCTTGCAAAAGAGCTGTTTGGATACATATGTACATCTGACTAGACTAGAAGTTTAGAGTGCTCACCCTTTGGGAACTAAGACAACAAACGTAGTGCAACAGCAGGAGTGACCATCCTCTCTGTCAATGGATAGGTACTAACAATACAAGAGCAAAGCTGATTTACGAACTCTCTTGGTTGGACGCCAATTCAAATTCGTTCTCAGTTCTAGTCCCTCTATCACAAATAATTCCCAAGAAACACTCCCTGTTTTCTAAACAAAAAAATTACAAGAACTTAAACTATCGATGAACCAAAATAACCTGCTAAACTTCTTACCATATTAATTCCCACAATCTTTCTTTTCTTTTTCACAGACTGACGCAATGCCAAACCAGTAAGTAACTGCAGTATAGGTCATAAAACGCTCTTCGCCGTGCACCACTCCCGATAACTTTCATTTTTTCAATCGGCAAGACCCGGATAGAAAAGTAACATTTTCTCAGACTTTAAGGATGTGTCTCACACTCACTGACGACACTCTTTTGTCGTCATACATGAATCGAAATAAATTTTTAATTATCCATCGAATAATAAATATAATTTATGGCGTAACAACATCACTTATTTCCCACACCCACTCTGACAGGCAACAAAGCGCGCTTTTGACAGACAGAGCAACCAACTACTAACTACTGGAAAATCGAAAATAATTTTCACTCACTTGGGATGATGTGTGATCAAAGTCACTGCCTCCTACACAACCCATCCAGCTCCATAATTTAATACTCCAATTGGAGTCCGTCAGACCGTACGTCTGAGTTCGTCATTGAATCAATTGCTCCGTAATAATAATAATCCTTCCCCCCAACCCAGCAACCGCAAGAACACGAAATACACATGTTCGACGGCTGTCCGTTGTTGTGATAAGGGTGAATTGGGAAAGGGGGTGAATCTGTGATATGTATACACTCACGTATCTAGTCAATCAATAAATTTTTCTCCAAATGACGTCATGGACATGGGGTGGGCTACTGGTAAATGTATACTTGGAATTTCTTTCGAGTTTCCTCTTCCTCTTCCTCTCTCTCTCTTTTGGTTTATTTCTTTGTGCTTTTCCCCTCATTTCTCTGTATGGTGGTGGTTTCTTCTTTTTTTTTTTTACTTTTTTTTTTGTTGTGTTTCAATGGCTCAAGGTCGTTTGGACACCATGCTATACCATCGTGCATGTATGCTGCGGATAATGACAGAAGAATATATATACACGCAGAGAAAGAAAGAGAGAGAGAGAGAGTGAAGTAGTATTTTGATATCTATCACACGACAAGCTCTCACCAAATTCAACCACCCACTCTACCGTATTGGGGTATACCACATTCTCCGCCCGACGATTACTTCATATTTTAGTCGTGATGTCGTCGCTATTGTGTTGATTTGTATACCGTTATAGATATGGCGAAGTGTAACACACTGTGGTAGGTTATGTCGGCCAGTGTATTGGAGAGTTGCCAGGTGTAGAAATTGTTTTCGGGACTAACTATTTTAATCCAGAAAGGAAAATATTTATTTTTAAAGGACTGTGCGCTTATGAAGGTAAGCGAAAGCGAAAGCAAATTGACCGCTGATAAGATGGGATTTTGGACGAGTTTTGCAAAGCGTCTAGGTCTTTTATAGCCGCTTTTCACAACAAAATCAATTTTTTAACACCCTAAAAGTAGTCCTTAGAATAATGCTATAATAAATATTCACAGCATAAGGTAAAGGCGTTGTATACAGACGAAATGTTTCTATAAGGCTTAGCCTACAGATTACTATCCTTTGGAAAAGAACAAGCTTTGAAAGTTAATAAGAAGATTTTGGAATATACAGTTCATAAAATATTCTAGGGGTAGAGGGTTTTTGGAGGAGTTCCTCATCAGACTGTTGGATGTTTGTCAAACGTTCGGAAGAGGTGGGTGCGTAAAAAACCATGACCAGCAGTGCATCTAACCAACCATTGAGTTAATGCTCTCTTTCTTTCTTTATTTAAATAATAAAATATAAAAACGTTTGACTGCAACCGTTAGGTATATAGTTGTGTTTCTTCAAGAGAATGAATAGAAAATGGCGGTGGATGGTTGTAAAAATATGAACCATGACGTAATGTACCAAACCATGTATGTTTAGAGAGTAGTAGTCACAAGTAGGAGTCAATGTAAACTTATCTTGCGCCCAACAAGGGGCTTAACTATGTTCTTCAGCTGATTCTTAAGGTTGTTAACCTGTTGATTTGGACACTGATATATTTGGAGATGAAAACCTTCTCAAATCATATTTTCTGTCATCAACTTTGCCTCGATATCTAAAAGGAATCTATATTAATTCTTCCTCAATCGGCTTTTAACTTTTCCCTTCGGTTGAAAATAGAATTGAAACCCTTTTGGCAAAATTTAATTAATTCCTCATTCAGAAGGCTAATTTTAGTCCTTCAACATCCTCTGGCAATACTCCTCACGCGTCATTGTCATAAGACAATTCATTTCTCTACACGAGATTTCCTCAATTTTTTTTACTTGTTTTCTTTTCTTCCTGCAAAGTGCCAACAAATCACACATTTTATTTCTTTCGCCGCCCCCAACCACTCGGTTCCATCGACATGACAATACAGAAGGAATCCCTCTTTTAAAAGAGAAAAGAAATAACAATTTACTGAATGAAAGGACTCTTCCTTCCACGTGCGTTACTGTGATGGCTACAAGGTTTTCCTTTTTATGATTTAAATATGGATTCAAGCCATCATACACGCATCCTACGCACACGCATATACCATGCCATTGATTGGCATGGTTTTGACGTCACTAGATTTAGTGCGAGGTTATCGATCCTTCCCCATGCAGAACACAAAGGAACGTGGAATGGATTTAAATTTTCACCCGACTTTATACACACGGAAGAACCGAACCGAACCCACCCAACCCGACCCGACCGTGTAAAGGAATTCATCTTCATCAGAGGAGCAAGCATGAGCCCACGTGAAAGCACGTCATCGTTGGTAATCGCCTGGCAGCTGGTGTGGGGGTGGCACACAAGTATGCTACCCCATCGATGAGGCATTTACAAGAGGAGAGGTTTTCTTTCCTTTCGTTTTTTTTTTTATAGAATTTCCTTTCCCTCTTTCGTACTGACGTCCTGCGTCAGGTGAATGAAAAATTCCTCATTTTCACTCTCACTACCGTGCGTCGTCGTCGTCGTTGCCGCCAGTGGTGTTTCGGTCGCTTTTGGCTTTCATCGTCATCGTCATCGTTTTTGTTATCAGTTTGTCAGAGTTTATCTGTTTATTTTTATCTTAATTAAGGTGCTTAGGGGTTTTTTACTTTCCACCACTGTGTGTTGTGTGTCGTATGTATTTTGGGAGTATTTCTAATTGTTCATCGTTGCGCAAAGAGTGTGTGTATTTTTGGCATCCTCCTCACTGAGCCTGGTTGTGGGGTAGGGCTCTACTCAACGACGACGTCATCGTTGTCATAGATTCACATGGTGTTTTTATTTTCTTCTATTGGCGTCAGAACGTAAAAAAGGGGATTGCGATTCTCAAAAAAATAAACCCTAAACACATAAATAAAAAATAAATTTGATTAATGTGCACTCGAGCCCCCGTCAGCATCATCATCATCATCATCAGCATCATCGACGGGACAGTCATGTGAGGTCCGATTATAGATAGCAATTTCTTACCCACATGAATCTATGACCGCGTCGTCGTGGTCTAAATTTATTCGCATCACCAAAACAATTCGAATGCACTTTTGGCTCTAAATTTAAAATGCACTGCGCCGCCCGATGTCGATGTGCTGGCAATTATTTTCGCTCGGCAATCGATTCCGCATATCAAGAATTGTTGGGCGGAAGGGGTTGAAAGGTTGACCGTACGTACTATACTCAAGCGCATGAGGAGAGCATTCTTTTGATATATTTTGCCTTAAAATTAGACTCATTAACCCGACACCAGGGGTTTGGTTCGGCATGTGCAGTCTCTATCTTCTGTCTTGGTGTTGTTGCATCTGAAGAGGAAGGTTTTTGTCTTTTCTTTTGAGGTAAAAGTATTTGTTGATTCCTCTCTTTTGGCCAGTGAGCTATAAATAAGTGAATTTGAAAAAAAAAGTCTCGTGCCAATTCGGATAAACAAGTACGGCGATGAGGTATTTAATTGGTGTCGCCACATATAAAAACAACAACAACAAGAGACGAATTAGATGGGCGGAGAGATCTAATTAAAGTTTGTTTGTCGTTCTATTTTTCCGGCGTTTTTTTTTTTTGTTCCTGCAATGTTGACGGAAAATAGCATTTTTTTATAATGAGAAACTGTTTAAAGAGAAACCTTCGAGTCCCCAGTAAACAACGCATTCCTGGCGGAAAGTTTTTCTAAAGCACAGGATTCAACTAGTTGATTATTAGCATTCGATGTACTCGTACAAGGATCAAAGAGGGTAAAAATGTGTGGTCTTTGGCTGGAAATGCTTTTCAATGACAGGTTCATACTACATAGATAGTTAAACAAGGAAACCTAAAGGATCTATCACAGAGAAAAAGGGATTTTATCGCAAAGAACCCCTCTTCTCTCACCGAGAAGGAAAATAACTCCCTGTAGTACGTTTGAGACTAGGAGCCTTATATCTAAGGGAAATAGATCTCCGGGTAACACTAGGAATCCTCTAAATTTTAGAGTCTAAAAGATAGAAGTATTATATGAAGAAGTTCCTCAGATGCCACTATTTTTACTCACTGACAGGCTGCGATCACATCCCTGGAATCTGACATATACGATTTTAAATATGCGAGCAATTAGAATGGTGTAGCCTGCCAGTCATGATTTGCGTGCAATTTTTCTCCATGGTTTTTAGGAGCAAGGAAGTTAGACTGATGGAACTGTACGCTAGGGATGACAACATAGTTCTGTTTGTTTTGTCGGCTTAGTAATGCGTTGTACGCATACGAAATGTTTCTATAAGGTTTAGCCTATAGTCTATTACTATTCTTTGAAAAAGAACAAGCTTGACAAAAAGTTAATAAGGAGATTGAATGGCAAGCAAAAATTGATCACTATTAGTGAACTCAGCATAATCTCTCCTCAAGGAACTAATGTAACTTGAGTAACTCTGTGCTAGAGAATGAAGACGCTTCGAATGAAGGAGGCTTCAAATTTCCACTGATATGATTGTAAAGCTGCCTGGCTAAAAGAGCTATTTGTCCTCATGAATAATACCAAATAAATAGGCAGACTTAATTTTCAGACACGTTCTTTGAGCTCCTCTATTGATGTCAATATTAACTCAAATTTTTGGTCCAAAATTGCTTTAAAATGTTCTCTAGATTGCCTTCAGACTCATGCAAAAAGAGAGATAATGACTAGGACTTATACAAGTTTTAGTATCACTACTTCAGCTTGAACGAATCTCTCGATATAAGGAAGGAATGGCTGCCCAGCATGCTATTTGGACTCATTGATATCTCTTCAATTCCAGTAATTTACACTCTAATGTGCTCGGCATTCTCAAGCAATCTCCCAGTGAAAAGCTAAGTACCTTCCCGCCAAAAAGGTCTTCTATTACCTGCTATTCATTTCGTTGAAACCCCCTAAAGAGTGTTCTCTGCTCTCCATCTTGTACGTGATTCATAGGTTCGAATTTATACAACTTTCAATGTCAAACCAAACACATAATCTAAAACCAGTTTTTTTTGTTTTTATACAAAAGTAAGATAAGAGTCTAGAGAATCTCCATACGATTCCAATTACCGAAAAAAGCATCTCATCCCAACCCAAAACCCAAAATCCAAAACGCAACCAACAACTGACAATTAATCAAAATCAATAAATTTGAGAATTCGTATCTCGTGTGATTAATCGACTGTTTTATTGCGCCATTGTACGAGTACGAGTATCCCACACATATGGTGCGCGCTGCAGTAGCGCATGCACCTACAAGATACATTTTATTACATTGCATAACTGTCTTGTCTGCCAAAAGACAACTCGCCTAATTATCTCCAATGTTCTGCAGGTTTTTCGTATCTATAAATACTATTTATTAATCAATTCGCAAAATGTAAATTTAACCAGGAAGAAGAAGATGTATCTGAACAAACGATGGCCAACCAATGTGACATAAAAGTTTAAAAAAAAAATCAAACTAACAAGAGAAGATGAAGATGAGAGGGAAAAACAAAAAAAAAAAAACTAAGCAAAATCATCATCACGTTGGTTTATTATTATTTTTGGATTCTGCATTCTGACGTCGTCATGTCCCCCCATCTAGTTATAATTTGCCAACCTTCTACCCGCCGCCGCGCGCCTCTGCCAAGTGCAATTGCAAATATGACAGATGCAACGCGCGATAGATGCAGATACATCGGGGCAAGCAATTCAATGCAGCAGCAGCAGCACAAGAGAGGAGATACATGCTATTTGTACGGATGCTGCAACAGCAACAGCAGGAGCAGGGAGGCTTCGATACGCGCGCTGCTCGCTCTGTGGGCTTTCGTCATCTTTGGCACTCGCCAGACACTTTGCCCGAGTTATTACGTTCAAGTTCATATGACTATCGGTCGGGGTTGGCTTTGTTTTGCTTCTGTTTCTTCCTTCTCCTCCTTTTTTTTCTGCGTTTAGTTTTGCTTTTTGGTCTCTTGCTCTTGGGCCACCTCTTGCTTGTGGCCCAGTTTATTGTGGATCCTAATTCCTCATACTCATACCGTGTCCACGGCCCCGACGACGCCCCTTTGGTGGGGTCTTCTCTTACGTCAAAGACTTGTCGTGTTTTTGTTATATTTTTGCGCTCGTTTTTACTCTTTTTTTCTTATTTGTTTCTTTCTTTTTGGAACCATTTGGGCGAGTGGTTTTACTGTATATATTCGCGTAGGTGTGTTTGTGAGAATTGCACGTTTGTTTTAATTATATTCAGGTTTTTTTTTCTCTGTATTTTTGTTATTTTTGTAAAGAATGAGTTATGAACAGGATATAATACGCGAAGGGGTTAAGTTTTGTTTGTTCGCTTTCCTTTGGGTGGCAAATCTGTTCATAATTCCCATGGGAAGGATACTTAATTAGGTAGAAGAGAAGTTGATTAAGCACGAAAGGACTTGTATATCCTAGAATTGTGACGAAGGAAAAAGGACGAAGGAAAAATAATTTGGGAGAGACCGCATGTTAGTCAGCCGACAGTTGGCAGTGATTGGAATATTATGATTTTGAGCCAGAAAAAATGGGATAGTCTGCTAAATGGAATTAGTCTAGCAGTCAGTGGCAGGAATTGAAGAGTTGGAGTTTATTTTTCTTTTCTTAACAAAGTTGTAGCGTTGTTGTTGTTTTTTTTTTATTGACTAGTGCACCTTAACACTAATTGATTTCCTTGTGAACTGCCACGAACCTACCGTGATACTTTTGCAGGTACATCCAGATAATTTGAATTGATAAATTTGCCCACAATGAACTGTCTAAAAGGACTCACAAGATCTCCAGGACAGGATGATAGCTCCTAGTCATCCACAGAGATTTCACCAAAATTCGATTCTTAGTACTAGCCTTATAAAGCTTAATGACACCAATGACAGTTGAGTCCAACTATGTGTAGGTATATTTAGTTTTGACATGCCTGTCGAACTTTCTGAATGACAGCAGAGAGCGCTTATGAGAACAAGAACAGTTATGACATCACCAAGTTCTCTTTCCGAAAATATTCGGTACTATCTACGTTGATGGGTTTCGAGGGCAGATGATCTAGTGATGAACTATACGAGCTGTACAGCGACATTGTTCTGGCCACCAACAAATAGAGTATTTGAAGTTTGAGATGGGGATGACTTGTAGAGCAAATGGATACCAAACGAGAGAGCCTCCTCGCCGTAAGTGGTGAGCACAAATTAAATATCAGGACAAACACACAGTAAGTGCTTCTCTTCTCTATCACAATAAAAGACCTCCTGGAGTCAGATTAGTGGCAGTTAGGGAGAAGCTGGGAAGAGCTGTCAAATATACACACTGTCAAATAATCATACACTATAGCGCATAGGGGTAGTAGAGGCTCTAGGATTCAAAAAGGGATACAGGAGTAATAAAGTAAGTATACCGAGTTCAGTAGGCAAGACGAGAGGGTTTTAGTCAAAATTTTCTACTTAGTTTTGTCCCTATCAGACAATCACATCAGGCTCAGAATTCAAATAAAATTGTTTTTCTCAAAATAGACCGGGGAAAAAAAGTCGGCAAAAGTCAATTCGATAGCTGACAGCTCAGTTTTTCACTAATAGGCTGAGTTCCAAAACGTCAAAAAAAATTCACATCGTGAACTGCCTTTGTGATGCGTTGCTACGAAGCAATTTGGAACGCTTAACGTTGCAGTACTGCGGGGTTACTCCGATTTGGAACAGTGCTTGCAAATTTATTTGTTTCAAAAATGGCGAATCGGCTCTACTTTACCGACATTAATGTTTCCGTCGATATTTCTGGTCCAATCTGAGAAAGTTATATTCCATAGTCGTAGAAAATGACATACGTTCAGTATGTACCGAAGAAACTGTTGCTGGTGTGGGACTTAGAAAATATTGGCGAGGATTGAGTCTATCCATGTAATGGATCGATGGGAGTTAGGGAGAGTTAACGATTAAAGCCAATATTAATATCACAACATAGGGCATTAAGACGTCGTTACATCCGCAGAAGGTCACTGCTCAGAACTCTAGTAAAAATTAGCTTCTTCTGCTCAATTCCACCAAAACCCTTCATCTTGTCACTAAAAAGGTGGCACCCATTCCCGCCAAGTTATACCATCATCACCTTCAATCATGAAACATAGAATAGAAACAAATACACCCAGACACATGTGCATGTCCTGCGATGAAAGCTATCAACACCTGGAGCACATTTTGCCTCTCGTAAATCAAATATTGAAGCTGTACTCCTCTCCCTAACAAAACATCCACCCACAAACAAAATTGCTTTGTGTGAATAAAATAAACGACCCTCAACCAATAATCGCTGCATATATAAATATTTTATAATTAATTCGCTCGAAATAAATTTTATTTCATTTTTTACTGCCAAACCAATGAATACCACTTTGCTAGCCTATTTCTCATAAATGGTTTAGTATACAATAAACTACAAAACAGGATACCCTTTCACAAGGAATATATTAGTCCACAACCAAATTAAGCCAATCACCCTCCGACAAAAAAGAAATCCAAACCAAATCCCTAAAAATAAACAAAAAAAAAATGCTTACACTTAATGTCCTGTTGATTTAACTCATCACCACCATCATCATCATTATCATTATTAAGAACATCATGATCATCATCAACATCATTATCATCATGATCATCGTTCTCGCACTTAAATAACCGGCTCTGATTGATTACACTGTAACTATTTATAAAGCTACCACATCCACCATTATTATTGTGATTATTTGCCGCCGCCTTATATTCCAAAAACGTTGGTATAAAATTCTCTTGTTCATAATTATTATTAAATGTTGTACTAGCCACTGTTGCTGCTACTGCTATAGTTGTTGTTTCTGTCGTTTCTGGTGGTGCTAAACAACTTCCTAAGTCAAAATTCTTTTCAAAATGATGTCCACTATCATCAAAATAACTAGAACTAACTTCTGTCAAGTTACTAGTACTAGTATTATTATTATTATCCTCGTGTTCATTGATTGTTGTTGTAACACTTAATTCATCACTTGATTGTGGTTCTTGCTTAACAATAATTAACGAGGCAAGACGATTTCGCATTTCGCACAAATAAAACACAAATAAACAGGATGTGTGCAGAAAAAAAAATTAAAACAAGGACAATCAAACTAAAGAGTTACATAATAGTAATAGTGCAGGATGTTATCCTTTCAAAATTAAAAAGGAAAAACTCAAAAAACAGCGAGAAACACATTTTTGCTTTTTCGGTTTTAAATAAAATTTTTTTTTTCTTTTTTCACAACAAGGACATTAGGCAAAATTAAAAGAATAACAAATGGAAAGTATATATGTATATTTTGTTTTTTTTTTTTTTTTAATAAAACACCTAATAAACACCTGTGGAAGGTTCTGAAACCCTCTGGTGCGGGTTTGTTTGATCCTCCAGCACGACTGTGGCTTTCACTTTGAAAGGTTTTTTTTTTTTGCTTTTCCTATTACTATCTTCTGGGTATATCCTTTGCTATTATGCACTTGTCACACAAAAGTTCTCTTCTTCTTTTTTTATTTTACACAGATTTACTTCCTCGTATAGTCCTTTCTTTTTGAACGAACGATTGAAGGATTAGTTAGACGATAATACACGGTATTTGCCATTAAAAATCGACAAAGGATATTCGGACGACGAAACACTGACACACGCAACAAAACATACGTACGAATGCAGTTGTACAAGAACAAAAAATATTACGTATACGTCACAGTGCACTTGAATTTCTTTTTGAATTTTTTTTTTTTTTAACCGAAACACTTTGAATTCTTCACTGAAATTTTCACTGATTTTATATATTTCCTGTAACGGTTGTTAATTTATTATTGATATCCTTTTGTAAATTTGTAAAATTTAAAAGAGCGCTTTATATTCTCCTTAGCGAATATTTCTGATTTTATTCGTTAACAATGCGGCGTCTGTGACGCGACTGAACTTATCTTTACGGTTTCACGCGACTATATTGTGTTTGCGATACATTGGATATTTTTTTTTCCCCGATTTGTGTATCTACACATGGATAAATGTATCTACTATATAGTAGCTGAAGACGAAGCGAGATACTAACAGTACACCACAGAGTACACAGACAACTCTGACACGATGGGTTGAATTTGAATGACGGTATAGCGATGATGGCTTCAATAAAAAAAAAAAAAATATGGGGGCTGCAATATAAAGCGCGCACAACCCCTCTTGGTTGTCTCTGTGTGTTACGGTTACGTCATTCAAGTGGTTAACTGTACGACGCGAAGGAGAAAAATCAATGACGTCTTCGTTTCGAGAGTCGGCGCACAAGATTGTGGGCCAATTCGCTGTTAGTGTGTTAGTTGCACTGTTGCTATTATTATGCCATAAGCCATAAGACTAGGAGAACGAATAAAAATCGCTTGCGTCATAGAAAAGCTCTGCGAAAGGAGAGAGAATCACAAAAAACCGGTAAAAATATTGCCGTTGCTTTTTCTCACTGTGTTTTGTGTGGTATGTGTGTGTGTGTGTGGATTAGAATTGTTGTACACTCTTCCTTTCGATTGTTTTTCCCATAATGCTTTTTTCGAATTTGCTTCTTCTCCTTCTTTTTGGTTTGTTGTTTTTTTTTTCTACAAACAATTGAGCGACTTGACCTCCCCACGGCGGCACACGGGGCGGCACTCCTTATATTCTTCTGGCTTCGCGTCGTTTCGTGCGATTTTTTCTCATTCCTCTCCTCTCGTATAGAGATGCAGTCTCTAACGGTGTGGCGGCACCTTTTCTAGTCAATTCAAATGGGGAACATAGCAAACGGAAAAAAAAAAACATCTAATTTTTGTATAGCATGCATTTTGTTTTCAACCGATGAATTGGGGTGAGGAGGCCAGGCTTTGAGATGCACATTTTGGAGCTGAGTTTAATCGTTCTTTGGTTTTTTGGTGGGTTTTTAAGCGCCGCGTGTTAGCCTACAGGTGAGAAACACACAATGATGGTGGTGGGCTGAGGGTAGAAAGGTAAAAAAAAAAAAAGCTTGGCTTTAGCTACAGGTACAGGTACCTTAGCTCACGAGAGAGATCCATCGATTTGTGTGTTCTGCAGCGAGTGAATGTTGTGGGTGTGGGATGGGATTGTACGTGCATTTTTGGTGGGTGTACTTGGGGTTTTGTGTTTTGAAACTATTTTTCCGGAAGAACGTTGGGATTTTCTAAGCTCATTCTTACTTCTGCGTGGGATTTCAATTCTTGTACAAAAAATAAAAAATAATAACAATAATTGCCGGCGTGTGTTCTTATTTCCTTTATACGTGAACTGATGACGGACGAAAGCGTTTGTTACGTATACGGCGGGCGTGATTTTTTGGGGGTTGTTTGTGTTTATCTTTTTTTTTTTTTTGTTCTGTTGTTGGTGTTATGACGAATGTATCTAGTACGTGTTTAAATTAATAGAAGTGATACATTTATGATTTTTTCGTGATAAAAGAGATTTGTAAATTTGGAACGGAAACGTATATTTCTCTTGACAGAAAGGGAGGTAATGTATTTTGGCATAAGAAATTCTAAGAAAGATGAGTCAGGAGCAGCTACTTAAGTGGGCAGAGAAAGAGGGACAGAGTGTGTGTGTGTGTGGGCGAATTGTTTTTCCTCCTTTTCATATGGGAAGACTTTACTCAATGAAAGGAAAATGATTTAGAAAAGTTGATAGGGCGTACGTTAAGTTGTTGGGAGGAACAATTTCAGGAGGATGGTTGTATTTAATTATGCAAATTGAAAGAGAAATATTTTGATTTTTCTTAGCTGCCCAAGCAGGAAAACGATGAAAAACTGCAATTGATATCTATACCTGTTTGGCTACAGTCAAAAGGAATGGTGTGAAGGTTAGACATTCGTCTTACATGCGCTCCTGACCACACGACGATTTAGATGATATAACTGAAGATTACTTCGATCAGTTCAAATCAGGACAAAATAGGTATAAGAGCAATGTTTAAACCACCTACGTACCTACCTCCTGGAATGTAACTAAGAAATCATGACACCTTAAGGCTAAGCATTAGATAACTTATGAATAGCTTCGTACGTATGACCAAGTCCAAAAGAGTATGAATATAAGGGATTTGCATTCGATTCGTTAAGTTTTCGGTCACTTTTGGTCCCAAGAGGAAAACCCAATTAGAAACAAGGTTTTGAAACAACAACTTATGGGACCTTTTTGTTGGCCTTTATTTGTGAGAAGTCTCTAAATCCAGCCTGTGGAATTTAAGAATAGTAGAAGCTGATTAATATTCTTGTCTGCGACATCTTCAAGGAAATTAAAGAGTGGTTCTCCTAGAATGCGAAGTCTGGTCCTGGCTAGTGCCGGACAGTCGCAGATAAACTGGGTTATAGTTTTTGTTTCAGTTGCAGTGTTGCAGTCTGGCCGCATGCATCTAGGCCACATCTTTCTAGATGTGGAACAGTTTAATAACCTAGTCCATCTTAGATTAGCTTGTTTTAAAAGGATTGAGGAGATGTTTCCTTGAATTACCACAAGAGGAATAGAAATTTGCTCCGGAAGTGAGCAATGGAGAGCTGTTCCCATGAACGTTGCTATGCTAGTTATCATGGAATGGTATCCAAACGATCCTAGTTCTTCTCAGTGTTCTTGAACTAATTTGGTTGGTAACCGAGTCGGAAATTGTTTACCATCCCAAATCAGTCCATCTACTTCATGCCGCTTCAAACAGAGATGACTTCTCAGTCCTTGAAGGCCTTCTTTCTTCTTCTTTGCACTCTCTTCTTCTTCACGCAATATTTGGCTTTTACTTCTGTTTTATTCTGCTGCTAAGGCTGCTGCATTGTGATCAATGACTGCTGAACGCTTTTTACTCCACCAGCAAGAGTTTTCCCGAAAGCCATGCTCTTTGAGGTGCATGTCCCTGTTGCAAAGGTTTATATTTTGGTCTTATGGATATGCCGTCTCATGCTATGAGTCCGAGGCTTCAGCTGCGGCACAAGTATGAGGTCGACTTCCCAGGTATTTGTAGTATGGAGTGTAGTCGTATTTTCCAAAACCGATCAAGGATCAGATGCTGGTGTATTTGTAGAAGACGACAATACAAGCAAGCCTTTGTCTTCCAGGCGGAAATAATTGAACTCATATGAAAACATGCATGTCTCCTGGATGTAGGCTGACTAAATCGGGGGCTTTCTTGCGGTCTCTCAGTGGAAAAGACTTTCCTTTCTTTACTCGTATCGGGCTGCAAATTCTAGGTGCGGATGTGGTGAATGCTGTTAATGTAAGCTCCTCGTCCCTGAAGCGCCTACTCGATTTCATTTAGAAGACGAGAAAATTTATGCAGTAAAAGGGGGCTTTCTGGTATAACAATGGATAACTTGAGCGAGTACTCACCACCACGTCTATTTCACTCTCCAATTTTAAAATATTTCAACCTACCTAATTCTAGAATGTAAATACTATCACGCCTATTTCTTCTGTGAATTGTGCGTGAACAAATATTTAGATTTATAGTCCCACCACAACATTCGATAGTCCTTGTAAACGTCACCAATTTTCACTGAATTTCCACCAAAGGATATATGAAAAATACCCTTCCAATAATACCTCCAAATAATATTCAATTAATGCCGTCATTTATTGTTTTAACCCAACTCAAGTGGGTGAAAGGCTGGCAAACCCAAAGAAACCCCCTGCATCTATCACGTTTTTTTTTTTTTAAGACATGAACCAGATTCCATAGCACGTAGTACTGGGTGTAAACATCAACATCACCTGGGTACTCCCGCCTCTATTCATGCGTCGATATCCTTGTTTGCGTACACATACCTAACATTCTTAGGGAAAGGAAAAAACAATCACAAATACGTAAGTAAGTGACCAACCAAGCAACGACAGCCCTCACATCGCAACACATACGTCATGCCATCGCTCTTACGTGATAAGGATAATTCGAAAATGCGTTTCAAAATTTGATTTTTTTTTTTTTATTTCGCAAATACGTACTCATATCATGTGTCGAACAACTAATAAAAATGAACTAATGATAAATATAAACACACTTTATCGAAGCAAAGAAGATGCCCACTCTGCCTTCAAGGATACTCCTACGATTTCCATTCTTAGTTCGAAGCCGAGCGGCAAGGTGGAATCAATCAATTGAATGAATCACTCATTCAAAACAGACAAAAAGCATAGTTGTTTTCTTGTCTGTTGTATCCTCAAAGGACGCCCCAAAAGTGTTGCCAAAATCCTGACACGGAGCACAGAGCACGGCCCACGTAACAACAACTGTTCGCTGACTTACTCCCATTCGCTTGTTGGCTGTCAAAAGGTATAAAACCATCGCGCGAATAATTTGATTGAAATATTGACAGCTCTAGGGAAAGCTGACGCATCCATCCAAATCACAGGTCAAAGACACAATCTGTACGTGCATTAGGTAATCCTGTCCATGCCGGTGCCGATTACGAACAATATCACCGATGATGTTGATGATAAAACGATGACGTTATCTACTCCTCCGGCATAAGGGTATAAACAACTTAGGGTGGGTCAGCTCCATCTGAACCCACCACCCACGTCGTATACATTATATCCAGCGCAAGTATGGTGCCATCGATCGGAATTTCGATTGTATATACACAACGGGGGAATTCCTTTTGTTTTTTTTTCCTCTTTCTTTGTATCCTCTGTGAGTGTATGTCCTTGGAGGGAAAATGCCGACATCACACAACACGCAAAGCAGGAAGAAACTAGGGTTCAGGATAGAAAAAACAGAAAGAGGTGAAACAAAGAGGGGAGCACACGAAAGCACACACATAAACAAAATAAAAACACACCACCAGCTGCGACCTTAACCCTCACCGTTAGCAGTGACTCTATTCAAGGATATAAACATGTGGAAGGCAGTCTTAAACAAATAGAGAGAATCCCATGTACAATATATGTACATACATGTGGTTGGGGGGTGGGGGGGTTGCTTTACTTTCCTTTAGTTTTTTCCACGCCATCTATAGGCAGCTGTTGTGTTGTGCTTGGGTAGTGTTAAGTTTCAAAATAGATTCGCTATAAATTACAGCAAATGGGAGAAGGGTGGCTAATGGCGGATGGCGAATGGCGTATAGCGGTTGGGTAATAATGGTATCAAAATTTATGTTTGTTCAGAAATAAATTCCTCAACATACTTGGTTGGTCGCCCTACACAGTGCAGTGTCGCCGTAGTGGTAAGCATTTGATTGCCCGGTAAACTATTAATAAAACGATTTCACTGCCGCCTGGTGGGTAAGAGAGAGATATAAGTGTCAAAGTTTTATGTTGCTATTTTACACGTTGTTTATGTAAGAATAGCGCTATGCAGATTTGGAGAAATTTCTAGCAAAACGATGGGGTATTTTAAATTCCAGTTGGCAATTGCTTAAGATACTGTTTCAAAAGGCACTATTTCTCAGCAAGATCCTGGTGATACAGAACACACAAGAGCGACTAGTAGACACATTTTTAACTCAAGTTTCATTCGAAAGGAGGGATACGCGATGATGGCACTACTGACAGTTTTAATGCAGTCAGATACACCTACTTACAATTTGGTGGATACATTCTCCCTTTATATCGTCATCTCTATCCTCAAATTCTATAGGGACATGGTAATAGACTACCCGCCGGAGGTGGTGACGTCCTGTTTTAGAGATAGTATACTCCCTTGGGGCACAGACGACAGAACAAGGCAGCATAACGTCGTAGACGGTGTTCCCCATGGCTCCGTACTCTGTCCACTACTGTTGAATCTTATGTATGATAACATCAACGGACTTAGAATGGTGATGTCCTCGAAAGTAATTGGCTTCGATGTTTACATGTATGAGTTGGAGTATGACTGCGTTGAAGGTTTCAATATAGTTCACGCTTGTCTAGCCAGCATTGGCCTACAACTAGTAGAGGAAAGGACTGGCAATATGCTGTTCAGTAGCCAGCAAGTAATGGAGACTATGAGACCGTGGGCAATCACGTTCTAGTATCGAAGAACCTTTAGCTGCAAAGCTATCTTTTAAGCAACATTTGCAGCATCGAGCCAAGAAGGCGGTGGGAATAACGAAAGATCAAAGTAAGAGAGACCTACTTCTGACAAATATTGACTGGTGCAATGTCTCCATATGCTGCGAGTCAGAGTAGCAATATTAGAAAACTTCCAGTGGACCTACAAACTGGGTCTTCCTGATCCAAATCTTAACCGAACATGGAAGCTTCGGGGAATACATCCACAAATACAATATTGCGTATGATTCAATCGGCCACTACTGTGAAGAGCAAGTCCAGAATGCCGAATTCGTTCTTGTAGAATGCAAAAGGCATGAGATTGCCAAAAACACTGTAGAAAGAGAGATCTGGAATGCAGTAACTCAAAGAAGACTGCGAGGGAAGCATAGGACACCGCCAACAGTATCTTTACATTCATTATACAGGAGCTATAACGAGAAAGCCAAACACGGAAGCCAAAGGAGCAATGAGATTTTAAACTAAAGGATTGCCTTAATCGGCGGTTCCATAGGGCGACACCAGCACAGGGTTCGGGGGCAATGTCTTAGCACTTAAGCATGCAGGACCATTGAGTTGGGCTTCACTTCGTTGCAGGGACTGCGAGTATCCATAAAGACCTCCACGTTTCCAACTCATCAGAGGCAACCTACACAATCAACTTATTGAGAATATACACTGACTTTCGAAAAAACGAATTAGAGGACGATGACGTGCCTTATTGATGTGTGAGTGGCATTTTGGCAACTCTTAGGAAGAAACAACAGAAACAGAATGAGGAGCGTCAATCAAACGCAATGTAATGCACTAATGAGAGGAGTATCTAAGCTAGCATTCCATCTTAGAAGTGCTCCGTGACCAGGAATAGGCGCGATGTTTGATTAAGTGGAAGAAAGTCTCACACTTTCCTAAACGATTCGCAATTAGTGAAAAGAATGTCGAAGAGTCCATACTGGCTTCTTTGTTTTGAAACACGCATATCGCTCTAATCGCTCAGAGGCAGTTTGTATGCGAGAGTTTCTTCCATGTTTTCATTGTTGAGAGATAAAGGCATCATGTAGTAGGATGGAGGTTATGACTTTAGATAGCAGAATCCTTTTATACAGAATTACCTATTTATGTTTGGCAATATCTGCGTAAGCACACAGAAAAAACTCCAGCTACTAGGGACTTCCATCTTTCATCTCGCCTCTCTTATAGCAAGTTTCCCTCGTGCCCACGGAACCAGCAGAGCAGAACCTTGTGCTGTGTTTATGACTATCTTCAGCAAGTACTATGATGTAAATATTCTAGCCAGAGATGCCATAATGTAGTTTGTCAAATTTAAGGCATTATTCTTGCAGTATTTCTTTACGCTTCCCTACCATCTTCTTATGTGTAATGACTTGGCTGCTACTATCAATTTTATGGCAATCCTTCGATTTCACGCTCTTTGCTGTCAACTAACTTCCTTCAACTTGGTGTCCTACATGGTCTATGTATTGTTAGGCAGGATTATTGTAGAGAACTACTGCTCTTCTTCCCTCATGTCACCATCTGAAAATATTTGCCTTACTCTCCTTGAAAGCTCTTTCGAGATTACGTCTTACCAGTCGGAATACAGCTAAATGTTCCTGGAGCTCTGGTCTTCCCATGGACTCCATATGTTCTTAACTTAGCATCCACCATTAGGCGTTTGTTTCGCTCGTCAGTCACAATATTGTTCAATGGCTAGCAGGTATCCCCTGTTTGTCATACTAGCCATAAGTGGATGCCATTTATCCAAGCGGTTGCGATGTAATCCGTCGGACCACCAACTTTTTCCAGAGTATGGTTTCACCAGAATTATATCGCTGCCTTCTTGAGTTGCCGTTTATCCAGATACAATAATCCAGGTTTATTGACAAGGGCAATGTTGACTCTTTGAGTTGTTCTTATCGACTCTGTACCCAGTAGGAACAATATTGCCAACAAGCGATACTGCTAGCGTGAATTCGTTATGGTGGAGTGGCCTTATAATGGTCGTTTCCAATTCATGAAGGGTTATTTCTTTCTGTATCTATAATATGAAGGAGACATCTTATTATAAGATATGCCACAAGACATCATCAGGCTGCCAGTATCTTAGGCACCTTATCACAGATTTAAACAGTCCATGTAAACTACTAAAGGAACTGCTAAGTTATGTTGTCTTCTTGGTGTACACTTCGCCTGTCGTAACAAATAACCGCATTAAATTCAATTCCCCACGACCTATAGCTTGCATGCCGGCAGATATTTATTTCCTAGTTAAATTTGAAAGACGACAATATCTTTCTTTTTCTCTTTATTAAAGAGTTATGCAGACGATTTTTATAGTTTCAGAATCTCTGACAATTAAGTCTGGCCTTCAGCATTTGCAACTCTAAAAATAGTAGAACTCCCAAGTAATAAACGAATAATTCTTCTCAACAAAACGAATTGATTCTGATTGGAATGGTCCGCCGAAGGCTTTGACTAATCGCCTAATCGAATTGATTACAAAAAAGACTGAGTTCTTTTTTATTTTATGTTTTGTACTTGAAACTTCTTCGAAAAAAAAAAAAAAAAATGTACTTCATTCAATAAAATTTCAACCCACAGATGGCAGATAGAATTTTATCGCACACCTGAGTTCGAGGAGCTCTCCATGCGCCCTCTCCATCCCATCAGCTGCCAACTACAACTCAAGCTTAATCATCCGTAAAAGAGGAGGTTGTGGTGGCGGTAGCTCACTCTATTTATTCCTTGCAGCCATCTGCCTACTACTTGAAAACGAAACCGGAAGAAACGCGCAACTGCTGAAAACAATGACGCCATCGTTAATATCGTCGTGAGGTATGGGGAGATGGAGATCCTTATAAAATTTTCATATCACAAACTATGACGTCATTGATTTGGGTGACATGCGAGCGTGGGCACCGATACCACAGGTACAACAGGAAAAAGCTCCGCTCACACTCAGCAGCCGGCAACCCTACTAAACGCGCCGCTAATTGGGGATGCACAACTCCCACGCATGCGTCAAAGCTGCGTCGTCGTCGTCGTCGTCGTCGTTTTATTTTGCTACCCCCTTCCCCAAAAGATGCTCGTTCTCAAAATACTACGCCAGCTGAATGAAAGTGAATGAATGAATGAGCGCATACCCCCAACCGAACGCAGCGCAACAGGAGGCGGGAGCGCGCGCGTTGTATTTTCCGACTGTGCCATCACAGAAAGGAGTTGTGGTTGTTCTCTTGCCAAAGGGGGCGTATTGAATTGTATCCAAGAATAGCACGTGCCGCAATGACGTCAAGAACCGACGAGGTATACAAACGCGATGCAGTACAACAATGACGTCATAGAGAAAGAGCCGACAATATTTGAGGTAATTCGTCGGAACTCTATTTTCTACCCCTCATCGGATAGGGGATGGGACACAGGAGGAATATATTCATTACATCATAGCTCAGTTGGGTTTTGTTGGTTTACTGTCAACCCCTGTGCGAGGTTGTTATTATTATTTTTTTCTTTTCTTTTCACAAAAGATACAAAGATACTTCTATATGGTCAGCGGGCATGTGTGTGGACATTATTTTCTTGGGCTAAATGACGGACGGCCATGAAATTTTTGTTTATATGCGAGTGTGTATATTTGGATGGGAGCGAGAGGAGTGCATTTAATCGGCACGGCTAAGCAATTCATTTAATGTGCTACCTAGGGGGTTGGTGGCGGCAGAATCACGCTTCGAACGGACAAGGGAGAAAAGTGATTGTAATTTTTTGTTCTCCACTGTGGTGGGGTTCTTTTATGTTCCTGTTTGTTTATGGGGAATTATGCAAGCTTACATGGACGACTAGGTTTGCAGTGATTTTCGCTGGAACACCTATTTTGGTGGCACCATTAGATGGGAGTGAACTAATTGTTTGCCACCTAGAATTATGCATGAGGGGTGCTTGTACTTAATTTTTCTGTTGGACATTTAAAAAAGGGCTCACGAAAATAAGCACAAGTAGTTGCACAAAAAATGTTTCCAAAAAAAAAAAATGGATACAATTGAACAGCCTTATGTGACTTTTCACTGGATATCAATATGGACATATGACCTCTACAGAACTGAATAGGCGAACTGAACCCGACAAAAATACTGCGAATTAAAAACGAATGCAAAAAGGTCACATACGACTGTCCCCAGCTCATGTAGACACTACCCATGGAGAATAAATGCTGAAACCTAATATCAGCTGACTTTCAAATAACAAAATCTTTTCTATCTCTGCTGATCTCTTCCAATTTACTAATCTCTCGGGCCTTAGGTATAGAGAGTATTCCTGTCCTTTTGTTGTGCACTAGTTATAAAAAATACTTATGTCCTGTATTCCCTTGTGGCTCATCTGGCCTCTAGACCCTAGGGCCTCTACAACGCCTACGAGCCATCGTGTTCTGGAAATGTGCCTCAGCTCTCCCCAACTCTTTCCACGTTGCCGTGCCTTCTTCTCCACTGTTCTGCGCCACGTTCTCGTTTTAAGGGAATACCTTTCTGCCCTCTATGGGTAACACAATGGGTCATCTCTGACCTAAGTGCGGTGGGAGTCTTTTTCTTCTGCCAACCGACGTACCCAACCTAACCTAAGTCCAGCCATGGAGTTTAAATAAAGGACTAGTTCTTCACTTATTTTTTTTTTTAATGGAATTTCCTTGAAATTTTCGAAAAAAATAGATAAACGCTGAGTGGGAAGTTGTCTTTGTTGTTGCTAGGTGGTCCTAAAGTATGGTGCAGCTAGTGCAGGTACGACACAGCGCCTTCCTGTATCCCTAGAAGTACCTTAACGGCTAAAATCAGTTTTAGACCCATCAGTAAATTTGAAGATCTTACCCGGGACTGTACATATAGGATTATCCTTTGCCACTCTTCTTCGTGGGTGCCGTGGCGCAGTGGTTAGTGCGTTGGACTACTGCGCAAGTGGTTTCAAGTTCGAATCCAGAAAAATACCATCAAAAGTTTTTTCACGGCCCCACCTCTTCCGAGTGTCTGACAAACATTCAAGAGTATTACTGTCGTGAGAAAACTTCTCAAAACCCTCTGCCCTTCGGATACGGCATAAAACTGTAGGTCCCTTCTGTATGTGCAGAAATGTACTTATACCACGCACAACATGTACAGTTGTGAGAAGCTAGGCCTTGGCCCTCTATGGGCTGCTTACGGCCCGATATTTACTCTTCTTCGTTAAGGTCACTTCATAAGGAATGTCAAAGTCAACGATACTAAGGACATTACCCAATTCTCAATACCATTTATCGAGCAACGTGAATGATGATTGACTCCATAAGAAGCATATTCCCGAGTTATTTAATTCTTGAAGTATATTAATGATAACCAGGACCCAAAGAAGGGGAAAAGTGACTCGGCCGTTGGGGTGTTCCTTTGGTAACAGATTTTCTTATCGATCTATACCCTGAGGTGGAATTTAAATTTCTTATAACGAATACATATGTTGCAGAGCATCTTGACATTGCTATGTTCGATATTTATACAGTCCAGGACGATTTTAAGGACCAGCCTTCAACATTGTTGAACACACCTTCTTTGTCCAGAAAAGCAGGGAGAGTGAATTCCCTGTATTCAAGATTTGTTTCGATTTCCCCTACTATTTGCAGAGCAGTTTCTACCGATTTGCACAGATTTGCGTTGCAGGACTTGCTTCTAACATGAATATCAAAAAGTCTTCCAAGTACTTTAAGTAAACACATACTTGATTTAATGTTTTTTAAATTCCATGAGAGGACATTCGAATTATTGCAAGAAATTCTGTTTAATTTTCTGTACGAAAAAGTTTCCAAAATCCTGAAACCGTGTACGCCGAGTCCAAAATACCACACACAAATTAGTTAAAGCACTAAATCAATCAATCAAAACTCAATGGAATGAAAAATTCAAGTTTGACATAGACCATGGATTAGTCTAAAGTGTTTTGTATTTATGGTGTGAAGCCAAACAAATATCGTACCTGCCGATTATCTTGACTATGAATTTTTTTCCTACCCACGCACGCACGACCGGCCGGCCGGCGAAGTCTAACACCACAGCAAACAGGCAATGTAATGGAGCATTAAAGCTTAAGCAATTAATATTTAACGGTCTTGTTAGGTAATTTAAGACTTGTGCAACTTTTCATTAACGAGTAGTACCTAGTTATTTAAATTCCTATTATTTTGGCTGCATATTTTTATTTATTTACTCAGGAGGTTTAAAAATCTGATAAAATGCAGTTACAAGGATTTCATATTGCTCAATTGTGTCGGTTGTTTTTTTGAAGTTTTTTTTTTACGGGTTGGTAAACTTAATTGGAGGTGGCTGTTGGGAAGATTTCTTATTAACTGGCCTTTAAGCCTTACCTCTTTTTTTTTAAGAACGATTTAGGACATATCAGCGATAGAGCTCTCACTAAGACTTCTCTGGATAAAACACAATATGCTAATAACCAAAAAAATCCTCTTCAGGAACTCCCAATAAGAAATTCAATTAAGGATACAATCACTGTAGCGGAGGCCTCTTTACCTTTCTATTCTCCACGAGGGTTTTTATGTCCGGATCAGGGATGTCGTTCTCCAAATTTAAAGGGGAGTATTTTAGAAGTTGACAGAGCAGTATTTTGTGTCCGAGGGGAGTACAGGAGTAAAGTCTGCATTTAAACTTTTTTTCCTAAAATTTTACCCTGGAGTAACCGCTGGGTATCTCTTACTCTCATTACACACTGGATGAATAATGCAGGGTAAATCTCTGTATACACTGACTTTCATTGTAGTAGTTCAACTGCTTCAACACTGGATGAAGATTTTATCCCGTTTCTTACTTCACAGTTCATCTCTCTCTCTCTTCTGTAAAGTCAGTTTTACCCCGGAGTAATTGCACCAGTTTATAATGGCTCGTTCATTGAAATAAGAGTGACAATGTACTAAACTGTTTTAAAGGGAATACATCCAGACGAGGGGAGTACGGGAGTGTATTCGGTAAGAAGGTATTAGGAATATTCCCTTAGTAGTACTTGCGGCAAGCCTGGTCCTGATATAAACGCGATAATCAATGGAGTCAAATTCGACGACAATTTTGTTGACTGGTGCCAAACACTTGGCCTTAATTTCAGTCTCAGAAAGAGGTCTAAAGTTTTACTGACCTATAAAATAAAAAGCGAAAGATAAAAGACATCTCGTTGGAGAAACAAATAATGCACCAAGGAATAGATAAAGTATACTTTAGCTTAAATCTCGATGAAAAACTAAATTGGAACACTGATCTCACAAAAGTCATAAACAAAGTCAGGATCTGATTATGGACCAACAAAACTCTCATTTGTAGAAACTGTAGCACAAATCCAGAAATGATGTTATTGCTCGACACAGCCTGTCATATAAGAAGCACCAATATGGCGGCAAAAAACGAAACAGATAACTACACCTGTCAAATCAAAAGCAGCAGATAGAGGATCAAGGAGTAGCTTTTCCCACTGTACGTGTTGTGCGTGGTATACAATTTTGCAGGGCTGTAAAAGAATGCAATCATTGCGGAATGCATTCACTTAGTTGAAGTGTTTTGAAGTCACTTGAAGTCTTTTAAGTCAGTGATTGCATTGTCTACCCTGCCTTCACTTCAAGTGACTTCAAATTCACTTCAATTCACTTCAAAAAACTTCAACTAGGTAAGTGAATGCAATCACTAGGTCCGTTCGCGTACTTTTTGAACTAAAATTCGAAGATTATCTAATTTCAAAGAGTGGGGGTGAAATTCTCTCAGAGAAAACTAAAATTACGAAAAAGTAAACGAACGGGTTGAACAAGAAAAAGTTGAAAGCACACTGGTTTGACAGCTTTGACAGTTTTCATAAACCAGCCCACAGAAATTTCTTGCACTAAAATTTGTAGCATGGGTATATTTCTTACTCTCTCGTGAGCGCTCACTTTTGCGAAAAACTACGAAAATTTTACGTACGCGAACAGCTTTTAGTAAGAATTTGTAAATTTTCGCAAAAATTCGCTGTTGTACGCGAACGGACCTACTGACTTCAAAGATTTCAAAAGACTTCAACGACTTTAACTAAGTGAATGCAATCATTGACTTCAACTGACTTCAAGGAACTGAATGCAATCAGTGAATGCTAGTGACTTCAAGTGACTTCAAAGAATGCAGAACATTCAAAAAGACTGCATTCTTTCTGATTTCACCATGCTGAATGCTAAAATTGACTGCTACAGTCATGACCTCAGAATGAATGGTGATTTATTTTTTTCAATCTGAAGTCAATGAATTAAATCATTTTTCGAAGCATTCCAAGAAATTATATTCAAAATTGATTGCATTCTTTTACAGCTCTGCAATTTTGCATAGATAGAAGGCGCATAAGTTTATTTTTCAACAAAACCGCCTTAAACTTTCTCTCTGTCTTAAGTTACACAACATACCCATCGAAGACAAACCTTACAAGCGATATTTAAGCTAACTGCTCTGAATACTTGACCCACTTATCTCTTAACTCCAAGCAACAAGTTAAGCAAACTGTCGTAGCAATTAAAAGACATCCAATAGGATTCCGATTCCCTTTCGATTAAACTATTCAACCATAACTTAAGTGCCTTAATCAATTTCATTCGAAACAAGAAAATTAGCTGCACCTCTGCAATGATTCTCGCATTATCTATTGTTACGATCTGTAAGGCCTCAAGCTCGAGTTATTTATGGACATGTTATTCGAGAAAAGAAGCACCACTATCCAGTATGCAGTATGCATCCCCATCACCCACAACCTCTGCACCTGGTCAAACACGGATCTAAGTGGAATAGATATAGCCTAGTCTAAAGAACCAGAAGCCGCTCACTCGCTCACCTTACACCTTGACATGCCTCCGATGATCCGGAGCATGTTGCATGCCTCTAACTTGCCTCAAGCCCCCGCTGCGCCTACTATCTAACCTAGGACTATTGCAAAATACTTGCAACCAATGTGAGACAATTAAATGAGATGTGCACCTAATAACATTTTGTATCTTCGTTGTTCTCGTACTCGTACTTGTACTTGTAGTCGCTGTCTTATGCATCGTTGTCGTCGTTGTCGTCGTCGTCGTTGTCGAAGAAGATCGATGGTCGAGAATGCAATACACACTGTTGGACCTAACCAAAGACTGGAGAAGATTATCTCTGGAGCGGGCTAACAACGACGAGAATATCTCATTCTTTAAGGTCTAAGTTTATGATTTAATTTAGTATAAAACAGGTCTAAGAAGAGAAGATCGGAGAAGGCGCATAAATGCAATTGATTCGGATGGATTGCCGGCTACGTGGTCGATGTGAATCGTGCGCGCGAGAATTACAAATTCAAATGTCGACTCCGATTGAGATGAATCCGCGCAGCCGCAACGCGACTACTACTCACCGCTGTTTGACGCCGCGACGTCGTTAATGATATTCACCTGTGGATACATTTTCAATTAATTTATGCAGTAACTGCAGCATAAGTTGTGTGTATAACAGTCTTATGCGTGTTTTACTTGTTGTACCCTGATTGATGTTTCGTTAATTGAACTATGAAATGGCAATTTTTAAATTTGTCTTACATTTTTCTCGCCTCCAAGTAGTGAATAATGAGCTTTTCACGTAATAAGGTGGCCAGCAATTGTAACATACGTTTGATTCATTAATGGTGGTCAATATCAACGTAGAACTTACAATAAATTAGGGAACCACATTCCTTTGTCGGCTACAGGAACTGAGAGCTTCCTCTCAGATACAACTTTATACCTTAGCCACAAAAGGACCTTCTTTACCGTCATGATTTCGGTCTGGAACATGCTGTAGTTAGTGTTGAATCAAGATCTTTTTTGATGCAATCTAATTCATTTAGAATAGACGAGTGGTCAATTTGAAGACTGGCCCCCGAAGAGTGGCTTTCAGGCTCTTTACCCAACTGAGGGTCACCGTATTGGCTCTGGATATCTCGTTTAAAAGTGATTTGCAGGTTCTCACTAGCCTCGACCGAATTATAGCAGAGTCCAGAGCCTTAATGGCTGTCTATATAGACAGTTATTGTTTTTCCAAAGATATTACTCTCGCGTATAATTTCACCAGCCTGCGTAATGGCAGTGACTTCGGCTTGAAAGACGCTGCAGTCGTCGTTTATTCTAAAGGAGCGGTTTATTCCTAGGGCTTCACAATAAACTCCGGCTCTATATACCACCGTCCATCTTAGAATCGTAGGTATAGAATGCCAACTCCTTTTTCTTCTTGGTTCTCCAGTAACTTCTGTCAGGAATCCTTGTATTGAATCTCCTTTTCGAATGTCATCTGTTTCCGTCAATCCATTCCTAGCCTCCCATCGGGACAGAGTTTGAGTTTGATGACCACAATCGGCCTTCCCTCAATCTTATAGCAGTTTTGTTAGTGTGAGCGCCGCATTAGAGCACAAACTGCGGCAAAATAGAGACCAGCTGCCTTTCTTTCAAATGCTATGGTGCTGACGAAGATCTGTTTCCTTCTAAGATTTTGGTTGTTCCTTAAGGACATTCCACCATAAGGAATGTTTACTATTGTTCCATTCGATTGTAGGTATTTTTATTACCAAAATATTTTCACCTATCCGAATGACTTATTTTCTTTTATTACTGGAAAATTTTGAAAAGGTATGGCAACAAATCTGAATACGTTTTCACTACACCGCAATAACCCATTTCTATGCATGTGAAACTAGTAAAAATTTTACTTCTTTATTTCAAAAAATTCCTCAAAAGATCCTCCTTTTTCTACAAAAAAAAACATCTCCCCTCTATCGATAATCATTAAAAGTAAATCCGTTTCTCAATTTAATTATACAGCGCTTTAAAGAGAGAAAAAAAAGATCATGATCTTGTCTAATGCAGTTCCATCGGATGACATTGATCGATGTTAGAAAAGAATGCGTCAATGCTATTGACCACAATTTACTTATTTCCGATTGTTCGTTTTGCTGCAGCACGATCATGCAGCGTAACCGAGTTCATTCAAAGCTAAGAGGTACACTATCTGTTTGTGTAGTTCTAAAGCTTCTTTCACTTTTTTTTTTTTTTTCTGTAAGATACTCGAAAAAATGTTATTGATTGTATTGAATGACAGCAATCAAGATCGACATGAAGATTTGTCAAAGCTTGTTCTGTTTTAGTTTGCTGATGTTTTTGTGCAACAATGCACATTTCGTTATGGCTTTGCATATACAGGAACATATGGACATTTAATTAGACGGTACATGATGGAATTATCTTCACCAATTTAGACAAACAACTACATACGATTATGTGACGAAAGAGAACGAGGAGGCGTTCAGTAGGTCTTGCAACTTTAGAAATTGCTTACTCACTTACTTAAAGGGCTCTCGACCCTTGTAGAGTATCTGCTTTGAGGCACAGCTGCCTTCCACCCTCTTTGCGGTCCGAGCACGCTGCTTGCTGTTGTAAATACCAAGTTTCCTGGCATCAGCGACAACCTGGTCAGAGCAGAGATAGCATTTCTTAGAGTATTGTCTAAATCGTTGTTGGAACTGGAACTGGATATACTCGTAGCTAAGTGAAGTTTCCCTTCTTCAAGCTTGAGAACGCAGGGCGGGGTTCTTATGGGGCGGTCAGTCAGTTTAAGTGGATCCGATGAAGCTTTCCTTGCTAATTTATCTACCTCTTCATTTCCCGGGACGCCCTCGTGCCCAGGGACCCAGCAGAGCTGAGACAGCACTTCACAAGCTTGGATTTTATTTCTATGGTGGTAGTTGCTTTGATAGCTGCTTGGCTAAAGAAATAAAATAAAGAAAGTGGCGGTTTTCACTGCAGAATCATGGGCAGCTGTTGGCACTGCCAGGAAATCCGTTTGGAAAACACTGCTGTGGTCTGGGAGTCGCATAGATCTGGATATTCCCAGTGATTCAGAGAAGATTCCGGATCCTACACCGGTGTCCATTTTTGATCCATCTGTGTAAATAGCTATGGATTCGGCATTTGGAATACGGCTATCTTTCTACTCCTCTCTGGCTAGGGTAAGCTGAGGTAAATGGTGTTTTGAAGTCAAGGTAAGGCGTAGTGTAGTCTGTTTTGCGTGTATGGCCGAAAAATCTGCCCAGGATGGTCACGTGCTTTATCGCATTTGACTTCCAGCAGATTGGACTATTAGTCTGGACTTTATTTTGACGTCTTCTGGGGAATTTTGAGAACTTTTATTAGAGGTATAAATTTCAACAATTTATGTCTACCCCATCTGTAAATATAGCGACCTGGTTTGGAAATCTTCCCTATACTGGGGCACTACTTCGTACGCTGTGTCGAAGTTGAGGAAATAGTCTAGAATTACATCTGAGGGAGCTCAAAGATGGAAGTCTATCTTTACAAGACTAAGCTCATTTTCTTCCGGCTTGAAAATTAAGTGGTACGAGCCAATGAACCATTGCCCATTTCCTACCCTCCTTCCTCTTTAAAAAAAAACTCGGCTTTGTAGACCTTTCGAAACCTTTCCTGTGTACTCAGTGATAAGGCATTAGCTCCCATCCAATTTAATAATACAATCCAAAACACGCTTATGTCAATTTTGAATTATTTCAACCATAAATCGGGTTACATACCAAAGTGGCCATTTTCAAAGGTTGGTAGCATTCAGATTCCTGAAGATGCGCTCACGGCATTAGACGTTGATGCCTCTCCTGTATCTCGAATATAACCAAATCAATAGAATTTTTCACCCCCGGTGATCGACATCCACCTGTTTTATGGGTAGAGTCCAAAAGCCAATATAACTCCACGTACTTTCCATTTTCAGTTATATGTACGTCTAAGTTGCGCCCATATTTCTGCAGCTCCTTTGTTTTAATCCGTACGCCTCAATCTAACAAACAATTCAATAATGCGATAAAACAAAAAATTTAAAGTTATATAACAACATCCTCTGTATACAAACAGAGTGTGCGGCGGCGGTGGGCTCCCTTCGCCCAGTTCCGACGGACAAATATCTCAAATCCACAATCCACAATGAATTAGATACACGAAAATTGCATTGTAATTCATTTCACTCATGCAAACTTCGTACAGAGCGTGGTCGTCGTCGTCGTCGTCATCGTCGTCATCGTTGTAGTCGTCGCGAAGGACGCGAATTGGAGGCGATACCATCACGCCTAAATTGTTTGAATTGTTTTCTTTAGATCTTCTGAGGTTGTTTAGGAAGGAGGGGGCCACAACCACCACCATACCAACAGAGAGCAACAATGGCACAATGCTCCAAAAGCAAACAACTAAATCTAAGCCAAACAAAAGTGAAGACGATGTTGGCGACTGCACCACGACCCGACCTGTAGTCCCGTAAACTAAGTGAAGACCTGTTGATGTGCAAAAAAATTCCTCATTTCAAACTGAAATTCGATATCTCTGCGGAGCATCTATCGGATCGCGATCTATCCAACCGCCTCCTCGTTCTCTTCTCTTTTCATTTTTGCTTCTCGATTTTTTTTTTCTAAGCTCAGAAGTAAAAGTTTTGACAATCCCAAGAAGGTGCCTATAACCAAAAAAGTATGTAGGAACGTGTTCATAGACACCATCGAACAGGGTCGGAATGAAGGTGTAATTTGCATTGGGCGATGTTGGTATTCATTTTAACTTATGTGGAGAGTCTTTCCAACTCCGGTTTATGGGATATTAATCGAAAAGGACAAAAAATTCGAATGATGCGGTGGGTGGCTTAACCAATCGATTTCAATTAAGGCAGAAAGGGGGATCTAAACAGTAATATCTTCAGCTTGTTGTATTGCAGCAACTTCTGCTTGGAATACATTGCAACCCTGAACGAGTTAAATCTGAAGGACCTGAGGTTACCAGCCCCAGTGCCTACATCCATATCGGATCCTTCGGTATTGATGGCAGTTCTTTTCGTTACAGACTGTAAGAAATAAGTTAGGTATTCCCTCCTACTAGGAATTCTAAAAGAGAATCTATGCTCACAATGCCTCAATATATCTCACCAGTTCAGAACGAATGCTCATCCCCATACGCGTAGGCCTTCTTGTTTGGATTGCTTATGCCTTCCTTTAACTATAGAGAAGACATTTGCACTTTCGAATCGGATAATGAGCCACCAACTATAAGCTAAGGCAGACAAACTAGGGCTTAAAATAAACAGATGCAAAACAGAAGCACTGGACACAATAAACACCTGAACTTAACTCTGACGGACAAGAAGTTCCCATTGAAAGCCTATGAAGTATGGCCTTGACTAACCACAGTGAAACCCAACTGGATGCTTTCAGCAGAATTGTAAGGGTCAAAGCTGCGTTCGGAATGCTATAGTGTCAGTTGGGGACCCGACTTGAGATTGTTTCATTACAAAATGCAATGCTTCGCCCACGCAAAAATTGATAGAAAAAATAGCCTGGTCAAACTTGGCGCAGAACAGTCGGAGACGAATAGAAAGCCATATGCCCTCCGAAAGGTCCGTTCATAACACAGCGCACTGCGAATACGAATAAAATATTCGCAGCAATCTGTCAATTTCATTTGTCATTTACCAAAGAAAAAAGAATTGTAAGTTTAAACTCTCGCGAATTTGCAATGCGTTTCACATCTGTGGAATGTGAATAAAATATAACAATTCGCAAGAAGCATAAAGGTCCATTTAAACCTCAGTGAACTGCGAACACGAACGAGTAAATATTCACCACTTTTGACGTTTCATTCACAACTTTTCTATCTAGTCGCTGCAATCGGCAAATTTCATTTACCAAAGGAAAATAAATTTGTGAAGCTTAAAAGGCCAACCATAATCAACATTGGTAAGTATAAGCTAATGTCATAACTGACCGAAATACTTTCTTATGTTCTGTCAACTCCAACCACTGACCAAATACTTTTACCCGTCAACACAATCTACAATTTTTTTCTCTCTCGTTATTGGTGTTTAGTTTTTATTTTTCGCGTAAAAAATTTATAGTAGCAGAAATTTTATAAAATAAAGAATGAAAGCAGTAATCATTCGAACATTTCCAAATATAAAATATAAGCAAATATGAGAGAAATCATTAATGTAAACCCAGAGGGGTGGGGTAATTTCTACCAACTGTCAAATTCGGTAGTGTTGCCCGAAAGTGCCCGAAAACTGAACCAATCGACGCTCAGGCGCTGTAAAAGGCGCTGAGAGTAAAATTTGGGCGAGTAGCTCCTAAGCCACTCTCGAGAGAAATTTCGTAAGTGGACACGGACCTGAGAGCAACTTGCAGAGAGCTGGTTTAATACTCTCAGCCTTCAAACTTTTAAAGAGTTGCTCACAATGTGTGCATTCGTGGGTTTACATCTGCGTGCATATGCAGCCAAATGTTGATTATATTTCTCACTTTAACTCTTGCTAATTCTTTCGCCGCGTGAGTGTGGATTGCGTTTCTCATCTGTGGAATGTGAATAAAGTATGACAGTTCGCAAAAAGTATTCGTCTATTCGCGGAAAAATCAGCGAATTGTTGATTTCTTAGCAGAAATGAATTATTTTTATTCAACTTTTTTTTAAGATAAATTCAGCTTTCTTCTTTGTAAAATGTAAAATTGTCAATTGTCTTCCTTTGGATGTGCTAAAAATGGTTAATTCGCGGTTTGCCTATCCGCTAATTGCTGAGCTGCGAATGTAATGTAGCTATCTTTACTGTGAACAGCACAGGATTGCTTTTTATTTGTTAAAGGCCCCATATATTTCTTTCAGACCCTTAAGAAGACTGTTTGGTTCCAAAAACGAATGCTGCTCTAAATTTCGACGCATCACTTGCCTTTTAATTGACAGGTCCTGCTACTGATTGCGTTACGTACAGCATCCTAGCGCCTAAATATCCAATATAAACTTGTAGTTCGCTCCTGAATTCAACTTAACATCATCCATTGAAAAATACTTAAAAACCAAAAGAAAAAAAAAAGGAAAACTAATATTACGAGCACATTACCGGCATTTGCTTCATAATAATAATAATAAGCAATTTGCCCGCCTCCAACGAAACGACCGACGTAAGGGGTGAGTTACCGATACTCGGTGCTGCCGGCTGTCTTGTCTTGTCTCTCTCTCTCATTGCAATTGCACCACTTCACTTGGCTCTCTACTATCCATTAACCAAACCCATAACCTGTAGCTAAGCTCAACTTTAACTAGCAACAGAGTCGACGACAGAAACAACGACACCATCATCGTCAAGACCGAACCCAAATCACAAAAAAAAAAAAATACGAGTAATAATTTTCCTTCATGGCGCATATATAGATGGATTTTTCCTTATGTCGCGGTCGTCGACGATAAAGATTTTTTCTTAAATAAGTTGTCACGATCTGTACAATTAAGTTAAATAACGATACGAAAACGATGTGTTTTAGACGTCAGACCATGTCGTCGGTCGTCGGTCGTCGGTCGTCGTCTTCGCAGAGCATTTTAAAGCCTCTCAGCGCCTCTTTGACAGACAGCGCCAAATTAGAGTGCGCCGCTTCATACATACATTGCGCCACGAAGTACAAGAAGACGCTCTGAGCTTCTTCTTCTTATCCAAACTTAAATAATAGTTAATAGGTATCTCGTTTAATAGATGGTTTAGATTAACGATTTCCGAAACAATCATGTGAATCGGTACAAGGAGAGGTGTTCCACAAGTGCGCTCCCTCTAAGAAGATTGTCATATTGCGAAATGCATGCGGCACAGAACTTGACCACTTCTGGTATTGAAATGAAGCAGCGTCGTCGTCGTCGCAACAGCAGTAGACAAAAGAATTCCCAGAACTGAAACTTAATATTGAGCGATTCGAATCGGTCGCTAGCTAGATGGTAAAACGTGCTGAAAGCATCATCTGTCGCTTGGGAAGCGATGTGTGGTTTTGACTTTGTATCTCTCAATGGAATTGGTGTTTTGAGTGCGCGCCGGCGCACAACATCGGACAACAAACCGTGAAATTGAAGCTTTATAAATTGCAATTTATACCGATTTATGATGAAACATTAGCGAACATGAGAGATCATGACAGACGGTGGCGGGTGAGCTTTTAAAGGCGACGACAAATGATTGTCTTGTCGTGGAATGAGGTGTTGGAAGCATTGTTCTTTTGGTTTGAAGTCGTTGGACAATTCGAGGAGGCGGGGTGGTTACAAATTCCATAGGTTATAGTGGATTCTATTTTTTTTCTTTTCTCGATTTGTGTTCTGCGATGATGGCCTTAAAATTCCATTGTCCACCTGCTACCGTAGAAGAAGAGAAAAAAAAAATGGAGAATAATTCTAGCTACAGGCTATGTGTGTTCTGAGAGATATCTTCATCGACGAAGGTCTTAACAGGTTCGAGTCACTTTCATTGATTCGTGCAGTGTTTTATTGACGAATTTTCTATTGAATGGATTCTAGTCTTAAAGACAATTTTAGGGGATGGTAGATGAGGTTTGGGTTGCAAACAAATTCCTCGTAGTAGTAGCATCTCTCGATAGGTGTTAATTCGCTAAGTGACGAGAAAGAGTCACTACAGCCGAAAGCCATGCAGCTCTGTAAGAAAGCCCTACTCCAAACTGTGCCATCTGGGAATTTCTTCGGAAATTGCTAACAAGAGAGGACAAGTGCAAGCGCCACCAGCGAGCCTTAACCGTAAAAACCCTGACTGCTCCGAAACAGAGAGCAATGCCTCGGACACGGACGGATAACTTGTTGACGACCTTTGGCTATCGGCAACGGATAACTTGAGCGAGATAAGAGGGTGAGGTGAGGGTGAATACGTCATAAAAGCACTTACATGCTCTGCTCTGGTAAGCCAGCTATAGGCTCACGGAGGTCCGCAGTGGGACTCGTGCTAACTCCAGCAGCACGTAAAATGTTCATATCCTGGAAGCCATCAGAGTGACCGGAAATTGACGGCCAGGTTCCAGAGTAGAGTAAGAAAGGTGCTTCGCTCCGAAAGATGACGCGGTTGAAGATGAAAGGGACAATTTTCAACCAGACACCAAATAGACAAATCCTAATCGTGATGGGGGATCTCAATGCCAAGGTATATAGCGACAACGTGAGCTCTGTAATACCACTCGTTTCTATCGTTTCTAAAATGTGTAGTAGCTAACTTCTTAATAAAACAAAGTTAAACTCTCTCGAGAACCAAAAACCTTAAATTTCCTGGACAAATTCTTTAGCTACGGTCAGAATTTTTGTTAAAATAGGATCCCAATAAACTGCTTTCTTTTTCGGCGATATTCTGTCCTTGATTTTGATAATGCTTTTCTACATTCCTACTGGTCCACCTGTGGGGTTCACCTTTCGCTAAAATCAAGATCACTTCATCTGCCACTTTCCATAGCAAACGGATCACTCTTTTGCAAGTGTTAATTATATAACCTCAACTCCATTACTAATTCAATATGCAATAGATCGCTCTGAAATAAAAATAAAGTTTAAATGCCAACTTTTCCATAACTGGCTAATATAGGAGTGCTATCTGACAACTCAAAGGGACGCCACGCACACATTCTAATTGATTCTCATGTGCGACCATAGCATTGCTCCACTTTTAGCACAAAACGCGAACAAACATCTCCTAGCAAATCATTAGAACTGGAACATATTTATCTAAAAGAATAAATTGGATCTGCCACATCAAAGCTACAGAGCTATACATCTAACTCCTGCGCACCTGATTTACAGCAGAACTTTTTGAATACCGAAAGTCAAGCCGTGCATCATCTCGGGCCACCGAGAGTTTGTACACAAAGAGCAGCTTTGCACATAAATGGCCTCATCTCATCATTAGAATGCAACACTAACTGGCTAACTAAATAGTAGTACCAACCAATCGTCACCAATTGATCTCACAGATCGATTAAGCCTGATCGTGATTGAGAGTACTTTAGCTCAGTTATTGTGCCGCCATCGATCCAAGACGACCGTCCCGACGACGACATAATTGATTAATTTATGACGCGGCACTATGCTGCTGCCAAGCGAATAAAGATCACCTAAACTATCTGTATCTACAAGTTTTAGCAGCCAATTAGTCACACACAGCAAAAGGTTGCTCTGTTCGAAAGTGTAGCAGCACACAATTTGATGTAGAAGTAGATGCCACGTCATCCAATCGGAAACCAATTAGACAAAAAATTTAGTCACCGAGGTTAGGTGCACACATCTCTGTTTAAGGAAGTCACAAGGCCTGCCATTAACAGTAGCCATTGCCATTGTTGTCCCAGCATCACAATTGACATGTTACCCACTGAGCTTGTGCTTGCTCCAGATGCGCGCTGCACTTGGCTTTGGCTTCTTAGTCACCGACCGAACACTTTTGTGTTTCTGTGTCTGTGTTTCTGCTTCTGCTTCCATATAATTGTCCACTTAGGAATGGTTGAATGGTGTTTCAACACCTCTTCTGATGTTGGTCTCTCTCAGTTGAGTCCGTGTTTGGAATGCCAAGCGTGTGATAATTAAAATTTCAATTAGATACTTTTTGTGGTATGCGGCTTCCTTAAATCATTTCAGCGGATTATGTCGCGAGCTGCTTAACGAATGTATGTTTGGCAGGAAGTGTCTTACATAAATCAAAAAACAACACAATAATTAAATTGATAAATAATTCAGAACAATATGGGCAATTTGTTGATGGATTCAATATTGCACATAATGTGACAGCTTTCTTGAGCCTTGATGCATTCGATGAGGCCTTCGGTTGGCGGCTGACTATCTGAGGAAGTAGGAAGCATGAGAAGCTTCAATGCTGCATGATGATTACTGGTTTTAATTAGTGGTAACAGGTTTTAAAGGTTTATAGTTTTTGTTTTTATTATTGTTTAATGCCGCTTTGTTTTATTCAATTTGTTGTCACTAAATGGGTTCGCTTAATGTTGCTTTGTGTTTAGGAGCTTACACTTGCACATCCTGTTATTCTTTGAAGCATGATTGTAATGCCCGTGCTGTCAGTCTTAAGATAATCTCGGTCGTCTTGCGTGGGCTAGGTCTTTTCCCAACTGTAGTAACAAAAGTTTACAACTAATTTTATGGTAGAGCGAAACAATCTTGGCTCTTGAGTTGAAAACATGACCTCTCCAGATAATGCTCTCCGTTTAATAGCATTCCAAGAGCAGCCTTCCAGATTCTTCTGCACACATCTGATCTGGTCCTAGGAGTACGTGGCGCAGAACAATGGAGAAGGAAGCACGGCAACTGGGAAAGAGTTGAGGGGAGCTGAGGCATATTTCCAGAAATCGCACACGATGGCGCGTAGGCGTTGTAGAGGCCCTAGAACCCACAAGGGGATACAGGATTTAAGAAGAAGATCTAATCTGGTTTCATCGCGGTTAATATAGAAAATTGATTCGTTTCTCAACTACCTGTCCCGCAGGATTGAGTTAAGTGGGGCTGAGCATCTAGTCTAAGGTGATTTTATTTTCAGGACCATCTCTGCGTCAGCTTTCAGATCGTGGACTATCAAATTTCGGTCCATTATTTGATGTGAAAGTATGTAGATCGGGTGCACGAGAGCCTTTGCGAGTACTCCAGGCTCTGCTCTAGAGTGTTCCCAGACTTCAGCAAGAAATCAGCGGCATTCTTGCTGTCTCTCAGCACAAACGACTGGGGCACTTCGCTCTTGCTAAGCATCTTAATATGACTGACTTAAGTGAAACTTCGACGCTTGTAGAGAGGGTGACGACACTGCTGAAGGCTTCCCCTGTGATTGTCCTCGTATATATCATGACGTTTAGAAGACCACTATAAAAACAGCGACAGGTAATTTTAAACAAAATGCCTGCCCATAACATGTTTGAATCCTTCATCGTTGCTGCTTTCCCTCTGACAATGTCAACTGATATAGACAGCTTCCTTTTCTTTCTCAAGCAATAAGTTGGAGCGTAACGCGGTATAATGATGATGCGTCGTTAAATCCTATTACCGTGCTGCTCCCAGGAACTGAGTTTCGTAGCCGCAAACAAGCAATAAGTCTTCTGCATATCGTACTGGATCATCAACCATGAGATTACAGTTGGAACATGCTACTTGATCGATTACTATCTAAAACTTTACCTGCATCATTCCTCGCACAATGGTGCAGCTTAATAGTCATTTTAACTCCACTTTTCAATATCACTGAACTTCCGCCTTCCGAAAAGGAGTACAATTTGAATTGCAGGTTCCCCAACAGCAGAACGTTATGACCCACATTCATGAATGAAATAGCTTACTATGCTACAAAAACTACCCTCACTTTGAGGAATGCAAATCAGTCAAACTACTTACAATACAAACCTGGCCCTGAATAATTATCCAAATCCCATTCATCAGAACGGCTGCGGTTTGCACCACTTTCAATAAACACCATACAAAGTGTACCACCTACCCTATGAAAACACCTGAAGGGTTTCATCTTTCCACCCCTTGGCCAAATGCAGCAATAGTACTGACAAAACCGTCGTCGTAAAAATACTTAGTGCTGTTGCAGTGATCCGTCGCGATGCAAGACAACGGTCGCCACTGTGAAACGGACTATTCTGATTGTGCCGAGGACGATGATGTAAATTTAATTAAATTTTTTTCAATTTCTCGACTAGAGAATAATCGTTACTACCTCCAGGAGCCATTTGACCTGGATGAGTTCCTGCCAGCAATTGGAGAATTCGGAAAGTATCAAAAGCTTCTCGTCTTCGGAATTTGTCTGCCAGCCTGTATTCCCTGTGGATTTTGTGCCTTCAATCAGTTATTTATGTCCGACCCCCCCGATGATTATTGGTGTAAAGTTCCAGAGTTGCTGGATCTACCGCTGGACCAAAGGAAGTTTTTGGCTATACCACAAATTATGGTGAGAAAATTCGACCGAAAATTTAATGGAATTCAAATGAACTTATATTAAGAAGCCATATTCGCGTCATTTCGCAGACAATATCGATTGTGATTGTGTAGTGTGTGTTGGTTGGGTTTTCTGCGATTTTGTTATTCACATGGATTTGTTGCTGCACAAATTAAGGGCACATATACAGTTAGCCGGGTGGAAGAATACGTACTTGTCAATTTGCGAAACAGCCTTTGAAGAAGGATTTTTCTCTAGGATGACTAGTGGTAGTCACATCTACCACACGATTGTAGTTTGACTCTGGCAAACTGCAATGAACTCAGCTGCATCCTTTGTGCTATTGGATATGATCCATTCAAACCCTAGGGCAAAAAAAATCTATGTAAACTAGGGCATAGGTTAGCCTGCGTCCTAGATAGACATTTTGTGCTGATGATGAAACCCTAATCCTTACCTCGAAATCCAATTTCAAGTTCTGAATACGATATACGTACGTTTGGAGTGGTTGGAGTATCCATCTTCTTGCCTTTCACAGGCGCTCTATTTTGTCAGATAGTGTCGGATGTTTACACACTCTCGGTTCTGTAAGTTGAGATCCTGCACCATACCAAGCATAATGGTCAGACAATATTGCTCCGGTGGGTTATTTGAGGTTGAAATATTGGACCGGGAAAACTGGTCCAATGGTGACTAGAAGTCCAGTTTGGTTTACTGACGGATCGAAAATGGGTTCTGGAGTAAGAGCTGTGGCCTTTAGACCCAAAACAAAGAAATTTCGGTATCTATGGGTACGAATCCCTTTTCTACGTCAGACACAATCTCTTTAAGGGAAAGAAAGGTGCCAGAATACATAACTTCAAAGATAATCAAGAGTCACTTAGAGCATTATCGTCCAATTTAGCGGGCTATAAATCTAGCTAAACTTATCTGAGTCCCTGGACACCAAGGATAAGGAAAACATTAAGCTAGCGAGCTTCCTAACTAGTCTGGGATACCACCTTAGCAAGATGAACTTGTGCCAGGCAAAGCACTGTCTAGAGGAGAAAGAAATATCTAAACACATTTTATGTGAATGGCCAGCACTACATTGGAAAAGTATTCAAGGACATACTGACTTTAGTGGAACTAAGGGGTTCCACTATTAAAAGAATACTACCTTTCAGAGGAAAGTCTTCAAAGTCAACCCTTCGATACAGTAGATCTTTTTGTATCGTTGCGGCACGAGGATGAGTTGTACAAGAGGAAAAAAAAAGCTCAGCTCCTTGCGCCCCAGAACTACTTTAAGGTCTTACATCCCGGGCGGGTTTCTCCATTTAGCTGGCTTTGAATTCAGAATGTTAACCGTATCTCTTCAGATACAATAGTTTGGCAGATCGTCTGACGAGATTTTGAATGATTCTTCTTAAGTCTTGCTACAACTCTCACCCCGATAGTCTCCCTTATTTTACAGCTGTCATGTGGTCTCATTTGCATTCAATTCTAGTTTACCTAAGTGTTTTGCCTGAACCACTTTCGCCATGTCGTCAGCAAAGCCTATGATTTGTACTCCAACGGGAATACGCAGTCTCAGTATCCCATAGAATATTATATTCCACAAAATGGAGTACAACAACACTCATTACACACATGTAAATAAATTTCCATTAAGCGGTTCCTACCTTTGAATTTAAATAAAACAAACGGTGAGTGAGATATAATCAACAAAATTCTATTTATTTAAAAGGCCCATATATGCCATTATGCATGGAATATAACATTATTCAAATGTCGATAGTGCTCGCCGTTGATGGGGCTTAGCGTGTCTGCCGCCAGTGCTAATATTCTGTAAGCATTTTTTCCACTAAAACGCTGTATTTTAGTGCCTTAATTACAATAGGAATTGTAAATAATCGGATACTTGTCTCCTCGGTATACCACTGAGCGGAAACACGGTTCCAAACTGTACCCAAATGTTCCCTTAATCTCTTGCACTGGTGCTTATCGGAAAGAAACAACGCGCCATGTAAATCTGTTTTTTGACGTAAGTTACTCCGACCACTATCAGTTCCAGGGTTCGGACTTCAATAATAAAATTTAGCAGTAGATTCTTATAAAATGTGCAGTAGATCCGTATTTTCCGCAGCAGATTTGTTTTTATTGCAAAAAATACAACAATACTGGGGTTTAGATTTATACACATATATTTTTTAAACTTAAATTGCACAGTTTAAAGTAAATTTAATCACAAATCTTTGCACGAAATTATTTTTTTATAAAATTTTTAATAACTGATTAATTTTCAGTTAAATTTAGTTCTTAAAAGAAATTTTCCATCAATAAATTTACGTTTTTTCTAGATTGTGTTACGTTTTTCATCTAGAAAACATCAAATTTTCAACCGTTTTCACATTCAAAAATCGCAGTAGATTTCAAGTCAAGCGCAGTGGCGCAGCAGATTTTAAATATTTTTCAAAATCGCAGTAGATCTACTGCAATTGCAGTAAAGTCCGAACACTGATCAGTTCTGTAAACGACTATGCTGCTTCCTTATTTAGTTGCGGATGTCACGTTCCACACAACGCTGTATTCTCTCATCTTCATACAATACAGCGCACTTAATCGGATGTCGTTTTTCGTGGCAGTGAATTGGTACCTTAGCGCCAATCGGGCTGTTATTCAAACCGCCTACCTAGTCCCTAAGGACCTTATGATTGTCATGCTATAAAACACGAAAATTATTATATTAAACGTATTTTTTCAAAATTAAATGTTAAAACCACGTCATTCAAAATGTTCCACCAAACTTGGCATCGAGTCCAAGCAGCAGTCAGCCTTTGGTAACATTCAGCAATGGAACGATTTCTGGTGATAATTTTATCCGCATTGGCGTTAGTTTCAAACTTGAGTGGAAGTTTGGGAAATCCTAATTTCAATTTGTCAAAATCATTCAAAAGTAATTTGGCATCATGTCTTCTAACAGTCATAAACGATCCAAGTCTAGATTTCATTTCAAACATTGGCATTGGTATAGAAACCGAGTCTACGTCCTTTCGGCGAGATTTCATGTACTTCCTCGATAGTCTGGGTGAATTAAACGAAAAAGTAATAACTAATCAGCCCTTGGGTGATAGGCAAACTGCCTACATTGATGTTTGGTTGGATTTTATCGATTCAGTCAATTCACTTGAGTAAGTATTGATAGTTTGGGGGAGATCTTTCATTCTTCTTGTGATCCTTCTCTCAGACTTTTAATTAAACGTCAAGGAAATATGTCTGACCATATACCAGCTGCAGGACAGAACTATCTTATCATATTGCCAGCAAATATACCGAATCCTGAACGAATGTTGCAACAAATCTTTGAATTATGTTTGAAAAACTCCATTTTGAACGTAAACGTCTTTGTTGAGGGCAAAACTGGCACCGTCACGCTTTATACTTACTGGCCTTTCTCGGAGAATACCTGTCGAAATACGACACCAAAAATTCATAATCGATTCCAGAAAGGACATTTGGATTACAATAAGATAACCTTTCCATCAAAGACAACAAATCTATGGCAGTGTCCTGTGCGCCCGATAGTCTATTCTACGCCTCCACACACCATCTTTGATCAGAGTCAAATCTTGGGTCCAACTATGATTTTTCTTCAGACTTTTTCCAAATTAATGAACTTTTCGTTGGACATTATAAGATGTTCGGAGGATAGAGGTGGAATTTATTCCAATGGTACCTCAACTGGATGCACAAAGAGTGTAAGTTCCAATATTTATCAGACTGGGAAAAGGCTAACTACTAATTTATTTTCAGTTGGCAGATGGCCTAGGAGATTTAATGATAATGGCATCCACTAATGCGAGGCAACAGTTTTTCTCGGCGACTACTCCGTTTTCCTTCTTTACGTGGTTTCCAATTGTTAAACATCTTAATGCATATAGCCCTCTCGAGGTCTTACTGTTTCCCTTTGATTGTTATACATGGATCGCTATATTTGTACTTGTCATAGGAAAATGGATAAGCCAGTTGCTGCGTCGGAGGATTTCACATGATTCTGTTTCTCTCAGTGAAACCTTTAAGCGATACACTCTGACATTATGGCTCTTTGGTATGTTGATTCTAAGTAGCTCGTATGGAGGATCAATATTTCAATTTCTTCAAAATCGACCAAGCAAGCCTCTACCCAAAAGCCTTCACGAAGCCCATCTTAAGGGCTATAAATTTATTGCTTCAAAAGGTTCGCTAATTTACGTCCAGAACATATCAGAGCTAAGAGGTCACATAATAACGTTTGATGGCACTGGCGAGGAAGCAATACAACACTTTCATAGGCTCGAAGGCAAATATGGTTTGATCAGTAATATGGATTTACTTTCCACATCCGTTGACTCCGAAGGACAGCGCGAGTTTTTCTTTATAAATGAACCATTAACTTTGAATTATGGTTGCATTTTTATGGCCAAGTCATCCTATTTAACAATGGATTTCGATAGACATTTGGGTCATATGATAACACATGGATATGTTTCTAGAACTTATAACATTTTTTTTCCAAGGAAACATAACATAAAAAGGCTGGATGTGGAACCTAAAAGTACGACATTTCGAGAACTAGGTGGGCAGTTTCAATTGCTCATCATTTTGACTGCCATTAATATTGGTGTTTTTTTGTTGGAACTACTTTCGAGATACAGTCTACGTTTGAGAAAGATATTGGAATTTTTCAATTGAATTTCTAATAAAACGAAACTTGAATCGAATATCAATTGATTTTGCTCAATGTAAACTCAACTTTTGCGTTGAATTGTAGTCGTGTTTCTTTCAACGTAATACGAAGAATAATTGCTTAGTGTAGTCCTTACTAAAGAAATTTAAAATTTATGCAACAAAATCCTGCAATATTTTACTACTCCACACAAAAATCATGAGAACAGAGAACACAAATTACTTAATTTCACTTGTCTCCACTTTTAATATTTCTTACAGAAATCAAATGCGAATAATACACATATGTACATGTAAATCAATAAAAAAAAAAAAAAACAATATTTAAACTGTGCTGTATTTTTAAATGTTTTATATATATAATCCGAATACAAATAATAATAACAAACATCTAAAAATCACTGAATCCTTCTGGAAAGGATCGTATAATACCCTATCCCTTTCGTATCGAGACCTTCTCGGTATAATCATTTTTTGAAAGTTTTTTTTAATATTTTATAAAATTCGAAAAGAGGGCGTGGAAATCGAAAAAGAAGTACAGAAAAATGCCATGACAAGTTTCTTCACGGCCCCGCCTCTTCTGAATGTCTGACAAACATTCAACAGAAAGGGCCTAACAGCGAATTTTTACGAAAATCTATGAATTTTTACGAAAAGCTGTTCGATACGGAGAATTTTCTTAGTTTTTCGCAGAAGAGAGCGCTCACGAGAGAGTAACAAATTTCTCCATGCTACGAATTTTAGTGCAAGAACTTTCTTTGGGCTGGTTTGTGAAAACTGTCAAATCAGTGTATTTTCAGCATTTTCTTGTTCAACCCGTTCGTTTACTTTTTCGTAATTTTAGTTCTCTCTGAGAGAATTTTAGAGCAGAAGGTACGCGAAGGGACCTAGTTTTATGCTGTATCCGAAGGGCAAACTATTTTTTTGAGATTTCTCATGAGAATAAAACTCTTAGATGTTTGTCAGATTCTCGTAAGAGCGTACCAAAGTGAATAAGCTTAACCAAATTTGGGTCCTGGGCTCCCTATTGAGTAGTTGAGAGACGTGAAGCATTTAGTACATATTCTCAGGACCAGTATATACCTCTTTATCAGACTGGACTGCGAAGATAAGAGAGGAACTGAACGAAAGTGTGAGACTGCGATGATACTGACTGTAGATTTAAGGAACTTGACTTATGAGAGAATGGACTCTGGAGATTCTGCCATTTTGTAGAAACACCAACTCAGCTTCTTACTAAATATAAAGCAATAATTCACAAATAAAAATTTCTGCTGGGGCCTAAAAAAATAAATTAATAGAGGACCAAGGCATAGCTTTTAAAAATTTTACATCTTGTGCGTGGTATACCATTCACCATTTCTGCACGTACAGAAAGGGCCTACAGTTTTATGCCATATCCGAAGGACAGAGGGGGTTTAATAAGCCTTCTCATGACAGATGATATTTTTCTGGATTCGAACCCCTTGCACAGTAGTCCAACGCACTAACCACTGACCTAAGGCACCCACTGCTGGGCCTACCAAGGGCGGATCCACAATTCAACGATTCAAAAAAAATCGTCAGTCGAAATAAGACTATCAAAATAGATACGAACTGCTTTCTGCTTGCTCATTGCATACTCAAAACAAGATGGGTAGAAAGACATAAAGCGATTTTGACATTTTTGAACGTTTTGCCATGCCTTCCTGGAACTTTGCAGAAAATGGCTGATCAAGGAGACAGTCAAACTACACCAGCGTTTTTACTGCTCTAACCTACTATAATGTCATCGGAATTTCTTGTGAGTTTGTTTCGTTGATATTTTGGAAATCACATTCCCTTTATACCGATCATTACAAGCCATTGGAGTTGAAGTACTTTCTTCAGCTCAGCTTGTCGATACGACCACGGACGCATTGTAAAAACTTTTCGATAAGGTTAGGGCCCTCGTTATAGTGTATTTTGCCCCTCTCAGAAATAAATCCTGGGTCCGCCCTTAGGGTTAATGATCTTCTTCGTCAGACTTAACAAAAGTACTCCAATTAATTAAAACAAATGGACTGGAGGACATGATCTAATCTCGGGAATCACTTCTATCATTGCTTTCCAATATCTCACCATCAATAAAGAGCGAACACTCTGCTCCTAAGAGACGACTTAATGTAACTTTCTAGACATCGTTTGAAAATACTGGCTACGACTATATAGCAAGAGAAATCAGTAGCATTTGAATCGACTAAAAATAGTGTGTTAGACTGTCAATAATGAGAAGTTTTATGTCCCCTATTGTGGTCAAACGTCATCGACAAGCGGTGACATTGCTACAAGATATGCAAATGATTAGGCCATCCTTATAAGTGCACGATTTCTTTACTATGCAAGGCGCTTTACTTTTATATTTTTGAATGGTACACCAAAGTAAGAATCTTCCTCAAGGCTTCCTTCTATTCCATTGACCAAACATATATCGGCATTAGGTTGGACAAATTACTTAACAAGAAACCGCATATCAAGTTCATCAATGAGAATGCTACTTAAAAGGAAATCCTTAACTTAGATAAGGAAAGTATCAGAAAGCTGGTGAGCAGCAGATCACTCTATCATGCGGTACCAACTTAACAAATCAAATTTTTGTCCGAATGGATTCTGGTTCTGGATTGATGAATTCTTCGTGAATGCCCAGCACTACATTAGTTAACGAGTCGTGTCTTCAACCAAGGACAATGCACTCCTATTCGTTAATGGAGTTGAAAACTACTAAGGATAACTTTGAATATGTATAGGTTCTTTAAAGTTGCAGTGTCAGCCATGTTGCCGACAAGAGTTATATAAATTTTGAGTACAGGTATACCCCGGTTAACATTGCCCCGCACAACGTTGTTTCACTTAACGTCGTGTTTTGCAGGAACGCATTAACGACGTTAACCGGGGTATGCCTGTATTTTCTTTGCGAGTATCCTACTTTTGTTCATCGCAGGTGGAAGATGTAGGCTGTCGATGTAGAAGTTGAAGTGCCTTCATAAAATAGATATACAGACATAAGTACGACAGATATATCGTTACTATTTTCAAAATACTCTCTTTCTTAACTCGTTTTGATTTCATCAGCTTTCTTTCTTATTACCATTATAGGAAGACGGATTGAAAAGTTTTAGCAAATGCACGCGTTACGCGGTCAATTGGTATGATGTGCTCAAAGAATCGAACATTAGCAGTTTAGCCCCAGATTCTTCGTGGCCAGTCGAGAAGTGCCTCGAAGGTTGGGAATATGATATGACAACAGTCAACTCCTCTATTGTCATAGATGTACGTAGTAAAATGCATACATTTCACAATCATATACAATCAGATAAAATTGCTAGAGGCATTGCAATCTCATAACCTTGTCCAGCTCAGCTTCCTCATTTCATAATCAAACATCAGCATCAGAATCATTTAATTTCCAACTAGCAGCGGATATGTACATCTCCTTTAGTTCGATCTAGTGTGCGACCAAGATATTTATCCAACAATTGGCCTGGCTGCACTAAACACTGGCGGACCAATTGGTGTATATCTCTTTGGTCTGCTGAATGATAGAGCTGGTCGAAGGTTATCCTATTTTACGTGTCTCGGCACAATGCTCCTGGGCAGCTTGATTACATCGCTCAGTACGGATTTCTGGATGTGGGCTTTTAGTCGAGTGATAGTTGGACTTACCATTCCAGCTGTATACCAGATTCCATTTATAATATGTGAGTAACGAATCTGCAAACACCTATATCGAACGTGAGTGAGTTTGTTGTTTTGTCTTCTTTACAGCCCTCGAGCTAGTTGGACCGAACTATAGATCGTTTGTGACAGTCATGACGTGCACCTTCTACACCTGCGGCATCATGATGTTGGCCGGCGTGACATACATGATCAGGGATTGGGTGCAGTTGTCGTACTATACTTCTATGCCATTTCTTGTGTATTTCCTGTACTTGTTTGTTATGCCAGAGTCGCCTCGTTGGTTGCTTATGCGCGGCCGACTGGAGGAAGCCTTGACGATCCTTAAAGAAATGGCGAGGGTAAACGAGAAGCAATTTCCGCAAGCATTCAAAACGAAACTGGAAACAAGGATACTACGCGAGAAGTCCAAGACGAAAAAGAAACAAGTGAATGTTGGCGTATTTGATCTTTGCAAGTATGATGAGATTTCTGGAACACCTTGCATAGTCAGACTCACGTAATCTTTTCTAGGACTCCCAACATGAGACTGAAAACAATTCTGATAACTTTAAGTTGGTTTGCCAATGAAACAGTATACTTGGGCCTCAGTTATTATGGACCATCGCTTGGAAGCAATCAGTATTTGAGCTTTCTTTTATCAGCTGTTGTCGAGATTCCAAGCTACCTATGTTGTTGGGTTCTTATGGACAAATGGGGCCGTCGATGGCCTTTGAGTTTGTCCATGTTTCTGGGTGGAGTATTTTGTGTCTTTACAGTCCTGGTACCGGATGATGCTGTCACTGAAACGTTAGTGCTCTTCTTAATATCTAAAGCTCTCTTATCGGCATCGTTTCTGATTATTTATCCCTTTGCTGGAGAGCTGTATCCAACTCAAGTGCGAGGTATTGGTATCGGTGCTTCGAGTTACATCGGCGGATTGGGACTAATTGTCATTCCTTTCGTAACTTACTTGGTAAAATTGTTCTTTTCGAATTGAAAGCCACTTTATGTATTCGATTATTTGCCAGGGTAAAGAAAACCTCAAGTTACCCCTGGTAATCATGGGCTTCGTTTCAATGCTAGGAGGAATGACCAGCTTACGGCTGCCCGAAACCCTGCACCATCGTTTACCGCAGACGCTCGAGGAAGGCGAAGAATTCGGAAAAGATTGGACAATGCATGACTGTTTACATTGCCTGCCACAAAAGTGAGTGCATTTTATTGTAGATAAATTCACTCTAATTGAATACTGTTATTTTTGTTTAGAGCACCATCATCGGAAAACGCATCATACGAAAATCTAGATATCACATCGAATGCCTCTGATGCTGCACTTCATTTGAATGAACCAAGTGTTAGCGATACACCTGGACGTTCAACTGACATTGGACTATCGGAGCGCACACCTCTAGACTACACACGGCCAAGGAGGCCATCCATGAAACGACTTGTACGCCAAATGAGCGTGATGGACACGCAGAAGATGCACGATGGCAGCATTCAGTTAACATATTGGTTTTAGATAAAAAGGTTATCCTTGTTACGTGTTTGATGTGTCAGTATTTAATTAATTTTAAATAAATATTATAATACTCTTTGTTCATTGTAAAAAGGTAGAAATATATTTTTTAAACTAACGCAATGTTTATATTTACCATTTAACTGCAACTGAAGCAAATCATTTCAATGGGCAATGGTTCCGCATTCTAGGCACTAGGTAGTCAAACGTTTCTGATAGGTCGAGAGATTCAGTTTTGACTAAAAAGTAAGGCATTTCTTTTTGAGGCAATGCGCAAAGTGTCAAAATTTAGTTTGACGTTCCATATGTTAGGGCTGAGCTATAATAGTTGGAAGCAATCGGAAGCTAATGTCAGTTTCCTTCAGTACTAATATACTTCCTTTAGTAATTAATATGTTTAATATTTTTTTTTCTCTAAATTGTATGAACTTTTATATGTAATAAATAATTCCTTACAAAAATTCTCTCAGAGAAAGACAAATGTCCAAAAAAGTACGGGAACGTGTTGAACAAAAAAGCTGCCCACTTTTTAAACGTAATTTTTTTTTGTATGGATTTACATCAAATTATTTTGCTTATCAACAACAACACAACCACTTGACAGAACTTATATTTCTGCCCAAATAAATTTCTTGGACTAAAATTCGCAGCATGGGGAAGTTTCTTACTTTCTCGTGAGCTCTCTCTTCTGTGAGAAACTACGAAACTTTAACGTACGGGAACAGGAAATATTCTTCGTTAAATTTAGTAGATTTTCGTAGTTTTAGTCAGTACGCGAACAGACTTGGCTTTTCTTTGCGCATTTAATTCATTCACATTGCGTTTTGGAACATAATGCACTGCATCACTTTTTTATGTCTGCATTATTGAACGCTTGACGTTGCAGTGATGCGGCAGTGTTGCATTTTTGAGTTCAGCAATTGAAAAGTGAAGAAATCATGAACACACCAAAGTGTGAACAGAAATTGCCGCTTAAAAAAACTCTAAAATTCAGAAAATGTGCAACTTGAAATTTATTTTTCTTGGTAAAACATCTCGTCTTGTAAACTTTTTAGTTTTAGGTACTTCATTTCGGATATTTTCTACTGTGAGATACATTCTTTTGATAAAATAAAATGTTTAAACGTGAACTGGCTTGGTTTTTAATTGATCACGTTATCGGGAGTCTACTGTATACTAACTTTTCTTTTGCGATATTCACCCCAATTCTTGAGCTCGAATACGATAGTAGAATCCGACTATAGGCGTATTTGGTTATTAAAAAGTCGTATACTTGTTCGCAAGATACGACTATGGTCGAAAAAAATAAGGCTTTAGTCGGATTCGACTGTCGTATTCGAGTTCAAGCATTGGGGTGATTACTTCTTGAATGAATGAACCCACATCAAGCTTTTTAGTGATGGATTTTTTATTTTATTTTTGGGCATCAGTTTATTTAACTTTGCGGTGCTGTTGAGTGTGATGCCGATCGTTTGCAGTAATGAACATGTTATCGTAAGTACTTTACATTCACCCTTATAACGAGTGGCGTTTAGGTTGGTAGCGGAATATCTTAAGGCACATTCACAGGTCGTTGACCAGCGAATGAGCGAATTGCGAACAAACCATTTTTAGTATATTTAAAGTCAAGCAATTGACTGTTTCCAAAGAAAAAAGCTTAATTTATCTATTGTTTTATGGAAAAACTTAGATTGTAAATATTTTCCGCGAAGAAATCAACAGTTCGCTGATTTTTTGCGAATAGACGAAGACTTTTTGTAAACTGTCAAATTTTATTTCAAATCCACAGATGTGGAATGCAATCCACACTTGCAAGAGTTTAACCTCACAAATTTAACTTTTGCCGAAATCTCGTAAACCGTCCACACTAAATTGAGATAATTTCGAATGCCAACAGCTGTTTGTTGACTGTCGCTATCAGTGTTAGGGCTTGAGAGTTGGCAAATTGGGAAACCAAAAAGTGATCGATTTTTGAAATATCCCATAAGTGCAACATACAAATTAATCAATGCATACAATTTATATGTATGTAAGTAATGTATAATGCGTAAGTAATTTGACGTCTAAAAATGAACACCAAAATAAACTGAAGTTCACGTTTAGGTTTGTTCAGTTTGACAACCTCTCATAGATAGATGAACTCAACAAGGTTTCGGCGAAAGCACACGATTTCAATACATAGAAAATGCATTCACCTTGGATATTTGGCGAAATCTGGAGATTTCGTCCGGTGAGAACGCGGTATAAGCTGAGCTGTAAATGGACCTTTAAGTATTATTTACTTACCTTCTACATATATACGTTCCACAATAGTTTAACGCCAATCGTAATAAGCGTGGTTCTGTATCAAAATGTGGATGACAAATTTACAAAATAAAAAGACGTGTTCCTTTAATAGTTCAAATATACTCGTATGTATTTTCAAAATTTACCAAATTTCATTCTTAGCTCTACAAAATGTATAAATATTAAACCTATATTGCAGTGTTTTTTCTTCTAATAAACATTAAGAATAGTTCAGTCAAAATAGGCGACAGTCATATCCGTATGCTTAAAGTCACCCAGCCGTTGTGCCACACTGCCAGACAATTCAAATGATGACTATGGAAAGCAAGGGAGACCAACATGTCATCTATACTTACACTCGATACCAATTGAAACATACGAATTTCACAATCCGGAAGTTCAGAAATAAAACAAGTACACAGGGTTTTTGTTTTTTTTTTAGTCCGCCATTCAAAAAAAAATTTATTCACACATCAAAATTCGTACAAACTATCAGTCATACAAAAATGTTTTCTTCAAATAGTGATTAAGGATATACAGTGTTTCGGTTCACTTTTGGTTTTATTTTATGTTATATTTTCAAAGAAGAAAAAAAAAACTCGTGTTTAAACAGAAATTCATTGATATTAACGTTTTTTTTTTTCTTCTTTGAAAAGCAAAACACCGCCTTAAAAATAAATTTATTTCATAGTTGTGTGCTTTATTTTGATTAATTTTTCTTTTTTTTATGATCATTTATGCCTGGCGCTCAACAGACAGAATTTCATTCACTCCCTCACACACACATAATATACGCGCGCGCGCAGAGAAAGCATGATATAAACATGCGCACACACATACATGCACACAAAACAATATAATTTCTTGTTTTGTTTGTTTTTCTTGATTTTTTGTTTTACATACTAGAGTTTTTGAAAAAGTTCCTTGCATTTGTTTATTTATTACAAAATATTGGATATCCTAATAGTAATTATTTTGTTTTTGTTTTAGTAAATTGTAAAAAATGAAAAAAAAAATGTTTTACTTATTCTTTTAGTTAACTTATGTAGCAAGAAACTTTCTCGTAATCACAGACACATTTCATTTAAACAATCGTACTGTTTTTTTCTCATATTTTTTTTTTTTTTGAACATTTTCATTTAGCTATTAAATTGAAATTAGAACAAAAGTTTTGTGTATAATTTCAATGAAATAGTTAAAAAGAAATGAGGGGTTTTTTTTTTATGTTTTAATTAATTCTAAATAATTCTAAATTCGTTCACAACGACTTCTTTCGCTCACAGAGTTTGGTCACACTTGGAATGATACCACAGCTACTTAAATTAGTTTTATTTTTTCCTATTTTTTCTTTCAAACACAATCCCACAAAACACCTGTAAAAAATTTTGAAAATTCATGAGTATCTTTTGTTTTTTTGTGTTGTAAATTGTTTTTTGTTTTTTTTTTTCTATAAAGAATGTACAAAATAAAGGATTGATGAAATATGTATAATCATTAGATACTTACATTTACACCATTATATCACACGGTCTGTCGGTTGTGTTGTCCACGTCGTTATCGTTAATCGTCGTTAAAGTTTTTATCATCACAATATTCATCCTCGTTTATTTCATCTCATAACAAACACACCCCTTGACTTGGAAACAAAATTCATAGAGATACAATATAGGCAGAAAATTCATACACTCTTCAATAAACTAATGAGGTCTTACTTATAGTTTTAAAAAAAAACATAACTAGGTATTAAGATCAGAGATAGTAATAGCATCGTTACCGTGAGTCTCGGGAGCGAATTCTTCGTCTCCTTCGGCCGATTTGTTACCTAGGAACGAGCTGTGCTATCCAAAACTATTCATATCATAAGACTTCAATGTTGGTTCCGTCTTAGTAGTCGTGTTCTGTGCCTGGAGGTAGAAAAAAGAGCCCCTAAAACATGTTACTCTTCAACTTTTCACTGACATTTAAACGCCACGAACGGTTGAGCAGCAAGGCGGAAGGAAGTCTTGTTGTAGCTCAACACTCTGTTTCAAAGCAGTCCCTTGAGCTAGTGAGGGGCTTTGAATCTATAGATATCCGATCTTGCTCAAGGAAAAACAATAAACAATAAACTGACGGAAGGAGCCCCGCGGATGACAAAATGATCGGCAAATAAATTGAAAGGAGTGTAATACCTTCAAGCGACAAAAGAAAGCAATATCGAGATCTGAGCCAAAGTGCACTTTATGTGCAAGGAAAAACAATAAACTGACGGAATTTGTTTCAAAACAGACCGTAGTTTGATTGTAGATAAAACAGTACTTGCAGTACGTTCCTTATCAAAGCAGCTCCTTGAACCTATACTGAAGGGACTTGGAACCTATACTCAGGAAAGTATAGATGAGAAACCGCAGACATAAAAGTAAGTATAAAAAAAAGGAGACCAGAGGATTACAAAATGATCGGCAAACAAATTGAAGGGAATGTAATACCTTCAAACGACAAAGGAAAGCAAAATCGAGATCTGAGCCAAAGTGCACTTTATGTGTTACATGAGTGACCAATATAGGTCGATGCCTTTTCTACATCTAATACTTTCATTTGCGCCTTCAAAATAATAAGATGCCTGATCTTTAGAGTTATGTCAAACCCTGGAGGAATAAAGACCCAATTTACTCTTTTGCTGCTTTGCTGTTTGCCATCTAAGGATCGAGTGGCAAATCTCCAAATGGCTAATGTTTTTCCCACCTCTTTTCAGTTTCCAAACATCCTCAAATACGACCACTAAAAGAGAGCGCAACTCTTTGCAAATACGTATCTCACATGAATAAATAACAAAAACAAAAAAAAAAGAAAAGATCTTAAACGGCTAAGAAATTTGGTCATATTTGACTTTGTATTTGGTTTTGTTTTATTGTTAATTTTTGTCTATACTTTATTGTAGTTTTTTACTTTGTATTGTATGTCTTCTTTTTGTTTTACCTAAACGGTACTAATTATAAGCGTAATTCAATTTCTACTGGAATATCAAAATACTTGTACAAAAAAAAAAAAAATAATAATAATAATAATTCTGTTTCGTTTGTTAAGTGTTTTATTTTTGTATGAAAATGTTTTAACATCAATCAATTCCGTTTAAAATCTTTTATGTTTTTTTCCGTTCTATATTTTTTTTTTTTTTTAAAACTACACCCATACCTAAATTCTACACTAGTTTCAGTTCTACATTCACAGCACTTATTCCTTTTCTTCTTCTCACTTTCTATCTTTTTTTATGAGTTTTTCGTCGTTTTTTTAGATCATCCATAAATAACAATCAACAATTTAATAAAAGAAAGAAAAAAGGAAATGTTCACGCACTTAAGATATGAAAAATACTAACAAATACAATCGAGAGAGAGAAATCAAAGAAAAATACAAGATACAACATCATTTCCACACAGGCACTCTCAGGCAAATGTAAATGCATATCACCAACAATCATTCATTTAATGAATTAAAGGACATATTTACTTATTGTTTAAACACTATAGCAGACATCAACTATAAGAGATTCACACGGGCATCCATAGATTCATACAGCCATACAGGTGCATTTGAAACATACTCTCGCATAAGAAAGGGGGTTTCGAAACTCAAATTTAGTTGTTGTTATACTCTTTGTCTTTTTGTCTGAAACCGTTATTTCTCTGTAATAAGAGAGTTGCCAACAAATAAAAAACGAAAACCAGCAACATGATATCTGTCAGTTGAAACAACCGACAAGCGGAATAGAGGCCTTTGACGATAAGTGAGTTATAGATTCCGTCTAAAGGAAATGATCAAGACGTAATAGCCAACCGTTAAGGGGCTTCCAATTGAGAACTTTTCGTTAAGTAAAAGCTAGAGTGGGCCTTAGAAAAGATAAGCTTTGTTCAGTGACAACACAGAACAGAACAGCAAAAGGTTGTGAAAACTATCAGAAAATTACAACCTTCTATCCCAAAAAAAAAAAAAATATTAGGCCGTAAGCAGCCCATAGAGGGCCAATACCTTGCTTCTCACAACCTTACATGTTGTGCGTGGTATACATTTCTGCATGTACAGAAGGGACCTACAGTTTTATGCCGTATCCGAAGGGCGGTCTGGTTTTGAGAAGCTTTCTCATGACAGTAAATACTCCTGACTGTTTGCCAGACACTCGGAAGAGGTGGGCATTTTTCTGGATTCGAACTTGGAACCCCTTGCGCAGTAGTCCAACGCACTAACCACTGAGTCACGGCACCTACGTGTCCCAAAGCATTCTTCTTATTAGCAGTCAAAAGAAAACTTCTCACAAACACGTTTCAGCGCAAGAGTAGGTGCAGAAAACCGTCTGCTGGGCTTGTGCAGTATAGAGCTATTGAACAAAGCTATAGTCAGCGTTAAACTCTAAGGCCCTTCGTCAAAGATCTACCCACGTTTAGAGAAAACTTGAACCAACTTTGAGCAGATTCTACCGCCCCCAAATTCACGCAATTCAAATCTTACATGTCATGAGCAATGAAGAGCACAATCCTACTTAAGCTACCACAACATTCACTCAAAAAAACAAAAAGAACACACTCACTCATCCCATTCATTTGCGTAAACATTCACTCATTCGCACAGGGAAAAATAACTCACATTCACTCAGTCATCACACTCATAAATATGCATACAAAAATTGTAAAGAATCAGTCTCACATTCATATATTAGTTTTGTAAACCACATTTAGTTGTTTTTGTTTTTTTTCTTATGAAAATGATAAGTATTTCATGCTTTTGTTTTTTTTTTTTTAAATGGAATCAGTTTTCAAGAACCTCAAACACACCTTACTTAAGAAGAAAGAAATCCAAAAATCCAATCAATCGTTTTTTGCAGAGTGAAAAATTTCAAAGAAAACAAATTACACACGACACTCCAGTCATCTCATCTCAGAGCTCAGAGAAAGGGAAAAGGATAAAATAAAAAAGGAAACAAAAAATGAAAAAATTCGCACGATAATAACATTCACACAAAAGGTGTTAATATTAATTATTATTTTCTTAAAACTTTGCTTAAATATTTAATTATGATTTTATATATATATAATTGTTTTGTTCTTCGTTCTTTTCTATTTATGTTTTGTTTTATTGTTTGGTTTTTTTTGTTCTAAGGGTTTCTTCTTTTTTTTTTTTTTTTGTTTTGTTTCAAAAGGACAGTTAAATTTTACACGTTGTTCTTTAAATAGAATATTTTTAGTTATTTTTTTTGGGTGAAAATTTGAAATTTTCTTTTTAGTTTGTGTTGTGTAGTAGAAAAATCTTTAAGAGCAGTTTGTAAATACTTGCAGCAACTTGCGCATGAATGAAAAGAACATAATATATATAAAAAAAATTAAACAATAATTACTATAAGTATGTATATAAAAAAAAAATTGATAATCGTCGATCTTATGACGAGAGGGATGTTGCACAATAAATCTAAATATAATATTTTTTTGTTTTATTCAAAACTAAAAGATCAAACCAGCTTTTATCCTTTTAAAATAGTTTTTTTTTTTTCTGATGTTTTGTAGAAATTAAACAGTGTGTTTGAGAGATGCATGTAGTAAGGTATTATATAATGCATCCAATCTTTGTTTCTTAGATTTTGTTTTGTTTTGTTTTTTTAAATAAATATCAAGTGAAATCTGAAAAGGAAAGTAGATTTGTTTTGTTGTAGAATCAAATGGTTTAGGCTTGGAGTCAATTTTGATGTTTTTTTTATTTTTTATTGATGAAGACAATTCGTGTAGCGATACCTTCTATACAAACGGTATCTTAAATCTTACGATCGCGCAGGCGTGAAAGAACATAGCGTGCATCTTCGCCTGAATGGGTAAGCTGATTTGTGAGTTTTCTTGGGATCCAAGAAGGAGAGTGGTGCTACCATCGAATTATTAGTGTTCACGTGACGGTGGAAGAATCAATTCTGAGCTTAAGAGAGCACACGACATGTGTACACCCTCGGGGGAGGTCCAGAACATCCATACGTATTTGGAAGCGAGGAAATCTACTACTTCTTGCGATCGAGCGAAAAATACTCCGTCGGATATTAGGTGCCTTATGCGAGGAGGGCGAATGGAGGAGAAGATACAACCGCGAACTCTATGAGCTGTACCAGGAAGTGAATGCAGTCCAAAAAGCCAAGATACGCAGACTACATTGGCTTGGCCACATCGAGCGAATAGACAACAATGCTCCAGCCAAGAGAATCTTCGAATCCCAGCCCCCAGGGTCGAGAGGGAGAAGAAGACCGAACCTCCGGTACAAAGACTAAGCTATCGCCAGAAAAATTGGTCTTCACAACTGGAAGCAGCGTGCCCCGGGACCGCAGAGGATGGATGGTTGGTCGGGAGCCGTTTAAGTAAGTAAGTTGGCGATTACAAGTGCAAATTTATGCTGAAAGGGATTGTGGATCGAAGAAGTATCAGCACAATGCCCAAAAAAATGTATTTGAAATGCACTCTTCGTATCTAGTTAATATTGCTTCGATAAGACACGCGTAAAAGAGAGCCAGACTTAAAAACTCAAAGAAATGCACCAGCAACTCGCCCGAATGCAAGCAAAAGGTGTGAAAGTTCTTCACCTGATAGAAACCAGGCTATCCAAAACCAGTCTTCAAAATAACAGTCTAGAGAGCCTCTTTTTACCAACAACACCATAACGGCGGATATTCATTAAACAAAAAAAAAAAAAAACATCAAATCGACAGATTAAAGTTCTAACAAAAAATTAAATCCATTTCATACTCACCAATAAACATACAACGATTACTCAGCCACTTGGGTGTCGCGCAGTTTCTTAATTTCTTTGGTGGCCCAACTGCAGAGCGATTTTGTGCGTGACGCCTTGCAACGTTTGCCATCGGCCAGGAATTGATTGATGGTCATATCCTCGAGCAAAGGATACAATTGTGGTCCAAACGCGTTACACAAATCCCCAATGAGACCGGCAGAAATAGCCACAATGGAATCGGACATATCACCTTCTTGTGCTATTGCCTTAATGAACGCAATTATATGACCAATGTGCGATTCCATATGGCGAACTTCGGGATTTGGCTTTTGTTCGGCGCCCTTAAGACCCTGCAGAATGCCAGTGTAAGCTTCGAGCACACTCTCACGCAGCTCATTCAAATACTCGAGCATATCGTAGCTGTTCTGATCGACTTGTACACGGGAAGCATGGAGCAACATCTCCAATACAACGGGTAGATATTTGACGAATTCTGTACCGATACTAAGTGCCATATCGCCAAAAACTGAAAGGATTTGTGGCTTAACGGAACGATGCAATGATGGCTGGCTGAGGTTATCGCAGAGTGTGGCCATTATTTCGTCACAGAATGGAATAACGTGAGCTTTCAGAGCGCGACAAATGTCGCCGGTAAGACCAACAGCTGCGCAGCAAACCTGGTATTCCTGGTAATTCTTCAGACCCATGAACAGATATGGCTTGAACGCATCCATATACTTGATGAACTTTAGGCCCAACAGCTCAGCCAGTGTGGAAACAGCAATGAATGCGTCCTCCTGAACACCGCCAACTTTGCTAGAGGCCGAGCTGAACATGGTTAAAATTGCCGTCATGATGGCATCAGAGATCTTGGGAGCATCTTCCTCGCGAACCTTTCGCAACACCGATTGCAGAGTTGCACACAGAAGCGATTGAATGTCGTTGAATTGATTGCGATCATTATGATTGGATAAATGTGCTTCCATCTGTAGAACTTGATTCAATCGATCCAATATTATGATAGTCGTTTTCTGTACGATCAAGTAACAATCGATTGGTGAATTCTTGATCATGTCCATGAGAGCCTCGTATGCGGCTGCGCGTAGGTTCGCCTGTGCGCCGTCCTGTCGATCGGTAGTCTCCAATAGTTGAGTGATGATGTACTCAAAGTACGGCGACAAACAGTAAGTTTGTGGTGTTTCGCCGTCAGCTGTTTCGGCAGCTTCATAAGCCGCATCCGAAAGACCAATGAATGCCCAGCAAACGTTGGCTGCAACTCGTGGCTCCGCCTTAAGACCCTTGATAAAGCATTCCAAGAGAGTGTTCAAGTATGTCTTGTTGATAGCCGCTTCGGGAATTATCTATTCATATATAAAAAGAGGTTAGAATATTGCTAAATGGATTCTTAAACAAAACTTACATCACAAATTCTTCCAAAGGTCCAGGCCGTGGTATCCCTCACAATAACGCTTGAGTCGTACATCAATCGAATAAGCGTCGGCATACCCTGCTCCACCAATGTCTTCAGCGTATTCGTTTCCACACCACTCAATATCGAACCGAATGTCATAACAGCAGCATCACGAAGTCTCCAATTGGGTGACTCAATATTGTCCTTGATGAATGGCAACACATGAGGAACAATCTCATCCTCACAGCATGTCGCCAACAACATCAAACAAACACTAGCCGCTTTCGATGGACTCCAACTATCCTCATCGTCGCATTCATCTTGCTTCGTCAGTTTCTCCATCAGTACTGGTGTTAAATACTGCAACGCACCGCGAGCATAATGCTTCGACGAGCGTGTTGGTGTTCGACCAGCATCATTAGCTTCTTGACTCTCTATCGCCAAGTCGACCTCTTCGTCACAAACGTTCGACCAGAATTCAATGCCCTGCAATGCAATTTGATCGTGTTCGGATTTCATAGCCTCCAGGGTAATTGGAAAGAGTGCTTGTCCCATATATGGTTCCATATACTGATAGTACAAAGAGAGAATCTTCACCAGACATTGTAGAGCGGCAACACAGATTTGCGTGTCCTGTGATTGTGTCGCTTCGCATACAACTTCCATGATGAAATTACGTTCGCTGTCCTTTTCAAAGTTCGCCTTTGTGAATTCGAGCGAATTCAAAAGAGCTGTTGTTGCTGCCAAACGAACATGATTGCTTGGTTCCTGTTTACGCATACCATGGATAATGGCGGTGAGTATCTGATTGGCCTCATGTTCAAGCACTCCAGGGCGGATATCTTGACAGATGTAGCCTATTCAAAAGACAAAACATTTTTTGTATTTACGAACTAAATTCAACGAAATAGCTCCTTACCAATTGCCTCAAGAGCTGCTTCGCGGTCCATTTCGTTTGATCCCTCGTTGACAACTTTACTTACTAAAGTACTGATGAGTATTCCCCATCGACCATTGGCAAGTTCAGTTACAGCCACATAGGCAACACATTGCGCCGCACATGATGGTCGAGTGTTCTCCGTGCCCAAGGAACCCAGAATCTATTATTTCAACAAAAATAATCCATTCATTGGAGGGAGCCTCCTTAAGCACAAAATAACTTACATTCTCTTTAATATATTCACGGATTTCCTCGGGAAATTGAAGCCATCGCTCTTGGTACTGCACATTGATGGCCTCATCTTTGCTGGTTAGGTGATTTTTCAGCTGCAGACCTGCTGCCATACGTGCTACTGCACTATTGCTGACTGTAGCGAGAATGTCTGATAGTGCCTTTAGGAATTCGGGAAGATTTGTTTCCGCCGCCTGTTCCAGGAAGTTTTTCGCCGAGAGGAGTTCATTTTTGTCTAAAAGTGAAGGGTTACAAATGTGCATTAGTACAAAGTATAATAAAAAAAAAAAAAGTTTCGGTACAAATCAATGTTTTGTTTCTATTTGAATTCGTGCGAGTATATTCTCTATTCTGCGGACGGCATAGACATATGCACAATGTATAATGCATTTACTCGCATGCGCATTGATAAATGATAGCATTTGCCGAATCCGCTTTGATATACTCCATCCCAAAAGGATGCTTTCTTTTTCTCATCGAACGAAGGTGAGTTACTACAGATGTGTCTCAAGGGACAACACGGATATGAAACTGAAGAAAATAAGATAGGAAATCAAATACTGAGGTTCAGTCAGAAATGGTTCGAGGAATCTGGGACTCAATACCATTTAAACGATAAATTTCAGCGAATAACCAATAACGAAATTAAAAATTATAAACACGTCAACTATATTTATGTATATCAAACTCATCGTTCTCAAAAAAGGCATAAACAAGTCAGCAATAGTTCATGCTGCTGATTTGGCGAGGATTGATTGTAATGCAACAAATATGACGGCATGTTTACATGGGCACAGCAGCCTCATCTCCCACAGAGTTTCTGATGCCAAGCACAATGCAAGGTATCATAAGAAGAACTACGCCGAAGTGCAAGGGTATCCGGACAAGTTTAGGCCAGTGTTGAAGTTCGTATTGAAGAAGAATTTGTAAATTTACCAGCATGCTTGAGCTTTGAAGTTTTTCTGAGTTGATTGTGGCCTAATCCTTTACAAGATTCAATTGACATTAATGACGTTGGATTATGACAGGATGGGACTACATGTCAAACTGCAACGTCAAATCGATTGTAATCAGTTTAATGAGAGGCATTTCTAGATGGGAACCTATAAATTTGCCAACAGGGAGACTTTAATCACAATCAAACGCGACACGATTATTTTCTGTAAAGTTATGGGAATTCACTTGCTTACGTGACAAAATACAGCCAGTTATTGCGCACAATGTACTCGAAAAAGAAGTATCAAATATCATAGGAAGGAGGGTTCAACACCGTGCTCACAAACGTACTTAAAGTATGAGGGTACATTATAGGCAGCTAAGATGAAGATGATTCGTAACTGGAATTGAGGAAGCCGTCATGTAAAACATCATCACAAGGAACATAGAGCACCGATTCAGTTGGTATTATCTTTTTCAAGGCCAAAAGCCTTCATACCCCGTCAGAAAGGCAACGCAATCGAGAAAAATAAGGAGACGAAAAGAAAACTGAAAAACATCAGCTTTGATTGGACTCAGTGACGAGGCGATCCGAAGACGGAAAGCCTTCCTAAAGTCTAACCAGCACGCTAGGGATGCAGAAAGACCACAAAATGCATTAGGCACTAGCTCGCGTATTTATTTAAATAATTACTACCCCTATGACTTACTATTCCTGTTTCTTTCAAATGTAATCACTGATCACAAACCCATTTTCTTGGGGAATCTCCGTATTTTATTATCGCTGATTGTTTCTCTTTCTTTTTAATACCTAAACTATGATACATATTCATCAAATATTTACAAAATAATTATATTAACTTTTGATACTTTTGTAACAAGGTTTAAAAAGGCAAAAGCACGTGTTGAATGCATCTTTTTATAAATAACGCCAATTAAGATATCCACTAATTTATTCACGTTCGCGCAACCAGATTATATGAACAAACACGTGTAGGTTATTGTAATTGTGATAAACACCGCTCAGCTTTATGATACATTTATCAATATGATAAGTAGTCTATTTGATCGCATGAATACCTGAATATATAAATTAGAATACGCAATAATCGTGACTATAATGAGTATGGTTTTTTTGTAGCAACTAATTCTATTTCTTGCTTGGATACTGTGAACAATTTCAACCGAATTGTTGCTATAATATTCTTATAGTGACTATTGTTTTTTGATCGAAAAAAAGTGCAATCTATTGTCTCCTATTGCCAGAATGTACATATTTCAACAAATGCTCTTGCTGTTTTCGTCGAGATCGTTTGTAAGGATTGTGTGGCCTTGTTGGGCCAGCTTGCCGTCCAGCTTAATCCAAATCTATGTAATTATAAGGCAAGCGGGGTAGTTAAACCATCAACAGTTGGTGACGCTCATCGCACTTAGTTTGATTAACATTTATATAGAGCAAGAGGCATTTCAAAATGCTGGCAAGTCCATTCAAATGTTTGGTGCGCCCCTAAAACAAAAGCTGGCAGATAGCCAAAATAGTAACATCATCCACGACAAGCTCTCATTAAACTACACATCTGGCTGAAAACTCTACTGTGGTTTGAAAGTCGGAAGGAAATCTTTAAGAGTTTAGACCCTTTCATCTCTTATATCCTCGTCTCAGGCAATTAATTCTGTAGCATATCTGCAAAGCAGCTCCTTGAAGAATTAATCCAACTAATGCCACAAAGTCGCCTCTTTCCAACGCATGTAGAAGCGACACCGATGTCAGGATCTGACAATTTCTGTTTTACATTGCGTTTTAGGGACTTTTCCAAAACAATTACTTTATTGTTCTTCTTGGATGTGTTTGCTTCACCTGATCCATCAGAGACATTTGCGCATTCTTTATACCTCTTTGACCAATGACACATGAACTCCCGATTGGGCGCGTAACTTGGTTTTGATGCCCAAGTTCTATTGGTTCCCTGTATACTCATAGCGCGCGGGAAAATGGAAGCGGAGAAAAAGAAGTTCGTGTAGCATTGGTCTTTATCTACTTTCTTACAAACGCCTTTGATTTTTTAAATCTTTTGCTGCCGACTTCGTTCTCATTTGCGGCCCTACCGCCGACGAATAAAAATACTGAGGAAATAAAAACACTGCGCGATCAGTATTTGCATGCAGAAAATAATTTTGCTGCAAACATGTGTTCTGTATGTGAGCATGCAATTTAACAAATTTTTTGTAAAACACGTTGTATATTTGATTCAACATATAAGTGAGTGTTCTACAACATTTGATATTAGATAATACCTACACATCTTATGTATGTATTTGGCGAAGTAGAATTCTTTGATCGATGGGGAGATAGAAGCAAGATAACGACCCAAACATACATACTTCACAACTCCATTGTAACACATAAGATGTTATGCATTCATAGACAAATATTATGAATTATATTATGAATATATATTATTCAACAAGGGTTGAGACAGTTTGCAATAATTTATGTAAATTAAAAGAAATCCACTCATCTCTTCATCATCATGTATCTAACATTGACTCATGCTCAAAATACGCTGATTCGCGCTTGCCAACGTTTTGTAAACGTTTATTGATCGAAAAAATATTAGAGAATGTAGTTAATTACTGTCCTGCAATGTTTTTCTTTTAATTTTAAACAATTTTGACGTACGTTCCACATTTTCAGGTTACTCATTGAGCTGTCAAGTTTTAAATTTGCGTACCTAGCAAAGAAATTAAATTAAACAAAACTAAAATTTGCGCATTCATACATATGTTTTAGCTTTTAGCTACGCGCGCCGGTCATTGTTTTGATTTATTTATTTTTAAATTGAAAGGCGGCAACCCTGGAAAGTAATTTTGATGAAAGTAAAATGTGCGTGGTCTCTCAACTTGAAGAAAATTAAAACTTTCCATTTTACCGCCAAATTTGGACCTCAATTCATGAAATTGATTTTTCCCCCTAAGAAATTATCACAACCCCATGTATTTCTGCGGCATTTTTTTTTTGCACTAATTTGAATGTATGTGTCATGCCTTTAACGTGTAACATAATATTTCAAGCAACTACAGCATAGTGCAACTTTAGATGAATAGAATTCCTCCATATTTGGCAGGAAAAAAAAAGCCGAAACGTGATAGTTTGTAAGAGCCATCTAAGGTGGTGTTGACTCATTGTGGGGTCCCACAAAATTAAAAAGAAAAAAAAACCTTTTTACATAACTTTTGATAAGAGGGATTTAGTTTTACAAATTCTCTATCTGAACATCGTAATTCCAAAGCGTCATTGATATTCGCGCGCCCAATTGAGAACGAAATATGCTGCGGTGACTTGTGCAGGACGAAAATCTGGGTTCTATATCAGTCGATGACCTTAGCTAACCTAACTAGAGTTTGGATTCCACCACGGGGTCTGTGCTCTGATGACTCGCCAAAGGCAATGATAAACATTTCTCTCTGACAGCAGCGCCACGACAAAGATCTCTAGCTTAAGGAAAGGTGGTGGCAAAGACCACGACGACGACGACAAATCATAGTGTTGGTGGCGACCCTGACTCAAAATGTCATTGTTGTGCAAACCACGGAGACGACGTCGTCGAAGCGAAGAATAGGTAAGAGCAACGAAGGGAAGGCGGCAGCAGAACAAAAAAAAAGATTGCAAATTTTTCAGCAAAAAGTAGTATTTCTTATTTAAACTTAAAATTTTAAGTATTTTTTACGACAAATAATGGGAAAATAAAAACTTACCTGGCGATACAGTCTTCTCCAAAATCTGTATAAGCTGCAGGTTCACTTGCATATTCATTTTGTTCTGCGAAAATTTCGTGTCGGGTGTGTGTTGGTTGTGGCGTCGAAATGGCTGATTTATTGGAAATTTCTTGTCGGTTATTTATTCGCTCGCGATTCGAGTCGATGTTGGGTGCTGTTTTATAATACGTTTGAGTTGAGTTACGTTAATATTTGGTGGAGTTTCAGTTAATTTTCTTTTGCGAGGACCGGCTATACTACTTCCACATGGAAGCTACAGAGAAAAAATTCGAAGCAAATTTGATGATCACCTTTTAACGTCTATTTCTGTGTGATTGGGGGAGAAAAAACTGATTTCCACATGCAATCGGGATGGTTGCGTTCGATGATACGTAATGGAATTCTGTTTCAGCACGAATGGCTGTGTGCAGGGGAATTTTAATTTTTTTTAGTTGTGCAAATTATGAAGGTTTCAGATTATGAATTTCAGTTAACCTATGTACATAAATGCATATGTAATTTTGTCTAATTTTAAAGAGTAACAATTTATTTAATAGATTATGCCTACAACCTTCTAGATATTGAACTAAATTAGATGCCACAAACGAGTAGACTGAGTAAAGCGAATTTTCGAAATAGGAACAAAAAAAACTAAAACGACGCTATGTAATGAAATCATCGCACCTATATTGTATAAAAAACTTAGCAAACAATTTATAAAATAAATTATATAGATATATATTTGTTATTCTGTTGTGAATCATAAATGACTTAACTTATAAAATAAAATGAAATATTAATGTTATTAAACTCCAGAAACTAGAATCTCATGATGAGCTGTGAAATTTCTTCAAAAAGCATCAATTTACTGAAAAGAAGACGGTTTTCATTACAGGACTTAAAAAATTCTAATAAATTTCGAAAATATTTGCCAGGTAAAAAACAGCAAGTCTTGGCACACGCTACTTCGCATCTATTCATAAACAAAGCCATATAGTCACCGGCTGTATTCGACAGTGAGAGGGCAGGAGCGAGTTGACTGTCTAGTTTACCATCCAGGCATGTCAAAGATACGTCCCGCGGGTATTGACATAATACCGGCACTTGTAAATGGACTGACAAAAAGTCCGTTCGCGTACTTTTTGCACTAAAATTCGTAGATTATGAAAATTTCGAAGAGTGGTGGTAAAATTCTCTCAGAGAGAGCTAAAATTACGAAAAAGTAAACGAACGGGTTGAGCAAGAAAAAGTTGAAAATACACTGGTTTGACAGCTTTGACAGTTTTCACAAACCAGCCCAAAGAAATTTCTAGCACTAAAATTCGTAGCAAGGAGAAATTTGTTACTCTCTCGCGAGCGCTCTCTTCTGCGAAAAACTACGAAAATTCTCCGTAGCCGAACAAATTCGAAAAAATTCGTACATTGTCGTAAAAATTTGTTATTTTAGTGAAAACGCGGTACAAAACCGCGCCCTATTGATAAACTTCAATTGTTTTCTTACTCTAGGAGGGAAATTTAGATTTGGTCTAGATATGGCGTTATGTAATCTATTATCTGTACATTGCTAATATAATATGATTTTCTGTGTACTAATGGACTTATTCTCACAAAACTACTGGTTGCCTCAACATTTTCGAATTTTCGAAATAATCTAGTTCTGATTTAACAATCAAACATATCTACGTGGAAAAACAACATAAACATTCTTTCACTGAACGTGTTCACTTGCACTTGATACGTCGTCCGCAGTTTGCCGAACAAGAAAACAAAAAGGAATCCAAAAACTTGAACAAAAACTCGAGGTGGTGACGTTCCTGTCATGTCGTTCACGAAATTTTGTACAAAAGTTCACAATTTGTTTACACGTATTTACTAGAAATTCGCCCACTAAACCGCACTCTCATCTTTATTAATTGCCAATTGCCGCATTGCGAAATAAAATCGCCGAAGCCATCCGCAAAACGCGTGTTTTCCATCGATTCTAAGTCGCTCGCACCCGCAAAATGACACCAAAATGGAATTCTCTAACGTATTCCATTTTGTTGACGATCGTCATACTCCTCCAGAATATAGGATTTAGTCATCAATTTTATTTGCCTGGCCTGGCTCCGGTTAATTATTGCCGAAAGTCAGAGTCCACCGGACCCTGTAAGGTAAGTTATGCCTCATATTCATCCATGTCTTCCCTCTCAATTGCCAGCGCATATAAATTAGTACCGCAAAAAAAAAAAAAGAAAAAGAAAAAAACATTTCTATTTGCTCTCGGGTCTAAGTCGAGTGGTTGGTCGTTTAGGTCGTCGTCTGTGTATGGAGTAATCGATTAAGTGCGCCGCCACCACCAACAGTGGAATCTCGGCTCATGTGTACCGCTTTTTTTAAGATACGAGGCGAATGCCCTGAGGAAGTGCTTTATCGTTGTTGAAGTTCTCATTTTGTTTGCATAAATCTTTCAAATGAAGGCCCTCGATAGGTCTCAACACTTGGCAAATAGTTTTCTATTTCGCTTAAATTGTTGTTTAGATAAAAAATTTGAGTTTCGTATTTGTTATCAATCGGTTGGTCTCGTTATCAGTAACATATTTTTGTTCCTTAATTTTTTTTTTACCGGCTATGGATACATGTTAGGAGAATATTTCTGATGCCAACTGAGTTGGTGCCATGAAAGTAGTTGAATCTATAAATAGACGCTGAAATTCACTAATCAAGTTTATGGATCTGCGCTTTAAATAGCGTTAAATAGAGTTTGGACAAGGCAATATTGAAACACAGCCGGAGAACAGAGTCAGGTTGACTCAAATAGGTTCTTATTGAGACAATTGGCATAAAGCATAAAGCGTAGGTACACGTATGTATAACCTTGTGGGCAGCTACCCTTATATCTAAGAGTTAGAGCATCTATACCCTTTCGATTTCCATAAGGAAGTTATGGTTTGGAATCCTTATCTATGGTCACGGTCTCTGTATGAGATATGGTTCCAGTAACCCAGCACATGGGAATCTTTTAAATACGAAAGTAATTTTGTGGTAATAATCAGTCAGAGGTTTCCACTCACAAAATTTAAATTTTATCGATCCTCAGGGATCACTGTTAGGTAATATATCACGAGATCGGTTTTAACAAAATGCTGACCTAGTGTTGTCATCAGTTTGAATTCTGTAAGTAGGCATACTACAGATGACATTATGCTGCTTTCAAGCGATGAGCCCTTTTTCCTTTCAAAGTCTTTAAGGCTTTTCTAACTTAAACTAATCTAATTGGAAAGAGGTTTAAGCCCGCTAAAAAATGATAGAGTAGCATTACCCACCAACAGTCTCATGGGTACTCTGTGGCTATTTGCGATGTAATGGCGTGTCTATCGACTATAAAGTGTACTGTTTGTCTTCTAGCGATATGGAATTAGATAGCTGCCTTGTCCACTGCAGTGCTTACGTTAGGCTACGTAAGTGAACCGCATCTGAACTAAATTGGGGCAAGGCTGCTTCACTTTATCCAAATTTGATCAACAAATTCAGACAATGAACTTGTATGTGAATAGGATACAAATCAAGTATAAAGTCGCTCCTCAAAGGTCATGCAGCTGCGAGGCAAATTCCAAAATAAAACATCTGAACCAAAAAACACGAAATAAATCAGAGATGTTTACGTGCATATCTGATACTGATGTATGTATGTACATTCTACGAGTAGGTGCGAATGCATGCATGCTTTTAATGAGCAGCTGTTTTTGGTCCAAAGTATGCCATTAAATGAGGAATACTTGTGTTCGTTTTTTTCATTCTCCTTTTGAAAGCTGGTTTGGATAATTGATAGCGGATGTATGGATAATTGACGTCCACTTTCTTCCAATGTTGCATTCGAATAAATGACGCATTACTCCACTGTTAAATATACATACGATTTAGAATTCCAACAACTCGCGTGTATCTTATCTGTTCCTCTTCCTTCTTATCCCTGCCGTTCATGCCCTGAAGGCCAAAGCTTAAACGAATTAACCTTAAACATTAAATGGTTTTAATTCTGGTTTTTTTCTACATTCATCTGTTCATATTGCACAAACCGAAATTATTGCACCATACATAGTAAGTTTGCGCAATACGCTTTCGATTGTAATTGAAATTTCAGTCTACTTGGATGGGAATCCCTGATTCTGCCTTAGTCAGCTTGGTAGATCGTCACCTGATTTGTATGTAACTCTATCAAGCAGAGAAATCCAGTGCAAAGTCCAATTTAACTTGAACTTTTAACATTTAAATAAGAATTTTACGTGTGAGAGGCTGCTTTATATATTTTTTTTAAAGATTTCGTCTACTAATAATGAAGTTTGACAATCAGCGCCTATCTGTCTACACAAACATATGTACATAAACATATTACGCTATTTCATTGTCTAGATTAATAATTTGATATGATTCATGGAGTTCCCTTGACTCTGTCTAAATGGAACGATCGATGCCTTGACGGTGTGATCAAGTAGTACGCATGTTTCTCCAATATATCCAAGATATGTCATTAATGCTGTGCCATCAGGAAACACATTGCTTAACAGAAAGTTGAAATAGCAACTTTATCTTTGTTACATTTCCTTTCAGCTGCAACGTCTAATAATCATTTATCCTTACACTTGTTATAGTTGGCAACAATGATATATAATATTTTCTGTCGGTGAATATTCAATTGCCCCATATGCATATGGCTGTCAATTTGCAGTAGAGTAGTAATTAATCATTGACTCATGTAAGTGTTTCCATTAACGTGACTACGTTGCAGGTTGCAAGAAAATGTATCTCATTTTTTATTTATGACCGGAAGTAGGGCAAACAAATTAAGATCCATTAAATGGAAACCTAAGAACATCGGCTTATAGTTTTGAGTCTAGTTTACACCTTAAAATGTCAGAGAAGCTTGTGTGTACGCGGGAGGTATTGCATTTCTCGAATGTCACCCAATTCTGGGAGCCATTCCTCTATCCGCCAGCTCTTTAAGGGTTACAGATCCCTCTCTTATCAATTACTTAAGTATTTTTACAGCTTTGCTTAAGAGACGTTTTTCCACCAAAAGTAGAGCTCCACGAGCTTATGTTATCCGCGAACGTCAGTCTATAAATGAACAAATCTCTTTTCTTTTTCTTAAAATTTGCAGTCTGAGGTGGTTTTGTATGTGAACCGCTTGAACACAGAAGAATCAGTTATTCCCTATGAATACCATCACTTTGACTTCTGCACGATTGATGAACGAAACTCGCCAGTGGAAAACCTTGGTCAAGTTGTCTTCGGAGAGCGAATACGCCCGGGACCGTATAAAATTGAGTTTTTGAAGGACGTACAATGCGAAAAGGTATGACGCAAGATTATTGTATAAATTAATTAGTTAATATTTGCAAATAAATCTTTCAGGTTTGCACAAAATCATACGTGTTTGGAGATTCGGATAGCGATCGCCGTATGATGGTCCTAAAGAAGGGCATGAGTCTGAACTATCAACACCATTGGATAGTGGACAATATGCCGGTTACCTGGTGCTACCCACTGGAGAATGATAAGCAATATTGTAGTACAGGCTTCCCGATGGGATGTCTTGTTAGGCATCTGGCCGAAGGCGATGAAAGCTGTCCAATTAATCCGAGCTATAACAAACCAGGCATATACTATCCCTTCAATCATGTTGACTTGACAATAACCTATCACAGTGGTGCCACAGAAGAGTGGGGTGTAGGTTTCGGAGCCAATGGCGGGCGCATCATTTCAGTTAAGGTTATGCCCAGTTCGATAAATCATAAGAATCCTGAGAACCCCGATTGCAATGCCCGTGAACCAATTGAGATACCTGCTAACTCACCACGCAACGCTAAAATGCACATCACATACACCTATTCAGTGAAGTTTGTTCTAAACAATACAGTGAAATGGTCCTCGCGATGGGATTACATCTTGGAATCGATGCCTCATACAAACATTCAATGGTTTAGCATATTGAATTCGTTGGTTATTGTTCTGTTCCTTTCGGGAATGGTGGCAATGATTATGTTGAGGACTTTGCATAAGGACATTGCTCGTTACAATCAAATGGAAAGTGGCGAAGATGCACAGGAAGAATTCGGATGGAAGTTGGTCCATGGTGATGTATTCCGTCCACCACGTAAGGGTATGCTGTTGTCTGTATTCTTGGGCTCTGGTGTGCAAGTTACATGCATGACTCTGATTACATTGGCCTTCGCTTGCTTGGGATTCTTGTCGCCGGCTAACCGAGGTGCTCTGATGACTTGTGCCATGGTTTTGTATGTGTCATTGGGAACCCCCGCAGGATATGTGTCAGCAAGAATCTATAAGAGCTTCGGTGGTATCAAATGGAAGAGCAATGTTATGTTGACATCGATAGTATGCCCAGGGTTAGTATTTGCGTTCATTTATGCAACAAATATAATATATTTTGTATTTTTTTTTTTCAATTTCAGTGTCGTATTTTGCTTGTTCTTCGTGATGAATCTTGTTCTCTGGGGCGAGGGAAGCTCAGGCGCTGTACCATTCAGCACTTTGGTTGCTCTGCTCGCACTTTGGTTTGGTGTCTCTGTTCCGCTTACATTTGTTGGAGCCTACTTTGGATTCAGAAAACGTGTAAGTACAATCATATGTGTATACAGTGGATCACCGCTTTAATGGTCATTCGTTTCATTTCAGGCTTTGGAACATCCAGTTCGAACGAATCAAATACCCCGACAAATACCCGATCAATCGATCTACACACAACCAATACCCGGCATCATCATGGGTGGTGTGCTGCCCTTCGGTTGCATCTTCATTCAGTTGTTCTTTATCCTCAACTCCATTTGGTCCAATCAAATGTACTACATGTTCGGTTTTCTCTTCCTGGTATTCCTTATTCTGGTAATCACCTGCTCTGAGACAACAATTCTTCTCTGCTATTTCCATCTATGTGCGGAGGACTACCATTGGTGGTGGCGTTCCTTCCTGACATCAGGTTTCACCGCTGCCTATCTGTTCATCTATTGTTGTCATTATTTCGCTACAAAACTCTCTATAAAAGACGGAGCATCGACATTCTTATACTTTGGCTACACCGCCATCATGGTGTTCCTCTTCTTCCTGCTGACAGGAACAATTGGCTTCTTTGCGTGCTTCTGGTTCATCCGTAAAATCTACAGTGTAGTCAAAGTCGATTAAATCCGTGGGCCAATAAACAAATACGCTAAAGTATTGAATGCCCGCCCGAACGCGCAATAAGTTAAAATAATTCTAAAACAAAATTATAATAAAAAAAAAATATATATAGATGTATTTTTCTTACGTTAAACAAATTAAAATGAACTTTAAAGTAAACGAGGACGGACCCTATCATGGACAGTCATGAGGATCTAACTATACAATTATTATTTTCTCTTGTTTTTTATTATATTATTTAATTTTCTTGTATTAAATATAATTCAAAAAAGATTTTTGTTTTTGTGTAATACATTCAGAATGTGGAAAAGAAAATAGTTTTTATTATAAAGAAAAATAAAAATCACACAAAACCCAGGTAATATGTGTACCCTTGCTTCATATTATTGAAGAGATAGATGATTTTCTTTTTCAAACAAATAAAATCCATTGATCTACGCATTAGTATAGACAAAGAGAATTTATTCTAGTATCCGTAGATTTATTGAAGAAAAGTGGGAGCGCTGAACACAGTGGAAAGTGTTAGTTTTTTTTTTTTTGTGGTAATTTTAAAAATTACCAAAGAGTAAAAAGTGAGAATTAATTAATATTAAAGAAAATATAAAGCCAATCTGTCTGCGAAGTCAGATATATTTCTTAATAAAAAAATAAAAAAGCTTCATTGAGAATAATATGAAAATAAAAATAATTCTTTTCTATTACTGAATACTGTATTACCGTGTATGTAATATGTGAATATGTTTCATTTTAAGTAATAAATAAGTAACAAAACAAAATAAAAATTATGATACTTAAAATTGGACACAAGTGTATGTTTTATTTTCCGTTTTTCCAGCTTTAAAATGAGGTTAGGTAGCTCCCCCAAGCTAAAAACTCCCGATATTTGAGTGACAGTACTGGGCGCCGGCCATTTTGTAGTTCTTGTTTACAATTTGTTGTTGTTAATGGTAGAATATTACTCCCACTCTTCGAAATTTGCCAATGTGAAACAGTCGTGGATTATTTTGTACAACCAAAGTAGAAGTGAAGCTGTGTTCTCTAATAGGGACATAATGGTATGAAAAAACATAAGAAACATATAATTAAAAAGATTTTTGCGATGAATGTCGATGACTCTAAAGCTCCAAACAGAATTGTGGTCTCTGTAACAGGTTGCTATCGTGGTACCACCCAAGGTGGGGTCTTATTACCCCTTCTTTGGAATATCACAATAAACCACTTGCTGATTGACCTCGAGGCCACAAACTGTAAGGTGGTTGCGTATGAGGATGACGTTGGTTTAATATTCTCTGCACAATTCCCAGCCACTCTCAGGGACCTCACAGATAATGCCCTCAAACTGCTCACTAGCTGGGCCGCTCAATGTAGACTAGGGATCAACCCTCAAAAGACAGCACTATTTCTCTGCACAAGGAAATATAACATCCCCATAATAGGCCCCCTCCGCACTAAATGGCACTAAGCTTGTGTTTTCGACAAAGCTAAATTGTTGGGTCTCATTTGGGATAGGAAACTTAGCTGGAAAGCCAATATCATAGAGTGCGTCAAGAAGGCCAGCACTACCCTGTACTCTTGTAAAAGGGCGATCTGTACAAAATGGGGACAAAAACCTCACGTCATCCTCTGGCTATATACGTCTGTCGTCAGACCTATACTCCTGTATGGCAGGTCTGTCTGGTGGACAGCTCTTGTTAAGACTGTTTACCTCTCTCTCTCCTGGGAAAAGTTCAAGGAGCTGCATGTGTTTGTATCAGAACTGCTCCCTCCGCAGCTCTAGGTACTATTCTCACCTACTGCCCCTAGACATCGTCAGCACACAAATAGCTGCCTCAACGGCTACTCGTCTGTCTGCCTCTTCTCAGTGGCTAACTTCCAATCCAACTACGGCCACTCCTTTGTTCTTAATGAATTTAACCTCACTTATGAAACTCACTGATTACACCTCCACCAAACTCAGCTTTGGTCGGAACTTCTGTCCATCAATCCCAGCTCGTGAAACATGGTCAAATCTGGAGCAGGTGAATGTCGGAACGATACACATCTACACTGATGGATCTAAGACCTAAGATGGGGTTGGTGGTGGTGTTTACTCCTCTGTGCTTAGTGGACAATACAACATTCACCTATGCTGGGATATTCCAGGGAACTGTAAGGCTGATGAAATTGCCAAACTTGGCACAACACTCCCAATTGAATTAATAAGGACTGGCTGCCACTCTAACCTAACCTAACAGGTTGCTAAAACGTAAGGAAATAATTGAGACCCAAAGTCAGATTCAAATTCTTATTGCAGCACTATATTTACTATGTACGTTTTGATAGTTTAAGAGTCAGATTCAGACGCGTAAAACCTTGGTGGAAATGGGATTTTTCCAAACGTAAAGCGATATCTTTTCAGATAGCCAAGCTGGCATCAAATCCCTGGACTCTATCTCTATAACTTCTCTAGTAGCCCTCGACTGCCGATCGTTTCTTACGGAGATGGCAATATTCACCTGTGTTGGGTTCCGGGCATAGAGATATTCCAGGGAACTGTAAGGCCGATGAACTCGCCATAATAGGAACAGCCTTACCCATGCTACCAGAAAAGGGCACCATAGGTATACCAATAGCTACATGTAAACAAAAATTCAAGCTGAATGCAATGGAGAGTACAAGTCTTAGGTGGACAAATAAGTTTAGTCTAGCGACTAAACAAATTTCGCCTAAGCTGGAATTGAAACGTTCTAAGACTTTGATTTCTCTCAACAGGTTGCACATGGACACTGTCTAATAGGCAAGCACGCAACAAGGCAGGTCTTTTCGCAAACGACTTTTACAGAAGCTGCAGGGATGAGGAAGAGGAGGAAACTATTCCTCTCCTTCTTTGTGCCTGCCCAGCTCTCTCCCGTAGAAGGCTGCTCCACTTAGGAGTTTCATACTATAACGACTTAGAACATAGACATAAAAAATCTCTTATGCTAGGATTACACGATTGACGATTTGCGTCAATATTTACGCTTTTTTTTAGCTCCAATCGACATCAATCGTGTAAAGGCACAATTTTTTCGCGTCAATCTACGCCAATTTGGTTGACCCCCTGATTGTCCCAATTTCCGTCAATAAAAATTTACGCGATTATATCAATCGTGTAAACGAATCTATTCAAATATTAGCGTCAACCTACAGCTAAATTGCGTCAACCAAATGGTTGACGACTCGAGCGTCAACCACAGGCGTCAATTTCAGGCCAATTTCAGAACAAAATTGACATATCCCGTAAATTTCTTTGCTGATTTTTTTTATTGCGCTTGCCAAACATGTACAATGCTTACTTCACTTTTGGACACACTTTCATACGATTATAATCGAAAGAAATATTTATTAACAAACTAGAAATATTTTATTCTTAAAATATTTATGAAGGGAAATTAATTTATTACTAATGACAGCAAGCGTCAACTAATAGTCAATTTAATTGGCATAAAAAAGCGTCAATCGTATAAACGGTGTGATTGTATGGTTGACGGTTTACGCTTTTTTTCAATTTGCGTCAACCGATATTTTGGTTGACGTTGGCAAAATTGACGCTTTTAGGTCAATCGTGTAAATTGGGGAAAAATTTATTTACGCTTTTTTCAAAACTATATCAATCGGGCGTAAATTTATTGACGCTAGATTTACACTTTTGCGGCAATTGTCTAATCCTAGCATTACGCTTCATAAGAAGCTCAAAATGGTTCTTACGAGTATTGGAGAATTAGGATCCATACTCCGTGTATCTGGTCCAAGTGTGTCGGCGCTCTAAGCTGGCAGCCACTACCAACCAACCAACCAACCCAGACTCCATCTTATAAAAAGCGCAAGTAGTATTCATATATGCAAAGAAACAAATAACTATTTATGGATGCTTTGTATTTTATTTATGTGAATAAAATAACATTACATATAGATTAAAATACAATAATAATGTTTGTAAACAACATTCAAACATTTTGTTCATTTCATAATATATGTTTCCATTTTTTGTTTTTTTTTTTTTTGGTTTTATCATTAAAGAATAAAATTGTAAAACAGTCTATATTCTGTTTTTTTTACGTTTTCATATTTTTTTGTGATTTATTTTTATATTTTAATTAATATTTTTCAATTATAAATAACTTTTTTTTTCGTTTAAAATGTTTTGTAGGCTGGCTGCTTTCTATTTTGTATTATTAAAGAGTGAAATTCTGAAAATAAAATATATTTTTAGTGTTTTTTTTCTTTTTCTTTTTCGTATGTCATTTCTTCTCTCAATGAGCAACCTTCTTCGTACATTTTCGATTTCGAACTTTCAATTTCAAACATATTAGGCTACATTCTTAGTGTGCTAACTTTTGCTTTAATTTTTTTTTTATTTGTCGTAATCTCACCACACTCACTCACGGTTTTTACTTTTTTTTCTTTAATTGATTCTATTTTTTTTTATAATTATCGTCGTTTAATATTTTTTAAGACTTTTTTTCTGGAAAAAAAAAATTCATACATATACACAATAAATCTTAACCAATGAATGATATTAAAGTTTTTTTTTTTTAAAAACATTTAGAATTAAACAAGATTTTCTTAAATCGCTAAGCTGTTTTGTTTTTTTCCTTCTAATGAATTGAATATATATTTGAATATATAATTTTTAATTAAGTACACATGCCAGTGAAAGGAAAACATTTAGGTAAATATTATAAAATGCCACGGCTATGTTTAGTTTTGTTTTTGCAGAAAACAAAACAATTTAATTTACTAAAGATGGACAAGTCTTGTGTGAGTGTCAGTGTACTTTACTTAGCTATTCTCTAAATTAAGTCGACATGGAATTCAGTGGGTTGTATTTTTAACACTCGAATTGCTATGAACGCGATCAGTTCCTCTTAGTCGCAAATAACCACTTCGAGGGATCTTCTCATTAACCTACAAGTTTTACACTGCTGAGCGAGAATGAGTTAGTGATTTTCCCTGTTTGTGATTTTCACTAACACATTCTCGCTCACCAGTGTAAAATTTTGTAGATCTTCACCCTAACCTCCGAAGTGGACTATCTATGTATAGGTTATTTGAGCTCTTAGTAGAGTGTTGAGGGTTTGGACACGATCGTCAGAGCAAATTATGTATTTTCAACGAAATTAGTCTTAAGACAGGCCTATTTTTGGAGTCAGATACCTCGTCTTTCGAAATAGGTTATGTTAATGTCTTCCAGATACACTTAGGTGAACTATTGTTACTACTACTAAGTAAGACAGAGGTCCCTTCTGTGTACTCTATCTACTAATGGAAACAAGAAGAAGAAGACAAAAGATTCAAAGCGGAGCACGTCCCTGATTGGAGTTTTGATCAGCTAAATTCACCAAAATGTAGTATTTAAGGTGAAGCTTTTCTTCTGCTTCTGACCGAACCTCCGGTACAAAGACCAAGATGTCGCGGATGCCAGAAAACTTTGTCTTGACAACTGGAAGCACCGCAGAGGATGGAAGGCAACGGTGTCTCAGGCAGGGACTCTACAAGGGTCGAGAGCCCTTTAACGAACGAACGAACGATTTTCTTCTGCGTGACAAGACTGATCCCATTGGTTAGGTAGTGGAACAGAATTTTGTGAAATTCGCTGCTTTGAAAGGGAAGTAAACACACCTTATGAATAATGATCCTCAAGTCTAAACGACTAGAGCAATAATCTCACCTCAGCACTCCTGGACATCAGCAAGACTTTACAACAAGGAAGTGCCATTCCAATCCTTGTCTTATTCAATAGAACCTCAATAGCCGCAATTCCAAAGGCATATGTGGTATATGATTGCAAACTTACCAATCCAGAAAGAATATTCAAGTTAAGGATGAAACAACACATAAGGTCTGTTCGCTTACCATCCTAAAGCAGCGAATTTTCACGAAAATATACGAATTTTTACGAAAAGCTGTTCGCGTACGGAGAATTTTAGTAGTTGTTCGCAGAAGAGAGCGCTCACGAGTTAGAAATTTCCCCTGCTAAGAATTCTGTGGGCTGATTTATGAAAACTGTCAAACCAGTGTATTTTCAACTTTTTCGTGTTCAACTCGTTCGTTTACTTTTTCGTAGTTTTAACTCTCTCTGAAAGAATTTTACCTTCATTCTTCAAAATTTGATAATTTTAGTGCAAAAGTATGCGAACGGACCTATATTCGGCTTATCATAAATGTCTTACTGAATTCTAAACTTTATCGACTTACAGAGAATAGAAGAGATTGCTTTCACTGGGTTAAAACTACCAATAAAATATAAAAGTTTATAATAATTATGTAATTGAGAAAGAAATTTTCCGCAATTTTAATAAAAATATTAAAATATTATTTTCTTGTTTTTTTCTTCTAATAAATAATTCCATTTAATTTTTAATGTCTGTTTTGTGATATTTTGTATAATATATATATTTTAACATACTTCCTACGATTTACAGAAAAAAATAATTAATATGTTCATACATATTTCAAAAGTGAGAAGATATCACAAAAATAAAACTAAATTCTAGAGAAGAAAAAAAATATACATTAACATCTACGATTAATTTGAAAATATATGCACGTAATATGTATATTACATATATTTCTTTATTTTTTTTTTATAAAAATACACATTAACTAAAATTTTGATTATTTTTTTTTTATTTTTATTAAATTCCTTTTTGGCCAAATAAAACAAATTTTATTACAACAGGTAATAATGGTTATAAGGAATAGTTGAAAAATTAAACCAAAAATGTGTCGAGGATATTTTTCCTTAAGCATTATGATTTAGAATTTATTTTCAGGCCACCAGTTGTTTTTTTTAAATATTTATCTGGGTATACTATTCAGAATATAATACACTAAATCAATGAAGAAAATAAATTATGGCGATCCAGTAAACAGACTGTAGGTTTCTTTGAATAATTTGTCCTTAGGAACTTAGTGAACGAGTTAAGTCCTTGTCTATGACGCGTTTGGAATGGTTCAATCTATCGTAATCATTACTTTCAGTGTCTTGATCATAAGGACCCGATAAAAATGTTCCCTTCATATAGATTCGAGCGTGAAAGCGTCAGAAATAGGGTCGTCCTATTACCGTTCACGAGTCAAACATACAATTTGCACGAATGTTACTATTTTCAAGTACAATTAGCCTCTTACGGACTTTTTTAATATGTAAGTAAGTCACACAAAATAAAACATCCCATCTCCTACCGTAACAAAAATGCACAACTATCAGTTCTACCAAATAGAATTCTGTGCAAAAACTAAACACTTTTATCGACAGCTGACGAATTGATTGATGGGCTGTCCAATAAATAGGTGTGTCCTTCTCGAAAAGGAAGGAAACCATGGAATTCGTTGACTCCGACGATGTTTGTCTACTTTCACATCGGATAATGGACCTCCATCTTATGGTCCAGAAGCTGAGGCAAACAAAGTGGGGCTCAAAATTAACACAGCCAAAACAAAAGCCCTGCGCACTTCTAATACCAGCGCCTAACTAAACATTGCCCGACAGGAAGGCGGGAAAGTGGACAACCTTCTATACATCGGAAGTGTGGTCTCCACCATCCAGTGTGTGAAGTGTTGTCCACCATCATTTGTGGCACCGAATTGGATGTATGCAGCAGAATTTGGAAGGCCAAAGCTGCGTTTGGCAAGCTGTCCACCATCTGGAAAAGCATTGTTATCAGCCGAAGAACCAAGTTGCAACTGTTCCGCTCAAACGTAGAATCGGTGTTGCTTTATGGGTGCAGCACCTGGAAGGTGGACACCATTAACACACGTAGGCTGAAAGTCTTCGTAAATAAGTGTTTAGAACATCTAAGGATTTTCTGGCCGAACCGTATCTCCAACGAACAGCTTTATATGAGAACGGGCCAGGAACCTTCAACATTACAATACGAAGGAAAAAGTGGCAGTGGATTGGACACACCCGCAATTCCATTGCGAAATACGCCGTGCAGTGGAATCCGCTTCACAGTGGGACGCCTTAGGCAAACTTGGCGCAGAACAGTCGAGCAGGAATCAAGCTCTTTAAAAATGAATTGGAGAGAGCTCAAACGCGTTGCAGAAGTACGAACATGATGGCGCGCAGGTGTTGTTCACGCGCTATTCGCCCCGAGGGGTTTAAGGAACCTAAGTAAGTAAATTCTCGAAAATTAGCGATTTCCTGTTCTCTTTCATAAAATTCTCGTTGTTTTTCACCGAAGAGAAAGCTCACGAGAGTTGCCCCATGCTGCGAATTTTAGTTCAACAAATTTCTTTGGGCAAAAATATAAGTTTTGTCAAATGGTACTATTGTTGTTGGCTAGCAAAGAGACTGAAAAAGTAGCACAGCACAGAACAGAACAGCACAAGTTTATGAAAACTATCAGAACAGATTAGAACAGAAAAGTACAACATCCTCTTCAATGAGTCAGAATGAATCCCAAAGCATTCTTCTTATTAGCAGTCAAACGTATTGAATTGCAAATAATTTTCGTTATGACACTTCTCACGGATATGTTCTACCCCAAAAGTAGGTGCAGAAAAAGAGAGTGCTGGACTGTGCAGTACAGAGTCACTGAACAAAAAGAAGGAACACTTTTGGACGATATTTGTTCTCATTAAACGCAAAAATCTGTAATTTTCTGTGCTGGACTGTGCAATACAGAGTCACTAAACAAAGCTTACAAAAAAAAAGTGACGTCTAAATTCCAAATTTGATAGTATGAAGCTGTGACGTTACCATTTTATCTTTTACTTGGTTTTTAAGGCGAATGCATTTAAGCCAGGTGCATAGTCGTGTCTTGTGAACGATAATAGGGCAAGCCTTTACTGTGACAAAAATAGATTTGTATGTTCACTTACCCACAGCGATTTTTCTTGATTCGGTTTTGGTTTAACAATCCCCCGTCCAGATATATAATAAAATATTTAATCCTGGAAAGTGATGCCATATACGAACTAAGTTGATTATTTTTTTTTTATACAATACGCATGCGTTGGAGAGTAAAATATTTTTTTTATTCCCTTATTAACATTGATATTCTTTACATAAATGACTTTTTATGCCTCATTTCTTTTTGTTTTTTATTTCAACACATTTAAAAACCTTCAACCCAAGAGAACAAATCGGATTGAATGAACAGAGAACCACATTATCGATATTATGTCTTTTTTATCTCTTTAAACAATCTAACAAATTTACTTTACTTCATGACGATAGAACAAAATTAATAAAAAGCAAATAAATTTGTAGATATACTGATATAATTTTTGTTTTAAGGAGAAATATATTGAAAAATTTAAAAAATTTCTTTACCTATAACCATCCATCGTTTTTTTGGAACACATTTAGAAAGAAAATTTACAAATAGAAGTATACATATATGTATAGAAGAAAATGCGATTCGAAAAATTCGACGATTGACGAAAAATATTAATTCTTGATATAATTTTTAACAAGTTTTTAATTTTAGTGATTTTTAACTATCGATTTGTTTTTTTTTTTTTTTTTTTGCTAAAACACCATTTTGTTGCATTGAAACACTTAAAAATTTTGTGGAAGGACACACACACACATTCAAAAATAAAATTGGAATACTTTGCCCTTGCTTTTTGTTTGCGCTTTGCTTTTTCATGCTTTGTTTTTATTGTTGCTTTTTTTTTTTTTGATATATTTTCTATATTTTATATATATGTATATATATATATTTTATTTTTTAAGTAAATCACATTATTCTCTCAATAATTAGTACACATTTAATAAATTGAAACAGGTAAATTGATAACAATTATAAGAGATATAATAAATGTATGTATTTCTAAAAAAAAAGGTTTTTTTTTTCTTCAAAATTCATAAAGTACGCATTATGCTCCATCATTTCAGTATATAGTGTGTTGTTGATGTAATGAAGCGAATTTTAAAATTTAGAAAAAAAAAAATTAAACTCGTTTTTGTCAGCTTTGACTTTTGTTTGCTATTTTTACTCATGTATGCTTGGCTTGGCTCTCCTTTTTGACTTTTTTTTTTTTTTTTTGATGAAAAGGATATAATAAATACATAAAAAAGTTTTAACGGTTTAAGTTAAATCTTCTGTTGAACGTAAGACGATAGCAGTATTGATATTTTGTTGGATCTTAAATACATTTAAAGAAGAAGAGGAGAAAAACAAAGTTAAAGGAAAGAAAGAAAGAAAAATAATTTGGAATTGAAGAAATTGCGGGTAAAAAATTAAAATGTCTACACGGCTTGATCCGGCAGTTGTTCTTTAAATTTGAGGGTTTCTTCGAAAATTAACGTTTTTAGTGTTTCGCGTGGAAGATCATCGAGTTCCATGCCGATACGGAATGGTTCATCGGCTACGGGCTATAAAATAACAAGTAACACATTCAATAAGAGCCTGTAATAATATAATAAAATAAACATTGTATTTACCTCATCACCAGGATCGTAGTATTGTTCCAAGTAGGGATGTGCGAGCGCTTCTTCCACTGTTATTCTATTGTGGGGATTGAAGGTAAGCATTTTGCCTAAGAGATCTAGTGCTAACTGGTCGGCATTGTGGAATAACCGTGACCAGGGTACTTTTGGCTTGAATGGCAATGATTCCAAGTAATTACGAGCCTGAAAGTAATAATAAAAAAAAAAACGATGGTACTAAAATTAGATGTCTATAGTTTCAGGTATGGTTTTCTTCCGTTGAAGCGTAGAATTTTACATCACAATCATGGCTTTAAGCATGGTATACACTGTGAAGAGTATTGTGTAGGGCTCTAGGCAAGCAAATATAATCTGCGAGTGTCTTTACCGTAATATTTCTCTGTGTAAGGCATTCGTAAAAAGAAAGTAGTTGCTATAGAGCTTTACACTCTACCTCCACTATTCTGCCGAAATTTTTCTCCATTTCTACAGTGTATACAATGCTTTCAACAGATCCGACTAGAAAATTCTGATTCTTTCTCATGAAAAATTTAGAAAAAAATAAATTTTGGTGTCATGATATTAAAAGAACAAGCATGATCGAAAAAGTAGCTTTGTCGAGCACTGAAAGTTACAGGTTTTTGCGTTCAGTAGTGTTCCTTCTTTTTGTTCAATGAGTCTGTACTGCACAGTCCAGCACACTCTTTTCTTTACCTACTTTTGAGGTAGAACATATTCGTGAGAAGTGTCATAACGAAAACTACTTGCGATTTAATACGTTTGACTGCTAAAAAGAAGAATGCTTTGGGATACGTTCTGACTCATTGAACAGGAGGTCGTACTTTTCTGTTCTAATCTGTTCTGATAGTTTTCACAAACTTGTGCAGTTCTAAGAAGTAGAAAGCCCTTTTCATTGAAATATTTCATCAAAACTTACCTTGTCATTGATAATACATTCCAAATCCTCTTGTGACGGTGATCCTAACACACCAAGAATATGATTTAATTGATCGAGATAGTGTTTGCCAGGGAATATTGGTCGATTACTCAGCATTTCGGCTAATATACAACCAACTGACCACATATCAATTGATTTCGTATAACCCTAAGTAAAAAGATCATAACTTGTTAGCAAAAGTAATCGAAATAATTTTTGGTAAACTTACTTTTGAGTTCAGCATAATTTCTGGTGCCCTATACCATCGTGTAGCAACATATTCCGTTAAGAACCCTGTATGATCGTGCTCTGGATCAGCCACTCGTGCCAAACCAAAATCACAAATCTACAAAAAAAATTATTGGAATATTAGAAATATGAATAGAAAAAAATCATCTCTCTTACCTTAAGATCGCACGTTGTGTTTAGCAGTAGATTGCTCGGTTTCAAATCCCGATGTAAGACATTTGCCGAATGGATATATTTTAAGCCACGTAGAATTTGGTACAGAAAATAACATATGTGATCATTACTTAGCCTCTGTTGAGAAAAAAAAAACAAAAAATCATTATTAAAGGTTAAAGTATTTGCAAATGGTGGTATGGTACGCGGATATATCGCTTTTGGGACACAGAACAATAAAAAATAGGACATGTCGGACTTTATAGAGAGGTTTTCATTAGGGACTTGACAACTTTGAATTTAGTTTGTGAACGCACTCCTTCACTAATCATCAAACTGTCAGTGTCAATTTATGCAGTAAACTCAACATTCTACGCGAAAGAGCAACGTCTACAAATTATAAAAATTCCCTACCAAAATTCGGAGTCGGTGATCGCAACTTTAGGAGTGTTAACTCCAATTGCAGACAATAAAAAGTTCAGTGTAAAAATTTGAGTCTACATATTCGTTGTGTGATGTTGCCGTGTCAGTGAGACAACGAGTTGGTCGAAGTGTCGAAAATATTGCCACCGTAGAAAAACCATCCAAATCAGTTAATTTCACGGTGTTCTCAAGAATTGGGCATTGCTCAGAACACATTATGGCGTATTTTGCGTAAGGATCTTGGTTTACGCTCATATAAGATCAAGCTGACTCAAGAATTGAAGCCGATTGGACCATTTGAAGCGACGTACGTTCCCCGATTGGGTTCTGGAGAAGATGCGCCATCTTCAGTAACGAAGCTCATTTTTGGCTCAATGGGTTCCTCAATAAGCAAAAAATGCGTTATTGGCCGGGTGAAAATCCACATGAGCTTCATGAATCACCACTTCATCCACTAAAAGTTTGGTGCGGTTTGCTTTTTTTCGTCACGTTATTGTGTATGGTCAACGTTATCGCGCCATGATTACCGATTTTTTTTGGCCCGAATTGGAAGATATTGACTTGGAAGACATGTGGTTTTAACGGGATGGTGCCACACCTAGCCTTACAGCACACGTTACAATCGAAGAATAAGTATGGTGAGCGTGTTATCTCAAGAAATGGGTCAGTCGATTGGCCGCCTCGTTCGTGCGATTTAACGCCGCTTGACTATTTTCTGTGGTGCTACGTTAAGTCATTGGTTCATACCAACAAGCCGACGACGTTTGAAACGCTCAGAGCCAACATTGAACGCGAAATAGCGGCTATTTCGGCCGAAATGTGTGTGTGGCCGAGTCGTTGAAAATTGGATCCAAAGAATTCAGCGCTGCAAACGTGCCCCCGGTGGCCACATGAATGAAGCCGAGTATGTGATCGTTACATACTATTGATACACATACAGAGAATGACAAGTACTCATGGGCAATGGGTAATGGTTGGGATGGTTTGGATCTACTCTATTGGTTAAATCCCATTGGATTATGCTCTCACGATCGGAATTCTATGATTTTTATACATATACCTTGCCGGGATATATGTTGGAGAACGAATATGAAAACTTGAGGTTAGTGTCATCAAGAAATTAAGCATTTGGCCGTAAATATCCTGGAAATTTAGATCCTGAAGATGAAAATGGCGTCAATAGAACTTTTGTGCTACAGCAATTCTTAGGATATCTGTTGATTTCGATACTGTGATCATTATATCCAAGGATAAGTATAACAAAGGATTGTTTATTTTCACATACAAGTTAACTTGAAGTCAATCTCTACATGCAACTGCAAATGTAAGCTGTATCAGCATCGTACTCCCGGCAAATCTGACGTCGTAAAAGAGCTTACGTAAAACTAATCACATTGTTTGTTAAACAAAAAACTTATTTACCCGGTGCCCAGTGTGATTCAACTTACGGCGACATTAAGCCCAACTAATGTAGATAAAAACTTAGTTAAAAAAAAAAAGAAGAAACCTATTATACACCCAAAACAATCGATCAACTACTGAAATTGTCCCTTATGAGCTAGAAGAAAATGTTTAATTTCCCAGAAATTAGTCGATTACATCGCTTCAAGTTAACTGCACCCCGCGCTTCATACGAAAACATCTTCAATAAAGCAATTCCAATGAAAAAAAATAAATAAACAATAAAAACAGAAAACGAAAATAACAACACTAACCAAAATGAATAAGAGAGAAAAACAAAGCGCTGAGTTTCCTCGTGAATCACAGCCAATGAACCATGCATAACGCACGCTGTCCCACTGCCGCCTCCCAGCCGATCATCACAAACATACGAAAATCAGTGTGATGTCATATTTTAATTTAGTAATTATTAGCAAATCATATTTTCCATACGCGCGATGACGAGAGAAACGACGATAACATGAAAACCGATGCATAGTATCTAGTCAGGCGGGGGTGTACTCTCTGCAGATATCAGATTCTGATAAGTAAAAAGAGTTCACTGATGTTGTTTACATTGTGACAACAAAAGGAAAGAAAAAAAAAGTGTAACCCTCTTTCAATACCTTAACTAGGCAGGCGAATGATTGTGTGTACAGAGGTGGGTTGTTGTTTAATTTAAAGCACACGATGGCGGTCTATATTCTTATAGATTGTATGTGTTCACCAGTAGATGGAAGGCGAATGATTATTTCCTAAAGAATTTCAACGATAAGATTAGCGCAAAAATATTCCTTCAGAGATGTCTGTTCTGTACAACGAAATATGATTGGCGAGAGAGTGTAGGGCGAAATAAAAAAAAAATATAGGTATGAAGGTGGGTAAATGGAAAAAAAGAAGAAAACAATTAACAATGTAAATATGTATATTGGAAAGAAAAGGTTTCTAGGAAAGGTCACGGATGATTGAAAGAATATTTTAAAATGGTTCAGCTGCAAAAATGCAAACTATTCCCATGGAAAATGTTTTAACTTGGATTCTTTATTTATTCTATCGATCTGGAGCTTTTATTAAATGTAATAAGTAGTACTCATGTTTTGCAGTTATTCCGAATAATGAATGTAGTGATTGCAGTTGTGAACTTATGGTAGGTAGTCAATGTGCAGTGGTAGTTCCAAGAACTTTATACGTTCCACAAATATTATGTGCACTTGGCGGGGATAACGATAAGCTTTGGATTTAAGATTTACTGAAGTAGCTATACTACAGAATGTTTTCCGATCTATAGGCATTTAAATAAGTACAACTTTGATACAACTTTCATGCCTATTTAGGTTTGGAGTTCCCAAATTGGTTTTCTTCTCGTTTAGCACATTTTTTTCTTTCGACTTTGTCAACTGAATAATATTTCAGCAGTCTATTACCATGGCCTCTATAATGCCTATGCGCCATCGTGTACGGTACCTCAACCCTTCACAAGTTTAGGTTTTCCTTCTCGACTGCTTTGCACTACATACTTCTAGGATTGCGGCCGTCGTAGGCTATCGGGCCTCATTGAAACGGATAGTTAGCTAGGACGTGTCATATTTCCTTCCAAGTACGACTTCTATTTACAAGGACTCAAAGACTACAGTCACAGCTTCATGTTTAGGTAAATTCCACTACTTCGGCAAATTTTGGGTACCATACCAAATGCAGACTTTATTAAACTGGCTATATTCAGTTCGGTTCCGCCATCGTTGGGCGCAATACTCCCACGGCATTGGAGGGAGACTCTTTACTCTCCAAACCTTTTGACCAGTAATGCATGTGTATCATTTGCATTCATAATGGCGAATGTTTCACTTGATGCAGGACTATTTTTGCGAAACTAGTCATTCATCTTCCACTCTTGTGTGCTCTTCTAAAATAATTTCTAATCGTTTTCATACTGTACTCGCTGCCTCGCCACCTCTTTATAATTTCTTCTATCTGGATCTCATGGTAAGACTTACCGACCGTTGTTTGATTTCTTGTCTATGTGTATCAGTCTTTTGAATACTCTATTCTCTAACATTTGGGGTCATTCGATTCCAGGAGATTCAATGAAGTCGCGTGTGACTTTAAATCCTGTTTGATACCCACAACAAGTGCTTTCTATGTTTGCTAAAACGTATAGTTATGCTCTTTATGTATCCTTCTATAATAGTCCCTTTGAACAGTTGTTTTGCACATATTATGCACTTCAAATCTCGTTCCTTCAGAGTTGCTTTCTCTAGTTTTCACTTTTAAATCTTCTATTTTTCAATCATGTTCTTGTTGGTCTTAAGAAGGAAAGATCTTTTCGACATCCTGTTTACTTTTGTAGCAATTATGAGACGACTCGCTGCTGAATCATTAAAACAAATTTTCTGCCTCGTTTCTAATCTTCAACAGAACAGAACAAAAAAGCAAAAAATAAAAACCCAGAGATAAACAGGGATAATCATTTATTAACGCCGATTGTTTGACTAACCAACATTAAGGCAAAAAAATAAAATACAACCTATTACAAGCAAAAGCTGGTTCTGGAGATAGGATATAATTGAACTCTGGACGCGCTGCCAAACACAAATTTTGATAATATTTCCCCAAGGCCGGCACAAAATTCTTAATTAATTCCATTTTGGACCAAATAACATTAGTTCTGCTATATTTGTTTGAATATAGAACGAATTCGCTCAAAAACAACAAATCATCCATATCCTAAAGGCCATTAGAGAATACGAAATATAAAGAGCCAACCTAGGACAACACCCGGGAAAAGTCAAATTGCATAAATGCATAACTTCCCAATCTGCGCAAAAGCGTTCCCCCCAAAATCTACAATTTAAAACAAAAAACTCCGAAATTAAATTAACTTTGCTGTATGTACAAAAGATACATATGAAGGTTAACCATAACCACCCACAAAAAAACGAAAAAAAAACATCCAGAAATAGAATCACTTACCTGAGTTTTGAGTAGTTTATATAGATCAGTCTCCATTAAACACTGTACAATATATACATCTTTCATTTGTTCTATACTATCTACCCGCAGGATGTCTCGTATATCGATTATCTGTAAGGAAAGAAAAATAAAATAACATACAGTTGATTTTTTTTCTGAGAAAGATCCACCCCAGGAGGCTGGACTGAGTTGGGAGTTTGTGTATTTTATGTGAACAACGCACCCCCGACTCTGGGTTTTTTTTTTTGTTGTTAACTTACATTCTCATGCCTAAAACGTGTTAAAATCTTTATCTCTCGCAATGTCCTCTGACAATAGGTTTGATGTTCGAATGGGGAGATTTTCTTAATTGCCACCTTGGTGTTTGTCATAGTGTCCAGAGCAGATCTATTAATTAAATGAACATATGACCTTTATTAGTTAAAAGGGAGAGATTTTTTTAAAGCGGAATACGAGTACTTACACAACCATTCCGTATGCTCCTTCACCAATGTACGCTAGATCCTTATATCGAGGGCCTACTTCAAACACTTGACCTCTAATCACTTCGGCGTTTGGATTTGATGTTGCGGCAACACCATTGTTGTTTGTGTTATTAGCCGCCGCCGCTGCTGCTGTCGCACATGCTTCTGCCATGATATAGTATTTGTTTCGTTCTTGATTCTTTTTTCTTTTTACTTTTTTTTTACAATTCTTTAGTGCAGTTGCACTATATTTTGGTTATTCCGGAATAGGGGCGGTTTTGTAGTAGAAATGAATAGGTGAAAAGCACACAACAAGACACTATAGAAGCACACGGTAGAATTTCAGAGCACCAACAGGTCCTGTGTCGCGTCGTGTCGTGTGGGGCGCGTCTCTCGTTTCACTTTCTTCTTTCGATTTATATTTTGTATACCTACAGAGACAAATATTAAGTGACTGAGAGCGAAAGAGAGTGAGAGACTGTTTCGAGCGACGGGGGTGGTAGAATAGCCTATGGCACCTTTTGAATTCGTCTTTTTGTATTATATCGTCTTCTTCGGTGCGTTTTTTCTTCCTCACTGCTGCGTTTAATTATTCCCACACCGTCGTCTTGTGTGCTGTGTTGCTTGCTTTGGAGGTAAAAGGAAAGACAAAAGGCGGAAACTGATGAGCGGCGACGAGAAAAGCAACAGCGAAAAAAAAATTATAATAATATGACTCGGTACGAAAATATCTCTCGTGGTAAAGAATGTTTTTTTTTTTTTATATATTTTGCAGATGATATTACTTTTTTTTTGTCTTTTCTTTAGTGGTTGCTTGGTGGATGTATATTTTTTTTTTGCTTTTCCCTTTTTGTATTATCTTTCACCTCTTTACTCTCTTACGCACGCACAAAATTTCGTGTTGTGTGGTGTTCTTTTATTTTTGCGTGTGTTCTCTTCTGTTTTTAAGGTGTAACTAGAAATTTTGTTGGTAGATACATTCCTCGCTGGCGCTGTCACTTCAGTCTTTGTTCTGTGGAGTATAGAATTGACCCCCTAAAAAAAGGGGAGTGAATAAAGTGTTGCTGAGTGGACATGGTAATATGAGATTAAAATGTATTATTAATGTTGAATGATAATTTAGCACTTATGTGTATAAAAAAAGGTCAATTAATGTCTAAACGCTATAATGATGTCGTCTGTTGAAAATGATGTGTGAGTCGAGATGCTTTTCAGATAAACTGGCGGACCTTTAAGGATGCATCAAAGTGGGAGGTTTGTGATCCTTCTCTTTGAGGAAAAGAAGTAGACACTTTCACAGTAAATTTCAACAAAAACGCGAAAATACTGTGAATTTCAAACAAATGGCAATGACACATATTATTTTTTCGAATAATTTAGACACAAACCATTGAAAGAAAGTACTGCGACCAAGTACCATTAAAGTGTGAAATTCAACTTTGTCAACTCTTTTTTATCTCTTCTTCTCAATTCCAATTATTGCGTGGAGTATCTGTATAAGAGGTATTCATATTCCATGAGCCCTGAGATTTCAGACACAGGAACGAAAGTTACAAAGCTTTTACCAACTTAATTTTCTGTTAAATGTAATTGATAAACACTTTAATTCCCTTTCTGGACAGTTTATCTTTGCGTTCCTCCGAATAATTGTCTTTTTTTTCGAAACCATTCCCCACTGGATGCCCTTGCTTTGGTCCCTCTACCCAAGCAACATCTTATACACCTCTATCGAATTTCTTAGAATAATTAATATTTTCCTGCTGACTTAATACCTACTAATTTGTGACTCTTTTGCATAAGTTACTAAAAAGCATGGCAAACCCTAAAGGTGCACCCGTAGGATGACAGCAAAGTGGGACGATTGTGATTCTTCTACTTGAGATCATCATAACCTTGCCGATAGGAAAAGATAAAACCGCACTTGTTTTGGAATGATGTTATATCGCCCAAGTATTTGTGTTTCAGTAGAGTTAAATGAGTACTTTAAACCACGTTTTTGTGGAACTCACTGTATATATAAATGTACTTCTTCTTTCCTTTTTAAGGAAGCACTGAGAATTAGGAATCCCTTTAATCAACTTGGAGAATATGTCATCACGAGTAAGCCCACAGGAAAAGTATTAGTGTAAAGATATCTGAGGTGTGCTAAAATGGTTGGAAACAGTCTTGAAATAAGATTCATGAAGTCTAATGCCCGTCGTCCATAACGTGCGCAACGCATCCAACCACCTCCAATCAACTCAAACAATTTTAGCGTAATTGGACTAAAAATTGAACGAGTTCCTGTTGAACGCGTTCCGAGCCTCGTACCCCAATTTGATCAACTCATTCAACTGTTGAATAGCTTCGTACGCCTAGTTGATCAACTTGTTTGATTTAAAAAAAGTTGATCGACTGCGTTTTCGGTGTGGTTGCGCAACGAATTGACGCACGCGTTGATACCCTGGTACACTAGAGCCAAGATTGAATGTTGATTAACGCGTTGAACACACTTGGCAACTGACAGCTGTAGCGCATTTTGACAATGAATGGCTAAGCGAAAAGGAAAAGAAGAAATGTCGATTCTGGGTGGATGAGTTTTTTTTTTTTACACGCGACCACTCTCCATCCTCGCACAAGTACAATGCACCAATGTTAGCAAAACATTGAAATTGAAACACAAATTTACTATACATGCAAGTTGAACAATAAATTGCTTCAACTCACATCAGCACGCAAATTCCATTGGTCTCAAAACAACTCACCCCAGTGAAAAATTAAAAAAAAATGAGCAACGCGTTGAACAAATAATGTGCAGTACATTATTTCGAAATTGTTGTTGCGTTGCACAAGGATCTTTAACAAGGAACTCGAGCTCGTACACTACGCGTACTACCAGCTGAGCAACTGCTTGTGGAACGAGGTTCAACCATATTTAACGCGTTTGTTGGATAAAGTTGAGGACCTCGTACAGCAAATTTAGTTAGGTTAGGTCGCACGCTTCTTCACATTTATTCACAAGCACGGCAATTTAGACTCTGCCTGTTTTTGGCAATGAGAGGGCAGGGGAAGTTCGAATTGACCGTCTAATTTAGGTAGTCTATCATTGTGCCTGTTAGTTTCTGTTTATGATTTACTTCCCTAGCAGGTATGCCTAATACCACTGTTCTAATCTGTGATCTATCTAGCTTTAGCCTCGGCCATATGGACACCCTGTGACGCTCGAAATTTAATCATCTGTCACTGGCTTGATTCTGAGCCCCTCACATTTGATTACAAACAACAAACCAATGCCATACGTGAGTATGGGTCTGACTACTGCTGTATAACTTCTTTCTTCCATGCTATCCTTATAAATGAAGAGAGAATTATTAGCTATAGCGTCTCCATTAAGTAAGGCAATGGAAATAAAAACGTTAATAAATTTCCATAAATATTACCTGTGGAGTAAATTACCTGCGCACAGCGTCCTTAATTTCATAGAAACTGTAATTATTACATACACTAGGGCCCCCGAGACCTATTTCACTGACATATACATTGTTATTTACCATCCAATTTGTAGAATAATAATTTCAGATAATTTCTTTTTAGTATGGTCTCCAGACACGGGATAAAAAAAAGAAACCAAACCGACTATCACCTCTAACCCCCACCGTCTGCCAGTGTATCAGTAAATGTGGAAAGGCGCAAAGGTTCCGCCTGTACCTGTCCTGCCCTGTCTATCAAATGGAGACCGTCCTTTCAAATCACCCTTCTTTCACGATCTTACGGATCTGAATTCAGAAAATTCCTTCAATTTTGTCAAATCTCAGGTTGGTTCACTTTACATTTATCAGCGCCATAGTGATTGTTGTTCATATTCAGTGCTTGTCGGTCGTGGTCGTACTGTCCTTAATTATGTGGATCTGGCAAGTATCTAGACACGGAAACCCACTCCTACCACTCGACAGCAAAGAGTACTAGAAGTAGAAGAACCGAATCTCCGTAGACACAAGACAAATCGTGAAAGATATGATGCAGCCGGAGGACGATCGTGAAGGAATACGCAATCAGCAAACAGCTCGACCTTAAGAGAATCGAACGTCTAACTAAAAGGCAAGCAACGTCTGCAACATGCAGCGGAGAAGGCATGCCAAACATTGGAGGACCTAAACAAAGGAAAAGGTTACTCTTAGGAAGAGTTGAGAGTTCATATTCCATGAGCCCTGAGATTTCAGACACAGGAACGAAAGTTACAAAGCTTTTACCAACTTAATTTTCTGTTAAATGTAATTGATAAACACTTTAATTCCCTTTCTGGACAGTTTATCTTTGCGTTCCTCCGAATAATTGTCTTTTTTTTCGAAACCATTCCCCACTGGATGCCCTTGCTTTGGTCCCTCTACCCAAGCAACATCTTATACATCTCTATCGAATTTCTTAGAATAATTAATATTTTCCTGCTGACTTAATACCTACTAATTTGTGACTCTTTTGCATAAGTTACTAAAAAGCATGGCAAACCCTAAAGGTGCACCCGTAGGATGACAGCAAAGTGGGACGATTGTGATTCTTCTACTTGAGATCATCATAACCTTGCCGATAGGAAAAGATAAAACCGCACTTGTTTTGGAATGATGTTATATCGCCCAAGTATTTGTGTTTCAGTAGAGTTAAATGAGTACTTTAAACCACGTTTTTGTGGAACTCACTGTATATATAAATGTACTTCTTCTTTCCTTTTTAAGGAAGCACTGAGAATTAGGAATCCCTTTAATCAACTTGGAGAAAATGTCATCACGAGTAAGCCCACAGGAAAAGTATTAGTGTAAAGATATCTGAGGTGTGCTAAAATGGTTGGAAACAGTCTTGAAATAAGATTCATGAAGTCTAATGCCCGTCGTCCATAACGTGCGCAACGCATCCAACCACCTCCAATCAACTCAAACAATTTTAGCGTAATTGGACTAAAAATTGAACGAGTTCCTGTTGAACGCGTTCCGAGCCTCGTACCCCAAGTTGATCAACTCATTCAACTGTTGAATAGCTTCGTACGCCTAGTTGATCAACTTGTTTGATTTAAAAAAAGTTGATCGACTGCGTTTTCGGTGTGGTTGCGCAACGAATTGACGCACGCGTTGATACCCTGGTACACTAGAGCCAAGATTGAATGTTGATTAACGCGTTGAACACACTTGGCAACTGACAGCTGTAGCGCATTTTGACAATGAATGGCTAAGCGAAAAGGAAAAGAAGAAATGTCGATTCTGGGTGGATGAGTTTTTTTTTTTTACACGCGACCACTCTCCATCCTCGCACAAGTACAATGCACCAATGTTAGCAAAACATTGAAATTGAAACACAAATTTACTATACATGCAAGTTGAACAATAAATTGCTTCAACTCACATCAGCACGCAAATTCCATTGGTCTCAAAACAACTCACCCCAATGAAAAATTAAAAAAAATGAGCAACGCGTTGAACAAATAATGTGCAGTACATTATTTCGAAATTGTTGTTGCGTTGCACAAGGATCTTTAACAAGGAACTCGAGCTCGTACACTACGCGTACTACCAGCTGAGCAACTGCTTGTGGAACGAGGTTCAACCATATTTAACGCGTTTGTTGGATAAAGTTGAGGACCTCGTACAGCAAATTTAGTTAGGTTAGGTCGCACGCTTCTTCACATTTATTCACAAGCACGGCAATTTAGACTCTGCCTGTTTTTGGCAATGAGAGGGCAGGGGAAGTTCGAATTGACCGTCTAATTTAGGTAGTCTATCATTGTGCCTGTTAGTTTCTGTTTATGATTTACTTCCCTAGCAGGTATGCCTAATACCACTGTTCTAATCTGTGATCTATCTAGCTTTAGCCTCGGCCATATGGACACCCTGTGACGCTCGAAATTTAATCATCTGTCACTGGCTTGATTCTGAGCCCCTCACATTTGATTACAAACAACAAACCAATGCCATACGTGAGTATGGGTCTGACTACTGCTGTATAACTTCTTTCTTCCATGCTATCCTTATAAATGAAGAGAGAATTATTAGCTATAGCGTCTCCATTAAGTAAGGCAATGGAAATAAAAACGTTAATAAATTTCCATAAATATTACCTGTGGAGTAAATTACCTGCGCACAGCGTCCTTAATTTCATAGAAACTGTAATTATTACATACACTAGGGCCCCCGAGACCTATTTCACTGACATATACATTGTTATTTACCATCCAATTTGTAGAATAATAATTTCAGATAATTTCTTTTTAGTATGGTCTCCAGACACGGGATAAAAAAAAGAAACCAAACCGACTATCACCTCTAACCCCCACCGTCTGCCAGTGTATCAGTAAATGTGGAAAGGCGCAAAGGTTCCGCCTGTACCTGTCCTGCCCTGTCTATCAAATGGAGACCGTCCTTTCAAATCACCCTTCTTTCACGATCTTACGGATCTGAATTCAGAAAATTCCTTCAATTTTGTCAAATCTCAGGTTGGTTCACTTTACATTTATCAGCGCCATAGTGATTGTTGTTCATATTCAGTGCTTGTCGGTCGTGGTCGTACTGTCCTTAATTATGTGGATCTGGCAAGTATCTAGACACGGAAACCCACTCCTACCACTCGACAGCAAAGAGTACTAGAAGTAGAAGAACCGAATCTCCGTAGACACAAGACAAATCGTGAAAGATATGATGCAGCCGGAGGACGATCGTGAAGGAATACGCAATCAGCAAACAGCTCGACCTTAAGAGAATCGAACGTCTAACTAAAAGGCAAGCAACGTCTGCAACATGCAGCGGAGAAGGCATGCCAAACATTGGAGGACCTAAACAAAGGAAAAGGTTACTCTTAGGAAGAGTTGAGATGTCGATGATGCTCTACGATTCCCAAATATGGATTGGCGCATCGAATCATACAGTAGAAATATAGAGGCAGTTTATTTAGGTATAGTCAATGCATTGAGAGTATGTACGCTACGCGTAGGGGTTGATGTGGTGCCAATAGACCTTCTTCTAGAACAACGATGTCAACAGCAACAAGTCGAAGGGATGATGAGGTACTACGAAGAACAAACCTGAAAGAATGGCAAAATACATGGAACTCTTCTGACAAACGTAGATTTACGCATTACGCATATTGATCTCCTTTCAATCAATATGAATCATGAAGAGCTGAACTTCCATTTGACGCAGATGTTTACTGGTCATGGATGTTTCAAAGCATACCTCCACAGACTTGGGCAACCAAAATAAAACATAGAACACAAAATACCACGATATCGTGAAGGCCGTAACCTCTTGGCGAAACGAATGGGTGTGAACTTAAGCCCAGAGAACATCATGAGGCTCGTGCTCAGCGCAAAAAAAGCTTGGGAAGCAGTAATTGAAACCGTGGCTACTTTCATAGCCAACGACAACGAAATGCAGCTCAGGTAGCTGCCAATACAAACAAGCCGAATATATAAGGCTGAGGTCACTCCTCGCTGCGAAATGCTTGACGGCAGTGCCACGAGGATCAGGGGTGGGTTTATTGGCTCAGTATTGTCTTTCAAAGATTCCCAACTCCCAATGCAAAAAAGGAACACTAAAAGGCAAACAGCTCCGTGAAGACCTAAGGCGGTTTCATGGGAGGAATGCTAGTAGCATTCCCGATAAAGTAGGTTCCAATGTATTTATATTGTTTTTGGACTAATGTACTAAACATTTTGTGTATGAACTAATATACTCTTGTGCTTGAGTAAGAACCCAGAAAACAAAGATGAATGCTTTTACTTGAGCTTCAAGGTTGTAACCTCGTCACCAAATGAAAATATGGCACGTCCAACAGATCGGCATATAATTGAAAACTCTTTCGAACGTCTGTGTACTCTAATATAAGTAAAAATGGTACTTGGATCTACTGGTTTTAACGTCGAAACAAATACATTTCAAATTACCTTTTCCATTGAGTCAATAATGGAAAAAATAACGTTTCCGTTGAAATTAAAACAATTTTTATATACTCACCGCTATTTGCGACTTAAGTATTATCATTTCTCGCTGATGAGACATCATCGCTTAACGACACAGTGTCTCTACTATGCGGCGCTTAAGTTGTTAGCCTTCACAGGGTTTGTGTACACATTTTACGAATTAAAATCAGTCAGAGATTAGATTAGGGTTTCAAAACCCAGATAACTACGTGCTTACACATTTATTAAGCATTCTGACAATAGAATCCAAAAGCAGTAGGTGACAGAAAATGTAAATAGAAGTTAAACACTCGTACGTATTGTTTTGCGAATCAATTCGTCATCAAGCAAAGAGAAGATAACATCGGTAGATATTTTGTCGCAAATAACTGGTTGCTATAATTACGTGAACATGACGTTAAAGGGAGGGAATTAGTAGTTTATAAATTAAATGCAAAATTACTGTGATTTCATCATATATCGTGTGAATTTTTTTTTTATATCTTGAGGATAAAGACGAATATCAATTTTTGAAATTGATTGAAATTGATTTTAGATTGAAAGGCGAATTGTTTAAACATGAACAAACAATAAAATTAATAAAAAAGAAGGACGTTAGATTTATAATAGGCAAACAAAGGTGGTGAAAGGAAGAATTTGAGAAGATTTAGAAAAATTCGAACTTTGACAGGTGATTGCAGCCGTAGTGTTAAAGGTACATCTGCCAAGTTGGCTGTCATTTATTTAGTCTCTCTTGCCAAATCAACAGAGAGAGAAAGAGAGAGTAACAATAACACTGTCGAAATAAGCACTTTAAAGAAGGCTTAACATCTCCAACTGAGGACAATCTTCTTCAGCTTAAACTGTCTGTAGCTTCATTAAGGAACTAAATTTCAGCTAAATGGGAAAATCTCATAAAACAAATAATTCAGGGCACAGCATAAAAGATCTCTTTAAGTCGTTATGCCTTAGTTAGTCACTCTTCCTTAAAAAGATGACGGATCATAAATCTATTGTAGCCAAAATTGTGATAACGCTTAAGAAAATTCAGATGAGAAAACAGGAATAAACGAAAGAGTACGTACATATACATACGTACTATTAAGGCCATCAGCACCACCAGTAAAAGGTGGAGATCAAAGATATTGGGCACGTTCCGAACTCTATGCCTACTTTTTGAGGTAATGCCTAACATATGGAACGGCAAACGAATTTTTGACAGTTTGCACATTGAATTAAAAGGTAGGGAGAATTTTCTCACCTTCAAATCCAGTCCACTGCCTCAAAAAGACATGGATTACTTTGTAGTCAAAACTGAGTCGCTCGACCAATCAGAAACATTTGACTTCCTAGTGACTAGAATGCGGAACGTGCCCATTATAAAGGGTTGTTCAATAATGACAGACAAATTTCAACTCCATTGATCGTAAAAATGCAGTCCAATCACACTTTTTCTGGATGCAATGGTGGATTCATAGTCAAGATGATTTTTGCATAAAATTCACTATTTTCTGAGAAACTTATGCAAAGCACAATCGGTGCATGAAGTGATCAAGACGATTCAGTTCCCGGGTTAATTTGATTTTGCATGTGTATACGCCCAGAGTTTTAAGCAAAATTTGCCAGAATGTGGACTGAGACCTTGCCAATTTCTGTGAACAGGGTAGTATCGACTGATTTAGCTCATTTGGAACTGAGGCACTTAAACCTGCGATCATTTTAAAAGATCCACTTACACAGTACGTCTATATTACAGTCAAACGATAGTGTTGGTAGTAGAGTTTTATTCATTGAACTCAACGAGAACATTTGCTTTTGTTTTCCTGATCATTGTAACGGCTGAAGGATGTCAGCATCTTCATTGATAGACAAACATCCACAAAAAGAGGTCATCATGGTCCATCTTGGATCAATTTAGAATTCAAATCTTTTGGGTGGGAGGCCACGACGATTTTCCCAGCAATTGTGAGGGCGATGAAAAACAATAACAAACCATTGGTGGAGGTGTTGCTCCCAAATACTGTGCATATTTAAGATCCAGTAGTATCGCAAATGACCCTCGTGATCTAGATTGTATCTGTATGTATCTGTATAATTTATGGAATGTCCACCACAAGGAGGCAAGACAATTTGTATGAGGTTTGCTAGCCCAAATGTACCCAGAAGTCGACCTTTTCTATGAAAAGTAATTTCGTTTTCAAGATTCAATAGTGTCTATTTTACTCTACGAGTCTACGTTCAACTAAACTTTATTAGCAAAACGGCGAACAAGTTAGAAGAAGCCTCACAAGAAAGTGAATATCTCTAAGGTATTTTACAGAATATTTTCTAAAAAGTATTAAAATGCGTGGGTAAAATGAACCAACTAGACATAAAGCATCATGCAAGAGTCTCTTACCAATCTTTTCATGAATGATGAGCCAGAAATAACGTTTTTTTAGGGATATATAGGCATATGTAGACCATTAAGGCCTCAACAACCACGAGACAGTAACTTATCTCGGCAGCTAGCGGTTTACGCTCTTAAGTAACTGTCACTATTATTTTTATCGAAAAGTTGTACTCAGCCACGGGGCTGACTTGGATTTATCAAAAAGGAAAGTACGTTTTTGGAGTCAGGCAAATCCAGAAAAGATACGGGCGACTCAATAAGACCCACAAAAAAGCACTGTTTTGTGAGTCAGTCAAAGTGCAACGTTACTGGAATGACAACATTGATAATGACAATAGGTACCTATGTATGTGGTTTTAACAGGACAGCGCTACATGTCATAATGCCTATAAAATCATTGACGTACAAAGAAAAAATTCGGCGCATCGCGAAATGGGTTAGGGAATCAGAAAGAGCTTAAGCTTATCGCCTATTGATTATTTCTTGTAGGGCTGCTGTTATATTATGCAAGCTAAAAGCATTGGAGATATAGTCCAAAATGTTCGAAAGAGTGCCGAAAATTTGACTGACGCGGTTTGTCAAAAGCAGCCAAGGAAGCTTAATACCCGATGTCGTATTCAAAACATAATGAATAAAGAGCACTCGCCCACTTTTCGCATCCGGCATTAGCCTTTTTTAAATGAAGTTTCTTAAACAATTTCGTTACTATGCTATGATTTGTGTGATTCTTAACTGCCACACCAAACTTTATGCAGTTCTCTTTCCCCCTGCGCATAACAGACGACGAAACTCTGTGCGATAAGCATTACAAGATCCCATGATTTGGTGGTAACCCCTTCGTTTGGTAGGTGTCACACATATCTGTCCAAATTATGTAGACATTTTCCCTTAATGTTCGTCGTACGTCATAAAAAATAGAGAAACCGGAAAGGACACAATTTGGTGTACAAACTTGTTTAACAACTTCTCGAGCACAAACTACTCGTCACACTGTTCAGTTTTGAACTTCAAAACATAAAATTAAAGTCAACCGGCATATTACACCATATCGATTGTTTTAAGTTAACTTTTTTGCACAGTGTTGCGTGAAATAGCGGTGTTATGTGGTTTTCAGAAAAGGTGTTGACTTACGATTTGAATAAATGAGGAACACACCAACATTTTTAACTTATTACGCCCTTTGACAAACAAATAAATAACAAGTCAAACTGTCTCACAGAACACAACTTTTTCATCATACTCCTAAATCAATGACCTTTTGGCAGTGCTATTGTTAGGCAACTCTTGCGCAACAATGTCTTCAAAATTTGAAACATCAATAATCATATTCCACCGACAATGTTATCTCACAAAATCAGCATTTAAATTATTATCAACATCACAAAGTAATATAGTACTCACCAAAATGTATTAGATCTTTCGCAAGAGTGTCTCGTCAAAATGACAACACTGTTCTTCTCCTCGCCAGTATTTTAAGGGAAGCTGCAAACCAACAAAAACCACGAACAAAAAATTAATCCCTGCTTCTTCTCCAGCAGACCAGGAGTTGGGAGTTGTTCGTCTTTTTTTGTTTTTATGGTAGAACAGTGGTGGAACACCGCAAACACTCTGATAAAGGAGGTGGCGCACACAAGATTGTGCAAGGAGAGAGAGCGCAGAGAATTTTAACTTAAAATTTCAGAATCCAATGGGCGGATTCTTCTTCGTCAAGCAGCACAAGTGTTGCATGCAAAAAAAAAGAAGAAAAGAGGAATGCGACGATTCTTCCTTTTTTTGCTCACTTCCTTCCTGTAAAAATGCAAATTTTTCTTTCGTTCTACTCGAATCGAATTTTGTGTTCTAAAATTATTTTAGCACAGGAATCACTTGTTTTTTTATGTTGGTTAGCACCAGAGACACAAACCGATGAGTAAAAGTAGAAAATTCTTAAAAGAAATTCCGATGAAACGGACGATTTCTTGGAAAAAAAGGCAAAAAATGACTGCACACGAGCGACAAGATTGTGAGACCGCCGCGGGAGACCGGAGACGGTGTGATAATCTATTTTTTTATCTTTTGATTCGCTTTTTTTCTTGTTTTTTTTTTTTGCACAGACACCTCACTTGGATTTTTTTCTTTTTGTGTGATGGTGTTGGGGCGCGGGCGGGCACTTGTGGTGGAACTTTTGTGGTAATTCTTTCGAGGTGGTGAATTTGCAGGGAACTCGTTTGCTTTCTTAAAATCGAGTAGAAGATGATGTTATTTTTTTTCGGTTATTATTTTCAAGAAAATCAATCACTACATCGCAATATGTCAACCAACTCAACAACTTGCTAAACTCGTTCACACAGTGTTTCGTTTCGCGATGGTTCCTTTTGAAGTAGACAGCAGTAGACAGCAGTAGACAGCAGCGCGAAGAGCAAGAGAGCGAATTGAAAAAGCGAACGACGTCGGATAGAGAAACTGCGTGAAGTATTTTTCGATTGAATTGAAGGGAATGGAATGAGAGGATGAAGAGGAATGGGAAGTTAAGTGCAGGCGCGTTGTAGGGAGACGTTCGCAAGAGCAAGTCTACTGTCTTAAGGAGCCTGTTACATCTAAGCAATTGAATTGATTTGAAATTGTTTAATTCGTGAGCGTCGACAGACTTACAAGTGTAATTTCTTAGAGGAATTTCGATCTAATTCGGAAACTTCAGCCACGGTAATACACTCTAAATGACAGTTTTGACAGTTTTTGAAAGCCGTGCTTCATTAGTTAGTGTTTTGGACTACTGTGCAAAGGGTTCAATGTCTAATTTTGAGAATATAACAATAAAATTTTTTTCTCAAATTTACTTTTCGCTAATGTCTGACAAACAGGAGAGTTGCTTTTATATTGTAATATTTTTTCCCACATGGTCATCTCCATGAGACACTTTATTTCTGCTTGACTATCGGCATAGACTAGACCATCAACTCGCTTTTGCCCTTTCATTGCCGGAAACCGACAGTGACTAAATGGCTTTATTTAGGAATAAATGTGATGTAGCGTGTGAACAAGACCTATATACAAATTTATCGAGATAGGTATCTCTTTCAATTCTTTTGAACAAAATATTCTTTTGCAGGAATAGCGCCCAGTACTGTCAACGTCAAGTCAGCCGCTAAAATGTAAACTTGTGTGTGTGAGCGCTGTGAGCTCCCATTTCATTTTGCTCAAAAGTCAGAATACATATTATAAATATCAGGAGTTCTTAGTTCGGAAGAGTTAATTTGTCAAACGACCAACGAAGGTGACTGTGTAGTTTAGTTCATCTATGCTATAGGTGAAGTGGGAAATCCCATGCGCATTTCATTCGTAATTACATACATACTACATTCATATTTGATTCATGTATACACAAATTTCACTCCGGGGGAATTACTCCAGTGTGCGCTGGCCCACTGAAGTGGTATCCATGTTCCAAGTGATGTCATTTTGTTCCTTTCATTCGAAATTGAGACTTGGCAGCTCTGAATTTATTGCAAAGCTTTTCAAGAAACTACTTTAAGTCCATGCACTTCGTGGTTGTTGTACTAACTGATGTCAAAACTTTATTAAACTTTCCAATAGCATTTCCGCTCAAACGTTGACGAACTGTAGAGTGTACATCTTCCCCTATTTGAAATGTTGTTTGTCATGTGCAACGATTTGTAATTTGCTTCTATCGATTTTAAAATCGTTTATGTTTCGTTGCCTGTTTTTCAGGTATTCGGAATATCAAAGTGAGCACGTACTTGGAACAGAGTTATATTGCAGTCTATCTACCGTTCATGGATGAGCGACATTGTTTCATCATCTTTTAATTCAGGACTTCATTTCTTGAGTTACTTATCCTATCGTGTGGAGGAGGAGTAGGTGTGATAAACACAAGGCGCAGAATTCAAGAGAGCGAGTTGATTGCATGATCAAATGCAATTAAGTTGTAAAGCCTTTTACACCTTGACTAAAAGTTTGCAACTTAATCCTTGTTGGCCAACTCTAGATTTTTTTTGGCAAAATTTATTTGTTTTGACCAACTGTTAAGACCAATAATTCCATCAACATAGGGGAGTTCACCTAAAACCTCTCGCAGTCAACTTTATTTGAAAAGTTTTGCACGAATTTTCTTTACGCGTCCTTTCATTCAGCTCAACCCTATCCTTTTTTTGGAGCGTTTAATATTTTTTTTTTCGCGTCTCACATTTGTTGCTAAGTGTTTGCAGTACTCTTTTGTTTTTTTTTCATGAAAAATAAAATCCTAACAAGGAATGAATTCTATTGTAATAGGACACGACATTCTATTCCTGTATCATTCTCTTGAAGGCGAAAGTTAGAAAGTTGGTATAAAGTTTTCTTGGTTACATTGCACCTCTGTATCTCTATGGAGGCCAAATTGTATGTAATAACTTTCACACCAATTTTTGGTTGCAATTGCAACTCTCCCAAGGCTTCATGTTATTTAAGACGAACATATGTACATGTTGTTTCCATGGAGAAATCAGGTTCAAGTTATAGATTCTTTTTTCGAATTTTATCAAGCCGCAGGACTAAATTCTTTAACTATTGGTTGGATCCCAGATCACACAAAGGACACAAGACATTTGCTTTGCACTTTAATGTGCTACACGTTTGTAGACAGGGTAACTACACCGAAAGCTCTTTATGACAGAAGTGACGAATACATTTTCTTAGGAGAGCCGGAAAATCCTATTGAAATATACTATCCTTGTTATATAAATCGATTAAATGACCCTACAATGTGGCAAGAACTGAGTTACCATCTGTGGGCATATGGTGTGGCTTCCTGGGTTTACTTGGAGAAGGATTGATAAACGAAAACAGGTTAGAGCGTAAATTACAGCGACCTTAATAGCACGGAGTAGAAGAAATGCAAAGAAATGTTCGAATTTGCATCACAATTCTCGGGACAGATCATAACCGCGACTTGGTGGCATACTTGTGAAGGTTTTTTGACTTGTGCCGCGGGCTGAGAGCTTCTTGGATATATATGTGGAAGAATGAATTCATCTCTGAAAAAGATAGCGAAATGCTATGCATAAACTTCAGTGTCAGTGGTATCTCACTTCATCTCATTTCTGCATCTTGTGGCTATGAACTTACCTAGCATTATCTTGGAGCGAATCAAAGAACACCTCCAACAGACATTCGACGTCGAAGAAGCAGGTTAGAGCCATCTTTATCACCAGTGAACTCAAGAGAAATATCATAAATGAGGGAAGCAGTTTTGGAGTGGCACAATGATGAGGCAGAATAAGAAAAGGGACACTTACAGCAAAGAACCAGAGCCCATTGCAAAGGATATTTTTCACATCATAATTTGGTCTTCTACAACAACCCAGTTGGGACAGCAAATTGGCAGCCAATTTAAACGTGTATTCCTAAGTAGGGTCTATATTCTCAAGGTCTGTGCTTTATTAACACATCATCCACGGTTAGATTGCACCATCAACCCATTAATAAAGTTACCTCTTAACCTACAAATGAATCCGCATTAATCTTTAACTATCCACCAGGTAGGTTACACAATTCGTGTAGATTAACTGCTAGTAGCCATGTATATGACACTGTAATGGCTTCTTCGCATATTAACTGTGTAATTGAATGATTGGTCGTTTATCATAATGTGGTATCGCCGCATGTCTAAAAGGTGTCAACGTTATATGGGCACAGTAGATCATTATATGATTTGTTGCCCACAGACTGAGTTATGAGATAGTTATGACTTCGTTTATGATCCTCTTTTGTGGAACTTGGTATTTTTCTTTTTTGGCTTGCAATTCAGTATTTGAGTTGACATCTCCAACACACACACTTTGACAGGAATGATTTCGTCATGAGGAAGCTCTTGACTGTTGACAATAGAAATTGTGACTGCTTATGCATCAAGTCATTGCTGGCTGCTTGTGCCTGCAGGATAAGGATATTCTGGCCAAACCATATCTCTAAAGAACAGCTTTATCAGAGAACCATAAACCATACGACGACAAAAGTGGATTGGTCACACTCTCCGAAAGGGTGGCAGATCCATAACTAACCAATCGATGCAATGGAACCCGCTTACACAGGATGACAGGATACGCGGCGGTCCTAGGAGTACGTGGCGCAGAACAGTGGAGAAGGAAGCACAGCAACTGGGAAAGAGTTGGGGGGAGCTGAGGCACAAATCGAACACGATGGGGCGCAGGCGTTGTAGAGGCCCTAGGACCCACAAAGCGATACAGGATATAAGTAAGTAAGTATTGCTGGATTTAGAGTATATTATATCAGTCCAAGTTACGCTTAGTTTTCGGAAAGTGTAAAGATGCTTTTAGCATGACATGGGATATCACAAGGTCTTTTGTCCTCTAATGAGACCTCTTTTGGATATCTAGCCATGCCAGTATCGACTAATGTCAAGTAATGTCGGTATTTAGAGAACATTTTTTTCAAATGGTTGAATAAACAGTTAGTTAAAGAAAAAAGCTGCCACTACATAAAGACAAATGTGGTGTGGTTTATGAACTAACCCATAAGTCCATATTTCTATAGGAAATCGTTATGACAACGAACTTTTTGCTGCCTCAAATTGAAGCCCTAAATCTCCAGGACTCTTAGTATCAACAAGAAAGCACTACTTTCTACGTATCCCGTGGCTTTTTGCAAGGACTATTCGGTGAACACTTGATTTTGCTCTTCGGACTGGTCAATTGGACAAATGAATTCAAATGAACTTTGAAAATCTTATTTATTTTAATATTTCCAGAGGATTAAAAAGATGCAAGCAGTCCTTTTCTTTTATTTATTTCTTTTATTTCACCACGACGAATGCTCTTTTCCAAAAAACGGAAACAGCCATCTTCTTTTTTCTCTTTCATTTCATTACATGGTTTTCCTTAAGAAACTACAGAGGGCGTCCAATTAGTAGTAAAGATCTATTACATTATATACGATTTTAACCTTTTGCCAATATTCCAATTTCGATTTGAAGAATTAAAATTTATGCAAACAACCGATGATATTCTGTTGAACTTTGTAGAAATTCCAAAAAATCTGTTGCAGCAAAGTATTTCCAATATAAATTGAAGCATATTGCTCTCAAATGAATTTGATTAAAAGAACTCCAGGATGGTAGGTAGGTATCCTTCCAAATTAATACGAATGCCTAAGGTTTACCATGCTCTTCAAAATAACTCATATCCTGTACCTCATCGGTAATTATCTGTGGTGTCATCAGGTAAACTCTTTACTCGTACCCAAAAGCAATTCAATTTCTCTCTATTCATATGGTAAAAGGATTTTCCTAAGGATTTACACAAATCTCGTTACACTCACTGCATGCATACGAGTATGTGGTGAATTGATTTTCATGCCGAAAGCACAAATGGGAAACATGAAACTCTTGATTAGTTTACCAGTTATGTATACCATACTTTGCCATATGTGTAAAGTGTGTCGTATTTGGCAAACATACCTTCTATAGGACTTTCCAAATAGAGATCTAAATCTAAAGGATTTCCCAAGATAAATGACATGTTCAGCACAGAGTGCCAGACCAACGACGACGACAAAGTATCATATTGAGAATCTAACTATTCAATTAGATTTTACTAATTGACTTTGTCTAGGGTGTTATATGTACATACGTACGTAAACACGGAGAGAGAATGTTTTTGAACATTTCAGGCTTATAACATTAATATGTAGAGCTATTTACACACACTCTGACAAGTTCATGTGTTTGCTTAGATAAGTGCCAGTGTAGCGAGGTTTCCTTCTTGTTGTTTATGCAGATTTTGTAAAACTTTACAAGCACACACACATTTTCCTCAAAACTGTTTGCACTATTGCTCAAAAGTGTACACAAACACCCGGATAAGGGAAATTAAATTTATTTGGTCCTGTTTAAGTCGGACGTTTAAACGAAAGATATTTAAAGTCCTGTCATGCTTTTTATCTTGAACCTTGAAGTATTTCAAATGAAAAGTGAAATTTTCCAGAAATACCTTTAATTTTAAATGTCCTTGAGCGCAAAATGAACGCGATTTTTTGACTTAATTAGTGCAGAAGAATTAGAGCAGAAAGTAACCTATTTCAAGTGAAAAAATATAAACTTGATGCAATGTTTTCGTACAAACAAATTACTCTTTAATTAGTTTCTTGGAAACTACCTGTTCTAAGTAAGGTTGTTTCTTAGAGAAACCTTCCGCTTGTTGTCACCTCGTTGGCTGTGTGGAGACTTAATTACTTTTGGTATAAACGATGTACGCTAGGGATCTGCTATCCTTTGGTTTCAATCAGCCTTTTTCAGCTGCTTTATTTACCTCGGGGAACCATTGGGTATGCTGTTATCCTTTGTGATAATTTGTCAGTGGATTTAATGGAAAATCTTTTCTTAGAAAAAAAGGATTTTCTATCCAAGCGGATGTCCTTACTCGCAATTGACCGTACAAATTGATAGGCAATGATACCCTCGGCTGTGGAGCGAGGACACAAAGTGAGACATTTGCAGAATTATGGATTGGCAATGGAGCTTCTTGCAAAGGATAACTTAATCAAGTGCGGCAACTGAACATGATTGAATTTTCTTGGGTCGGAGTGACGGGTTATTAAGTTATAAATTGCCAACGTAGGTAAGGTTAAAAGTTATACACGGCGTGTGGGTGTTCCAACAATCAGCTGAATTATTATCCTACAACTCATTGAGTCATTAAGGATTTAACTCTTCTAATTCAATTTCTTTCCCATTGACTCTTAGGACATTAGGCCAATAGCATGTGCGCCGATTTCTTCGCCAAACCGTACGTATAACGCACAGCTTTATAAGAGAACTGGGCATAAACCCATTGCTGTACAACCAAACGACGGCAGAGGATTGGTCACACTATCCGCTAAAGTGACGGGGCCATAGCTAACCAAGCGATGCAATGGAACCCACTTACTCAGCATGGCAGGTCCAAGGTGTACATGCCGCAGAACAGTTGAGAAGGAAGCATGGCAAGCGGGAAAGAGCTGGGGAGAGCGCAATGACGCGTAGACATTGTAGAGGACCTAAGGGGTTATAGGATGTAAGAAAGTACTCGTAAGTGCAGTACTAGGTTAAGAGCCCCTTGCCTTCAATTGGTCGAGGCCTTCCTCCACTCGTTCGTGTGAGCTATCGCTAGATGGTCGTCTATTTGAAGAACGAGTCGCCTTAGTCACTGAATGTAAAGTTCTCTGGCTAAGTCGATATCATTTCAAATCAATTCAATTTCTCAAAAGAAACCAAATATCTTGGAGTAACTCTTGACCATAAGCTGAATTAAAAGCCGCACATAGTCAGTACCACTGAGAAGGCGACTAGACCCTTTTAGGCCTGCTCTAGGCTTTTCGGCAAAACATGGGGACTAAAACCAAAAATGATCAACTGGACTTACCTCACAATCATCACTCCAATTATCACCTACGCATCGCTAGTATGGTGAGGAAGAGGCCAACCAAAGAAAACGCCTCTGCTCAGTAGTTTTCCTAGGCCGTGCAGCAGAATACTTTGATTCAGCTGTTGAATGGATTGAATGCTAATTATCTGCTCTAACAAGAAGAAGAGGAAACATAATCGATTATCTGCTGGCCGAAATCTGTCAGCATCTGAGAAGAACTCGGAGGAGCTGTTATGCCATAAGTTTCGATGATGTACCAAACTAAAAGTCGAGTATGAGACAATATTGTTATTATAACTAAGCTCACTTAAGGCCCATGAATTGGGTGATGTTCGCTGGTGGCTGCTGCTTTTGATCAATTGCCATTCTTTCGAAATGGATATGGGTGTGTGACATTTAGAAATGATTTGCCTCTGTGAGTCTTCCATAGGGGCACATAGAGCTGATACTTCAGACGTGTAATGATTTGGTTCATCTTTACTGTCTTCACTGTTTTTTCATGTTTCCCTAGCTACTTCCCAAGCTTTTTGTGTACTCAGCATCTGCCTGGTGTAGTTCTCTGGGGTTTTGTCCTCACACTGTCTGTTCTCTAACAGGTTAGGTTGTTCATGATATCGTGGCGTCCGTTTTTCCAAGATTCCTTCCTCATTTTGTTGAAGCCTCTCCTCCACAAAAGTATGAGAGTTCTTCTCCTCCAAAAGTGTAATATCATTTATCCGGTGTTAACCTTTACCAAATAGAAGTCTAAATGGCCAATTTCCGTCTATTTATACCTCAAACTCAAATCCTTTAAATCAACTTAATTGATTGACATTGACTATAATAAGCAGTAAATAAAGGACACTGTTCCACATCAAGTGCCAAATACACCATCCATAATGAATACCTACATTGTCCTCAATTACCAAAAGCATTGTCGTCATCACATAAGTCCTCCATTTGCTTGAATTACTTTTTTATTTATATCACAATTTTTTCGATACAATTGATGAGTGTGACAAAGGACAAAGAAAAAATCGATCCCAAAATAGCTGCACTAAGTGACGAGGATACCAACCAAGAAACCGAAAAGTTCCAAATGAAAATAACAACCTTAAGTAGGCTACACACTATCAGTTTTCAACTGACAGTATTGCTAAATTGATGGAAAACTGATAGTGTGTAGATAGAACTGATCAATGAGGATGGAACTGATGGCGAGGGTTGAATTTTTTCGTGGATTTTGCTGGTGCAGGTAGACTTCATGATATGGCATTTTGTCGAGCGAGGGTCATATTTGATAGTCCAGGCTTCTGTGTCCCGCATCTTTCGAATTAGATCACAGTGCGTAAAAATTTTTGCCTGCGCCCAAAGAAGAAAAACCCAAAAATAAACAAAAAAAACTGGAACTGATGAGGATTGAATTTTTTCGTGGATTTTGCTGGAGGGACGGAGAATGCTGCATGTATGTGTATAATGAGAGGTAGATTTCATGATTTGGGTCGAGCGAGGGTCATATTTGATAGTCCAGGCTTCTGTGTCCCGGATCTTTCCACTTTTTCACACACTTTTTTTTGTTGTTAGTGCAATAATAATACATACACACAGGCAGACAGACAGACAGACAGACAGAATCGCCCGACCTACTTGTGCGTAAAAATTGTTGCCTGCGCCCAAAAAAGACAAAAGAAAATGAACAAAAAAAAAGGAGAAAACCTTCGAAAAACAGACGAACCACCTGGAATGATAGTGTGTAGCCTAGAATGAATTGATGAGAACTGACAGTCCAGGACTGTCAGTTGAAAACTGATAGTGTGTAGCCTACTTTAACCATTTCCAGAAAAACAGTATTAGGTGTGTCAACAAGGATGTAGGCATTTGAACAAAAAAAAAAAAGGTAGGAAGTATTAGTGTCCTAGGTCAACAGCAGTATCCAAAGGAACTGTTTGTCTCATTGAGTAGGTTTATAGTGCGTGTAGGCTTAGCACCTTTCTTCTTTGGGTTCTCTAAATTTGCTTCTATTATCCTCTAGACTCAAAATGTTACCATCCTTCGGAGGTTTGTATCCATATCAGAATTATCAGCTTACATTGCCAAAAAAATTACAGATACACACTCTCCAACCACGGAAATTCATTCCACAATATCAACCGACTCACGACCTCGACTGCTAGGATAATAGCTAACACCAGAATGAAAGATGAATATCCTTACGATACTTTGGATACTCATCGCATACGAGTATATTGTTCAATTATCACGCACGGGCTGTGAAGAAACAATTTGTATCTGGCTTTTTTTTTCGAATAAAAAGTTTAATTTTACGGTAAATTTACCATTTTGTACGCCATTATATAAACTCATTTGCTTGAGATAAATTTTACGCATGTGTGTCCTCTATTGAGGCAATTTTTAACTTTTTTTTTCAGATACGCGTGTGAATGTCAATCAAATGGAATATGTACCCAATGTGGTCTGTTATAAATCCAACTTTCAGGAATATTTAGCAAATAAATCATTGACAGGAAAATATCCTTATTTGCCGATAAAAGTTTAGGCAGAGTGGTCTTTCAATTCAGGGACTTTTATGTATTATACAAGGTGTGACAAAAGTTCTTACTCAATTTCCAAAGGAAGTACTGTATGAACCTATAGCTGACAGTAAGCTAAAAATGGAACTTAAAGCGAATAGTTGAAAACTTTTTTCTGCTGAATCTCGTCGTCTCAAAATTTTAAGAATTTTTTTACTCATACTCTATTTTATTCACAAGAACAAGAATATTTTTCTACAAAAGCAATTTCTTAAGAATTACGGTCCTTAAATGTGGATATGGCTATACAAAATGTACGCAAAATTTGAAGAATACTTGAAAATTTAACCAGCCAGTAGACTCTGTTTCTATACCAATCCCAATGCCTGCCATGAAACGGAGGCAAAACTGTAGACATGATGCCAAATTACTCTCCTTTTCGAAGGTTCAAACACTAAAATAAGAAAATCTCTCCAGCGTAGCGTTTCGCCCTGATGTAGTAGTTGGGCTTTTTAGTGAACGACCTACTACATCTAGTCTAGACGCACTGTTCACCCGACGGATACCATCAATTAAAAAAGGCAAATTTAGGTACATGTTAAAAAAAATCCAATAGTTAATATAAACAATTCAATTTTCTTAAAGAAATTATAAAATTAAAAAAGAATTTATTAAATAGCCCTGATGTGGTGGTTGGGCTCATCAGTAGACGACCTACCACATCTTATCCTTAAGACACAATAATAATTAAGGACAGTCGATTTAAATTTTATTTCCGATAAACCAAATTGTAAAATTATACTTTGTATTAAACAGAGAATCGACTTAAAAATAAAATTATGTAAAGAAAAATGTAATAACATAAAATAAATAAATAATAAATTTAAATATATAACAACTCCACTACAGTTCGTAGGGAGGGTGATCTCCTGAAAAGAAAAAGAAGAAAAATCCCACCACCAATTCAGATACCTATTCTATGACCCTACACTACCGACACCGAAAGGCAAGCTGATAAACTTCGACCGCCTTAAGGACGGTCGATCAAATTTAAAAGCACTTGGTCCTTTTTAGGATGGCTTGCACTTTTATAAATGTTTTTCGAGCGATAATACTCTACGAATAAAATAATATAAAAGAATATATATAACAACTCCACTACAGTTCGTAGGGAGGGCGATCTCCTGAAAAGAAAAAGAAGAAAAATCCCACCACCAAATGGATATCCCCACTTCTGTTCATATGTCTAACAAACGACAGTTTTCGAAAAAAAAAAATGCTCTCCGTATCGTATCAGTATAATCTATCCGGCGGCGTGAAGTGAGGATCCAAAAAAACAATAAAAAATAAAATATGTTAAATAACTCACATAGACTTTTTATGCTGCTTGATTACTGCATACACTGCTACAACACTGCTCCAACTCCTGTTAAACAGCTGTCCTTCTTTGTCCTTATTATTTGTTCTTGATGAAATCGGTCCAGTTGCAGCCCACAGCTTCACATCACACACACTCACGCACATATTAAATTATTCGACTACCGCGACGTCGTAGTCGAAAAATAAAACAAAAACCAAAAAAATCTTTCGAAAAAAAAATTTAAAAAATTTCCCGCTACTATTTGAGAAGCAAAAACAAAAAATTAAATCTATTTTACGCACAAAATTAACTGTTTGTAAGTACATATGTGTTTATGTACAATAAAACTCACGAAAAAAAAAAAAATCCACTCACTAAACTGATCTGAACGCCCATCCACGACTGCACTCCGAGTAGCCGGCCACTAAACCAATCTGGACCCCCGAAGTCCCATCCACGACTGCACTTCGAGTAGCCGGCCACTAAACCAATCTGGACCCCCGAAGTCCCATCCACGACTGCACTCCGAGTAGCCGGCCACTAAACCGATCCGGACCCCCCGAAGGCCAATCCACGACTGCACTCCGAGTAGCCGGCCACTAAACCGATCTGGACCCCCGAAGTCCCATCCACAACTGCACTCCGAGTAGCCGGCCACTAAACCGATCTGGACCCCCGAAGTCCCATCCACGACTGCACTCCGAGTAGCCGGCCACTAAACCGATCCGGACCCCCCGAAGGCCAATCCACGACTGCACTCCGAGTAGCCGGCCACTAAACCGATCTGGACCCCCGAAGTCCCATCCACAACTGCACTCCGAGTAGCCGGACACTAAACCAATCTGGACCCCCGAAGTCCCATCCACGACAGCACTCCGAGTAGCCGGCCACTAAACCGATCTGGACCCCCGAAGTCCCATTCACGACTGCACTTCGAGTAGCCGGCCACTAAACCGATCTGGACCACCGAAGGTCCATCCACGACCGCACTCCGCGAAACTACACTCACGACTGAACCCGAGTAGCCGACGTCTAAACCGATTTGGACCCCCGAAGATCCATCCACGACCGCACTCCGCGAAACTACACTCACGACTGCACTCACGACTGCACTCCGAGTAGCCGGCCACTAATTCCCATCCACGACTGCACTCCGAGTAGCCGGCCACTAAACCGATCTGGACCCCCGAAGTCCCATCCACGACTGCACTTCGAGTAGCCGGCCACTAAACCGATCTGGACCCCCGAAGGCCCATCCACGACTGAACCCGAGAAGCCGACCACCAAACCGATCCGCACCCCACGACGGTTCACCACCGACTGATCCCAAACAGCCGACCCCACAACCCATCTGCACCCCACGAGGGTGCACCACCGACTGATTCACAGACCTGTTTGTGTGTATGTTCTTGTCTGAATTTTTTTTTTGTTTTTCAAATAATAATGGCTAATTTTTTAAATTTTTTTTTCATAACGATCGAATTAATTTCGTTTTTTTTTTTGTTTTTTTTCCTACTGGGACGTGGGGTGGTCAGTAACATGGTGTGTGTGAGTGGGGTGAATAAAATGGGAAGCATTACTTTTAAAGACAACTGTTGAAGATAATTTGTACCAGGAAGAATCACTTTTCTTTCTATTTTATAATACAGTTGACTCCCTATAAGTCGAATGTTCACGGGAGTTCACAATTAGTTCGAATTAGAGGGATTTTTGGAGAAATTCGAGTTATATTTTTCTATCGAAAATACAATAAGTGGTTAATCAATTGAGTCTGTTCTGTAAACAACTTACCTATCTGACCTTTGTGCTCCTCCCAGTTTCAAATATCGTATATTAGATTTAAAATTAAGTCGATTCCTAAATAAATTTCCACAAATTCCGATTAATAGGTCAGTCCAAAACGAAACATTGTAAATCAAAAACATCTGTTGAAACCGAACTTTGAACGGGAAGACCCAAGGGAACTATAATCCATGACAAAAGGGTTCAATACAAAACAAAAAATATGCATTCCCACCACTCGTCGATAAAAAATAAAAAATTTAACCAACCAAATGGTGCCAGGAAATTTTCCTTCCAACACGAGTGTGTGTCTCGACAGAGTTTCCCCATCCATTGGACTAGTGACAGCTTATCGTCAACTTTTTGAGGACTTTTTTTTTAAATTGAGTAGCGTACTACTTTCGAACACTCATGTACTACTCCTGATATACAAAAATTCTGAAATATGTTTCAGTTTTAAATTCCAATCAACCTCATAGAACATCTCCCATATACCAACTTCTGCGTGGATAATCATCGCATGCATTTTCTTAACTGACTGACAGACACAGTGGGCTATATAGTGGTTTATGGGCTGTTTCGGTGTCTTGAAGACGGTACACATCCAATGGGGATCGGATTTTGTGTGGAGCAAGTTCAGAAAGAGAGTTTGCAGACATTTCAAAACCAACTTAGCCTCAAATTTGAAGGGCATCAGCTTTGAGATCTGGCTGACTGACTGACAGCATATTTACTTGTGAGTTTCGAAGGTTGCTTCTCATCTACTGCATTCCCTTGTGCAGTAAATTATAGTAGACTGTCCTAGTAGAATAGAGAGTTTCTTCAGAGATTTTTAAAGGTTTACATAAGCATTAAGTTAATTGTTAACTTATATAGAAGAAATGACTGAAAACTATTCCAATATCCCAAAGAGAAACACTAAAATCCTTTCGTAGACCAAATTACGTTTCCACTACCCACTTTCGTTACAAGTTCTCCTCAACAAATTGTATATTTCTCAGAAAGTATGTCAAACAGTTTCACCCACTTTCTCGTATGAATGCTAAAAAGGTGTGCAAAGAATTTAATACGAAGGTAATCCTATAGAATTTGGCTATAGAACGATTTGAAATATGAAGCTACCACAAGAGAGAAACGTGAGTAAAAGTTTCGCAACAAAGTTGCCTCTAAAAGGATTTGTGTGTCCTTCTAGGAGCTGTTGATGGTATTAATGTGCGCATTCATAATAAGAAAACCAAGTATACAGCAGGGATTAAGAGCATGGATTAAGTTTTGTGTTAAATACTTAAGATTATACATGAGGTGCAGTAAGTTAAATGCAGCTTCTTACAGAATGTCAAGGATTTTACGGAAATGTTGGGGTTTCCTTTTAAATTTAGTAAATAGGGGTTATGAAAATATTTGTTTCATCATAAATTACGTTATTTGTGATACTGAATTCGCCCCTTAGGGCCAATTGGGTTTTTATTCAAACCGCCCACCTAGTCCCTAAGGACAATATGATTGTCATGCTATAAACTACGAAAACTATTATATGATATTGCAAAATTGAATGTTGAGACCACGTCATTCAAAAATATTCCACTAAACCATGCATGGAGTCTAAATGGCAGTTATTCTTTGGTAACATTCAGCAATGGGACGATTTCTGGTGCTCATTTTATCCGCATTGGCTTTACTTGCAACCTTGAGTGGAAGTTTGGGAAATCCTAAATTCACCAATATTTTGTCAAACTCAATCGAAAAGGAGAGTAATTTGGCATCATGTCTACTAAAAGTCATGCAGGATCCAGACCTCAGTTTCATGGCAGGCATTGGAATTGGTGTAGAAACGGAGTCTACATCTTTTAGACGAAATTTCATGGACACTCTTGACGGTCTGAGAGCGTTAAAGGCTAAAGTCACAATCAATCATGGTTCGACTGAAAAGGGGACGACCTCAATCGATGGCTGGTTAAACTTCATCGATTCAGTCAATGCACTTGAGTAAGTATAGATAGTTTAGAGGATGTCTGTCATATTGATCCTGACCTAAATTTTCTGTCAGAATTTTGATCAAACGCCAACGAAATGCTATGGACAATGTATCGGCTGCAGGACAGATTTATTTCATCATTTTACCAGTAAATATGCCGCATCCTGAACGAGTGTTGAAGCAAATCTTTGAGCTATGTTGGAACAATTATATTTTGAACGTAAATGTGTTTGTTGAGGACAAAAGTGGTACCGTAACACTCTATACGTACTATCCTTTCTCGGAGAGGAATTGTCGAAATACAACGCCGAAAATTCACAACCGCTTCTCGAAAGGAAACTTCGAACAAAATGTATCAACCTTTCCATCGAAGACGAGGAACCTATGACAGTGTCCTTTACGCATGATAGTCTATTCTATACCTCCACATATTATAATTAATGAGGAACAAATCTCTGGTCCAGATATAACTATTCTCAAGGCTTTAGCTAAATTAATGAACTTTTCACTGGAATTTGTTATATGTTTGGAGCAGAGAGGTGCAGTTTATTCTAATGGTACCACAAGCGGATGCATGAAGAGGGTAGGTGTTACTTTCATCAAACTGGAGGAAGTTTAACTTCTTTATTTTCAGTTAGCCGATGGTCTAGGGGATTTGATGGTAGCTACTTCCACCAAAGCGAGACACAACTTTTTTTCGACGACCATTCAGTTTCACTTCTTTTCGAGGTATCCAATTATTAGATGCCTTAATGCATACAGCCCTCTCGAAGTCTTAATGTTTCCCTTTGATTGGTATACATGGTTGGCTATATGTATACTTGTCATAGGAAAATGGTTAGGCCAGTTGCTGCGTCGGAGGATTTCACATGATTCTGTTTCTCTCAGTGAAACCTTTAAGCGATACTCTCTGACATTATGGCTCTTTGGTATGTTGATTCTAAGTAGCACGTATGGAGGATCAATATTTGAATTTCTTCATAATCGACCAAGCAAGCCTCTACCCAAAACCCTCCACGAAACCCGTCTTCAGGGATATAAATTTATGGTTTCAGAAAGCTCGTATATATACGTAAAGAACATATCAGAGCTAAGAGGTCACATGGTGATGCTTGGTAAAAATGATGAAGAAGCCTTGCAATATTTTGAAAGGCTCCAAGGAAAATATGCTTTCATAAGTTATAAAGACTTTTTTTACTCATCGATTGATACCGAAAGGCATGCAGAGTTTTTCTTTATTAAGGAACGTTTAACTCTAAATTATCTTTGCATTTATATGCCTAAATTCTCTTATTTAACAAGGGATTTTAGCACACATTTGGGGAACATGATAGCAAATGGATATGTTTATAAAATTGCTAAAAACAAACATAAAAAAAAGACGCTGGATGCAAGACCTAAGAGTTTGAGCTTTCATGAACTAAGTGGACAGTTTCAGCTCCTTTTCATTATGACTGTCATTAACACTGGTGTTTTTTTATTGGAACTTCTTTCGAGATACAGTCATAGGTTGAGGAGGATCTTAGAATTTTTCAATTGAATTCCCATTAAATCGAAACATGGATCCAAAATTAGTTGGGGAGAAAATTGAAGGAGAATATTATACTTATTTCGCAAGTTAACTCAGCTTTTACACGATTCTAAAGTTAACAAATTTTAAGCATTCCTCAGTAGTTAAAGTTTATACAATAGAAATCCTTATTCCTATTGGCAGGCTACTGCAAAACTTGCTGCACTATGAATCAATATTTTTTTTTAATCACAGAAAAGTGCACAAATTATTTAAAGTTACTTTCCTCTAAATATTTATGTACCATGAATTCTGGCTTAATGCGTAAGTGAAATTGACATATTTGGGCTGAAGAGCAAGCCGAAGAGATTGAAGAGCCGCCACATCCAGGGATAAGAACGGTATGGAATGGTAAATGGGCTGGAGGAATCATCGGTGGCGTGTGGTCTCTAGACTTTTCCTTGTGATAATATGTTAGTAGTATGTCAAATACCTACCATACAACTCGAACTGCTTGGAGGCGTCATCATCAAATTGGAGTTTCAAAACAGACCAGGTTAACGGCAGTTACGGTCAATTTTTCATAGCCTTAAATGTTTCAAAATAAATTCAATTTCAATTCAATTCAATTTTTCTTTATTCATGTTTGTAAAGTATTTAAAAAACTTAACAATTCTCATACAATTATTCGTAAAATTAAACTTAAAACAAACAGAATAGTTAGTGACATGTTTATTTGCAAAAATAGAGATGATGCCGCATTTAATAATCTAAACTTTTTGTGCGGCGAACAAAATGAAAATAAAAACAAAGTAAGTATAAGGAAAGAGATAAGTTATGACATGCAAAGAATATAAGGAACAAGTAAAAGACGATAAATGAACTTATGTGCTAAAGTGATTCGATTGCTAAAGGTCCAGCGGGGAACATACCAGACATGATACTGGAATTGAAAATGTAGGGCAAAATATCGACTACGTTGGGGCCAATGTTCTTTAGAATCGAATTAGAAATTGTATCATTACCATGTGAGTTGAATTAGGTAGAGAATTAGTAGTTTTCAGCAATTCCAATCATGTGATGGGCCGAAACTGTTACTCCAGTCGTTCTTTACAGAACCAGACTTGCAGCAATTACACGAAGTTAGTAAACTACCAGAAAAAGAGGATTGTCCAGTAGAAGAATGCGTTGGCCACTCCCAAAGGATTCGTAATCGCATTCGCCTCTGAGTTTGTTCAAATTTTTCAACTAATGATACTGTTAATGATTTGCCACTCTTTACTAAGATATGTTTTAGATAAGGGCACGAGTTATTCAAGGTTTGAGGCGAAACTCCGATTTTTTTTTGTACTAAAGTGAACGTAGAAAAACCAACGCAATGCTTTAAGATCGTTAGAAACGTGTCAAATGCTGTAGAAGCATTTTGTTGATTGAAAACACTGTTCCAATCTTCACAGCGAAGACTGACATTCAACGCATGAAAGTCTATTTTATATAAATTGGTTGGATAAAATGCGAATGCTTTGCTACATTTTAAGTTTTCAAAAGAGACTCTCGTCATACACTGATCGGTTATAAAACTGACCTTTAGACGATAACGATATAGTGACAGATGAATGCATTCAATTGAATTCAATCTTTGATTTCAAGAAAATGAACTCTCAATTACACGTAAGACACACAGGACGTATGGATACCATAAAATGAGTACCAAGGAGGGTGATACACACCTACACAGGGTAAGCGTTGACAACACTGTACCGAGTTGTCATTTATTTTTATTAAATTAAATTTCAAAATCGAAAAATACAACTCAAATGGATTTATTAACTGTGAACGTCCATTTTTAGCTAAATAAAAGCCAATTTACTCCCAAAGTGACGATAAAGTGTAGTTTGAAGAAGATTCACTAAGAAAAACGGCGCTGTGAGCGCCTGAAAGTTCCGAATACTATCGTCAAAAACCAAGTATCGTTACCAGGCTAAAACCATGTTGCTCGTGTGGTATTACTATGGTATCGCCTGATACATAGATAGTACACCCGTATACTACCACTAGTGTGTCACAGGTATTAGTGACTTTAAAATGAATAGTGTTTTCATATTTTGAAGTTGAAAACACTAGGTGAATTCATGAGCTTAACAATTTTGAAGAGTTAAATTCTTAACTTATTTAATTCTTTCACAACTATGATAAGGGCGATGGCAACATCACAGAGCAGCTCCCTATAGTTAACCTTACGAGGGCTCCAAACATTTATGTCTAGTATGACGTATGAGCCATCCTCGACGCTTGAGTTGAGTATGTATTCATATCTCCATCCACACACCATTCAAAATGAATGTGAGAAAAAAAATCTGTCTGTAAAGTTGTGAAATTAATTTAGTCCATGGCCTTGTACGAGTAAATATCCCACAATTTTTTGGGCATAGGAAATTTAACCTCCCACTTTCGTAGACAATGCTTACGGTTAATTCATATAAACAATAAATTTTTGAACAAGGACATGGCTTTGTCATACACAATGACTTATCATTCCAGTGAAATCGAGGAGTCAGCCTTAAAGGTTCTTTTCTTCTAATGCAATATGAGTTTTGAATCTACACGTGTGCCGCAATAAAATTTGCCTTATTGTTGTTAATGTGGTTGACAAGTCACTTGTCGTTGTCAATGTCAAGTGGATGATTTTCAAATTTAAAGGATTTGTTTTCTCGATGCGTTACATATCCTCAAGTTAGCTATCCTTTTTGTAGATATTGTGAAATTAAAGATATTATCTTAAAGGATTAGAAAGCAAATGTACTACTGAAGGGACACACTTACCTCATATTTAAGGGTATCCACATGAGACAGAATTTAGAGAAATTATTCGAGACACTTTAATATGTTTATCCTTTGAAGTTATTGTTTTTATTATTTGTAAGTCTTTGAAACATATTTCTGAGAATTTAAAATGTATGATAGGGTTTGGAAATAGTATTGTCGAATTTGGGACGATCCATCAAATTGCAATGCATCCAGAGAAAGTTACGGTTTGGTGTGGATTTTGGACTAGTGGCATCATAGGTCAATACTTCTTTAACAACAACGTTGATCAGGCCATCACTGTCAATCGCGAGCACTATCGGTCGATGATAACCAATTTTTTTTGGTCCCACTTGAATAATATGAACACAGACGACATGTGGTTTTAATAGGATCATGCGGCGTTACTTGCTGCATAGCTGGTGCCATATTGGACATTCTGCACGAGCAATCCGTCGTTTGGAGACTTATTTTGAATCAGTTTTTTCTTACAGCTAAAAACGTAATGATTGAAGATCTATTAATTGAAATGTCATTGATTTTGACAAGCCGAAAAGATGGTATCCAATATACAAACATAGTTACCACATAAATCAAACGTCAATTTGACAGGATCAGATAGCTTTCTGTAGTTCTTTTATTTGCTTGAAATATGTCAATCTTACAAATTTGTATATAAGACAGACTCTACGTGAGAAAATCAAAAAAACAATATTCCCTCCACCCTTCTCCCAAATGGTCATTAGATCTAAGTTTCGATTTATTGGGAATTTAGTTGAAAAATTCTAATATCCTCCTCAACCTACGACTGTATCTCGAAAGTAGTTCCAATAAAAAAACACCAGTGTTAATGACAGTCAAAATGATAAGCAACTGAAACTGTCCACTTAGTTCATTAAACGTCATACTCTTAGGTCCTGCGTCCAGCGTATTTTTTGTAAGTTTCCTTGGTGCAGGAAAGGTATAAATTTTATAAGCATATCCATTCGCTATCATGTTCCCCAAATGTCTGTTGAAATCCATCGTTAAATAGGAGGACTTGGGCATATAAAAGCAAACATAATTTAGAGTTAAACGTTCCTTAATAAAGAAAAACTCTGCATGTCTTTCGGTATCAATCGATGAGTAAAATAAATCCACATAATTGATGAAAGCATATTTTCCTTGAAGCTTAACAAAGTATTTCAATGTTTCCGCATCAGTATTACCAAACGTTATTATGTGATTTTTCAACTCTGATATGTCCTTCACGTAGCTCAAAGTGTTTTCTGATACAATAAACGTGTATCCCTGAAGATGGGCTTCGTGAAGGCTTTTCGGTAGAGGCTTGCTTGGTCGATTATGAAGAAATCCAAATATTGATCCTCCATACGAGCTGCTTAGAATCAACATACCAAAGAGCCATAATGTCAGAGAGTATCGCTTAAAGGTTTCACTGAGAGAAACAGAATCATGTGAAATCCTCCGACGCAGCAACTGGCTTATCCATTTTCCTATGACAAGTACAAATATAGCGATCCATGTATACCAATCAAAGGGAAGCAGTAAGATCTCGAGAGGGCTGTATTCATCAAAGCGTTTTATAATTGAAAACATCGAAAAGAAGTAAAACTGAATGGTCGACGAAAAAAACTCGTGTCTCGTTTTGGTGGAAGTAGCTATCATCAAATCCCCTAGACCATCGACTAACTGAAAATAAAGAAGTTAACCTTCCTCCAGTTTGATGAAAGTAACACCTACCCTCTTCATGCATCCGCTTGTGGTACCATTGGAATAAACTTCACCTTTCTGCTCCGAACATAGAACAAATTCCAGTGAAAAGTTCATTAATTTAGCTAAAGTCTTGAAAATATTTATATCCGGACCAGAGATCTGTTCCTTATTAATTGCAAAATATGGGGGTGTAAAATAGGCTATAATGCGTACAGGACACTGCCATAGGTTCCTCGTCTTCGATGGAAAGGTTGATACATTTTGTTCGAAATGTCCCTTCGAGAAGCGGTTGTGAATTTTCGGTGTTGTATTTCGACAATTTGTCTCCGAGAAGGGATAGTACGTATAGAGTGTTACGGTACCACTTTCGTCCTCAACAAAGACATTTGCGTTCAAAATGGAATTGTTCCAACATAACTCGAAGATTTGCTTCAACACTCGTTCAGGATGCGGCATATTTACTGGTAAAATGATGAAATAAATCTGTCCTGCAGCCGATGTATTGTCCGTAGCATTTCGTTGGCGTTTGATCAAAATTCTGTCGGAAAATTAGATCAGGATCAAAACGACACACATCCTCTAAACTATCTATACTTACTCAAGTGCATTGACTGAATCGATGAAGTTTAACCAGCCATCGATTGAGGTCGTCCCCTTTTCAGTCGAACCGTGATTGATTGTGACTTTATTCTTTAACGCATTCAGACCGTCAAGAGTATCCATGAAATTTCGTCTAAAAGAAGTAGACTCCGTTTCTATACCAATTCCAATGCCTGCCATGAAACTGAGGTCTGGATCCTGCATGACTTTTAGTAGACATGATGCCAAGTTACTCTCCCCTTCGATTGAATCTGACAAAATATTGGTGAAATTAGGATTTCCCAAACATCCGCTCAAGTTTGCAACTAAAGCCAATGCGGATAAAATGAGCACCAGAAATCGTCCCATTGCTGAATGTTACCAAAGACTAACTGCCGTTTAGGCTCCATGCATGGATTAGCCAACTTGCGTGGAATATTTTTGAATGACGTGGTCTTAACAATCAATTTTCCAATATCACATAATAGGTTTCGTAATTTATAGCATGACAATCATATTGTCCTTAGGCACAAGGTAGGCAGTTCGCATAAGAACTTAATTGTCACTAAGGTGCCAATTCAGTTTTATAACTAACGCGTGACCTGCTTACTGGATTATATTGTGCAATATGAAGATGCAAGCTGTATCCGAGAGGCAGAGGGTTGTTTTTTTTTTTTGAGAAGCTTGTACAGCTAATTATATTGTACCTGCTCTAACTCTTCAAATGGATCCGATTGATATTTTTGAGAGAAGGATATTCAAAATGTGGAAATATCCTCCCTTTGGTTTTTGGGCCTTTCAAAGCAGATGACGCTCATTACTTCTTTCCTTACCTATGTCAAGATAATTTTTGAATTGTACTTTCACCATCATATCACAGCAACATATTTTCAAAATAGTGCATCCTTTATGTCCTTTTAGTTTGCATGCAATGGATGTTATCTACTATTGCAGTTTAAAATCTGGTCAATTTATATAACACAATACTTTTTTCTCGCTCGCAATATACCATGCGATTCTGGGAGGAGTCGTAAAAGTTGAATCAGGTCATCGTTGGATCCATAATTTCAATCTTAAAATTAAATCCATAGTACGAAATGCTCCATTTAAATTTTTCGTTTTGCGTTATTTGCTAAGTAACAAAATGTTGATTAGTTCACACTTGTGTAAGGGTCCCAATCGATAGAATACGTGGACGTCGCACAATGGGGCAAAGTGACCCAAAAGCTGGCATTAATTCCAATTACTAAATTGAGAATATCTATATTTTCTGCTTATTTTTCGATCATGTAATATCCACATTGTTAAAAAATGCAAATAATTTCTTTTTAAGTAGGCTACACACTATCAGTTTTCAACTGACAGTATTGCTAAATTGATGGAAAACTGATAGTGTGTAGATAGAACTGATCAATGAGGATGGAACTGATGGCGAGGGTTGAATTTTTTCGTGGATTTTGCTGGATTGACGGAGAATGCTGCATGTATGTGTATAATGAGAGGTAGATTTCATGATTTGGGTCGAGCGAGGGTCATATTTGATAGTCCAGGCTTCTGTGTCCCGGATCTTTCCACTTTTTCACATACTTTTTTTTGTTGTTAGTACAATAATAATACATACACACAGGCAGACAGTAAGACAGACAGACAGACAGAATCGCCCGACCTACTTGTGCGTAAAAAATTTTGCCTGCGCCCAAAGAAGACAAACCGAACAATAAACAAAAAAAAAGGAGAAAACCTTCGAAAAACTGTCGAACTACCTGGAATGATAGTGTGTAGCCTGGAATGAATTGATGAGAACTGACAGTCCAGGACTGTCAGTTGAAAACTGATAGTGTGTAGCCTACTTTAGACTTATCTGATTCATCACAGTGCAGCTTAGTTGGTGCTTTTTTCTTCTTTGTATGAAGCCCGAATTTTTGTTAATTTGCAATTAATTTTGCAATCTTGGTATGGGGCCTTGGACTTTCGGTATGTAACAATGCGAACAAAAAAATATGTAAAATAGAGGTGATGTCCTGTGGTCTGTTTTTAAAAGGTGTATTTTTAAGGATTTCCTAAATCGCGTAGACTTTTAGTTGGGTTCCGGGCTCGTCCGAGTTTTTATTTTTGAGTCATCTAAATCTGCGTGATGTGTATTTTTGTTCCCAAAAATTGATATTATTCTAAGAAAATAGTCAAAAAACAGTTTCTTAGCAAAATCGCCCCTAATAAGTAGGTGTGGCCATACACAATGTATTGAAGATTTTTAGAGTAAGCGAATTTCTACATATCTGCTAAAGAATTGTGTTCGTATTGTTTGTGAAATCAGTAAAAAAACATATTTTTTTGAAAAGTAGGCGTGTCAGTGGGCGGATGTTAAAAATGTGTACACTTCTACAGCCCAACAACAACTATGCGAAATTTCAGGTTCGTAGTGGTATTCTGTCCCACTGTTCGTCGTTTCGTTGAATTTTGACGTTAAAATTAACATATTACCGGAAAGAATAGTTCCATAAAATCCGTCACGTCATTTGACAGATAATATTTTCTTCTCTACATTTTCTCTATTTATGCATGCGTGTACTTCAATATTTAGATGAGCAAGCTAAAATGCGTGAATGTGTATATTTGACATAAACCCTATTCAGTTGGTACACTGACGTACTTCTCGAAAATGTCATTAGTAGTAGCAGCTGTTATTTCTGGATCAAACTGCTTATAAACTCTCTACTCTACTAAGCCAGGCTACTTTCATATTCCCGGTAGAGGTTTATGCTACCAAGTACTGCACAAATGAGTGTATCAGAATCGCATATCCCCACCCCATCGGATGTGTACAGTCTTGAAGGCGCCGAAACAGCCCATAATCCACTATATAGCCCACTGTGTCTGTCAGTCAGTTAAGAAAATGCATGCGATGATTATCCACGCAGAAGTCGGTATATGGGAGATGTTCAATGAGGTTGATTGGAGTTTAAAACTGAAACATATTTCAGAATTTTTTTATATCAAGAGGAATACATGAGTGTTCGAAAGTAGTATAGTACTCTATTTTAAAAAGAGTCCTCAAAAAGTTGATTATAAGCTGTCACTAGTCCAATGGATGGGAAATCTCCGTCGAGACACACACTTGTGTTGGAAGGAAATTTTTCTGGCACCATTGTTGATTTTTTATCGCTGAGTGATGGGAATGCATATTTTTTTGTTTTGTATTGAACCCTTTTGTCATGGATTGTAGTTCCCTTGGGTCTGCCCGTTCAAAGTTCGGTTGCTACAGATGTTTTTGAAAAGCAAAATTTACAATATTAATATGTTTTATATGTAAATATTATTACCTATTCATCTGAATCTGTGGAATTTTGAAAAACTTGATTTATGTTATCCTTTAAGGGCGCTGAAACAGCGAAAGCAATGCGTACTTCTGAGTAAACCATAATCAACATTGGGAAACATAAGCTAATGTCATAACTGACCGAAATACTTCCTTATGTTCTGTCATTTCAAAACACTGACCATAATACTTTTGCCCGCATAGCCAGCCGACTACACAATCTACAATTTTTTTCTCTCTCGTTGTTGGTTTTTAGTATTCATTTTTCGCTTAAAAAATGGATAGTAGCAGAAATTTAATAAAACGAGAATGAAAGCAGTAATCACTTGCGTATTTTCAAATATAAAATATAAGCAAATATGAGAGAAAACATTAATGTAAACACAGAGCGGTGGGTAATTTCTACCAACGGCTGAGAGAGAGCGCTCTCCCTAATGTTCGGTAATGTTTCCGAAAGTGACCGAAAACTAAACTAATCGACGCTGGGCTTATTATGTGTTGGCCCATAAAATCGTGTGTATTCGTGGGTTTACATCTGCGTGCATATGCAGCCAAATGTTGATTATGTTTCTCACTTAAGTCGGTTGCTTTCGCCTTGTTATGGCAGACCATCTATGGTCCGGCTTTCTTAGATAAAGTTAGGAAATAATTGCCTTACTTGTAATGGAGAGCTGAGCAAAATATAGATGATTTTGCACTTTCGAGCAGTTTCCCCTGCTTCTGTAGCGAATTGCGTGGTATACTCCCCTGTATTCTCTCATCTTCATTTAATATGGTATACTTTAATAAGGACAAAATGATTGTCATGCTATAAACTACGAAACCTATTATATGATATTGCAAAATTGATTGTTAAGACCACGTCATTCAAAACTATTCCATTAAACGATGTAGGAGTCTAAATGGCAGTTAGTCTTCGGTAACATTCAGCAATGGGACGATTTCTGGTGCTCATTTTATCCGCATTGGCTTTAATTGCAAACTTGAGCGGAAGTTTGGGAAATCCTAATTTCACCAATATTTTGTCAAACTCAATAGAAGGGGAGAGTAACTTGGCATCATGTCTACTAAAAGTCATGCAGGATCCCAGCCTCCAATTCATGGCGGGCATTGGAATTGGTATAGAAACGGAGTCTACTTCTTTTAGACGAAATTTCATGGACACTCTTGACGGTCTGAGAGCGTTAAAGGATAAAGTCACAATCAATCACGGTTCGACTGAAAAGGGGACGACCTCAATCGATGGCTGGTTAAACTTCATCGATTCAGTCAATGCACTTGAGTAAGTATAGATAGTTTAGAGGATGTGTGTCATATTGATCCTGACCTAAATTTTCTGTCAGAATTTTGATCAAACGCCAACGAAATGCTATGGACAATTCATCGGCTGCAGGACAGATTTATTTCATCATTTTACCAGTAAATATGCCGCATCCTGAACGAGTGTTGAAGGAAATCTTCGAGTTATGTTGGAATAATTATATTTTGAACGTAAATGTGTTTGTTGAGGACAAAAGTGGTACCGTAACACTCTATACGTACTATCCTTTCTCGGAGACAAATTGTCGAAATACAACACCGAAAATTCACAACCGCTTCTCGAACGGACATTTCGAACAAAATGTATCAACCTTTCCATCGAAGACGAGGAACCTATGGCAGTGTCCTTTACGCATGATAGTCTATTCCTTACCTCCATATGTTGCATTTAATGAGGACCATGAGGCACAAATCTACGGTTCGGATATAGACATTTTCAAGACTTTAGCTAACTTAATGAACTTTTCTCTGGAATTTGTTATATGTTCGGAGAAGAGAAGCAACGTTTATTCTAATGGTACCACAACCGGATGTCTAAAGGGTGTAAGTGCTAACTTTCACCAAACTGGAGGAAGATTAACTACTTTACTTTCAGTTAGCCGATGGTCTAGGGGATTTGAAGATAGCTACTTCCACCAAAACGAGACACGAGTTTTTTTCGACGACCATTCAGTTTCAGTTCTTTTCGAGGTATCCAATTATTAAACGCTTTGATGTATACAGCCCTTTCGAGATCTTACTGCTTCCCTTTGATTGGTATACATGGATCGCTATATTTGTACTTGTCATAGGAAAATGGTTAGGCCAGTTATTGCGTCGGAGGATTTCACATGATTCTGTTTCTCTCAGTGAAACCTTTAAGCGATACACTCTGACATTATGGCTCTTTGGTATGTTGATTCTAAGTAGCACGTATGGAGGATCAATATTTGAATTTCTTCATAATCGACCAAGCAAGCCTCTACCCAAAACCCTCCACGAAACCCGTCTTCAGGGATATCAATTTATCGTTTCAGAAAGCTCGTATATTTACGTCAAAAACATATCAGAGATAAGAGATCACATGGTGATGCTTGGTAAAAATGATGAAGAAGCCTTGCAATATTTTGAAAGGCTCCAAGGAAAATATGCTTTCATAAGTTATAAGAACTTTTTTTACTCAGCTATTGATCACGAAAGACATGAAGAGTTTTTCTTTATTAAGGAACGTTTAACTCTAAATTATCTTTGCATTTATATGCATAAATTCTCTTATTTAACGATGGATTTTAGCAGACATTTGGGGAACATGATAGCAAATGGATATGTTTATAAACTTTATACCTTTCGTGCATCAAGGAAACTTACAAAGAATACGCTGGACGCAGGACCTAAGAGTTTGACATTTCATGAACTAAGTGGACAGTTTCAGCTCCTTTTCATTGTGACTGTCATTAACATTGGTGTATTTTTATTGGAACTACTTTCGAGATACAGTCGTAGGTTGAGGAGGATCTTAGAATTTTTCAATTAATATTGTAGTTTTTTTTATTAATAATGGGTATATTGAAATACTGGTCAAAGTTTGGAGTGATATTTATTTTAAAGAAAATGAGGAATACTAAGTTGTTAAGAAGCAGTAGCTCTTTTTGTTATTTCCTATCGATTGTTATGAAAATAATAATTTAGCTTGCTAGCTGCAAATTTAATTATGTATTAAATAAAGATAAATATAGTTTGGACTGAAGTGGAGGTATAAAGCCTTTGTTGAAATATTTTCATCTCACATAATAAATAATAATAGGTGTTCAAAAAATTGTGTAACATCATATGATACATCAAACTCTAACAAAACTAGGTCAACCTTCCTAATGTTAGTTAATGATGAGTCAGGATTGAGGTGAACAATTTTGAAAATAAAATAAATATTTTGACATAAGCAAAAGGCTTGCTACAAATACGAAAAACTGCGTTCACTCTTTGGTGAAAAAACATACACATTTACAAGTATACAAGACCAGATACAACAAAGAGTGAATAATATATTTAAACTAGCACTACCGGTGAAACTTATTAAAAAAAATTGTAGTCGTAAACACGTAAAGCTGCAAAACGCGTATAGTAACAAAATATATTCAATGACATTAATAGTTAGAGGTTCTCATAAAAAAGCAAATTGGACTTAGAATAATCACTTGTACTAAACTTGTATGTACATAAACTTATTACGATGTAAATCTTTTTCATACTTAATCACAATTCAATATTATTTCATTTAATGTGGGCCTCCGAGTCGACAAATGACTTTAAAAAAAATATATCTTTCGGGTATTTTGTGAAAATCTCCCAAAATAGTTTTTAATTTTGCCCACTCCAAGTAGGCAGGCAAACAACCAATTTCTGGTATTCAAATAAGTTCTACCTATCAAACGTAGGCAGTACGTCGTTTTCATATTAATTTTGAATATGTATATCGCTATCTACCAAACTATTTGTCAGCTATAACACGTAGTCTCATGAGTTGCAACTGACACAAGAAAGTAGATGAGCTCGAGTGAAATGGAAAACAAAGTAATCGGTGAGGCGCTGGCAAATTTTGTGGCGACTCTTTTTGACGTTTTTCTTTTCTCTATTTTTATAATTTACTAACTACCCCGGCAGACGATTCTCTGCCCTATCCTTACTCACGGCCAAAATCAATATGTACTACATACTAAATAATTATCCGAAATTTTCCAAGTTTCACAACGAATTTTCTACCTTTACATCGTCCAAATTATCAAATCATTCGATAAAAGGTAAAATTTCGTTGACATTTTTTTTTTTAATTTATCTTGTGTTTCTGGAATTTTCTATTTTTCCATTCGAAAAGCCATTCCGGAATAATTGCACACAAAATTCGATACAAAAAAATAACTCCAACTTTTCCGAAGGGTTTTTTTCCCAAAATATTCTTTCGTAAAAATCTTCTCTTGGCAATTTAGAACAACTGAAAAAAAATTTGAGTCAAATTGGCCCAGCCCTTCTCAATTGATGAATTACTATACATTTGCTACACCATTTTTATACATATACATATGTATGTAAATATAGATTTCATTTTTATATTCGTATCTATGTACTATGTCTCTTTAGTTTTTTTTTGAATTCATCACTTTTTTAGACAATACATTAATTAATATTTACGTTTCGTTCCAATGTGAATAAATTGCCTGTAAATAATGCTGGGCAGCACCATTTTTTGTTAAATTTTCAAAATTATTCAACTTTGTTAGGCTTTACTGAATACAGCCTTCGATATATCGAGGTGAATATTTTGGGAACTACGTAAGGGTGTGTTCACACTAAAGTTTTTTTCATGTTTTTTAAATATGTAGGTTGGTTACGTTTGTTGAATCACGCAGTCCAAAAGCGGAAAATAAAAACTGTTTTGATAAATACGTATTTTTTTTAATAAAAAACTGCTTTCTGGTGAGAATAAGATAATTTTACAAATAATTTTTTTTTTATATATAAAAAGAAATAACATTTCATTCTTCACAGATATGATAACGGCATATCAATATTTTTCATTTCACGAAAAAAAACACGCCTAATAGCATTTTCGAGACTGAATAAAAATATTGTTTTCTGTTTGCAATGTAACGGACACTTAGTTGAAATATTCTTTGAATTTTTGAAAAATTGGAGATATGTCAAAATAAAAGAAAATTTCACCACAGGAGGTCTATGGATGCATTCAGGCAAGATATAAATCGCCTACTAACAAATGGGTTTTGAGGGGCAAGAGAGGTAACAGTTTGATATCTCCTGGTGGTAACTATGTTTGTATATTGGATACCAAAATCAATGAAATTTAAATAAATAAAAATGAGGCCGAATTTGAATTTGATTTGATTGATTATGATTATGCTTTCAGGGCAGTAGAGATTTGTAGGTTGTTGGCATAGATTTGTGCCTTAAGAAACCTCACAAGAAGAAGTGTCCAATTCTCACAGCACATATGCTTTCTAATCCTTTAAGATAACATCTTTAATTTCATGATATCTACAAAGAGGATAGCTGACTTGGGGATATGTAAAGCATCGATATAAGAAATCCTTTAAATTGAAAATCATCCACTTGACATTGACAACGACAAGTGACTTGTCAACCACATTAACAACAATAAGGCAAATTTTATTGCGGTACACGTGTAGATTCAAAACTCATATTGAATTAGAAGAAGGTAGCCTCCTCAATTTCACTGGAATGATAAGTCATTGTGTATGACAAAGCCATGTCCTTGTTCAAAAAGTTATTGTTTATATGAATCAACCGTAAGCATTGTCTACGAAAGTGGGATGTTAAATTTAATATGCCCACAAAATTGTGGGATATTTACTCATACAGGGCCATGGACTAAATTAATTTCACAACTTTACAGACAGAATATTTTTCTCACATTCATTTTGAATGATGTATGGATGGAGATATGAATACAATCTACTGAACTCAAGCGTCAAGGATGGCTTGGCTTGTATTGTACCAAATGGGCTCGATAAATTTACCTGGCTTGTCAGTAGTTTATCATAAGTAGATATTGCAATGAATTGATTAAATGTAAATAATCTCCGAAACTGCCCAACCGATTTTGTGAATGTTTATCATTGATTCCAGCTTGAAAGATGGTAAATCCGTTAGATGGCGCTGCTCCATACAAGAATTTTATTGACTCTGAAATCACACAACCAACTGAATTCATAATTTCAGGTAATTCTTGGTATTGGCCCGAGAGTGAGTGGCGCAGTAAGTAAGTGATTTAAATATAACCACGATTTGGGTTAGATCAATGAAATTTTGTATACGAGATCCTTGGAAAAGTAAGCTATACAAGTGTAAACATTCTTAAAATCCACCACTGACACACCCACTTTTTCGAAAAAATCACTTTACAATATTCTGTCATAAAAGTCGAAAAACAACTTACTTACCTAAAACAAATGTGCAGTTATTTATTCACTCAACCCAACACAAAGTTCCTATACACTATATATGTATGTATAGCCAAGGTCCTTTTAAAGGACATTTTTATTTAAAAAATGGTTTTCTTAGATTTCAATCGAATTGACGATTGATGCAATTGAATTGAAGTAAGAGCTATTTATATAGGAAAGGGATACGGTCCGCTTCAGACAGATTGTAGCATTTGCAGGTTTTGCGCTTTTGACTTTAATAAAGGGCAAGTATTGGATTCGTGCAAAAATCCGAACTCGAGATATTAATCAATTCTGACATTGCGATGTTAGAGAAGCTCGAAAAAGTAGGTCTGCCAATCTGTCTGTCTGTCCGAAATTGAAATTTTTGTTTTAACCCTATCATTAACGGTACCTTACTTAGGGCCAAACGATTTTGACTAAATCTCATATTCAATTAAGATTGAAAAATTCCAATCAGATGACATAAAAATTTTCTTACCAAAATTGTTAACAACAGTACTTTACTTATAATTTTTTTTGAAACGTGCAATTAGATAACTTATCACATTTTGGCCAAAACATGTTGTTTCGGTACTTAAGAGGAGGATTTAAGAGGATTTTCTAGAAAACTGATAAAAAGATTTTATTACAGTTCTCATATTGGATTAAGAATCGAAAATACTATAAAATGGTCTAAAATTTGTTTGGCCAAAAGTGGCCTTTTTGAAGGATTTAGGGGTTTTAGCCAAATTGCTCTAAAATGGCTCTGACGATTTTATTGCAATTTAATTATTTATTATTTCATTATTCATCATTCATTCAATTTAAACTAGTTTAGTAAAGCTCTATAAATGGCGTACCACGTTTTTGATCAAAATTGTTAATAGGGGTACTTTGCTTATAGCCAACTTAACTAAGTATTACTCCAAAAATTTGTATTAGTTTATTGTTGGCTTTATGGATCTTAACTGAACAAAAAACTTATGGATATAAGTGCAAGTTTGTACGACCCAGTCGTGCATTTTATTTCTTTACGTCAATCGGTGAAGTCTGAAGCAAAATCGGGATCGGAAGAGATTGAGATGTGATGTTGCCATAGAAAGGAATTAAATTTTACTCTTCAAAACTGTTTAGCTCATGACTTCACCTAGCATTCAATTGAATGCAATGATCTGTGAGGAATTCTCTAAGTAGCCCAGTGCTGTTCACTCTATTGAGTGATCTCGTCCTCATTCGATATAAGTAGATTACCGCCTAAACACTTCACTGGATGTTTTTTGCAGTTCTGACCTTGAAGAAAATCGTAATGTCATACCTATTTGCTATTTCCACAGCCCTTAGGGCAAGGAGGCTCTAGATTTCCACTATTCACACATTTTATTCTTTTAGAGTTTTTTTCTTAAATGTAAAATATAATAAAAAAAAAATCAATTTAATCAGGTTGTCTATATTCTTGACATCTTCACATTTATTTTGCAAAATTTAAATCTATGAAAAATTGACCGTAACATCGGTTAACCTGGCCTATTCTGAAGTTCCAATTTTCGATGACGCCTCCGAGCATTTCGAGTGGTAGGTACTTGACGAATAACGCGAGCAATATTGGCTTCGATGTCTTACATTTTTGAAAAAAGTCTCGAAATCACACGATTGAAGTATTCTCGCAATAAAGTAAAGGTTAAATATGGACCGATGATTCCTCCAGCCCATAAACCATACCGATGATTTGTCTGGATGTGGCAGTTCTGCAACTTCTTAGGCTTGCTCTTCAGCCCATATATGTTTACTTTAATTACACTTTAACCCAGGAATAAAATATGTACATAAATATTTAGAGGAAATGAATAATTCATGCACTTATGCGTTTTTACTTTTCTGTGATTAGTAAAATATTGATCCATAGTGCAGTAAGCTTTGTAGGAGCTAATTAATTTGTTAATTTAACAATCGTGTAAAAGCTGAGTTTACTTGCGAAATAAAGTATAATATTCTCCTTCAATCTTCTCCTCAATTGAAATTGGATCCATGTTTAGATTTCTTGGAAATTTAATTGAAAAATTCTAATATCCTCCTCAACCTACGACTGTATCTCGAAAGTAGTTCCAATAAAAATACACCAGTGTTAATGACAGTCAAAATGATAAGCAACTGAAACTGTCCACTTAGTTCATTAAACGTCATACTCTTAGGTCCTGCGTTCAGCGTATTTTTTGTAAGTTTCCTTGGTGCAGGAAAGGTATAAATTTTATAAGCATATCCATTCGCTATCATGTTCCCCAAATGCCTACTAAAATCCATTGTTAAATAAGAGAATTTAGGCATATAAATGCAAACATAATTTAGAGTTAAACGTTCCTTAATAAAGAAAAACTCTTCATGTCTTTCGTGATCAATAGCTGAGTAAAAAAAGTTCTTATAACTTATGAAAGCATATTTTCCTTGGAGCCTTTCAAAATATTGCAAGGCTTCTTCATCATTTTTACCAAGCATCACCATGTGATCTCTTATCTCTGATATGTTTTTGACGTAAATATACGAGCTTTCTGAAACGATAAATTGATATCCCTGAAGACGGGTTTCGTGGAGGGTTTTGGGTAGAGGCTTGCTTGGTCGATTATGAAGAAATTCAAATATTGATCCTCCATACGTGCTACTTAGAATCAACATACCAAAGAGCCATAATGTCAGAGTGTATCGCTTAAAGGTTTCACTGAGAGAAACAGAATCATGTGAAATCCTCCGACGCAATAACTGGCCTAACCATTTTCCTATGACAAGTACAAATATAGCGATCCATGTATACCAATCAAAGGGAAGCAGTAAGATCTCGAAAGGGCTGTATACATCAAAGCGTTTAATAATTGGATACCTCGAAAAGAACTGAAACTGAATGGTCGTCGAAAAAAACTCGTGTCTCGTTTTGGTGGAAGTAGCTATCTTCAAATCCCCTAGACCATCGGCTAACTGAAAGTAAAGTAGTTAATCTTCCTCCAGTTTGGTGAAAGTTAGCACTTACACCCTTTAGACATCCGGTTGTGGTACCATTAGAATAAACGTTGCTTCTCTTCTCCGAACATATAACAAATTCCAGAGAAAAGTTCATTAAGTTAGCTAAAGTCTTGAAAATGTCTATATCCGAACCGTAGATTTGTGCCTCATGGTCCTCATTAAATGCAACATATGGAGGTAAGGAATAGACTATCATGCGTAAAGGACACTGCCATAGGTTCCTCGTCTTCGATGGAAAGGTTGATACATTTTGTTCGAAATGTCCGTTCGAGAAGCGGTTGTGAATTTTCGGTGTTGTATTTCGACAATTTGTCTCCGAGAAAGGATAGTACGTATAGAGTGTTACGGTACCACTTTTGTCCTCAACAAACACATTTACGTTCAAAATATAATTATTCCAACATAACTCGAAGATTTCCTTCAACACTCGTTCAGGATGCGGCATATTTACTGGTAAAATGATGAAATAAATCTGTCCTGCAGCCGATGAATTGTCCATAGCATTTCGTTGGCGTTTGATCAAAATTCTGACAGAAAATTTAGGTCAGGATCAATATGACACACATCCTCTAAACTATCTATACTTACTCAAGTGCATTGACTGAATCGATGAAGTTTAACCAGCCATCGATTGAGGTCGTCCCCTTTTCAGTCGAACCGTGATTGATTGTGACTTTATCCTTTAACGCTCTCAGACCGTCAAGAGTGTCCATGAAATTTCGTCTAAAAGAAGTAGACTCCGTTTCTATACCAATTCCAATGCCCGCCATGAATTGGAGGCTGGGATCCTGCATGACTTTTAGTAGACATGATGCCAAGTTACTCTCCCCTTCGATTGAATCTGACAAAATATTGGTGAAATTAGGATTTCCCAAACATCCGCTCAAGTTTGCAACTAAAGCCAATGCGGATAAAATGAGCACCAGAAATCGTCCCATTGCTGAATGTTACCAAAGACTAACTGCCATTTAGGCTCCATGCATGGATTAGCCAACTTGCGTGGAATATTTTTGAATGACGTGGTCTTAACAATCAATTTTCCAATATCACATAATAGGTTTCGTAATTTATAGCATGACAATCATATTGTCCTTAGGCTCTAATGTATAACGTCACCTGGTTATTAAAGTATACCATATTAAATGAAGATGAGAGAATACAGGGTAGCATACCACGCAATTCGCTACAGAAGCAGGGGAAACTGGAAAGTGCAAAATCATCTATATTTTGCTCAGCTCTCCATTACAAATAAGGCAATTATTTCCTAACTTTTTCTAAGAAAGCCGGACCATAGATGGTCTATGCCAGAAAATTCTGGCCAAGCCATAACAAGGCGAAAGCAACCGACTTACTAAGAAGAACTTTCGAAGCTTTCGCTGTTTCAGCACTAATCGTACACCTGTGCTCTTTAGGGATAACTTAAATCAAGTTTTCCAAAATCGTATACTAAATTTAAAATTAAATCGATACCTAAATAAAATTCCACAAATTCCGATTAATAGGTCAGTCCAAAACGAAATATTGTAAATTTTGCTTCTCAAAAACATCTGTTGAAACCGAACTTTAAACGGGCAGACCCAAGGGAACTACAATCCCTGACAAAAGGGGTTCAATACAAAACAAAAAAATATGCATTCGCACCACTCATCGATAAAAAATCTAAAATTTACCCAACCAAATGGTGCCAGAAAAGTTTCCTTCCAACTAACCACGCACCTATACATCAGTGTCGCTTATTGCTATCCTGAAAAAACAATGTAGACTAATTGTTCAAGTCTACTAGTGGTAGTAAAAAACTTGTATTGGTAACACTAACCATGAGCTGTTTTTGTTTTCTCTCTTATAGTCGTACTGAGATATTTGCTCTCTTCAATGACATTTTTATAGCATAGCAAAGTGTTTCATGCGAGAATTACTCTCGTAATTCTATAGTACAAATGAATTTGAACTTTGTTCTCTGACGCAGTCTCCCCTTTTTTGAAACATGAAGCAATCCAATGCTGTGGAGATATTTTGCAGATTTTTAGCTAAAACAATTCCAATGTTGGTCTTCTGCTGGCAACATTTTCAGTTGCAAATAGAATGCCCTATCGAATGGTTGAATTCATCCAATTCATCATTGGTTTGATGGAAATGCCGGCCGGTTAAAATGATTGAAACAGCCATGGGATTTTAGCGGCAATCAATTTTAACTGCAATGTACCTAGTTTCCAATTGTTGCTGCTATTTTCATGAACGTCATTCAGTTGCTGTCAGTTGACATCGAGGTGACAACTGAGTTTGTGATCAAACGTCAACTATAAAAATCTACATTGTATAGGCTAGGTTAGGTTAGATTTGGATCCTTATGAAATTTTAGCCATCTATTTGTTAGTCTTTTACGCTTGTCATTCGAATTCAAAACTCATAAACACAACCTCATAATGTAAGGACCCTCAAGGCATCTCTTAATTTTAAGAATTCAAATAAAAACTCTTGAAGTAGGTTATATTCATACACGAGTACGAGTAGGTACTTTTATTACTTCCTATACTGGTTTGAACTTATCTTAGAAGTACCTATTCTACTTCACACCAGTCCAATGGAACATACATAAATTACAGAAAGTTGCCAACACAAACGAATCGTTGGTAGGGTTGTGAATAAGAATAAAAAAAAAATAAAACTCATTTTAAGTGAATTAATGGCATCGATACTGTACTAGGTACTAGTACTGCGATATCGATTTCGTGTTGAATTACCGCCGGCAACGGATGAGGGGTCTATCGCGCGCAGCACATCTTTTTCCACTTAGTTTCGACTTTTATGTTGATATTTTAAATGATGAGGGAGGGTATTTAATTCGACAAATTGGAGAATTTGTTGTACACCACTGGATGTGTACCGACTTAAGACCTTGGTAGCACTTGTATATGTGTTAAGGGGCACATTGCTTATATTGCTCGCTGTACTAGGGGCGGAGAAAAGTCAAATGATATTAGCGCTGGTTTTATTTATTCGAAATAAATTCCACAACAGATTAGGTAATCGAGAATGACATAGAAAAGGGATGAAATAAGTGTTTTTTGACTTAAAAAAAGTACTTAAATTGTTTATTACAATTGGTATGATCATACAATCATAAAGTGAGATTTAAACACCTTGAGTAGGCTGATAATGTTTGCCTAGTTTCACACCAAATAGTGAATCTTAAGCTGATGGTTCCTTGATATAGTAGTTGAGGCAAACGAAGTGGGACTCAATTTATTACTTAAGTTCAGCGCATCTTAATGTGCAAACATCACAAGTTATTAGGGATTTCTGCTGAAGACCCTGACCCTTTGTATTTAGAAAATATTTCCATGATGGATAGGCCATTTGCACAGCGGAAATCCAATACTTTCTCTTCGTTTATACCTTGGTCTGAGTCGAAATTCCTTCCAAGTCCACTCCCCCAACAATCTTCATCTAAATCTTCGTAAACATTTCAGTCAATCATTAGGACATAAGAACAAAAGCTTTTAGTAGTTCCTTAAAGGGCTCCCGACTCTTGAAGATTCTCTGCCTGAGACACGCCTGCCTTCCATCTTCTGCAGTCTCGGGCCTACTTCGCAGTTGCGAAGAAAAAGTTTTCTGGCATCCAAGACAACTTGGTCATTGTACCGCATTGTTTTCATCGTCACCTTAAACCTCTGAACTGTGATTCGAAGATTGTCTTGGCTGGAGCATTGTTGCCCATTCGCTCAATGTGGCCCAGCCAATGCTGTCTAATACGCTGTCTGTTAACCAGGGGCTTGTTAGGAATAGCACTTAAGACAAAAAAGTTGTACATCTAGCTTTAGCCTCCCCAACTAGTTCGAAACCCGGACGACAAATGGTCGTATGGTGAAACTCTTCATGCCTGGATCTAAAGAGTTTCTAAGTTATTTCGTCTTGCCATCCTTAAGTTTCCGGTAACCATGTTTTAAGTTAAGCTTTCAATCTTAGATTCTAAGTTCTAGGTTAAGTGAGTCGATTTTCGCTATATTTTTCGCAAATATACCTTCATACAGAAGTAGGCGAACCACTACTGTGCAGTTCTTCCATTATTTAGCTTTAAACCATTGCGCCCAAAAGTATACCTTTTTTTCTGCTACTACTTTTGACATCCATGAATTTGCTTGGGTGGATGGAGTGGCTAAGAAATTAAAAGAAAGTTGTACCAGTAGACATTTAAACAAAAAAAAAAAAAATTATTGTTTATTAATATTAATTATTATTATATAATTAACATATTTGTACACGTACAGAAGGGCAGAGGAGTTTAGAAAAGTTTTCTTATGATAGTAAATAATCTTGGACGTTTGTCAGACGTTCGGAAGAGGTGAGGCTTTAAAAAAACTTAGATGGTATTTTCCTTCGTAGAACATAGAACTCCTTGCGCAGTAGTCCAACGCATTAACCACTGAGCCACGGCACCCAGAGATCTAATGAGGTTCCTTTGAACTATGAATCTTTCATGCCAAGGTCAGTATGATAGTATAACATCCTTAAGAATATATTAGCCCTGGTAGTAATGATATATTTCCAACGCCTTGTTAGGCAGCACATGGGAAGCTACTTGATCCTCGGTTTCATCGTGTATATAACGGTTATTGAATAGTCGAACTACTAGCTAAATGGCTGCCATGAGCCAGCAGTATTACCGGAATATACGCTCAAATGGAACTATGCCAGAGTAAAATTGACCGAGTTCAAATAATCTGTAAATGAGTGACTCCTTATCGAAATATGAGGATTTGGCATTATCATTTTCGTCGAAATTCGAATTGACACCACAAGATATACTGCGTCAGTGCCTTCAAATACTATTGTGCTGCAGAGTTTTGCGGGAAATTTGGCATAAGTTTTGCAATTCGGACAATAGTTTTCAACCACTTGTTACAAGAGCAACTATGAAACATCGACTAAACTAACTCAAGCTGCTGATCTCCATCGATGGTTTTTCTTCACAACAACTGCCTTGAAAAAGGCCGCCTATACCGAAATACTACATGGTTTACTTGAGTTTTGACCCTTGCGTGTTTGAGACATGAGTGGTTGGTCTGTCTCACTGAACTACAGTCTTCCTGCAAAGTCCGATAAAATGCTATGTCCATCGTAGATAACTTCAACTACTTGACACTTTATTGGATCTTATGCAGAAAAAACCTACAAAAGGATATTCGAAGCAGCACAAAAAAGATTTCAATGAATAAGATTATGATATGCAGTTCGAACATCTAAACTGCCTTGAGGTTGTTGCTGTTCTTTAATACAAAACTTTATTGCTCTATTCTCCCTGTTCCAAGTATAAAACCCCTTCTGAATTAATTCTTAATAAAACCCCACAAAACAATGTCCCACTGTGCAATTTGGTCTCTAGTTTGTCATCTGCACAGCCACTGGTATCTTCGCCAAACAGAAATTTAATTACAATTTCATCTCATGCTGTGTTGAAAAAAAAATAAAGAGAAAATTCATCTCCTTTTCGAAACGAACTAATCCTGTCATATTTTGGCTGAAAGCTCTAAGCCACAAACAAATTCTGTTTCCCTCTGGGAATTTAGAGCGTAATCTGCAAAAACTCCAAAAACACATGTCATGACGGTGGTTTGCTTATGTTTTTTTTGATAGATTAAAAATTTTAATACAACTCTGAATCTGTGCATCGTCAAACTCAGTCCAACTAGAAGGGGTTACATCAACAAAGACTAAAAAATATTTCAAATTTTTTCGAGAGTGAAATAATTGTTCCCGAACCACCAAGCGAAATGCCATTATTTTGGAACCGAAATCGAATTTAGCACAAAAAAAGTGTCAAGTGAAATGTGCCTTGATTAGATTTCGAAAAGCGGGAATTGCTTTTTTTTATCCTTGAAGTTGAAGTACACTCTTGGTTGTTTGATGTTGTGTAGGAGAATGTGCAACAAATGCAAGCTTCTATTAAATTGAAACGAAAATTCCCATAACCATTAGATTTGGCAAAGTTTTTCAAAGTTCACTCGATGGCGTGACCTGAGATATTTTCGAAGAAATGAATGGTACAGATTTTCAATTCTAATTGGAATCGATTTTCCAGTTTAGTCAGTTCAAGTCACATATGGTGGGGACAATTTAGACTGCACTGGAAAAAAAAAAAACCACCCGCTCGATGAATGTGTGCAAATCAATTAAATGGCAAACAAAATCAGTAAAGTCGTTGATTGCATAGCTTTTGTAGGTAACTGTGTCGCGCAGCGAAAAAACAAAGTTTAACTTATCCAATCAATCCAACTTTAGATACACGTGCATAGAAGCTGTCAATGGATGGATACAGTATTCTTTTTTATTCGACAAATCCATTGAAACTATTGGCAAGTTTATGTAAAATTTTTTCAACGAAATAAATCCGTGTTTTACCATTAGATACGGTTGCAAAAGTAATCACATTTCAGTGAGAGAATTGAGAGATTTTGTAGAGCAGTGTATCTAGAATGCACAATGCTGGAATCGGTGCAGTCAAAAAGTGTGAGAAATTAGTGAGTGAATCAGGACACGATGCTGTTGGGAATTCAAGTGCTTTCAGGTGAATTTTGCTAATCATGCTTCCATTTAGAACGTGAATACAAGCAGTCGCAATAATGTTTGATATTTTAAGCTTAATTGAAGGATGAAGAGCATTCATTTGGATGCGCATTCAACATGGTTGCTTGTCGTAAACAGGCTTTGATGTCGGTATTTTGAATTATTGACAGTTTCTGTTTGTTGACAGGACTTTATCATCAAAGAAAACGGTCTAGTCAACCTATGTCTGATAGAGAAAATAGGTCTTGCTACAACCTATAGAAATGGAGATATAATATTAGTGACAACGATGGGCTGGTACATGCGGAAAAGGCGATTGAAGCCTTTGCCTTATTGCCTTATGATAACTTCCACAGTGTTTGGTCAGAAGGCCTGTTACAAATTAAGTTGGGACCCAACAATGACAGACGAGCCACCTTAAATGACTTTGCTATCAGTTGCTGTTTTAGAAGTAGTATCCTGGAAGTCCGTAAGAGGCGAACAGCGAATGTAGGTATAGTACAAGATCAACATTTGATCCTACGACGACTTAAGAATACCCAGGCATAACATCGATGTATAAAGGGCATCTCTTATACAATAAGCAGCTCACTGCCATCCAAAACCATTGGAAATGAGCTGAAAAGTTGTTCACATCAGGTACGGACAGAATAGCTGGTCAGTTACTTTGGGAAATTACTCAAACGTGAGTTATAATCTTTCCAATGCAATAAGTTGTACAAGTCTAGGGTAGTGTGTGAAATTATGGCAATCAAAGAAGCTCTATCCTGGCTGAAGTTTAGTGTACTATCTGCTATGGATATTAGCATTTTCACAGAAAGTCAGGCTGCCATCAATGGTCGTACAAGATTGCCGTTCATTTATGATGGAGATCTCGGAACAATACTCAGGCCACAGGGATATTCCAGGGAATTGTAAGGCTGATGAAATTGTCGAACTTGGCACAACCCTTCCAATTGCTACATGTAAGCACCTGCTTGATGCTATAAGGCAGGCCAATGCTCTTTGTGCACATTGTCCCTTCAGAGAGCTCTGGCTTAACCTTAACCAGAGACGTTCAAAAGAACTGTTGCTTCTGAAGCGGTCTGACTTGAGCATCATCATCGGCCTAACCGGCCGACACGCTAGACGTTTGGGCCACCATTTAATAATTTCTGTCGGAGTTGCAGGGACAAGGAGGAAGAGGAAACGAAGCCTCATTTTATTTGGAACTGACCTGCTCTAACGTCAGGAAGAAACCTCCACTTGGGGTCCTTTTTCTTTAACGACCTTCGCGACCTGACAGGTCTACCAGTTAAGCACCTTCTACGCTTTATTAAAAGCTCCGGCTAGTTCTCCTGACACATCACCAGAACCTCTGCTTAAGTGTTATTTTGTCCAGTATCCTCTCTGTATTGGTCCTCTGTCTCTTATCATTGTAGTATCGTAGTAATTGGTAGTGATTTTCCTTCGTAGATACGGTGGTACCACAATGGGCCTAATTGTGCTGGTGCCCAACTGTGGACAGTCAGCATAGATGGAGGAGTTGCAATGCAACTTTTGCCTGCATGTCCAACTCATGGTATACAAGCTGCACTATGCAAGCTAGATATTGTATTCTGAGCAGTCTATGCTTCCCTTATGTCGTCCGCTCGTAGAGTTTACTAGTAGCTCTAGTCCTTTTCAGCAGCGTTGCTTTGTATGCCTCTTTGCCAACAGCTAAATCAGAGGTAGGATTTCCCCTCTCGTACACTCCTCAATCTTAAATCGTTTCAACTTCTTTAATGACTGTCCTCCACCTTAATCCACCTCTAGGATCCTTTGAGAAATCTGTGAGTAAGCAGACACCGGTTCTACCCATTTCTAAGAACCCCAAATTGGAGACTGCTCTGAAATTCATTCCAGACAGAGAGAAGGCAAATTTTCCTGCAATAACTTGAGCTAGCATGTAGATTTATTTATAATGAGTACCAACATTCAATCCATCATCTGTTTACGTCTACTTAAAGGCGAATAGTACCTATAGCATTTGTGTATCCTGTGGTGCATATCTTACTCGCCTTTTCACGAAAAAACCACATTCGTATCAATCATTTGAAAAATTTAATCATTGGGAAGCGCTCGTGGCTGTGCACGTGTGTACTCCCTGTGGCGCTAATGCCACATCGATTTTTTTTTGTTTTCCAATTTAAATGCCGGACGTGACCAGGTTGTTTCCTTCAATTGCCTCATGAGGCACATAAATTGTAAAGAAAACAGTTTCTCGCTTTTCTTTTTGGGAAACAAATTACATTATCATTTCTCCTTAAAGCATATTCTAATAATTTTATTGCTTTTTGTTCTGAGAATGGACTCAAAAGAGGAACTTAATTAACAATATTCAGACATAAGTTGCTTTGGTCCTTCCTGGCTAACAACATCTGCATCGCATTAATATACAGTACAATATTCTGCAAGGACAATAGTTTCCACCACCGTGTCCAGTGCTAGTGAATTTCAATTAATTTTCCATATGTGAATATAAATTTGCAAAACGTATGCGAATCTAGTTAAGCTACGACTGTCATGTTTCATGTCGAAATTGTATCTAACGGGAAAAGTTCATTAGCAGCTTAATTGATTCTGGGAATATCGACAGGGTTTCGTGATGTGGACTAACAAATTGGTTTTCACGAAATAGGGCTGTCAATTTTTCATTTTGAAATTTGATTGACTAATTTGATTTCATTGGGATGCTATACAGTAAAGTAGATTCCATGGATTTTTTGCATTCCAATACAACTAATCTAGTCCGTGTACTTTCAGATCTTATCTCGTTTAATTCCACTCCCAAAGCCATGCAAATTGTTGAACAAAACATTGATGGCTCATCTTTTCCTTCAGACGATAAATGGCAAAGACACAAATATTTCCTGGTGCTTGGTAATGAGTTGTGTTTTCAGACGACCTATATGTCATCTATCCGTCTGTAAATATCATCAGTCCATCCATTAAAAGACTCAGGAAACTGAACTTTTACTTTCAATAAACTACACGACGCGACGTTAATTAAAGCACTGATCACATCATTGCAAGATAAATGCCAATGAAGAAGCACCACAGGCATTATTTATAACAACACGAATAGGTGCAGATGCACTTTGAATGGCATATTTTTTGCCTCCATATGGTTTTATTTACCCATAATGTCATTTGCGAAGTACATACTTCCGAGTTTTGACAGGTGATTGCGACCTTAATGTTGAAGCTACATCTGTCAAATTGGTTGTCATTGGATTCGTTTTGTATTCGTGTCAAACGTTTCTGATTGGGCGAGAGATTCAATTTTGACTAAAAAGTAAGTCATTTCTTTTTGAGGTAGTGGACTGGATTTTAAGGTACGAAAATACTCCCTGCCATAGACGAACCAAACTAGACAGTCAATTGTGTGAGCTATGTGAGCCATTGATTTAGCTTTTAGGTTGGGTGAGCGAACCTGTCAAATGACCCGAAGTTCACTGTCTAATTTAGTTCGTCTATGGGCATAAGTCTCCTCAATATCGTATATAAGATTCTATCTACTGTTTTGTGTGAGTGCTTCAACTAAGAACGTCTTCGAGTCTACCCCGGATGGACAGCGCAGTAGAGGAAGATCTCGTAGTAGGTGGCGCAAACAAGTGGAGCGGGACCTCAACAAACTTGGTGTGCACAATTGAAGGAAGCTGGTTTGTAACCGGGCTTCATAGATACTAGTGTCACAAGCATGCGCGATTCGCAAACCTGAGTGATCGTTGGAATAGGCCGACATACTAAATACATACCCTACACACTTCAACCACCCACCCCGTGCTCTTCCTTGGGACTGCTGCTAGGCATAACATCGGTTAGCAGTGTTATGCTCTAATCTCCGAGACCCTCTCTTAGGCTCTTCTTAGAGCTTCTGCTCTTCGCAGGTCGTTGTGCACAAACACTATGATGAGCTTTATCCACTCACATTTTGATCCCGTCATGCGTCTTACAATATTTTCTGGACTTGGAAGGTTTCTGCTATCCTCCGCAAACCGTCTTCAGTAGAACACTGTATGCTAGGTCCAGATATTTGGACTTTCCGCGCACAGAGGCAACTGTCGTGTCCAAATCTATGAAGGTATTTCCGATAAGATGGTTGCTACAGATCCTCCTTGCTTACTTTGCCCATGATTTTATGGTGAGAATGAGCTTGGGAACACCTGTTTTTAGTAGAGTTGTCCCACCGTTGCTAATATTTACTTCCCTTTACCCTCCGAGATCCTCTCTACCGCTTGCCGGTTCGTAGGTCGTCTAAGGTACACACTTTGCATCTCGTTTGGGAGGATGTCGACCACTTTGATTGCGCAGCTCATGATAGCTTTCTTTTACATACATTTGTCGCCAGTATAGGAGGACCAACCTGACCGTTCCGGACGTGCGGGTTGCGGCCTACCGATGTTCGTGACAGCACCGCCTGTATCAGCGATGCCTTCCTACTTGCATGACACGGACGAGGACTTTAAAGCGTAACCTATTGTCGACCACGATCCTAACGTACTTCCTTCGACTGGTTAGAGGATATCCTCAGTCTTGTGTGTACTGGCAGGTCCCATCCATTCCCTTACTATCGCAATTGTTTTATCTGTGGCCGGGCATGTTGGAGAGGTTTCTTAGTTGAGACCCAAGTCCACCCTGGATTGTAGCGTGCCACCTAAGTGAGTAAGTCAAAATGGTTTGTTCTCAGTTCGCCCAATCGCCTGTCGCTGATCTGTCAATGGACCACCACCAATCATGACAATATAGGTCAAAATTGAATATATTTCCTACTTGTTGCTTCTTCAGTTGGATGCCACACTTCTGTTCTCTCTGACATATGCTGAATCTTCTTCAGCGATCTTTGTGCTAACTGCTAGTATGAGTGGTGTTGGTCTTTACTACTCTATATGCTCCAATGTTACTTCATTTTTGCGGTAACCTGAGGATATGCCCCAGTTTCAGATCTCACAGAAGAGGGCCCACAAGGAGTAGGGCAAATGATGACAACCTCGTCTCAAGAGTTTTTCATTGATGGGGGAATGTCATCATTCCAATCTCGGCTTTTTCCTTCGAGACCATGAGAACATTTTTTCCAAGGAAGATGCTTGCCATACCCGATGAACACTGTCTGTGCTAGGGAGTCTGAAGCAACTCTACTCAAGGACTTCTTCCAAGTCAAACCATATTCAAGTGATGTGAAAGGGATAAACATGGCATGGCATTAATCTAAAATAGGACATTTAAACATTGATCTAGGACGCAGGACATACTGTTCTTATTAATGCAACTTGCAAAAAAAGTAGAACACGTGGCAACCTTTCTCATACGTGACTGTGCAGATACGAATTCATAATGATACCTTTTGTACCACACAGAACGTAGATACCAATGGAAACAATAAAGCCCCTTATCTTTAAAACTCGCAAAAGGAATACTCGTCTGCGATGGTGCGTTGCACTTGTGCTCTCGTTTCGTTGGCAGATTATGTCAAAACTGCCCGAAGCCGGCAGGAAACACTAAACCCCCTCAACTTTTGTGGTGGCTGTGCCTTCAAATTGGAATTCATTTCGAATTTCATTGGTATCGGTGTTCGGGGGGATGGAGGGTTTAAAATTTCAGATAGGTAAACCAAACTTTTGGTTAGCGGATGCAAATTTTCCCACATCGCATCTAGGTATGTAGGTGCGAAATGATATTCCGCATCTGGTTTCAAATGAATGAATTTAATTCTGGGTGTGGATTACTTGGAAAAATCCATTAAATGTAATTGGTTCCAGGGTAAGCGATATATCTATTCGCAGTCTTGGTATGGTATTTCAAAATGCGAGTTTAAAAGGCAAATTTGCAATAAATTAAAGATACAAATAAAAACTACAAGCAAACTTTAATTTAGCTTGTTATCTACATACTCGTCGATACACAGAGTTTCGGTGTTTCTGGTGCTCCTCTGCGATTGCATTGTTATTCAAATGCTGAAGGTACCTGGATGCTGTAATCTCTTGTTGTTGTTGCAACATTTGTCTATAGCCGATTTGTAGTTTTATTCATTTCGTTTCGTTTTATAGTTTTACTTCCTTTCTTCGAAGCGAAACTACGAAGAGTATCTGTGTATCTGTTGCAGTTGAATGCATTCATTTGAGTTCCTTTCTTTGCAATGAAAAGTTACTGCCTGTTACTATTTTGTGAATTGCGATGTCCCAGTTAAGTTTGTACAATGCTACTGAACAAGATGGAGGGGAAGATACTTTTTGAATGGAGACTAGGTGTACAATTGTTTCCAATGTCAGGATGAAGAGAAAGCATTCAGCTGTAAAATAGTTTTACCGGAATACCAGAGTAGATCGTTAGGAATAATGACACCTCGTTCGGCAATGACTTACTTACAAATTGCACGTAACTACTAGTACTTTTGATTTAAATGCTCTATCTTTGAAATAGATAATAGAAGCACTTAGTATTTCTTGTACTTCTTGAATAAAAATGTTTTTCTTCTCCAGCAATAGATATGAAGTCCATCCCTTATAACATTACAGGTCATAATGGACTGAAGTAAGTCATTCAAAGGGTAAGATGACAGAAATCCGCACTGATCAGTGGCGGATTAACCACTAGACTCATGAAGCTCGCGGCTCATAAATAAAATTCGTCAATCCGCCAAACCGGCAATACGCTAGTCCGCCAATTCGAATATTCGTCAATCCGCCAATTCGACAATTTGAAAACCCCTTAATTCGATTATTCGCTAATCGGACAATCCGCCAATTAGATTATTCGCCAATTTGAGAATTCGAAAATTCAAAAATTCGACAATCCGATAATCCGCCATTTCGACAATCCACCAATTCGTCAGTCCGCCATTTAGATTATTCGCCAATTCAAGAATTCGAAAATTCGACAATTCGACAATCCGCCAATTCGACAATCCACCAATTTGTCAGTCTGCCAATTCGTCATTCCACCAATTCGTCAGTCTGCCGATTCGACAATTTGAAAACCCCTTAATTCGATTGTTCGCCAATCGGACAATTCGATTATTCGTCAATTCGAAAATCCGGCAATCCGCCAATTAGATTATTTGCCAATTCGAGAATTCGAAAATTCGAAAATTCGCCAATCGGACAATCCGCCAATTCGACAATCCACAAATTCGCCAGTCCGCCAATTCGATTATTCGTCAATCCACAAATTCCACCATGCGCCAATTCGCTAATTCGGCAATCCGCCATTTAGATTATTCGCCAATTCGAAAATTCGACAATCTGACAATCCGCCAATTCGACAATCCGCCAATTCGTCAGTCCGCCAATTCGATTATTCGTCAATCCACAAATTCGACCATGCGCCAATTCGCCAATCCGAATGTAGGAATCCTTTTTCATAGACTCAATACCCAGCCTGAGTTGCTCTACTCCTTTTTGTAGTTGTGCGCATTTAAAGTGTGCTAAATACAAATCTAAGACTAAGCTAAAATTAACTCTGGTAATTCACTGTAAATTGCTTGTGTATCCTTTCGTGATTGAAAAAGTTTCTTTTTCTGCCAAACGAAACAATCCTTTTTACTCAGCCACATCCTTGCAAGTGTAACTTTGTAAAATGTATTTTCGTGACCAAAAGCATAGGACTATTCGTTGTTAACTTTCCAACATCATACGGTCCTTTGTGACTTATTAGTTGAGAACACTTTACCATGGAAGAGGAGAGAGCTATTTACTTTGGCTGAAGGTGGCCGTGCTCCAAGGAGTAGTTTTCTTTTTTGTTTTCTATTTTCATATGAGCATAGCAAACAACAAGTAACAGATTAACTTTGTACGGGTAGCATGGGTTTAATTATTATTTTACAGACACACAGATCATTAGTGTTACAAAGTTAATCTCCATCAAAGTAGGTAGTGCTACACACTCAGAGGGTTCATAGTGTTGCTGACCTAGTTAACGAGACCAATTTGCAGCACAAAGTTAATCGTAGAGAAGGGAGAGTGTAATCGTTTAGCCAAAGGCTTACATAGTTAGCGAAGTTATTTCATTTTTCAGTATTTCAAAAATGAGCAGAAAGTTGTTGGCAAAAAAAAATAAAGTTACCAACATAAAGCACAGTTTAGTTGCAAGGCGACGTAATGTATCGCCTTAAACGAATGTAGCAAGGACGAGAAGCAGTTACCTACAAACGAAAAACGCATTCAGTTTAACTGCTTTAGACTATGTGTGCAAATGAAGTTGCCCAATGGCGTGGAATTTATTAGCCGAACTTTTACATCCCCTCATGCCATCCCAAGGCATGGTGGGGAAAGTAAAAAAAGGATTTAAACTTCGAGTTATAGACACCTCCCATAGGAGGGTTTATTGTATTGAACAGCAGACACAAAAACGCTTTTGGGTAAAAAAAAGTCCTCTTTGAGCACGCCAAAGATTCCATGCAATTCCTAAGAAAATGTGAGGATTCATGTTCCTATTTCGGCTGATGCTTGACAGTACAGTATAGCCAAAGGAAGTAGTCTTCGTCTGCGTCTGTATCGGCACCGCTTTTGCTGATCCTTGTTCTCCTTAGATGTGTAAGGCTATAAGCGTTCTTGGGAGGAGTGACAATTGTGGTCAGCTTAGTATCTTACTTGCATGTAGAGCAGTGATTTTCAAGCCTTTCTTTGCGCGTAGCACTAGTGAGCATTGTGGTTCAATCACGTACCACATAAGGGCCTAGGGCCTCTACAACGCCTACGCGCCATCGTGTGCGATTTCTGGAAATATGTCTCAGTTCTCCCCAACTCTTTTCCAGTTGCCGTGCTTCCTTCTCCACTGTACTCCTATCACCGCCGCGTATCCTGCCATCCTGGGTAAGCGAGTTCCATTGCATAGCTTGGATAGCTGTGGATCTGTCACCCTTTCGGAGAGTGTGACCACTCCTCTGCCACATTTGTCGTCGTATGGTTGTGCCATGTTCATGCTAGCTAGCTACTTCTCCAAAGGGAACGATGGTCATGTAGTGTACATGTCTCCCAATCTCATTCATGAGTAACATTTCATCTGGTTTGCTTCTCATAAATACGCATAGAGACAAAGGGTTGGATCCAACTCGTTGTTTAACAATAGCTCCTGATGAGGTTGAAGCGGTGATGAAGCAAAACATTTCATGTGAATACTTCGCCCCAATGGGAAATGGAAAATATTGACGATGATACAAGAATCCTTTCATCAAATCAGATTGAAATACTCAACCCAAAATAGATGCAAAACAATCTACGTTCGATTGGGTTTTTAAATAGAACAAACAAATCTGTTCAAGGCACTTGCAAGGACTCGAAGGTCTCATATGTTCAATACCAACTAGTGTTAGTGTTGTGATTTATTTATCCCTTGCCCAAAGAATGTAAATTCCAGTTATCCTCTGAAAGAATATTTCAATTCATGAGTAAAGAAAGATATTTTTATACTTTTGCTTGAAGTAGTTCTACCCCAATCGAACTTTGAATACTTTTATGTAAATACTTGTTATTTGGATTTATGTACATATATCCACCTCGGTGATATTTTTGAACATTTATTCCGAAAAAAAGTTTGTAGTGGGAATATACTCACTATTCTTATGGTTATGTCATATATTATAGCCATAATGGCTTGGGTCGTTTAGAAAATTGAGTTCAGATGAGTCGTTTAGTGAGTTTTGAGAGTTGATCACATGTGTGGTGACAGAAATATCTAGCTGGTTATGTTGGACTCTGTCTTAATGCAGAATAAATTACATGTAAATACTATGCTAACGGTTTCTTTGAAGGACAAACCGCTTACAATCGAAATACCCATCACGATGCATCGGTGCAGAAAGTTGTGCCTGGTCCATTGAGGTCTTAAATATATTCTGACTGTCTAACCACCCTATAGTGCAATGTAGTTCAATCTGTTATTGTACTGGCATAAAACTTGTGGTTCTTCCACCAGACAGTTACTTCATTTGGTGGCGCATCGCAGGTGAATTGAAGGGGATTCCCTTCCTCTGTATTGAGCTCCTAGCCTTGTAAAACGTGCGTTCCTTGGACCTTACAAGAATTTTTGAACCTTTCAGTTTAACTGAAACTCAAAAGCAAGCAGCTAAGAGCCGATTTGGTGCAACAATTTAATGTTCTTAGAAGAAATTAGTACAGGACATAATTCGATTCCTACGGGCTAACTATGATTGAACTCTGAACTCTGTCGCACGTACGAGCGATTGATATACTATTGACTATTTTTTGCTCAGTTTCGTCGAGTTTTCGTTCACTTTTGGCTTCAAAGATAGAGAGTGGTTTTATTCAAACATTCCATACGAAACGCTAGATAGTTAGCTGCTATGCAGCTTGTTCTCAGATCTCAAGAGGATCCTTTGTACTCCCTTAGAGTGGTCATAAGGAAGTCTGCGAAAGCATTATCGGCCTCCTTGAAATGTTCTAACAGACAGTCTAATGAAGGTTGTCCAGGTTGTTTAGGAAGTAGTTTCTTTGGTCGTTATTCTTTGAAACTTGGCTTCTTCTTAAACGTGTGTGTCACCACAGGCCGTGTAGAGGTCCTCCGGGCTTAATTCCATTCTTCTTCGACGTGAAGAGGTTAGGTTTTGCCTATTTATTTATATCGTGTCTCGTCCACTATTTTTTAGAGACACATCAAGATGTTACAGATTTGTCCAGTTGTAACCTGCATTCGAGTGCTATTTTGAATTTGGCAAGCTCAAGAGGCGGGTGAACGGAGAGCGTAGCAAGCGTGTCATAATAAAGGGAGAATAGACAATTGACGCTTTGCAATTTTGTGAATTCGCTCTCCGGACTAAAGTTTTTATTAGAGATTGCTTTGCTTTAAGTCGAATATTTGTGTCCGTGACTGACTGAGAAAATGCCCGCCCTAGACCCTAGCCTAACCTTACTTAGAGACTTAAGAAGAACTTACCTAAACAAACCATTTTCACAACTAAATTCCAAAAGACCACACTTCCTTGTCAACAATTTTGATTGATTTTGTGTGGTTTAACCTGTAAGTCTCTTTAAATTGATTTATACAATATTCATTCGTTTGGGTAGAATAAGGGAAACATTAAAGAGTCATGTCTCGAGACTGGAATTCATTTCCACATTCTAAAGGTCGCCTGAAATGATGTGTGTTTAAGTGTATTTCAAAGAATAATTCTGATTGTAGTGATGACATGTGTAACCTCTACATGAGGGAAGGTACAATGGGTCGCAGTGGCTTTTGTGATTAATGTGCTTCACTGGCGTTTTCATTTTCCGGTCTGATGACCTGATAAAGAGGTACTCGCATAAACATTCTTAAGGTTGAATAGCCGTCAAGGGGATAAAAGCAAAACCAGTGGGTGATATGCCTCTCTTTATTAATGTTTAAAGCATCAATATGAGGAAGCATATTCAATTGGACAAAGTAGTACTTAATGTGAAGAGAAGGTACCGAGAAATATGTAAACAAATTGAGAAATATGTAGAGAGAATGGGAAACTGTGCAGCTGTCAGAACTTGTCAGTTTTTTGACAAACAAAATTGCATTGGCGAAAGGGGAAAATGAAAATTCGCTTCGAAACCAGAGGCCGATATATTTATGTAAAAGGAGGTTGAAAAAAGCCTAGACAGAGTTCGTTGAGCCCTAGTCATACTTGCCGAAGAATAGTTGAAGAGGAATGAGGCAGAGCTAAAACCCATTGCAGGACTACGAACAAGATTGTAAGTAAGTAAGTAAGTAAGAAAGAAATCTGTCTTTGGAAATAATTGCGACTTGTGTAATATCAATTGAGATCCCGATGAAGGAGACTGCAGCACGAGTACTTCTCTCACTTAAGTAAACATTGTTGGACAACAGGGTACAGAAGTGGTGAGAGAGTGGACACTTTTCAATACTAATGATTGCTTGGGCTTGGGCTGCTCGGCTCACACTATGAACGAAAAGTCCAAAACCGCAAAATTACACAAGGCATAGACAAGACATATGGTGCCACACACAACAAACAGGACGTCCACATACAGTAGACATGAAGAAGCATTGTTTTCGACATAACTCACAGCACGGACTCTGCTGTATCCATAAAGGATTTGCACCCCTAAAAACCCTTCAAATTCCAGCAAGTAGATGTTTTTTTCTTCGAATTTATTGACTTCTCACAGGACATTGGACCGCACGCGGATGTAATAATATGACACTGTGTGTCCTCGTTAACGTCATTACGTTTGACTTACACGACCTCATAAATTTGCTTTGGCCATCGGAAGAACGTGTTCTCACCTCAAATCACACAGCCATTAGCCAAAGCACCACCCCAAGGGTAGGTCCTTGTTGATTGCTGGCATTAGTTTCACGTCTCGATAAAAAGCCTCATAAAAGATTTCACTATGTGAGAGTTGATCTCTCTTGATTAAGTAGACTAAATCATTTAGCGGATAAAAGACGTCTTTCTATGGAATGTCCTTTGGGATGGCGACGTGTGTTTCTTATTATTTTTGTTTTACCACCATGTAGAGGATATGAATATTGTACTTCTCTGGTTCAAGGATTTACATAGAAAAAATGACGAAAATAAAATTTGTTTTCTTCGTTCTTGTTACGAGGACCAAATTCAATTGTTATGTATGGCGACATGCAGCAATTAATGGTATTACCAGTGTCACAAGGTTGGCATTATGTCTCTTGTCAACATTTCGAAGAATATGAGGATGTTTACATTTTTTTTTCCTTTAAGTAGCTTATTTTCACTTCAATTTTAGGACGAACAATTCGAGAATTTATTTCCTAAATAATTGACTTGAGAGTAGGTGGGTTCTGAATATATTCCAACCTAATTGCTCATTTCTCAGCTCGTGGGATGGATGAGGAAATACCTACAGACGTCCCATTGACAAAGGAATGAATGAATCAATGCATACATCAGCTCGCTTTGAAGTCTATTTTCGCACATTTCTATGGATGGCAGTCAACCTTTCGTCACCATTATTTTTCTTCCAGGAGACAATCAAAAATATCGATTAATATTAGGTATGCAAATATAGCCCACGTAGATACAGTATCTATGACCTTCTTTTGTTTACTCTACGAAAAATATTATGATCTCTTCATCAAACTCTTAATGATGTAGAAAATACCAAGAAATATGGGAGGGACCTTGAAAATGGAAATCAAATTTGAATGACCTCAAGAGGATGCTTCTGCATTCATAAGGTGGCGCAGGCATTCAACTGGAAAACAAACAAAACCCATACCGAGCTTGGGGTGTTCTAGTTCTTGGAATAGCTGTTTTCATTCAGAAAATTTATGAGATTGACTCATTCATTAAGTCGATTTCTTGATTTATGGTGTGAATGCTTTTGAATAGAAAAACAACAGTTTATTGGTTTTTTCTTTCAGAGGACTAGCTCTAGGATACCCCCAGTTTATATTGCCCGCAAAGGAGACATTGCTCACAGACAGTGGTAATTACAGCACCATTCCGTTACCATTAATGTTCATTTCACTTGATTTACGCTCATCGTGTTTTGAACAATAAATCACATGAACTACTACTTGCTTGTTAGCGCTTATACTGGGACTATTGATGCACTATTAGGCGACATATTGGCTGATTGTTTGTTACCTGGATTAAGAGGAGCATAACCACCTCAGTTCTCTGCGCCACAATACAAAACAACTACTTGTAGCTCCATCCCTTTAATCAAGTTCTGGTCGATATCTATAGCTAATGGCTCCACGTTGGGCGCCATTGTAGAACTGTTATAGTTTCTTTCGTTGCTAAAATGCAATGTGCCTAAGTTCTTCCCAACTCTTACCTAGTTGCCCTGCTTCCTTCTTAACTCTCCTGCCCTTCACTCTTCCGTTCTCGAATTCGAGGCCAACACTCTTCTAGTTGCCCTGCTTCCTTCTTAACTCTCCTGCCCTTCACTCTTCTGTTTATAAGTTCGAGGCTTGGGCCTTGGACCTCAACCATTCTGTTCCATAAGCTTTGAAAAAATATTGGGCTACCTGGGATTCGAACCTTGAACCCCATGCACAGTAGTCCTAGGCACTGAGACACAGAAGCTTAGGCTTGTGTTCCAAAATGTTACCAAACCTGTTGATAGGTGTATAGTGGCTATAAAGGAAGTGATATTTTGGATGTAGATGTCACGTTGTCAGACATCCGTATAGGGGATATACTTAAACAAATTCAGGTCCTGTGAACAGAGATTACGCTCCTAATCTGGTAAGTTCATCAGCGGATTCTTTGTCTGGAATTCGCTCATGCTCAGGGACCGAAACAAGAATGACTTTTTTGTGTGCAGAAGTACTTGTAGGTACATAGCTCCAAACTAGCTTGAACTCTAAGTTAAAGGACATGCCAGCATCAAGGGGCTGCTTGACATTAGATTTATGTTTTATCTATCTTCTTATGCATTTTTTGGCACATAGCTAGCTCGATTGCATAGATCTCTGCTTAGAAGATTGTACATTTCCATAGAAGTCGCTTTGCCTTCCAAAACTGCTTTATCGACAGTGTGTCGGAGGGCGAGTTCAGTGCTGTAATTTTTTGTTTCGGCAGACACAAATAAGCTACGGACTGACGATACCTCAAAAAGTCCTCATCAGGACTATGATTAGTTCATCGAAACAACAGCCGTGTTTTATTGAATAGTGTATAGCCAAGTCAGTAAATTTTTCCACTCAAAGCAAAAACAAAACGAAGAGTAAAGATAAATTAGTCAAAATGGCTGTCGCCTAAAAACCGATTCAGCGCCATCTAAGATCTGAATGTTATTTTGAAGATAAAAAGGACAATTGAGTATGGACGATTTACTGAGAGCTGGCTATACACTTTCCAATAAAACACGGCTAAAGAATACTTCACTTGAACCTGTCAAATATTTTAATTTAAATTTTTTTTAAAGATTTTGAAAAGATTCAATCAATTTGCGAAAGACTTTCAACAAAATTCCAGATGAAATCTTAAAATCCTTTCTTCAGTTTCTTACAGACAATATTCAGCTAGCTCCAGGTTATTTGGGTTTTTGCTTTACTTACCTCATTCTTTCATTATCCTTCTCATTTTTAAAAGCCAAATAACAGCAAAAAGAAGAAGGTTTACATGGAGTAGTAAATTCAACCAAAGTTAGCTGTGAAGTAGGATTTAAATAGGCTTTCAATGAGCTGATAGACGAGGGTATGTTGAATAGGTAAAACAATTTTTTTTTTTTTCAAATAAGTTGAAAGAAGTGTTGAACAGTAACTTGGAGATTTTCCCCTCTTTTGTTTGGGAATTAAGGCCAAGGTTCTTATTTGATTTATTTGGGTAAACCTTTGCATTTATTCGTAAACAATTTTGTAAAAATTATGAAGGGATTCTTTGCAAAGTTAACTTGCTCCTCCCAAGCATCATTGGGTGAACTTCAGCAACTTAATGTGTGACTTAATTTATGAACTAAATGTGTCTTAGATGCAGGTCTGTCAGCAGAAGAAATCTCTGGATTGAATTCAGAATGATCTCATAGACCGACGGCGATCATTGGCTAGCTCGTATTAATCCACATAACAACTCAGCTCATGATCCAACTGAAGTGTGCATGGCCTGCTTTATAAAAAGTGCATCGACGTGAGAGATTATTGGGTACTCGAATCAACCAATCAAATTAAACATTCCTTCAGCAGGGAATGTGCAATCTTCTGGCATTCATTCATGTGCATACTACAAACTATTTCGTACTGTAATACTGCATACCATTTACATCAAATTCTGAAGGAGAAATAGGAAATATTGTGGAAACATATGCATCATATCTCCCGATTGCTTTTGAATTGGAATCGACGGCAAGTGTACTGTGCAAAAGATTACAGGGTGAATGCTACTCATCACTGAATCTTTGACTCTGTATATTGGCTTTCAAGTCAGAGGTTATGCACAAAGCTTTTCCTATCTCACGAACAAGAAGCTTATACCTACAATCCGCTCTGTAAATCTGAAGATTCGAGGTCCGAAATGAAACCAAATTATGCAACGACAAAGGGAACATTTTAAGATTAGGTGTATAAGAAATTCCAAAAGAAATTGGACCATTTTAGAATCTCATTCAAACATATTCAAAATACGCCTTAACCTAGAACTCTTTTTCGAAACTAACTCCACCAGAAACACAACCGTACTAATCACAATCAGAATGTTAAGCAACTGGAACGATCCAAGTAAATTTTGCAGCGTCAAACTTTTATGTCTTCCGTCAGGTGCTTCCAATCCCTTATTACTTATTTTCGGTGTAAATATTCTCCAGAAGAACCCATGCTCCTTTAGCCTTAGTAAACATTCGTTAACTTCTTTACCTACATAAAAATACTTGGGAATATGATGGCAAACAACATTTTGAGTGATGGCGTCTGGAAGGACGAAAAATTCCTTTATTCTGTCGCCCTCCAGCACATAAGTATTTCCCTTCGAGTTTTCGATATCGGTACTAACCATAATTAGACTACTTTTTAGTTCTGGTATTCGAGCTACGTGAACCTTAGAAAATGACAGCTTAAACGATGCAGTAAAGGTTTTTTTTCGCATGGACATCACCTATTCATTCGGGTGATACCACAAACTCCAAAGTGAAGTTGAGTAATGTACCTAAGGCTTCAAGGAGATCAATATTCGGTCCGGAAATAATGTTCTGCTGGAATATTATGTACTCAAGGGACATTGCCAGAAATTAGTTGTTTTAAATGGAAAAAAAGTCTTCTTCTTCGGTTGAAAATGTCCGTCTTGAAATCGGTTATAAACGTAAGGTATTACATCCTTGCAATTGGTCTTAATAAAGGGAAAGTAGGTGAAGAGCGTGAGAGCTCCATCGATATTATCCAAAAGGACATTTACATTCAAAATCAAGTGCGTGAAACAAAGCTGAAATATGTCTCTCAGGATGAATTTGGGATTCAATATATTAACGGACAATATAATGACAAAATTCAAATAGCCATCTTGTTCTCGCTGGCTTTTGATTAGAAAACTGAAACAAACAAAATTGTCATCAATAAGATCTTCGAAAGGAAACCAACTAACTCAAGTGAATTGACTGAATCGATGAAATAAAACCAACAATCAACATTATAATCCATTTGCTCCTTAAAGTCTAAATTAAAGACTACTCCACTACTGAATTCAATCAGCCTATCGACTGCATCTAGAAACTCTCCTTTAGACTCGCTCTCCCAATAAACGTCGCACCTAAATCGCGTACAACTGACACTAGACATGATGTCAAATTATTTTGATTTGCACTAGGATCTAACAGGATTTCGGTCAAAGAAGAGCTTAAATTCGCCGTCAATATAAGGAATATGAATCTACAAAACCGTCCCATCGCCGTGAGTGGCAAAATTTGCACTGCAACTTTCATGGACTAGTTTTCAATGACCTGGTCTCTAGATTCAGATATTAAATATTCACACACCAAATTTCGTGTGCTTTTGCATGCAAACACCTTTCACCTTTATAAATAAATTTATTATTAATTAAAAAAATTGCCAATCTTTAAGCGATTGGACAAATAATATCGTTGGGAAGGAAGGAAGGAGTATGTCACAAAGAAAAAAGAGGAGGCTAATATTGAACTCAGACAAATGCGGTGGTTGATAGGAAGGAACTCTTGAAACGTCCACGAGCTTTGTTTTCACAGGCAGCTTTAATGATCCTTTCCTTGCGCTCCATAGCTTGGATGCCCGCGTCCAATATTAGATCAGGATCAAAACGACAGACATCCTCTAATCTATCTATACTTACTCAAGGGCATTGACTGAATCGATGAAGTTTAACCAGCCATCGATGGAGGCCGTCCCCACTTTAGTCGAACCGTGATTGATTGTGACGTTATCCTTCAACACTCTCAGACCATGAAATTTCGTCTAAAAGAAGTAGACTCTGTTTTTATACCAATTCCAATGCCTGGCATGAAATGGAGGCTTGGATCCTGCATGAATTTTAGTAGACATAATGCCAAGTTACTCTCCCCTTCGATTGAATCTGACAAAATATTGGTGAAATTAGGATTTCTCAAACTTTCACTCAAAATAAGCACCAGAAATCGTCCCATTGCTGAGTGTCACCAAAGAATAACTGCCATTTAGGCTCCATGCATGGTTTAGCCAACTTTGGTGGAATATTTTTGAATGACGTGGTCTTAACATTCAATTTGGCAATATCATATAATAGGTTTCGTGTTTTATAGCATAACAATCATTTTGTCCTTAGGGACTAGTTAGGCGGTTTGAATGAGAACCCAATTAGTAATAAGGTGCCAATTCAACACCACGAATATTGTGCACTGGCAAATGAAACGTGCTGAATTGAAATCCCTGCTTGTTGCATTGAGAACGAAATCGATTTGAATGCATGAATGAATCTGCAAGTTGCTTTTCAATAACAACCGCGGATCAAGCTTACAGAAACGTCATTCAAAAGTCAATACATTACAGCTTGAGGAACCAAATGTCAAATGGACCGAAGATATGGGTTTTTGAGGTTAGACTGTGATCAAAAAGAACCAATTCACTCTTCCTTTTCCATAGCCAAACTAAATTAGACTGTCAACTAGCATTTCTCCTAAAAAGGCGGAGCTTAAATTGTCCTATCTGTAAATAAATGCATGTAAACCTACCAAAGTCAAATGAATTCAAACGAGTTCAATTGTATTCAACTTATTACAAGTGAATTCACCACTGACTTCAACGAAATGTGTCACTTCACTGCCGATTTCAACTTGAATTTATGAATGTTTGCTAAAAATTTAATGCAAAGAATGGTGAATCTAGTTTTTCTAAATTGCAGTCTTTTTTGCATTCGATTGTATTAGTCAGTGAATGAATTCTCTAGGGAATCTTTTACAATCCTACATTTTATGGTAAGGTTTTAGTCTCCCATGATTATAAAATTTAACTGGCTCGGTTGGACAACGTTTGTTAGAAGCAAACAAATCCAGTTAAATTGCATGTTTTTTCTTAGGTCAAAGCATCAATTTGTAAGATAAACATCAGCATTGTGTCCTGCGCGTTCTTTGTTATCCAATAATTACATAAGTATTAGTCAATTTCTATTTAAACTGATTTTCATATGTGCATTGTGCATCAATGCATGACTTCTGCAATCGGCAAACGTTTAAGTAGCTTAGGATCCCTTACAGTGGTAACTGCCAACAATGGGACTATTACTCCTGTTCATACTTGTGGCTTCAAGTCGTTCGGTTGAATGTTTTGACAGTTTCAACTTGTCAGAACCGAGTGAGGTTCGAAATAATTTAGTCGAATGTTTACTTGAGATTACATCTGATCCGAACTTGAATTTTATATTAAATATCCAAATTCGGGTAGAAGCCGAAAAGATGTGCACTAAAAGAGAGTTTATGAATACCATCAATGAGTACAGTACTTCGAATGACAAAATTGCAGTTTACTTAGATTCAGATGAATACACTCATGGACGTATTTATTTCGTCGATTCGTCAAAGTCCTTTAAGTGAGTTTAAAGTAGATTGACATTTGTTTGGATTTATGGGACAAAAAGGACACTCTAACAAAAGGTTGGGGACATAATTAACGATTGCTTGAGTGTAGTTTTGCAGCCTCTATTGCAGACGTCAGGAAGCATTCATTTCCTTAGTCTTCTGGCCGAATTCACGAAATTCTTGCATTCGTGGGCAGTATTGAAAGTTGTCAAAGGATTAAATAATGCCTCAAGTGCAGTGGGTGACTGAGTGGATATTACTGCACAAGAGTTATAGGTTTTGAATCATAGAAAACGCCATTAACGTTTATTCACGGCCTCACTCCTTGCAAACGTCTGACAAACATTCAAGCTTCTCAAATAGAAGATTCAACATATAAATATGCAGTGGTTCCCAAACTGTTCCAAGATTCCACTTTGGAAATCTATTTGTCAAAAATGCTGGAAAATTGTTGCATGCGAAATTTTTTACATTTTTAGATCACAAGTTTTTTTCTGTCATCTGTGTTGCTTGTCACTTGCTTTCTTTGCTTATTTATATTTTCAGGATAATCGTTGAACACCAACGAGAGTATGATAAGGACAGACAGTACTACCTTATTGTCTTACCCTTTGAAGTACCAAACCAGAACGACATCTTGAGAGAGATATTCAGCTTCTGCTGGAAGAAATCGATTTTGAATGTTAATGTGCTCGTACCAGAAGGGGATGGAACTATCACCTTATACACCTACTTCCCCTTCACTCAGCAAAGTTGCAAGGACCTGATGCCTAAAATCTATAACCGTTTTATTAGCGGAAACTTCGAATCGGTTAAACCGATTTTTCCATCGAAAATAAGCAATCTGTGGCAGTGTCCTGTAAGGGTAATCATATATAATGCACCTCCATACATTCTATTTCATAAAGACGAACTCTACGGACTGGATTTGATTCCTTTCTTGATCCTAGCTAAGGTTATGAATATTTCAATTGAAGTTATAATATCTCCAAACGGTAGAGGTCAAATAAGTTCAAATCTAAGCCTTACTGGTGTTTATAAGATGGTGAGTTGCAATACATCCTTCAAACTTAAATGCTTTTCCTTATTTATCTTTAGTTAGATGACGGACTGGGGGATTTTGTGACAGCAGCCTGCACCGTTAGGAACAATCGTGTATTCGCTGCATCGAATGCGTTTTGGATCAGTAATTTGTGTGTCATCGTTAAAAGACCAGAGGCTTACGGTCCGCTGGAGATTCTACTCTTCCCTTTCGATTGTTACACTTGGTCTGTAATTTTTTTACTTTTCATTGGCAAATGGATATGTCAAGGCCATCTTAGAAGATATTCCAATGGTTTTCCGAATTTCATGCGTCTATGCTCTATGCCATGGCTTTTCAGCGTGTTAGTCCTTAGTAGTTCCTATGGAGGTTCAATTTTTGATTTTCTACAAAATAACCCAAGAGCCGTTCCACCTACTAGCCTGGATGAGGCAATCGAACGGAACTATAAATTTGTAGCTACGCCTTATTATCGCGATTTTCTTGGACACTTGACAGAACTAACGAATAATATGGTTACTTTTGATGGAACTGATCCGGAAACGTTTGCATTCTTCGAACAATTAGGACAAAGGTACGCCTACGTGAATTGGTACGAATACCTGTTGGAGTATGTGAATGGATCCACTATGAGTGAGGAATACTTCATTATCCGGGAGCCAGTGTTCTTTCAGTCTGTTTGCTTGTACCTGCGGAAGTATTCACATCTGACGGATGAATTTAATAAACATTTCCAACATATGATTGAACATGGACATATTCTGAAGGAATATGAAATGTATATGTCCGAAACGAGGGATCAGATTCGGAAGAAGAAGATAACTGTTAAGGACAGCGAAAGCTTACCCATGGAAAAGCTGATGGGCGCATTTCAGTTGCTGTTCATAATGACGGGCATGAGTTCATGCGTATTTGCCGTAGAGCTATTTTTGAAGGGAAGAAGATCATTAATGACTTAGTTGATAGTAGGTGCTCTTTTCTGGTGCCCAGGGCTGTAGCAATGAATCTTTATAAATTCTGCAAATTAATGCTCTCTATCTAGGTCTTTCATATTTCTGTATTCCTTGAACTACTCGATGATTTGATTTTAAATAAAGTTTTGAAAGTCCCTCAAGTAATCTTTTATTTATAGGTTATGAACTTTCCAACTCAGTTCCAAAGACATTGATTCCTATAAGACTGTTCTGCGTCATGAATGCCTAGGGCGTCCAAATATCTGCCTGTCTAATTAAGCGAAATCCACTGCATGACGTGTTTCGTAATGGAATCATCTTCGCACCGTAGGGTTTGTTCAATCCACTGCTCGCCATCGTACCAACTGGAGAGACTGAATGATCCATTGTGCATACTATGGATCACACACTCGATATCTGACACAAAGGTAGGTTTCTTCTCTAGATTCTCCTGTACTGACTACCTCATCAGACTGCAGACTCCTTACCCTTTTTCCTGCTATTTATAGATTTCACAAAGGCATGTGTCAATCGGCCCAACCATAGAATTGGTCGATCTGTTGTTCTGTCGTTTTTAACTGACAGCTCGATAGAATACACACATTCTTATGGGAGGCGGTCAATAAGCAACGGATGGATGATTGTTGATCTGTTGATAGTAAACACATTCATTGATTTAAGTTCACACATTCACATATTGAATTTCACGCTTAAGAAAATTGAGACTACGCATTTTCATTGGTGGAAGCAGAGAAAGAGAATGTAAAGAAACTGTCATCGTTTTTGACAATCAGCTGATTGATGCGACGCGTCTATGGGACTGTTCTATCCGGCAATACATTAAAGTGAATGTCAATGTTCAATGGAACCATGGAGCAATGGATCGACAGATTTTATGAGTTGGACCCTTTACAGACGCAAGAAATCTTTCCAAAAACCATCTGCCCTTCGGAAGCGTCATAGAACTGTGGACTTCTTCTGTGCAGATCGCAAACCTGAACCCAACACGTATAGCTGTGAGGTTTTGAAGAGTGGCCTTCTATGGGCTTTGTGATGTCTTGTCTATTCTTATATACATCAGCCTACCTTATAAATTTTCTAAAAAAAAATCTACGCTAAGTAGTTTTACGGGAACTAAATTAAAGTATCCATATATCCGTACAACACCATCTTTTTCCTCTTTGAATTATTTGTTTTCATAGCTATTCGTAACACAAGATAACTTATTTAAAGGAGTACCATATAAATGTTACTAAAAGGTAGAACAAGAGTGTCTAGTTAAGGTCCATTCATAGCTCAGCGAACTGCGAACACGAACGAGCGAATATTCGCCAATTTTGACGTTTCATTCACAGCATCATTTTTATCGACGAATTTGATTTGGCATTTGCCAAAGAAAAATAAATTTGTGAGGTTAAACTCTCGCTGTGGATTGCGTTCTACATCAGTGGAATGTGAATAAAATTTGACAGTTCACAAGAAAGTATTTGTCTATTCGCGGTAAAATCAGCGAATTGATTATTTCTTCGCAGAAAATAATTACTATTCAAAAAACGATAGATATATTAAGCTTTCTTCTTTGAGATTAGTAAAATTGTCAATTGTTTGCCTTTAAATGTGCTAAAAGTGATTTGTTCGCAGTTCGCCCATTCGCTGGTCGCTGAGTTGTCAATGTACCTTCCTATCAGAATTCTAGTTTTCTATTAATAGATTAATCGCCTTGTCCTGTTTTGTAATTAGCATTTGGAGCTCAGTTTGTTTCGCTCAGGGATTCAGAACGCATTTTACCGCCATCATGTATTGGATAAAACTAATAGCCCCGTTGACGTGAAAATATTACTTAGTCCTTCGGGGTAATTTAATTTGAATTTCCATTGACTTTGTTCGGTTGAATGGAACTGCGAATGGGAGTTCTTTCTTAGTGAATTCTGTGACCTCAATCTAACCATTGTTTTGTGATATATTTTTGTTAAAATAAACAAATTTAACAATAGTGAACATGAATACATAAAAACCTATGCTAAAAGTCGTTGAATTTTGACTTATTATACATATTCGTCACTGGTACGTTCTGTTTCGTGTGGTCTTAGACGTTCCTACGATATGTCTTACGAAAAATAGGTAGGTGAATGCACTGCAGGGAGTTTCTCGGTTTGGTGCCATTTCTAGACTCTAAAAGCCTATAGCTCCATCTTTTTTAAAAGGTAGGCTATGACTTCAGTTGCAACGAGACGTTGATTCCTCAAATGTTGAACTACGTGCGTCATTACATAGTCTACTATCAGTTAGCCAGTAAGATTTCTATACTGCTGCTATCACTGCGATGAGTGATACTGCAACGTCGTTAAGTCGGAAATCATTGTCTTCTTTCTTGTCTTGTCTTGAAAGCTGTGGTTACTGTCTTAACGCACCAAAGATGTTTTTGTCTCGATTGTGTCTGAGTACAATTTCTACGTCAGCTATGAATACATACTTCGAAGCCTTGTGTGAAGAAAAGTATTTGTTCAACTGTCAAACTCAATCCGCTTTCAACTCAATTCTAACTTGATCCCTCAATCCGGTGACAGCGAATACGTGGATTGAAACTCAATCCATTTTCAATCCAATCCAAGCCAAGTGCTTTTGAAGATCTGTTTACTGAGCGCGGCGAATTGAGAATGACAAGTGCATTTACACAGGGTGTCTTTCAGCCATGTTTACATGAGCGATATAATTCGATACGATTAAATTTTGTTAGCTTGAATTTTTCTTCAATTTTGCTAGTTCTAGTGGCTTTTTCAGTTCAAAATTGCATCATAAGCAATGGGTTGGCTTTGTAAGGCATCTACTATCTTACTACTGGCTTTTGGTTCTGCTGTAAATTCCGTCTTGGCAAAGATCTCACCGGACCCGGTTTCAAACAGCAGCAAGATGACTGACTGTCTATTACATATAATTCAGAGCCCAAGTACGTCATTTATGTCAAACATTCGAATAAACACAGCAGCGACGGCAATATCTTCAAAACAAGAATTTGAGCAAACAGTGAGTGGACTCAACGTATTGAATGGGGCAGTGACAATTGATCTAAATTCACAAAGAAGCGGTTCCTACGTCGTTCATGGACGCGTCTATTTCGTTGACTCCTTCAAGTCATTAGAGTAAGTATGTTCAAAAATACAGCCCTAGAGTTCCTAAAGAAACACCTACCTTTAGATCTGTCATCGAGCAACAACGACAAGCGGATGATGACATGTCAGCTGTCAGACAGTACTACATTGTAGTCCTTCCGGTAAACTCTCCCAAACGAATTCTAGAACACATATTCAAATTGTGTTGGAGATATTACATCATAAATGTGAATGTCCTCATTGAAGACAGCGACGGAGTCATAACACTCTATACGTACTATCCATTCAGAGAAAACAGCTGCCGAAGACAGATGCTTGCAATTCATAACCGATTTGTCAATGGAAGTTTTGAACTGAAGAAGCCGATTTTTCCTGTCAAAACTAGCAATTTGTGGCAGTGTCCTGTCAGAATGATATTGTTTAATAATGCACCTTATATAAAAATCAATGAAACTCAATTAGCTGGTTTGGATGTCAATATAGTAACCGACTTGAGTAAGATGATGAACTTTTCTCTAGAATTTGTGATTACTCCAAGGCGCCGAGGCTTAATCTACTCAAAGCAAAACCTATCGGAGGATTTTCAGTTGGTAAGTTAGAAGATCTTTATAGAGGCTTGATTCAAAACCATTTCCATTTGAATAGTTGCGCAATGGACTAGGGGACTTTGTAATAGGAATACGAACGAAGAAGAGGAACACATATTTTGCGGCAACTTGTGCACTGTATTTCGACGAGATGCGCATTTTCGTTAAATGGTCTAAAACGTACAGCCCCTTGGAGATCTTGGTTTTTCCCTTCGACTGGTGGACTTGGATTGCACTTTCTCTGATTGTCATTGGCAAATGGATCAGTCAGTTAATTTGGTCAAGGATTTCGAATGATTTTGTCTATCGGAGCGATAATTCAAGGCGATTGTGTGTACTCTCATGGCTATTGTGTACTTTGATTTTGAGCAGCTCCTACGAAGGATCGGTTTTTACATTTCTTGCCAATAGACCAAGTAAACCTTTACCCGAAAGTCTGGACGATGCACTGGACAAAGGCTACAAATTCATTGTTTCACCTCTGGTTTATGATTTTCTTTGTCTGATAACGGTGCTCCAAAATTCAATGATAGTGGTTGGCAGCACTGGACGGGAAGCATTTACTTTTTTCGACCAGCTAGAGGGACAAGGAAATTATGCTTTCATGGATTTTAAACCTTACACATCGGAGTTTATTAGTCCTTCGAAATATTTTGTTATCCATGAGTCAGTTGTGGTCAATAGTGCTTGTTTGTATTTGCAACAGTTTTCGTATCTAGCCGAGGAGCTTTATCGACGATTGCAACAGATGAATGCACATGGACATATTTTAAAAAGTTATCAAATGGTTGTATCGAAGCGTGCGTTTCAAGTGAAGCAATCGAACGCAGGGCCGAAGAGTTTGTCGCTACAGAAATTAATTGGGGCATTTCAGTTGCTACTGATGTTGAGCGGGTTGAGTCTAGTGGTTTCTTTGTTGGAACTTTTATCGAGGCACAATCCAGGATTGAGGAGGATTGTGGAAGTTTTTGAATAATTGAAAATGTGTCAGGGGACGTTGTTTAACAAATGTATACTCGTATGTATCTGTAGTTTGAATTGATTTGTACATTAAACAACATCTATAGGAGCATTTGATTGTTTCATTTGAGATACTGGTGGACCCCGGGTTGTGCAATTGCTAAAAGGTAAACTTAAAAGGAGCTTCAAGGTAGGAAGCCTTGCATGTGGTTAACTGGATGCAACATTTTGGACAATGAATCGTGTTGATTCAGGCGGAAGATGGATACAGGAGATTATTTCTTATAGAGTACGACAGTCAACAAGCAAAGTTGCTATAGGGAATCACTCATATACTCATCACCGACCTCCTCGAGTAGTAAATATAAAGAACAACAAAGTACTTACCTACCATAAAATCCTTAAGTCAGACGATTCAAGAGAACAAACATTGACTTGGCTGTCACCCACTTCCGAAGGAGTCTTTTAGGACTTGAACATACACTTAACCCAGCCTGAATCCCAGCTGGTTCGGTTCGGTTCACACATTGTTGAAGGCTTCTTCCACGTCTAAGAAAACCGCTACTATGAATCCGATATTTTTTAATCATTGGCCACATGGGCCATTTGGATTGAACGGCTCTTTGAGTAGACATGCTATGAAGAAATCCTATCCCTATAGATAGTCTGGATTTGATAAGATGGCCCGATAGAGAGGTTATTCGGCCTAAAGGGGTTTAGGGTTGTGGTAAAACTAAACTATCTGAAAATTTAGTACAAGAGCCGCAGTGCTTAACTTGGTTTAAGTTCTACTGTTTTTTGACAATCTCTGGTATGGAACATCCCCTGTCTTTGGTAGATTCTGTTTTATTACAAAATTTCCTCTAAGAAGCAGTTTAGCTTTGGTCACAGTCTTTGGGATTCCTTCTGCGCTCCGCAAAGTTGTATAGTTTATTGGAGAGTATGCACTTAGTTGTTCTCTTGGCCCTTTCGAAATCGAGGGTAAATCTTTGCCTTTATGTTGGATCTGCATCTGAATCAAAGGCCATCTCAGCTGTCTAGGATACAAGCTTAAAAGTATTTAAGACTGTTCTTTGGAATCGCCAGGGCATTTTTATGGTTAATGGTTTTATACAGAGAGAAACAGATCATTCTGTGGCCAGAATAGGTAACAGAATTGGACAAGTTCTACTATTGATTCGTTTCTTACTTTCCTGAGTTATGCGTGGTGAGAGTTCTCATTGTAAACGAGTAAGAGGTCTCTGAGCCAGTGATGCCAGATTTTTCTTTGTCGAATTTCCCATTTTGGGGAAAACTTTGAAATCAATGTAGAAAATATGCAATATTCACTAAGAGTCCCGAAATAAACTGAATTGGGTGTAATGTAGGACTTACACGACTGACACATCTGTCAGCATTCATGTCAGTAAATGTCAGTATCTGATAAAAAGACTTGTGTTTTGTTGGAACTCTGTCGGCATTGTTTTTGTACGGAAATTCCCCACATCTGGCATCGTTGCTCTGAGCACACCTTTCACCAACATCGTGTTGTTTCGAGGAGGTAAGCAGATGCTTCAACTTATTGTTGGCGGTTTTAAAATGGTAATTTTTTGAATTCATTATACTGATTTCTCCACCACTATTCAGGGGTTCCTACACCAGAGAAGATCTTTTGGGGCAGATAAGGAAGTAAATTCTGATGAAGGTTGCCCTGTACAAAGTTTATCATGGAGTGCCTCATCTTGGTCAGCGTCTTTTTTATCCAACAGTTTTATTTAGACTGTGTTCATTCAAATATTGATCTTAGCTTGGGCATTGTTTCCATCATAAGTTCTTGGTGCCCTCATCTTAACTGCAGTCCAGCCTTTTTGTTTTTGTTGATTAAGGTCTCTAAACGCACGAAAAACACCCCCTTCATCATGACCAACTAACTGGTGATCAACCAATATTTTATTTTCAACAATGTAGCGACCCACCTGTAAATTTGTCTTAGGTTTTTTTTTGATTTTTTTTTTTCGATTCCCTATAACTTTTAAATCCAACGATGCTACGTATGAAAAAATTAACATATGGCGCCGACCTATCGTTAAATCCGCTGTACACTCCATATTTCACACTGAAAGTACAACCAACTTAACAGAGGATGTACATTACATATGTATCTCACCTTGGGTATATAAGAGCATGTGCGATCGTGATCGCGCTCTTTTTTTGGTTGAATTTTCCCCGACTGTAAGCGTGAGGGCGTATAATTTCCGCGTGTGTTCACCAGTTTTTTTTATATAACAAAAAAAAAAAAAAAGAGATAAGAAAATAAAATAAAAATTGGAAAAAATTAAAAGTTTTACGAGTTAAATTTAACCACCACACATCGGCTGCCTAATTACGCCTCTCTCAATTAAAAGAGAGAATAAAAAAAAAAAAAAAAAAAATTAAACGACAGATCGAGTGCACCTGCCAATCTCGTCCCAAAGTGCTAGGTAACAAAGCCAAAAGCATAAGTCAATACCCAGCGGAGTGATCCGCAAGTGTCCATCGCCGCTGAATTAAGTGTGCTACAAATTCTGAGCGTACACACATCGGAGGCTTCCGTTCATCAGAAGATAGTACCTGATAGCAGTGCTGTACCCCACCACGTGCGCAGAACTACGCCGAGGAGAATACCGCCTGGATCTCCAACTCAGCATCCATAAAAATTCATGATCAACATCACCATCATCATTGTTTCGTGTATTCAGTGTTATAATAAATTTTCTGTTATAGTTACTTTCATCTTTGTTCGATTATATACATATATATTCTAATTAACCTAATTTAAGCTAATTTTTCCTTACTATTAGATTAGAAACTAACCTAAATATAGCACAGGTAATGCCAATAAATACATATTCATACAATCATATATAATAAAATTCTTCACCCACACAGCAATAGACAACATACAAGATTTCGCCGACAACGATTTGTGCGCACAAAACGGAGTCATCAACGAACATATAAAACATAAAGTCACATAAAACATCCAAAACCTCATGCAAGTAATCACAACACCTAATAATCACGCTGTAAGTTTTTTTTTTAACTTCATTGTTTTCGTTTTTTTTTCGATATTGGCAATACCTTCCTATATACCATGTTACATATTTGATAAAATTAAATTGAATCTAGTTTCGTGCATCAATACCTTAATTTCTATTCTATTTTATATTATACTCTTACATATGTACATATATATTTTGTGAATTGATATCTGATTCAATGCCTAAATACTTTATTTCTAATAACATCATACTTATATACCTATTATATTTCTACACATATACATATGACCTAATTTGCATTATAATACATTACCTTGATCAAGAATTTCTTAATTACATAACCTTCTTCCGTTAATCGGAGAGTTTCTTTCCTTTTCAATACTTGTTAGAGTTTAGTTTAGTTTTTTTTTCTTCATTACCTTCTTGACCTTGAATTTGAGCTATGAATTTATAAGATTAATAAATAGTGTATTGCAATGAATATACCCAGCATTGTTTTGTTTTATCCAAAAAGGACTTGGATCGTGATATGATAGCTTAATTATCGTTGTTGGCAATAGTAAAGTGTGACAGGGAAGCATGAAGTAACCGTGTAACTTACCAATTACACACAGGAGCGGGTACAGCCGAGATCGCAGCATATTGCTGCATGGTCGTCAACATCTGACCTCCCTCCCCTTCACCTTCCCCCTTCCTCTTTCTTCACCTTTTTTCTCCCTAATCCCTTGTTTCCTTGTTTCTCTTGTCCCTGATTAGTGTGTTTGTTTTTTTTTTCCTTTTTTTTGCGGCCTTTAGGTTCGCAAATCTCCCTCCCCTTGACAGGTCTAAGACATTTACAGACACTTAGTAGCTTCAGCTTACTGAGGTTTCATTCAATCTCTCTGAGACATCCGGCACGATATCTATTTCGTAACAGAAAAGTAGTAGAAAGAACCCCCCCATCCGTCGAGCTAATGCCGTGTATACCGCAAGCGTGCCACCCTCTGCTACATGGGAAATCTACACCCAGGCGCAACTCGCTAGCGCTCCCCTGTTATGTTACAACAAAAAGTTCAATGGGGCTTGGTTCTTTTTAGGTTGCGTTTATGGCGAAGCATATTCGCGTCGACGTCAGGTGAGTGGAAGTGTCATCTGGTTAGGTCCTTTTTAGGTGACAGCCATGGGAGACAGTTTTCTGAACTCCTTCTTTTGGCTGAGGTAGCTCAGTGATTGATTTGTTTGCAGACCAGTGATTTGATCAAGAAGTTGGCTCTGTTGAGTTTTTGGCTAATCGGAGACATGCAGCGGATATTGACATTTTCTATTAGTCCCTTTGTGTCGTCCATTTCCTGCGCTCTTTTCCGGTGTATCCGTCGCGTTTAGTTTTGATGAGTTAGTTCTAGTCAACCGTCTTACCGTGTGCACGATAATTTCTCCTAATTCTTTTCATATTGACTCAGATCTACCAACATATCAGAGAAAGTTTGTCAAATAATTTTGAGCTACTATATTCTCTCAGACCTTCATATTGTTTGATAAACAATTCCATTTGTATTTTTTTATGAATTCAGAAACAATTCCATTCACCCACTCACTGTCAGAAAGAAAAACTCAAAAATACCGTTGCATACAGTATCCGACTATAGAATGGGATTAAATTCGCGAAAAAATAGACTCAGTTTCCTCAAACTCATGTCCAAGGGAATTTTAAAATATATTTCAAAGGAAAAACAAATTTTTGCAATTCGATACTAGATTGTGCAATTCACTAATACTCTGCTTTTTTTTATCATAGAATTGGAATCTACTTCCCCTTTTTAGTATCAAGTGATTAAGGATGTTTGCTCTTTGTAGCTAGAGAGTGTGTTTTTTGAACAAGGAATTGAATGTCCATGGGCAACTTTCTATTGTGAGGATAAAGCGAGTACAAAATAGATGTAGGCATTGAACAGGATGCCTTTTATGGCCCTAGTTTTGCTTATATGTGCAGAGAATCCTTTCGGTGCATTTGATTTGGGAGAGAGGATTTCATTTGATTTTGATTAAAGTGAGGAAGGCCTCCTTTAAACTCGGAAAAAAAAAAATTCCACATACGACACAGTGAACCCATTTTAAGTTTTTATGAAGAAGTTTTGGGATTTTAAAGTACCAGGATCTAAACAGGAATAGGATGAATAACTTTGTTTGTGCACTGGAAGAGAAAAAAAGCAAGGATTTCTAACTTCAAAGTAATGGGTGATTCATTTAAAGGTATTTTGTTTTAAAGAAAAAAAAATATAAAAAATTCAATTCTATTGGGTTATCTTTATAATTTATCAAAAGAATTTTTCTTGGCATTTATTTTTTAGCAATTCGTTTTTTTAAATGTTGACCACAACTTCACATAGCCAATTCAGAGATCCGAAGCGCGGAATTAATTGTTTTCGTAATAAAGCCATAGTTTCACAGGCTGTGTGGCAATTTGTAAGCTCCGTCTTATTTGTTGCATATGTTCTGGAAATCACAGGCTTCAATTCCAGGCTTCAAATTATCATGGCGCTATAATGCACGCCATTGGCAGTTCCGTTCTGATTGAAAAAAAATCCATAGGAAAAAAGTACCTCACAATGAATCACACTTCATCTTGGTTTGGTTTGCCTAACAACCTTAGGCTTACTGCTGGCTATTGATTGTTTAGTTTCTCATGGAAATAACCGATCAATTCAACTATCTCGAATTATTTCGACTCGTTTCAACTTCGATTTCATTATGAGTATGGACAGACGGAGTCTCAATACTGATTTAGAAGGGACCGTCGATGGATAAATTTATAGAAAAATATAAGACGGGAAAGAGTAGATATCAAGGGATTTAAGACTCATGTGTAACTAGTCTCATTATTTATTCTCTATGGGTGGTGTCAAAATTATATCGGGAGAATTGTATATGATTTTTGCATTCGTTTGTAATTCACAGAATGTTTCTCGTGCTCTTGTTCGAGTACACTAAGTATTTCCTGAGTAAGATACTTTTTTACAGTGAATCTTCCAATATAACGTCGACGTTTCAAACATATAATCGGAAGTTAAATTGTTGACGGTCCTTTGAGCAAATAAGGCTGTCTATCGCCCCGAGTGTTACCCTTCAAATCATCGAAAAAGACTTAAGGCACAGAGTAGCCACTTAACATATCTTGGAGGTCAATTCATTGATTTATTATGCGAAATTATGAATGTTTCTTTCAATGAATTTCAGTCTTTTTAAAACAAAAACTCGTCCACACTAATGACATTCTATTGAGGAACAAAAAATCGGTAGTGCAGTCCATTGACTTTGGCGTGTTGGCGGAAGAAATATAGGCCAGTTTATTCCACCATCTCATGAGCACAACTTGTGGATGTAATGGCGTCTGCATAATGACTTGTAGATTTTCATCACTCCAATTGGCTTATTATCATAGCCGTTCAACCAAAAATGAGCCTCATTACTGAACGATTTTCGAAATTAATTTGCACAATTTTGCGTTGTTTTATCCTCCGTCGGTTGAAAAGGTCATGGTCGAGAGTATTGTTTGGTGGGGTTTTTTTTTTTTTTAATTTATAAGAAATAATAAACATTGATTATTTGGAAAAGGGAATATCAATTACCGGCAGGGAAATTCTGGAGAAAATGAAGCACAGTTTCCTATTTTACGTCATCCCTATAGGTCCTGCAAAAATCGTTTGAAGCAAGGCCCAGACGGTTAGCGTGGTCAATCAGACAGTCACCCGTCGAACGACTCAGAACGCTTGGAATGTCCAAAATCTCCATCAGAGAGGAGCAGTAATCTAGTATGACCTTTGATGTGGTTTTGGACGATTCCAAGAATCTAATGGCTGCCTTACTGTCTGTTTGAATGCAGTCAGATGGATCTCTGTTGAGGTGATCATTTGTTGTTAGCAGACAAGGGTAATAGGTTTAAGATGGTGCCTAATGGGACAGTTCTAAGCGCGCCACTGATGCATAAACAGCTGGCTCTTTGAACCTTTCCCAGGAGAGTGTGCTTGACAGTCTTTCGTAGAGCCGTTCACCAAACGGACACGACATAAAGAATTAAGGTCCATCAGGCAGATGCTGATATGAAATTTCAATCGCATTTCCTATCTATTGCGCTCTTACGAGAATACAAGCCAAAGACCCAGCAATTTGGCCTTATAGTTCATGGCACCGAACACAAGCACAAAATCGTTGCAAGAATGTCCTTTGACATATTAGATGCCGTGTTCTAAAATAGTTTCTAAAAGATACGCTTACAAAATTTGTATAAAATTAACGAAAAACGAGGCAAATTGATGACGAGATCGTTGACTACTATCGTGCGGACGATAATCGTTCTCAGAGTTACAGAATAAATCAAATCACAGCTTTACAGCGATTATCATTCACTGCGATTGTGAGTTTCACGCTCAACATCCTTGCCCTGTGATTACGGAAAGAAAATTGATATCGAAATAGTTAAGTACTATCGTGCGGACGATAATCGTTCTCAGAGTTGCAGAACAAGTGCTCTGTCTTACGTTGTATCAAACGCTTAGTTGCACTTGAGTTAAGTAGCTATGTTCCACTCACAGTTTAACAGCGATTATGATTCACTGCGATTGTGAGTTTTACGCTCAACATTATTGCCCTGTGATTTGTGTTTGAGAATATTTGTATGGTCCCCCTGTTAGTTGTGTCCTTTCTTTTAAGTTAAGTATTGTGACTCACAGTCTGAGATATAGTTTTGAAAAGAAGCCGTGTATCTCATCACAGGTTGTGATTTCTCCTTCACAGTGATTAATTCACAATTCGTGTCTTTCATTTATCCTCTTTAAAAGAGAATTTCACAAAATCTTGGCTAAATATTCACTCATTCCGTTGATTATACATGTAAAATATCATATTTCCCAAAGGATTACATGACTGCAGCTTTAATTGAATCATAATTGCCCACTCCATCGCTAAAGCCTTGACAATTTATTAATTTCGAGCCAAAACCATTATTTTTATGTCTTTGACATATAATCTGATGACGGGGGCGTACTCGTACATATGTGGAACTTAATTGTGATGTGAGTATCGATTGTCTTTTCGCTGGCTTTGCTATTCATTATGTAACACATCCTGCTGGCATTTGATATCTCACAAAAAAAAGGAAGAAGGAACAAATACAGAATAGAAAATCTGCCTTTGATATCTGAGGACAAAACGAAATGTGTACACGCTCTGGCATTGACATTTAAAACCATCATTTTGATTTCAATTAAGATTTATTTTTAAACTGATTTGATTTTTATTGAGTGAGTTTTTCGATAAATAATTTCCCATCAAGTGTCAAATATAAATCCACCACCCGTTAGGGTGTCCTTGGCAGGCAATGTGTCTATTGGATTTAATTTTTTTTTTGCCATTTTGAAATGAAGAGGTGAGTATCTCATAAAAAATAGAAAAAAGAAAACGAAACTCTTACTTCTGAGAAGCGATTTTGTGAAGTGCCCAATTTAATACCTTTCAGGATATAGGACTTTGTGTGCCTTGCCTCCTGTTGTGACACGCCGTTAACCACTTGTGGCAGAGGAAATGAAATTGGATGTGCTTTTTCTTTATTTTTTTTGCCTGTCATATAAGTTTGCTTTTTCGATTAAGCCTCCTTTATAGTTGTGTGTGTCATTTTTATGGGTATCATGGCGTTTGTTAAGGTGACTCGTTGTGATAACTTAGATATCGAATTCTTTATGAATGAGTTCTAAGAATAGTAAGGAATAAGACATAAAAACTGTACACGTGAGACATACTACTCATCCTGCTTTTATTGGGTTTACTAGAAAAAGAGTCCTAGAAGGACTTAAGAACTTAAGGTTTGGTAAACGAGCTACGCGATTGCGCCCTTAATCCATCACTGAACGATCTACATAGACTAAAACTCCCTTCGGCAAATGAATTAATTTCATTCATTTCTCTTACTTTGATGTTACTGAATTAAACGATCGGCTTAGAAGCTCCCCCTCTGCCAGCTCCCCCTCTGCCAGCTCCCCCTCTGCCAGCTCCCCCTCTGCCACTAAGGAACCAGGGATCTACAGGGCTTCTGTTGATACTGGGCAAATGAAGTTGGTCACGGCTAACCTCTATAAAGCTTGTCTGAAAGAAGGAAAGTTTCTCCTCAAATGGAAACGACAGAGACTGGTATTAATTCCAAAAGCTGACAAGCCTCCAGAGTGCATGCTAGACACAGTAAAAAAAGTGCTAGAGAAAATAATCCTCGACAGACTGGACCATGTACACCGAAGGAGAAAATGGACAGTCCAACCTACAATACAGTTTCAGAAAGAAACGAAGCACAACCCATGCGATACAGGCAGTTTATAAGATAGCACGCGAAGCCATATCGTGGGACCAGATGGAATGGAGTAAAGAAACAGTACTGCGCCGCCGTCGTTACCCTCGTGATAAAGAATGCCTTCAACTCAGCCAAATGGAGCTGTTATATGAGAGCGTTGAGGGACATGCGGGTCCCAAGCTGCGCCGATAGACCCTTCGCTATGATACGGAAGAAGGGCCAACAACATATAAAATTACAGGAGGAGTACCACAGGGATCAGTGTTGGGCCCAGTCTTGTGGAACGTCATGTATGATGGGGTACTACGGATCCGTAAATGCTACGCTGACGGTGTTTTGGCTAAAACAGTAGAGGAAGTGACGCAACACTGCAATAACACAATTAAAGACGTGAAAACGTGTCCTCGTTCATCAGGCTTGGAACTGGCAGAACATAAAACGGAGGGCGTCCTCATAAGCAGCAGCAAGAAAGTGGAATCTTTAGAGAACTGCTAACCCATACAAGCGCGAAGGCAAATCCAGGCTAATGCCCGATATTGGATGACCAAAACAGCCTATAAGAAGCCTACTCGTGGCAGTTAGCAAGTCAATCTTCAAGTATGCAGCCCCCATATGGGAACTGGCTTCCGCCATAAACTCATGCATGAAGGGGATAAATTCGGTGCACAGAAGAGCATCTCTCAGAATATGCTCCGCATACAGGACAGTTTCGGGGGATGCTATTAATGTGATAGCAGCGCGAATGCCTATCGACCTAGAGATCAGAATAGCAGCATGCATGCGGAATAGCGACAACGAGGAAAGAAGCACCATCACAGCGACTGCAAAAGTGGACCTACAAACTGCTGCCAAATATTGAAGAGTTGATCACAAGAAAACACGGGGAGGTAGACTTCTACCTTACTCAATTCCTAACAGGACATGGAAGTCCAAAACGCGGAGCACGTCTTTGTAGAGTGCAAAGCGGATGAGCCTGCGAGAAACACTCTAGAAAGAGAGATTGGGAATGCCGTAACCCCAAGGAGCCTAATAGGCTTCATGCTTTCAAGAAGAAAAGTTTGGGTAATGGCCCACAACATTATTGCAAGCATTATGCAGGAGCTTCGGCGGGAAAACCAAACACAAAGAGCCGAAGAAGAACAGAGCCCTGCAACTTAACGAAGAAGATATGACGTCAAAAACCTGCAGTATATGAGTGTATGCCCCTAAAAAACAGTCCAAAAGGAATTGTAATGCAAAAGGGAAATCTAAGGAGGACATAAACCATTCCCAGGTGTTACCAGTTGATACAATAGACCACTAGGTCACAGCGAAAGTAATCATATGCAAACAATATGTCCACAAGAAGGATACTGCCGTCCAAATGTAGTAAGCTTATCGGTCGTTCGATTCTCTAGGGTTGGGTTAGGCTTAGGAAGTCAGCACAATTCCCAGATATTTCACAGTCAACAAAGTGTGATGTTGTATTGTCCAGCAGCAAATATTGAGCTGCCTCCAGTTGCACACGGCAAGTTCATGAATAGCAAACTACTACTACTGTTCTTGAGTTTGCGTGCTTGGCTGCTTGAAAAGATGCACGCATCTACGACTGGTCCCTCCGTACTCACCTTGTGACTTGCATTACCAATTGCAAGTATGCATCTCCTCTACATCTGCTGCTTTATATTCTTCGCGTTGCTCTCCCCAGATAATTACTCTAAAAAAAATTATATTCGTGAGTTCATTAATTTTAATTCTGTCATATTGCACGATAAACAGCAGAACCAAAAGAACAATCTACTCACCCACCATCCCGCCCTAGTGCACAGTTAAATTACCTATCCACTCCAGAAGTTGCACAAAAACAAAAAAACAAGCGCAGCACTGCATTTCGGATGCAAAATTGTGAAAAATTACAGCCAAACATACACACGGGTATAATTTTGAAATCAGTGGTCGGAATAATTACACTTCGAAAGCAATTAAATGCAATCAGAGCACCTCCTGCGGGCTTGAACGAATTTCAATTATCAAACAAACCTCCGCTACTTGCTGTAGATACTTTTCGCCAGGTTTCTTCTGCCGCCGCCACCCGCTGCATGGTAATTTGAAGATGAATTTTGCCTATCAATGTTTCGTATTGTTGTTCGAACGGTACGGTCTGCCAGAACATCGTTTTGCCATATCGTTTGAATTAATGACGGATGGACGGATAAAATGTGCACACATCTAGCTATGCACTGGGATGCATAATTATAGCACTTTGGGGGGTACTATCCATGCAGCGGGTAATATTCTTCCTAGATAATTAGTAATGTACCATATGTGGCGATAAATCGGTTTGCAGATGGGCTTGAGGAAAAGATACTCGTTTCGCGGGGGCGTGTGGGTCCAAATTGAGCTTAGAGTAGACACATGTTTTCCCTGTGGAAGAGTTGGTTTAGATTTTATAATATTCTGAGCGCGATTTCAATCGGAAGAAGGGAAAGACACAATCATTTACTTCTATATGTTGGTGGTAGTAATCCTTAACTGCTACACGAAAGGATACTGGCTTTTCTTTGAATTAGAGTATTCTTTGCTTTTTAATGCTTTTGAGATGCAGAAGTAAGTATGAATTGTGTATAATCTCCAGCTAAAGAAGGCAAGTGGAGCTAACAAATAAACAAGTCAATGATTCAACTCTCGACGTCGAACAGACAGGTTTGGCCCTGGATCTTCTTGAATCGACCAAATAAACAAACACCTTACGGGCATCTACCACAACATAACAAGTTGACAACTAAATTCACTTGTCGGCCCTACCATCCTCGTTAGGACCAAAGGCTCGAAGGGATACTTGATTTACCTGTCACTATGTCTTACCCATTTTTATACAAATTGTCGAACTTGACCTATAAGTAGCTGTAGCGTTATGAAACACGTAAATACGTCATCTACTGTTTATCGACTTCGTAAAGGGTGCCGACAGATGAGGAGAGAGCCTGTCCGGTTGGAATTGCGAAGAAGAGACATTTCAGGAAATCTTTGCAGCTTCGATCACATAAAATAGCAGTGTTTTCTTTATTATGATTTATGTCATCATCACAAGCTGCTTTGTTATTGATCAGTGATCATATGTATTTATGTCTGCCACTATTCTTTGGAAGGATTTTGCTTCCCTGGTGTACACCGACTTTTATTGGCAATTTCACGGTGACTCATGCGGAGCATCTTACCCTTCCTTGTCTTTGCTCTCTCATAGATATCCATGATCTTTGGACTAATTGTGATCTTAGCGTTATCCATATCAGATCTCTTGGTAGTCTATCAAATCACCCAACACAATATGCCAATTCTCTAGAGAGTCTTGATGTTTTGCAGTTGATACTTCTCCTTTGACTTGGGGATACATACATAGGTGATCTGTTGATTGTGCAGTATCGTATTGGCACATAAACCTTACCCATTCGAAATTGCTTTAGATCAAGCTTAGAAAAAAGATAAAGGAATGCTTTTTACAGAGTTGATGCATGGGCCCTTGGCATTTTGCCCATTATGAGGTTAGATTGAGCGCGCCTTGCATCGTTCTAGCACAATAACTTCAAGTTGCTTATACCATGTATCCAACTTCAGACAGTTCGTCTACGTCTATGGCCTTTGGTAAGAGACACTTGGTCTAGCCCTGTTAATTGCCTCCTTTGTGATAACTTCCTTCCATTGAACCAATGGAAAAAGGAAAAAAAACTTTGGACACATATTACAGCTTCCTAAGACAAATTTGTCTGTACTCGGATTGAGATGATAATTTATTTCAGTCACGAAAAAAATACATACAACATCTAGTATGGAAAATAAAACCAACTTTTACTTCCTCTATGAAGTAACACTCATTGTGATCACGACATAGTTGAACTTGCTACTCTAGTCAGCAGCAGTACATGCATCTCTTGATCACCTTTGCCATCCGGGTGCATCCATCCATTCACCTATCTTCAGTTAAACATCAAACAACTGGTTTAAGAGCCCAAAAGTGCATATTTACGACAAGATGATGAGTTTTCCTACCAAGTTCCGGTTATTGTAAGTATCATTGTTGGTTGAGTCTAGCGTCAGGCAAACGTTAAAGTTAGTTTGTATTTCGTGTTGCATTTACGACCTTGTGGCGCTTTTTTTTTGCTTTTTCACATAAACTTGTGGAGTTAAAGTAAAAGAGTAGAAAAAGAGAGTTCTTGTGTTTGGAATCAGAGGAATCGACATGCAGGTTATTTCAAATGTCACCCAGAGGAAAACACTGGCAGTGGTTCCAGTGGTCGGTCCAATTTTTGATGGCTCGGTCCAATATGTATGGCGTTATTCTGGCAATAGCGTCCAAAGTAGCTTGACTGTTAGCAAAGACTAAGAACTTGATGTAGCTCCAGAGGAAATGATCGAGTGGTGTTAAGGCGCATGACCCGAGATGACCCAGTCTTCAATTCATTTCCTGCACATCTTCGAGCTTTGAGTCGCTTGTATGCCATGTGGGACAATCTTGTTGGAGCCAGAGCTCGGATACATCGATTTCAGCGAGCTCTAGCCGAAGAGAGTCGGTTAACATCGCTCTGTACTTGAAACCATTGGCGGGTGGGGGTGCCATCTTCCTCATTTCGAAAAGAATAAGGCCCACCATTCCATAAACTGCACCAAACAGTCAATACTTGTGGATGCTTAGTCGTACTTTTCTGAATTGTGTTCCCTCCAATGAGGGGAATTTAGCTTGTTGGCATAGCCGCTGAGAAAAAATTGGGCGTCGCTCGAGGAGATGATTTTTTGTCCAAAATCTGGACATTTCCAGCGCCGACGTAGTCTATGATCTTCCATCTTCAGTTCGTCAACATAATCTAATACGGATGTATTAAAGTCCAAAAGCAACCGGGTGAAATCTCTTGTAATACCCAATTGATCGGTTGATGATCCACGCCGATTCACGCACAAGATCACCAGAAAAGCCAATAGCAGAGAGGATCAGTGCAGTGCAGAATTGCAACATAGTTACAGACTCAATTACATCCCTGCGCTGGCCATAGAAGCAGAAGAAGCAGCAGGTACATCTGATAGCGAAACTGTTCATATTCAAATTCATCCAACACCTTATAGATATCAGCAAGTGAACCCCAATTGATCGGTAGATGATCGACGCCGATTGGACATTTCTGGGTCTTCATCCATACTGGCTGCTATGATGGCTATGTGCTCTTCGTTTCGCAGTAGTTTCTGACTAGTTGGTGGCATAAGGTCTAAAAAGAGTGTGCTTAAGCTCAAACTTTTCCACGGTGAAGTGAATTTCCTGCACAATGAAGCCAAGATGACGATTGAAAAAAGGTACCATTGCTATCTGGTCACCCGTTGCTATTTTTTGTCCTGATGGCTGAGGCTGCTAGACTTAAGGCTTTGAAGATCCAGCTAGTACTAGTAGATGGCTTCAAATACTTCGAGAAGAAACGACATTGGTATCAATGACTGGCGCGATAATAATTTTGAATTTTGCTCGCACTATTTTAAACCGATTTACTCGTTACCAAACCTGTTCTCCTTTATGAAAGTATCTACGTATATTATGGATGCAAGTAACACTTATTTCCCTAGAATTGTGCAGCAGGAAATCGAACGAACGTATGTATTTAAATTTCGAATTTTAATTACGTTTTCTGTATTAATGAAGTAATTAATAAAAAGCAAATAATCGAAAGGTAATCAAGATTTAACAGAATCAGTTTCAATATTAAAATACGATTTCTGCCAAAGTGTCTGTTTGTGTTCATTAAAATTGAATGAGCAATCACAGTTGGAGGACTCTATCACTTCAATGATATGCTTTGCAGAGCTGATGCCTTAAAATCCTGCGAAAGCAATACATACTAACAATTTGGAGAGGGATTTTTACGACAAAGGAGTTTTAATGAATCATTCCTTCGAAGCAAAAGAAATGGTGTCGTCTTTGGGGACATGCAGGGCGACAGATAGGAAAACTACTGGTTGGCAAAAATAAACATGATTTGGGCAACTCATATTGGCAGTTAGAGGGATGAGAAGGGGATGAGTGACAATCCTAAACGCTTGTATTCGTAGGACCCTCTGGATGTCCCGTGACTAAGAAATTGAGCTATTCCTAACTACCAAACCCTCCAAAAGGCTTTTTTGCTGGAAGCCAGAAGGTGATTGCATTCTAATCTCCTGTATTTGTACTCAGTGCTACACCCCTACCGACTGTTTTTCTGAGGAAAAAAATCAGACTGCCTACAACCAGTCGGGAACAGTCAATGTTGTATCATAATTGAAGCCAAGCTCAAGCTAAACCCGTGTTGAAGTTATTATAAGCGCAGATCCAGTTCGACAGGAGTTCACTCTACAAACAGAGCTGGGTAGAGTTAAAAAGAATCTATTCTTGGTTTGAGTGGTTGAACTGGGGAGACATCAGTGCCAAGAAGGACATCGATAGCCATGGGCTGAAATGTGCGAAAAGAATTAACCGCAAAGGTTGGAAAGTCGCCTTGTCATAGGAGGCACTATGCACAAACCAAATTGACCATTTGGCCATCGCTCGCCATTATAGAAGTAGTCTTCCAGGCATTCAGAATAGTTAAAAAGCGGACATAGGCTTGGCACAGGATCACCAGAAAATCCAGCAGCAGAGAGGATCAGCGTTACAGACTCAATTACATTCCTACGCTGGCCATAGAAGCAGGTACATCTGACAGCAAAACCTTTTTTGTATTCAAAATTATCAAACATCTAAAGGTGCGTGTCCACTTGATAACACTTTAGCTAGTAAACTCTCGAGAGTAGCTTTCTATGTGAGAGTAAAATTTGTGAGCTCGCGACTATCTACTCTCAGAATATGAACATTGTTTAAACGTCTGTCCACTAGCGAGCAACTCTTTAAAAGTTTGAAAGCTAAGAGTAGTAAGCCAGCTCTCTACGAGTTGCTGTCAGGTCCGTGTCCACTTATGATATTTCTCTCGGCTTTTGAGCTACTCGCTCTCAAGTAGACAAGCACTTTAATAGATATCAGCAAGTGAACCCAGTAAAACGATTTGACGGTTTTCTTCCCTAGATCGCTCTTTGATCAGCTCGTGAGGTATGGAAGGCATTTCCATTCTCAGCATTCTATAAAGAAGCTTGAAAGCCAGTTGTCTTGTCCATCGAAAGTAGTAGAGGTTTGCCAGGATTATACACCTACCTACTCTTAGTGGTAATTACTTAACTCCGAGTTGTAGTCATTAAAAGTGATATTTTGTCCATGGCTTGAAACAGATAACTATGAACGTTGCACTGGAGACTACTTCACTACAGACACAATTACTTCAAGAGCTATAACCTGCCATATATCTACCAGATCCTTATTCTTCCATGACATCTTCAACTTCACAGAAAAATTCTAAATAAAAACAACACGAATCATAAGAAAGATACAATTAATCCTCAAAAGCACCATCTTCTTCCTATTCCAAGGAGAATATCTGCAAACGCAATAGTATATCCTGTGACACTAACAAGAACCCTTTAATTGAACAGGAAGTATAAATTCTGATTCCTTTAAATTTAATCAACCTACCAGCATGACGTCCTGTGCTCCTTTCATTTGTGAAAGGAAGTAAGTCCTCCAGAATGATTTCACTATCGTTGGAGTGTATATGTACGAGTATGTCATCCGGGGGAATTTTTATGATGTAACTCCTCTTCGTTTATATAAAGCTGTTTTAAAAATTCCACCATCAGCAGGTGGATGTTGGAAATGTTTTCAATGGAAAATCGCTGAAATTCTTTGAACGTCTGCCTTTAGGTTCTATACAGAAGGGGTAATGAATATTGGTAGAAGGAGCACGGGGAATGCTCTGTTTAAACTGCCTTCTGAGTGATGTTTAATTGTGTTAAAGGTAAATGTGTTCATTTTATTGCAAAAGAAACGAAAACGAAACTGTGTTTGAGTCCTTTCTAGAACTGTGTGAGTGGTGTTTGTGTTTGAGTGGTACTCAAACCATTATTATACAAATCACACGAAAATTGCTGAAAGCCTTTACCTTGTCTGCCTGTGCTTACGTTGAGTTGCGTCACGTTAAGCACAGAGCACAGAGTCCTACTTAAGATTTAAGAGAGATATGCTTCATTGGATCTGTTACCAAGAAATACTTGCTCTTCAAAGAAGAATGCAAGAGATGGCGCTAGAATCACTTGAATGTTGCAGCTAGCGTGGTAGCTTCAGTGGCAAGACACTGATTTGAACTTGTGCTGCACCTTAATTCCCAGAAATTTTTTTCCTGTGGCTCCTTAGAAGATGCATGCTTCCACCAACTTAGGACCAACAATCAGATGGTATCAGATACACTGTCGACGAGATTCAACGATTCAAGGGTAAGTACAGCAATTTATTTATGTCGCCTATGAAATTTCGTTAGCTGACAGCTGACAGACAGAGGTTATTAGCAATTCACTTTGGTAGCACAGTGGTTCTTGTATCTTCAACAGTTTCTGTGCAGTAAAGACTATTTTCGTGCAGTAATCTGTGAATCAGGCTATATTGCGGATCAATTACTGGGTACATCTGTCTTTGTCAAAGTGGTACTTTCTCTCTTGCCTTTCTAGGAAAATTTGTCTTTGTCGGGGTACTTCAGTATCACTCTGACTGTCGGCTGTTGACACCATTTTCTGGTGTGGTTTTTTGACAAAAAAATCTATGCGACCTATGCATCGTAGGAATTTGTTAAGGAAGCATTGCATCCTCTCAATTCATAAATTTTGTACACTATCTCCATTGTAATTCCAAATGCCTTCATCATTTTGGGACTTATAAGCTAATGAGAGTCGTAGAGCATCGTCGAATCCTTGCAAGAGCAGCTGTTATACCTGCTGCTGTGTCTTTAAGTTTGAAATATATGAGTCATTCGTTTCTCGGCGATAAAATCACATTAAATACGTTGCTAATCGAAGGATTGCATCTTTGGTAAACCTCACTTTGAACCTTGAATTGCTCTGACAGCCTTTCTTTAAAGCATGGCATGTGGCTTTATAGCACGCAGATTTGATCGATGAAGAGCAGCCAAACTCAATGTATGGCTTGATCATGATAAGAAGAGCGCTATGTCATTGACTCCGGTGAATTCACAACATCAAGGATAGTTCTAGGTATTATCCATAGCAGAAAGCTGGTAGTTTCACATTACTTTAGGTTCTACTGTTTTTTTTACTCATCTGGTAAGCACTCAACTCAACCAAGAAGTTGAAGTATCAACCATTTATCAAAAGTATTCCGTCACGTCCTGGGATTCCTTTCAATGGTTCACGTGTCATCAATGAGACTTACAGTCATAGCAGTAAGATATTTGGCTAACATGTATTTCAAGGTTTCACACCGATCACCATAACAAGAATCAAAGGCTTTAGAATGGTCAAAACGGCACCATTTTCGTGGTGAATTTCTCGAATTAAAGTTTTTTACTTGACATCTGTCATTACATTCGATTGAAATGTGCAAAAATGTGGAAAATTCTATAGAGTTCTCTGTAAAAACCACTCTAAAGGTCACTACAGATAATCTTAATGCGCAGTAAAATTGAAAATATTTAAGTATTCCTTTCATGTGCTACCATTTTCATTACTTAACTTACGCAATACCTTTGACCTTTCCCATGAAATGATTAATTATTTTAATGAATTAAATGCAACTCAACTGTGAACACAGAGACGAAAGGATATGCGTACATACATATATTTAAAATGCATTTACATCAACGTCGATGCGGGATTATCGATTGGTAATTTTCCATGAGTCCATTACATTAACCATTTCATACATGAATAATCCACTTAACATCAGCAAAGTTGCTGATGTCGTACAGATTAATGTGTGGCTTTATCGGTTGGATTAAGGCTCATTGTTAAGAAAATGTATCTGTGGCTTATTAAAATACACTATTCATTACATGAGCCAGTGCACAATCCAATTTCAAACAGATTTGGAGCTTGAGAGCTGCGGGAATTTATCAGAGGATGTGAGTATTTTTAATTCGACTAAAGTATTGAATCTGAAAAGATGTGAGGCATGATAGAGTCCTTCTCATAGAATTCAACGCAGTCGCCATTGGGTTTAAATGACGTTACTCTGCTGTCCTTGTTTTCATTTTCTGCTCATGAAATTTTCAGCATTTGGTTAGAGCATCTTCCTGCCCACTATAGTGAGCTGTTACTGGCATAGTTTTTCCTGGTGCAACCAGTCATCCTGGTTACTAGATAGTTCCTACAATTAAGCCTGCTTATATCAAAGAGGTGAGAAGGAGGAGGCACGGGCGGTGGGTAAACTGAAAGAGAGATGAAGGGATTGGAAAGAGTTGGTCTCGAGGTAGAGGTTGGTACTAGGTTTCACAGAAAAAAAACTCATCCAAATCTTCTTTGTGTCCCTGCATAGCGTCAAGTTGAAATTTAAGCTCGGCTCTTACTAAACTTTATCGGCAACATCAACAGAGATTCTTCACAGGACTTGTTTATGTGAAAAAACACCACGTAAATTGCACAGGCATTCATACCAATGAATTCGCATTTCATAAATATGACCGACACAACATTTTTTTGCCCGGCAGAATATACACAAGTCCTTTTCTCCATAAAGCGCTTAAACATTCCACACAGAGATGCCGGACGCACGGTATGCTGTGTTGTAAAACCCAACCGAACCATAGGAGATGCAGAATGTGTACGAGATCTGAGAATGGGGTCAGGTTTGTTGCAAAAAAGGACAAACAAACATTCGCAGAGTATTACACTGTGGCTAGATACATCCTATGTAAAAGGATGTATGCTTCGTTTGTTTATTACTGCACCAAAAGGGATTTCACTATTCGCTACACGTTTTAGGTTGAAATGATGAATTATTTGGAAATAAAAAGATCCTTTAAATTTAAGAAAATAGCAATTAGAAAACAAAACTGTCAGAGCTAGGTTAGGTAAGGGCTATGGGTGCCTTGTGACAACCTAAGGGCGATACTCACTGGTCCATTGCAATCATTTATTTAGCCCAGGAAACTGAAATGGAATCGCATGAACTAAAGTTGCATAAGTCCTCCAGATCTGCGAAGAATAAGCTGTCGACAGCTGTCATTCTTCTGACAAAGAGGGGAGGATTGTCACATGGTAAGTGTCGGTCAGATTCAATTTCTTTCTCGGCAATAGTCGTCATGTAGTATACCTAGGCTACGCACCGGATATACAAACGGCACAATACCCAACAATCGCAGGACAGAAGACTCCTTATAACAGATCTCTTCTTGCTAAGGACCTGCCAAAGTACTCTGGTCGTAACACATTTGTCTAGATTCCAGGCTCGATCGCTCTTAATTTCTTCTTAAAAGACCATATTGGGATTGCAACAGAGGAAAGAGCCTGGGATGCACAAGCTTCGATCGATCTAATTACCATGCCACAGAGCCCAGAGTCTTAATAGCAACCTGATTGTATATAAAGACGGTCATCCATTCGCCAACGATATTACTTACTTAAAGGGCTCCCGACCCTTGTAGAGTCCCTGCCTGAGACATCGTTGCTTTCCATTCTCTTTTTCGCTCGAATGTGCCCAATATTCGCTCAGCTTTCTTACTTATCGTTCAGCACTCAAACGATATTGCTCTTATATATATAATTCCAACAGCCTATTGGCCGTGATTTCAGCCAGAGAGTCACTGCAATCGCTGTTTGTTCTAAAGGAGGGATCTACTTATAGAACTTTGAAATAAACTCCTACTCCTATGGTAATGTCCGTCTTAGAACTGTCTGTATAGAAGGCATGATTCATTTTTATTGAGAGTTCTTTGGTGCTTCCAATAGACTCTTTTCGGGATTCGAATACTAAATCTCCTTCCAAATACAAGCTATATGGAGACCTCCCACTGATATAGTATCGATGCAAGGCAGGCGTAACCATACTTCCTTCCGTCTTACAGCAGTCTTGGCCAAAAGAATGATTGAATGAGCTGATCTACCGAAATGAGATAGAGCATGGACTCCATTGTATTGTCAGAAGGGATCTTACAACTGCCGTGTATAGCAAGTACACCAAAACTGGTTTGAAGGCCTACAAATTAGACGTGAGCTCAATGTTCTTCTTCCATTTTAGGATCTAACAATCCAAGTCCAGCTCCTTTGATCTGGAAGGAACTGAAGGTAGGCACCAACCTCTTCCTAGTGAAAGTACAACCTCCGCTTTCGACGATTTTAATCCCAGTCCTTCGCTGCTACCTCAGTTATCCATTTGTTATAGTTCGCGGTTCAGCCTTTCACTTGGAATGGAGGAAACTTCCCTGTCACGATGATGACCACAACATCAACATATGTCAATGTGTCGGCCACTTGTTGACTGGTGGCAACAGCTAATGTCCCAAGGACTGCAAAGGGAGAATTCTTATTGCACTACTGATACTTAGGCATAGAACTCTTTGAATTTGTTTCATTAGAAAGTAGTTTACAGTCTTAGTGTGTAAGGCCCACCAAACAGACATCCCATGTAAGAGTACAGACCTGGTAAAGGACACGAAGACAACTTTTCCTATAGTCTTCTTGCAACACTGGCTGATCTAGCATGTTTGGAATGATCAGAACAAGGCTGCTGTTAAGTATTCAAAATAGAAGCGCCTGTTTGTCTTCTAGTGGAAAGGACTAAGCTTCAACTAAGTTGTCTGCTTATCTACCACCCCCTTAGAGTCATAACAGTGTATTTTTATCTAAAAGTCCTGGTGCACACACGAATGAATGCATTTCAGGGTAATCCTCTTACCAAAGTTAATATATTCAATACAAATCAATTGGTTCCTCGCAGATGTCCTTCTGTTTGTTTACGTTCTAAAGAGCATCCGATGTCAACAACACTCACTGCACACATGGCCATTAAATATCCAACTATGCTCTTCAGCTTCTCCACAAGGACGTGATTTCTCTTTGACTTTATTGCTTATATTTATTTCTAAGGCGATTCCTTATATTTGTCTGCTATGGTAGCAGATACCACTGTAGGGTTCCATTGGCTACTTATTTTCTGCAATCAAGTCGCTTTGCTGTTCACTGCTGTGACAGGGCAGGCAGTCAAAAAAAAAAAAAAAGGATTCATTCTGTTACAGTATCAGGAAGTAAAGAAAAATTTCATAATTGGAATCATCCTTATGCACTTGTGCACATCTGCTGCAGCATTCTCTGTGAATGCTCTATTCAATAGGGATTCAGCTGCTTTCTAAGATATCCTGTGCAGTCATTGTAAACATCTGCATTATATTTATTTAAGAACGATACATTAAGCTTAAGTTATCTCCTTCGGATTGTCTAGTAAATTTCTTGTGACATAGGAAAGTAGATACAGAGGTTATTGCGTTTTTCAAGTTTAACCCGGAAACGTGTTCGCTTGCATTCGTCCTCGTGGAAGGCATACGATTTGCAAAATAATGAAAATTCAAACGAACCCTCAGGCCGCACAAGTGCCTGATTTGAGAGAAACTTCAGTGGCACCATTTCGAGTCATCGCCTTCGCATTAGGGACTCCTTATGGATGGAAATATTTTGTGTAGTAAAACTACTTTAACATGGGTTTCAAGTCCCTCGGGGCTGGGTTAAAATTTAAATTTCAGCAGATGTGCTTGTAAATTTTCAGATTTAATTTATTGTGAAGAGAACCTCGCCGAATAAGGGTGTTGACCAAGTTAAATTGAATAGATAGAGGATGTTTTGTTTTGGACAGTATATAAAGTAGTAGGAGTGATTGAATGGAATAGTCCTCTATTTTAGAGGAAGTGGCAACTCTGTCGAAAAAGGCAGATAGACTCTTGATTCATTCACATGTAGCGAGAGGCATCCTCAGTTTCCCCCTTTCCGGTAGAATCGACATCCAGTTAGGAAAGGTCTCAGTCTCAAGTGGAAAAGGCTTGGCTCTTAGGGACAAGAAAGTGACAGCAGGCACTTCGAAAGGTGACGAGAGGCCAGTAGGTAGTGGAATTCAAATCAAAGAGTCAATAAAGAACCACAGGAGATTAAGAGAACAGTCAGAATTTGTACTGTAGTGAGTTTTTTTTTCCGGTGTAACCATGTAGAAGTCAAATCTTCGATCAAAGACACATGTAGGCAGTGGGATCGTTGGATCAAATACCATCTTAATGTGAGGTTTTTGCAGCTTTGGACATCACCCAAAAGTTCTAGATAGACATAAAATAGAAATGGATAAATCCTTCCTGAACCTCTCAAACATAGATAAGGTAAATATGATTCTGCAGGCGCTACTGACTTAAGAAGAAAGCCTTCCGGAAGAGAAGAAGAATTTGGGACCAGTTATACTGAAGTTGGAAGAACGATCAATTAGATTTTCTAGGATCGAAAAAGTTGGGCAGCTCATCTGCTACTCATTTGAGCAGCTTCCAACTCATCCCCTCTCGAGTATTCTGCGTCACATTTGCCTAGGACGTCGGGTTCTTCTGATTGCATGGATGAGATGATGCAATGAGCGTATTTCGCTATGGAATCGTCTTCAATTTGTGTAGTGTGTCCACAACACTGCCACTTTGTACTTCCACTTAATAAAGTAACTATAGAGAAGTTGTTTCCGAAGAGATTATAGGAGGTACTGAATGGGATTTAGATTTTGATGAAAGAGCAAGAAGTATAATCCTTTCTTGACAAATTTTATCGAATGTCCGTCCTTGTGAATCACTTCCTGCTTAAGTACAAACTTCAGAAGGACAATCACCCCTGTCGTAAGCTATGGATTCTTTCGCACATATATGTATAGCATTAATCTTTCCATTATTTTGTTGAAGAAAATCATCTGTATTTTCACACAACGCTTCAGCGTCCTCAGAAAGGTACAGTTCCACTCACAACAAAACCAAAACTGTGCTACTTTCAACTAACAACAAACTGCCTGGTTTAGTTCAGCTCCCTCAGCTCTCCCCAACTCTTTCCCAGTTGCCGTGCTTTCTCCTAGGTAAACGGGTTTCATTGCATCGCTTGGCTAGCTATGGACCTGTCACCCTTTCAGAGAGTGTGACCAATCCACTGCCACTTTCGTCGTCTTATGGTTGTCCCTATAGATTCATGGCCTGTTTTCTGATAAAGCTGTTCGTTAGAGATAAGGTTTGGCCAGAATATCCTTAAGATGTAGCGCATGTACATCAGCTTACACCAAAGTAAATCATCCTTCGCATTCATTTCAAGCCCTTGTATAGCATGTGCACTGTATACTTACCTGGTTTCCAAACCAATGCGCCTAAAAATATGCTTTTTTACAAAACTCTCATTATTTGCCATTTTTGTCTTCCATTTACATAAGACGTAACCTTTCATGGCCATCTTGAGCCGATTTTATATAAAAAAGGTTTATATTTAGAAATAAAATTTCTTACGACTTAAAATAGAACAACATACATCCCACCGTACCCGGCTAGACAAATCAAATTCAAGTGACTGCTCTCACTGGCGATAACAACTCTCGAATATTCCCACAAATTTAAATGGCAACTCAAAGATGACAGTCCCTACTCGGAAGCTTCAGCGTCACAAGCAATTTCCGACAGAATTTCGTATATTTTTTCGCAGCTAAAATGTCACAATAAAAATTTATCATTTTCAAAACGGAAATAAAGCTGCCAAATGTTGTACTGTCTGTGAGAAAATATATCGAAAACTTATTCGCATGGAAAAAATTGGAGAATTAAATTTGCAATTTTAATGAAGTCATGCAAATATCCTTTCCACTTCACATTACAATCAGCTTGCAGCCCTATAAATAGACTCTCTGTGCCTTTTCGTTCTCGAATCACTTAAAAAATTTCCATAGAAAGTGCCTCGCCTGTACAAAAAGAATCTGTTCCGCTTTTCTCTCTCTCGCCAGACGATGCGATGATGCGCTAGTGTCGTAATCAAATATTGAGCAAGTATTGAATAAATTTTTAGTAAATGATTTTTAAAAAAAAAATCATCATCGATTGCAGTCATTGGAATTATCGATTAGCAGCGTTCAGCTGTGAAATGAGATTTGACAAGAGCGCGATGATAAATGATGACGATGGGCGCTGTGTGTTTATTTATCATGACCCAGACTGTAGCCCTGTAATTGCATGTCAAAAGCGCCAAAGCCGAAGGTTTTAAAGTTGTGAAACTTTTCAACTATCCAGTGTCCATGAAATTGAAAGATGTGCTTTCTAATGAAACTTCTAAAAGTATCTCACGAAATCTCATTTGAACATTTTATTTGTTCATTGCACAAACTTCGTATCGGTCAGATACTTTTTTCTCTTTATTTTTTTTCGTTTGTGTGCTTTGCTGGCTCACCTGGGTTTTTTTGAAGTCCAATTCCGTATCAGCGGCCGGCGTCAGCACCTTTCACTTTGTGCTGCAGCATGTGTGGTTGTGAGTGGGGCTCCATGGGAATTCGTTTCATGTGCAATGCGGTAATTGTCTGTGTTTTATTGCTTTTAGGAGGCTGAGGCGTAAATTTGCTATTGGGTGTATCTGGAGGTGGTACACTGCTCTGAAGGAATGCGATTTCTTCGGACAATACCGAAATTGGTACGTGAACCGGCAGAAAGCAAACAAGTTTTAGGATAAGTTGGAGTGAGCATTATCTGAATCATACAATGGAAGAGATACAAAATGACAAGTGGGATGTACCGCAGGCTGATCAAGATTAGACAGTTTTGCACATTAAGATCAATTTGAATTCAAAATACACAAAGGAAGGGGAAGAATATTGACCATAGTCGAACTAAACTAGACAGTGAACTCTTCAATTTCGAACTTCTTGTATGCACAAAATAGCTGCGACCAGAGATGTCGAACTACCCAACAGAGGTGTCAAACCAGCCGCCAGAGCTGTCAAGCCAGCTGCCAGCACTGTCAAGCCAGCCGACTAACCTTTAAGTGTGAGCTTTGTGAGCTTTGTGAGCTTCTATTTGATTTTGGTTGAACATCAGAATAGAATTTATTTGGTGGAGCGTATCTGTCAAACGACCGTAAGTTGGTACTGCCTACCGCCAAAATCCAGACAGTTATTGTCTGCTTAATGCCAGTTCCCGCGGCAGGTACTATTTGGTGCGATGGTGTTAGATATATGTGTTATGTTGCTACGTTTACATGCCTAGTTTGAAGTCAGAGTATAAATGGTGTATACCCAGATTGAGTGGTTAAACTGTCATGTTGACACTCTGTTGAGTGTAAATTTCATTGTGCTTATGGCCGCGGTTTTCATTTGTCAGTCTGAGTACATTTTCAATCTTTCAACTCAGAATTACTGAGATCAAAGTCTCTTGTCAAGTTGCTTCTTGACGTGGCCATTCAAGCTAAAATGAGCCTCATCGCTGAACAAAATTTGATGGTAAGTGAGAGAAATAAGAGCGATCATATTGTCAACCTATTCACCAGGCGTTTGGCGCCCACAATAGTCAAGTGGCCGGTCTCTTAAGGTTGCGATCCAACAGAGAGCAAGTGGCGCTACAATCAGTAAGAAGGTGATATACCATTCAAAAGTTCCTACTAGGTATCCCGTGAGGAATACCAGGTGGTATTATAGTGACATGCACGTAGCATAGAGAACATTCTTTGGTACCATGGTATCAATTCCAGCACTCTGTCCCCCGAATGCTACCTTTCCTCGCCATCTTGGTTAGTTGGTTGAAACTGGCCCTCGGTGAGGATGCACTTAGACCAGGATTAGGTCCATTGTGCTGCCGATGTGTAAGGTGGGTGGGTCACCCTCTTACTCTAGGAACCATTTACTCCTTAGTATGAAGGAGCCAATCTTAGCCGTACAGGCATTGTTGAGATCACTTAGAAGGTGACTGGTGTCTCCTCTTCTTCTTCATCTCTATAACTTCTACAGAAGTCATTGTAGGAGATGCGTAGTCTTTGGACATGCCTTCCTATAGCACACTGTCCTGTGAGGGTGTTTACGATTTTAGAGAGAGAGTTCCTCTCTTGTCTTTCAGTCTTCGCCATCTTAGCTCCAAGAGATGAATATTTAAGACTCATGATGATATCCTCGCATAATTTGATTGAATTAAGACAACGTTTTCTACTTCTGGGTATGTAAAATCCTAGTCCCAAACTCAGATATAGTCTCAAGTGTCTCAGATCCTTCACGGATGGCCAAGTCCCCATCCCTTTGAATAACTTATCTCGCCCACTAATCGCCCAGAAATATACAGACTCTCATCAATCATTCGATTTGACTTGTCATAACACTCCAGTGGTTTGTAAATCTCTACACAGACTACTAGTCGCACTGAAAATTTTCCCAATTTCTCTAAATTAATTGGAATTGAAAATGAATTCCATTCCATCTGTTTTTTATTAGCTCGTCATTGGGGGGAACTCCCTCCCTCGCCAGCACTGTGGTTGTTTCGGTTCGTTAATTTTTAAATTAATAAGCACATTATATATACTGGTAAATTACTGCCAAAAAATAGGCGTGTTTTTTTTCCAGTTTTATTCCACTAGACCGTAAAAAATCACGACACAATGCCGTACAACGACAGAGACAGACAGAGACAAAGACCTTGAACTTCTTTTAAGAGAAAATAAAACTCAATTGCAAGGAACTCGTAAAGATGTAATCCGACAGACTGTAAATTTCATAGAATCTTCATTACAAAATATGTATCATAAGAGGATTCAATGAAAAGTGATGTATGCTCTCGTGTGTCGTCTTTGTTATTGACTCCTGCAATCAGGATCATATTGACATCCTTCATAGAATTTCATTAACTTTCTGCAAAAAAAAAGAACAACTCAAAAATTTTCCTCACGTTTTTTTTTGTGAAATTGATTTTGAAAGGCGCTCCTCTTTTGAATTGGAGTCATAGACATAGAAATGAGTTGAGACTTGATCTAGTCAATGAATCAATGTCATTCGGTTGGAGTAGGACTGACCTCGTAACCTACCTTTGGGATTCGATCATTTGTCTTGATGACGGTGTTCAGTACTATACCTCTTCCTACCTCTTCCAACTGAACGAAGGCAATTCCAATTCCAATTCCAAGTCGACACAAAAAGAATAAACAATGAAATTCAAAGGAAGAACTTTGTATTCAAGTTCGTTTACATTGCATTTTGCGGTAAGTTTGGTGAAATGGATTCCAACAAAAAAAAAAAATGAATGAAACTTTCTCGTAATGGATAAAGTTTTTCAATTTTTCAACGTTGCTACTCCCTGGCTATTTATTATTTTTTTTTTTGTAAATATGTATGTACAAAGGAATATGTCATCTGTCATCTGTCATTGTTAACCATACCTCTAGCAGGTGTCTGATACATTTGTGAAGTCACTCAACTAATGAGCTTTGACTGGTTGTTTTTCGAGGAGTTTTTTTTTTTTCTTTAATAAATTGATTAACAAAAGTCAGAGTAACTCAATTAGTGAGTTGGAAGGAACTCGCATCAATGACGTCTCTAATGAAGGCTGGACGTAAAGTTTATTTTAAAGAGCACTTTGACCCTCTTCAAATTGGATTTCAAGGACTCTTGTCTGGAGCTAAAGAATCTGATATTGAATCCATTGGTGACACAATCAAATCAGTGTATCGCAGACAGTTGACAGAGATTTGTATACACGATGAATTTCTACTGTCTGCAAGGATGCATGGAAGGAGAAAAGTTCGTACACAGACATGTTATGCTTTCATGTGTAGGTATATCGTTAGCATTTGACTTTGGGACAATTCTTTTTGTTGGAACATTAAACCTTTGAAATTTCCCCCATTCCACTTGATCTGATGAGACCGTTAACACTTTCATTCAATTCAGAGGAATGGACATATTAACAGTAGATCAATGGTCGCTATAATGAAGGTTCCACCATCGGTGCACCGAGGTAGACTGGCTTCTGACAAATGCAGTGACACTCAACCAGATGTTTACTTTTTCTTAGATGAAAGGACCGGCACTGGGAATGAGGACAGGCAAATGAGTGACATAAGTGTGAAGAAGGCACAAAGCTTGTTATTCTTCTCCGGCATCATGAGATCTTTTGTCTTCTCTCGGTCCTGGCTTTGTCAAGGAATAGGCATTTCCTCTTTGCAGTAACATAGGGTCTATCAGGTGTTTTGCTTCCTTATTGCTCTTCTGCTTTCAAACTTAAGTAGGTGGGTACATAGTGCAGTTCCGCTTGGCCAAGTCTTGCCAATTTAATACTTTTCTCATCGCCTAAAAGACCTTCATGTACATGGACCCAAACAATGCTATACACCTTTTTGTCTTCAGAAAATTCTTCTCTAGAGGATGCAACGATACTGGTCGGAGAACGCTGGGCCGGTATCCAATTTAGAGGTACTTCTTTACTTTTACCTGTAATAGCAAACGTTATAGCAGGAAGAACCAGAGAATCCAAGGCAAGGATCATGCAAAATATCAAGGGATCAAAGCAGAAACTAACTCCAACAGAAGGAAGATGAAAATGTTAAAGCCTGGAGAATAAGCATCTCCTTTCATACAATCTCAAGCGATAGACATTCCACCAGTTGAGAAATCTGGTTACCTCCAAAGTCAAACAAGCTAAATGGAAGTATTATAGGAAACGGTTTGATGAAAATCTTCCCTCCAAAACCCTCTGGAAAAATCTGCGGGAGTTGGGTGTTGGCCGTAATGTGCTTCGGGAGGAAGAGGACCTTGATCCCAACCAACTCAATAGACAGTTTGCAGATGTCCAAACAGCTTCATCCTTTTCTAATCAACCTCTCAGTGCCGCCCTGAACAGCTCCTTTGAATTTCACAGAGTCGAGCAAACTGATGTTGTTAAAGCAATGCTTCAAATTAGGTCTAAAGCTGTTGGTGTTGATGGTATTCACCCTTCGTTCGTGAAAATAATACTTCCTTTCATACTTCCGGTTGTGACTTACGTTTTCAATAATGTAATAATGACTTCCACGTTTCCGACTTCATGGAAATCAGCAAAAATCATTCCAATTCTGAAAAAAAAGGCATCATCTCACTCTATGGCTGAGTACAGACCAGTTGCTATCCTTCCCTATTTCTCAAAAGTGCTGGAGAAACTTATTCATAACCAGATATCAGTTTATGTCCAACGGAATAAGATTCTCTGTGCTAATCAATCGGGATTCAGAAAAAAACACAGTTGTACAACTGCTCTACTCAAGGTTACAGATGACTTGCGGATAGCTTTAGATGAGAACCAAATAACATTTCTAACACTACTCGATTTTTCTAAGGCCTTTGATACAGTCAATCACGTCATTTTAATAAATAAACTTAAATTGCTATATGGTTTCTCCGAGTCGTCTGCAAAATTTATTCTCTCTTATCTCAAGGGAAGAAAGCAAGCGGTCCTTTACAAAAATGTTTTTTCGGATTTCATTGATATATCTGCAGGTGTACCACAAGGTTCGGTTCTTGGTCCTCTTCTTTTCATGCTCTTCGTAAATGATCTTCCCAAAGTAATTAAATATTCACTAGCACACATGTATGCCGATGATGTCCAACTGTATATAAGCTGTAAGCCTGGGGTAACTGCTGTAACTATACATAAGCTAAATGCTGATCTTCACAGAATTTTGAATTGGTCCCAAGAAAACTTTTTGAAACTGAATCCCGTTAAGTCAAAATGCATGGTCATCAGTAGAACTGAATCAGATTCAAGCCATTTTCCTGCTATATGCCTTGGGAATAGTCCAATTGATTATGTTGACAAAACTAAAAACCTTGGGATCTGGTTTAATTCTAATTTAAGTTGGGATGACCATGTTATTGCAATAATAGGTAAGATTTATGGTTCTCTTAGGAATTTATCGGTATCTCAAGGCTACACCCCACTTAAAACAAGACTTATGTTAGCAAGATCTCTCCTCGTGCCAATCATAGCTTATGGTTGTGAAATCTGCTGCTGCGTCAAAGCAACTACCAAGAGAAGGCTTAATGTGGCCTTCAATAACATCATTCGATATGTCTTTGCCCTAAAACGCTATGACCACATTTCTGCTTACGCTAAAAACATTCTCGGTTGCACATTAGACCAGTACCTGAAATTTTGCACTGTTAAATGTCTTCACAGGATTATAACCTCCAAACAGCCTCCATATTTGTACAATAAACTAATTTTTTCGCAATCCAATCGGTCCTTAACTCTAGTTCCTCCGCGGTCTTATTATCTTTGCACGGAGCGGCAATTTTTCGTTTATGCCATTCGCATTTGGAATGCGCTTCCTCTTAGCATACGAAGATCTTGTCATGCAACTTCTTTTGACAACACTCTCTTCAGGCATATGGCGAATAGTTAACTAAGTAACTGAATTTATTTGAAATAGTAAAACTAGTTTGAATCAATTTTTGTTTTTCAATAGCATATCTTGAGTTTTATAAAATTTGTATTGTTTTCACTACTATTATTAAATTAAATAAAATAAAACAAAATAAATTTAATTGAATGAACTAAAGTATATTAAGTATATTAAATTAAATTAATTAAACTAATTAAGAATTCTTCATACTACTTCTCCGAATTGCATCTTCATTTATAACTTAAAGATTATATTAGTCTAATGTAAATGATGTTGTTACTTATTAATAAATATGAAATATGAAAAATTCTTGCAATAGAAATCCCGTGGAAATATCATACCTGGAAGGACAAAATATAGACGTAGTGATAAGAAGGTGCTACCAAAGACAAGCCTTAAAAAATGCCACGAGAGATGTGCCACTTTGACAAAGGCAAATGGACGCAGAGATTGATCCCCAACATAGGCGTCTGGGTCAATAAAAAGCTTTTACTTGACACAGATGTTTAGTGGTTCTGAATGTTTCAATGCCTACCACAGATTTGAACACGAAGGTAACCCTTATTGCCCACTGTGCACAGAAGTCTAGGTTGTAAAACAGCTTATGTTCTATTTTCACGATATTTTGAAGAACGTACACTGCTGGCTAACAATTTGGGAGATAGTCAGAGCCTGATCATAAAGACATATGTAGGTGGAACCCATTTATTCCTTGTTAGCATCTGGATTAGGTGCAGACCTTCTTCACTATCTGGCTTGTTGTCCTACTATCCATGGCTGGATTCGTATATGTATATCCCCCTACCTTTTAGGCATCCGTATGCGCAGCTGACACTTGTTTACTTTAGACTCTCTGACCAAAGGTACTATTCGACCACTCCTTAGGCCTTCTGATTTGGGCATGAGTTATGCATGCTATTCAACTGTCAAACCTCTTGTAGCAGCTTGAAAGTCATGGCGATTGCAATATCGTAAGACACCGTCATGTATGACATTCCACCGTAAAGAACCCAGCACTGAGCCCTATAAAACTGTGCAGGGAAACGGGTTAATTTCATGCTTACCGAATCCACTAGTGATTCGATAACCCTCCTGTAGTTGCTCTACAGTCTCCTCACTGACATTTGCTCGGTACTTTGACAGGAAATGCAAGAACGGATGAGCTCGGAAGAAAGCGATATTCTCTTTTGGCTGGTTTTTCTATTTGTAATGATTTCAATACGACGTTTACGAAAGCAGAAGAAGCCACTTGCCGAGGAAATTGATACTTCGGGCATGTAGACACTTGTACAATGGCCGAAACGCTGTCTGGTCTTCCAGTTAAGACAAGAGTCACCTCCGGTATTCACGTGGTACGGCTCTGTATGCAGCAAAATGACTATTGTAGAATTTCGGTAGAATATTTTTATAATTTGTAGACGTTGCTCCATCGTGTACTTTACCGTGATAGAAATGTTGAGTTTATTGAATAAATTGACAGTGACAGTTTGATGATTAGTGAAGGAGTGCGTTCAGAAATTAATTTCAAAATTGTCAAGTCCCTATTGGAAAACCCTTTACCTTTTAGTATGCGACTTTTTTTTAAAAAAAACTTCAAAACTAAGCGAGTTATTGCTACTCAACTTCAAGACCACCCTGTTTGCGTGACAATTTAAACAGTCATCAGATTAACACATTATCAACGCGACCGCCAAACAATGAAACGATTAATTCGTCAAATATGAATCTTTCATGTCATCAATCAGTCTATACTTGAAATAAATTAGCACCCTGACAACCTGTAATTCAGGATAACATTGACTTTGTTAAAAAACAGAACAAAACACCAGTCAATCTTACAATAAGGCAGATTAAAACATCATTCATTGTCCATCAATCATGAGCCTCATTATTGTGTCCCCACTATAATGCTGGCGAAAGTTAATCTAATTTCCATTGATGATGCTCAATTTTATTCACTGACAAGCGAGGTTTCATTGCAAAAAAAAAACAGAAAATGGTCTAATAATTGATTTTTTGTACTCAGTTTATGCCACAAAAAAAATTATCGAAAAACTCATAATGGAAAGGAGTAAGCGTTTATGAAAGGGCGGAGGGGCTGCTTCAGAAATTAATCACATTATGGAACCGACATGACATGGCTTTGCACAACAGCGCACAGCGCCGAACTGTGACTAATGGAATAATAATTAATTTAGTCACAAATTTTTTTGTTCGTATGTCAAAACCACGCGTAGGTGAGTAACAGTCGGTCGTCGTTCGACGGTCGTAAAATCACTCACTATGTGCAGTGTAATTTCTTTATAAAGGTTTTGCTCGAATCGGTGGACTTTGAAAATTGACTTTCATTATTCCTAATTGCTATTGTGGGCGGTGAAAGAAATTGGTTTTATGATTTTGGCCTCTGAAGCCTTTGACATGAATTTTTAGTCATAGAGAAGGACTACTACTGTCAACTGTTAGAGCACACAGTGGCAGATAGCAGGTCCGTTCACGTACCGTACAGTGAATTTTTACGAAAATTTACGAATTTCTACGAAAAGCTATTCGCATACGGAGAATTTTTGTAGTTTTTAGCAAAAGAGAGCGCTCGCGAGAGAGTAAAAACTTGCCCCATCCTACGAATTTTAGTGCAAGAAATTTCTTTGGGCTGATTTGTGAAAACTGTCAAATCTGTCACATCAATGTATTTTCAGCATTTTCTTGTTCAACCCGTTCGTTTACTTCTTCGTAATTTTAGCTCTCTCTGAGAGAATTTTAACCCCACTCTTTGAAATTTTATAATCTACGAATTTTACTGCAAAAAGTACGCGAACGGACCTAGCATTTTAGTGGTCAGTTTGCACACTAGAATTTGACGTGTCACTTAAGGAAAGCAGCGCCTCAACGAATACAGAAAAAGCCATTTTGAATGCAAATCCCATCGCATAGACGAACTCAGCTGTCTGTCTGCAGATTTCTTAGTATAAGCGGAGCTTAAGCTGTCGTATTAGTTAATAAATGTCAACTACCGTATGACTCAGACCTAAAATGTTTCATGCTATCTCTTTCGTTCTATTGAACAAGATATGTTCTGCAGATTAGGATTCCATTAAGATTATGTACCTACATACAGCATCTACAAAATGGCCGCACCTAATGCTGTCAGTATCAAGCCAGTCGCTGCAATTTAAGTCTGTGTGTGTGACCTTCCATTTAGTTTTACTCGAATTTCAGAATACAATTACGAAAATCGGGAGTTTTTAGATTGTGTTAACTGTCAAACGACACGAAGGTGACTGTATTATTTAGGTAGTCTATGGTTCAATGCTGACGTTGTCATATTGACAGGAGACATCATGTTATCAGGAGACACAAAGAATGCCAGTGATACACCACGCAAGCAACCCATCAATTTTCAATTCAACTTCAAGTGCGGAGCCACACCTGCATTACCATAAACGTCAAGACAGGTATACTTTAAGTGAGAAGAGAGAGGAAGCCATCGACACAGACGCCTGTCAAAGAAGAAGAAACCAAGGATCACTTGTTTTTTAGTTCTCCTTTCGCCGACGCTTCGAGCTCCATCTGGATTTGACAGGTCATATCTCTGGTATTATAATCTACTACATTACAGTTCAGGCAAATAGTCACTTGGGAAGGAAAGATTTGCCAGCCACTAATGTACACGGCTCTCAAACTGTCCAATTGAAATTGTTGCAGAAGCAGTTGCTCGACAGAGGAAGAGGATTTGTTGTTCGCTGAATATTGCTGTGCAACGTGTGTTGAGTGCTAAAAAATGTACCAAGGTGCTGCAATCGTTCACGGATCGATAGTCAACGCACAGTTCAATATTAGTCCACAGGGTGTCGACGTCAACGAGAAATATCCAGGATTTCTTGTTTGGCATAGAGTATCTCTTCAAGGTATTCTATGATTGCTTTAAGGACAATTCCTTATTACCGGAGCCACAACTAAGTGCGCTCTATGGCTAGTGCGAACTTCTACCAAACATCGAAGAGCATCAACCTCATGACAAGGCACTGCAGTCTTCATTCTTCCTTCCCTCCTCTCCAGTCTCTGATAACTGACCATAGATATACCACTGAAAGTTGTCAAAGTTAAGAAACCAATCGACTTTATGTTGTGCCACCGAAATCGCATCAAATAACCACCCTTCGTCCTTTCATCTCCCCTCGGACAATAATTTTAATTCTTCCACAAACTTTAGATCCTTCTTAACCGAAAAGTATCCTCTGTAAAGTTCACTGCAACATTATACTCTTAGTGAAAATAATAATTATGTTTTTCAAAAGATAATAGCCATTAGTTGTGCCAAAGGACCATCCCTTCCGCCACATAAAGCTGATTAAAAAAAAAATTTAAGGAGTTAATTAAGAAGAAATTTTCTGTTGCACATTACTTCAAAGGGATCCCATGCACTTTGGTTGCTCCTTCCGAAGGGCGGCAAAAGGGTTTCTTCTTTCAGTTTTTTTCATCTTTAATAGGATTACCCTAATTAAATCAAGAAACATTTTCTATTTTGTGTTAAATGAGACAAGCAAAAGTCCTTGGGATTTTGTTTAATTTTTTTTTGCCTACTCTTCAATGAAAGCTTGTCAACGTGTTTTTTTTTTTTTTTTTTAAGGACTCTTAATGGTAATTATTGTCAACAAAATGATGTCCTTGTAGATGATGATGTTTGTAGATATATATTTTCCCAAGGACATTCGACCTTTAATTATAATGTCAACAAGGTAGGTCATAGACGGTTGAATTTCTAATTGGGAACAAAATTTCCCAGACGTTTCCAGATATGAAGCTATCCTAGACTTTTTTTTTTTAGGGTTGATTAGGCTAATCTTTGTGAAAAATCCAAGCCGAAAATATAATTTTCCGGTCCTATGCTCCATAGTCAATGTGAGATTTGTTTATGGTAAACCATTGTCTCGAGAGAGGCATTAGGAAACCACCAAGGTATGTTGATCGAAATGTAAATAATGCAACCCGCAAAAAGGGACCCCAACAAAAGGTGGAGTGTAAAACCGGAAAAAGGACAAAAAAAAGTGTTAACTTTGAAATAACCCTAACGAAGCTCAATTGGACATGAAAGAATTTGTGTGAACCCTTGGGAAAAGGAATAGGCAATTCCTGCAAATATTTGTGTGTGCTTATTTACTTGGCACAAAGGACTTTTGTGCCTGTCATTGCCAAATGATTAGACTGCTTTCGTAATGCTTAATGCTCTTGTGGGAAGTTTTCTCTCTCTGTGTGTGTGTTTGGATTTGATTTTTGGTATGCCAATTATTGTGGGCACTTTTTGGTAGGGATTTCCTTTTATTTTTGTGTCAAGGACACGTATTGAAATGATGGAGGCAAAAAAATAAAAGTCTATTTGTTGTCGTCACTGGGAAATCTATTTTTAGGTGAATGGTACTCATTTGAAGGAGATCAAACTAATCAGTAGCCATGGAGCGGTGAAATACACAAAATAAAGCGAGCGAGGGAAGATCAAAGGACAAGACTCACTAGGAAGAAACAAAAGTTAATTTGAGAAGAGGTATTGATTTACTCCAGTCTAATTGTGCCTTGGATTCAAAAGTTTTGGAGTTCTTGTTTGACATTGTTTAGAGATCAACCCACAGTCGGAGTGGCAGGTACTGTTGTCTTGCGTGGGCGGGAAGAGATACCGGCAGAAGCGGAAAGTTAATTGGGTGTTCAGCGCTGTTTTAATGACACAATCCAAGTGACCTATTGTATATGTGTAAACAACACTGGCTTTTAGCGTGAACTATTGGCAAACTGGGTGATTGATGCCAGGAATATGTACATCTTCGGATTAAACACACGCACTTTCCAGTGGTGCTAAATGGTGCGAAAGTCACCAGTCAGCGAGTCCTGAAAGAGAGGTGAGATGAGCAATTAAAAAAGGTCCTCCATCCACTAGCCAATGCGAGACGGAATAGAAAGCATCAGAGCTCTAAGCGATCGAGATGCGTGTCGACATGGCCAAAGAAGTCACTCACAAAAACAGCGTCACTTGGGACCCAAATGAAGGCATGAGGCTGAGCCAGTAAAAGCCGCCGGTTCCAGTCGAAGCGAACTAGGCTCTAGGCAGTGAAGTGGACATCCAGAAGGAATTAAAAGCCGGGAAAGGGGCGAAAGAGAAGTCCAAAAGACAAGACAAAGCAACGAACAATGAGCAGGCTATGAAGAGTCGAAAATCCGCCAGTACGATGAAGAGCAGGCTATAGGCGACAGCAGCGTCTGGTCGAAAGTTCATAAAAACAAAAAGGATGAGAAGAAGCAAGGCAAAGCTGCCAAAGTAAAAGAGCGACCTGTTGCATTCGTGGTGACAGGGAAGGGAGAACTTTCTTAAGCCAAAGCGGACCCTTAGCTCCACAACCTGGACTAATCGGTATTAGAGATTGGACTAGGTACACCTAATGGCAACCTGCTGTTTCAGGAACGCGAGTCTGGCGACAAAACTGAGCAATTAAGGTGAATAATAAAGCACACCAACACAGAGAACCCACGATCGAAATGACCTCGACAATGTACCCAGTTTGCGAAACTATCCAATCCCAGCATTGGAATCACCAAAGCAAATGTGCTTAGCCTTAGGAAGGCCTACGGTGGCACGCAGATCAGAACAGTGGGGCTGTCGACAGAAAAAGAGTCCGACAAAATCAAAGTCGGATGGGGGTCTTGCAGTGTTCGCGTTCAAAAAACCCTGATCAAATGCGAGCATGATCGATCAAAGCAATGAAAAAACTGTGGAGACCAAGGTCACTTAGTCGAATAATGTTAAAAGGACTCTGGTGCAAGATGGTCACTCCAGAAGGCGCACTGCACTCAATAAAGCGCTGGCCAAATTAACATGATGAACATCGCCCTGGAACGAATGGTTAGGGAGAAGAGGATCGACGTGGTCTTAATAAGAGAACCACCCGTTGGATAAATGACACCACAAAAACAGCAACCATATAGACCAAGAGAACCATGCTCTATAGATAGCCGACCATGCAGCTGATGCTATGCAGTCCCCACTCTTCTACTGACGGATTATCTGAAACTGCTGGACGAAATCGTTGATAACGTGCAAGGGTGATTATTTCTAGGGATTTTAACACCTGTGGTACAGATGTAAGAGAGAGACCCCCATTAAGCACTGTGGACTCGGAAGATTCTCCATTCATGAAGTGGCTGAAGAAGGATGCAATATATCTTCCTAGTGATTTTTCCAGCCCTTGCAAAACAGGTGAGCTATCTTATACAGATGTTCGTAATAGGCATTGTGGCCAGACAAAAACTGCATTAAATGGTAGTTACAACTATCAAGGACTCGTTTTATCTGGATTACAATAGTCGCAATCAACTATCGGTAGGACTTTTTTTTTTTTTTAAAGTCGTTTGTCCTGAACTATGCATATTTTGCTTTTATGCAGTATGATAGCCCTATGGTTTACCCTGTTCTTTGCTAGACTATTAGCTCACAACACTAGATCATGAAAGTGTCCTCATACTATTACCCTTCAATGACAGAAACGTGGAGCATGGGAGCCCCCACTTGCCTCCACCATAAGAAAAGCTTAACTCTTTAATTATTTCGTCTAACATCATCTGAAAACACCCCAGAGGATATACGTACGATTGTAAGGATCAAACGAATCACTTCCTATACAATTTCTCTTTGAATTCTTCTTCTCCGCCTGCATTCCATTAAGCATGCTCCTTAATACCTATAAATAGGCCTCGGCATCTTTCTCATTTTTAAACAAAAAATTCCATTGAAATTTTTATTAAAGAAACAATTCCTTCCGGCCGAGATTCCAAGTCCAACCCACCACCACCACCACACAGCCCAGCCAATAACTCATGATTGCATGGATCTGCCAAATCCTTCTCGATAAACCCCTCATTTATTGCCTCCTCGGGCAATTTATAAAATATCCTTCTTCCTACGATAACAACAGACCATCCAATTGCGATACATCAATTATACTCTGAATATATATTTTGCGAAACTTAATGCAGTCATTAAATGTTGCGTCAATTGTGTCCACTAAAAGTCCTTGAACAAGCGAGCAGTTTTACTTTTTTATCCATCCTGAAGGAAATTATGTTCATGACTTTTTCGTTTTTGTCGCTTCCTTTTTTCCGCATAATTGCCGCCGTTGTTCTTGTTCTTGTTGTGCTGTGGTAAAGGATATTTAATTTCCATTCAAGCTGATAGCTTAACGCGGAACCGGATATAAAGACGCTTGTATACTTCCTCAATCGCCATGCTTATTGGTGGTTTGTCAGGTTAGGAATTTTTCTACTGCTAAACGGAGGAGAATCACAGAGATGATAGACTGTGTTTTATCAAATTTGTTTGTGCTTTTATTTTTAGGACAAGGATTTCTCCCACAAGGGAAACGAATGGTGTTTTTTTCAATTTAAGCACGTAAGAAGGGAAGGAGTCCTTTTATAGTCTGCAATAAAATAAAAAGGAATAATCCTGTATTCAAGGGTAGTTTACTGACGGAAATTGTCTATGTGGATTGTGGAGCCAAGAAAGGATATAATCTGACAATTTAACGCCGCACGTAAATGTATCACAAATTAAGAGATCATCATTTCGCAGCGAGAATTGTTTCAGTGAACAATTCTTGAATTTGGAAAGAGGACGCCGAAACTGAAACATAAAAGGGGATGATGTACAATTAAGGTCCTTATTATCTTTACGACGCGATACGTGCATACTTTAAAGAACAAATTTTGATTGGATTTTCCCTAAACGTTGTCCCTAAATATTGACTAGCGGGGTTCGTAAATTAGAATAAAGGACATTTTTTTTTTATAGTGGCTTCTATAAAATTGACGAGATTTTCTAATTACGGTTGCCTATGTCCTTATGAAGTACATATTTTCATATAAACAACATGAAACGGGATAAAAGTTATCGTACAAGTTTTTATGTACCTACTTCGGTTGTGATGTCCTTTTAAATGTTTACTTTATTTTATGAAAAAGGCTACCTATTATGGCTCATGATAGCATAGATGGAACGGCACAACTATACATACAATGTATGGCCAATAAAAGGACGAAATGGATTTGCAAAGGATGTGGTTACTAGGTCAATCAGAAATAGGGAAGACTTAGAATCATATAAATAAACACAAACATGAGTAGAAGATCCCCTAGATGTAGAGTTAAGATAAATATGTTGAGGACTAGAAGCACTAGGAGTGCTAACAACATTATTTGGGGAAATATTTGTGTTACGCATTTGGAAACAATAAAGGAAAATGCCATCTGTCAATCGGTTACTTATGTCAACGCGACTTTGACATTTGGGTACTAAACAAAAGCGAAATATGTTGGATAGGTTATGTTAGGTGCACTTTTTGACAGCTGTTGTCAACGGATCGTGCCAAGAAGATTGATGGACACCTAAACCCATCAGATCGCTCAACTACCTTCAGGTATGTGTATAAGTCTCAGGAGTTTGTTGAGCTGTATGTTTTCTAGTCGATCTCCTTATAACGTAGACGGGTCATAACACTTTGGCTGTAGCGCGTGTGTATAATCGACACCATCGTTTCTAAGGCTCCTCGTAGGACTCACTGTCTATATGCCTGTGCAATGTGCTAAGCGGTGTGCTGGTGGCCTGCATTTCCCTCCAGTTGCATCCTCCCACATGACCTGGCACTCAACAGAGGATCACTTAGAAGAAAGAGAACTCTTGGCAGTCATTTCTTCTCGGAGCTGAAGGACTTAGGCAATGTTGAGCTAATGGACCTCCTGAGATTTATATCACTATCTGGGTGGTTCTAATAGCCGACTTACAGTGTTCCCAGGGTTAAACGATTGGGCACAATGGACCCGAATTGTGGGTCTAAGTGAGCAGTGACCTGCGTAACCTAACCTAAGGACTAACAGCAGTGTATCCTTGCAATGTATCTCTAAATCATTTGTTTAAACAAAGAGTTCATTTGTTGCTTTGAATCATTCCTGTTTCGCTTAAAAGTTAAGTGGACGCTATACCTGAAAGGCTGCCCGTGTCGAGGCGGAGAATGTTCAAGGCTCGGCAGCCCTGTAACTAAATATGTATACCAGGTCATTTCAATGAAAAGTTGCCTACGGTTAGTACGTAATTCGTCGCTATAGTCCCCATTTATTTCAATATCCATAAGGCTGTAGTGGCTTTCTTTCTAGTGTGAGGGTTGTGAGTCTCCTACTCCAGATCATTCATTACCTCGCCTGAAGAAAGAAGAAGACCTCGCAATTGCAGAAAGTCAAAGTCATGACATCGCTGAATAGAGTCCAGGTTCCAGCTGTTGGCAGCAGTCCACTCGAACAGCTTATAAGTGTATAAGGATGTTTTCCTGAGACAGCTGTAAAAATGTCAAACCTTAAATCTTAAAAGAAGTTAGACAGAAGAGGATCCAATTTGGCTAGTCCAACATTCTCCTGAAGCCTCAAGTGAGTTCAATTCAATCAATCGGAGTTCTATTCTTGAAGCCTGACTACCTTAATACTAATTAAGTTCCTACTAAGTCAGACCGGAGAATCCTTTATGTTTTTTCTCTCAAATCTGTGTTTAGAAGGATGAGTAACTTTCAAGTTGTTGGAGCTGTTGTTTCATTTACAATTTTTGTTATAATGTATCTACTACATAGGCATACATATATCTGTAAGCAGAAAATTGCTTTATTGAGTTTACGAACTCTTTTAGTTCAAGGACTTTGCGATAAAAGAGTATAAATCTTCTTCCACTTGATGTTCATGAATTCTTTAGTAAATAAAGGATACAGACTCTCTTTTCTTTTACATAAATCTCACTGGTTCACGGATATAAATCCTTCCTGGGTCAATTTGGGTAGTACCTGTGTGCTATATGTATATGTGCACCTTCTGTGCAGAATGTCGACTGCCTAAGATATGACTTCAAAATGTATCTACTCACACAACATACATCTTCAAGTGGCATTTCGTTAAATTAAAGAGTATTTCGTGCAGGATATAGAAAATCTCATAAAATATTACTATGGCAATGGAAAAATGAGTGTCGAACATTGTCCTTAAGGATGGTAATGGATACAAAATCAGGTATCTAAGCACAGACACTAGTATGCTTGATTGACTTTAAAAAAGGAATGAAATCTCTGTAATATGCCTTCAAGACTCAATCTGGTTTCGAAGTTATATTTCCAAGATTCGAGCGAGATAGAAATCAATATCTTGTCACATAAAGTCAATTCAACAGGGAAATATGTTAATAGCTCCCAGCAAAGCATATATATTAATTACCATAAGGAATCCTCATTAATTCGTTTCACATACGAGGAGGGTGTTGTTTATTAAGGAGGAAAACGCAATTAAGGAGCTGACATTATACATAATTTTATGAGGCAAAAGATAACATTATAACGTATGAAGATGTCAAAGGAATTAAGACACGGAGATGAGTAAGTGCGAACTTAAGTAATAGGGAAGTCCCCAGATGTTTAAGGATGTATGTAATGCTGGACAAACTTGTAACTATTTTTGTCGAGTTATTTATGACCAAATAGAAGGTTTTTTTTTTTAGAGACGATTCAAGGGAGCATCATCAAAACATCCTACATCCTACTGAGAGAACACTATAGAAAGTATGTAAGAATCAGCATAGCTTTTGGACACGTGCAACATAATGCAACTATAGAAAGAAAGTGCCTGAAGAAAAACTATGTGTTCCTTGGCCAGATGAACAGAGCCTTGAACAGACAGACCTCTCAGTACATCTTGTTGTTTCTTGGATCATCACTTTTAAGTTCTAAAGGTGCGTCCAGACCGAGTGAAATGCACCTTAACATATAGGGCACGACAGCCACACAGCAGGTGTTGAATAGAATCAATTTCTTCTTCGTCTCATAATAGTCGTTATGCAGTACACCAAGTCTCTCTGCAATGACACAATGGCAGGTAATTACGCCAGAAACGACCCGTGCGTTATGACGACTGAGTTGATGATCTCTTCTTGCTAAAGGCCGGCCATAGAGCTCTAGCCGTTTGCACGATCAATGGCTTCATCTTCTACTTTTTTCTTTAAAGAACTGACTGCGGCTGCTACAAAAGGAAGGGCCTGCGATATGTGCAGCGTCGACCCTTTCCTAGCAAGCTCATCCGCCTTCTCGTTTCTTTCGATATCCATATGCCCTGGTACCCAACTGAGGGTCACGGTATTGGCTCTGGATATCTCACCAGCTTCGACCAAATTATAGCAGAGTCCAGAGCCTTAATGGCTGCCTGGCTGTCTATATAGACTGTTATCAGCCTGCGTAATGGCAGTGACTTCGGCTTGAAAGACGCTGCAGTCGTCGCTTATTCTAAAGGAGCGGTTTATTCCTAGGCTTCACAATAAACTCCGGCTCCTGTACCACTGTCCATCTTAGAACTGTCAGTATAGAATGCCAATTTCTTTTTCTTTTTAGTCCTCCAGTTCTTCCCGTAACTTCTGTCAGGAATCCTTGCATTGAATCTCCTTTCGATTGAATCTCCTTTCCTTTCGAAATCGGGGTTCATGCGATCTGTTTCCACTGTTAGTCCTTAGTCGCATTAGACTACCTCTTTTTTTTTGCAGAAACCAAATCCAAAGTCCTATCACTTTTGAATCCTTATAGAACCTTTTCTTCATCCAATCCCATATCGCAAAGCATACTCCTACGTAACGTCCTAGAAGAATCAAATAAAAAAAAACTCCGTATCCCTGAATGAGGGTATAAAAAAGTCAGAATTGTAAATAAAGAAGATAAAATCTTTAAAATGCTTTTCTTGAACCTTATGTCATTCATTGTTCTCGCTCCTATCGGCCGGCGCGTAAAATAATTCCCCAGAGCGATGTGTAACAATCTGATTCAATGCCCTCTCACGTGTAGAATTGCCGACACGTGAATGACCTAAATTCTCAAAAAAACAGAAACACAACTCACATTCGGCTCTTAGAAATTGCCAATCCAATCAATCTTCTATTTTGATTTATGAAGATGTGGAACGATAGGTTTTATACCACGTGTGTGCGGCATTAAAGAAAAAAACAAAAATTTTTTATCAGGTACTTTCATACCTATGTATGTTTTCTTTGAAGCGTGCTAGGTTACAAGGACACAGAATATATTTATGGCTTTCTAATGTCTTACCTCCCACAGTTTTTAGGTGTAATTGCTGTGACACCTGACGTTTTCAAAAACGTCATCATTTTATAAATATCTACTGAACAAATATACTAATGGATTCTAGTTCTTTCCAGTCGCTGACTTGACTTAGATTTTGTAAGGGATATGGGCACTCCAAGTTCTCTCATTCATTGTCTCGAAATCAGGGATTTTCAATGATTCATTAAAATAATATTTTGGCATAGGTAGAGGGAAGATAGATCGCTGCTCAGAGTGGGAAAATCGTTTCCACGAAAAGCAAGGAAGGCTCTGCCATGCCATTGAAATTATTTCAAAGAAATGTCCTCTCCATTTACTGAGGATACAAGGTTAGAATAACATTAGAATTATTAATCACTTCCACTCGGTTGAGGAATAGCAGGTAACTCTCTTGAATCTGAATCTCTCTAGAGACAAGGAACCTCACATTATAATGTACGCCATCCATTAGAGATTCATTGAAACAATAGAGCTTAGGAGTTTCTTCAACTGGAAACAGTTGTCCTGGTAAATTAGTTAAGGATTAGATTCTAATGATTCTATTATCATCCTGACGACTATTTTGAAAGCATGGAATCCCATTGTTCTAGCTGTATCACACATTCAGTGGTTAGTGCGTCGAAGTAGGTACTCTACATGGGGTTCCAGGCTCAAGAACCATAAAACAGCACCTTCTTGCAAAGAGTATTACTAGCATGGTAAAGCTTCTCATAAAGCTTCCGCCCTTAGCTGGCCTTTGTGCCTATCCTCCGGCAGCATAAAATAAATACTTCCCTCACAATCCCATGTCGACCTACAAAGCCATAGTTGTCTGCTAGGTTCAGACAAGTGAAGCCTCACTTACCTTACCATATATCCTTTGTAATGCCGCAGGATCTAAGTATTTTCTAAAGAACTACTACTACATTGATAGGGGCTGAGTCTAAAGACCTGGCGGCGTTTTATGCTTATGTTAGGGAGTTCGTCCAGGTTGTGGATGCTTCATGTGTTGTTTCATCTATGAATGGAAAACGTTTCCCCCAACAACACTCTTCCCCTTCTTCCTTGTTCTTTCTGAGTGCGTACATTAAACAGATTGGATACGTCGTCAGGATGTTTACCTATATGAATGTGATGGGCTACTCTTGCTTCAATTTCAAAGGAACTGTATGTATCGCTTGCATGGGGGCCAAGTAGTCTCGCCTGTTCTCTTAACGCTCTACTGAATTGACCTACCCTAGGCACTTTTAGCTGTCCACAGACGTAAATCCTCTGACTGTGATCCTATGATTATGCTGCGGACCCAGTATGCTTTTATTTGTATCAGACTGTAGATTGTAGGTGCAGATGTGGTAGATTTTGTCAACTTAAGCGAAGCAATCGGAAGAGCTGCAATACATTGCTAGAAGCCGTACAGGATAGCTATAGGACTCACAAGGCCCCTAGAGCATATTCAGTTTTATTTGACTTGATTCTGTGTCCAATTTGAATGGACCCTGTTTCTTTGAATTCTATCAGCAAAATGTGCCCAGTTTGCTTCTTTCAGTTCAGGACCTTTAGCTTCTAGTCATTTCTTGAAACCAAAGACAGAAGGGCCATTCATGTCTCAATTGCCGTCAGTATAACCACATCAAACTCCACTGCCATAAAACACTTATTCTTCTGCAATTTCTCGGTTTAATTTCCATCCAAAAGTTTGAAAAAAGAAAAAGAATCCTTTAAATTTAATTTAACCACAAACCTTTAATACTTACATATGTATGTCATGTACTTTTAAATTTATTTGTAATCACGAGTGCAAATGTGTGTAATACGCCTGGCTGACAGTTGGAAGGGATGGTAAATTTGCCATAAAATTAAATTTCTTACTCAACCAAGAGCAAAAAGGGAAGCACACACTGTATGCAAGGATGTATGCCTTACAACCAGCGCGTGATAATACCACACGGCAGCATCGCAATTCCTAAGAATAGATATAGATAGATATATACTCCGCACCTTTTAAGGGATGGGAAGACACACCCTTGTTTTCATGTTCCATTCCAACACTTAGAGCCATTAGTAACCTAACTTTGACTCGGGTTGTGCGCGTTCCCCTTAAAAGGAAGCCCCAAAGAATTTATTAAATTTATTTGTGTGCACAAGCATTTTGACAAACATGTACTGGGATATTAATAAAAAAAAAGAGAGGACTCTTTTAGGTTTTTTTCCAGCTAAATTGGATTTCTGCTTAAGATTGTAGCTAGTCATTGAAATAAGGCTTTGATATATGAAAGTATTGCTGAACAGAAATACAAATTGCTTCTGGAAAATCCTTGCTAATTGATGGAGAGCATTAACGAAGATTTAGAAGAGATTTAAAGTCGAGGAGAAGGAGTATACAATTCTCTGAATGTTGGCTTTACAAAGTTCATAGGAGAGACTTTTTTTTAGGTAGACGATGTCATCTGGAGAAATTTGGAAACAAGGTTAAATTGAACGTGGAAAAGAGTGAAGTAATGGAGTATGTAGGTTAAGTAGAGTGGTGCCTTCTGAAAAGCAAGTCACTGGTCAATGAATCTTAGGAGATCCATCAGCTCAATGCTGCCTAAGTCTTCCAGTTTGGGAGGGATAAGATGTATACGAATATATAGAGAAAGTCAAATTAATTCCCACTTGGACCTCCCTTATGGGAGGAGGGCGAATGGCGGGGAAGATACAACCGCGAACTCTATGAGCTGTACCAGGATGTGGATGTAGTCGAAAAAGCCAAGATACACAGACTACATTGGCTCGGCCAGATGGCTCGAACGAATGTATAACAATGCTCCAGCCAAGAGGATCTTCGAATCCCAGCCCCCAGGTTCGAGACTGCGAAGAAGTCGCGGATGCCAGAAAACTTGGTCTGCACAACTGGAAGCAGCATACCCGGGACCGCAGAGGATTGAAGGTAACGATGTCTCAGACAGGGACTCTACAAGGGTCCTTTAAGTAAGATATGGTCAAATTAATCCCACTTAGACCAGCAGAAGTACTATCTTCGGTTCATTTTCTAGCCAGCCTTTTGTGGGATCTTTTTAAATTAACTTCCCCATAGAGGGGTGAATTCCCCAGATTGCTAATATCATCGAAAAATAGACTTTAGACTGTGATAGACTGATTTGTCTCTCCTTAGCTATATCCCTAAGGAATTGACAGAATTGTATTCCATCCTATCATATGAAAACATAAGAAACGTTTTTTCTTGCCAACTTCTACTCTCACACTTCACGTGGTAACCACATTACAGACTTGATAAGCAACCCCCTAGGCACTTGCCGTGTAATGGTTGAACAGAGAATGAAAGATTCGATAAACAAGTTCCAACCACATCCCTTAATTTCCATAGAAGTTAAGGATCAAAATGCAAAGACAAAAAATACAATGAACTATAAACGAATGCGAATATTTCATACAATTCTCTTCAGGCAGTTTGGATACTACCCACGGAGAATATATATTTAAATCTAAGAATAATAGCTGGCAACCCTATAACTTTGACATTTGTTTTCAGAGTGGTTTATGACAGCCCGCGTTCAGAGTATCAGTTCGAGCGAATTTGTGCTGAACACTGGGCGGCCGGCACCACAATTCGCTGTTGAAGCAAGTTTGTTTCTCTAGGGAATATTGCTGCTCAATTTGAACCATATCGACGCTAGGAACTTCGATTATATCTCACTCACAGCTCAGAATCTGGTCGAATCAAGTCCAAGTCTGGAGCACATTGAATGTCAACTTAAAAGTTCTACAGCAATTGCCATTCAGGTGTCTGGTAAAAGGTACATTGATCGGACGAGGATGGTGAGATAAATGATCATCAGTAGGACAATAGCAAATGTCTCATCCAAGACGATAGGTAGGCGTCAGGAAGTAGTTTATGGGAAGGTATGGTATGGTATAAGGAAGGCCGTTTGGTCTATTGTAATTGTCTATAACCACATCATGTTTCCAAGTGATACTTGCTTTAGCTCCCTGAACAATCTGTTTCCCAGGTAACGAAGGCGACAACTCCTGCAGTAGTCAGGTGAATTGGATCCCATCCTGGCAGCCATCATTCCCATGGGGCGGTGTCCAGTCAGGACACCAATCACTATACAAATTACCCTTTTGTTAATTGACAAGATGCTCTTATTCTTTCTTTCATTTATCGTTGGCCATAAGCTGTGAGATATAGCATAGTGGCCTCTGGTTGCCCGTGTGGTGTTTGCCTGACCTCTTGGCATAAGTACACCAACTTATAGGTACTATATCCGTGAGGAGCAAGTCTAAGAAAGGCATACAAAATAGAGCCTCTTGAAGAGTCACACTTCCACAACACAAAAGTATATTGGAAGCGGTCCTCTCGACAAATATTTACCCAGCCCTTGTTCTATAAATCAAATTCAAAAAGCGTACAGAACTCTAATGCATTCAGAAAAACATTATCAACAAATAAATCAACAAAGTGACGATGTTATGGATAAATTTTGACCCTAAAAGCCTAATAAATGATAACATTTATTAGGGGTCCAGCCAGACACTTTAAATAATTTACTGACCCATTTCCGTTGGTTAAGAACCATTTGGAGCAATATTTATAGATAGAACGAATACACATGTATGTGTATCTAAATCTATAAATACATTTTGGCCGCCCGAGGCATAGATAGATGATACATCTTTCATGAAGGATTCGTGTCCCGAAATCTCATAAATTCGTAATATGTTGTGCTATCTATCTTTCCTTCGAGTTAAATCTCTTCAAATTAGTTTGCTTCTCAAAACATGATGACGTTGAGAGCTTTAACGTTGATTGAATCTGTTTTCTTTTTGTAGTTACATTTATACATATCCTTGGGCATAAAAAAGGAAAAAAAAAAACAATCGACGCTAGGATATTTTTGGAAAATTGGTTTTATTATCTAAGGGATGGTTTTACACGGTTTTTTTTTTAATGGAAATTTATCTTTGTTGAGATGTAGGTAGGTGCTGTTCTAGAGGCGATATCTAGAAACCCACTGCAGAGATACTTGCAGAAAGAGAAAGAGATACTGGCAAGAGACAATACCACAGTCCCAAATTGGATACACGAACTTCTTAGCTACAGATCGAATACGTCAATAAATACTGTCAGGGTCTGCACATCAAGGGAATTCCCAGATATTCTCTGGTACTTCCTTCACTGTAGAGTCTTGTTTAGAGTGGACTACTAAATAATTCAACAAGCCAAGACTGTAGTACTATTCTCGGGAAAGAGGGAAATCGAGCAAAAAAAGACGACAGTTCTATCAAGGACACCAAACGAATTGTTCCCAATATTTCAACAATAATGTCCAACGACGCCACCAAATAGCTTGATATCTTGCTTAAGTCTGTTCTTAACTTCAAGAGTCATCTAGAATGTAAATGTTAGTAAGTGACGAAAATAGTTTTGGGCATCCAAGCAGCAGCGGTCTGTAAGATCCTCTTAAATACCAGCGAACTTGGTAAGGGCAGCAAATTCTATTCCCAACAGTAGTCCCTTCAGTTCAGGCTTGCAGACTTTGTGGTCTTAGAACTATAAGTTGACTTGGAACAATCTATATGATGAAACAGCATTTTTCATAGCAAGAATGGTCCTCGAGATGCTGCAAATCAATATAAGGAGATTCCTCTAACAGCAAGAACCATAAGAGTCCAACATCAATAGCTAGCTGGTAGAACATATCGGACAGTCGTCAGGTGACTAGAACTATTGGTAAGCCTCGCCGACTGCGACTTTTCTCCTAGGATACACTTCCTACTTAAGTCACTTTACTTGCTCAGTTAAGATTGCTTCCGAGCACGCAATTTAGCCTCTTCTGTGCGGAAGACTGCGTTACCTTTTATGCAATATTACTCCAATTATACTCCTTTCCAGAACTGCGCTGCTTCTAATCTTTCTCTCAAATTCAACCAACAGTTTCAGGAACTAAGTTATCTATCTACACAGAACATATGTGTGCTCTCGAGGACTCTGCGATGCCTTCAAGGTACCTACATATAAAAGTGTTTCCAACTTCCATCAATCCATTCTTTTAGAATAAATTTTTGAATTACCTTTTGCTCAACATAAGGGAATATTCCTTTTAATCATTGCATTAAAAGTTAGGTTATTACATAACCATACACATGCATGCACTTCAAAGTTACTTCGCAATGAATCCCTTTTTGCATGTGCACAAATGTTACATCTGGTTTCGCATTACGGCTAAAAAGTAAATCATTTCAGGGCGTTTTGCCTGAGAAAAGTTTTATGTAATTTCTCAACTGAAAGGAATAGGTAGTTTGAAATATATTGCCAGGGGTACACATGCCGAGTTAGTCTCACTGGTTGCAGTAAAAGAGAATGATAAATGGAAACAGAAGGAGAAAGAAATAATAAATTGAATCCTTTTTTTGGAAAGGATTGCTTAGTTTTTATACACACTCTTGGAGGTTGAACAAGGAAAATGAAGTACAAAAAGGAGCATCCTGTTTTGAAGAGATTGAGGAAAGCTGAGTTACTCGTCAGGTGAGTGACTCCACCTCTTCTATTACCCTTGATCCTTGTGGCAACTTCCAAGCCAGAGGGGCTTAAGCCTTATACACTCGACTTGTTCCTGTAAGCAGCTATGTACCCGCGCTGCATTTCGGTGTAGTTCCTGTCTTCGTTGGTCCTTCATGATAGTAGACACGGTCTCACTGAAAGCTTCCCAAGCTTCTTGCATGCTCAGCTTCAGTCTGGTTATGATCTCGCCATATGAAGCCTTTTCGCTATCATGATATTGTAGACATTGGAATGTTATGTGCTCCGCGTTTTCCACTGATTCTGTGCAAATCGGACAATAAGGGTTATCTTCATGCTCAAATCTTTGAAACATACATGACCATTAAACATCTGCGTCAGGTAGAAGTTCAGCTCCCCATGCTTCTTACAGATCCAATGGTCTATATTGAGCACCAATCTCTGCGTCTGCCTACGTTTGTCAGAACAGTTGCATCTATCTGGCCATTCCTACAGATTTGTTCTTCGTGGTACTTCATCATCACTTGGACTCTTTGGCATCATTGTACTGCTGGCACAACATTTCATATACAGCTCGTATAGTTCGTCGTTAAATCTTTTTCTCCAAAACCCGTCAAGGCAAACGGAACCGAACTTACGAAGAAGAATATTTCTCTCGAAGCGACGAAGGATATCTTCATCTGCTTTCAATAAAGTCCTTATTTTAGTGTCGTAATCTAGGAATAATCAGGGTTCTGTACAGAGTCTCCCTAGTTCCTGGAGATAAGGCTTTACTGTTGATTAGCTCGAAAAAAACAGCTGTTAGCTGGGTTATTCTTCGGTTGGTTTCTGTACTCATTGTCAGAGTTCATAGCAGTGCCAAAGTGGACAAAGTCCCTGTCCATTGTGACGTTTTGTCCAATCTGCCGGTGTTGATTGTCGCTCTTTGTTGGCAGCATACTTTAACTTGGTTTTTCCCAACCCATTTTGGCACTACTGCTTCAATAACAGATATAAACGCATCGGTGACAGTCCGCTGCGTTCTTCCGATTTTGTCAATATCGTCGGCGTACGCAAGAAGCTGTATAGACAGGTCTCAGTACGTTCATTACAGATCTTGATAGAGCAGCGACCATTCTCCATCGTCTTCCTGCGCAGATACACTAGTTTGGCAGGGATGTCAAAACCAAGCGTGGCTTTACATAGTTCGTCTTTATAGATGCTATCATCGGCTGCCTTGAAATTAATAAAGAGATGATGAGTATCGATTGTAACTTCTTGCGGTTTGTCCAGGATTTGATCGATGGTGGCCAATATGTTAGTTTCAGCCGTTTACAGGAATTGATGGCACTGATGCCTCTATAGTTGCTTCCATTCCATACCTTCTACCTCCCACAATACGTTCGTCACTAGAGACCTCATTGAGCACTTGAAAATCGCCTTAAGTTATCGATTACTCATGCACAGTAGAGGCTTTAACTGCTGTCCCTTTGATAATAATTTGTAATTCCTTTTGTCAATAATAATTAACTTAGTGGTCAGCCCACAGTTCAATTGGATTAATATTGTTCGGTCTATTTAATTGCAATGAATCCAAGTGTTAATAATTTAATCACGAGAATTTCCTTTGTAAAATCAAATTTTGTGGTAAATTTACGAATTTCAAAAGAGCGACAGTAATCGAGGCAATTTAGGATAGACTTTTCAGTGGAGCAGGAAATGCTTCTTCTCTCATCATCCAAAGATGGAAAGATACATTATGAATATGCATGTCGTCTTGTTAGAAAGCGATGCTATCACGTAGCATCATGGTGTAGTTGGCGGGTGCCCTGAATATGCTTGCCACCCCAAAAACATTTTTCTATTTTTTCCACAAAATATTTGCACAAAAGGGAAAAAGAGAACCATTGCGACAGGAGAGATAACGACCGCTAACTTTGTTGGTGCCAAACAAAAGGACGGTTGAATTGCAGATGACATAGTGGTGGAGGTGGTGGAGGGGGAGAAGGAAATGCGGCGAAATGAAAAAAAAAAAACCTGAATGCATTCAGTGGGTGGAATGAAAAGGAGAAAGGAAATGCTAGTTGCTATATCTACAGTAGTCAAGGATAAGGAATTCCTTTTGAAAGTTTCCAACTGGAATGAAAGTGTCACACGAAGGGTTGTAAATTTGTTCAAAGGATGTGGCTGTTGAGTTCAAGTTCAGGGCGTTCCTCCATTATTTTTGTTTTTTCTCAAAATTTTTTAATTAAATTCACGCGGAGAGTGACTTTTTTTTATGATTTCAATTTATGTGAATAATAAGGTCTCGAGGATTGCATTCTATAAAAACCACCAGCGCTGTGCGGTAAAGTTAAGAAAGCGAGCTAAAGGAGAGTGTCCTTGTTTGAATTTTATAAACTTAATAAGTTGATAGTCAAAAATACAAAACAATTTCGCTCAAGTTCCCGACACCGAGTAGGGAGATTTGACTTTATAGGAAGGATGCAGCTAGATGCAGTAGATTATGGCCAGTTTTGAAGAGCTAGTCGCAGACTAAAGTCGACATCACAGAAAGGAGGAAAGGAGGATGTTTATGAGCAAAAGATAAGACTTAATATGCAGAGGTTATATACAAATTAGATTAGACAGTCCTCTAGCATTTCCCCTTTTTTTTTGGAGCCGCCACGTGATCGATGACAGGAATAGCCATCCACCCTACACACTTTAAGGGCCATTTTTCAGTGGTGGTTACTGGTGAATTTGAATATATTGCTAGTTCCAAGCTGGATAAATTAATTCCCCCCTCAACGAATACACTTTTCTGGAAAAGCTACTTTGAAGAGCTTATTCTCACATATTTTCCGCGAAGTTTTGATATTCGACTGCGGGTTTTAATAGCAAAAAGGGATGTGGTTTCACGAGTTCAATGTCAAGTAAAGGGTTTACCAATAGGGACTTGACAACTTAGAATTCAATTTGTGAACGCACTCTTTCACTAATCAAAAAACTGTAACCGTCAATTAATTCAGTAAACTCAACATTTCATCGTGGTAAAGTACACGAACGAGTAACGTCTACAAATTATAAAAAATTTCTACCGAAATTCGGAGTCGGTGATCGCAACTTTAAAAGCGTTAACTCCAATTTTCGGTCGTAATTCTCGCCCTAGTAGACAAGCAATAACAAGTTTAGTGCAAAAATTTGAGTCTAAATATTCGTTGTGTCATGTCGCTGTGTCAGTGAAACAACGGGTTGGTCGAAGTGTTGAAAATATCGCTCAGTAGAAAACGACCCAATCAGTCAATTCCACGGCGGCGTTCTCAAGAATTGGGCATCGTTCAGACCACATTATGGCGTATTTTGGGTAAGGATCTTGGTTTGCACCCATAAAAGATCAAGCTGACTCAAGAATTGAAGCCGATGGACTATTTGAAGCGACTTTCTCCGATTGGGTTCTGGAGAAGATGCGCCAAGATGATGAATTTCATCGCAAACTCATCTTCAGTGACGAAGCTCATTTTTGGCTCAATGGATTCGTTAACAAGCAAAATATGCATTATTGATCGAGGGGAAATCCACAGGTGCTTCATGAATCACCACTTCATCCACTAAAAATAACGGTTTGGTGCGGTTTGCCGGCATTCTATTGAGCCATATTTTTTCGTCGACGATAACGATCGTTACGTTACTGTGAATGGTCAGCGTTATTGCGCTATGATTACCGATTATGGCCCGAATCGGAAGATATGGACTAGGACGACATGTGGTTTCAACAGGATGATGCCACAAGCCACACAGTACACGTTACAATCGATTTATTGAAGAGTAAGTATGATGAGCGTGCGATTAGTGCGATTTAACGTCGCTTGACTATTTACTGTGAGGATACGTTAAGTTATTGGTTTATACCAACAAGCCGACGACGTTGGAAGAGCTCAGAGCCAACATTAAACGCGAAATAGGGCCGTTTCGCCGGAAATGTGTGCCCGAGTTGTTGAAAATAGGGTCCAACGAATAGACCGCTGCAAACGTGCCCGCGGTGGCCATATGAACGAAGTCGAGTTCCATAATAAGGTTTTTGAAATATGTATCTCAAATGGTTTGCGTTTTATTAAAAAAAAAGTTCTCAAGTTCTTATTGAAAAACCCTTCACAACTTCCTCAATTGTGATTCAAAACTGGTTCTTTTTTCGAGTACTAAAAACAGTGGATCTTCACACTTCCATATCGATTCAATCGGTTTCATCTGGAACTTAAAAAACGCAAGGATTGGTTGTCATTCTAAGCTCAAATAAAATAACTCTCTGCAGTGAGTCAATACATTTATACGACGTACCGAACCACTTTAAGGAATGTGTGTATCTGTATTTTTATGTGTGAAATCGTTGGCATTTTAAAGGGATTGCACCATGTGCTGGTTAACCTTTTCATGCTAATACAGACATCCTTGCTATGGATATGAAAGTATGTTTACATATGAAAGGGTATAGCATTATTATGGAATAGAAATGAGGTATTCATGTCTAAACATCTGTTTCAGCTTCTTTTTTTTGCCCGTTTTAAGGGGGAAGGACCATTTGTTCGATGGATAATTTAATATGAAACAAAAGCAAATACAAATAATGTTTGCTGAGGTTCAGATGATAAAAGAGTCGCAAAAAAGGTACGTTCCAATTTAAGCAGTCCTTTAGTGAGGAAATAATATACTTTAAGGCAAATGTCCTGTTGGAGCATGTGGTAGAAAGTGCTTTAATAAATGGGTAATTTGCATACAATAACTACACATCAAAGGACAGATGTATAATTCCTCTAATCGATTGAATATTGTCGCACATACGTAGGAGTTCCAAATGATCCGCTTGAACAGCGAGGCTTTTGTAGCTTAGAGAGATGTTTGTCATTTGTTTAAACTCATCAACGAAGCCTGACCAATATTGCAGGATAAATCACAAAATAGTCGTGAATAAGACTGCGAAATACTTTATCTTCCTCCCCAGAAGTCTCTTCTTCAAAGGGACATAGATGTATGTACAATGTAGGTGAAGTGTCTTGTAAGCAGTAGGTTCTCATGAAGATCCTGTCCAACACTTTGCAAGCAGGAAGATAGGCCTCGACACATCCCAAATATGACATCAAAGAGCCCACTCTTAAGAGACTAGACCGTTCTATAATAACGATGCAGATGTGTCTTCAAGAGGAGATCTTCCCTGGACCATGGAAACTGGCGGATAGTCTTACTGAAGACAAGTCAGTGGGTAATCTTTCACCATATCGCCCATTAGTCTTTTAGATAGTTTGGGAAAAATTCTAAGTAGTATCATATACAGCAGACTGTTAGTGGTGGCAGAGGAAAAGGAGCCTTGTGAGAAATTGAGAGAAAGCATAAAGGACGCTCTCAACTTGGAGAACTGGAGCCAATACCACAATAAATAAGGATTGAGTGAGTAGGACTAGTGTATTCCTATCTTTCTGGTTATGCTCGATAGCACAATAGTTTTTTTCGAAATTTCGATAGTGGATGCTCGATTCCGAGAGCAGCAATGACAATTCTCACGATTGTTATGCTTTATGAGACCCCTGGTAGGAATCATCATACTACCTGCTGAAGATAGTAGTGACAGTTGAGGTACCAGACTAGTGAGCAGGGTATATCACAATGTACTAACCGCAGTTTTGACGAAGGTTAACCTCCAGTATTGCCTAAAAGACTTGAACTACGCTGATAATCTGCTGACCTACTTTAGCATCGAATAATGGACCTTTATCGATCCAGAAACTGGGGCGCAAAAAAAGGACTGTGGCACAAATTCTTGCTGGACACATAATCGAAAAGGATATAACCTTTTACAGCTAACACGTCGACTAACCATGGTAGCTCTGAAAAAAAAGCGCACTAATCTGCGATTCCGATGGGGACGAAACTTTGGCTTGAATCCAGAATCCAGAGATCGGCCAATATATAGTTTTGGTGGGAAATAGGACAAGGCGGTGCCAGATCTCCCTATTCTCAGGCATACACTTCCTCTCGGCCCAATAAATTGTGTTGCTACCAAAAGGAGGACCATGACCAGTCTGACTCAGCCAAGCAACCCGAAGGAAAAAGACAAAGATCAAGAGTTTTGTGTGCGATTTAAGCAATGATCTTCCCTGTAGTCAATTAATGCGCTAATTTAGCAAGTAAGCAAGTGAAAACTAAAACCATACAAAGGAAGGTATACAGAGCTTCCATTGCTCATATTTTTAAGTGACTACTCAAATTTATTAACTTCTATGGATAAGTACTTTTAGTTCCATTGCACTGTGCCATCTTCCCAACTAGCTTGAGCTTTCTGTCTAGCATCTAGCCAAATCTATGCATGTGGAACCCGACTAATGGTTATGATTAGCATCATGAAGCGTTTGTATTTTATTTCATTGCAATCCAGTCATCAAGGCTTCAATTACTAAATTCAAATGAATAGTGAATTTCATAATTGTATTGTAATATCCCTTTTCCCTTTTCTATTAGCTAGCATTTCTTAACGAGCGTGAATCTGAAAAAAATGGTACACCCCATTCATTAGAGACGATACTTGCAATTCCAGAATTTCTTATAATTAAAACATGAATCCCATTAAGTCATTTCATAGTTTCGAATCACCAAAATGGAAAGAAAAGTCAAGGGGAATTTATGCAGAGATATTTTAATTAATACTGCAAATTGTATGAATAAATTAATTTTCATTCCATGTCTGGTACAAGTATTGGAATTTTCTGACAATTTTTTTTACTGATTGCACCTTGGGCAATCCCTGTTTTCATGTTCGAATAAAAATTACTGAAAAATACGTTTCGCTAAATCCTTAATAATTTCAAATGTAAATCCTGTCATTTCTCAAATGGAAATTTCGTTTTTTTTTTTGTGAATTAAATTCCCACTAGTACCATTCCACTAGTCATGTGATTTAAAATTAGAAAATTCTGTATTGAACCGCACGAAAAGGGGATGCAAGTTAATTAATATTCACCTATTCGCGTGTGTTAAATAAATCAAATGTGAAATTGGCTCTGATAGTTTGCTGATAAAATGTAAACAATAAACGGATTAAATGTTGGCAAACATTTAATGATAGTAGGATTCATTCCATTGAAACGGATATTTTAAAGGTAATAGATACTTTGACAGTGCGACATGTTTATTTAAGGCCATGCATTGATGTTGTGTTTGTTAGCCTGTTCTGTAATGGCAAGCCTCCTTAAAGCCTACTCGTGTGCAAATGGCTATAGCCTATTCGGACCCCTCTTCGGTTGATATAGGATTGGGAACTCACTGTCACCTCGATCAGCTATCTAGCTATAGCTATATAATACATATGTATTAGCTGATGACTAGGATCCCCGGTTGATCAGTTCTTTCTCAGCCTACAGACTTGTGCTTCTCTCGCTTTCATTTCTTGAAAATCCATTATCCCGTGAGAAAGTAGGCATGCATCGTCAGAGTAAGAGTTCGTTTCATTTCATCTCTTTCATCGGACAACTCAGTCTAGGTTAGGTTAGGCTAGCTTAATGAAAACCTATCACCATAATGAGGCCATCGTGTTCCCTCTTCTGAGCGTAAAGAACAAAGAAACAACGTCGCCGGAATAGATCCTTCAGTTAGTTCCATGCACTTACCTCTTCTAGATGATTAAGGATGTACCTGCCGAGGCATATTGATCTATTTCTAGAAGTGGCTCAACCTGACTTGCATGCAACATGCTACTCAGTTCAAAAGCTCGGCAAAATGTTGCGGTAGTCCTCACCAGACTACATCCTCATGCGATAAAGGGATTCTAGCTCAGAACTTCTTGCTCAAGGACTTGCTGCGTATGGAGCTTTATGGTGTTTGTTGAGCTTTGCTTCCACTTTTCCACTCCAGGGCCGCAGTTCTCTCATAAGTCCGTGATCTTGTACCTATGCCTACGCTCGTTCCTTTTCTGTTTTTGACGTCTAGCAGCGACTCTATGAAAGGCATTGCGCTCAAGCATATTATTACCTAGCATAGGGTTATGATGTCTTCTTATTACATTTTTGAACACTGTATTACCTCTGCCGCGCCGTTTGAACTGAATTGAAGCCAATTGCACACTTAATATGATTATAAAGGGTTTGTCATTAAGCACTTTCTATCTTTAAAGCTCAATAGAATAACCTGTGAGAGAGATATGATTCAAGCTTTTTATTTATTTAGAAGCCGCATATATGCCATTAAGTATGAAATATAAAATCGTTCAAATATCCACCGTGGCTTTACCCTCTGGCGCACAATCGAAAAGTCCAACTTTCGATAAGACTGGTGCATAAACCAGACTGAATTAGACCAATGGCATTGATTATGTTGACTTTCCGAGCACTGGGGGTTTGTGGTTTTTTGGTATAGACCTGTAACCTAAAAAAAATCCGCATGGACTAGGCTTACGGGGTCAAATCGCACGATCATTGCCTCTACATAAGATAACCATGTTTCAAAATCGCTCATGTCCAAATGTCCACTGTAGTATGACTTATCGCCGTCATGTTGAAATTTCATATCATCGGTGTCCATATCTTCCAATTGGGGTCAAAATAAATTGGTTATCATCGACTGTTGACGCTAATGGCCAATGTCTTTGTCAAGGAAGTATGAACCAATAATACCGCCACTCCAGTTCAAAATCCAGATAGACAGTGACTTTCTCTTGTGACTTTCGGATCGTTCCACTGAAATTGGGGTCAACTCCAAACTGCTCGAGGGCTCAATTCACGACCAAACGGCGTTGTCTATGGTCCTTAGCGTTGAGTCCTTCCTGTTCAGGTGAGCGATGTGGAATTGAGTGCCTCTAATTTTCCTGTACGCTGTCACAGACGGCGGCAATATTTTTGGCAGATCTTGCGTTTGACGTACGGGTGTTGGCGGATTGCTTACCGAACACCAACTTACAAATAGTCCTCTTGGAAGTCGATAAATTCGCGAAATGTTGCTCGAACAGAAGACCTACTTTCATAAAACAATTTACTCGTTCAAACTTGTTGTTGAACGCCGTAGCTCTCCATGTTGATTTGGCTAAGCAGCTTTAATAAACGACAGCTAGATTGATAGGCATCACTTTAACAATGTGGCCCCAATCACTTGTCAAAATTTGGAAATCCTTATTGGAAAGCTATATAGAAGCTATCCCTTTCGGAATCAAATTTTTCCGGTTACCATGGTCAAAGCAATCAAGGTGTTGTCCTCTCTTATTCAAAGAATTATGTTGATTGCAGTGGCATGATGTTTTTTTCGGAATTAAGATTCTAAACCGTCGGTTCAGTACAACAGCCATGCACCACGGAAACGTGAATATTCCTAAGTCTCACGCTGAGAAATCTGTAAGGTCGTATAGATATGTATTAGGTCCCAGACGTATTGGAGATCTTTGAAGGCTCTGAGTACCTTAAGCGACACCTCTGCGCAGCACCAGTCAATCGCCAATTTCAGCCTAAGGCTTTATCTATACAAATGCTGTTGCACGGGGACCACACGAGCGGGTAGAGCAAAGTTGAATTACGAATTTAGTTCTTGAAGGACCTTATCGTTTCCATTGATTTTTTGACAGCACATTCCATAAATTGTCCTTGTCTTGGCCGCCTACTCAACCTACCAGTTCAGCCTAAGGATATTCCAAAACTTATGCGGTTCATTTTCAATCCATTACAAGAACAAGTGGCCCCTCGACTCAGACCAACAATTTGACACTCATGTATTTAACTGCGTCTCTCGCTTGCTGTTGCCTTTAAAATTTCTCCGAAAACCATATGAAATCTACGAGCTCCTGAAATAGGATGAACGTTTTCCTACAATCACGCGTCTATTGTCCATTTCAGTAAATGTTTTTCCAAAGAACTTGTTTCTTTTTTTTAGCATTTCAAAACATCTCAGACATTCTCCACAAAATAAAATCCCTTTTGTATAAGAAGAAGAAAAAGTTTAACAATGAGTAGGTACCGTCATAAGGACCAAGCGAGAGCGACAATAGCCAGTGTACCTACAACACAATATCATTGTTATAATGCCTTGGGCAGTTTGACTTTTCAGTTGAACTTTTCATTTGTCTCTTGCTGTTTGTTTTGTTCTATGGGACATGTAATCCTTTTTGGAAACTTGTGAAGCAGAGGGGACATGAGTACATGTTCGTTTTGTGATGAAAATTCTTCTCCTGCAAGGATTCATGCATTCTTGTACTAAATCTATAAATTTTTTTGGCTTCAATTTATTTTTGGACAGATTTTGATTAATAATTTGAGACAGAAGCATCTGAAGGCAAGGCAAGCGAGTGGGTCAGCTAGTTTCAAATGATTGCATATGTATATTAGGGAATAAAGTAGCTAGTTTGAAGCAACGCAACCGAAGAATGCTCGCCAGTTGCCAAAATTCTGAAGGAGAAATTGCGTCACTTGTATGGCGTGTAGTGCCGTCATTTTGGAACCACAGCTTGTTCGATTTTGTTGAGCTCCGGCCACAGAAACTCGTTTCATCGCTCTATAGCTGAGACCATTGCTGATAACGTCCCTTTCCTTCGATATAAATAAGGTCCGACGATGAGGTCGTTCCTAAACCGCACCACACAGTCAACCTTTGGGGATGCGTTGATGCTAGATCGAACTCTTGTGAATTGTGTTCGATCCAATAACGACAATTTGGCTTGTTGTTGATCAGGGTTGCCGAATGTAGTACTAAGGGAGTATCCGTATTCCCTTCTCATCGAGTGTACTCCCGTACTCTCCTTGTTCTGATTTTACTCCCTTTAAAATATTTCAGTTCATTGAATGAGCCATCACAGAATGGTGCAATTAACCCGGGGTAAAACTGGCTTAGCTCTCCCCAACTCTTTTCCCTAGGATTACCGCGTATCCTGCCGTCCTAAGAATTTTCTTTACATGTGGAAGGAGATGAGTTTGAAAGAGAAGAACCTGAATGCTGTGTAGTTATAGTGCGTTCGGTGATTGAATGAAAGGTTTGGAGCTCCATTCAAAATTCGCTCAGCAGATACTTAGTGAATTTCAACATGAACTTGAAACACAAGAATACTGTGAATTATAAACGAATGCAAAAATAACAGGCAGGGCTGATCGTGAAATACAGATCGCTACTTCGTTTGCTATTCATCTATTCTGAAAGGCATTCTTTCATGCCATTGGTCTAAATGGTAAGTTTTTTGTCCCCTTTTCTGTATCTAAGTTCTATAGCGAGGTCCGCAAACGACATGAAAGAGGAGATCAAAAGAAGAATTACTTTTTAGAAGCTAGTTCTCTGGACTAAGAAGGAACTGAATAACAAAACGATGTTTCGAACGATGTCTCGGACTAGTGTATTGTGTATTCTGCAGAAGAGTTTAACTTTTTGGCGCAGACACATTGACTTAGCCACAAGATTTCGCATAGAGCGGCTTAGATGACCTCAAATGTGGTCACATCTCCTATGCAGGATGTACATACTCTTACAATACAAACAAATTCAAAAAAATCATCAAACAGAAACAAAAATCAACAAAACAATGTCTTGTCAGCTGACGGCCTTTCTAATTCTGTCAAATGTCATTGCAAAACGAATGTTCAAATGTCAAGCGCGTACTAATCAAATTAACTACTCGAGTGTTGTTCTCCCCTTTATGAGCCATAAAAGTTATAGCATATTAAAAAGCGCATACGTCAATTTAAGTGCCTTACAAAACCTGACAGTTAGTACTTAAAAGAACTTAAATGCACCAGATAGGTCACAAGCCCCTAAATCGCTATTAATGGTAGGAAACTGTATACTTTAAGTGTGTCATTAAAGTCCAGACACCTGCTGCTGGTAAATTATCGTTAAGCATAAGTTTAGATGCCATTCAATTAAGTTAAGCTCTTTGAAGTCAAATTTGATTTATAACTACTTTTCGGGACTTAAACATTTAAGCGCATGGCAGCAAAATAATTATAGATATTCAGACAGAAATTCGCGTACTTCTTGCACTAAAATTCGTAGATTATGAAATTTCTAAGAGTGGGGGTAAAATTCTCTCAGAGAGAGCTAAAATTACGAAGAAGTAAACAAACGGGTTGAACAAGAAAATGCTGAAAATACACTGATTTGACAGATTTGACAGTTTTCATAAACCAGCCCGAGGAAGAATTCGTTTCTGGAATTGGAGGACTCTTCTTGACTCATAAAATGATGGACCCTATAAAGCTAGATCTCTTCAAGCCTCCGAGGATATCGAGTTGGAGATATAGCAGAGTAGAGGGATTTGAATTTTCCGGCTACCGACCGGCCACATAAACCTGACTCAATAAATACCAAGGGACTATCTTTCACATGGAATCTATCAACAGATCGCTGCTCACCAGTATACAAGATCATAGTCGTGACTTTGGAGTCCTTAGGCGAGAAGTGTTACAGAAGTATTACAGAAGCAGAAGAAGAAGCAGGTAGAAGCGACAACATAATCTATGGAATCACCAACCACCTAATAGGGGGCCGAACCTCCACTCAAAGCCAGTGGAAGACTCAGTTTTTCTTGATTGGATGAAGATCACAACATGAGACAGTAGGAGGTTTTTGCCTCTGTTAAGAACAAAGCACTCCCCAGTCAGACTCAGGTATCCGAGGAGAGAAATTTTTAGCCACAGAGTGGAATGCATACCACACCAACTACATCAGCCAAGCTGTGAGTACCGCTTGTTGGAAGAGCTGCTGAATACGTATCTGTCTGAGTGAAACTTTTTTTCTTGGATATAACCAGCCCCTTTCACTGATATCCAGCGCACATGCTTTGGCTACAATTGAAAGAGAAAAGAAGGGATAAGAGAGAAACGTATTGGCTTCAAATGTATGCTCCTTGGGCTGTGTCTGAGGATTCGTTTATAATTCACAGTAATTTTTTCGCATTCGTGTTGAAATATACTAAGCGATTTCGTTGCTTTTGTCTTAGCTTACAGGATGTGACTTGGACCTATCACCACAGAGTGAAGCTTGGTCCGCACTGTAGGTAGAATCCATATAAGCTAATACAAATCATCATCGTCTTGAGCTCATGGGTCTATATTGCAACATCTAGTCACTAAACAGGCTCTGAATGATCCACGAAAGGTGTGCAGACTCCCTGTTTTGCTGGCTAACTTCTTAGGCTTAAAGGCAGGTTTCACTGTGGTAGGCAACTTACGAGGCTTAGATGCTGTGACATTGGGTTGCTCCCCGATCATCCCTACTGCTATTCGAAGAACTAACGACAAAGTTCAACACCGATCAATTCCATCATTATTCAGCTGATTTCATGGAATGTGGCACACTTTTTTCGCCATCCAGCTGTAAGAATACAATTCCTAACCAAGTGCCAACAATCAAGCTTCCATCAAACAAAGGGAATTTTATTTTCCTTTTTAATCTTCATCATCGGCGACAACTCAACTTGGAATGAACTCTACCGACATTGTGCACTGCATCCACAAACGTAATCCTTTTTTGCAGTTTGCCACTTCAGTTCAGTCTGTACTCCATAATGGCTTAACGCGAAATTTGATTTCCTTTGTCGTAGTTCATTGAATTCGATGGACAATTGCAGCCATCACCGTGGATGGAGTGGAAATGCTGGATGTGTTTGAATTTTCAATTGGCGGCAATTGCTGTGGAAAATTGTCAGAGAATGAGCACTTCAACAGGAAGTCATTTGAAATATTTCGATAGAAAGATAGTTTTATATTTGACATTGTATGTTGTAACGAAATTCAGAGATGGAAGCCGAGATGGATGTATTGCACTCAACTAGCAAAGTATTCTTACTTTCTTACTGGTATGTCCTGTAGACCATAGTGTGTCCTTGGGCTTCTACAATTCCTAAGATTAGGGTTTAAGGTATCACTTGGCGCTGCCATTGTACTGCAGGGTATCCTGCTCTACTCTCTCAACTGTTTGTCTAGCAGGGACCATTTTACCGATATAATTCCTTTGCTTCCTTCGTGCTTTTTGAGGAAACTGGTGGTGGAGCACGATGTTCTCTGGCATGTGATTGCCTTTTAACTTTTGCTTGCAGGCCTCCTCCCAAACCCTGTGTGTGTTTCAATGATAGAACTTGGTCTGTAAGATTTCTGTCCTTGCGCAGTCCTGCATATTCGATGGGTACAATTTCGCTGTGATGGCAGTGCCTAGCTGGGTGCTTATGAGCGCTATATAGCGACTTTATTCGTTTGACTGCAAATGGGACTATGCCTCAATAAACTACAAATGCCTTCCAAAGCCGCCCCCTTCCTCGTCTTTACTGACGAAAGAGCCTTATAACCTCTTTAAGTGCGAAACTGTCTGATATCCGTAGGGTGTTATTCCTGAAGTGCCTCAGTCCACGTTTTATGGTGACTTCATGTTCCTTGTCCACAGGTAGTATGAGGAAGCATCTGTAAAGCATTTGTTCAGACTTGTATAAGCCCATGTGCTGATAAAGCAGTACTCTCCAGGCTCTTCTATTAGAGTGGGTAAAGCTTCGACGGTTGACGGTTGATAACGTTTTCCTTTTGTGGATCACGTCAAGTTGGATCAAGAATGGAGGACATTTAAAGGTCCATTATGCTTACCCTTGTAGGTGGAGTAGAAGAAAAATGAAGAAATGATGGGAGGTGGACATCTATATTGATTTCGGTCTCCCCTTAAACCAGTTGGTGCTTCTGCTAAATCTGAAGTGCTTTTGAAGAATCTGTGTTCCAGAATTCGAAGGGGTTGTTCTTAGAGGACGCGGCAGTGGCACAGCATGTGTTGAATCGACTCTACCTTTTCTTGGTCACCGCATTTTCTAAATAGGTGGCTGAACTCTATATTCCATTTGCGGAACATAGGTCCTATGGCGCAGTGTCTTGTGAATGAGTGCCGATATCTATTGGACCTAGGCAATGTGGGTTATATGGGACATTTGGTAGGACTCTTTTTCAAGTGAAAGATGTTCTGCTCACGTCCACGAGTGGTCCAAGCTCGTTTTGCCTTTTCGGCTGAAAGTTAGCTATCATTGCAATTGTCTCTCCATGACATGTGCCATCTCTTCCTTTATAGTCGCCTGCTGCCTTCCTAAATCCTATGTCATCTCGTAAATCTTGTGCCACACAATTAGCTCAACGAAAGCATTCACTTCCAGGCAAATTAAAATTCCCTCTCTTCCTCTTTTTAGCTAATTTTAAAAGGAAATCATTTTAAAGTGTAAAAATACAAATTTTATTATCACAATAAGCCATTTATCCTACAGCACACTTGTTACTTCACAAAATCTGTCAAGGTGTACCCAACGTTTACCACACCATATTACCTGATTAGGCCGGCGGCGCGGCAGGCTTAATTAACAAACGAATGAGCTCCAACTGACATGAATGAGCAGATTAGCCCATCGATCCAACATGAAGAAGGCAAGATACTCGTACTTTTTTCTGACTCGAAGCATTACATCGTTTATGATGTCATTGCCTGAAGACATATGTACATCACCAGTGGCGGTAACTACAACGAGGATGATGATGATTCTGCAAAAAATCTCCGAAAAAATACGAGTATCTCAAAAGTTGCGCAACTCGTCGAAGGGATTTAACCACCGGTACGAGTATACCACGCTCAAGTGTACATTTCGCATATATTGACTGAGTAATTGAAAAATTGGTCATTTGTCGTGGCTCGAAGTGTGTGTCAGTCAGTTCGAACGAAAAGGTGTCAGCGGTTAAGTGGTGTGTTACGTATCGGATGCGTGATTAGTCGTTAAAAGATGCCCCGCGCTGCTGCCGAACTGGGTTAAGAGATATAATTACGTTTTAAGTTTTGTATGTGTGTGGCTTGCTTTTTTATTTTTTTAGTTGTTTTGTATGTTTTTCTTGTTTTATTGTTTTTCTTTGGAAGTTTTTTTTATCGGATGTTTGCAGACGAAAACAATGCATTTTCGAGTTTATCTTGTGCAACAGTAGCTTGTGGGAATAAATTAAGAAGGAAAAACAAAAAAAAAAACTTGTGCCAACGGGAAGACGAAAAACTTTAGCTAAGCAAACATCATTCATTTTGATGAAATCTACCAACTAGATGGAGGAGATACAGTGATTAAAGGAGAATAATATGCATCCGTCGAGTACCACTAAGAAGAAGAGTGATGTAGGAATAAACATTGGAGTTTGAGGGTTCTTTCAATAGAGTTTGAGGTTATTTTCATTGTGTCGGAGTGTAAACGTAGAATAACTTTGACATTTGTCAACCGATTGACATGTTTTTGAAATGTCAGTCAGATTATGAGTCGCTTTACACCAAGATAGAGAGGATGTACATTGAAAATAGTCGTTCACTTGTGTTACCACGACGAGCATATGGTCGAAAATATCGTGACCAACGAACACATTCGTCGTTTGGTGTTGAATCTTGTTGAGCACGGGACAGTGGGAGATCGTCGATATGCCATTCATCAACGCCCTAGACGTTCCAATGAACTTGCCCACATGTGTCGTATCGCCACCGTGCTCAGCAATTTGGCATCAGTGAAACCACCTTGAGGACCCAAATAAAGTACAATTGACTCAAAGAATTATATCAACATACCGTCCTCGTTGCTTGGTGTACTTACGGTCGGACTGTCGTTCGAATGGTTGTCTCTAAATCTGATTTTTGGAATGAAATTTTGATGAACGACGAGGTCTAAGAATCTATGGTTCCGTTATCAAGCGAAATTGCATGCATTTCGAGAACGGAAAATTCACGAAGCACCTTTGCATGACCAAAAAGCGACTGTTTGGGCCGGTGTTTGCGTCAATACCATCAATGGAGCATTTTTCTTCAGAGAAGACGAAAGAGTCGAAGGAAATTGATAGGTATCGGTGGATGTTGGCTCATTACGTCTGTCTGTAGAGACGCTGCGCCATGCGATACTGCAAAATGTCAAAAAACGGCGACATTGACAGGCTCTCCGGACTTTTTTGTGGGTTCATTTGAAAAGCACTATTTACGCCAGTAATCCTCAGAACACTGATGAGCTCCAGGCAAACATTCGTGCCGAAGTCACCGCTCTATCACCCGATGCGCTCGAAAAAGCGAAAGAAAGTGTATCAAAAAGGGCAGATTTAGCCCTTGCACCCGCTAGACAAGTCGTAAAGTAATCCGACTCAACAGATCCAGTTTTTGTCTACTTCTTGCTTAACGGTGAGCTTATGATCCACAATAGAGGGATCAAAACCTTCTCGCTTTGCTTTCCGTCAGACTAAGCTGTAGAGCTGCTTTGGATCACTTCGTCATTGAGGCCAAACAAGTAGGTACTCTACAATGGGTGGCTGCCGTGGTGGTTCCCGCAGGGACTTGAAAGAACACACTATTCCCTGCTAATGTGCAATATGATTCTTAGCCCCTTCAGTTTTGATTCTGCCATCGCTGAGTTGTAGTTTCTTAAAATTCTGACATTTACTTCCTCCTGACTCTGACATCTTTCTTTCCTCCGTATCCACTTCCTTTGTAAAACGCTTACATCGCCATGCATCATGGATTGCATAAGTGGCGCCTACTGCACGTTACTTGTTCAGAGATTAAATAAATAGATATATTCTCTTGTCAGTTCGATTTACATACATGTACATATGCTTAAGTTTCTGACTGTCTGTTAGCCTTGTTACCTCCTCCTGGTTGCCAATCGTAACGAGTGGTCAAGTAACTAGGCTTTGCACGCGCACTTGCGAATGAAGTAAGGGGAACAACTTAATTACTCAATTGCTGGTTACTCTATGCCGTGCCACATATCATCACCAATTTTGTTAAGTAAAGTGATTTAATGTAATTGGTATTTACTCTTTTGGATAGTACTTAACAGCTCGCTAGATAGGGATATGCTAAACGCCATGACTGAACTATCAATATGACAACTGACACATGACTGTGTTTTGATAGTTAAGAGCTGATTGTCATAATGTATGTATGTCATGTCGTGTGCTTATTAACGGGGGACTTTTACTTGAGTGAGTGATTTAAAAACTATTCATCATCATCTGCCAGTAATATGTAGTTCTTATAAGAGCGATTTAAGGACTCTATTTGCCTTTAGAGACAAACAATGCCCTTAGAATGACCTGGCACACACCATCTTAGAGGAAGCGGTAAGAACTGTGCACGGTGACCCAAGAAGCTCTTATAGAAATGTCGACGTTTGGAAGAGAAGAACTCCTTCAATTCAACGCATTTTGAATGCCACAACATCTTCTTCAAATAGCGAAGGTCAATTGCAAAGACTAGTACAGCAAGGACGACGATACAGAAAGACCCCATAGAGAAGAGAGGAACCACATGACCTTAGTTTAGCGACGAGAAAAAAACACGATAGTCCTTGTAACTAAAAACGGGGGTACTAACCATCCTGTGGTTCGTGGGAGGCACAGAAGTGATTCTTAGCAAGGCAAAGGAGATCGGTCTCAGAATCAGAGTCTCAGAATCAGTTGCCGGAGTGACTCACATCGTAACTTTTTAGCTTCGGAAAGAAAGTACAGAAAGAACAGAAGGGGCAAATCAGATGGTGTGTTGAAACTAGGGGAAGATGAACCGCGAGGCTAGGACACAGCCGAGTCCGGCGAAGTGAACCGCTGCATTCCATTCAGTGCCTAGCCCATCATGGTTACTGTAACTGGTATCCCCACAAAATGGGGGAGTGCTCCAGCATACCATTGCGATGACTCACCAGATGACGTTTATCGCATCCTCTTTATCTCAGCAGAGCGAAATAAGGCGAATATATAAATTGGCAGAGGGATATTGTAAGCTTTCTCATGACAGAAATGCCTTTACTAAATAGCCCCAAGGAACCAAGGGATTCGAACCTTGTTCTCCATGCACAATAGTCCAAAGCACAACCCACTGAGCCAAAGCCTCCATACTATGGTTACAGGTGTTTGAATGCATTCATTTCAAACTCAGTGTTATCATTTAAAACCCTTGAAGTTGTTCGTGATTTAAATGTTAAAGTCTCGTCAATCTGTTTTCATAATAACACACTACAAGCAAAGTACTCGCAATTATTAAACAAGGACTCGACAAGCAACAGCTCTAATGTAAATAAGTACCTACATGTAATGGAGCATAACTAAATTCCCAAGTGAGACTGTCGTGTGTTAATAGGCCAATTGATTCATAAAACTGTCAACCACAACTCGTTCCTTAAACATGACAACCGCCGAAAGCATGTCATGCCATTATTACCTTTGAAAACATTTCTACAAATGTTTGCGGAAAGTAAATAGTATCGCGTGCTTAACAGTGAAATCATTTCCTTTCGAAATCAATATATTAACTTCACTTTCTCCACACAAAACCTGCAATTACCGAAACACGACAGAACACCCCTCTAGCCACAACAACTACCCCTCATTGTCAATGTAATCGTCGTCCTTCCTTTTATTGCTGCATTTACTCACTCAACAGATATAAACACACGAAAGTGCATTCCAAAACTAAACCCAAGGCACTATACTGTAGCGCATGTCAGAACCAAACCACCCCCTTTAACTGTCACTCTGACAGTTTGCAGACTCTCTGTTTACAATAATATTTAGAGAATGTCTTCTTAATTTTTTCACCTACAGAAAAGCAAAAGAGAATGAAAAATCCAGCCATTTCCTTGAATGCATTTCCTTGCGCTACTCTCTTTAGTGAGAAAGAAATTCCGTCCATAAGGGTGTTGTGCATTTTTCTTGCTAGACTGTTTTTTGACAGATGAAAGTCGCTGTCGTTCTATCAAACACTACCCTTGTGTTGTTGTGTTTACTGTCTCGTGTCGTTGTTTTTTATTTAAATTTTATTCTAATTTTCATTTCGATTTTCCCAAACCGAAGTGCAATTTCGTAGTCATAATTCGAGAACGTCTTATCATTTTCGAAGATTAGAAACGCGTAACATTAGTTCATAGACAAAACAGCAAAGCAATAACACCAATTTTTTTCTTACACATAACCTATAAAAAAAATAATGACATTGACAATAAGCTTACGAGAAAGCAAATCAATTTAACCTCACTTATTGTGACATATAAAAAAGAATTTATTAAATTTAAGTGCTTTTTAAAATGTGAGTAAAATTTAAGTGAAGTTTCTTGAAAAATCGAAAATTTTAAATTAAAAAAAAAAAAAAAAACCTGGCGAACTAGGGTGGATTAATGTCACCCTTGAAATTTGACAGTTCGCTCTTTAGTTGAGAGTTCGCTCTTGGTAAATTCTCTTTGGGGAGCAGAATTATTTTCCACTTAACAACTTAAGGTTGGGCATAGATTAAAAGACACCTTAAGGGTCAATAACCGATTAGATATCCGCGGTGATTGTATGGAAATCTCTTCTTTTTCTTCTTTGTGGAATGAATGGTTGTCTTGTCATCCTTGTTTGCTAACGGTAAAGAGGTTTGTTTAGTGTGACTATGGGTGAGAGTAAATAAAATCTTTTCCATTGTTTATGACGGTAGATCTGTTTGCTTATGGAATTATGTGACGTAGAGAATTAAGTAAAATGCCCTCCGGTGTTTGTCACAGGAAATGTCTTTTCTGTCAGGGAGTATCTTATTTGTTAGCTAACTGAAAAGAAGGAGGCTTTATCAGTGAGTGAAAGAAGAGAGAGTGACTTGTTTAACGGTTAGGTACTTGATTCAGTGCCGAATTTTGGTCTCAGGGTGGGTATGGGTATTGCTCTTATTTTTCTTGAGTCATTTGTTAAGTTGGGTCTGTACTCTGATTAAAATAAATATGGGGAAGAATAGAGCCAACCTTCTATCTGACAATGTTTTAAGTTCCGATAAGATCAAACGGATTGTATTTCCTTTCTAACTATATATGGCTGACGAAAGTTTAGTCCTAACTCTTCTGGAGGAAGTCGATCTCATTTGGTGAGATTGCTTTCTTTAGATCCAACTGTAGGTAGCAGGTATGGATGTGTATATATGTTATTTTTATCACCAAACAAAGCAATAGGCCCAGTCTAGTCAGTTGCCTATGGACCTTTTAGTCTGCATCCTTGAACTCATTAACGACTGGGAGCATAAATTGTTCTAGTCTTTCGAAAGAATACTAGAATACTGTTGCCTTCATAAAGCATAATACTGTAAGTCTACAACTGGAAAGATTTTTAGGATAACCGCATCCTACAGTAACTACTTAAGGTAGCGGTTGCATGCTCTAGTGTTGTCTTTATATCGAGTTCATTAGGAGGAATGAGATTGTGGTTTCATCTGCCGTTTGACCTGTTATTTCACACTTTATTGGATTGGATTACTGTGCATGGGATTCCAGGTTCGAATCCCAGTAAGTACCATCAAAGTCCCTTCTATACCTGCAAAAATTTATACCATAAACCGTGGCCCTCTCTGGACTGCCTATATCCTACTTTTTTCTTCCCACCCACAGATGTTGCCTTTTATTTTTCTCTCCTCGAAACTTTGTCCACTCGTCGGTTTAACGCTTGTTAAAGGTTGGATATCCTTTCTAAGGTTGTCGGACGCAGTTGATCTTCCTTCCTTTTTATTAATTCCTTCTATGCAAGTGTCAGTTGCAAATTAGAACAAAGCTTAACCCTTTGAATATCAAAGTCCTTTTGGCGTATCTAGGTCCACACATGTCTGTGACAAAATCACTATAAGCTTTGGAAGTGACGGAAACAATAGCTCACATGCTAACAGACCCACAGTATAGAGGTCAGAGTATGCGTATGCAAAGATTCAGCTCTCTACATCAAACTGTCCAAAAGGGAAGGAAGGGCTAGACTGATAGACAGACGTCGGGTTGTAAGTACAATTGTTGCCTGTTTCCTTGTTAAGGTCCAGAACAGTAAGAAGTTATCGTCTTTACAATAAAGAGTCCTCAAGATAACAAACACAATATGTACGTATTGACAGTTTCAAAGGGGCTTGTCTCTCGAGACCTCTTACCGAAAAGTCGTCCATTTAAAAGCCAGACACCAGTCCAGTCCAGTCCAGAGCTAGCTGTTAAGTCCTGGCTACAGAATTACCCAAGCTTGCTCTTGGTCTTCCCAACCACTCATCTGAAAGGTGATTCATTTAGAGGTTAAAAATAGAGGAAAAATAAAATAATTAAATTTTTCAAAATATCTTTATTTTCAAACAAAAGAACGGTTTTTGACATTTAGCTTTTTAAATATTGGCTATAATTGCGTTTAACATGTTCCATTCTGAAGATGCAATTTTCGATGGCGCGTTTCAAAGGACATTTGGCAAATAACGTCAGTAACATTCACTTCCAATTCCTGAACCTACCCAGCTTATCCATAGAGATCACGAGCCTTAATTTGAGATAGCGAATTGTCCAATTTCATGGCGTAACAGTTACATTCCGGCAGGCCTGGTCATTGTGTACGCTCCCAGAGCTACCGCTTCAATATTTTCTTCACTACCTGCTGGATGTGGTCTAAATAGTCGCGCATTGTATAATAATGATAATTTGACTTAGAACTTCAGATGGTATAGCGAATCGCGCTGGGCCTTTTGTGAAGACCATAAGATGCGCTAAGAAGTCGAAAAATGTTCCTCGTAAAAGGCTAACATTCGTAATACAACTAAATAATGTGTAGACCCTGTAATGGGCTAAAACTTGCCATGATAAAATGTCAAGCAATATTGAACAAAACTACAATAACAAATTAACACGGTTCACCTGTCAACTGTCAAAAACTCCATACACAAAAAATATCTCTAAATGAATAACCCTTTTCAAGTTTCGAGACTTCTTCAAACACCTTCAAAACCATTTATGCTCTTGAATAGCAGTCAATATTTTATTTTCCTAAATTCTGAGCAAAAGAAGATAATTTATTTAATTTTCTGTCGATTTACTTTGATTTTTAAATAAAAAAGTAAATTGACAAACAAACAGTACCTGTGCAAGCAATTTATTTGACTGAACGATATTTTTGGCTCTTCTCCACAAATTCATGTACACATGTGTTTCATAATTGTTTTTGAGATTTTTTTTTGTCGATATGGGCGCCATTTAAAATTCATAAAAAAATTATCATAAAATTGAAATACTCAAACGACACAAGGGGGGCACGCGAACTCGTGTGCACTCGTATGCCTAATTTTTATTTCACAAATTACTCCTTACGGACGGCATAAGTGGGATGGGAATTCTTTGCTATTTTTAGTTACAGATGACGGATGATGGGGATGGCATCCACCTGCACGGCGAATGTTAATCAGTCGAAGAAGTCTTTGAGGTTCAGTTTGTGGCTCTGTTTGAGAAGAAAGCATCTGTGGTAATCGTGTGAAGGGGAGAATGTTTCGTGTGCTATATGTGAGTGCACACACCGATACACCGATAATGATGACTCAAAAGATGTGTACTTAGTTTTAGTATTCATAATTTTTTATTGGCGCTTAAAGTGTCTATTTCTTAATTGACGCTGAGTCTGTTGCCTTTCACTGGCGCTGATAGATGGGAGATATAGTTTGCCAGAGTTAGGGTTGAAGTACATTGTTCCTTATTCTCTTGATTTGCATGCCTACACATATACTGTGAATTATAATGCAACTGAATGCAAAATTTCAAAAACTGCTAATGGCTTACTCACTGCTTCAAGTTGACATTAGCTGTCAAACATTTAATTGTGTCAGTGATGGCTGGTTATTTAGTTCGCTGAAAATGGTTCTACTGCCACAGTAGAATAAGACTGAAAAGATCTCACGTTAGCGCAATGGTATGAAGGTGTCTTCACGAGAGACTACAATATTGAAGGTCACACCCTGATTTCTGTAGAACCTTCCTCGATGAGGAAAAACAACAGATTGTTCTTTATGTTTTCTGGACCTTTCTTATGACAGTATTACTTTTGAATGTTTGCTCGAAGCTCGCAAGATGTGGAGCCGAGAGAGATCTCAGATCTCTTCTTACCAATGAGTATTCTTGAGAACTCATCATTCTCTATTCTTGCTGTGATATATACCGCATTGTTCCCATATAACAGTTTTGCAGGTCCTCCCAACTATTGATCCAATTACAAGAGAATTTGGTGCCTTAACTATCTGTATAGACAGTGATCAAGGTGTTTATCTAATGGAACAACAATGCTTTATGTCGATATCGATGTCGATGTACAGTACCTGTTCCTTTATCTTGATGATTTATCTGAATGTTCCACTCAACTGTGAAACCTTTCAAATATCAGCATCAGGTTTATGTCACCGCTAACCGTTGATCTGCTGGTAGACTTTTTGCATTGATTGCTTACCAGACTGCTTTCGTAGTCCTTTAGGCTTATCAGACTTAGTGATTGATACCTATCGAACTCTTGACACCCCACGGGTCGTGTCATACTGTTCCCATCTCCACTTCTCCGAATGCAGTTACTGTTTTGTATGATGGTGGTCTGGTATCGTCATGCCATCATGTACACTTACATGTGCAACGCTCCCGAATGTATCATTTTTTACACAAATCCTCAACGTAATCACGCTCATCTACACCAAACTGCATATCGTTTCAGGATCGTTAGCGGGGAGTATTTCTAAGATGTTGACGTACAAAAGGCAGCCAGGGGATAATTTGTTCCTGACAGATACAGCGCATACATATCCTTATGTAATTGTCATTGGTTGCCCTTGGCACTCTCTAATGAAAATGAAGTGCAATGCAGACATTCGTTTGAGGCTGAGTTACCATACCATGTGTTTTCATGCAACAACTAGAGCAGGACGTGTCCTATCGAGAATAAGGCTATATTCATGGTGTGTTCAGTGAATATGAGCTCTATTTCTCGCTGTGGTCTTGTGATCTCCGGATTTCTGTGAATTCACAGAGGAAAAGTTAAGCCTTTGCCAGGTCCGTGTTGAGACCGTAGCTGTGAGTCCACTCCAACAACTTTAAAAGGGTGTTTCAATGAGATTTCTTCTGAACCTTCATTCGTTCTGCGACACCAAATAATGACTTTGAAAGAATTAAATGACTCTTTTGAAGTGTCGTCTGATCTTTACTGTGGTTCCTCCTCTGAAGCCCTCCTTCTGGAATATACTCGTCTTCTCTGTCTCCTGCTGAACCTAACCAAAGGCTGGGCACTTCCAAAGACAGGTTTCTGAATCATCCTGTGTGTCTGTTTCGCCAATCTTCTGCAGAGGTGATCTCTGCTTACATACATACATCACGATGAGCGCTAACTTTAGTAGGCCAAAGCCGAGAATGATTTTTTGTCTTCTCTAGAGTGTTCTAGCTTTCTAGGTATGATGTCAACACTCTTCATCTGTCGTCTGCCTGTCAGAGAACAGAGGTATGCACCATTGACAAGTATTGTTGTGCCTTTCTTGCCAATTCATCTGCTTCTTCCTCGGATTTCCTCGTCTATGTCTCGGGGCCTAAGAGAGTGGTTAATTTGGTATCTTTCGAATAGTGCTTTGAACACTTCGTGGCGGTGTTTAACTAGACTATATTTGACTACCCCGGAGGAGATGACTTTTACAGCAACTTTACTATCAAGGTAAATATCAAATTCTTTGAGGGATAATTCCTATATTGCTTCCATTAAGGAAAGCGGATTCTAACAAGTAGATGCTATGGTCCATGCCGATAACTGTTCGAATGTTGAAGCTGAAATTAGGGAATGTCGCGGCATAGTCTGTTATGATGTCTAGATTAGACCTTGGGATTTCTCAACTCGCTCTCATTTCATAGGTTGGATTGTTTTAAACGTACAGCACTCATCTAGGCTGATCAGAGCCTTAGACCGCACTTAAATATTTGTCTAGTAGAATCAGCTGGAGTATTTTTTCAAGGACTGCACCAGTACTGTCGAAGGCTTCTTCTATATCCAAGGAGACCTCTTCAGCTGGTTCAATGCTAAGATGAGGATTAACCCAACCTTGTTGGCACTTGAGTGACTTTCTGTTTCTATTGACAAAAATGAGAGTATTTTCTATACTACTAGTAAAACACTTAACACCACTAAGTTACACAGGAAGAATTAACAAAAAAAAAGTGCCCACATCCTGTGTCTCGTGCTAAAAATAGCTCCTGCACTGCGAACATCTGTAACAAATTAAGTGTACGTATTACACACACCCACCTTCACTTTTGTCCCACATAAATCCCATCTCATCACCTCAAGGTTAAAAATAATTGAAGTGTCTAAACGAAATGAAATCTTTTAATTAGTCTTTTTTTTTTTCCACCAAAAAATAAATCGACTTCAGTTTATGGATGCCTTCAGGGTTAACCTCTCTCTAATCAATTATAATTCTTTTGTTTTCATTTAACCCATCTCAAAGAATTGCAAATTCATGACCAGAGGTCATACAAATATCGGTATTGTACACTCACACTCACGCCTAAGGGATTGGCACGAGCTATACAATTGAATAAAATCTTCTTCATGTCAATTAAACAAGCTTTCCATCATTAACCATCAAGATTAATGGAATTCAACTTTAAAAATAAAACTTGCGCATTGGCAACACTCTCCCTCGTAGTAGATTCTCTTTGAGCATAGTGTTCTCCCATGCGATTTATTTCTCTCATCATAGTACAAGCGACCTAGCAAACTCTGTATCCATTGATAAAAATCTCTTGCACTCTCTTACTGGCTCTCCCCCCTATTAACACCGTCGCCCCCGCACAATTGGTAGTGCCATTGTTTACCAACATTATGGTCGTCTTTTGCAGACTCGAGGAAGACCCCAACACAAATTCACTCGACAGTCGGCAACATTTTTTAGTTGCAAACTTTCAGCCCGATCGAACGGTTGGCGTGTGGATACGTTCGCTGGCTGTATAGCTTGTTCGTTCGCCTTCTCGGACTATTCAGTCTTTCAGGTACACTCTTCGCTTTGTCTGTCCGTTCCGTCGTGTTTATTTTTTTGTGGTGCTGTGTTAACGGTCGTGGTGAGCTCTTCATTTTGAACGGATATCAATCGGTAACCATACTCGACGGTCTATGGTCTACCACACGGATGTTGCAGTTGCATAGCATAGATTTTTTTTTTGTTTTCGCTAAGGTTCTGTCAACATTGATGTCACTTCAGGTGGATACACAATTATAGTCTGGTGGAATTTTATAGTGCTCGACGATTATTTATAGTTTTTCATCCTCCAATTCGCCAGTTTTTTTTTGTTTACATTTCGATTAATCAGAATATCGGGTGCTCATTAATAGAAAAAAAAAATCTAATCGCTTACAGTGGAGTGCAATTATAAATGATCACATCCCGCTAATGTTTGATTATTATTCAAAGAAAAATAAATAAATAAAAATCCCAGTGAATTTGTTTGCAAAAAAGTGTTTACAAAATAAAATAGGAGAAGAAGTGAAGCAGTTCTCGGAAAATTTTAAGGTTATCTTTGAGCGTAGAAACAAAGTCAAAATGCGACGAAATGTCAAATTAATTGTGTTCGTAACTGTCATCTGGATGTTCGTTATGGTTTACTATCTGCAGTCAAACACCAGCAAGGTAAGTGGAGGGTTTTTGATTTATTTATTTATTTTTTTATCTAGCAGCTGCTGCTTTCTATTGTTTTGTTGGTTTTAGTAGGAATTTTTGTTTTGTTATCAATGTGGGGAAACTTTATTATGATAATCTTTAGAAAAACATTTTAAAAGCTGGTGGGGTTAATGGGAAATATTTCGATAAGGTTGGAGCCACAAATTCTAGTATCGTCTAGCGTAGATAAATAATAAAAGTGATTCTGGGCCTATTTTGGGTGGCTTATCTTGTTTATTGCGATTTGGAGGCGTCGATTTTTGTCGACTAATATTGGAATTAGTATAGTCTTAAGTTGATTCCTATTCCTATGCCCTACAGACTCGTGAAAGGATTTAAGACACTTTTTGCAAGGCAAATGCAAACTAGTTTCCCATAAGCAAGAAAACTTAAGACAAACTTTTTCTTTAAAGAAGACTAGCTGATGGCTTAATAAACTTACTCACATATGTACTGTGGGTCTTGACAATGCCTACATGCCGTCGTGTGATAACTCCTCTCTACCTAACCCTTTTCCGGATACCGTGCTTTGTTCTGAACTCTTCTGAACCAGGTGGTTCTCAGATCACCGAGTGTTCTGTCAGCCTGAGCCGTCTGTCATCGCTTGATCTCCTGCCATACTCATGTTCGTCGCTGGGTCTAGGGGATTACTTCTAAAATGACGACGAAGTGCTTACTTGCAAAGTCGTTGCTTGACATCATGCGAGTTTTATACCAGGCTTTATTGCCAAATATGGGAATCAAGAAATATGTTGCCTTAGCGAATGTAGTGTCTACACCTAGCCCTTCGTTATCGCTGCCTGTCTTAGCGGTCACATCCTCTGCCAGAATGACAATGTTTCCTTTGGGCTTTGGGTAGAAAAAGAGGCATAACTGGTTGTAAAATGTCATTGGTGACTCGTCATACTCTAGACAGGAATCTGGTCCAACTCTTTATGGTATTATGCATTAGATATTGTTACTCGCTTGCATCTAGCCAACTTATTCCCTAGCTCCTACTGTCCACTGTCCAGTCTATAAAGCACTTGCTCCCTTTCAACAAATCTGGCGTTCTTATGTCCTACAACCTTAAATCTTCACTACCATGCTTCAAGTAGAATGAAACAATACATTGATCTAGGCAACTCTCTACATAAGACAAACGATACACCATTTGTGTTCCCTGTAATCACAACCACGTAAACGTACTTTAATTCACTTTTTACCACTTTAAAGCCACCGATAATGGCCAAAGATTATTCCCCCCGGGCTAATGATCTCTTCCGTTTCGATGAAGATCGACTGGCATAGCACTCATGCATGACCACCCTCACTTACCATATGATACCATATGATTACCAAGCCGCAGGGGACTCCTGCTGCACATCGAATTCAATTTGACTTTTCCAACTGCAACAGATAAATATTGAATGATTTTTGCAATCAAAATCATAAGCGAATCTTGTTTTTTATTTTATTGTTGACGGATGCAGGTGTGTTCACTGGAGTGCGATACATTGCAGGTCAATGAGTTTACCCTATGTGCAGTGAGGAAGTAGGTACAGAATTTGGGGACAGGCACTCTAATTAAGGAAATATCTATAAAAAATGCTGATGATGATGTTGATGTAACTTCATCATGCAATCCATGGTTTTGTTAAGTGAAAAAGGGACCAAAAAGATGCATGTGAAGTACCGCTCTCACTTGTAATTGTTTCTGTTCCGGACTTTAAGTATGGTGCCTATCACACATATTGGGTGCTTTTAAACTAAAGGGAGCAAATTGAAGATTGAAAATTTGAACAGAAGTGATAAAGTACAGGGAAGATGAAGGTAGAAAAAGTTTAACACAGCATCAACATCAGAGACTTTCATTAAAACCTTGACATCCAGCACCACGAGATCTAAGATGGTAAAACTCTGCCTCGGCCATCACCATGACCTGTGGGCATCATCACTGTGGGCTTCTTCAAACTCTTTCAAGCTTCAGTCGATTCACTGCAGTTATGCCCAAGAAAACACTCCTATGTGCATGTCTAGACATTGATTGTGTTCTCTGTAGCACTACTCGATAGCAAGAGCAATGATAAAGCACATGTATCGATAAATCGACCAATCAATGGTTAAGACCCATCCCAGTGAGTGTCCTTCTCCCCCGGGATGTATAGATGTCTGTAACAGCCGCCAAAGGCTTCCGACAAGAATAAGTTTTGTTCCCCCTGATGTGGTCAATAGTCATCGATAATTTTTCAGTAAATGTCCATAGATCAGGCTAGTTAACCATTGGGAACTACAATTTCTATAAGTGGTAAGCAGAGCATGCACACTGCCTATATGACCAAGCCTGGGGTCTCTCTAGCAAAATAGGTTATACATAATGATGAGCTCTAGAAGTTGTTGTTGGGCAAGCACCACTACCAATCTTTATCAAGAAAATGGCTGCTATAGATGCCATCAATGTGTAACTAGATTGACCTGTAGATTGAACCTACAGGGGTCAAGACCTATTTGTTAAGCCTGTCAATCAATCGTCATAAACGCCTCTACCATGGCTTGCTGGGATCCCAGTGATCAATGGAATACAGTGTCTTATATGCTCGGTCATGCCTTGTGGACTTCTTCAAACAGTGCATCTTCGTTTACCGAACCTTTGCTTTTCCCAAGAGGCTGCGTTCCGGATTGACAGCCCGATAAAAATTCCGTATATTGTTGCCCTCTCGAGACTCTTCTATAACCTTAAGTTGGGAAATTGTTTGAAATTCTCTTCCTCTTACCTGGTGCGGCACTTTCTCCTCATTGCTCGTGTCTAGCACTTACTGCAGCGCACGTATGACCTTGGTCTGGCCTTTTCTTTCGGCTTAACGACTTCGTCATCATGCCAAGGGCATCTTTTTGGTTGTTAGTTGGTTCCTGCATTAGATAAACTGATTGTGTTGGCATTTCTATTCGGTTAAGGGACTGCAAAGAGATTCACTGTCAGGTACTCTTTAAAGCCTCTCTTCCACGCGGAGCCTCTCTTGATCGCAACCGATTTCTCACGATTAGGATTGTACCTATATGCATGCACAAAAGATCGCAATTCGCAGCTTTTTTGCCAGACTGATCCTATCCATAGAGCCTTTTGGTTCGCGGTAATATCTTCCTTTCACTGCTTGAGGACAGATTCCAATTTTTGGGCAGCACACAAGGTGTTACAAAGATTATACATTCTAGATACTAGACCGCGGATGTTCTGTGTCATATTATCAATTGACGAAGATCATGGCTAGTATCTCTCTTTCATTACTTTTTTTTTTTTTTGTAATTTATAAAGCAAGTCTTATTTCTTTTTCATAACGCTAACGAAATTTTGGGAGTTCTTTAGAGACCTAAGCTTCATCTATAGGTCGAATGTGAATATGTGTAAGGGGTCTACTAAACTCTCTATGGATTCCGTCATTTTTTCACCATTCACTTGCCTGCTAAATATGTGTTGTGATATCCATCAAAACTAAACTCATAAATTGAATGACGAGTCCAAGAGACAGCCATATTATGAAATGAGTTTCGCTCCCAATCCGCTCTGATCCGCAATCAACAGAATGGCTGCATAGTTGCCATTTAGACTGCCTTAGTCTGCCCTGAAATGTCCCTCTCCTTTTTTAGACTACCCGAGTGATGAAAATTGCAATGTTGCTCATTCTGGTGGCTAAATTTGCTCAAACACCGTACTTTCTAAGCAAAACCTACGCCACCATCACGTACAAAGTACACATGATGTTATTAGTGGACACGCATGTTGTCATGCTGAACAAAATCTCTTTTAATGAAATTTCTATAGGGCGCTACAAAATCCTTGCATGATCCCTCAGTACACAGTCATCGTGTATCCTTTCTGTTTGTCTTCTCAACCGAAAAACGCAAGCAAACAACAAATTTAATTATCTTTACACCTCTCCTGCTGAGTTGAAAAGGGAAAATCCTTCGCGGTTTTCCACCAAAGCCTTCATCATCACGATGACATTCGCTTTTTTTCTCTTTTTCCATCTCAAAAAGGCTCAGACTCAGAGAATATTTTTTTTATTTTATTTTTTTAATGAGAATCTCACCCGAACCCTGCGAAACCACCGCCGCCGCCGCGCACATGATGAGGTTTTCACTTCTCGGTTTTTTTTTTTTAGAAATTAAAATTCTACCAAACGTGACATTACCTTTGAACTTGTTGCAAAGAATGACAGAAGGACAAAAAACACCGCTATACTGCTAACTTGCGTGTGGCCATGTTTTTTGTTTGAGTTGCCTTAGTTGTTCATTTTGACAAAATTAAATATTGGTTTTTGGTAATTACACACGAGGGTGTTGTCTTCATGACAACAAATCAAAAAAATACCAGTTAATTGACAGATGAATTTTGTGTCAAAATTAATTTTTGACACGTGGATTTCCACGTAAGTGTTGCCGTGGGTGTTAGATGAAATCGATTGTAACACCCGAGGCCCAAAACAAAACCTATTCGAATCGACGACAGTAAACTGTCACCATTTATAGCGTTCCATAGAAAACCAATTTTAATAAGAGCGCAAAGTGAAAGGTGCTTTGATTAGATTTGGTTTTGTATCCAAGAAGTACTTTGCTGCCGTCGTCGTCGTGTCGTTCGTTGCTTGAGTACAAATCCAATCGGCTAAGCGGATTGTGTAACAGATGCACGTTGCGGTTAAGTAAAACTCTGATTGTGTGTGGTGGTGAAAGGCGCCACAAAAAACTCACATAAACGGTTAGGTTATTGGTATTATTCGCGTGACAATGTACCATCCAAAGTCATATGACAAAAAAAGAGTTCAAAGCAAGACCTTACATTCTGCCGCCAGCACTAAATCTCTGACCTGAATCGTTGCGAGTGAAAACACCTACCGTGTGAATTAGTGAAAATTCATTTGAATTGCTACAAAATCAATATAAAAGCTAAATGCATGCTGATTCCATCATTTTGTATCTAGGCAGCTGCTGTTTCAATCAATGAATCAGTGCGCAAAACTGCTGCTAGAGCATCTATCGGTTTCACTGTGACTGTACGCATCCAAATAGATTCGTGTATTAATTTATTTTCACCGTGTTTTTTTGTTTTTCAGTTTTTCAGTCTATGAAATTCATTTGCACTGATTGAATCTAGTCGTCAGCGTCACTCGGCAGTGAGAGACATGCTATGGCAAATGCATCCAACTGAAGCGGACTGTAAAATCCGCTCTGCTTCTATACGCTTATCTGTAATTGACTATCAGTTATGGCAACAGTTACATTGCATTTGTAATTGCATTTTATTCTTAAAAAGAAAAGAGGGAAACGCATAGATTTTCGGAATCAGCGGTCAGAATAATTACAATAGCAGAGATTAGCGAGTGAATCAGAACAATAGTTGTGCGGGATACAAGTGCATTCTATTGGCCTTTGTGGTTCATGGCAAAATGATATGCAGTACATGTGATCGCATCATATCACAATTGTTTAGTCTGAGAGGGTGTTGTCCATCAGTGATATGACGTAAAGTCTGCAGCATGGATAAGGAAAAGCTTTTTGGAGAGAGGAACAGTGTCCATTTTCCATGACACAACCTGCTGCTGAGTGAATAAGATAAAATAATTCTTATCAGCTACTAGAAAGCAATCTAACAAAGGTATGTACATATTTGTCTAAAAATACTCATGTCATATTGGAGATTGTAAGTAGAGAGGTTGATAAGAAGCAAGATGTTAATCTAAGCAGAGATTGTATGTTTGCTGTCTAAAAAACAGTTGTAGATACTTCACGATCTTGGAAAACATTCCGAAGCACATTTAAATGGAAAATGAAGGTCCCACAAGCGGAATACTAGACTATTTAGAGTACTGAGAGTTGGCCAACATAGACAGTCCAAAAGCTGCACTACATCTGATCTTATGACGATGGTAGACAGACTATGCCAAACGTCTTATATCCTTTTGCCTGTTAGCATTAGAGAATGGAAAACAACACGAAGTTGTACTGATTGTATGCTGATACCACATTTCATTAGTATATAAGGCCTCTTCAAATAAGGCCCTCATTGTTGAAAATAATATCTCCTTACCTATTCACATCATTCGCTTCAGATTCAGCAGATCTCTGGTGTTCCACAAGGCAGCCACCTGGCTCCCCTTCTTTTCATTTAAACTATAAACAACGTTGAGAGAGCTATTGAACACTCCTCTCTTTCTCTTAACGTTGATGACAGCAACATTTTCAAAGTCACTGCTTCATGTGAAAGAGACTAGATAGCTTTTCAAACTGTAGCCAAACGACAACAACAGTACTAAATGTCTGCCCATGCATGGCAAAATACATAAACAAAGAAGCCCAGGGCCATTACAAAGTCCAAAAAGGGGTTTTCTTAAACTTCCAGAGTGTCCTACGAATACTGAGAGCTAGCTGTTCTCTCGGACTCTACCTGACAACACAGTTGAAGCCCTTTAGTGCATCTTATAGAAAATCGTTAAGCCTTTTTTGCCACTTCAGCTCTTAAGTGGTTCCGTAATGGTTCTATTGGAGACTCTCTTCCAGCTTCCTTTGCTTATACAGGCAGCGCGTGTAACTAGTTGTCCGTGTCATGTTATTGGTTCCCGCATCTTCATGTAGTTGCTCCCTGCCAAAGAAAGTGCTGTGATGCAAAATTTCAGCTCCACTATGTCTTCCCTGTGATCAACTGGTCTAAGTGGCCTTAATTGGTGATGGGCAATGCTCTGGGTGTGGAACCCGTGTGGAATCCTTTCATCTGACAGTTTTGTACCTTAACATTCTGTTGTTGTCCAAACTACGAATAGCAGTAGCTATCATCAGATGGTGATATCGTACTATCCCTAGCCCTGTATCTCATTCTAATTTGAAGATGTGTGTCTGTTCGTGGTAAGCCAGCTGACTTTGGGGCAAGCTTTGTCTCAAGAGCCACAGCAAGGCGATTGGGCTTGCTAACATCTACTAATCCTCGTTTGTCATTATGGTCGCTTAGTCCATTATTACCGATGACATGTCTGAACCCTTCGTTGTTGTACTTGGCATTCAAATTATCTATCACTGTTATCTTACTTTATCCACGGTTGATGTTGTATTGGAAACAGAGTAGCTGCTGATGAACTGAGCTCAAATTAACTCCACTGAAATATTTCAGAAATTCTCATCCAAAAAACTGCAAATATGTATCGAGTTATGAACCAGTTTTTAGCGTTTTAAAACCAGTGTTTGGCATTTCAATTTAAAGAAAGATAAAACTACCGTGGGTGTCGTGGCCCAATGATTAGTGCGTTGGACTACTGTGCAAGAGCTTCCAAGTTCGAATCCAGAAAAATACCATCAAAAGTTTTTTCACGGTCCCACCTCTTCCGAGTGACTGAGAAACATTCAAGAGTATTACGGTCATGAGAAAGCTTCTCAAAATCCCTCTGCCCTTTGGATACGGCATAAAACTATAGGTCCCTTCTGTATGTGCACAAATGTATACCACGCACAACATATACAGTTGTGAGAAGCTAGGCCTTGGCCCTCTATGGGCTGCTTACGGCCTGATATTTATTTATTTTATTTTTTAAAGCAAGCTATCAAGGTGTTATCGACTTATCGGTGTTATTTCTCGGATGCCACCTTAGTCAGCCTCCTAAAACCGAACTCTTCTACTCAAGTTAACAATTAGAAAGTCTCCTGTCATAGAAATGAAACACAGTAGTGGCACATAAATTGTCCGCATATGAATACCAATGCAGCTCATTAGATACTCTCACTTATTACCATCTCAAGCGCAAGTCCCGGAAATCCTAACCACACTCGTAACAATACCTAGTTTTCTACTAAATGTGGACCAACCTTACCAATTTTTCAGCAAAAAAAGAAAAAAACAATATCCACACCACAAGGTTTCCGCACTTCAGTGAGTCACTTTTTTCTTTATTTGTATCCCCAGTGAGACTCTAACCGACAACACTGCGCACCCAGGTATCGTATGCATGTATCCGTACTCGTACGAACCGGCAATTTTTCATCAAATCGAACGTGAATGCAATAAATTGCATGGAAAATATACAAAAAAAGAAAAAAAACAAAAACAACTTCAACCTAGGATTTTATGGATAGGGTGTAGTTGCAAGAGAGCAAAACGGGAACACATTTTATATTTTTTTGTTTTTTTCAATTTTGCCACCAAAGTTGTGAATTGAGATCATGTTTCCTGTTTTGCGCGCTACCGTTAGATCATTGCATTGTTATCCAAACGCTAAGTGGTTTGATGTATCTCTAGATGCTGCAATCTCTCTCTCTAAAAAAATACTCGATTCAAACAAATGCATCGTCATTGATGCACGATAGCAACAGCAGCATCCAAGTGGAGTTTGTCTGTTTTGTGTGTGGATTTCGCCAAACGGATTGAAAGTCATCTTCTTCCTTTTGTATGCTTGTGTGCAGTGAACACACAAGGCTATCCGTCACAGTTGAATGCATCTCCAGTTCTGTGCAACACCGAAAAGATACACGGCCACCACGCTATTTGAATGCAGTACAGTTCTTGGCTTTGGTTTTGCAATGGCACTCGACTCTCGCTCAATGTGATAAAAGTTTGTTGTCCCAATTTTATGAGTTGCAAAAGTATCTTTTGTAACGACAAAGACTCCTTTTGGCTAAATGTAGCAGTAACCACAAACACATACACTTGAGCATAATTATCTACGCATTGTATCTAGAATGGCTTAACGAATATTTAATGTTCGATAATCCAGAACAGAAAGCACACACTGCGTATACTTGATTTTTGTTGGCTGAAAAACTGAACCTGGATAATGTATCTGTGAGTGCCAAAAACTCTACGAATCTGTTTTTACTGTAACAAGGACACTGCGTACATACTCTCGAGTTGGGCTAATTGCCAAGTGGAACACATGAAATGAACGCCCCAAGTATTTTTCCAACAATCGATGCGAATCGGTTTATCCGATCAGTAGAATACTGTCTGTCTGTGTGTGAGTTCATAAGGAGGAGAGTGTTATGCATAAATTATCGAGTGTCAGCATCAGTTGCGATAATGATACGCAAATGATGAAACACTGCCGGTTAACTGAAGGCTAATTATTTAACGCCATCGTGCGCGCTCATCCGCAATAATATCGAAACGACAGCTGGAGGGAGGCGCAAACGATAGCCAACATAACCAACAGATACATCGTCGATGACACCACAAGTTGCACCCACAAAGCCTTGTAGCAGTTGAATGGGTTATCAATCTTTAGTATAGATGCAGTTCAGGGTTATGTACATACAGATGCACTTGTGTGTTTGTTTTGTCCGGGGTGTTGAAGAAGTAATTACAAAGGGGTTGCTTGAGATATAATAGGTTTTTGTGACAGAAGGATACCCACTTACAATGAGACCATTCACTTTTTCAAAAAGAGAAGAACTTAGAGAGGTTTTTAAGAGCTTATCTCATGACAGTAAGACTCTCAGACGCTTGGCAGACTCTCAAGAGATGTGCGACCGTAGACACTTTTCTGTGAATCGAACCAAACACTGAGCCCTGGTGCCCATGTTCGGCAACTGATTATTCATGACGTTTCACTGCGACTGAATGCAACGCTCCGTTTTGTGACAATGATCCTATTAGTAAAGCACTCTAAGCCATGGAGTCGCCGATGACTCCTACTCCCACTTGTGGGCCTTGTGGTATTAGAAAGATTTGAAGTCAAAGAGAAGTTCAATAATTTCCTAATTCGGGATAATCAAGTGGCTTAGCCGGTGATTGATGACTTTTTATAGAGACAAGGTCTAGAGCGGACGCAAGTAAAGCTTATCCTTTCAGATTGAATAGAATGTACGCTCTATCTACACCGCAAATATTTGCTCACGTTCTGGATTGCTTGGATTGTCGTCGCTTTCCCGACATATAGACACTGGCTTTGATGACTTATGGCCTGGAGTGTAGGTCTGATCGGCGATAGCAGAACAACACTGACTCCGGCCCTGGAAATCATGCTTCACTTGGTATTTCCTTCAAAGAAAGGACATACGACATACGAACCTGTGGCGTGACAACTGAACTTTCTACTGCTCGATGGCCAAACATAACCCTTACCCTTAACCATGAGTCCAAATTTCTATCTCAAGAGAGCTAGACAAAAGGAGAAGTTTTAAAACCCTCTTCCATATTTAGGGTAAAGGCTAAAGAATCTACTTGGAGAACCAACAGTTGCTCGATTTCATCAATCAATCGGCAAAACCTATCAGGATGGCAAACGACCTTGTAGGAGGAGGATCTTCTGACAAGTGTTGGTCACTGAAGAAAGTACAGCTCTGTTAGTAAGCCCTACTTCCAGCTCCTCGGGAATTTCTTGGGTGGTTGCTAACTCCAGCAGCACGAATCTTGGAAACTTCACAGTGTTCAGATATTGACGGCGTGAGTATAGTAAGGTAGGTGGAGCTAAACACCGTCTTGAACCAAGCACATAATGGGGACATCATAATGGCAATGGGGATGATAATGTCTTTAAAGGCGTGATGTGAGTTTAAGGCATTTAGGACTGAAATGACAATGATGGACGGTTAGTAGACCTGCCTATTCCACTTTCTAAGCATAACACCTGCCACAAGATCAGCTGAGTCTCAACGGATGGGAAGCGAATATTCAACCAGATCGAAAGTATTACAATCATCCGCCTCTTTAGAAGTTGCCTCCTGGAAGTCCGAAACACATCGGGAGCTGACATCCAACAAAAATAAGATGATATGATGACCATTACTAGGAACTTGCCAAACCACACCAGGCTCAAGGTTCCACAAGTACGGATCACCTTGCCTTAGAAGCAATCAGCAGCTCAATTCAAGACACTGACCGCTGAAATACTGTGATTGGAGCAAAAGACAGAAACACCATCGTACAGGTCTTTCGGCAGACACCTGTAGACGGTTGAAACCAAACAACTCCCGATGAAAGGTCTAGACAAGTAAGTCCAGGCACTGGCGTAGTTTACGCTCTATGCCCCTTGAGAGGTTGTTAAAAAGTTCTCTCCTTAAGGCTATAAAGGAGTTTCGTTTCCCTCCCTTGAATACTGTGGGGATATGCCATATGGAAGGCTTCAATGAAAAGTTCTTCACAAGTAATTCCAAAGTCCTGGCTAAGTAGTGTTCTTAGGTATGATAGTCGTGATGGACTATCTCTATACAAGGACTGTATGTACTTTTCCCCAAAGTTCTTAGAAATGTTCGACCAACTATTTTGCTTGCGTTGTTACCTAGTCCAAAGAGTCCAGTAAACAATATTTGTAATACGAAATACCATTATGTCCTGCACTACTATAAAAGGAAATTACAAAAATCCTCTGCTGAAACTCACATTCCATTATATCTCCAACACTATCCTCCACAGGGATTATGCACTCCCTTGCACTAAAAAAAACCCATTAACATAACCTTAAGTTTCAATCTTCCGATGATCCTTTATCTAGTCCTTATATTTCCTCATTATAGTCTCCTCTTGCATGCGTCATCTGACCTTTTCTCTACATTAAAGGACAGAGAAAACTGAAACTCATAATCAGAGCCATCATTAAATGACATTAGCTTCAGCCTTCAAAGGCACTTTGAAAGTAGTACAGAAAATGAAAAAAAAAAGGGTATAATTTGTAAGATAAAATTTCGCCCCCCACAAACTCCAGTAGAACGCCTCCTCCATGCTGTCGTCATCGTATGCGCGATAGACGTCAGGAAAATGCAGGAGAAAAGCTTTACGTTGCTTTGCCACTGTGTTCTGCTCATTTAATTTGCATGGAACTTGGAAACACACGATGGATGACTTCATTTGGGGTTTGTCTGTAATATCGTTATATGGAAAACTTATAAAAAGCAGCCGTTATATCGGGTGGGGTATAAATGGCATTGTGTACGTGTGTCTACTGTCTGGCGCATCAAAGTGGCCCATATTTAATCGAGCATGTAGCCGACCAGATGGATGGTGTACGAGTATCTGGTGCATATTTACTATAAGAAAATATGTGTGCAGTGTGCAGCGCCCATAAAACTTAAAATAACAAAAGTCGACCAAGCAATAGACTAACAACGGTGGAGAAATGTTACCCGCTTAATAGCTTATAACGTTTTTTTTTTTTTCTCCTCTCTCAGTTCTGTAGATACATGTTATTTTGCACTTTGGATCGATATATGGCACATAGAGTAGGTATCTGGGCCGATATGGTCATTGACAGTGGATATTTCTGCTATTCACTGCCACAAATGAGGTTCAACGCAATTAAGTGTAGATACCTTGCGAACTTGGTGCTAAACGGTTTACCATTCAATAGCCTCTAATCATTCGTCGATAAATGTATCTTTTGATACCACGTATCATGGTATTTTTATTTTATGTTTTTTTAGTTCTCTTTGGGACTATTACAACCCGGAAGAATCCTTAAGGATCAATTAATAATTTAATTAGCCGACAAATTGTTCCGCTATTCGATTTTCGGAGTTCCCATGACACAGCGGACAGAGTAGGAGAAGGAGAGAAAAATTCAATTTTTAATAAAAATAAAATTTATCCTCTCTAAGGTTCTGTCTGTGGAAGGAAAGAATTTTCTCAAGAGTTGGGTCATCCTTGTCAAAGAATTCTTGTTGCCTGATTATGGATTTTTTTTTTTTTTTTTGCTCTTTGGTTGAATATACATAATTTCAAATCAAGTAGTCGCTTGTGAAGAGGGCACTTGTTGTTTCTTGAGAGTGGCACATGCCAACCGATGAAATACATTTTTAGATGAGTTCATAATCCTGTGCTAAGCGGTCAGATAATCCTGATTAAACTTTGAGATGATTGAGATTTTTTTTCTTTTTTTAAAGAATTTACAACTTTATGTCTTCTTTTCGTCGAAATTTATGATTTGGAATCTTAAACAAGTCTATTATTTTCGGAATATGTAAATACAACCGGATATTGATGAGATGAAACTTGGTCAAGTTCAGTGTAAAACAGAAAAAATTAACACAATTTAAGATTTTATAACTCGCGGTTAGAGTGTGTGGGTTATTGTTTGACTGAAACTTTCAATAGATAGATTCGAATTTACTATTAATAGGAATTTAGTGAAAAAAATCTTTATGGTCTGTTGGATTCGCAAACACGATTGTGAGAAGAAGCATGTGTTGAATGGGTTGGTTACGGTTCATTTGAAACGGCTACTTTCTGTACAATCAAATGAAGCATGTGGATGTAGCATGGTGACGAATTTAAGAAAACACCAGGAATTACTTTTGACGCTGGCAATGCCTGGAAACGTATGAGAAAGATATGAGAGTACTTCTGTCACAACGACTTCGACTGTGAGAACGGGCGAGACAAACAAAGGATGCAATGGATTGGGAGTAGAAGCAGAGGAAAGAGATCTTTTACAGACAATCAGTATTGTACTCTACTGTCGATATCATAAAGATTGTAATAGATACAGCAGCTGCAACAATACAAGAGGGAAATATAGAGAAGGCACAGGAAATATTGCCTTTAAATCGTATTAGCCAGAGTGAATACACCACAGATAGTAATAACTACTTTACCGACAGAAACTTGAGATACCAGATTAATGATGGCGTTAAATACTGCGATGTTTTTCTTGGAGTCCCACAAGACTTAGTCTTTGCACCCCTTTTGTGAAATGTACAGAGAGAGAGAGAGAGAGTTCTGCTTCTAGCACTAAGGTGATCAATTTCCCTGTCGATTTTGCCCTAATTACTTTGGCCAAGACCGTCAACGTCATAATAGAGTACATTACGAAAATTCGTTAGACACGGTCGGTAACAGCAGAAGGACGGTGGAATGTTCAAGTTCTCGGGTTAGGTACTAATCAAGCTCGTAGTAAGTGTCGTGGCTCAGTGGTTAGTGCCTCCTTAGGGGCCTTGCTTTGCGGCAGCAGCAGGTAGTTCTTTCAGTGATGTTGCCAAGTGTGGTAAGCTTCATCCTCTTGTGGCACCGGTCTGGCCGGAAGGCACTATGAATAATGGAAAACCATCTGTCTAAAGACGGTGAGCTATGTGTTTTCCCGAGCAAATTCGGATAAAGCGGAATGTGGAATACCCAAATACAAAGATGAAGCATGCAATTTTCATGCTTGTGAAGCACACGTACGTGAAAAAATACTGTGAATTATAAACGATATTCAAAAATTGCCTACTTTCCTTACTCTTCATCTTCTCCCACTCTTTTGGCAAAAAAAATGAATAAATATCAGGCCGTAAGCAGCCCATAAAGGGCCAAGAATTTTTCTGGATTCGAACTTGGAACTCCTTGCGTAGTAGTCCAACGCACTAACCACTGTGCGACGGCACCCCTCCCTTGGCATGCAGTGATTATATAGAAGAGCAGACTTTGGCAGAGGGAGCTACATACTGAAACTTAACATTGTGGCCTGGACTAACCATGAGAATTAACCCGACAGCTTGCGAGATAGCTCTAAATGTTTCACCTTAAAAGCTTCTGATAAGATACATGAGATCAAGATCAGGTCCTCCTTCACAACAAGCATGTATATTGAGCGGCAACAAGTCGAAACACTAGGACTAATAAAGTGGCAAAAAGGAACAAATTGTTAAACAGCTTCGCGAAGACAAACCAAATGGAAGTGTTGAGATCACTTGGATCGTTGAACAGGTATTCACCTAGTGTGGCCTTTCTAGTGTTGGCAAGTGCAGGGCACGTGCATAGGAGGTGACTGATAGTCTCCTCTTTTTCATCATCTCTACAACTTCTACAGAAGTCTTCCTGGGTATACCCTAGTCTTTGGGCATGCCTTCCTATAGCGCAGTGTCCGGTGAGGATGTTTACAATTTTGTAGAGGGTTCTTCTCTTATGTTTCAGAAGTCCAATAGACCTGGTTTCATTTAGCGTGGGCCAGACCAGCCTTGCAGTGTTACAGTGGCCGAGCTGTTGCCACCAATGGTTGGCTTCTCTCACCGCATCGGCATGGACAAGGTATTTAGTATAGAACGTTGGCGCCTCGACGGTGGCGTTTATGCTGTTTAGACCAGAGAAGCCTCGTCGGGCCAGTTCGTCGGCTTCACAATTCCCTGGTATATTACAGTGACCCGGCACCCAACAGAGGGTGTGGTTGTACTGTCCAACTATTTCGTTCAGAGATACGCGGCAGTCCTTCACTGCCTTGGATTTGGTTGTGCTGGATCCGAGGCAATTGATGGCCACTTGGCTGTCGATGTATATGACAATATCCGATACTGAAACTGCATTAGCCGCCAGCCAGTCAGCTGCTTGACGAATGGCAGTGACTTCGGCTTGGAAAACGCTGCAGTAGCTAGGAAGGCTGAAGAAGAGGTGGCTGTCCAGATCTTTTGAAAAAATACTGTGAAGATTAGCAGCGATTCATGGTGAAGGACATCCCTTTGTGTCCATTCTGTTCTGTCGGGTATTAAGCATTTATAGCCCATGTTGAAGTTGTGTTCAGTGGGCAAGTGGTCGGTGCATCAGAAGTATTCTGGCGTGTCCAGTGTGTTGTCGCTTCCATTGTTTGGAACTTCTAAATCTTATTGCTGAGCAGGCAGCCAGTTATTTGCTGACGATGTCAGTTAGAAGTAGGTGGATGATGGTTTGGAGTGCTGCGGTAGGAGAGGTGATCGCAGTAGAACCAGATATGGACAGTGCTATTTCGTTGTCATGAGTTCGGTAATTGTCTGACTCTCCCAAGGATTGCGTGTTATAGTAGATTTAGTGAATGTCCTTTAGTTTAAATTTTCCATTGACTTTGTTCCACATTTTGATTTATAGCAGCGGTTTCAGTGGACATAAGTCTAAAATTCCATCTAAATCATTTCCATTTCGAGTTCCAAAAAATAGAATTTCTACGTCCTTGCCATGTAATTATGAAATTTCAGTTAAATTCCAACGAACGAACGAATGACACCAACTCTAATGGGATTCCCTTGCCTTTATTTCACTTTTCACTGACAATACCCTCATAATCAATAAATTGTCAGCAGAATTTAAAGCACTCGCAACGAAACCCCTATCTAATTAATTAGATCAACCTAAACCAGACTGGTTGGGGATTTTGATGACACCTCTCCGGGGGGCATGAATGCAGAATTTAAATTTGCATTTACCACTCTACGCGCCGGTTGATGTCTATGAATATCATAAAACGACCGCGCTTGGCACATCCCATTGAATTACATTTAGCTGAACAAAAAAGTATCTGTATTTGAACCCGATACTTTCCCTCTATGGTGGGTGCCGTGTATTTGAAAGTAGAACTCACATTTGCATTCTCTGCCACCATGGTATCATAGCTACGAGTACGTGCCTCTAGGATCTATCGTCCAATGGCATTGTTTACTCGGTTGTCTGGCATTTTAAACAGACATGACTCCTCGTTGTTTTTTTTTTTTTTGTCCTCCATGAGATAAGAGTGCGAGTGTAGCCACATAGACACGCGTTCTGGTTGTGAAGTACAAATGTATCTGTGGGCTCCTGTGTTTCATTTGGCATCCCGTCTCTGCCATTGGGGATCTATGCGGGACATTGCCACGTATGACTGGCATATTAATGCATAAATTAATAATAGAGCGTCGAAGTTTTGCATAATGGAACGTTTTTTCTATTTTCCCTAAAAATACTTTATCCACTTTGAAAAAAGGTTAAAAGATAGTTTGTTTTTCCTTCACAGTTACAAAGTAGCGTTTAAAAATAACATCTATCCTTTCTACTCGGTTCCTTATCAAAATATGTACCTTTCCCCTTGATAGCTTCCAGCTACAATCTCTTTTCAACTTTGCGATGCTTTTCGCTTTGATGCATTCGCAGTAGGAAAGTATCTATGTCTTTGGGTGAGTGCAGGATTTTTATCTCCTTTTTTTTTTGTACCAAAATACATTCACCGAACTTGGTGGGAGTAAATTAATTCTTCCGTTGGCAGTTTTCTTTCGTAGATACAATTTTTTTTGCGCGCGCGGAAATGCTGAATCTACGTCCGAGTAAAAGTTGCTGTCCATTTTTTTGTGAAATAAATTTTCTTTTATTTGGTGGTGGGCGCTGTTACAGATACTCGCATCTATTTTGCAAAAAAAAAAAAAAAAACACAAGCTCGAGGGGAAATAACTAAAATGTTATCTAATATTACCATCTAAATGTTGGGTCATTTGTTGTTGTTGTTATATGTATGTATAGGCATTTTCCCCTGTGGCTTAGTCGAGGAAGTTCAAATGGAAACTTAGTTCACAGTTTGGAGACGGTTATCTGGGTTAATTTAAATAAACACTATGCCCCTAGGCACAGACACAGAAAAAGGAACCTTTTAACTTTTAAGAACGGATGTAGGAATGGTGGCTATGCTTTGGGTTTTAAGCACTTTTTTGTCGGATTTTATTTAATTAAAAATTCGTATGAATTACAGCAGTTATTTGAAAAGATTTATGGATGCAGTCTAGCTATCAGGCTGGTGCGATCTTATCTTACGCTAAAATTTGGGTGTAGCCAACCAACGAGCATCTCGCAAGTCTCTTCTTAAACTTGTGCGGGGCATCAAGGAAGGCCCACTACTGCGTCTTGCCCGGGATATTAGTGTCTATTCACAATTTATAGTCTAGAACACTTCCAGCAGTTGCTTAAGGGGCAACAAATAGAGAGAGTGATAGGGCGAGAGGAGAACCCACCTCCAGGCAATGAAGAACCAACGCCCCCACCCAGTAGCCATCAGAAAATTGAAGAACAACAAACTACAACAGAACAACAGCAGCTGAACTCTTTAAATACGGATGTGATGTCTTGGTAGGGTGCATGCATCAAGTCATCAACCAAGTATGGGTGGAGGAATGCATGCCCGACGACTGGAGTATCAGCTCCATAAGCCCCATCTTCAAAAAAGGCGATCCTATGTATTGTAAGAACTACCCAGGCATATCCCTGTTAAATGCTGCATACATATATCCTATCCATCGTCTAAAACCTTTCTGCAATACACTTATCGGCACGTACTAGTGTGGCTTCCGGCCTGGCAGATCAACAGACAAATCCTGGAAAAGACCAAAGAATTTCACGTCGAAACCCACCACCTTTTCATCCACTTTCAAGCCGCCTATGACAGCATTCATCGTCTTGAGCACTACCAGGCGATGGCCCAATTCGGGATACCGGCAAAACTTATGCAGATGAAGGACTCACAACGCTCTGTGCAACTTGGAAACAGCTCTTCGGAGCTCTTCCAAACGTGCACCGGATTCAGGCAATGAGATGCGCTGTGATGTGAACAAGGACAAGACGAAGCAACAAACAAAATTTATCTGTCCAAAACAGAACGTCAGTTAGTTAAGGAGTTCACCTACCTCGGAACAAATATCAACCCTACAAATGACACCTTTGTAGAGATTCGACGAAGATTAACCCTAGCAAGCCGCTGCTATTTCGGTTTGGCGAAACAACTGGGTTCAAAACTACTAACTCGACGGACCAAATTAATGCTCTATAGAACGCTCATCTTACCAGTCCTGCTGTATAGAGCCGAGTGCTGGACGAGAAGTAAGAACGCTGAAAAAATATCGGGCACCAAATACTCCCTCGGTCGCTTATGCGAGGAGGGCGTATGGAGGAGAAGATACAACCGCGAACTCCATGAGCTGTACCAGGATGTGGATGTAGTGCAAAGAGCTAAGACTACATTGGCTCGGCCACATCGAGTGAATGGACAACAATGCTCCAGCCAAGAGGATCTTCGAATCGCAGCCCTCAGATTCGAGACGGCGAAGAAGACCGAACCTCCGATACAAAGCCCAAGCTGTCGCGGATGCCAGAAAACTTTGAGCAGAGGATGGAAGGCAACGATGCCTGAGGCAGGGACACTACAAGGGTCGGGAGCTCTTTAAGTAAGTAGTAAACTTAGATTAGGTCAAAAATTCCTTATATCAATCGCACCTTGGCACCACCGGTCTACATTTGCACTGTCAGACAAAGATTGTCAATTAAGTGAGTGAAAGTGATGTACTCTCTTCATCTTTCCGCCTCCTTGACGAGTGTAGCGTATTCGAGGGAGCTCTCTCATGGCTTAGATGCAATAAAATATCTATCAGGGATATTGGCCTTAGGAGCTCCGCTGAACGCCCTCTTGAGATGTTCACCACCTCATATAAGCAACAAACCCTCTAAACCTTTCGCCCTCATGCTGGATAGAGCTCGAACTATGTTAACTGTCCTGCTAGTCACAATGCAAGTCTTACAAACCAGGACTGGAATCAGCTAAGGCAATAGTTGATTGTCGCTTTTAGCTATCAACCATTCTTTGCTCTAGGTAAAGCGATCAATAAAAAAATTGATTTGGCAGCACTTTGAGTTTTAAACGCCACTTCCTTGACGACGCTACGCTAAAAGCGGCACCTAAATAGCTATCACATGAAATTGCGGTTGTCGATTTGATAATCACCTTACGTGGACGTAAAGCGATGATTTTGATTGTCAACTATCCCTTAGCCGATTCCACCCCAGGTCACGTTATTCGTGATGAGCTGCACCTAAATGCTAGTTGAGGTCTTATTCGAACCCTCTACCTAGTCATTGATGATAATATACGTAATTGTTAAGCTATAAAGCATGAAATCATATTAGCCACGTCATTTGAAATTATTGGCTAAAAGTTGCCAACGACTCTAAAACCTTGGTAACATTCAGTGATGGAACAGCTTTCGGCGATTATCCTTTCCCTAGTGGTTTTAGGGTCAAACTTTAGTGGAAGTTTGGGAAATCTAGTTTTTTCGATTGAAATTGAAAACAATTTGGCATCATGTCTACTAAGTGTCATGCAGGATCCAAGCCTCAATTTCATGTCAAAGATTGGGATTGGTATAGAAACCAAGTCTCCGTCTTATAGGCGAGATTTCATGGACACGCTTGATGGTTTGAGTGCACTGAAGGACAAAGTCACAGTCAATCAGGGTTCGAGTGAGGTCTATATTGACGGCTGGTTAAATTTCATCGATTCAGTCAAGTCGCTTGAGTAAGTTTGAAGGACCTTTCCCAATTTGATCCTAAATTTATTTTCCCCTCAGACTTTTGATTAACCGCCAACGAAATTCGACTGATGACATATCGGCTGCAGGACAAAATTATTTCATCATATTGCCCGTACATATGCCGAAACCTGAACGAATATTGCAGACAATCTTTGAGCTATGTTGGAAGAACTTTATTTTGAACGTAAATGTCCTTGTGGAGGACAGAAATGGCACTGTGACTCTATATACGTACTATCCTTTCTCGGAGAAGGGATGTCGGAATGTGACACCCGTAGTTCATAATCGCTTCTTGAAAAGACGTTTTGAACAGAATATGACAACCTTTCCATCAAAGACAAGAAATCTGTGGCAATGTCCTGTACGCGCGATAGTTTATTACGTCGCTCCGTACATTCCATTTGATAATGGTAAAATCCCAGGACCGTATTTAGATATTGTTAAGACCTTAGCTAAGTTTATTAACTTTTCGATGGAAAGTATAATATGTTTGGAGGATGAAGGTGAAGTCTATTCAAATGGGACCTCAACCGGATGCCTAAAGAGTGTAAGATCCAAATTGTTTCCTACGAATTTTGTAGGAATTTTATATTTCATTTTCAAGGATATAAATTTATTGTTGCACAAAGCTCTATTCAATACATAGACGATATGCCAGAGTTGGGAAATCACTTGGTAGTGTTTGGTGAGACTGACGAAGAAGCATTCCAACATTTCGACAATCTCGAAGGAAAATATGCTTCCATCAACTATATGGATTTTTTTTATACAGTCGTTCATCCCACAAGGCATGGAGAGTTTTTCATTGTCCCGGAACCAATAAATTTAAATTACGTTGGCATTTATATGGCCAAGTATTCCTATCTAGGAGTGGATTTTGGCAGATTAATGGGGCGGATGATGGCCAATGGAGATGTCAGTAAAAGTAATCAACTTCTTTTACTAGGAAAGCATCACACTAAGACGGTGGCGGCAGAACCTGAAAGTATGAGTTTTCATGAACTACGTGGCCAATTTCAATTGCTTGGCATTTTGACTGCCATAGGCGTTGGTGTGTTTCTGTTGGAACTACTTTCAAGACACAGTCGAAGCTTGAGGAAGACATTGGAATTCTTTCAGTAGGCAAATTGAATTTGAATCGAATCCACTTGACGGAATTGAATGCTGTTTTGTCCTACAGATTTAGGAGACTTAAAATCTATGAACTGGCATCCATGAACTGTCAAATGAAGACTTTTCTTTGTAGCGTCGCATGGTACTCAATAAAAGCGAAACTTATGTTTTATTGTTATATGATTTAATTGTTCAAAATCGGTTTTGCACTTAGTTTATTTCCCGACCACTCATTAGAGCAGATAGGGCCGTGTTATGGCACTAACACGGCAAATGCTGGCTTCCTAATCGTTCACCGTCTCTGGATCATAGGCATAGGCAAAAGATTTCTTATATCCTGACGTAAACTAATCATAGAATATTTTGTTTCCTTGGAAACATTCATTGCAGCGTCCACTGTAACACATGATGTGCGATCTTTTTGAAACCATAGCCTAGCTCTATAGCGAGCGAGTTCTAGCTCGTCTACTTTAGTTCATCTCCCATTAATGTTTGCCCTGCTTGTGCGACAGGATTCGTTCAAAGCCGATTTATGAATGTCGAATGTATGGGGTTTCCACCTATGTACTTTCATCGCAAGTTGCGACTTCAGCCTTAGATACTCGGCTCTCGCATGTTGTGAGCCAACTGTCCTGCATTTCGTTGTCGCTTCTGTCTCAGCCATTGGTTCATTATGCTTCTCACAGTTTATCTAACTGATTTCCAAGTATCTTTTGAGGTCATCATCGTGCACGTTGAACAAGACGTTGCTGTCGGGTCCAAACTTTTGAAAGTAAGCTTCTTAGGCATCCATGGCTGTCTTTATTTCTGTACAATATTACGTCCTTCCTCCTTTTTACTGACATACAATCTCATCTATCATTCTTCGATATCTATCCCTTATGTCATCTTAGTATGACTGTAACTCGTACTCGCTATTGATACCAGTATCTTACTGTCTTTTTGGGGTACGTAATAAAAATAGTCTATTGAGTCCAGCATTGCCAGATGCTTAAATCATCTTGCACCTTTCCAATAACTTCATTGCAATTATGCTCTATTCAAGAAGGGGTTTGGTAACCACAAAGATTACTATGTCATTAGCCATAGCCATTCAATAAATAAAGTGGTTCAGTAGCACACCTAGTACGGAACCTTGGGGAACACCGCATATAATGGTATGTTGCCCCATAAAATGATACTCTGATAATCTCTTACTTTTAAGTTCTAGCCGAGAGTTTGCCCGTTGTCCTTGTTCCTGAGCTCATCTAGTTCTGTTGTGATGTTCACATAGTTGGATAGTTTGGCAGAAATAATTGTCATGGTTCGGTATTGAAGTATATTTCCAGTTCGTATTCCTGATATTGCTGATCTGAATGCGTATGACTGTTAGATATAGTCCAGTGTAAAACTGTAGGGCACATGCTGGCTTCTTGCTGGATTTTTTGCCTATAAGGAAAGGTTAGACACAGGCAAATGTCATTTTGTCTAGATTAGTCATCTATCAGTGGAACGATGGCATCGCCACAATTTACTCCATCGCGTGAGAGAATCCACTTCAAGGTCAAACAATAGACGCTCCTAGTTTTTTTTTTTTATTTATTTATTTATGGGTTGACCTATAGTCGGAGGAAGAAAGAGTAGCTATGGTTTGGTATGAGCAACGAAAGGACTTCAAGGACTAAAGTAAGAAAAATACTTTGAAAAGAATTTGACCTAAATTTGCTTAATCTGTTACTCCCCCAAGTAACAGACATATTTCATACGTACAATGCGTGCCAATCCTATCTCTTAGAAACTACCTCATTTGCTGGCAAACATGCAATTCGGATAAAAATCCTGGCAAATCTCCTCAATAAGATAATACCCACCAGTATGTGCATCCACCACACCTTCCTGATCCTATTGAAAAAAAAAAATCAATAGATGGCCAATTTTTGGCATATCACACTCACTGCAGCAAACGACTCTCAGCCTGATCCCTCTTTAAAAGGCTCATCAGAACTAGATTTCTATGTGGAGGGATATCCTTTTATGTATGTGGATGCATAAATTCCATCTTTTTGTCCTAGTTTAGGGGTTTTCGGGCAAATCGATTCGGTGGGGATTTTGTTTTGGGGGCTAAATTATGAGGAGCATTTTATGGATGCCACACACCGTTGCCATAGTCGGCTTAAGGACATTACCAATTTCGAATTGGGTCAGGCGGGAATTTATTATGAAAATTTATTTGCCACAAGGTTGCCATGTGACTTTGTCTTTGTGTAAGGTGTGCTGTAGGAGTTTCATAGAAAAAAAGATTCATGTGTTGGAGATAATACGCGGGACAAGAAATATTAGAAAGGTGTCCTTGTAGCCGATTCATTTGCGTGTGTAAATATTCACTGTCCCGTTCAGTAGGTGTCACAGCACGCATATCTATTTCCAGGATATGATGTCAATTTTTAATGAAAATTTCAAATAAAAACAAAAAAAATGAATGTCGCCTGCGTGTCGATTGCAGGATATATATTTAATGTAACTGTCATCGCGAGTAAATCTATTTTGTATGGTGGTGGCTATGGATCCTGTATTGCATGTACAAATATAATTAGAACGGTTAATCAAGCCCATCTAATTACCAACAGCGATGCAGTTAATTGTGTGGTGGTAAATCGAAAGTGAACTATAGAAATGTTTTCGTTTATTTGTTGAAATTGATTGATTGATTGAACGAGGTTATTGAGTTCGAGTTGTCGGTCGACTGCTGCCCACGAGCCAATTATAGAATGAGATTTGTACAAAAATGGAGTAGCATTACGTCGCTCATACATGATGATTATGTAGAAAGGATATTTACCTTGTTGAGGTAGTTAATAACATTTCAATGGAACTATTGTATCGATAATTTGTATCAATGAAAATCGCAATTAGTGAAGTATAATTCAACGTTTTAAGCTGTTTTAGCTTCAAGTAGGGGAAGCCATTTCCCTTCTTTCTTTTCCCAGAACCAGGCTATTATTTTGCCACAACGGCTTCTGTATTCCTCAGAAAGCATCTCAGATATCATATATTCGTTGAGTGGATAGCAAATGCTTGTGGACCTTGGATTAGACCTAAGGCTTCGAGAATAGTGATGCCATTAAGCGATGGGATGCGAGAAGCATTTGGTTGCGAGAAATATTTGCTTGCGAGAAGCCTTTGCTTCCTAGAAAACGTTTCCTTGTGAGAAGCGGTGGCTTGCGAGAAGGATGATGATGAAATGTATGTACTTTTTGCATTTGTTTGTAGTTCACAGTATTATTTCTTCGTTCTTGTTGAGACCTGATCATGTACCCAGTAAGAGCTCTTCCTATCCCTGCATTTTCGAGGTTGTCTACCCAGTTAGCTTATCTAGCAATATTGAAGTGCTCCGTGGTGGCCCCTTACCATATTATTAAGGGCACATTGTTTTTTGAGGCAGGCTTTCGCCTGACAGCAATATTACGGACATTTGTTAGACGCACGCAAGAAACGTTGATGACGAATATGGAACCCACAAAACCGTAATCCAAGGCATTAGCTATTGAGCCACGGCTCCCACTTATTTTGAATTCCTCCTTGGACTTGTTTATATGGTTTCTAACTGATGTCTTAAGACATCTTTAGCTTTGCGGTCAGCTAGTTCAAGTCGTTTATCGTTGTCGCTTATCGCCTGCAGTCACTGCGTCGTTACCCTGATCGCCTGTTCGTAAGCTTGCCTGTAGTGTCGTTTGATTCACATTTATATACTGCATTGCCTTGACAAACTTGTGACATTTTACACTCATAAGCTGCAGTATATAGCTACATGCTTCATTGCTTCTTAAAATGTTCATCAAAATAAGACTTTTCGTTCACGAAATTTCATTCATTTTCAAAGTGAATTTCGTTCAATCAGTTTCAACTTTATAAGTTGCACTTGACAGCTGTCAAAGGGTGATAGTTTGTTTGACAGATGACTTAAAATGCATCTAAACTGTGTCATAAAATTATCAATTGCCAATAAACCTAAGAAACTTGTTCACCCGTTACGAATTTTGGTCAACGACATCAGCTGTCCATCTGTTGATCTACTGAATTATAGTTCCGTGAGAATGTTCGTTAAATAAATTTGCAATCTCCTCCAAATTGCCCCGTTATACTTTAAAATTCACTTTTACTTAATTACGAGACATATTCTAATTATTTTTTCCCCACGGCGCCAATTTTACTTTTTGTTTTCCCAAAAAAAAAAAAAAAAAACAAGAGCCAGTGAAAGTGTATTTATTTTACTTTTATTTTCATTTGTCTTTTGTTATTTATATTATTTTTTTGTCTGTCACTCCATTCCATTCAGATCAAGAAACAAAAACCCGCAAGGTCGACGAAATTATAATACAAAAACCTCAAAACCAGTTCGTGTAACATCTCTCCCTCTTGTAAGCTCTCTTAACTGACTACCTCTCTGGCGCCCACTTGTATTGCTAAAGATCAAATTCCTATAAGTATATCTTGAAACCGACAGTTCAGTTTTATTTGCTGTCTTTGGCATCTTGACGACAGAAAAAACAGCAGAAGATAAAAACAACCCAAACAAGAACTGCTTAAGGCAATTTAAATCAAAGCGCGCTGGCATTTATAGAGGGTCCCACTCGAGTACAATATTCACTTTCAATGTAACGCGCTATGCAATGCAACTGGATGCATCTGTGACTTCCGAAGATAGCTAAACGAGTATCTGAGTATCTGAAGCGAGTCAGAGACAAGTTTCTTGTGAAAGGAAAATTGTTTACTCTCAGGTGTGCGTTGAGGTTATGGCAGAAGATACTCGTCGTAATAGGCAACACACAAGTCATCTCTTCCTTGGTATGCGATGATGTGATCGGAGGTTTAATTAGACTTTTGATCTATTCGGCTACGACTACTTTATTTTAATGAAAGTAAAAGTTCACCTCTCCTGGGGTAGGTATTTTTGTTTTGCAGCTGCACAAAATGGAAACACTGGTGAGGTATGGATTACCGCTAATCATTAGCAGAACATAAGGAAATGACTTACTTAGGTATGCGTTGGACTTTAATTCATTTCAACTGAATACGGGAAGAAAATTATGCGTGCTGTTAGGGGAGACAAACACTGAAACGTAGGACGAAACTTTGGCCATAAATTAGATACCTACTCCTCAGCGGTTGTATCTAAATGGATATTAATGTTGTTACAATCTGTCGTAAGTAAGTGGGTGTTGCGAAAAGCGTCTATCATTAAGTCAGCTTTATAAATTATCTTTAATTTATTTCCATGGAATAGATAGGTACTTTTAGCAATTTTCCTTCCTTCTTTTCTTTTTTTTTAGCGCCAAGCTCTCCTACTAATGAGTATTCAATATATGTATGTATATAAGTAGACGTAGTAGGTTGTTACTTTGCCATTTACTTTACTTACATTGTAAGTGGATATGTATTCTTTAGGTGTAGGTACAAAGAACACGTTTGAGAGAGCAGGGGGTTCTTCTCCTTGCAGAGCAGAGATACTTCGTAAATCAGGCGCTTGCCAAACCAGATTCTAGAAACTTGTTGCTAACAAAACAAAAACAAAAAAACAAAAGAATAATATAATAATGGATAATTTATTGCAAAAAAAAAATTATGTCTAAGGTTGGATGCGGTTACTGGTTATCAAGAACGTATTGCTCTTCTTCGTCGTCGGTTCGAGTATTAATTTGCATTTATTGTACATTCACCATACTTAGCTGTGATGAGCTGATGCATGCTCTGTACTAACTTATGTCTTGCAGCGGTTAGAAAACAAGTTCTATTAGGTTCTTATGTTAATTTAAATCCGGTTATAGGTTGACCTTTAAGATATTTCTTCGTACGTTATCCTTTTCTGTCGAGGATCAGAAAAAAACACACGTAGATGGCTGCTGAAAATCAGCTCCATTAAGAAGTGCGTCATGTAATGACAACCAGTCATTTAGACCAAAAGAATAAACCACCGGCTTAAGTGTACAATCGTGAATCGAACACTTTTAATTGAGGTCCGCTTGCGTACTTTTTGTCCTGAAATTCGTAGATTATCAAATTTCTAAGAGAGGTTAAAATTCTCTCAGAGAGAGTTAAAATTACGAAAACTAGTAAAATTACGAAAAAGTAAACGAACGGGCTGAACAAGCAAAAGTTGAAAATACACTGGTTTGACAGCTTTGACAGTTTTCATAAATCAGCCCACAGAATTCGTAGAATGGGTAAATTTCTTACTCGCGTGTGAGCGCTCTCTTCTGCGAAAAACAACGAAAATTCTTCGTACGCAAACTTTTCATAAAAATTTTCGTAAAAATTCACTGTTTTAGTAGGGTACGCGAACGGAGTTAATGTCATATACTCTCAGGGGTTTAAAGGACTTAAGTAGGTAAACAAAGTTCGATCAAGTACCTCTGGACTAACTACCTGTCTTGTTTGTAGCCACATTTGTGTTGCTGTCTAGCTTTTTGCTGTGACTTTTTGAGCCGAATACGACCCTTGCTTTTCCTGTTGTTCTTTCACTATCGGCAGCATTGACGATAAAAGGGACCTACAGTTTTGTACCATATCCAAAGTATTCTCTTAAGAGTAATACTCTTGGATACTCGTCAAATGTTTGTCGTGAAACAAAAATGGTTTCTGGGATTTGAATCCACGAAATGTAGTTCAATTCACAGAACTCTGAAACTTGGAAGGCACACAGTGATGCCTTTCAGTGTTGGTAAATTCTTCCTGCTTCTCCCAGTTGATAGTGATATCTTTAGCCTTGTGTCTACGGGTTTTGCAGCTTCTTTATGCTGAAGGGTGCTAAACTGATATTGGGTCAAGCTAGTGCCTAAAGTTATCTTGATGACAGTGGCTCCTTGGCTTTTACTAAGAACTCTGTAGTTATCATCTAGTAATCGTTCGTGTCCCATTCTGAAAACCTACTCCTAGCTATGTGTCGTTATAGCGTTTAAACCTAATACCATTATCTTGAGCTGGCTAGCTGTAGATTAGGGTGAAGCTGCGGAACAAGTTCGTTAGAGACTTGCTACAATATCTTATTTCAGTTTGTTTCTTAGGCTAGCTTAAGCTATTTTGTCTTTGTCGCCATCCAAAATGTCACTTGGGCTCCTTCCATTGCCACTGTGTTTGAATGACCTTATCATGCTCTGTTTCGGTGTTAAGTGGTGACATGAGACTGGCTCCTTTTTATCGCTATAAAAAGTATTCCTACAGTGGAACTTGGGGACGATAATGCTTTGATGTTTGACCTGCCCTTGAGTTGGTTGTCGATATCAAGGGTTTGAGCAACAATCAGTCAGGTGTAGTGATACAAAATTTTAGTCGAATTCATGGTTTCAGAAGTCACATCATCTACTGACATAAAGTCGCTTTCTTCAATCTATTCTCTTTGCATTACTCATTAAGTAAACAAGCGTATTAGTACTTCTAGACAGCATGACTTTAGATAAGCCACGACTGTAATACCTTGTTCTACTTTTATGTGCGTCACGCAAAGTACTCCTAATCGTCGAAGCCCCAATGAGTCATGGTTTCACGGTGAGGGAATCTTTTGACACTTGGACACGTCTTTCAAGACTCAAGCATGCTCTCGGTCTATAATATTCTATTTCTGTCTCTAAGAAGACAAAGGACAGCTTACTGATAGACTTACGGTGATTGAAAACTTTGTTTGTGATTCTAGTGGATCACGTTTGGGAAACCTATTAGGAAAGGTTGGCTGCTTTCTGGCAGTACATTGGACTACTTGTATCTGCGTTCTCCATTGAAGTCATTGATTTTGCTATCTTGTTGAGAAAACAAACCCCATCTCAATTTACCCTAGAATGTCATCCTCTGTTCATCACTTAAAGTCAGGGAAGTGCTGCCAATTTCCTTCTTTAACAAAGTTAAAGACCTTAAGCTCCACATTTTATTCACGAGCTACATTTCTTTACACCCGAGCAAATAATAAAGTTGAAAAGCCAACATAATTAGCAGCACAAAACGAATCAATTTGAAAGTAAAGCAAAATCCTTTGCATGGGTTCCCACTTAAAGGACGCATCTTTTCCAACGAAAGTCACACGAACTGTAATTAGTCGACTGTCACCATCATCAACTGCAATCATGAAAATTTTGAAATCCCTCTGAATAGGTACTTAATAAACGAGCGCGTATTTAAAACCATTTGAAAGGGCTTCTTCATCTCCTTGTTCTCCTACCTAGCTGCAAGCATTTTGAATTATACCACAATACCTTTAAATTTTAATTAGACTGACAGGAGTCGTGGTAATTTTAATTTTATGTATTCCACCCTCTCCTTCCCCCGTCCACAGTCTATTCATGTCCTTTTTACCATTCAGTTCTGGTAGTAGTTTTATTTTGTCCTTCTAACCTAACAATGTAAGCCGTTATCCAAACAGCAACATTAAACTCCCCAGTGTCTCATTTCATGCAAGCATATATAATATCACACAAACTGGGTCAGTAGCTTCAGTCATACCTCATACATGTATACAGGACGAAAAAAAAAATATAGCCCTAGTCCTGGATTACTCTTGGGGAATTAAGTTCACAGCCCCTAATGACCTGGCCGGTCCGTCGCTCGTCGGTGTGTTTTGTATGCGATGTCGGTGATATAATTAATCGCAAACAAGTTGGAACATACCCTATTCTTGGTTGTGTGTTGTGTGTGTGTGTATGTTTGTTTGCAACACATTATGCAGAAGCGAAGCTTACGTGCGATACATAGACAGAAACAGGAAACTACTTGATGAAACGACCACCTTCCGTCATCGTATCTCGGTACTTGACAGAGTATTAGGTTACAGGTAAAAGTGTTCTTTGTTTAATAAGCCAAACTAATGCCTGCATGTGTGTGTTAAGAAGAACGTTCCGTGTCATAAAATAGGTAAGGTACAGTACGAGAGGAAAATGTCCTGACAGTGAGTTTAAATTCTACCGCAAAGGTGCTGACAGGATGAGGTGACTTTTTTATTTCTTTTCTTTTTTTTCTTTTTTTTCTTTTTCGCGACAAAGGAAAGTAGGTACTATGACAAAGAAGAGTGAGAAAAGAATATAAAATTTGAGGTTTATTTGGGAAAAGTGACTTCTTGTTGGTTGCAGGACGGTACTGTGAGTCATTTTTTGTGTGGGCATCACCACGAAAGTTAATTGGGTGTGAATTGTTTTTGCGCGCTTTTTCTTCTTTTTTTGCTTGGGGTTTTGTGAAAGGGAAATGCGCATCAGCAAATTTAATGAGTCTTTTTGAGCGAGATATAAACAGTGTACAATAAAAGGAAATTTATGAGTTGAAATTGTGTGTTTTTATTTTTTTATTTTTATAAACACTTGCTTCTATGATTTATTATTTATTTGGCTCTTTTCTTTCTTTTCAGGTAAGCGAGAGACGGACATTGATTTATGTCGGAAAAAGTCATGAAAGGTGAAGCTTTTTAGTGATGAAGGAATCATTTTTTTTGGTGTATTTTTCGGACCTTAAAAGGTGTCTGTCTGTTTGTAGGACTGTCAGAGCCCTGTAACTTTTGAACCGTTAAACATAGAGAGCTGGCAATGAATTTCATTTTGTGGGCACTTTTTGAGGCACCCTGTATAAAGGGTAAAATATTACGATTACCATCATGAGGCGTATCAAATTAAAGAGAATTTAGCAAGAATTCCAAATATGTAAGGAATGTCCTTTTCTGACAAAATTTGTTGAGCAGGAAAACATTTTTTATTAAAATATATTTTTTTTTAATTTTTTAAAACTTATAATGTCAAGTATAATTCGTATTTTGATTTTGATTGAAATTCATGAAGTGTCAGTCGAGACATAGCCATTTTTTGGAAAACCAGTTACCAAACAAAGTACCGTTATATACATTTCTAGCGAAAACTGACTGAAATAGGAAATTTGATCCAAATCTTTATTGCTGTTTTGGGAGAAAATCGAAATTTCGAAGAATTTGGAGGAGTAGGTTTTGAAATTTTCGATGATATAGCGAATCGTGTGTTCGCTACAGATTATGTTCTCCTCTAAATGCACTTTTCTCATAGATCCCAAATTTTCGAACGATTTGTAGACGCTGTGCCGAGGTTTTCTTTCTATGACAAAATGTCAAACAAAACTAAATAAAAATACAATGACGGGTTAACACAATTCATGCGTTGTCTGTCAAAAAATCCATAGACAAAAAAGAACCTCTAAATGAATCACGCCTTGCCTTCGCGTAATAGAATTATTAGATAGCTTGGGACTCCTATTGTGCTCCTACAGCACCATTTTTTTAAATTTATCTTTTTAAAGAAAAAACACACAATCGTAGCATAGACTCTGACCAACTTATGAGAATTTACGAATACGACTTTGCGCACATTAAACACCAAACGCAGTTTCTCTCCCTCAAGGTCGTAAAGATTTTTATCTCTCGGCAAATTTTCGTGCCGGCAATCTTAAATGTTTACGCTAAATGTTTACTTTTCTCCTTTCTTTTTCTTTATTTCATTCATAACAATGATAACAATTATTATAAACCAGAGACCTAGTTTTGTTTTTTAGCAAAATCTTAGAACTAGGCATTCAGCGACTTGTTATCGCAATAAAGTTTTTTATAGACACGCAATGACTTCTTATACATGTGCTGGGCAACCTTGTGTCTAGGAGCGTTGCTGTCCATTCGCCCTATACTCGTATGTAATTAGCCTCAGTACTGTCATTACCGACCTTGAAGGAGCAGCAAGCGTTCTCCATCGTCATCCTGCAAAACGAATAAGCTGGGCAGGGATCTCAAAACTATACAAGGTCGTCTCTATAGATGTTGTCATAGGCGGCCTTGAAATCGATAAAGAGATGACTTCTTGGGTTTTCTCCAGGATCTGTCAATCTTTACGCATACTTATGCGCATCTTCTGTCACTTTGTTCTGTTGAACGCGCTCATCATCGCACCAAGAGCCACTATAAACAGTAAAACAAACTTTTTGCTGTTGCCTGCTAGCCAGAGGTGGTCTCAACTTCCTCTTTGATGATGTTGTCCTCTCCGGTCCACAGGTTGTTGGCGATTGTAGTTGGTGACTAATTCTTCTTCGGGCAATAGGACTCCTTTAAACTGTCTAGCCATGTCATGAAGCAGTCTTAAAGCGTCAGCATCCCTTTCGTCTTGAAGCAAAACCACTATCTACCACTCCTCTGATACTAATCGTTATTTTCCAAGCTTCCCCTTCGAACCTGTCTATCCTTTCTCCTACACAATGCCATCTGCACTTGTATTTCTTTATTTAACACCCATTCTAATCCTTTTCCTTTCTTGGCAAAGTTTCAAGATACTATGGTATGTACTTTATTGAACGTCTATACAGTACTTAAGTTGTATCTCACTTGGACCACTTTGTGGGATGTATGTGCTAACCGTAATCTAAGTTAAGCCCTACGGACTTATGAATAATCATGAAAGCACGCCCCTCATCCCAACTCACAAAAATTTCCCTTTGAAGAAAGGAAAACTCACACACGTACACTTACATATCTTTCGTTACATCTTAATCTCAAGTGGAATTTATTTGCAGTAAAAATCGAGTACTAATAACACTTGAATCTACGAGTATGTATCTAACCCTCCTCCTGTCACAAGTAAGTTGTCTTTTATCACACATTCACCCATATGTGTGTGTGCATGGCAAGAGAGTGGTGGTGGTATAACAAATTTTCCCCCGCATTAAGTCGAAACCAAAGTGAAAAACGATATATGTACGGCCAAAGACCCCGTTCTAATACTTTGTATCGAATTGCGCACAATGCTTGGCATTAATTCACTTAAAATGAGTTTCATGGGTTCGCATTCAATCCTGCCATTGCCATACCTCGCCCGCCCGGCACTCCCAGTTCTCGATGATCGATTCTTTTTTATCTGATTTTTTTCCGTCGCCCCAAAACTTTATGTACCCATTTTATGCGCTCCACTGTAAGCAGTAAAGCAAACTTTGCCTTTGGGGGGTTTTTTCGTATCCCGAAATCGAAGTTAAACACTGCAGGAAGCAATAAATGTGTACTGCTACTTAACCATGCATAAAATCTTCTGTTAGCATGTTTGTATACTCAATGCTCATGTACTTTATCAAGTACCTAACAGTGGCAGCCTTCTTTTTGAAATGAGTAAAGTTTTTCGGTACCCAAAATTTGTCGAATTGGAGCAGCGGCGGCGGCGAATTTAAATCTGTTAATGTGTCACCCCGTGGTATTTATTACTTTGCAACGAGTTTTTATGCCCACGGCCTGAGGGCTATTAAGAAGTTTTATTGGATTTTCGCGCCTACGATTCGAGGAAGGTCAAGGTTTTTCGGCGGCTTTAATCGTTCCGGAGTAGTTTCGCATACGTTCGCCGTCTTTAAATGATTTCGTTTTTGTGCAAAGCAATTAAATTTTTTTCTAAAGAGTTCACCGAACCCATTCCAGCATACGAACAGCCGCCACCAGAGGGTACATAATTTAATTTGAATCTTTAGTTCATGACACCCTGAGGGTAGTTAATTGCAACCATTGAGCGCAAAGGAGGTCCTGCCTTGTTTTACTCCTGTTGGAACCTTGTTGTGTTCGTTGCATGTTAAATAGACTTCCACCCACACCGGGGATATTATTCACCTGCAAAAGGTACTCTTCGAAGGTTGTTTGCCAACTTTTTGTTATCATTTTTTTCTGTAGGTACTTTAGCAAGTTAATTTTTATTTCCTTTGTTGAGCACCTATAAGAGCAGAGCATTTATTTAGTTCATGAGTTATTGCGTTCTCATTCTTGTTTGAAGATTTGAATTGTATTTAAAGAAATTTAATAAAATTTGTTCTTACATTTATGAAGTTTGTCTTACTTGCCTTTGGAGCTTTATTGCGTGCAAGTTGCTACTGCTGAGGTTACTAGGTAACTTACTGACCATCAGGATTAGAGATTATAAAGATTAGAGGTCCAAACTAGCTGCCTTTAGGGACTTCTGTCAAGTCAATCAAGAACATATGTTCTTCCACGCCTAGGTAGTCATCAAGAACCCACAAATGTACTTTTTTATATTGCCTACTTGCATCGCATCTGTATTGGTAACAAAGTCATGGTTTAATTCAACAGGAACAAATTTTTTTTTTAGATTGATTTCTACCAACTTGACCGACTTTGTGTCCAGAGAGCTTTGCCCCTCAAATGAGGGTAAATAGGCAGGTAAATGCCAGGCTTTCTACAAAACTTTGCACGGAATTATTCTATGAAAACTGAAAGCACTTGACTTGGCTTGATAGAAGTCTCTTAAGGCAGCCAGCTTGGACCTCGAATCTTTATATTTCCTTGACTGAATATCATGTTGAGTGGCTTATTAAAAACTCTCACCTGTCTATCTACTCTGATGTCATGACAAACTTAAAGAACTTGACTTTTGCTAACTGTGGATTAGATCTTAGCTAAGCCTCCCTTTCTGTAATTCTACATACATACATATATAGAGAACAGTTGATTAGGAAAGCGAAGAAGAGATAGATAGAAAGATTTAGTGGTATTAGGTTTCAATATTCATTCTCCATGGATTACTGAGTATGTGATTTTTGCACTCATTTGTAATTCACAGTATTTATTCTGCATTCATGTTGGAATACATTAAGTACTTTCTAAGAGAACGTTGAATGGATAGAACTTAGGCATTAGGAACGTTGCCAGAAAGAAAGCAGCTTATTGAAGTATTCAGCTCCAACTTACTTATTGTACTGCCAGAAAAGTGGTCTTTACCTTATTTTTAACCATCCAACCAACCTACTTCCATAACGATGAGCTTACACTATCACCATTCCTGTGCATCAACAGCTTGATGCCAGCAAAGCTAGGAAACTTACAGAAAAAGGGCACTGCAGAGTCATAACCTTCTTTAAAGGCATCTTAGACCAGTCGTAGTCTGATTTGAACGTGGCTGCCTGGCAAAAGTGAAGTGCAGTTTGCTTTCTTTGCAGATTCTTTGTTTGCACATCACTCAAAAACTACTGCACAAAATTGAACAAGGTTTTCGCAGTTGTAATCCTCAGAGTTTGAGTTCAAATTTGGTATATGTTTTAGTATGATCTATTTTCCAGAAGCTGAGATATTTAAATGGGTTCAATTCATGTCAATTTACTTTACGTTAAAAGAGAAAAAGCGCCATCTGGCAACTCAATATATTTACTTTCCGGTTACACTTAAAGCATACAAGAGATGGCGCCAGACGCAGTTTAATGAGCTGCGGGTAAAATGGATAGATACTGTCATAATTGAACGAACATTTTAAAACCGATGTGATTTACCGAGATTCCAATGGGCTCAGGTACCAAATTCATAGTCAAGTTGAATCTTGCGATCAAACTTCAAGACTTCTGGTATTCAAGAACTGTATTGATTGTATTTAAAGGGTTCAGCAATGGATTGAGGTTACTAGAACAAAAATAGATACTTCGACAATGGTTTTAGAGCTGAGTGTTTCTTTTGTCTAAGTTGCTGTCTTGAATGCCATTGCTCAGTCAGTGGTTGGTACGCTGGAGAACTGGTCATAGGGCTCAAGATTTGAATCGAGCCTTCTCAGTAACCCTCCACCATTCGAATATAATTTATAGGTGCCTTCCGTAGCCACAACAACTCTGAAAGGCTGGGTCTTGGTTCATAAGTTTCCTAGCGGTTCAGTTCTCTTCAGCTCAGTAGTTTAAAAATGGTTAATAACTGTTGATGGAATATGCTAAATAGCACTTCCCATTGACAATATGTATATATGCTAATTATCATACAAATTCATAAAGGCCATAACGCCGTCTCAAATGTCAATTTGAATTTAAATCAATGCAAACAACAAATAGACAGAAACAGAAGTCTGAACATTATGCCTAAAAGTGAGAGGGTTTCGTAATCTCTAGACCAACACCTACCTACATACTTGTCATGTGTCGGTTTCATCAAAAACAAACAAACAATCAAGTGACACCATATCTACATACAAATGCATAATTCATTAATCACCTGCTCTAGTACCTCCAGAGCTTGCTGCGAAGGTACCAGCTTCCATAAATAATTGCCAAGCTAACAAGGTTGTACATTGAAGACATTCGTATTGTTTGGAGTCCAAAATCCACATTTTCCCACGGAAATTCCCACAAACTGCATTCAAATTAGGTCTTAAGACCTTTAGATACACCATAAGCTTTGCTTACTTAATCATACCAGAAGCAGTTCATGCTTGACTAAATTTAGATGCAAGCTTAATTACATTTAAAGTCTCTGTGCTCCAAATCTTCAGAGCACACCACACATCATTACTTCATTTTCACTTTCATTACTTTCGCAGTGAAATACTTTGGAATGCCAAACTCATTAGTTTCTATCTATAATGACGCGGCTTGAAATTTATATTCAATCTTACACAATTCAAACGTCTCAAAGATGAAAGTAAAATGAAAAAAATATATATATATTTGTGCCATCTTCGGCGAAGCCGTTTCCGTCTTGATTACTATCCAAACAAACAACATGGGCGAGCATTAATTAATTACAAAAATAGAGACAGGCAACGGCATTCTCACATGTTTTTTTGTGTGCTGACCATTCATATGGGGGACTTGTTTTTATTATGCAACCGGAATGTCTCCATCTGAGTCAAGTTCAAAGATTGCGATCGACCGATAGTCGATAGCTGAATCGATTACTGGATTGACCGGAAATCTTTAGCTTCGATTAGGTGACGAGTGGCCAATTAAAAAAAGTTTTGACTCTCGTGGGCGCTTTAATGTGAGCAAAATTAATTAATAAAGTGTTCAAAAATTCAGTATCTGAAAGAAGCTATGCCATAGATACACACAACTAGATACATACAAAATGTTGTCTGTAAAAGAAGTAGCAACCACAGCGTGAATGGGTTTTCAAATGAGTGTACACTGCTGCAGATACTATCACTCGGCGTCGTCGTCAACATCACCATCATCATCATCGCCACTTGTGGGTGAAACCAACCCAGTAATGCAACACTTCATGAATTGCAAATCAGTGCTGCTACCTGAGCGTACACTGACTCTATGACATGAGAAGGATTTTGTACTCGTACATTGTATAGACCTCGTTCCGATCACGTTCCTCTTAGAAATCCATTTATAGTTTAACAGTAGTTACAATTCATCACATCGTAAAGCAATCAAATTGGATAAAAAAAAAACAACCAAGTATTAGGATGTGAAGAGGCGAAAATATGTTTGTGGTTTTGTCCAATGAACAGGGTGACAGATTTTCCTCCAACAACAAAAATGTCCATAGATATCGATTTATGCGACTACGTGAAATAACAGTGCTGCCAATGTACTTCCATTGGGATATTCCACTGACGTCTATCATCCAGGGCAGGCAACTTAACGCATAAACAATCTAATATATGTATGATAGTAATGACGTTTTGTGTCAGCTGTCAAACGGATTAAATTAAAAAAAATATCAAATCCTTCCTTCTCCTCTTTTAGAACACAGCATGAAGTACATTCGTTTTGTTGCGGTCCTTAGCAAAACCAACTCGACAGACCAAAGAATTTTAAAGTACTTTTATGTCAGTCTGTTTATTGGGTTCTAAAGCCATGACAAGCATTCGCTCAGCTATTACTGAACTGCTCCAAGTAGCACCCGATGTGTTGAATAAATGGGTCAAACGTAGCCTAAACGAAAAGAAGACAAAACAAGGGGCCTTGTCGGGCCAGCTTGTCACCTTTGCAACTCTCCAGATGGTGGTTATATTGTGCAGCTATTTATCCACAGACAAAAGGCATATGAGGACGACATATCATGCCGCATCCCCAGTAAGTTTTGGCCGGAGCAGGGCACAGGAAATTACTCTTTATATACAAATCTTAACGCTCTTCATAGGATTTGTTACCAGCCATCGCAAAGAATGCTTCTAAGTACAGATTATCTTTACAAAGGGGGTCCTTACACAGACGCAGATGATAATTGAGAGAACCTTCTTTGCAAACCCCCTGAGTCTGCTTTACAAGAGGGACAGGTCCTTGAGAGTTTTTCTTCGGAAATATGATTGACTATTCTAACATGAACTACTTCGTCACTAACATGGGCGACCTGTCCTTGTTATTCATTCAAGTAGGAGCTCATAGACTCTGAGGTAGTTCTAAACAAATTAATCATCTGTGTAAATACTTATATCTATCTACTTTACTTGCCTATATTCTGTCATATACTGACTGACTGTCATAAATTGACCGACTGTCATATACTGACTAACTGTCATATAAGGTCTGACTGTCATATACTGACTGATTGTCATATACTGACTGCTTAAAGCGGCATTGTAAATCTCTAGACCGCGCCTTATGACAGATATTCTCATTATGATTCTCTTCACTAAGATAAGCTGTAGGTATCAGAAAGTGCTTGAGATTTCACACAAGTCACGACATTTGAAGGAAGATGAAGCTTTCGAACTCAATGTAAACTCCCGTGGCTTAGGACATCAGGAGAACCATGTGGGCATGGATAATTGTTGTAAAAGTTTGAATCTAATTTTCCTTACACCCAAAGATACCTAAAAACTCATTTGATCATTCTTCGCAAAGAATGTATGCCAAAGAATGGATGAAATTCTGCGACCTCTAACCACAACTAGAACACCTTTTGCATTCAAATAAACAACCAAGTCACGTGAAATATTAGGTCGCATCGCAACTTTGCATTTTGGCACATCTACGTGCAACAAATATGAAAGACCCACCCTGTAGGAGCATAGCTCACCTCTTCTGTGCAACAAAACACATTGAAATTAAATTTATTATCTTCTTCATTCGACTACACATCATAATCATTTCGCCTGCCGATGGACTGACGAAAAACAATCCAAGTATCGCAAGAAACGTGACTGAAAAAAAAAATTAAGAAACATCTCAGCGCACTCGTCATTAAGCAAATCTATGACCATGTTCCCATTTATGATTGAAAAAATCGCAGACAGGTACTCGTACGTTTTTGGACATTGGCCATTAGCTAACTTCAGGTGCATCTTTTCATCACGAACTCTGTGACAGGTGATAGATACTTTTTGTTCCGAAAGAAGAGAAAAATTTAGATTTATGAGAGAAAATCATCTAATTTGGGTTACAAAAAAAAGTCAGAAGTCATTTGGTATTCTCAGGATGTTACCAGCACAAAAAAAAAAACTTTACCAATTCAATGTACTTTTTTTTTTTTGTGAAATCCGATTGATATGGTTTTTTTCGTTGCTTTTCTTCAGCTGTGCTTGGTGTAATCGACATCGACTTTTCTTTTCTGGTTCCTTTCTGCTCTTTTATTATGCACTATTTGATTCTGCTCCAGTTGTAGCAGAAGCTATTCACCAATTCAGTTCGGATAGTAAAGTTTACGATTTAATTTCTTCGGTCTCGATTCTTTGGACGATTTTCGAAAGTTCTTTTGAGTTTTTTCTTTCTTTCTTTTTTTTTTTTATTTATTTCTTCTTTTATTAAGTTTGCCGCTCTGCGTTGTTTGGCGTGTGGTGGTTCCATTAATTGGTTTCGGTCAACGGATTCACTGAAGATGTGATTAGCATTCAATTAGAAGAAATTAAAGATTGAATGGAGAAGAGTTAAGCTAAACACTGAAGAGAGTAATTGCAGGGCAATGACTCATTAGGAGGAGTTTTTATTTCCTCTTCTTGTACTGTTTTATGTATTTTTTTTATTTGCTTTATGGTAGTTCTTGGAGTTAATGGTGAGAGTAGAAAACCCAATTTTACTGAACTTTTTCAAAACGAATTTTAGTAGGCCATTGCTGAGAACCTTACAAAAAAATTCATTCACCACATCAGCACAGAAAATCTACAGGCTGGTAGAAGCAAAGACAGAATAGTCACAGAGGAAGCTCTCCACAATCCTCACAGAAAGAGGTCTTACCCTTTAAGAACGCAGTCTTTTCTTCTGAAATACTGCCAGTAAGCCTTTTCACATCCGGGAGCATCCGTTTAGTCAGCTATGGGAGTTATGTCCATAAGTTATTGTATAGCACCATGCAACGGCTTGAGAAATTTTCCAGTCCACCAGTCCCTGACATCCTTAAACGGCCTTGGAACGATATGTGAAAAATTCCTCTCTCAGATACTGACTAAATGAACACCGGAAAAGTCAGTCCCATTCTCTCAGTTGAAGGCTTGGTGTTAAAGATTGCGTAGAGGACCAGGTCATTTGGAAAGTGACGCAAGGTTTTTATACCGCATCGCATTACATGCTTTGGTATCAAGGGCATTTAGAGTAACGCCTGACCTGGAAAAGATCCCGTGCCCCCAAGCCAAGATGTTCTTTGTTCATGTATTCAAGCCACTAAACAATTGATGCATCAGTTTTGTCATAGGTACATAGATCCTTAGTACCTTATCCGTGGATACCGTACCACTGAACGGAGTGGACTATGTTTTAATGGTGACAGTACTTTACTCATAGTTTCTTGTCTTCATAAGAAGGTTGGTAGAAAGGTAGGGGGAATCATAAGGGTAAATCGCTTTTGCTGTTAAGGAGAAAGGTCTGGAAGTGTGTTCTCTTTTACACAGATAAAATACCCTTAACAGGGACGTGGCTGTCAATGAGGATGCAGGTGTTTAGGGTTGTGTTGGTTTACTTGAAAAGGTGGCAAGCCAGAAAGACAAAGCATGAATCATCAATCCAGGAAGACATGAAAATGACGAGGGAATAAGAGAATATCCCTCCTCCAACCTTACCAATTTCTCACTGATCTGAACGTGATGTCGTTTCCTCAGTTCACTCTGTCTCTATGCTCACCATGAGATTTGTTACACCAGCACTTAATCTGATAATATAATCGAAGAAGATGGAGTGATAAAGGGTGCTTTCAAAGCTTCGGTTGCAAGAGTTCTCCTGGCCCCAATTGAGCCTAGGGTGCAATTCTTTGTTGATAAATTTGATCTTGCATTCTCTTCTTAACATAGGTCCCCAGACAAGTGATTCTTAGGACTCTATCCCAGTGATGCCACTTATCTACGCCTTAGATGTATATGTTCACTTTTATATACCTTGTTATAAATGGAGTGTTATGGAGCTGATGATCCCACCTCTTCCTAATTGTAGACGTTTTTCTGACAAGGGTATTGGTACATCGTTTTACTAGCATTAAAGTACCAATCCAAATGAATTGGTCTACGTATATCCTCACAAAATTCTCTCCTGAACAAATCAGAAAGCAAAATCCTTTCAATTCCCCCTTTGATTTCCTAATTAGTCTGCTCTTGAGTTATAAGTGTACAGCTTATATAAGTACTTTCTCTATGACTCTAATCGTTCTCTGTACTTGATGTCCAATATAAAAGCATTTCGTTCAACCTTCTCTCCATTAACAAATTTAAATCGCATACCATGGAAGTAAAATCAAAGCCAAAGAGAACCCAACTCTTTGGTAATTCAATACCTTCCTCTGGAAGCCATAGAGAAACGTATGTATAGGTATAACTATTGCCCACAAAAGTGCACAGGAAGGACACTGAATAGTTGAGTCAACCGAAAGTCCTGATTTATATCGATTCCATTGCACAGGCCACAGAATCATGCGACATCATCAAAAAGAGTCCTAATTCCACCCCGTGTCCTGGATTACCATCCAATTTAACCATACATACCTAATTCTGTGTCTGAAAATTCGGAAATTAATTCAGGAACTTGCTACAGAAGTCCACAAAAAAAAAAAAAAAAAAAAAAAAAACCAAGTAAGAGAAGAAAGTGACTCTGAATGGTTAAAAGGAAATCCATGCTCCCCGCTGCGGTCCGCACACAATTGAAAAATGAATCGATGTCATTAACGGTGTACCATTCTCGAAATCCATCTAAGTATCTCATTTATAATTTACGAGCATGGGTTTCGTCCTAATGGTATGGTGTGTTTTGAATATTTCAGTGATTTTTTTCCTTTCTGTCCTCCTACTCCTGTACCTGTAGAGTGGGAAGAAGGACTTGAGCCTTAATTGATTATGGTTGCTTCAAGTATGTTCATAATATTAGACAGCAAAAAAATACGTCGGGCTGTTATGTAAATCCCACAGGTTTTTTGTACTTGGAATTTGGTGAATCATAAATATCCTTAAATGGTTAATGTAAAATGCTACAGCTATCCTTGTTATCCTGATTTTTACCCAGCATATTTGTTTAAGTGAAATTTCTTGTTAATGTCCAGGAGGCGAAACAAAAGGAATCGGATTTGTAGGCAGTGATATCTCTCTTTTTGTTTTATCTGGAAAGATATTATCTCAATTTGTATTTCATCCACGTGCCTTAGACACGAGTACATAGTATGAGAGATATATTTCCTTTTTATATAACGGTATCCATGTACATTTTGCATATCAAGGTGGAAAGAAGGATACATCTGACGCAAACAAAATGGCAAGGGGTAACATTTTTTCAAAAAATAAATTCCTCCTCACATTGCTTCAAGGTAGACAAATACTTGGCTTTACTTTTTTGTTGTTTTTCTTGGAAATCGCCGCCCATCGATGTAAGTTGTGGAGAACCACCAACATATGTACGTAGGTATCTGTCGATGTCACCAACAAACAGACCATTCTTTCCATTTGAAAATTCAATTCGCCACAGTTTGAATGTCAGGAATAAAAAAGGACGATGACGATTGTCATCCACATACACTTTGGTATCCTGACAGGATTTCCTATGGAAATTTTTAGCGAAAAATCAACATCTATGTGACCCAGGCGATATGTGGGAGGGTAGTTCTTTTTTTTATGAATTTTTCCACAGAAAAATTCCGTCGACAGCAAATAAAGGATAGAAAAAAAAGGGAAAAGAAGGAGTGAAATGTGTCAACAAAGTTACACAGTGGAAAGTTTGCACAAATTTTTACTCGTATCATGCAACCTCAAGGGAGAACTGGAAAACGTGGTTTTGGACGTGTTAATCATGACACAGGGAGACTTAGTTCGTTTTTCCCTCTGGTATCTTTGTTTTGAAACTAACACAACTGGGTCACAGATGCTTTGTTATGTTTTAAATTTAAGGAAAGTTTTTTTTTTTTCTTGTTTTTCTTAAGTCGAACGCAACTTTTTTCTAATTTCTTGATAAACTTTCGCTCATTGTACCTTGGCGGCATTATGACTCAGCGCAGCTACGACTTTTTCAAAGTTGCCGTGGTTCTTTCTTCACTGCACTGTTTTTAGGAGTCAGCACATTTCATACTATTGTATAGCTTAGCTATTGAGCTGCCACATTTTTGTATTTACAATTCTCCTGAAACCCATACCCAGCAGCCGAAAGAACTAACCACTGACCCACGACAGCGGAAGTAAATAACTTTCCCTCCACTGATTAGGCATTGGATCACTGTTTATATTGTAAGGTATTTTCGGGAAAACTATTCGTTAAGAGGTCCTTTACAAAACTTGAGCACTAGAAACGAATCAATGAGACCTCCCATACATAAAATTAGCTTGAAGTTGGGCACACATTTCCATAGTACCTCAAACTCTCAATAGAAGTCTCTCGTACATTTAGCCTGAAGTTGGTCACACATTTCCATAGTTCCTCCAACTGCCAATAGAAGTCTCCCATACATTTAGCCTGAAGTTGGGCACACATCTTCCATAGTTCCTCAAACTCCCAATAGAAGTCTCCCATACATTTAGCCTGAAGTTGGGCACACATATTCCATAGTTCCTCAAACTCTCAATAGAAGTCTCTCGTACATTTAGCCTGAAGTTGGTCACACATTTCCATAGTTCCTCCAACTGCCAATAGAAGTCTCCCATACATTTAGCCTGAAGTTGGGCACACATCTTCCATAGTTCCTCAAACTCCCAATTGAGGTTTCCAGTTGAAGATTGGTTTTCTTTCTAAGCTGGCATTTCATTCAACCGATACAAACTTTTCTGGCTTGCAGCACTTTGTTGGTTTAGTGTATGGAAACCTCATACTTCTATTCTTTAAGATTTTCTTGCGACAAAACATGGTTTTAGCAGAATGAATAGCATCAGATGACATACTCATAAGAAGAGTCGCAGTGCGTTGATTGTGCACCCCATGATATAAATATAAATAAAGTCAGCGCATCGCCAGTTTTATCACTTAAACTTGCATTCCAGATTGATTTATTTGAAAGCCCCTTACAGTTGAAAGATCTCTAGATGTAGGCTGCCCCGTCTGGGTCAATCCCATAACAGTCCAATTAAATGCAAAATTATTGGCATGATTATTACCCAACTTAACAAATGGCAATCATTAATTTATGCGCCATGTGCTGTGCCCAGCCAAAATTCGCACTCCTCTCTTGCCTCGAAATTAAATAATTGTTCTAAAATTAGAAAAATTCACATAAATTACCCTGCAAAGTGTGATACATATAGTAGTACGACTGCGGATGCAAATTCGCGTAAAAATAGGTAACAAAATTTGAAATCATCGAGTAAATTTTGCCACAATTATTTCGCTCTAATGATTCGATTATTTTACGCTCGTACTGTCATCAACATGAGCGCAATCAATTAAACTCTCGGTATTTTTTTTTTTTTTTTTTGTGTTTTAGCAAACTATATTCCCTGACATCATCGGGGAATATAATAACGCATTCATTCGATGATAGTTATCATTCCACCAATTGGCATCATCATCCAGTTGATTCACTCGACCGTAAGGTCAGGCCAAATGCAATTAGCACTTTGGCGCCTTATCAATTTTAATTTTCATTCCAAACTGTGTTACACTGCGAATTGTGTTAATGTATTTTATTTTATTTTTTTTTAATTTTTATTGCCTAATAGAGTGCTTTCAATATATTTTTTTTTGTGTATTCAATTGATTTAAATAAGCGGTTAGGGAGGTTCCTTTTTTATGGCCCCAATTGTATTAATCGGAAATTGATTGTAATTATTTTTTTGTTTTTTTAAATTGCGGATACGCAGATGGACTGAAGTTACGCTTTGGTGGGTTTGAATTATTATTATGTGTTAAGTGTGTTTCGGGTTGACCTTGGCACTGCCAGAACACTTGCTGTAATGGAGCGTGAATGTCAATGTTTAGGCTGTGCGCTTGACAATAGAAGTTGTCATGGTTTGATGGAACTCAAAGGAATTATTTAATTTTTATATCATTTCCTAGGGTTATATGTAACAGAGGGAAATATTGAAGATACTGTAGCAGCCCTAACATGTTCAATAATGTCATCATGACGGCGAAATAAAATACGATATTGAACGTGTAATAACTCCTTTTTATATGGATGGATTTTATATGGCTTTGCCTCTCCTCTAACAGGGCCATTTAACAAGAGGTGTCATCTTAAATTAAATGAAAGTATTCAAATATAGGTCAATACACACTCAAAATATGTGTTGAAATTGTAAAAATTCACTCCAAAACGGTTGTCCACGAGTATGTAGACTCAAATTTGAGCACTAAACTTGTTATTGACTGTCTACTAGAGCGACGCTCTTAAAGTTGCGATCACCGACTCCGAATTTCGGTAGAAAATTTTTATAATTTGCAGACTTTACCATGATGAAAATGTTGAGTTTACTGAATAAATTGACAGTGACAGTTTGATGATTAGTGAAGGAGTGCGTTCAGAAATTAAATTCAAAGTTGCCGAGGCTATTAGTGAACTTATTTCGTTCTGGAACCAATCAAACTAGTCAAACTATACCTCTCTTCTCCTATTCCTCTTTGAAAACATGACTCAAACACGTGGACTCGTAGCTAAGGACTGTCTCAGGGTATTCGATATAAATTAACCTTGACGTCGATTTCAGATCTTATTATTTTGATTTCTTAGAAAACATGGACCTTGTAGAACTTCAATGACAAATAGGACATTATCTCCTCATTCACAGATAAAGATATACACAGGTCCTGTGGGTCAGTTTATCTTATAAATAAAATACTTTCTATGGGTTCTTTTCTTTCTATAAACAGAGAAGCCCACACAATTTCTTTTAGTTAAATTTATTCTATTGACCTGTTTTAAAGTGAACAATGAGATACAATCTACTACCCCAAAGCAAATTGGCTTTAATTCATGCAAATGACATCTAAAAGTATATATTGTTGTTGTCGATAAGTCTATATTGGCAAAGCAGGAAGTATTGGGCGGAGTACCTATTAAAATTTGCGCATGTTTTGGCATGAAACATGCATTTGTTTAGCCTGAGCTAATATAAACATTCACGTGATGGAGCATAAAAGAGGTGGGCCACATTGATGTGTGAACGTCAAAGTATTGCCGTGTTTCGACTTTCATTTAACAAGGCGTTAACGAGGTATTCATTTGTAAACAACTCAATTAATTAAGGTACACGTACATTATAGTGAGCTATGCTATGCCTTATTTAGTGGGGGTAGTGTCAAGTAATTGATACAATGTCGTATGCTTCACGGGGGTTCAGTAATGTATTAAAGGAAAGTCATGATATTCCAGATGTAGTTCTAATGGAGCTCTTAGAAGAGGTATAATCATGAATTACATGTTGCAGGCGTACGGATTTAATGGATTTGGAAAACACAGTGCATTTTTCGTAAACATCATTACATCTACTCTTAGCGTTACTTGCCACAAGATGAAAGAAATAACATGACGACGCATCTTTAAAATAGACAGAGCTTTGAGGACATTATGTAGAGGTTGTGAGCTACGACCTTTTCTAGAGTTGAGTATCCAGTATAGTTTAGTTTAGGTTAGAGTGGCTGCCCAGATACAGATGAGCACTAGCTCCCTTAGGGCTAAAAGACCCATTGTGATACCACTGGATCTGCAAAAAAAAAAATACCACCAATACAAATTACTACATTAACAAGAGACAAAGGACCAATACAGAGAGATTACTAGACAAAACAACACTTAAGAGGGGGCTTAGCTGATAGGTCAGGCAAACCAACCGGAGCTTTTAATAAAGTGTAGAAGGTGCTTGATGAGTAGGAGGTTTCTTCTTGACTCTAGAGCAGGGCAGTTACAGGGAAGATGAGGAATCGTCCCTTCCTGCAACTCCTACAGAAAGCATTTGATGGAAGGCCGTTTGGCATGTAGGCCGATTAGAGCCTGCTTACAGGGAGCAATAGGCATACCAATTCCCATTCCATGAGGTTAAATTCATTAAGAACAGAGAAGTTGCCATACTTGAGGGTTAGCCACTGTGAAGAGGCAGACAGACGAATAGCCGTAGAGGCAGCTATTTGTAGATCAAGAATGGTACCTAGAGCTGCGGAGGGAGCAGTTCGGAAGGGCCTAATTGCGGACTTATGTCTGTATAAAATCCATTGAGGCCTGCACAGTCTCTCAATAACTCACTTGACTCTGAACCCAGAGGCTCGGAGGCTTTCAGAGTTTTTCTTTTGGCGCTTACAACATACGATAACTCAGAGTATTAGGCCCCATTATAGCTTATTAGTATTAGTCTCATCAAAGAATATCCGTACGTTCCAAAAGTTCGCATGGAATACCGTTTGGATCTTGAAGCGATTTTTCTGAGTTCCAGCAGAGCTTCGGTAAGAACAATGACCCAAAGCGATGAGGAAATAATCCCGCTCCAAGCAGTTCCTTTTGAGGAATATGCTTCTAACTAAGAGCCCTTAAGAATTATAGTTACATATAATAATAATAAAACTAGGCTGTTGTCAATATTTAAGCTTACTCAGCGTCCTTCAAACCGCTTTAGAGCTAACACTGTGTAAGGCACTTAATGTCTAGAAGTGCAGCAAATATTTACCCTTACCTTGAGCCTGCAACACGTGAAGGTTACATACCAGGCCCCCAAGTGTCTTTTCTTCTCATCCTCCCTCCCTGCAACTAATGGATACCAATATACAATCCCTTCTGAAAATAGATGATGCCCTATAGTCCTCATAAATCGAATCGTTTTCTTACTCCTGAATGCAAGCAAATTCGCCAAAAAAAATAATAAATCCATTTCCCCTTAATCAGAACTTGCTAACCCAGTAAAAGAAGAACTAAAAGAAAACACAAATATAGTACGTCCAACTCCCATGTTACATCATACCTTCTGCTGTAACCATAAACTAGCGTGACAGCAAAGCCCACGAGCACGTGCTGTATGTAAGTGGTTTATGGTCAATTCCATGAACTCGCTCCCGCATCTCTGCCAGGCAGCTGCCTACCACCACTCGATTAGTTGCAACTCGTTGTTGTTGTTTTAGTTGTTTTCGGTGCCGCCACGGTGTATGGCGTGCAAAGAAGATTTCGAAACTGAAAGTTTAGATGGCAGATGGCATCCATTCGCTAATTGGTAAACCGTTGAATGCCTGAGATGGGGTTGAGTAAACTTCAAACGGGTCTAATGCCATTTCAGTTCAAGGCAATATGGACGATGACATTTTATTTATACATACATACATAAGTACCGATGGCGAAAGAGATCGTTATTTCGTAAAGATTCTGAATTGAAATGTTGAATAATGAGAATGTCAACGATATTATGTGTCAACTGGGATTCATTTAATCTTCTTGAATTAATTTAACGATGTCAATCAAGATTTATTTTAATCGTTTGCCTTGGGATGAGCTGTCCCATTTGGCAGATGTCAAATCAGACAGCCAGGTAGGAGGTTCATAAGTGCTTGAAACTTAACTGATCAAATGATCTCAACAAAATCATTTGCTTTTCATAATTTTTCTATTAATTGTAGTTGTTCGTAGGAGATTGTGTGCTCAGAGATATTGTACATGGTTTGGAATTTAGGCTACCGTTTTCTGCATACCTGAACACAGCCTCCATTCCTTGATGAACACACTCAAGACCTCAAAGTCAGCGTGTGATATGTGCTCTATTTTTTGATGTAGAGAGTGACAACTTGAGGTATTCCATACTGCAACTGTTTTACGTCATTCTTGGTATCGATGACAATGACTTGATACTTCCAATTGAACAGTAAGTTGGTGAAGAGGTACGCAATCTTATGGCAGAGCTTAACCTTTAGAAAAAAAAGTAGACCGTGTCGCCAACTTGCAAACGTTGCTGTAGGTCCTACAAACAAGATAGATGGACAGTTTTTCCTACCCTGACCCGCATAGTTGCGATCTATCCTAAGTCCGAGTAGACTTCTCGGGTTTGTTAGCATCTATTCCGGTCTTAAGAAGAGCTCTGACTTACGTCAGCTTAAGAGCACGTTTTCATAGCTTTGGCTCTGTTTGTACTAGAAATACCTACTAGGTATCCATTTGTCATTTGCATCCTTTTTAGATTTCGCTTTATTTGGATGGTATATTCCTTGTATGAATGCGTGACATCTTAAGTTCGCTACATCATTAGATTGGTTGTTGTCTAGCCCCAGCAGCAATGGCGTGGCCATTGATGACCCAATACCTTCCCTCTGTAATAAGTGACGAAATCAGTTAAATACTTATATGGAAATTGTAGCGCTTAATGTCGAAGTCTGTTTGTACTAAGAATAAGTTTTGAAATCTAGCAGCTAGATGCGTACAGAATAGGTGCCATTCGAACTGAAACCATCAAATGCGCATTTAATTTATTTTATTTAGATCCATTCCCCAGTATTGTATAAAATTTGATGATTTTCTTAAAGTGGGGGCATAAATAAACAAAATGTGTGTACGCAAAGAAACGCGTGTGTACATTTTAAGTCATCGCTGCCATTATTCATCTTCTATCCACGAGCACGCATGGATTAAAGTTCTAAATTTCACATCCCCTCTATGTACATATGTATGTATATGCTCAGCAACAAAAACTTACGTAATTGCTTATAAATTTCATTAAGATACCCTGCTCGCAGATAGTTTGGTCTACTGATAGTCAGAACATTCTTAAGTGCTTGCGAAAACTTCAAACAATTTTGACACGTTGCCCGGAACTTACATTAGAAATTAATTAACCACCAATCACGTCGGTGAATCTACAATCTACTTCCGAAAATCTAACAATCTACAGCGCGCTTTTTGTAGGTTCACACCCGTACAAGTATCGTTCAATTATCGGCGGCAAATAGCACCGAGTTCCGTTCAGAGCAATTAACTACTTAACATGGTGTCAAAAGCAATTAACTTGTAAAGTTTTTTTCTTCTCTATTTTGATTGCCGTCATTATCTTGAATTTATTGAGGTGTCAAAGAAAAATATAGATACAACGTCGTCTGTGAATGTATGCCACATCACACATTCTAATCGCAGAGTACACCGAATCAATTGACCGTGAACTTCAGTTTACTCGCGAGTCACTTTCTTCTTGTGCCGCAGTCGGTCGTCTGGTCACCATTAGAGGGAAGATAGTGTGATGATTGAGTGAGTCATCATTCAGGGTAAATGTCTTGGAATCAGTTTAATTGCTGGGGTCTTCTAGTGGAAAGCCACGTAGAGGATGAAGTTGTTTTTACTGGTGAAAAGGGCAATTGAAGTGTGGTTTATATTGTGACACAGGCCATTAAACGCGTGTGTAGTTACTTAGGAGAAATCATATGACCTTATTCCTGGGCCAAGTAGTTAATAGTTGGGAAAGAAAAAGGGTAGATCAACTGCGCTTTAATGAAAAGGGTTTTGGGTATAGTTCCTTGCATATACGTATATCTAGGTATGGATCTTTTCTTGAGACCCATTTTTCAGAGGAACTTCAAAATTTGATATGCAATCTGAAGGCCCTCATATCGACTACTCTCTCTAGGAGCTGGAGAAGGCTTTTATATCAGCAATATCGCAGAGAATTTTGGTTACCAAGCCGTTAATTCACAAAGCCTCACAGACAATATTTTTATCCCTAAGTCACACAACTTTGGAGGTCAGTTCACAAGTCCACTACGCGGAATTATGAGCTTATCCAATGTTTCTTTTAATACATTAATTGTGGCGGGCTCTTCCACATTAATGCTGTTCACGTAAAAGTCAGTAATCATGGATCTATAGCGCTGTCCATGTTGTGTTGCACGAGAATCTTATAGGCTAAATCAAGATCTTTTTGCAAAATCCTCTTGCCAATCCACTCATTGTTGTCCATCTCAATATTATAGTCCACAGCAGCAACAGCTTCTTTGGTTCGCACTGCACAAAGTCAATATACAGAGACAATACAGTTCGAACAACTTACTCTGATGCACGACTATGTCCAACGCTAATTACCTACGTAGCTCTCCACTGATTTCGAAAACTGAACCACGATTTTCGAAATTAATTTGCACAATTCGAAAGCATTGAGTAAGTTTCTTCTTGGTGAAATAGCAACCAAATTCAATCCAAAGCAGTGTCAATGAACGCAGACTTAAGCTGTTACTTACACAGGAATCATCTATGTCAGCAGACTGTGAGCTGCAAAGATTGCTAGAAGAAGTGACAGTTGAAGAGGCAAGTGGAAGACGGATGATACCATTTATTGCCAATAGCCCGCTTTGCACTTCTGTAACTTCCAAACTATCCGCCCAATAGTTCTAAAGGCGCTTGAGAGTAAAATTTGGGCGAGTAGCTATCATGCCACTCTAGAGAGAAATTTTTTAAGTGGATACGGACCTGAGAGCAACTCGCAGAGAACTGGTTTACTACTTTCAGCTTTCAAACTATTAAAGAGTTGCTCAAAGATGTTATCTTACTCTCGGAGATCAACTCGCACTTTTCTAACAATGGCTCACGCAAATTTTTCTCATGCATGGAAAGCTACTTGAGAGTAACTCTCGAGAGTTTACTAGCGAAAGTGCTCTCAAGTCGACACGCACCTTAAGAGGCTTGGTTTTCTGATCTGTACCACCCTATGTGTATCAAAATGAGAAAATTAAAAGGGCCCATAGGCTCGTCTTCCACTTTGTGCTTTGCTTAAAGCAAGTCTTTATTTTGCTGTGGAGAGTTCATCTTTTCCTGGCTATATTAAGATACTATTGGGATTAGTCTAGCTAGTCCATCAGTCATTTCGTTGGTATAAGAATTCCGAGTTTCAGCAGAGCGTGACGTTAAGACTCAAGTTCAAAGATGAGACGGCTATGGCGGCTGTTTGACCGCTTAAAAAAGTATAAAGCTACGTTGGTACATCTGTTCGGAGACAGCAAGAATGAATGAATGTCCTTTCTGTTCAGACACAGCAAGAATGCCTCTGCCGAGGACGATAGGAGTCTCCCATCTGCACATCCCGGACTAATTCTATACGTAAGCTACACAATTACCAACGGAAGCCCTGCGCAAGGAAAGAGGACGAATCAATGTAGATTCCATGACTGAATCCTCGCCCGGAAAATGATTTATCGCAAGTGCCAATGGCTGTCTACACCAAAGACACAAAGGGCAGCAAGTCGTCTTCCAAGAAGAAGCTTGACTGATTCTGAAACAATTCGTAAAAATATGATTACATTGCATTCTCACCTCAAAAGCCAGCAAAATAAATAAACATCAGGCCGTAAGCAGCCCATAGAGGGCCAAGGCCTAGCTTCTCACAACTGCACATGTTGTGCGTGGTATACATTTCTGCACATACAGAAGGGACCTACTGTTTTATGCCGTATCGGAAGAGCAGAGGGATTTTGAGAAGCTTTCTCAAGATAGTAATACTCTTGAATGTTTGTCAGACACTCGGAAGAGCTGGGCCGTAAAAAAACTTTTGATGGTATTTTTCTGGATTCGACCTTGGAACCACTGTGCAACGGCACCCACTACACACAAAACCCCTCCGCCCTTGGGACTTGGCCCCAGAGTCTTAAGGCATAGAATTTCGAAACTCCAGTGTTCCAGATACCAAAGCCCGTATCTTCTTAGACAGGGCATCGAAGAAGCTTAGCTCTAAGAATAGACACTCATTTATGCGGAAGCCACAAAACCAACAGGAACAAGTGGTCTCGTCATAGTCGCAGGTATCAAAAGGTTCCAAACTGAATTTGTTTGCCTGACACAAAGAAATCCGTGGCTACGAAGGCCTGGAGGTGTAGTGATGAAGTGCGTCTTATAATACATGTCCCTCCTACACTATGCCCACGTTCGTCATAATAGGCAATCATAGAAGTTCAATAAGCGATGGGAACACAATCTAGATCTAAGTGAAAAGCGCTAGCGCACTCTCTGAAATAGACTAACCATATTCCACCGCTAGGAATGGCCTTCGAATAGTGGCACCTATCTTCGTTCGCTTTCTGCTATCACGAGGCAGAGGGTTACACAATCAAAATGGCCACGTGTGACTGTGTTAATGACGTACAAACATCCCTGTGAAAAAATATTTACTTTCACAATCCATAAATTCCCCATAAAAGGACTCTCTCATCATATTGAGCCTTCATGTCCCGACATACCCACCTGGCAGTAAAACTTTATCTCCTTTCAAGAATTAAACTCTATAATTTGAAAGAACCACTGCCATTATATGACCACCACACACGCCCATTTATTATCTTTCTCATTTGATGACAAAAAACAAAAAAAAAAAAAGCACAGAAAAAGGACATTAAGCAACACAATTAGGCAGTTAGTCTCCTCATAGTACTGCGCTCTCGCGTGTCCATAATCCAATTAGCCGGTTATGTCAACATTTAATCATGACTTCCACTCCGGAATCCCACATCCATTAAATAAGAAAACTTTGGTCCTGTTTATGAGCAACAACAAGGACATTAAGCACGTTTAACTTTGTCCAACAAAATATTTCATCAGGCGAAGGGTTGTGAAATTAATTATACAAAAATGTGAGTGCGCTTTAATAAGATTGCTCCTCTCGTTTGTAATAATATGTCAACGGCAGGGCAGCCCCCTAATCTCTTGGGCTTTTGGGAAAATAGTTTTTTTTTTTTTTTTGTTTGTTTGGAAGAGATTTAGAAGTGTCTTTAAGTAATTACAACTTATTTATGGGAATTGTTTGGGCCAACAGTTGGCCCTTGTTCAACCAACTTTTGTACTCATAATAATGGGAAGTAGGGTACGGTACGGGCTTATACGAATAATAATTCAACGAGGCACTTACTTTCAATCTTTTGTTCATGCACAGATTTTATGTAAATTTAATTGTTTGATGAGAAATTAAAAGAAAACCTAGCTGGCGTGAGAGTGAGCTTAAGGCATCAACTGATTGAAGAGCATAACACTCAATTGTTTCAATGGGAAGCTACGTTCACAATTGCAGAGGAAGCATCTATGAGTTGATTGAGTAAATCTTGAGAGGAGGGAACCATCTTAGGGGAACCTTTATAGGCCAGTCACTAGCATAAGTAGGTCGCGTATCTACCCCATGTCCAGTCCTTTTCTATCTAGAGGAGTACTTCTAAGCCGCCGACTAATGGCAAAGCGATGGTTGCCGGTCAGTTGACAACCAGTTGACTTACTGACAGCCTTTGTGCTCAATCATAGTGTCACCATTGACAAGTCATTTCGCGTTGACAGAATGAACAATCCTTTCGGCACTACTACCATAGCAAAGGGTGACCAGATAGCAATGATACTTTTTCCATATGTTATGTTTCAGCAGTTGTTAAAGTTAACGATAACATTTAGTTGTCGAAATATTAAGAAAGATTCACCATTTTGTCATGCATAATTTCGTTATTGCCGAATGTGGGGAAATAATTAAAAAAAAATTAACTAAATTTCGGCTTAGCTGTCGTCATGATGGCTTTCAGTCTACGGGCAATTCGTCGTACCTTTACCTACACACAATTGAACTTTAAGCCACTAGCCAGGCAGAGATTGGTGCGAAATAAAGAAAGCCAGTATCGAATGAGACTCAGAAATGTCGATTCAGCGAGGATCTAAAGTGGGCATCGCCAGAGAGTCATGGCGGCATCATCGGATCTTTTTCTTTTTCTAAATGAGGAAGGATTCACAGTTGTCTTCAATGATCAAGGTTATGGAGCGATGTTAGCCCACTCTCTGTCACCATAGCTCGACAATATTGCTTCATCTAGGCTGTGGTTCCAATAATACTCTCTATGATGTGATTGTTAACGGCCGTCCAACTACACTTCCTCCGGAGTTCCTGAAGGTCTCTCGGAGTAGAAAGGTACAGTGTTGTGCATGGTGGACTGACACTAACTCTGTATCTTACCATCTTAACTCATTTCCTACCAAAAGACAAAGGCAAAGAATCTTGCATTTTGAGGTCCTTCACTATATGAGTCAAGGAGTCAATACTTGTCCGATTTGGATACTCAAAAGTCATAATTTCTTATCCGAGGGGTTGCCTCGGTAAGGAACTTTGATTCAGTGACGCAGAATGTTGGCCCAGGTTTCCTAGTTTTTGTTTTAAGAAAAAAAAAGCAATGTAAGGACTTAAGGTCGGTGATCACCACGAGAAGGTAAAACAAACTCTTAACTACGACCCAGTCCGTGTTTTGGCAAATCATTGATCGCCATACAGGTCCGCAACTTTAAGTTGGAAGTGATTCAATGTCAAGTACCAATATAGCCAAATTCTAAGGATTCTAATCGCTGCCATAAGTTTCAATGACAAGTTCTTTTCTGGACCTCTTTTCGCAGCAATGTGACAAATTGTATCTCACAGCACTAACGCCCTTAATCATTCTCCTTCAACAAAATTTAAGGAACAGACCTCACCACCTGACAAGCAATCCTTGTTTCTAATTTTAATAAGAACACAACCTCCCCTTAATCTAATTTAAAACCTCACCCCGGATTCGTGTGTCCTGTGGATGAACCCGAAAACATCGTTTGTCTCTGTTGATCTTTGAGTGACTTGAATGCTTCCTTTCATCAAAAAAAAAAAAAATAACGCCCGAGGATCTGATTCTAATTGCATTCACTTAATCCTCGGAGGAAGAGTGCTTCTCAAAATACATTGTTTTTTGTTCCCTCTTTGTATGGTCTGTTTTTTTTATTATTATTTTGCACTTGCTTGCAGGTGGAGAACCGAGCTCTGCGGCTACGTGAAGTGGCAACAGCACTCCAGTATCAGGACGAGATCCTACCCTCGGGTACACCGCTACCTCAGCAACGTAATTACGGCGCCGATAAGCCACAACAACAGCACATTTTTCACCGACAACAACAAAATGCCATCGCATTCGGCAGCAGCAGTGGTGGTGGTGGTGGATCAGCACTAGAAAGAGGAGGAGGAGGAGGTGAACACGTACCACCGCGTGTCGGTGGTCTGGGACTGAATGGACTGATGCCAGAAGAAACCTCACCATCTGGAGGCGGTGGCACTGAGTGGGAGTACTTCGATGAGGTCGGATACATTCGTGGCGGTGCCTTAAGGCCCGGAGAAGATCCATACATACGAAATCGTTTCAATCAGGAGGCAAGTGATGTATTGCCCAGCAATCGAGAGGTTCCAGACACCAGGCATCCCATGTGAGTATCTATCTATCTATTCATTACCTTTTCTTGTTCTTCTTCATACATGATGAGTTCTATTTGGGAATTTTTTCTTTTGAAGTTGATTTCGGCAAAGGACTTGCTCCTCTGGCATTAGCTTTGGTTCCAGTGATTGATTAGGTTCGGTGAAATTAATTTCAACTGTGTGTGTTTCATGGTGACTCCTGCACAAGGATACAACCCGGATGTTAGTTAAATTTGCTCTGCGGCAGGAGTCCCGTATCCCAAAGTAAAGAACGTTTTATGCAGATGATTTTGCTTCGTCAAGCGAAGACAGCTAGGATGCCAGTGTGTATATAAGTACTACTTTATGCTTCGATGGAATTCTCCTCATCTGCTGGCTTTGATGAGCTGTTACAGGATATGCTTTCTTGGTTCTAAATTTTTAAATAAAAATGAGGAGTTCAATCATGCGGCACTCCGTAGAAAGAAGTCACACAAAAAAGGACTTGTATCGTAAACTGAATAGGTTACACAGTTACCTCTTGATATTTGCTTTTTTTATTGACATTTTTTTACGAGGATTCTCAATTATGAAAGAAGAAAACATATTTCAACTGGCTTCAGTGTTGACTTTGATGTCAGGAGTTATGGCTTTTTTACAATCTTGCAGGAGGTGTTTCTGGTTTAAAACCATCTGGTGATGCACTACTTCCGCCTGCAGTACGAATGGTAATTTAATCTGGTATCCTGCAAACTCTTCGAAATGGAGTTCATTTTTTGAGTGGGAATTATGGTAATTTTCCAGTTTTACGCTTCGTTAGGAAAAGTTAATTGGGTCTATGGATTGTAGTTTGTGTAGCATGGCCCTTCTTTGCATTCGGCCTTTGGATGAATTTTTTTTTTAATTAAAACTTTTTATCCGACGAGCAGAAAATAGAATGGTGTGCAAAATTTGAGTATAAATATGGAATCGCAATCCTTTTGGTGACTCTTTTAAGTTGGAGTTTTTGCGGCTGCCTCTTGTTGACATGTTCTGGTGGCAATTTTTGACGGCCTTTGGGCACAAGTGTTGCTTTGCATTTCTACCTTAAGTTATTCAATCGTCTTTGATGGTTCACATGGACCTTCCTCATTATCATCTTCATCTATCATGATGGTCGCGAGGATAGGATACTGGGGTGTACTCCTTCGATCTTCCGCAACTGACTCCAACTTATCAGCACCAGGATATTAGTATATGTCGAGTTTCTAGGCATACTTACCTGATGCCACCGCATTTAAAGATCGTTCTCTTTGGAATATTGTACTCAACATTGAGTTCCTTATGTGCCTTGGTATTGCTTACTCGATCTCTCCGAATTATTTCAGAATCACCACGATGAAATTTCATTCTAGCCAGTGGCGTGGGGTTCATATAAAGCGTCCGGTACACCCTTGACGAAGACTCAACGCACCAGGAGCTATTTCGCGTTTCCCAGCAATAGTGTGCTCCGTTTCCTACTTTCTTAAAAGCAAAACACCAACCAATAAATCGCTTCTTTGGCCGAAACTAAACGTCCCCTTCCGTCGACCGGATCTTGAACTCTTTGAACATGTCTACGCCGTTCCATCATATAATGTGCTAACGCTATTTCATCGAAAGTCACTTTAGTGGTCGTAGTGTGCCTCGTTTTGTGTCGAGCTGGTCTTATGCTAGATATCCCAAATATTGAACTTCCGCTACATACCTCAGAAACTTCTCACTATAACTCAGCTTAAGGATCTTCAGCCCCATTTTATACACTTGGTTCCAGTGTTGGTTTTTATGCTTGCCCTTTAAGGAGTTTTGTAATTACTTTGCTCAGCTTCTTGTAGTTTAGAGAACCTTTCAACAATACCGATAAAGCAACAGCTATAACCTTCGCCTTTAAAGAAGCACTGTGCTCTGATGCTCTACATGTTAAAGACTGTAGTCCTGTCGTAATTAGTGTCGCTTGAACTTGCCACTTGCCACATTTCTTCGTCTAAATCCCCAGCAGTAGATTCCAATTTTCGAAACTCTCGCTAGAAGCTGTTTGGTGTGGATTTTGGACTGGTGGCATCATCGAATCATACTTCTTTGAGAACGACGATGGCCAGGCCATCACCGTTAACTATCGGTCCATGGTGGACATTTGAATATTATTATATCTAATGGCATAAACAGGCCTTTCAAATAAAATAAAAGCTTTAAGAATATCTCATCTACAGTTTGCTTTATTCAAATTTAAAGATAGGAAACGATTAATGAAAAACGATATATTTTCTACTATATCTATTGAATCACAGATGGCGACCTGTACACTAACTTGCCAGAGTTCTTAAAATTCCCCCTTGCCAGAGGTCTTCGGTTCCTTAAATAGGTGCGTTGGCACTTATCCGGCTGATACGACCCTCTTCCCGTCCACCTCCTTCCCTGGAAAAAAAACAGACATTGTAAGCTCAGTAGTCCATCACAGAAGATGATGAGGATAATATGCTAACAACATCATTATCGTCACCCAATTAAAGTTCAAAAGATTTCCTATTCTTTTTTTCGTTCTCTCCAAAAGCCAGCAAAGTAGATCTCATTCGTCTTTCGGCGGAAATCCTGTTACAAATTGTTTGACACAACGCGCTTCCTGGAATCGCTCCTCCTTTTATCATATTTTATCCATTTTTCTTTCTCATTTCTTTTTGCGGACATTCCTAATCCCGCGTTTATTGAGTTATCGTAAATTTGATTTACGACCAAAACGACATTGAATCAATATCACACAGGACTCACGCAGTCTATTAGGCTTAGTCTGGGAAAAAATAAATGTGTATCTCTTCTTATGCGCATTTTAACGATTGAACTCGCCTGCCATTCTAATTAGTTGATTCCACAAAGGATATTGTGTACTCACCGATGTTATTATATTTGATTTGTGTTGCTTCGGAACCCAAACCACTCCTCGGTAAGGGATAATCTCGAAAACGTGTGTTCATCCTGAAATCAAATTGCGCACTAAAACGTGGCTCTTTGTTGATTACACGAATTAGTTTCATTTCTTGTTCTTGCTCCACCACAAACCTTATATAACCTTCCGTGACACTTCAATTTATTCCTGATAAGATCCTTAATTTTGCGAGTAAATCCTTTTACAAATGTTCTCTCTATGGGCACTCTTCTTTTCCTCTCACTTACACTGTCTAGCATCTTTTTGGATAATGGATTGTCGGGGGGGGTGAACAAAATCCCCTTTTTTTTTTGGGATATTTTATGGTTAAGCGGCACGTTTTCTCAATATCACCACGTAATTTTACCGTTGGATATGGCTAAATTAAATGGACGTATCAATTTCTATCCTGGGAGTTTCTATCTCCCGTAAAATAAAATCCTAATTTTGTGTCCCCCCTCTAAACAAGGATACGGATTGCCGCGTGACACGAGTCGTTGAATAGAACAATTTCAATAAATAGCCAGAGGTGAGTTAAGAACTGTGTACAGGAAGTAAAAATCTATTGACATCCTGGCCAGGATGTAAGAAGAAAAATGAAATGACGGTGAATGAAGTGTGAGGTCGAACATATTGAAAAAGCAATGTCCTTTGCTTGTTGCTCATGGGACGGAGGTAAATATCCTGCAAACGATTTGTTGTCTCGTGCTGTGTTAGAGAATCTATTTTGGTGATCGGATGTTTTATGATTGAATTGGTGTGTATTGTGTACCTACCCAGAGGGAGACAGAATGACTAAATGGAGGGCAACGAAGGACGATATTGGCTGACTGTTATGAAGCAACTAATGAACCCAGAGTTGTTGGTATGAGAATCAATTTAAAACACGAGCCGTTAATTAAAGACAGGAAATTACTTGGACACTCAAAATGAATTTATGACTAATATACTCGTAGCTATATACATATTTGCATATTGTTCGTCCTTTAACCTTGAAGTTGACAAGTGCTTCTGTTGAAGTCTGTACAAAAGGATGTGTACATATACCTGTGCAAATAATTTATGATGCATAGACTAGAGTTGCTTTGATGTGAAAGAAAAGTCGTAGAAGAGGCTGTCTGATCCTTCTGCACAAGGTTTGAGAATATATGGAAGGCACTTCACGTGGGTTTCATGTACAAAAGAGTGCGTTGTGCCCGTGGACATGGCTGGAATTGTCTGAGAGGCGTGAAATTAGAGATTTCATTAAAAATGTTCTTCCCCTTTGGCAGATATGGAGATTTGATAGAATTAAAGGTGAACTCTTGGTTAAATAGATTTAAAGGTAGAGCCAAGGAAGTCGATGATACTGACACCTTTGCCGGCTGCTTTGAATACATATTGTTTTCAATATTCGGAATAAAACATCTCCAAAGTTTACGATAGAGGGTCGTCGGTGCTAAACAAACTCCGTCCAAGTCGTCTTCCATCACCCTCTTGAGCTATCAATGTATATACATACATACGTGGCGCTGCTTTTATCCACTGAACTTGAACCCTGCCTGCTCCTCTTTAAAATCATCTTCCACTACCATGCTACTGATGGAAGAAGGGTTTCGCTTCTAAAAATGCATTTTTTTGTTGCTCTATCCTCCTTCAGCAACCATTGACTTCTGGTGGTCTATAAAAATGATTAAGGTGTCAAAGTAAAGATTTTCTCATTTTGTATTCCACCAGGCGGTTGCCATCATGTCCAAATCTGTGGACTTAGGCTCTGAAGCATCGCTAATAAATATCCGGGTCAGTTAGAAGTCGCTACCTTTGTCAGAGTGGTGTCATATCGCTTGCCATTCTTTAAGGCTTGGCTTTCGTGAGACTTCAAAATCAATTCGTTCATTGTCTCTTGTCATGCTTTCTTAGAATACAGTGTCCAGGAAGCATCCCAATAACTGTCGTAATCTATGATCATTCTCGCTTCATAATTTCGTGGATTTCTTATGGACTCGGACTCTCTGCGAACAATGCTTCCTAGTGGCAATTTCATAGACATCTACATCACAGTGTCAGGCATACAGCTTGATCTGACACCATTATGAGCATCCCTATGACTAGGTCAAGTCTAATAACAAATGACTTGTTCCTTAAGTACAGCCAGACTGTCAATTTCGACGGGATATTTCTCATCTAGAGTACATCTACGCTGCTTTGAATATAGCTTGAAACCACTCCTAAAATGTACTGCATAGATCCTGGTTCATTTCTCTCGCGATACAATGTACAATGTGCTAATTTCAAAACAGACCTTATTAACAACGAATCATTAGTCGTGATCGTCGAATTAAATATTAAAACACACTCAAGGTCAAGGTATAGCTTCACTCTTTGGAAGAATATACTACATTTTTAAAAAAATTTTTTTACATAATATTAGTTTGACATTGAACCGATGGGCGCTTTCCCTACTCAAGGAATTCCATAGTATTGTAACAAAAACCCCGTCCCGCCGAAGAATTTTTCACCAAAGTCCAGCAATTAAATTTAAAACTCAATTTCTCTGGTAGAACTTTGTTTTGTTAAAATTAAAATTCAATTAATCGACTACACTTTTTTTTCTACAAAACTCTAGTACAATTTTCTTTAAGCTCAACTTAGTCTCATCACTAGCTGTCAAAGCTTCTTACCGAACACTCCCACTCCATAACCCACTGACACCTCCTTTTATATCGGCCATTACTTTCCAGGCGAATTCCAATACAGCCAATTCGCCGTGGGAAATTAAGCTGTCAATGATCTAGCCAATTCTAGATTAGTCCACGCGTTTCCGGTTGGTTTCCGGCATTCTGATTGTCAACGTGACAAAGTGTTACAGTGGGAAATGTCACAGTTCGATTCCCTACTAATCTATTCTCACTCTTATTTCGATTGGATTTCATTATAATTCGGTAAAACAAATGTTGCTCCTTAACCAGCCCATATGTTTGTATTAATCTTTAACCAAATGACATTTGTTTAAGGCTATCTATTACTAGAACAATTCTGTCAGTACTTATGTATAAATGTCACAGCTTGTCCACATGCCAGGATCTTTATTAATTAATTTTCCCCTTTTCCTATAAAAAGCAACCCATTTCACAGAAATGTCCATTCAATATGGCACCCACAGTGTGTGTGGTTATGACAGTGCCCTAACCAACACAATCTCCATTATTTTTTCTGTTTCACAAACTATTGATTAAGTTTATTATACCCCATGGAATGGTAGACATAAAAATAAAATGACACCGAATGGATGTACAGTAGAGTCGGTCGATAAATCCTTGCACGCAAATAAATTCCCGGCAATGTAAAATTGGAAAGTAAAAAGTATTGAATCATCATAGCCAATTGGCCATGGAAGGATTCTTGTTTGTTCTCCCCTCCTCGGTCCGTTCTAAATCGAACGTTTGTGACATATTTATATTTGGGTCACAAAAAGGACCTTCACATTGCTTTTTTTTTTTTTTTTTAAATCCCTCTGTGTATGTTTACGACTCATTTAGCAGATGACGACGCGCGCATTGACAGTTAAAATGTTTATCGTTTCTAACTTAAGGGATATCCTTTCAGGGAGAGAAATATATTCCACAGAGATTACTTGAAAGGAAAACAGTCAACAGTCCTTAAAATGTGCTAAAAACCGGTCGAATCCTTAAGATAAGACCATGCCATTTCGATTGCAAACCCACAGACACACACAACTGTGTGAATTTTACCCTTAAGTAGGAAAGGATAGTAATCCTCAAGCGGTTTTCTAAAAATAAACCTCAATGACGACGACATATGTATAACTCTCAACTCAAAGACCACAATTTCAACACAATTAGTTTGAAAGGAGAACTTAGAGCATAAAATCCTTGGAACGCAAAAGTGTGGGCCGGGTCTCAGAAAAGACATGGATTTCTCATCATAAAAGCTTTTCTCGAGGCGCTCTCACTCATAATGCTTTTATTATCCTTTAAGTGGACCTTTTGTGTGGTAAGCTATTCATCGACAATGCTGTTGGTTGTGATGGTGGTGGTGGTGGGTGGTGGTGATGTTTTAACGCCATTGGGGTAAATAAAGATTATTACGAGTGTCGAAGTCTTGTGGAAAGGGCTGATTAGATTTGTTTTTGGGGATTTTTTCCTCCTTAAGAGCGGAGATTTTGTTTTTATTTCTTTTGCATACTTACACCTTGGTTGCTCGAGAGCCTTCTTAAGGAATAAGCCGTGTCATTGTTTCAGGGGATTACTTGATTGTTATGCGAAATTGATGTTTTCAAATTGGTAGTAGAAAAGTAACCTCTTTGGAGATAAGTAGGAGTAGATTAGTGGAACATTTAAGGACACCATTGTCCATCATCTTGTTAATTTTATTGATAATAAACGTTTGGACTGAGTTTTTATCCTTGATGAGTTCGTTTTTACTGGGCAGGTTAATTTTTGGTACTCTGTAATGTGTAATCCTAAAGGGCAAGGTTCATTCGAGATTATTGTGGCTCCTGGAGGCTTCTGAGAGGTTTTAGATCGTGCACTAGATAGTGATGCCATCCGAGGAATTACAAGAACTCGTTTTGTTAGGGTGAGTGCAGCCAGCGGCATTAAAAAAGCAAATAAAAGGCATCCCGCAGCTTGCCAGCATAAGGATCGAAGAAACTATAGCACTTGACTGCTTCGTTCGAAATTGTTCGTACACTGCTTATCCTTCAGATTGCACATACCCTGTATGCAGGGTATCTCCTTCTTATTTCCATATTGTTGGTGTCCCTGCCCACACCGAAGCATCATAGAGACCATCTGGTCCTCGAATACTTTTTGCAATCATCCGAGAAAGTAGCACCTTCATCTCTGTAGTAGAACACTTATGGCTTGTTTTTTAAAGTGGACCTTGTTGTAAACATATCAAGACTTGAACTCCAATTCTTTGAGTCTTGGAATAAGGCATCGTAATAAGCGTCCTCCCCTTTCACTAATAATCACAAAAATGTTTGCTCCGTACCACAGAACGATAAGTGAACTGTGAACACCAGTATTGGTAAAGTAACTAATGTAACTAATGTAACTAATTGAAAATACGATACTTTTAAGAAATATTTGTGTAAAGTTTGTGTAAAATAGAAAGTTGACTGCATTCTGCGGTGGAAGAGGAGAGGCTTGAGTTAGAATAAGACAAAAGGCAAATCAGCTAATAATCTTCTCCGGATGATAGGTGGTGTCTCAGTAGATTGTGACTATGAAGCACCAGCTTACGGAGTCAACTCCACAAATTATACTCATTGAATGGCATTCTCTTTCTTTACCATACTGAAAGGACTTAAAGTCATATCTGAGCAGTATAATTTTCTTCAAGTGTAATGTCTACGATACATTGCACCCTCAACGGCTCTTTTGACCAACTCGCTTAATTATATAGCGCCTCCAAGTCTCTCCAAATGTCAATCATTCAAAATGCTCTCCATTGACATTATCCCAAATAAGCCAGCGCGTCTGCATTGCGTCCAATTACACCCTAGACACCATTATTGCCACGAAAAGCCATTAAGAAAGTTCAACTCAGTGAGAGAGACATTCCTGAAATTACTCATTACCGCTAGAACCTTGTCTGGAGCCAGAAAAAACCCACTGACAGTTTAGAAATTTCCATTTGAAATAAAAATAAAATTAAATTATTTTTTTTTTTTTGTTTTTTCTGTGTGTGCTGCAGAACACAGAACATAACTTTGTTTAGCCACCATGCTATTATATACACATTTTGAAAATTCTAAAGGAAAATCTCTGTCTGTCACTCAAACGTTAATTTGTTCCTGCCACCGCAGCAATGCGCAAAATTTCTCTGTTCTACAGTGACAATGGCTGATGCTGACGGACTTAAACTTTTATAACAATTTATCTCTCCCACCACGTCTCCTTTTTTGAACATCTGTGTAGTCGGTGCACACCCACAATTGTGACAGAAATATGACAGCAGTCATTAAAACAAAATGTCGTCCTCGTTGTCGTCGTCGTCGTCGTCGTGCAACACTCTCGCATGTCGTTTCAAGGACTAGCTTGGTGTTGTCACTTACAAATAATTCCCATGTTTAGAGAAATATTTATTCCATTCGAAAAAAAAAAAAAAAAACTGTCCGTCTGCATTTTTTTTTTAATTTTTAATGAATACGAAGTAACCGTTAAGCCGATGAATAATAAACAGCTTCATTTGAAATTCATCCGTGGCCATGGTGAGACGTCAGCCGGTAAATAGAACTGTTGTTCTAGAATGCGGATGCTTAAAGAGGACACTTTGCCGAGATCCGAGAAGGGATAATGATATTCCGTATGGTTTCTTCGCACAGAAGAGGGTCGACAAGTGAGGGATTACTGTGCAGTTAATCCTTTAGATTTTTCTTCTATTCCTGGCTCTGGGGAATAGCCAACGCAAATGGATTGAAAATTAGGTATGCAATGGAAACCTAATCCGTCAGGACGAATGCGATGCAATAAAGTAATGTGCAGCTATGGCTGCATATCCTGGATTTGCATATTTCTGCATCAAAAGTGGAATGAAAGGATGAAGGGTGCTTAGTTTGAATAGAACTTTCAAAAAATTCACAACAAATGCTGATGACTGCATCTCTGGGTAAGACTGTCATCAGAAGAGCAACCAAATACCCGGTCCTAGCCAATGAAAATATTTTAGTCCTAATAAAAGGTTTCTGAGTCGCATAATGTATCGTTTTCCCTTAGCTCTTACAGTGAGGTCATACCCAAAAAGAGCGTGTCTGTTTAACTTGGTAGGGCATTCGGAATATGTACGAGCTTAGAGCCTGACTGTTGGAAGAAATGAATGAAATACCCTGACTTGAAGGATGCTGGGGAACGTAATCAGTCATTCCCCGGGCAAACTCTGCGCATGCATTTTAGAGTTGGGTTGGCTCCAGGTTATTTCTTTCTCTGTTTGATTACTGTTCCCCACTTGGGCTCGAACTTGCACACATTAAGTTACAGACGTAGATACTACTTGTCACAGCCAAGGGTTTCAGATTTTCACATCTTTTACATGCTCTGAGTGAAGTCACAAGACTAACAGTTTGTCATTGAGCTCGATTTGAGAGGCAACCTTTGACATTCCCCATATAAGTAGGTTTCTAGACTAGTAACTTAGCTCATTTTGCATCTCTCAGTGTCATATATTATACATTGACAAAACAAAACACAAACATCGTGTGAATTCAAACCTAATTAACTTGCCGCTCATCGTAAACTAGGTCAAATGATGATGATAGCATTTTGAAGGACTTTGCCTCGTCTCACGTCAATTTGCTTTCTAAGCGATAACATTGCATTGAAGTTCATCACTTATTCAGCTTATAGAGAAGTTGTGATGGAATATAAAGTGACGCAGTTTCGAATGCACACCTAGTCGCTAGTAAAATTCAAATGAATCTTTAGTCCTGAAACAGAAAAGTAGCAGAAGATACAGACCATGTAATGATCATAGTTAGTGGGTTATATAATCACGCAATCAGAAGAGAACTGGACAAAGTGGATGAATTGTATGCTTAAATCCAGAAACATTCTGGCATGGAGCAAAGTTGAAGGCATCCACTGGCATCTAGTACAACCCTCTCTTCTGCTACGCATTTTAATCGCAACGAAAATTGCTACTGAAACTATGACGTAGTGATATTAAAACTAATGCATATGATGATAATGTAGTCCTACTAGTGTCCAGTAAAATTCCTGAAACCACTATAGAGATTGTGCAATCGGAAGTGGTTCTCTTCACCAATAAATGGAAGATGACATCAGTTGACCGCACACAGGAAGAAGAATACTCCACTCCTTGCTTTGGACAAACCAATGTGTATGGGGTGTACTCGTTCATAAGCTAAGCCGCAGAGAGAAAACGTCTTAAAGTATAAACAAAATTCTGCAAATGGGGAGCCAAACCTGCTACCATTACCATATGGATTGGATACATACTTTCGTGACCAACAGCGGAGAAAGTCATAAATCTCAAAGAAAAAACAAAGGTCTAGAAGCTAGTTTGCTAGTCTTCACTGGTGCCAGCCGAACCAACCGTCTAATACTATTCAATATCTGAGGAGAACTGTCACCAATACTAGCATTCTCTTGGAGATCTGGAGCTTAGCCTAAACGTTGGAACAGTCATTTCTTCAAAGGAGGATGAGACAAACAGAAGAAGGTATCGTAAGCCCGAATATAACCTTGTCAAAGGCTCCAGCCATAATCTATTGGCAGCCCATCGAAGAAGAATGTATGCAATAGTAAAACGTTACCTTTCAGAGAACGAGCCATAAAGCTTAGGGTCCTTATTTTACCACGCGAATACATGGCAGTTTCAAAATCGAATAGGGCATAAAAGTCGAGATGGAACTAGGGAGGGGTTTTAGGGAACAAATGCCCTTGAAACCAAAACCTTACACATAGAGAGTTACAAGAGTACTTTGTACTTACCTACGAGTCCTTCAATGTTTTATCGATTCACAGATGTATGTATTTCTACACAATTGAAAGGATTAGGTATTTTGTTCAAATCCTCCGCCTCAAGAGGAATCTCTTCCCTTTGAAACTGACTACAACGATACACGAACCTCAAACTGAGCAAGCAAACAACTATGAGGTTAACCCCTAACTAGAAAGGCCATCGCATGGACTAGTTAAAGTGAATTTCTGAAACAATGTCTTCATAACTTTTCGGCATCCTTCACCAGAATTTTTTGTGATTTTGTCTGCTCCTTTTTCACATATTCAGTATTCCCACTCATATTCAGTATTCTACAAACCTAAACAAGACAATTTAAACTACAAGGAAAGGATATTTTGATAACCTTGTAATTTTATTCATAACTGCTTTTAAAAATAGAACACACACACACTCCTCGTTAGGAGGATGCTCTTTGTGATAATTTTCAAAACGCAAAGTGCACAAATTGAGTTCATAGTATACAAATGCTTTCTCATCGTCCTTGGTGCTGTCTCACTAATCGAGTTACCAAACAAAGTTTCACCCACACTCACCACCATTTTGTTGACTTTACTTGGGATATCCCATCCGGAAAGTTCTAAAGGAAGGTCCCATCAGAAACGATGAGTTCCGCAGGCAATTTGTGCAAAAGACATGACATGTGAGTCAAGAATTTAATCAGGAAGTAGCATGTCATCCTCTTTGGGGGAAAAGATGGGAGACGAAAGGATGTTTTTTTTGCTCTAAATTAAATCCTTTTTTGTTGTTTTGATTGCTTGCAGGTGTCGTAAGAAGAAATGGCGAAAGGATTTACCGGAGACTAGTGTCATCATAACATTCCATAACGAAGCCCGTTCAACATTGTTGAGGACCATAGTCAGGTACGTAATCCAAAGTGTCAATTGTCGTTGAGCGTTTTATGATTTTTCGCATTCTCTTTGCAGTGTCTTAAATCGAAGTCCTGAACATTTGATTAAGGAAATCATCCTTGTTGACGATTTTAGTGACCATCGTGAGTTATTTTCTTTGGAAAACTCATTGAAAATTGCATTTATTGCGTGTTTGTATCCTTTCAGCTGAGGACGGCCTGGAATTGGCAAAAATCGACAAAGTTCGCATCCTGCGCAACGACAAACGCGAGGGTCTGGTGCGATCTCGAGTCCGTGGAGCTGATGCGGCGGTAGCCGAAGTCCTCACCTTCCTCGACAGTCATGTGGAATGTAACGAGAATTGGTTGGAGCCACTCCTCGAGCGAGTTGCCGAGGATCCCACACGGGTGGTGTGTCCTGTCATCGATGTCATTAGCATGGACAATTTCCAGTATATTGGCGCTTCGGCAGATTTGCGAGGAGGTTTCGATTGGAATTTGATCTTCAAATGGGAGTACCTCAGTGCTTCGGAACGTGCCGAGAGGCAGCATGATCCCACATCGGCTATTCGGACTCCCATGATCGCCGGCGGACTCTTTGTCATCAATAAGGCGTACTTCAATACCCTCGGCAAGTATGACATGAAAATGGACGTTTGGGGTGGAGAGAATCTCGAAATATCCTTCCGAGTGTGGCAGTGTGGTGGCAGCTTAGAGATCATTCCTTGCAGTAGAGTCGGACATGTGTTCCGAAAGCGGCATCCTTACACATTCCCTGGCGGAAGTGGCAACGTTTTCGCTCGAAACACCCGACGTGCTGCCGAGGTATGGATGGATGATTACAAACAGTATTACTACGCAGCGGTACCCCTGGCCAAGAATATTCCCTTCGGAAAGTAAGTTGCAATTAAAAATTTCCTTTTAATGACACTGCCTACATCAAGTTTCTAATTACAGCATCGCCGATCGACTAGAGCTTAAGGAAAAACTCCATTGTAAACCCTTCAAATGGTATCTCGAACATGTCTATCCTGACCTACAGGTGCCAGACACACAGCAATATGGCCAACTGCGACAAGGACCCTACTGTTTGGATACCCTCGGCCATCTCATGGACGGCAGTGTTGGTAAGTCATTGCGTTTGCATTGTGTTTTTTGATTGATTGGTAGACACTTAATTACACACGCTCCTTTCCAAATGAATCCTTTCGCCCTGCAGGTATCTATCAATGTCACAACACTGGTGGCAATCAGGAATGGACACTTACGAAACGTGGCCAAATAAAACATCATGATCTCTGCCTGACGCTGGTCACGTTTGCCCGTGGCTCGCAGGTGGTAATGAAGATATGTGACGAGTCCGAAAATCAAATGTGGACAATGCGTGATGGTGGCCTCATCAAGCACTCCAAAATGAACATTTGTCTAGATACGCGAGACGTGCACGAGCTCGGTGGCATATCAGCGGAACGATGCAATTCCGCATTGGACACACAACGATGGGCGTTTGTGACTAAATTCGCGTGAGTTGACTGAAAAAAAACCTTTATTTAGATACGAACTGGTTCAAAACCCTTCGTTATCCTTTCCAAGGATGCAAACGAAAAAAATTCTATTTAAGAAAAAAACAAAAAAAAAGTGCGAAAGAGAAATGTGTGCTTTTGATACACATGGTGACACTCTACATTGCTAAATGTCCTGTGTGTGTCTGTGTTGTCCTGTTAATATTTGTCCCTTCCATTTGTTTATACTTTTCTTTGTTTCGATTCGGTTTTGTGTACTGATGAGTTGAGAGGATATTAAATTTCCAATTCGACTTTTCCTATTTCGTATCGTTAATGACCCATCAAGGACGTGACATAAGAATGATAAAGGAAATATTTTTTTATATACCTACTTTTCATCTTTTGTTTTCAATTTCAAGTTTTCTTTTTGTGATTCTCACAACATTTCCGATTTCAATAAGAATGGGGCCGACACAAAAAAAAAGAAAAAAAAAAAACAAACTGACAGAAAGTTTTGAAAACTTTTTTTGTTTTTGTCGAATGTCCTTCCGTTTTATTAGAATCAATTCGATTCGAGGTGGAGAACTCTAGGCGCAATGACAGGTTGTTATTTGTTAAAACAAAAAAAAAAACAAAAACTCTTTCTTTGAAACTTGATAGGATATAAAATAAAAGAAAAATATTTAAAAAATGTATTTAAATTTAAAATTAATAAAGAAATTTATATAAAAAAAAGGGAATTCTCTAAGAGTGGGGCCGGGCGAAAGCGCTTTTTCTGTATTAAAAACTGATGTACTTAGTTGAAAAAATTTATAAAAATAAAACTTGTTTGTAAATAGTAAATGTTCATATAGAAGGAGGATTTTAGAATTTAATAATAATAATAATAATTATGTAATTGCTATGTATCAATGTTTGGGAGGAGGTCAAAAGCTTGTGCTGTTAAGGAGGCAGATCTTTGAAAGGCATCCTAGATCAGTCTAATACGCAGGTTGATCATGAGCAACTGACTCAATCAACCACATTCAATTATTTGTTCAACTCTTTCGAATTTATAACCTCGTGCAATCAACTGAAAGAACCAAACCATTAATATAGTCGTGTTGAACGAATTGGAATCAGCTGTACAGGAATTGATCAACTCATTCAGTTTGTGAGTAGCCTCGCAGATGATCAATAATTTCAATGGTTAAATAGCCTTGTCAACCTAGTTAATCAGCAATTTCAATGGTTGAATAGCCTTGTCAACCGAGTTGATCAACACTTTCAATGGTTGAATAACCTTGTCAACCTAGTTGATCAGCGTTGTAAATTATTGAATAGCATCGTTTTCGTAGTGGATCAACACTTTCAATGAACGAATAGCCACGTACTTGACTTGACTTGCCTACTTTTATGATTTTGACAAGCAAATCTGTTGCTCTTATTAGTCAACTGAGTTTTTTGTGTGGTTGTGAAAGAGTTGTGGCACCTCTGTACGTTTTGATACACTAGATCAAGCATCGGATGTTGAGCAACGTGTTGAACACATTCGGCATCTGACAGCTGCAGCCTATCTCGATGTTATAATATATTAATTTAGTCTGACCGGCCGACTAGTCTGGGTGAAAGTGAAAGAAAGTGTTTCTTTCAAAACCTTCAAGAGCAACAGAAGCTCTTCTTCTTGTTGAGCAAGACCCTGAGAAACGATGTCCTGACCTGGTATATTGTGGTTGAATGTATTCAATTTGAAAGTGATGCAATGTGTGCATTGTGCATACCCGAGAGTAATACCTTCTTACTTCCTAAACTGCACAGCTCTTTGACCGCCTCCAATCACTTAACTTAATCCCTACTGAAAATCATTACTTAAAACATTCATCTGCCCAACCTTAAGCCAATCAGCCCAAAAAAAAAGTAACAGCTGAGTAAAAAAATAAAAATCAATCAATTATATAAAACAGCTTGAATTATTTAAAAGTAAGAAAAAAACTGAAGACATAGGTAAATTATATAATAAATAACGAAAAATACAATTCCAGAATACTTTTAAGTAAAAAAAAACAACACGATAAACCATTGTTAATTAAATAGAATAAACAATTAAAATAAATATATATATATATCTAGTTATTGTATTTTGCTCTCAACATAATAAAAATTAAAATAAATCAAACCACAGAGAAAGCAAATTCTTTTAAAACTTCTCCATCGTAAATAATAAATATATCTTTACATTACAAAAAAACAACACATGAAATAAATCTAAAAAATAGCTAAAATCAACTAATAAATGTTATAAATAAGACTCTTGTTACTGAGATAGGCAAAAATGCAATTATTGTTCTATTATATATAAATATGTATAATTAAATATTTGTTTAATTTATGCTTAATTTTATGATGAATTTATTTTGTTTGTACTCTTTTTTTTGTTTTCTATTTTTATAACACTCTATTTATATTATTTGTATATCTCAACTAAATGTGTTCCTCGAATAATAAAAATGAAATGCGCGATTAGTTTTGTAAAAACAAAAACTTAGTTTTATATACTTTTTTTTGTTCTTTTTTTACTAGTTTTTTAAAGATATATTTAAAGATAAAAATATTATGGACGTAAGAATGTTTATATGTATATGAACAACAAGAAAATAAAATAATTTTTCTGTAAATTATACAAATGAATAAAAAATATATTTACATTTTTTGGTAAATCACATTGTTTAATTTTGGACAAAGTCTATGATGATGAGATTCTATGGTGCTGGAACAGCCAAACTAATGACGATTAGCTGCAGTTAATATAACCGCAGTAAGTATTTCTCCCATTCAACAGTATTGAAATTAAGAATTCAGACTTTAGAACTCGCGATCTGAATTAGGGATCACCCACCCCGGGTACCGAAAAAATGGATTTTCCACCCAAAAATCCAAAAATCATCTGAGAAAACTTAAATCGCGATTTTCCGCTAAACTACGGCTCTGATTGAGAAAAGGAGCGGAATTCGGGATCACCCACCCCGGGTACCGAAAAAATGGATTCTCCACCCAAAAATCCAAAATTCATCTTAGAAAACTTAAATCGCTATTTCCCGCTAAACTACGGCTCTGATTGAGAAAAGGAGCGAAATTCGGGATCACCCACCTCGGGTACCGAAAAAATGGATTCTCCACCCAAAAATCCAAAATTCATCTTAGAAAACTTAAATCGCGATTTCCAGCTAAACTACGGCTCTGATTGAGAAAAGGAGCGAAATTCGGGATCACCCACCTCGGGTACCGAAAAAATGGATTTTCCACCCAAAAATCCAAAATTCATCTTAGAAAACTTAAATCGCGATTTCCCGCTAAACTACAGCTCTAATTGAGAAAAGGATCGAAATTCGGGATCACCCACCCCGGGTACCGAAAAAATGGATTTTCCACCCAAAAATCCAAAAATCATCTGAGAAAACTTAAATCGCGATTTTCCGCTAAACTACGGCTCTGATTGAGAAAAGGAGCGGAATTCGGGATCACCCACCCCGGGTACCGAAAAAATGGATTCTCCACCCAAAAATCCAAAATTCATCTTAGAAAACTTAAATCGCTATTTCCCGCTAAACTACGGCTCTGATTGAGAAAAGGAGCGAAATTCGGGATCACCCACCTCGGGTACCGAAAAAATGGATTCTCCACCCAAAAATCCAAAATTCATCTTAGAAAACTTAAATCGCGATTTCCAGCTAAACTACGGCTCTGATTGAGAAAAGGAGCGAAATTCGGGATCACCCACCTCGGGTACCGAAAAAATGGATTTTCCACCCAAAAATCCAAAATTCATCTTAGAAAACTTAAATCGCGATTTCCCGCTAAACTACAGCTCTAATTGAGAAAAGGATCGAAATTCGGGATCACCCACCTCGGGTACCGAAAAAATGCATTTTTCACCCAAAAATCCAAAATTCATCTTAGAAAACTTAAATCGCGATTTCCCGATAAACTACGGCTCTAATTGATACAAGGAGCGAAATTCGGAATCAACCACCCCGGGTACCGAAAAAATGCATTTTTCACCCAAAAATCCAAAATTCATCTTAGAAAATTTAAATCGCGATTTCCCGCTAAACTACGGCTCTGATTGAGAAAAGGAGCGGGATTCGGGATCACCACCCCGGGTACCGAAAAAATGGATTTTCCACCCAAAAATCCAAAATTCGTCTTAGAAAACTTTTTCACCCAAAAATCCAAAATTCATCTTAGAAAACTTAAATCGCGATTTCCCGCTAAACTACGGCTCTGATTGAGAAAAGGAGCGAAATTCGGGATCACCCACCTCGGGTACCGAAAAAATGGATTTCCCACCCAAAACTTCCAAAATTCATCTTAACTTAATCGCTTTTAGTGGCTAAACTAAGCCTAGTGTCAGGTACTAGAAAGGTACCTACTTAAATTTTCTGTGCTTCATCGCCAGGCTTATAGTCATGGTCTCATGAGAAAAAAACCACACCACTTTTTTCGTTGAAAGAAAATTAATTAAAAAAGCACATCCATTCCGTTGCCAAAATTGTGAAAATTAGATTCAGTAGTTCGCTTTTTATAGCTTCCTTATTCTTCAATTCATTATTGATTTTCAGCTTGGTTTCCTTTATTGTTCCCCATTTCACCCTATCCTGGGGCTTAGCCCCTTATATTCCAATTTTGTATTTACTCCTGATGTAGCGGCGGGAAGAATTTTCATCTATAAAATGTGTATGTGTTTCTGGTGAACACGAATTTTATTAAGGGAGAAACCTTTTATTACCTACTTATGTACATGCCGTCGAAGGATCCATAAGCAAATAAAATAAAAATTCTGTTAATATATTAATTTTATTCACATAATGGACTTTTTTATAGACTTTATTAAAATTTTTACAACTTCCGAGTTCGCCCTAGAGGAGGAATGTGTTTTCTTTTCTTTATTTTTATTCATGGAGCACGTGATAATCGATAGGTTTTCAATGGATAGGAATTGATGGTGGCCTTAGGACGAGGGTGGAGGCGATATGACCTTTCGCTGAGCGGAGACCTTCAATGTGACCCCTTGACCAATCCAGACAGACCCGAAATCCGATCCTATAAGAGCTAATTATTTTGAAAAGCAAATCGCTGATTTTATACAGCTCATAATCCTTCCTCGAACAACAACCTTTTGTCTACTTCAAGTTCAGCGACAACGATGACGGTCCCTCTTCACGCAATTACCTTGGCATACGCTAATGGTTGGTTTCCCCCTCAGAATATCTTTATTTTTTTCCCATCGATTGATAAGAAGCACCCTACTAGCGGAATAAATTTATTATGCTCCATTACATTTACACACTCGATAGAAGGAAGGCAAGGATACCGTGTCAAAAAGTGGTCGGTGTGGGTACGTTACATACGTAGCAAGTTAATCGAATAGCGTAACCCCCCGTGTCAGTCGTAAAATAAATTGAAAAATGCCTCCCTTCGAGGAATGATGCCCGCTGGCACCTGAGAAATCCCACAAGTCTTTGAACACTCCTGGCAGGAAGCTAAGTACCAGGACCACATGTTACCCGGTAACGACAGTATAGTTCACCATTTAAGCATCTCATCACTTATGATATATCTTTCGGTCTTCTTTGGCCGAAATGATGCTTGCTTTGAGTCGCGGTTTGCTGGTTGGATACCCCTGCTGCATTTTTCCTCAACTCCAATTCCATATCATAAATATATGCACTGTTCCGGCTAAAGGACCTTCCTGATGAAATTGAAAAAAAAAAAAAAAAGAAACACCTGCCATATTCCCTTTCTCCTTCTCCAACTGACATGTATTCAGTTATCCTGTCGTCATCATTAAATTGAAAACTTTGGAAGAAGGTAACGCATACCGTTCACAGAGACAAGGACAAGGACTCGCGAGGAGTAAGCCGATTGAAGCCAGATCAGATGGTTGGGTTTGATCTGTTTTGGTTTGAGTTGTTGTCAATTTGTACACAAACAGAACAAAATTTCCACGAAAATTGTTGGCAAAAAAAAAAATGTCAAGGATATTATTTTGTTTCTTAGTGTTTTTGTCGCCGCGTTTCGGCTTTGTAATCGATAACTTCTTCTTCAATTATGCTCGGGTGGGCGGGAGAGATTGAATGCGGATTTAATTGAACACTTGTTGGAACGAAGTTGTTATTGATGATAGAGGTTGTATGTTGTTTTTGTTCATCTGTCACTGGGAATTTTAAATTCAATATGCCACTGTAAGCTATTTATCTTTGTTTTTGTTTTTTTTTTTTTCTTTGGATAATAAAAGACACCCTCGTGCGTAGGAGATATTGATCTGATTTTGGGATTATATTGTGAAACGTTGTGAACGTGGAATCAAATGACGTAGAGAGTAGATTTTGATATGCGGCCATATGATATTAGCAGACGTCTAAGAATTTGAACAATTTTATGGATTGACGGCAAATGTCACTGGTATTTTCGTAACGAATGTTTCTGTGGGTTAAGCAAACAGTAAGGTCACTAGTCGTCATTGTAATGTCTAAAATAAGAATATGGCTCATCAGAGGAAAGGATACTACATGCGTCTGATGATTTTCATCCATGCATGAGGTTTATTGTGGAAATATTCAGTCAGCTACTCAGTCCGATTATTATGGGAAATTATTATGATATGACAGGGATGAATCCTGGTTTATAAAAAGCACAAAGAGTAATCATTGTGTGAAAAGTTCAGAGGTCAGTTGAATGCAGGGACATTCAAACCAGCAACCAGAGGAGCTTAACCGACTACATACTTGCCATTAAAGGGAATAAGACTCCATCTACTTACAAAACAAGTGGGCAACACTGGCAAATGTGACTGGTTATCAGGGAAAGCAATGATGTAAGTCTCAAATAGGAATACTCGCCAGCTAGATGAAATCTTCGAAGAAGTCTGAATCTAGATGAGCATTCCTTTTAAGCGACAGGGGTCAACAGTCGCAGAGTAAGTAGGAGATAGTATCAGTTTAGGTTCAGTTCAGTTGGTTCAGTTCCCTGCAAAAGGTTTCTATTCTTCCAGAACTCATTGGCCCTCCTAGACGACTATAAGGGTTGTACATAGTTTAGCAATCTATTTAGCTTTGCAGTTGGAATCTCCACATCCTCATAAGGGACGAACGGCAATAAAGGACGGCCTGTGGTGGAGGATTCCAGAGATCTAATCGCTGATTAACTTTCGCTTATATCCCTTACAGATGATGTATTATATCTAAGTCGCGACAACGCTTTCTGGATTGCCAGTATTTCCGGCTGAAATACGATATAGCAGTCAGGGAGGCGCAAAGGGATACTTAGATAAGACTCAGTGAGATTAATTCCATTAGGCATTCAGCTACTCCGGATCAGTGTTCCTCCAAGTTTGTGTGAGGTGCAATCGATAGATTTATTAATAAAATTGTTTTCACTTAAAATGGAGGAATGGCCACAATTGTGGTGTGATGAGGCAGTTAAATGAATCGCACTCCAGGCAATTCTTCAAGCCAAAGCATCACCCTAATTTGTGTTGAAGATCCTGTCAGTAAGCATTTTACACCCTTAGCAACACTTAGCCTATCTAGTGCATAGGTAACCGCACGGGGATTGACTTTGTCAAAGGATACATTGATATCCAAGAAGGTTACTATGATAAGCTTCTTGAAACCCAAAAAGTTTTAAATGGTTCAACATCATGTTGGGATGTGGAAAAGAGGCACGAACCCATAGTGTCGCTATGGTAGGCTTCAGCCAATCTATTTAAAATATTGAGAAGGAAAGAGGATACGTTGGGTATGAAGCCAAAATTAACTTTGGAATATGAATGAGCTTGAAACAACTCTCTAAGATTATGGTAAACCAGGGTTGGTTTCTATCAAAGCATTGCTGGATCTTAGCCCGATTGATGCCTTCAGGTAACAGAGTATCGCTTCAAGTCTAACAATACAGGAGGAATTGATTAGAGGCCATATGGTTTCATCCGAAAGCAGAGTACTTGCGGTCCTTTGGAGAGGATTTTTCATAGTCGAGAGTTCTCCAAGGGCTCTTTAAAAGAGTCTGCAGGAGCTTTGCTGATCTCCGAGATTTCTTATGGGTACTTAAAGAAAGCTTGTAGAAGTCCCAGTAAGCGGTCATTCTGGAGCTTTTATCTAACAAGATTGGTGTTCTACCAGGGAGATTTTTTTTTTAGCTCGGGAAACACTGACGGCATACGTTCTTTTCATGGATCTGTGTAGGCCATCCGTCAGTACTTCTACAATCTCGTCAAGTGCTCAGCAGTAAAGTCAGATAACAAAGAGGAAAAGCTGAAGAGACAAGTTAGGTCTTTTGAGATTTCTAATGAACGGTGGAGTTAGGGTCGTTCAAAAAGGATTAGAGGTAATGATGATGGTTTGAAAAAAGGTATACATCTAGCACCTTCTAGTCCCTTTCAAAGTGTAAAAGATTATCAGACAAAAAGGTGACATCAAGTACCTCTTATAGATTGCGTTTCAAAAAGTTAGCTTTGGTTCCCTTATTAAAGAGCCGATTGTATTCAATTTTACAGAAAAAGCACTTCTTGTTATTTAACGCGATACTGTGAATTATAAACGAATATTAAAATCACGTACAAGTATTCCAGACACGATCCATGCAGACTTAACCTATATGTCAGTATAAATGTTGAATAGTTGAGGTGATGAGACGCACAGAATAATTTATTCAGCTTAACCATAATTCAGCACTTTTTCAATTCGAAAATAATGGCTTCTAAAGTTGAGCATACTTCCGGCGTCAAGTCCCTGCCTATGCTATTGCGGACAACCACCTTATTTGTTTTGGCATATGAACTTGAATTATTCAAATATTACGTCCATTTTCCCAAGTGGCTATTGTCCCCAGCAATAGATGTGTTTTTATTTCTTCAAGTTATATCACCTTATTAGGTCCATGCTTTCCGCTGAAAATGTTATTATTGCCTTGGATCACCATTCTCTTAAAAAACACACCGACACGTGGAAATAACCAAAACTTTCTCGTGAATTTCCCGCTAGAGTCCTTTGGGAAATGAATAAAAGCCCGAATATTTGGTTCACGGTATTTGGTGAGATGATTTGTCTTAAGTGTTAAGTTTATGGCATGTATCTGATGACCTTCATGTGAAATAAAAAGATATCTATACGAACAAGAACATCAGTAGGAATCCTGCCATAAAACTGTGTTACCTGTATGTTGACATGATGAAGGTTTTTATGGTCAATAATTACAAAACATAGCACGGATTCGTCCATGGAATACTTTATGAGCACAAGTCATTTTGTTGTCAGTTGAAATTGGATTTTCCGCGAGAAAACATCAAAATGACACGAATAGTAATAGGAATAAGAACATCCTGATTGCAGTCGCTCATGTTTAATGTTGCATAGGGAGATAATAAATGCTATAAAGGAATAGATCCGCCAGAGACATGGACATCTTATACGGATTAGACGCTTGATTGTGCGGTTTATGTTGTACTTAATGTTAGCCTTAAGCCACAAAATTTACAGTTTTCTTAATGAGTATGTGAAAAATATCTTATCTACTTTCTGCTAGCTCACACTCATAGGTTTTTTTGGACGGGAAGGGAGCAGAAGATGAAACAATTTTCTCATTGATTCCGGGGTCAGTCTGAATTCCTACTAAGAAGACTTGAGATACCGAACAGCGAACCTTAATTGAATTCAACCGTTCTATAATTCGACATCAACAATTCGCACTCGAATAAACTTTACTGAACGACTCAGTAGGCAAAGTATTCCCTTTAGTTTGATACAATGTCCAACACTCTTCGAGTCTTTTCGAGAGCCATAACATCTCTATCATCTTCATGAGTTCCATAGGTATTTTTGTTGTCCTTAAGCCTCCATTAGAGAACATTAAGATATTCTATCGAAACTTGTGAAGTGCTGCCGCTAAGAACTTAAGGCTCTTGGTACACAAGATTGAGCTCAACTGGGACATGAAGGAATAGTGGGAAATGAGAAGACTGACAGCTGGCAAGAGGTGGGTTAACATCGACAGAACCAAATCCATCTGTGTATATCCTGCCTTGCGCGGTATGAAAGGCAGATTACAGGTAGAAATCCATAGAGATCTGTATCGTTACAAAGAAACTATGGCCCACGCTTGACAAATCAGGAACCGAGAAACTTGTTAGGACAGACAAGAAATCTAATTACACCATTGTTGATATAGTCACAATGCACAATTCTTCGCGGTGACATAAGAAAAAACTACGAAGGACGGAAGATAAGCTATTCAGAGGCTGCGATGAAAAAGAAGCTATTGAAGACACTAGGGGGACACGGGACATACTTCTTCAACGATATCATCATATCCACTGCTTGGTTTGTAAATAATGGACCGCGAACAAGGTAAATTGAAATGGAAGAGGGTCCTTATACCTCCCAAATACTGGTATCACAATGGGTCAGAACTGACCTGAGAGCGGCGAGGAGAAAATTCCGCCCGCCGAACCACAAACCTAACTTGATCTAACCTAAACTAGTTAGAGCTAAACCTCATATGAATTCTTTTGTTAGACATACAGATTAAGGTCAACAGAAGGCGTCTAACTAAGCATACATTCATCGTTAGAATGAGCTGTACAGGGGCAACCCATTAAAGGTCATCACCACGCGTCATTTTGTCCACCTATAAAAAAGCAAAAGTGTTGAGCTGTCAAATAACGAAAAAGAGTTGCTTTCCCCAACTTTTTTCCCTCGTGACTCACAAGGGAACATGTACTTCTCAAATTATCACTCTGATTAAGCTATAAACTTGTCACCGTGACCAAACCTCTGAGAGACCTATTCATTCGAAATATGGTTTGACCAGAAAGTCCTTTACTTATTGCAAATACACCTTTTAACAAAAGTTTATATTCATCTCATCACATAGCTGTCCGCACGTTAAAGCGAAACAGTCGTACCTTGGTATTTAAGGATCCCAAACAAAGATTATACTTTACTGCTTCCACTGGATATATCCAGTTAGGTTCCGCCATCTCTGTTGAATGTGAATGTATTCCAAAAAAAACCAAGATGTTCATTGGCTGGACTAAGTGATCAAGTCATGAGAAACCTTGAATCTGAACTCCCAGATTTGAAACGACGAAAAATACAAACCTTGTGGCATAAGGATAAAGCTGTCACAAATGCGAAAAAAAAAACTTCTTACAAATGGAAGCAGCATCCTTACCGTATGGAAGGCAACCGTGTCTCTGAGATCTAAGGAACTTGCAACAAAGTTTTAGCTCTCCTTTAAAACCCATAAGCAATCTGTCTCTCGAAGATCTTACAACTCTCTGAGAATCTATATCCGTCCACTCACTCGTGCCTTAATCAACTCATATCCAGGACACCTGACCAGCCAAAGTTACCTCCCACTTCAAACCGTCGACTTTTGCCCAAGATAGGAATATCTTACCGCAGGATGAAAGCTAAATAAAATATGCAATGCATGCATGCAAACATACATCATAGGCAACCATAAAAAACTTTTGTAGTCTTATTGCGTAGCCCTTTTTGATTCCTTTTTCAAAAGGCTACCCTGTATAATCGTGTAGGAAGTTTCTAGCAACATCTCCGCATTCAAAACGAATTCATAAAAGTCCTTCTTCCCCCAATAATAATATTCTGCGCAAATACAAAACCTATTTCCATATCATCAAAGAATCCTCAGATTCTGGCCACACCTCTGCGATCCACAAATGATTATCATTCCCAGAAATGCTAAGAATATTTCAAACAATTTATCAAAGTCAATTTGAACTAAAAGTTCAATTCGATTTGATGACACGAGACAAAAACAACCGCATTTTTTGTTCTCCTTCAAAGGACGCTTAACAGTTCACACCTCTAGGGTGTAATACATTTATAGAATTTAAGTCGTTGGTTTAATGTCCACTGAGAGTGTTGCCACAGGGAGCTTACTGAGATTTGCACCTTCTTTCGAAAAATTATGGTGTGAGATTAGGTACCTGACAAATCCTTATTAAAACGAACTCTTCAATAAAGCCTCGAGCGTTTAATTACATTAGTAGAGTCCATTACATGACTCAAGGGATTACGTGTAATTGTGATTGTTGGCACTCATTAGGAGATTAGTGGAATTGCTTCAGTAGGCATGAACAAATTAAAATACGTTGATGGGGCATTTGTTAAGCAGATTTTCTATTAGAATGAATTTGCGCACTAAAATTGGTATCTAAATGTGGAATTAATCTTTCAAAAGAGCTCAATTAATCAGAAGATCAAAGACGGGGAAGATATAGATATTGAAGTATCGTTAAACAACACTAGTATTGGAAGGTTAGTCTACAGAGCAAAATAAAAGTTACCAAAACATTCTTAAGTCGGTAAAACACGAAAGATAAAGACAAAGCTCCAAAATAGTGCGGTAACGGGTTAAACAACAACACTGCCCAAAAAAATTTCAATTGTAACTAATTTCTTCGGAGAAATCAACAGTTGCTTCTTGCGAACTGTCAAATTTTATTCACATTCCACAGATGTGGAACGAAATCCAAAGTTGCTTACATTTCGTTTAACCACACAAATTTACTTTCCTTTTGCAAATGTCAAGTGAAATTCACCAATTGTAGCAAATAGTTGATAAAGTTGCTGTGAATGAAACGTCAAACCAGGCGAATATTCGCTCGTTCGTGTTCGCACTTCGCTGAGCTGTAAATGGACCTTTAATGACAGATCCCTATCACGCAATTTTATCAGCTTTGTTTCTCTCTATGTTATTCCTTTTCGGCGTGATCTAAATTTAATGCAAGCAAAAATATTTAAACTTATGACGAATCTAAAAAAATATCATAAAGGAGCAAGTGCACTCTATTTGAAAGGTTTTGATCCGGTGCACAGTAAGACGCATTAAAATGGAGCCACTGCACTTATGTTCGTGAAAATTTATATCAATCGTTTTTAAAATCTGGGATGGACACCAATGCTGCCCACTTAAACAAACAGCTCACGAGATTCGTGATGAGCAGCACCTTCCTGCTAATTAAGATTTTATTCGACCCGTTTACCTAATACTAATGCAGGTAATTGTTATGCTATAAAACACGAATATTATTATATGAATCATATGTTTAAAAACTAAATGCTAAGACCACGTCATTCTAAAATATTAAGCCAAAGCTCACTAAAAGCCCCAGTCGATTCTAAATGCCAGTTAAACTTTGGTAACATTCAGCGATGGGACAACTCTTGGCGTTCATTTTATCCCTCGTGGTTTTAGTGTCAAACTTGAGTGGAAGTTTGGGAAATCTCAATTTCACCAACAGTTTGTCAAATTCGTTCGAAATTGAAGATAAGTTGGCAGCATGTCTACTAACAGTCTTGCGGGATCCAAGTCTGAATTTCATGTTAGACATTGGAATTGGAGTAGAAACCGAGTCCACATCTATTAGACGAGATTTCATGGATACGATTGACGGTTTGAGTGCATTGAAGGATAAAGTCACAATCAATTTTGGCTCGCGTAAAAAGGGGACTGCGTATATTGATGGCTGGTTAAACTTCATCGATTCAGTCAAGTCGCTTGAGTAAGTTTAAAGGACATTTCCCAATATGATCCTGATTTCTGTTTTTGTCAGACTTTTGATTAAACGCCAACGAAACTCTACTGACGATATATCGGCTGCAGGACAAAACTATCTCATCATTTTACCCGTACATATCCCGATTCCTGAAAGAATGTTGCAGCCAATCTTTGAGTTATGTTGGAAGAACTTCATTTTGAACGTAAATGTCCTTCTTGAAGACAGAAGTGGGACCGTGACTCTCTATACGTACTATCCTTTCTCACCGGAAGGCTGTCGAAATGTGACACCCGTAATTCATAATCGCTTCTTCAAAGGACACTTCGAACAGAATAAAACAATCTTTCCATCAAAGACAAGGAATTTGTGGCAATGTCCTGTACGCAATATAGTCTATTCTGAACCTCCATTTCTCGTATACAATCAGAGTCAAATCTCGGGACCGAACTTCAAATTGCTCCAGGATCTTGCTAAATTAATGAACTTTTCTTTGGAAATAATCAGATGCTCTGGGAGGAGAGGTCAAGTCGATTTCAATGGCACGTCAACTGGATGCATAGAGAAAGTGAGGTCTAACTTTTCAACTTTGGAAAGATTTACTATTTATCAATTTTTAGTTGGATAAAGGCGTAGGTGATTTATTAATATCAACATACACCAGAACGGCACACAATCACTTTTCGACAACTTCTGCGCATTTCATTTTTAATTGGTTTCCAATTGTTAAACGCTCTACACCATACAGCTCTTTCGAGATCTTACTATTCCCATTTGATTGGTATACATGGATTGCAATTTGTTTGTTATTTGTGGGAAAATGGACAAGTCAGCTGCTGTCCCGTAGGATATCTTTCGGCTCTGTTTCTCCAAGTCAACATTTTAGGCGCTTCACTTTAACATTGTGGCTCTTTGGTATTTTTATTGTAAGTAGCTCGTATGAAGGATCAATATTTAACTTTCTTCATAATCGACCAAACAAGCCTCCACCCAAAAGTCTTGACCAAGCCATCGCTCAGGGATATACATTTATTGTTTCAGAACATGCTTTTTACTTCTTATTTAACACACCGAAGTTGAGAAATCACTTAATGGTTTTTGGGGCGGATAATGTGAAAGCACTACAACATTTCAATAATATCCAAGGAAAATATGGTTTGATCAGTATTGAAGAGCTTTTATATTCAGCCATTCATCCCGAGAGTTTTCTTTTTGTCCCGGAACCTTTAATTTTGAATTCGGCTGGCATTTATATGAACACATTTTTCTACCTAACATTGGATTTGAATAGGCAGTTGGGCCATATGTTGGCGCATGGACATGTTCAAAAAATGTTTGAGATCGTTTTACCGAGACTAGGTACGACGCTGGATGTGGGTCCTAAGAGTTTGAAATTTCACGAAGTAAGTGGACCATTTCTATTGCTTGGCATTTTGACTGGCATAAGTATTGGTGTTCTTTTGGTGGAACTGCTCTCGAGATACAGTCGAAGGTTGAGAAAGATATTGGATTTTCTTCTTTAAATTTTAAAGCGATCATGGAATAGAGCAACGCAAAGTCTTGTGCTGATGTGGTGCAATATAGAAAAGGCAAGATCATTTGGTCCCTGCAGTCTTCTTAGAATCAATCATAATTTTGTATATCGTACTACAGAATACATAATGAGTTTTATGCATGCTTATGCTTAGTATGTTGTTGTTATGCTTACTAATTTTTGTTAATTTCTTTGAATAAATCCTCGTAAAAAGCGGGTTTGCCACTCGGTAAGCGTTGCGTTTAATTGTTTACTTAAATTTAACAAATTTGAAAAGATTATTTAAAAGAGCCAAACGGCAGTGTTTTTCCATTTAGGTCACAAAACATAAGATTATATTATTCCGTAAAGTGAATTAGACTGAGAGCTTCAGGAAAAAGAAGCTTATGAGTTTACCTATTCGATAAGTCAAAATATATTGCTCGTCGCCTCGTCTGACTTTAAATTTAGCATCCGGAAATTCATGATTTCGATTTCTGTCGAGTGAAGCAGTGTGTGGAATTGCGTCAACGTTTTTCCATGGAACCACCTCCTGCCATAAACCGAACTAATGCCCAAAATACAGTAACACCTCGACATCGGCTTTACCTGACGCTTCAAAAGACACTCACACAAAAATGCTTGTGCACGAAACGAACTCTACGCCGAGAGCACAAAAATAAGGCAAATGAACGAAATTACGAACGAGATAAAAGAGAATATGAAAAAATTTCTCAAATTTTTCTACCCGTCGCACAGTGGGGCAGAATAGTCTAATAGTTGGCATTAAATCAACCAATAAAACTCGGGGTCTGAAATTTTGCCTGATGATTGTTGAGCAGGAGACGTTTACAAATTTTCTAAATCCGCCCACGCCCACTTTTCAAAGAAATATTTTTTTCCTTATTTGCAAGAAATACAAAAAAAAAACCTTACTGAAGAAAATATGTAGACCTTCACCCACTCTACAAATCTTCATCATATTGTGTATGGCCACGCCCACTTTTTAGGGTCGATTTTGTTTTAAAAAAACTATTTTTGGAGTGAAAGCAAGGAAAAAATATATCTGTTCTTGCGAATGTTGCATTGGAATGTACAATAACGGATTAACAGCTCTGTATGTTTTTTCCGACTCTGTCATATTAGCTACCCCATTATGCGTCGACAGAGTTTAAAGGGCCAACCATAATCAACATTGGGAAGCATAAGCTAATGTCATAACTGACCGAAATGCTTTCGTATGTTCTGTCAACTCCAACCACTGACCATAGCCACCCGTCAACACAATCTACAATTTTTTTCTCTCGTTGTTGGTTTTTAGTTTTTATTTTTCGAAAATAATAAATGCAGAAATTTGTTGAAACGAGAATGAAAGCACTAATTATTCGAGCATTTCAAAATATAAAATATAGAAATCATTAATGTAAACACAGAGGGGTGTTTAATTTCTACCAACTGTCAAATTCGTATATACAATGAGCGGCTGAGAGCGCTCTCTCTAATGTTCGGTAATGTTTGCGAAAGTGACCGAAAACTAAGCCAATCGACGCTGGAATTATTATGTGTGATGGTAATACCCACCAGTTACTGCATAACTATACATATATAAATTTTTCCAACTTCACCATTGACTTCCTGTTTTAATTTTTTGTGACAATTCCACCACATTTGTCGCGTCGAATCCACACGATGTAATTGTTTGAATCGGTCCATTTATCGATTCCCTGGCAATGCAAAAGACAAATCCTTTTAAGACTCGTGCACAAAAAACTAAAAATACTTCTCTTAAGATACTATACTAATAACATATTTGTGCAAATATGTTTAGCATGTACAACAGTTATAGTTGCAAGAAGGTGCCTTGATGGAGTCATAAAAAAAACATTTTTGGATTCAAACCTTTAATCTAAACCACTGCGCTAACATGAAAATTTATATCGATTGTTCTTAAAATAGATGATGGCACTAGAGGCCTCAAAACAGCTCACGAGACACGTGCAACACCTTCCTGCTAATTGGGCTTTTATTCAACTCGTTTACCTAATACTAATGCATGCAATTTCCATCCGCTTTAAAACACGAAAACTATTATGCAAACTGCATTTTTTAAAAATAATTAAGAGTTATGACCACGTCATTCAATAATATTTGACCAAAATTTCCTAAAAGGCGAAGGCAGTAAGACTTTGGTAACAATCAGTGATGGGACAGTTTTCAGCTGTCATTTTATCCCTAGTGCTTTTGGTGTCAAACTTGAGTGAAAGTTTGGGAAATCTCAATTTCACCAACAGTTTGTCAAATTCGTTCAAACTTGACAATCATTTGGCATCATGTCTACTAACAGTCTTGCGGGATCCAAGTTTGAATTTCATGTCAAACATTGGGATTGGAGTAGAAACCGAGTCCACATCTTTTAGACGAGATTTCATGGACACGATTGACAGTGTGATTGCGTTGACGGATAACGTCACAATTATACTTGGCTCGCGTGAAAAAGGGACCGCGTATATTGATGGCTGGTTAAATTTCATCGATTCAGTCAAGTCGCTTGAGTAAGTTTAAAGGACATTTCCCAAATTGATCCTGATTTCTTTTTTTGTCAGACTTTTAATTAAACGTCAACGAAATTCTACTGACGATATATCGGCTGCAGGACAAAACTATCTCATCATTTTACCCGTACATATCCCGAATCCTGAAAGAATGTTGCAGCCAATCTTTGAGTTATGTTGGAAGAACTTCATTTTGAACGTAAATGTCCTTGTTGAAGACAGAAGTGGGACCGTGACTCTCTATACGTACTATCCTTTCTCGGAGAAGGAGTGTCGGAGTGTGACACCTGTTATTCATAATCGCTTCTTGAAAGGACACTTCGAACAGAATAGAACAATCTTTCCATCAAAGACAAGGAATTTGTGGCAATGTCCTGTACGCATAATAGTCTTTCCTATAATTCCATTCGTTGTATATAATCAGAGTCAAATCATGGGCCCAAATATAAACTTGCTTCAAGCTTTTGGTAAATCAATTAATTTTTCAATGGAAATCGTCAGATGCTCTGAAATGAAAGGATGCATAGAGAGAGTGAGTCTAACTTTTATCAACCACCGCACAGATTAACAATTTATTTATTTTCAGTTGCAAAATGGCGTAGGCGATCTTATAATAGATATTTACACTGCAACTTCACACAATCATTTCTCGGCTGCTTCTGCGCATTACATTTTTAATTGGTTTCCAATTGTTAAGCGCTCTACACCATACAGCTCCCTCGAGATCTTACTGTTCCCATTTGATTGGTATACGTGGATTGCAATTTGTTTGTTATTTGTGGGAAAATGGACAAGTCAGCTGCTGTCCCGAAGGATACCTTTCGGCTGTGTTTCTCCAAGTGAACATTTTAGGCGCTTCACTTTAACATTGTGGCTCTTTGGAATTTTTATTGTAAGTAGCTCGTATGGAGGATCAATATTTAACTTTCTTCATAATCGACCAAACAAGCCTCTACCCAAAAGTATTGACGAAGCCATCGCTCAGGGATATACATTTATTATTTCACAACACGCTTTCAACTTCCTACCTGACATACCAAAGTTGAGAAATCACGTAATGGCTTTTGGTTCTGATAACGTGAAAGCACTAAAACATTTCGATAATATCCAAGGGAAATACGGTTTGATCGGTTCTAAAAGTTTTATATATTCAGCAATTGTTCCTGAAAGGCATGGAGAGTATTTTCTTATCCCGGATCCCATAATTTTGAATCTAAGTGGATTTTATTTGGCCAAGTTCTCCTATCTAACAATGGATTTGAATACACTTTTGGGACAGATGACTGCACATGGACACGTCTATAAAACTTATAAAAGTGTTCCGCTACAAGCAACAAGGAAACTGGATGTGGGTCCTAAGAGTTTGAAATTTCACGAAGTAAGAGGACCATTTCTATTGCTTGGCATTTTGACTGGGATAAGTATTGGTGTTCTTTTGTTGGAACTGCTCTCAAGATATAGTCGAAGGTTGAGAAAGATATTGGATTTTTTTCATTAAATTCTAAATAAATGGAAACATCTTGGAATGGAGCGACGCAAGACAGAATATCTTGTTGATGCACTTGGCCTTCACAAACGCCACTTAGAATCAATTATAATAGGTATATTATCATATTGAAGAGGACCGGTTAAGGATCTGGCTTTCGGTGCATTGTAAGGACTGTGAATGGAAATGGAATGGATATCAATTGTGACAAAAAAGGCTTACTTGTATTTACTGTCGTTCAATTCAAACTCGGCATCTACATACATAAAATTCACATTTAAATATGTTGGTGTTGTTATAATGTTCATTGATTTCGCTTTAATAAATGTTTACTTTGTTTCCACCCTAACCTAAGGGTATATTAAGTTTGTAACATGGAAAAATATTAATATCTTGATCCACTAAAACTTCTCAATGACCGGCAGTATGGACTTGATGGCATATCTCACCGAGAAGTGGAACCAATCTCTTCATCACTTTGGCGAAACAAAGATAGTTGCGCTTAATATTTCAAAGGCATTTGACAGAGTTTGGCATCAGGGTCTTTTGTCGAAAATGCGTGCATATGGCAACGATGAATGTCTTTTTCATTGGATTAGAAATTACCTTTCGGTTCAATTCAAGTCTGATATCCACTGATATAATGCTGGTATCCCCCAGGGCTCGGTTCTGTCTCCGACTCTTTCTTATTTTTATAAATTATCTCTTGTCTGCTACCTCTAATCCAATCCATTCTTTCGCTGATGACAGTACCCTCAATTCTTCATACTCGTTCCCCAACTAACATCCCTGCTCTTCGGCCATAGAAGAAGAACGGCAACGTATTTTTAACTCATTAAACTCCGATCTTGACAACATAATCAAATGGGGTTTAACCATTATTCCCAACCATTATCCATGAATGGTACTTGCATCGCGAAAACCGAAAGACTTGCAATTCTCGGTAAGTGTATCAATAATCATTTCCGATGGAACGACCACATATTTGAAGTCGCCAAAAATGCTGCAAAATGTCTAGGATTCCTTAAGCGATGCAAGAAATATTTCACCCCGTCTGATTTGGCCTCAATTTATAAGGCATTTATCCGCCCAAGCTGGAGTACAACGCCCACATCTGGTCTGGTACACACTAGACCGTTCTGCACATTCTTGATAGCATCCAGAATCGAGAAAATTTTGTGTACGAGGTCCTTGAAAAAGTAAGCAGTACATGCACCGTATTCCCCCACTGACACGCCCACTTTTTGAAAACTGCACTTTTTTAAAAAATTTATATGATACTTGTTATAACTTACTTGAGCAAATATCACATATCACTTCTACATTGCGTATGCCCACGCCTACATTTTAGGGGCGTTTCAATCAAAAATCTCTTGTTCGACTGTTTCAATAGAATATTATCATTACTTACAGCATATGTTGAAAAACTGTCAAAATCTGCCCACTACCATGCCCACTTTTTGAGATAATTCGGGTTTTGGAGTAATTTTGTAAGAAATTTGAAAAAAAAACTTTTTTTTAGAAAAAGGAGGAGCTATACATGAACTCGTATATAGAAAAGAAATAGGGTATTACACGATAGGGTCCACGCGGACTGTAGCACTTTCATATGTTTATACTTGAACCTATAACATAGAGCAAGTATTGGATTTGTGCAGATTGTCTGTCTGTCTGTCTGTCTGTCTGTATACTAAGCTACAGTCTAAACGGGTGGATGGATTTTGATCAAACTTCATTTCTAGAGTCTTTAGGATAATCACCTGAGGAAAAATTAAAATTTTTGTTTCAGTCCTTATATTAAAGGTCCTTAAGGACTGCGACTAGTACAAACACATGCAAAAAGATGAGATGATACCACATTTCTTCAAAAATTGGTTAGAAAGGTTCTTATGGCCAATTTGGCTAAAAGGCGTTTTTCTTGGAAACGGATAAAATGATTTCATTAAAATTTATACATTAGATTACAAATCGCAAAAGTTGTTAACCGGCATACAAATTTCTTGGCCGAAAGTGCCTATAGCGGAATTTTGACATGAATTAAGAGGTTTTAGCTAAATCGCTCGAAAACAGCTACAACAATTTGGTTAAAATTTTATATTTATGTTAGTTTTGTGAAGACTGATAAAATAGATTACAACGTTTAGATCAAAATAGCTTAGAATGGCACTTGACTTATTACAAACAATTGATTTTCTCGTAAGCGGCTCTAACGACTTCAATGAAATGAAATGACATACCAAGTTTTTAGGTTAAATATTCTAACCGGTACTTTACTTATTAACTGGTTTTAGAAATATGCCCATTTTTCTGATAGTACTCAATTGATTTTTTCTAAAATCTAATCTAGTTAAACTCATGAAGAATCTAAAAAAATATCATAAAGGAACAAGTGCACTTTATTTGTACGGTTTTGATCCGATTCATAGTTAGACGCATTAAAAAAAAATTTATATCGATCGTTTTTAAAATCCGGAATGGACACCAATGCAGCCCACTTAAACGAACAGTTCACGAGATTCGTGATGAGCCCCACCTTAGCCATAATTAAGATTTAATTCGACCCGCTTACCTTATAATAATGCACATAATTGTAATGCTATAAATCACGAAAATTATTATATGAAAAAAATTAAAAACTAAATGACGTGGTCGTCATTCAAAAATATTTACTATACCAAAGTTTGCTATAAGCTCCAGTCGATTCTAAATGCCAGTTAAACTTTAGTAACATTCAGCAATGGGACAATTTTTGGCGTTCATTTTATCCCTCATGATATTAGTGTCAAACTTGAGTGGAAGTTGGGGACATCTCAATTTCACCAATAGTTTGTCAAATTCATTCGAACTTGAAAATAATTTGGCATCATGTCTACTAACCGTCTTGCGGGATCCAAGTCTAAATTTCATGTCAAACATTGGGATTGGAGTAGAAACCGAGTCCACATCTATTAGACGAGATTTCATGGACACGATTGACGATTTGAGTGCATTGAAGGATAAAGTCACAATCAATTTTGGATCGCGTGAAAAGGGGACTGCGTATATTGATGGCTGGTTAAATTTCATCGATTCAGTCAAGTCGCTTGAGTAAGTTTAAAGGACATTTCCCAATATGATCCTCATTTCTTCTTTTGCTAGACTTTTGATTAAGCGCCAACGAAACTCTACTGACGATATATCGGCTGCAGGACAAAACTATCTCATCATTTTACCCGTACATATCCCGAATCCTGAAAGAATGTTGCAGCCAATCTTTGAGTTATGTTGGAAGAACTTCATTTTGAACGTAAATGTCCTTGTTGAAGACAGAAGTGGGACCGTGACTCTCTATACGTACTATCCTTTCTCACCGGAAGGCTGTCGAAATGTAACACCCGTTATTCATAATCGCTTCTTGAAAGGAAACTTGGAACAGAATAAAACAATCTTCCCATCAAAGACAATGAATTTGTGGCAATGTCCTGTACGCATGATAGTCTATTCTGAACCTCCATTTGTTGTATGTCGGCAGAGTCAAATCTCGGGACCGAACTTCAAATTGCTCCAGGATCTTGCTAAAGTAATGAACTTTTCTTTGGAAATAATCAGATGCTCTGGGAGGAGAGGTCAAGTCGATTTCAATGGCACGTCAACTGGATGCATAAAAAAAGTGAGGCCTAACTTTACCAAACTCCGCAAATATTAACTATATATATATTTTCAGTTGCAAAATGGCATAAGCGATTTATCAATAACCATTTTCACCGCAACGGAACATAATCACTTTTCGGCAACTTCTGCGCATTATATTTTTAATGGGTTTCTAATTTTTAAACGCTCTACACCATATAGCTCTCTTGAGATCTTACTGTTCCCATTTGATCGGTATACGTGGATTGCTATTTCTCTCCTTTGTGTGGGAAAATGGACAAGTCAGCTGATGAGTCGATGGATATCATTCGGCTCTGTTTCTCCAAGTCAATATTTCAATCGTTTTATTTTGACATTATGGCTCTTTGGGGTTTTTATTGTAAGTAGCTCGTATGAAGGATCAATATTTAACTTTCTTCATAATCGACCAAACAAGCCTCTACCCAAAAGTCTTGACCAAGCCATCGCTCAGGGATATAGATTTATTGTTTCACAACATGCTCTTTACTTCTTGCCTAACACACCAAAGTTGAGAAATCACTTAATGGTTTTTGGCGCTGATGCTGCGACGGCACTACACCATTTCGATAATATCCAAGGAAAATATGGTTTCATCGCTATTAAAGAGCTTTTGTATTCAGCTATTAATCCCGAGAGGCATGGAGAATTTGTTTTTGTCCCGGAACCTTTAATTTTAAATTATGCTGGCATTTATATGAACAAATTTTTCTATCTAACATTGGATTTTAACAGGCAGTTGGGCCAGATGTTGGCGCATGGACATGTTCAAAAAATATTTCAAGTCTTTTTACCAAGTCAAAGGACGACGCTGGATGTGGGTCCTAAGAGTTTGAAATTTCACGAAGTAAGTGGACCATTTCTATTGCTTGGCATTTTGACTGGCATAAGTATTGGTGTTCTTTTGTTGGAACTGCTCTCGAGGTATAGTCGAAGGTTGAGAAAGATATTGGATTTCCTTCATTAATTTTAAAGCTATCAAAGTCTTGTGCTGATGCGGTGCAATATGGAAAAGGCTAGATCATTTGGTCCTTGCAGTCGCTTAGAATTAATCATAATCTTGTAGATCGTACTAAAGAATACATAATGAGTTTTATGCCTGCTTATGCTTAGTATGTTGTTGTTATGCTTACTGATTTTTGTTTAACAAATGCAATAAATTCTCGTAAAAAGCAAGTTTGCCACTCGATGGGCACTGCGTTTAATTTTTTACTTAATTTGAGTATGTGTACTTAAAAATGAAATCAGGAAGTGAAAAACTCGCCAGAAAGATTATTCCAAAGGGCCAATTGGCATGGTTTTTCTCTTTGCAGACGGAAAGAAGCATGCTTTTCCCCCATTGGCAAACTGCATTAGTTTCATCAACAATAGCCAGAATTCCCGGAGGTCGTCCTTGAACTGCTTCTAACAGTAGCGCAAATAACCTCTCATGGATAGTTTCGTTTACTGATTAGCAGATAAGTAAATAATAAAACTTGGAATTAATGCTACTACGTACTTATATCGAAAGTTACCAATTCTACTTACATAAATGAGAAGACATATGTACTTATTTTTGGGTCACAAAACCTTAGATCAGCTTCTGGAAAAATGGGCGTGGTAGTGGGCAGATTTGGAAATTCGTTCAACCGTACTTTGTTCTTAGCAATTGCTTCAATCATCATTTCGATTCCAATCGAAGAAAAATAATTTTTAAATAAAAATGTCCTTTAAAAGTAGACACACTATATATAGTTTGTAGGAACTTTATAGAATGAAAAAATAACTACATATTTTCTCAAGCAAGTTTTTTTGATTTTTATGACAAAATTACAGTATGTGAAGTGAATTTTTTGAAAAGTGGGCGTGTCAGTGGCTTACTTTTCCAAGCATCTCGTAAAAAAAATTCATCGATCTAGTCCAAAAACTGTCGAATTTAAATCACTTACATGCAGAGCCAGCTACCGAATAATAGTTCGTAGAAACACTCTCGATTACCGAAAATTACCTGAAAGTTTTAGTTCAATTGATTCAGTGGTTTCAGAGTCCATAGAATTCATGTATAAACAGCGCCATCTATCAGGTCTAGAACTATACTACCTTTTAAGTAAATTAGTCGTTTCTGCAAAATTATACGATTTTTGTGTTTCAAAACCTGTGGACATATTCGTTGACTTTTTTGATAATTTCAATTTATGTTAATATGTATAGGTATGGACAATAGCGTTATTGTATTTTGGGCATACCTTAATAAGAGCCAATCAATTCGCAGCCAATCAATTTGAACATATTCAATTATTGAATCTTGCAGTGAGACAATGCAGTGGTCAGAATTCGGTTCAAAATGAGCCAAACTAATCGATTCCACGCCACATCTTGGTATAAAACCCAAGCGCCGAAATGTCTCCAATTGAACTGAGCAAAATATTAAAGAAAATCCTGAGTTTCCTCGAAACATTATCCTCACCAATGAAGTTCAATTTTGGCTTAATGACTTTGGAACTAAGCAAAATATGCATTATTGCACAGTAACAAGCCAACATGTGATTCAACAGACTCCATTGGATCTGCAGAAAGTGACCATGTGGTGTGGATATCATACCACAGGTGTGATTGGATCGTCCTTTTTCGTCGAAAATAATGATCGGCCAATGGAGCTCGCTATCATGCATGTTGGAAGACGATAAGCTTGGCATAACCTCACTCATACAATATAAAGCCATTGTATTTGTTCTTTTGGGATTACATTAGGTGTTTTTTTTTTAGTTCAGACTGTAGTGTTACATTGAAAACCATGTTGTGTGATGTTGTCGCTGCTGTGTAATGTGTTTCATACCACAGCATTGGCCTTTTTGTGTATGCTGTTGAAGTTGCTGCTATAGCTATTGTTGTGTCAATGTGTTTCTACCGTTGCCTTATGCCAATAAGCCAAAAACTTTATAATAACCCAGAAATATCCAACCCAGAAATTGCCAACGTTCCAGCTGATAGTATGTTGCGTCCCAACAAAACTAACGCGAACCACCAATGAGGGACTGTGTGTTTGGAGGAAGCTGGTTATTCACTTGTAATCAAATGCTTAACATTATGACTAATTAGCTCTAATGCACAAAACACAAATAAATTAGCAATTTAAAGGCACATCAACACAAAATAACAAAAACAAAACATCACCTGCAACTCACCGCAAACGAAGAAAACAGACAACTGTCAAAAATCGAGCGAATTTGTAAAATTCCATGATGGCCGCCGTGGATGTGAGTGAGATGCAACACGCAAGACAATGCACTCTACTACACATTCCGAAAGGATGGGGCATTGTTGTTGATCAACCGTCTTGCTCACGCACTTAGTACATCACATCACCACACCACCACAGCAGATGCATTCTTTCGCCGTAAAGTAATAGATCAAGGGTGATTGACCTGAGGCAGAAAAAGCTGATTCGTAAATAAGCCATCAGCAGCTTCAAGGAAGGGAAATGTAGAAAATTTACACCACTCGCCAGTTAGCAGCCCTCAAATTAAGTTTTTTTTTTCAAGTAAAGCAGCTCGAGTTTTAATTTCCCGTGTCTCCAAATACTCAGTTTCAACTAACCGAATGATTTTTATAATCAGTTCTTCTGAAATATTTTCACACTCTGATTGCCAAGCATCAACTATTGCAAGTTAAATTTGAATTCCCGCTCAACTCAGCGCGGAACAGTATGATATATGTATATATAAAGTGGAGGAAAATTGGCTCCAAACAATCGACCGTTTGCTGCAAGCCCTCTTAGTAAAACATAAAATTTATTTTGGCTTAAAAAAAATTTCACAAAAATACGGCAGGATGAAAAGCGACTTAATTTCTGTTACAAGTTTATTTCAGTGCCAAAATTAATTACAATTTCTCGTGTAAAAAAAGTATTTGTCGACCATTGTAATATTGAAAAGCAAAGGGAACTTTTATTAAAGCAAAATTAAAGAACACTATAACAACACTAAGACAATTCTTCAATACGAAATAATAATTGATCTCAAGTGGCTGCTAGGACCAAACGATCTTGCCTTTTCCATATTGCATTTGCGAAGGCCAACTGCAAATACACCATACTCTTGCGTCGTTCTATTCCATGGCGTTTCCATTTATTTCCAATCTAATGAAGAAAATCCAATATCTTTCTCAACCTTCGACTATATTTCGAGAGCAGTTCCAACAAAAGAACACCAACGCTTATCCCAGTCAAAATGCCAAGCAGTAGAAATGGTCCACTTACTTCGTGAAATTTCAAATTCTTAGGACCCATATCCACTTTCTTTGTTGCCTGTAGCGAAACACCTGCATAAGTTTTATAGACATGTCCATGTGCAATCATCTGTCCCAAAAGTGTGTCAAAATCCATTGTTAGATGGGAGAACTTGGTCATATAAAAACCAAGAAAATGTAATGTTATGGGATCTGGGACAAAAAAATACTCTTCATGATTTTCGGGATCAATGACTGAATAGAAAAACTCTTTAGCACTGATCAAACCATATTTTCCTTGGATATTAACGAAATGTTGTATTGCCATCGCACCATCAGCGCCAAAAACCATTAAGTGATTTCTCAACTTTGGTATGTCAGGTAAGTAGTTAAGAGCCGGTTGTGAAAGAATAAATGTATATCCCTGAGCGATGGCTTGGTCAAGACTTTTGGGTGGAGGCTCGTTTGGTCGATTATGAAGAAAGTTAAATATTGATCCTTCATACGAGCTACTTACAATAAAAACCCCAAAGAGCCATAATGTCAAAATAAAACGATTGAAATATTGACTTGGAGAAACAGAGCCGAATGATATCCATCGACTAAGTACCTGGCTTGTCCATTTTCCCACAACAAGCAAAGAAATAGCAATCCACGTATACAGATCAAATGGGAACAATAAGATCTCGAGGGAGCTGTATGGTGTAGAGCGTTTAACAATTAGAAACCCATTAAAAATATAATGCGCAGAAGTTGCCGAAAAGTGATTGTGTGCCGTTGCGGTGAAAGGTGATATTGATAAATCGCCTATGCCATTTTGCAACTGAAAATATATATATAGTTAATATTTGCGGAGTTTGGTAAAGTTAGGCCTCACTTTTTTTATGCATCCAGTTGACGTGCCATTGGAATAGACTCGACCTCTCCTCCCAGAGCATCTGATTATTTCCAAAGAAAAGTTCATTACTTTAGCAAAACCCTGGAGCAATTCGATGTTCATTCCCGAGATTTGACTCTGATTATATACAACAAACGGAGGTAAAGAATTAACTAAGACAAGTAGAGGACATTGCCACACATTCTTTGTCTTTGATGGAAAGATTGTTTTATTCTGTTCCAAGTGTCCTTTCAAGAAGCGATTATGAATAACGGGTGTTACATTCCGACAACCCTTCTCCGAGAAAGGATAGTACGTATAGAGTGTCACGGTCCCACTTCTGTCGTCAACAAGGACATTTACGTTCAAAATGAAGTTCTTCCAACATAACTCAAAGATTGGCTGCAACATTCTTTCAGGATTCGGGATATGTACGGGTAAAATGATGAGATAGTTTTGTCCTGCAGCCGATATATCGTCAGTAGAATTTCGTTGGCGTTTAATCAAAAGTCTGATAGAAAAAAAAATCAAGATCAAATTGGGAAATGTCCTTTAAACTTACTCAAGCGACTTGACTGAATCGATGAAGTTTAACCAGCCATCAATATACGTAGTCCCCTTTTCACGCGAGCCAAAATTGATTGTGACTTTATCCTTCAATGCACTCAGATCGTCAATCGTGTCCATGAAATCTCGTCTAATAGATGTGGACTCGGTTTCTACTCCAATTCCAATGTCTGATATGAAATTTAGACTTGGATCCCGCAAGACTGTTAGTAGACATGATGCCAAATTATTTTCAAGTTCGAACGAATTTGACAAACTATTGGTGAAATTGAGATGTCCCAAAGTTCCACTCAAGTTTGACACTAATATCATGAGGGATAAAATGAACGCCAAAAATTGTCCCATCGCTGAATGTTACCAAAGTTTAACTGGCATTTAGAATCGACTGGAGCTTTTAGTAAATTTTGGTTTAATATTTTTGAATGACGTGGTCTTAACATTAGTTTTTAAAAATACGATTCATATAATAATTATCCTGCCTCATATCATAACAATTATGTGCATTAGTATTAGGTACACGTGTCGAATAAAATCCTAATTGGGAACAAGGTTCATCACGAATCTCGTGAGCTGTTCGTTTAAGTGGGCTGCATTGGTGTCCATCCTGGATTTTAAAAACGATCGATATAAATTTTCACGTAAGCTCACTGGCTCAATTTCTGATGTACTACAGGTAGTTTCGATAGAAGTTAACTGACTATAATTCGACTGAATTAGACCATTTGGGAATTTCTTGCATTCTTAATTTTTTTATGAAGTTTCTACATTTACAGCTTTGGTATTGGGCTAAAAAACACCACATTTCTACCTCAAATAACTAGTATTTTTAAGGTCACATGTCTTGGCCTTTGTTCTATCTTTGACAATTTCCAATTCGACTTAATTAATTCTGTAGTTCCTGTTCAAAAAAATAATATTGTTCGCAAGTCCAAGAGCATTTTACACATCAAACATTTGTAAAGGGGAAAGATATTAATTTAAAGGTACTTTTTTTGTCTTCGGATATTTTGACATAATATTTTTGTGCAGCGTTGTTTGGCATTTTTTCTACGTTCCCGCAATTTACGGTCAACAAAATAGGCCTACTGAATACACGATTTGCTATACTTTTGAAAAGCAAAAAATACTTCTAAATGAATCGCCCTTTACATGTAAGAAATCCGCAGTCATACGCCACTTACTGAAAACAGTGACGGTTCAACAATACGCTGTCCCGTAAAATTTTTCTTTTGATTATCTTAACGAAAGTTGAGTATTGAATAACATATTACGGAAAAAAACTTAAAAAAAATAATCGTACTTTGGGGCTTCTATCGCTCGCTGAAATTAAAACAATTTTTTCATTATTTTTTAACATTTTTTTGAAGATGTAAGGTTTACCTGTTTTTTTATAGATATCTATTGATCGCTGATATTTCCAAAAATATAGATATTCTATCAACAATTTCTGCAGGTACCTACTACTTGACTAAGCATTTTAGTTTCTTAAAAAATCGTTAAAAAACTTTTTTTGTTTAATTCTTTAACTCAGTAGGTATATCGAATAATCTATTTCCAACCACAGCCAAGAACGACTCAAGGTTTTTCAAAAGTATAACGGATTATACATAATTTTAAATTTTTCTATATATTTTTCTATTTAGTATGTTCGATAGATTCAAATATACGAAGCCGTAAGGTTGCTTAGTTTTTTCTGCGAATAAATTTGCATGCACCATATATTGTATGTTTGTATGGTCGTTGCAACTTTCTTGGTAAAACTTTTTAAATTTGAAAGTGGCATGGGTTTTATGTCTCATTTATTGTTGTAGGAACTTATCAGAAAAACTGTTTTATTTTTATAGTCGCGTCGTATTATTTTTGTGTTAAGTTGTTTAGTCTTCTTTAAAAATATTAAAGTCGTAAAATCAAAGTAGTTCTGGACCTCGTCGACAAGAAACAATGTGTCCTTTTTTCGGCCCTGAAAAATGATCTCAAAATAAAACACAATGGCCGGAATCCATCTCATTCTGAAGTTTTTATAATTGTGAGTTCAGAAATCGATTCCAATTGTGTGTCGCAGTCGATTACTACAAATAATTAAAATCCACTTTGATAGATACATGAGACTTAAAAGATACCCAAATTCGGAAAAAACTACAAGCTATCACAACAGATTGCAAAAGCGCAAACAAAATTGTTTGACATTGCATAGTGTAAGTGTGATTCCTTTAATTTGTTGTCATTGTGTTAAGGATAAAAAGTGCCGTTTAGTGAAAGATTTTTTTTAGTGGACCGAGAAATGACAGAAAAATGGTGATCGGTTCTATAGACAGGTTTGAAACCCAAATAATTCGAAAGCGTAGTGTATTCAAAGTAGTCAAAGTGCTAAATCTACTACTGCAGCGACTTTTTCCGATACAGAAGATTCAAACAATCTTCAAATGTTAGAGCAATTCAATACAGTTCATTCAATCGAAGTAATGCAGCCACAGCTCTTTTTATCAGAGCCCTCAACGTTAAAATCATCCGGTAAGCAGAATTTACTTACTCTACCCATCCGTAGCAAGAGTTTGTTACCGATATGGGCTTTCCGTACGATCTGCTGCAGCAGTACTCCAGAATGTTGGAATAATTGAAAATACTAATAAGACTTTAGATATTGATAAAAATAAAATACATCGAGCTTTGTCAAAATTAGGAGAAAACCTATCAAACCAATGCGATAATGTCATAGTTCGCAGTATTTATGTTGATGGACGAAAAGGTAAAACTCTTACTTCCGAAAAGAAAGATGGACGATCCTATCGGAAGGAGGTTCTTGAAGAGCATATTTCCATTCCTGCAGAACCAGAATCCATGTTCTTAGACCATCTAATATAATTTGGCACAGGAAAGCAAATAAGTAACAAACAAGGGATTTGATTTGAAAAAAATTCTTTGCATTGGATGTGGCGGCACTGCACACCGACCATTACAGTGGGCAATATGATTACTTCATGCGAATGCACAACCACTACGACATCTCTCCACGAAATGATTACATGGATCTAAGATCCGAAAATACCGGAATTTCCTTGTCACACGCAAAGTGTCGAAAGATGCATCAAATCTGTAACCGAAGCAAGCCAATGCATTATCGGAGCAAGGTCGAGGAAAGGACTTATCAGAAATATAACAGAATCACGAAGCAAAATGCCTTCTCTTAATTTCAAGTTGCAATTTTCAATGTAAATATTTTTTTAATTTTTTTTTTACTTTTTTAGAATGTAAATATTTTTTTTTTCAAGTCCTCTCATGGACTCGTTTTTATTTTTTTCAAGGACACTAAAATATCTTTTACTTAACCTTAACTTTAATTTAATAAATCAAATCAATAAGTTAAAAAAAAAAATAAAAAAAAAATATTTGTTTACCTTCTTTTAATGTAAGATCTTTAAGCCTCGGTAGAGCCGCTAAAGTCATGCCCAAATCAAAAAGGAAGTTCATATTCAGAGTCTACTTGTTAATACGCAACTATTGATACCCCTTTCGATTACAATTTTTTTTCATACAACGGGACACGCTATTGGACAACCGTCACAGTGAATAATATGATATTATATGAAAAAAAGTAGAAGATGAGAAAAAACAGAGAAAGCGAGGAGGCCAAGAAAGGAATCGAAATGTGTTTATATTCAAATTATATTTTGTTTAAATGTACTTAAATTATAACGTCTTCAGGTTTGCTAATCCGTAAAGTACATTAAGAACGAAAATATGTTCCACATTCGTTTCCTGCTTGGACTAAGTTATCCAAAATTGCATGGTAGGGCCATGGAAAAAATTTATTAGATTCATACTTGAACTTAAGTCTAATCTAACTTTCTAAATATTGAGACACTGCAATTACGTTAAAATTAATATCGATCCAGGATGGCTTTAGAGGCCTCAAAACAGCCCACTTAAACGAACAGGTCACGAGATTCGTGATGAGCAGCGCCTTGCTGCTAATTAAGATTTTATTCGACCCGTTTACCTAATACTAATGCACGTAACTGTTATGCTATAAAACACGAATATTATTATATGAATCATATTTTTTAAAACTAAATGCTAAAACCACGTCATTCAAAAATATTGAACCAAAGTTCGCCAAAAGCCCCAGTCGATTCTAAATGCCAGTTAAACTTTGGTAACATTCAGCGATGGGACAACTCTTGGCGTTCACTTTATCCCTCGTGGTTTTAGTGTCAAACTTGAGCGGAAGTTTGGGACATCTCAATTTCACCAACAGTTTGTCAAATTCGTTCGAACTTGAAGATAAGTTGGCAGCATGTCTACTAACAGTCTTGCGGGATCCAAGTCTGAATTTCATGTCAAACATTGGGATTGGATTAGAAACTGAGTCTACATCTTTTAGACGAGATTTCATGGACACGATTGACGATTTGAGTGCATTGAAGGATAAAGTCACAATCAATTTTGGCTCGGGTAAAAAGAGGACTGCGTATATTGATGGCTGGTTAAACTTCATCGATTCAGTCAAGTCGCTTGAGTAAGTTTAAAGGACATTTCCCAATATGATCCTGATTTCTTTTTTTGTCAGACTTTTGATTAAACGCCAACGAAATTCTACTGACGATATATCGGCTGCAGGACAAAACTATCTCATCATTTTACCCGTACATATCCCGAATCCTGAAAGAATGTTGCAGCCAATCTTTGAGTTATGTTGGAAGAACTTCATTTTGAACGTAAATGTCCTTGTTGAAGACAGAAGTGGGACCGTGACACTCTATACGTACTATCCTTTCTCGGAGAATGGCTGTCGGAATGTGACACCCGTTATTCATAATCGCTTTTTGAAAGGACACTTGGAACAGAATAAAACAATCTTTCCATCAAAGACAAGGAATTTGTGGCAATGTCCTGTACGCGTCATAATTTATTCTGTACCTCCATTTGTTGTATATAATCAGAGTCAAATCTCGGGACCGAACATCAAATTGCTCCAGAGTTTTGCTAAATTAATGAATTTTTCGTTGGAAATAATCAGATGCTCTGGTGTGAGAGGTCAAGTCTATTCCAATGGCACGTCAACTGGATCCATACAAGAAGTGAGGCCTAACTTTAACCAAACTCCGCAGAGATTAACTACTTATATATATATTTTCAGTTGCAAAATGGCCTAGGCGATTTATCAATAACAACTTTCACCGCAACGGAACACAAACATTTTTCGGCAACTTCTGCGCATTTTATTTTTAATTGGTTTCCATTTGTTAAACGCTCTACACCATATAGCTCTCTCGAGATCTTACTGTTCCCATTTGATCGGTATACGTGGATTGCTATTTCTCTGCTTGTTGTGGGAAAATGGACAAGTCAGCTGCTGTCCCGAAGGATATCTTTCGACTCTGTTTCTCCAAGTGAACATTTTAGGCGCTTCACTTTGACATTATGGCTCTTTGGAATGTTTATTGTAAGTAGCTCGTATGGAGGATCAATATTTAACTTTCTTCATAATCGACCAAACGAGCCTCCACCCAAAAGTCTTGACGAAGCCATCGCTCAGGGATATACATTTATTGTTTCACAATCGACTCTTTACTTCTTAGCTAATACACCAAAGTTGAGAAATCACGTAATGGCTTTTGGCGCTGATGGTGCGACGGCACTACAACTTTTCGTTAATATCCAAGGAAAATATGGTTTTATCAGTGCTAAAGGGTTTTTCTATTCAGTCATTGATCCCGAAAATCATGGAGAGTATGTTTTTATCCCGGATCCAATAAAATTACAATATGTTGGTTTTTATATGACCAAGTTCTCCCATCTAACAATGGATTTTGACACACTTTTGGGACAGATGATTGCACATGGACATGTCTATAAAACTTATGCATTTTTTTCGCTACAAGCAGCAAGGAAACTGGATGTGGGTCCTAAGAGTTTGAAGTTTCAGGAAGTAAGTGGACCATTTCTACTGCTTGGCACTTTGACTGGCATAAGTATTGGTGTTCTTTTGTTGGAACTACTCTCGAGATATAGTCGAAGGTTGAGGAAGATATTGGATTTTTTTCATTAATTTCTAAATAATTTGAAACCATCATGGATTAGCGCGACGTAAGATCTTACTGATGCAACATGGAAAAGTGGTGTTTGGTTTGAGACAGCTGAGGATCTAACCTTCGGTGCATTGTAAGAACTTCGACTGGATCTGATATCAAATGGAAAAAAAGAATGCCTTGCTATTATTATTGTTGTTGAATACCACCGTCTCGGGGTTTTTAAGATTTGTCAGAGGGAAACATTTTGAACCTCTGGCAACGCTGTTCAATACGAAGTCAGTTTCTACACAAAATCTATATTTGTTATAGTGTTCATTGATTTAGCTTTAATAAATGTCACCTTCACTTTTCAATATTACAATGGGCTTTTTTTGGGTACTGAAAAGAACTACATATGTCGGTTTTCATCCAGCTTTCCTTGTGTTCTTCTATTATTATTCAGCATTTACTCTGAAATCACAACTGTTAACTGAACTTACGGAGTATTTATGAAAAATTATAATTTGCCTTCAAAAAAATGTCCAATTTGAACTAAGCGCTATATTTGCGCACAATTGTGTGTGCAAATCGAGGAGCCATTTTTTTTTTTTTTATTTTACTAGTGCGGAATTCGAGGATTTGCGCAAATTGAGCTTTGCCTGTACTTCTTTCTGTCTGTCCAATCCAAGTATGGCTCTTTGGAATAATCTTTCTGGGGAGTTTTTCACTTCCCGATTTCATTTTTCACTACATACATATACTCAAATCAAGTAAAAAATTAAACACAGCACTCACCGAGTGGCAAACCAGCTTTTTACGAGAATTTATTGCATTTGTTAAACAAAAATCAGTAAGCATAACAACAATATAATAAGTATAAGCATAAAACTTATTATGTATGTAGATTGATTCTAAGCGACTGCAAGGACCAAATGATCTTGCCTTTTCCATATTGCACCGCATAAACACAAGACTTTGATAGCTTTAAAATCTAATGAAGAAAATCCAATATCTTTCTCAACCTTCGACTATATCTCGAGAGTAGTTCCAACAAAAGAACACTAACGCTTATCCCAGTCAAAATGCCAAGCAATAGAAATGGTCCGCTTACTTCGCGAAATTTCAAACTCTTAGGACCCACATCCAGTTTCCTTGTTGCTTGTAGCGGAACACTTTTATAAGTCTTATAGACATGTCCATGTGCAATCATCTGTCCCAAAAGTGTATTCAAATCCATTGTTAGATAGGAGAACTTGGCCAAATAAAATCCACTTAGATTCAAAATTATGGGATCCGGGATAAGAAAATACTCTCCATGCCTTTCAGGAACAATTGCTGAATATATAAAACTTTTAGAATCAATCAAACCGTATTTTCCTTGGATATTATCGAAATGTTTTAGTGCTTTCACGTTATCAGAACCAAAAGCCATTACGTGATTTCTCAACTTTGGTATGTCAGGTAGGAAGTTGAAAGCGTGTTGTGAAATAATAAATGTATATCCCTGAGCGATGGCTTCGTCAATACTTTTGGGTAGAGGCTTGTTTGGTCGATTATGAAGAAAGTTAAATATTGATCCTCCATACGAGCTACTTACAATAAAAATTCCAAAGAGCCACAATGTTAAAGTGAAGCGCCTAAAATGTTCACTTGGAGAAACACAGCCGAAAGGTATCCTTCGGGACAGCAGCTGACTTGTCCATTTTCCCACAAATAACAAACAAATTGCAATCCACGTATACCAATCAAATGGGAACAGTAAGATCTCGAGGGAGCTGTATGGTGTAGAGCGCTTAACAATTGGAAACCAATTAAAAATGTAATGCGCAGAAGCAGCCGAGAAATGATTGTGTGAAGTTGCAGTGTAAATATCTATTATAAGATCGCCTACGCCATTTTGCAACTGAAAATAAATAAATTGTTAATCCTTGCGGAGTTTGATAAAAGTTAGACTCACTTTCTCTATGCATCCTTTCATTTCAGAGCATCTGACGATTTCCATCGAAAAATTAATTGATTTACCAAAAGCTTGAAGCAAGTTTATATTTGGGCCCATGATTTGACTCTGATTATATACAACGAATGGAATTATAGGAAAGACTATTATGCGTACAGGACATTGCCACAAATTCATTGTCTTTGATGGGAAGATTGTTTTATTCTGTTCCAAGTTTCCTTTCAAGAAGCGATTATGAATAACGGGTGTTACATTTCGACAGCCTTCCGGTGAGAAAGGATAGTACGTATAGAATGTCACGGTCCCACTTCTGTCTTCAACAAGGACATTTACGTTCAAAATGAAGTTCTTCCAACATAACTCAAAGATTGGCTGCAACATTCTTTCAGGATTCGGGATATGTACGGGTAAAATGATGAGATAGTTTTGTCCTGCAGCCGATATATCGTCAGTAGAGTTTCGTTGGCGCTTAATCAAAAGTCTGGCAAAAGAAGAAATGAGGATCATATTGGGAAATGTCCTTTAAACTTACTCAAGCGACTTGACTGAATCGATGAAATTTAACCAGCCATCAATATACGCAGTCCCCTTTTCACGCGATCCAAAATTGATTGTGACTTTATCCTTCAATGCACTCAAATCGTCAATCGTGTCCATGAAATCTCGTCTAATAGATGTGGACTCGGTTTCTACTCCAATCCCAATGTTTGACATGAAATTTAGACTTGGATCCCGCAAGACGGTTAGTAGACATGATGCCAAATTATTTTCAAGTTCGAATGAATTTGACAAACTATTGGTGAAATTGAGATGTCCCCAACTTCCACTCAAGTTTGACACTAAAATCATGAGGGATAAAATGAACGCCACAAATTGTCCCATTGCTGAATGTTACCAAAGTTTAACTGGCATTTAGAATCGACTGGGGCTTATAGCGAACTTTGGTTTAATATTTTTGAATGACGTGGTCTAAGCATTAGTTTTAAAAAAATGCGATTCATATAATAGTTTTCGTGTTTTATAACTTGGCAATTACATGCATTAGAATTAGGTAAATGGATCCAATAAAACTCTAATTATTGTTAAGGTGCCGCTCATCACGAATCACGTGACCTGTTCGCTGAATTATGCTGCCTTAAAGTCTCTAAATTCTAACAAGAATGTATAAACATGAAGTACAATCGAGCAACACTAGCAAGGAATCTCATTTCGTTGCTTGAACCCAGGAATTGCCTTCGCATAAGTTTGAATGGAGGTAGACACTCATTTTCAGCACAGACTGTAATTTATCGCTGCCAAATACTTTGCACATATTTATCAAAGCAATTTCGACAACACGTCCTTTTCAATAACAAATAAGAAAAGTATTGAATCCTGATAATGACATTGCAAAGCAATAAACCCCAGCAATATAATATTTCGCACCCAGAAATAATTGCACAATAAAAGCAAAAAAAAAGCAATTCTCGCAGTGCGAGAAAAATTCGCGCAATTGTGTGGCCACTGTTGTGTCGGTACGCGGCAACGTGCGACTGCTTCCGTATCCGTTTTTATGTTCCATTCTCTGTTTCTTTTTTTAATATAATATATGTATGCGCGCTGAAATCGTGGTCAGTGCGGCCGGTTGCAAAAGTTGTTAAATTTCACCATACGCACGTAGTGAAGTGAGGCTGAGGACACCATGTCACATAGAGCATAACCGGATCTTGGTGTTTGTTGTTGGGAAATTCTCGAGTAAGTAAGTGCGTCTGTTCGAGCTATGTATGGATGTAAAAGGCATATAACTTGCACAACAAAAGACATTGGCTATTAGTTCCGGAGCCAGTGCACCAAAGGGCATAAGGATCATCATCATCATCATCATTGGCGGCGGTCTGGACCAACGAACAGCCATCAGGCTTTAAAAAGGGCAATTGTACCATTTGGCATACAGAGCCAGAGTAAAGCATTTCCATTTTGTTGAACGTTTTTATTTATTCTCGCATGTCCTGAATATTTGGTGGCGTGTATGCTCCTTTGTGGCCTTGTGCAGTGCTTGCTACTACTACTGTTGACGGAAGAGAAATTCTGCGCCCCAAGCAGTTAAAAACGGGTGTGAGGAACGGGATGAATAATTGAGAGGAACTCTTCGGCCGACAATTCGGGATTTATCGACAAAAATACAAAAAAAGAAAAAAACACCCAACCGCTACAGTATCATTTGTTGTTTGTGCGTTCGTTGATATTTAATTTCGTTAAATTTTTGGAGGTATGTACATTTTATTGTTTAATATTTATGTGCTGTTTGGTGTTATACTGTTATTGCTGGTTCTATACAATGAATGAGCTTATATATATTTTTTGAGTCTCGTATTTATGTTTTTTCGAAATTGAATTTTAATAATCGTGTGTAGCTGTGGGCGTAAATAAATTTTACGTTTCACTGAACCAAATAAAATCGTGGATGATTGTCAGGAAATGTATCCTTAATTGACAGTAGAACTGTGCAAATAAGTTAATGAAAATATCATAACTCGCCAAAAGTGGAAAATTTATGAGTATGATGGCGGGATACCATACAAAATCATTGTTTACTCTTTGACTAAACTGTTTTGACTTGCTTACATGATGAAAGTATTAATTGGTTTTACTATTTACTTTATAGCAAAAGTGCTAAATCTATTCTATTTTTTCATCTAGAGGCAACCAGATTTGTAAGCGTCAAATTTGTGATGCCGATACAAAATTATTCTAAAAGCTAGATTAGCGAAGTGTGTGGAACGCTACAAATTCATTTTGAATCGACTACATGGAAATGCCAGAAGAATTTGGATCACTTCCTTACTGAGACCAATCAAATGCTTAAATGTTTGGCATTTGTATCATTCAGTTGTTTTTTCGTCTGCCCTTTCTTTCGCAACTGTGTATTGATTGATATTGCCTCTCTGGCGGGGTTCAAAGGACCTTTGCTTTCAACATAAGAATACCAACTAAGCCATTTGTGCTCTATCTTACTCCTTTTACATGAAGGCTACCCCTCATTCAATCAAGCTTTTTTAGTCCTGCTGCCACTAAATCTCTTCATCTCAGCTGCATTAATTTGCCCTCATACTTTTTGTATATTGTCCAGTATTGTTTAGCGTATGTATACACCAGACATACTCGTATGTATGTACAACTGCGGTGTTGACCCTTCCAATTTAGGTTTAACTTAAGCTGAAAAATAGCTTATGTAGCTTGACATCCGTCAGTTGTCCTTCAAGCAAATAATCCAAGACTGTAATAAATTAGAAAGGGCTGAGGACGCTTGCTTAGTGTACACCGAATTTAATTGGGAACTCTTCGGTGACTTACCCTTGCTTTGCTTCTTCATTTCATGTTCATAATCATGCGCACGTCGATTTCTCGAAATCCTTGCAGTTTTAGCGCCACGCCGCCCATATCATATCTCTTAGTTGTCTGTCAAATGCTTTTACAAAGTCAAACGATTATTCTTTTACTGTGAATTATATCTGCTTTTGATTTACCCGAGACAAAAACCCGCACAGTCTTCAGACAGTCATATTACACACAAATGGCTGGTACTGGCAGGCTGGTAGCCAAGGGTGGTCACGGACACTTGGTTGCTAATGTCGGGGTCCTTTGTCCACTAGTTATTTGGCGTTTGTCGTTAGTTAATATAGGGCAGATAGTTTATTGGTCAGGTGCTCTTTGTAGACTCTGACTCCTTCAGGCATACCTACTATTGCACCCAATTCGATGTGCCAGCTTGTGTGAAGTTCACTGCTCCTTCTGGTTACAACAAGAGTTTGATCACGGGTTATTCTTAACCTACAGGCTTAAGTGCGATCCTAAACCTTTTCAAATTAACAGTGAAAATGTGCCGCTTTTAAACTCTCATCCTATTTTCCAAATTAAACCAAAAACCATTGGTAAATATCAAACATTCCATTGACATTATTTGAATGAGAATTAAAATCCTTTGTGACACTTACCCAAAGCTAATCTATATTCCAACCAATTTTCATCGCAAAGCACACTGCAGAGAGGCTTCGTAAAACATTCATAAATCCCAGCCGTACAGTCACTCTTCAGCTACCCCGCATAGACCTACACATTCATTGAACAAATAATTAATTAGAATTTAGCTATAGAACGTTTAATAAACTTACTCATCCGCATGGCTGCAAATAAATTGATTGAATTTTGATGGAAAACGTTTAATGAATTAATATTTAATTGCGCACCCACCTACATACCCCTGATCCTGCGTGTGTCATCATAAACTATTCTCTTTGTCCACACACATATCCTATTTCGAGGAAATACTTCAATCTATGTTTATCCTCACATTTGCCGGGGGGTACTATGGATGCGAAAAAGACTAAAATACCAAATAAATGGCCGACAGGATCGTCAATTAACAAACACACACACACACTCAGTGCGTGCTCGGCAGGGTTTTTGGTAGATTTTTCGAGAACACGAATCAATTTTAATTACGTCCGCTCAACCCTCCACTTTGATAGACTCCATACCCGGACATGAGCAGGGACAGTGTTTTTGCACACACACATCCCGAAGGACTAAAGGCATCCCAAAAATGTTGTCACAGCCCTAATTGATTTTAAAACAAGTGCTCCTTTCAAAACAGCTTAATACGGTTATGATAAACACAAGCCGTATGTGCAAGCGTACTAAATGCTCTTTTACGGATGCAAATTTACTAGACTCGGGATAAATTAAGGATCCCGCCTTTTGCTTTGAATGTGTAGTACGCTGGTTACCAAGTGGTTGGCTGGGAGCCAACAACCTTTTTGCGAGAGATTTACCCCTCGCGCAATGGGGCTTTCAGAGTCACACATGATTGTGGATATTGTGGAGAATGTCACTCTTGGTTTGTGTGAGTGAGGGTTGCGGATCCTTGTGGGATGCTAACAGGAGATGTTTTTCTCTTGTCAAAGTGTCTGCTGCGTTATATTGCCTTTTGGCTGGAGCCTGGTTAGATGAACATGAGTTTCACTGCGCCTTGTTTCTTGGTTTTCCATGACTCCTTGCAATTCTCCTCTGTATATGTGTGTGTGTGTGTTGGATGATGGATGAATGCATGCATATAAAGCAGTTTAAAGGGAATTTATATCTTTTAACATTTCACCCTCCACAGGGTAGGTGACGATGGCCATTTTAAATTACAATTCGTTCATATGGTAGGTATGCGGCAAATGTGATGGTATTCCGCTTCGTCGCTCCTGTTGGAGAACTATAACGTCCATGGTGGACCTTGGATGGTATTATATCCTTGTGAATGAAGGGAGGGAGGAGTGTGTTGTTAATATTGTTTTGCGTAAATGTCGGGCTGCTGGTGCTACTGCTGTTGGTTGCACTTAATGGTCGTTTAGGTACACATGCACACATGCTCGTATATGCATATATGCAAACTTATGGAAATTTCTCTGCGGGTTACGACTACCAATTTGCTCGCTCCAAATGGGGGAAAAGTTGAATTAAAGGGTTTTCGCCTTACAATGTGGTTTAAGCTTAACTAACAGAAGGATTAGGTTAGGTGGAACATTTTTGCAAATTAAAATTTCTATTGGTCACCGGACGGAGTAAAATTATAATCAGGTAGATAACTTTGGATCAAGGATCTTAAATTTTAATGAAGCTGCTTACGCTTCAAGTAGAACTTATTGAATTTAAGATATCTAATTGGCTTTAAACTGCTAAGAGTATATATGTGAGTATTATTTTCTAAAGATTTTGGGTTAAGTGTCGCTTTTTACGGAGATTCAGATATATGCACTAAGGACCCTACAGGAATAGAAGTATGATATTCTGTGCTTAACTCCTCCAAAAACTTTCTTTTTATAAGACTGGACTTCCTATCAAGAAGTTATAAGATTCCCCCATGTTGGACTCTGTGAGGAAAATACCCGAGAGCATCATAATTGACAAATTGGACATTGAAATCAATTAGGAAGAAAAAAAAGCTCACAGAATACCAGTATTACATATATCATACGATTGACGTCATGACAAAATAATCGAAAGAAGGCCATGGAAGAGCGGGAGTTGCAATCAATTCTTTCAGTATCACAACTACAATGATACGAACAATGGAATGCGGTAGTATCACATCACAGATGGAATGGAACAGTCTTAGCTTGATGTTTAAGCTAATTGCATTACTTCGCCAAACTGTGGATAGCATTCCAAACGCAGATTTTGCTTTACCTATTCGGCTGGCTATATCCAGTTCGGTTCCGCCATCGGTTGAGACAATACTCCCAAGGTATTGGAAACTCTCTACTCTCTCATCTATTTGTCCAGCAATGCATATATGAGAGGATGAGTTCGGTCCTAGACTGATCATTTTTGTTTTTGTCGAGTTGATTTTCAGCCCAACGACGCCTACTTCCCTCTCCACATTGGCTGTCATTTGATGAAGGTCCATTATTCTGTGAGACATCATCGGTGTAGTCGAGGTGCTTGAGTTCAGATACGGCAAACAAATGTAAGAGTCCATCGAATTCCTCCATTTTCTGTTGACAAGGCTGTACTCAGCACATCGCTGATCACCAACAAAAACAGCCTTGTCGAACCCCACTTTGGACTTCGAATTCCTCAGACAGCCTTCCTCTGTGCAAGACGTGACATGTGGACCCATCATATGTAGCCTTAATAATTGCTATTAATTTATCCAGAAGGCACGCCAAATAATTTTCCGATTGACACTATCAAACGGCTTTTCAAAATCGATGAACAGGTGAAGTGGTGATCGATATTGTACGCATTGCTCGATGATGATCCACAAGGTGTTGATGAGGTCGACAAAAGAGGATCGGCGTCGAGTGTGTCTTCAAGCTGCTCTTTGATTCCCTCCAGGATTATTCTAGCTATTATCTTGACCACAATGAGACAAGTTGTTTTTTAATAACGAGCGCTTTTGTAACTTGTCTCCTCTAACTAGTCCTCAGACTTAGAATCCCGAGGTCTTCGACTATTGATACCAGACAAGCTCTTAAGCAACACCTACAGTACGCAGCTTAGAAGGCAGCAAGGAAAGGATAAAAAAAGGACAGACTTAGCTAGAGAGTTGTGACATCGATAATACCTTTCGGCTTCTAAATATAAGCTGGTGTCATGACGACGTGTTTAGATTATGCACCACCTTTCGAACAATCTCACGCGATATGTCGTGTAAAGGCTGGGATGACATCTACTCAATAAACCTTTTTGTTCAAAAGTCCAATGGGTATATCGAATAAAGACATCAAGAGTGACAAGTCGAAGTGGTACTGAAGTACCTCTAAGGACAAGTCTCGAAGAGTGGCAAGAGAGATGGTACCACTCTGACAAAGGCAGATAAAAGTGAAGTCAATACGGAGCAAATACTTACTGGATAAGGATACCTTTACAGATTAAGATACGACTAAAAATCTCATCGCCCAACATATAGCATGCTCGCAATAAATGTTTATATCCTGTGAACTAAAGTTTCAGGTGGTAGAATCTGGTCTTTTGAAACTCTTTTTGAATGCAGTTGAGAAGGGTTTTGACGTGCCAGAAACCGATCGTTTCTTATTTACTTATCTTATTTACGGTTGAAATCCACTGAGCTAGCTGGCACTTGCCCCAATTTGTAGCAAAACACACTCGCCATTTGTTCTCTCTAGTTCTCAATATCTGAAGACATTCCCAAATGATGCAAAGAGGAAATGGGAGTATCTCCTACTAGCTAGTTTCTTAGCAGACGAACATCTGTCAGTAACTGTTGCTCCTACGGGGATTTCATTGTCTATCTCCTTTAGTCTTCTTCCATTTTCTGAATTTTCATTAAAAACTCACACATTTTCCAGAAACGACTGTCCCTTCCAGGAAACTTTGTAAAGATATTCCCTGCTCATTTATATTCGTTTGAAATAAAATGAGTAAGAAAACTGGATTCGCTTTAGTTCTTTATCCTTTTTTTTTTTAGTTTCAAAGAACTAATCACTGCTTTTAGATATTGGCTATATATTTGTACATAATTGAAGTAAAATTCCTTTGACCTCTTTCAGTTGCTTCCTGGTAAATAAAAAATGTGATTACCTTTCAAATAAAATCAGTTGTGTTCTCTTTCTTTTTAGGTATCTTCTTCCTGTCAATTTAATCCATCTTCCCTTCTATTGGGAAGTCCTCTGAAATGGCATGGGATTGGAAAAAGGAAGGAGTAGAATTTTCCTCAAGACAACCAAGTTCTTTAAGAATGATGCAATAATTTTTAACAGGTCACCTTCAATAAATTGTCTTTTAGCATGAAAACTTCCCACTTGTTGTCTGCATTAGCACCCGCAGGAGTAATCATATTATTCCCATTCAATTCGTTGCTATCCGCATAAAAAATTCATCCGCTGAATCGAAAAATGTAAATGAATTTTCCCAGAAAGGCCGCATTTCGGAGAATTATTGCTGTGAGCCTGTTTTGATTTGATTCATCGAATCTATTTACAAATAATTTTATTTTTAGCCAAACTTTAAGGAATATTTTCACAGAATTTTTTTAAAAAAATTGCCTACTAATTTACAAATGTGTTGTGTTTCCTTGTGGAGGAATAAAGCTTTCTGCTTTATCCACGTGCCTCCTTTTGGACTGTTCTGCACCATATGCTTCTCAGGCGTATCCTGACATATTCAGCGGTCCGTCGTTTTCTAAGGTTATGTTACATTTGCCACTTTTGTCGTTATTTGGTTGTAGCTATTCGGTCTCTGACAGTTTTCCCATAAAAAAGTTGTGGTAAATGCTTTCAGGCTTCTTCTCTAGCAAGGATTTTCTTCCGATTTGTCATTGTTTAAGTCTTTACCTCCGGACACTAGATAGTTTCTCTGGGAAGACATGGAGCTTATGACTAAAAAAGATCCATTAGATCTATACAACTGAGGCCTACTCAAGGTGAATTGTGGTATACACCGCATTAAACCCTTGATAACCCTATGCGATACATATCATATGACTCATGTCCCTGAAATGACGCCGAGGCTACTTATGACTGGCTAACATAGAAATGCTGTGCTTGACCCCTCACAGATGGCTCCAAAACCGAACAAGGATCAGGGAATAACGTCTTTGTTGAATGCAACAACATGCGACTGAAATACTTACTAGACAAGTATGTCTCTGTCCTTTTTTTTTTTTCGTTTACAATCCTAAGGACCGCCAGCTACTCGTACATTGTTTAAGAGAAAATTTCTCAGGCCCTGAAACTGCGTTGAGTCTTTCTGTATTCGCAGTCAGTAGTCCCACACTGGACACAGTCTGATTGCTGCTCCCGGACGCAAATTGTAAATTTACGCCATTATTGTGTCTGTTAGATGAAACTACTTACAGGACATTTTGCTCTAAGTATCACAAAATATTTGGTTACTTAAGAAAATTTCAATATTACTTCGAAATGAATTTCAAGAACAGCCTTACATTATTATTTTGATAGAAATAGCAACTTATCAGATGCCCTAAGCTATTTTTTATCGCAAACTTTCACGAGAAGGTAAAACAAATTCCTGACGATTAATTCTGCTGCTCTTTCTCTCAAACAGTACCACCCACCCACTCTCCACCTTAACTTTTCCTTGTTCAATTATTTTGCCCCTTACACAAATTCTCGGAAACAACATTATTAACCATCATAACTTTTTAGCACGAGCAAAGTCATAAATATTCCGATCGCCTTCTCCCTATTATCTACCTTGAGCAGGACTCTTTCCAATTCAATTGGCCTTTGAGTTCGCAGAAGAATACATTTTTCTGAATCCCATCAATCATCCTGCGGCAACTGAAATAGTATTTAAATCTGAAAATAGGAAACGCCAGAGTGTGTCTACCCCTTAACCTAAGTAATACCAATCCTGGAGCAGTGTATCTAAAATTAAAACTCTTTTCGCTTTCATTTATTTTTCAAATCCCCGTACGCAATATATAAATTTTACTCATATCCTTTGCAATCCTTACCAAGAGCAAAGTTCAATAGAGACTCCTCCAACAAAAAACAAAAAAAAAAAACCTAAATATGCGCCAGAGCACTAAATATCGCAACATTAATCCTTTGCCCTACTTCCGATTCGACAGTCAACACAACGACAAGCACTCGAAAGTTCAACAACTCGTTCATTCATTCATGCCAGCCACAGGGTAAAAGAACACCAACAACAACAACAAAAACGGCTATACAGGGAGGATGATGATAAAAAAAAAAAAAAATGAAACAAATTCTACTCCATCAATCATGATTATCCTTGAGAGCTAAAGTTGGAAACCTATTTTGTTGAGTTTTACAGGATTGTTTTTCGTTTTCCGCTTTTTGCTGTTTTTTTCTGTTTTTATTTCTCCACTCCCCTTTAATCAGGAACACATAATGAACAACTCAAAGGTGGCCACGAAAAGAGGAATCCTTTAGAAAACACAGAGAGAGAGAGAGAGAAAAAGTTGATTTATAACTATTTACTGTCAGGAAGAAGAACTTAAACTCAATGGGCCTCCGTATTAAAAAGGATAACGGAGGGATTTAAAAGAGATTATAGCGAAATGCAAAGGTTAAAATATACAACACAGAGAGAGAGTGAGAGATAATTTAGCCAAAAAACAAACTAAATGATAAGGAGGTCCTTTTTTCCCTCTTTCTGTGTGTGACTGTTGTGTGGCTTGGTCTTTAGAAAGGGTGCCTCATAAATTTGTATTAAATCTGGAATTAGGATTAAGAGTTAAGTGTCTGCAAATACTGATAGACGAGGATACATCGTTTGTAATTACTTTTCCTCTACCATTCTTAATTAATTACAAATAGTTGTGGGTACGTGAGGAGGTTAGGTATATTATTTTAATTAGAAACATACCTGTGGGTATTAATGTGCTTAATGCTAAAGTAGATAACATTTTAGAAATGTTCACCACCATTTACGGTTATGAGTCTGCATATTCAGAGAGAGATTTTGGTTATTTACTCATAAGCGGCAGCCGTAATTGGACTGTGTCATAAGCAGTTGTTTGAAAAAGTTTATCAGAGTGTTTTTCGTGAAGGTTGTTCTATGAACTGGCAACACTATTTCCTGCAACAACCAATTTGACAGCTGACAGCTGGCAATTACAATCCTCGTTGAAGCGAAACAACAAAGATACGAGTCCTACTCACTCACTCGTTATCGAATGCAGGAATTCGACACCTAATTTATCTCCAGTTTCAGCATTCGCTGAGATGTCCCACAGTGTGCACCGAAGAAGCTGTTGATGCTGTGGAAAATAGTATTCCATCAATCCATTAGCCATCATGCACAGAAATTGGAGTATGTTCAACAAAACGAAACACCGCCCGAAAAAGTGGTTGAAAACTTAACTAGTCGCATAAAATAAGTAAGTATGCACAATGACCATTGTCATGATTTATATGATTTTGTTTTATCCTTTCTGAAAAAAAGCGCTCACGAGAGAGTAAAAAATTTCCCCTTCTACGAATTTTTGTGCAAGAAATTTCTGTGTTCTGGTTTATGAAAACTGTCAAAGCTGTTAAACCAGTGTATTTTACATTTTTTCTAGTTCAACCCGTTCGTTAAATTTTTCATAATTTTAGCTCTCTCTGAGAGAATTTTACCCCCACTCTTCGAAATTTTATAATCTACGAATTTTAGTGGGAAAAGTACGCGAACGGACCTATAGTTTGGAATTGTATCTTCTCCTCCTAAGTTTCGAAATTAAATCCATCTATTATGTTATACAAAAAGCTGACAGCCCGCTGAATTCTTCCAACTGCATACGTACATATCTTACGCCATAGTCGAGCAGTTGTACAAGCTTGTAAACTGTGATACCTTCAATATTGACTTAAGAGTTTCGTACAGGGAAAATTTGTATAAAAGAATTACAAACCCAGTGTCCAAATTCCATTCGATTATAATTCACATTATTTTTTTTTTCGTCCTTGTTAAAATAAAGTCTTAAATGGTTTCCCCATGACTTATCTAATTTTGTTTCTATGAAAGTTGAAGGTTGTGACTTGAACACTGAACCTCTCATTCAATTACCGAACACAATACCACTACACAGTGACAGTAAGCTACGAAACTCCACTTAACATGGGATGCGTTCATGAATAAGCAACCATATTTCTTCTCTATTTCTTCTCTAGAGCATAACGACGATAAACTAATAGAATGCACTCTGCATCTGTCGAAGAGATGTCTATATTTTCCATACGAAGGAGAGAGATTATCATCAAATATTTAAAAGCTTTCCAGCCTTTCACCAGCAAAAATAAAACGAAAAGTAGTACAATTCCAGCTCGAAAGGATTTATTACCTGAAGAGTGCACTTCATCTTTTGAACTTTTTCCCCTTTACCATCCATCCAAGTGCTCTTGGGGCTTCCGTAAATTAATACAATACAAAGTAACCAAACAACAAACTACTACAGCACCTGCTATTGTCGGCTTACTAAACTTTGTTTGCCAAAATTTTGAACATAAATAATCCTTAAAAGGAACAACAACCTTGCGGCGGCACTGAGGATAATGGATCCTCTTTTAAAGCTTTTAACATTTATAAATCCACAAGTAATGCAAAACTACACACACAAGGGTGCTTTGCCAATTAAATAATCTTCTCAAATTGAATGACAATTTTCAACGAAAGGCTGCAAGGATTAAATGGCTTACTAGAGGTAATTCACTCAATTTTGTTTGTCTTATCAAACCGAGGTATCTCTGTAAGGATCTAACTCATTTCTTAATGAAATTCATCATTGGATATCGAAAAAAACATAAAATCAATTTGAAATTAGACATCCCAGTGGCATGGGTACTATTTAACAGGATTTCCCTTCGAATCCACTTCCGTATCATCGCTCAATTGAAAAGCATTTAATTTGAACTCGCTCTGATAGAGCATAAGATATGTTCTTACCATGTCCTTTCGCTCTTGTACAGACACACTCACAAATGTATGTCCTCTCACACAACACATCTGCCGGAAGGATTTGTCTGTGGAATGATGAAAATGAATCCCGCCACACTCCCTGTGGTGAGAAAGGCGTTCGCATTCCACATGGTTGGCAGAATGCTCATCCGATTGGGTGTGTGTGTCAGTGGAAGTTTGCAGATCCTTTTTAATAAGTTCACATATCGTCACCCCAGTATTGGAGTGATCTAAACGACAAAAAACTAGTTTCGAGAAAACGACGTTTGAAGTTTTGGATGCGAATAAAACATTAGTCGTATGTAGTACAAGCCTATACAAAATTTATTAAAATAGTGGGCAATGTGCTTTACTTATACTCTTTTTTTTTTTTGAATCGGGCTATTAGTTTTTTTTTTATTTTAATTTAAGAAAAAGAAGATTGCTTATAGGGCACGATTTTTTCTTCAAATTCAGTGAATTTGTATGGTATGTGGCACTTTTTGACTAACCTATGTATCATTTAAATACTGAACGCGATTGCGATTTTTGGATGCATATGTATCATATTTGCATACAAAATGTTAAAAAAACTAATTTTTTTAAACAGGTGTTATTTTTTTTCCTTATTGTTGTTTCTTATAAAACTTTGCTTCTTATAAGAAAAACAAGTAAAGTTAACGTTTAAAAGCAAAATAACTATTAAAAATAAACGCGTTTGGTTATAACTGAGATCTAAAAATTCAATATTTTTTGCTCTTTTTGAAAAAACTGTGCATAAGGCATTTGCAAGAACAATTGTATTTATGTGTCATTTATACACTGAAATCATTTATTGGCTCGCAATTTTGTTGTTATGAAGCATTTACATACTCAAAAAAAATCATGCATATGAAGCATATTGAATGCAAATTGTATGTATAGAGCATTTCAGCACTGAATTATGTGTTTGTAAATTAAGCATAATTTGACTTCAATTGTACGTATGGATCATTTAAAATTTTTAAAAAAATTAAAAAAAATTCATACAAAAATATGACTTTCCCATACAAATGCTTATGTGGCAGATCAATACTGAGCTTTTCACGCAAGAAGTGCATATGTATTATTTGTAACACTGATATCTTTTGAAGTAATAGAGATAAGAGAGATTTTATTACACCAATCGAAAGATCTTGTTTTTTTTAATATGAAAACACTCCTAACTCAAAAATGACGAAAATGCATATAGATCACTCTAATACTGGGGTGACGATATGGTTAGACTTTTCTTCTTTAGCTTTCACATTCTTTATCCCTTTTTTTTTTTTTTTGCTTTTGCTGATGGGTAGCTACTCTTCATGATGACAACGCAAACGACGAAGAGGACTAGGACGATGATGATGATGATGATGATAATTATTACAATTACTTTGTGTGGGAACGTTTATGAAGTAAAATGCCTCCAACCAGGATCTGAATAGTAATGGTGGTGACGATGGTGTGGTTTGGTTGCGGTTTTTCACAAGCGTATTCTGTGGTAATAGTGTAAAGTTGGAGTATTAGTCGATCCTAGAAGTGGTATATATTTCGCTCAGAGAGGGAATGAATTTCCAGAGAAAGGATCTGGGTTATGGTGCGTCACGTCTATAGAAAACTTATACAGAAGATTAAGGCTTTGTTTTTCTTATATTTTCTCCGAGTAGAGATTTTCTATAAAAGCAAATCTACCCTCCGTTAAAATGTTAAGAAGAAAAGGAAAATATCCTGTTGAAGTACACAATTATGTTGCTCGATGAAATAAGTTACTGTTCGATGAGTTTCCGCTTAACAGAGAGGAGAAAAAAAAACCCATGAATTCAAGGAGAAGGATTTACAATATTGATTAGTGGTTGATCGATGACCTAAATAAGAGAGGATAAGTAGGAGGAAATTGATGTATGGGCCAATTTGATGTGAGGATTTACGGATCTAAGCGATGTTTTATGGTAGGAAAATAAAGCGAAGGCAGCGAAGAGTACGTAAAGAGTGAGAAAAAAAACTCAATAGTAGGTAGGTACATACAGTACAGTTCCAGAACAAAGTCTCTTTATAGAATAGTGAGTATTAGAGGTGGGCAAAATAACACGAACTGTATTGTAGCAAAGCCTGTGACCGAAATCAAATAGCACAATCCTTTACAGTCAGTCGCACTAAACAGTACAACAACCAACATGTTTGCATGCATCATGAACAATTTGGTTGCTGTTGTAGAGCGGTTGATATTTTTTTTTGTTTCTCCACTTCTATACTGGTGCTGCTGTTGTTACTATGTATCTTATAAGCTCTGGGTATATCCAGATCTATCCGACTCCCAGACCACAGCAGTGTTTTCCAAGCGGAGGTCCTGACAGTGACAACAGCTGCCCTTGAGTCTGCCGTAATAACAATACCGCCAGAAGGTATCACTTTCTTTGTCAACAGCCAGGCAGCTATAAAAGCAATTACCACCAAGCTTGTGAAGTGCTGTAGCGAAGAGCTTAAGGTTCTTGGAACACAGCACAATATTCTGCTCTGCTGGGTCCCTGGGCACGACGGCGTCCCAGGAAATGAAAAGGCAAATGAATTAGCATAGAAAGCTTTATCGGACCCACTTGAACTGACTGACCTCTCCATAAGCACCCCGTCCTTGCGCTCTCAGCAGGGAAATTGGCTATGAGGGTGGCAAACTTGAGATGGAAGTCCCTAGATACTTGCAAAACTGCAAAACAACTATGGCCAACTTTTGACAAGGCAAGGACAGAGAGAATTATTCGCAAGGACAGACGTTCACTGTCCATGCTCGTGGGGATATATACGGGTCACAACACTCTGCAGTACCACCTAAAGAACCTACGTCGGACGGAAGAAGAAGTCTGCAGAGGATGCGGCGATGAGGATATTATTGAGGACACAACCCACTTCCTTTGCCAATGCCCTGGACTCCAACATTCCAGGTACAAATTCCTTGGCAAACACTTCTTTCAGGATCCAGGAGAACTGTCCAACGCCAACACCGACATGTTATTGAACTTCATCAGGACATCAGGATGGTTTGTATACACGGGTAACGAGTAAGTACAACCATGGGCAGTTGTTACAGATATTTATGGGTTATGGGTGACAGAAAGGGTGCTGATCTGACTGAGGCGGAGGTATTTCGTTTTCTCTGCCAACCCACATACCTAACCTAACCTTGCATGACCTAATGCCCTATATTCCAAACTGATATCTTCTACTTTTGCCAATTTGCTATCAATTGACTCCTCATTTGATGAAGTTCAATTATCCTGGCTTACATCTTCAACATAGTCAAAGTGATTGAGTTGAAATGCAGCATTCAGCACATTATACCAATAAAAAAAAAAATTGGGTGAAAGAACCTTGTCTTGCAGATAACCTCTGAACTGTCCAAAACATGAAGTGCGGATCCATTGTAAGAGCCCTCGAAAAAATTTCCAGTTGACATGAACAGCACGTGAAGTGGCGATTGATATTGAACCCAATGCGGCGGTTGTTTATGTAGGGGACACAGAGGGATCCAGAGCAAAAGCCTGTATCGTACCGAGCGTGTCTTCAAAGTAATTCTAGCTAATATCTTTGGCACAATAGGCAGCATGCAGATACCTTTTTTCTCTGATTGCTCTTTCTACAAGTGGGAGTAGTAGCTCTGCTGGTCGAAAGACTTCGTGGATATGCCAGCAAGTCTTATCGTCTCATTGATTTAAGTAGTTTGACTGTGTTAATAGTCTGATCCTTACTGGTGTTGTCTTACCTCAAAATGATTCCGAAATTCTAGCTTTTTCCAACGCTTGAGCTGATCTGTGATTACATATCAGCCCTCTGCTAATTTAACAAATGGATCTACTGTCGCATCTGCCTGCTGCTTCTGCCTGTAGTTATTTCGGTTTACGACAAACGGACTCAAGCTCGATACGCTCTCCTTACTGCTGAACACTCTTAAGTACTAGCTCTTTGCTCCATATATTTTCAACGCACCACACTTTATGCCTTCCGTGTGTCCTTCCCTTGTAAAAATCTACTGCGACTACAGATTGCATGACTCGCTAAAAGGAAGTCATTAAACGCTCCACAAACCTACAAATAGTAGCTGCCATCTGCACACATATGTATATATGGAAGGACACACGGTTCGGTAGCGACACAGAAAAAGAAAACCCCGATGCATAATAGATGCGATTTACTTTTCACGACGCTAACAAGGAACTGTCTCTAGCAGTAGAGTACACCTATCACAGTCTCATACCATAAATCGCATCCCTTTTTGTGCGCCTTTCACACATTCAAAGGCAAAGGGTGCGAGTGAGTTGTTGTTCTGTGTACACAGATGTGTTTGCTACTGACAGCTTAATAATAGAGACGATTTCGAATGTAAGCACTCAAAGGATATGAGATAGATGTACTTGACAATTGTGCGATATATTGTGATAGCAGGTAATCAGGAAGGTTATTTTACGCAAATATTTTCAAAGAAAATCCTACCACCTATTTTGGTTGGAGAGAATTATCAGCTGGGTGTATTTAAATGAAATGAAATTATATTAAATTAGTGTAAGGACAAATAGGGGACAAGCTGTTCATCTCGCCTTCCCCCAGTGCTGCCTATCTCCAGTTTGTACAGGCGATGGCTACTCAAGCTAATCAGTAAGCTACTGTATCTAAGGCCACCATACTAGAGAGACAATTTCATCTCCTAAAACCAAAAACCAGTACCAACTTGCAACTGTGTACTCCTCTCATAGTCTCTAATTCCGAAACACACAAGCACCAAGGAATCAAATCCCCACCACCCTTAGAATCCAGCTGCCACTTGAACCTTGACTGAAAAAGTCACCGAGTTTAGGAAGAATCCCTTCAACACAATAAAGCTGGCTGAAAGCATCACATCACAAGTGCCAGTAGCAGCGTAAAATTCCAAACTTCCAAATAGGATATGCCCTCTAAAAGCATAAATCACTCAAACTATGTACATTGCGTGCGTACAACCATTGCCGAAGGTTCAACGATTCCATCCATCAACAGAATTTCAAGTATGTACTTCTGCTGTCCTATCGATCCCGTATACACCATCGAATATCCTGCTCCAACAACAATACGCATCCTTTCGCTTGTAATCGCAAACAAAGTGGATGCCATTATGGACTCATCTCTTCGAATCGAACGAATTTCATTCCTCAGCCTGTAATTTTTTTTTTTCCTTTCGTCCTTTTCCATATCAAAATTTACAGGCTCTTTGGCATGCAGAGCGAGGGGGCAAACACTCTTCCGTTTTCCGCATCAATAAGCCTCGTAGATCGGTAGTATTTCACTGTTGGAGTGTGACCCTAATGGGCCACACATGCCAGCGAACAACGATGGCGAACAATAAATCCTCAAAAATTCATAGCCATCAGTAAATCAGCGCGGAAATTATTATTGTTGGCTCGCGAAACAACACTGTTTTGGGGGCTGCTGGTTTGTGGGGAGCCTTAAAGATTTATGCCGCAATATCCATTCCTAGGGTATGGAATCAAACCCGAATACTCCATGCTCGAATCGAAAATGTTCCCTCTGTGGGAATGTGGTTTTCGTTTTGCACGTAAAATTGTTCGAAAGCCCAGTACTGGGCATACATATGGGAAGCTCCGCAGCAGGGAGGCGTCTGTATTTTAAGGAGGAAAGTAAAGTTGGAACTGCTGCGAATTGAGTTGGCTTTTCCAGGGTACCCACCAACGTACGCTAAAGACTTTCTAATTGCATTTGCCATGTATATATGGACCTAAAAAAAAAATAACTGCACATATCTCCTGCGGCGGCAAAAGGAACATTCACAACGATTCCGGCAGGATATACATACATATATAAGTATATTTTAACTTGAAGTTAAATTGAGTTCAAAGTTAGTTCTAACAAAATGGTAATTAACCACTTTGACCAAAGTGCTATCTAGAAGCAAGGAGTGGCAGTAGCAGAAATCTAATTCGACAGGAAGTACTGGGCAAAGTTCCGTGCAGCAGCAGCAGTACCAGGACCCAGGACGACTGTGTGTTGGCTTTGTCAACTTTTTAATAACCGGTTAAACTGGCATTAGGTGATTTTATAATTTTGACTTGGTTAGCGATGGAATGATAATTTGAAGGATATCCTGTGCAAGAAACTTTGCAAGTTTCCGTTCTGATGTTGCATTTGTTGTTGTTGCCTGCAATGTAAACTTTTTCATAACCAGGATATTTCAGGATATTTTTTTCTTCTTCTTTTTTTCAATTTCTAGCACACAGTCAGAGGATAAGTTTTAGTGTTGTTGAGTGAGTGAAACTTTTTCGATTTTCTTGTAAGGATGAGTGCGATGCGGTTTTTTGGTAGGAAACAAAAGTTTTTCTCATTTATTTCAGCTTATGTGGGTGATATGATGATGTAAGAGCAGAGTAGAGAGACTTAATAAGTATGTTTATGTTGTTCTATTTTTGAAACCCTTCGAGGGAGAATTAAGATCAAATTTCGTAAAATACTGTGAATTTCGAACGAATGCAAAAGTCACATACAAGTCCTTCTAGTCAATTCTGACACCACCCATAATTCAAAAGATTGGGCTGTAGACAATGAAGCAGCTACCCGTACGAAAGCATCCTGAAAATCCCACATATTTATCCCCCTAGGGACTTAAGGCTCTTGGAAAAGGAGGCTGTTGTAACTTCGAAGGTGAAGCGTCGAGGAAATTGTATGCGTTTTTTTCTGGCCTTACCTTTGACGCCTTGGTCTTTGTGCTAAATACCACTCTGGTGCTGCTGGATGGACTAGATCTTTGTTTTGGCATTAGGTTGAGAGAGGTTACTATTGTAGGCAAGCTCAGGATTCGCCCCTTTTAAGACAATATGATGTGGTTGCCTTGGTTTCACCAATATGCAGTGCTGCTTAGGAACTAGCGTTTTTCTGAGGGATCGGAATGGGACGAAGAATCGGAGCTGATATATTGCTGTTTCGGATTGCTGTTTGATTTCTCCAAATCGAAAATAAATTTTACGATTCAGCCTCTTTACAGTTTTCATAGATTTGTATTCTAAGGATAGGGTTAAAGGGTAAATTTTTCTCTTTCGTCTTTGGAAGCGAGTATATCGGTGTTTTAAGCACCTATGGCTCTCAGGATTTTCCTGTTACTGAATCAATAATTAGGTGAAAAGTAACCCACTAGAATTTGGTCGTCGATCGCTTTTAGTAAGGCACCCTCCTGTAGGTTGCGAGAGTAGAGACTTAACACAATCTGCATTTATCTTTCCTGTTTAGGTGCAACTTCTTGAAAATTGTGTCCTGCATGTTAGTAATTTATTCATTGTTCTGCAAGGTGTCGGGACTTAAATTGAAACTGAAGTTCAGAATTAGAAAACACTCTTACATGGAACCATTCATCACTTAGGCATCTCGGATTGTGGGCTTCTTTTAAGTTTTTCTCTCTAAATTCGCTATGTTCAGGGATGTGACTCTTCACCTCACTAGTCCCTCCGCCTGAAGACTTTGTACTCAGTTATGTATGCATATCTACATCCATATACATATATATGATTTGATAAGTTTGATCTCAGTCTAAAAATGTTTGTCCTTTCTGAGTTAATTTGCTGCTCCCCTCTAAACTTTTACAATCCTTTAGATGCGATATTGAATTTGGATGAAAATGTCTATCAAATTCTCCACTTTTCCGTTAACTAAGCAGCACTTTCCACATCTCGAATCACTGGTAAAAACAACATTGGTGTTAAAATGCAAACCTGCGGCGATCGGCAACATTTACAGACCACCGTCGTCGCTTGAAGAATCATACCTTCATAGGATTGGCTAGCTATTGGAGAACTATTTACTCTTTTGGCACAATAGATCTCTCAGGCCGCAGTTTCATATGTGTAAAGACTTCAACAACATTAAAATCGCAGTTTATTTAGAAGTGAAACCAAAATATATTCCCAAGATGGAGTCACACTATTCATTCAATAACCTCCATGCTCCTTCTCAATCTAGGACTTTTCGTTGAAAGCAATTCAACTAGAAATACACATGAACTTAGACTAACTGCTATGGCAAAAAATTGAAATGCTCCCATTAGCTGATCAAACGTTATACGTTGAGGTCCTGCAGGAATTATGGACCTTCTCAACTTATCTCTTACCTCAGATAATCCCATTCGGAAAATTCTCACCAAATGTCCATGCAGCTTCATATGCTCCAGTTGTCTATTAAACTCAGCAGCCAGGTATGAAAATTTCGGAAAGTAAGTGCAATCCTCTGCAGAAAGAATCGTATCCTGAATAATTACGTAGTCCTGAGGATTCTTCGAGCTAAGGTAGAGTAAAATCCCTTCCTCCCACGAGAGACAACCATACTTTCCTTTGAGTTCATCACAATATGGCAAACTTTCTGATCCAGCTTGACCAAAGGCGATCATGTGATCCCTTAATTCAGGAATTTTCCATAGAAAAGGATATGTAGGAATTGAAGTGACAAATTCATAGCCCTGGTAGATTGCGTCTTCGACGTTCTTAGGGGGCTCCCTGGTTGGTCGATTGTATAGAAAGTTAAAAATTGATCCTTCATAAGAACTCTCCAAAATCAAAATGCTGAACAGCCAGAATATCTGAACTATATGCGGGTGGAGTTCGCTGAAAGAATCGTTCATGATCCTCTGCCATAGCAGTGTGGTAATTGATTTTGCTGCTAAAATTGTTAGAAAAGTTATCCATGTGTAATCGTCGAATGGAAATAGTAATAGCTCTAAGGAGCTGTATGCTCCTGGGCGCTTGATTAAGATGCGTAAATTGAAGGTAGCAAATGAGTTGGTTGCGGCATAGTTTTCGTGATAAATTTCATTGCACAATAACATCTTGAAGTCTCCTTGTTTGTTATTTAACTGAAAATAAAATTATTTAACGATTTTTTTCAAGGAAATACAATAAGACCTACTATGCGAAAGATTCCTGTCGCACTAGAGTTGGGATAGAAAATTCCCACATCTTTAGTTACTACCACTTCCAGTGAAAAGTTCATAACCTCAGCTAGACTGTCAACAATGTACGACTCCAGGCCAGAGAGTTTCTGTCCACTGCTCATATATGCAATATATGGTGGATTGTCAAATACAATAATTCTCACAGGACACTGTCTTAAGTTGTTGACTTTTGGGGGGAATATGGGTCTTTTCAATTCAAAGCGTCCCTCTACAAATCGGTTATGAACTATAGGCGTACGATCTGTACAGCTTTTTTTGGTGAATGGAAAATAAGTATAGAGTGTCACTATTCTATCACTATCCAGGACGAGGACGTTTACATTCACAATAAAATATTCCCAGCACAAATCAAATATTTGAGTCAAAAGTCGATTTGTTTTAGATGCATTAGCTGGCAGGATGATGAGATAATTTTGTCTTTCGGCTGAGAGATCATGGTCTTCTTCTCGCTGACTTTTGATTAAGTGTCTGAAAATATGTGAGGTGCAATTCAAAAGTTCTAACTGCGTCAAATTCTAAAACTTACTCCAAGGATTTCAATGAATCAACAAAATAAAATCGAATGTAAATGTTGTAAGCCGTCTGTCCTTCTGAATTCACATCAATTGCAGTCTCATCATTTGAAATGCTAAACTTTTCAATCGTCCTCATGAAATTGTGCCGGACAATTTCAGACTCGACTTGTTCACGAATACCGATGTTAACAACAAAATTCCAATGAGAGTCACGAATGATTTGCAACAGACAATCTGCCAATTCATTTTCCATTTCAATCGATTCGGGAAGTAGTATAGAGTTTTCCAAACTTCTGCCTACAAGCAGGAAAAGTAAAACTTTCAAAACACCACCCATTGCAAAAGTTTTGTAAAATACAACTGAAATGAAAGGGCCATAGGTCAAGATTGGAAGACAAATTCAAGTGACCTGCGTACTGACGTTTGATTTCTTAAAAAAATATTTGCTTTGACTTTTGTTAGTTAAACTCCCTCCCGGTGTCACATAAAGGAATGCTTTGAACGGAAACATATTGACAAAACTTGACAAGTGTCAAGAACATAAAAGTTACATGCAATATCTTGTATTTGTTCTTTATATAATAAATAGGCATAACCACTTAAAATGTCAAGCGTAATTGGTAGTTCTACAAAGCAAAATCTGGAACTCATTTGACCAACAGTCAGCCATAGCCCAGCAAGGGTAGGTAGGTAGGTCGCAAATGGAAACTAATGTTACAATTTTACGATAACTTTCCTTCAGTGCTGTCAATTGCTCAAGTATGTAGGCGTATACCATGGGCGTTACGTATGCCAACGTAAGGAAACGACTGTCAAATAGTTTTTGACTACGAATGAAACCACTTTCTACGTATGGAATCAAAAGCGAAAAGTCATTATGGGTATTGTAAACAAATTGTGATTGTTCAAGCCTTAATCTTTATTTTTAAGAAATGACTTGCAACTATTTTTTAAAGTAACAACTTTATTGAGTGTATAACCGATTGTTGACTGTAGCAATTCTGAAACTCTACTGACAACTCATTACAAAGTTCATTGCGTTCACTGCACCTGCTCCGAGCAAGGACAGCACCACACATATTTACCCTCTCTCTCTGTCATTCAAAATCTGCTAAGCTGTTGTCAAACTCGCGACGTAACGACTACAGCTGGTTTCTTCTCACTCAGCTGTCACTATGTTTTGCTGCATAATTTTCTAAACGGATTTCGAATTCGCCGCTGGAACTACACTTCTCAATATGCTGGCATATTCTGTTAACATTTCCATAGCTCACAGTTTCCAGGTACTGTTTGGCTTTTTGTGTGTCTTTCAATATTTTGTTTTAATTTTCTAGCCGATGTTCAACCAGTTATCAGATCGCTAGGCCTAATGCCTGACTTTATCTTTCCTTAGCTGAGCAACTAGGTCATCTAAAGTATCAATAGTTGTAATAAGCATATCCATCTCGGCGCAAACAAGGCCTCCACATTGATTTTAGTCTGTGAATTTGGGATCGCTTTTGACACGTAACAGTTTTCGGATATGTCAAACTTGGTGTGCTGATTATCTGACAGCAGGGGCTTATCTGACGGATGCATATTAACAAAATCATAGTTGTAAATAGTTTATTTAGAATGTCGCCCCGGAATAAGGTAAGGTCTTACCTATTTGGAGCTTGCAATCGAATATATTAAAGAATAGTGAAATAACAAGACAACCTCTAGCTGTCAAACGTTCGACGGAAAGACAGATACAAGAGTCCGAAACTCCTGGCAATGTTATACAAAAAAAGGCTCATGCTCTCAAAAATAAAGCCTCATACTCACTTAATCTGCTGTAACAAGTATGTTCCTTTGCCAGAACTTCGCTCCTCATTGCACTTCTGTCCAATCTATGTACATCAGAGGGATAACAGGTTTTTTTTTTTGTGCCAATCACAAAATATGTCCACCCTGTAAACAAGCCAATAACCATTAATCATCTTCCACACGAGAATAAAACAATTTGTCCTGCAAAAAAACTAGAACCGACCGTCATTTCCCCAGTGCAGTCTCGACAAAAAAAAAGACCAACACAAAAACTGATTAAAAATTCAAATCATGCAAACAATCACCGCACGTACGAAACAAATTGAAAAAAGAAGAACAGAAAAAAAAACTATCACAGAGAAAAATCCTTTTTCCCCCCTTTATCGCTCGTCCTCTTCTGAATATCCTTCAGAACAAGCAAAAACCGTTTGACAACTTAACCGATGATTCGATTGTCAGTTGCTGGGCATTCGATTTTCTTGCCACTCAAATTTCGCTAAAAACAGAAAAGAAAAAAAAACCAATCCCGGAAAAAAAAAGGCCACATCCTTGACATGGCTTATTAGTATTCACTTCCATCCGTCCAGGGTAATTTCCTTCCTGGCCTGAGGTAGAAGTAAAAAAAACAAAACGAGAGCCCAACCCTTATACGAAAGAAGACGTAACAGAAGAACAAATGGCGAATCATTTAATGTAACAAATTGATTGTCTGCAGACTCCGAAATGCTTTTGGCACATATTGCCATTGTTATTGTAGCTATCACGGATAAGTACCCCACTCTGATTAAAAAAGGACCAAACAACAAACATCGCACACACATACGTTACGCACACCAGGCCGACCAAAGAAATTAAGCAATCAAATGCAAACAAGGTTAAGCGTTTAATAAGGCGAGGCACTTAGGAAAATCACTTTCTTCCTTCCCACCATCCCATCCATTAAATAGTCCTTACTTAAGGAGTCATTTTCCAGGAGCAAAACAAAAAAAGGATTGCATAGAAATCCCCCCGCAGCAGGAAGGCCAGAAAAGGAAAACTTCTCATCAACATAATTTCGGACATTTGTTGTTTTAACGAGAAAACTTTTCCGTACTCCAGGTCCTGGTTCTGGTCCTGGACCCTACCACTCAACTATCATCATCAAGAACTGTGCTTAAAGTATTCATACTGCGGGCGGCGCCACCTGTTGTTGTTTACGAGCTAAGAATCCTCAAAGAATTATTCTTCCCCCGAAAAACTTAGACTCTGCCGAAGCAAATTAAAAGATAAGTTACTTTGCAAATTGTTTTACCAAACGTAGCTTTTCTTCAGTGAGGAACAACGTATCCTCCCTTAAAGGATCAAGAGCAAATATAAAGATGAGAAAACTCTTAACAATGAAGTTGGTTACGCTTCAAAAATCCACATAAGGACCGTCCTTGGTAGTCGTCCAACTGTTCGCCGCTTTTTAAAGAGCCATTAAACCGTGTTGAAGATAACTTAGAAGGATAAACTATTGTGTTAAGAAGTGAATGTAGAAACAGATCCTTAGTCTTTATGCTTAACCGTCAAACTGTATATAGTTATCAAAACCCCACTCACATTAAGTTTAATTAAAAAAAAAAACTGTTTCTATTCACACAGTAAGGACGTGTGTGAAGAGCAAGTCCTCGTTAAGGAGAAACTCTCCACATGTGTGTTGACACAAATGCGAGTGAAAGGATATTTTTGTGTTTTCATGCACTGAAGTTTAGTAGTAAAAGTTTTGCTTTTCCTTTTTTTTAACAAAAGAAATTGATATTAGTGGGGAGGAGTAGAAGGGCGAAAAGATTCAAAAGATTTTTGTGTCAAAGTACATATCCACTATCGAATTACAGGATTAACTTTTCGATATCCCTTTTGTAATCGATTTCATGTTATAGGGGAGTTTTTTGTGACAAAAAAAATCAATTAAAACAAAGAATTCGTGTATCGGTTGGAGAAGATTCTCAGACAATCAGTTCAGGGAACCGGTAAAGCTGTATATTTGCGATAAGTGATTTCCTTTGTTCAGCTTTTTCAACAGGATATGACAGATTTCGATGAATTAAGACCCCAGGTCAAGCAGTTCAACTACACTGAGGTCATAGAAGAACGGGAACTTTAAATGCTGATAAGAACCTAAAATGACCTGTTTTTGAATAAATGGGATGTAGTGTGGAACCAATACCTGACATTTGTCGAGTTCTCTTTCATTATTGCGGTAAATATTTTTTGAAGGTTGTCTTCCATTAAAAACAACAAATTGTATGTAGGTCCGTTCGCGTACTTTCTGCACTAAAATTCGTAGATTGTCAGAGAGAGCTTAAATCACGAAAAAGTAAACGAACGGGTTGAACACGAAAATGCTGAAAATACACTCATTTGACAGATTTGACAGTTTTCACAAACCAACCCAGAGAAATTTCTTGCACCAAAATTTGTAGCATGAGGAAATTGTTTCCTCTCTCCTGAGCGCTCTTTTCTGCGAAAATTCTCCCTACTCGAACTGCTTTTTGTAGAAATTCGTAAAATTTCGTAAAAATTCGCTGTTGCTGGTACGCGAACGGACCTAATATGTTACGTACAGTCTGTGGGGTACCTTGCTTAAGCTTGAAAATGATAGCTACCTTTGGAGCTAATATTCATTTTGTATTTATTAAGATGAAGAACCGACTGAAGACGTCTTATCAAAAGAAAAGTAGGCAAATGCCTGAAGTCATATTCAAATTATAATGTCATGAACCATCCTTCAAATGAATAAAAATTATTGATTCAAACTTAGTACCTGTCATTATTGTTTAAAAAACTTCTTTAACTCTTTAAAAACACACTTTAAGGTGGCTTTACAATAATATTATGTACTATCAAGGAAAGATGGCGTCTTTCACTTTTCCGATTTCTATTTTCAATTTGACGTTACATATTAAATTTGTTTTGAAAAGTTATTACAGTCAGCCAAGACGATTGCATTACACCGAACAAGTCGTTTTTGACAGCTGATAAGTGCACAAAACTTTCATAACGTGCTGGATCTAAGGGTATGTTCAACCGACTGTAAAAAAGATGAAAACCTCTCAGCTATGATGTTTTTCAAAGTTTCTTCTTTCTCTTTTGATATTTAGGTCAGACAGGAATTATCATCATCTTCCAACATGTCAATCATAGCTTTCTTTCATCATAAAGATGGTTTCATTTCCCGTAAATAAACCAAACCACCACCCATCTGTCTGTCTTGCAGCCACCTAAGTGATTTCATGGGTACATACGTATCATTTCCTTTGAAATTATTGCGCAAAAAGATCCTCCATGGTGCTTGCTATCGCAATATATCGCGCAAAATTGCCAAGCACATTCATCCGCTAGCTTACATCCTTGGTTTCGTTTCCATTATTACTCTGTCAGGAGCAAACACATGCGTGCACAAAAACACATCTCGTCCTATGCGCTACTAGGAAACCCTAAAAAAAAAAGAATGCGATTTATGTGACTGCTAGGTGTACACTCTGCTCAAGACAGATACTTCCCCCAACGCCCGCCAAACAGATGTCTTCCTTGTTATCAGCGCGCAAAGTAAATCGCATCTATAATGCATCAGTTTTTATGTGTCGGCACGCGGTAGGTACCCCCCCAACCCACCAATCTATGTACTCTCATTGCACTGTGTAGCTGTCAGGTCTTTTAACACGAAACACGTTGTATGTGGGGGGAAATAATAGCTTTTCTTATCTCCTCACACAATCCGCAATCGTATAAACAACGCTTGTATCCTTTTTACAAAAAAAAAAACATACTGAACTCGAATTCGTTTTGGAACTGTGGCGGCCAAATTAAAAGCTATCTTCGTGTTGTTTAGATCACTTTTCTAGGATGGGAGGGCTACTGGTTGGTTGGTGTGTTGCTTCAGAATGGTGTATCCTGTGGAACAGCAACTCGATACTCATTTAATGAAGGTTTCCGTCTGTAGATACTTTTTTTTTTTTTGTTACGATTCTATCTGGTACCTTCAGCTATTTGATTTCTATATGCGTGGGAAGTAGGGAAGTAGATATAAACTTTCTGCAGCACGAGTTTGGCATTTATTTGGACAGAGAAAATATTTATGAACCGGAACAAGGATATGGTGTCAGAGGCGGATGTGTGTACATAAAAGTACACCAGTTTTGGAAAAAGCTTAAGGAATAATAAATATCGAATATTTTAAAACTTTAAATGACATTCGGAGCAGATAAAACCTTGACAGTGAAAACAGCATTCAGAAGCAATTGTGTGTCTGTCATTTTATTGGTAGAAAACTATATTTATGTAAGGGGATATAGTATAACGTGTGTGTGTAAGTGAGGCTTATTGTGAGCCTTTGTCTTGGAGGAAATATACCGAGGCATGTTAAGTGGCTTATGTAAAATCCTCTTTAACGTATTCTGTGAGTCCTTAAAACCTTTTCGCAATCCTGTATTTATGTTTCGATAAATTCACAATAAACTATATATACAAACAGCAGAGCAACCAACTCAATGGGCTGTACCACGATGTGATTGCAGTCAAAATCACAGAGAAGATGAGGAATTTTCCCAAAAGAGATTGGATTTGCCGCAATAGAAATTTATAGATAGGCTAGTAGAGGCATACCTTAGTTGTTTATATCCGGAAGAAACTCCAAGGTAGACCCTAGTTTATAGTTCTCATTAACATTGCAATTCCTTGAAATGTATTGTGTTTTGTATTGCGTGGCACCCAACAGAGGAGAATATTAAATCGGTCCGACATCTCCATGAGAGATGAACGCCAACAGACGCGACGGCCTTTGAAGTGGAGATATATGTAAGTGAAGATGCTGATATTCTTTGCATTGCACTTAAGCCAAAACACGGAATGTGGGAGTTTATGCCACAAATAGTTCACCAACAACGAGGGCATTAGATAAAATATAAAATATTATGTTTAACGCTGAAAACTGAGTAGTTCTTGGAGGTTACAAATGCCATTTGTTCTCTATACTTTTCCAAGATGGTTGAGATGGACAGGCTTGTTCAATGATGGCGACCACACAGCTACGGCTGACAACAGACACACATGTATACCCAAAATGGAACACATAGCGTTAAGCCCCTCCTATCATGTCCCTTAGTGGCCCGATTTGAAATCCAGAAAATAAGCGGTCTTGGGCTTTTATTATACCCAAATATGTTCCACGCCACAAGATTGTCACTTGACGTTATCCTAGTTACTTCGGTTATATAGAGGATCGAGAGATCGAGTTTGGATCGTGTTGAGATTTTAATCAAGGTTTTTCTGCACACCGTTTTGAAAGATTGAAGGAATGAAATGGGGTTGAACTAACAGATGGGTCACTCCTTTCTTTTTATCCCAAACCAAAATATTTCCCAATGCCAAACAAGAAAAAAACTTATTTGCAACGAAAACAAACTGGTTTCCCACCCCAAAGAAGGAAAAAAAGGGGAAACAACACACTCACAAATGTCATTTTGACTTCTCAAGCCAGGTTTTTCGTTCATTTTTCTAACTCGACCCAGCTCTGCTAACTGAAAGCTAAAAGTTTGAGTCTTGTCTTCTTTAATTCTTTTATGAATTCCCATAGGAAAATTCTTACTGTCGAAAATCTTTTAGCATTACCTTTTTTGATATTCTGCCTGACAAAATCTGTTCCATAAAAGAAAAAAAGGAAGATTTTTGTGACTTTTGGGTCAGCTTTCCATTATGGGCTATTGGGAGAAAAATAAAAATAAATGTTTTTATATATAAAATTACCTCCTGAATTTACTTATGCCAAAAATACAGTTGCTTGACAGCTGTCGCTTAGAAAAGAATCAAAACAACTGAACCAACAAAACTACATGTGTATTTACAAAAGTATGCTCCCACTTTTATTGCTTACAATAATTTGCAAATACAAAATAAATTTATAAACAACAAACAAATTCCGGTTACCCCTTGTCTTGGGCAATAATGATTACGTCCTTCTTCTTTTGGTCTCTTCCCTGGAGCAATTTCGGCATCACTTATAAAGGCTTTTTTTTAAATGAAAATTCAAATATATTTTTTTTAACGTCACATAATAAAGAAAAGTCATATTTGTTAAGTGCTACCAGAATATCAGAATAAAAAATACAACTAGCATTGGAAATGTGAGCTAGATATATAATTGGTTCACGCGTTGTTGTAGTTATTGAATATAAATAATCTGAACTAGATCAGATCATACGACAAACAGGCAAAACATCACATAAATTTCCACCTACCTTCTTTCCAACGAAACAAACAAAAACTTACAGCGGTTCACAACAAACCGATTACGTTATTATACACCCTACAACAAATAACAACTGTCAAACGAACGTCATTTCATTTGACACTTGTGTCATAATCGGGGTGCTGCTGTTGGTGCTCGGGAGTTGGTGTGTTGTTTTATTTTACTTTTCGTTCGTCTCCTCTTCTCTGCCGAGGATGGTTTTATATCGCCAACAAAACGCGAAAATTGCCACTTTCCATACATAAATTCTCATTAAAAAAAAAAAATGTACTAAATCATAGTCCAAGCTAAGTTTGTCTCACAATTTGCACTTAAATGCAGCAAAATGGGCCAAACAAAGAGCCAGTTCACCGACGAGGAGCTGCAAGATTACGAGGTGAATAGCAGCTACCCACACGCACAAATTGCTTTACTAACTAACTCTTTGTTTACAGGACTTGACTTTCTTCTCGAAAAAGGAGATTCTCTTGTAAGTATCCTTGAAGATAACTTCGCCTTAACCAAAGTGTTACGCTTATTGTTCTTCTCCCCTTTTTCAGGGCGCATAAAAAATTTAAATCCCTAGCTCCTGAGAAGGTGGGCCACAACAAGAATGCTAAGCTATCGAAGACGAAAATCCTCGAGTATCCTGAGCTGCGAGTAAACCCGTTCGGGGACCGTATATGTAAGGTCTTCAGTTCCAGCAACGATGGCGATTGCACCTTTGAGGATTTTCTCGACATGATGTCCGTGTTCAGCGATGCATGCCCCAAATCACTGAAGGCAGAGTACGCATTTCGTATATTCGGTAAGCATTCAGCCCTCGGGGTATTTTAATTATAAAACACCTATCGCTTTTGGTGATTGTTTTTCTCCCGAATCGAATCGTATTTAGCTTTCGAATTTCGTTCCACTTAGCGTTGTGTGTCTAATTTCGCTTTCAAAAACCAAATCAAATGCGTGACCAGGTTCGCTTAGCAAGTGTGATTCTTCTTATTTTTAGTTCATCGGGGCGCATGCGAACGATTTTGAAGCAAATACAAAAACAAATCAATTTCCTGTTCTTTCGGGCGCCGTGAACCGTTTAAATTTACTTTAGATCGCACGCAACCAATCCAAGTGCAATTTAAGTGAATTTAAAAACACTTAAAAGCTAACTCCCACGATTTCTTATCGAATATTTTAAACGCTTCTCGTACCTCGTAGTAGAGTGTAAATTGAATCGTTTAGATCGTTTAACTCGACGGGAAGTTTATGTAATCACACACTACTGAAAGAAAAGTGTTTAGTATTATAACGTGCCCCTTGATCTTATTTTTGTTTTGAGATTAGGTACTTATCAGCGGATAGAAATGATCAGTTAAATTTGTTGCCCATTAAATTGAAAAGCAATTAGTCGAATGGTGATCTAAAGGGTTGTAGTTTTAAGGAGGCTCTTCGAATCGGAATTCAGTGTTATGAGACAAGGGTACGCCACAAATAAGCCATGTAACAGGAAGCCGTTCGTGACAATTTCTGAAACTACATCATTATGACTAAATTAAGCAATGAACTTGATACATACATCAAGTATTGATGGTCAACAAAATAAAAATAAAAACAAGGGAAAGTGGGTCAAAGAATGACTCACGGAGAAGTCGTTCTGCTCTGACCTTCCTTTCCGTAAATAGATCTATAAATTCTCTTCGAAATTCTTTCTTACATTTGACGACAGCTTATTGCTTAGTTTTTTGTGAAATCGACCAATAAAATGAAGATCCGGCGGTTTCCGGTTTCTTTTCACAACTCTCGCCCGATCGTCAATAACGTCAGTAGATTGTCAGTACAATCGTCGCATGCAGTGCAAGGATTGGTTTTTTAGTTGCGCCAATGGATGTAGTGTAAGGAAAGAACCCTTGTTCCTTCGCTCCTTAGAGAGCTGGACAAGGCAATATTATTTCTGCCTGGTCTACATTCTAAATCTTATTTTAACAAACTTATGACGCTTCTATTTACACAGTTGATCGATGTACCCTTTAATTTTGTTTTTAACGATGCCAGCACGTAACATAGATAAACTTTCCAGATGACTGACTGCCTACGCTAATAGACAACCTAACACATAAAATAACTCATCTGATTATCGTCAGTATTTTATTTTTTTTTTTCTACTTTTCACAAATCAAAATTTAATTCACACATGTGTTTTGCGACCCTGCAAGTAATTTAAATTTTAATTTGTTATTTCCACTGCGAGCAACATTTGAACAATACAAAAGTCTGAAACCTATACGACTCATATTGCATTGCTTGGCTTAATGATCGTTGAGCTAATAAGACAATGCCAAATGACATCGAAACAAACATTTAATTACACAGATAGTCTTCTTAAGTGTCATTATTCATTTGAATAGTTGTCGCGCATTTGTTATGTCACATTAAAGGTTTTAATCTGCGGTTTTTGATTCAATCTCTGCCTGTGTATAGATCTGTGTTGCTGTTTCCCCGGTGAAGCTCGAAATTAACAAGCAAACACATTACCCACTGCTTCATTGCCACCCACTAAGCTCTGATTGTTGTTTCATGTACAAGTTGTGGTTCAATGCACTTTGCTCTGTGTTTACAAACTCATTCATATGTATGCCTCACAAGACTCCCATCGTTGTCCACATGAATTATTCTTGATAAGAACCCTTAACGCGTATCAAATTCAAATGATCTATCTTTAATTAAGAAGAAATGTAGTTTGGCATTGTTTATCTCGATTCAATTGAAATCATAATGACGTGAGTAATGTTTGTGTGGTTCACTTTATCAAGAATTAACTGGAAGTGGATTATCTCATATGAACTTCAATTAATTTTAACGTTAAACTCATATCATGAGGTACATGATATGTTGTAGCACTCAATTAAAGAACAGAGGCAATTTGTTGATTGTTTCCTGTTTCCTACTTAGGTTTGGGGTCTTCTGTTAAAAAATTAGTAAAATAGCGAAAGTTAAGTACTATATACGTTACGATATGTAACCATGTCGGCTACTCTTGCAAATGATGAACATTTCAGTAGTTTTGAATGTAAGAATCGTTTATGTATTATTAAAACGAAACAAGAGTCATGAATTGAAAATTTTGCAAAGTTAAATTAAGTTGGCATGTTGTTTCATGGATATAAAGATCACCCTAAGTTCATCTCTGCAATTACAGGTACGAAAGTTTGTCAAATTTGTTAGTTAGCTGGATGATCACTTGGCTTTTTGGTGCCTTAATGAAGCCTTGCAGGGAACTTGAAGGCAAATAGCTTCTTCCAGACGCTCTGCGTCAGTGGGGATTGCATACAAGTTGTCAAGGTCTCTGAAGTTCAAAAGTATTGAATTAGTCTAGAAAAGGTTTCACTATAAAGAGGCCAGTAAGTCTTTTTTTTTTTTTAAGTTTTGTTGTCAAGCACCTCTTGTCTGTTACGAGTACTAGAAGTTGATTCACAACGCTTAAAACGAAGTCAAAGGTTAGCTGATCTGAGACTTCAATTGGATTGGTCCATACCGATACCAAATCTAGCGAAACTTGGTAATGTGCGTTCAATTGCTGCTGAGTATAGGTTCAAATAAAAGAGATACCAACAAGTTTTTTCGCGGATCCGAGAATAGTTTCATGAGTAAGGAAGCTTTTCAAAACCTCATACCTCTCAGATGCGGCATAAAAATGTATGTCCATTGTAGTCGTTTGAAAATATATATCTCGCACAACCACGGACTTGGCTTTTTATTGCTTCCTTCTGCTCTAATATTTATTTACTAGCAAACTCTACTAGCATCATGTATAACTGAGTTGGTTATCAAGCTCAAATCAGTTGGGCGTGAAGGTGATTCTTCCGAATTTGTGCATTGCTCACGCTCCTAAAGAATGACCCGCACATTCCTCTCCACCATTATGACTTTTGTTACGTTGCTCTAAACAGGATCAAAGATTTTCCTTTATTTTTTATAAGAAAAAGTGCGCTGTAACATTTGAATTTCTTTCTAGACTTTGATGGCGACGACATGCTGGGCGTATCGGATCTAAAACAAGTCATTGAACGCCTAACAGGGCCGAATAATCTCAACGATAGTGATATAAAACAACTCATACAAAACGTTCTTGCCGAGGCTGATTTGGACGATGACGGTGCTCTCTCATATCCCGAATTCGAGCACGTTATCGATAAAGCCTCCGACTTTAGCAAGTAAATACTTAAAATACATCATACCTCCTAAAAGGACTTCTAACTAACATTCTTCTCTCTCATTGTAGCTCATTTCGAATAAGACTTTAAGAAAGAAACAAGGAGAGGCTCAATCAACACACAACAACACAGTTATTCTCGAATAACCTTGCATGAATATTTTTACATCTTATAAATAACTCATTAAAATGCTTTTTACTCTCTTTCTATCTCTCTATACATGTGTAATACTATTCGCCATCTCTCCTTTTATTTTATTTAAAACAAAAAAAAAGAAAACAACCAACCGACATACATGTTTACATAATGATATTTATTTATTTTCTAGAATTTTAGTTACTTGATTCGATCTTGTCACACAATATTTATACATATATACAAACAAATTGTTGTATTTTGCGTAGGTTTATTTATACTTTGTATTTGTATTTTATTTATATGAGATATTTCAATTCTACGAAATAAAAAAATAATAATAAAATAAAAAAGAAACAAGAAAATGCTACACAACACAGCCATTTTTTGATTACAAAGGCAAACAAAAAGAAGGAAACACAAGCGAAACAAAAAACGATTTTCTTTGTATGATTTATGTATTTATTAGTAGAATTAATAAAATATTAATATAAACTAAGAATTCGACTGTTTTTCTAACTGCCAATGTTCATACATACAGCATGTGTTACTAACTCAAAAATAAGCAGAAAGTGTCAGCCTTTTAGAGAATGATTGGATGAGTATACGAGCTTCTATTTTCGTAATTTACTTTGAATTGTAGATTTATTCTTACAAAGAATCTGCTTGTATATCCGAAGGCGTTAATGCTTGTAAAGGCTTTCTATTAAAGGCCGGCAGAAGGTTGACGATTTATCTTGAACCCAATGTTAACTAACATTGGCGAAGCAAAGATCTGAAAAAAATATCAGAAAAGCATTCCACAATAATTATAGCCACAAAGACTGCTCCTAAAGCTGTGCGCCTCTTAGTTGCTGAGACATCTTTCTTGGAGATTGAGTCTGTTGACATACAAGCGAAGATCAAAAGCAATTGTAACATGAGAAAAGCACAGATCAAGTGAAACAAGAGGTTTTTTTTAGAACGTTCACTGTATTTCTAATAATTTTACTACAATTAAAGAACAGTTTTCTATGGCTGCAAGTAGCCGGGTAATTTCATGCGCATGAACAGCCAAGTGGTGAAGAACGAGACAAGGATGAACACGAACCCCATAGATGTGAGTAAAATTCGATTGAGATTAGTCTTCCCCGGCGAGTGAGTCTGATCCATGATGATGAATCCTAATCCACCGATTGTGAAAAGAAAGCTACTAGCAAGTCCTTCCATGATGTACTGTCCATTCACGCGATATGGCATGAAAGCCACCGGCCGCGAGTGTCCATGCTCATCGACTGTGGCACCAACGCTTGGTGGTTCAACGATGACGTCGTAGATAATTCCTGAAAGAAGGATGCGTTAGCTCTACATTTGAACTATGGGAATAAGTTAATCCTTACCCCCAGTTACCAGGAAATAAGAGACAAGGATAATAGAGAACACCGTCATGGGTGCAGGCTTCCTGAACCATGATGGACGTCGAATTTTAATATTTGGTGGCACCAAGAAGTGGAAAGGGAGACTGTAGAGTGTTTCTAGCATCTTTTTTCAACAAAATTGGATGAAAACAACACTTTTTATTCGAGAAAAACTTTTTGTTGGAGATCAATCAACAAAATTTGCCGGCCAGATACTTTTTTTTCCTCGTAGGCGTTTTTGCGGTGTGACGGAGACAACAAGCTTAGGGGCGCGTTCAATGCATATTGGTAAACTAATGTATTCAGTGCGCTTAAAAGAGTCGTGTGAAAATACATTTTTGAGCTCTCACTCAGCTTCTTTTGAAAAAGGACGTAATAGTGTTTTTGATCGAAGATTTTATTCTCAAAACAAGGTGTGGAAAGAAGATCATTTAGAAGATCAGTTTTAAACTTAATTTAGTTTAAAAAGCCAGTAAATTTAAACGTCAATTCAATATCCATTTCGCTTTACATTTTAGTCATGAACAGTGTACGAGTATCACTTCACTAAAGTTCTAGTGTAATTCTGAAATTTTTAATAACTGAGTGTGCTTACCAAGTTTTTTATACAGTTTCACAATACCCAATTAAAATATCACATTGTCATTCCATGGATTGAAACAAAAAATGACCTAAATCAAAATTAAAAACCATAAAATTTAGTTGGTAAATAGATTTAATCTGAAACTGACACACCAGTTTAACTGACAGCGAATTAATAACTGATATCCCTATTGAAACCCTAAATGGACCGATCATCTTAATGGAAGTTGACTATAGCAAACAATGCCAAAAAGAAGTAAAGAAAGATGAACAAAAATTTTGCGCATAAAAACAGAAAAATATTACTCAAATTAAAAGCAAAGAAGGCTTTAAATTTATTTTTAATGTTGCCAAGAATATAGTCAAGTAAAAGTTATAATTTACAAAATCGTAAAAATAAAATAATTTCAACGTATATATGCAGAATCGAGGAATCGAGTCTTGATCGAGTTGAAATTTTGGTATAGGTTTTTCTGAACACCGAGTTGAAAGATCGAAATGCGGTTGAACTCTAGTAAGAACTTATTTTACTCCTTTACTCCGAATTCCAATAGCAAACCAAATACCTATTGGACATTGTCGCCCAACTGAACATACCCCTATTTTCAAATGTCAAAAGTCAAACAAATCAAACGTCAAAATCAAAAAAAAAAAAATTGCACTCCCCAACAACACGTCAGACATTTGTGCTCTCGTTCAGTGAATTTTTTTTTATTTTCCCCCTAAAAGAAGGGTTGTCCGTCGTTTGCTTCCACTTTCCGGGCGTTTGCCTTATTTTACCGATAATTTTACTTTTATAAAATGTTTATTTGAGACCACCCCCAACGGATTTCATTTAGTTTTTGTCGACTTTCTGCCTCTGTTTCATCGCAAAATGCGTTTCAATTTGCAACTAACTTACTGGTGTTTAGTTTCGATAACAATAATCTCAAGGTAAGCCCTCAAAAGACACTCGAATTGTTAGAATTTTTATGCAAATTTGAATTCAAAATAAAATATTCATTTTAATCTTCTTTTTTTTTTAATTTTTCGTTTTAAAAAACAGTTGCTTTTTATTTTTGGCCGTCGCTTCGGAGTCTAGTGCAAGGAAAACGAAAAATGATGCATTGGAACCAGCGACAGACGCAGGAAAATCGGTAGGCAGCATTGGAGTCAAACCAAACGTCGATTCAACTCAAGAGAATGCAAATAAATTCATAAAAATCGCCGCGAAAGCGAACAGTGCATCGGGATCCGAGGCGAAAGCCATTCATTCGTTACCAAGTGTGCATGTGTTCAACGAGTTGTTGTTGCCTTCGCTAGGTGCGGGCAGTGAAGAGCTCTCGTCCGTTGAAAAAAGTGAGGAAAATCCATTAGATAGTGTGTTAAGTGATACCGTTGTTGTGCCAATTAGTGAAGATGATGGAGACGCTTTACAATTAGAAGCTCCACAAGTGCGTGATGTGTTGCAGCAGGAACCCGCAGTAGTGGTGAATAGAAGCCCTGAAGATGTGCCTGTAAATGCAGTGACAATTGAAGCGCCAATTGGTACAACTAGGTGAGTACTTTGGGGAATATATAATGCGCGTTAAGTGATTTATTTTTTTTTGCTTCATGACCTACCCCAATTGGGTGACGAAGTGTGTGGGTGATGCATTTCGAGACCTTTTGCGTAGGCGATACAATAAACGTGTCAATTCCTACGGATGTTCTTATTGCTTTCATTGATTTTTTTTCTACTTCCGCTGAACAAACGTAAATTCCTGTTTTCCTTATTTGGTTTAGCTTGAAGCAAATGTCACACCGATTGTATAGTGCATCACATCCTTATTGGGAAGCAGATGGCATTTACAACTTTCTTTGTAATCGAAATTCCTAACGAATGCGCCGTCTTAAAGTTAGATGTCAAGTTGACGACAGGTATTTACTTTCTATGTAATTGTTTTTTAGACAATTTTACGCACGAATCCAGTTTTGGTATATTTAGACATGTGAATAATTTAAAAAAAAAAAGTTGAAAATAAATAGAGATAGTGTCATCTAATGGCCGGGCTTTGTTTCTTATCGGGAAATGTGGATTTACCACGTCAAACGTGTGTCAGTAATCGATGCATAACTGCAGTACTTGCAATGTCATTGCTACGTGTTAGTGTTTAATCTATTCAGAGGAACAAATTATGGGGATTATGACTGACTATAGTAAGTAAGATTTTTATCTCTTGACTAAATATTTGACTCATACAGTGGGAGAGAAAATGCATTGAACGCCTAAGGCCCCCTTGTTATTCTCTTCTTAAAGTCTATTATGAAATGGAGAGCGAAACTGTCGAAAGATGATCACAAAAGATTACATATTTGTGATTCAAGGCGGGCTAGGCAAAGAAATCATCACAGGAAAAGTAGAGCGCTACCAGGTTGTTTAATGCATGCTATTGGGGGTCTTACGGCTGGTAAAACTAAAGGACTTATATCAGAAATACTCCTAAGTACTAACTTACACACTGCACACTACGAATCACTCTTCTCACGGTACTTTTGTTACGTAAAACTTGGTGTTTTGTGTTCTTAGGCGTTCGATTTATAATTGTTGGAAATATTGGGGCTATGTTGGTACTCTAGACAGCTAGGTAAGTATCTGTACGTCTGTAGTCATGTTCAAATAGCAATCATCGTTTCAAGACAAAAGCGAAACACTTGAAAGAAACAAATGCAACAACACAAACAATTATTTAGTTTTACGGCGAGAGAAGGGAATGTTTAATACTGTTTGGCTATAGGAACCATTTTATCCGTCGAACAATCGGCTTACCTTATCTCTAACAGCAGACATGTTTATGTACAATTTTAAGCAAATTTTGCTGTTTCCGATATACATATTTGGGTTATAGAATTTAATGTTAACCACTTGCTTTTTTAATGAAGTCATTTGCTTGGCTTTTATGATTGCCATCAATGCAGATTTTATATACCCATTACTTATGCCCTGACACTCCAATGTCTGTTGAAATATATTTTCTATGAATTTTTAAATAAATCAAACACCAACCTGGGATTGAACTCCAAGTGTTTGCAAAGTACTTTCACATTTTGCTAATTAAGTAGGTTGGCATATCGTCTTAAAACTGGTCACTGGTCTTTGCCAGCTGAGTAACTTTTAATACTAACATTAGTAGGTGCTACATACAGAGTTTTATTTCATTTGTAGAATAGCTCAGTAAAATAGCTCATTTTCTACAATTTATGGCGAATACGAACCTTTTATGGTAATCTCCTTAGCTGAGTACACCATCCATATCATAATCATATCTCGGTTTAAAGAAACCTTTGATGAAATGTGAAATCTTTGTGTTGTTAACTTAATGAGAATGCTCCATGAATAAGGAAATAAAAAAGAATGAGACCTTCGGGATATAAAAATAATCAAATTTACTTTCTCCTTCAGCGTTGGACTTTATTTTTTTCATAAAGATCGAATATTGAACAAAAGTACGGGGCTATTAAGACGTACATAAATATATACATACATATGTATGGCACCAATCATCGCACCATACATATATCGGATCGACGTAGCGATATCGTTTTACTGTTTGATTCATTAAACGCGAAAGCCGCGAGTTGAATAATAGGTCCGTTCGCGTATCCTCCTAAAACAGCGAATTTTTACGAAAATCTACGAATTTCTACGAAAAGCTGTTCGCGTACGGAGAATTTTCGAAGTTTTTCACAAGAAGAGAGCGCTCACGAGAGAGTAAGAAATTTCCCCTGCTACGAATTCTAGTGCAAGACATTTCTGTGGGCTGGTTTGTGAAAACTGTCAAAGCTGTCAAACCAGTGTATTTTCAATTTTTTCTTGTTCAATCCGTTTGTTTATTTTTTCTTAATTTTAGCTGTCTCTGAGAGAATTTCTACGAATTTTAGTACAAAAAGTATGCGAACGGAACTAGTATGGTCCTACCCATGGCATACGATCGCTTGGAATATCACCACTCCAAAATATTCCCACAAGTGTTTCCATTCATCTGTCAAAGTGCAGTAGAATAATGTACAAACGGAAAGGATTGAAATCTACTCGATAAATTTTCAAAGGAGAGTAATAAAGTGTTCTTCATTGCCACTGGTTCTCCAGCGTTTAGCTCTGATTACTTCCTTCAGTTTATTTCCTTGAAAAAAATGTAGAATCCTCTTCAATCGTGAGTTCTCCTTTATGAATTGTACTAAATACATAAACTCTTTAACTCTCTCTCTAAACTTTTGGTGATTTGCTTCTTGCTAACTGTCAAACTTTTTTCACATGTCACAAAAGAGGAATGTAATCAACATTTGCATGACTGAAACATATGTGAAAGTTCAACCTTACCTTGCTGCGACTAGATAAAAAGAAGTTGCTTTGCATGAAATATCAAAATTAGCGAATATTCACTCGTTTGTATTCACAGGTCGCTGAGTTGTGAATGGGCTCTTAGGTTTTACGTTAAAGTTGCTATCACTGTGGTTATTGTGTTATGTTCAACTGGTTGATTCTGAATCTTTTGCGGCAGTTGTCAACTATTGCCTTTCTGCTATAATCTTTTTTATGATGTGTCAATGTTCAAACGTCATTTAAAGTTCAGATTTTCAGTTCAGTTCAGTTCAGTTCAGTTTTCTTTCAACAATGTCACCAATAATGTGCTAAATTTTGGAGCGAATATTGTGCTGTTTATCAGCATACAACGATGACTTTACATACTTCTACAAGAAGTAATTGCGTGGCGCTGAATTCCAATTTATTTTTACTTTATCGTCGCATGCCTATCTAATCCTACTGATGTAGTTGCTCACCTTGGCAATGACGTCCCTTATCCTATCCTCAATCTAATCTTTTAAATTATTGTAATTGAAATTCCTCTCAAAATACAAATAAGTATCCATAACACCTCTATGAAGACAACTTGCACATTATCTAGAGCAAACACCCACTCTCTAATCGCATATGCAATAAATCCAAGTTGTTTCTACACAATTTCTCCGAGTCATCGTCGTAGACGTAGACGCCAGTCGCCGCCGTGAGCAAACGTAAATTTAAATTTAATTTCATAATAAAAGATGGCGAATGGGCAAAGTTCTGTTTCTGTTTGTATCTGTGATACGTAACCTTGAACTTATCGAACAAGAGAATGCAATCAAATTAAATTCATGCAGCATTTGTCGCAATCCAATGCTTCTGCCACCACCCTTGCTGTCGGCGACCGACGCGGACGCCTATGCTGCACAAATTTCCGCCGACAGAAGATCAATACTCTGGCAGCTTAATTTAGATGGGGCTCAACTGCGAATAGCTTTTACTTTTCCTACATCAACAACGCCATCGCATCAACTATGAATAGGCGGAAAACGATTGCGACGCCAACCATGCCCGTGTTCTGTGGTGTAGTTCATTCATAGTTTAAGTTTCATTTGGGTCAAGATAACAGCCGAAAGGAAGCAAAACAGAGGCGTGTGTACTGCGTACTTTCTTATCAGCGTGAAATAATTTAGTTTGTTTTTCTTAAGAAGTTTTTAAAAGCGAGTTTGTTCAGTAGCAGAATGTATTTGAAGAAATATTTTTTTTATAGATTCCTTAGTTGTTACAAGACTCCTGAAAACTATTTATTACTCACGATTTGTCGGCTTTCTTTCTTTACAAATATTTGATTTTAAGACTATCTATTGCGCTTTATAAAGCACACTGAGTGAGTACAAAGTAAGTAATATGCTTAAAGTATGGTTTCTAATACTATTTGAATGAGTGACAAAGAAAATAAAATACATGACACATGACACTGAGTAGTAATTTTATGAACGAATAGATAACTGAATATATAATTGAAATGGAGATTATAAATTTAAAAGTATTGAGCGGTGTAAAGCGTCTAATTTATTGAAGTATCACTTCAAATCCTAATTGAACAAATCAGTTGCATCAGACTCATTTGATAAATGTATCCAATCAGCTGTCTATCCACTCTTTTAATAGTTCCTTCATTTTTAAAAGGTTTTTTGGTCTGTTCGCGTACTTTTTGCACTAAAATTCGTAGATTATCAAATTTCGAAGAGCGGGGGTCAAATTTTCTCTGAGAGAGCTAAATTTACGAAAAAGTAAACGAACGGATTGAACAAGAAAAAGTTGAAAATGCAGTGGTTTGACAATTTTCACAAACCAGCCCAAAGAAATTTCTTGCGCTAAAATTCGTAGCATGGGGAAATTTCTTACTCTGTCGTGAGCGCTCTCTTCTGCGAAAAACTACAAAAATTATCTGTACGCGAACTGCTCTTTGTAAATTTTCGTAAAAATTTGCCGCTGTAGGAGGGTACGCGAACGGACCTACTAATTTTTAACATTTGAAGCCCTCTCATTTTGTATAACAAAAAAAATGTGGCCAAACTAAGGAAGGTTCTTCACGGAAATTAAATTCTTCTATACGACCTCTCAATCGCTCAATGAAAGCAATAGTGTGCGAGACATTAACCAGTACACATGAAGCACCCCGGATGAAAAAAAAAATCAACCGTCTGGAACATTTAGACCTGTTGAATCGTATACAGTAGATGTTTAAATTACCAAAAGAAGTTGTTACTTTCTTACAATGTACTTTTTAAGGATGTGTCTTCCCCCTGTTATCCCTTGCATGACACCAAAGGGACTCCAAAAGTCGATTAGTAGTAGCATCCTTACAATAGAAGCTATTCGTAGCAGCAAAGTAGTACAGTGTATTTTCTTTTTTCTTTTTTTTTACTTTTTCTACTTTGTTGTCCTCCTGATTGCGATTTTAATTACATATCTTAACCAATGAGAGGGCGCAGAATGCCATTATAGTTCTGCAATGCGGCATAACTGCTTCCATCTCATTGCTCCTAAGCCCTTCTGTACCATTTTTATGTAGAGCGTTCCACAATTATGCCTGCGCCCACGCTTGGTACATGAGAAGCTGGAAAAGTTCTGCCAGTCTATTTAGCAATAAGAATAGCATCCTCGGACTTAAGTGAGAAACATAATCAACACTTGTTTGTGTATGCACGCATGTCAGTGGAATTTACCTCATTGCGAAACCCAAAGAATAGCCCACTCAATTTTATCTAGCCTTTCTAGTTGCCCATAATGAATTTAAGCAAAAAAGCTAACTAAACTGACATTTTTACAATGGATGGGATAAAAAGCTATTTACTTCCTTGCATCATTGGATTTTGAAATATTAAAAAACCTTATTTATAACATAATTCTATTGCCGGAAATGTTGTTCCTCTTTTGTTTGTGTGAGCTGTCAAATTTCCGTTCTGAATGTACACCTTCTTTAAGCCAACAGAAGTTAACGAAACTCAACGAACCTAAGCATAAGGTATATTTCCGCACTAAAATTTGTACCTTGTCAATTTTTTAAGAGTGGGGGTAAAATTCTCTCAGAGAAATACAAATGCACAAACATTTGCGGAAACGAGTTGAACAAAAAAGCTGCCCACTTTTTAGACGTCACTTTGTATGGATTTACTTTAAATTATTTTGTCAGCCAACAACAACGCTACCATTTGACAGAACTCATATTTTTGAACACCGAAATTTCGTGATCTAAAATTCGCAGCATGGGGAAATTTCTTACTCTCTGGTGAGCCCTCTCTCTTCTGTGAAAAACTACGAAATTTTGATTTGCGGGAACAGAAATTCGCTATTTTTCGTTAAAATTCGTAGCTTTTCGTAGTTTTAGTTAGTGCGGGAACAGACCTATATTTGCATTAAGGCGTAAGGTCATCCATAAGTGTATGCAGGCAAAAGTATTATCATCTCCCGTGTTGATTGATTGAGCCTTTTTCTAAACTCTTCACTGAATGTCGCTTGAAGTTTCGACCACCAATAAGCTGCCCTGTGATATTATAATAAGACACTTATACTGACGCACGTGCTAGCTGTTCCTTTAGGCCTTAAAGGCACAATATGCCGCATTTCTATTAAGCTTCTGTCTACTGCGTGTCCCCATTTGCAAAGACATCTTTCGCAGAATTCCAATCGTAATCAATGTTCTCCTGTATTATGCTGCTGATTGCTTTTGCTTCTTAACCAACGCCTGCACTGTCAGTATATTTTTTATTTTACCGGCAATTTCAAACCACCTTGGTTCAGTTTTAAATATTTTTTAAAGAAGGGAAATCTCAAATTTATTGCTAAAACTTAGGCCATATACATATATTGCTTATGGAGGATAAGGAAAGGTGGTCCTTGTTGACATTAGACTTCATTTCATTGAGCGAGGTTTAAGATAGCCAGTACTAGTTTTTACCTCGAAAATAGACATTCATGCTTATTCTGTATTGCGAGTTGAATCGACATCATTTGATAAGGAACTCCTCTCACTCAAAACATAGATTCATTCGAATGAAACTGTTTCCTCTATCGAAACTCGGAATAATTTCTATTGTAAGTGTAGAGTTGACAGTACCATACTTTGGTTAATATATTGGACTATCAGTCTTTCGAGAATAGAATACAGAAGGCTTAGTCATCTGGGCAATCCAGAAAGTTGTCTCTCTAATAGAGTTGGTTCCTAGAAAGATGTAATACCTCTAATGACCACATGGTCACAGAATTACATTGACAGTACTATAGATAGATATAATTTTGCAAATAATCAGAGTCTCTGCAGTGAGAGTTCCATTGGTACTACATAACTACACTAACAAGGCAACAAAGTAGCAAACAACATAGGCGTAAATATGCCCACTTTTTGTGGATAAAATAAAAGCCTTCCACACAATTTAAACTGAAAAATCAAGGAGTAACGGAATTCGCCCATAAATTCCCTACAAAGCAACCAACCACCCAACCACACAAAGATGCATTCATCTGGTAAATGAACTCAAAGTCTGTTGAAGTAGAAAAAATTGAAGAAAAAACCCACTCAAATATCTTGCGGATACTTTTAATGAGAGTTTATGAATGAAAATCTGTTTCTTCCTCTCCCCCAATAAAGAGTAGGCCGGAATGCAATAAACGATAAAGTTAAAGTCTTAAAATTAAATGAATTATGCTGGTGGCGTATACGCAACCCACTCAATGAAAAGAATTAATCCTGTCAATAGTCCACAGGAGATGCTTACAGATTGAACTTCTACTTAGAGCTGGTCATTAGAATGCACCATTGGACAGCGGAAAACAAACAGACAAATGGGAACTGACTAACCTTTTGCAATTTAGCAAACATTATTTCACATTAAGCGAGTGTGAAGAAATTAATGGCTGCACGATAAATAAACAGATTATCGGAAAGAAGTGTGTGTTTCGTTTGCAAAGCCGGTAGATGAAAGTGAAAATTTGTTTTGCGTTTTGTGTTTGGTGGAGGAAAAAGTGAAATCACCCAAAATGATTATCCATTCACACACAGAGAATGGTGCAAAAGGACACTCACTTAATGGGCGAAAGGATTAATTACAGTCCCCGTGGCCTTTGAATTTGATTAACGAAGCTGCTACAGCTGCAAGGAGTACATGGGTTTAGCCACAGCTGCCATTAAGGCAATTAGCTAGACCGCCGCCGCCGCTCATAAGGAATAACATCTCCCACGCTCTTAGCCATTTGCAACAAGCTGCTGCTGCTGCTGCTGTCGTTTGTACTCCTCATATGTGTGTTGGCGTTGATATGCTTAGTGTTTAGCAGAAGCCTTCGGCGGCGTGCATTCGACCGCCCCGTACTGCTTCATTTAGTGTTCAAGAAATGAACTCTCTTTACTTTCCCAAAACAATGCCACCGCTACCGCTACCGCCACCGCCACCGCCACTGCATACATCACATTCACTTTTTTCCCAGGGAAAAATTCCTTCTGCCGTTGGAGTGGAAGAAAATGCACACACTGCACACACCATCTCAAAATGATAAATTGTCTGAACAATGTTTATTATCGTGTGGCTTGATCTTTCTTCGAAGAGGTTTTAGTTTGGATTGCCGGCAAAGACCAGTTTTTTACGGTCTTCAAGACACGGTAGACCTTCGACAGCGAATGATGTTTTGGCGGAGATGGTGACGGCAGCGGCCGGCATTCAGCTTCGTTGGCGGCGGTCAAATGCAGAGAGACAAACAAATGATGTGTGTGCTGCTCCAGACTGAAAATGATTTGTACTTTCACTTTCGGCGGTAAGCGGGGCGGTCAAAAATTGTATGTAACTGCCCCTGCATTCTAAAAAAGTGCGCTAAGTAAAATAATTCAATTTACGATCCTCATTCAATCGCGCAGCGACTCGTTGCGCACCTCGCTCGCTTGCAGTTCACAGCTCATTTGGAAGGGGCCACTTAGAAAGGAAACACGTTTCTCACGATCAATTAAGCACACAGGCGCACTACAGCCATTGAAGACACAACGTCGAAGTTGTCGATTGAGCCTTTTCATATTTACGATCGATTGGAGATCAATTAATGTCTTGACCCACGTTCAGGTGATGCGAACCGTGTTGTTGTTTACTCGGAGTGGAACATCTCGTCGTGTGGTGGTGGCAAAATGTTAGTATGGTACAACATACGGACGGTGTTTTGGGGGCGCAATTTCTTTTTTGTTTCGTATAGTGGCTGTGGGAACATAAAAACATTTGTTCAACAGTTGTTAGTTCCAGAAATTAGCGTTATTAGCAAAAGGCTGAACCCATGTGGTTGTTGTGGCAGGAAAGTGCCGCATAAGCAAGGTAGTTTGTTGAGGCGGGTCGGCATAGTGCAATTATGTTTGTTTATCTTTCCTTTGGGTATTCGCCGACATATCCACCAACACCGCCACCGCCACTGCCGACAACGATGGCGATGATGATGATGACGATGACGATGGTGATGTAGTTAACATTTCCTGAAATTTTCGCTTACGATATTGGTAAATATTTTGCATACCCCGTAGGAATTTGGCCTTTACAAAGTATAGACCTTTAATCTTTCAAGTGAGGATTGGCTGCACTAAAAAAAAAAGAGTTATTTGCATTATCATCTTGGTTGCCTATTTTGGCTTAAGGGGTCCTTTGCAGACATCAGTTTTTTGTACTGGTACTGGTGATGAGGAATTCCAAAAATGCCGACAATTTACTGTCAGCGTTAGTAAGTTGAAATAGCTGATATTTTGGTAGTTGGTTGAATACGAGTGCTTTCGATAGATAGATGCATGCTAATGTAACCAGATTGGTTTGACAACAAGAACATGAGTACTAAAAGGTGAAACTTAAAGAGATAAGTGCAATCTCACTTCTTGAAAAAATGAACAACAATTTCAGTTTACCATTTTAAAGAAGCGGGAGCGAAACCCTCTTCAGGTAACGTCTTGATTGCCAAAGCGACTTTTTCTATAAAGGGACTATTTTCTTCCTAATTCAGGACTTGTTAAGGCCTGTCAAGCTCGATACTCTGGTTGAGCAAGTTGTAATAGTAATCGCTTCATCTTCGCCAGATATTGTCTTTAGTGGAAAGAAGTATACTTTTCTTTGACTTGACGTCTTCAATTTAATTTGTTTTTTTCTTATTCAGCGAATATTTGCCCAAAACACCTTGTTTGCAAAGCTGTGATAACAGTTTAATTCTTTACCAATTTCCTTCCAAGAAAGTTCCTTAGCTGATTTTAACATTTAAAGCTCATTCACACCTCGTTTCTCGTTTGTTTGTATTCGTAGTTCGCTGAGCTATGAATGGTCCTTAATTTGCAAGTTCTTGGTGCCTTATTGTAGAAGTTTCTCAAGTGAATACAAACCTTGAAGGCTTTCCTCTTCCTTTGATGGATTCTTCCTCTCCTGGTGCAGAGCGCTTAAGAACATCCGCCATTTTTTCTTTACTATTGATGGAACAATTAAGATTTATTTAACCCTTTGAAAAACTTACTGTTTACTTGTACCTTATTGCCAAAGCCAAAGTGGGTGCCGTGGCTCAGTGGTTAGTGCGTTGGACTACTGCGCAAGCGGTTCCGAGTTCGAATCCAGGAAATTACCACCAAAGTTTTTTTCTCACGGCCCCACCTCTTGCGAGCGTCTGACAAACATCCAAGAGTATTTACTGTCATGATAAAGCTTCTCAAAAACCCCCCTGCCCTTCGGATACAGCATAAAACTGTAGGTCCCTTCTGTACGTACAGAAATGTATACCATGCACAATACGTACAGCTGTGAGAAGCTAGGCCTTGGCCCTCTATGGGCTGCTTACGGCCTAATATTTATTTATTTTTTTATCGCCAAAGCCAAATAATCATCTAAGTTGTAAGATAAGCATTCGTACTGTATCCGTAGTTTATTTGAAGCGACGAATAAACGACGACTGCAGTTCCCTTCAAGTCAAAATCCTGGTATTCATACAGAGAAGAATATCGTTGCATAAACGTTTATTGTCTAGATATGTACATATGTATATCAATAAACAGACAGCCGTGGTGTCTATCTTAAGGGTTTTCCAATAGGGACTTGACAACTTTGAATTTAATTTGTGAACGCACTCTTTCACTGATCATCAAACTGTCACTGTCAATTTATTCAGTAAACTCAACATTTGCATCATGATAAAGTACACGAACGAGCAACGTCTACAAATTATAAAAAATTTCTACCGAAATTCGGAGTCGGTGATCGCAGCTTTAAGAGGGTGAACTCCAATTTTCGGTCCTAATTCTCCCCCTAGTAGTTTAGTGCAAACATTTGAGCCTACATATTCGTTGTGTGATGTTGCCGTGTCAGTGAGACAACGAGGGCAGCGTTATTCTGCCATATTTGCTCGTCGACGATAACGATCGTCACGTTACTGTGAATGGTCAGCGTTATAGCGCCATGATTACCGATTGTTTTGGCCCGAATTGGAGGATATGGACTTGGACGGCATGTGGTTTCAACAGGATGGTGCCACAAGCCACACAGCATACGTTACAAACGATTTATTGAAGAGTAAGTATGGTGAACGTGTTATCTCAAGAAATGTGCAGTCGATTGCCGCCTCGTTCGGGCGATTTAACGCCGCTTGACTATTTTCTGTGGGGCTACGTTAAGTCATTGGTTTATGCCAACAAGCCGACGACGTTGGAAGAGCTCAGAGCCAACATTGAACGCGATATAGTGGTCGTCTCTACTACACTCTAGCATTTTAAAGTCAGTAGAAAGCACATGATTTTTGTGTTCGTTCTTAATTCACAGAAGTTTTTTGCGTTCGTGTTGAAATAGTCTGTTTTCCTAGCGTTCTTTACCTCCTGTGAGGTTGAATGTGTCTATACGGTTGAGACTTCCCCGTCTTCCACCGTCTTATTAAGAAATAAGATTTATATTATTTTTCGTTTTAGACCCAAGTATTCTTTAACAGACTCAAGAGGCGAAGTTCCGCTGTCCACTTTTTTGCAATCGGTCGCAAAACCCTCTATCGTTCATAATATCCCGAATTTTGAATGCGATTTGTGTTTACTATCACTGCTCTTAAGTCAGAGGTTAAACCGATCAGACCAAATATTTTGTCGGGCTCAGAGGTCACTCAAACTCGTGGTAAGCCAATCAAGCATCTACAGACACTAGTTGAATAGTTTTAGCCTTTTCACATATTTTGTCCACAATTTTTTGTTCTTTTTTATCTTTAAAATTTCGGTCACCTATAATCTGTATCGTGAGATCTCAATTAATACTCTTTCAACACCTGAGATGGTGGTGGTGGTGGCCCAGAAGTATATTTCATTCTCCTGTTACCTTAATTTACAACCGTAAATCGAAGAATTCAATTAGAAAAACAAAACAACAACTCATACAGCTCCAACGTAAATCATTCATTCACAGATACACACATTACTTTTGCAATTTGCATTGTTTTTCCTTTCATTCGAGACGGTGGCATAGCGGCAGATACTTTGAGTGCACTGGAGGTACCAAGCTAATACTGCCCACTTGCACTTTTCCCCAGCTGCGCTGCTGCTGTTGTCGTCCCCCCTCTATATCAGATAAATGAAAAACAAAAACAAAAACATAAATAATCACAAAAAGCAATAACAGTATTAATGAATTGCAACCCGTAGACACCTTGCAACCTGTGTGTGGTTACTGAACACACAACGGCGAGCGAGGTGGGGGGGGCTTTTCCCGGTCGCCCATTCCAACGTGTCTGCTGAGTATCTCTATCGCTCGTCTAGCGCTTGACTGGAGGCACGATTTCTTGTTGAAAGAAAAAAACTTCATATCAGTCCCACTTTTTTCCGCTGCTCGAAGCCGGTAAACCGGCTTTAACAATTGTCTGGTGTTGGTGTAGGTACGTATCTAGATACACCTCGGAAGAATCAATTTTCGATCGCTGCAGAGTCTTAGTCTGCTCCCCACCTCATCGAACATTCATCAAATATCATCTAGAGTGCGGCTTGACACTGTGCATGTAACATATGGTCTGGGGTTTTCCCCCTCTCACGTGCTCTCTCGCTCTCTCTCTGTCACTCGTGTGGTTTGTCTAAAACTCTCTCTGGTCGGACAATTGCCCGGAATGCAATTGCGTCCTACACTTGAAGTGCAGTGGAACGCGAATGCGAACGCGAACGTGAACGTGAGCCTCCATAGATGGAAGGAAGGGTTTCCGAGTATGTGGCGGCTCTATACAATTATGGAGAGCTCCCCTCACTCGCGCCCCGTGCTATATTTAAACAATTTTTTTTTCACATTTTTATTTGCAAATCATTTAATGCCACTCTCCTCAGTTGACGTTGAGATTTGCTCACGGTCTGACGTCGAAATTATGGATACGGAGTTGTTGTGAACCACTGATGTTGGTTCGGTGTTGGTCGCGTGACGTCTAAACGAGTAGAATTCGGGTGGGCAACATCCTAAAGTGTGTGCGATGCGTGTTCACACGTAAGGATCATGAATTAGGTACATCTCTCGGCTGTGCTGTGTGGAAAGTCGGTCGAAAGAAAGCGGCCACGAGATCAATTATATGTATATTTCGCGGTCAAGATCACGATTTTGTGTTTATTTTTTTTTTAATTATCAAACGCGGAACATCTCTCGAAGGAGGGAGATTTCTCTCAATCTGAGGCTGTTACAAATGAGTGAAAAAAAAAGATTAAAATTCCGTTTGGAAGTGATAAGCCTGGGGGTTGATGCCATTCCATTAATGGGATCAACAAATGTAGTCGCGATCGCGTTCGTAGTTAGTTGCGAATAGTGTCATTGTCATTTGAGTTTGCTTTTACCCACATGAAAATTATAAGATACATTTAATTTGTTTGTCATGATAAAATTTAGTTTGACATGATAAAATATAGAATAAAATGTGTGTGAGATCTACAAATATGGGGGTCACAAATATGCAAATAAATTTGTTGTTAATCATTTTGGAGCGTATGCGTTGCCACATTTTAGAGTTATACGACATTAAATCGGTTTTTGAGTGAAGTGTTTTTTCAAAAATTCTGATGATTATTTGTTTTTTTTTTTTTTTTTTAATTTGTACTTTGACTCATTGTTGCTTGGAAATAGTTTCATACGTAGTCCTTAATTAGTCATAAGCCTCTACTTACTCTATTCCAGACTCTTTTTGAGAGGCTTACAACAAGAGAACAAAACCATTAAGGAAACAAGATGATGGGATCTTTTAAGCCTTGAAACGGTAAAAATCTTTTCATGCAAAGTGTTTTGATGGCAATTATCCCCGTTCGACTGTAAAAGTCGCTTGCATTTTTCAAGCATTGCCAGATGAGCTATTTAAAGCTGTTCGATCTCTCAACTGTCGGCCTAGTCCATATCTTCCAATTTGGGCCAAAAAATAATCGGTAATCATGGCGCGATAACGCTGACCATTCACAGTAACGTGGCGATCGTTATCGTCGGCGAACAAATATGGCCGCTATCATGCAAACCGTTATTTTTAGTGGAGGAATTGGTGATTCCAGAAGCACTTGTGGATTTTCACCCGACGAATAATGCATATTTTGCTTATTGACGAACGCATTGAGCCGAAAATGAGATTCGTCAATTTTGCGATGAAAGTTCTCCGAATTTCGGTAGAAAAGTTTTACAAATTGTTGCTCGTTCGTGTACCATGATGAAAATGTTGAGTTTGCTGAATAAATTGAAAAGTTTGATGATTAGTGAATGAGTGCGTTCACAAATTAAATTCAAAGTTGTCAAGTCCCCATTGGAAAACCCTATATATATACTCGTACTTATGAGTTCGATCACTGGCTCATTGGCACGATGGCTGGTTTCTTTTTTGCATTCGCAATCATTTCTTCACCATATTATCCCTTGTGAGATTTCAGTCAAAATGTATGCAATCTGATGTCCTTAGAATTCATCTTTTCCCCGTGAAGCACCATTTTGTAGACGTAACAAAGCGGCCATTTGAAAACTTGAAAAAGTGATTATATCTTTCCAACACTGCTAATGAGGTTCACGGTCATGAAGAACCTTCTAAAAATCAATTCGTTATCGTTAGTCAGTTAAATTATTGTAATTTAATTCATTAAAAATATGCAAATTTTTATTCTCTTGCGCTGTGTATTTACACTCTCTTAAAGATGTTTTAGCTGAAGTCAAACTAGTATTTCTGGTCAAGATCGCCATATGAATTCAGCTATTTAACTTATTTTATTGTAAATGCATTTGTAAAAATAAAACAATTCGTCGAAATCACGTGCAAGAAAGTGATTATAGAATATTAGTTTTTCTTGCAATTGTTGACGACAACAGAATTTATTCCTTTAAACGGAAAAAATATTCCATTAAAATAAAAAAAATGAATTTCAACTTTACGCTAGATAATCATTTTGCATGTCATTATTTGCTTCTGCAGTATACAAATTGTGTATTACTCCAAAGTGTTTATATTTCGAAATTGGTGAAACTCTGTTAAATAATTTGCTAAAAAGACTATTTCTAATTCAATTTTAATTTTGTTATTCTTTTTTATTTATAAATATGCAAATTGCAATTAGTTGTCGTTAATAATTACTGTCCTGCCGTTCTGTAGTTGGTTATTTCGATCTTCTGACTCATTTCTTGGTTTTGTTGACTTTTTCGATTTCTTTGCAGCGACCATTTTGAACCCACCTGGTGTGCATAGTCACGATTAAGTGGGCGATCATTGAAAGAAGTGTCCGGTGTTCAAGTCCCAACCAGATTCATTTAATTTTCACAGTAACAGAATTAAATATATCGGTTAGTATATTTCAACATGAACGCGAACAAAATACTGTGAACTATGAACAAATACAAAAAAAAAATTACAAGCAACTCTCTCTTGCAATTTACTTATTTGATTGCAACATGAATGCGAAAAATACTGCGAATTATAAACGAATGCCAACATGAAAACAATTATTGAAACCTACTACTGCAAGAACCTTTTCGTATCCTTTCTCCTCTTTTACAATTTACTCAGCACCTGTGCCTTGTATATCAATACAAAGTTAAGATTTTGGTGGATTTTTAAAACGAATTGCACATTTTAGGTTGTTGGAAATATTTTTAGTATAAATATTTTTGCCCGCATCCAAGACGCTTTATTACTCTGAGCAATAAAACGTTGAAAAAATATTTGCAGAGATTAGCGTATTTGACATAATTTTGGTTTTTACTGTTGATATTTAAAATCTTTAGTAAATATTTTGCATTTTGCAATAGGTTGGCGGAAATTTTTTCATACGGGTAAGAGAGTTCACTAGCAGCAACAAAAATGAAGAAAATACATGTTGGAGCAGAAGTTACAAACCTCTTTTTTTTAAGGATAGTGATGGATAAGAGAAGGCGATAAGCCTATGAAGTACTACGACCCAGGAGGATCTTTTGTGCTATTCCCTAGCAGGTTTGAATATAATTAGTTGTTCTGATGTTCAGCTGAAGTCTAGTTCATTTATGAATCTAAAGACATTTATAGCTGAAGCTGAGGAGACATCAGAGGGAGATGTGAAGCCTTTGTTAAAGTACTTAAATCTCAGCTGAGCTGTGGCAGGACATTCGCGCAATATGTGGTGGGCTGTTTCAGTGTCTTCAAAACATAGGCGACAAAGTGTCCGATCCTGAGTACCTTACAAACCTTGATCGTATAATAATTTCGTAAAGGTTTTAAGATCTACGTATCATAAAATGGCTTTGGTTGGGGGTCGCTTGTCTGACAGACTTTATGGCAGGCTCTGTGCTTAAATATGGTGTCACATATGACAATAATTGTCGACGAATATTTAGTTGTTATCAGTATGGTTGCCTGAGCCTTATTTCTCCATAAAATGCTTGAGACCTTCATTCACAAACCTAAGAAGCTTACGATTTGGGTCATTGGGTCAAGTCAGCCAAATTATCGAAGTAAAAAATCCTTCAAAGCTGTCTTTATTGTGAAACAGAGTCTTCAAGGGTAGACCAGTACAGTGTTACTCTCATTTAACGATCTTATTCTACTTACTACTAATATGCTCAGGCTATAGAATAGGCTTTAGGTCGATATCTACAAACCTCTTGGACCTCTCCCGGGTACACATATAACTGTCTATCTTTTAATGTATTTGTACATATGTACCTTCACTTTTTTGCACTTAAACATCCTCCGTGTAGGTTAGGGTGCCCTACACGGCACAAACGATTTTATCCGTTTTTTTACGATTACAAATGTTTACTAATAAGCCTTTTAAAATATGGTTGCAATGTGTTCATAAAAATTGTAATCTCCAGGTAGCTTAAAATGTAGTCCACACTACCGACACACTGAAGAACTGGAACAGTCGTTGATACTTCATTTCTTCATTTATTCAAACTGTACTTGGACATTTTCTCTCGTAAATTAAAGGAACCATACAGTTTTATTGAGAGAAACATAATTGAACAAATTTTTTGGTCTAACTTTAGCACAAGGTATAAGTTTCAAATCTTTTATGATCAGTCTCTACCGCAAAGAGGTAAATTTTTATTTCTAAATTGACAAGCACAACGTCATCGATTTATGTCTGCAATATGTCATAAAATATTTCGGTTCATTGATGCATTTCTTTGCAGTACTGTACCACGGTATAAATTTATTGCTTTCTATGCTTAAAGGTAAAAGTATCTTGTATTTATTTGCACTTTTGCTATAAATTTTTGGTTTATAATAATGGCTTTCAGTTGAGAGGGTGATCGCATTCGTACAATAATCTACGAGAAAGTAGTCATCATAAAAATAAACTGATTGTTTTTTTCTTTGCGTCGCAGATAAAATTCTTTATTTAAAATCTTATGCCTTTTGCCATTTGCATTTTACTTGATGTGCAGATTGGCTTTAGGGTCTTTAAGGAAAGTAGTCGGTAACATTTTCTATGGTTTATTTGTATCTCAAGCAGTAAGGAGGACTTTGACGATTTATATTCATGGGAACGTTTTTTTGTTGGGAATTTCTTTTAAAATGTCTTTGCATTTTGTGTTCTATGATTGGAGCAGCACTTTGTGCAGGATATTTAACCGCATTTGCATGTCGACAGCGGAATATATGAATAAATTTCTTGTGTCGATTAATATGCAAGGAAAACTTTTTAAAAGTTGTCTGTGCTCAAAGAAAAGAAACTAGTTGTGACAAATGATTATATTATCCTGAAATTTTAAGAGGTAAAGCAGGGTTTCTTACATTCTTCTTTTATGCAATATTATCGTGTCCTTTTCTTTTGTTACTTGCTCTTCCTTATGAAAGTATGGCTTGTGTGTCAAATTTGTAATTTGAACTTGGAGTTATTATCAATAAATAAAATATAATTATAAATACCTGTACTTCTGTGTGGACTAGGCCAAGATAATTGAGATTTGTCAAGAGCTGTCTGTTACCAATTGGCTTAGCACAATAAATCTTACAGTCCCCTCATATTGAATGACATCAAACATAAGAAGGATTTCATAGTTAGTTAAACGCGAAGTTAGTCGCATGTCAACTTAAAAGGAGGTTCTTGTAAGTTCTTTGCCTGTGTTCGGCAATCCACACCGAGTATAAGCCACTCTGCCACTGAAATGGTAATGTGACGTTAAAATTATATCAAAAAGGCGCCATATATGCAAATTAAAATATCACAGTGCCATTTCAATGGCAGAGAATAATGGCCGTCTGATGGTTGCTTCTACACTGTCACTTTTGTTTACTTAGACCATACAATTCGATGAGCTACACAATGTTGCCTTTTTTGTTTTGTTGTAAACTTAACCTTATTGAATGCCATCTTGAATGTTAAGCACGTATATTTTCTACTCGCCTTTTATGCATATTGTTATATGCGAATGATATTAATTATTAAATAACGATAATGCCTTTTGAAAATTTACCTGCTACCTTATTTTTTTATATAAAAAGGAATGCACATAGTGTATCTAAAAAAATGCACGAATTCGTAAACAGCAACATTAGAACCTCAGAGGACTTCTTTCTATTGACTATTTAAAATAGTTGCCAAGGTAAGGAGGCATCCCAACGATATTCAAAAACAATCGTGAAAGGTTCGAGTGTTTCCAAATTTTATTAAACTTAGATATTCCCTCTCTTACACTTTAGCGACCTGCGAATACGAACGAGCAAACGAACGAGCAAATTTAGACATTTAATTCCCAGTAACTTTTTCATTTAGTCGCAGCAATCAGCTTATTTCCGTTTTCATTCACAATGGGAAGTTAAACTCTCGCGAATGTTTTGGGCTGTGTTCCATATATGTGGAATCTGAGTAAAGTTTGACAGTTCGTAAGAAATGTTCGCTTATTTACGGAATAATCAGCGAAGTGTTGATTTCTTCGCAGAAACTAATTACAATTTATCTTATTTTTTACATTACTCGAAAGATAAATAAAGCTTTATTCTTTGGAAAAAGTAAAATTGTGAATTGTCGGATTTTAAATGTGCTAAAATGGTTTATTTAAAGTTTGCCCATTCGCTGGTCGCTGAGCTATTAAGGTACCTAAAGTGTGTCTTTAAAGTTTCTTTAACGAGTACGCATCCTCTAGATTGGTCCTACATTTTTCAAAAACCCATTGCGAAACATTCACACTCTCACTGTGTTAAATATGCATTCTCAATGGTATGAGGAACACTTCAGATTTGATGTCATTTAAGTGACGGATATTGTCGTGTCCTGGTGAAGTCATGCCAACAATAGTTTTCAAGTTCGTCAGGCATACATTTTCCCACAGAAATTGCACCTTAAATTTTACTTTCACCCAATTGCATTCATCTTCACTACTTAGTTTTACACATTTTATTTTCTCACAAACTCTCAAACACTTGTACTTTCATCCCCATTGTATCATGCCATCAAACAAGTACAAGAAGAAGAAAAAAGAACCCTATGTCACTTTTCTGTCCAAAGGCGTTATTGTTTTACATTTTAATGGAACCGTGAATGGCTCTTTAGTTTTTTTTTTTTTTTTTTTTTTTTCTGATGGTTATTCCCCATTGACTTACATAAACATTGTTAACGCCGCTGCGGCATGGATGCTCGAGGAAATGTTGTCGCGTGTTGATTTTTTGATTTTTGTTTCCTTAAGACCGTTAAGTTGCATAAAACAAAAAATATTCGTTTCATGCTTTGATATAATATGTACGACTGAGATATACCTCACCACTTTGGGCTGTCTTGTCATAATTCAGTTCAAAAACTTTTAAAGTTGACAGCGCAGGCTGCCATTAAGAGCACAAACCAGTTGGATTCAACTTCAATCACAGCGTATCGTGCATGTGTGTGGGGGTTCAAGTGGACGGACGCTGGCTTTGTCACTTTTACTTTTGTTTTCGTAAAAGGCAAAGGTACAGAGATTTATATGCTTGACAATTCAAAATTCAAATATTTATTATGTTTGTGTATTTTTTGTTGACTATTATGTCAGTGTACAGATAGTTACATTATAGCCAACGGTCATAATAATATTACCCAAAGACGTTGTTTTTTTATGACGTTTGACTTTTGTTTGTTTGACGTTTCCGACAGATGCACCCAATGGAGGACTTGTTATTGCATTTGATTCGATTTACGATGATGAAATGTTGTGATGGCTTTATTTCTTAAGGCTAGAAACTCAGCGAGTGCCAGATAATCTGTTTGAACATTTGCAGTTTGCATACATTTATGACATTTGTAATAGCAAAATATTGCAAATTTATGGTAAAATATATTTAGGGGATATAACGGTTATTGTATGATTACTTGCACTAAATGATGTTTATATGTTTCGAGTTGAGCTCCATTTTAATGTTGTCTGTAAATTTAATGTCATGTTTTCGCTAATATATAAACTATGCTAAGGCACGAAAATTATTTGGACATATGGCATTACATTCTGACGTTTGATCAGAGCACAAATGAATGTTATATATGTTGCTGTGGGTTCTGAAGCCTCCTTTTCCTAGCGTAGGCTATTTAGGTAATTAGGAGTGAATCCTTACTTTAAGATTATCAGCTTCTTTGATATAAAAGGTTCTTTCCTGTTGGCCTACTTCATTCATTTGCTTACGATACGAATCCATGTGCTGTAGAAACACTTTAGTAGTGCTCATGAGGCAGCACCTTGCTATGTAAGAGAATCTGGCGCCTCATTATTAATTCACCCGTGACCCAAAGTGTGCCAGTTCGAGCCCCAGGTAGCCTATAACAGAAATACAAATTCCCTTTAAAGTGTCTCACGACTGTATCAACTTAAGGTTTCTGCCTGGTAGTACAAAGAACCTTCTGAGTCTGAATACTCTGGGTCCTAATCTTACAATCATTTGAGATTGCTAATGGAGTGTTGAAGACCCAGGCAGTATCATAGTATTCTCAAGAGCGCCCTCATCACCATAGCCTCTGGAAACTGTTTCCTAATGCAGTACAGCAGGATTTTATGCCCTGGGATGACAAGGAAAGAACAGCCATAGTTTCCTTGTGCCAGAGACTTAGCAAAGCAATATCTTTGTGCTTTGTTCCAAAAACCCTGAAGCCTTCTCGATAGCACTTCACAAGCTTCGATTTAATTTTTATGACAGTAATTGATTTTATATATGGATGTCGATAAAGAAGGTACATATGGCAACACTGGTGGCTGTTGTGTTGCTTCTTAGAACCTAGCTTGGAAGGTCTTGCGGTTTTGGATTCGTACGAATTTCTATAAAAGTGATTGGTTCTACAAGTGGCGTATTTGCTATTTAGATTTATCATGGAATACTCCAACAAGTTTCGTTTACAGTGTCTTGAACCACCAAGTGTGAGGTTCATGTTTGCGGCGATCAGATAAATGTCCAGAAGTCTACTGCTATGGGAAAGCTTCTCATAGTTTCTTTTGATTCGTTCAAGAAACCTTCCTTGCATGTGTCCATCTGTTTCCTTTGCTCTTAGGATCAAGCTCACTTATTGCGCAAATATTTCCAGAATTCCTTCGCTACTTGGTATCAAATGAACCCAAAGCACATTCTTCATGGTCTATTGGATCCGAAACACCTATTCCTTCCCATAAATCTACTAATTCATTGAAATTTACCAGCACTACCGAGGAAGACTGAAGCAAGCGAGTGCCTGGTACGGAATATATGCACCAAATCTGGTTTTTGTCCAACCAACTCAAGTATCGCAAACAAGATCAAAACTGTGTTAAAAAAATTATGTTGAAATATTTAAGTAATTGACAGTGTCACCCAACAAATGGCCGCCACACCGAATAATTAATAGTTTAAGTGGCTAGTGGGTCAGTCATGGGAAATTCTATTCCATATATGCGTTATACACATGTTCTAATCGGCTTAACTTGAGTAGATTTATACTTAGATACTAGGCAGATACTATTTCATCTCTAATGGACTTTGATTCCTGTTGAATGAATACAACTTCCTTTTGCAGCTTAAATCTATATTAAGATTCCAATCATCTTAAAAGTTTTAGTTTTTAATCAAATTGAGAGGACATTTAGTTTCTAAACCACAATTTGATTCGCTAATTATTGTATAGCTCCAATGACGCCGCAGCTCCTACTGTGTCACTTAATCCATTGGACTAATTAAATTGCAATACATTTCGTATCATTCACACAAACACCGAATTGCATAAGCAACCTCCTCGTAACCACACTGTGCGCCATATCATTTGCACTTGCATCCAACTGAAGGAATACACTTCCATCGATGAGACGATGCCTGCTGCACCACATCTAATCATTGTTCATTCATTGTTTGTTAAGGAGGCCCTCCGCGGATGCATTCATTATATCAGGTTACATTACGCAATCTATGTCAGAGTCTCTCAAGCTCTTTTTTATTTTCTTTTTCTGCTTGCGTCATAGTATCTTTGATTGTATTCTAAGCCTCGTGCTACTCGCGTATCTATAGCCACTCGACGGTAGTTTTTGGATTGTAATCCATATCTCTGTGTGCTGTTTACTAGAATGTTGAACATGTGGTTGTATATAAAATGAAATACGGAACCAATCAACAAACGAATTTCTTTTAAACAAACTCTCCTTTCATCAACATTTTTATTAATTCAGTGTCATCTTCCAGATGAAAAGATATAGTACAATTTTCTTGTATGTATCTGCAGATACTCATTGGCAACTGGCCGGCGCCCAGCTCGCAAATTATTATGTCACACATGCATATCAATAAAAAAAAGGTTATCGACCCGACACGCCAGTCGACTCGTTAGTCCATTTGTAAACGAGAAATGAAAACCGATTAAGAGCAAGATGTTGATTAATAAAGACTCGCGCGTCACATGACTGTTTGTTTGGTTGGCGCCGCGATGAAATCAAACAACGAGGCGCGAAATTGAAAAACGTATTTTCCTCTTTTGGAAAAACGCAATTCACCTACCCGGAATGATGCATTGTTTATCAACTCATTTAGGCGGTTGAACTTCAGCTGGTTCTAGATACAATACAATTTTAGACAAGCAAATTGTATTACGCAAAATTAGAATTAAATTGTGCGGAATGTCTATTTGAATGACCTTCATTGTTGTATTTTTGTTTCGAGCAAAACTGTTGGAAATAATCCGATTTTTGACGGCAAATGTCAAAAGTTTGTTTTTTTTTGGAAGAAAAAATTCCACATACGCCACCGATGTGCATAAAAATAGTTTTGAATATTAAATTGTCGAACAGAGCGTGTGTGCTTATTATATTAAATATTTATGAAGATTGTTGGGTGTTGTAATGGACGCAGCACGAATATAGTTTAAAAGTTTTTAATCACCGTGTATTTATAAATTTCACTTGCACAAATAGTGCAGTGTTGCTTGTGAAATTTTTTGATTTAAAGATTTCAATCAATTTAGGTCGTTCGTTAGGTGTAATCGCTTTTAGAAATAAAATGACACAAATGACACTGTTCTTGGAAAGTAATGTTCTCAATTAGGTAGTTAAAAATATAAACAACGAACAATTTAAACCATTTTCTAGGTTAAATACTGATTTAGATATATTAGATTAGATAAGAAACCGATGATGGCCTGTACTAGGACTCTTGGTGATTCTTGATTCTGAATTAGAGCGGTTTCGACTGCCTTAATAAACCGGAGTATCTTTATTGGATCCAACGAGGGTCTCTTCTACTATCTACGCAGGTTCCTCTTCTGCGAAATATTACTTCACATTGAGTGAGGCAATGCGTTGGTGTCTTTTGAAATTCCCTGCAGTACTAGTCCTGTCCTATGACCACTCTGGAGTGCCTTAATAACATATCTGTTTGGATACAAAGTCAGTTTTTGTTCTACTCAGGAAAATATTTCTAATTTTCTGATTAATATATCCCCACAGTTCTTTGGCTTGTCTCATAAGGAGAATATCATCCTAGAGTCTGCCTCTACTCTTCTTCTTAGCTTAGGTTAGGTTTGTGGGTTGTCAGAAGAAACGAAATACTTCTGCCGCATTCAGGTCAGCACTGACCCATTGTGTGACCCATAGGGGAGTTTAGAAAAGTACCCCTTGCCCAACAACTTCTGATGGTTGTACTTACTCGTTACCCGTGTATACAAACCATCCTGATGTTCTAATGAAGTTTAATAACATATCGGTATTGGCGTTGGAGAGTTATCCTAGATCCTGAAAGAAGTGTTTGCCGAGGAATTCGTACCTGGAATGTTGGAGTCCAGAGCACTGGCAGAGGAAGTGGGTAATGTCCTCTATAACATCCTCATCGCCGCATCCTCTGCAGAGTTCTTCTTCCGTCCGACGTAGTTTCTTCAAGTGGTACCGCAGAGTGTTGTGACCCGTGATTATCCCCACGAGCATGGACAGTGAAGTCTATCCTTGTGAATAATTCTCTCGGGCCTTGCCTTGTCAAAAGAAGGACAGTAGTAGTAGCTGTAGGAAATTGCACCAGTAATTTCATCGTTACCCCTGAATCGACTGCCGTTGTTGTGCTCAATGTGAGTTATTCCAATGAAAAGCATTGCATGTTTGCTGAGTTTGTCAATTGTTGTAGTTGTCAAAGATACGATTGTTGTTGCTGTGCTAATGTATTTCACATCACATTGGCTGTTGCTGTATCAATACGTTTCTACTATCATGCTGATTAAAATGCAATTCGAATTTTTTTAGTCAAACACGGAGTTAGAGTTGTAACAGAATTAAATCATTTAAGATTTTAACTCATTTAATTTATCTCTAAAAATGTTTAACACATGTATTCACCTAGTGAATTTAACTTAAAAATATTAAATCACAATTAATTTTGAAGTCACTTAATAGGAATTAATTTACATGAAGTCAAAGATTGCATTCATTATTCAACTGAAATCAATCTTCTGTGACTTCTACGAAGTCATTGAACTCTCTTTGAATCATTGTAGCCAAATCGAAGTCCGGAAGTCATTGAAGTTAGTTGAACCTAATTTTTGACTTTACTAAAATGAATTTCCAATCAGCGACTTCCAAATGAAGGGTGATTTCATGATGTATGAAAGTTGACGTATAAAATTGCATTCATTTCACTTCTTCAATGGGTTTCACTAAAATGTATAAATGACCAGGCGATTTCTGACCTTTTTTTTTAAGTTTAAAATTATTTCCAACCATTATTTGGTATATAAAACCGTCTGTTCATTTAGTTGTAATAGCTCTGGAATATTACTTAGTGTTCGTAGCTGCTGAATACTTGAACTGAAAAATGAACTGTCCTTTGTTAAACTCATCGTCAAACATTTGCAATATTGCACGCAAATTAAATGTAATTTATTTATTTCCGACAAGAGCGCGTCTAATTACGGGTCAATTATAATTATGATATTTTCTAGTACAAATCTAATCTGTTTAAGTAAATGAAAATCTAAATTGTTTCTCTGTCATTAATAAAAAAAAAAAATTTCAGATTCTATCTAGAGAACACAGAGTTGAAATTTTATTTCGTTAAGTTTATTTTTTTTGCAGATAAAGTTATTTCATTAAAACCGTATCTATGCAAGGGAATTTCAACTCAAATATTATCTGCAGCAATTTTGTGTCCCTCTAAAAACAGAAAAAAAACAAGCAAACTAAAACTGTTTACAATTAAGGGGGCGGGCGACTCGTGTCTACTTTCAATCGCTTATCACTCGCATTTACCCACTGACGTGTTCTTTCAGGGGAGTTTCTCGTGTAAAAAAAACAAAATAACCTGTCGGGCGGTAAACTAATTTAATAGCGCACAATCTATTCAAATTTGTGATTTTATTTTTTCCTCAAACTAAAATACGTTTCATATTGAAAATCAAACGTAAAAGCGTGCAACCAACTGACGACGTGGTTTTTGTTTTCCTTTTTTTAATTTAATTTAGGTGGTGAATTTAATTCATCAATTAGAAACTTAAACAAGTGTTTTAAAGAAGAAAAAAGAAAACAAAAAATTCACAGTGCCAATTTAAATGTTAATACAAATGATATACATTGTCAAGTATTTGTGGTGTGAGGTGAAAAAAGGACAGAATTTCACTTTGTTCCTGTTGTTCTTTTGGATACTATGGTTCTCGCAGATACTAAGCATATCAACTATGTTCATGGGGTAAGAAATAATTTATAACGAAAGTTTATCATATAAGGACTTAGATATAATTAGCTGTACAGGTTACTGTGTATAGAGGAATCTATTTATGTTTACCAGTTGAAGGTGTATATTCCTGAAATAGACTGGAATTTTTTACAAGATGGAAGTGATAGATTTCGTTCACCTCAATTAGGAATCTTATATTGACAGTGTGTTCAACAAAATCGTGCTTTTTTAAAAAATAAAACTATTTATCAATCATATTTTTTATTAGTAGAGAGTGCTAGTCGTCATTCCCCAACTCATTCAGAACTTAAGATCTTTAGAGAGTGCATGCTCGTTTGCATATGTCCATAGACTGAAAAGCTCATTTGCATCTCAATTGAATTCATTTGAAAGAGAGGTTAAGTGACATTTTTTTGAATTTGGGTGAAGAAGTATGTAATTGCGGGCGATATAGGTAGATTTTAAGTGACTAAAAGAAAAGGGGTGCTTTCCTAAAAAAATTCACCCAACATTTTTTACAAAGTGAAACAAATCATAGAGATGAGTTTGATTTTTTTTAACCATGAAATTAGACAGCAAAACTGAACTTACGGGACAGCAATCATTTTTTAAAAAAAATCTAAAACTGAGAGCGAGAATGCAACGAAAGTTAGGAAAAGATTGCACTAAAAGCTGTGTGGCACGTAGCGCTGTCCTGTTGCAATCAAATGTCATTGGTATCATCCAATTAAAGTCAAAAGAAATTGGTTACCATCGACCGATAGCGCTCGCCGTTGACGGTGATGGCCTGGCCAACTTCTGACAGCTCAAAATCCACACCAAAGAATGACTTCCTCTGGATGTATTGCAATTTGGTGGATCTCGATATCAAGAATTGGACAAATTTGCTTGTTGACGAACCCATTCATCCAGAAATGAGCCTTGTCGCTGTATACATATGACTTTTCAACGAAGTGGTGGAAATGCTGCTCAAACAGAAGCTCCACTGTCATACATGTTGAACATGCGGAACATAAAAGATGAATTGCGGGACATTCTGCGGATCACTTGCGGGACGAAACACGTTTTACGGGACAGACCCGCGGCTGCCGGGACATCTGGCCTCCCTAATCCATGATATACTCCACTTTGGATCTTAAAATTCTCGGACACCTGACTGTTGTGTAAAACTTCAAAAAGATAAAGAAAGTAATTAAACGCTTACAATATTTTTAACGACTCACTGTTTGACGGGACATCGGTCAATCAAACTCTAACTGTCAATTATTTAATACTTAGTTGATAAAGCCTCAATTTTCTGGAGGATTTAATTACCTTAATTTCTTATACGGTGGGTCAATAAGTCCCTGAAAAATAAAGTAAGGAACACTCTTTTCGGGATAAAAATATTTTATTTTAGCTCGATACACTTCATCCAACGTTTCTCCAATTTTTGATACCCTCCAAATAATAGAATTTCTCGAACCCCCCAAACCCCTCAAAATAATGGTTTTTTTTTCAGCAATAACCTCTTCACTTGACCCAAATCTCTTACTTCCGAGCCATTTCTTCATGTTTGGAAACAAAAAATAGTCGGAGGAGGCTACATCTGGAGTTCGTATCCTAACTCATGCAATTTTGCCATTGCGGCTGCGGACTAGTGAAAAACGAACTTATCTTCCATTTTGAAGAAAATGCTCGTAGGCGTCTATACAAAATGGCTGTCACAAAAAAAAACTATTTGACAGATCTGTCTGAAAATTTGGGTGTGTTCTTTTGAAATATGATTCTTGACAAAAAAAAATTTCATTTAAGGTGACGACACAATTTGTTTTAATTTTCAGGAACGAATAAGATTTTTCTACTTTAAATCCCTAACGTCATGCAGAAACCAGAGCACTTTTATCAGGCACCATTATCAACTATTACTTATCTTGAAACAAAATATAGTCTCTGGCAAATTATTCCACTTAAATAATGACTTATCTGTCTGAATAATCAGACCAATGAATACATCAACAAGATAAATGCATAGTAATTAAGTACTTGGCTTAGACATCATCAAAACTTTCAATAAATTTTAGCTAATTCTCTTTCAGACTTCAAGGTTATTCCATTAACAATTGGTTAAGTTTTTTTTGTCTTCTTTTAGCATCTTTCTCTAAACACACACATTAGTTAAAAGAGATTAAATTTTAAGCTTCAACTTCACTTTGATCATTTCGCGAATTATAAATTTCAAGATGAGACCTTGAGGTCTACTAAAAATCATTTCGATTACGTAAATACATACAATTCACATGTGCGAAAAAAAAGAAACTAATGATTTGACGTATTTTTTGTTTGGCTTGATCCGAATCGAATTGACTTAATGTTTATTTGTATGAATGTATATATACGTTGGCTTTTTAACCGCATCACGTGCTCAAAGAGCAACCATAATACCTCAGTGTATCTGTTTTCGGTCATTTTTTAATCATAAAACTCAAGTAAAAAGAAAGAAATACACCGTGTAGAGCCACGAGCTTACACATTTATTACAAGTGTTAATAGGCTCACGTAGGATTTATAGAGCGATAAAATTCATACTGCGCTGACCTGATGGCGAGTTGCAAATTTAATTTAATAACTCTATTGGATCAGTGCTCAGATAGAGTTTGGCTAAGGTGTGGGTTTTTACTGCAATCTGAGAGAGGGCCAAAGTCTAGCTTCTCACAACCGCACGTATTGTGCATGGTATACATTTCTGTACGTACAGAAGAGACCTACAGTTTTATGTCGTATCCGAAGGGCAGAGGGGTTTTCAGAAGCTTTCTCATGACAGTGAATACTCTTGAATGTTTGTCAGACACTCGGAAGAGATGAGGCCATGAAAAAACTTTTGATGGTATTTTTCTGGGTTCGAACTTGGAACCCCTTGCGCAGTAGTCTAACGCACTAACCACGACACCCACTGATCTGAGAGATATTTCGATTAAATTTACTTCATACCTAATTGAATGCATCTGAGGTTGAGAATATCTGCAGATGGGATATCTTATACTGAGCTGATTACGTTATCAAAAAAAAATTTAAAAATTGTAAGACATGTGCTCCTTGGAAATAAGTTCTTTGATAAGATTGCCAGACAGGACTTAATAAAGTGGTGTTCGATCTCCGGGACTAAATAGTTGTGTCCAGGCGTCTATGAGGAGTTAGTGATATTCTTGTTGTCTCTAAACAAAACAGAGTGTGTCTAAAAGGTGCGCTTCATTTCTGCTTCGCTCCTTAATATGTTATAGTTTAGAAACACTACTACCTACTATGGAACTTCTTTAGAGGTTATCGACACCGCGAAGCAGTTTTACCCTTGCTACGTTGTGTGCTTTTTGTATGGTAATTATTTGCTCGGTTTTTGGGAATTTCGTTCAGATTGTTAAGATGTAGTTTGCTGTTTAATAGATCTGAGCTATTCGACGCAGAATCTTGTAAAAAGAGGTACTGATTAAGATACATGTATTTATAAAGCAATAGCTCTCCTCTTGCTTACATACTTAAGTGTCGTCACAATTCGAGGTGAACCTGGGGTGAACCAGTCTCTCTCTTTCTTTAGCCAATTGATTTTATTCACGAACTTTAAATTATTTGGAGACCCTGTGAACTTATGCGTTGGTCCTATGATGCTGAAGCTCTCTACTGCGTTGAGCCTTTGGGTTAAATTCAAAGCCTCTGCGGGACGCAACGTTGATGTCCATTCGTTAAATGTTCTACAAACTTCTTTGTCTAGCTCAATGGCACTGAACATGTGGTATAGTTCTTCATTGAATCTTTTCTGGGATCGAATATTTCCTGTATAGGGAATGCATTACGCATAGTTAAACAATTGAAAAGAACCTATGCATCAAAACGGATCGCGTAAAAGGAGTGCAAAAAATGGTTAGTGAGCAATTCAGTGAGTCAGTGATCGACCTAGGATAAAAGAAAAAGATGAGAAAAGAGTTTGTCTCATAGCTGCCGCCTTAAAAAGGAACTATTCTTATGATACCAGAACGTCTAAAACTACGAAATGTTTCTAAAATTTATCCTTTCTGATCTGTGGAAACATCATGTTAAGGTGGCCGTCCTTAAAGAGACTTGTCGACGCATCAAAGTGACTGTTAAGCGATGGGTGCCAATATACCAGCCATTACTAACCCTTCTGGTTCAAAATCACTATTCGGGTCCTAGACGGGCAATAACCTTTATTGTATTTCGAAACGCCTAAACGCTCTTGGGGGGAGTAGCTAATTATTTTCCAATAACTTTAATTGCATTTCAAAACTATACTAAAATATTTTCTTTTATTTTATTTCTTATAGCTTGCCAGACATTTCATCAGAGAATCCTACAGTAATACCGCTGAATGAAATAACATCCACCGACCTGCCGTTGGTTGGCAGCCTTGAGCAACACACACTCGATCCAGTGATCATTTCGAAACCAGAATCGAATTCCATCAATCAAACAAGAGACAGCGATGATGCCAAAACCACTGAAGATGACCAGAAAGGTAAGTCAAAAAAAACTTATTCAAACCATTAACAGCGATTTAATTCACTCTTCTCAATTCTTTCACAGATGATCAAATTGAAAAGATAAACGATTCTGGAGGATCGATTCCTCCGCAACCGCCTGATAGTGATGAACTCCCAGACACAGGCAGTATTCACATTCCATCACCAATGCCCACAAAAGCAGCGAAGAATGCCACAAATACCCATGAGGTGAATCTAACTGCCGAAGAGGTACCAATCCCAGTATTCTCGGAATGGGCCCAAAAACAAATGGAAGCTGCAGAGAAACAACAGCTCGAGCAGGATGTCGTGAATTCCTCGGCTCAGAAAAAGAACCTAACGACAGGTTCAAAACAACCACCGGGGAAGTTGCGCACAAAGAACTACGCCTCACCTGATTGTGGAGCGAAAATAATCGCATCCAATTCAGATGCTCAAAACACTGGCGCTGTGTTGACCTCTTCGAAGGACGAATACATGCTGAGTCCGTGTACAAATCGCATTTGGTTCGTTGTAGAACTCTGCGAAGCCATACAAGCGGAGACAATAGATTTGGCTAACTTTGAGCTATTCTCGTCGTCACCGAAAAATTTCACAGTCGCGGTGAGTAATCGATTTCCCACTCGCGACTGGTCGAATGTGGGCCGTTTTATTGCGGACGACAAACGCACGATACAGAGTTTCGATTTGCATCCACATCTGTTTGGGAAATTTGTGCGCACCGACATCCATTCGCACTATAACTCGGAACACTTTTGTCCGGTTTCGTTGTTTCGTGTTTATGGTACTTCTGAGTTTGAGGCGTTCGAAACGGAAGATCGTGACGCTGATGACATCGACGAGTACGACGACGACGTAGCCTTCGATCAAGCCCATCAGAAGAACGAGAATAATCTGTTCAAATCAGCAAGCGATGCAGTACTATCGATTGTAAAGAAAGCCGCTGAGGTACTGGTCAAAACAAACTCCAATCGAACAACGATTGAAAGTAAAAGCGAACGCGGCTGTATAACTCCTTCGTCGGGAGAATTCGTTTGCACTCAGTGCAAAGACGCCTCACTGGCGGCGAAAGTCAATTACATGCTCTCCTGCAGACATCCACAGCTGTTGCATTTGCTAGGGATCGAGCGATTGAGAAACGACATCCTTACATCGCAGATATGTGCCAAAAGATTTAGTGTTAACCTTGATAGCCATTTAGATTGTAAGAGCAGCAGAAGCAGCAGCGCCTTAGACGAACGAAATAGTTATTTTCTGAGCCTCCTGCCAGAGGATTACATTGGAGCAATGTGTCAGCTATTGGCTGGTGCCGAAACGAAATCTCAAAATGACTCATTAGATGTTGGCTCGGATGCGGAACAAAACGGAGAGATATCCCTAAACCTGACAATAGATAAAGGCAATGGTGGAGCGTTTGGAACTCTTGAGAAATTGCCAGACATCATCGAAGAAAGAAAACCGAAAGAAGCAGAAGAAATATCCGCGCAAATACCTGCACCACCTCGCAAAGAGGAAGAAATTATTGTCTCAACAGAGAGTACGGAAACAGTACCACCCGTAGTGGAGAATTTAGATATAAATATTTACAACTTGCCAGAGGTAGATAATGAAAAGGTCGCTAGTATAGAAGTGCCTTCAGTAGAAGTTCTTACAAATGAGGAGCAGAAAATCGAAGAGCCAGCAAGTGAACTGACACCTCCGCCAAAAGTGGAAGTAGACTTGTCGCCACCTAAGACCGTAGTAACAGGTAACTCAGCTGAAAATGACCCAACGTCCTGGGATAATCTGGATACACTGCTGTCTGAGGGTGTTGTAGCCGGAGCAGTGGCAGCACTGGGAGGAAATAATCATGGCAATCAGCAAAAAATCCCCAGTGGACCGCACTCGGAGAGTGTCTTCATAAGACTGAATAATCGAATTAAAGTGAGTACTATTTATTGTAGAATTTAGAACGTTAATCTCCCTTTCATCTGTATATCAAGGGTTGGTTTGATGCTGGTTGCCATTTCGATCTTTCTCATATGATTGGAGCCAGTTATACCTGTCATTCAAATGCACCATTGAAACAAAACAGTGGAATGAATAGTGGTTTCATTTTTTTTGACATGCGAACACAAACGAGCGAATATTCGCCAGTTTTGACGTTTCATTCACAGCAATTTTTTTATCTAGTCGCTACAATCGGCGAATTTCATTTGGCATTTGCAAAAGGAAAATAAATTTGTGAGGTTAAACTCTCGCGCGAATGTGGATTGCGTTCTACATCAGTGGAATGTGAATAAAATTTGACAGTTCGCAAAAAGTATTCGTCTATTCGCGGAAAAATCAGCGAATTGATGATTTCTTCGCAGAAATTAATTACTATTCAACTTTTCTTTTATAAACCGATAGATAATTTAAGCTTTGTTCTTTGGGAATAGTAAAATTGTCAATTGTTTGCCTTTAAATGTGCTAAAAATGATTTGTTCACCTCGCTGGTCGCTGAGCTGTGAATGTACCTTTATAGCAATTCTACTCTAGGGGCTACGTAGTTTAACGTTTCTGATTGGTAGAGAGATTCAGTTTTGACATTCAGTAAGACATTTCTTTTTGAGGTAGTGGACTGGATTTGAAGGTTAGAAATTTCACCCTACCTTCCAAGTCAATGTACAAATTGTCAAAAACCGTTTGCCATTTAATATTTTAGATCTTACCTGAAAAAGTAGGCTTAGAGTTCGGAACATGCCCAATCATTAAAAAATTGCCGTCAGTGGAAGACCCTGTCACTTAAATGGCAACAACAAAGCATAGGTTTTAAGGTTAGAGTTGATCATTGAACACAAAACTGACAGATGAGAATAGAACACATCAGTGAAACGATTGTGTTCCAAATGCTAGATACGAAAATCAGCTTTGGCTTTCCCACCTTCGAATGTCCTGTTTCAAGCATAGAGACCCCTCTGAGCTTTTCTTGATCCTTTCTTCGATATTCCTTCTCCACGTTAACTTAGGGTCTAGAATGACACCGAGATATTTCGCCTGAGATGGTGCCATCTAGCTTTGGTACAGTGGTTTTATGAAGACTAACTCCCAAGTCATTTTGGTCTGCCCATCTCACTAATTGTTGGCATAAATTTGGCTTTAATCAGTATAAGTAGGTAAGTCATCCGCATACGCTCTTCTTCTCGAAAAACTTAAGGACTTCGCCAAAACGTTGGAGAGAGGTCCCCTTCTTGTGACATGCCTCTCGTGATCAATTTTCTTATGAAGGTAGACCCTACTGTTGAGTTGTTGAATCTGAAAGAAAAGTTGCCACAGTAGCTATACTCCTTCAGGAACATTGAATGTTCGATTCTGTGAACCGCACAGTGTAAAGCGCTTTCCACTGATTTACCCTTAAGGCAGGCATCTTGCACAGGTTTTCGAAGTTGCAGATTCCTTAAATATGTAGATCAATCAGCTTTGGTAGGTTTGGTCCGCAATCTTTTGCTGGTCCCTTACATGTTACTCTCCCTTCTTTACTTGACCAATCTAAAGTACCTATCACACCTATACCATATCCGCAGCAAACCATTCTGTCTGACAGGTAGGGCACAGTTCTTACCATTCTCTAGCTAAAATATCGAAATCCATTTTTACCCTCTATAGCACATAAGCATGCAAATGAAGAATCCACATTCTCGAAAATTTTGTCAACCCTTCACACCCTATTTCTGAAAGTTTCATCGTACAAAAAAAATTTCTGGGATAAACGCTTCACTAAAAGTTTCAGTGTCCACCCTAACTCATTATTCTCTTTCTTTAAATGCCTCAGCGAAATGGACTAATCATAACTTTGACTGTCTCAAAATAGATTCACATGTCTGTCATCGATACATTTATACCAAAGTCTCACGCTATGTTGGCTAACACTCCACCTAAAGAATGCATCAAATGTTTCCGACCGAATTCCTTTTATGCAAAACATCATTGTTCAGACCTCAAACTAAATGTTGGAATTATTTCGACACGGTAACAGCTCCAATTATCCTCATTTGCAATCGAAATACGAAGGCCTAGTCGAATTATCACTGCAAAATAAATTTCAAACGAAAATGTAGGAACACATCAATTCACTGGGAGAACACATGTGAGGCAGTCAATAAATCTTTGAAGCCCCCACTCACTCACTCAGTATCGCAAGGCGAAATCCTCGAGGTGATATCACCCACCACGATGAGGTTACTTTCTCTATTACGGAAATGAGCTCCAATTTTTATTTTCGTTTTTTTTTTTCCCACCAACCAACTTGAGACAGTGTAAAGGCGAAAATCAATGCCCTTAGACGTCATTGCCAACGGGCTCTGATGGTGGTGGATATGCTGCGCCTCTATGTTTCTTTTTATATGAAATTTGCGTGAGAAATTCCTTAAAGAAAAATCGAATTCGAATCTGATAACAGTGGGCACGGCAACCAACATCAACATCGCAACTATCGACTAAACATTTTGTACACCCACTCTCTCGCGCGCTCTCTCTCTGTATGGCTCTCCTTTTGTATTTTGCACAATCTAGTGACCAGTTCAATTCAAATTTTTTTCTCTATTTCTTCGCAGGCACTTGAGCGCAACATGTCGCTGTCTGGTCAGTATCTGGAGGAGCTTAGTCGGCGCTACAAGAAACAGGTGGAGGAGTTGCAGCTGTCGCTGACAAAAACTGTTCGGGCGTTGGAGGATCAAAACCAGCGACACTCTGAACAGGAGCGCGTTCTACTCGAACGAAATGCCCTGCTTAAGGACGAACTGGACGATGTGTCACTACAAGTCCACGCTTGTATTATTCTTATCATATTTGTGGGGTCGTTTATGATTCTTTTGACCGTTCTGGGAGTAGTATTCTACCGTTCGATGGCAAGGAGTCTTTCACCTGATCGTAAACAGACTGAGAAGAAGAAAGTCACCCAGAAGAAGCTGAATCGTCGAAAATCCTTTGATGATTTTTCCGATGCGTCGACGGGGAAGCAGAAGATTCGTCGCCCCAGCGAGGAGGCAATGTTGATCCTAAAGGATTGCGCAGAGAATTCAGCTCCAGAGAGCGAAACGTCATCGAAGGTGAGGCAGCGCAAAATCTCCATTTGCTATGGCAGGAAGGCGAGTCGAAAGGGGGAGAAACGCTCATGGCCCGAAGTGAGCCAGCCAGGTGAGTTCAATCCCGGAGTGGAGGACCTCCCCCCAGCTGAACCCATCTCTGGCTCTGTTCTAGAAGAGGAGGAATACGACAAATTCAACGCTAGTGAATCGGATTCCATGTGCACATCAGAGTTGCCGCTTTTAAGTGTGAAATCCTCCTCCTCCTCAGCACGAAAACTTAGCAGTTTATTCAACGGCAAGGGTGGGAAGAAGTCGAAAAAGTCAAATCCCGCTTACAAGCGTCAAGACTCAGCTCCAGCGGACATTTGTAACACTAGGCCCAACTTGTCTGCCGACAGCTTCGATGAAAAGGTCATTCTCGACGAAGATGACATCGAGAACTTTATTCCTGGGGCCGATCTGGCCTACAACGAGTTCATGCCAGATGGACCATCAGGCTATCAAATTGCAGATGCGGCTGCCATTAAGCCCGAGGAGCCTCGAAAAAATGGCAAAAAATCAAGAAGACTGTCATCGCCAGCGTTTTTCAAATCGCCATTCAGTAAGAGCAGTAAAAAATCGCCACCACACGAACCCACCAGTTGGGAGTGGTATCGCTCTAAAAAGTCATCATTTTCATCAACATCTAGTCAGCAGCAGCAGCATCCACAAATTATTGGCAACAATAAAACTCTGTCATCTGCGACCAAAGTGAACGGCTTTGGAAGTGCACCATCACCGGCATCGTCACTTTCAGAGATTCTACCAAACAGTGGCCAAGGGAGTAGCGATAATTCTTTTCGAATACTAGAGGAGGCCATTAATACATCGACAACTGCGACATCATCGAGCAGCAATGGTAATAGTGGGGGTGGTAGCAACAGTGGAAGTAGTGCTGGTAGTGGTAGAAGCTCGAAAAAGAATCGTAGTTTCAATCGAATATTTAAAAAGGTGTTTTAAAGTACGCGTTTTTTTTTTGTAGTGTATTTAGTGCTGAGTTTAGTTTTTGTTTTTTTTTTTATCAAGGAAGAGTGTGTGTTGTCATGAATCATTTTTTTTTAAGCTAATGAGATGTAATAGTTTTCGAAACGAACACAGTATTAGAGACTGTTTTGCTGAAATAGAATAAGAACTTATCTAAGCAGCTTATTGGATGAATGGTTGAAACAAATGTCTTTATTTTCATGATGGTATTTCAAAACATTTTGAGTGAATGAAATGATGGAATAATTAAGGGAAATTTAGTATAGGTCGTGTATTCGTTAGGAGGTATCGAATTCTACATGTTTTGACCTGTAAAGTGTGAGCACCTCCGCAATCTTAGGAAAAAAGCAAAACAAGAGTAGTTGTACAAATCTAGGCTCTGTGTTGATGGTCTTTCAGTCTTTTGTTGAAAAAAATGAACTATGTGACGTGCGATGACAAGTGACAGAAGTTGTAGTGGCCGCGTTCCTTACGTAAATAATGCCCAATTCACAATAGGTCCGTTCGCATACCCTCCTGAAATAGCGAATTTTTACGAAAAGCTGTTCGCGTCCGGAGAATTTTTGTAGTTTTTTGCAGAAGAGAGCGCTCACGAGAGAGTAAGAAATTTCCCCATGCTACGAATTTTAGTGCAAGAAATTTCTATGGACTGGTTTTTGAAAACTGTCAAATCTGTTATATCAGGGTATTTTTAACCTTTTCTTGTTCAACAATTCTGAGAAAATTTTACCCCCACTCTTCGAAACTTGATAATGTACGAATTTTAGTCCAAAAAGTACGCGAAAGGACCTAATGTCGCGTTGCTTTGTCGTACTGTCGTATATTCTGTTGCTTATGACAGAAGTTATCGTTAAGTCGGTAAAAAGCCCATTAACGTAAACGCGCGCGAATGCGACATTGTGAATTGGACATAATTCGCTAGACGCTATTCGCAAGACTGCTAAAACTCGCGAGAAGTCGAAACGTGGCGTAAAACTCGAAAAATTTGTAGAGCCACTTAGAAATATCAGTAAGTGGAGCTCTGCATACATTTCTTGTATGCTTTTAGTTTGTTGAACTGATTTTTTTTTCAGTTGCTTCTTTTTATTTTCTTTTTCAGGACTGCCTCCCTAGAATCTACTAAAATCTAGTCTAGGCGCCCAAGTGTACGTTCAGCTTGGAGTTGTTATCACACGACAAGCATTTTGAAGATCGCTGAATAAATTGGTTTACGGTGACCATACTTTTTGGTCGTGTGTACAGTTCCTTTGGTTTGCTGTATAATGATGGCGCTCGACCAAATCGGAACTCAGAAAAAGGGACTCATGCATTCATGCTGAAGCCTGTCCGCGAATTTAGCGAGTTTGACAATTCGTAGAGGTCCTACAATGCATATCTGCTTGTATAACCTTAAGTACTTTCGTTGACACTCCCAAATCACTTAGTTTATAGAAAATGAATTTTCTGCCAGTGAAGTCAATCGCTGCCTTGATATCTAAAACGAAAGCGCTTGTAAATATAAGTGCTCGCTATACTGTTTTATTTCATACGTTTCCTCTATAAGCTTTCAATTGATAAAGAAAAAAGGAACCAATCATCCTCTACCAGTCCATAGCCATAGTCCTGTACTTTTTCTTTCGAGGCTTGGAAATCAGCTTCAAAATATGTACATCTTTTCACAATGTTTTTACCTTTTTATTTGTTTAGACAACATTATGTATGTATATCTAAATATAGCTTATTTTTTTTATAAAGAACCGGCCTCATAGTCTCCTGAGTTGAACGTCAAATGAGTTTTACGTTTCCATATTACAAGAGATTAATGAAGACCAAATGCACTGGAAAAGTTTTACATTTTTTGAAGGTCGGCGTTTTAGGATTGTCAACGCTACATAACGGTTCTTCATAATGTAGAGTTAAGCTTATATTTTTTTTTAACAAGTACATATTCTAACCCTTTTTTTTTTTTGAAATTTTATGTCATTTTGAGCTATTGAACTCAATTTAAAATGTCCTACTACCTTTCAGAATTCGAGCAAGATCACAGAGAAAAAGATTTCAGGCAATTGTTGTAAGGCCTCCGTAAGTAGACATGTTATGGGTTGCGTTGCAAGAAGATACAGCATTAAAAGGTGATACCTATTTTGTTAATTCAGTTCAGTTTCAAATTGAATGATCATTAACTATCTAGACTAGGCTTCGCCTGCTTGAAATATATTTCTTCTGACATAAGCAGTTCCTTCGAAAACGTGGTATAAAACTTTTTTCTGCGTTTTTGATTGATATTGCCTTTTTGACGAGGTTCCCTTGAACCTGACAGTACCAATTGAGCGAATCGTGTTTCCTTGAGGACTTCCTTCGAACTTTTTAGCTGGATCTAAATAAAGCAATCATATACGGCAAAATGAGGTGGATTACATTCTACCGAAGTGCTAGAGACTTCAGTCTGAGTATGTATATCCTGTACACGGAGTCCAAAGGTTAAATAGTTCAAACGCGATTGAAGATGAGCGGCCACAAACTAAATGGGCCCGTTTGCGTACTTTTTGCAGTAAAAGTAGTAGATTTTCAAATTTTCAAACAGTGGGGCTAAAATTATCTCAAAAAGTGAGTTAAAATAACGAAAAATTAATCAAGAAAAAGTTGAAAATACAACTGATTTGAAAATTTCTTTTACAGCTTAGGGAAATTGCTTAAAAATTCGTAAAATTTAGTAAAAATCTGCTGTTGTGGGAGAATGCGGGAACGGTCCATGTTCGAAAGGACAAACACACTAAGACAATATGTCCGGTCAGCCACTCAACCCAGCTTTATGTTGTACATACAATCATTCTTCTTACGTGACCAAGCTCTGTAAGCTAAGTCAAACCCATTTCAACTAAATCAGCTTTCATATAAATTTCAAACCGGGCTTCTACTCGTAGTAAAGTTAGGGCTATTCGTATTCTTTATACACTCTCTCTATTGTGCTGCACTGATACTCGCCTTACCGTGGTTATTTTCTAGATTAACACCATTCTTGCCATTTAAGCCGACACTGAACATAAAAAAACCATTGGCTTTGTACAAAGACAAGAAAAATAAATACGTGAAATCTTTCGACTAGCTTCTACCAACGCCAGACAAATATTCATTGATATGCCATTCCTATTACTATTGATAGTTCTTCTCATGCATAACCATACTAAATAAGAATTTATGTATATTTATCCTTTTCCCATCATTTAAAATATCAAAACGACCCATCACCTTCCGTTACAACAAGGAGCAAAAATAAATCGCATCCATCTACCGCAATTGCCATTGCCCATTGTCAGAGGGCGCATAAATGTTACATATTAGTGTTTATTGTTATTTATATGTTGCATTGTTTGCTTTATATATATTTTTTTTTTATTTCTTTCATACACATTTGTTAATATCTCGCACCAAAAACAAGCAAAACAAAATTCGTATCAGCAAAAGGGAGACAGAAAAATATTCAAAAAATACCAAATTTTATTTTTTTATTTTTTTTTCTTTTCCTTTAGATAAACAAGGGAAGTGTTTTGGGGAACTGAAACGCCTCTGACAAATGTGATTGATTTTTTGTTTTTGTTTTCTTAACAAATGTAGAGACAACTCGCATAGAAACAACTAAAAAACAAAAGAGAAAACAAAATCATAGAATAATTAGCTAGCCTTAAGCATTAGATTAGTAAAACAAAAAAAAAAAAAAAACTGTTAATTGTTAGTTTAAAATAAATCAACAAACAAAAAGATTTGTTACAAAACATAATTTATTGAAAAAAGCATGGCTGAAACATTTTTTTTTTTCTTTTATATTTAGCATACGACTCTAGAAAGACATACAACAATTTTATGTTTGTAGTTTGTTGTAATATACACAATATAAAATATAAAATATCAGATTGCGTATAAAATTTATTTATTACCTTAATTTAGTTTAAATTAATTTAAATAACTTTATTTCCCTTAAGTTCTTCTCTTCTTTTTTTTTTTTATATAATATAAACAAATTGTATACACAAACACAGGCAAACAAAACAAAAAAAAATGTTATTTGCGATTTTTGTTTTTTTGAAAAATAAAATTTGCAAAACTTTGTTTTTATCATTACAAAATTAAATAACAACTACAAGTTTTATTTTTTTTAGCTAAAATTATAGTTCGTCTCTGTAGAGGTACTGGGTTGTGGGTTGTGGCACGTTTTACAATTTCAATTCATTTAGGAACTCGGTGACATCGATCATGTCCTCGTTGCAGAATTTCGATTGTTTTGCCAAGGAGTTGATGCTTCTGCCTGAATTGCCTAGCGTTTTTCTCCAATCGGTTGCGGTTTTGAATTTTTCGTCATTCGTGCAATAGATGACTTCATTGATGTCTTCGTCGAGTTTGTAACAGCAACAGGAGGTGAATACTTTGTTGAGATCGGCGACAGCTTGGTCGCGGAGTTGATCATCACGACAGACTAGATTGAGGATGAATATTCCCTTGGGACCGATTATATGTTTTAGGCATTCGAGAATTGGTTGTTCGAGGAAACTTTTCGGTGGGCAACTCATACCAAGCGTAAGGTCTTTGCTGTCCACGTCAAACAGAACGGCATCAAATTTTATATCTATTTAAAAGCAATACAATATGTATAATACGCCTTTGGGGGGAACAAAATTCCTACCTTCTTCTTTGCATTTTCTAATAAAAGCAAGCCCATCGTCGATGACAACGTGCAGTCTTTTGTCTTGTTTCAGTTCAAAGTGATGCTCTGCCACTTCCAACATAATGGGATCAATTTCAACAGCCGTTACAGCGACATTTCTGGCAAACAACAAAACATATTAAACAAAGTCTTCCTTTTTAAAAATGTATATAAAAAAATTACTTTAATGCCGCTCGAATAAAGGTACACAATCCGCCACCGCCTAGTCCGACTACAAGAACGTTTCTAGAACCTTCCTCGCTACTGAACCCAGAAGTCGCCATTCGAACACCAACAGTCATGTACAAATGATGCTGGCAAGCCAAATATCCGACATCGATTTTCTTGAGTGGTTTTTTATTCCTCGGCTTAACTGAAAATTTATGAAACCGATTTTAAAAGGGACCAAAAAAGTGGCAGAAAATTAGTACTTACTAGTTTTCACCAACGCTTCAGATTGTACAACATTCTGATTGGAAAGAAAGATAAGTCGCCTGAAAACCTTTCCGTCTTGTCCTTCGACTTCTTCGATTCGAAATTCTCCAGAGATTTGTGAAAAACCAATAACAAGAGTCTCACGTTTTCCAACATCCTTTCCAAGTGATAAGTACGGGATCTAGACGGTTTGAAACCAATAAATATATCGCTTTTCATTAGGGAAGAAACAAATACCTGTTCAACAAGTCCTTTGGGAGCTAAATTTTTAACACATTCACTTAATTCAGCCTCAACTGCCTCCCAGGATTCGTACTTCTGATCACGGTGCATTGTGACAATAGCCAACCGATTATAATGAGCATTTTCGACAAGTTTCTTTCGACCCTGCTTGGTGGAGAATAGCCACTCGATTTCTCTGAAAATAAATAATGATTTTGAGATTTGACTCGTCGAAAATAAAGAGGAACAAGAAGCCTTGTAAAGAATCTACACGGAAGGGGTCGAGGCTGTACTCAGACATGAACACAAGAATACCTTCTTTGTTCTAGAATAGCATCCCAAATCACTACAATCAAACGAACAGGACAATAGCAACACTTACCTTCCTTGGGGTACAATAAATGCAGCGTATTTACCATTTCCCCTGGCGGGGGGCTGGTCAATAATGTGAATTGTATAACGCGGTGTTTCTTCCCCTGGCTTTAGCAAGTCCATTGACACCTCATTCAGGCCTAGTGAAAGACCAATTATTCATCAGGCTTTTGATGAAACGAGAGCTACTCACCAGCAATATTGCTCCTCGAGAGTCCATTACACACCATTGCCGCTTTCTGAGTAGCAGTGACAGCTTCTATAACATCGTCTGTAGTCGAAACTCTTTGGTTCTTTGCTCCTCCCATGCAGACTTCTAGAATCTATGACAAAACACCAATAAATATTAAAACCATAAAGCATTTTCACAACATACAGGTTGCGGCAAAGCCGTGAACTTCGTTGCAATCACAGCAAAGACCGGCATTGAAGGGGAATCAGAATTGCTCTCTTCTGAGCACTGTTCAGTCTCAAAACACCTCACCACACGCACCATGAAGGACTTTGCGGGGAAGTATTCGAGGAGGTACTTCAAAATGTGCTCTTGCAGGAGACTTATACAGATATAACGACCTCCAGTCCTGAAATAAGGAAAAAACAACTAACTTTTAGCGCTTACAAACTAGGTTTCGGCTTTATCTCACTATGACCTCATGGTTCGTACAATTTCATCGAAGTACTTCTTTACAGTTGCCCGGACTTCGTCCGAGTTATCTGTCATCAACGCATCTAGTGTTCCTTTATCAAAAGTGACGGAAAAAGTTTCATTCTCAAAGCTCATATCAGTCGCATCCATTTGAAGGAATTTCATATCACCCCGCTGTTTCTCGTTGAGTTCAAGCATTTTTCTTATCGCCACCGGTGAGATATCAATGTTGGTGATGTCCCTGAAAAAGAGATCCCAATTGACAATTCCAATTGGACTGGTATTCAATCCCGAAACTTACTTGAATCCAGAATCGTACATGTCCATGCTGAGCTTTGAGTTACCACAGCCGACCATTAGAATTTTGTCTTGGTATTTTACGTATTTGTGGATCTGGACTATGAGATGAAGGTATTCTCCATACCTAAAGAAAAACATTTAACTATAAAAAGGACCTAACAATCCTTGAAGCGGACTCACCATTCGAATGCTTTGGTTCCACGTTTTTTAAAGAACGTGTTCCAGTACTCGGCTTGGTTAAATTCGTGATGAGTTTTTGGCAATAAATCCATTACGTATTATTTGTGAGTAACCTGGGAACAACTTCAAGTCAGAAATTCGTAAAATTTAACAAATAATCGTGGTTTTTAGCTTGGAAATTTATTGAAAACAAACAAAATGCTTCCTAGCAAAGAGTTGACAGTTGACAGCGGCAGCGCGCACAAGTCAAAAATTGACAAGCAACAAGTCGCATGCGGAGAGTGACCAAGTCACAATAAGAAAATTCATGGGTGTGTTCGAGAATAGTGGTTTGTTTAATGTAAATATTTGAAAAGAAATATAAAATCGGTTTTATTTTATGTTAGAAATTTACACTCTTTCCAGCGAACATAAGCGCAGCGGAGGTTTTCATTAAAGTGTTTTTATATTTTCGTCGGGAAACCTGCTAGGTTGAGCAGAGACGAATTAGTAAAATAGTTGAAAAAAACCATCTTGTTTTCAAAATGTTGCTACTTCTGTGGCCACACAAATCATTAAGAAGCCGAACCTAGGAATTCAGAAGTGGAATGAGTGGCAGACAGTGACAATTTTTTTTCAATTGTACTATGTGTGTTTAAAAGCTATATAAGAGAGACAATCATGCCTGTAATCTACATATGTACGTATAGAAATATCCAAAGTCAACTAGGGCACTGCGTTGCTAGTAACAATCGATGTTTATTTACTTAACTAGGGCACTGCGTTGCTAGTAACAATCGATGTTTATTTACCACCACCTAATAGAAAATAGAAACGAAAGTGCAAAATAAGTAAAATGTCCTGCTTGTGCCTGGGTCCTAAACGTTCGGGTAAAACTCATCTTTTAAAAGCCTTACAGGACCCCAAAAATATCGACTTTACAACATACTCAATGCCCACGGTGGGTACAAGTATCTATACGATAAAATTTCCAGAAAAACAACCTGTCACTGTTCCAGACAATGTGGCTTTACCACCAAGAAAAAAGAATCCAGCAACTTGCATTGATATAATCGAAGTCGGAGGAGACATGGCTCCGATGTGGAATAAATTTTTTAAAAGTCAAGTCACAAAAATTATTTACGTCGTTGACACATCGAATTTATGTCAAATTTCTGCGGCAAGTTAGTTCGATTATACATTTTAAGATCATACAGAATTTTACAAGTAATAATCATCTCCTTAGGTGTACTATTGTATTCTATTCTTGCCGAGCCCAAGTTGCAGAAAGTGAACTTTCTATTGGTTCTTACAAAGATGGACTATGCCTATCGTCAAATGCGTAACGAAGCCTTATTGATAATGCAAATGTCAAAGCTAAGGAAGGAGATCGAACAGAGCATTACAATTGTTGAAGTCAGCTCAATTACTAAGGATGGTTTTGATAAGGTTTACGAATGGTTGGAGAAGAAATAAGAAGTATTGTTGAAACTGTTTTCAGAAAGTGTATTCCTTGTGCTTTTGAATAAAATCTAGCCCCAGTTAAACTGTATATAGTCTCAATGTTATCAACCATCACTTTTTGTAGCCAGTAATAGAAGAATATGAGCCAAATACAAATGTATCCGACAGGCCTATCCACCTGCTGAGCTTCTTCATTGCGCACAGAGACCACTTCTTTAGAATAAACGACGACTGCAGCGTCTTTCATATAGGCTGCTGAAATTATATGCACTGGGAAGACTATCACTGTCTTAATATTTAACAAGGTTCTACACTTTATTAACTATTTACAACTTTAAAGTCTATAATGCTTTTCCATAAATTTAAGATTTCTCTCAACCTCTGTAGAATCGCTAAGTACTTCTTTTGCAGCTGAAAGATATGATTTGGCCTTTGTCAAGTCTCCACTATGCGCTGATAGAACTGCCAAATTATTAAGTGCTGCTCCATTTGTGGCATCCGATGTCAGACAAAGCCTTAAACACCGCCTTGCTAGGTTGAAATCACCGGTTGTCTAAAATGAAAACAAGAATGTTTATGTCAAATTTGAATTAAGTAACCACTAAATAATTGACACTGTCAGCGGTGTTATTATTTACAGATTATCTCGCGCATCGTGTGAATGACATGTGAATCACTAAAAACAAAAACTTCATCGTGTGTAGGGTTCTTGTGAGTGGGTCAGTTGTTCAAAATGTGAGTTTCGTTCTTGGTTCGTCGTTTTTATCTTAATGTCATACATTTGCCTTAGAAAAGTAACAGTATACGGTTGTGCAAGGGAGATTTTCTGGAAATGACTAATGCAATTATCAACTGAAAGAATTTTCGTTGTTTTTTTATGAATTTTTTTTCGGGGTGATTCACCTCGCCGGTCATTGGTTCTGTGGAATTTGTAAAGCGTGATACGGATTTAATTGAGACTTGTGTATAATTAATTATGTCCGGATAAACGATGTAAAGTCGAAGGAATTTTGGAATTTGTTGTGATACTATTTGTTATCACATTTCTTGACCAAAACATAAAAAAAATGGACAGAGAAATATTTTATTTTTTTAAAGTTTTTTTCAGCGAAGTAGGTATTTTCACTTTCGGTATTTGGACTTACAAGAGATTGATTACAGTTGTGACAACCCTTGAAATGGTGGTTACTGCACTCGACAAAAACATTTGACAGAAGGCACACAAATAAGAACACGGTGCAAAGCTAGACAGCGCGATAGTAGTGTACTTGATCCGAAGAACGGATGAGAAGAGACTTCTTCGCAAAAAGAAAAGGACGAGTTGAGCACAATAATATCGAAAACTTGTATCGTAAAATCAGTCAACTGGCCTTAAATCCGTAATGTAGGTACTTCTTTGTTCAGCGGGCAGTAAATCGAAAAAACTATAGACGGAAGACAAGCCTACTTTCTGACAATGATGAACTAATACCATTGACAAGCTAACATTGACAGTTGTCTTCGGCCAATTTGACGTTTGGCTAATTTTTACGGGCGCAGCCATTTTATTTAATCGTTCTGTACACTTTGTTGCTGTTAAATGAATGACAGTCTGCTAAAAATGTGGTGTGCAAAAGTATAGGAAGGGAAACCACAATTTTCAATTTGAATTCATAACAATTTTGTTTACCAAATTTCCAACTTACGATTGCCACAAAACTCAAGTTGTACCATATATCCGATCGTTGCTCCGCAGTTGTAGCTAACAACAGAGCTCTCTGAAAACATGGCAGCACCAAATCGATTTGGCCACCATATAAACAGCAGAGTGCTATGTTGCAATATAGCTCAGCATTGTGGGCTCCCATTGATAGAATACGTCTGAAATAAGAAAACAAAAATCCAATTAAGCTATCAGAATGGTTCAGGACTGGATAGAAGGCTGAAAAAGTCAAACACTCCTTCATCGAACTGAATATCAACTTATTTATAAATTTTGTTCAGTTGTTTTCCGCAGAAAACTTTACCTATAAAACATCAGCGCCATCTCTGGGTTATTATCGTAAAAATAATTCACTGCTATGCTCGCCAAAGCTTCCACATTTATCGGATTCATATTAGCTATAGTTCGATAGACTTGCACCGACTCCTCAGTCTTCTCCATAGTCTCGAGGATTCGGCCTTGTTCCATCCTCATCGTTATATCGTAAGAACTCGTTTCCAAAGCCGTGGCTATAAGCTGCAAGGCCCGCTCGGGTTGCATTAGTTTCTGATACATTTTCGAGAGCAACAAATACGTGTCAGGATGTGGAAAACTACCCAGTGAGCGAAGGAGAAAACTTTCCGCTTTTCGTGGATGATTCAATGCGATCAAGCAGCGACCTCGTTGCTGATCCCACCACCAGTCGACATTTTGTCGCTGGGCATCGGCTACAGCTTCACACAAACTAAATGCTTTATTGGGATCACCTTCGTGGTAAAAGAGGAACTGGAACAGAGCCTTAATGATATTCTGTCGTTCGGCATAGATGGTAGGGTTCATTCGGGACGCTTGGTAAAGAGCTGAGGTTCCATCACCTAGACTGAATACCGCTGCTGAGGTGACACGAATGCGACGGGCTGTCCCGCAACGAGATGATGGACGCCCGCCCATCGATGAGCCTGGTCTAGCAGTCGATGTACCAGGTCGTGCCTAAAAAAAACAGCAGTCTGTAAAAAAGCAAAACAATTTCCAAATGAAGAACTTACAATTCCCGATGTTGGACGTGAACCCAACTGTGTTGATGGTCGCATACCCGGAACCATAAGACTACTACTTGGTCGTGGTATAAACGCAGTTTTAAGAGAAGTTCCTGGTCTGGCTGCCGTTGCGATTCGTTCAAATTCGACTTCTTCATTTTCTGGTGATTACATCCGAAACAAACGATTACAATGGAATGTCCAAAAACAAAGAAGAAGATGCACACACCAAAGAGGAATGCATGAAAGAATCTCAGATTACTCACCTGCACCGATATCATCGTTCGCCTCCAGGTCATCGATGAAAATCCTCTGAGTGAGAGCACGCATTTTTAATTGCCAAATTCCTTCCATCATCCAGGTGGGCATTGTTGGTTTCTTGTTGTCTTGTGCATCTTTGTAACTGCTCCCACTGCTGCGACTGTTAATGCTCTTGTTATCATCGTCTTCATTGGCAAACATTGGGACATTATTCTCGTGGCCCATTTGGAGTATGCCATTGCAAACATCTACACATTTTTCATAGGATCTTCGGCGGTAAAGGGATACAGCTTTGAAGTATTGAAGTTCCATTCTGGCTATGAAAAAATTATAGATTTTTCCAGTTCAAAAACAAATACTATGTTAAAATACTGGGTTTAAAAATCGCCCAATGAAACGGTTGTACGTAGAAAAATTTAGTTGTCTTGATTTATATGCAGCTCCTTGGAAATAATACGCCCGTTTTTTTACACAATGTAAATTTTTCTTTTGAAGGTAACGAACAGGAGTTAATAAATACTGGGGTTTAGCACACGTATCCTTTACCCTGACATTAACATTTTTATTCAAACCTTACTGTTGTGACAGGACTAAGGAAGGTAACTATAGCAATTCACTCAAACAATATGCAGACACAAAATCATCGCACGTCACCTGTTGCAAGTGAGTTTCATTTGATTTTGAAATAGTGACATTCTTAGTGCGATTTTAACAACAACTTCAACAGCCAATTTAGGTCTTAGGTCTAACATTGACAGCTGTTGCTGTGGTCAATGTGTTCTGTTGAATTGAAAAGCATTGGTTCTAAAAAATTTCCTCCGCTTGTCAAATTTGCTGTTGCTGTTGCTGTGTCAATGTGTTTCTACTATAACACTACTATTACTGATGTAATAGACCTGACGGGTTTCGTAAACTTAAACTTCTTAGGCTAAAATTCGACACTTCGACATTTCTTACTACGTAATTGTTTCGACCCCTTTTTGTGGATGGAACCGTGGAAAAGAACGTAGATGATATTTTGGGGGATTCGAAAATGGAATATCGTGCACAGTAATTGAAAGAAATACTCAGCCACCGCACCCAACCAAACCTAAATTCCTATAACCTGCTGTATGCAGTCATAGTTTCATCTCAAAATTGGCATACATTTTATTATTTGGGTTATAAAATTCAAAGAGTGTAAGAACCTATGTTTCGTGATGCATGTGCTACGAATTCAAACAGAAGTTCTAGTTTTTAATCATAATTATTTTAACAAAGGTAATAGACATTGCCTTAAATAAATAGTCATTCGAATACCTACACATAGATAATTTGTATAGTGCACCCATAATAATTTTAGGCTCAAATTCGTCGGTTTCATACTTACATTCCATGTGACTACTAAGTACATCGTGTGATAGCCAATTCAATTATGACATTAGCTTTTGTTAGCATTAGATTCTGTTATTGTGAACCTATCATAAAGAGTGGAATACCGTTAAAAAAAACTTGCTTGTGGTTTTTCCCACAGCACTATTCATCGTTAATTAAATACCTAAGCTCGGCGCTCATTTATAAAAGCACAGAATTATTATTCGAAAACCTATAATTACAATGATAATCATTTGTTTTTTTTTTTGCTAAATTCACAGTAAAAGTTGTCAGTTCTAATGTAAGTCGTGCACAATTAATGTGCATGAATATGCGCTGCAAATATAATCTCTATCGCATTCGGTAGTGAAAATTAAAATGAGAGCCATCGCTACTCTTGTAATTTTAGTCCTAAACAGTGCTCTAATATTAGGTGGACGACAATCCATGTCGCTTAATTGTTTGGGTTGCTATGTGCAGTGTAACGAAAGTATGGTTATAAAACAGTGTATCGCATCGAATTGTTTTAGATTTTGTGAGCGAAAAGTGTGAGAATGTTTATAATTGTATATTTTGTTTAAATAATGTATTTGTTTTATTTTTATTGAACTTATAAATAATGTAATAAAATACCGATACTTTTAAGAATTTAATGAATAAAGTTAAGAAATGAAATGGTTATTTGACATACCGAGGATGGCAAGGCTTTCGGTTTCCGCGATGCAAGTACCATTCATAGATAAGGGTTAGGGGGTTTGGTTTTGCTTGAGTGACAGGAGACAGCGTTGTGTTTTGGATGCATTAAATTTCACTCTATTACTTGAACCTCATTTGCTGCGGCCGAAGAGCAATGACGTGAGTTGGCCAACGATTATGAAAAACTGGGGGTACTGTCATCAACGAAGGAATGGATTGAATACTTCGAGTAGCACATCTGGTTTCGCCGACTTTTCTCTGTTTTCTAACTTTAAAGCTTCACTTGGAGGACTGAGGAGTTCATCGGATATGTTGATGCCTATTTGGCCGAGCAAGTAGGCAACTAAACGTTTGTTAACGTTTTGTGACTTCTTCAATGGAGAAAAATGTATCGATCGAAAAGGAGCATATGTTGAGAAGTAGAACTACATTTGATCGAAGATATATTTTTTTTCTTTTTTACATTGAAAATCTAGTACTTACTCTATTCATGATACGTGAAAAGAGCTCACTTCCAAAAGCACAAACAGAGGTTTGCTAATTCCCACCAATCATCCAACGGCTACATCTTCAATGCATATTCTGTGGCACTTCCACATATATAAAGTTGAAAGAAATTATTCCAATAAGCATCTGCTCCTTCAGCACTTGCGGCTATGGATGCTGTGCTGCGTGCAAGCTTCTCCTCGGCCAGATGGTCAAGGAATCCCGCGAATCAAAAAGGCTCCACAAGGAAAAAAAAAAAAACAACTGAAGCAAGAATTACACTCAAAACGTACGGGCAAAATATTTCCCAAAGCTATGTGGAGTTCAGCCTTTTCAAAACCTTTTGCTGGTGTTCCCTCGAATCGAAGCTAACGATAAAACCCGACACGAAAAAAAGGCACACACACAAAAAAAGAGAGAGAAAAAAAAAACGAAATAAAAAATCCCAAAGAAAACATAAAAAAGGAATTCCAAGCACCTTACCGCATTCCCGCATAATCCAAGAGCACTGCTCCAATACCACGGATGGACTCCCTCTGAAAAGGTTGCTGCCGCTGGAGCCGGTTGTTATTAACTGCTGCTGGTCTTTTCGGAGGGCGGTGGCGGCACGGCGGCAGTGGCAGCAGCAACAGCGGTCTCAGTTTGGTATACTCGTACTCCGTTTGTGAAGCCCCGGAATGCGTCTATTTTTCGTTTTCACAGGAGCGAGCGGTGGGCTCCGGAACGGGGTACTTTTGATTTTCCACAGGCGATGAAGGAACCAAGCAGAAGATTCTATACAACTGGACTCCATCGTCGGAATGCAACAACCAAGACGAAAACGATGGCGACCACTCGAAGAAAAGCACCAACACCAGAGCCGCTTATCGGCCTCAAGGTGGAATCATTCAGAGTTTCGTTTCGCATCTTTGCTTTGGATATTCGTCCTTTGGGACAACGTATAACATGTATCTAAAGCCTTACCCTCTGTGTGCATTCTTTAATAGGTGTGGTATATACATGTATATTTAACTCTCCTGCCAGGCCACAAAACAGGAACCATGAAAGGCATTCAGGTTGAGTGCCTTGGAATGCCATACGCGAGATTGCATCAGAAAAATTCTCTGTTGTGTGCATATATGCGTGTGGATCTCTTAAGTGGGTTTTGTTCAAATACATGGATTCAAGCGAGCATAAAGAAGAATAATAATAAAATAAAAAAAAAAAATCTGGACAGAATTCGGGGTTGAAGGACTCTGAAATCATTAATCTTTTATGTCCTGCGGTCACAATAGATGCGTTTCTCATTATTTTTGACAGATTGTCGACCTTTAACGCACACTGTAGAGGCAGTAAAATGCATCAGCAGAATACTTTGAGGAATAACACCTGGCTTCGATGGAATTTATTCTTGATTTCGAATTCGATATGAATTGGAACTGAAAATAACAATGGAGAGGGTGCACTACAGATAGATAAAAATACATATAATCGAAGATAATCCTCTCAAGTCTTGTTTTGATCTTAGATTTCGACTAATTCCATTTGAATGCTATTTTTTGGGTGCAGTATCTAGAGAGAGATTTGTAAAAAAGGAGAATAAATTGTAAATCTAGTTTGATGTAGCTTTTAAGGTGTTTTAAGCCACCATAATGGTTCGTAGCACATCAGGGGGGTTATTCAATCAGTGTCTGTCATTGGTTCATCCAAAATTATAAAATCTTTAAGAGATCTTTCAACCACAAGTCATTTTTGTTGCCAAAATTGTGCTTATACGCTTGGAATTCGTCACATTCAAGCACCTTTCTTAATTTATAACCTTGATAACCTCCACTGCTCGATTTGCCTCGAAAATAGAAGGTAATATCTAGTAAGGAATGTGGAATCCATTCTGTTCCATTTCTCAAGGCCCCGACCCATAGAATTTGTCGATCCGATTGGGGGAAACAGAGCGAGAATGCAGAGAAACTGTCATCGCATTTCACAATCAGCTGATTGATATAAAGAATTCAATAGGTCCGTTCGTGTACCCTCTTAAAACAGCGAATTTTTCCGAAAAGCTGTTCGCGTAAGGAGAATTTTGGTAGTTTTTCGCAGAACAGAGCGCTTACGAAATTAGCACATGCTACGAATTCTAGTACAAGAAATGTCTGTGGGCTGGTTTTTGAAAACTGTAAAATCAGTGTATTTTCAGCATTTTCTTATTCAACCCTTTCGTTTACTTTTTCGTAATTTTAGCTCTCTCTGAGAGAATTTTACTCCCTTTCTTCGAAATTTGATAATCTACGAATTTTAGTGCAAAAAGTACGCGAACGGACATAATGGTTCTATCTGGCGTCTAAAAATGAACACCAAAATAAACTGAAGTTCACGTTTCAGTTTGCTCAGTTTAACAACCTCTCATAGATAGATAAAGTCAACAAGATTTCGAGAAGGTTTCGCGGAAAGTACGAGGTTTTGATACATAAGAAATATATGCGAAACCTCAGAGATTTGGACAGATTTGGCGAAACCTCGGGATTTTGTCCAGTGAGCACGCAGTTTCATTTACAATCCGCCATTAATTTTAAAAGCCTTAACTTCACGAACATAGCCGCATTTTGTTCTCTCTTTTTTTACAGTTGAATGGTAGCTTATGTACGAATATGGAAGAAAAAGAAAAAGGTACCAACTTGAGGGCTGGCTTTGTCTTGCTGACAATCGTTCAAATGGACAACTGTCAACTATTAACTGGCTACGTTTAAAAAACGCAACAATTGAAAGAAACATTCAACATTTCTCTGACTGCTCCGAACAACATTTGTACAAAACACCAACAGCATTCTCTTATAACTTTCAAACGAATTTTAAAATCCAGCATCAGATTTGAATTTTCTTTTCCAAACTCTTCGACTTTGTGGTTATTCCAGTTCTTCGTCCAAATCCGACAATTATTGTTCTTTTCATCCTTTTGAGAGGAAATCTTGCTAGGAATGCCATCAAATAAAAGCTAATTATAGACCTTTCTCACCGAAAGATACGTTTTGTATTTTTTTTTACTGACACTCAACGAGGAAAGATAAAAAGGTCATTAAAAAATTTGTATTCGTGGTATTTTGTTAGAACCTAATTATACCCCGCCAGCACTCAAAAAAAAGGGTCTCTCGGCCGGCCAGACCCGCGCCTCTCCTAAGTCCAATAATTGATTCATTTCCTTGTTCTCTGTGTTGGTCTTCTTCTCTGCTAAGTAACCCATACATAATTCGGGAGACGCGGAATAATGATAGATTTTTATTTTATTTTTTCTCTGAGATACGCGACGCTCTTGTATCAACATTTGTGGGATTGATTAGTACCTTTGCAATACCTTATGAGAACTCTTTTTTTATTTGAAAACTGATAGCGGAAACTGGAACCGCATGTTGAGGAATGTTAATTGCTTTAAAAAAAAAGAAATAAGAGGACTACTGAGGAAGGACCTGCAATCGGGGCAGACAGTGAATAGGGGAATTTTTTGAAAGATTTCGGAAAATAGATGTGATTTCATTTCTAATGAAAGGGTGTCGTGTTTTATTGGCGCCGATAGATGTCAGATGCAGAGAAGCAGAAACATGTAAATAACTTAAGAAGTATCTATTATTCAATGGAAACGATAATCTCAAAGAACTCATTCACTACGATATAAGTAGGGTACAAAAACTGGAAAAAAAAGTGTGGGAAATTATGGATTTTGGTATCCTGAGTTACTGTATATGCTGTCCCAGTTTGAACGAAGGTACTAAGGGCGAAGGAAATAAAAAGGAAAATATCAACCAATCAGTGGCCTCTGAACCATCTCAGAAGAAGGAAGGTGCTTTGAACCAAAACAACGTCAACCCAGGACGCCCTTAAGTGCTTTGAGTACGGGCATAATGCCAGGTCAATGAAGATAGAGCTGATCTTCCGCCTAGGCAATATTGGCAGATAACTCGAACAAAAAAGCAACAATTTAGACTTGGGGAAACTTCTTCTTCTTAAAGGGCACCCGACCCTTGTAGAGCCTTTGCCTGAGACGCGGCTGCCTTCCATCCTCTGGGGGCACACTGCTTCCAGTTGCAGAGATCAAGTTTTCTGGCATCCGAGACAACTTGGTCTTTGTACCGGAGGTTCGGTCTTCTTCGCCATCTCAAATCGGGGGGCTGGGATTCGAAGATCCTCTTAGCTGAAGTGTTGTTGTTCATTCGCTTGTTGTGGCCGAGCCAATGTAGTCTGCTTATTTTAACTTTTGGAGTAAATCCACTTTCTGGTACAGCTCATAGAGTTCGCGGTTTTATCTTCTCCTGCAATTGCCCTCCTCGCATACGGGACCTAATAGCGGACAAAGTATTTTTCGCTCCAAAGTGCCCATTATTTCCATAGCTTTCTTGCCGAGATCTTCCAACCTGGGGAAACTACTGTTCCAGTAAAGAGATCCTCAATTAAAGTCATTAAGAACCCTCCTCTCACGGCAGTAGGTCAATAGTCCTATACCTATATCTACCGCCTAGACCCGCAAACTCATACATAAAAGAAATACACTCGATGCACAGAAGAGCATCTAGAATATGCTACAGAAGCGGCACGCATGCCTATTGACCTGGAGGTCAGTGTAGCAACATCGATACACAATTGAGAAGAGACTTTAGAACAATTGACAAACAGATAGTGCACAGGCAGACAAGACACGTATGGAAATACTGGAATACACTGAAGCAATGTCAGGATCTATTTCTTTATAGCCTAAAGGAGATTAACTCACGGAACGAGAGAACTTTAAAAAGCATGAGTAAAATGGCAGAGATTCCCTTAAGAATCGCGACGACTCTTCTATAGATGATTTTTATGATGACCCAGCTTGAGGGGAGCTCCATTCTCCGATTAATTATCAAAGTTAAGAATTATGACAGTCAATTGAGTGTAAACTCCATCTATCATCAACTAATTGCCTTCTCCCTCCTTCAGTGTGCGGTCTGCCTAAGGTTTTGCGACTATCACACCCGCATACAAATTATCCAGTGGAAACATTCACCACATTATGCACACACTTAGAGGAGAGGAAAAGCTAAACAAAATATCTCTTCTAACAGATAAGACTCTGCGCAGCAGGACGTCGTCGTTCATCGTTGGTCCACCACTGCACTGGATCAAAAGGAATGTGTACAGCAGCAAGGCGCATTTAAGGCGCGCAATCCAACGATAGGTCTTAAAACGAAAGTATCTTTCTTCGTTAGCTAGCTAGCTAGCTAACTCACCATGGAGGAGATTCGCTGGTGGGAGGAATGTGTACCCACTTATCGCTTATTCTACCATCAATTAACCGGTTTGACTTTGAGTAGTAAGTCCATAAACGAAGTGATATAAAAGAGGAAAAAAACAGAGGAGTAGGAACATATCTATGCGAACAGTGTGTATACATATCTGTGGGGCATTGGTGTGGCTGTTCTCTCTGCGTCTCCTACTCTCCTCTTTATTATCTGCTTTTATTGAGGTCTTTTGTGGTCCATTCTTTGTGTAATTGTATTTTGTTCGGACATTTAAAATAATCTGAAGCTCTCTAGCATGCGAATGGTTTAATGAAGCGCACAACAAAAGGCAAGAAAAGCAGCAGCCACGACGAGATCACGAATGATGATGAAAGATGATGACGATGATGATCTTCCTCGTCGTCGTCGTAGTCGTGTTGTTGTTTTTTTTTTTTTTTTTTTGGCCAAAATGGTGATTATGTTGATGGAAGTAGAGAAGCATGAAAGCGTAATCTCAGTTTAAGTATGAATTGGAATTTTAAGAGTGTTTTGTTTGTAGATACTTTTTTTTTTCTTCTTGTTGCCTTAGTTTTTGTGTTTATTCTTCCTTTCTTTTGCTCCCTTTTTTCTTGTCGAACAATAACAACAAAGATCGCTGGCGTGAGTCCAACGAATTCCTTATACTTTTGGCCTGTGGTTATAGTCCTCGTCTACGTCGATCGTCGATCGTCTCAGTCGAATTGAATTTTCCACTTGGATGGGATTCAAAGCTAAATCATATTCAATGTGATCACATTCCCAAGCAAAGTCCATTGGAATGAACTGAGGAATTTCGGCTTTTGACCGAATTCTTTCAAGTGAATGATTTGCGAAAGGATACTTTTTATTTCTCGGTTTTTCTTTTTGGAGGAGGAGAATAGGAACATAGTTAAGCTGGGACTTTGGAAGAGGGTGAACTTAGTATAAATTTTTAATTGATCCTTGTTATAGTTGAGTGCTAAGTCTGTTCTTAAGATTGAAGGTGCTAGTCAGTGTTTAGGTTTTAGAAAGCTGAATACAGGTACGAATCTGTAAATTCCAAAGGAACCTATTTATGTATATTAGAATAGCAGGGATTGCCGCCCTTGACGTCAACTGTGGAAAAGTCATCCAACTGGCTTCTAGATCAAAAAAAAATTCTCTCTCTACAGAACTGAACGAAAGGAGAGGACATATGTAGGTACATAAGTTCCACTTTCATATACATATTCTTGGTTGTGTTCAAAATGTACGTAGGTACAGACTCAGGAACAAAACTTTTCAAGTACAAGTACTGTGAATTACGAACGAATGCAAAAATCACACACAACTCTCTTCCCAATCGAATTGGATGCCACCCATGGAGAATAAACATTGAAACCTAATATCACCTGAGTTTCAAATACCACTACACAAACTCTTTCCTATCCCTTCTTCTTTCTTCCAAATTAACTAACGCCCGTGTCCTGTTAAGCAGTATAAGGGTATTCATATCCCCTTTGGCATGTGCAGATTATAAAAAAAAAAAAAAAAAGTATAAGTATTCCAAGCGAAAGTGTATGTCGTCATCAGGTTCTATCACTTGCGTCATTGTTGACAGTTTCTACTAATCACTATGTAACTATACGGCAGACGAAAAAGAAATAGTAGACCGCGGCGTAAACTGATCTGGTTCATCGATGTATCGAGGGATGGAGTCCGGAGTTGGAGCTGGCGTCTTTGGACCCATTATCAAAGTCTGAATACCTTGGGTACGTATTCCACTGTTTTTAGGCTAAAGTCCCAATCAATTAGATCTGCGCCAGGTAAAACCTTCAAATAAGTATCAAAGACTTCACCTAGGTCATTGGGATGATGTTCCAATGCTTAGAAAGGAACAGGTCCGACAGCGACAGCAGAACCGTTTGTAGAATCACCAAAGAGCTGACGGTGGCAGCACCTTTATCCATCACTAAATGCCTTAGACTTTTCTGCGCTTATATCATTTGAAGTTCAGCTAAAAATTGGGAAGAACATTTACTTACCTAAGGACTTGAACCTGATTGGGATGTCGGCGGAGGAACTAATATATGAAATCATAAGAATCAAGCGGAGCATGGAAGCCTGAGAATTTTCCAAATCAAATAATTGGAGTGATTGAAGGGAACAATAGCCAATCTGCCTAAAAACAGTACATATGCATGCACTTGATGCAGAACAGTTGAGAGGGGGAATAGTTGGCGTGAGTTAAGGAACATTACCAAAAACCACATACGATAGAGTGAATGCTCTATAGAATCCCTAGAACCCAAACCTGCGAGTATATACAAGACATGAGTAAGTAAATAAGTTTTGATGAGATTTTTGTTACACTTTACGATATTAGCCGTCGCAAATCATAACCTCAAAATATAACCTCATTACCATAAAAAATAGATATGTTTATTTGAACTACAAAAAGGCGTCAACGCAATGCTTAAGCTCACCTTTGGAAGTGACCCATATTAGCAAGTTATTTTGACTTCTTCCTTGTCTGCACTCTGACTCAAAAGCTAGTAAAATGTTCGCCTCTTTACGCATCTAATTGTCTAGAAAAGAATTGAAGCTCTAATAGTTCGCAGAGCCTAAACAAAATCTGGCTTCCAAAGGACTATCCACTAGATGATAAGACCCATTTTGAGCATTTGTTTACATAAAAAGGAAACAATGTAGACCAAGGAGAGAAAGATGTAGTAACTACAGACTTTACCCCAAAAGTGTGCCAAGCACATGAGTCAAGCCACAATAAATCTTCGATATGCCCAAATGCCCATAATATTGTTTCTTTTTTCTTCATTTTAAAATGCGACTGTAAATCCGCCTCGCTTTAAGCCAAAACAACACATTGAACTGATCTGGGGATTGTTGTTGTATGTCATTTGTCATGTTGAGTGTTAAATAACTGCAAGATCGCGTGGGTTTTTCCTCCTCTGGCAAACTGGCAAACACCGGTAAAAGGGAAATACCAAGACTCTAAGGAATTTCTCCATTTACACTGCCCCTAATCAGTTAATGACCCGCTAACGTATACCGGGTTCTGCCTTAAATTAGTCTGTTAACTCCCACATCCCACCAAGAGTTGCGGTCGTTAAACTATCACAAATGTCTGCCACTGAGCCTCCAAATAGACTCCATCAAACTGACCTCAACCTGGTCGCTCCATTTCACAGTCGTCGTCGCTGAGCACCTGTAAATTAGCCCACAGACTTTATGCGCTTAGTGTGGGCGCGAACAGACGTCGACCACGACAACGAAGACGAAGTGTGCCTCTTCGTGGGGTCAAGTGATTATTTTTTTTTTGTGTCTAAATCCAACTCACATTCCTAAGAAAGAATAAAAAATTTTGAAACGGATTTCCGGCTTAAGCGTGACTGTAAACTCACCCCTAATAGCAGAGTGGGTGAGCCCTTAGCTACATGCACATTGCATTTTAGTGCTCGGAAGTATGTTGCGCAGGCGTATGTGCGGATGCGCGATAAAGAAATTAAAATAATCGTTTTCGTCTCTATAAATAACTGGGAATGGGAAATAAAACGAGAGAGGAATGCACTTATGTGTGTGAACGAACGCACCCTAATCAGTTGACGTCAGAAAGGAAGGAAGGAATTTACCGCCAGCCAAATATGCAGCTGCTTTTGCTACAATCTAGATTGAAATCCACTTGGAATATATGGATATGGAATAAAGATTCGACAAAATGCTTTAGCTCCGAAAATTGACCATGGAAGCACAGAAGTAATTAGGTACTAAACGCCAGTGTTACAAGAGAGTCATTGGTTTTATAAGACACAAAGCCAGTTTGGGACTCAAACTCTAGGGTTAAAGATATGCATTTTAACAGTCCTTACGGCTTCGTACCCTAGGTGGGTGTCATGGCTGTGTATGGGGTTCCAACTTCGAATCCACAAAAATACCATCAAACATTTTCTTCACGGCTCCAAGCCACCTCTTGCGAGCGCCTGATAAGCATCCAAGAGTATAAATGTCATGAGAAGGTTTTTCAAAAAACCACTCTGCCCTCTGGACCTAGATACTGAACCTAGACAGTTCAGGCTGGACTTAAAACTCAGTCAGCAAACTTCTCCAGTCCGAACGCTTTAGAGCCAATTGTCTCCAGTTGGCTTTACCAAGATATTTGAAGTTCCCCTCTCCACGTTCGCATCACATGCCCCAAAAACTGCCTGTACTGGGTTGCCAATTTCTTTCGACTTCATATCAATCAATGGCATTGGCATGAGCTAGTATTTAGTTGTACCGGCTTTCCAACATAGTATTCCTCCGAAACTGTCTTGGGAGTTTCATTGAGAGATCTCATGATAGAGCGTCCATCCTGAGGTAGAATGTCTGCGTGTGACTAAGACCTATAAATGTGTCGTGCTACTTCCTTCTTTCCTTCTGACCAAAGTCCTACACGCAGCATTTAGCAAATGGCCGCGACCTTGTGCTGTCAACCAAGTCACCCAAAACTGCATATCTTCCATTTCATTTTTATGAAAAGAGTTAAATGGCAAGTACAAATCAACTACCAGCTGTCAAACTTCTTGTTGCTGGAAAGTGTTGCCTATACAAAAAAAAAAAAAAACTTTTATCACAAGCAGATGTACAAAAATTGCAATTCAAAGCCAAGAAAATTCTATCAGAAGAAATTTTCAAGAATTTTGTTTAAAATCACCTGAATGAACTCATCCTCGTGAATCTTAAAAATCCATTACTGGCTCCTCTTCGTCTGAAACACTTCCGAAGTAGCGTCATTCCCTTGAAAAAATTTAAATGCCTCTTTTAAAATGCTTTAACTTCTTAAAATTCTTGGGAAATTAAGCACAAACCATCAGCATTTATTGGGTCCACGACAAACTACAGAGCGCTCAATTCAGTCTTGATTCGCCGAACATTCTATGACGTACATACCTAGATCATTATTGTTCTACAACTATACCTATTGACTCTTTATCATACCGCACGCAAATATTTTTCGCCTAGATACAGATACACAGATACAAAACGCAATGATATTTACTTTAGGAAATGCCAGAAGGTTGGAATCACCACCACGATATGATAAAACCACCTAATCATTGGGCAAACAGAAGAATTTCTTTAGCCATTGTGACTGGGTTGACTGGGGCTCCACCATAGCATAGCTTTGGGCTCTTTGTTTGTCAAAAAAAAAATAAATAAAAAAATAAAAAAAATACCGTGAAATTGTTGTGCCACTGATCGTCGTCGTTGTGTTGATCGTTCCTTTTTGGAACGACGACGACGATCGATAAACAAGAAGGTGCGTGGCGCGGGTGAGTGTGCCGCTCTGGAATGCGATCAGGCCAGCATGTGTCTATAATTCGAATGAATATTTGAATAATAAATTGGATATTATGCGGTTTTTTTTCTGTTGTTCTCATTGTTGTTGTGTTTTGTTCTGTGATGCGAGTCGCTGGTATACTTTATGATAATCTTTTTTTCTTTCGGGGGAGTTGCGGTACAAAAGAACTGTTAAATCAGGTGACATATGTAGGTACATGTTGTACGCCCAATTTCAAGTGAATCATATCATCTGGAGCAACGTAAACTTCTGCATAAAGTTCTACCAAAATGTTCCAGCTTCCAAGCCCTCACTGGAAACTCTCACAAAAATGACGAAACATTAACTTCTCGCGACAGTATTCAAATTTTCAGCATAACTGCGTCCAAAACTACATGCTTTGTGTCCGTTTTTGTTGATTTAAATCCGTCCAAATGGAATTTTTCAACGATCCTCCTCGGCACTAAGAATTCTGTTTTCATTTTAGCATTCTTTCCTTCACATTTTCCCTTATCTTTGCACAGAATTGTGAAAAGAAAACAAGATCAAAGCAACAACAACAAGAAATAAGGCATTTTTTTTTTGTTTTTTTGTTTTTTTAAAGAAATATTTTGAGCCGGCTGAAGGCCACTAGCACAGGCATCAGTTGTATTTGTATCTAAAGTCGATAGCAGCAGCAGGCGACAAACAAAAATCTGGCTGCCATATGAGTTGCAACGAAATTCACGTAGTCGCCTCCGAGAGTTGAGCTCCTTTTGCCACTGTGCTGCGCCGTCGCCACTGCTTCAGCGTAGAATCAGTAGTATGATTGCAATGTGAATGCGCTTCCAGGTTTCCCCCTTGCCACCCTCTTCTCTATAGTCTTTCATAAAAAAAAGTTAAAAAAAATAATCAAAGGTAGATGAAAAAAATGTTGTTTTTCATATTTTCTGAACGTCGCGTCGCATCGTCGTTGTCAAGAAGCTCGCGCGTTTCAGGCCGACACGATCGCTTCATACAGATAGAGCAAGGATATAGCCACACTGTATATAGTCTGTGTATCTGTGAACTCTAAAGGAATTCAAAAAAATAAAATAAATCGGGAACATGTTTTTGCGCTCATGTTGTTTATACTCTCATTGAATTTTAGAAATTCCTTACATTGCAGTGTGGCGACATTGTATAAACCTACTTGGGGCAGAAGCGGATTATCGGAGGATTAAAGTTGGGATTGCAATCCTACGGAATGTGGATGTAGATCATGAGTGTTATGGATGATGACATGGGGTCATAAGTTCGCGCTTCACTGTGATCCGTCAGATTTAATCTTTGGTTGTAGAAATTTCCATACAGATGACAGTTCTTCCTGCTGTTATGCGAAGGACTGACATCATCGTCATTGGTTGCTTTGCTTTAATCATAGATTCCAGATAGACTTTAACCTTTCGTTCCAAGAAATCATTCTCCCTTTTTAATAAATGTCTAGAATAGATAAGTGTGGATGAGATAATGGACACTACAGGTACTCTGTTTTTTTTGGACTACCATATCCCGCTATACGTCAAGTGCTCGTTGCAGGAACAGTTTATAGAACCATCGTCAGCAAAGAATAACTGGCGCAATCCAGGACTGCAATTAATTGAAAAAGAAGTTAAGATCCTTCCCTGTCGCACACAGACTTTGATTGGGAGCACTTGGATACACTTTTTCGAGATCTTGACTGCTTTACCATCTTCTTCGACTATTTTATGGGCTACCTCTTCATAAAGTCGGGGTACCTGCTCTCTTTAAAGTCCTTCTCAATACTTTCTCCGTCTGCGTAGAAATTCTCTCACTGTCCACAAACACAAGTATTAATAATGGACTTTGGCGAAGGAATCTCCTTAGCATTTGTCCTCCTCTGTACGGTTGTCTTGCAGATGATTGGTTCGTAGATTTGTTTCCACATATTTTTTTTCAGTTTTCTTCACGAAATGAAACACTCCAGGGAAGCCAAGTGAATCATTATAAAATTCGAGTGGGGGCTACATTTATGTACTAGTACCAGCTATCCCCTTTAACCTTACCTTACCTAACCTACAAAATGGAATAACAGTTTGCAAAAATTTACCCGACTATTTAAACTCGGGCGAAAAAAAAGTGAAATCTATTGACACTTGATTACAAAACAGCTTCTCTGATACCACAGATACATATCTTTCGGTCTTAATTCAAAATGTATCTACTCTACATATCTGTCAACAAACTGTCAACAAACTGACAATGTGCTGGGTGGTAAATAAGTCGATGATTCATTCGTTGTTCGGATAGATAAACCTCATTTCTGTTTTAATTCTCAGAAGGTATCTACTCAAAAAAAAATAAAACTGGAGTATCTGCTGTCGTCCACACTATCGCGCAATAATCAACTTCAGCTCATTTTCGCTGATTTCCTTATTAGGAAATTCATTTTCAGTTTCTTTACCTCTTGGCTTTTGTATTTTGAGTTTCATTCAAGTTAATCAAACTTGATTAGGCAATTAATTAACGGGAAGATTTTAATTTTGATTTGTGACCAGACCACCAACACCACCATCAGCACCATCAGCACCATGATCATCATGATCAGTGTCTCGTCGGTGAAAATAATGATGTTGCTCGTTAATTGGAACAACGGAGGAGGTAGAGTAGTAGAGACTGCTGCTGATTTCAGCGAAATTATTCACTGGTTAAGTGTGTTCCTAATCGGCTAAGGAATGTTGTATCTCTCTCTTTGAGTTCAATGGAATCCAATAAACCACAGGCGAGGAAAGAGAAAGTCACACTCATGCTGGTACTGGTATGGTATTTGCCCTTTTGTATCTAACGATCTGATAAGATACATACGTCAATAGAATCAAAAGCAAATAAAAGACATCTTTTACTTGAAGACCTGAACCTGAATTGAAAACCCAGTTAAGGCAGAGGAAACCTGGTGACGCTATGTCTGGCTGTCCGCATTGTTAAAAGGGCTACCAGTTTACGCGCGGAGGAGCCTTTTTTTTTTAGGGGGAACAACACAATGGAGTCATTCGGTGCGCGATTAGAGTTAAATATTTTTCTTAGTACTTAGATGGAAGATAAATGTTTACTTAATGAATTCAAGATGATGATGGTTCCCTTTTCTTTTTGTATTTCGGGGATAAGGAATGTCATTACGCTGGAATGTGAGGTTGACATAGGTCAACTGATGTAATATGTATCTTCCCATGGAATTATGTGTTCGGTGAGGGTGTTTTTGTTTGTATGTTTTCCTTCTGGTTTCCTGTGAGAAATTCCTTCTTCCCAACAGAGTATGCTTTCACACTGTAGTAGAACTCTGAAGCTCCAACATATGACGGTATATTTATCTACATGTGTACCTTCTTTGAACTTGTTGCGGGTCACGTAACGTGATCACTCGAAATTTGCATGATCGATTTGATGAGGAAAGTTACTCAATTTTATGAAGTTTTTTAATCGCGCCGCGCCGCGCAGACGTATACGTAAAAGTCGACGCGGACATATTTAACACGTTACTACTAAATGATCGTTGCACGTAAGAGATTGTAGATGTTTCTGTTTACTTATGAGTAACTATATTGTTTCCAGATAAATCGCGCAAAGTATGAAGAATGCTAATAGAATTGCAAGCGGATACTAAAGACTGTGAAGAAGTCATGGTAGAAAATAGAATATGCGCTGTTTGCGTGTAAACAAAAGTCTGAAAAACTGCGCAACAATATTGCAATAGTTTATGTCATTAATTAAAGAGCGAACCCTTGAATTCATTTTTGAGCGTTTGTTCCAACTGAGTCACTGCTTTTTGATATGAATTTAAGAATTGCTCGGTTGGCCTTACCATCATTTTCATGGATCTTCGTGTTTCACGTTTTTCTTTTTTCCTAGGGCCATGGCTACATTTCATTAATATTTAAAATCCTTTAGCCCCTTTGGGCAGCCGTCAACAATACCTGCCCCCTTCTTGTTTCAAGTTTTGGAAACCGATCAATCAAGCAATCAAAAGTGCTCGAATTCTTCTTGACAGTTTTGTGCCAAGTTTTCCTGCCTTGTAGACGGGAAGCGAAAGGAATGGGTTAGACTGTCAGTTCTGAACTTAAATACATGTACTATGCTGGCGAATTATTCCTGCATTCTCACAAATTAATGAACATTTAAGGCCTTAAAGCAAATGAGTGGAGGGACTCTACGTGAATGTGCCGCCGAGGTTATATGCGACCAATATTTCTATATGTGTATATAAAGCTGTCTCCTTCATTGACTTCCTTTTTTGCATTATGACTTCACAGTCTTCACACTTCAACGTTGTGCCCCTTCATTCGAGATACAGGACTCGTCATCATCTAAATGGAGCAGAACCGCACGGAAAGTTTTGTTGGACCAAGTGAACTGATCCTCATTCAAGGTCTGGAGAGAGTCTGCCTATAGCTCGACGATGTCTATAGACACCATACCAGCTATGACAAAAGCTATTTCGTTGGATAACAACTTTCAATCGTTCATACAAAGAGTCTGAAGAACTGACAAAAATATACTTCTTGTACCCTTCCTCGATAGTGGTCCTGTATGTCTCCTAATTTTGCCAATATTCGAGAATGTGTAGCCCCCACAGATGATTGATGCTATTTTGCTCGATTGGAAAACATAAATTGTGATAAATTAGGAATAACTCTCAAGGATTAGTCTATTGATTCTTTTGACCTAATAGGTTGATTTATTCCACTGGTCATGAACAGAGACTCTGTTTTGACCACATCCTGACTCGTTGATGTGTTGTATCAAGGAAACATCAATGTCATCAGTATCTTCTGAGAAGTAGCTTGGAACTTACTGTATTTAGTGCGACCTCTGATCAATTTGCTATTTCCCAGGCATCTTTCTCAAACTTTTGTTTCAAGTGATACCACGGAAATCAATTGGGTTTTCCACCTTTTCATGTGGGATGTGCAAATAAGACAATCAATGAGTATTCGTGGCGATGTCATCTACTTGTATATGTCTCTCTACATAGTGCTTTGTCTTTGTGGAAGTTGATGTTAAAGCATTGACCTTAACATTAGTCGGCCTTTTCAAGTCCTGGCTTTCTTTCAAATGAGCCCTTTTCTACATCGTTGCTCTCTTCAACAGTCTTGTGAGAAGGTTGCTCTAAATGACTTTGTTTCCTCATTCCACCTCTTGACACTAAACAACAAAAGGAGTGACCCACTCTGTTGTTTAGTTTCGTTCGATATCAGAAAATGCCTTCTAACTGCGACTTTTCAAAAACCGCAGATACAACTTCGCTAAACAATCTAATGTTCCTCAACCTCATTCACTTCCTCTACTATCGCGTGCTGACCTACTCTGCACACCCTTTGTGATCACTTCCCAAATGTTTTCAGCTATTCTATTCGCAGCTCAGCGTAATTAAGCCCTCACTTTATTTCTAAGCCCAAACAAATACAAGAGACCTCAAAAGAAAACCAATTTTCGACAGAGCTTAGGAATGTACTCATATCTATGGCCCCACACGTCCAATGGATATAAAGGAACATCACATGCTAGCGCACCGCGCTGAGTCAATTACTCGTAATGTGGTCAGGTTTGAATGCTTTTTCTTTATTTTTTTTTGCTTTTTTTTGGCAGCATTTAGTTAAACAGCGATTGCAGCTAAAAGCACGCGCCCTCGTCACAATTCGATATCTATTTTCAGTACTGCCTTTAGGTTGCATAATTGAAATCGTTTGTATGCCAGGCTCCCTATGTATGTACGTTTAGGTTAAAGAAAATAAACAAAAGAAAAAAAAAATGTACAAACAGCGAATAAATACCTAAACGCGAATATTGCGATCGATAACATTGAAGTGGGAATTACAATGATTGACGCAGAGAGCCGACACATCGACTAGCGATGGCAACGCAGCGTTATTCATAAAATTTACACTACAGGCGAAAAGAATATGATCACTAATCGAATTGGATTATTGCTTCATCGGAACCGTGGCAATTGTGACTTAGGTAGTGGTTAGACTCGATTGCTTAAACTTGATCCTTTTCTAGCGCTTTTACTCGCAGGGATATCAATGTGACCCGATATCTAGCGGAGGCTTTCCTGTTAAACTGACATCTTGATTCTTTTTGAACATATGTACAAGAACCCGTATCTTTTCAATATTGACTGCAGAACCTCAAGGGCTGCCCAATTGGAGATATAGATACTGATTTTTCCCATTCTATTTTAAGTCTTGAATAGAGCATCACCTCTCGTCTATCGACATCCACTTTGAATGATCAAAATGAACAATGATCAGTTCATTGATAGAACAAACCGCTTAGTCGTCCTATTTGAAAAAAATTCTCATAGAGCATCAGACATTTTCCCAGTTAGAAAGAAGTGCCGTGTTGATCCAATTGGGCCATCACACACTACTGCAATCGGGCCGAGGTTGAACCGATCTTATAGGAGAGGAGGAGACAAAGTGTTAATAAACGGAGTGAAATCTTCATCCACTACTGAAGCGGTTGAACATGGTTTCGTTTTAGAAATATGTAAGTATTTTACAAATCTCTCACGTTTTAAGCAAACAGACTATAGTTTTTGTTTATTTTCATTTTATTCCTTTTGCGAACTCTCAATTGAGGAGGAATACCACTACAATGAAAGTCAGTTCATGTATACAGAACATTCAACCGTTATGCCGGGGTTAGGCTGGGGTGAGGTTGCGGTCGTGTGTGATGGCCCATGGGACCTCTAAGTACTGCCACTTTATTTTTATTTTTATTGTTAAGGCAGCTTATCTTTTTTTTATGCGCTTCCAATCGTCACCCTTTGAGAGTCTCTACCTCTGGAACTTGCAGCCCAGCTCTCCCTTACCTTGTCCTCCATTCGGTCTGCTCGTATATGGGGCTTACGTTATTACCAACGAAGTATTCTTAGTTTGAAGATGCCTTATTTGTTACGGTTTTCTACTTCAACAAACGTCAGTCAGGTCTAGGGTATATCATACTTTAAGCGGGTGACTCGCTTTGTTCGCTAAAAAGGCTAAGTTTTAAGGCGCAATAGCTAATGGCATAACTAAACAAAAATTTTGCTCTGTCAAATTATAAGTGCATCCATAATTGGATCGAGTAAGAATCGAATCGAAAGGGGATTGAGTTTGGCACTACTTTTCCATTTTATTTGCATTCGTCCGATAATTTCTACCTCTCATTTTTTTGCTTTTTAGTTCATTCCGCACATTATCTGGTCACTACAAACAAAAACACGAAAGGATAAGACATTTCTTTACCTTCGTTATTCTCTATCTGTCAAAACCAATCTTTCGATCAGCGTTTAAATGGAAAAAACTCAACTCGATCGAAGAAAACTTTATGTCCGATTGAGTCAATCCTGTTTTAATTCAATCTGTCTTTATATGGCATTCAATCCGAATTAAATCTGGTTTCAATCCGCCTTATAAACATGGTAGTCTGTTCCAGGGCTGTAAAAGAATGCAATCTTTGCGGAATGCATTCACATGAAGTCATACTAAGAATTCACTTAGATTTGTTTCAATTCAATGACTTCAATAAAGACCTCAGATTGAAAAAAATAAAGCACCATTAATTTTGCAGTCATGACGGCAGCAATTAATTTAGTATTCAAAATCACTCCACTCACTTAGTTGAAGTCTCTTAAAGTCACAAGTGTCTTAAGTCAGTGATTGTATTGTCTACCAATACTTCAAAGACTTCAACTTAGTGAATGCAATCACTGACTTCAACTGACTTCAAGGAACTGAATGCAATCAGTGAATGCTAGTGACTTTAAGTGACTTCAAAGAATGCAGAGCATTCAAAAAGATCGCAGTCTTTCTGACTTCATCATTCTGTATGCTTAAATTGATTGCTGCAGTCACGACTTCAAAATGAATGGTGATTTATTTTTTTTCAATCTGACCTCTTTATTGAAGTCAATGAATTAAATCATTTTTCGGAGCATTCCAATGAATTATATTCAAAAATGATTACATTCTTTTACAGTTCTAGTCTGTTCACCATCACTCTTTGGAACCTTTTTGAACTTCTTTGGAAGCGTTAGAGGTTTTTTATATCTACATTTTCTAGATCACTTAAATCGTTTTGGAAGGAAGCTCCTAAGTGGTTGAGCCATTAGATTATTAAGTAAGTTAAGGCAGTGCTGCATCCGAAGGGCAGAGTGTTTTTAAGAAGCTTTCTCATGACAGTAAATACTCCTGGACTTTTGTCAAACAATCGGAAGAGGTGAGGCCGTGAAAGAGATAATATTCGATTCGAACTTGCAACTCCTTGCGCAGTAGTCCAACGCCAAAAAAAAATTAAATAAAATTAAGTGACTTAAACCTGCCGGCCGGAATGTATCCGATTCAAAGCAAATGACTTGCGATGTGCCAAATGCGGGTTAAATACATTTCGTAGTCCGTATAACCATTCCATTAACCGTTTTCGCTATCCGAGCCTCAGCACATGTGTTGACGTATGAACCGCGCGGGGATATCTTCACGTATCTACCTATGTATCTAAATATCTAAATATCTAATGCGAGCATTCAACTAACACCGTCGTCGGTCTCCGGTCGTCGTCATTGGAATTGGGTGCCTATCTTGGGTTTAGATATTTACAAAATGGGATTGGCCAATTGTGAAATGTGTTCTTTTGAAATTTCAATGAAAGTATTATGTTACGAGTTTTTGTTGTTAAATTAGTTTTTTTTTTTTTTTTGTTCGACAGATTTTGAATGTCGGCTGATTGTTGATTTAAAAACGCACCGTCGTCACTCGGTGGTGTGTTGGCTTAGCTGACTATTCCTCGATAAATATTGAGGCGTTATCTCTAAGATATGTACATGTGTCTTGGGTGTTAGAGAGGAGGCTTTTTGTTTCTGAAATTGCTTTCCCGTTTGATCGACACTTTGGATTCAATTTGACTGAAAAGAGAATACAAAATACAAATCAAATCGGTATAGTGCCTGGCTCAGCTGAGGGTGCCCCCAAATGAAGTCGAGTCGTCGTCGCTGAAAGAATTCGCCAGGCATTATTGGGTTAGGTTTTTGTTTGTCTTTTTCTATGAAAAACGTGGGCAGAATTTTCAAGTGGAATGACTCTTATTATGTGGGGAGAGACCGGTCTTTTTGTGGAGTAAAACCCTTAACAGACATTTGTGTGGGTCTTACAATTTTTGATTTGTCATGTCAGAGCGGAAGGGTTTTATTCTGGTTCTAGGAATGCTGTGCGTTTGGATTTGGTTTCTTTGAACTGAACACTGAGCATTAAAAGTGATTCAGCTGGGAAGAATAGGTGTCTATACTTAGAAATGAGTATCTCATTGCGTGTGGCATGAGTGTACTTTGGTTAATTTAGATATCTTATCGGGAGTACGTAATAATTTATAACATTTTTTGTGAGTAGATACAACCAAGGTCACTTGAGTCAGATGCAATATAAACAAAGTTGAGTTGATAGTATCTTAAAGGTATATGCTTTGTTCAGTGAAGATTACGATTAAGCGATAGTTGGAGAGTATTGCATCAGTAATTCTAGGTAAAATTTTTAATTGCTAGAGGGACACGTGCTGCTGGAAGTTTAGGCTATGCTATTGAAAATTTCTCGAGGAAAACGAAGGACGAAACAGGGGTGGAGACCTTGTCTAAAATTTCGCGGTAAACAAACGATTTTAGGGGATAGTGGGGCGCTGTGGAACTAACCAAAATCAATGTCATGCTGCCCAAATATTTTAACAACAGAGGCTTGATGACTCATGTTATATTTTGTAGCTAATGGATGTTTGTGTTTGATACTCTGTATGAGAAATCCACAATCGCACCCAATTTATTGAGTACTGTGGTACACTTATTGGTTGAGTGTGGCCCATATTTTTAGATAGAAATCAAGATCATATATTGGTCCACAAGCCTCAGACGAGGAACTCTGCTGCAGATGTTCGTATCGTTGGACGAATTCAGTAAGCGAGCGGATATTCAATAAAAATGGAAATTCTTGCGCAGAGTCCCACAGGGCGCGCTGATTGTACCAGGGCTTTAAGGAACACAGAGAACTCCACAGTAGAAACAGAAGTGTAACGAGAGCTGTGCAACGAAGCAGACGAATTAGCGAAAGTATGAATGGACGAATGAATGAATGAACGAATGGACGAATAATATTCCATTAGATTAACGAATAATCGAATTGGCGGAAGAACGAATGACGAATGACGGACACGGCTAGTGATGCTGATCAATTATATTATATATGTGTATCCCTCTATTTCTCTATTATTACAATAAGATATACATACGTATGTACACAAAAATGACTCGTAATTTAAAGAATTATTTATGTTTGACTACTTCACCTAAAGTTTAGCTACAACCACTACTTTATTGAAACAAATTCCTTTAACGAACTAAAGAAGATTCCCGTTCCATTTTGCACTTAAAAGAGCCCAAGACTGGTCCAAAATTTATGCACCCCATTAGGGAGTTTCACATTTCACATCCTTTTGCCCCTGTTAGGACAAATCTGCATATATGTCGCTGGTGTAAATCCCTTTTTTACGAAAAAATTCCTACGAATACCACAAAAATTTTGTCATGCCAATTTGGAAACAACAAAATCCCAAAAAAACCCAGAAATTCCATCGCACGTTTCAGTTTCTCATTTTTTCTCGTGCATATCTCCTCAAGTATTCAGCGTCAGCTTTTGTCCAAAGCCATTGCTTCTTTGCAAAAATGTTTGCAAAAAAAGTACCAAAAACTCTCCAACAAGCTGAAATCTAACCATACACATACCTACCCTACTTTCACTCGATTCAGCTGTCCGATTTCTTTGATTCCATTTTTGTTATTTTTTTTTTATTTTGCCCACATCATACACCAAATCGCACATATGCATAAAATGGGAAATGTTTCGAAGGAGAAAAGGAGACGACGACGAGGTTCACCATCATCACAAGGAGAAGGCGTTCAGTCGGGTCGAGGGGGCCAGAGGAGACACACACAACACAACACACCAATCCTAATCGAACGCTCCATTACACACACTTTGAAATTCAATTGGGTGCAGATGGTGGAGCCCCTTGTGGAATCCATGGAATCATCTTAAAAAAAAAAAATAGGAAAACAAATTCAATTCCAAAGCAAGAGCAGTACAGTAGCCGTCATGCAACATAACCACCTCCACCTGCACCACTTCTCCCCGGCCACCACTAACGTATGTATGTACTTACATACAGGTTATACCCCAGAAGATAGTCAAACATTAGCAAGAGGCCAAGATCGAGATCCTCCAACAAAATTCGATCGCGCAGAGTGAGAGTTCGATAAGAGCCCAGTGGTATGCGACAGTAATTCTTTGCAGACAGTCTGTGTCAAATGCAAGGCGACATTTAAGTTGAAATTCAACAGACCTAATCTTAAAGCCTCTCCTTTCTTCCTAAAGAAGTCTTACTAAATCATCCCACTAGCTTTAGTTCAAGTTGTAAGTTTCAAATGACGTAGCCAGGCTTAGGCCTATTTAGGTGAACTGTGATGCCACAATGATCCACAAAACTACCCGATAAGCCATGCTGAACTTCTTGTAAAGCTCTAGATGCCATAGTTCTTGAAAGATGTCCACTTTCGAGTAAAATTTGGGCGAGTAGCTCCCAAGCCACTCTCGAGAGAAATTTCGTAAGTAGTCACGGACCTGAGAGCAACTCGCAGAGATCCTTCAAAGAGTTGCTCGCAAGTGGACAGATGTTATCTTACTCTCGGAGATCAACTGGCTCTTTTCAACCAATGTTCGTCTGAAAGTAGCTAGTCGCAAGCACGGCTCACACAAATTTTACACTCATATGGAAAGCTACTCGAGAGTTACTTTCAAGAGTTCACTAGCGAAAGTGCTCTCAAAGGACACGCCCCTTTACTGCTTTACTAACTGCTATTGATGAAATTTCCGACTTATTCATCCATCTTTCTTTGAGAGAGTTTGCATTGCAGCTTCTGTAGACGTCGTTTGTAAGTCCTCTGCTTGATCTGCAGCTATAGGCAATCTTCTTTTTTTTTCTGACAAGATATTTGATATTTGAAGCATAAGTTAAGTCTTGGCAGAAGACACCTCTCTTCACACACTTCTGCTTCAGTTTTAGATTAGGATAGATACAAAGGAGAAGTATGACACGTAGTTGCCTATGATCTACGTATTGTAACCCCTACTAGCGCCCTGGACGTCTTGTACTCCTAGTGTGCCTTGACAAGAGCAAACTATCTTAGAATGTCTCATCTAGTCCAGTTTCTCTCAGGAATCTGAGAAAGTTTATTGGGTCTAGAGACGCAAATTCTTCACCTGATTGTCCATTGTGGATTTTAGGAACTCATAGAGTACAGCAGTGTAAAGTTTTGAATGGTGTCGTACGAGTCTTAATCTATTTCAAGACTCAGTACTGGAGATTGCCTTTAGAAGCTGATACTTCTTTTACCTCGGGAACATACTTAGCCTTATGCTCCTTAACCTCTTTTTTGGATTTCTTAGGTTCTCTTTTTGAGGTAACTTTTCTAGTACTTTCTGGGACTATTCAGTTCTTTTCGGTAGGAGGCTACTACTGCAGTACTTTCTGATACTTTTGAGCACATTTCCAGTATTTTTAGTACTTTTCAGTACTTTTTAGTATCTTTTCAGTGATTTTCAGTACTCTACAGTGCTTTTCGATACTTTTAAGAACTTTTCAGTACAAAACAAACAAAACAAAAGCGCGTCTTGGTGAGATCTTTACAACATCTACACATATATCGGTTCAAGACGAACTTTTGCGTTTCTGTTAGGAAATTACAGGCTTTAACCAAGCGTTCTACTTGTTCTACTTGCCCTTATCAACAATATTTAGCCTAATCCATCAACTCCATGTTCCTTTAGCTTAGCAGAGGCCTTTCGTCTCAAGCAGTGATTTCACTTTCTCCAAGCAAGATCACTATGCCCAAAATCTTGTGCTCTACACTCTTTGCAACCGACCTCATCATCGTATCATGGCATCTCTTGTGGATACATGGTCAACTTGTTTTTCGTTTCATGTCGCCTGACCCATTACTTGGCTCATCCGCTGTACAGCGTACCTGTGAATGCCGCATTTAAGCGGCATGCCTCTCTACTGCTATCTTCACTGCATCTTTGCAATGCGAAAAAGAAAGCTCGCGAATTCCAGCACCCGCAGAGCAAGAAGATAGAGAGTGCCTAAGAGGAACTTGATGATGTTGATCGTCATCATGACGCTGCACTGCCCCATGGATGAGGATCATGATGATGATGATGATGATGGTCTGCGCCAACCGGCTATGGACTGGGCGGCATGGCGATTCGGTGTCGCTGTTGAATACTTGACTTCAAAAATTCCTTCGAACAAAAAAAAAGCGAACCCTAAACATATAGAAAACAACACCGTCATAGGGGCTTTTCAGATTGTTACTTTTAAGGTTGAGCTCCATTTTTTTTCTTTTTTTTTTTACAACTCGTACTTCTGTCCTCCTCCATTTGCCAGCATCAGCACCACCACCATCCTTCTACTGGTGGTTGGACTCTTCTGAGATGGAATTTCACGTTAATGCTGTTGTAATTTTCTACCTTTGCCCATGCCACCATATAATAATAATAAATTCTTGTGCTCTTTGTCGTTTTGTTGTTTTTATTTTAGTTTTTTTTTCGTTTTCGTTTTGTTGCGCCTTGTATACACGTACGAACAGAGCTTGTTCCTTTTTGCATTATTCGCGCGTACATGCCAACCTGGTGGTGGAGCAAAACCAGTAATACCTGCTGCGAGGAGCAGCACACCATCGAGAGACCCCAAAATGCGGAGCTTCGCAGTCAGAGCCTCAGCCACATGTGTATGCTGGTGCTGTGTCTCTCAGGCGGCTTAAAATTTCTTGCACCGCGCTGAATTCTTTTTCTTGAATCTTTTGCAAAAGGTAAAAAAAAAGAGAATCTTTGTATCTCCATCATCAGTGGGATACATTGACTATATGTTGTGCTTTTGATTTTTGAAGCGCTACGCGAGAGAACTACGACACGATCACAAGAGAGCGAGAGAAAGAGAGTGTACGATAGGAAAGCGCGCGCGCAAACCTCATTCTCGCTCTTGAGGTGGTGGTGGGTAGCGAGCGAGCGCGAAGCAGTATCTATGAATGTCAGTCATTCGGTCGAGGAGTGGACACTGGCGACCGGCGGTAGTGGTGACTGGTGATGGACAGTGGCAGGCTGTGGGGGAACTGAAGGCGGCGAAGAAGAATGAACGATCGCGTACCAGGCCCAGTAAACACTCTGGAATGCGCCCTCCGATGAGCTGGTGTAGGTTAGTTAGATCGTTCGTTCGCCGGAGTTTATTTTTGTTTTATGATATTGTTTTGTTATTTCTTTTTTTCATTATTTTCTTTCTTGATTCTCCCTCTCTTCTGTGGTGGTATGTATGTACATATGTATGTATGCATGTGCACATGCTTGAATTTCACATACAATTAACTTTATATGAAAATATTTTATGATTCGCGAGTTCAATGTTGCCAGATGGATGGCAGTTGAGGATGTAATAATTATAAATTGATCCAAGAACTACCTTTATACCACTATACATGTTATAGACTTGGCACTTGAATTGTTTATAGATTCATCAATGAGCTGATAGATGGCAGCCTCTTCCAATACCCTGTATGAGACTTAGACGGTCAGCTTCGATTTTGAACCGAGTTTGCCAGCAATCCTCAAATCAGTCTGGCGAAGGGAAGCTACTCAAAACAAACTAACAAGTAACCAGTATAAAGGAACATTTTATAGTACCAGTCCTTTGTTGCGGAACCCCAGATCGTAGTATTAAAGGTTTGGGAAAAGCCTTTAATGGAAATATTCAAAGCAACATTGGATAATAGGGATATTGAACGCAACAAAAGAGTGACAAATTTCTCTATCAAGAAAGTGTGCCATTCAATCACAAAAGAGTGAACATCTGGGCATGTACTATGTATCAGTAAATAGTTTGTCAACTTTTCCGTCCTTAAATTCATCATAGAACTGGTTCAGAGAAATTGCTCTAAAAGATCTTATATGCAGGCTTAACTAAGTATAAATGTTAAAGCAAAAGTTTTATCCCCATTTCAATGCAACATCAATAGATTTTGGCCCATAATATCCCAAACCAATGCCCAAATTTTGTCTGATCCCTGCGACCCACAAGGACATAAGTATGTAAATAAAATAAGAATGAGTTTATTTCTTGCTTTGTCCAGGCCTTTTTGAAAACATGACAAGATAAGAGTGCATTCCAAAACTCGTCTTTGCCTGTCTTTGCCTGGACTGGCAAGTGTTAGGGAATATTTGGACCAATGACTATTTGGAGGAGGGTGTACAATAGAACTCCATAAGGAAAAGTTCTCTCAGCCCTTATATGGCTTCTTGTGATGAATGCAATAATATTAAGAAGAAGGGCTTCAAAGTGGTGTGTATTACGTCTTGTTTAAGTCTAAGTGAAAGGCTCAACTTTGTGCATGGGTCAAGAGTACATAGCTCAGCAGCAGAGGTGTTCAAGAACAAGTGGAGCTTCACAACGACACTGGTGTGCCAATAAGTATCGGTGTTAAAACCCAGTCTCACATGTGATTCACTAGCATGATGGAAAGTAACATAGAAGCCGTACGTCACCAAATTTTCAATAGAGTCGACTTAAAGAACCATACGTTAAATGCGATTAAATGGAAGCCGCAATTTTTTCCGAAACCCTTTTGCTATATCAGAGCCGCAGAGAAATATTATTGGTAAGATGATAATTATCTATATAGATACATAGTTAGGTAGTTCCGTCTTTCTATTCCTTCCTTTACACGACAACTTCGATAGCGTCGTTGATCGGCTTAAGTGCCGAGCTGTTGTGCGAGCTTCCTGAGCTATCCGTCAGAAGAATGAGAATACCTACTTGGCAGTTACTTCTTTTTCAAACTGGAGGGCCCTTGTAGGAAGGAGCTGAGACCTACTGAGATTCATATCCTTAAAAGAGCGGATATACGAGTAGGTACCATACAATGTAAGGTTTTCCTAAAAGGAAGTGGACGCAAGTATGCATTGAGGTCAGTCACACCCAACGTATATTAGCAATCTAAGCCTTTATTATTAGGCTTGCTACACTGACTTTTTCAAAGTGCTGCGGATCTATCCGTAATATATTTCAAGCACTGTCACGTTCCAGCTAGTTGAAAGCATTTAATCATTAATGAGCCTTGTTCTAAAGGCAGCTATGCATTGTATAATGAGTTTGAGTTCATTTCTAAAAAAGGTTCATCATTCAAATTCCAATGTTATCTCTGTCGAGGGACAGCGACCCCTTTTCAGTAGCCATTCCAAGCTCCCAATTTGATTTATTTATCTTTTTTTTTTTATTGCATTCTCCTCCCGACAACAATGCATTCCGATCCAAGCCTCGAATTCAAAATTTTACCTTCAACCCTTGGCATCATCACATCACACAATCACTACACCACTAACACGATCGATTAATTGTTTTCTCTCTTTTGTCAGACCTCTAAAACGCGCACGAACACCTGGCAATGCTATCCCGCTGAGACCTCGCTATAGTCTCTTCTATAGCCAGCACATACTACAAGAAACCGATTAAGCTGCTCTACTCACCCACTTGCTGCAGTATTGGTGACATTCCAATCTATTGTCCATGTATTAGTAGTGGCAGTGATTTTGTAATCGTATTGGTGGCTGGCTGGCTGGATAGATGGATGAAAACCGAAGCAAAAGACTCAAACAAACCAACAGAAGGAAAAAAATAAAATAAAGTATCTACGGGTGCTCATTTTTCGATTACGATTTCTAGTTAGTTTGGTTTTCGGTGCTGAGCATTCCGCAGTGTTAGCTCTCGACGAGCGTTACACATACAATTTTTTTTTTGTATTTTCATTTGGAAATACAAACCAACCAGCTCTCCCGCATTACAATCGAAACGCAGCGTGCGCCGCATAGACGCGATAAACGAGCGCGCGAATTAAATAAAAGCAAAAAGATATACACCTATCTATATCCAGAGTATCTAATAGATTTTTAAAAACGACAAACGTGGCTTTAAATATATCGAAGACTTGTATAAATTTGCATAAAAAAAATTTGTTTAAACTTTCCTAAGCTCAGCTTAAGATACATAGTAGATATCCGCGCTTTCAGTGATTTATCTCTCAAATAACAAAAAAAAAAAAAAACCGGGGAATTGACCAAATCATTTTTGATAGTGTACAAGGAATTTCATTACACACACGAGTTTGTTTTTAATTTTTTTTTTAAGTTTTTCTGTTAATCTAAGAGGATCTATAGATAATGTATCTATAAAAGAAAAAAGAAAAAAAAGTATCTGTCTCTACCTACATACCAAATAAAAACGATCAGTTGGTTTGGTTTGGCTTTGGATTTGGATTGGATTTACCTGCTGCATGCGCTCTCTTCGCTGGAATCATTCGTATCGTATCTAGTTCTCCCTCTCTCTCTCGCTCACTCTATCTCTCTCTCGGTCTCATATCTATGGATTTCGATTGTATTTTTTTCCATCGTATGAAATAATAATAAAAGATACTTGAAAAATAATAAAAGAAGTACAAAAAACCAAACGAATTTCATATAATAACTGAGAGAAATACTTGGCGTATCTAGTAACACTATTTGTATTTACATTTGTGTTGGTTCGATCGCGACTACAACAACAACAAAACCAAGTATTTTCTTACACAAAAAAAAAAAAAACGATTTTTTGAACTCGTTGGAATGCAGCACGATCAGGTCTAGAGAGGTCAAATATTTTCATACAAAAAAAAAATTAAACGGTGACCAATAGATCTATAGATCGTGTATCTAAACGATCATAAGTGCGCGCTTGTTACTATTTTTTTTTTATCAATCATCAGTTCAAAAAAATAAAGATAAATATTCAGTGAAATTTTCTCCCCATACAAGTGGTAAAAAATAAAAATTAAATTAAATTTTTGTCGTGATCGGTGGTGATCGCGTCGAGTATATTTTTTTGTATTATTTTCATCGCCCCATACACCAACCTCTATTCCACTTATCTTTTTGGCTATTTTGTGCATTTGTTTCGTTATCACGTGTAAAATAAATGAATACATGCACATATTCATAAAAAAAATAGTATGTGAAAAAAAAAAAAATATCTATATAGCACATATTTTTCTGTTGAAGCATAAAGTGCAGTGTGTGCAGTGTGACCGTCACCAATTGGGAATTTAATTTAAAATAAAAGAAAATAAAAGGAAAAATAAATAAAAATAAAAATTATCATCGTCATTTCTGCTTATGTAGATAAAAAGAAAAAAAATAGAAAAGAGAAGGAATTTATTTAGTTACTGATTTGTCTACTGGATTTGATCAAACATTTACTGGGATTTTGTCGGATTTTATATTTGTTTGTATCTTTTAACGGATTAACTGTGGAGAGACATTTGGACTAACATATGGACACAATGTGTTAGCACTGTGCGCAGGTAAATATATGTATATTTTTTTTGTTAAGATTTTAGATGGGAAAAATATGTCTGAAATAGAATGTTGTACAGTTCTTAGGTATTTTTTTTTTTTTTGTTTCACTCTCTTGACCTTGCATTTGGGGAATTTTTGGAAAGGGAAAATGCTCATAGGTTAAGTGTTGGGAATGGTTTTTTCCCCCATTTAAATTTGAACTCTGGGGTTACACGGTAAAACCGGCTGAAGATTAAGTAGAAATGTGTGTATCTATTCATCGTTTTGTTAGTAAATAAGTAGATAGTTTATTTGAAACTTGTTTTGATACTATTAGTAAGTGGACACACGGTTATAGTTGCATGTTCTTTGGGTGTAGACTGAGCTAGGCCTTGTTGACAAAACGGTTGTCAAATGCTCTCTGTGAGCAGATAAATTTAGAATTAAACTTCTAGTACCACGCAGATATGTATGAGAACAGAATTTGATCCAAATCTGTATAGTTCCTGGGTATCTCCATATGGTTCGAAGCCCAAATATCGTCCAGCCTCTTTCTGCACAAATTTACTAACTTGAACCGTAGCGATGTTAACTCTAGAGCTTGTCTGTCTGATACTGGAATATTTTACTCAATAATCTTTTTCACAGTTTCTCTTAAGCCCCATCTTCTTCTTGAACACTCGCACCATCCTTAAGTCTGAAGGACCATCTTGGATATGTGTAGTCGTGCAGTTTACTTTCCCTACAGACTGTACTTAAAGGGTTTTCCAAAAGGAATTTCCGAACTTTGACAGGTGATTGTGGCCTTTTTTTTGAAGCTAAATCTGTCAAATTGGCTGTCATTTATTTAGTCTGTCTTGATAAATCGACAAGGAGAGCTATAACGTTCTCTTGAGCATGTGTAAATGATTTTATGAAAGTGGACCTTCTGTCCATGATTGCGTTCATCCACAAGCCAAATTGTCAAATTTAGGACAATACTAATCCACACGAGATCCACCAAATTGCAATCCATACAGAAAGATGGCTGGCGGCAACATTGGTGCATACTTCTTTGGCTAGGCCATCTCCGTCAACGGCAAACGTTATCTGTCGATGATACCGAATTTCTTTTGACCAAAATTGGATGATATGGCCACCGACGGCATGTGGATTCCGCTACGTGCTATACAGCCTGTACCACAATGCACCAGGGGGTTTCTTTAAGTCCTGAAGGCTAACATATTCAATACCATTAGTAAAATTAAGCACAATTTATACGCCAGAATTATGGCGCTAATCGAAGCGAAACTAATCTATTAGTTTGGCTTCCTTTAGTTCGGCTTCCTTTAGTCCGGCTTCCTTTAGTTGACTGATAAGTTGCCAATGTAAAGTGAAAGAAGATTCAGTAATATTTCCGAAGCTCTTGCTGCTGTTCATCTCATTGATCCCGACCTCCTCTTTCAAAATGGCATTTCTTCTAAAACGCATTCCACCAGACAATGAGCCGGGATAAATGTTGTACATGAAGTGAACCAAGGCATTGTTTTATTTTTAGCTATTATCAACTCCAAGCGATAAATTTGAATCAGCTTTGACTGGCTGTAAAGCACCACTTGAACGAGAGATAAACCTAGCTTTTATGCTTTAATGTTTTTTCTACATCTTTCAAGACTAGGTTTATGGTTCATTAAATGGCGCAAGATTATAGTCTCATAAAGTACACTTATTATTTAGTACGTAACAAAGCCGAGATTAGTATTCCGCTATTTATAGTCGACATTAAACCCAGTTTGAAATTATCAGTTCGCGATAACTTTATAACCATTGAAAGTGCCAAACCCAAGAGGCGAACCAGTAGGAATGCAGTAAAGTGGGAGGGTCATGATCTATAGGTCTTGGTAGGATTTTATGGATCCCAAAGACGAGAGAAAGAAATACATATGTGCTTGCTAGGTTAGCACCAGTCTCTCAGAAGTACTAGCGTGAGAAGAATCTTTCTCTACCCCAGCGTCGGTGATTGTTGGAAAGTCATCGTGCATATCTAACTGAAAGAGGGGTTAACTTTTTGCACGAGCTTTGGTCAGAACAAAGTCTTTGGGAGGAGCAGATCGGCAATCACGGTCGCTTGTGCAAAGAGTGTAGCCCTTTCCGTTCTTCTTTCAATCGCCATTTTGTAATAAGATTATCTTAGTTAAGTTACCAGATAATCTAACCTGAACTACAAGTCGCGTCTTACGACTTTGCCTCTTTATTTTTCTACTCAATTTCCCTTGCATTCGTGGGATGATCTTGACGGGGTCCTTAAAGTTTATTCACAACTCAGCGACCTGCAAATACGAACGAGAGAGAATTCGTACATTTGTATGCAGTCACAGCCGACTGCGAATCTCACTTGTCATTAAGTGTCCATTCACAGCTTAGCGATCGGTGATTGGGCGAACTGCGAACTAACCATTATTAACTCATTTAGAGGCATAAGGATACTATTTTCAAAAACTAGCTACCAAAGAAGTATGGGACAACGGAAGTATTGTCACAAATTTCCATATCGATATAAAAAGGGAGTGGTGGCACGAAGATGGACTCCAGAGTTGACGCAATCATCTTCTGTGGCTATCTCCGATAGCCAAACTGCTATGCGATTACTACATCCTCAAAACTGATAGATCAATTCCTGTTTGAAATAAATAAAACAGCAAGTTGTTCACTCAAGTATAACTCTCATCTGTGTCGCAGGGCACAGCAATTATGAGAATAATGATCGTCCTGACTTGCTAGCTGGTCCAGCAGAACCAGTCAATATTCCAATGGCAATTACTTCACCTAAAAAGTATCTTAAACTTAGCTCTATCGACCTGTGCGCTCACTTAATAAAAAAGGCTTTTTAGTTTGTCTAGCATTCTAGTTTGCCTAGCATTAATTTTGTCCTGACTGGATCTGTCTTACCTTTCTAGAACATTACAAAGCTGTGATTTGAAAGCCTCGGCACAGATCGCAAAGTTTTTGATCGTTCAAATGAATCTCGCTCTAAAACTCCCTTTATATAGCCTATACTTGTTAAAATACTTCCAGTACGAAGTAGAAACTACCCTGGATCTAATTAGAGTCTGTGTCAAAGTCAAGCTTCATTCTTCCTCTTCTTGGCTAAAACTTGGCTAAACCGATCAGAATCTGGCCGACACGTCGTAACAACTTGGTCTTTCTCGATCTTTTTCGGCATCTCGAAATCGAGGGTTGCGATTTCACCTATGTACTCTGCATAGTCGAGCCAATGTAATCAATGTGTCCTTGCTTTTGGGACTGCAATCACATGCTACTACAATTCATACAGTCGGATGTTGTATGTTCTCCATCATTCCCTCTCATCACATACTTATGGAACTTTAGGGTCTTTGCCTTTTTTTTTTTTGTAATTTTCACATGAGTTTCTGAGACCATTAAAGGTTGTTTTGAATGCTTTTGAACCCTTAAACAAGCCACAACCCTGTTTACTAAAAGTCACCCATGTCCAATAGAATCTTCGAATACAAAACGTAAAAACTCTTTAAACCCAATGAAGATGCAGCCTCAAGATTGCCAGCATTCCAAAGGCAAAAGTAGGACTTTGCTCGTAAAAAAAAATGTATCTTAATTGTTTTTCTTCGAATTGGGGCATTAGTCCACGAGATCACCCAGAAATTACAAACCACTTTGAGCGCATTATATTTTCTGAGCAAAATTTCTCTATACCCAGAAGTTTAAATTCTTTTTTGCCGAAATATTTTATTTATCACTCAGCGATTTAATTGTGGCTTTTATGTTGATGTTATCTATCTTTTTATCTGCCGGCAGTATGAAATTAAATTTAATTAGTTTCTTTTGTTTTCCTTTGGATTCTAAGAAGAAATTCCACAAAGAATCGAAAAAGAAAAACGAAACAAACACATGTGTTTCTAGTTTCTATACAAAGTATCTAAATAGTATACTCGAATACCAAAGAGTTTGCGTGCGATATAACCTGTTGCGGATGTAATTACTCAGTTAATTATACGCCTGGTGGACTTGTGAACCCGACATTAGGGAATACACAACACATTTCGTGTGTGGATACGTTCGGGTGGCTGTGTGTTTCGATAAATTGGGGAATTTTTGGTTTTATTTCTTTTTAAATTGTTTCATTTTGTACTAATGTCTAATGATTTACTTTGAAAATTAACAATAAAAAAGAAAAAACTTAATTCCGCTAAATTGAATGGAATTTTGTTTGCTCTTCGGACAATTTACCTCAGCAATTCGCATGTTTCTAGCAAAAAAAAAAAAAAAATCACACAATTCCAAAGAAAAATCATTCAACCGATTGATTATACTTCAAGCTTTGTGTATCTGTGCATGGGGCCAAATATTGGCTTAGGACTTGTATCTTCTTCTACCCGTCTTATGCACATATTTATCATTTGAAACAGGTAGAGTGATAAATAACTATCTAGACTTTCACTGCTGATGTATTTTTAAATTGAAGTTCAAGCTGACTTTTTGCAGAATTAATTTGCAAGTTGTCTTGATGTCTAGATTGTTGTTTTTTTTTCCAATCGATTTTATACAGGGTGCCGCAGAGAACAAAATGCTTAAACAAATGCTTAATGTTTTTTTAAACTTTAAAACTTTAATAAAAATACACAGATTACCTCGGATTAACTTTTTTTTTATTTTTCATTGGGCAAAAAGAAAAAACAATCACGTTCCAGTGGCTCTTCGGAAGCATCTTCTGGAAGAGCTTTTCGCTTCCCAATTTCATTTGGGAAGACGCCCAGAATACTCTTGCACACCCAAAATCCTTTATTTTACTATTTGTCAAACCTATATGGCGGCTCACCAACACATAAACAGTTGATCGGAAGACAAATTGCATGATCGCTTGGAATCCAGAAGAAGGGAGTTCTTGAGTGAAACATAGGGCCTCTAGTCTTTCGTCTTTACTGAAGGCGTCTTCCTCCTTCGCTGTCAGGTTTTTTTTTTAACAATAATCAGAGATACAATTTGAAGTCGGCTACAGTTCTACATATTACATATTATGACACCAAGAGGGCGCTCACCAATCGAATGTGTTGTTGAAGTCAAAGCGAGTGTTCCCCATAGGTGGTAGCTTCTGTACGCTCGAGGTTGACGGTGACGGGCAACGTAATTCTCAAAGAATTAGGGTCAAAATCCACAACAAACAATGACTTTCTCTGCAAGTTGCTGGATCTCTTGAGGACTTTTTTCGCCTCAAATGCGATAATTTGATTTTTTGACGAACCAATTCATACAGAAATAGGCAAAGCGTGCGAAATGTTGCTCGAACAGAAAAACGTTTGCAGATGTTGTTGAACGCTATAACTTTCAATGTTGATTGGACAAACCAGACTTAATCATAGACAAACTCGTCTTTACGTTCCCTTGCTGAAAAATGTTGCTCCTTTCTTTCCTTTAGCAGTCCACATTTTCAGCTGACTATCATTCAATTGACAAGAACAAAATGTACCGAACAACTCAACAAAATGGCTGCTCCCATAAAAACTACTGCCGATTGAGAATGTGTGCGTGAGTTCCGATTTGATTTTGCTGTAAACGTCAAAATACATTCAAAATCGGTGGTAGTTTTGCTCTGTGTATGCGTTTGAATGTAAGAAGTTAGAAACCCCTATTGGAACATCCTATGGATGCGAAGGGAAAAGGTTATTAATGTTTGCTATTATTTGAGAGTCCTCCCAAAAACCATCCTCGAGAAGTCACGAGTCACGTTCACTGCGTTTGTAAGACAGGTTTCTAAGACAGGTCGCTTGTTTTACTGAAGAAAAACTCTGCTGATAATTCATAGGTTAATAGCTTTCTGTACGCAGGAATTGCTTTCATTTTACCTCTGGCGACATATCCTCTGTATATGCCCATTATTCTTTAGTGAACCGCCAGTGGTCTGTGACCAGTAATGGTTTCTATGAAAAGGAGCGAGCGTGGATTTAGTTGTTAACTTTATTTTGTGCAGACATTCCTAGAGACACGGCATGATGGCAGCATTGCACATCTGGTCCATCAGGTCAGGATTTTGGAAGACTTAGGAAATTCTAAGGAAGGGAGCATAGAGACTAGGACCAATAACAAGATTTGTTAAGGCGCTTTTAGGCAACCATTCATATGCGATTTATTTTCGGGACTCCAACCACACTGGTACCAATTTCGTTAGTTTCGGGTGGCTTCTGCTTTCGCTAGGAACACACTATGGTGGTGATTGGAAAGCCTTAGTCTATGTCTATGATGCTGTCCAGGTATGAGACGACACATATAGCTCTAGGACAGTATAGGTCTAATAGAATAAATCGGACTAAGTTCTCTGTTCTATGGATCTTTACAAATTGTCTCTCATTACTACTGGTCATCAGATTAAGCACAATGAGTCTAACAATGGACCTATGTATAGAAGACACTCTGCATGACAGTGATCAAGCTTTGACCTCTATCAATCCAAATAAAATATCATAACTTCAAGTCTATCAACCATAAACCCGATAACTAACAAAATTCCAATGTAATAGGACAGAAAATTGCGCATGATTCACTGCATTCACATTCTCCAAAGTACACAGAGTCCATTCCAACAAAACTGGTCACAATTCAGTGCCATTGCAGTGCCACAGTCCGCAAGTCCAGCGCAAAGTTCATTTGCAATATCGCTAAAGAAGTTGTTTCTTTCCTTCTCTCTCTCTATCTCTCTTTAGTAAAACATCGAACATTAACTATTTTTAGCCCATGCTATCATATACAGTCAGACTCGATTTTAAATACAAAACACGCCAGCAGTAGCAAAAAAAATAAAATACACAAATCAAACAGAACACATTCGCATGTAGATATTTACCCAGACCCCCTCTTCTAACATCTAATAGCGCGCTAGTTAGCTTTAGAGAACCGCATTTTTTTTTTTTTTTTTGCTCTCTCGACTCTAATTGATTACCAACAAACGAATGACAATGCGGTCACAAAGGTGTGTCGTGTCGCAGCCATATAAAATACCGCTGCCGCTACAGTTGGCACAAACAGAGCGTATCGAAATCCAGCGTTCGCGCGCGCTTTTTTTCTTAATCCACCACTCCATTGTGAGCTAGTATAGGTCCCAGGCACCTCTGGCCAAAATCTAGCAAAAATAAGAAAAAGGTGTAGGAGTCTCGAGAGAGTCTTCGGTTTCTGTTGAAAGAATTTCCATAACAACAATCGGTTTGAATAGATTTTGTCGTAGATAGTTATTTACTTTTTAAATAAATTAAGCGAAATGTTTAGATTAGTTGACGGTGATGACAGGAGTTTCAGGATACAGGGTGACATGGAATTGGCAAATAAATTCTAAGACAAAGCACAAAGCATTGAATGTGGCTAACTTTTAATATGTTCATAAGTCTGCAACTAAGGTTTTTGTTGATAAATACTATTTAACTGTTATAAAGCGGCTTCCTTGCTCAAGACTCTATTTTTAGTCTAGGTTAAAGGAGGTTGAATACAGTCCCTTTTTATGATCAGTCTGTTGCTACGTTTCCATGGAAGACTACACGGAATAAGCTACCTCAAACCTCGAAAATTATGCTATACAAATATTAAGCTGTTAAACAAGAGATCGTGGGAGTCGAGGTTCAGAAGTTAGTGCGTTGGACATTCCAAGTTGACGGTCCCAGCTCTTACGAGCATCTGACATCTGGCTTCTTAACGAATGTCTCTGGCCTTTGAATACGGCATTAAACTCTAGGTCTCTTCTATACGTGCAGAAATGTATACCAAACACAACACATACAGTTGTTAGGCATTGGCGCTCGGTCCTCACTGCTTATGGCCTAAACACAAGATTAAAAATCAATTTAAAAAATAAAAGTTCGCTCCTCACCAAATGAGGGTACATACATCACTCGAAGTCTGGCAATCAGGGTCCTAGTCGAGCTAATGAAAATAAAAAGTCATTGTCCTTGGTTATTTTCAGTTTCACGGAGTACACCGCTGGCTACCGACAACAACAGCGGTGACAGTATACAACCCTAATGTACTCCATTTTGAAATTCAAATTCTTCAGCGGTGCTTGGTTGCTTCTTCATCAAGTGTGCTGCACTTAATTTTTTTCGTATGTTATTGGACATGTCTAGCTCGACTGAGGATGCTGCAATCTGAGCCTTGATTCATCCATCTGTCTCCATGTATCTACCGATAGCCATGTGCAGTAACTTTCCTGCATTCTTCTTCTGATTGTTTCTGTATATAAGGCTACTTGGTCCCTAAACTGTTGGTTGTTAACTGGGGGTTCCTTACAACATAAACTTTCGAAACTGAAGTCTGACATAACCTTACTCCCTTAGAAATGAAGTAAGGCAAGATTTATCTCAGGTTACACATGGACCAAGTGCTTTCCATTCGGTTGCCACATGAGCCGGTAATGTCTTACTATTGGAATCCTTTTTACATTTTCCTATTTTACTGATGCCTAAATCACCAAAATCAATTTGTATGAGCTCTTGAAAGATGTGTTCCCAAATAAATTACTTTCTCGAGGATAATTTTGCTGAACAGCAGCTACTTCTGTTACAAAACTCATAAAGACTTAACGGTTTATATAATTTCGGTCAGAAAAACACAAGATCGACCTGCGAATTTTGAATTCTCTCATGACCTAGGCTAATCAAAATAAAATTGGAACGTAAAAAATATACGCAGTGTAAAGTACCCTTGGATTGATAGACTGTATCTATAGTCTACCCGCCGTAGAATTTATTAGTTTGAAAAATTAGGGGATTTTTATTTAAAAAAAAAAAAAAAATATAAATAGTCGCGTGCTTTGATAATGCATATCAGTATGTCAGCTGACAAAAATATGACTGTTTAAGGCGTGACATATTTGCCATTAGTTAGATAACAATCAAGTTAATTCTTGCGTTTTCCTATCCATATCTTTGATGGAGTTCATTAGCATCTTACAGCGAGTAGCAACTATAACTTGGATCACTTCGCTTGAACAAGTACTAGACAGATGTCCAATACGCAGTTTTTTTCGGCTAGGTCGTTGTCGCTGTACAGCTCGTATAGTTCGTCGCTTAATCTTCTTCTTCAAAACCCCTCAACGCAAAGGGGACCTTACGAAGAATTTTTCTCTCGAAGCGGCCAAGGATATCTTAATCCACTTTCAATAAAGTTCATATTTCAGTGCCGTAAAACAGGACCCTTCAAGAGTCTTCTTAGTTCCTCGAGAACTTTCGAATTTCTCTTGAATTTCCGAAAAAACAGCGGTTGGCAAAGGCTATTATTAGCTTGATTTCTGCTCATCAACAAGTCGAAACTTTCTCTAATTCCCTGTCTTTGCGAGAATTATTATTATTAATTATTAAAAACCTTAATCCATTTTACGCTTCGCTGTGCCTTGGCAATAATAACCCTGATAGCACTCAAAACTAATGACTGGAACCAATGTCAATGAAAATTAAACAACAGATACGATCCCCATCATAAATTAAATGATCACCGTTAATAGATGGCGCTGATACCTTAATTCACATTCGAGTAATCGTCGCGTCGCCCCCATTATTCGCCTGACATTGAATCCCTAGGCACCTACAGAAAGTACTTTCAACTTCAAATAAAGGAACGTTTTACCCATAAATTTAGCAATCATTTCCAATGATATTCAACCAATTCGCATAGTTTAAGCATACAGTCACCGTCAGTGAAAAATTTCCTCTCTCTCTCTTTAGAGTAAAACTGACTGTGTTTATGCTGTTGTTTTGCGACCTCAACGTGGTTAAAATTCCATGAAAACTTGCTTTAACTATTGTTTTTCTGCGTTTTTTTTTTTTATTTTATTTTTCGAATGAAAAATACTCGTACACACGAGTATGTAAACCGCGCTGCCATTAATCATAACAAGAAAGTCGTAAAAGTCGTACGCATGCCATTGCACTTAACTCATAGCTGAACGCTCACTCTCGACTCTCGAGCGCGCAGTCTCTGCGGTCACAGTCTGATTGCAAAGTATTCACACCAGCTGTTGTTTATATATTGTGCGGTAAAGCACTCAATCTCTGAACTCGAAATGCGAAATCATAAAACAAAAAAAAAAAAAAAAAACAATCTATGTGCGATACATTCGTTTCGTTAACCAATTGTAAGACACTTGTCAATTTGTGGTTACCGCTATCATACTTGTATGATGAATCACACGAGAGCTACAAATGGTAACCAGTTGCACACACAATGGCCCTTCAGGCTAATTAACATTATTTGTTAATTAATAACAAATTCGGTAGTATTACTACTTTTGTTCATTGTTGTTGGCGTTTGAGTTGTCTAACAAAGTGTGATGACGTTACAGGTGGCGCTTCAGTTAATGTATTCTGATCACAAGACAGGTGGCAACTTTTACTCAACTTGTTTTAATTCTTCAACGAATTTCTATTTTGAAAAAGTACAAAGCAAAGGGAAGATTGTTCGGAATTTTTTTTTAAAAATATATATAACTCAATCAGCAATTGTACCACACGGAGTTCTGTCAGAGTATCTGTCACCTGTCCGCCATTTAATTTTCGTGGAAAAGAACCCTGCTGTCTCCAACTGTCAAACTCGATTTTTCGATTTCACTTCCATGACAGAAAATGCTGTGATTGTAGGCTCGTTCGCGTACTTTTTGCATTCAAATTAGTAGACTATCAAATTTCGAAGAGTGTGGGTAAAATTCTCTCAAATATAGCTAAAATTACGTAAAAGTAAACGAACGCGTTGAGCAAGAAAATGCTGAAAATAAACTGATTTGACAGTTTTCATAAGTTTTCATAAACCAGCCCACATACATTTCGGGCACTAAAATTCGCAACATGGGGAAATTGCTTACTCTCTCATGCGCGCTCTCTTCTACGAAAAACTACGAAAATTCTCCGTACGCGAACAGCTTTTCGTAAATATTCGTAAAATTTTGTAAAAATTCGCTGTTTTAGGAGGCTACACGAACGGAGAGAGATCGAGATCGAGCACCAGCATTTCATTAACTTATATTTCAATGACTAGAAGACAAGTACAAGTACATTCCTTCGATACGTCAATAGCAAACTTCTGTTTGACAGATGCACTTCCCCAAGCTGCTGTGTCCTACTGATTTTAAATCATGTGAGCCCGCTCACACATATGTCAATACATAGCCATTTTGCAGTTTGCGTTGTATACTTCATATTTCGACTGAATGACAGCTCATCACTTGTCATTAATGTCATGTGGTCCAAAACAATTCATCTTCTTGTAAAGTGGCCCAAAGAATCTAAAAACCCTGATTAAGCTTTCAATTTCCACTGAATAACCGTGTCACCATAACCCGGCAGCATTCAAAGCCTAAAGTCTCAAAATAATGACCAAACTTGATGGTTTCTTAAATTATTTATTAGTCGCCTAAATTTTTCATTTAGCATTAAATTCTATCAGATTCATATCTCTGATCTTAAAAAGAGACTTTTATCTACGACCTAAATATTGATCGATGAGGCAGTCAGCAGACCAACCAACCAACCAACCAAAGCAACTGCAAACGCATTAAGTGGAATTCCATGAATCCCATCAGATAGATCAAAACTAATTTATTCAAGGTTCTCCTTCGCCTTCGGTTCGGTTTACTTTATGTTTTAGGTTTTAAGAGTTTTCTAAAAGATTAAGTGTGGAGGTTATAATTGAATACAGCAATTAATAAATTAAGTTTCCCCCGCTGGACAAGTTTTGTTTTCTCTCTGTGTCTCTTTAGATACAGAAAACTTGTCTTCAAAATTGATGGATTTTTAAAGGTTCTCATTAGGTGATTTCAGATATTTTATTTCTATGCCAACATTTTTAGATATTTTTTCCTCTTTTCAGCAGATTTTATTTCTCTTTTTTTTTTCTTTTTCTGAGATTAATTATAACGTTTATGGACAATTGATTATAACAAAGTGTTAGGAAGAGTTATGTGTACGGGCTAGGTAGGCTTGGTATCTATTGTATTGTACTCGTATCTTTGCTGTTATAAATATGCTAATTGGATTTGAAATGCTTGGCATTCCTCGGGGTGAATCATTTAGTTGCTCGGAGGGAAAAAAAAAGAAGACATTAAATTTACTTGACACCTTAATGTCAAAATGCATTTTATTTTGATGTTAAAATTTTGAATCTTTTCTTTTTCTTTTTGTCCCCGAGATGGCATATCGAATGGAAGAAAGTAATTTGATATACTGCAACGATTTTACCTACTTCTGTTTGGGTGAAAATATGATGGTAAAAATAATTAACTATTAATTAGGCGAACCAAGTGAAAGATGCAATCAAAAGTTTAGACAACAAGCGATGGTCATTTGCATTTTGAATTCTTAAATATTAGGAAAGAAACCAAATATCAAATGGTGAGTCGGTGTGGGCAGAAAGACGCTTGAATTAGATATTTATGTCTCATTCCTTTTACGTTAGTGAAGTTGACATTTATTTGACCACATGACAGCAGGTGTTCTTTAATTTAACTGATCTTACGGTAATATTTTATGAAGCTTTTGTAGCGCGTGGCATATACTTGTATAGATTGTAATTTATTCATGGTTCCTCCTACGTGCATATTAACGACATGATTCATCATTTTAGACGCCTTTTGTATGTGAAAAACTAATTTATCACAGTAAATAGAGTACATATTGGCAACACTACTCCAGTCAGAGGCTGTCATTTGATATCAGTGTTGCCGAGTGGTAGGTATAATAAGTAAATATCGGCAGTATTTAGTATCGGAAACAAAGACTTTACATAAAGCTCTCAATTTTTTTTTTTAAACAATACTTCTCAACAGTTCGTCCAGCAATAAAAGACTACTTCTTAAACGACGAATGATGGCCAAATTCGCTAGAGGTTTCTTGCCTGTCAGTTGAGCCTTATAATCAAATATGGTTCCAGGTATGACAAGGCAATTTTATGCAGTCTCTCTATGACAATGTCGCCGTTCAGCATCAAATTAAAATAGCATCTAACCGGCTGTAAAAGGTCTAAGTACCTTTTTTCCTCAACCAACACTTCAACAGTACAGTTCTTCATAAAAGCTCGAGCAAAAGAGCACGAACGGTCATTCAGTCACTGTTTTTAGGAAATCGCAATCACTGCCCGTGAACGATACATACACATAGGCAAGAGAGGGACAGTGATTGCGACTGAGGCTTGATGTCTTGTTGAAGGAATCCTATCGGCATAATGTTATGCATGAGTAACAATACATATACATGTGTACGCTATCTAGTTCAGTTGTGCTTCTTTTTTCCTCCTAACATCTAAATTCAATCGCTTCTACATACTATCCAGGAACTGTATGCCTTTAGTCACTGTGAGTCTCGCTGTGAGCAACTTTGTAAGATGGGATGCACTGTATTCCATTTGCTGGCTTTGCTGAGGTTTTGGTTACTATGAGTCAGAAATCACTTTGGCCTGCAGCGGTCGGAAGAAGCAGCGTTATACCACCCGCCATCTACATATTTTGTAAAATCACAATCACAGTGATTCAAATATAACACTCGTAGCTTGAACTTTGATTGCGAAATAGATATTTAGTTCAACTCTTTTTTAATCCAACTGCGAAGGTAGATACTGTTTATGTACCTGCATATTGTCTGGCATCATGCAAACATAAGTGAAATGACTGAATAGAACCAAGGCATTTCTTGCCTGTGATCAAATGTTATTATGAGCCTACCAACAATTTCATCTAATAATTTGTATTTCTTGTATTTTTTTTTTTCAGAAAATATTTCCGACAGCAATTCGCAGTTAGTAATGATGCAGCATGCGAGCTTTTTGTACCGTCAGCGCGCCACTAGAAGTATGCGCGTCTTCAGCCGAACAACTATCACCGGGCTCCCGATTTTTAGCTCTAAGGTCAGTTAAATAAAAATAAAACTAAAACCCCAACAACAAATAAAACCACTCCTCTTTAACGATAATTAAATTCCATTTGTATTTACTTATTTCGTTTTTTTCTTATTACAGATTATTAGGAACGCAACAACCCAGAACACTATACTTCCTAGTCGACGCCAAGAGTCGAGTGAGAGAAGTGTACACACAAACATGCCTACATTTTGCAACGCAAGGAATGCTAGACACCGAACTCTTCGGTTTAGCAGTACTAATAGGTGAGTCTGCCTGCCTTTTTCAAATCTAAGCAAAGAAAGAAAACAAATGCAAACTCTCTTGTGGCCAAACTGGCCATATAATTTAATTAATGAATAGTGTTAGCATGATATCAAGGCATGATCATCATTGTGCGTGCTTCTCTCGTATAAAACAAAAAAAAAATAGATACGCACATATGTATCTGTGGGCACACATAAAATAATTAAACGAAGAGGAAATGACCGGAGAAAGTTTCACACACGGCACCGCGCACCACACATCGAATGCCTATGATTGTGACTATTTTTTTTTTTTCTACTAAAATGCGAGTTCGCTATCCAACTCTTTCGTTTTTTTATTTCTCAAAAAAAAAAGATAGCTATTGCTCCACCACTGTCGTCGTTATCGGTCAGTTTTATGTTAAAATCGCATACACTCATGTGTTTAGTGTTGTGTTTGTGTATGTATGGTTGTAACAAGTTATGAGCGGATGTACTAAGTGGAAATTATATGCATATTTTATTGGGGCTAATGGTTGTCGAACCGAGTGGCGGACAAGCAGGCGGCCGGCGGCGGGAAGCACCTAGGTGGAGTTTAAATGGAATTTAGCGAACCTATGACTGTGAATAGAGAGATACTCTGTGAATGGGTCTTATTTAATTATTTTAACATAAAAAATTCACCTAAATTCGACTCTGCGTAGGAGGAACCTAATTTCATAGTTAATCACTCTTAATGGTGTTCAGAGAAATAATTCACAATAATTTAATAGTGATGGTGATTAATTATCATGTGTGGCTGCTAGGTACATCGATAATTTAATTAAAATTAAGAAAGTCTTTCGAAATTCGTTTTCAATTTTTTCTTTTGTTTTTGTTAAGCCACTTAAGTGATGCAAAATGTTTGTGCACGTCTGCTTTGAATAGTTCTTATCGTATTTTGAATTCGTGTGAAGAGAAGACCTTGTGAAAACCGTTTCTGGTTAATTGGAATGCGAATTATAAAAACTGTTATAGATCGAAGAATTCTCACGGAACTGAACTGAAACAGAAATATTTGTGTATGATCAATTGGATTGGAATGCGGTACACGTTCATTAGTTAAAGTAGGTGTTTAGCGAGTCTCAGCTGGAGTTTGACGTCAGTAAATGTTAGGAAGCATTCTTACGGCTTTTAGGAATATTTACTGACTCATTTGGGAAATTAAAAAAAAAAAATGCATTTGAAAGATGTAAAGCTTAAGTGAAGGCTAAGTTCGTGTTCAAGTCAGCGATAATCTACTGTGATACACATTGAGGGAAGGGAGGTCTCTTGCCTGGCATAACTCTGCCCTGTTCGTTAGAGGCTATCCTGAAAATGTGATCCACTTCATCGTCATCCTTGTTAACAAGCTATATGACTGTTCTTGGTCTTTGGAGACGCATTCTATCTTGTATCCTGGAGACCAGAGCAGTGACTTAGAAAATTGGTCTTCAATAAGTCGCTCATTGCTTTCTAATGATACTGGAGCAGTCTATTTGTGCTGCCAATATCTAGCCTCTACTTTAGCAGTAGTTACTAAAATATCAGTCTGGCTGTCGGTAAAAAATGTTATATCTTCCAGAAGGTGGACTGCTATTGTCCCTGCCCAGGTCACCGTTTCGAAGACACTTCTATGGTTTGGCAGTCGGATTAATCCTGATATTCGCATGGGTTTGGCAGAAATACTCGAGCCAGTGTTTATTTTAAAGTCGGCTATAAATGTACCTATGAATGCATGAAAATGCCAAGTGGTAACAGGTTGAGTTGCAGATTGATTTGCAGGTCAAGATTTGCAATTGATGTTGATCCAGATATTGAAAGTCAACTTACAGCTCTGGTATGTGATCATCGAAGTTTACGTAGTCTTGTCGAAACTACAGCTCTTCCACTTTAATACCAATCAATTGAGGAACGAAAAAATCGACATTCATGGATCTTTGATGCTCTCCTTTGACTGAATACCAAGAGCAATCTTATTTTCCAATGTCCATTCACGAAATGTAATGTTCTTACAGAAACTGTATCTTGTAAGTTTGTAAGTCTAGATCTTTAAAAAAATCTTCCAATTGTTCATTTGAGTTCTTCTCAATCATACTTCTCAATCATCTACAGCAAGAAATTTTTTCAGTGGGTACCCAATGACCTCTCTACGGATGTGCATTATCAAAATGATTCCAAAACGAGGTTCAATTATCTGAATTACTTGCTCGAATGGACAATTATGTCGACCCTAGAATTAACCTAGTGCAAATTTTCGAAATAGCAAACTTAACTGAATAAAAATCAACTAACAGCTGTCAAATTGGCTGTCGCTGAAGAAAGTGTTGCCTATTCGAAAAAAAATGTATTTATTTTGGCTATTGGTTTTAGGAAGAAAGTGGTAACGCTTATGGGTCGGATTTTAGTTGATCTACAATCAGTTTTGTTCTAAAGAAATTAACTTGAAACGGTGCTACATGAGCGGTACTTTTTTGGAGAAGAGTAGGAACTATGAATGAGAGAAAGGAGTCTATTCTTTGTTCTCTGGAAGCATTGTCATAACTACATCTTTCGTGAAAAGAATTGAGGAGCAATTTTCAAAATAAGTTACAACGATACGGTAGCCTTCTTCCATTGATGTTAATTTGCCACATATCACTGAACAAATGTCAAAAAATGACGCCCTAATCGAAAGATCTATCAGTCAAAAAAACGAAAAACAAAAACCGAGTTCAAATTTTATTTTTAAAAGACAAAAGCCATCTGCAATTCCTACAACCCACAAATTATTCATTTTCGTTAACCAAGTCTCTCTTCACCATCATCATCATCTAAAAGGCAATAAAAACAAAATCTGTCTTCAAATGAAGGTTTCCCACTTCAAAACCATTAATTTAAGAAGCCCCTTAAAAATATAAAAAAAAAAAAAAAAAAACTGAAGCCTTTTTTACATAATCTTTCATTCTTCTCCATAATTTAAAGTCTCACCAAGAAGTATCTACAAAAAAAAAAAAAAAAAAACAAGAAACAAAACATCCAAGACATTCCTTCATTTATGACATCTTCACCCCGCTCAACATCTGCCACGCCACTGAATATCTCATTCCACATCTATGTACATCCACGCACACCTCCATCTATATATGTATTCCATTTTTGTTTTTTAATTTGCTTCATAATAAAACTTCATATCTCGAATAAAAGTGGTTTCCACGATGAATACAACAACAGATACTTCCAAAACCGACCGCATTCCATCGGAAATTCCATACCTCTTGGCTATAAGAAAAAAAATCTGAAAAGAAAAAAATCCCATACAGGGCTTTAATTGATCTCTGAACCTCGTTCGCAACAAAAACAGAAAAACCTATGTTATAATAATTTTATTCATTCTAAGGCTATAAAACGATGAAATGAGGATTATTTTCTAGCTAAGAAGCAGCAAAAAGTACGAGTAACTAACAAATTGGCGCAAGCAAGGGTATCTGCTTTTTGGCTCAAAATGCGCGCAATTTTTTTTTCCTTTAAGCACAAGCACACAAGGTCCTCAAAAAGAAGTATAAAAAAAGCCTCTAGGTATATATAAAAATTACTTAGTAAACAGCTGAATGAAAAAAAAAAACTTCGTCGAGTATAAAACAAAAAAAAAAAAAAAACTTAGAAAAAGGTCTCAAGAGAGGCACCAAACCAAATCAAAAAAAAAAAAAAAAAAAACTTCAAGAAGAATGCTATAAAGCCTGAGGAAATTCTTCTTTTTTTTATTTTTTTTGAAGAGGAGGAAAATGACGTGGACGTGAATGTGGATTTAAACATGGCAGCAGCAGCAAAAGATACATCCATCGGATGCGCGCGCGGTGAAGGTGTATAGCTAAAAGATGCTTGCTGCGCAGGAGCACCAACATCAAGCGGCGGGCGGCTGTAGAGTGGATGGAATTCCTTAAGTAATATCGGTACGGCTACCTGAATTACTGAACACGCGTCTTATGTCTTCCAATCTCCTTCATGGCTCCATGACTGGTTTATTTATTTATTTTTTATTTTTTGTCTTTTCGTTGATGTGCTGGATGGAGGCTCTTTTTTTATTTTTTTTTAACTTCGTTCTTGGGCAGCATGTAGGTATGTATCCATAAATATTTCCCAAAGGCTCGATAAGTTTTTATTTTTACTTCTTTTGGTAGTCGTTGTGTATTTTTAGAGTTTTGAGTTTTTAGTTTGTATTCACGTTCTTGGAGAAGCAGTAGAATACCACAAATGTGCAGCGGGCGGAGGGATATGTTTTTTTTAAAGAATTTCTATCTATTTCAATAGATTTGCGACTGAATCTTTGTATAGGTTATAGGTTAGTACCAATAACTCAAATGGCTGTCAAATCAAAACTAGCTTTTGACTCAATTTAAAATTTGGTAGGGCATTGTTTGAAATACGGTAGTTTATGATGGGAATGCAGACTTTTCTCTGTAGCGCCACATGCATTCGAACAACCATCCTACTCCTTTGAGCTCAAAAGGTCTAAGTTTTCAGCCGGATTTCATCATATCCTAATCGTTAATCATCAGGCAAAAGTCTTTAGATCTTTAGATCAGAGTCCGTCAAGGGAGCCACCTCGGACCTTTGATCTCTATCGCGAACATAAATGATACTCAGTGCTGTGTACATGAAAACCTCTAACCTGTCAGCTGATACCATGCAAATCTCAAGGCGAGAGAACCTACTCTATTTGCTGCCAGTTTGTCACATCAGCCTCTTCATTGAAGATGACACTATATTCTTCCCTTACCTATAGTGGGTTAGCATTGACTGTCTTTCTCTACCTTACCAAAAACCCACCAAACCTTAGTTTCATACCCATCTTCTGTCTCAATTTTTACAGAACCAACTATGATTATCTCGGATCAATGCTTAGACACCTGTTTTGCTCTCTTTTCAACAGAGTCACACTCCGAAACATACTCCAATCTCGCTAGTTACGCACGCACCCCTATCCCCTATCACTCACTCGATACTCACTTTCGAAAAGCTTTTGGCGTTTTCTTCTCTATGCAAAATGGGCACATTCTCTTCGACAAAATTGATATTAAGAGAGCTCACCTTCGACTTGTAATAACAAATATTCCAAGTTCTTCTGCTTAATTATATTAAGCACTTCTCATCTATGTTAAGGTACATTCACAGCTCAGTGACCAACAACAAGTGAAAATTTTACTATTCCCAAAAAAGAAAGCTCAATTTACTTATCGTTTTATAGAAAAAAAGTTAAATAGTAATTAATTTCTGCGAAGAAATCATCAATTCGCTGATTTTTTCGCAAATAGACGAATAATTTTTGCGAACTGTCAAATTTTATTCACATTCCACTGATGTAGAACGCAATCCACATTCGCGAGAGTTTAACCTCACAAATTTTTTTTCTTTGGCATATGCCAAATGAAATTCGCCGATTGTAGTGACGTTAAAACTGGCGAATATTCGCTCGTTCGTGTTAGCAGTTCGCTGAGCTATGAATGGATCTTTACTCTGTGAAAGGAATATGTCAAATTCTTTTTTAATAAAAATAAAACAAACCAATACATTAGTCAATTCTGAATGCTTTCATGTAAAAAAAACAGAGTAAGTTACAATTCAACTCAACTTTTGAACTCCCTGTAAACAAATGCTTACGTTAGTTTTGTCGATTCCATTTTCAATGCCAACATTCTATTTCAAACATAAAACAGGAAAAACTGAGGACATAAGAGGATTTAAAAGCAGCTAAATACTGAAGTGTATGCCAAGTCAACCACATTTCGACTAAACCTCAACTCAATTAAATTACAATTCCCTTAAATCAACTAAGTAATCTGATTTTGTTTTTGTCCTTCGATTTAAAACGTAAACTTGACGGAAATGCGAAGGTATCTGGAGTACAAAATTAAATCGATCGTTTGATCGTGTACATCAACTTATTGACATAAGTGTGAATAGGGTTCAAATGTAGTTTATTTATTCTACTGGACATGAAATAAATTGCCCTTTAATAACTCTATTTGTGGTCATTTGAGCACTACTTACATTCGTAAGCCCAGGTTATAAACTTGAGAAGTATTCGGGTAAATAAGCTTAAAGTTAAGCTTCTTATCATTTATCTTTAGCTTAACTCCCCTAAATATCAGCTTAACATTGCCCTCTTCAGTTACTTCATGGTATGACTTGTAAAAATATTCTCTTCTAAAGGAACCACTTTTTGTAAAGATAAATCTCTTCTCCAATCTTCCGACTTTGGCTTATGTCACAAAAAATCTTTTACTACCTATTCGTCACATTGTAATCCACTCATTAACAAGACCTTTAGTAGCTTACTAATTAAAAGAAAATCCTTAAACAACTTTAAATCAGTATCACACTCTAGAATCTAGCACTCAATAAAAATCTACTTAGTGGCATAATTCTTGTTGAAGAAACCCCAACATAAAACCGCTTTCAAAAGAAATTTGAATCTCCCCAGGAATAAGCGATAAAAACTTCGACTATAACTCATAATTTTAAAGAGCCGTTAAGCCGGTTGGTTGGTTTTTTTTTACCTCTGAAGTTTCAGGGTACTAAATTCCTTGATAAACTCTCGCTGGTATTCTCAATTCAATTTAAAGTACACATTAAGCTGATAAGCAGATTAAATCAAACGCTTGACATGGTAAAATTTTCTAGAAAAATCTATTTTCAGTTACGTAAAACTTGACAGTTGTTCTAAAAATTGTAACCTAAAACATGGACTTTCTCCACCTGCAGGCCTCTGATAGTGCTCTGTGTGTATCGCCAGCCAAACCAAAGGAGATGTGGAATTTCAATTTATATCCCCATTGATCCACCACACTCGTTTATTTCATTCGAATCCATTCATTAAATTGACCATGTGCACATAGCATTATACCAGGTTGTGTGTATGGATACCGAAGCATACTACACCTTGGTATCTATAGAACATATTTGAGTTTTTTTTTTCTTTCTAAGAATAAGAATAAGAATGATCTCAACTCGGCAAAAGATACCACACCAAGAGATACAATGTGGGCGAGAGAGAGCGCGTGCGCGCGCTAAAAAGTTAAACAACTTCAAACCACAAGATACAAACATTTTGCACAGCACCATCCCAAAAGACTGACACTGAAACAAATAAACAAAAAGAAAAGAGTTGAGCGAGACTACAAGCAACAAAAAAAAAAGTGGAATAAATTAAAGGTATGTGCCAGTGAAGAGGGGGGTGAAAGGTACGACAACCTCGAGGTAGAACAAAAAATATTCCCTAATCTGGCACCAGCAATCCTTTGGAGGGTTCTCTAAAGCAACCAACGAAACAGAAGAAGAGGAGATTCTTTGTTGGTTGTTATTGCTCCAATCTTCACGGCTCTGAAACTGCAGTGCACGCGCGTGTATTGCTACATTATATAGAAGGATATATACGAATAGTGTATCCCCTGGGGAGCAATGACGACGACGATGACTAGGTTGGTGTATAGATTTCAGTCGCCAACGTGCATAATTCTTATGCACCCAAGTAAAATCTCCAACTTTGGCGCGGTAAAAACTACTATTTTCATGAAATAAATAAAAATAAAAGAAATTAATAGTTCTAACTTTCCTTCTGAGTATAGCAACTCTTAACATAAACAGTGCAGCCTACTCCCGCAAAAAAGGGGACAAGGTGTCATTCTTCTCATTCTATATAATTCTCTGACTGTAAATTTTATAAGTTGCATCTAAACTATGCTTAAGCAAAGGCAATACTCACAATGTGCTATACACAGCGAGTTTATAGGTTAAGATTTTTAACCTTGCCGAAGACCTTATTTACTTACATTCCCATCAAATGTATAGTATAAGCCCGAACAAGGAAAAATTGAATCCTAGAGCTCCCTAAGAAATCATGGGCTTTATATCGCAGCCGTAGTATTGTTTTCTGTCCCCGACTTTAGATCAATAAGACTGTAATGAACGATCTGTCAATCACTAAAACTTGTAAACTTGTCAATGCAATTGATTCAGTGAAACTGTCAAAAGTAGCCATGTGGTCTTGATTCATACCTTGTCGCAGAGAAGCTATTAAATCCTAGAATTTTAATTTATGTTCAGACAACATTTCAATCCGAAAAGCAGAAAGGGAATTTAGGTGAAAATAAGTCAGCGGGGTGAAGCTACTGTAGACTCAAAAGCAGCTGATATCACGTCAAATGTGACGCTTGTTTTGACAACAAATAAAAATTCAAACGTCAAAATTAAGCCAGAGATTCAATCAAGAATTGCCAGCATGAAACAATTCACACTTATAATTTCTAAAAGTCTTCATTCTCCAACAATGACACTATTAATTGAAATAATTACAAATTCATGCTGTGTGAGCGTTTAAATCAATTTGAGACACTAAAACCATTTGCGCACACTCATACACAAAAAAAAAAAATCGGTTCTGAAATTGATTCCAGACAGCTTTAGGTGGAATCAAATAGAAACTCAAATCGGGGAAATCATCGAAAATAATTATTAAGAGAAAGTTTTTTATTTTGTCTTTGTTTTTTGTTTAATTACTCAACCTATTACTGTTTCGTTATCATTGTTAATTACATCATTCTTTTACCACTCACTAAATGTATAAATGACTTATTTCATTTCGTTGAAATTATGAATGCAAATTGCTTTTGACAGTAAGCAGCGAGGAAGTTTTGTGGTGGTGACACATGTCAAATGTGACAGATAAGTAATTATAATAAAATCTGATATTCTACAACTTAATTGTGACTTTGTGTTAGTATATTATCTTAAATCATTTGCTAAAACTGATTTCTCCAATTACCAACGGAACATCCTACATTTCCACAGAGAAATGATGAAAGATTCATTAAAAAATAAAGCCATCATCGTGATCATCATCAGCATCAGCATCTATAAATATGTTGCTAGTCCAATCTAATCATCTTTCTCTAAATTCGATTCGCTTTGGCGCCACCTCACGCTGTTGCAATAATTTTCTAATCAACCTTAAACATTTTTTCTCTTTCCCGGCCTCTGGAACATGCATCGATTAGCTACTACTTTCCGCCTTAAAGACACTTAATCATCAGTCAGATAGCCACTCCCGGTCTAATGAAAGTAAATTTCGTGTCATGTTCCATAACTGAACTCTATATATTCAATTGGATCCAAAAAGGAAATCGATTGCAATACGAAAAAAAAAAACAACTAACCAAAGTGACACACTTTTTCGAAATCGAATTCTTGTCATAACGAATTCTTTGTTGTCATTCGCCGGAAATGGAATTCCTCAAAGTTAATTTGGCTTAAAGTTGTTTATTTCGTTTATTTTTTATTATTATTATTTTTTTTTTTTTTGCTTTTTGGTCGTGTCCAATTTGGAGACAACTTTCGATTGTTGGCCAATTATCCAATTATGTTCGAAATGTAATCTGATCTGACATTGTATTCGGATCATGAGCGAGTAATGGACGATGTATAGTTCTTCATCAATTGATGGATAATGGATTTTGAATTGATCGTTGTTAGTTCGTAGGGAAGATTCCTAAGCAATTTCATGCATTAGGCGAAGAATTGTGATAAATTGAGTCTTATGTGGAGAGGGCGATCCAAAGTCAATTGAGAATTTAAGCGAATTTTCTGGTCGAGGCTTTTGATAGATGTAAGTTGATTGGATTACAATTTTCTTGGTTGTGGTTTTCTATTGTGTAATTAGGTCTATTGTTACTTCTACAAAGTCGTCATAAAATTTAGCTTAGATGGGATTTTCGAAAAAGAAAGTTTTTTTTTTTTTTTCTTGTACTGTAATTTCACTTTCGAAAGATTTGAGTTCTATAACTTCGAATTAATGTGCGAAAAATTTGACAGAAGACACTAAATTGCTGTTTAAGTATTCAAATTGACATTTAAACCGATTTTTCGAAGATAAAACTGACATGTTGGTGAGTTGGTGCATTGGAATTTAAAGTGAGATGAGTGGTGTCCAAACTGGTTTGGGAGAATTTTATATCTCTTCAGCATTCGTTTGTAATTCACCGATTTTTTTTTTTCTATTAGACTCCATAATGTTTCGTGCTCCAGGTTTCACGCTGAAGCATCAAAACAACTTAAAATGATTTCAGGATGATTGATCGGCATCAATTAAATATTCGGGTATTTTATTCCCACTAATTTAAAAGAAGACAACTCTCTCAATCTAGACCTTAAACTTATATCGTTTAGTCCCCTCCTTTTATTTTAAATACAACTCAAACCACTTGTGCATTGCCTTCGGCCACTTTAAATTGCTCCCTGATCTACTCTATGGCATACGACTCGTGACACCCATCACCAAACCCCAAAAATCTCTTAAGAATATGTAAATTTTTGCCTAAATTATGCTTCTAGACAACTAGGCTAAACAATTTCTAATTAATTTTAAATCCCAACCTCTAGCTTTCTGTCGTGATTAATCGTCTAGTGTCTTTCAAACTTTATTTAACGTTCTAACTAGAAAACCTCTGAACCTCTGAAAAAACTCTCTACTTTATCAAAAATCAAATAAAAATGTAAATTTTGTATTCATTTCTCATGTCACGCAAGCGCATGATTGATGACCAATCCATCACATAATAAACACAAGAATGCCTAAAAACAAAGCGACTTAGATTAACGACTTGTACCCTAATTCAGCCTACTAAGAAACAAAGTAATATCTATTGATTGCCTCTAGCCTTTTTTTTCACTCAAAAAGAATCACTGTTACAAGAGTCATCAACAAAAATGACAAATTTCCCTCCTAAAGCTTCAAGTACAAAAAAATAAAACAAGCCCAACTCAATGATTGATGTTCCAAATACAACGACGTAAAACTCAATCGCAACTCACTTAATCACTTCTTTTTAAAACATCATCATGATCGTGGTAGACATCATGATAATCATCGTACAAATTTTAAATTAGAAAATAATTCAGACAACAAGTAGAAGTATTCTCAACAGAATCCACAACATAAAAACCACTTTGACGACCGGCAAAAGTTTCCTCGAAGTTTACGCGCGCAAAATTCCTACCATCATGATGATCATTGTGATCAGCAGCCAGTACAGAGTGAAGAAGTCTCTTACCCATATTCCAGGTATCAATAAAAAAATCGTTTTTCGATTTCTTAAAAAATTCCAAAAGATACAAGAAGACAAAAACAAAAAAAAAAAAAAGCAAGAAAAAAAAGAACAACAATTCGGGTATCTAAAGCGACCTAAACAGGAGAAGAATGTAACCAAATTGCCACAGGCCGGCCATTCTCCCATTTTGGACGAGTGGCAACACCAGTGTAGCATGGACCGGTCAACACCGGTAACCTCCCGTCGAAGCACCCATCATTATCATCTCCCTGTCTCTGTTATTCGTGAAACTCCCAAATGAAACATCTCTCCAAGAGGAATATCCGGTTTTTTTTTCTCATATTTTTGGTCAAGAATTTTTGACTATTTTTTTTTTTTTTTGTGAGTTTCTGCTTTCCCGCTTCACGATGGATACATTTAAGAGGAGACACAAACCAATGATGATCATCATGATGATGATAATGGTGTATGGTGGAAGATCAAGCCCATCCAATGCATTGGAATGTCGGATGCTATGCCATGCCCTGAAGCATGCCATCGCAGATAGCTCGTAGTAAAACAAAAAAAAAGATACAACGTACATGCAAGCCAACCTTGATCAATTGTTTTGGATATCTGAAAACACACATAAGAGAGGAGCAAAGGAAAAAAAGAAACAAGGAACTTAAATAAATATAAAATGGAAGTCCATTGCATTGGTAGTGAATGCGCTCATTTTTAGGCACGAGATTTTGTAACCTCTGTTGAAATTTGATTGCTCGGTTTTTATTCTTGTTTCAAAAAAATAAAATAAGAATGTGGAGAAAGAATTCTTCGCAAATTGTTGCTTGAAATATTTTATGTACAAGGTTGGCGAGTATATACATATGGAAGTACCTTACTGGAAATACAGTGACTCACTGGTTCACCTGTTAAAAACTTGAGACAATAAGGTAGGCTCGGTAATTTCATAAGATGCAAGAGTCAGTTGAATCATATTTTTCACTATAAAAACTTTTTGAGTGCTTAAGAAGGCACCAACTTCCTCACAATGGTTAAGTAAAGTACCCTTTATGAGGCAATGGTTGTGTGACAATTATTGCGAATATAATTCATTCAATTCATACTAAGAATTTTGAAGTCTCGATCGGAGCGAACATTTCACTAACTTTCACTGAATGCATTTAATTGCTTAAAGCAATTTGCAATCACTGAATGCATTCGGTTCACTTGTAGTTTTTGTATTGAATTCTTTGAAGACGTTCTTCTCTGAACTTCAGTTTGTCTATCCTTTCTGTAGAAAGTCATCCTTTTCTAATAACAGTTCTGATATTATCGCTGAGCCTTCTAGTAAACCTAGTAAACCATTCAAAGTCATCGAAACACGGTGTGGGTGACAGAATACTACTGTCATGAGCCGGTAATGAGGGTACGTGCTGCAAAATATATAAAATGGCTGCAGCCATATCATCTACCAACGCCTAAGGATGTATAATTGAAGCTTTCACTTGTTTTTACTGAAGCATTCAAAACAGTAATTGCAGCTTGTCAGGAACCCAAAAATCAAACGGAGCGAAAATGACCGTCTGCTAATGTTTTCGACTAACAAACACGAATTGGAATTTACAATCACTATATTGGATGTTTGATGCAAATTTTCACGGTTTTTATGGATTGTTCATAGGTTATTCTTACTTGACAGCTGTCAAGAAATAAGAGCTTTATGTTTCAAAGTCTAAAAGTTACGCAAAAATAAAGTTCTAGCAAACTTCCAGGAGCATGTATACGGCTTTCTCTGTGGGGTAGAACGAAACTTTTTAGTTGTTGATAGCTTTTAATAGCATTGGAGCTTTTAACGTCCTTTAAGATAAAGGTAGATAGACGGATCATTTGAACTGTGCAGACGTTGCTTCATTCTTTATGATGTGGAAGGAAAGGAAAAGGGAAAACTGATTTAGATAAAAAAAAATACTGCCTTCAAGAGCAAACAATATAGAGAAAGAAGAGAAGAACATTCTGGACATTTTTCCATGTTATAGAAATACATACATATCCTCCTCTCCTAACTACTATTTATCACGAGCACTAAAGCTCAATACAGATTCAAGAATTGATGATCTTAGAGATCTTTTATCCATCCATTTATTAATGACATCAGACCTCTAATTCCATCCCATGATGTCATACACAAAGTCAATGAAATAAAAACCAAAAATATATAGTCCAGGTATCATCTAACCTCACAAACAGAAAACCAATTCAATGAGCAGATATGTATATGTATTCTCCAAGACCTATCATCAGACAGCAAAAAAAAAAAAAAAAAAAACCTAAAGAATTAAAACCTCAAAATGCCCATCAAAGCACCCATTCTTTAGCCATCCTTCGAGCTTCTGGAATTCAATGCTCCATTAACATTGGCACAATTTATAACGCCAACATGTATACATACTTATGTACATATATATGCAGGTACCTCCAGCAAAAATGTAGAATGAAAAACGAAAACCTCAAAAGAATATATTCATTAGGTACCTATCTATCCTGTCAAGTAAACCTTTTGCCTCGGCTAGAAGTTGATCTTGCTCTTCTCCATTCCATTGCAAATATACACAAAACTAAAATAAAAAAAAAAAAACAGAGAAATAACATTGTTTGTTTGTCGATGGTAATAAAACTGGAGGATAACGCAAGAGCCTTCATCTCTCCAACAAGCACAAGAATATACAACCAAGAGTACATAGTATATTTGCAGCGTCCTCCCTCTTGTGCCATGGCCATCATCATCATCATCATCATTTTTCGCTTCGCGTGCCCCCTTCATCAAATGTATCTTCACGAAAAATCATCAAATAAAATAAAGTATGCTATAGCACGTACGCCGAGGTAAAGACAGCTTCAAGGAAACTGCAAGGAAGAAATTGCTGAATCCTCTTTCTCTCTCTCTATAGAACACCCTCCTTTAAAAAGAGCCACATGCCAGAAAAACAAAAAAAAAAAACAACGATGAAGTAGAAGAAGCAAAGACGAAGAAGATTCCTCAAAGATAACAATCGTCAAATCGTTCTTTGCTTCTTCGTCTTTTGCAAGAATACGTTTTTTTTTTTTTGCTCATCCTCAATGGTATATAAGAGAAGGTTTGAAGTAGAGAATCCTTCCAGACCTTGTACGGTGTGGTGGTGTAGTAAACCTTTCGTATTTTATGACGTCTCTTAAATAAACTTTAAACATAATCATGTATTTGTGGCATCTTCTTTGCCTTGCCTTTTTTTATATATATAGAATTCTTGAGGAATCCTTCTCGAATAGACAAACCCGATGGAGAAAGGTTTAGGCTTTGGGCCTTGAACTGCAGTCAATTCAAAAGTTGTTTTTCTAATTGTATGTTTTTTCCTTGTGGAATGTATATACTATGTCACCAAAAGTTACAAGGCCTATGGAGAAAAGGAGACTCAATCTGCAAATGGGTTGCCTCCTATTGTCTTCCAATTTTCTGCCGGCCCGGCCCGTGTCCTGTGTACCTATATGACACTAAGGCTCCAGCACAAACAGAAGTCGACTTTTGAGACACTCCTGTAGACTTTTGCGAATCAGAGACAAGCATAAGTTGCAGTCAGATCTTCACAGATCCAGAAGTGTTAAAGCCAAATAATTGGGGGACAAAAGATAGTAATCTTGGATCTATAGTGCTCCCAGGTCTTCCATTTATGATGAATACAGGATTACTAGTATCGAATTGGAAACTTATACTAACTTATTTGCTTTAGCTATCTAAAATGCTCCTGTGTCCCATATTTCAAAATATCTACCAACACAATAGCAGATGATCCTTGAACCCATCACGTAAACATAAATTTGATTTAAATTACCCGACAAACAAACAAAATCCCATCATAATTCTAATATCATACAGAGGCAATCCATTCAAACAAGTGCAGTCATTCCACAACTGGTATTTCAAGCCAAGATCCTCCAAGAAAGGAATTTCTCCTCTTCATTGACTCGGCGTGCGCACCCGGTACCATATTCAAAAATAAAAACAAAATCCACCAAAATCTTGTAAAAAAAAAAAGAATGTGTTACCTCACACAAATAAACTACAAGCCAACGTTTCTTTGTATATCGTTAGACCTTTATTACTCCACAGGTAAGAAGATTAAAGAGATGCTTCTCGTCCTATCTACCTGCTGCATCTGAAATATTTCAGATTCAAAAATAAGTTAAGACTCAACTCTACTCAGCTCAAGTCCAATTCGATAGAGAAAGATGAATGTTGTTTGATGAATTTTTTGTTTTTTTTTTTCCTTAATTTACTTTAGAATTCCTTCAAGTCAAAGTGCTTCCAAGTCCACACAACAGAACATCATCAGAAGAAGATCATATCCTCGTCTGCTTTTAGCTTCACCACCTGCAAGTCCTCCAGTTTTTTTTTTTTTTGTATTTTTTTCGGACAAACATCTCATCTCATCACAGTCCAAAATGATGTTCCTATGTACATATGTATACATTGTGGGTATCAAAAAAGGCTGTTTGTCGTCGTCGCCAACGGCTCAAGGGCATTACGATGTCTTTCTTTCGACATGGGGTCTCAAAACGAACAAAAAAAAAAAACATCAAAATCCTGAACTGAAACTGAACATTCAATCTCCTCTTGCCGAGTTTTTTTTTCTATCTTTCTTTGGTTTGGTACGTTCAGATCTTTTGTTGGATTTTTTTTTAATGCTGCGCATCGAATTCCTAATTTATATACACGAACAGGTACATAACCCAAGGGATAAGAGCAGGTGAGAGGTTGTGGCTTTGAATTCCATGTTTAGAAAAGGAAAAGAAGTATAAAAATAAAAATAAAAGTTTTAGACCTCTTAAAATGATATGATTTAGGTAGAAATTCTTATAATTTTTTTTTTTTTGGTTTCTAAAATGATGTTTTACTCATTTTGCGATCCAAAAAATATGTTGATCTGAAAACATCAGAATTGTGAGGTTAAACTCTCGCGAATGTTTTGGTCGAATGTGGATTGCGTTCTCCATATCTGTGGAATGTGAATAAAATTTGATAGTTCAAGTCGACAGTACTTCTGTAGGGAAAATGTCCCATATTGCTCATCTTCCAACCGAACCTCAACTAGGCAACATTGTTGCTTTCAAAGTACCAATGGCTCCTGATTTTATTAAAAATTTGTTTTCATGCCGACAGGCATACTGGGATTCTATAATAAATACGCTCCAAGCAATGAATGATGCTGTGATATGAACAACGTTAGCACAGCAACAGCATTTTGACAACCAGAAAAGTCTGCTCAAAACGTCAAAAACGAAGCGATAAAGCTACACTTGACATTAGAAATGACAGCCTTTCGTTTTTGCTCTGAGGAAACGTCTCTTTGATTCTAAGATTGAGAGCATACGTCAATTAATATTTTTGTCATAAGAAACACTGAGAAGAAGTATATATAGCATTGCATTTCCGATCTAAAAGTCAAAAACTTTCAATTTCTCTAGCTACTTTGGCAGTATTTCTTTAGAAAACGATAAAAACATACCGTTAAATTTCTCCTTACAAAGATTATTGAATTTGAATAGAGATTTTTCGCATTTAAAAGAACATTTCACATTTAACCCTCTACTTGAATCATATCAACACCTTGTTGTGAAATTCTTCTGTAAAACCATAATCTGACGCATTTCAAAACTATGCGCTTCGCAGCAACAACACAATTACCATATTAATTAATTAAATGGAAAAAATACACATATATTCGCATTTTTATTCTAACTAAAAGCATTAAATATTGAACATACGATCGACTGCCATACAGCGTAAAATATAAATGCAAACATTAAGCCCGACACACATCAGCATTGAATATATGCTTGGGATAAATAAACGTCACACTTGAATGCATTTCGCAGTTACTGAGCGAGCTGTCACTGCATTCCATTTTAAATTCCACGTAAAGATACAAAATAAAACCCAGATTTAAACAGTAGAGAGGGGGGAATGCATCTATCTACTAATAAAATTCGAAAGAAAATTAAGGGAAAATATTTCAAGAAAAAAAAAAAAAACATAACAGGAAAATTAATTGGAATTAATTTCTAATCCACAAAGTCCACTTAATGGAGAGCGCTCTCGGGTCGGAGGAATGTTGCTTTAATTAATCTCCGTCGATATCGTGAACTTTGAAAAGGCATTTAATCATTTTCAAAAGAATTTCCCTATTACACTGCAGCAGCGGGCATTCGGTAGCAGTTTTTACGTTTTTTTTTTTTTTTTGTGTTTTTTTTTTACTGCTTTTCATCCGTTTCTCTTTCTTATGGCATTCCCTACCTTAACCCATCAATTTCAGAAGTTAAACTGTAGCCGGTGTCTGCATTCTTTTTGGAGGCAAAAAAAAAAACATGATTTCGAGGTGTTGCTGGGCGTTATATGATTTTATATTTCAAGAATTTACATAAAGCCTTTGGTTATTCGCTTATCTGTGTGTCAAACAAAGTATAACTTTTCGTTTTTATTTTACAGTCTAGAGAAATTGTGCCTTCTCGGAGAGATAAATTGAGGTTATGAAAGAAGATATAAATTCTAAGGCCACAATATTTTTGAGGCTTTGTGCTATAGCTATATCTAAGAACTTGAGAGATAGAATGACGTTTTACCAGGGCACCAAATGGTAGATCCGTTCGCGTACTTTTTGCACTTAAACTTTTAGATTATCAAATTTCGCAGAGTGGGGGTAAAATTCTCTCAGAGACAGCTAAAACTACGAAAAAGTAAACGAACGGGTTGAACAAGAAAAAGTTGAAAATTCATTGGTTCTACAGCTTTGACAGTTTTCATAAGCCAGCCCACAGAAATTACTTGCACTAAAATTCGTAGCATGGGGAAATTTCCTACTCTCTCGTGAGCGCTCTCTTCTGTGAAAACTACGAAAACAGCTTTTCGTAAAAATTCGCTGTTTTAGGAGAGTACGCGAACGGACCTAATGTTGTCATTTATCATGTGTCAGTTGCCGCACTCACCAAATCTGCGAAATTGAAGAAAAATAGTAGATCCGTTTGCGTACCGTCTCAAAACAGGGAATTTTTTACGAAAAGTTGCTTGGTTACGGAGAAATTTCGTGGAGAAGCGAGCACTTATGAGAGAGTAAGAAATTTCCCCATCCCACGAAATTTCTTTGGGCTGTCTTGTGAAAACTGGCTGTTGTGTATTTTCAACTTTTTCTTGGCCAAGCCGTTGAAGTACTTTTTTGTGATGTTAGCTCTCTCTGACAGAATTTCACCCCCACAGATATTTGATAGGTCTGTTCCCACACTGACTAAAACTACGAAGAGCTACGAATTTTAACGAAAAATAGCGAATTTCTGTTCCCGCGTGTCAAAATTTCGTAGTTTTTCACAGAAAGAGAGCTCACGAGAGAGTAAGAAATTTCCCCATGCTACGAATTTTAGTCCAATAAATTTCAAAAAATGAGTAAAATATGAATTCTGTCAAATGATTGTGTTGTTGTTGTCTGGAAAAATAATTTGAATTTGTTTTTGTTCAACTCGTTCCCGCAAATTTTTGTGCATTTGTCTTTCTCTAAAAGAATTTTACCCTCACTCTTAAAAAATTGATAAGCTGCGAATTTTAGTACACGAAATGCGGGAAAGAACCTAGTTTATTCCTGTTCCCATGTGTAAAATTTGCCCATGCTACGGACTTAAGTCCAAAAAATTTCATTGGGCAAATTCATGAGATCTGTAAAAGGGGTGTGTTGGCAAAATTAATGGAAGCAAATCAAAACGAAGTGGAAAATTTTCTTGCTCAACACGTTACCGTAAATTTTGCCTCTCTCTCTGAGAGAATTTTTCTCCACTCTTAGGAATTTGATAAACTACGAAATTCGTTACACAAAGTAAAGGAAACGGACCTAAACCCCAGCATCTCCACAGGCAATTTATGGCCGTTGCCAAACTCCTTCTCAATTGAAAGTTTAAAGGAGAATTAAATCAATGAAGGATCTTAGCTCTTAAGGTACGAATGCATCTAAACAGTCTCCTTTAGAATAGTGTATTTCAAAAGGATTACCTTATTTTAAATTCATTGCCAGAGTAGAGGTTTTGAAAGATTTTAACATGAATTTAAATTATTTCCTAAGCTCAAGACCTTTTTAACCTTTTTTTCAATAAATTCTACATTTTAAGCAAGCCATTCTTATTGGGCTGAGCACCGAAAATATGCTTTTGAATTTCAAATGTTTAAGCTCACACTACACATTGTCGAAACAGGAGGAGAATACCTCGTTAAAAAAATTACCAAGTCTATATTAAAAATACTACAGTACTCATCCTTGTTTCCTTTATTTCAGATGGCGAATACATGTTTGCAGACCCAGAGAGCAAGCTCTCAAAGTATGGTCCAAAAAGTTGGCGATCATCCCACACTCATGTAAGTTAAATAATATCTTTACGAGCTTCATGTCTTTAACTGGTTCTTTTCTATCTAGGGTCTCGATGCCAATGGTCGACCTCTCTTAGAGCTACACTTCCGAGTGCAGTTCTACATCGAGAGCCCGTTCATGTTGAAAGATGAGACCTCACGTCACAACTATTATCTCCAGTTAAAAGCAAATGCCCTCAATCGATGCGATGTTCCTAGGGATTACTCTGAGCAATCAATGATACTGCTGGCCGGCTTAGCACTGCAAGCTGACTTAGGTGATTGCCCAGAGGATGAAGTAGTTACAGATTCGGCGATATCTTCGGCTGGCTGTGGTGGTACGGGTAGTGGTAGTAGTGATAGTAATATTAGTACAGCAGGACCAGTAACATCATCCAGTACTACGAGTAATAATCCCTCGCCATCGGTGATAATTTCTGGTCACAAAATGAAAGCAATCGCTGATAAGTTATCACCAGCTATTGTAGCTGTTACGTCGCTGTCTGCTGCTTCTTCATCGTCATCGATTAATGTTCCAGATTATTTCCGTGTAGATGAATACCTCCCGCCTAGTTTGCGAACTCCACGAGCCGTAAATGCTCTGCGAGCATGTCACCGGGAAAACCGTGGCATGTCTCCGGCGAACGCAGAGTTGCATTACATCCAGCAGGCATGCATGCATGAAGGCATAAACGCCCATATGTATCGCATGAAAATGTCGAAGAGTGAAACCGGCCCAGGGAATTCATGGTTCGCGGTCTATGCCAAGGGTATTAAGATCTGTGGAGACAATACCCAGCAAACTACCTTTCTATGGCCGAATATCACCAAGCTCAGCTTTGAACGAAAAAAGTTTGAGATCCGCTCCGGAGACAGTAAGATTATCCTATATGCGACGAGCGACGAGAAAAATAAAATGCTATTGACTCTTTGCAAGGAAACCCATCAGTTCAGTATGAAGATCGCTGCAAGACTCAAGGAGGTAATCAAGCGGGAGGAAGAGGAGAGTAACTGTCTGCACGCGTGCTACATCTATTCGCGCAGCCTTCATTTGCCATATAAGAATAAAAACGATCAGCGGATATCGGTGATCTCGAGCACTAGTTCGAACACCACCTCAGGAATAGTGAGTGATCGTGTACATTCGGAGGATGAGCTAGAGATCATGATAAATACACCCCCTGCACCGATCGCAGCACCTTCAACAGAGAGTCTGGCCCTCGTACATCTGCTCGATAGACCGAGTGTAAGCAGGCAAACATCGTCGGTGGGTCAGGTATCACTGAAGGACTTGGAGGATCAGTTAGCAGCGTTATCGGTGCGGCAAAAGTCATCGGAAAGGAATTCACCTACGGAACAAGTCGCAGAGCCGAAATCCAGCACGGATTCGCCTAATTCACAGCATAATATCGGATCACAATGTTCATCGACTTGCAGCACAGTTGTAGTGGCTACGGAGACAACTACCTTGTCTTCCTTAGCGGTTCACCCGACCACAGCGAACCGGCGATCATCGACGTCAAGCAGTCTTGAGTTAGGCTTTAGTCATACGGCACAGAACTCGCAATTAAGTGAGGGTGAAAGCACTTGTATAGATCATGATTTCATGGCCTCGACGCGCGACGAGACGGAGAGTATTTCAGGCGTTTACACCCTAGCACATGGTGCTCCACCAACTGAGACCTCGGGTGTATACACCATGCATAGCAGTGAAATGACTGGTCAGTCGTCAGAGATCGCTGAATCTGAGAGCGCTACAAGCTCGCACTATGGCATATTTCAGCCCAAAAATGAAATGGGAAAGTCGCCGAACATTGACTCTGTCGATGGTGGCTACCGGAATAATCGGATAAAAAATGAAGAAATCCGCGACTTCCGTTTGCGATCGGATTCGAATGTAAGTGCTAGTGGATCGTTTCGTGGTGATGGAAGTGATCCAACGGACAGCAAGCATACTTTACTCAGTGCTGAGGAACTTACTGATCTGATTGTAGGTCGTGGAACGTATCCCTGTCGAAAAACGGTGTCTAACACCCTTGACTCGGACTGTGATTATGTCACGCTGCCACTGACAATGGAAGGCGAGAGTTATATTCAAGGTCACGAAGACACTGCACCTACCGAGGATCAAGATGTCGATTTAATGGATGATATCTTGCCCACAGATCCACCAGCGCCGCCACAAAGGATCGATAGCAACACTCAGAGATCAATGGTAAATCTAAGTGACATCCGAATGCGATCGCCACCGCCATATGGTGCTAGACACGAAACAACGGGACTTTGCGGTCCTCCCATCCGGAGTAGTCTTCAGAAACCTGTCCTCCGCGATCCACCGCCATATCAATCAAAACCACGACCAACGTCTCTCATCTCAACGTCATCAACTTCGTCGAGCAACATACATTCCTCGAACTCCGCATCTGGATCATCAGCACGTCCCGAAGAAGTCACAGCTCGCTTTATAACAACTCGGCCGCAAATTAACATCCTGAAGGCACACACTTCGGTGGTCAGTGAAAATCCAAAACCAAGTTATGCCGCGCCAACGATCACCAGTCTACCGCCACAGCCCAGTCCAATGGGGGCATCTGCCTACAGCCACCCAACGCAACAGTCACAAATCTCAGCCATACCCAGCACAATTGGTATTCCTATAGTTCCTTACCAGCATCTGCACGCGACGCACAAGAGTATGTCAGCGATACCGCCTCCGCCGCCTCCTTATCCGGAAATGAAACCACCACCAACACGAACATGTGTTCTTCTGCCGGTTATTAAGCCCGGGCAGTACTTACCACCACCACCACCCAGCCTGCCTCGTCAACCACCACCACCGCCACCGCCTCAATTGGCTACGGTCTATAGTGCGACTCAGCTGGCCCGCAAGCAACTGGAACTATACCAACAACAGCTCTACAGCGATGTGGATTATGTGATTTACCCGATCCAAGATCCCGCCGTCAGTCAGCAAGAGTATCTGGATGCCAAGCAGAGCTCTATCTTAGCCGCAATGGCGCAGAGTCCTCCACCTCATCCCTATCTAGCCTATGCCCATAGTAGCATGCACAGTAGCCCCTGGGATACGTGCAAAGGTCACGCCATCTACAGAAGTACTCCATATCTCCCGTTGGCGCTGTCAACTCACTCCCGCTACGCATCTACGCAAAACCTCTCCGATACATATGTTCAGCTCCCGGGTGCGTACTCCCCTCTGTACTCCCCTTCGGTGGCAAGCCTGTGCTCATCTTATGAGCCTCCACCACCGCCACCTTTGCACCCGGCGGCGATGGCGAGCAGTTCGAGCTTATTCGCCCGCTCTCGATCGGATGACAATATTTTGAACTCAATTGAAGCCATGCCCAAAATGAAACGATTGCCGCCTCCTCCACCACCTCCATACGTGGACCGGCGGCTCAAGAAGCCCCCTATGCCAGCGCCGCATGAAAAACCCCCTCCAAGTAAGTATAACCAGGACGCCTCTTTTATTTATCATTTCTAAGACGTGTTCCTCTTTCTTTCAGTTCCCTCAAAACCTGCCTCGGTATGTTTAAGTTCACAATCAACGCTACACTCAACCCGAACCGCCCACAAGCACTCTGCACATGTGCAGAGTCTTCACCTCCAGCAGCAACAACAACAACAGCAGCAGCAGTTGCATCTACATCATCAACACCAACAGCAGCAACAACAACAACAACAACAGCAACGACTACACCTACTACGCAGTGAAGCTGCAGCACAATCGTCATCTCATTCGATCAATGTCACAAATAATGGTGCTAACTCCTCAACCCAGCGGGGCGTCAATCCAATTGACATTCAATTGTTGCGTGAAAAGAGCCGACATCTTGACTTACCGTTAATTTCAGCCCTTTGCAATGATCGTTCACTGTTGAAGCAAACAAAAGCTTTCGTGATGCCAAAAAGCACACGAAGCTCTACATCAGCAACTGTTCAACCTGTCATGACTCAATTCCATCCAAGTCACAGTCAAACAGCAACAAAATCAACGCTTCCTCGTTATCCAGGAGGACAAATGTCAGCTGGTGTTTCAATGTCTGCCGCTATCACTACAACAGCAGCAGCAGCAGCACATCAACATCATCTGTCAAAGCCACGCAAAACAACTTCGATCAGTCATCGTCATCCAAATGACAAGCTGCCACCGCTGCCAATGCAAATGGCCGAGGCCAACAACTATGTCATGGATCCGACACCGGCCATTTTGAAGCACAAAAGTTACAATTCGCAAACATAAGGGCGTGTAGACACGCGATTCGGACTCTAATCAAACTGCACAGGATGTGTGTAAGAACTGTAAAATTCAGTGTAAAACTTTTGGGTTCACAAGTCAATCACACGTATATAACGGTGTTTGGGGAGGATTTTGAGACGTTCTTTTATTTGATTGTTTGTAAAAATCTCATCAGTCAATAGTATAGAATGTGTCAAAAGTGTGTGTTGAAAGGTTTTGTATTTTTTTTTTCTCCCCTTTGGGCTAGCAGAAAAGACAGTCTTAGGTATTAAACTCAAGATAGAGAATGTCAATTAATTGCTGTAAAGATGTGAAATTTGAGAACTCGAGTTTATATCTTTAGCTAGATGGAAAGCTTTGCGTAAAGGATGCTATTTCCACGCAAAGTAGCTTCAGTTGTTTCTTGCTAGCTTCACTGAATTCTAACAGCGTTTTTGGATAGGCTTGTCTTTCGCCAAAAGCTTAAATCTAGACTCTTAAAGCAGGCGCAAGTACACAAAAAAAATCTTTCGTTAAACTTATATTTTGGTCGTCAGCTTTAAGCCCCAACCATAATTGAATTATGGCTCCGATCGCAGTTGTTTGTAATCGTGCGATTAAACATGATTTATATACTGCATCGATAATGAATTTTTCTCAGTTTCGTCAAGTTTTCGTTCAATTTTGGCTACATACTTAGAGAGCGGTTTCATTCGCACATTCGTGCTAGGGATGACGACATCGCTTTTCTTCTTAACGCAATTATTTGTGCATCTAGATTTCCAGAGCGCAAGACAAGAATTTTCGTTCAATTATAATATTGCCCTTCGCAAGCTTAATGCTACTATAGTTGGGGGCTTTTAAACCTTTGGATCAGTGGGAAAATGAAGTAAAAAAGATGCCATCTATTTTCAAAGGATTAAACAATAAACCTGTATCAAGATAGTCGTACTTAAATGGTCCCAATCGCCTGTTGTATATTTGCAATTTTATTACCACCTAATTGTATGATAAACGTCAAATATTATGACAGAAAACTTCTAGTATTATAGACTTAATCGTTGCAAAAGCATTCATTGAGACCAACAGAAAGATCTTCAACCGAATCTAAAACAAATCACAAACTAAGTTCTAAAAAGACAAAAGTTCATACAAGTGAACACTTTTAAAACTGAAAATATCTAGCTATAAAAAGATCCTTGTGTGATCTTCTATAAGGTTCAAGCTTAATTTTATTATATCCTACGTGATGCCCTCTCTTTCTCTAGACATCTCGATATTCCTTTGAGTAAACCATTGTTTTCACTCAAGAAATCGTTTCTTCTGGATTTCACGGAGCATGCAATTTGTCTTTCGCTCAATTCTGTATATGTTGGAGAAAAGGAGACTTATTTTTTCCCAATAAAAAAAACTAGCTTAAGTCCACGGCATCTTTTTTTTAAATCATTATGCCAACTTCTTCTCATTTTGCAATAAAATTATACTTAAGTTAAGTTCAAAATCTAAAACTTAGAACCGACATGAGCCTTGAATTTTTTCGAATTTATTCTTACCCATAAACCACCGGTCTCTAAAAAGTCAAACCAAAAACCCAAAACCAATCTTTTCACCTTTCCATGACACATTCGAATTTTCCAAAAACCAAAAAAAAAAAATAATGTATTTTCGTAAAATTTCGTTAACCATAAACCATGACATAAAGATGCTTTAAAAAGAACTTAAATAAATAAAAACAAAAAACCTAAATATCTACATTGTATAAACGTAACTAATTACTAAAAAATAAAACTTTTGTATTTTGTCTATTCTAGTCATTTAACAAAAAAAGAAAAACACTAATACTCAGCATGGACAATAGCCAAAGCATCAATAGTTATTTTATTGAATTTATTTTCGTTTCTCCATTTACACACACAATCTACAAATAAAATTAGTATTAAACGCAAAAATAGTAATTTATTAACAAATTAAATTAAGCAACGGATCAAAAATCCCCAAAACCCCACACATATCTGTGATTGATGAATTTAATATCTTCTATTTAGATGTAAGGAATAGTATCTAAAAAAAAAAACACAAAAACAAAACAAAAACCTTCCTTACACCAGCACTCCCGTAGTTTGTATCTATTAAGAGTAGTATTCGATTGCCTTTAACTTGCCCACCGATCGCATGGATTTTTTTTTTTTATAAATATGTATACATTTTTCTTAGGATAAAAAATTAGAATTTTAATTAATTGAATAATTAAAATAAACTTAATTTTTTATCGAAAAATATAACTGCTTTAGAAAAAAAAAAAAAAAAAAAAAAAAACTAAAATAAAAACAAGAACTAATATTTTCTTCATATTTTTTTCGCAAATTAACAAAACACTGTAAAAGAAAAAAACTATGCATTAGAAAATTTTGTTTTTATATTTTGAATGAAATTTTGTTACCAAATGGGAAAATTGTATGAAAAATGACAGCTAAAAATCGCCTTTTTTTATGTCAACTTTATTGATTTGTGTGCACAAAGGAGCACAGGAGTGATTTCCTTTAAATTTAAAATAAAAAAGCTTAATTTGTAACATAACGTGAAGCACAAATCTGTCAAATGTATCGTGAATTCGTTTATAAAGTTTGACTTCGTACTTAACGTGTTCTAGATGACATAAAACTCATTTTAAGTCATTTTTACGATCTAAACCCACGTACAAAGTATGAAGCCAAGAATTTATTACGATTTCATAAAAATACGCTGACTTTACGTGTGCTTTCTGTTTACGTTATAAGTCATCAGTCTTTTGAAACTTTTTTAGAAAAAAAAAAATTTTGCATATTTATGCTACACAGCGACAGAATTTACTTTGTGCACACATTCACTTGAGCTCATCTCAAGTCAACTCTGCTGCATCAGACCTACTTTTTATGTAAAAAAAAAAATTAAGAAAAGAAAAACATTCCAAGGAATTACTTATTTTTTACAAAATATAATTGTATAAAGTTAAATAATAGAAATAACTTAAAATATGTCTTAAAAGACAAATAAAATCAACTACCTTGAGAAAATTTCAATTTATAATTAAACTTCAAAATAAAAATGAATTAATCCAAGAAAAGAGCATTTATTAAAGAAAAGCACATTTAAGCGTAATAATAAACAAAAAACAAATAAATAAATTTCTATTAACTTAGCATTAATGCTGAATTGATGATCCTTTTGATAAATTAATTTTACAATCTTATAGATATTAGCTTATATTATTTTTGTTTTCTTATTTGTTCTGTCACATTTCACTAAGAGTTTTATTTGCAGAAATTATTATTATTATTTTTTTTTTGTTATTGTATCTATTTTTTTGTGGTGTTATTGGTTTATGTATTTATGTATATTTTTTTTTAAAAAGGAATTTATATATATTTTCTTTTATTATGGATTGAAAGGATTGTCAGGTGTCAGTGTCTGTGGAAAGGGTCATTTTATAAATGTGCTTTCGCTTTAGGTTAGTGATTGCTAAAGAAAGTAAAATTATTACAAAATAAAAGTTATAATAAAATACAAAAGCAAAGACCATTTATTATAATAAATGTTTTATTTTTTATTTTTATCTAAGGTTTTTATATATATAAATATGTATATGAAATAAATGAATATTTTAAAACTATAAAGTGAGTCTATTTAATTCGTTTATATGAATGGATTTAGGATTGAAGCGCGTACTTTTTGCAATAAAATTCGTAGATTATCAAATGTGGATGAGTGAGTGTAAAATGTTCTCAGAGAGAGCTAAAACAACGAAAAAGTAAGCGAACGGGTTGAACAAAAAAAGTTGAAAATGCACTGGTTTGACAGCTTTGACAGTTTCCATAACCCAGCCCACAGAAATTTCTTGCACTAAAGTTCGTAGCATGGGGAAATTTTGTACGATCTCGTGAACGCTCTCTTCTGCAAACAACTACGAAAATTCACCGTACGTGAACAGCTTTTCGTAAAAAATCGTCAATTTTCATGAAAATTCGCTGTTTTAGGAAGGTCCGCGAACGGACCTGATGTGTTTAAAACTTTCAGGAATACACAACGTTCGAAAAAATGTAGTACATACAATGTAAATATACAGTGTGAAGCCGGTTCTCTGTGCATGTACCACTAGATAAGGCCATGAGAGTGGCCTGCCTGGAAAAAATACGCCATGCAGACGTAAACCTGCTAAAGTAATAGCTAAAATAGTTCTAGAGTGATAAAGGGATCGATTCTTTGAAGCCAATTTTCGACTATTCTGCACATATCAACCCAAACGTTGGAAATTGCGTACTCCTTATTGTTCCTGAGCTCCTCTAATGTTCTGGGTTTGTTGGCATAAACCAACTTCCAATCGTTTAAAGCTAGGATTGAACTCAGCAACCGGACCGAACTCATCAACTCATATATGCATTGCAGTTGAGAGAGTAGAGAGTTTGCAATACCTTGAGAGTATTGTCTCAACCGATGGCGGAACCGAACTGGATATATCTAGCCGAATAGGTAAAACAAAATCTGCGTTTGGAATGCTATCCACAGTTTGGCAAAGTAATGCAATTAGCTTTAACACCAAGCTACGACTTTTCCGTTCCAACGTTGAATCCGTGCTGCTTTATGGTTGTGGTACCTGGAGAGTGATCGTCACTATCACGAGGAAGCTGCAAACGTTTGTCAATAGGTGCCTGCGCTACATCTTAAGGCACTACCATACGACGACGAAAGTGGTAGTGGATTGGTCACACTCTCCGAAAGGGTGACAGATCCATAGCTAACCAAGCGATGCAATGAAACCAGCTTAACCACGATGGCAGGATACGCGGCGGTCCAAGAAGTACATGGCGCAGAACAGTGGAGAAGGAAGCACGGCAACTTTGAAAGAGTTGGGAGAGCTGAGGCACATTTACAGAAATCGCACACGATGGCGCGTAGGCATTGTAGAAGCCCTAGGAACCACAAGGGGATACAGGATAAAGTAAAGTAAGTAAGTCGTAAATCGTTTAAAGCCAACGTGCAACGCTACCTTCTTTCTTCTTCTTTTTCCACCAACTCCGCCTCAAAAATTCGGTTGTAATTTCCAATAATTTCCAAACATTGACTGAGCTTCTGACATTGACATATCATTGAAAAAAAGTGTAACGTGTACCCATTACCGTCTATTTGAACATTATAGACTCGCGTTGCGACACCCTCTACTTACAAAAACCAACTTTCCATATCCAAAAAAAGAAAAGCCAAACTAAATAATTTAAGTAACATTTGATTGTATTGTTTTTATTGTCCTCATATAAAAAAATATACAATAACATGAATAGTTTCATTGAACAACAGTACCTAACGTTTTCTTTTTTGGTTTAGTTAACAATTATTTCATAATGAGTGTAATTTTGTCTATTTCGAGTACAAAATAAGAAAAAAAACAAAATATAAACAAAATGCATCTTGTTAGGCATTTCAAGACACGTGCGGCATTTTTATTTAGCATCTTACAGTGAGCATATTAATGTTTGTTAACCACTTAAACTTACTTAGCTACTACCGTGGGTATTCGCCAGAAAAAAACGAAGGCTTTTCTGAAAAAAATATTATGTACATGCATAATGTGATAATGATTTTATTGTATTAGTCCCTGTATACCTTCAGGAATGTATTATTTACTTGAACTTTTGTTTTCCCTAAGTTTTGCGCTAATATCTCGATCTAAAGAGAGCTGAATCCCTGTTATTGACTATTTTTCGGCAAATTTACTACTATTTGTAATTTTTTAAACAACCCACGTAATAATATATGTAATAATTAATCGTAATTTTATTCTATAAATATAATAACTAATGTGTTGTCTTTGTTACAAAGTGGCACTTGGCGCTGAATTAGTTAAAATTCATTTTGTAATATAAAATATATCTTCTTCTTTGTTTTTTTTTTTTTGTTTCGTTCTCACTTGATTAGAATTTATCGATTAGAATTATGTAGATTTGTCCTTAGGGTTCATTAAAATAGAATAGATTTATCCTTGCAGAAGGAAGACAAGCGAATATTAATTATCATGATATTGTTTCAGTTGCATCAGAGGTCAGTGTAATTGAGGTGTTATCGTGTTGTTCTATTCCTTGTTCTTCGGTTCCTGCTTCATCTGCTTCGTCATCATTGCCAGGAGTTTTTTTTTGGTGTGAGATCGTAGTTTGACCAGCGCAAATCGGAAACAATATCTTTAAATTCTAGTTACTCAATAGTTCTTCGTCATCGTCATCTTCACGTTTCCATTTGTTTGTTAGAGTAAGTGCAATGCCGATGATATCGATGAGTGCGCCTAAACCGATTAATGCGTAGCCAAAGTACATTCCGTAGTCTTTTAGGTTGATTCCAAGCTGAAATATAGGATACAAATTTAAAATGTTGTCTCTTAGGAGTACTTGCAATATAATATTAGAGTTAAGGAAGACTTGAACATAAACCTTGCATTCAGAAACAGGATGGTTTGGGTATCTACATACATTTTTACGAATAGCTTCATCAATATTGTGCTCAAGTACTGAATTGTTTCTGCATTATCAGCTTAACAACTTCATAACCAACTACATAATCCAACCACATTCTTGCGGATGAAACGTGGAGGATATATAAAAGAAGAGCCTTGAGCCAATACGATCCCAATCGAATCAAGAAGCGTAAGCTTCTATATGGCAAGCTGGTTGGGGAATTCAACGATAGGCAGATGGACACAAAATCTTATTGCGAGAATTCAGGACTGGATAAGCCTGAACTACAATCATACGCAGTTCCTGTCTCGTCACGGTGGTTGCTAACAGCCCAGCATTTTTTCCCGACTATCCGAATGAAGAACTGCATTCTTTAAGGCACTAACCAACTATGCACCTCTCAAACAATATCAAATCACAGAATTAATGACAATCTCATGAACGAAAGTCAACATGCCATCTGATCCAAACAAAACGAATAAGACATCCTTTTAGGTTCGCAAGAATAACACCTCCTGGCTTTAAGACTATAATCACAAACTCAAACTCACCTTGGCCTTTCTGGCAAGCTTTTCGTCTAGTTCAGCTATTTGCTCAAAGAAAAACATCGGCATCAAAACCTTTGGTACTCCCTTGTAAATGCTACAATAGAAAATCACAAAATCAAACCCAAGTCATTGGCAAAAATCACAACTCCTTACTCAAACTGATCATCAGGCTGAATCAGTAAATTAATTTGAACACGTGCATGCACCTCCAGTGGAATTCCCATAATTGGTTCAACTGCAAATCTAAATCGATGCTTTTCCTCATTTGGACTCAATCCAGTCACAGCGTCAACATAACTCGGATCGGCGAGATAAAAATGCGGAAACGAAGCGTATATCGGTGCATTGTCTCGACACTTGCGACAATCGACAACTCCAGTCTTTGGGCACACTTCCTCTTTCGCATTGCAGAAACACTGTTGGTCTGGATTATTTTCCCCACTATCCAAGGTATCAATAGTGCCCAACCACTCGAAACCCTCCAAGCCATGACGACTAGTTTTGCCACCGGGTGCCAAGTTCAAGAAGCGGCATGTATCGACTGCATAGATCGTAATGTCTTTTGTTGTGTCCAATCGTGGTGGGAACAAATCTCCCATACTTCCGTTCACGGTTCCACAAGCGCCATCATAGAAGCCATTTGTTGGACTGCCATTCCAATGGGTTAACTTGCCAAGCTTATAGATATCATCTACTCCAGTGTTGATCATGAAGCGACCATCATATACTTTGGAACCGTTACGATCAACTAACCAACCGAATTTAGTATACGGAATATGAATTGATGATGTGTTGAACAATTTAAGGAAATCAATTAGTTTGTCCTGATACCCATCGAAGATCCATTCGCGGGCAGTTTTCTTTACAACAAGCTCTCCTCCTTCAGTCTTCAGTATGAAGTTGATCAGCTTTTTGATGTACTTGTTTTTGTGGCGCATCAAGTCAGCTACACTCTGAAAAAACGCCGAAAAGGATTAGTTTAGATTGGAATTATGTATAAACAAATGATAGGAAGGGATATGCTTGAAATATTTGCAGCTGATAGCGGGGAAGAGACAGGCATAGATTCTGGCTTCCCGTAGATACCTAGAGAAGGATCGACGAAATAAAACAGTAAAACAGTTGAATTGCAGCGAATCCAGTAGCATTGGAAAGACTATCATTGTCTAAATACATAGATAGCCATGCAGCCACTGAGGCTTAAGACTCTGCTGTAATTAGGTCGACGTTTTGAAGAACCTACAATCACTCTTATACCAGATATTCAGATCCAATGCGCCGATCCTAAGATGGGTACCAGGGCATATAGATATCAAAGGAAACGTAAACACTGGCAACAAACAGACCCTGGGTTCATCTGAAGAATCGCTTAAGTCTGGCCTTCAAAAAATACTATGTTCGCGGTTCCCCCATTCGCTGGTCGCTGAGCTGTGAATGGATCTTAAGAGCTACAAGCGAATAAAACCACAATGCACAATAAAATACTCAAAAATGTTTCTATTTACCGCTGTTATAACATGCGCCGCCGTCACCTCATCAGTGAGTGATCCATTGGATAATTCTGGTACAAAGTGCCAAGTCTTCTTCTCATAGTAAGACACAGTGTCATTATCATGAAATTCCAAATCCATTTTGATGTCCTTCTCGAGGAACACATACGGTCCCATTTCGACAAAGTTCGGCTTGACATTAGGATTACGTATCTCATGCGGATTCGTCCAATTGAATAGTGTGAATCGAGTGTACACTGGAATTGGAGTCTCTTTCCAACTCTCATAGTTGTCTGTTCCTTCTCTTATCACAAGAGACTGTGGAGAATAAATAACTTAGAAAAGAATACAAGTGAATGAAAAATTATAGCTTACCGATTGTACCATCTTGACAGACATTTCAGGCCAAATAACCACTAAAACTATACCGAGCAGAAGCAGTACAGTTCCGGTACCAAATACCCATAGCTTGCGCTGTGTCACGCCACAGCATTTACAGCACATCCTTGCAGTTGTAGGTTATTAATTTCGTACAGTAAAATTGTGACTAGTCGACTGGAAATAGTCTTAACTTAAACTAAGTGGGACAAGAAGTCCTTGGGCTAGAATTTTTTCGTTTCGTTGTAATGGATTAGGCAAGTTAATCGGTGGTCATCTGGAACAAAACAAAAAAATTGTGTCAATAAAAAATAATCATAAAGTTCTTGAAAAATGTCTGATAAAAACTTGTGAAGTGGATTTCGAATAGTTTGGGTCTCTGCGGGGGAACCCATTGTTATGTTTTATTCTGCTGATAAGTGGTATAAATATTTTGCAACCGATTTGATCAACAAAATGGTGTAACAAGCTTTTGAAACTGGTGGCCGGCAATCAAGTTCAAAAGATTGATAAGATTTTTCACACTAAAAATGAAACAACAAAGTTAAATGTTGTTTGTGTTCAAATCGTTTTTTCCATTCATTATCATCAAAATAGTAGGTTTATTAAAGATTACTAACAGATAAAATAAGATCGATAAAGGTGATTCTACGCAAGTTGTGCTACAGGGTGATTCAATGGTAACGCAGATTGTTGAAGCGATTATCTCAGAAGAGGAGTATTGTGTATTCTTTCGGTCAAAATAAAAGACTCCTGCCACTAGACGCATAGCATATTATAGCAGATCCTTAAAGAAAACTAGTAGATTTCAACAAAAGCTAGCAAACGTGACGCAGAACAGTCGAGAGGGAATCGAGCTCTTTAGGAATGAGTTGGAAAGAGCTCAAACGCGATGCAGAAATACGAACAAGATGGCGCGCAGGCGTTGTTCACGCCCTATGCCCCCCGAGGGGTTAAAGGACAAGTAAGTCTTATGGCATATATTCATTTGAAAAATATACTATTTTGCTGTTCAGTTTTATCCTAGTTCCAATTATGTTGTGAAGCTGTAGTTGAAGCTATAGTACAAAGCGCTGTGAAGCAACACGCAGCCTTAATACTGTGATCACAATGTGAACCTGAAGCTGTAGTATGATGCGCAGCTTTTGACATAAAGTCTATACTTCTTTAATAGGAAAACACCCGTACAGTGTTGCATCGAGGGAGTTGGTGAGGGACTTTTTTGGCATCGTTTTAGTTTCACAATTGTTTTCGGACTACACACGAACTAAATTAGAGAGTTACCGTAGGATCGCTTGACATATTCGCACCCCAAGTTTTTCAGGTAAGATTTTAACAGTGAGAACTTTTCAATATTAGTACATTAGCCACAACTTGCTTACACTCACTCAATTGCAGATTCTTAGCTTAAGCTTTACTTTACACCTATTCACACACAGTAATGACACAGTAGTGATGCAATAATGGTATTCAAAATATTCCTAAACAAATTCATTCACTTTATAACAACCGGTATAGTTGTTGAGTGTTAGAATTAGCACTAACCTGGAAAGCAGCAACGTGATGAGTGTCATTTAATGTGAACAACAACGAACAGTCAAACACTTCACTCAACAATTAAATTCCCAAAAGTGATTTAAGATCAAAACAATTATTTTCATTTATTTAAATTTAGTTGCAAAGCCTCTTACCTTAATCGATAGCCTAATCTTGTGGCTTGACGCATGTTAGGTTGATTAGACAAAAATATAATTTCGATTGCAAGTTAGATTGTATTTTATCAGAATTAAAACCCATGTGCAAAGCGAAATACCTAGTCCCCGCGGGGGGTTAGCAAAGTTGGCATTTGCAAACATCATCTGATTAGTTCCATTTGTACACCAGATCTTGATAGAAATTTACATTCCAACGACAAGTACGATTTGGTTCGTAATCAGATCTAAAAAAAAATGTTTAATTGCCACCAAGAAAAATGCCATTTAATTTGAATGATTCGATTTATGTGACGCACTTATCCACTGGGAATCTAATCCTTTGTGAAAGCTATAATTACTGCCAGCAGATAACTTGCTGGGGTAAACAATAAATGTTGGTAAATACTTGAGTTTATAGTATATAGTTTGCAAAATAAACCGCAAGATTCTATTATTGTCAGCAGCAATTGTATTCACTTTCAAAGTCATAAAATCAACAACCACATTTTCATAGAGACACAAACAGATGAGCCACTCATGTCAGTTGTCAAAACAAATGATAGAAAGGGTGAAATATGAGTTTTGTTCACACAATGTGGTCATTTACGATAATCTCAGCCTCATTTGTGTGAATAAGCGTGCTTTTTTTCGGGAACAACAAGTTCTTATTACTTTATTACTCAATTGAGCATGTTTATTCAGACAATTTTAGAATATCATTAATGGTTACCACGTAGAAGCCGGCTTTCCACCTTACTTCACAGACCACAACCTGTATATATGTATGAAAAAGTTGGTCTCTAAGCACTAGCAGAGATACGTCCTGGAAAAGTGGAAATAGCTCCATCCGATGACTCATTGTAATGTTGCAAATAGCTTCTTCTTTTTTTCCACAGTAAAAGTATCACCACTCGCTCACTTTACTGTATCCCTACTCAATTAGCCTAGCTCCTTACGTTTGTACATGTTGTGCGTGGTATACATTTCTGCACGCAGAAGGGACCTATAATTTAAAAGGGCAGAGGGGTTTCCACGAGTCTGAAAAATGGCAGACTTTTCAGTCAGACTTCTATTCCACCAGACTTTTATAAATATCATTGGATGGGCGAATTTTGTTATGACTTTTCATTCTTCAACATGTCGTCAACAGCAAAACAGGTTGCTTTTAAAAAATCAACAAATTTATTGTTCCTGTTTGTGAAAATCAAAAATCTGCCATCTGTGCACGTCTGGGGCCTATTTCACCAACTTACAAATTTGTATTTACAAGCACTTTTTAACAAAATTTGTAGAATAGTTTCACCATATTTGTCCTTTACAAACTTTGCTGCGAACAAAGCCCCAAATTAAAGATTTGTAGTTCAAGTCCACAAGCATAAATTTGTAGTTGGTGAAATAGGCCACTGGAAAGTACTAATAAATCACAACAAATGTTTATTTCTTATAAAAAACGACTGCCAAACTTCAAATGTCAAATTTCAGTCAGGGTTGATGTCCACAGAGAAGACAAGACAAAAAGGCTGTCTTACATGTCCGACTGCAAGTCAAGCCCGTAAAAGTGCGGTCTAAACGAGACATATTAATGTCACGACTTGAGTCTTGACTGAAATTATGTCTCGTGGAGACTGGGTGTTATACTCTTGAATGTTTGTAAGACACTCGGAAGAGGTGGAGCCGTGAAAAAACTTTGTGATGAGATTTTTCTGGATCCAAACGTAGAACCCCTTGCGCAGTTGTCCAACGCAAAAACCACTGAGCCACGGCACCCACTACTAGTCCACCTTAGTTGCTGCTTTGTCCTCAGGAAGTAGCGGCAAGCTTCCTTGTTTCGGATCACTTCATAGGATTCGGTGGGTTTTTTGTCTGCCTTTTTTTTTTAAATGTAAACGTTGTTTAGAGAGATTATTAGTACTCGTAAGGGTACTCCTGCTGCCATGTGAAGCATCTACATCTCAGCTGCTGTTGCCCTAATAATATCACAAGTTGGTCGGAGCACACATATATTTGAAGTTTTCGCAATTGGATACCTAGTGCTTTTCTAGCAAAGTAATGAGGACGCTTCCGTAAACTCTCCTTTGGTGAACCGGCGGGCATCTTACTCTTGTCCTTACTCCCTCATATATGCATATGTCCATGAATATAATCACGTAGGCTTTTTTTATTTAGATAGTTCATCTGGTAAAATCCTTAATCCGGATACAGTGAAGTGGGTGATGAGCTCTTTCAAACCACCTCATCCTGTCCAAAGTGATTGATTTATTTCGAGCCGACTCCAACTATGGGTTCATCCCCCCAACTCGAGGCAGGCAAACGTAATTGTCAAAAGGTTTCAAAAGGATAGCCAAATAACCTGCTTGCCACAATTTGAAGTCATTGGAATCAGCCAATCCAAAAACCATTGAGTACAAATTTAGGTCTCATTTCAACGTATAGTCGAGTTAACACAATTATCAAATTAATCATTCCGATGATAGTGTCATAAACATCGAAACGTATAAACCCAAGATACAACTTAGATTGTTGGGCCTCATCGATAACTTGCAATGCATTTTGACAACGTTGATTATTTTTTACGCAGTAAACTATTAGATATAACAAATATTATTAGTCACTAGCGTTAATAGCGTTTAGCCAAATTAACTTAGTAGCAACACATTAAATTGCTTCTAACACCATCTCTTGTATTCTTTGAAATGTTATTGTCAATTTATCAGATTAGATTGCCTCAGTTTCTAGACATCAGATCAGCTTCTCAGATATAACATATACCAAGTCTTAAGTTAGTCTCCGACCAATGGAACAGAGTTTAGCAATCTCATTGTAGGCCAATAGCTAAAGGACCTTCCCTCACGTTGTGGGGAAACAACCTACCATACAAGATCACTGGCATGCTGTGAAAACCTATCATATCAGGTGCTGAAAGGATTGTCGGTTGATCGCAAGGAACACGCATATTACGTAGCTTCCAAGGATACCTGGAAAAGGATCGGAGGATATATCTCACATGAAGGAAACGCCTGCATTCGCACATCAAATCACAGTAACGATAAGATCGGTAACGCAAACAAAGTACAAGGGGGTAAGGATTATTGGCATACCCGCTTTTGAGTTTTTTTCTGAAAACCTTCCTCTTACTATGGCTAAGACAGTACCTAAATTTTTTTTGAGGCGAATTTAAAAAAATACGTCAAAGAAAAACTTGATGACAAACAAGAAGGTTCCTGCTCAGCCGACCCTCGATTACACTGACTAAATTACAGCGAATGTGAAGATGGAAGGAGACTTCGTTGGCTCGGCAACTACAAAATCCTGGCATAGAACTCATCAGCTTATATATGCATTGCTGGGCAACTGACTGAAATGTTACAATAACTTCCGAGTGGCGAAATCGGGAAGGCTGAGGAGACACTTTCAGCCAATCGTAGATCCATTGTACCACATATTTGTTAGAGCAAAGGAATCACCGGTTACCTTACCTATTTCCAGGAGAGTTATGGCCAGGAATTATTTGTTCCTAAAGTGGCTAAGTAGGGTGACTGACTTAATCAACCCTGACGGTCTAGCTAGGCGAACCGGTAAGGCAAAGAGTGAAAATGAATTTAATCAAACCCTTTGTACTGTTATACAATTGGTATTGACTTGAAGAGCATAAAAGTTACTGATGCTATCGCAACCATGGTACTACTATCCAGATGGTATTAGCTATGAACCGATAGTAGTTGAAGTTATTGATTCATTCAAAGCTTTTCTAATGTCATGCAGTCGAACTATTGATACCTAATCCATATTTATATCAATCTGTATATAGTTAATCAAATTGGTAACGCTATGTCTGGGTAGAATTTTAAAGATTTACCAGAGGCACAACCATACAACACGGAAGTGGCAGTCGATTGACCACACTTTAAAAAGAAAACACGCCTATAGCTAACCACACGATGCAATGGATTCAACTTACTCAAGATGGACGGATATACGGTGCAGTTGAAGTTTGACAGAAGAAGCTGCCTTTATCTAGACGTTATGACATCTGTCACTCTAGATTTAGCACTCGGTAAATAAAGCCTTATTTTGAAGTTAATCATCATGTTTTTTTCATTGAGCATCATAAAATTCGCGAATACGCAACAATATTACAAATGGTAACCTCTTAATTGAGAAATTTCACACTAATTGCCACACTGACAACCAGGTGAGTATGACTTTTATTTTAATTGTCACTTTAACTGCTGCTTAAACTGATTACATTACTCACTGGTTATCTTTTTATCTTCTTCAAGCAATTTAGTTGAATTATGTGTTTCATGTTTTCACTTTTAACATTGAGAGCTAAATATACTGCCAAAATGCTACAATTTCGTGTGTATTAGCCTCTAAAGTTTGTCGTAACGCCAGGCAATTATAATAAAGTATGAAACTCAACCCGGTGACCGTTTAACTTTGTATTTTTTTCGCTTTACAAAATCTAGCACGAAAATCAAATCTAGTTTATACATACAAACAATTTTAAAAAATCCAATTCATTGTAATTGGTATAAATGCAATCGTACCCTCTATCATCGTCAATTATTAGCAAAGTCAAAAAGTTCAATTAACACTGATAGGTAACGTTTGCAAGTAAATTTGAGTAAATGCTTACGAGAGATAACAAAGTGGATTGAACATCGTTCACACTTACAGTGTGTACTTAGATAACAAAACAGCCCTTTGTGTGGCACCAAAATGGACTAGTAATACCACCAATTGGTAAGAAAATCAATAGTTTTAGAGCAGGCAACAATAAATCGAATCAAATTAGGTGGCCAACGTGTCACCACAGGTGAACAGTTAGACTTCATTGTTATCTTTGGGGGTACATTTTCATTAGAATTGTTGCTTTTGCTGCCTAGATATATATCGATTAGCAGCTAACGTGAGTTATATAAATATGATGACAGTTGACAAGTCAATTAGTGACAACTAAGAGTCATTTACTTTTGTCTGACATCTCTGTCAAACAAATGTGCATCGTTGAAATTTCACGTAAACAGTCAAACTTCAAACAAAAACAAAATGACAAGGTCATTCATAAGAATATGACAAAAAACAAAAGGGGAAATTAAATAATAATGAATGAAAATTCTTCTACAGCAACTGTCATACTCCACTGCGCAAAGAAAAAATGTTAAATTTACAGTTAAGGCTGTTAAATAATTTTATGAGTAAATCTACATACCCTAGCAAAATTAGCATTGGTAACTTAATCTGTCAAATCCAAGGCCAGATAGAGAGGGCGGATCGATTGTCTATAGACAGGTGACTTATTCTATGACGTTTTTCCACAGAACATTAAACACGAAATGATTTCGTGATTTACCTGTTAGTTAATGCTTGGACAGTGGCCTTTGTTTTGCAAAATTACTCATTCATCGGTCATTATGGTGATTTTTAAAAATGTCAATATACCTCGATGCCTTCAGATTTTAAATTACATCAGCCTTGTGTTCTTTGATGAAGCCAAAAATATTTTGATGTTATCTTGAGCAGTAAAATCAGTTGGAAAGTTAAAGTTCTTGAGCGTACCTGTAGGTAGTGAAGTGAAGCTTTGAGCCTCGAGTCACACTATGGCTTTATGAGTTCGTGAAAATTGGAATTTTAGTGCAAAAAGTAACCGGATGAATACTGTCTGTCAAACCAAAAATTCTTCTTAGTCTGACATTTGGATTCGAACGTAGAAGCCCATACACAGTGATCCAAGGCTCTAACCACTGAGCTACAGTACCCATCATCAGTCACAGCTTGAGATCATGAGATTAACTCAAAGCAGGTGGGTATCGGCTCAATCTTCACTTCTATACAGATGACTCAAAGACGAAGTACGCAGTTGGTCGCGATGTTTCTTCCGATGAGCTTGACTTAAGCATCTCCTTTTGCTCCCAAAGAAATATTCTCCTGGCTAAGTTGTACTGCAATTTATTCTGACAATATACATACATATGTAAGCATAGTCAAGTGGCTGTGAGATCCCTGAAATCGTCAACTCTTACATCAATTACCGTTCATCTTTTATGGAGATGTCACCTCTCTGGTAATCATCAAGGTTAACCTTTCAGGCTGCATGTCACTAGGGAATCCAGTGTTTTCTGGACTTAGCTTGTTCTATTGAGCAGAAAGGAGATTCATCACCAAGAGTAAGGTTTAAGAGTCAAATATCTTGGTGTCACCCTTGACAAGCGACTTAACTGGAATTCACACATCAAGTCTGCCACTGAGCATGCTACCAAGGCACTGTCGGCCAGTAAACGCCTATACGGCAGAGCTTGGGGTCTCTCTCCTAAAATGATACATTGGCCATTGTCTGGTGGCCGAACGTTCAAGATCGGGATCGGGCAAACTGGTCCAATGGTGTTCCGACAGTAGACCCTATGTCTGGGTCTTTGGACCCAACACAAAGATTTCGGTACCGATGGGTACGACTCCGACAGTGTTTCAGGGTGAACTCCATGCCATAGAGATCTGCTCCAGACATAATCTCCTTAAGGGACTAAAAGGCGCTAGAGTACATATCTTCTCAGATAGGCAAGTGGCACTTAAAGTATTATCGTCCAACCTAATGGACTCTAGATCTGTTAAGAGCTGTTGGTACGACTTCTAGGTTAACTCCAACTCTTCGATACAATAGATCTTTACGGTCGCAGTGTCGTTGCCGTGAGGGCATGGTTTGTACAAGAGGAAAAAAAAAAAGGTTTAAGAGCCCAATCTGTGAACTACCAAAGCCAGGTATATTTTTTTGACTGTAGCACCTGCATCAACTGAGTCTTACACACAACCCTTCCCCATTACTGCATCCCTACTAGTCTGCCTGTGGCTGGATTCCCAGTTCGGATCATTTCGTTACTCAAAACGGATACCTCCTATGAACATCAGAACACCAAAAGAGCTGATCGTGCTCTATCTTGCTTGTGATGGGGTCTTATACATCAAGGATTCATCGAATCTTCGAACACATCCTGATGACTTCTGTATTCAAATATTTTGAACTTAGACGGTATCACCATTTGGCTATAAAACAGATCAACATCATCATGGCATTTCCAAGAAAAGTGCGCCGCCCTGTTGGGGCCTACTTTTCGTCTGCAGATGAAATACACTACTGAATGGCACAATGACCTTCCGCGAAGCACATTATACTGTAGCTTCGTACTGTAAAGTAGATACATATGTATCAGGTGACAATAATTTAATTAACTGCACCCAGAATACATTTATTCTTTCCACATACTTTCGATCATTGTGTGTCGTGCAAAGAAAGAAAGTACTTAACTTTAATTAAATAAAATCAGTCATATGTCGCCTCATAGAATCTATGCATGGTATGTATCCATTTCAATCCTATCAGCAGTAGCAAGATAAATCTTAGACTATGCCCATAGCTTTGTTGTACTCCTAATCACCGACTGAAGTGGTCACACTTCCGTCAACGATAAACGAGTTTTTCATAAACAAGTCGTTTCAAAATAATCGATTAAATTCTGGCCTCTTGCACTTAAACTAATTTGTACCTACGACTTTTTTGTTTTCGCAAGAAAATAAATGTATCTACGATTTTTTTTCTTCTGATTAAGATATTTTACCAACCAGTTGTACGTGAAGGTCATTGGTATGTCGCCGCCTGGTATGAGTGAGGCGTCTTTCTGGTTTTACTTTTCCTTTCAACTGTTAGAGCAGTGAACTGTAGACAGTATATCATATAATTGAGGACATGAAATGTCTTCAATGTCAAAGAGGAATATACAGACATGTTCTTGCTCTTAACCCGCAGCGCCGATGACAAAGTAATTCATATTCATTTGATCACTGTTCTACTCTCGTCCTCCTTAAATTACTCTGAGTATCTACAACCTTTTAGGAAAACTAGCATCGACCGAAAAATGTAACTGAAGCTGCCAACAATTTTTTTATTATTGCGAAACTTTCATGTAAAACAATCCCTTAGCTCCAGATGCGAATTACCTTCAACCAAAATAAATAGACATTGTTGTTCATCACTAAAGACTGCAGTGATGTAGTCAGTCAAGGCACTCATGTATTGATTTAAAGAATATATCTTGTCTGTTACGCAATTAGAAGGGCAATTTATTGACCGATGCAAAACTTTTATTTTTAATTATTTCGGTCACCTAAGATGGCCAGTTGATCATTTAATTTAAGTCAACTATCTGTACGCTTGCGATGTGTATGAACATGCGCTTCAGTCGTACTGAGAACTGAGTGTTGTCCTATATCAGATCACGATCAGCCTGTAATCGAAGTATAAGACTTGGATAATGTTTACTTCCAGCACAATAGGGGCTAGATAAGAAAGCTACGTACGAAGAATTTGCTGTTGTGCGTCTCGGTAGTGACATCAATTCAGCGCCTAGATGTTTCGTTGTTGCGTGCTACATGTATGCGTTTACTAGTGAAGCAGTTGCTCTGTCATTTCACAAGCATATTATCCAAAAAGGGTGCATTTGGGTCACATCAATGCGGCGGTTTTATAATTTATCCCGGGAGTATAATACTTAGTCTAAATGAGTAGTTCCGAGACTGTTGTATCTTATGTAAACCCTTAATACTTGCAGGACATCTGCTAGGAAGATATACATGAATGTCTAGGCGAGATCGGCATTTGCTAAATAACCGGCACCATCACTAGTGGCTCTGGAACCCTGTTGTCTTAGTGTGGTGTAGAGTGGGAGCGTCTTACAGAAGATGGAGGCAGATGTCTCATTACAATTTCTAAGTTCGGAATATGACAAAAGGTTGTCAATGTTGTTCAACACCTAACACCAGATGTTTTCAACTAACTTGCCTAGTATCAGCACCCGCGTGTATATCACTAGATTCCTTATTAAACTCAGATCTACAGCGAAGGGAAGGTAAGGAAACCAGAAAACGTCTTTACCAGATGTTCAAGACAGATTTAGAGAAGAGCTCTGCAAGGTTTCAAATCAAAGTAGAAAGGGTAAAGAATTTTATTCAACTGTCGAAAAGAGTTTGTACAAAAAGCAAGGAATGAGACTCTGAACTTGATATTTACAATAAAGCCTACTCCAAATTTTGTCATCTTAATATGCCGTGTGGTATTTTTACACAAAAGCTTCAGCTACAGCACAAGTACGAGGTACTCGACTCTGGACTGGTTTAAGCCAAACTCTGAGCAAGGTATGAAGTGTAGTCGAATCTTCTTAGATGGGAAATGAATGGGAATGCAGCAACAATGTTTGGATTGGAATAGGTGGCATTACTTAAGGCATTACTCAACATTGGAAACCAATTCGAAAATAGTTGATTTTCTTCATCTACAGGTCTCAATTCATTCACTCTCTTTTGGATCGTAGAAAATGAGCTTTCCGATTAGATTGCTAGAAAAGGCTAAGATAAACTGCCTGGATCAGGGTGTCCATTGACGTTTTGGTATCTTTTGAACACAATTGTGTGCACCATAGCTCTCTTCGATGTAAGCTGACTAAATGGAACAATCAACGATGACGCTAGTAACGAGTACAATGATACTGACGAACACTTCCTCTGTGATTATCCAAGCGTTTCTCGTAGCACTGATTCCTTCGGTACGAAGTTAGAACTGTGTTGTCATCCCCAGTACGTCACGATGTTAATGCCGTTTGTATAGGTGGGAGTACAAAGGGTCGCCTATAGCTTGGGACTTAAGGATGATAGACTTTTTTCTTAGTAAACTCTCTGAGAGTAATCGGTTTAAGAATTTGAGAAAAGGCTTTCAAAGGATGAGACACTGTACAAATATTCAAATTAGAAACAGTCATTATGCTACAGAGAGCACCCAAATAATGTGACACATCTCTGGTCACACAAGTTGACCTTGTCAGTGCCCAAGTTAAACAGAAATTGAAACAAGTTTCGATTTTCATTGGTATATCATTCCGAATGGCTTCAAGAATTAATTGCTCTGTGACTAAGCATAAGTAAAGTTCTATCACAAAAACAATTGGATGCAACATTTTATCAATTTCATGCCGATTAGCTAAATACATTATCGTTACTTGCGCAAGTGAATACAAAAACAAAGAATAACACAACAAAAGAAACATTTTATGACCCCAAAATGAATCATCTATTTGATAGTCGAGAACCTCAGCGTGATAAGAGTGCGACTCTAAATGACTTCAGTGTCATGTATTGCTTAATGAGGCCTACTACCGATGGCCTAAAGCCTATTATGCCTTACGTAATGCGAGTAACTATCCGAAAATATTAAATTGATCATTATCTCACTTACAGTTCGTGTGCAAAGCCTTGACTCCAGAGGTGCGATGCGAATTAGCCAACCGACGACCAAAGTCAAATTGTTTATTTACAACACAAGTAAGAGCACGGCAAGAATTTAAACAAAAAAAAAACTAAAGAAATTCCATTCACGACGCACAATGGAATGGGATTTATCGAACGAATCTGGGTTTTGGTGGCAAGCTTTTAAGTACAGTTCCACGAGAATTAACTATTAACTATTGAACGAGCAAATAATTGGTGCACTTTGCTAACTTTGCCTACCGGACCGCGAAAAAACAACACTTCGTCTTGCTCGTCGGACAATCTTGAAGTCGAATAGAAATAGAAAACCTCTCAGCTGTTTGGATTTTCTTCGTTTGACGTTTTCCACTAAATAAGTGACAGATGATGTCATTTTGCTTGTTTTTTTGAGCATAGCGGTCAGTGTTCGAAGATGAGAGAAACTTTTATACAGTAGAGGTCAGAAAAGTACTTGAATTTAATTTATTGGAACATATAGAAATTTTCTTTAAATTGTATGGTATTTAGTAAGATCGTTTTAAACGAAAAATATAACAGAAATGTGCTTAACTTATGTTAGAAGAATTTCCAACAGATAATAAACAGCATGTATAATAAGAGAATACCTACAAGTTGTTTTCTTAGATTTTAAATAGAGAATAATTGACTAAACAGCATGAGCATTTGAGTTCAAGTTGTAAACTGTCAAAATATAATTTTGTACGCGAATAGACATAGAATAAACGTGAATACAAGTTGTTGTTTACTACCACTTTAAACATTATCCAATCCAATCACATCCTCCGTAAACGAGTGATATATGAACGAAATGTGTGTATTTGGAATCACGGCATCGCTGAATGTGTGCATATTACCGTATTTCGACATTACCACTTCCGCAAACGAGTACATGATTCGTTGCTTCAATTGCCACATTGAATATTCTTTTCCGTCTGTAGAAACACATTGACACAGAAAGAGCAACTTTGACAACCGGAGAACATATTTTAGAACCAATGCTTTTCAATGGAACAAAACACATTGACCACAGCAACAGCAGCAGCGACTTCAACGTTAGAACTAAGTCCTAAGACGTGATCTCAATACATTCGTTCGTTTCGTATGACGTGTGACGGATTTTATTTTCGTACAACTACCGATCAGTTCACAGAGAACGTAATTCAACTCCAGCTTTCACAAATCCAAACATCAATACATTAATTTTATTCTTTTTTTTTTATTTTTATTATTTCATGTTTATTTTACATCGACATCTTTTGTTTTATTTCGATAATAAATTTTGTTTTGTTTTTTCTTTAATTATTTGTCATCTAATTAAAATTCAATAGTAATTAATATTGTAATGAATAAACATTTATTTTTTAATAATTAAGAAATTATTTGCTTTAAATTGGAATATAAAAAATATAGTAAGTAAGATAAGCTGCATACTGCGAGAACTCTAAAAGATTTTAATTTATAAAAATTCATTGAACTATTACCAAAAATTACAAGTGAAGTTTCAACGAAAAAAAAAAAATATTTTAAAAATAATAAAATAGCTACATCTTTATCGTCGCATTATAAAACATTTAAACACTAGTGATCCATTATAAAGCTTTTTTTTTATAAACATTCATTCATTCATTTTACAATTTTGTTCTTTTTTTATACACTTTGCTCATATAGAAATTAAATGTAGTAACAAAAATAAAACTTAACTTAAAAGGTTTCCAAAGTTTGTTTTCTTGTAACTATCTAATAGATTTGCTCAGTTGAGTTTGTTAGTTTTTTGTCATCAGAAGAATAGAAAGAGATTGTTATGCATATAGTAAGAGTTATTTTTCATCCTGTAGTAATATAAATTTCTGCGTTTTTTTATACATATAGTCCCTTTTAAACTAAGACAGTCTATAAAATATTATTCTTTTCTTTTTGTTTTTTTGTTTTTAATCTAAGAATTTCCTTCTTTTTTATGAAAAAGTGAGCTTATTTTTTTATATACATTTATTTTGTTTATAGTTTTATTTTAAAATTTTCATCCCTTATTCATCTTATAGTTTCTGCTTTCTTTAATATATTTACGTTCATTTTTGTTCTTTTCAAATTTTTGTTCAGGTAAACAAGCTAAGGACACATGTTATATCCTACATTTCACATTTAAACCAAAGTTATTATAGTTTTCTTGACATCAAGTGTTTCTTTTCGTTTTTTTTATATTTATGTTTATTTTTATATGTTTTTAACGTTCTATTTATAATCACAATTAGAATATAAATATATACTTTTATTTATATTTTTTGATTACACAATTAAAACAGTGAGATTTGTTAGTTTTCTTTTAAGTAGGTTTTTTTTTCAACAATCGCCTTTTTTTAAATATAACAACGAATAACATTTTTGTTTTGTTTATAATTAGAAATATGTAAGTGGAGATATGTAGTGTTAAATAAATTAAAAGATAAATTTAAGTTAAAAAGACATTATAGTAAGATGTTGAATGTGATGGGAAGAGTGCTAAATTTAATCTTTGTCGGCAGCTTTTTTGTTTAACTCGTTTACGTAAATTTTTGGGTATTTGTCTCCCTCTGAGAGAAATTTACCCCCACGCTTAGAAATTTTGACAAGCTGCTAATTTTGGAGCACAAAGGGCGGGAACAGACCGTATATTTGTTTGTTTTGTATACCCCTTCTCTTATACCAGAATCAAACGTACTCTGGCACAAGATAGGGTTCATAGTAGAAACACATTGACACAGCAACAGCAACTTTGACAACTGGAGGAAATTTTTTTAGAACCAATGCTTTTCAATGGAACCGAACACATTGACCAAAGCAACAACAGCAGCAACTTCAACGTTAGACCTAAGTCCTCCGAATTTGATAAATAAAGAGTCGAATCAAGTTCTCTGTGAATGGGTCGGTAAAAGTAAAAACTGTCGCCCGTCATACAAATTAGGTCCTGCGAAAGCAAAGGCAACGTACTCTCCAATATAAAATACGGTTTACACGAGCTTGCTTTGTTACATTTTCATTGAACGAACAAGCTCATGTACTCGTTGTTTTCTTACTTTGTCGTGAGCACTCTCTTCTCTGAAAATCTACGAAAATCCTCCATACGCGAACAGCTTCTCGTAAAAATTCGTAAGATTTCGTAAAATTGGGCACGTTATGCATTCTAGACACTTGGTAGTCAAACGTTTCTGATTGGTCGAGAGATTCAGTTTTGAAACAATTTGAAGGCAAGAAAATTCTCCCTTCCATTTAAGCCAATGTGCAAACTAGAGTTCGGAACGTGCCAATCCCCTGTTTTGGAATGGTACACGAACAGGCCTAATTTAACCCATCAAACAATTTGTGCAGCTTTCGACATGCTTTTTTGCATCTACAGGAGAGAACTACAGATCTATACCAAATCCGAAGCGCAGAGCGATTTTGAGAAGCTTTCTCATGAAAGTTATACGCGTGAGTGTTTGTCAGACATTCGTAAGAGGTGGGGCCGTGGAAATTTCATCAATTTTTCAATTTGGAACCTCATGCAGAGTAGTCCAACGCACTAACCACTGAGCACAAATAACCTGTATTAGATAGTCCACTTCGGAGGATAGGGAGAAGATCTAAAACCTTTTACACTGGTGAGCGACAATGTGTTAGTGAAAAGCACTATCTGTGAAAATCACTACCGCATTCTCGCTCACCAGTGTAAAATTTTTAGGTTAAGGAGAAGATCCCTCGAAGTGGTGTGGATAATAAGTTATTTGTGCCACTGAGCCACGCCACCCACAAAAGACATGAAGTAGTCGCTCGCAAATCCATATCTCCAACGAACAGTTTTATTTGAAAACGAACAGGAACCTTGTTTATAGGTTTCAAGCAGGGAGTACAGCGCGACGCCCTGAACAGTCGTGGAGGAATGGAGCATTGGAGGCAGTTCAAACGAGACAGTTCGAACAAGATGGCGCGCAGGCGTTGTTGACGTGATATGCCCCCGAGCGGTTAAAGGATTTATGTGATTTATAAATAAAATTGAGCACCGTCCCCAAGATTTTATGAAAATTAGCTGGTCAAAGACTCGCCTTGGAAAAATTTGTGATAAGATAAAAAATTATGTAAAATTGTATGAAAATCGTGTAAGCAAACAGAAAATAAAAAACGCTCTAATAATTTGTTCTTTTTTATATATATAAATATGATCGATGATTATATATGTATTTTTAATTATATAATTTAATATGTGCGACACGCCTCTCTACTTGCAATTCATTAAAAAAATATATATATGTATATTTTTGCAACAGAACTTTACTCAAAGTATGAAAACGATATATTTTTTTGTTTATTTTTTCTTATTTTTTATATATATATATAATTACTTCGCTTAATAATTCTAAATTTTTAACAAAAAGCAACAATATTTCTATTTTATGATGGCAAATATTTAAACAAAATATTATTTCTCCTTCTATATTTTTTTTATTATTAAAAATTTGTTAGATCGTTCTATATTATTAATTATATACTTTGTATAATTAATATTTATTTATCACTTTTATAATATTTTCTCTTTTTATTTATTTCTATAAAATAAATTACAATTGTCTCTCGTTTGTCGAATGGCTAGACGTATTAATTGATAGTATATAACATAAATTCGAATTTAAATAAAATTAAATAAAAATTTTATCGCAAGTGAAAACAAAAATATATAAAAAACAAATAATTTAGTTGCATAAGCAAATAAAACAAAAAAAAAGTATTTATTATATTAAAAAAAATGCTAAATTAAGCAGGTCTAGGAATAATAGGTGAGTTATGCTTTTCAAGCATTTGGATTTAAATGAATACTTTTCGAGTGAGCTGCCCTCAGGGTAAACACAAATAAAATAAAACGTGAGGAATGTGTATGGTTATCCTAGATGTAAGAAATAAAAAAATAAAAGTGTTTAGGCGTGGTGAGATCAAGGACTTAAAGGTAAGAGATAGAGAAGAGAGAAAAACACTCAAGAACTTATGAATAATCGATTAGCTTTAAGGCCGTTCTAAGGAGATAGACTGCGCAAAGAGAAAAGCCTAACATGAACGTTAACATGAGGTAAAATGAAAGAAGACTTAGATTCTGTAAACTGCCAAGATGTGGAATAAATAATTTAGAAGCAAAATAAGTGGATTTCAAAAATAAATACACAGGCACCACTAAAGCCCTGAGCACTACTATTACCCGCACTCAACTCAACATTACGGGACAACAAGCAATTGAAGCTACCTGTTGAATGCTACTCTCTACTCTACTGCAATCCAATTGAGTGTTTAAAAATCCCAATCGTATAACTTTATCAGAGAACAGGCTAAAAACCTATAGACATTATTATACAAAGAAGAATTAGCCAGTGAATTGGATTACGGGCACAATGAAGTGGTATCCATTAGCAAAATAACAAGAAGCCCTAGACAATCTTGGCTCTTTAGTTGAAGATAGCTAAAACATTTTGCAGAACTCCAAGCAAATTATAGCCAAAACATTGTTGATTCCCGAGGAGTGAAAGGATTTATGTATGAGTCTTAACTGTTATCTAACAATAGAATAAGTTACTCTGATGCGAAGACGCTGTTTGCGGATAATTCTCTCTTGGCAGTAGTACAGCAGAATGAATGATGTTTCTTCGAAAGAAAATCAATCGATTGTTACATAAGACCAAACTTTGAAAACTACGCTGATCAATAGAGACTCTAAAGAAGACGTTCACAAAAGGGGAATCCGTAAAAATAAAACAAACCTCAGTCACCAGGTTCGAGAGAATCCAAAAGACTTAACCTATCGTTTACCAAGAAGAAGATTGAACCAGATTATCGGAAGCAGATGCTCCATACTGAAGAACTAGAATCGCAAATAGTACAAGGGAGCAAATAATACATGAAACTGCCACCGCAATGAGGTAACTCCTCAAATACAGGGTGTCCGCCGGGAACGTATACTACTTTGTTTTGCCGCCATTTTTGTAAAGATTAGTCTTGACAGTTCATATTTGGCAGTCGTGAAGTAGACACGTGGCAAACTTATCGTTAAAACATTTTACCAAAATCAATCATCGATTACTGTGACGATGAGAACGTTACGTGAATTTTTTGGGAGAAACAACGTGCCAACATAACGCACTATTTATCGTGTAGTAAATGATTTCGAAGAAAGAGGGTCTGTAGGTGATAGGCCCAAGCATGGGCCACAACGTACTGCAAGGAAGTGTTCAAAACAATCCATCAACCTCAATTCGACGCCGGGCTCAGGAGCTTGGTCTTCAAAGAACAACAATTGGCCACAATTTTGCACAAGGATTTGCATTTGTTACCATTTAAGATTCAGTTGATACAAGAGAGCTTCCGTACATATGCCAATAGGATATTACAGCTAGCCCATGACATGACAACCTCGATTTTCATGAAAAAAATGAGTGAATGAGTGACGAGGCACATTTTCGATTGAATGGATATGTGAATAAATAGAATAGTCGGTTCTGAGCAATGGAAAACCCTCAAATTATTCTTACTTTATACCTTTGCATCCATTAAAAGTAACAGTCTGGTGTGCAATTTGGTCAGGAGGAATCATTGGACCTTACTGTGAATGGGAAGCGATATCGTGATATGATTGAAAACTTTTTAACGCCACAACTACATGCTTTGGGCTTGATTAACATGTGGTATCAACAAAACGATGCCACATCGCATACAGCTAGGATTACAATGGAATTACTGCGAGACCTCTTTCCACAACAAGTTATTATTTATTAAAAATAGTGATGTTGATTGGCCTCCACGGTCGCCTGATTTGACTGCTCCTGACTTCTTTTTGTGGGGATATCTGAAAAGCAAGGTCTATGCAAACAAACCAGAAACGCTTGAGCAACTCCACGTGAAATGTGTAAGAATGTAATGAAAAATCTGCTCAAAAGGGCTCGCATTTGTGAGACTAGCAGAGGCGGACATTTCCCTGATATTGTATTCCATACATTTATCAATATAAGATCCATTTTCTTTCATTTTATCAAAAATTATAAACAAACAAAGGACACCCTGTATGTATTCAGACTGCCAGAAGTCCGAAAAGGATTACCACAAAAATAAATCAAACAACCGACCAAATGAACAGTAAGTCTTAGAATTGATTCTTAATAACCACCACGCCAAGGTCGTACAGAAGCAAAAAATCGAGATCATAAAAAATAAAGTAACAACAAAGTTGAGACAAAGAAAAACTAATATTTAAACAAAAACGAGTTCAATGTATCGTCTACAATCAGTGTTGCCACAATGATACCAAAGTACAAAAGTGATACTTTTTAATTTTAATTTGGACGTGATACTTCGGTTTCTGTAAAATGCCTATTTTGATACTTTTTAATTTCAACAACAAATTACTATAATATGCCGGGCAATACTTCAATATTCACTGAACTGTGAATCGAATAGGTGAAGTATAACTCAAACCCGACGGATTCTACGATAGGGGTGATTATTTCGTAATTTTTTGATATTTTATTTTAATATTTTTGTAGTTGACTTGGCGCCGGTTTGGATGGATAGATTTTTTTGTAAAAGAATTGAGAATATTCATGTTAATTTAAGCATTATCGTTTGTGTTCATGTTTTTAATATTAAAAAAATAATAATAATGGCAGTTTTACTCATAATTCCTAATATGATACCTTTTGATACTTTTCTTCTGTCTGCGGAGATACTTTTTTCTAAAGTCTTGTGGCAACACTGTCTACAATACCAACAATAAATTACAAATAAATACAACATTCGATACGTACAAGTTGAAGGGAACACTCTTCAGTTAAATTTTTATATTTTTACTTGTTTTTTATTGATACACTCTTAGTCGTCGCACTTTAAATATTGTCTTTACAAAATCCAATTGATCTTCATCGGTCCCATCCAAGGACTTCTTCGGATCGAGAAATAATAATAACAGAAAAAAAAAAGTGCACAAAAAACATATGCATGAGTACGCGGTGTTCGTGTAAATGAGTGGATTGTTTGTGTATGGGCGAATTTGGAAATGAAAAAAAGGAAATTTATTCTTTTCCTTTCCTTATTCTTTAACTTTCTCACATTATTATTAATTCTTCTGCTTCTGCTCAAGGGGCAGACACATTATAGAAACAATTACCTGACATGCTGCCTTCTAGCATCAAGGAAACCATCACAAGGAAAAGTAAGTTTTTTTGTTGTTCTTTTAGTTTTGCCACCAGCTTGTTTAAACATTTGAGTGGACACCACTGCTGCCAGATCCTCCAGTTATATTGGCGGTGACTGGGGCCACCGATGCCACAGATGATGTTGCACTCGTCGATGCAGCTGGAGCAACAGCAGCAACCGTAACAGTGTTGTTAGCTTCTAATTTAGTTCTCATCTCTTCTTTACGCCGTTGTACAACTAAAAGTTCCTCACTGAGATCGCTGCATAATCGCAAAAGTAGTGAGTTTTGTTCGCGAAGTGAACGCAAAACATCGGGCATATTCTTATTATCGTGCTTAAAAGAAACATGACGCGATAGTGGATCTTGTACATCGACAATACTGGTATTTGAAGTAGCAGTAGCAGCATTCGGCTGATGGAGCGGAGGCGGTGGCAGTGGTGTTATATTTTGTTGAATAAAATCTGGTGATTGTGAGTTTCGTGGCGTATTTGGCTTGCGATATACTTCAAAAGCGCTAACTCTTTGCGTTGATTGCAAGCCTGAGATTGCATTATATCGAGGTGGTTGGGCATTCGTTGGCAGAGTTGCACTTCCTCCTGTGGTTTCGGCTGAAGATGGCTGTTCAGTAGTTGCCTGAGTGAGAGAGGCAATATAGTTATTTCATAAAAAATTCTAAAAAGATATAAAATCTACCGGAAAATGAGCAAAGTCTGCAAAACCTGTCGTCTGTAGATCAAAACTTGCCTGAGCTGTTATCTGTAAAAACAAACAAAACAAAAAAACATGTCAACTATGTCTTATTTTATAATCAGTCTATAGCATGAGGATTTCTACATATCATCCAGACTTTTGGCGTCTCTTTTCGATTTTTAACTGTGTGTTTATCGGAACTGTGTGGCACCAACGGAGTCTGATCAACCCCAAAGAGTGCAGTTTTAGATTCTAAGAATCAAAATTACAAGAAACTTTTTGGCATCGAATTCGGTGGAACATTGAATTGCTTCCACTCTTTTACCTTAAGCACATTCAATAACATTGTACAAGCATAGTTTGGGTTCTGTTTAGTAGTGTAACTTACTTCAGGCTGTGATGATGGTCCGCCTAGTTTGAATTTGTTTAAATCCAAGCTGCTACTGCGTCCGTGACGATGTGGTCTCGGTGGAGGCAGTGGTGGTGGATCCTTCTTCACCAAATTATTTCCGCCGTCTGTTGAAAGCGTACTCTCACTTCCAATTGGATTATTTGTACCAATACTTGGTTCCCGTTGCGGTGGCGGGGGTATGGCACCGATATTCTTTGCCGGCAGTTTCTTTGCTTGTGGTCGTTGAATCGCTCGCAAATCATTGTTTTGCAATGAGTCACGATGATGAGAAGATGTCATTGCGGTTGGCAGAGGTGGAACTTGCGTCGTTGGTGGCGGTTGCTGTGGTGGCTGTTGCTTCGGGCTGGTGTCGTTAGTTTCACGTAAAACACCCGAACTTGTATCATAGACTAGATTTTCAGTTTTTCGTGCAAGACGTAATGCTACCTCTTCGTCAGCAGCAACTGGAACAACTTCGGCTCCTAAAAAAAATGCCATAGTTATACCAATAACACGAAATAAGATGCATTTTATTACCAGCAACTGGTGTTACACGCAGTGGAACTGGATGGAGAATTTGCGGATCTGAGACAACTGCCTGAGCTGTTCGTTTCATATCAAAATTGACGGGTTTCGGTCCAGGGCTATCCGACACGGGAGAGTCCATATATTTTGTCCATTCATCAAGTGAGACTTTCCAAAGATTAGCTGCCAATGGTGGTGGGGTCGTTGTCGGTTCGGCAACACTCGGCGAATTCGATATGCTGCGATTTCTCACCGCTGGTGGTGGACTTAACGATGCTACTTGACCACTAACAGCTGCCGTTGCTGTAGCTTGCTTAGAGCTAGTACTTGTCTAAAACGAAAAAGATGTTAAGTAAGCGATGTGTAAGACAATTCGATTTCTTTCAACAAACCTGCGAGTTAGTCGATAATGCACTCATATTCATGGCATTTTTCTCCGTTCGCGATGGAACTCGTTTTAGATCTGAATCAATCGCAGCCACTGTACCCGAAGTGATTGTAGTTGGAGCAACTACCTGTTTTATAGTATTGTCCGTATTGTCATCTTCATCGTCGTCATTTAAGTGTAAGAGATCAGCCTCGGGTGGCTCTGCAATCGGTTGCTGCGTTTGATTTGACTGCACTAACATATTCGGATGCAGACAAGCTGGCAACACGGCTGGCAATGGTAAATTATGCCGTCGTAGTACTACCAAATGCATTGCTGCAGTGAATTCCGCCAAACTGAGTGCACCGTCACGTGTTACATCGCAAAGCTGCCAAATGTGACGAAGTTCTTTCACTGGAATTTGGGACTTTTCGAAAAATACCCTGAAATTTACAAGATTATAAAAATTGAGCTTAAAATCATTTTGAAAAGGAAACTTTACCTAGCAATATGACCAGAAAGTAGCCCATTTGGATCATGCTGGACAGCCTTGAATTGTTTCTGATAGTATTCCCTTTGTTCGGGAGTGATTTGATAATAGAATGGTTCGCCTTCGTTGTCGTCATCGGAACTATGACGATCAGAGGATTCTTCTTCTGTTCCTAGTAGCTGACGATGTTCATCGCCAAGTAGACCTTGCCATAGAGATTCTTTTGCCCATGGGCGCTCGGCAACACTGTTCGTTGGCGTTGGGCTATCACTATTAGTGCTCCATGCTTCGGGCGAACCACCGCCTGCAGCACCACCTCCACGATGTCGGTGCTGAGAATGATAATGTAACATTTACAAAACTGTTGAAGAAAATATTTTGTATAGCAGATGACGCGGTCTCTAAATCAAGTATGTAACGACTCAGTATGTTTGTGATGCTATCACAGGAATGACGCACGTTAAGAATGACTATTTTCAGACTGAAGTTGAATGAATGTACTTTCTACCAGCTGATATCGAACATAAAAACATAAATATACGACGAAATAGAATACGCATCATCTAGTTCACTGGACAGCAGTCGGAAAGATTGTGCACGGCCACAACCAAGTACAAACAACAGTCATTAATCCCATTAAGTACACCTGTCCGCCATATATGTACCTACATATATGAGGAACTGAGTCAAACTACATGACGGCAAATATTATTAAGCAATTAAGCAGTCAACAAAAAGGCATGACCTAACTTAAAGGAACCATCGAGAACCCGTCAAGGAGCAAATCTTAGCCATACAGGTATAGTTGAGTTCATTTAGATCGGAGGTAGCTTCCGTTTAACTTTTGAAAATATTCCATCTCGCAGACACAAGAAGCATCCTACTCACTGAGAAGATACAAAACCCCCCCAAAACAAAGGCAACTAAATTTGTGACGCACGTATTTGTTCAACCTACTGAACTGCGAAAGTATATTCCCAACAAAAAACTATAGATGATAGTTCACACGTCCGAACTACTTGATTACTTTCGATCTACATTTAGTTTTTCTTTTCAAAACAAGATAAGGATACCGCATGAATCAGCATCGAGTTTCTGATTATCTAACGATACGCCTATTTATTTGAAACCACAACAAACTCACCGGTTCCCTTCCGCTACTCGATTCATTGTGTTCCACCTCTGAATCGGTACTCGGAACATCTGAATTTGTCGGATCCACTAATTGTGCGGTCGTACTATCGAACCATGATCCACGTCTTGGTGCTGAATTAGTACTGACGCCAGCAGTGATGGTGCCTCCTCCCATAACTAAGCCATTTGTCTGCAATGCATCGACCCTCGACGAACCGGTTGGAGAAGATGACTCCAGTTTCCAACTGAACCTCGGCAATGGCAAATTAACCGATGACGATATGAGTTCTGTGCGCAGAGGCATTGAAGCCTGATAGGCGGCAATCAGTTTCAAACACGAATAGAACTGTGATCTCGAAATGTGCAGAGCTGTTTGCGGAATTCCCGATAAAGATGTTATCTAAAACCAGAAAAAACAACAGAAAAAGACACACGACAGGGTAAACAAAAGTATCTCTAAAGAAACAAGTAAAAAAAAAAACAACAAACAAGCTGCCACATCCGCAGAGAAGCTAAACTCACCTCACGGATAACGTCATTGGAGAGATTCGCTGATCGGTAGAGCTCCGTTGCCTTCAGCATCGGAATCTTACCCGTCTTTTCAATGTCACAGCAAAGGAACAAGTCACCAAAGTACCGGGACTCGGTCTCGGTTAGGGCAACCGCCTCCATTGTCCCAATCGTCTACGGTTGCTAGAGAATTTTGCTGAATATACTCGACTTAAATCTTCCTGCTGTTGCTCGCCGCCTCCTTCCAATAAGAGAGTTCGACCAAGAGGGTGTAGGTGCAGTGTGTTGGTGTCCTGTCGATGGGCTGAAGGACTTTCACGAAGGGAGTTTCATTCAATTTAGGTTGCGCTTCACTGGGAGGCAGGGATTCGGAGGGATATTGTTGGTTAGCTAAATTACTCGCTGAAGGGGAAAACTGTAAATCTATGTTTTAAAAAGAAGAAATTTTTTTACGAATGAGAAAAAATTCTCGTTCTCTCTGCGGACCAACGAAACGAATTTTTACTTTTTTTTTTGTGGTGCACGTACGGTTTTGACAGTTCGAAATTTATTATTGCGCAGTCCGTTTTATGTTCGGTATTCTTCGAAATTTTGTGCTGTTGCATTTTCGTACTTTATTCGTTTGTTTTGTGGTGACATTTCGCGGTACTTTTTGTTTTTTTGCCGAGAGGTGTTTGTTTTGTTATTTGACAGGTAACAAGGTTAAAAAATGATGCAGAATCGCAAAGTATGTTATCAATTTGAAATAAGAAAGATAATTCAAAATTCAGTTTTCTTTGGTTCAAAAGACTGCACTGGCGCTTAGTGCTGATAGGGAAATATTAATACTTGTAACTACTTATTATATGTATTTATAAAAGCGTGCTTGTATGGTGGACAAGTGCAACAAAGCATTAACAATGCTGCCTGTGGAAGTTTCAAAGAGCTACAAGAACTTGCTTTAGGAGCATCATACTTCGTCGGCAGATAACTGACAACATCAACTGCGATAAGTTTAAGTTATTCCTTCCTTACAGAGATCTCACATCTTATTGACCTATGCTGTCTGCTAGGCCGCAAAGACATGAAAGAAAACTACAGGGCTCACGAGATCGTTGCCCTGTCCCTTAGGATACATTTTTGCCGTGACGGGCTAGATTTCCACATTTGTATTAACGAACTCAGTGATCCGATCGATTCCCTTATCATAATATGTGGTGGGGCTTGTCGTTTCACAATGAACCCGATGATAGATCTAACTGAGCTTTCATTCAACAGCATTCGAATGCCGGCAGCCACTTTGACCTTCATAAGCTATTCTTCGCCAATTTAATCCAAATTTTCTTTGAATAATCGAAATCGTGTCAATTGAATGTTTGAAGTTTCTGAGGAAATCTATGCATTGTTCTTGTGTCGTAGAATACACATAAAAATAGCAGAAGCTTGGGTTAACAAAGGTGAATTGAGAGCACATGTTTCCACTGGAAACAGAGCTGACTAAATACCCTTCGTGTTCAAATTTGTTCAAAAAATATATATATTAGAGAATATGTTATAAGTATTCTATAATCTAACCAATTCTCTGATCACTAGTGTAAAACGCCACTTATTTGAATATTTGTTATATTTTTTGTTCAACAAATATTCCTTATAAGATTTCCTTAAATACCTCTCCCCTTCAGAGCAAACAGAAGAAAATACTTCCTCTTCAAAAAAAGGCTTACATAGTGGAAATGTAAATATCGAAAGTAGTATTTCCCTAAATCAAACGGTTTTAAAGTTGTAACAGACTGACACGCACCCATTCATCGAGAAGTGTTGCACACTCCCTTGCCTATATTTTGCTCCAAAGAAAATATTTAAAGCTCTTATTCGAAGATATGTGAAAAGTCTTCTATAATTCTCTCGGAGGAAATCACCAATAATGCAATAATGCAGCCGCACCTTCAACAAATACCATTTAAAATTCCGCATGCGGACTATCAATGCAAATTCTATTTTAGCAATTGTCTTTGGGTATTTTTAGAACCGTCAATTGAATTGCAGCTGCAGTTCTTGTGATCGTGTGGTAAGTTTCAGAAGTGATTATATAAATTTGGTAATACTAATTAAAAATATTTTAAAGCAATTCGACAGAGTTTTAATCAATTTTATTCTTTAGATTATTACATAACTTTGGACCATGGCTCTTCCGGAAAAATTAGCAAACAACATGAAGAAATTTCAGGTAGATTCTCCCCGAAGATAACAAAACAATGGATGTCTTATAATATTTTTTGATTGTAGGAAGTAAATAATCTTCCTGTTTTTCTGAAAGGCGGCCCCGCTGATAAGGTTCTCTTCGGACTGACAATGGGTCTCTGTGGACTTGGTCTATTAGGAATCGCACAAATGGTGTACGAGATGGGTTTCCAGAAGAAGAAGGCATAAATTCATTTATGTGTTATAATATATAAAAGACAAAATAGTGATGCTTAAATTATAGATTCCACTTAAGACTAATGTTGAAATCTGTTTTTTTTTCTATAAAATGGTTTGCAACCACCTATATGGGGAAGTTTATGAATAATTCTGATCATCCATTTTTCTGTGATGTAAGAAATCAAAGCTAAGGCCATGATTAGGTTTCTGCGAGTAACTGGTTGAATACAAAAGTCTTAGCTGAATCTTATAGAATCTTTATAGAGCCTGAAGTGCTCGAATAAAATTGTGGATTCAAAATTCTTCAGACTCCAACCAACAACACGATAAAAAAAACAGAAGGAAGAAAATTTACAAAGTGAAAGACGTACTTAGTTGTAGGCCTCAGAAATAAATAAATTAAGAAATATTTATTCATCTATTCATCAAATTATGCATTACATTTTAGTCAGCCCAAATAATTTTCTTCGAGGAAGGTTTTACCACAAAGGAGTATACATGCCATGTTATTGGATCTTTCACAAGAGTTGGAGGTAGGATCAAATGCCAACTCCAAATGATGATATTAAATAAAAATGGTCTTTTATTAAGACTTTTACCCTATTTTTTACCATGAAAATATAAAGCTGCCATTACTTGGCAGATTTCAAGTTAGAACTATGAAAGTCAAACGATATGCGCATGAATAAAACAAAGTAAAGGTTAATAGGCCGCCCTACTCGCAAGAAAAACCCAAGATTTTGCACATTGGAATGGTCGAACATAAATTGGAGAATAAATATAAAACAATCATAGACTCAACCCTATAGATTTCTATATGCTGAGCTAAGACAGTCAACAATACCATGAAAAGTTAGGTTAGGTTAAGTAAATAAAGACTTGAAGACAAGAGGTCTTACCTTAAGCATTAGGATGCAAGCTGTCTAAGTTCTATCGAATACGGCTTAGCCATTAGACAAAGTTTGTTTAACATTTACAATATTTCTTTATGGATAACGGTACAGTTTTCATAAATTTTCGTCCTTCAATACTATAAGTATACTTTCTCCAGTTACCAATGGTTACTCCGGTTACTTCTAGTTTAAGAACCAATGCACCTCCACTCATTGTTTCTCAAACTGCTTACAACCCTCCCTTTTGTAATCAGAAAATCTGACATTTGTCAATTTTTGTGGTGATAACTTCGTCTTCTTTGTGATTACTACTTTTTGCTCAATAAAACCGAAATCAGTCCTTTTTTATACAAAAAAGAAAAAAACAAATAAAAAACAATAAAATGTTCCTTATCAGTGTTTGATACTGAAACAAAAGCATATTCTCTTTGCGAATTGAACTCTCCTCTGCACTTGATACAAAACACATACACATACACACGCGTACATAGTAATGGAACCCAACGATGAGGTTGTCGAACGGCAAAAACTCGTTCCGAACGATATCGAAACAGAAGAGGAGCCAGCCAGCCAAGTGACCACAGCGCCACAGAGTGCCCCCAAGTCCGCCCCAACTCCAGCCTCACCAGTCACAATTCCAAAGGTCAATGTGAGTAGTGTGTCTAGAAGGGAACTCTCTCCTTTATTGATTCGTACCATTGTTTATATTTTGATGCGATTCTCGAATCTTTGGACAGATTAAGAGTACTTCCAGTGGAGACACAACGCGAAGTCGGAACTCTGCCTCGTGTTCGATCGAGCGGACGACCTCGGATAAGAATACTTCGTCGGCCAAAGTGACGTACGTTAACGAACGACGGCAAAAGGCCCAAGATGATTCCCGGTTCGAGTTCAAATCACGTCCGCGGAAACTCCTGAAAGGTAATGTATTGACTTTGGACCATTTGCCTTATGTGCGCGCTGTCTGTCCAAAAATATGTTTCCGGCCTGGGTTGCTATCATTTCACTCGAATCATACATATAGTTTCCCTTTCTTTAGTTTCCTTTGTTTTTCCAGAGTTTTGTTTGATTTAGTTTTATTTTAAAATGTATGTATGTTTTATCATTTCTGCATATGAGGGCGACAGAAGAAGAACAAGTAGGGCTTATAAGATGGCTAAACGGAAGAATAACTGCTTCTTGGTAAATGCAAAAGTGGGCGTCGATAGAGGAGAGTATATCTTTTGGGAGAATCACTCAAAGTACCGAATTCCCTGGCAAATGTGTTGGCCTAGAGACAGTCTAAGGCATCTCAGAACCTTTATTGTTGGTTTTAAGTGACACTGTCTAGTAGGACTAAACGCCAAAAGTACGCTACTTCCTAATTGATTCCCTGCAGTCCAGATTTGTACAAAAGACAAACGCTTTATGACACTATTCGCCTAGCAATTATGCCAGATGAACTCTTTTTCTGCGTTGGAAGTTGAGAATCTTGCAAAGTCGAAATCGAGCCCGTAATCAGCATCAGTCTGGGATTTCTGTCCACTATGCAGGACGCCTATGTTATTCCGAAGGCATTGATTGTGGAAACTGTAAGTTATTTCTCAAAGATAAGCCTTCTCGATGAGGATAGTGCTGGGCAGCTGCAGAAAAGTTAAAAGGGAAATTCTTCCTTCTCGTCATCTATACATTCGACACAGAATCCATTGGCTGGGATACTGAGTATGATGGCAGGTTTACCGAACGCGCAGTGATTTGTTTGGACTTACTTCCGCTTCATTTTAGGCACCTCAATCGTACTTCAAATAGAGTACCGCAGTGAACCATATTAATACAAAAAAGTGTCAGCTACACCCCAGTTTCACTAATTATTACTTCCAAGTTGCTGAAAACTCCTTCGATGACAAGGAATACTACAGAGACGTCGACGGAGTTAGACACATACGACGAATAGTTAAATATTTTGTTCTCTGGCTCAAGCCAATGCGACGAGCATGTATTCTGTTCTTGTCAAAACCTTTCTCAGATTTTGCATCACAGTCCTACAGGATCCTGCTCTCTGGTAGTAGAAGAGCGAAGAGCAACTCGGTACACATCGATCTCCATGAAAGAGGGCACACTTGAGGTATAAAATTAATTGAAACACATACTGCATTTGGGGTATGCTTCCCTTCACAACCACCTACTTATTAGTTTGCTAACCAATCTTGTACAAATAACTGCCCAAGTTCGTTGCCCCATATTCTATTCTGAAGGGCCTATCAATTATCCAAAAATAATACCCGTTTTGTATGTTAATTTGATACATGTACTTAAATCCAACCACCACCTGACAATAACAATAAAAACTAAAAACCCCCAAGCAACCACCCAACTCGTATTCTTGAATATGAATCACAACTAAGAAATGCGTCAGAAAAGAACAGACAAAAGCCAACCAACCACCCTGTTCCCATTCGAATTAGATTTTTCAATAGCACTAAGGCAAAGGGAGGCACCTACAACATGTACACACACCCATTTTTCTTTATTAACATACTCACGATATCATCACCATTACCATTCAACCTCCAAGTGGCAAGTTCGTGACATTTTTTTTCCCTCCGCAAAAACATATGTGTGGTTACCTAAAGAAATGGAATGCCAGTTCCGTTCAACACTCTCCCATCGTGCTTCTTCTAATTGGATTGGGAGCTGCTTCTGTGCTTATGATGTTCGCACACAGTTTCTGGGGTTTTGTTATGCTCCTACCGCAAAACAGCAATCGTAAAACATTTATCACTCATATATGTGTTGTTGTTTTGTTTTTTTTTTTTTTTAACTAAACTCCATGGCTTGGAACCTACTCGTAAGCTCAGTCATAGAGGAGACACTGTAGCAACAACTAGCAACAACCCTTAGACACATTGTCATATTCATTTTCATTACCTAATTCCATTTGAATATGTTCTCACTCTTTTTGTCTGTACGCTTTGATTTCGTTCTTTGTTATTTAATTTTTGTTGTACGTTTTTATTTTTTTATTTTTATTTTTTTCTTTATTTTTTGTTTGATTTTATAATTTGAATTTATTCACCTGCCACCCGCGTTCCGCTGCTGTGTCGCACACACCATGAACACCAACTTCGACGTCGCTATCGCACCCACAACACATACACAACACACACGTACTAAAACACACGTAAAACTGAACTAACTAACGAACAAAATAAACGCACAAACATACTCGTACTTGGGTGGTGAACGTTGACACTCTGAATTTAGAAATTGGTGAGAACGACGCTAGCGGTAGTAGTGTTGTTACAGCTCCGGCCCTAAACAATAGCGACAAATTTGATGATCGGCCAATTAAGCATCATTCTTTTGTCTCAGAAGTTCCGGACGTGAAACACATGGAACGTGCTCTGCTCGGTCTTCTCGATGACTTCCATTCGGGGAAGTTGAAGGCGTTCGGTAAGCAATTGACTGCTTAAAAACTCTCAATCTCAATCATTTGTTTTTTGTTTAGGTTCCGGTTGTACAATGGATCAGATGACGAAAATCCGTGAGCAGCAGGAGAGTCTAGCCAAGTTGCATTTCGAATTAGCAGCCGCTGAAGAAGACTCACTAGACAGTGGCACCGATTTGAATGCAGCCAAAGCGCAGGAGAATATGCTGCAACTGGTGCAGAGACTGGAACAGTTGTCGATATCGATAGAGCAATTACAGACCAGCCATACGGGTCTTTGAGAGAGTCTTACGTGGTGGTCTTTCTTGGCTGCATGATGTAGTGTAGTAGTTCCGTACGAGTGCGCGTCGTCAAATTGTTTTCTTTTTTTTTTTCGTTTTTATTTTATTGCAAAACTCTTGCATAGAATTTATTATTTTCAATTGTGTGAGATACGTTATTTGTATGAAAAAAAAAAAATTCGACTCAGAGACTAATTTTACCGATTCTAAGTTCCCTTTTAACTATAAAAAATATTCATTCGTATGTCCGATTCCGATACTATTCAGATAGACGTTATGGAGTATTTGTAAGCATTTCTTTTTGGTTTTGCGATGAAATTTATAAATTTATGTATCCGATAAACCTATATGTATAGTTTCGCTTCTTTTTTGTAAAAAAAAAAAAAACAACATAAAGCCAAAAAATAAGTAAATTATCTTTATATACTTTATTAAAAATAAAAAAAATGTATTTGATTATTAATACAAATATTCATTGGTAATTTGCAATTGTTTTCTTTGAGAAGGAGTTGGTTTCAAGAGCCTAAAAAAGAGGTTCGGCTAGACGAGACACTCTGAGTTCTGGAGCAAAAGATGGGTGACTTTGGGTTTAGATGGCTCAAGATTCTCTTCTCTTAACTTATGAGATGTGTTCCAATGATCATTGTACATGTATGAGGGAACAAGGACAAGAGTATGATGCCCCGCAGCAGTCACCAAAGAACTGCCAATTAGGCGGTGTACATCAGGGTAGCGTTCTTAGGCCTTTGTATTTTTGCCCTGCACCGTGTACTTGATGTATAGGTTCTTTTTTAGAGTAATCCATACATTTATGTAAGGTTAGGTTAGATTGGCTGACTGCAGTAAGTGCAGCCACATTAGACCGCAAAGGCCACTTGTAATACCGATCGGAACGCGCGTCCTCAGTCTATCCATTTAACACCAGCAGGAGCTTATTATAAAGCAGTGGATACGAAGTAATGTCTAAATCAGCGAGCTACCCTAAATTGTCAAGGACCTCCTCGTTCATGCAGCTCCTGAAGAAGTCGTTAAAAGGGAAGCCCAATCTAGCTGCGTGCCTTCCAATGATGCAGTGATCCGTGATGTCACCTAACATGGTACTAATATGGGACCTTTTATAGCTTTTTTAGGTTGTGGGACCGCTTGATCCAAATATTGACTTGAATGGAAATGAGTTTCCCAAGTGCGAAAATCTTCGCTTCGCTTCTACGACCGACAAATGGGCCCTGGGCTAAAAGTTAGGCTCTTCAACGCAGTTGTACGTCTATCTGTCAAATCAGTGTATTTTCAACATTTTCCTGTTTAAACCGTTCGAGTACTCCTAGCTCTCTGTGAGCTTACCTCCACTCTTCAAAATTTGACAATCTACGAATTTTTGCCGCCTGCCGTTACTTACTGAGGTCAAAGCGGAAAACCCCACAGATGGACCAAAAGGAATGCAGAGTGTTTTCACCCTTCCATTCCGGGTCATAACCTTGCCGTAAAGGAACAGAATCCAACGACCTAAATAATTCTGGCTATGCAACTCAAAGTTATGGATATGACATACCTAGTCAAAAATAAATAAATAAAAATGATTACGTGTCAAAGAAAAGAGTTAATAAAAAAAAACGGCCATAATTTGCTAAGAGAAGAAGCTTATATATTAACAGACAGGCACTGACTAGTAGTGTCCAGTCTGATTTTTTTTCTTTGACATTTACTAGGTCCGTTCGCGTACTTTTGCACTAAAATTCGTAGATTATCAAATTTCAAAGAGTGGGGGTAAAGTTCTCTTAGAAAGAACTAAAATTAGAAAGAAGTAAACGAACGGGTTGAACATTTTTACTCTCTCGTGAGCGTTCTCTTCTGCGAAAAACTACGAAAATTCCCCGTACGCGAACAGCTTCTCGAAGAAATTCGTACGCGAGCAGACCTACTATCTAAGGGTAGCACTGGACCAAAAAATCTACTGGAAATCTCATCATCAGATAGAACCACATCGAAGGCACCAAAAGCTTTTTTTTTTTTATTGAAAATAATGAACTGGCCATTGTGTAGACATCGAGGGTGTAAGTACAGAAGGGACCTACAATTTTGTGTCGTATTCGATGGGCAGAGAGGTTTTGAAAAGCTTTCGAATGACAGTTATAATCTTGAATGTTTGTCCTTGGTCCTCTATTGGCTGCTTTTGATCTAATATTTATTTATTTTTGAACATCTCCAAGAGATGAATGTAATTTTCTCCGCAACGCATCAAATTTGCCAAAAATATGCCCGACCTATCAGTTTCTCCTCCTTTCTGCTTAAAACCCTCGAAAAAAAGCGCGAGTCTACTTTCAGCATCAAGAGAAAAAGACCACCTTGATAGCCTTTCTCAGTCTTGAGGGAGACTTTCACAAGTAAGTGTAAGTAGTAAGTAAGTAGTCCGGGATTTATTTCATATACTTCGCTAAGTGTGCTAATTGAGGCTCATTAACACAACCCAGTTTTTTGTCTCACAAATTTGTACTAGTTATTGAATTTCACTTGTTCTATGTAACTTATCGCATTGTGTTATAATGCCCTGATATTGGAAAACAGACGAGGTAATATCGAAAATGTAAAAGGAAACAATTTTTTTTCTGTAGCAATTGGTGCCTAATACATAAATTGACCTTATAAATGTATTCAGCCGCAGCTTGTTTATTTCTCAGAGAGTTATGGTGCTGGACTGCGAATCTAATTGTCCTTTACTCGTTATATATGGCTGTGAAATAAGTTATTTATGCAAAATTCTTCAGGTAGTGGAGTAGCAAAGACAAAGCCTTTTTGATTGACTTTAAAGCCACCTATGATAGTATTCATCGTCTTGAGCTCTACCAGGCGATATGGCCCAATTTGGGATACCGACAAAACTTATCCAGATGTGTCGCGTAACAGTGGAAAACACGCGATGCTCTGTGAAATTTGGAAACAACTCTTCGGAGCTCTTCCAAACGTGCATCGGATTCAGGCAAGGAGATGCGCTGTCAGGTGAAGGAAGGCACTATCTTTCACAAATCCATCGAACTGCTGTGATACGCAGACGATATTGACATCATCGGAAGATCCCGGCAAGCCGTCGTAGAGGCGTTTACCGCTATTAATGAGCAGGCGAAACGAGTTTGTCCTGAAGTGAATGAGGACAAGACGAAGTATATGTTATCAACAAACAAAAATTTATTTGTCCAAAACATTGGTAAGTGTTAATAACTATAATTTCAAGGTAGTTAAGGAGTGCACCTACCTCGGAACAAATATTAATCCTACAAATGACACCTTTGTATAGATCCGACGAAGAATAATCCTAGCAAACCGCTGCTACTTCGGTTTGGCAAAACTCCTAACTCGACGGGCCAAATTAATGCTCTATAGAAAGCTCATCTTACCAGTCCTGCTGTATGGAGCAGAGTGCTGGACGACAATTAAGAAAGCTGAGGAAATATTAGGCACCTTCGAGCGAAAAATACTCCGTCGGATATTAGGAATGGAGGAAAAGATACAACCGCAGAGGATGGAAAGCAGGGACTCTACAGGGGTCGGGAGCCGTTTAAAGAAAAAAAAAAAGAAAGGTCTTATAAGGAGGTCTTCCCAAAATATGTGGAACAAACATATATGTATAATTCATTAGGTGGGTTGGTTGACAGAAAGACAATTTCCAGCCCATTTATCAAGAATTTTAAAAGCTCCGTGGATTGGCTCAGTGAGAGTGGGGAAGAACTTGCCTGATATCAGCAGAAGCACGTCATCTACATAAGGGTAGCTCTAAACGACGAACATGCTCACCGAACCTGTTCGCATTCGATATGTTTTTTCTCGTGTAGGGGCGAATGTTTTCGCGAGGCGCTCGCTGTTGGCGAAAAATTTCGATTTTTTCATGTTCGTTGGCTTTGATGTTCGCCATGTAGGGGCCTGTTCATGAGCAAACCTCATTTTTGCTGTGAACGCCGCCGAGATCATATCGTAGAAACAACAACACGAAATAAATGCTCGCCAAATGTGTTCGTCGTGTAGGGGATAACGCAAACAAGCAAGTTCGGCGAGCATGTTCGTCGTTTAGGGCTACCTTTATGTAGATGACGTGCTTCTGCTGATAACTCGCTTTATGTGGAAAGCTAGACCCAAAGCAGTGTAAAGGATCACCTTGCTTGAATGCTGGGTGTACTCTTCTTCCTTCAAGTTCATCAGTTTTTGGATGCTTTTGCTCAAAATAATGTCAGAATTGACTTCGAATTTTTCGCAAATCTACTACTCGCGGCACTAGGTCGGGTTAAAAAAGTTTTATGGTAAATACGTCCATTTTGATTGTGTGCCAACTTGCCTTTCGATATGAACAATTTCGAGTTAGATAAACAAAAAGAAAAAAACACCGAGAATTTGTTTTAATATATACTTTCCTTTTATTTATTTTAATATGTATATAACATTTATTTATTTCTCATTTAATAATATATATAAATTTGTTTTGTTTTCATATAGTAATAATAATATATATCTTGTTCATATATATTTTTTTGTTTGTTTGTTTTGTTTTAATTGTATATAAATGATTATTAAAAATATATATATGATTTTTTTGTTTATTTTTTCTAAGGTTTTTTATTTTTATTTTATTTATTTTTCCTTTTTTTCATTCTTAATAATTATTTACAAAAAGAATAACGTAACATTTATAATGATAGGGATTTATTTATCGTAGTTATTTATATATTTATAATTTATTTTTGTTTGATTTATTTTTTATGTTTTTTTTTTTTTTTAATAAAAATAGACAGCAGGCAAATATTTGATTTATATTTTTCCAGTTTTATATAAATTCATTTGCAAACAAATTAAACAAAGCAAATTTATTTATTGAAAAATAATATTTATATATTTTTTTTTTACAATTTTTATTTAGTATTTTTTTTTTACAGATATAAAATATAAATATAATAGGTTTACATAGTGAGTAAAAAAAAAGGAGAACATATACAAAATTAAAAAAAAAAAAAGTATTTATATTTTAAAGAAATTCGGAATAGTTTTTTGTTTTTTATTTATAATTTATGTTTATTTATATTTGTGGAATGATAGTTTTGTTTTTTTTATATATTTATATGTAGTTTAGGTAATATTATAAAAAGGTCAGTTTCACGATGAGAGTAATGGAAAAAGAGGAAAACATGTGTAGAAAACAAAACTATTATGTTTAGAGAAAATCTTATGTTTGCATTTCATTTTAAATTTTATTCATATAAATTGTTTTAAGCTTTTAGTTTTTTCTTTTTTTTTCATAGAGAATAATACTTCTTTGCTCTGTTTTCTGTTGATTTCTTTTAAATTATTTTATTCTGTGTGTACTTTCTTATTATGTAGGTTTTGTTTTTTTTTTCATAAAAATGTATTAAAGCATTTTATTTTCATTAAGAATTAATTGATTTGTTTTAGTTTTAATTGATTTATATATGCATATAGAGTTGTTTTTTTTTTTTTTTTGTATATTAAATATAATATTCTAGTTAAAAAAGACATGAATAAAACACAAATGACAAATAAAATAAAAAATATATATTTATACGTACATATAGTATATGTTGTTTTATTCTTTTGATTTGAATATGTATACACATTTAAATTTTCTCATATTGCATTAATTTCCCCAGTTGATTTAATATTGCAATTAAAATGTAATTAAACAAAATTAGATAACTATATTATTTATTATTTATTTTTTAATAAGTAGCAATGGGATTGTGGGTTCATAAATACCTAAGTTGAGTTATTGTAGCCAGTAGAACGGTTGAAAAAATTCGTTGCATTTCTTTTTTGTTTTGTTTATTTCCTTTGTGGAATGTATTGTTTTATGTTTCTAATACTTGAACGTTTTCTTGCCTATTAAAAAATATATCTGTTAAATGTGAATGTTTAGCTCACATTTTAACGAAACTAATTAAAGAGAAAAGATTTTTTTGTTTTATTTTTTTTTTTTGTTTCAGGTACTACAATAAGCAATAAATGAATTCAGACACTTCTATTGCACAATATAAAATAATGTTTAACATAAATTAATGAATATACAAACAAAAATTATTGTTTTATTGCGAAATTAAATAAAAAAAGAGACAAATAAGGAATGGTGCAGTTGATTGACAAAAAAATTATTGTTTATCGGTTATTTGAGTTGTATTTGTAAAAGTATACTTGGTTACTTGTTATTTCGACAAATATGCAGGATAGACGAACAGGTTTTTGAATACCTTTCAGTCATTTGGGTTATTTGGAAGAAAGTGAAAGGTTTTAAAAGAAAGAGCTTCATTTTACTCCTCTATTTGGCATGTTTGTTGATTCAAATTACTCTAGAGCCTGGAGATGCATCGTTTAGTGTTTCTGTCATATTGGTTCAAATTTGAACCTCGTATTAAATTATATTAAAAGGTGTGCATGTACATTTTTGTGAATTGTAAAGAAAGAAAGAAGAATTTGTTTGTAAGCAGCGCGCATCAAAGGGGAAGAATAGGTGAGGAAAGTGTTTTTGAATTTGTAACTAAAGTGGTGAGTTTAGTGTCCAAAATGTTGGGAGATTTGTATGCGTTTCTTACAGTCGTTTACAATTATATAAGTTTAATTTGCGTTCATGTGAAAATACAATAAGTAGTGCAGTGCATTAAGGTCAGTGGGTCTTATATGCACGCATAATTGTTTGTTTCATTGCCCTTAATACCGACTCCATCGAATGAAAAGAACAACTATGAGATTTCGTGCTTTTCGATGGTGGATTTTATGTATAGGCATTTCGCATTTTTATTTGCTTTTCTTTGGGCAATAAGACCCATGGGCTTTGCCTGAATTCATATAAAAACGTCAAAAATCTACGTAAGTACAATCGAATTTCTTTTCTTATGCGTTTTTGAACGCTACTAATTTGCAGAATGTGTGCAGTCAAGATTTTCCTGCAGTCTAAAGGTAGCTCTAAACGACAAACATGTTCGCAAGCAAACCTCTTTTTTGCTGTTCTTTTTGCTTTGCTTGCGCTTCTTCATCGCGCATGTTTACATTGTGAAGAATCAACGCGAAATGAATGCTCGCCAAATGTGTTCTTCGGCGATCATGTTTGTCGTTTAGGGCTACCATAACCTAATCGCACGTCACTGACGATAGATTGACGTTTAAAAACACGAAGTAGTGCATTTCGCCTAGGTTCGTTCGTTTGTAAATCTGCCTTTATGAACGCGGGAATGCAGTTCTTTGTAAGTATGACTTTTCTTATACGGACCCTATTGCACTGCACCTTACTGAGTGAAGTCAAAATTGAATGCAATTCACGACAGAAAGGCGGGCACATTTCTGGAAACTTCCAGAGCGACCAACAACTATTTCAATTTATTTCATTGATTTTTGTACTTTAATTTAGCTTTGTTTGGTGACTGAAAAAGTAGCACAGAACAGAACAGCACAAGTTTGTGAAAACTGTCAGAACAAATAAGAACAGAAAATTGAAACCTCTCTTCTGTCAGAGCGTTTCGCAAAGCATTCTTCTTATTAGTAGTCAAAATATTAAGTTGTCAAACAATTTTCGTTTATGACAGTTCTCATGAGTATGTTCTACCTCAAAAGCAATTACAGAAAATCAAGTGCTGGACTGTGCAGTACAGACTCATTGAACAAAAAGAAGAACACTTTTGGACGATATTTGTAAACCTGTAAATTTCTGTACTGGACTATGCAGTACAGAGTCACTGAACAAAGCTTTTATTTCATGCGGTGAAATTGACAAGAAAATGTAATTACTTAAGATTCGAGTAGCAGTAAATTCTCGCGCTGAAAAGAGTGTAAAAGAAAGTTTTTAACTCAAAATTTTCGGATATTCTCCCAAATGCATGTTTTGAAACGCTTTAACAACACAAATAGAGATTCTAACATAGTGGAAGGATCAGAAACCTCCCATTTTACTGGTCTGCCGATGATTCTGCTTTGACGACTGGAGAAGAATCCTTGATGTATGCACACGCAATTATTCAACGATTACAGCGTGTACTCATGACTCACTTGTTGAAGAATGTAGAGAACACCTCTAAAACAGCTTTATGAATATCGCACCAAAATGACTATTCTTAAAAAACAACAAACACACATTTGTCCAAATAAAGATCATAAGTAATAAAATACAAAAGAAAAAAATATGCCTCTAGGAAAATTAAATAATGTAGCCTGTGTTAGAACTAAATACTAACGGTGTGTAGTTACAGAAACCACAATCCTTATGCTGCATAAAAGTGCTGCTGAGTTTTGTAAGTTAATCAACAAATTACATCAATGTCTGTCATGGATTTAATATTTTTTCTTTTGGTTTTCTTCTTTTTTTTTTGCAAAAAAAAATGTATTCAATTATAATGTTTATTAATAATAAGTTTTTCTTTATGTTTAACTTTCACTTGTAGCACATGTAACAGTAAATACAATTCAGAGAGAGAATTGGGACGACAATTATATTTTATTTATAATTCTGTTGTAAGTTCTTTTATATTATTTATTTCTCTTTATATATAATTGAATCAATTTAATTTATAATAATAACTATTTAACATTTAGGACAGTTCTCGTTTAACATCATTATTTTTTGTTTTACTTTAGTTGTTTTTTTTTTTTTTTTTAATTAGTTTAAATTTTTCCTAAGCATTTTTCTTACACTTTTTTTGCTTTTTGTTTTCCTTTCTCATTTAAATTTTAACTATAATCATAAACCATATATACTATAAGAGACAAATATTTTTTTTAAAAAAGAAAAAGAAGTATATACGAGTAGTGTAGTTCAGTTTTGAGCAAAAATAAAAATAAAATAAAATAACCTCAATAAACCGATTGAACTTTAAAAAAAAAAATGTTTTAATACATATATATGTATAGACAAGTATATATATATGTAAGTATACCTCAAACCCCTTAATAATGCACATTACATAAATTCCTTTATTCTCTATTTTATTTCCATAAGTATACATATTTATATATATATATATATATTCTATTCTTTTTGTAAATTTAATATTCTAATGGAAGTGGGACAAATAAAGCCAGCGAGCGTATAGAAAAAGGACACACATATTTTGGGGAGGGAACACAGTGGGAATGGATCTAACAAAAATGTCGGGCGGGACGTGGGCCGAATGTGAAAACACAGAAATCAAGGACAACAATCTCTTTCGTTCGATCTCTCTCTCTTTTTTATATATCTTTAGACTTAAAACCCGTGTTTGTTTTATCTCATAAGCATTTTCACTAGAGCGGCAAATACAAACGCAAAGAACAAAAATGAAACCATAAATATGACGGCTTTTTCTTGATCGGTGAACCGTTTCCGATTTGTATAGAGCGCACTCAGTTTACCTGTAATACGACGAATAGCACCGTTATTGGCCATTTCGGCGAGTACACCGCCACCATTGCCACTGTGATTCATAGCATGATGATGATGATGATGTAGAGCGCCTTTTAGCAAGAGCTCATCACAGTTACTATCAAAGTTGGCTAAGTCATTGGCACTGAGTGGTATTAGGCCGAAGGCATTACCACCGTCGACTCCGTTTGAGGCATTCGAACCGATTGCTGAAGCGCTTACAGAACGATGATGCAGGTGATTTGTACTGCCATTGCCGCCGACCAGCATTGTAGCTGCCTGTAAATGACGACTATGGTGACTGTGAATGTGTGAATGTGCATGAGAATGCGCATGCGCGTGGTGATGATGCAGATGATGGGCATGATGCGTTGCAAATGGATTACCACTTGCTGCTGCTGCTGCCGCTAATGCTGAACTTGCTGCAAATATATTTCCATCGAGGGCATCAATGAATGGTGGCACTTGATAGCGGAATGCGCTTGTATATTGGCCAGGTAATTCATTGCCCTTAGAAGCGGTGGGCACACGAATAGGACATACACGAAACAGGTAGATGGCGCCAGGTTCAAGATTTTCAATTGTAAATTTGGTATCTGGTCCTCGATAGATCTGCACACCGCAAAAGAAGAAAATAAAATTATAAAATCAGCTTGCAACTTAGCACAAATATCCAGCAACAACTCACCTGCTTGTAATCACCATCTTTGCCCACGCTATACTGTAGTGCGTATTCCACCGGATCACTGAACGAGTTTTTGCTATTTTGCCACTCAAGCGTTAAAGGAATGCCGAAAGGACTTTGATTTCCAGGTAAAATGGCCGATGCAATTGGTGCTCCATTACTGCCCATGCATGGGCTCATGCCGAACATACACCCACTGTCCATGGCCATGCGGGGAGCCTTGATCGGGCATGGAAGTGTAGCTGTTGTCTGGAAGGTATACTCCTTTGAGTATTCGCCCACACCAGCACGATCATTGCCTGCGCATATCCTAAACACATAGGATGTTTGCTCCTGCAACTTATTCACTTTGCACATAGCGTTTGTCCCACTGTATACCTGTTGGAAGTCTTTAGCTCGATTCACATACATCTCCACATAGTACTTGGTAAAGTCCAAATTTTTGCCATCGCCCCACTTTAGTTTGATGAAGTTGTGACCCACACCGGTGCATTCGAGCTGTGGTGGCTCAGGTGGTGGTGGCAACGTTGTAAGTTTAACATATGATGAGAATGGACCGGCACCAATGCCGTTGATGGCTTGTACGCGAAATTTATAGTTGGTCTCGGGCAGCAGGCCGCTGATAGTGTATTCCGTTGAGCTATCCTCCGTCGATATCGATCGCTCAGCGTACTCAATAGTATAGGAAACAATCTCTGAACCATTGCACTCGGGCTGGGTCCAAATTAGGGAGACTTCATTCGCAGTGAACTCGTAGCTCTTAATCTGTGGTGCTGTGGGAATGGCAGCTGGAGTCTTTGTGGACACAACCGGTGACCATTGACTGTTGCCAGCCACATTGGATGCATTCACACGAAAGTAGTACAAAGTGAAGGGCAACAAGTTGCGTATGTCTGCGGTGGTATTTACACCACGGTAGCACATACTAAAGCTATCGTTTGTTTCATTTGCGGTAGTTGAGCTCTCCAGGCGGTATTCATTGATGGCGGCGCCATTGCATAGTGGCTCCTTCCATGAGACAGTCAGGTGTGTAGGTGAGCGAACGACAACCGCTGGTGCATCGGGTGCGTATGGTGGTGCTGCTGCCGCTGCAAAACGCATCGAAGCAGACCAGGGGCCAGCGCCAATTCGATTCACAGCTCGAACACAGGCTTCATACTCCTCGCCTGGTGTCAAATCCTTGGCAATGCAATAGGTCTCCTTGCCACGATATATTAAGGTGCTGCCATTCAATTGCACCTCGAATTCTAAGATTGGCGCTCCTCCATTATAGTCTGGTTTCTCGAAACGCAACACAGCCGCATACGGGCCGGGAGCGGAATCACAACGTGGCGGCTCTGGTGGCCCAGGTACAATAGCCTCCGTCGTCACAGTGCATACGTCTGAATAGCCGCTCATGCCTCCGGGACCCTCGCAGGCGGCTCGAATCTGGTAAGTCGTACCCGGGCTTAGGCGATCACATACGGTCTCTGGCTCACGGCCAGCGTATACTCGTTCGAATTTGGGTCCAGAGCTGATTTCTAAGAAGTACCTCGATATATCAGCCCCACCACGATCATTAGGCGGATCCCACTTCGCTTTGAAGTAGTTGCCGTGTATTTTCCCCTTAACTTGTGGCTTGGCGGGGCGTCCTGGTCGTTCAGGATGCGTTTTATAGGCCACCTCAGACGACCAAGGTGAGGAACCAGCTTCATTATCCGATCTAAGTCGGAACTGATACGATGTTGAGCGTCGCAAGTCGCTGCACTCGTAGATCGTCTCGGGACCGTTGTACATATTCAAATAGCCATGACCCGAATCACGATCCAGCATTTGTAGGACGAATTCACCGTCTTGTGTGCGCCTCTCCCAAGCCAAGCGCAGAGAAGTAGGCGTTGCCGAATGCAAGGTGGGTGCTTTTGGGGCCGGTGGTGGATTGCCCGATGTACTATAGGCTACAACTCCCGAATAGAGTGATGGTCCGCATTCATTCACAGCGGACAAACGGAAATTGTATACTGTCGACGGAAGCAGCTTTGTAAGGATATACTGCTTGCTTTTGGTCTTTGCCGCCTCAACAAAGTGATTGCCCTTTCCTTCATCATATTCAAGAATGTACTGTTGAATGTGGGCACCATTCGAGTAGGGCGCTGTCCAACGCAAATGGAGGGAATTCCTTGTGCGAACGATCAATTTCGGTGGCATCGGTTGGTCGGGTTCACACGGTGGGGTTGTGAATTCAGTCGGTTCCGAGAAGGAGCCCTGCAACTGTTCATAGTGGACCTAAACACAAAATATCATAATATGTTCTCTTTTGAAAAAAACAAAGAAAAACCATTTAACTTACTTGCAATCGAACCACATACTCCTGGCCAGGTTGCAAATCCTGTACAATGCAATCGTACGATTCACCTTTGTAAAGGCTTTTGTACTTGCACTCCTTAGCACGATCGCTCAATAGAACATTATAGCGGAGGTCTCGGGTATTAATCAAGTTGTCAGTAATGGCTGGTGCTTCCCAGATAATTTTCGCCGAACGAGATGTAATGTCTATAACCTAAAACCGTAAAGGAGGATACCATTTAGTATACGAGCTCTAAAGAGTGTAATATGTTTGACTTGCCTCTGGCTTTTGAATGGCTGACAATTGCTCGATGATTGTTTGGGTATCCTCTTCATCCTCTGGCACACTGGATGATTCCTCGCCATCTTCGGATGTACCAACAGATGAGGCACCATTTCGGGATGTTCGTCGATGATGATGACCGTTTAGATCGTTCTTTCGCGGTGATGGTGAGTGTGCTGGTGTCGACATCGCGGAATCTATAAAGAAATTTAAAGACATGAGTTGGGTACGTCGACAAATCTTTTTCTTTTGTCAACACTTCCTATCCTCAGCATCATCATACAAGTGGCAAGAGTCTTGTCGATAACTATCCTCTTTGACAAGCAAGAACCAATCCAGCAAAGAGGAACTCAAAGCACTCAACGCGACATCTAGTGGCACAGTCTATTGAAATTCGTGACATATGAGCTTTAATAAAAAAAAAAATAATGGAACTAATTGCAACTGTTTTTGAACTTTACTGCAGCTTGCTTCACATATTGAGTAACTCTGTCATGGATCCTTTCTAACAAACTTGCCAGCTTGAGTGCCCCCTCACCCCTCTTGATTAGCCCGAAATCTGTTTGCTGAATTCAGCGCAATATGACGTTAGATTGATTAGGCAAAATGCTGGTTGGAACTTTTTCTCTTAATCGAAATGATGGGAACACTGTTATTCGCGTGAACATTTATTTTTTCTGAGGGGATTCCCCGTGATCGAACTAACAATAGAACTGTACATTCCACAGTAGAAGGAAATTAGAAAAATTTTGTTTTCGACATACATTTAAAAATTCCAAATCATGCATTCGAACTACGTGTCTATTTCCTTGAAGTGCTCCACTTTGGACAGCTGCAACATTAAAATTTCAAACAAATTCCTAAAATTCCGCGATGCAGTTCTACTAAGCTAACAAACTGGCTGGCATTGGCCAAAACTATTCAAATTCAAACTCTACAGATATGTACTTACTCATTTCACGCTTTTGATCCAATTTACGCAGCAATTTCGTATGCTGACGCTGCGTTCGTTCGTCTTTGTGATAGTTGTTGTTTGGCGGCGATGGGGAATGTGGAGAATGTGACATCTGTTGTGGTGGCAAATGTCCACCGGTCATCGGATGGAAATGTGTAGGTCCTCCACCCGGTCCGGGTGGGAATCCAGTCGGCAGAGGTGAATAAAAATGTGATGTGCCATTTGTTGCCAACTGAAATGAAAAAGTCTTCAATTAATTTTCATTAACAAAACAAAAACCTCATTCAATTTCGAATTTATTACTTTAAAAATAACTCTCGGTGGAGGTGATGGTAAATCCTCTTGATTTTCTTCGTTTGACATATTTATTTGACACTAAACTACCGTATTAACTAAAATATCAAAGTACAAGTGACAAGAGGGAAAATTTATAGCAACCATGACATGCCAACGCCACGTAATCTGTACTAACTTCCAAGTGGCAGTTGATAGTTTGTTAAATTCAGTTTGGCGGCTAGCTATCACCTCAGTAATTAGTCGTTATCTGTTTTTACTTTTTGTTTTTATTGTTATAACAGCTTGACACTTAGATAGAATGGAGGAATGAATAAAAAAACGAAAACAAAACAAAATGCCGGCTGAGTAGAGAAAATAGATAGAGTGGAACACATAAACAATTCAACACGTCAGCTGTACTTTGCTAGACTATTTGTTTGCTGTTTAATGATATGTATGTTAAGTTTTACTTAAGACTGTTCGTTTTGATGGAAATTGGTATACGATGAACAGAGTGTTCTATGATTTTTTGGTAGAACAATTTGAATGGAAAAAAAAGCACAAAATTAACTTAAATCTAAACGCAATGTAGGCAGTGAACATATTGGGCCCGTAAGGTAGTGTACTGGGTTTGAAGGTAATAAAATTCTCCCTACCTTTTAAGTCAATGTGCAAACTGTCAAAAATTCCAAATGTTTGCCGTTCCATATGTTAGGCATTACCTCAAAAAGTAGGCCTAGAGTTCGGAACGCGCCCATTTATTGAATGAATTCCAATATGGCGGGCACCAAACGTCATAGAATAACTACAGTAAGCAGACATCTTCAACCACAGATTCCTGTCTATAATACTCCCGTACATTTTGTACTTTAATTCGTAGATTATCAAATTTCGAAGTGTGGGGGTAAAATTCTCTCAGACAGAGCTAAAAATACGAAAAAGTAAACGAACGGGTTGAACAAGAAAAAGTTGGAAATACACTGGTTTGACAACTTTGACAGTTTTCACAAACAAGCCCACAGAAATTTCTTGGACTAAAATTCGTAGCATGGGGAAATTTTTTACTCTCTAGTGAGCGCTCTCTTCTGTGAAAAACTACGAAAATTCTCCGTAAGCGCACAGCTTTTCGTCAAAATTTGTAAATTTCGCTGTTTTAGGAGGGTACGCGAACGGACCTATTGTCTTTGATAAGTAAGTACTCGTAAGTTTAGCAAAACGGGTAGAACCATATATCCCCTTCAATTCTAGTTCGACATTTTGGGGACGTTGAAAAATGTTGGTGGTATTTTCTGGAACTCGAACTAGGCAATTCCAGAGATTTACAGACTAAAGCCCACTTATATTTTGTATACCCCATCCATAACTCCTGTTACGATTGCTTCTTCTTGCAATGCTTTGATTACATTTAGTTCTATAATCGACTTTATATTTTTATTCGGCAGTCAACTTGCGAATAGTATCGATTCTATAATAATTAAGGATTATATTCAACCCGTAAAATTGCTATTTGTCTATCACTATGCATATTGTGCTTTATTTGCGATTCACCCAACTGAAGTTTTCGAAGATCCAGCAATACCCCAATCATTAAATTATATTTACTTTGATTTTGAAAGGCGAGTAATCAATCTCATAATCATAAAAAAAAAAAAATAGTGTCAGCTTAATTTTTTCTCAAAGAAATTTTTTTTAAACCATTTCTCATGAATGAAGACATTTTTAGGGAACCCTTTTGTAGGGAATACCTTTTTGTGTGTATCGCTATAGATTCTTAACAAAATGATTAATGTACGTTTTCCTATTCAAATTAGGGAGCTCATATAAAAAGGGCCAAACCTTAAATTTTCCAAATTTAAAGCTTCTAAAATTTATCGTATCCTTTTCTATGAAAGTAAAGTACACGACTGGGTCGAACGCACTTGCACGTGTATGCTGTTTGTTAGGAATTAATCAGTTTTGACATCATGTTTTCTTTTTGATCAAAAGCCACTTAGGAATTTTGATCAAAATAGCCAGATCTTTAAGAACAGCAAAGCACTGATATCGCAGGAATCGGTCATCAAAGATATCTCATGCTGCAAGCAGCCAGTTGCAAATGGCAGCGTTGCCAGCCAGCCATTCGAGATGTCATTTAATATTCCCTGGATATCTCTAGACCATCAGAATGCAACTCATCATACAAAGCAGTGTTACACTTAAGGACTAATTTCCTCGCGAGGAAAAGGGATGAGGAGAAGGTAAAAGAAAGAGCAGGATAAGCGCTTGATAGGAGAGATTCAGAGGTTACAATGTAGGCCTAATGTTCAAAAATATATTTCAGAATGAATCAATACCTTAGCTTAACTTTCTTCTCTCGAAGACATTCCTTCCGCTTTATTGTAGCAATTAAAGAAAATTAAAAAAAGCTAGTTCACAAAAGTTAAATTCTTCTTCTCATCTCTTTTCATATATCTCAACCAAAAGAATCTGTAAATATCCCATTAAAATGCAAATAAGTATATAAAATCAGCTCATTCTAAAGACAACTCTATACCCACACACACAACACCAACATCCAATTTGATTTGAAACCAAAAATTGCGCAATAAATTGAAATTCCCATAATAAGTGCTATAAAACACATTTTTAATGTGTCCCGCTGTCCTAATTCTTCTTCTATTACAATCATAACCCAACTATTATGTGTGACATATGTCAAAAAAACCGAGAGAAAAAATAATAATAAAAAAATGAATGAAAATCTATCTCTGCGAATAGGAAAGAATGATATTTATGCAAAAATGGTCCACTAGTCTCCTTTGTCGCCATATTATATAATGTCTGCTAACAAAAAATACATAATATATAAATAAGCCAGCAACAAAGTATAGTTTCCTTTAAACAGAACACACAAAATGAACGAGGAAAATACAATACAAAAAAATGTACTAAAATGCGAAACATGCTCATTATTCACGCTTGGGGAGCGAGCCTTGAATTCATTTTTATTTTCCTCTTTTTTTTGTATTTTGTTTGTTTTTGGCTGAATTTCACTTGGAATTGGTTGCACGTTGATAAACGAATTTTTAATTTGTCTATAAAAAATTATAAAAAAAAAGAATATATAACAAACAATTAACAAGACGCATGCGTTGGCTGGGCGACAATAAAAGCCATCAGACTTTTTTGGATTGTGTGCCTGATGATGTTCAAGGAATCAGCTGTCTTGAGAGAGAAAGGATTGAAGAACCGATAGCTTGTATAGGAAATGGGATTGCTCCTATTTATCTTGCGGTATTGCAGCTGCGATAGAGCGCATGAAAAGTATTGCACAGTCTGGTCACATGTTGTGTAGAGGGACAAATCCTCTTCAGGATGTTGTTGTGACCATATGCATGTGACTATTCTACCCCCTGGAGGTAGTCATGAACTACCCCACCGACAGAAAATTGTGCCAGACTGAGGATAGTGTTCAGAACTACAACGTCACCGCGGGTTTCTCACAGATTTTGGAATCCGCCTTCTGTGGAATGTAGTGTCACGGAGTCCTGGGACTTACGCCGTAACGTGGAGTTAAATTAGTCGACTTTGATGCCAATATTGGCCTGATTACTGCGGCAGGACATATCCGTGGAGTGTAAGAACTAATTGATAAGACGGAGGCAGCCCCAAAAATCAGTCGAAAGACTGACAATTTCCAGGATGTGAGCTGAAGAGACATTAAAATAGGAACCATGAATACAGGCGGTGCTTTCCCGGATGATGTAAAATGTCCGCGGGTGATAAGTGAATCCTCCTATCCTTTTATACGCTGCTCAAGTTTGGACGGACGCATTTACAATGAAGGTAACATGAAGTAAGATCTCGCCTGTATATAGACTCAAACAATTTCGGACGAAGTGACTCTCATCCACAACTCTTTTCTCTCCAGGAACCTGTAGAGCATGCAGCTTCTAATAAGCCATATGATAAGGCAAAGCTCAAATCAAGCAATAAGAAGGCCCTCCTTCTCTGAATCCTGTGAATGACTATCATCCAAGTCGTAACTATCGACTTGTTTTGTGACTTAAGATTAAAACAAGACCTACCAGGACATGCCTAATCTCCAAATACATTCTGTGAGTCATTAATCTAATCATAAACTAGTTACCCGAATGACAACCGAAAAACTTTCCTGTACAAACAATTTAAATTAAGACCAACTCAAGTCAGTCATGTAGAATGTAGTAGATTCCTATCACAAATTAAAAGTTTTTAACTCCTTTCCACTTCCGGGCATTCGCCAAGCTAACCAAACCAACGAACAGGTCCCTCAACGTCCATTTCATTTGACTCGAGGTCAAACGAGAGACGGATAAATAGTCCTAACCTGACACCATCACCATTCACCCGTCCATATCCCAGACACTGGGATATAACCAAGGTTATAATTAAACAGGCTATGTACATATCTACCTATGTTTTGCACGAGTTCCATTGCTGCAGGGTGGTCAGTTTAGTGTTAAAAAATAAAACAACAACTGCACAGCAGGCTATGAGCTGTAACAAATACTTTTCTTCACGTTCCTCTCGACTTGGCATGACCGTATCTTGAACTACGTACATACATATGTACATCCAGTGCATGTCTGTTATGCTTCATGGGAATTTCAAATGGAAGAGGGAGCCGTGCGCCAGCCGTCTCACAGTTTGTGTGGCATTATAATGTTTTCATTTCTTCAAGTGAAACGAATGTGTTAGGCACTTTCGTGTGCAGTGACTAATTGCTACTGAAGGACGAGGATGATTACTAATTTTCTGGACAAAAAAAAACTTATTGGTATGATCCCCGGAAGAGAGGATTACCTTTTAATTGTTTTCTCACTAGAATTGATGGTATAGTTTCACTTTCATGAATTATTAGTTGGCGTCAACCTGATGACAGGGGATGTTAGATGGTGTGCCTGGAATTTGTTCGTCTACTTTGCCACCAACTGGGAAAATCACTTTATCAGATCGTTGTGCCTGTCATCATCGTGGGACTTCTGTCACATCAGAAACCTCCTCGAAATTCCTTTTAGCCAATTTGAGCCCGTTTCCCCTGGCACGTTCACTCAAAAGGACTTCATGAAATATTTCACTTTTAAATACCATAAGTTTGGGTAGGTACTTCATTACTTGTCTGGGGCCCCCCTCGCTCGATCTGGTAAATCTTTTCTCATAAATCCCATTCCAATGGCCTTATCAAATTATTATATAGCTATTTTCTAACTCAGTATATCTTCGAAACACACAACGCGCCTAATACGAAGAAGACATTTAAACAAAATTAACGATGAACACCCCCGAGCGATTGAAGACATTCATTAATCTTCCAGTAAACGCCCCCAAATTTTCTAAAACTCTCGCTCTCTCTCGCTGTGTAACCAGCTGCCCCCTCTTGCCTCCTTAAAATTCTAACAAGGAAAGGTTATCCACCCAGTAGTCGTTTGGTATTTATGCGAAAGCATCCATCCTTACGAGGACGACCACAAAATTTCGTTGCCCTCCTCCGCATACAAATAGAAAGGAGACTTAGCCTTATCCGTGATTACAGCCGTATGGTGAATATACCAACAATATTATTATTTTTATTTTTATTTTTTTCCAACAGGACACCACAAACTTAGTGTTATTGTGTGCCTCCCTTAACGTGGCAAGTCTCTGGTCAGACGCGATACGTTGTATGGGCGGGGGGTAGGAAATATTTCTCTACGACTTCAAACGGTTTTGTGTGTTCTCAAGTGCCGCAGGCATCCTTTTGGCGTTCGCTTCCTTTGTGAGGGTTTGTAACGTTTATTTTTTAGATGATTGTATTCATAATCGCATTTTACGTGGGTGTTCCTTTCAAAAACGAGCGTAGAAAGAAAAAAAAATTAAAAATAAATAAAAGTATGCTAATTCAATACTTAATTTGATCCAACGGACAGAATCTGTCATTCACTTAATCATTATTGTAAAAATTTGTTTCATATTTACACGTGCAAAACAGTAGGTTGTTCAATAAAGTGAACACTAGTTTGTGTTAAGGTATAGGTATGTTCGCGTGCTTTTTTTGTAGGCATGTCGTTTTGTTTCTTTCTTTCCTTTTGAACGCCACATTTTAGACAGACTGTCATTCAATTAACAACAACACAATGTACAGAAAGACTCTACAAAATGGCTGCGTCCGTAAATACTACCGCCGAAGAAGAATGTTTGGGTGAGCTTGCATTTGATTTTGACCGAGATGTCAGAATACGTCAAATCGACCAAAGATGTCTGTCTATGCTAATTATTGGGCACGTTCCACATTCTAGGCACAGGTAGTCAAACGTTTTATATTGGTCGAGATATTAAGTTTTGATTACAAAGTAAGGCAGGCATTTCTTTTTGAAGTAGTGCACTGGATTTGAAGGTAAGAGAATTCTCCCTACCTTTTAAGTCAATGTCAAAAATTCGTTTGCCATTCCATATCATAGGCATTACCTCAAAAAGTAGGCCTAGAGTTCGGAATGTGCCCATTCTCAGCAACGGATTTACAGAGTTGTCCTAGGCATGCGTTCATACTGATCTTAGACTCAGCAAATTGCTTACAAGAAAATCTGGAATTTGATCTACATAAAATTTTAAGAAATTTTAAATCGCGAAATAGGAAGATCTTATTTAATCCCTAAAAATTCTGCAAATAAAATCAATCCACAAAGAAATTTCTAGTGTGAATGGAAAGTAAACCTATGACATACATACATAATTGAAACATACTTGTCGTTCAGATTGTTAGACTTCACTAAAATTTTATAAACTAGAAAAACTTGGTGAAAAACTTCAAGAAAAAGAAGTAGCTACTGACAGTGTGTTGGGGTCGAAATACTGCTCGTCAGTTCGGCTTTTAAAAATTCTGAAAATAATTAAAAAAAAGCTCGCTCTCTTTAACATTTTCCAAACTTTTTTTTAAAGTAAATCGGTTCACGTATTTATTTTAATTATTTAACCAGGATTTAACCTTATGTGTCATCTGTACAAAGCACAAGAAACGAATGGGAAAGTGTAATTCTCTATCCGAACTGTCACTTTTAGGTGTGTTGGACTGAGTTTTTTTTTATAGGTTAGAGGTAGATTAAAAAAGTGCCCATTATTGAACAAATGTCAAAGCATGCTTTGAAGTGACATTACTGTATGTATTTCTTATTTTGACAAATCGCCTCTCAAAATCTTCCATGTCATTCGTTTGGTAATTTTTTTTGTTTGCATTTTTGCAAAAATAAAAAGATTTCGAAACATTATTCATCCATTACGCGTATAATCTTGATTAATTAGTATTCAAGATTTAGGACAGATGTAATTATTTTTGAGTTCAACTCCCACAACTCAATGGAATCGTTGATTGTTGATGATTGTGCGAAGCGTTGTTTAACTCATATACACAGATTTAACCGCCTGGAGTGTGTGAGGGTAGGCAGTCGTTCGTTCGGTCAATTGGTGTGTTGGACTTTAAAAGCCATTTGGCGCCAAAGTGATCCGCCATCCACCATTGTCGATGGATTGATTCGTGCACTACACAGAAGAGTCTCCTACAATTTGCCACGGCCACCAATCTAGCAAAAAATAAGAAAATCTGTTTTTTCTTTTTCTTTGGTTTTTTTTTTTGTTCGCATTTTTCTCTTCTTGATTTCAATTCCACTGAATTGGAAATGATGTGCTTCTCTCGTGTTTTTTTTTTTTTTTTGCTTCTGCTGTTTCGGACTCCTTGACTGTTATCGATTTGGATTGGTTTTGTTCTTTTTTTTTTATAGAGGTCAAGATTTTTATTTTTGCGAATAAACAAATTGATTTCGAACACAAATAGGCGAAGGCTGTTTGATGTGCAAAAGCAAAAAAGAAAAGATGCGAAAAATTATCTCTGAGTTTAATGCATTTCATTGGAATTAATTTGGATTTCATTAAATGGCGCCCAACGGGTGTTTTGTTGTTTTTGCCTAGGCAAACAATTGCAAAATAACTTCAGACAGAACTGGAAGTTGTATAATCACTTTTTTTTAGAATTGGCGTCGTGTGGCGATGGTGTATCTTTTTTTTTTTTGCTTCTCATGAAAAAATAATTCAAAGTAAACATACTTTCGGCAAATAAATCCATTTCTAGAGAGAAAAAAAGGTACGTATACGCCATACAGAGTCAGTCTATGGTCACGAACAAGACATTTTCAATCAAATTTAATGGCCTGAGTGTTTGCGTTTTTATTTCCAAGGAAAGGAATATTCATTAATTAATAAATTTTTTTTTTTTGTGGAAAATTTTCAGCAAATCTTTGCAACAAAGTGCCAAGATGGATGATGTTTATGGCTTGCCTGTGGGCATTAGTAAACGAATTGAACTCTAAGAATTCAATTCATTACACTGGCGTATTTAAATTAGTACAGCTGGCAAAAACACAAAAACACTCTCTTTCTCTCTCTCCCCGAGTGTGATGGTTTTAAGTAATAAATTATAAATTTTACAAAGTGCCTTAGGTTACGCCATCAAAATACACAATTCCCGATGGGAATGTTGGTAATTAAATGCTTTAGAAAACGTGATTGAAACCACCTTTCGAGGAACTTTTCAATTACGGAGTGTATCGCTGATGGTGGGCCGCACTGTTGCAACAATGTTGCAAAAAGAAAAAGAGCAGAAAACCCTGCTCCACTAAGTAATTGAGAGCTGACAGGCTCTTAAATAGTTATGGCAGTACACTGTGTGATGATTGCTGTGCTGTGAGTGAGCTCGACTTTAATTGATACTCAAATTGATATTTCCTAGGGAAATAAAAATAAAATGAAAAAAAAAAAAAAAACGTTGAAGGAGTTGAGTTTAATAGGTTACTGGGTCATGGTAGAATAGATTCACTGTGATGTCATGATTTGATTGTTAAGACAGTGTCAATCTTTTTTATTGATAGTACTTCACTTTGTTGTGCTAAAAATTGAAATTAAAATCAATACAATCAAGAAGGAGCTGATAAATGGGTAAAAGTTTCAAAGATCTCAGCATGGCAAGGTTGAGGGTGTGAAAGTTCAGTGTCTGCCATCAAAGGCCATTAACATATTTCTGAAGGCATTCCTAAAGACTGGGCATCCCCTATAATGACTTCTGTAGAAGTTGTAGAGATGAAGAAGAAGAGCAGACTATCAGTCAATTCCTATGCACGTGCCCCGCACTTGCCAACATTAGAAAAGCCACATTAGGTGAATACCTGTTCAACGATGTAAGTGATCTCAAAAATGCATGTACGGCTAAGATTGGCTCCTTAATACAAAGGAGTAAATGATTCCCAGAGTAAGAGGGTGACCCACCACCAGAATCTGTACCACTCAAACCCGCGGAAGGATCAGATCATTACTGCCATAAGCTGATACAGCTTTACGACTTGCCTATGAAGCTCTTTCGAGCAGGACCAACTAAATTGACTGACTTACTATTTGCACTTGTTGGTAGAGCTTGGAAGAACCATAGTTTTCCAGATGCCTGGATGAAGTGGATGATAAGAGTTAGAACTTTCCGAAGCGAATCAATCCTCGATGCTAAAACCGAATTAGATGCTGTCCAAAATGTGGCAAAGTACACTCTACAAACAGAACTGGAGGACTAAAAAGATAAAAGAAGTGCGACAGGAGCCGGAGTTTATTGTGAAGACCTAGGAATAAACCATTCCTTTAGAATAAACGATGACTGCAGCGTCTTTCAAGCCGAAGTCATTGCCATTACGCAGGCTGCTAAATCGCTGGAAAAACGATAACTGTCTATATAGACACCCAGACAGCCATTAAGGCTCTGGTCTGGGCTCTGCTATAATTCGGTCGAGGCTGGTGAGAACCTGCAAATCACTTTTAAACTAGGGAAACGAGAAGGCGGATGAGCTTGCTAGGAAAGAGTCGACGCTGCACATATCACGGGCCTTTCCCTTTGTAGCAGCCCCAGTCAGTTCTTTAAAGAAAAAAACTAGAAGATGAAGCCATCGATCGTGCAAACATACGCTGGGTTCATCTGGATACATGGACCTTCTTACAACGTTCTTCGGGTTAAACAATTGGGCACAAAAGACCCAAATTGTGGGTCTAAGTGAGTAGACACCCATTTACCTAACCTAAGCTAACACTCTACAAACGTTTGCTAAGAGGTCAAGTCCCTTAAGAATTTTCTGGCCAAACAGTATCTCAAGGGAGTTGGGGGAGAGTTCCCAAAATCTGAGGCATATTACCAAAAATGGCACTTTGTACAGGCTCTAAGATCCATAAAGGCTTACAGGACATAAGTCCTCGTCTTTGTTTGTGGTGTCGAATGTTGGACGATACGCATGAAAACCGAGGAAATGCTGGACTACTTCGTCGTATATTAGGTTCCATACGCGAGGAGAAGAAGGTATGACTGTGAGCTCTATGTAATGGGCGACATCCATCGAAGAGACAACATTCTAAATACGTTCCTTTTGATCTTCACAATCTCTTAAGACAACCTTTCCAAAAAGTGTGGCAAAGTGTTCTCAAATTAACATTACATTCTGAGGCTTGTCCTTGACGCGTATTCTTCGATGGAAAAGCGCCAGGGCTTCAAATTATTTCCCAATTGCCAAACTACAAATAAGTAAATATTTTTTTTTCTTCCAAGAAACATACAATCACAATTCTGTTGGTACGAGTAGTATAACTTGTTAACCTCCATCTCTTCAGGCAATCTCTTTGAATCCGCGTCCATGCCCCTTTACCAAGTGATGTTGTAAAATTATAAATGATGTGATGACGACAACGAACAGGCACGACAATAACGTTTATTTAACTGCAAATGATTAAATTCTGCACAGTTGGCTGCATTCCACAAACGGTCGGTCGCCCTCTGCAGAGGAAAAGAAGAAAAAAAGAGGTTTTTCCACTTCCATCTTATAATTTTTTTGTGCGCCAGTGTTAGTGGTATTTACCCGTCGAGGTCTACTTTTTCTCGAGCATACCGCGATCCCATGGTGGAACCTCTGAAATACGACAACGAAGCGAAGCCAGCCTATATCTCTTGAAATGGTTTGTTACCATGCAATAGTGCCGGATGATTGCATTACGGGTATGCTGAAGCTGAAGCTGGAGAGTGGAATCAGTGAGACCGCGCACAACAGCGTACACAGGCGGTCTTTGTGTAGCTTCTTTGAGCGATCACTTGTAATAGTTCATTAGACTTGAAATTTTACTCACGATTTTGATTTGTGTTGCAGTTGCAGTAGTTTTTCTTTTCAGTCTTTTCTTACATTGTTGTTCTCTCTAGATTGTTGCAGCAGTACCTACTGCAGAAGCTCGCAGCGAAACTGAGATGTTGACAGTGTGAGATATATGTATATTGTTTCTGTTTTTTTTTTTTTTTTCCTTTGTCTTTGGAACTTTCGAAATGGGAATTTCCGGGTTTGATGATGATGGTGGACGTTTTCTAAGCAATTTAACCTTTAAATTTATGAAATTTGCAAAGAAAAGTTGTGAAAGAGTGGAGGAGTTATAGTAGAGTCATCTCATGGAGTGAAACTGTCCGCAGCATTGTGAGGTAGACTGCCCTCATGTTGTCAGTGCAAGAAGCTCAAGTAAAGGTGGCAAAATGTTAATGTTTCAAGGCGGACGAATCAAATACACTCTTTACACTCGTTTGGAAGCTGCAAACGTTAGTCAATAGTTGCCTGCATGAATATCCTTAAGGATATTCTGGCCAAACCGAACAGCTTTATCAGAGAACGAGCCTTGAACCTATAGGCACAACCATACGACGACGAAAGTGGCAGTGGATTGGTCACACTCTCCGAAAGGGTGACAGATCCATAGCCAAGCGATGCAATGGAACCCGCTTACCCAGGATGGCAGGATACGCGGCGGTCCTAGGAGTACGTGGCGCAGAACAGAGAGAGAACAGGGAGAGCTGAGGCACATTTCCAGAAATTGCACACGATGGCGCGTAGGCGTTGTAGAGACCCTAGGACCCACAAGGGGATACAGGATATAAGTGAAAAAGTAAGTAAGTTTGTACTCGAATAGAGTTTTACATTAAGCATTTCTTATCATAAAATTTGAATAAAACAAACTGTGGGTGCGATATCGATATCGATATCGGTAGTGAGCAACCGAAACGTCAAACATTTCATAACTTTGGCGCGTAAATCATGCTGAATTTGACCAATGGCATTGAGTATGTTGCCTTTGAGGGTTGTGGTGGAATGTGGTTTATTAACATAACCCTGTGACTTGGGAAAACTGCACGAAAAGAAGTCTAACGGTGTCAAATCGCACGATCTCGGTGGCCATGTTCAGAAATCGCTCTTGCAAACTGTCCCTTGTAGCACGTAGCGCCGTCCTGTTGAAACCACATGTCGTCGGTGTCCATATCGTCCAATTGGGATTGGGAAATTGGTCATTATCGACCAGCACTCACTGTTGACGCTGATGGCCTGGCGAACGTCGTTCTCAAAGAAGTATGGACCGATGGTGTCGCCAGTCCAAACTATATAACATATCTGAAGAACGGAGGCTTCTTTAGACACTTTTTCTTTGCATCAAAACTCTTGTGTGTATTCTAGAAACTCGCCAGAGATGCTACGGTAAACAGCTCTTCTGGAATTCGAATCATGATCCCACGCACTGTTCTCCAACACGGCACCCACTCAGACTCAGTATGTAGGATTATTTTTTTATAAACTTTTCTGCAAGCAAATATTTTCGCAAATTTGTATACTACCACAAAATCTTTCTAGCCTTGAGACGATTGCACATAAAACACAAAAATAATAGTTATGTGATTATAATTACTTCATCCATTGTTCAAAGTCTTTGAAAATTATCGAATGCCTTCAATGTGATTCAAAAAAAAAAAAAAAAAAATTAAACAAACATTTTCTCTCTCACCCATCAATTGCGATGTGTGCTTGTTTGGATAACATTTATGGCAACATCATTGAACATATTAAAATTCCCTTCCCAAATATGGCAATCCAACATAAATAACTTTCAAGCCACATGCCTTCAATTGCCTTTCATTACGTCATACAAAAAATAAATAATAAACATTTAATACCAACAGTTTAATTATTCCCGGCAAATTGTTCCTTCTTTTTTTGTTTCTCCACTCAAAAATCGAAACACTTGCAGCAGCAACTCATTGAAAGGAGAAAGAGATCAAGTAAAAGATACTTTCAAGCGATAATAATTGCAGCGAGTTGATTGAAGCACTTGGCCGCATTCATCTCCAGAGTTGACATTTTATGTTAATTTATTTATTGTATTTAATCAATTGAAAACACTTTGCACTTCATTAAGCCAATGTTCTACATAATGTGCTTCGGCAAATAAATTAGGCCTCCCAGCCTTTTAACGAGGGCACACAGAAGGATTCGATCAATATGTTGTCGGTTCTCCCGTGAGACACAAGGAGTAAGGAGAAAATTCTATGAAACTTTAATCCTTGACCTTATTTTTGTACTTGCCTCACTGCCGACATACTTACAGACAAACGATGTTGCCGTTCATCATTTGGATTTTTTTTTTTCATACTGACACAGGACGAAAATATAAAAAAAAATCAGAGCAAGGATAAATGCATTATGGCAAATAATACGACTCATTAAATAAAGAAAAAAACAAAATCATTCTTTCCAATTTCTTTTCACCCAATGCATTAAAATTGAATCAAAATAAAGTTCAATAAAAAAAAAAGCGAGAGAGGAGGCAGAAACTTTCCCAAGCTTCATCCTTCCCATCCGCCGTCGCACAGAGGACTCTTGAGGACAAAAAGTCATTGAAACTCCATTTTCCAATTTGGAAAAAAAATCCTGATACCAGAGTACCAACAACAAACAAACAAAATGAGCTCTGAAATATAATAAATAAGCAATTTTTCAATTCGTAAATATTTTTCTTCCATTTAATGACAATCACATAATAACCCACTAAAAGGAGGAGGAGGAGGCGAAAAAATTGTGTCGGAATAGCCCACACACAAACGAGAAGCCAAGGAGAAACTCTGTCGGAAGTATTTTTCTTGATTTTCTTTGTTAAGTACCAATTTCCTTTCCGGTAGTTTCCGTTGAAAATTATTTTCAAAAAAAAAATCTCAACTTCTCTGCTCCATTTATACTTCTGGTTTTCAACCGTTAAGTAGGAAACTATAAAAATCAGTGGAAAATCCACTTAAAGTTTCCTTCTAATTGCTAAAATTTCAAATGGACCATTTTTTTCCCCCAGAAAAACAAAAACTAATGTGCACTACGAAAGCACCTTTTGGCGAGGGAGTGTTTGAAATTTAATTGCATTCCTTAAAAATTTAGTGCCAAATACGTTTCAGTACAACCCATCGAACGTAAAGCTCTCGATTTATGAAAGGGCACATACACACTCTTATTGGGTTTTTTTTTTTAAACTGTCTGAGGAGGAGGAGGCGATTTTTTTTTTAATTAAAAAGCAGCAAGGAGGCGTGGCTAATTGCAGGGCCCATGGCTGTAATCCGTCATCGTGATTTAGAAAAATGATCAAAATGTCAAGAATTATTTTAAAATAGTTTGACATTTTAAATTAATTTAAACTTTTCTCGCATCGGCTGTAAAAATTAGGCCCGCCCATATACAAGAGTGACTTTTAGAAAGCGCTATCTACCCTTGAACATGGTAATTTTTCTCTCGGTGACTGTAGTTTGCAGCAAAATTTATCAGCTTTTGTTTTTGAATACTATTCAGGTCGATGTTTGACAGTTGGCTGGAATACTATTGTGCACGATATTTTGCTACAATTAAAATAGCCAAATTCTTAGAACAAACAAAGGCACGTTCATGCTGGCAAATGGCGTCTTATGTTATTGCGAGTTTGACATTTGTGTAGTAGAACATTAGGTCCGTTTTCGTACTTTTTGCACTAAGATTCATAGATTATTACATTTCGAAGAGTGGGGGTAAAAGAGCTAAAATTACGAAAAAGTAAGCGAACGGGTTGAACAAGAAAAAGTTGATAATACAGTGGTTTGACAACTTTGACAGTTTTCATAAGCCAGCCCATAGAAATTTCTTGCACTAAAATTCGTAGCATGGGGAAATTTCTTACTCTCTCGTGAGCGCTCTCTTCTTGCGAAAAACTACGAAAATTCTCCGTACGCGAACAGCTTTTCGTAAAAATTTGTAAATTTTCGTAAAAATTCGCTGTTTTAGGAAGACCTAATATGTAGAGCAATCCATAATTATATATATCGTATGTTGACAGGTGGCGGTGCCAGTCTCAAATTGACATTTGTTTTATGTCGTAACATCCTTCAAACCATGACGTTTGAAATATTAGATAGATATGCCATTTAATTTGTGTTTTACAGTAATTGGGAGTCAACAGATAAAACATTAAAGGAAGAAGAAAACAACCAAAAGAGACATTACGAAGAATCTTCACTGTCACTTGAAATGGTTTATCTGATATGAACACAAGAGACGAAGAGCGATCTGGACGCCCAATCGAGGCTGGGAAAGCATGACTATAGGCCAAAAATGACGTCACACTAAGGCATTTCTGCTGATAATGCTCCTTGTCAAATGTTTTTAAGCTCGAATGCTAAATTTGATTAAATTTTTAGCAAAACCAAAAATTGTATAACATCCCTGTTAATCCAACGAAAAATCAACTTACAAGTTGCGCAATAGTCAATAGATGACTGAAATTTCACAAAGTACAAATTAAATAATAATAAACCTAACTTCTAGCTATAACATGAGTCATTAACAATAAATCCACTTGTAATTATTACTACAGACATGTCATGTCCTCAGAGGCATAACTTTCATATAACTTTCTTGAAATAAAATATAATTTATCATATCACAGACATGCAATTTAAATTGGTCCCCAGGAGAATTCTGTGTTTATTGCCTTTTGAACAATAAAATTTTTCCCAATCAAAAATAAGTCCATTATTTTCTGCAATCTATTTAAGTGATTTAAAAAAAAAAAAAACATGCACAAACTGTATACATATGTATGTATGTAAAGAGCAGGGAAATAAGTTTCATTAAATATCGATTGTGCCTGTCAGTTTAATTAACGGTTTTTGTTATTTGCTATAATAATTAATAAGTTTTTTTCTTTTGTCTTTACAAACTTATTGTGTCGTTTTAATTGTTCTCTTCCGATTGTTTGAGGGAAAATACATTTACTAGAAGTGAACGACATTCTGTAAATAGTGTAAATAGTGCATCACATGCACATTGAATTAACTTTTTTTTTTAAATGGAACAATAATTATTCTTTACAGTTTTATTAGGTAAGTAGCGTTGCAATAATAAATTAATTGATTGCACACGCAAATTGAAATTTTCTAAAAATATTTTCCTCTTTTTCAGTTGTGTATATCGTGTGATAAAAATTACAACAAATGGAATACTATCGTGCAGATTTGAAGTATGTAATTGCAAACGGAAATATAGATTTATTTGTTAACAAAAAATAAAAAGTCTGTTTTGTGAACACACTCTTGTAATGGTATTTGAGAATGAAATTGTTTGGAACTTAAATAAAATGCCCATGTTTCAGCACGATTTCTATTACTTAAGTCAGTTAAGCGTTAAATGAAGGAAATGCAAGATTTTGAATTTGCTTTGGAATAACTTCTTGAACATGCGGAACCAAATTAACTGCCGACACAAAATGCGCTGTGGATGTAGTGGTAGTACAAGCTGTCAAATCCACAGTGGTGTATCGTGGTTTTACCCAAGCTGCAGCTAATCATTGTCTCCGACTTTTGACAGCTCTAACCCTTGCTATTGCTACTACTACAGTTGCACGATTTTGTTGTAACAGCGAACCGAGTAGACTAGTCAAATAAAAGTTTTTTTCTGGACTCAAACTTGAAGAAAGAGAAACGGCTACTTAGACTGCGCGAAGTGCGATAAAACATTTATTTTTATGCAGGTGCAATAAATGAAGAGTTCAAGTGTGTCAAGTCTCGCAGTTTAGGGTCAAGACTGAAGGAAAAAAGGACCAAGAGCCTGTTGTCAATGAGCAAAAGAAGAAACCATGATCATGGACACTGTCCTGTAGTATCAATGGCAGCCGGAGAAGATATTAACGCCACTCATGATACAGACGAAATCAAAAACTTGTTGTGCGACATGGTAACACTCCTTTTTGTACTAAAGGAGGTACGGTCTTTAACCCTACGACAAATTTTGAGGCAACCAAACTACTGATGCTACTACAATCATATTTCGGGAATCCAAATGGTGTGTTTTCTTGGAGTCGAACCTTGAACTCCAACGCACCTACTGAGTCACCACGACACTCAATTTCTTCCAGTCTATTAAAGAATTATTCTATTATTTTAGGAAGCACTCACTATTCTTCGAAATTGAATCCTTTTAATTTGCTTCCCCGATGTGAAATATCAGTTGTTTGGTGCAGAGTTTCACGACGCCAGACAGCATAAAAATACCTAACTATAAATACAATCTATTTTAGGAGTTATTCCCTAAGTCATTCTCAGTAATATGAAAGATACTCTTCCATATTAGTCCATTTTGACGTAATAAGCTAACAAGCTGCAAATAAAATGACACATTTAGCATTAATTAACCGCCAACTGTCAAATTTATAAACATTACGCCCTTGATCTCATCCATCCATTAAGAATGTCCCAAGCGACATCGATATCTATTTTCATCATAGACAACAGGAACAAATTTTCCACCCAGGCTATATCTAAAAATAGCCACCTTGACTTTATTCCAAGAAAAGATTACTCATGAAATGTCAAACAGTGAAATCCATAAATACACGCGCCGATAAGGGCGACTCAACCGCATCATTACACACAACGTCAACAGGTCTAACTCCCAGCAACCGGAGAAGCCCAGGTGCATTACACATACACAGTAACGTTATCAATATTTAATTAAAAAAAAAAGTAAATATTAGTTAACTGTACTTACAAATGGCGCATGGATATGCTGGACGCCTCCTTGGCCTGTATGCAATTGCTGATACTGGGTTGGAGACAGCACAACATGGGTCAAGGTTCCACTCTCGTTAACGTACTGTTGCATAACCTGACCTTGTGGCACTTGCACTGGTACCGGCATATGAGGCGGGCGATTCTGTGAAACCATTTGTACCGTTGTTGGACCTTGAAGTACACATAAAAATGAAAATATTTAATAAAAATAAAGTCTCTTATTCACTGATGCAGTTATGAAAGAAAAAAACTTAATAAAACGAGAAAAAAAAGTTAGCAGATAAAAACTTGACCGCAAATATTGCACGTCTCTAGAGCTTTTATTTGCTTGGATAAATTTTAAAGCAATAAACACAAAGTTTTATGAAATTACATTTTAGTTTTTATTCGCTCAGTGGGTTGTAATCCCGTTGTATATGAAGCACATTAAGGGCAACATGGAATTGTCCTTTTTAGATTGGGGAATAACCACGATTAAGTGGTGTACTGCACCTTATTTGCGCTGCGGTGAAGACAGTTCCGAGTAAAAAACTGGGTAATAATAACTGCCGGATGGAGGGAGAATTTCAATTAGATTGAGTGGAATTGAGTCACCCTGTAAGCGGACTGTAATCCATAAAATGGTGCCATAAAAATTGAAAGAATTGTTTTTTTTTTTTTTTACTAAGACAGTTCTCGAGTATTGGATATTATAAGATATATGACAGATATGCACACAACTCCCACATTACTCACATCATTTAGTTTGTACTTAACAACCTTTTTGACATACATTTTAAGGAGAGTCTGGCCAAACCGTATCTCTAACGAACAGCTTTATCAGAGAACGGGCCATCCAACTATAGGACGACAAAAGTGGCAGTGGATTGGTCACACTCTCCAAAAGGGTGACAGATCCATAGCTAACCAAGCGATGAAATGGAACCCGCTTACACAGGATTGCAGGATACCCGACAGTCCTAGGAGTACGTGGCGCAGAACAGTGAAGAAGGAAGCAGGAAAGAAATCGCACACGATGGTGCGTAGGCGGTGTAGAGGCCCCATGACCTCGAGATTTTTTTTAATGGAATTTGAAACTCTATTGACGTAAGGTTTTGGTACGAGCTAACCGTGGACGGTGCCGAAATTGTTGCAGAAAATTGTTTAAAATTTCGCATACGTGAACTTTTGGAAGGGGTCTATAAAGTGGAGATACTCTCCTCGTTTACTTATCCGCAAGCTCATGTACAATACTTCCCTCTCTTAGTTCCGACATCACCCACGAAGTACATACTGACACCAATCCATGTCTCAAACCACTTAAGCGAAATGTCTTTAAGCTCCGTGCAGAACTAAAAAAAAGAACTAAAAGAAGAATACCATTTTGAGGCTCATTTAACATTTAAAGAAATGCTCTTCAGTCAAATTAGTTAATTATGAGAAATCACCGCTTTTAACCACTTTAATAAACTTCCTCTCCTCTCCTGCCTATTTCACTTTATATTACTAATTTTCTGCAGGTATCTCTTTCAACATCAATGTTCAACCAGATGTTACCAACAAAATCCCCCCCGGCCCCCATACACATGTGAACATCCAACCGACCGCAACATGCCAAGCCAAACCCTGTGGTTCGACAATTACCCCGAATTGCAGGTGAACATGCCAACATTTTTTTATCGTCGTCGCGTAGATTTTTCATTAAAAATTCAAAAACCCATCAACAACATCATAATCTGTGTTCACTAATCGAATGTGTAATGTTCAAACAAGACATATACGACTAAAAACGAGTTCAATGAATCTCTACGCTAACAACCCTGGGGGTTTGTGTCAATTTGACGTAGAAAAAAAACAAAAATACACAACAACTGGCAGCACTGCGTATGGGTATGTTCACCCTTCAATCATGCGCCCAAACATAAAAAAGGGTTAAAAATAAATTACAACCACGGTCGTAAGAGTGCGCTGTCATTTTTCAGACTTAATTGTGGAACCCAACCCTCCCGTGTGCCTGTCTTTCGGTTGTACATGTCGCACTGATTAATGATTATCTATCCGCGCACTTGTTCTTCGTATTGTGTGCACAAAACCCATCGTATTCAGCACAGTTTTCGCGCCTTGACCCAAATCGGAGGGATTTTTGCTTTAGCTGATGTGCGCGCCGACAGCGTATAAAAGTTTCATCCCATCCGTCCGCCATTCTTTGACAAATTACACTGCACGGCATCGAGCATGGTAAAACAAAAAAAGGTTTCAATAAACTAAACGCGACACTCAAAGAATGAGAGAAACAAAAAAAAAAAAACATTTAATTAATGCTCCATAAAAGCCAACAACCGACATTAAAGTTCATGGTATACACTGGTTAGGCTACGGCTTCGGTTTCTCTTTCCGGACGTCAAAGTCTTCGACCTTTTAAATGTTCTTGGTTTTGGTTTTTAAAAGAACGACCTTGATTACCTCGCACAAAAGTCATAATATTCCATGAAATATTCGTTTGGAATAAAAGGGAGTGAAACACTGTCAAAAATGACAGAAAGTTTTCATAACTTAAATATGTCAAAAATGTATTTTTTTTTTGTTTTTGTTGTTAGATAGCAATAGCATGACATTTAATTACCATCATAGTGTCAGCTTCTAGGTGAAAGATTCTCGTTAACACAGAATAAAATTTTAAAGCAAATAACAACCAAAAAAAAGAAAAAAAATCAAATGACAACCGCCAGTCGATAATAAAACCGAAAAAAGATAATAAAAATCAGTGAACCCGTGCGACGACGGCTATTTGGTTGCGAATCATAAATTTGGAAAAGTAGTTGTTGACGTTGCTGCTTGATGATTGTTGTTTTAGACTGGAACTTCTGTTTTCTTTTTTTTTTCGCACAAATAAAGAGGAATTATAGTTTTGCGTTAGTTGTAATGGTTGTAGTTTTTTTTTTTTTTTTTTTGGGAGAAGCCATGTTATTATGGTTTAATGACCGCCGGAAGTCAGTAATAGGTGCAATTTATAAATTGAGTACTAATTCAACCTAGGGGAGGGGGGGACTTTATCGATGTAAAAGTTTTTTGACGCCATCAGCATTTAGTTTTCCATTATGTGGTCGATAAAAAGGTGAATTGTTCAACATAAGTGAGACATTTGCATGTTCATTTTAATGGGTTTTTCATACTGACAATGGATAATGGCGTTGACAGTTTAATTCTGTTTAGAATTGGTTTATGAAAACAAATAGATGACAGGTTAATTTGTCTGTCACTAACCAAGTAATGTGGCGATTTTATTTTAATATTTTTGATAAATGAAGCAGACTAAAAAAACAGTTTCTTAAAAGAACACATTTTGTGTTCAGTCAGTTATACTTTGCCTGTACCAATGTTTTATATGGAAACAAGAACGAACAGATCCAACAACTGTGTTTAAGGGCTTAAGGCAAAACGTCAAACGTCATTGTGACACAAACTGTGTGACGTTTACGATCGAAGGAAAAATGAAATGAGCTTTGTGGGCTAAGGATCTGTGGAGAATTGACAATTGAAAACAAGAAAGAGAAGAGCTAGCTCACTACCTAATAGTTAAACTGAAACGAAGAACGACTGAAGCACTTCAGTTTGGGAAATTACTCAGATTCGGTTATGTGTACGGTTTATCTTATCTCTTACCCATGAGAAAATTTAACCCACTACCGGATAACAACTAGCTTAAAAAAGTCCTGTCAAAACTAACTATAACTCAAAAATAAGTTTAAAGTATTGCATTCCCTCTCCAAGAGAAAAGAAAACACATTGTATTCAGACATTAATCCCATCTTAATATTCTCCTTTTCTACTTGACAACGAAAAATCCCATTATCTTGCAGAAAACATCACATGATGTCAAACTGACATAAAACACACGCCACTCTATACACACACTATGTTTCAAGAATCAGTTCAGACGATGTGGGCACCATACTAATGATTATCCCTCGACATCTGTTCATATTCCCATCCAGAATGACCAAGTAGTGCTCCAAATAAATAAAAAGAGAAAATCCACTTCAAAAGAAACACCCTCTACCTAACCATACTATGCCGTTTGCTAACAATGACAGCTATTATGTCAGAGAGCTAAAATTTGAAAAATCGCTTTCGTCTGTTAATAAATTTCCCACATTTTTTTCCCGAGGTCAAAAGCCAAGCGTTCTCCTTCTCTTCTCGCTCACTGTCGTCAACAAACAAACGTTTTCCAGATAAAAACTACACTATAAAACTCCACTCACATCGCATCGGGACCGGGAAATAAAAAAAACCCAAGTTCGCAGCATACCCCAACAAAAGAAGATGTCGCCGCAGCCCCCCCCTTTTATTTTTCTTTAGAATTTTCTGGCGCTGCATCAATACAATTTTAGGATTCTTGGGATACTCTCTCTTTGCCATACGACGACAACATCTTTCTTTCCTAAAGAAAAAAAAACAACACACACACACATTTTTTCTTGTGAAGTTATTCCTGGTTGACATTTTCCTGGTTAGCCTCTCTCTTGTGTGCGTATATGCCGCCACAGGATATACAGTCTGCGTGGTGGTTCTTAAGCGAAACCCTGCAACTGCAAGTTCTTACTTCCAATTAGCAATTAATTTACCTAATTATAGCGAAGCGTTCTAGCGTCAAGTGTATGTCTGCACTAAGCGCATCTACTGGTTATGTGTGCGTAGCAATCAAGCGAAATGATTCGCGCGTTAAATGCGCATCGAAAGTGTCAGCGTAAGGGTTTGTTTGTTTTTTAATCCTTTTTAGCCTATCTGCCTATATAAGCCCCCATCTAAGCCGCACTGTTGTCATTCACGCATGCAAATTAGTGCGGCGACGTACATACCAGGGTTCATAACAATGCAGCGGGTTTATGTGTTGGCTTTCATCCCCTTTTTAAAGGGTTGACTTTGATCCTGTGAGAGAGATTCGATTAACTTATGCCATATAATCATGGTGTGAAGCCATTGATGTAGCAGTAATCAAATAATGCTTTTCCTTTTTTTTGTTGTAGACGAGGTGGTTGCGGTAAAGAGCGGTAAATCTGTAAGCAGCTACACCTTTGATGGAGCGCTGCTGGTTGGAAGCGATTATAGTAATGCTCACGCCATTTGTAATTAATTTCACAAAGGGCTAAGGGTGTTTGTTTAGCTGTCATTTTGGCAAGAAAAAAAATAGAGATAGAGACAGAGGCGACTAAGGGATTAATTTAGTTTGCCAATTTCTAATTAAGGATTTGTTAAGGTTGTGCGTAGGTGTCCAGTTACTCAAATGTAAACGGATTACTTTTGGACTAACGTTTTCCAAAACAATAGTGACGCATGCAATTTGCGTATGATGCCTTAAAAGAATACATATTACGAAGTAGAAAATAAGCCTTTTAAGTGACAGGTGCAATTGCGTAAAGATATTCACTGGGTTTTAAGTTTCTAATGCATAAATGGCTGACTGAGTCTTATATATTTTTAAGGATGATCCGAATTATGTGCGAGGAAAATCCTCTTTTCTTTTTTGAATTAAAAAAATGCTGACTTTTGTTAAATGACAAACCTGTCAGTCATTCTAAGCAGAAAGCCACGGTTTCTCTTGGAATGGGATAGGGTTGCTATGCGATTAACGAGTTGCACTTATTTTTTAAAGAGAAAACCTGTAAAAAATAATGGATCAGTCACAATGACAGTTGATGCAGTAAAATAGCTAAGAACCAAACCATAGACAAAGTATACCTACAGCAGGCAGCCATCTTTGGATCGTTTGACAGATGAGCTAAGAACCATCTAGGATCGTATTTGTATTTTGACGTTCCAACAAAGTCAACGTCGTTTACACGCGTACTTTTTGCACTAAAATTCGTAGATTATCAAATTTATAAGAGTAGGGGTAAAATTCTCTCAGTGAGATATGAAACTACGAAAAAGTAAACGAACGGGTTGAACAAGAAAAAGTTGAAAATACACTAGTTTGACAGCTTTGACAGTTTTCATAAACCAGCCCACAGAAATTTCTTGCACTAAATTTCGTAGCATGGGGAAATTTCTTACTCTCTCGTGAGCGCTCTCTTCTGCGAAAAACTACGGAAATCCTCCGTACGCGAACAGGTTTTCGTAAAAATTCGCTGTTTTAGGAGGGTACGCGAACAGACCTATATATCGATAGAATATCAAACCGTAATCTACATCATGTGGTATACATTGGAAGCTATTGTAATTATATGTAAGAACACCTGCCCACTTTACAGATATATGTACTTCCAATAACTGTATAATGGTTAAACCATCATCTTTATGAAGGTCAATGGATTCATAAAAGATTTAAGGTGTCAAAAAAAAACAAATCTGCAGAACGTGTCAGAAATCGCACGTGCCGCTGATTGCGTCTGTTGCAAAACTCCGTCGCTCCCGGCAATCTCTTACATATTTCATCGTAGCCACCACCTCTTTTTGCAAGTACTTGAAACAATCTGTGGCTGGTCTGTGGCCACACAACCATCCTCCACTTCAAAGCAAAATCCCTTCAACAGATTCCCATAATTCTTTCTCAGTACCCAGCCCATAATAATTTCCAAAAAACCCAAGAAAAGCCACCCCTAAACGTAATTAGATTTCCATGAATCGAGTAAAAAACAAAAACAAAGAAGAAAAACTCGCGAAAAAAATAAGAAACCTATCCCACCCAGATGCGAGAAAGCGTGTGCCGCGAGGAAGTATAACCCTAATCCCTATCAAACGATGAGATTTCCTGCTAAACCATTTAACCAAAATGTGTTCCAATCCCCGTCCCTCGCATCCGATGAACAAGTCAAACATCGCCTAGCAACTACTGCTGCTGCTGGCTTGGCATGGATGAGATGGTTCGGCTTCGGCGACTCTGGCAGAAACGTTTATTTCAATCGAATCATTGAATTGAATGGCCGCCGCTGTTTGCTGTTAATCTTGTGGAAATTATTTGGAACTCTTTTGGGTTGGTACTCTCTCGCTCGACCGTATGTAGATATATAATCTTCCCTAGACATCGGCCAGAACTGCAAGTAACAGCAAAAGGCGATTTTCTTATTATTTTCCTTTTTTTTTCGCTGAGATTTTTAACTCTCTATGTCTGGGGTCGGTCGTATATTTGAGATACTCGATGAGGCGAACATTTTATACAAAAATACTGGCGACATTCGGGAGCCATGTGTTCTTCCAAACCGAGATATGTGCTTCATCTCGTTCCACCCCCCCTTTGTGGATAAGAGTCTTTCTTTGTTTTGTATTCGGGACAACTAATACCCGTTGTTTGTGTGTATTTCTGTTTTAAAGATACAAATTCATGGGGTGAGATATGAGTTCTTTTGTAAAGAATTTTCAAATTATTAGTTTTCTTTTTGTAATAATGATTGAGAGTGAGAGGAAAAGGCACTCAATTATTATGAATTGGCCAATATCCGGATGTCTCTACATAGGTTTCCCGGATAAAGGCAAGTAGTTCAAGGGGAAACTAGTGATTTGTACCATGAGATCCGGTTGTGTAAGGAATATTTGTTTTGGAAAATTAGAGCTATACGAAAAGTTATTAGACGATGTGTGAGAATATGTCCGAAAACTGAAATGTGCGCAAGAATGTTGCCTGCAAATCAATTTCATATTATGGCCTAGTGATGAGTTGTTGCTATCTCTCTCTCATAACTAGACGAATTTTACGTGGCAAGGCAGAACATTCCCCCAACCTGGAGGACCATTACCATGGGTTTTAGTCCCTTAGACGAAGGGCCGGTTCGAGAGACCAACTGCTGCCAGGGTTAATTCGCCATGAGTGCTGAAGTTCACCCAACTGTGCTCGCGCAGTTCCGAGTGTTCAGGTACACATGCATAGACGGATTTGGTATACGCCCATCGTTAGTTCACAAGGCACCACATGGATTTGACATTTGCCCTAGTGCTATATAGCATGCTCAGCTTATTAGCTGTATGGTACCGAACGCTGGACAATAAGTAAGCAAACTGAGCAAATATTGGGCACTTTTGAGCGAAAAATACTTTGTCAGATGTCGAGGAGAGCAAATGGAGGAGAAGATACAAGCGCGAACTGTATGAGCTGTATAAAGACGTGGATGTGGAGCAAAAAGCCAAAATACACTGACTACAATTGCCAATAGAACCCGTCTGTCAAAAAACACCTGACAACTTATAGTACCTTTGCAATTGGTGACAGTTTCGCGATGTTTCACTGCCTTTATGCTTTGCTTCTCCATGACAATTGACAGAAATATGCCTAGAACTCTCTCCCTCATAGGGGACGTAGACAAGGACAGGTCTAGCTTCCAAAAAGCAATAGCAAAGCCGCAAGAGTATGGCGACATAAAACAAATCAAAGGCTGGCATATAAACTTAGCTGACAACACTGCAGCATTAGATGACATTCTAAACCTATGATCACTTCTTCAGATTATATAATAATTTCCAGTTAATGTCTAATTTTTGGCCAAATTATCTCAAAACCTATAAAAAAAAAAAAGAAAACGTATAAATTCCCAGTTGAAAATAAAATTGGCATTAAAATTACAATTGCATCACGCAATGTCAAGCTGGCGTCTGGCACGTATCCCAAATGAACGCTTGTGTACGCATTTATTCACTATTTCCCTCCCCACGGGCCGTTTTAGTCACCCCTGCGAAATGTCACTCCAATCTATAGCAAACCATCTATCTAGCCATTTTCGAAAGCCCATTAAGGCGACAGTTAAAAATTATTAACACGTTAAATGCCACAAAGATACGTCTCTGTCTATGCGTCGGTCGTATAGTCGTAGTCATTCGTCATCGGAGAGGAGACAGGAGCGAGTAGGTTCGCCACAAAAAAACCCAAAAAGAAAAACATCACGACAAAGGCAACAACCTGTTGTTTGTGTTTCTCCTTCGTGGTGGCAATTCTCAAGAAGCCTACCAAACCAAAGCAAACCAACCACCTGAAGCGTCATCATCACGCACCACTGCCAGAGGATAGAGATAGAGTCTCAGCAGTGCGCTGCAGCTCGTTTTAAGGTGGTTGCACTATTTACACAATCTGGCGTTCGATTTCACATCTCTTGGTGACTTTCTCAGGAGCCCCCCGAGAGATGAATGGCGCGACAATGATGCCAGAAAGAGATATCTTCTGATTGGTATAAGTTTCTAACGCGCCGTACGTTGCGTGTCATTGCGCTGCGTTCATAAATCGAGTTTCATGCGCGCTCGCGGTGTACAAAATGGAATGGCCACCATTTACACATTGAAAACGCAAACAAACAAAAAATAAAAAAACAACCGACGATGTTGAGAAAGCATCAACAACATCGCGCGCGCATAAAATGTCATTGACACCGGAAATATTTTTGTTTTTGCTATAACGCGCGCGCATCGTGAGCTGTCATCAAAATAAAGAAAAGAGAATGTTGCCACCATTAAAACAATAAATTGTAATTTAAACAAATAATTACATAATTACGCTATTTGACAGAAGGAAGTACTGCTTTTAACTGTCACTTTAATTTGCCAAAAATAAACAAAAAAAAAAAAAAAATCTCCACTTAATTTATTGTCTGGCAGTGCGGTTTGTACGGTGTCATCTTCAATTTGTTGATTCAAAAGGTCATAGACTGGGTGCCTTCGTTCCCACGATTTCGTGAGGACATACACAACTCATCTGTCAGGCTGAGCACATTTTATAGCATGTAGTCGCATGAATCGAAATTACTTGTCGCACTTTTCAACAAGTCACGGCACCGAAATTGGCGGCGCCAACTATTAGAAGGTAACGTCTACATTTTGGCAATAAAGTCTGTTCCTTTTTGACGTGTCGAAATCGTTTTTTGTTGTTCTGTTTTTGCTGACCGTGTTAGGTTCTTCTTATGCACGTTTGTTTTGACGGCGTAGACTGTGTAATTAATGTGAAGACGTGACGTACATACATATATGTACATCTCCCCCATATTTTGCCCTGTCACATCTGTCATATTTGACCGACAAAATTCGTATAAATGTCTAAATTACATACATTTTATGACCAAATGTCAAACATGACATTTGTGTATAGTGTGACCTATGCAAATGTAAATAATGTTATTACTTTCTCACCAGTCTTTATCTTTACCACACGCAGCTTTGGTAAATTTATTTAACATTTTCAGTTTAGTATTTGTGCACCTGTTCGGTAAATATTGACAAGCACTGACATTAGATTGATTTTTTTTTTATTGTTTTGCCTTCTATTTGCTCTTTGCCAAGGCAATTATTAACAACTTTGCTACAGTCCACTTGGCACTGTTGTTTAAATGTATTCTCCACTGGGTTTGGAGAGATACGAGTACCAGTGTTGAGTTCGAAGAAGGCAAACCTTTTTTTGCGCGGCCCACTATTGTTTTTCTTTTCTATACATAGACATGTGTGACGTTTATATTTGTAAATGGAATATAAATTGTTGGGCTATAGTGGGACGGATATGGTGGTGCAACATTGTATTACAGAGGTTCCGTTACGAGATAGTGTGCCTGTGCATAGAAAATGGATAATTTTATTTGTTTATAATGTAAATTTGAAAAGATTAAAGTGAGAGAATTCGCAGATGACACGTCGTACAGAGTTGAATATGCAAATATTGAAGTTTTCTCCTTAGTTTCTCTACTACATAGCGATAGGAGTTCAGCGGTTCAGTGGATGAGTCAGTGTGATTAGAATGGAAGTGGAACATGGAGGTGTGGGTACTCATGCTTATGTGATTTTTTAGACAGGGTATACATATACTCAGTGGGATGGTATTTTGGGGAAGTTTACATCGTTGTATGGAAAATTTTAAAGATAACATTTGACAGCTGTCATAAGATGTGACAGTGAGATTGTTAAATTGCGAGTCACCGAATGTTGTAGCATTTTATGCGGCAATAAATCTAGATACAGGCAATAAAATCTTGGATTTTATGAGTTTGGCTGAAACAGCTTTAAAGGTGCAACAGCCTTGCTGTGGTAGCGAGTCGAATGTTGGCATTTTGAAATACTGATTTTGATGGCGAAATGGCCTTAAGCTCCATTTTTCTCTTGGGTACATTCCGTCGATGTTGCGATGTTGCTACTTGACGTAGTACCCGCATTGGATTTCCAAAACTTCTGCCACTTACTTTTGTCTACGATGTGACATTTGTAGCCTTGACAATAGTCATGAGTTTTCCTCCAGTGCAGTGAAGGCTCAACCAGAAAGCGGTAAACAGCAAATGTAGCACGTGATCTATACTCAAGACATTGCTCTACAATGATCCGTAAGCAGGACTCCTGCTCTATGCAGGAGTATTCAGCACATTTGTATGTCTATTCAAGGGCGATTCCAGCTTGACGACGCCCAGGAATCGAGAGCTGCGTTTTGGAGGGGAAGACATTGGTGCTGGAATGTTGATAAATCGAAGAGAAATTCTGAGGAAAGAAAGCGACTTATTGTGGCCTCGACTGTGAATTTTGACAGTCTAAATGGATGCATTATTGTAACTTAACTTTTGCTAAGCACTTCAATGTATCAGGCTATCCGTTCAAAAAACCGTGAAAACCATAACCGAAATATTTGACTTTATGTCTCTACAAACTTTTTAGCTTCACTGTTAGCTTGGAATGTGTCTGGTTGAACTCCAACTACGCAGAGTTTCTTTTTATTCCACTTCAACCAACCTATTCAACTTCACATGAGTCGTTGCGTCTCACCGAGACATAAGTGCGTCAAGTAATTCATCCGACGTCGTCGAGGTTGCTGTTGATGTCGCCATCGCCATCGCCATCGCCACTGAGACAGCAGTTATCGTCGGTGGATTGGTTTTCATGAAAGAATTTTTGTACTTTCAGGTTCAGGTTATGCATATGCGGTGGAATCCGGCGCGGGGGGAGGTCTAGGTGCTTACAGCAACGTCGACGGTTCATGAATATACTGTACACATATATATGCATGCGGGGCAATCACCGCTCGTTCTATGTGAATACCTCAATGGCTACTGACCCAAATATTTGTGCATCGTAAGTGGGCAAACGAACGGTATTTTACTACTCTTCAGTGCTGCACATACGCGCACTCACTTGTTTTACATATTTATAGTGTGCAGCACTCTGTGGCGAGTTAAGTGTTACACTAAACTGCACTATGTGCATGAATTCTTTTCTGGCATTTGTTTTTGGTTCCTTTTTCTTTTTTTTTGGATTGGAATTCATTTGGCAATGAAATCGAAATTAATATTGTTAACAATGGAACCCTGTGTCGGGTCATAAAAGGAGGTAATTTCACGTTTGCTCGCGAGATTGTCATCTGTTTTGTGAGTTGCTCGGCGGACGAGCTTGGCATACTAATGTCCGTGCAGTTGTTCGCTATCTCATTGGCGTCATCAACTCTGGAATTTGTCAGATTTTTTTCACAATTTATTGTTTACTCAAATAAATTGGCGAGCAAACCCCCTCTGAATGCACCGATGATTCATAATTTAAACATGCAAAAACTTTTATTGCAATTATTGTTAATGACAGATACTCGTACATAGTATGTACTTTGTCATGAGTCATCTGAAACTAAATATGGCAGGCGGTGTAAGTGTTGCTGTAAATTGTCTTGCAACAGTTTGTTAGCTATCACCTACTTACAGTAGCGTTTTGGAATGGTTAAGTGCTACCCGTGTAGTTTGGCGAGAAACAACACTGTAACAGGTTTCAAATGCCTTTTTGAGTGTTCATTTATAATTCGAGTACTGTGTGTAGGTTGACGATTGAAAATTTCAATATTGATTTACTTACTGATCTTAATTTCGAAGGGGGAGATTACTAAATTTGTGTCAGATTATCTAAATTGATCTCTTAAAATGAATTTAACATTTTAATCAAAAGGGTAGCAGGTTTTAAGTACATTTTTCATGAGGAAACTTTTGGTAATTTTTTGCGACATCAATTAGAAATGAATTTTGTACACAGTTGTTGCTTTTCTGTCAGAAGTTAGATACCCAATATGACAGACAAATAAGGTGATCGAGGGGACTTATTTCTCTTAAAAAACAGACAATAAATAGTTTTTAACCTTTAGTGTCAGAAGTGGGATATTCCACATAGTCCAGATATATAGGACTTCTTGGAATGGTTTGTAGCTGAACTCGCAGAAAATTGTACTATTGCACAGGACGATAATTTCGATTGAAATATAGGTAGGACTCTGTATAAAAAATCTCTTGGTGTCAGCAGTGGAATTTGCTTATAAAAGGCAATGTTCGACCAAGTTTTAGGTACTAAAAGAAACAAAAAGAGAGACAGCAAGAATATGGTTTTTCAGTACAGATTTGTGAGCTTTGACAGTTGATTGCAGCCATATTGTCGAATGTACTACTGTCAAATAAGCTGTCATTTGCCAAATCAATATGAAGAAATATAGCGTTCTATAACATATGCAAATTATTAAATTGTTTTTTGTGTTGTAAATTGTTGGTTTTGGAACAGCAACAGTACACACGAGATTCACGAAATTGCAATGCATTCAGAGAAAGTCACTCTTTGGTGTGGATTTTGGACTACAATTCTTTGAAAACAAAGACGGCCAGGCCTTCAGCGTTAATGTCGAGTGCTATCGGTCGATGATTAGAGACTTATTTTGCCCACTATTGTATTACATGGACAACGACATACGTGGTTTCAGGACGACTTTACGAGCGTGCCACAGCCTGTCCCACAATGGACATTTTTGCATGTGCTAATTTCGTGATGTGAATTGGTCACCGAGATCGTGCGATTTGAAACCATTAGAATTCCCCCTGTAGGATTTTCTTAAGTCATGACAATAAACCACATACCACCACTGCCTTAAAGCCAACATAATCAATGTCCCTGCTCAGGCCCGGTGTTCATTGGAAAATGTCTCCATCGATGCACTATATTCTGCTTTTTTGCCCACAATGTCCAGGTGAAGTTTTGCAGAGAAAATTCCCAGCTTCAAATAAGCCATAAAAGGACTTCAGTTGCATTGAATAGTCCTTCACTTTCTATACAGCCATTGCATACGACAAGCCTTGCCAAGGCAGCTGAAAGACCTCTTAAGCGGTTAATAGATCCCATAGCCTCTTTAAATCCTTGTTTGAATAATACGTATATAGTTCAGAACAACGTAGAAATTAGGATTACAAATCATAAGCTCTTAAAAGCCCACCGAAGAGCCAGAGGTAGTATTGCTCTACTACAATCGTTCTCTGACATCTTAAAGGTTATAACGCAACTCCAAGGCAACTATGTATAGGTAAGTTGTGAAGGAAAATTTAAACTTTTGTTGATTGATTGTTGCTATTGCCTCATGCCCCGTTCTCTGCTTAGAATGATCCTTTATGATGCAGTTGGACCGGAAAATAATCTACTAAAGAAAACATCACTCCAAGGGTGCTGGAGTAAACTTTCAACCGACACATAGACTTTTCGTTCGTTAGAGACTGCCCCGATGAAAATGAATCTTAATTCGAACGTGAATTTTGAGTGCTGGCAGGATTCTAATCTGCTATCCAAGCAAACTATGAGTTTGAGTAGTTCAAAATTTCATTCCTCGCTTGAACAAGCTACATCTAGTCTATTTTTTTTATTCTAGAGGACATTAGATTCGTTAGCAACAAATCTGTCATCCCGGTACAAAAGTATTAGCGTAGTGTGAACGCGCTCAATTACGACGAATTTGTAGTAGATTTCCTTAGAATGTTGTAGATCTGAAATCAGTAGCTCCACAAGTGGCGGTAACAAAGAACTTGACTGAGTGCTTTTAGAGATTTTGAAAAGTATAAACACAGTCTTCCCATGCATGAATTTTAGATCTACAAATGTCAATTAGAACTCACACCACAAAAATTCCATTGCTATCAATGATTGTGGTTGCCAGTCTGCATTCAAAACAGTCAGGTAGCATTGACGCAAATCCCTGCAAACGTAATTTCCCAATCGTGTACTACCTATTCCGCACGTAAGCCAAAGCAACTTTATTCCACGAAAACCATTAAGCTGCATCTTTCATACACGACGACAAGCTAGCTGCCTTCTTGACGATTCAAGGAACCTCATGAATCTGTCATAACTCCCATGACTCAACCCCAATGAATTACGATGAGTCTATAGAGAGCTAACTCCTTTGTTTTGCGGCTGGAATTTTAAACTATTAAAAAAACCTTGTTAATAAGAACGAGATAAGGAAAGAACAAAACAAATAAGCTCCTAGAATCTGGAAGGCTGTCACTCAGAGGCACACCACCGTAGCTCGTAAAAAACTTTGTTTACAGACTAAAAGCATTAAAAGTTACATAAAAAAAAAATATATTTATACGAGTATAAGGAACCAAAAACAGAAAAATCAGTTTAGCTTTTTACAGTCCTTCCGATGATATGCGTGCGCCCCATCGTAATTTATGACTTTTTATGTCCGCTCCGCTCTGCTCCGTCGAGCCGATGAGTTAAACCAAAATTGGCAGTCGCTGGAAATTGTTAATTACAAAATAAAACTTCGTTCCGGATGGCAATAAAAAAAAAAAAAAGGAAAGCCCTGGATGCGCCAATTATTTGCTTTATATCTCCACAACCACTACTACTTGTCTGGAGGTCGAAAATGGCAATAAAAAATAAAGAAAAGTGAAGACTTTTATGCGAAGAACTCTGGTTTATGCTTTTTTACGAGACCCAAAAGGGATAACTTCCAAGGCAACACTGTGCGGTCGGGAATTAGTAATTAAATTACAGGACTTGTAATCTTTGAGAGGAGTCTTAAGCATGTATAGGAGAGAGGAGGTGTCCTAGCCCAAGGCATTTGCATAAGAGTGGCACAATTCTTTTATTTTATTACAACCTATGACTAGTAGTCTATCAATGAGGGATCTCACAGATTATAGTAGTCTTAATGGTAGGTTGTAACACTGAGGAACTGAATTTCTGGAAATTTCGTGAAATTGAATAATAAAATCGACAGAGAGATAGGGTTCTTTGCAGAGATTTATTGCTGATTGCTGATCAGTATTTGTAATGACTTTTAGACTTTGTTGGATGGGCGAATGACTGTGGGTCGTCATAAATTCGGTCCGGAGTCGTTAAATCAAGTTCGCCCTACGGATATTATCCACTGATCTGACAATGGTTTAGCTTCTGCAACTGGAGCTATGAGTTGGTGTAAGGGAATGACAAGAACTGACAGTAATATGACAACTGGTGGTGTTAGTTGCTGCTGTCATGGATTCGCTGCAAAAGGAATAGACAAGCTGAATTAAGGTATCGTGGACAGGAACTGGGATCTTGTGGTGCTCTTACAGATATAGCTATTGATGGCTACACTGGGTCCCCTTTTAAGCTTCATCAATGGTTAACTGGAGATGAAGGAGTGCATCTTTTGATGGGCTTACTTTTATAATAGGGTTCTGTGCCTGGAGGCCACAATCAAAACCGACGGCTTTGAGAATGATCTGTCGTTTTCAGGAGTGTTACATTCGTTCCGTAGTTGGCTTTGATTGCCTCGAAGCTCATTTGCTTAGTTGAGACACAATCCCAATGAAATAATCCTGATCATTTGCTTAAAAGTGAGAACACCCAGCGAGTCGTACCTTGACTTTCTTGCCTACTGGTGTCTTGACTCTCATCTCCTATGGCGGGAGAGGCATTCCCGTGTACGTATAGCTGCCTTAAACCACTATTTCTTGGACCGGCTTAATCTTACAAATCCCTTTCCTTTGCTCATGTGAAAAGAGACTCAATCAGACGTAACTGGCTAAAAGTGGGATTTGCTTTTGATCCTTGTGCGACACTTTTAGCTTCCAAATTAGTTAAGAAGTGGGCTAAGTATTGAGCAAGTAGATTTGTGGTTCAGTTCTTTCATTGGCTTACAACAATGTATCTCCCCGATCAAGGGTTGGAAGGCACGTTCTTCTTACATGAGACTCATCCTTAGTTCGACTACACTTCATTCCTGACTCAGACATCCTGAGAAGACATCCTAAGAGCTGTCAAAGAATTCTAGTTGACAGATGGAAATCTCCTCTGAGTGGACACCTAATGGATGTGAAAATCGAAAGTACTCAACGAAATGGTCAGCAGTTTGCATATCCTACTAATTCCTGTCAATTCGAATCAAAGCCACTCACAGATACTTTCCTATAGTGCACCTGCAGCAGCTGAATAGCAGAGTAGAGAGGGTAGTCCACCGGTGGATTATTACCCAACTCCTGTCAGATGGTAGCGATCTCTTTTTTTTTTTCTCATTCTGAATCACTTGTTGCCATTCGCAACCGCACACAACCGTCTGAAAAATTTCTCCCAGGCTCTCTAAATCTTATCTAACTGCGCGAATTCCCCCTAGGGGGCTGCTCGAGGGCAAGAATGTCAGAGAAGTCAAACTGGCAATCGACGTAGTAGTAGAGCAAAGCCCAACCCAAAGACCAGTGGTGGAACATTTGCTGCTGCTGCCTCCTTTGAGCTATGATTACAAGAAAAAAAATGCCTGGTTTTTTTTCGTTCCCCTGTTCTCTGTGTGGCTGCATTCGAATTGAAATTCAACAACTTTCAGAAAATTCAATGTAGATACATGTAACTATGCGAAAATGTGGAACACACCCAGGTGAAACCGAAGAGGAGAATTTGAAGTAGGGAGCCACCGCACACAAACGATAAATAAAACGCAAAAAACAAAAAGAGTTTGAAAGGCAAAAAAATACAAAAGAAGCTCACAGCTGAAAAACTGAAAAAAAAAGATACTAGATTCGGATTGTACATGCGCGAAACGTATACCTATCGCTGGCTGCATCGACGACGGCGACGGCGGTAATAAAAATCCCAAGAAACAGGTGAAATAAATAATGGGCTAGGGTATTGGGGTTTCCACTCGAAAATAAAAGGTGTTTCCCCAGAACACTGCCACACAAATTCGCCTCTAAACGTGGAATTAATGCACTGACTTCGGGTTTTTCTTCAAGGAGTTCGGGGGGAAAAAATGTAAAAATTCTCAATTTATTGGCTTAATATACATCAAAGGCCTAGGGTGGGAGGTTTTAATTAGCATTTCGATTCAAGCTAAAAGTATTGCAATTACACACACACTTTGTGTACACTCATGTGCAAAATTGAATTCTCCAAAACGGAGTGTTCTAAAGCCGATGGTGGTGCATGGGTATCCTCAGATATTTTACAACACAAAGGCAGAATAGTTTTGACTTTTTTTTTGCTTTTGTTTTGTTGATTCCGGTTGCAACTATGTACTTGCTTTGAACAAGCAGAGAAGAGTGCTTTTAGGGAATTTCATTTGCTTAGAGTTTGTAGGTATTCGGGTGGTTTTCTAAGGACAGGACATTCTAGTGATAGCACAAATTGTTGACTCTCAATGCTTGAGTGCAACTTTGAGGGATAGCAATGCGAGACATACTCGTACAATGTCAATGACCGTTGAGACGCAATCACAGGAAGAAAATTGTGCCTTTTTTGAGTTCTCGAAATAGAAAAAGTATTGCAACAGGATTTGGGATGCATTAGGCACAGTGGATAAAGTTGTGTTAGTACGTTGGACTACTCTACGTGGAATCCAAGGTTCAAATCCCACAAAACTCCATCTCTTACTAGCTGACGATAACATCATATACCAATGGTTGGTTCATTGGCTTCAGGAGATTTTGCCATGGTAGTAGCCAGGTAGTGACATTCCGAGGAAACCTGGAGAAGGTCGGCAAAAGAACACGGCAGAGAGGTCCAATTGCAGCAACTTCAACAGCGAGCTAGAGCGATTATATCGCATAGAATAGCAATTAGAAAGCCTAGAAATAGTGGACCTACGTGTCATGTTTTGCATAGAGAAAGGTTTCCTGAGGAATTCAAAGTCCAAAGTGGGGTTCGGCAATGCTGCATCCTTTCACCAATATTGTTTTTACTGGTAGTTATATATATATATGCTGGCAAACCGAAACCACATAATCAAACGCATCTCTTTATCTTTGTGAGGTCCTTGCAAGTTTCTTATCCCCAATTATTGACCCAACAAAAGCAAATTGACAATTATATCACAGCGTTTTATCAATGCTTAGTCAGGTCTCCTTATCCAAAGGTCAATAACAAGACTCAAGCCTAATCCTTATTAGAAAACATCTTACCTTTAGATTATATTGCCAAACTTGTGTATTTTCTCACAGTGAAACCTTCAATGTGATTAGGGTCAGGATTGAAGACCATTAAATGTTCATCCGAAGGTAAGCTTCAAATGAGCCGATAACCAGACTCTGTCAGCATTTACATACTTCTTTTCAAACAAACACCGAAGGCTAGATCGATCTTATGTCAAATACTTTGACAGCACTAGAAATAAAAAACCCAAAAATCTATTACAAAATCTTTCAAAAACAACAGGAGGGGAAGTAACAAAAGAACAGTGACCATGGTTTGTCCAACAACGAGAACACAAAAAATAAAATGTGCACCAAACTATGTATCGTACTCGTATGTATGATCATCTTCTCCCTTCAGATTCTGGACACATAAACTCTGTCCAATCTCAATTGCTACAACATCAACAACAAAATTGTACTACGGGTGTAATGGCTTCGACTGTTGGTGACCTTGCCAGAGAATCATTGCAGCAACATCAACAGCAACGTGATCGTATCGTGTTTTGTATATTTCTTCTTCTTCTTTTTCTTTTTTTTTTATTATTTTATTCCGTTTTTTATGATCGTTTTCATTTTGCTTGTGCAAAATAAAAAATAAATTGTCTTTATGTTGGGGATTACACGTAGTTAAAGTGCACTTCTTGGACGCTACTTTGGCTGGGGGAAAAACACGTTTGGCTGAAGTTCTCTTTTTACGATCCAAAACCAATACAAGGATCATTGCTGCTGCTGCTGCTGCAAGACCAATTGGGAATTGAGGTGAATGTTCGGATCGAGTTAAGAGTTCTCTTTTTCTCTTTCGTACTTTGCTTTTCATTGTATGATTGCAATTTATTGAAATTACATTGGAAAAATTCCTACAATTTTATCGATAATGGAACAAAAAAGAGGACAAAAAGAGTTGAGGTTCAATTGAGATCTTTAAAACCGTAATAAATGTGCCATTTCACAGGGTGGTTATCTTAATTTCAGAGAGCTTTTCGATGCATTTTTATTTTTCTGAAAAATTTTAGAGAAATTGTGTCCAGGACTTAATTTGGGCAGCTAAAAAAAAAAGTTATTCTGTGATAAAATTATCTAGAAAATAAATCGCTTCGAGCGCCATCTCTTGCATTCTTTGAAATCCTCGTGGCGAATAAATACATTAAATTGGTGGCAAGATGGTGCTATTCAGAGACGAACCCGCTATAAAACTCAGCGGATATCTCAAATTTTTGACAGCACATCATGATAACAATCTTTAAGTCAAATTACGAGCAATGTTTTTCCAAAAACTTGGTTCAATTTCGACTTAGCACGAACAAAGAAACGTATAAAAGCCATTGGTTTGGATAGTGTTAATGTTATTATTTTTTATGCACTGAAAGCATTATAACATAATACCGGTTTCAGTACATAACTCTCAATCTCAAACAAGAAGAAAAACGACTTAAATTGTATTTAAAACAATGCAATACAGTGAACACTTACAGTAAATGTATTGTTGGGGATACATCTCTGATTTCTTACCTGAAAAGAAAGAGAAAATAGAGTTTACTAAATTTATTTAACGACTAAGACTTAGTTAAGTTTATTAAATGCTCTGGGTGAAAAAAAAATAATACACAAATAATTAAGAGGTCCGTTCGAAAATTTACGAATTTCTACGAAAAGCTATTCGCGTGCTGAGAATTTTCGTAGTTTTTCGCAGTAGAGAGCGCCCACGAGAGAGTAAAATAATTTCCCAATGCTACGAATTTTAGTGCAAGAAATTTCTTTGGGCTGGCTTGTAAAAACAGTCAAATCTGTCAAACCAGTGTATTTTCAACTTTTTCTTATTCAACCCTTTCGTTTACTTTTTTGTAAAACTCTTCGAAATTTGATAATCTACGAATTTTAGTGCAAAAGTACTCGAACGGACTTAAGATTTTTGTCTTGGTGCAGAAACTTTGACCTAACCTAGAGAAAACCTTGAAAATTTCGTCCATTAACGGCCATGTTTTCGGTTCCAAAGACGCCTATAATATACTCATGGATATATTTAGCATCTCTGGAAACCTTATACGCCTATGAGGTTTGACGTTAAAAGCTTACGTCAGGGGCCATACGTTACAACCTGATAGAAATGATTTGAATAAGGTTTAAGTACTAGATGATTGGTGTCCCAACTAAGCAGATGAAATCGATGGTATTCCTTGCAATCAGCTTTCGATTTACAGAATATTTTCTTAGCCGCGCATTTGTGTGCGCTAACATTTCATAAGTTAGGTCACGTATATATAAAGACTTTAATTATATTCCAACGATATACATATATCCTATCCTATATAATCTTCAGACCTGAAAAAAAGTTGCGTATACTTAGCCACTTAACCACTAATGAAGCTATCGATTGAGCCATCATCAAGGCCACATTTTTTCACATCTTGCACTTTTCGCTGAAGAATTTCATTTTAATTTTCTGAATATATTCTCACGTTCGGGATTTTTTTTTTCGCTTTTACATTTTCTTTCTTTTCTTACTTATTACAGAAACTTTCAGGTAGTAGGTAGTACCTACATTCATGATGGCGGTAGTAGATGAATGGTGTTGAAAATGTACTTAGCTCCTAATTGGAATTCCGGTCTCGCACAGTAAAATGTCATCTTGTTAAGGTCTAACGAGAGTTGTTCGTGTGCATTGTGTTCGTGAATGTTTCGCTGGTGTTATAGTATATATTTCTTTTGCTGGTAATTTGCATAATGTTCGTAAGGATATAGTATGGAATAGAAAGTTCACCTCCTCTTTGCCTACTTTAACAAGGCTACGGATGTTTTGGTATACCATTTAAAGTGATGTGTAGAACTTTTTTTCCACTTGGCTTAATGCAATTTGTTTAGGCGAAGTTTTGATGTAATTTTTGTTTTTTCTAAAAAATATGAGTAATTTCGAGCATAAAGGAGGTTTCACTATTGCATGTGACATTGTCAGTCTGATACTCTAGAGAACTTGTTCCATAATTATTTTTAGGTCGATATTAAGGATTATTCAATGAACTGAATGATTTTTTAGTCGACTACTTCCATTATTCATGAATAATTGCTAAATAGGTAACGATAAAGCAGGGCATTACATTTTGATCCAAGTGTACAGCACAAGAAAAAAAGCGTTGGACTTTAATTAATTTATTCACGACTAATTATTTCATAAGCAAATGTTATTCGATTACTTTTATCATTCATGACTAATAAAGGAATAGAATTTTAATAGTTTTCTTTAATATTTTAGATTGCATACCTATTGGTCATGAAACTCATTATAGTCGATTATTCATGACTAAGGGTTCTCTATTATTCATGAATAATTGATAAACGAATTTCACTGTAAACAGTGAAATCTTCTGTATTTGAAGGCTCACGCCTCCTCTCCTTCAATATTTTCAATCGATATTTGGAAAATTGATGAGTTCTTCTGATAGAATTCTCTTTTCAATCAGAAAGGATGTAGTATGTAGAACACATTGAGAAATCACTTAACAAATAAGCACTGACTTCTGACCCATATATCATCCACTATCTTGTTATAGAATCACACTTCCCACCAATGAGTTTATTTTCATTCAAATGAAAGGCTATCCTGCTTAAGGCAGCACCTCAAGGCAGGATATTATTTTTTTTTTTTTAAGGGAAATCAGTACCTTCTGACTGATACAATGTATCATATGCCAGTTCCCATCCTTGTCGTTGTTGTTGATCCAATTCGTTCCACTGGAAGTTACAATGCAAAATGTCCGCTTTCAATTTCCCATAATTTATCATCCATCACTTGAATGAGTAGTGGCAGTAGTAGTGGTTTGGTTTTGGTTGCTCCTTTTAGGGACCAAACAGAAGCAGATACCATTCAAGGCAATGTTTGGATTCGTTTACTCTTCATCTAGTGATGGTAGTCAACTTCGACGATGATGATGAGGACTTGCAGAGCCAAGCTCGTGTGTGCATTTATTAAAATCCATATCGTCATTCGTAGTCTTTTTCTGGTGGCTTTTGCTGTGTGTGGTGGTGCTTATCCTCTCATCATATATCATGATGGCGCATTGCCCCGTCCTCGCCGCATCGTATTTCCTTGTGAAAAAGGACAACCCATCATCGGCATAGGCAATGATTTGGCAGCACAGATGAAGGAAATTCTGCCGCTCGACGAGGACACTGTACATATATCTGTCGGGAGCATTATAAAAATGTATCTCGGCATCGCGCACAATGCATTCGGCAGCAGGGCGGGAATGGGGTTTTGTCTGATTTTTGTTTGCCTGCCTGAAATGATACATTCATCTTTGGAGGGTTCCATTAAAATGGGTCTTTCCCCATTTTTTTTTTTTTCTGTTTTGCTCTGGCATTTATATCCTGGGAGTACGAAGTACTATCCCAAGTTCAACAACCTAAAGATGGGACACACACAAGGAGCAGAGTACTTTTGTGGTAGGCAATATTTTCATTTGTTATTGGTCGTTGGCACAAATAGATTATAGCAGTATAGGGTCCCTTGTAAGGATGGGATTTATGCGCATCCTTGCCATTTTACTAGGCACCATCACCATCACCACAACCACTATACTATACCAGTGGACAAAGGATGAAAGGGAAGGAATTTGCTTTTGTTTTGGGGTCGCTCGCTCTGGTTTATGGTTTGTGTGAGGAGATGATGCTTTGTGGGTAAATAAATTTGTTATATCTCAAGTGGAGAGTTATTTTTATGTAAAACCACTTAAAATGGGTAAAGTGATCAATTCAAATGAAGTTGTCTGGAGAATGTCGTCAGAGAGGTTGCAGTGAATGTCATAAATTTTGCATATAGGGATGGCCCCTGATACCATCTGGTTTTATAGTTTGTATTAGCAAAATCGAATAAGTTTATTTCATTGTTTTACGAATTGATTTGGGAGTGGATAATTGGACTTGGAATATGGTATACCAGAACAACAGTGGCATTAAGTGGTGTTCTAAACTCACGGACCCAATGATTCTGAACGAGTTCTTGATTTTATTCATTTAATTTAGTAGTCATCTCATCATTTCGGTTCCAAAGACGCCTATGATAGCAGGAACTATAAATATGCTCATGGATAGTTTTGGCATCTCTGGAAATCCTATACGCCTGTAAGGTTTGACGTTAAAAGCTTACGTAACAACCGGATTGAATAAGTTATAAGAACTGCATGGTTGGTGTCCAAACTAAATAGGAGAAATCAAATGCATTTCTGAGCGGAGCAGGAGTCATTAGCATCGAAATTGGGTTCATTTAGCCTTGGTAACGCTGTAGAGAAAATCCGCTGTTAGAATCAGCGACAGTGATATAAATATCAGGAGGTCCGTCAGGTCAACATTACTGAAGTACTCCAGATCTGAGAAAAAACAACTGTCACAAGTGCTCATCTTTCTAATAGATAGGCCAAGACAGTCACACAGCAGGTCTTAGGCAGATTCAATGGTTTCATAGTCCCTGTAGCTTCTGCTATATTCCCTGTGCTGTACAACTAGTGCTCCACAGTGCTCAGTAATTCTGGCAATTAAGGCCCTGGCCGTAACTCGTGTATGGATGAACTGAGCGTCCACTTGCTCTTTCTCTAAGGAGTTTATTGGGTTTGCTGGAAGAGTGCAAGCTTCCAGTGCTCTTCTTGCAAGATCATCAGCCATATAGTGCCTTTTTACATCCAGAGGTTAACCATCTTGGCTCTTGATATCTCGTTCAGTGGTTCTTCACAGGAAATCAAAAGCTTCGATCTTATCACAGCAGAGCTGAGAGCCTTAACGGTTGCCTGGCCGTCTACGTACATAGAGAGTAATAGGTTGGCCACAACCGCATTATGACTTCTTCTTAGAGTTGTACAATCAACTACAGGCCATTTTATAGCCGTCAGCGTTGAAGTCCAGTCCTTTTTACTGTCGGTTCTATGGTTCCTCTCTTCTTCTCAAATGAATGTGATAAATTCCCGTCGATCCGTTGGTGGTAGCCTGTTTTGGTATAATTCTGAATGGAGAGCAGGGTTGTACTACTAAGGGAGTATTGGTACTCCCTTCTCATCGACTATACTCCTGTACTCCGCGCGTTCTGATTTTACTCCCTTTAAAACATTTTAGTACATTGTCAGTCTTATTTCATTGAATGAACCATCATACACTGGTGCAATTACCCCGGGGTAAAACAGACTTTATGAGGAGAGAGAGATGAAGTGTGAAGTAAGAAACGGAGTAAAATGTTCATCTAGTGTTGAAGCAGTTGAACAGGTTGTCAAATGTATAACGAATTCTACCCCGCATTATTCATCCAGTGTAATGAGAGTAAGAGATACATATGTACCTCGGGGTTACTCCAAGGTAAAATTGCTTCAGTGTGTGATGGCCTTAAGTTCTCAGGCAGATTGTCCTGCACTCCTCTCAGGCATCCATGATGTAGAGTGTACTTTCCCCCCCTTCCAATAAGCACAGATCTTTATTCATATTCAAGGCCATTTCCCAAAATACCTTCTTCTGCATCATTTCGATTGCTTCTCCGACGAAAATTAAAACTCCATTTCTTGTTTCTTGATCATTCTCTAAAAATACTTTTATAAAATTTATCTCCGCCAAAATTGAAGGAAAATATTTTTTTTTTTTTAAACAAAATCACACATATGTTCGTCCAACTAACACGTGCTCTATTTGTTTCTTTGCTTTGAGTATTTTTTTTTGTTTCTCCGCCGAAATATAAAAAAAATCAAAAGAAATACATATTCACGTATTTTTTCTAAATTATATAGTCGATGTTGATGTTCTTTCGTAAACAAAGAAAATAATAAAAAAAAAAAAACAGAAGAACTTTGCCAATAAAAATGATAATCTGTCCACTGGCACGCACGCCTGATAATATCTGCGAGCAACATTTAGATACACTCCCGTCCCCATAAGTATGAGGAATAGCCGACAAAAGGCACATCGGAGAGGAATTTTTTTTTTATTTTTTTATAATTTAGGTTAAATATTTATAAAAATAGATTTTAGCATAGATTAGCAACAAAATTTGTTGTTTTTTTTTTAGAACATTGACCATGATCTTTCGGCTGACGTGTGAATTGATTTTCTGGCGATGAGCCTCCTTTTTTTTTTCTTGAATAGTTTATTAACCTCAAGAATGTTTTTAAGAAAAAAGAATTATATGAGTAATTTAGATGATTTAAAACAAAAGAGATATTAGAACAAATATCTTCTAGTGTCAAAACAATATATTATATGTTGTGTGGGGATTATTTTTTAAAGAATTTTTATACATCACGTGATTGTTTATTAACCTTTTTTTTTGTTTAAAAATATAAAGTAATACTAGACTGTAAGTAGCTTCTTAAAAATAAGGGTGTTTTTTCAAAGTGGCAACACGTTTTCCCACAAAAACGTATTTGACAGCTAACAGCTGATTTGCGCTGTTTGATTTGACATGTCTTCGTGAAGAGACAACGCTTCTAAATTGTGGAAATATTTTATCGTAACCGAGCACAGCTGATATACATATGTATGAGCGGAAATAATTTCACTGTCGCATATGACAGCTAAGTAATGTTATTCAGTCACATTACTAGATGCGGAAAAAGTTCGTCGTAGATCAAGCACAACTTCATCAACTTGAAGTGCACAAAAATAAGCAGGTGCTTGAAGATTTGTATGTCATCCGGATGAGGGATGCCGTTTTCCAATTTCGAAGGGGAGTATTGTAGAAGTTTACAAAGGAGTATTTTGGGTCTGATGGGAGTTCAGGACAATCTGCCTGACAACTTTAGAACCACCACACGTTGGAACAATTTTACTCTATAGTAACCCCGGAGTGTCTATTACTTTCATTACACTGACTTAATTTTCTTACCTCGAAATTAACAATTTGCTGTTCAACTGATTAACACTCTCTCTTCTATAAAATCAGTTCTACCCCGGGGTAATTGCACCAGTGTATGATGGCTAATTCAATGAAATAAGGGTGACAATATTTTAAATTGGTTTAAAGGGAGTAAAATCGTAATGAGTACGGGTGTATAATCGATGAGAACAGAGCACGAATACACCCTTAGTAGCACCTTCGGCAACCCTGATCCAGATAAACTTATAGGCAAGAATGTTAAGAATGCAATTTTCATCTTAAATTTACAGGACCAAGATGGCAACCTTTAGGAATCACAGATGTGAAGAATTAGTTAGAAAATAATAAAAAAGGATGAGCCTGCATTCGCTTTATATATTCGTGATAAGGAGACTCACAGATTTTGGAAAGATCAGTGCGAGCAAGAAGGTTGGAAAGGTTAAAGTCAGAGAGAGATTCTAGAAAAGTACTCCAGGGTTTGTAAATAACTCGGGGAAAAGCAGGTAAGAGAGCGAATAATAAGAAAAAGGAAGGAAAACGAATTTATTCTATTCAGCGAGAAATTTTATGACTCGAAACCCAACATATTTTGGGTTATTTTTGATGCTATTTTGGAAAATAGATGGACAATGTTGTTGTGTATTAATGGGTGCATATAGTAGAACAAAAGGCAGTAAATATAAATATTGTTGGAAAGTACAATTTTAAAAGGTAAGTCGGTAGGAATCCTTTTATAAGGACGCCACGACAGTTTGATCAACAGTTTGCGTCTATGTACAGGCACGATATAGCGGTCTGACGAGTTCGTGCATCATCGCATTCACCTGGGGAATTCCTATGGCTAAGCACAACTGAGACCACATCTAGAAGTATAGATTCATATATTTCGTTCAGAATTACTCAAGTCCAGTAAGTCCTACAACTAGCTCTGATGACAGATTAGTGTGGCTGGTGTTATACAAATATATGACTATTCATTGCCCCTTAACTGGGTATATCCTTACAACTTCCCATGTCAACATTTAAGCAAACGAGCTTCTTGTCTATATCTCAACCCTAGGCTACGCCTTTGACTTAAAACGCCGGCTCCTTCGTACATTTTTAATTCAAAATCTCTGTGCTAGAATTATTTCTTTAACTAACATCTCTTAAGAACAAAGACCAATTTACGCGAACCATTCTGTTTCTATTTTACTTCTTTGAAGGGCAATCTAATCTCACATGGCTTGCTCAAGGTGGATACCAGTTAAAGATGTGTACGTACTGCCATCATCATCATAACCCTCCTGAAGAGCGTCACGTCTATGAGCAGATATTAAACCCAATTCCCTCCCCGGCCTAGAGCAATAAGTCTGTTCGAGATTCTTCTTACCTACTCCTTTCCTTTTCATTTTTTTCTTTTTTTTTTTTTGTAAATCCTCCTTCTCATGGTCTCGCGCAGCAGTGAATCTCATTTTATTGTTATTTTCTTGTTTTTTAATTGAACGTCGTCTCGATCGAGGTCACCATAGGAATGGGCTTTGTTTTCTTTGTTTTTTAGACTAAGGTTCCTTTTGGAGTATCATAGAGCAATGCAGAGGAAAAAAAAAAGAAGAAAAATAAAAAATAAAAAAGGAATCAACGCCACAGCAACAGTAGCAATAAACAGTCTACAATTGAAAGACTAACCAACAAGCCTTTCTTAAGGACACACAACGATGCCTGATGTGATGAGAACTTTGCATAGGCACGATGACGAGGGGGATGACTACTCTTTAACCAGTCCCAGCCAGCAACATGTAACCAGAGAAATGGAAAAAACCCCACAGTCGCTGCTGGGGTAAGAATTGAATACTACTACTACTCATCATCTCCTCATTCGGGCTCTTTTCCAGCAGCATCCAAACAAAGATTTTGCTACCAGTATAAGGACCACGAACCGAAGGAGTCGGGGTGAAGTAGATACACAAACCAAGGGAGACGAGTGTGGTTTTTCATGTTTCATGCTTCGAACTGTCATTGAACCCTCGTTGTTGAGCAATAAACAATCTCAACTAGCTCTTAAAGAACCTTGAAGATGTTTACTCTTTTTCTTTTCTGATTTGTTTTTTTTTTTTTTTTTTGCTGTATTCTTTTCTTGCCTTATTGTTCGTCGTTTGGGGTTTTTTTCTTCTTTTTCTTTTTTGTTGGCAACAACATAATCGCCAGGAGAGAAGGAGGTGAAATAGAAATTGCGTATGGCGCCTTTATTTCAATTGAGATTAATTTATGGCTCCTTTCCCCCCCCCCCCATCGCCGTAGTCTCGCACACACACACACATTCGCACTGAGATTTTCGGATTTTCTTTAGCGTTTTTTCGCCTTGCTTCTCCCCATTTTAAGCACTTTTCCATTGCTTAGGCTTGTCATGGTGTTGGTTCGGCTTCGAAGGACATCATTAGACGATTTTTCCTTTGTGTTTGGCGTGAATTTTATTGGTTTCTAGGATAATCATCATTAGTTTTTCGTTTCGATTGGGGGAACGTACTGCATACTTCGTGTCGGTAATGGGTATCGATAATTTAGTTAAAAGATATCGATAATAATGGCGGCGCGGGGAAGTTTTATCGAAGAAGCCATTCGAATGAAATGTAAACTGTCGGTGTTGCCAAAATCGCAAAAAAAGAAAAGAAAACGTGACAAAGAAAGAGAGTGCCAAATATCACATAATTTGAATGGGGAAATAGCGAATACTTATGACAGCCGAACTTTATTTGCAATTCACATTTGTCATTGCGATTACAGTTCTACGATTTTCAAGTGAAATCAATGCTTAGCCTGGTAAATTTTGAAACCTTGAAGGAAATTTCGTTTCTGAAGTTGGAAAATTTGTCTTTTTTAAACTTTATAAATGTATTCTATTGAGTGGGATTAGGAAAGTAATCGATGACAAGGTTTAAGCCCCAGCCACAATTGCATGAATAGCAAATGTCATAATCGAACGAAAATTTTGCTCGCGCGCTGTCAAAATCCAAGCCATAATTGCATTAATGCATATTTTTTTTAACAGGGTGTACGTATGGGGGCAAAAGTGAACGAAAATCGACGAAACTGAGGGGAAAGTCCATTATGTGTATTCGTATGACTACGTGCGGGTGCGTCCAGAGCCTTAATTCAATTATGGTTGGCTCTTTAAACTCCTACGTATAGTTCAATATTCTCAATTATCCCAGCTTTGACGTATGGTATGGAGGATTGGCATGTAAATGATATAATTTATCCGCACTTCAAGGTCCTTTAAAAAGATAAACATGTGTCGAGGGTGAAAGAAGGAAAGGTCGCGAGGGTGAAAGGAGTCCCATAGAAACCTCCAGAAGCGGACTTGGGTGTTAATCAGACGCTGGAAATAATGACAGGCTATTTTAGCAATAGAAGTCTGCACTACTACACCGACTATGGAACAAGTAGCATAACGTCACCGGTGGTGTACCCCAAGGTTTCGTATTAAGTCTGCTACTGTCGAACGTAGTATATACATATTACAATGCCGTCCTTAAACTAAGAATCCAGAGATCTTTGGATCTTTGATCCATTGGCTTCATCAATGACATAGTTATAACTGTGGTAACCAAACTACTCAATGAGTTAGAGTATTGACTACAACTCTATCAGGAAGCTACAGGACTGGCCAGTATGCATGGAGAGTCATAGAGACTTAAAAGAGTAATCGTGTGGAATATGTTGTAACTTCTTTACCAGAGACCAAAGGCAAAATCTGTCGTAACAAGACGTAGTAACAGTAGACCTTCATCCCAAAGAAAATATCGTATGAACAGGGTGATATTAGTTTGATAAAGATACATAGGTGGACGGAGGGATTGATCATCAATATAGACGCTAGGATGAATTGAAAGCATGGGAAACTCAATTTCTTCCTAGTATAGATGCTTCAGAGCAGATCTCCACACACTTTGACATGACAACAACGCCTATTACCCAAGTGAAGTAGGCGGTCTATGAAGTGGTGAACAATCAGACAAAGATCACCAACACCAAATCACCATATAGATGATGAGCACGGAAGATGCTTGAGAGTCTGATAGCAAAACTATTGAAACCTTTATGATGGAACAGCGAAGACAGGAGTGCCGCAGGAGTGAACGAGAGTACCTGAGGCTGTAGTTCCCTCCCTAGTGTTGAAATGCTTGCCGCGACGAACAGAGGTAGGAAAGGAAGTGGATTAAGTGACTATAGTTCTCTTATCTTAATCAGAGCTTACCGTACGGTTATCACGAAAGGAGGCACTCCTAACACTAGTCTAGTACCATTCTACTACCAAGATTGTAGCTCTGTCTAAACTAGCGTTATATTTCACAGTAGGGGTAAAATGACTCCACCTTGAGGCCGTCCTGTACTGGCAGTTATATTGCGCCAGGACTCAAAGTAGGATAGAATAACTTACAACTCAAACCTGCTTTAAGTATTCCTTCCTTCCTTCTTCAAAATAACATCTGAATAGGTACTTGATTCAGAGTTTTGTAAATATTATCATCAACACTCTACTTTGTGCCCATTGTCACTTGTTTTAATTAAAAGCCGTTGATTTCAAAGAATCCTTATAAATAATAGATTTTGTGTCACTAATACAAAATCTCAATTCATCACTGTCGACCTTGAAACTTTAGAATTTCGTCAAAACAGAGACGTGCAAGTCGAACGAAAAAAAAACTTTTCTCATTCAAAAAAAAAAAAAAAAACATGAAATAGGAAAATCTTCTTCCAAAGAATTCACATCAATGACTAGAGAGAGAGATATTAAAATTTGCTTAGCGAAAATTTTCTCCCAGAAATTTCTCTCCAAGGACACAAGCCCGCCGCCATATTTCTAAAGATTTGTTACCATCGTCGCGTCGTGTTTTACATGAAGAAATATGTTCAAATGATTACTGTCCCCACCCCCTTCCAAAAAATTATGAAACATAACTTAGGCAGCTGTTCATAAAATCTATCTAGATACAACCCGTCAAAAGTGTATTGATTTTTTTTTTTTGCCTTTACACGCCTCATAAAAACAAAACAGTTCCACTAATTTGGGCAATTTTTATGGTGTGAAACTATAAAAACAAATTGTAATTGTTCTAGCAGATCATTTCTCGACAAAACTAAAAGTCATTATTCTTGACAAAGTATCTATTCATCTATTCAGTGTGTGTGAGTGTGCGTGTCTATCTTCAGATGGTACCAGTACACCCCCTGTGCTTTTCTTTCTAGAAAAAACATCTGACCCAGCGCACAGCGCACAGGGTAATAATGTTTACATGGAACGAGAGGAGCTAAATCAAATTTGATATTCACCACTATCACACCCCATGATGACACATTAGTTCAACAACCGGATGCACTGCATCTAGAGTGTGCGCCGACCATCGACATCGTCGACGCTAAAGGGGCGCCCATTCTACTGCGAAAGGGGGTACGATGTTCCAATTTCTTGTTGTAGGCCTCAGAGCGGGCGGGCATAATTAAATTATTTAAAGAAGAACAAATAAAAACAAAATTAAATTATTTATGTACTCTCTCTCTCCTCGTGTGGTAGGTTCTCGATTTTTCCTTTTGAATAGTCCACAAAGGGGAGGTGGTTGCAGGCTCTGATAGAAGTTTAATTTAATTGCTTTAAGGGGGGGCTCGCACTGCTGCTAAGTGCTGGTAGTGCTAGTGCCTGCCGGGACACCTACAGCTTGTTAGAGAACGCGCCATCATCATCATCATCGTCTGTGCAACTTGCATTATAAGAGAAGCGATAAAAGTCTAGAAAAAAACAACAAAGTGGAACATAATTATTATGGCCATGTTTTTTGGCCTTTGATCATCATCCGCTCCTGTACCCCTCAGGCTGAAACACACAAAGTGTAGTGTTGAAGGAGGAAGTATCTTTGGGGCGTCTTCTGTTTTTTTTTTTTTTTTTATGCGGGCAAAGGAAGGGCGGCGGCGGCGGCGGCGCATTATTGCATTGACAGACTAGAAACATCTGTTTGCTGCTGATACATTGGTTCACCGCCTCCTGTCGATGGGAGAATAAATAGACAAAACATTTCATTTATTAACCCGAACGATGGCGATGGCGAATGGAATGACCTTTTGACAACTTGGCTGATGGCATTTGCTATACATGAAGATAAATAAAAGTTCTTTCGGTGGAGATACACACACGCCCCGCAAGCACCCCGGTGTATTTAAGATTAATGAATGAGATATCTATTATGGCTAAATGATGAAATAAGATATAACGCACTCAGTGAAGCCCCTAACTAAGAGTAATGGGCTTGGAAATGAATATAAAATTTGTTTTTAACCGACGAGGGAGGGGCTGTGAAATTTGAGACTCCTTCATGCAAATGAAATATGTCGAATGGACGAAGATAATCTATCATAAGTTTTTCTCTCAGTTAGGTGTTAAGACTAAGTGACAAATGGGATCTGTATCGCAAGGTGGCTGGCTGTTCCTAGCTAGAGTTGTGCGGCATCGATGATACTCAAAAGATCCCAAATATAGGCTGGGCTTTGAAGACGAAGGCAGTTTCCAGAAAGAACGCCTTAAATCAAGGCAACTTCACGGTACTTGAGAAGCAATATCAGCTTTCAAACCTCACCAAAATCCAGAGGGCGGCATGCATCGGAATCATGGGATCACTGAGAACAACACCGCCTGCCATTTATTGTAGTAGTCTGGCAGCCAAAACGGCTGTAAGATTGAGAGAAGGTCATCAAACTCTTACGGCCACGCCTACATTAGGAAATTCAATGCAAGGATTCCTGACAAAAGTTACTGGAGAAACTGGAGGACTGAAAAGAAAAAGGAGTTGGCATTCTTTACCGACGGTTCTAAGATGGACAGTGGTACAGGAGCCCGAGTTTATTGTGAAACCTTTAGACGACGCGACTACTGCAGCGTCTTTCAAGCCGAAGTCACTGCCATTACGCCGGCTGCTAAATAGTTGGGAAAAGGGAAGAGATCATCAACTCTGGTTAAACTCAGTCGTCATAACGCACGGGTCCTCTTTGGCGTAATTACCGGCCATTGTGTCATTGGCCTTCACGCAGAGAGACTCGGTGTGCTGCCTAATGACTATCGTAGAAGCTGAAGAGACGAAGGCACTTGCTGTGTGACTGTCCTGCCCTATCTGTTAGAAGAAAGATAACTCTTGGCAGTCATTTCTTCTCGAAGCTGGAGGACTTGGGCAATGTTGAGTTGGTGGACCTCCTGAGATTTATATTACTATATCTGGGTGGTTCTAACAGCGTTCCCAGCGTTAAACGATTGGGCACAATGGACCCGCATTATGGGTCTAAGTGAGCACTGACCTTCTGGTCACCAGGCAACCAAATAACTGACCTGAAGCCAAGGCAGCAACTTTGTAATACCATGGGACTTTTCGGACCAGCAGAAGTATCGTGCGAGATGAGAAATAGTGTGTAATTATTATCTAACACCCGGCAGGTCCGCCATGCGAAGGGGGATATGAAAGCTCCTTACATACAGAGCAGGGGCGATGGGTACATTGGAAGTGAGGAAGGATAGGATTGTGTAGGTGGTGGTGGTGGTTGAAGCTCAGGTGGTGATAATTGGGATAATCGTATGTGATTTATAATTCACAGTATTTTCTACGATTTATTTGAACCTTGAAAATTGAATCGATATGATTAGGACTTGAGCACCGAATCCGTAAGTCAATGACAAAATATACATCTACCTATGTAGGTGCAATTAATAACTAAAAAATAACATCAGTGTAACTCAAGAGTACGTTAAGTAATTGATTGTTTAGATCTTGTCGCAACCATGTCTTCAAAGCCATTAAAGTACTTCGATACATTGTTTCACTGTCAAGAGTTTAATTAATAACTAACAACTGCTTCAAGTGACTGTCTCAATTATTAGACAATCGGCAACAATGTTTACACAGTCTTTACACCTGACACAATTTTATATTGCAAAGTGTCTACAAGTTGATTGGTTTTCTTTTCCACAAACAAAACGAAAAAAAATCAATCGTGGTAAGTTTCTTGAAATCGCAAAATTCGCACAAAAGAAGCCCTTCACCAAGGGCTTGTCATTACATTTTGCCTTCGATATATTTATCTATGTATCTGAAAGAAAACAAAAAAACGCCCCAGATCTGCATCAAATTGCGACACCACATACAGACGACTATACTTTTATGTATCTCCCGAAATAGTACACACTTTTCGGCTGTCGTCTACCATAATGGCTGCATTGTCGATGTCAGTTTATAGATACAAGATACACATACATATATACTCCTCCTCCTACCTATTTTTATATCAAGCCCAAGAGTTGATACCGATTCTTTTTTTTTTTTTTTGCAAAAAATTCTCTCTTGATTTCGCCGTCTGGTCTATGTCGTCTGTGAGTTGGATATTGCTCTGGTTTTTGGTATGCGTAATAGGACATTCGGGATGGGGTGATGGTGAATAGCTATAAACAAACTCAACTCAACTCCACTCGACTTAACTTTCTGCGTCTGTGGTCTGTCTTGTTCTCGTGTGTGTTTTTTTGCGGCAGAAAACAAAATAAACCCATTTTCCCCGGCCATTCTTTATCGTTAATTGCATTCTATTTCTTGAAAGAAAGAACTGGAAAACCCTCAACAATAAATCGATAAACTTATGCGCAATAGTAGTCATAGCTACGCGTTCGATAATAAACATTTAATTAATCTTTAAATTATCATCAATTAGGATTTAATTATGAGACCACAATGCTGACTAACAGATACAATGAGAAATATAAAGATGCACCCACTACGATGGAAATAACTTCTTCTTCTTCTTCGAGAGAGATAGAGAATTTTGAAAGGAATTTCCAATTAAATTATTATTTATTTATTAATTCATTTCGTCTACGAAAGCGAGTCTCGAAAGAGGCAGCACACCAGCACCAGCACCAGCACCCCCTTCTCTCCTGCAGTCGTCCTGTGTCAGACACCACCACCGACCGCACCGACTGAAGAGCAGAAAGGGTTGATAATGCTCAAGAGTTGTAATTTAATTAACACCGGTTGAACTGATGTGCGTTAATAGACAACGAGAAGGGGAGATGGGGGTCTAAAATCCCCCAGAGGGTATCTTTGCTTGCAAAAAGTAGGTACTCTCGTATTGACTTAGTGTGACTGACAATGGAGTTGGCTATTAATTATAATGGAATGGAATTTGAGACTTTTTTTTTTTTTTTTGTGTGTAAAATTGGATATTTTGCAACATTTTCATTGTTTGGGTGAGACCAACAAAAAAAACAAAAAAAAGGGGGAAAAGTCGGCTTAATAATTGGAATTCGAAGGATTTTGAGGGACTTCTCTTCTTGTGAGTCAGAATAAAATGTTTTGAGAAAGCTATATCACCTTCATTTGAGAGGGTAATTGATGATCCTTTTGAAATAGAGGATTAGGACAAACTCACACCTAGTAAGGATTATGACAAACATTTGGCATCTATGGCAGGGGGAAGCCATTGAATTTGGGGTGATAGAGTTGGATTTTTTATAAACTTGATACGTTTCTTAACAGTAGAAATACACATACATATGTACAGTTGAATGTAGTTGAAGAAATTTGAGATCATGTCCTTTTGACACATGGCAATCTCGAATACTGAAGTCACTGCTAGAGTTTTATAGAAAATTCTTAAACAAATTTACTAAAATTTGCACATACTGCCCATCACTAGCAACGTATCGCACGTTAGAGCTGTGTCAATCGTGATTGATTCGATCATTGGTGATTGCATTCACAAAAGCACAAAACCAATACTTGTCTCACAACTCAGGCACTTTCAGTTGTCTCGGTTATTTAGCAATGAACGAATGAAACAAAAGTATTGACAATAATGAAACGAATTGGAATTTCTTTCGTTGACAGTTAGATTTTCCACGATGAATTGGGTGCACTGAAATGGCCGACATAAAAGGAAGAGTCAGCGAGTTCTTTGAGGAAGAGTTCGGTAAGAAGCTTTGACAGCTAAACTGAATTCATAGAAAATTGTGCTAGATTTCTCTAGAAGAAGAAAGTGTAGTAGTTTAATTCAGTTTTTATTTTAATAAAAAAAACAAGGTCTGCCTTCTCGGGAACTTAAATTGAGTTTTGAATTTGAAATGGGTGGGACGGAATTCTGTTTACAATTGGTGATAATTATCCGTTTAAGTATTCTGAGATATTTACGAAATTAAACAACTTATAATACACTTTGATAAAAAGTGACATTTACTAGACCAATTCAAACACAAACACAAAATTAAGGATACATTTTATTTAGAAGCAGAGTTTTTAAAAGCGAATATAACTAGTGAAAAAAACGTTATTTAACTGATGTCAGTTCCACTTAGTGTCCCACATATTTGGTATCACGTCGCATTAGGTTTTAATTAAGAAAATCCAATAATTTTCTCAACTTTCGACTGTATCTCGAGAGCAGTTCCAAAAAAAGAACGCCAACACTCATGCCAGTCAAAATGCCAAGCAATAAAAATGGTCCACTTACTTCGCAAAATTTCAAACTCTCAGGACCAACATCCGGTTTCTTTCTGTCTTGTAGCGAAATAAATTCATAAGTTTTATAGACATGTCCATGCGCCATCATATGTCCCAAAACTCTGCCAAAATCCATTGTTAGGTGAAAGAATTTGGTCATATAAATGCCATCATAATATGAAATTATGGGTTCTGGGATAACAAAATACTGCCCAAGCCTTTCTGGATCAACATCTAAGAACAAAACCTCTTTAGAACAGATGAAACCATATTTTCCTTCGAAATTATCGAAATGTTTTAATGCTTTCGCGCCTTCGCCGGGAAATAGTATTAAGTGATTTCTCACGTCTGGTAAGTAGCGTACGATATCAAAATGATTTTGTGAAATAATAAATTTATATCCCTGAGCAAAGGCCTCGTCAAGACTTCTGGGTAGAGGCTTGTTTGGTCGATTTTCAAGAAAGCTAAATATTGATCCACCATACGAGCTAGTAACAATAAAAATTCCAAAGAGCCACAACGTCAAAGCGAAACGTTTAAAATTTTCACTCGGAGAAACAGAATCGAATGGAAGGATCTCATTCAGCAGCTGGCTTGTCCATTTTCCCACAAGAAGAATAGAAATAGCAATCCAAGTATATCGATCAAATGGAAAAAGTAAGATCTCAAGAGAGCTATATGGTCTAAAGCGTTTAAAAATCGCGAACAAACGGAAGAAATAATGCGGAAAAGTTGCCGAAAATTGATTGTGTAACTTTGTGTTGTAAGAACCTATTACCAAATCGGCTACGCCATGATCCAACTGAAAATAAATAAATATTTAATCTTCCCCCAGTTTGGTTAGAAGTTAAACCTCACTTTCCTTAGGTATCCAGTTGACGTACCATTGGAATAGACTAAACCGCTCGTTTCAGAGCATCTGATGATCTCCAACGAAAAGTTCATTATTTCAGCAAGACCTTGCAGCAATCTGATATCTGGTCCGGAGATTTGACTCTGATTATATACAATAAATGGAGGTATAGGAATGGTTATCATGCGTACAGGGCATTGCCACAAATTCCTTGTCTTGGATGGAAAGATTGTTTTACTCTGTTCGAAGTGTCCTTCGGAGAAGCGATTATGAACTACGGGTGTCACACTTCGACAACCCTTCTCCGAGAATGGATAGTACGTATAGAGAGTCACTGTCCCACTTTTGTCCTCAACAAGGACATTAACGTTCAAAATGAAGTTCTTCCAACATAACTCAAAGATTGGCTGCAACATTCGTTCAGGATTCGAGATGTGTAATGGTAATATGATAAGATAATATAGTTCTGCAGCCGATATATCGTCAGTCGCCGCTTGCTGACGTTTGATCAGAAGTCTGACAGAAAAACAAAAATCAGGATTGCGAAAGGCACAATGAAAAACTTACTCCAGTGATTTAACTGAATCGATGAAATTTAGCCAGCCATCAACATAAGGAGTCCCCTTTTCACGCAGGCCAAAATTTATAGTGACTTTATCCTTCAGTGCACTCAAACCATCAAGTGTATCCATGAAATCTCGTCTAAAAGATGCAGATTCAGTTTCTATGCCAATCCCAATGTTTGACATGAAATTTAAGCTTGGATTTCGCATGACTGTTAGTAGACATGTCGCCAAATTATTTCCAATTTCAATCGATTCCGACAAATTGAGATTTCCCAAACTTCCACTCAAGTTTGACCCTAAGAAAACTAGGGATAAAATGACCGCCGAAAATGGTCCCATCGCTGAATATAACTGAAGTTTAACTGACATTTACAACTGACTGCAAATTTTGGTGAAATATTTTCCAATGACGTGGCCTTAACATTCAATTTTTTCCTTTTTAATATATACGCTTCATATTATAATTTTCGTGTTTTATAGCATAACAATTACATGCATTACTATTAGGTAAAAACGGATCGAATAAAACCCCTATTAGCACCAAGGTGCAGCTCATCACGCATCTCGTGACCTGTTTGTTTAAGTGGGCGTCCAGTTCCATCCTGGGTTTTAAAAACGATCGATATTATTTTTCGCAATGGCTCTGTGGTTAGTAAGTTAGACTTACGACTATTCTGCGTTCAATCATGGTTTGAATCTTAAAATCAGTTAATCCTAAATAAATTTGTCTCATCAGTGCTTCACCTGTCAATCTTTTACTTTTTTCTCGAAAGACCGGGACATCCACCTCTTCCATTTAACTCAATTTGTATTTTAAGAAAAAAGGAACTAGATAAATTGAGTTTTGAATTTGAAATCGGTGGGACGGAATTCTGTTTACAGTATGTATACCAAGCTTGGTGATGATTATTCGTTCTGAGATAATTACAAAATTAAACAACTTATAATAGGTGGCATTTACTAGACCATTACAAACAGAAACATAAATTTAAGTGTACATTTTGTGGCGACACCTATTGACAATAGAAAAATTGCTTTCAGCCCCACTGAGTGGCATTTTTATGAACCCTGACACAGACATAGTTTTTTGTTTTACTAATGACCGTTGGGTATAAATTGCATGGAAAACAAAGATGAATGTCATGAAAAGAAAAAGATATGTAATTGTTAAACATTTTTTTTCTAATTCAAATTTGATGTTTCTAATAAAAAACCATTTATGTGTCTCTTTTTCTTTTAAGTTTGTAAAATGTATTATTTATTTGCTTCGGAAACTCCAAAAAAGCGCATGTAGAACAAAGTAATGTTGGTTTTTAAATGTTTATTTGAGTTACTATTGCAAAAGTTAAGAATGGAAAGTGGAACAAGTCAAGTTGACCGGTTTATTGGTCCATTTACTTGAAAGTAAAATAGAAACATTAGAAATCGATTAAATTAGTAAATCTTACTTCATTTGTTAGCGCTTTTCTTATTTTTACTTGCACCTACAATATAGAGCAAGTATTGGATTCGTGAAAAAATTCGACCTCGAGATAACAATGAATTCTGACATTACGATGATAGAGAAGCTCGAAAAGGTGGGTCTGCCGATTCTGTCTCTCTGCCTGTCTGTCTGTGTGTATGTACGCTGCACTACAGGCTAAACGGCTATACCGATTTGCTTCAAACTTCATATCTGAGCTCTGTAGGGTCGCAATTCGAGACGAAATCGGAATTTTTGTTCTAGCCCTGTTATTATCGGTACTTTACTTAAAGCCAATTTCACAAAAAGACGATTTTCTCGAACACGGCTCTAACGATTTTGATTAAATTTCATATTTGATTTAGATTTATAAACTCCAAATAGATGACACATAAAATTTCTTACCACAACAGTACTTTACTTATAATTTTTTCTTTGCAAAAAAGCCGATTTGTGCGAAAACGACTCTAACGATTTCATTCAAATTCCTCACTGAGATTAGTACAGACACATGCAAGAAAATGCGGTACCACATTTTGGCCAAAATTGGTTGGAACGGTATGTACGGGCGATTTGGCTAAAAGACGTTTTTCTTGCAAACGAATATAACGATCTCTTTAAAATTTATACATTAGGTTACAAATCGTAAAAACTAAAAAATGGCGTTTAAAAATGTTTGGTCAAAAGTGGATATAACCGTACTTTTCCACGAATCAAGACGTTTTAGCCAATTTTCTCGAAAACGGCTCCAACGATTTTCTTTAAATTTCATATGTACACTAGTTTTGTAAAGTCCTATAAAATGGCATACTATGTTTTAGGCCAAAATTCTTAATAATGGAACCTTACTTTTAGCCAACTTAACAAAATCTTACTCAGAAAATGTACATTACAAATAAATCGTTGGTTTTATGTATCTCAATTGCACATGAAATTTATAGATATAGGTTTATTTTTTCCGAATAAGTCTAAAGAAGTAAAATTAATCAAAGAAAACAAAAACCGTGCGATTTGACATTTGCTAGTGAACTGCATGTCTGTGTTGGGGTAGGTACCAAACTTATCCGCTAGAACGACGAAATATCTTCAACGCAGCGGAATTTGACGTGTTCGGGTTTTTCCAGAAGGATACATCGATTACATATCGTATTTTGTACGAGTATTTAATAAACGTAATTTAAACACTTTTATTTGCATTAATTTCATTAAGAAGCAGAGTTTTTAAAAGCGAATATAACTAGTGAAAAAAACTTTATTTAACTGATGTCAGATCCACTTAGTGTCCTTATAGTGTCCCAAATATTTGACGGTTCGAAAAAAAATTTTGACTGATTCTAAAGGCGTGCAAGTACCATATGATCTCGGCTTTTCATTACATCACGTCGCATTAAGAATTTAATGAAGGAAATCCAATACCTTTCTCAACCTTCGACTGTACCTCGAGAGCACTTCCAACAAAAGAACGCCAAAACTCATGCCAGTCAAAATCCCAAGCAGTAGAAATGGTCCCCTTACTTGGTGAAATTTCAAACTCTTGTGACCTACATCCGGTTTCTTTGTGTCTTGTAGCGAAATAAAGTCATAAGTTTTATAGACATGTCCATGCGCCATCATATGTCCCAAGACTCTGCTAGAATCCATTGTAAGATGAAAGAATTTGACCATATAAATGCCAGTATAATGTAAAACTATGGGTTCCGGGATAACAAAATACTCCACACGCCTTTCGGGATCAACAGTTGAATACAAAAATTCTTTAATACTGATGAAACCATATTTTCCTTCGAGAGTATCGAAATGTTGTAATGCTTTCGCGCCATCGCCGGGAAAAACTTTTACGTGATTTCTCAACTCTGGTATGCCGCATATGATGTCAAAAGTGGTTTGTGAAACAATAAACTTATTTCCCTGAACAAGGGCCTCGTCAAGACTTCTGGGTAGAGGCTTGTTTGGTCGATTTTGAAGAAAGCTAAATATTGATCCACCATACGAGCTAGTAACAATAAAAATTCCAAAGAGCCACAACGTCAAAACGAAACGTTTAAAATTTTCACTTGGGGAAACAGAGCCGAATGAGATCCTTCGAGTCAGCAGCTGGCTTGTCCATTTTCCCACAAGAAGAATAGAAATAGCAATCCAAATATATCGATCAAATGGAAACAGTAAGATCTCAAGAGAGCTATATGGTCTAAAGCGTTTAAAAATCGCGAAAAAACCGAAGAAATAATGCGGAAAAGTTGCCGAAAATTGATTGTGTAACTTTGTGTTGTAAGAACCTATTACCAAATCGGCTACGCCATGATCCAACTGAAAATAAATAAATATTTAATCTTCCCCCAGTTTGGTTAGAAGTTAAACCTCACTTTCCTTAGGTATCCAGTTGACGTACCATTGGAATAGACTAAACCGCTCGTTTCAGAGCATCTGATGATCTCCAACGAAAAGTTCATTATTTCAGCAAGACCTTGCAGCAATCTGATATCTGGTCCGGAGATTTGACTCTGATTATATACAATAAATGGAGGTATAGGAATGGTTATCATGCGTACAGGGCATTGCCACAAATTCCTTGTCTTGGATGGAAAGATTGTTTTACTCTGTTCGAAGTGTCCTTCGGAGAAGCGATTATGAACTACGGGTGTCACACTTCGACAACCCTTCTCCGAGAATGGATAGTACGTATAGAGAGTCACTGTCCCACTTTTGTCCTCAACAAGGACATTAACGTTCAAAATGAAGTTCTTCCAACATAACTCAAAGATTGGCTGCAACATTCGTTCAGGATTCGAGATGTGTAATGGTAATATGATAAGATAATATAGTTCTGCAGCCGATATATCGTCAGTCGCCGCTTGCTGACGTTTGATCAGAAGTCTGACAGAAAAACAAAAATCAGGATTGCGAAAGGCACAATGAAAAACTTACTCCAGTGATTTAACTGAATCAATGAAATTTAGCCAGCCATCAACATAAGGAGTCCCCTTTTCACGCAGGCCAAAATTTATAGTGACTTTATCCTTCAGTGCACTCAAACCATCAAGTGTATCCATGCAATCTCGTCTAAAAGATGCAGATTCAGTTTCTATGCCAATCCCAATGTTTGACATGAAATTTAAGCTTGGATTCCACATGACTGTTAGGAGACATGTCGCCAAATTATTTCCAATTTCAATCGATTCCGACAAATTGAGATTTCCCAAACTTCCACTCAAGTTTGACCCTAAGAAAACTAGGGATAAAATGACCGCCGAAAATGGTCCCATCGCTGAATATAACTGAAGTTTAACTGACATTTACAACTGACTGCAAATTTTGGTGAAATATTTTTCAATGACGTGGCCTTGGCATTCAATTTTTTCCTTTTTAATATACGCTTCATATAATAATTTTCGTGTTTTATAGCATAACAATTACATGCATTACTATTAGGTAAAAACGGATCGAATAAAACCCCTATTTGCACCAAGGTGCAGCTCATCACGCATCTCGTGACCTGTTTGTTTAAGTGGGCTACAGTAGTAGGCTTAAGTGGGCCTCTAGTTCCATCCTGGATTTTAAAAACGACCGATACTGTTTTTCACGTTGTGGGTACTGATACAGAACCGAAAATGAAAATGAAAATGTCCTTGCTTAGTGTGTTCTCTCTCGCTTATTCATCTTTTTTTTTTTTTGCTCGCGAGAGAGAATTTTTACTCCTGGAATCTCTCCCATAAAATACGTTCTGGCCGTTTGCGACACAATTATTGATCAAAAAATTCAGCAGGAATCAGAAGCAGAATTTCAGAATCGAAACCAAGGACAACTCAGGACGTGTGAATATTTTATCTAAGACCAACCTTGACCAGCATGAGAAAAATCTACCTTCCATGGTACAGTAGAACAAAGTTAAATAATTTAAAAATTTAATGCAAATAGACAAAAAAAAAAGAAGAAATCCTTGTCAAGGACATTTCTCTAATCCTTACCATATTCTGAAGGCATTGTACACATCGGCTGATGGTGGGCCGGGCACATATTGTCATGATGATGTGGTATGTAGTACTCAGCGGCAGGATAAAATTCTCCCGGATACTGAATGTACACCGGTGTCGGGGGTGGCTGTTGTGGTGGTCCAGCATTAGGTGGTGGTGGTGCTGTTGTAGCTACCACCCCATTCATGCCGCCAACATTGACATTCCCATTCACATTCCCACCATTTGGTCCGTGACCATTTTCGTGAGGTTGTTGTTGTTGTTGTTGTTGCTGCTGTTGTTGTTGTTGCTGTTGTTGTTGTTGTTGCTGCTGTTGGCCACCACCCTGAGGTTGCTGTTGCGGCGGTGGTGGATGATGATGCGGATGAATGGGATGATGATGTGGAGGCGGCGGCGGTGGTGCATGATGAAGCTGATGATGACTCATTGGTACACCAGCGGCTTTGGCTGCGGCCAAATGATGCATTGCAGCAATAACAGCCAACTGTTGCTGTTGATGTTGCTGATGCTGTTGGGGATGATGCAAGGCACAAGGCGGTACTAAGGTAGCGCCTTGAGGCGGTGTTGGTGCCTGTTGTATAAGTGGCGGTGACGCCGGCAACGATGATGAACCATCTGGTGAATTTTGTTGGTGATGTCGTTGATAGTGTTGCTGCTGTTGCTGTTGTTGTTGCTGTTGATGTTGCTGCTGTTGTTGCGGTATTTGTTGTTGCACGCCTACAACCATGCCTACTTGTGTGATTGTTTTATTGGCGCTTTGAAAATTATTTTTACTATTAGACGTGTTGCTATTATTGTTATTGTTGTTGTTGTTGTTATGTGTTACCGCATTATTGACATTCGTGTGATTGTGTTGGTGTTGTTCTGATGATGAAGAAGCATTCATGCGTACCATACTTTAACGTTTCAAAGCAGGTTTACGAGTACACTTTAGTTTAAGACTGTTTCCTACGTATTTTTTCCTCGCGAAATTAGTAGTTCTTTTTTTTTTTTTTTTGTTTTTCTATAAATTTAAAAGAATAGAAGGAAAGAACCGCACTTGAACTTTCTTTGAATTGAGCAAAAATTTAAGTATCACTTAAGGAATTTCATCGCTTTAAGAGTCGATTAGTAGTTGGTTGTTTGTTGTTTATAGAGGGCGTTAATGTTGCGTTACGTGGCGAGTAGATTACGGCAGTTGGAATTTTTTTTTTTTTTTTACAAATTGTTTGGTTTAGAAAAATAGTCCTGTTTTATGTATCTGTAATAAATAAATTTGGTTCTATAAGTAAAGAAATTCTTTTAATAGATTTGACATTTTCCACTTTACGATATCTGCTGCTACAATATCACAGGTGATCGTTGAATCATGCCCAACACACTGTTAATCTTTCACTGAATTCAATTCATACAAAATACGATCGGTACATGATCACTTCTTCTTCAGTCTGCGTCTTACTTTATTTGACTAATCTAACGAATTTGGATACACCACAATCAGTTGACAATTAAAAGGCGCCAATAAGCCTAAAAATATTCTCATTCAGCTTCATATACGGATTAGCTAACGATCGTTAACAATCGATCGAGACACACTGCATTAGGAAGATGGATAAATATTTTTTTTAAATTAATTATAATGCCAATCACTAACTTCAAATCAGATTGATGTGTTGAGGATCATAGGTGTAAATGATGATCATGCATAATTAGCAGATCAGTTAATGATCAGTAGCCAAATTGGCCACATCAATCGATCACGCAACATCTATCATTGATCGATTAACAAGAGGATCACTAGATCAATAACCTATGATATGATTAGTTCCAAGACATGATGCGATCATGTCACAGATTATGCAAATACATAGATCAATTGAAGACAAAAAGAAACGTTAACCAAGTTAACTGCAATGAAATGGTTGAAGAAGCTGAGATGTCACATAAAAGATGCTCAATGTGGTGGACAATTATACAAATTTGTCCAGTCTAGATGTTGAATACGAAAGCGAGAATCCGAATAGCCAAAACATACTCTAAATAGAACTCTGCTGTAGGAGTCGCCAAGAAGTTGATTTCTTAAGAATCCTGCAGCTGCTTGGTAGACTGGAGTGGAATAAAGATGATAGCAGAAAAGACTAGCCCGAAACTTTTAATCTTCCTTAGCAATTGAATGAGCTGATCAACTGGGTGGACGAAGTTAGAAGGAGTAGAAACTAGGTGAATAAGATTACTGAACAATTGAATGAGTTGATCAACTGGTTAGAGAAGGCTGTCCAACAATTAAAAGAGTTGATCAACTAGGTGGACAAGGTTATTGAACAATTGAATGAGCTGATCAACTAATTGGTGGAGGCTATTCAACAATTGAAGGAGTAGAAACTAGGTGAATAAGATTATTGAACAATTGAATGAGCTGATCTGGTTGGTGGAGACCATCCAACAATTGAAAGAGTTGATCAACTAGGTGGACAAGGGTATTGAACAAATGAGTGAGTTGATCAACTATTCTCTTGAAGAACTGAATACTGTTGGTTGCGAACAATGCGCTTTTAAGGATTCACAGGCAGATCGCTTCTGAGAAAAGAACTAAAGAGTTCGACAAGATCAAGGGTGTATTGGTATGGGTGAAGAAAGTGTTAAAGAGTTTGTAGAGTTTTTAGCCCCAAACAATGAGGACAAAGGCCCCTATTCATCCTTAGGATGAGGACAGATTACATTCACAATTTAACCGAAGCAAAGGGAGGTTTCAAGTTTCAAAATATTTGTTTTCTTTAGCAAATGCCAAAGGAAACGATTGCGACCACCCATATTTGAAAAATTAATTTCGCAATCTTATGATTTATGAATTTACATCTCTTACTTGTGTACTTTTAAAGACAAACGATTCATTTTATTTTGAGGGCATCCGAACCTTATTTTACAGATAAAACTTTCCATCATTGGACAAATTTCAGAACAGCAATCTCTCGGTCTCCCCTTGAACTTTGATTTCGAGTTGGCAAATCAAACTTAAATCGGTCATTTCTCACAATCCGGTGCGGGGACTTAATCAATTTTAAACGACCTTTTCCTCCCCCGTCGTCTTCTGTTAAGGCACCCTCCAGCAACAAAAAAAAAAAAAACAAAAAATGATTAAGCTTCAAAACAAGTCAACAAAATTGAAAAGAAAAGAAAAGAAAAGCAAAAACAACCAAACATCAAATATCCCTATTTGAAGAATAAGAAATGTGACACTTCAATGTCCAGTACAAGCTGTCGCCTTAGTCACGTCCCAATACAAGATGAGAGACGACCCCATAAAGTCGATGATAACTAAGTATTAATAATCTCCTCCGGATTACTGCCGTCCGTCCCACGTTTGGTGCAATCAATTAGAAAGCAACTAAGCAGAGTTGATGGTGCGCTGGCTGACCTCTTGCGATAAGGCGATACTTTTTTCTGTACTTAGGTATTTTTTTTTTTTTTTTGCCTTGGGGGCTATAAACAAAATCTCTCATCGAGATGTTACATCATACGTATTATATTGTTTAATTAAGTTTCCCATAAGCACGCACACGCACTCCATATGTATGTGTATCCAAGTGAACAACATCCGCCTTTATACTATGTAGGAGGTTTACTGATAACACAAGAGCGAGTCTCCCCATATATGACCAAAAGTATCTACAAACGCTTATCTTTTGCAAACAGAACAAAACTCTTGTGTGTAGGTAGGTACATACGTATGTACATATTTCCTTCTCTTCCTGTGCAGTGTTTTATTTTTTTTTCGATAGAATGTGTAGTATTTGCAACTCGCTTTTTAGATAAAAATAAATTCATCAGACAAACACAGAGCGCACTTTTGAAGTTCATTAATAGAATAGATACGCAAACTGCGCATAGTGGGACCTTGCGACGTTAGTCTGTTGAATCGGCTGACAGCTGCGCGATCCAAGGCAAATATTTAGATGATGAGACATTCGGCTTTGCAGTGCTAAATTGGATTTGTCAACAATGCGGTGTGTGTCGCGTTCCATTGGATTTACCCAACACAGATGGCGGGGTATGCCATGCAGCAGTAGCAGCAGCAGTAACAGCTCACTAAATGGATGAAACGCGCTCGCGTATTTTTAATTCATGAATCGGATGTGATAATTATGAATGAATTAAATTTCTTTCTTAATTTTTATTTTTTGTTTGTATTTTTGTCGCCTTGTTTATTGCAGGCTTTTTTTTGTATTTATCTGTTGTTTGGCTGAGAGATGAGTTGGCATTTGAGTAGAGCAAATGTTGACTATGTTTGTGGACTGTTGTTTCTTTGGTATTTATGATATTGCAGGCGTTTTAAGAGCGGAATTTCTGAGCGGAAAAAGAACGATTTATGAGGGGAATTTTCAAAAATCTTTGGATGTATTTGATCTTGTTAAAGCAATTGAGGACAGATTTGTACTGTGTGTTTTAATTCCATTGACAGTTACTATTGGAAATGTCAAATTTGACATTTAAACGACTTTACTTGACAGCTGTCAAAATCGTTGTCAATATGATAAAAAATTCGGTAAAAGATTACACCTCAAGTAGGAGTGTTGAGCACCAATGCCGATGAAGTTGTAGACTCTGGATTTTTAATCGTTAGAGCCCTAAGCGGGAATAGTCATCCCCCAAAAATGAGATTGGCCAAAGGAAGGTATTGCCTCGAATAAAGTCTTAACTTTTGGACCATGAAAGCAGACTCAGGCATCTATTCTTTAGCTTCCTAAACATGTCAATTAATATCTCTTTGGCTGAGGTCGCTAAGGCGCGATATTACTTAAGCAAACATGTCAATTGCAAGTCGTAACAATATCAAAGGAAGCACGGTGGCTATCTAAACTGATAAAAGTTTTCCTGACGAGCTCAAAACACTGATCGAGAGCCATCACGTAACACTCTCGTGAGCTACGTCTTCTGACTCGAGATGATCTTTGCAAAACTAGCGAGACGTCCATCGAAGCTACCTTCAATCTAACCTAAAGCCGAGGTTGCTATTTCCAAAAGAATATGATTCGAATTTAGAATACTAATGCGTATTTACCTTCTTATACAAGCTTTCAATTTCAATGAATACTATTTTTCAACTCGCTAGCTCGTTATTTGTTGACAGCTGTCAAGATCAATAAAATGGAACAGTAACATGTCATTCTGTCACAAATATGTCATTCTTTGACAGTTGAAGTGTTTGTAAATTTTTAACCGGTTTATGAAAATGGAATAATGTAAGCTTTTATACTGATAAGAGCGGAACTTTGTGTGTATGTTCCTTATGGACTACCAAGCCTTTGAGCCTTTGAATAACATGTCATGGAACTTAAACTCAGTAAGTATATTTTTTGCGGAAAGCGTTGTATTGTCTTCAGTCATTTCGACTTTTGCGCAGAGGCAGGTATTCAGATTGATCCATGAGGTACTAAACCTTTGAAACAAACTGTCAAGCTTGATGTCATTTCTTGCGTGAGTGTAAGTCTAAGCTTAGTATGTGAAGTCAGCCTGTCAAGCTCGCTGTCACTGTCATTCAGTGTAAGTCTAAGTTAAGTATTCAAAGATATAGACATGGTTTTAAACTCCGCTAAAAATGGATTTCGAACTCGATAATAGATGGCGTGCACCCCTTTAAATTTAAGGGTTTACAGTTTAAATTTCTGTTTATAATACTTCAATGTGTCAAAGATAATCCCCCTCCGTCACACCAAAACGTAAGATTCGCAAAGCCAATAAACTTACACAAAACCTGTTGAAATCGATAATTGAAAGTTGCCCCTAATTAATGGGTATCTGCGGGATAAAAAATTAATAATTACGTGGGCGTGACACGTCTGCTAAAGCAACAAAACAACAGCACCAGTGTGATTGCATAAATTTGTGATTACCTAGATACTTCGCGACCTGTGTATAGTCGGTTGCGCCTTAGGTAAATAAAAGATTGTTTTTTCTTTCCCATCCTATTGGGGATTTTTCTTTGTGTCTTCTCTGTGTTTTCTCCCGCCGAACCCAACTCTTTTTGCCGACTTTTTCAATTGGAAAATTTGCAATCAATCGTGACCCGGAGAAGAAAATAGACAAAATAGAAAAAACAAATAATCATCGTGTATATCTCAAAACCAGCAGCAGTAACATACTGACGTGTGCAACCCGCATTCAGTGCTCGACGTATCTAAATTTGTTTCCCCCCGCCCGCATGAGTACGAAAATCGATTTCACAATGCCCAATTAAAAATAATACGGTAAATTTTGTCGATAACTGCTTTCGAATGCATTATTCGTTCGCTCGTCGCTGCATCAGATACATATACTCTTCGCACAATTTACTTGTGTTGCGCTCTTATCCGAGCGGAAAATCTACTTCGCATTCATATGTGCGTTACAGGGTGGCCCCGGCTTATGGCCATTTAAATATCAGTTATGTGCGATATTTTTTTTTTTCATGTGATAGATGGTGGATACACTCGGCATCATTGAAATGTGCAAGTTTCACATTCTCTCGGTCTCTCTGACCAGAAACACTAGATAGTAGTAGGGCACACTAGGCGGAGGCAGCAATATAATCGTTGAAACATGGAGAAAATAATAAAAGAAAAACTTAAGATACATGGCAGCACATTTGTTGCAAAGTTAATGGCTGATAGGAGCGGAGGAGGGGAGGAGGGGAGGAGGGGAGGACGACAGTGGGTGAATTGTAGCTTATGGATAGCCCAAGCCTAGCTGAACACGCGGACGGACATAGGCCGAATGGGGGGAAAAAGAAGAAGCAAAAGTGGACGTCGTAACCGTATAATCAGTCATAATAATGTTATAAATAATGATCCGTTAGGTTTTTCTTTTCTTGTTTTTGTTTCCCCACTTGGGGTCAAGCCATCTACTAGTGTAGATATTGTATCTTGTATTCTATTGCTGCTTCTTCTGCTTCTGACTGAATTCTCTTGAGGGGATTTTCTTTTCTCTGTTCTATCTCTGTTTATTTTGAATGTAATTTGCTATTGCCACTATAATCCGATGGTGGGGGACGAAATTTAATGGACGTCACGTCACGTAGTTGACCAATGATGTTGATAACACGCTGAATTGACGAAATATACACGAGTATAAATATAAATTTGTTGACGTTCGCCAGAAGGTTGGAACGTACACAATTAAAAAAGATAAAATTGGATACCACAAAACAAGATTCAAGAGGATTTTGCAAACATTCTACGTAAGCATGTCAAGTGGCAGTTTAATATATTGTACACTTGATTCGTCATCTCCTCCCGGACGTACATAATTCAAAACTTGGCCAACTGGCATAGCCGAGATCCGCTTTTCAATTATTCACTAGATACACACCGAGAACTATTCACTCTTTTTGTTGTAATTATTGTTTAACACACGACTTGGTATTTGTGCATTACGATTAATAATTAATCCGTTTTCTGCTGCCACTGCAAACAGTTAACTGTCCGTCGTTCCACAAATTTTTACTATTTATACCTCAAACGAAATGTTCGATGGAAATTCGGAAGCGGGGAGCAAACTTGACAGTCCAGAAGGTTCGAGAAAAATCCTCAACATTTTGCAAGAAAAAGTTTCTTCTCAATCATTCTAGAAAATTCCAGAAAAAATCCAAAGATGCGACTTAAGCTGAGCATTCAATGTCAGGGAAGTTGTCAAATGTTTTTTAAACGAATGAACTACTGAACTCGTTCATTGAATGTTGACAGCTATTTGACAAGTGACATTTAGCGTAGATATTTGTTGACTTTACGATCATGGAATGAGCCGGAAATCGTCGTATAGCTGGCCTTTCGAACTTTGTGACCGCTTGAAATCCCTCGCAATGTTACTTATCGTACTCTGAACTTGATCCTGGATAGAAGAGCAGTTTCAGATCGCCTTTTGGACTCTTTAAGGTATCTAAATGCCATCAAAAATGTCCAATCTCGAATTAGACGGAAATGGCTGTGAAAGAAAGAAAATCTTCCTCAAGAGATGCAATTAGCCCGAAAGTTCATGGCGAAGAAGATTTGGCACTCAGTGCATACAACAGCCAGAGAGGACACTTACATATGTAAATACTCTCAGTCGAAGGCTCTGCGCAGTCAAAAGGTAAGCAATGATCCCTGACGAATTTTGCTCACCGAGTCGTCGCCGCTGAAGAATCTTTTGAGGAACAGAACAACCGTGTGTTTCCACGGTCATCAAGTGTATCATCAGAGCTTCTTCTATAGCTACCATACCGCGAGCCGACGTTGAGTAAAAGTCTATGCTCGCGTGAGCAAGAGAAGTCTAAGAACTCATTTTGAAAGTTTATGGATGCCTACGTCGGTATCGCTAATTGGCTGGTGGATAGTAAGCTACATTGGCAAGGTGTAAACAGCATAAACGTCACCGACATCGAGGTGCTAACGTCCTATACAAAATACCTTGTCCATGCCGACACGGTGAGAGAAGCCAACCATCGGTGGCAACAGCCACTTTAACACTGTAAAGCTGCTCTGGTCCACGCTAAATGAAAACAGGTCCATCGGACTTCTGAAACATAAGAGATGAACCCTCTCCAAAATCGTAAACACCCTCACCGGACACTGCGCTATAGGAAGGCATGCCCAAAGACTGGGCATCCTCTACAACGACAGAGTGCCCCGCACTTGTCAACATTAGAAAGGCCACACTAGGTGAATACCTGTTCAACGATCGAAGTGATCTCAATAATGCCTGTACGGCTAAGATTGGCTTCATAATACTAAGGAGTAAATGGTTCCCTGCGTAAGAAAGTGACCCACCCACATTTACACATTGGCAGCACAATGGACCAACTCCTGGTCTAAGTGCATCCTCACCGAGCAAACTTCACTTCGGTTAGAAATTGGTGGCTTAAGTTCTGGACTAAGTTTTAAAGCTCTTCAACTAACATACGTCGACGGATATAAGATCCCATAGGAGGTCGAATAGAGGAGAAGAAACAATCGCCACTCCGATGCTGCCTAGCGCAGAGGAAGTCCACATCTCACAGTCATCTGGTACCTAATTAAGGGTTCGGTTTTACTGTCTAGGTCTCTTGTTAAGAGATACGAATGGTGCCATTGCCTGTGCATTGCTGTCTTCATTGGTTGGAGCTTCTCAGTCTATGCTGAAGATGTCTATGGGGAGAGGGTGATACATACATGGTTTGCAGCTCAGCTGTGGGAGAGGTTTATACTGAAACATGCAACTGGTAGAATTAAGTTGGAATTCTTCTCCAAGGGGACCTACCATGCCAGTACCCCTAACATGAGAATTTAATGTCAGAAACTCGGGTTGGTTTGGTTTACTTTACACCTAAATGCGTTCTTTTGTAGCCTGTAACTGTATGAACAGTCACACAAAATAAACCCAAACTCCGGCACGGAATATATAACAAACAGTCCATTGGAATCCTTATTGTTTCGCTTTAATCGAAAATGCACACTTTATACCATCTCTCCCCTAGATCTCATCTCAATGAACAATGCTGCCAAATTGAAATTATGCCATATACAGCATTTTGTGTTGAATAGAGTTGCCCTTAAGAAATCGCAAAACTACTTCTCTATTCAACTACCAGCATGTCTGTCCGTTAAACTAGGTCAGTCCAACCAACTCATCCTCCAGACTTGCACTATATTTTAATTAAAAGCGATATCTTCAGTTCAAAAGGACATAATGCCACTAGTTGTGGGAGTGAAATGAAAATTATTATCTTCTCGCTCCATTTCTACTTGTCAACAGCTAGCTAATTACTTTGTAGATAATGCAAATTGTTTCAATTTTCTTCGCTTCACTTGATTGCACTTCATGTCTTATCGTCGTCGTCCCCATCGTTTTGTTGCAATTCAAAATTAATGTGTCACACACCGGATCCCGCAGTCAGTGCATGAACAATTTTCTTTAGAAAAAAACTGCACATTTATTTCTATTCTTTTGGCGATAATAGAATTATATTTAAAAAAAAAAATATGACATATGTATTAGGTTTGAGCTATAATGGTGACAGAGGGGTCGTAACAACGATTCGATTGTAGTGTAAATGCGCGCACCACCAAGTCACTTAATGTTGATAATTTTGGTCCCCACCATCGCAGCCAACAAAGATGGTATTCTATCTTTTTGCTCTCCATACAACAGTAAACAAAATAACAATAACAAATGATTAATATAATAATAGCAGAACAAATGGCGGGCGGATAGTATGGCGGCTGCTGCTGACGCCGCCGTTCAATGATTGCACAGAAATACAAAAAAAAAAAAAAAAATTTGATTTGAGTGGTCTCGGTGGTACCGTGGCGTTGGTTTTTATTTTATTTTATTTTTTTATGAATGAAAATGAATAGCAAGTGAGGTAACGTGATATATGGGGTCGTCGTGTGTAAGCCAGCTTGACATGGGTTAATTTTCAATCAAAAATTCCAACAAAACAGATGAAAAGTGCGCAGTTGGTGGTTCTCAGGATGTCGTCGTACTTTTGCCGATTTAGAGGTGACGCGCGTTTGCTGAAAGTAAAATGGAGTGACCCCACAATGGCGTAAAAATAAAAAATGTCGGACGTGTAGTTCTATTTTAATGACAGGTAACAGGAAGCACTTAAAAGCAGGCTACAAAATGTGGCGAATTTAATTTTCGTTGCATACAATTTGGTGTTAGTCTTTTAGGCCACATAAAGGGAAATATCAATCAAATACAGATCTTGTATGATTTTTAACATTCTCTCGAAACAAATACGAAAAGATGGAACTGACAGCACCAAAATAACGTGATTCCAAAACGTTTTGCACATTTGTATATATTTTGGGGCTTGCAATAGGCCATTACATCTAAGGAAAAACTAGGTCATATACTGATTTTTCAAATCGTTGCTATGAACTACATCTACTACCAGTCTTTATCTTGATAGGTTGATATGAAAGAACATATTTCAATGTCAATAGAGGTATTCTTCCATGAATGTGGACTTAAAACATTTTCTGGAACACAACTTATTCAATCGAACTTTAGAATATACTTTTTTCCGATCCTCATTTAACAGAAGTGATGTACTATGTAACAAGAGGATTGCATTGACATGACGCCTGCTAAATGAACCAAAATTTAAGTTCCATAACTTCAAAAATAAGCTATTAGGGAACAAATACTAAATCAAAACCTATTTTATATATTGAAATGTTGAAGTGAAAATTAATGATTTCATGAAGTTTGTTTGAAAAATCTTGTCATATTGAAGCAGTTTTAGAAGGATCCACTTGCTTGCTTGCTTGATTGAGTTTCAATATCCAATTTGTAAACTCTTCAAGTTATTTTGAACTCATTCAACAACGAAAAAGCGCCTGAAAGTACTCCACAATAAATGACTAGTTTAATTTCCATTGCATAAGCCCTTGATTCACGAATTGGATTTGGATAGTAAGTGATCATGTCGTGAATGGTATTACTGTCATTGAAGGGCATACTCATGTTCCTTTGGAGGACAGGAACATGACAGTACAATAGATTGGTTGTTCCTAAATGAGTTTCCTATCTCAACAAAAGAAAGTTTTAAGCTATTTTGGTATACTCTCCCGGGAAGTAGGAAATTTGAGTTTGATATACCTTGCCACAAATTTGGACAAACTCCTTAACGGTACACCAAATTTCTTTACAGAATTAACAACTCTTCAGAAGAATACTACGCAGATATGGAATGCATTGCAGACTTGCGCTTAGTAAATCGACAAATATAAAAAGAACTGACAACTTTTCACAGTTTTTTTGACATTCACTTTCAGCCAACTCACATTCTTCATTTATAACAGACATAACGCCTGAAAGTATCTCCAATAATTCGATAAATTCAATTTAGATTGCATACAATTTGGTGCCAGTATTTTCATCATTTTCAGTAGTTTTCTTCTACGTGATTTAAATCCACAAGCTACCAAACGGTCTTTATCCCTTCCACATACGTACTTCTCTACAATTTCTGACACATTCCTGACAACTGACATAAATACAAATTTTACAAAGTCCACACTACCTTTTGTTAAGGACTCTCATCACGAATATCATCAATCACTACGTATACGTCGTACAACTCTTTTTCTGCTTGGAATATAACAATTCCATGACGTAGTGCGTTTCGTAAATATTTGAATTGTCAACCAGCATAATGAAAGTAATATGTTGTTTATAGTTTGTTTTTTCTGTAGACCAGACATATGTATACAAACGAGTTGCTTATCACAACTTTTTCTCTTCAAAATGACAGGCGGACGTATGCGCTTATACGTTCATTTATATTGTTTCCTGTGTTTTACTTTTGTTTACCCTTTTCATTGCAACTAATACTTGGTGGCTATCGTTAAAACATGAACAAAAAAAACAGACGTTGACTGATATAAAAAAAAAAAAAAAAAAAAACAAGAAGAAGACTTTCAAGTGCTCGTTTTCAATTTTTTAATGAACAAGTCAGACGAAACACCGACGACACATTAGAGTTGTGCTAATTTTTTTAAATTTGCTTAATAGATAGGTATTCGAAATGGGTGTAGCCGCCAGCCGCCAGCCATTGACAAAAAGACAAATTATTGATTTTTCATGCAAATACAAATTGAGAGTTCTCAATTCTAATGACACAATTGATTTCTGTCTGGGTATACAATGAAAAGAGTTTACTTTTTTTTTTGGCACTTGATATCGATGATAGACTGGTTTGATTGATTGAGTCATTTGAGTTCAGTTAAAGTGATGTAATGGCTGATGAAGTGATGAATTTCTATCTGTCTAGGTTTGTTTTGATTTGAGGGAAGTACTTGGATGGATTTCCTTTCGAAAAACCGTAAAACACAAAGCAAAGAGAGCGAAACGGGATACTGACAGATAAGTGGCAATCGATTTAACTGTGATTGTCAAGAAAATACAAATCATGGAGAAAATTGGAATAATTTTACCGATAAAAGTGAGTGACTGTCACTGAATACCAATGTCTTGTTCATCTTCGACGAAAATTTAGAAAATCTCTCATCGAAATTGACAAATTGTGTGCCTTAAAATGACTACTTCGTAAATGTTCCTAGTGTTATGCAACAGAATTTGAGTTCATATTATCATATTGCATACTTTTAGATGTTATATAATGATATCCGAAAGCGAACTCCCAAATTGTTGCCGTGGCGCATTTGTTAGTGCGTTGAACTACTTTGTATGGAGTTTAAGGTTCGAATCCAATCTCTAGCTAGCCTTTGCCCTTCGAAGTCGGTATAATACAGTAGGTCTCTTTTATAAGTGTGCAAATGTTTACAGCGCACAAGATGTATAACCCTAAGAAGCTAGGCACTTGTTAGTTTTCTAATTCTTTAGCTTTTGGCAAAGTGCTTCAGCAATAACATCACACTGACTTAAAATCATTGACGTCACTGAAGCAAGTCATTGAAGACTTTAAGCTCCTTTGTACGAATGTATAGAGAAATAGATTTTATGTCATGATCCACTACCAATCGTAATCAGAATACGATTTTACATAAATGCTTACAAACTCAATATCTTCATTGACTTCAATGACTGCATATTTATGCATATTTCTTGAAATGAATGACCATTCGTCCTAAAAAATTGTTCACATAAAAAACTTTTATTTATTGTGAAAGTCACCATTAGCACCGCTTCGCTTACTCCCCCATTCCCAACTCAAATCTCAAATTCACCACACGCTTACTCGTATAAAGATCAATAATTTAACTTTTGTTTATCTATAGAAAGCCATTAAAATTATCTGTAACTCTTTATTATCTATTTGTTAATAATATTTCCCCTCAACTAATTACTAGTTCATCATGTTACACTACCTCTGACCTGTCATGTGTTGCAGCAACAATTTTTATGGTATGCGTCTAGCTGAATGTCATTTTGATTGATCACCATTTTTACTATTTTTTTTTTCACCATTTCTCGCATTTTGGTTTGATTTAAATATTTCACGTAGAAATAGATGTTTTTTTTTCGAATTTGTATGTAAGAAAAAGAATGTAGGTATGTAAATATTTAAAAGAAAACAAAAACATAAAAAAAAAATGGCTCTTAAGGAGTTTTAAAGTTTAAATTGTGAGACAATGTACATAACATGTCATCGTTTCATATTGTATGACTTTGCCAAAGTGGTTACGGAAAGGAAGGTTGTTTGTTTTGATACTCTTAATGGGTAAACCATTAGACTATAATTTATAAGATGTCAAGACTTTATGGAGCTGTTCAAACTTGGATATTGTAAACATGGAAATCTGGGTTAAGGACTTTTTTTTTTTGGCCCCCGTTTGTTTTTGTTTTCGGAAAGGCGAAAGGATGTTATGAAAATTAATTTTAGGTTGTTAGCTTAAGTTTGCAAGAGGACCATATCCACGGTGGAATTGTCAAATGTATTCCGGTTTGTTGGCTCCGGATTACAATAGTATAGTGCCCTTGTATAACCCAAGTTTCAAACCACCACACCGAAAAGTATGCTTTCTTTTTAATCGCGTGTGAAAAAAAATGCTATATTTATAGGGGTTCCATCATCCTCATCAACATAATGAATTTTCAGCTCATAAGCCATGAGAATGCTGAAGTAAACTTGCACAATCTATTCCGATCTGTTCTTGGAGCTGAGCCACATTTGGTTCGGTAATTTTTTTTCAAGGGTCCCTAAGGATTATTTAATCTCTTATAGGCGCATTGAATCCTTATGGTCCAAGCCCCCATTGACTGAACGCCACAAGGCATCCATCGACATGGCGTTCCCTGATTTTTTAAAGGAGGCAGCTTCAAGGTAGATGAGTCCGGTGCTTTTGATGCAAACCAAAATCACATAGAGTGTAAGAATCGCAACACAATCCTCATTTATTCAGCTACTGTCAGTAGATCTTGTAGTACAATCAAAAGAATGGCACCTAAAACTATGCTACTTTTTTTAACTTGTGCGAAAAATATGGCATAGTCGCAAGGGTGGTTTTAATAAATAAATCACTTTTACAGTTGTTTCACTGTCCTGTACTTAGTTTAAACAAATGACTTGAGGGGCATAGAAAAAATAAATAATGCTCAAACGTATGGTAATTAATCCTCTCTTTCTTGCAGTGCACAGTGCACGTTTCTAACTTGTTCAAAGTGCAGTGATACTGCAGTAGACAATTTTCTCCATCAACAACAGCCAAGCAACGAGGACCTAGGAAACATCGCATAACTTAATGGGCGATGCGAAAATTTTAATTTATGACATTTCGAAGAGGAGACATTGTTTCGCATAAAGCACAACAGAAAGGCAGGCAATAAAAAATCGATAAGGAAGCCATCAGCACCGCGTCGAGTAGAGAAGGAGATGACGGTAATTGGCAATTGTGTGTCGTCCTATCCTCTATGCAGGTCGTCTGGATGATGATGATGATGATGATGGAATTATTATGTCTATGACGTCTGAAACTCCACACATAAAGACTAAGTCTATGCTTTGATGCGTCGATGTCAAGATGCCGCCTTTGATGACAAGACAATAGCTCGGTCGACGCGACTCACGATGATGATGATGATGCGGATGATGACGATGACGACGTGTCTTATGCATGATTTGCTGCTGAACGTAAGCATCTTTCACTTTGCATTTTAAAGAAACTTTTCTATTTTCAATAAAAAAAATAAAAATATGACAGATAACAGACAGTTTGACATTTATATAAATTTCAGGTTTCGCCTTTCATTGACGCTGACGCTCTCCCTTTCGGTGGAGTGCCGTTTGGCGGAGGAGCCCAACATATTTATTTTTACGATTCTTTTTCGAGACATATATTTAGCCAGAAGGTCGGTCAGTGTCTGGGACGTTTAACTCGATTTTTTTGTTTTTGCTGACTTTTCGGCTGACAAAGGAGAAAAAAATTTCGCATTTAATTGGTATCAAGCAGTCGGGGGGTTGTCAAGACGCAACGACGACAACGACTACGACGGACCACGATTGCAAATTGAAGAAAATTAATTGCTCGTCTTGAGGATGATGCTGAGTTTTGACCTCTTTTACGATTGGGGAGGATTGTCTTGGTATGATTGGAGGGCAGGGGACAGCAGCACTCTGTTGTCTCTAGCAATGAAATGTATCTGAAAGATATTGTTTTTCGCTTGAGAAGATTCTTCAGTCTGTTAACACATGTGACGTACTATGTGCGAAAATTCATTACAAATTGTGTAAACATTCTATACGAGTAGGTACGTATGCCGGATGGATACGACATTTTGGTATAGGGGTGTTTCAGATATACACAGATATACTTGTCAGGCGAAGGACCTCTTTATTGGTGTTGTTGACAGCTTAAGTGCGATGGGACTGATGGTTTGAAGGTTATCTTATAATATGATGGCATATTGAAGGACATCTTGTTCGTAATCTTAATTGAAAAAGAAGATGTAAAAGCTTGTTGAGAAGATATCCTTCAAATTATAATATCTATCGATGGTGTGATGCGATTCGTAATGGGAATTAGTTTTACTTGTAATTTGAGAGGAGAATGCGCACTGTTGTTGTTGTTGATGGCCTTTCCTTATATTGATTTGGATGACTGACTAGAAGGTGATTACGCTATGCAACTCAATCCTTCTTTCTTCTTCTGAGGTTATTAGCAGGCAAGGTCTCTCTGAAGGGTGATCAAGTTTGGGACTGACAAATTTAGAAAAATGGCCCAGAATGTGGGGACCTCAAGTTATCAAGTTAAGGTACTAAGAAATACAATGCGCTTTAAGGCTGCAGGTAGGTAAGACCTTTGAAGAGTAGGTTAAGAGAAAGTTTGGGAATAAAAAAAGTAAAAGAATGGGTCTTTGAAGGAAGATCAAAACGTGATCAATGATACTATACGACAGATACACGACTCGCTAAAAGTGAGCAGGGCCTCTGATGGGTAAAGCCGAAGCAAGTTTGGTACCGAAATATACCAAAAAGAAGTCAAACTAAGTTTCTGACTGAAATGTATCAAACTTTGGTGGCAGATGCATATATTTACCGATGATTGGGTATCGACTAAGAGAAGGACTAGTCAGTATCTACCAAGACTGTTGCTTGGATTTAAGGAACTCTACGAATCCCAATACTTTTTTTAAACCTTTGATTGACAAAAACTCGGAGGGTCTTACCCCATATATGAGCCAATTTTACAGCGCGGGCATAGAATGTACATATATTCAGAAGAGAACACTTTATCTGGGCCTGGTTATAGTTTTTTTGAAGCCCCTTTACAGCGCAAGTACATGTCCAAAAACTGACGTCTGATTTGACATCTGACAAGTATCTTCCTTTCCTTTGCTTCCTAATTGTAAATTATTCTTATTTACACCTCAAAGCCGCATGGGCTTACATATGACACGCATTGCGTGACTTGTTCGTTTATTCAACGCATATGTCAGTCATTCAACACTAAAAACAAAGTCATTAAGTACTCGTTACATAAAGTCATCAACTTCTCACCTGAAATTCTCTCTCGTCATTCACTTCTCAAAAGTATCCCTACACATACGCCCTAATGCGGAAATTTCCTTTGAAAGATACGCCCCCAACGTTAAAATGCCTGACAAATAAAGCAAACTTTTTGGCGACCATAATCCAAAACGTTGTTCTCAAAAGTCTTTATCGATTGCAATCACAAAAAAAAAAGAGGGAAGTAGTAAAGAACAAAAAAAAAAAACCATTCCTATTGTAGATTGTTGCCACGTCATAATCAACTAAACTGTACAAAACTGAACCTCGCACGTGTACTTGGCCACATTGGGGTAGGGGCGTCCGAACGCTCAGTACATTACTCATTCTACCACTCATTCTGTCGTGTACAGTAGGTAGTAACTCGAAACGAATGAATTGAATACATCCGGGTGATTGACCGTGTGCCCAAATTCAGCTACGCAGATACATATAGAGGCAGCACAGTATTGAAACCGAAAGAAACTCAATTCACCGGGAAAACGATTATGCGTATACCTTATGTCAGCCGATGGATAATGTATCTATCGATCATAGTTCAGTTATAGCTCGAGCGAGTGAGTACTAATGAAAGATATGAAACAAAATGCGGGTCAATCAATGGTCGGGTGTAATTAGTATGGAACGCATTCGACACATTTCGCACGCCATCATATGTATCTCGAAAAAATTTTGTGAAATTAACTATTAGATAGATAGAGGGGAAGAACTGCCTGCCGATGACAGTTGAATGCGACTTTAATCGGGTTTTGAATCGAAACTCATTAGACAATGAACGAAAGAGCAAGAGAGAGAGAGAAAGAGAGAGAGATTCAAGATTCAAGAAAAAAGTTAATCTTGTTTAATTATGGTCAGTCACGTTTCGGCTACTTAAAAGATACGGATGGCTTTTTTTTTATTCATGAATTTCTAAACCCCAACAGGATGAGTGATAAAAAAAAAGGTAAATCTCTGACACTGATAAATTTTGTAAGCAAGCATCAACAACGCGAGTTGGCTGTCAAAATGTTGACAAAATAAATGATTCGCTTGTTTTATGAGTATCTACTGGTCTATGAGAGAATGAGAGTGTAAATCTGAGGGAAGACGTGTAAAATCGCACGCTATTTTACATTGATTAAGGTTTTTATGCTTGTCCTTGTGATTTGAGTGCAATGCACTGAAAGTTAAGGTTTTCCATTTAGCACTTCATTGAAATCCGAAAGGTCCAATTTCCCATCGTTTTAGCGCATGAATCAGGCTGAATGGCTTTCAGGGCAGGGTTTTGTGGTTTATTGACATAGACCTGTGACTTATGTAAGAAAACCCCACAAGAAGAAGTCTAACGGGACCAAATCACACGATCGAAGGCCTTTTATCTTTTAGTTGCAATCATGCTTGTAGCTTGCTTATAGAAGACTCTTCTATCCTGATAGTTGTTGACCTTTCGATAACACCAATATTTGCGTCAGTTGTTGCTTTTTTCAACGTCTCTATTGAGCCGCACGTTGGGCGCCATTTATTTTATTTTTATTTTTAGGACTCAAATTTACGTTCAATTTTCCTTAAAGGTAAAGGAAGATGCATGAAATGCCAAGAGAGACAAGTACTGGATTAAAAGAAGGGAAGAGTATTCTTTGTAAAAATAAAAGGAACCACAAAGTTTTCTAGTTCAAGAATATCGAAGAGCGGTCGAACAACATAAGATGGCTTCAAATCCGGAATCTCTTCGATAAAGCATAGGCAACGTAGTTATCTAGGCACAGAGAATTGTTGATGAACATCAGGAACACCTTCACCAATTACTTCACGGTCAAGAAGAAAAGAAGGAGTGATAGGCAAAAACTGATCACACTGTAACACTCCCATTGAAGACGCTAGCGCAACCATCAGAAAGCTAAAAAACACCACACAACAGCTCTGATGATCTCCAAGGGTATTCTTTCAATATGGAGGTTAGGACGTATGCCAGTATGGGTAGACATAAGCATCCCTAAACATTCTCCTTGTAAGAACTGTCAAGCTGTTTTGATCTTTATAACTGAAAGCAGCTTGCCTTATTAGAAGATGAAAGATAGCAATGTCTCATGAAGAGGCTCCTCAAGGATGGGGAGCCTTTAAGTTAGTAAGTATGAGAGTACAGTCTAACTTCTTTTTCTGTTGGCGAAGAGGACCAATTCTACTTTCTTCGAGTTGAATTTCAGTTCGCATCTTTACGGTTCGTTTTGGCCGGCTGATCTTGGAAGTTCGATGGTATTTAACCACTAGCCGTAATCGTTAGTCTACTGTCTAATCATGAGTCGCAAGTATTCGTGATGTTTATTGCAACTAGTACTAATTAGTCATTCTCACTCTTGTGACTAATAATCGTATTCATTATCTTTATTCGTAACTACTCGTAATCGTTAGTCATTATTCTTACTTCTAAGGATAAGAAATATTGTAGTTGTGAATTCGCTATTCGCAGTCTTCATTAGTACTCGTTGCTTGTATCTTCATTAGTAGTATCATTCACAACCTCAACTCTCACTCATGTCGTAGTCATTAGTAATTTTATAAATCAAAGAAAATCCTTCAGAACTTTCATTTTCGTTCATTTTTATGCACGACTTTCCGTCTGATCTTCTAATTCTAGGAACTTCTATTGATGCCTCGAAATTTATAGCCATTTGAGGAATAAATAAAATATCCTTAGTCACTGCACAGGAAGTGTTCGAATTTCTTAGAACGAACGAGAGATACAGTCTTTGCCAATTTATATACATTAGTCGTTAATCGATCTAACCACCCGGGGGCACAGCAGTAGACGATAAAAAAAAAAGAAAAAAATCCCAAAAGTCCATGACTCACAACCAGACGAAGCCGACAAAATATAGTAAAAAAAAATACCGAAACCTCAAATTGAAATGTAAATATCTACGCGAACGTGCGCTTTCAACGTAAACCGAAACGAACGTCAGTGGGGGACCACACAAAAATACAAAAAAAAAAAAAAAAATAGAAAAGAAAAAAACGATGGGAATTTCCAATGTCCGTCCGAATTGAGGAATTCCACATTGGTTGTACCTTTAGGGTGGAATGCACGTTTAAAAGAAAAGAAAACTCGCTCGCTCTCTTTTGTGAGAAAAGGCATTCCTTTAAGAATAAAAGGACTTTTCGCACTGGTGCCTCGGGTTTATGTACGACTAGAAGGAATTCTCGAATTCGCCTCTTTGAACGAAGAAATTCCAGGAAAAGAAAAAGGTCATCATCATCACCATCGCCATCATCATACAAAGGTGGTGTCACGGAGTCTGATTTTAATGGGTAACCTTACCGCAGATTTCGAGAACAAAAATCATTTTGGGTTAGAATGAAGCGCAGTACATAGATACAACCGATAGATACGACTCAAATTGGGTCATTTCTTTTGGTGTGTGGGTGGTTGTGAAGACATTGGAATTTTTCGTTCCTTTCCGGAGTTAATCAACTTTTCTTTTTTTCTTTCCCTGATGCCTCTTTTGACTACCTTCAACAGTGAATATGAACTCGTATCTAAGAGATAGACATTTCCGGTGATTGGTTTGCCAAATTCCAACTCAGAAAAAGAGAATGGCAACCCAAAAAAAAAAAAAAAAAAAAAAAAAACGAAGAAGAAATATTGACACGCATTTGAATAAAATAGATTAGAAATCCAAACCAAGTATCTCTACACACATCTACCTATAGTAGTTTAGGATTTCCAACACGACTGACTTAATTACCAAAATGGCTGGAAGGTAACTCTCCAGAGATGGACATAAAATTTTACGACTTCCTTTGAAAGTTCTTCAAACCGTGGAGAGCTGCGCTGCGGTGCAAAAAAAAAAACTACAAAACAAAATACATTTTTGCACCAAAAGACTAGGGAAAAAAAGAATTGATATTCAAAAAGAAGATACTGCCAATCAAAATGAGAACGCTCTGCAGCTATACTTATACTCGTAACTTGAACTGTATCTTTGATGTGTGTGCAGATGTGGATAGATGGACAGCCGCAAGTCTTGACGTAGACGAAGACGCATTGACCGAAAGAGTACTAGTATTAAAGAAATGCCCGCAAGATATGGACAACAACAATTTTTTTTTGTGTGTTTGATGTTTAGTATCTAGCTACATGAGGCTCGAAGTGATTTCAATAAAAGTCTAATAAATTACAAGTTGCGCCCGGTTGGTTATGTATGCTGACTGGTACTCGTCTGGTCTATACCTACGTGGAATGCAGAACAAGTAGTTTTGTGCAGTTTCTTAGTTAAAAACCATAAAATAGTTTGTGTTTTTTTTTTTCCTACGCTTGAGGGCACTTTATTTTTTGTGAGTTTCGGAGGAATTTTTGAGGTACAAAACGATCGTTTTGTTATATATGTAACTTTGAGGTTAGAAGGGAGTAAAGATTTGTTTGTGGCTTTCTGACTTTCGTCAATTTAACGAAATAATAAAACTCCAAATAGTAGGCACTTTTCAAGGAGTGTGGGATGAGCACAAACTAGATGACATCTGTCAAGATTCTCGTCACACTAAGAATGGATGAGTGAGTGACTTTCAAGAGGTGTAGTACACATCTAAAGAAGCAGTACGGCATTCTATCACTGTTTACCAGATGACAAAAAGGTGTTTTGCCTCTTCTGAATCGACTGCGTAAACGGTTCGACAGTGGACGTATGGAGTGTCATGAATCGAGTTCAGTAAGTGAGTTAGAATAAACTGTTCTATTGTGGTTCTTTTGAATCAACTCAGTCTAGTGGGTGAGTTAAAATAAAAAACTTACTACCTACATGCGAATTGCAACACTGGATGTACGACAGTGAAGAGATTCAATTAAAATCCACTGACAGATTGTGTCATCCCAACTGTCAAAAGGGATATTCAATGTTCCGCACGAAGCGCAATCTAACTCAATAGTTCAAGCTTGTCGTAGAGAGAGTTATAACAGTCTTCAGAGCAAGTAGTACCATGATTCCTGTAACAAAAATTTTGGATTTAAGTCGCCGAGGCTGACATGCCCTTGTTGGGTATATTTCGACTTTGACGAACCCATTGAGCCAAAAATGAGCTTATTCACTGAAGATGATTTTGCGATGAAATTCATCATCTTGGAGCATCGTCTCCAGACCCAACCGGAGAACGTACGTCGCTTCAAGTGGTCCATCGGTTTCAATTCTTGAGTCAGCTTGATCTTGTATAGGAGTAAACCAAGATCCTTACGCAAAAGTCGCCATAATGTGGTCTAAGCGATGCCCAATGCCCATGCTCTACGGACGCCTTAATGGCAGCGATATTTTCGACACTTCAACCAACCCGTTGTCTCACTGACACGGCAGCATCACACAACGAATATGAAGACTCAAATTTTTGCACTAAACTTGTTATTGCCTGTCTACTGGGGCGAGAATTACGGCCGAAAATTGGAGTTAACGCTCTTAAAGTTGCGATCACCGACTCCGAATTTCGGTAGAAAATTTTTACAATTTGTATACGTTGCTCGTTCGTTTACTTTACCATGATGAAAATTTTGAATTTACTGAATAAATTGACAGTCACAGTTTGAGGATTAGTGAAAGAGTGTGTTCAGAAATTAAATTCAAAGCTGTCCCTATTGGAACATTAAGGATACAAAAAACGATTTAAGGTGTTTACCTTCTAGAGAGACTAAATTCATTTGAGATTTTTAAGACTCATTTGGACAACCGTTTTGGACTTAAAATCTTCATGCATCTCCACACCTGTGCTCATTTAAATCTACAGACTGCTGTCTAGCTACACAAAATAAACTTTGTGGAAATAAGTATTTGCACACTGTAATAACTAGTGAAACAACTATAACATTTACAATTAGTTTAGTGTATAAATTTACATTTATTTGTTGAAATATTCGTTGATTTATTCATAAAAAGTATTCAATGGAATAATCATATACTTATTCATCGATTTATTCATTCACCTAACAGTGAGTACTTTATTATAGTAATTGAGTCAAAGTATTCATTCGACAATTCAAATATTCATCGATTTATTTATTCACTGAATATCTAGCGAGTATCTAGCTTAACGTACTACTCTTATTTCTGTGATTAAGTCCAATTTATGTATCGACTGTTATCAATATTTGTACATATATCGATTTATTCATTCACTAGCTAATTTATTAGTCCTTAACTGGACGTATCTCATTTTAATCATCAGTAACTTAATCTCCAATTCATTCGACTGTTTCAATTTGTATTCCCAGCCCTCTAGCAGTGTTCTTCTAATAAGTTTTTTAAACTCACTTAGTACAATTCAAAACCCACCCAATGCCAGATCAATTATAAAATAAACTATTTATAAAAATAAGTAAAAAAAAGAACGAATAGTTCAAAGTTGAAACCACACGACTCTTCACGCCAAATCAATATCTTCTCCACTTACTCGGGCTCTGGTCATAAATTCTCGTCTCGCTCACACTTTGTCGTTTTTTTTTTTTTTTTTTTCTGCTCCCCCTTAAGCAGACACATTTATTACTTTCTATACAATACTCTGACCGTCGCCGTTCATTGTGTATTCTTATTTCAACTTAACTACTTTATCTTGAAGAAATAGCCGTTCACCCGTTCTCATCTCACCCCTGCTGCATTCCAGCATCACTCAGATGCACTCTGCACACACAAACACACACACTATTGAGTTTTTAACTAACTTTCCTATATAACAGTGTGCTTTAAAAAAACGCCACTAAAACTAAAAAAAACAGAACAGAGGGTATAAAAAGAGACATGAAGAAGAACGAGAAGCGAGATGAGAAGAGCAAAAAAAAAAAAAAAAAACACTAAACAGGAAAACTGGACTTTGGCAAGTATTTTTATTCAAACCGGAAAGTCGAGTTAAGTGACACCGCCGCATCGCATCTTTCAGGAGGTCGTCCACTGGCTCAGAAGGAGGATACCCACTGTATAGCATAAAACCAGCTAAAAAAAAAAAACATAAAAAGAAAAACTGTATAAACTTGCGGATGCAATCACGGTTTTGTGCACCACATCGCCGCGCCGCACCGACCGGGCGAGGAGAAACCAGATTCGTGGGGTAGGTTTATGTGAATTTTACACCCAAATACATAGATACTTAGATACACGGGGGGGAAAAAAGAACGGAAATTGGATTTTTTGTTTTATACCTGCTTCTCTCCAAATAAATGGGGAGAATCCACACTATCAAGTATCCATGGAAGCAACGCAACGAGTCGGAGGAGGAAGAAGAGAGCTACAATCTTATCTCCGTGTAGAGGTCATGTTAAACGTAATAGTTTTGATGTTTGCCTTGGTATAACACAATACTTCTTGTCTCTTGAGATTGTACTAGATACTAAAACATGCCACGGGGAAACACCTTTCTTTTTGTTTTTATTACTCGTGTTCCGGAGGTAAATGTCATTTTATTATGATGGTTTTTACCCGGAATCAATTAAAGAATTCCAATCGTTCCAATGGCGACTTGTTGGTGGTTGTTATATAAGAATTTTGTGATTGTGACAGAAAATTAAAAAAAAAAAAAACAAAAAATAAATGCACGAGGTAGATAAAAAGTTCGTGCAACTTGTGAGTATCTATAGGTATATCCTCTTTCCGGTTCTGATTGATAGGTATTTGCACTAGCGGTTTGTAGTAAAATGAGCTCTGATGACAGCCATCAGAGTGAGACTCATTGGCGATAGACATTCGTTTTATGGCTGCCAGAATCCAGGAGTTTCATGGTTTTTAGTATTTTAAACTTTGAGCTTGATTTATGATCTTTTGTAAGTCCCTGCTCGGGCGCCAATTAAAGATTATGATTGTAACAAGAGCATTTCGGAGGGAATAGTGTTTTAGTCAGATAGAAGTTGATTGGCTAACGACTATAGGAAGAATACCTGAATCCTTGGGCTCTAATGATTCTTTTGGAAGGAACTGGAGGCAGCTCACATGCGATGCAGGCAAGCGATCGTCTGACAAATATCCCACTGTTGTGAGTCAAAAATCTCTCTTTGCGCTTCGGAGTCAACATTAAACTGTAGGTTTCTTCTATACGCACAGAAATTGATTGCCCACACAACGCGTACAGCGTTACTGCTATTTTATATCTTTAAATTTGGGACAGGTATACGATGAGGTCAGAGTGGATAGGTCAAGACAGGTCTTGGATATTACAATCCCTTGCTGTCTTGTAAGGATCGAGTGAGAAACAGCAGAGTGCGTGAGGAACCAAATATTGATCAGGATCTTCCTCGAACGGAATAAACAATGCTTTCATTGTGATTTCTGCATAGCTTCTGAATCCCGATACATTAAGCAAGCATCATCTTGGTTGGCCTAAGCCCAGATTCAGTTGGCTTGCAGTAATAGTTTGAACAATTAGGGCCTCAGTTCAATTCATATCAGCATTGAGTTTAGTTAAATCCATTGCCTGCTTAGGAATGGGAAATATACTTAAGTATTCCTGAGTTTTGAAAATATTGAAAGCAAGCATATGAAAGCTGGTTTTTAAAATTTAGGAGTAAGTGCAAGTACCAAAATGCCAGTTTTTACTGCACTTTCTATGCAGAGCTTAGCTTAGTTTTGTAGTAGACCTTATTTTAAATCACGCTAAAAGTTTATTTTTTTTTTTAGAAACAATAGCAAAACCAGAAATAGTTTTATCATTTTTATATGCAGCAGAAAAAATAATAAATTGAAAAGTATTGCATAAGTTTCGGCACTTGTTGTACCATTGACCAGCTCACTGGATGGAGAGAACATTTCGCTACAGTTCTTAGCCTCTTAGACGATGCTAGTATTGAAAGCATAAGTCATGCTAGAGGAATGCGTCATAATAGAGGACTGCGTTGAGCAAAAATGTACCCTCATCTAACGAGATTGCATCGAGATATTATCTGAATGGCCTTTCTTAGGAGAGGCATCGCCGAGAAACTCCTAGCTATTCTGAAGGCTACATACGATGGTCGTTAAGCTGTCTGGAGGATTTTGAAATACAAAGTAGAGTACGTCAGGCATGTAATCTTCCCCATCATTGGCTTTGGTACTCATCGGTGGTGACCATAAAAATCGATGGACTAACCATCGCACCTCAAAATATCTGGAGCCCAATTACCACAATCGGTAACGAGTGAGTAAATTTGACTCGTATACTCATATCTTCGTTGTTTCGTTCTTCAACTCGAGAGCACAAAGGTGTTCCAATGAAATAAGGCACATTAACGTGTGTTGTCATCTGAAATTTCGATAGTGAATGCTCGATTACCAGCAGTAATGCCAAAATCTTACATCTCGATAACGAGTAGCAAGTTATCGATTGTTTTAATTCGGCTCGTAAACTAAACTGACGATGTTTTCCTACTTTCACAACGGATATTGGACCTTCATCTAATAGCCCACAATCTATAAGCTGGGGCAACTAAAGCCGGGCTTAAAATAATGATAGTCCTATCAGTTATCGAATGAAAGTCGATAAAGTAGTCATTTTATTAACAGAAAATTGATACGAAGTCGATCAATTAGACGGTTTATCGACAGAAAGTCGAAAAGGGAGACGAATTATCAACAAAAGTCGATAAAGTAGTTAAGTTTGACATAAAGACGACAATGTAGTGGAAGTTACGGAAGTATGATGTCGACTAATCACGACGACTTCGAATTTGATGTACCCAGCAGCAAACGTAGCAGAGCAGTCCTTACGAATGAGATGGTGGCAAGCACGGTGCAGAACTTCGAGCAAGATGTCGCCCAGATCTTATATCCCTCAAGGGGTGAAACAATCCAAAAATAAGGTTTTACGCCACAAAGTATACCACGATTACTGCCAATAAGCAAATTGGGTTCGAAACTAAGTCTAATGTTTAACTAGCTAAATGGTTCGTGCTTTAGCTAAAATGGGATACTTTTGCTTTCATGTACCTTTTCGGATAGTAATTAGGCTAAGACGTCATAATTATGTATGTCAATATCACCGACTAATGAGCTTTCAAAATCCATGGTTAGGTGAGCATGTAATCTCATACAAACCACGAGTGGGGGTTGTTATTCTTTGTTAACTATATATTTTAATTACATTCATCAACCTCTATTGTTCACACATCACCGCCGATGACAACTAGATTATGTGATGAAATTCCACTTTACTACTATGTATCTGACTGCAAGAACTCTCCGCCGTCTCTATTCTAATTAACTTTCAACAAAAATATAGCAAAAGAAAAAAAAAAACAAAGAACTGCCCTAACTAAGGTGTCACGCCTTGTTTGCCAAACAAACGAGTCTAGCGAGTGCTATACCAACGTGTCTTGGTCTTGGATGAATTCCCATCTTCATTTTTAATATCATCGTGTCAATCTTTTACACTGTCTGCACTCTTTGATGCAAACCATCCATTTTAAGATACCTCTTCATAGATGTGCGTCTTTGTGCGTTTTCTATAAAAAACAAAAAAAAAGTCTGCAAAAGAATCCCACGAGTAGTCTGTGCTCTAAATCCAGCATCATCACCGTCGTCGTCGTCCAACTAGGGCTTCGTTTCTCTCTTGTTTTTCTTTCCTTTTAGCTGCTTATGTATATGTGTGTTGGTCTTTCTTTCGTGATTGCATTTTCTGCACCGTTTTTCTTGCATTCATTTCAATCAAAAGGAAAATAAATTTACAATTTTTTATCCCTCGATTCTACCTCGTTCGCGTGATACTACTAAAAGATACAGAGATACATAATTTGTTTATATATTTGTATGTTTTTCTATCCTTTTTCCCCCATGCTCCCTGTGTTAAGCTTCTTCAGTTTATTTCTGAGAAATACAAGAAGAAAGAAACGCTGATTTCGAATTATTTTTCTATTTGCTTTCAGTTGTTTTTCTTCTTCGTCGGTTGTTGGTGCTTTGGCTTCTCATTTATTTCTCAACTAAACAAACAACAAACCAACTACCTACTTCCATGGAGCGTGTAACACACTTAATGAGGTCTTGAGAGCATTGACACAAACCCGCCTACCATTAAGCTAGCCCCCGACCAACAAACTTACAACAACCTAGGATTTACTATCACTCCATTTGCATTTAACTATAAAAACAACAACAAAAATATATGCAAAATTGGTTAACACACGAAATAGTGGAAAAAAGATACAAAAATTCACATGCATGCATAACATAGATACACTGTTTTTTTTTCGTGTACGGCTATCTAATGGATTAATTAACATTAGCAGCTGAGTTTTGTTTTGTTTACCTGTTACTATCTATTTAGATCAGAGTTTTTTTTTTCTAATTAAATGTATCTAAATGCAAGAAAAAAAAAACAAAAGCGGCCAACAGTAGCTAACCATTGAAGCATATTCCGATCCATTCGAGCGCTTGGATTAGAAGAAGTGAAAGTAGACAGCAGACTTTTATTTATTAAGCGAATATTTTTTAAATGACGAATGGCATTAAGATACCTACACTTCTCGCAGGGGGATGAAGGATTGTTTTTTTTGTTTCTTTTGATGCAAAAAATTAAAACAAACAATTCGCGGAATGGGGCCAACCAGACTTTTGGTGTTGTTTGTCTTCACTCTGGCGAGATGAATTTGGGCGTGAATTTCAAATCAAAGTATAATCAAGCAGTCATCAACCTTTTTTTTTCTTCTTTCTTTAATATTTTTTTGTTGGTTGATATTTTGGTGGGTAGATACTTTTGCACAATTTGCGTTGTTTGCTTTTTTTAGTGGTGGTTTCGGGGAAAAACTGAAATTGTTATTCGTGCGGCACAATATTGTGTGTGCATATCTTTGTAATTATCAGCCAAGTTAATTATACAATACAAAACTAAGTTAAGAACTACGATTCATCATGTCTGCTTGGATTCAATCTAGAGAGTTAATCTCGTCGACGAGTGTGGTAACAATAATAAATAGCAGCTTAATTTGGGGTAGGGTGCGCTCACCCCATGGTGTCTGTGTGTACGAAGAATATTTTCTTTTGTTTTTTCAAGGATCTAGTCGAAAAAGAGAATAATGGTGCTGTCGCCTTTAATTGATTTCAAATCTTTCGTAGAACTTTCAGACTTAGGACTGTGTAGCAGGGATTGAGGGTTCTTTGGGAGAAAATAGTACTGCGGATGATGTGAATGCCTACAAAACTATAAATTGGAGAAGCATTTATTTACCGTCAAAGAGAACCATACTACTAAAAGAAGAAATGAGGTACTGCACTACGACGCCAAGGATGCGACCAGGGAGTAAAACGTTAAAGGCGATGTTCTAGGCCCACTACTATGGTGGTATCAGCTTGGGAAACAATTTGCGACAACATGGCAACCAAAATGAGGGAACAGAGAAGAGAGCCAGCGGGAGGTGGGTGCTCTAGACATTTCTGAAAGGTAGGTGGGTTCCAGAGTATGCCGTTTGCGGAGGACAGAAGGCCTTTAAGGAGCTTGGTCATGGCAGTAACGCTCTTGGATGTTAGTCAGACACTCGCTTGAAAAAACACTGAGCCATGGTACTAACACTTTCTTTTAAAACGACTATAATATTTTTAAAGCCCATATCGTCATGTACTAGAAGAAGGTCAGTCTACTTAGACTACATTGACGTGGTCAAGGATCGAGTCCTTTCAAACTGACACTACAAGACTCTTTTGGTAGTTTCCGCATTTACATAATCAATATTGACGCGTTAAACAAGAAAAATTCGTTTACTACTATGGTCAATACCATATAATAGATTTTTTTAAACAAAATTTATGTTTAACCCACAGATATGGCTTCTGGGTCTCATCGTGTTTTTGTAAATCTTGGTTAAACAAAAGTTTTCTACTTCTGTTACAAATTTTGTAGAAAGACCCTTGTAAATTACAATATGAAGTTTTGGGAAGACTTGCTATGCATTTATGGATGTGATAAGCTAGTACATTTTACAGCCTAAGTTTGGGCTTATAAGTCTGTGAAAAAAGCTTTGTAAGAAAAAATGTAATACATAGTTCCATGAATTGTGAGTAGACCCATCAAATCCAACAACTATTATAACCTTTTGCAACAACTCATAAATTTTCAAGAGATTTGATGTTGACCGTTTTATGCGTGCCGCTTGTGACAGTCACCTGCTCTCACACTTCATATTAAGCAATATCTACCGTGTCGAATTTACCGCATTCACGTAAGAAACTTTTTAAAGAATGACCAGCAAATTTGCATTTGCATTCACCCAAATCATGTAGCCGTAGATTTGAATATTTCAAACCAAATAAGAATAATTTAGCTAACAGAACTAAAAATATGTAAATTAGTTTTGTTTTATTTTTATTTTTTTTTTTTAAAAGATAGCAGATATCGCATTTCAAAGCGGAAAATGTCATTAAAAATATGTAAATTGTAATTTAAATAAAACTAAGAAGTTCATTCAATGTACTTTGTAAATTTTTTAATACAAAACGTAATCTTATATAAATCAAAATACTTAATTGAGAAACGAAATACAATTTCGAAATGATCAGGTGCAAAATTTTTACTTAATACAAATTTATACATTACCTAAGTGAAATGAAATAAATTAATGGTCACTCTATGCACATATATGGACAAATGTATCTATTTTTAGAATAATATCTTTAAAAACAATGTAAATGAATTGCACATGATCAAAACAAGCTTTTTTAAATCATTAGTCGGATATAAAATTTGTTTAACGATCTTGTCTATTTAATATAAGAATATAAAAAATACAACTTCTAAAAATAACTACCTGTAGTGAAATTAATGGGAGATTAGAAAATTTATTAAGTTTTTTTTTTTTTTTTATGATACTAATGAGGTACTTAACTTAGAATACTATTAGCCTTATAATCGTCATAAGGCGGCGGAAAGTGGTCATGAACTTGTAATGGTAATTCTAGAATTTTACAAGAATCTTGTAATTTGGATTTTTATGAAAGATAATATTGCTCAACACAAAACATAGACACGAATAGTGGTACTGAATACACCCATTGAGGAAGAAGTATTGAACGCATCCATTTATGTTGACTGGCATTTGACATGTCAGTTGATGACAACCATTATCGGCCATTTGATTTTTGCCCGAACGTCAGAGACTTCATTCCGAGACTCGAAAGCGGGCATTATATCACATCGGTAATGGTTGGGTCGTGAGCTGTGTAAACGATCTTCATTTTCGCGAGAGAAGAGTCAAAATTTCAGCAAAAAGGTTTAAACTAGTTCGAAAGAGGTTGTGAAGCCTTGAAACTAAACGAGGTTTGAGATTCCAACCAAGGAAACCACTCAGCACTTACTCAAGAGGAACATTCCGGGCATTGACAAGCTGGTAGTCCAGATCTCAACCCGTTGGATTACAAGTTATGGCCCGTTTTAGAGGTCTAAACCACAGCTATTGTTGAACTCCATTCCAGATTTATAGGTTGAGGACAGGATTAACTATCGGTCAACAAGTTTGCTTATGAACCACAACATCAAGCTAAAACTATACCAGAACGAGCAACAGCTTTGCTTGCCTGCACCCATCGACTCCTGACGACAAGGATCAAGGGGTGAAGTGCTTGAAATTCATAAATATCTTTTTATAGTGATATGCTTTGCTTATGCTTTGCTAGTTACAGATAATTCTTTAAGATGGGAGTACCCTCAGTTTATGATAGGTACATGCCCTGAAGAACACATTTAAAACGACCAAAGGTTGATGTTGTTGAACCAGGGTCTGAACAAAGGGGCATCATGGTTCTTGAAGTGAGACCCATCATACCCTTCAGTATCCTCTCGTGTTCGTCATTGAAGTAAAGAACGCCAGAATAGAGTTTATACCATTCATCCAAACAATGATGAGTTCAATAACCTCTGATTCCTCCTTCAAGGACTGCATTCTATTTATTGTAAGAAATACAAATAAAATTGCAATTCGTAGTTCAAATTTAGATGATTACCTTCAAAACAGGTGAAGTTCAAGAACCCGGTTTCTCAAAATTAACACACACAAAAAAATTGCTCATTATTTTGATGTCAACAATATTGATTTTTATAGCAGTAATTAAAAAGATTTCCAATTCAAACTTTTTATTTTCGTTAAAAAACAAAAAAAAATTCAACCTAAGAGATAATTTCTGATTTCTCGGAACCGTAATACTATTTGTACTTAATTGGAATTTGGTCTCGATAATCGTATCAGTGACGATTTGACTTCTAAGCTAGTTTTAGTTTTGTATTCTTTTTCTAATAAATATATCAGTCAATAACCTCCAGCTTTTAGGGTTAACAACGAACCAAAACATTTCAGTTGAAATGTGATAATTTGATTTTTTTTGTTATGTAAACATTTGTGAAAGGCATGAAGTAAAATTCATCTTCATTTAAAAGTTATTAATGGAAAAATAATATACTTTTATTAGATTATAACGCATCGAAAAAAAAACGACGTAAATCGTTTGTTTCGAAAACGTTGCATGTGATATTTGTGATGTCTTCTTTCGAGAGAACTGGAAAAATATATATTTTCGTACATATGTGCAGTTTCTGGGAAGAACTCAAGCAAAAAACTCAAGCTAAAAACCGCCGAAGTTGGCCATTGTATTCTGACGTTCAAGCAAAATCAAATGGGAGCTCACTAGCTTCTCTAGCTTTGTTTTACTGCGAGGAAACCATATTGAAACTTTTTGAGTGTTAATAGTTTTTTTTTACAGACATTGCAATTGAACAAAGGTAGATGGCTAAACTGAACTTAAAAAAGTACTAGATTTTCAAGTAAGTGTAGCTTTTGCAATTACATTTTTGTAATTAAATTTTCCTCTTGATGACAAGACTAATTGAGTTACAGTAAGTCTTCCTTTCTTTTGGGCATCTGGACAAAGCCTTTGACGGTGGACTGAATTTTCGTCGCAACGTATTTGAATCTGGTAACGTTCCTGAAATCTTGATACAAGCAATTGTAGTGCCAGTTTTTAAGAAAGATGACTTGTCATATCTCTTGTAAATGCTGGTGAAGTGGCTCAGTGTAAAAGTGCAGAGTTCCAGTCCCTATTACTAAAAGTACATCTAACAATAACTTTCGCATTGACTACGTTGTGTGCACTCTAAGGAGAGCGAAGAGCAAAAAGGTTACTAAATTTGCAGTAAATACATGAAGTCTAAGGAGATTTGGCTGAGAAGCCTTTGCAATCAGTCTGAAATGAGCTCAGCAGTTCAAAAAATAAACGAATTCTTTAAAATCTTTCGAGAGTCTTTCTAATTTTATGTTCATTGCAAGCAAGCATCATATTCTCTTAAGAATCGTCAAATATAAGGTACTCTCACTTTTGAAAAGGAACCTTGTCAATTGAAGAGATTCAGGTACGAGTAAACAGATCTAATTGCAAAGCCCTCACAGAATATCGTGAAACTAGTTTCATTGTGCCTACTCCACTACTCCGAAAAGCAAGATACGTTCAAAAAATTTCACTAAAATCCAAGTTTAAATTAAATTCGTGAAAGGATAAGGCATCAATAAATTTGAAAATTACATCTCAAAGTCGGTAATCTATCTTGTTGTTAGTTAATAAGTTATAAGTTACGTTAACCACTAATTTAGTGTTGATGTTGAGCTAATATAATCCAAATATATAATTAAGAAAATAATAATAGTTCAAGTTTAGCAATTATTGTTGAAAATTAATAAGAAACTAATTTTATAATAATAAAATATATGTAATTATCTGTGCATAATATATCATCATATTTTAGCGAAGGCAAAGTGCCTTGAGTTGAAATAGTGCTCTTTTGTACAAGATATGTGTTTCTAATCTAATTGAATGTTTACTAGATTACGTTGAATAGGGTTTCAGAGTTTTAAGAAAACAAATAGTGGGCAACTCGAACAGCTAAAAACATATGACATTTCGGGGAGAAATAATTGTTATTTCTCTAAATTGTAGTAGATCGCTGCTTTGGTTCGAAGCGCTGAGAACATGCATGCAATAACATCAACATGTCCGACAATTTTAACTACTTCTTGAGAAGATAATGACCACAGAGGATCCCTGTGCTTAAGCCCACAGAAGAACTTAAGAATATGTTGAATGCTTCAAAAAGAAAAGTAGCTGCAATTATTGCCCCCGAACAACTCACTCATTCTAAGAAAATCTTCTTGCTATGCTACAGCAAATATCCATTTTACAGGGTCTCACGTTAATTCTCTCAAGACCGTCAGAAATCCTTCAAATGAACCATGACATTTAATTTTTTTAAAAATCTGGCACTAGGTATACTTTTAATTGAGCGCCATTCAAGCGAAATCTTTCGTATTCATATTTCTTTGGCTAAATTTCACTGAAATAGAATTCCATTGGAAGGGCACAATTTGCCAAATTTCGAAGTTTTTATCCTTTTGAATTTTTCGAGGTCGGCTCAACTTTTTACGAAGAAAAATACGTCTTATGCATGGTATTTAGTCATACTTTACGCAATTAAATCGTGGGGGATAATTTTTAGACTTTTTCAAACCAAAAAATATATATGTAGGTAAGGTATACATTGTATATAACTTAGAGGGATGAAAAGTTCATTATTATTCCCCGGAGATGTTGAGTTTTCGCCTTAAATTTCGCTTTTCTGCGTATAATATTGCTCCTCAAAGAATTTTAAGAGAAATTGAATAATTTCTTAGCTAAGTGGTATGCAATTTCAAATCTGTATATATTCAGTGTACTTTGAACAGGACTGGGTACCTACTTACCCAGTAAAAATGAGAAGTAAACGCACTTTACAGATATAATTAAGAAAATAACCAAAAGGGTCACAAAAAGGAAAGGAAACTTATGGGTGCCTAAGGATTCTGTAGACTTAGGGTTGAGTATTTTAAGCTCATAATGCCAATAATAAGACTAGTTGCCATAGATCCGCAAATTAATCCTTGATTTCGACAATGTTACTAGATTTGTACCCAAATATTCTGAAGCACTTTAGCCACATTTCAATTTAGGTATCCTGGGACGTGATTTACACAAGCACATAACCTATATCGCACTCATAACCTTAAACACCCTCTTAATGATCAAAAGGCCCTTAAATCTGTTCAAAAATTTGCAGCACATAGCCTTTAGACACCAGACTTTGGGGCCCAAGATATTTTGAGACAATTTCGATCAGTGGCCTATTTCACCAACTACAACTCACATCTACAAATTTGTGCTTGTGGACCTGAACTAAAAATCTGTAATCTGGGTCCTTAGTTTACAGCAAACGATTGTAAACCACAGTGAAACGTAATTGCCTGATTATTCTACAAATTTTATTAAAAAATGCTTGTAAATACAAATTTGTAAGTTGGTGAAATAGGCCACAGATATTTGGCTAACAATTTTTAACTTACTTTAAATTTATACAAGTTTTTTTCTTCTTCCTTTTTGATAAACGCTTGTTGCTTATTTATGTCAAACATTTTAGTTTTACTTGTAAAAACGGCAAAGATTTTTGGCAGTGAAAAAATAGTAAAATTTTAGAAAAAAAGCGTACTTATAAGTGCCGAACTTTACCAGTAAGTAAGTAAAAATAAGCAGCTATTTCAAGTTTATATCTCTCCAAATTTTGTGCAGCATAGGTATCTATGTATGTTGTTTGTATTTATGAAACAATTGTGTATCAAATTTAAGTTGTTCAAATGACCGCTTGTGTAGATACAACATCTTGAATGAAGAAGATAGTTAGTGGACGTGGCAATTTTAAATGAAAGCCAAATGTGAAAACAACATTTTTGGTCCTTTGAGCCAAATTTAAATATCTTAACTTCACCAGCCACAAATCGACCTACTCTACCGCTTATAGAGTATACATAAAGTAAAATAAGAAATACCTACATAACTATAAAACAAAATAACAATAAAATAAAATACATAAAATATCTTAAGTAATTAGATCTGTGAAGGTCATTGGCGATAAAAAAAAGAAACACAAACTAGTTATGATGTCATTTCATACTGTATCTGTACACAGGAACTCTGGCTGCCATAAAAACTACTGATAAACTTAACGATACAAATCTGTACATTCTTTTCCACTCAGTACGAATGAATGAACTTCTTTTAGGATTTTAAGTAGAAAAAAATTATACTCACATAAATGCAATGCAATCCGTTTAAACAAATAAAATGTATCCACAAACAAATAATATTCAAAATTTATCCCTCTCTCTCTCTCTCTTTCTCTCTGTGTGTTTTGGTAAATTTTGTGTCCTTCTGGAATTTTGTTTTAAATTATCCGGTTACAAAAATTCACTTAAACAAGATACAAAACCAAACACACACACACAATTTGTATCTTGTACTTTTTCTAAGAATGAATCACTTTTCCTCTTAATTTGCTTGCCCTTTTTTTGTGAATTAAAACAAATGGCAAATATTTAATTATGAAGAAGAAGAAGATGTATAAAAACTAGTACAACACACTATACTATGTATCCAGAGAAAATTATATCTTTTTTTTTCTATTTGCTTTCGTGTATAATTCCAATTGGATAGATAGATTTCTTTCTTTTTCCTTGTCGTGTATATTATTTATTTCCACCACATCATCACTTCTTTCATTCGTTTCCACCGTCAAACGAAGAAATTGAAAGAAAAAGAACACTTAAAGACGACTGGATATCTACTATTCTGGAAATTGTGTTCAAGAAAAAAGATACTTTTTTTTTCTACTTCTTTTGAGGAATTTTTCTTGCACTTTTCACTTGATTTTTGATGATATTCGTACTTTATGTTTTCTAAACCACACAGAAACGCGCACTAGATAGATAGACTCTTTTCGATAGCAAAAGACACACCACACACTCTATAGATACTTTTTTTTGTATTATTTTTTTTTGATGTTTTGTTTGAGACAAGGAAACAACAACACAAAAATCAAATAAAGAAAAAAAACACACAGAAACAAGAAGAATTTTATTGATGAAGAGTTGCACTCCGATACCGGGGATTTTCAGAGATTTTTACAGAAAAATAACAACCGATTAGACTATCGAATCCATGATCGTAGGTTTGGGTAGTAGTAGCACAGAGAATTAAATCAGAGAGAAGAAAACAAAACAAATAAATGAGGAAACACAAAAACGAAATGAGAACCGCGCATACACAATGTCGATTAACCATTCAGTTTGAATGTTAGAATCGGACTAATTCCCACTCAGATACTTAGACAGTGGGATACTCTCTCTCTGCACTCGGTACAGATTTGCGTTTATGTTCAATTGCTCTGGCACTTGGATGGCTGAGGCTAACTGGTTGGCTTTTGCTGGTGTATTCTTCCAACCATCGGTTTCCACTCCGAATACAAAATTTCTGTATTAAAACTCTACAAAACACAGATACTTTTTTAACACACACCCACCCAGGCCGAGAAGAGCTGAGAAATACACTCGACCCGACTCCGAAAAACACCGCCTTTCCATGTGTTGGTTTTGAGTGATTTCATCAGCCAAGTCGAGTACAAACCAAAATATAAAATAAAAAAACAACAAAAGCCGACAGCCGGGAAACGTACTAGATAAAAATGTATCTGATGCATGAATAGAGAGTTCACTCGTCGAAAGGTATTATATTTTTTGAGCAAGTCTCCACTGTGGTAAAAATTTCATGATGTTTTGAGTGGGAAAAAAAGTATCTATCGCCAAACGGATGTACTCATGCGGGCGTATCTCTCTACTCCATTTGTGTAGTAGAGCAATGCGTTGGTGTGCGTTTGTTTGCGCATTGGCGAACAAGAAAATATACAAAAGCGGTTGTTTCTTTTTTTTTCTCAACACACATAGATACTCGTGGAAGTAATGATATAGAGGTAGGGGAATGTCCATAAAATTCCACCGATTCCAGTTCCCAAAAAAAAAAAAATCAACAAAAAAAACACAACCAACAGTTCCAATAGACAAGTGGATGGAATGTATCTGCTGAAGGAGACACAAACAGCGCATACTTACAAATTAATAGGTGCAGTACACTGTGGAAAATTTGTATGCTAATTTTCTTTGGAAGTTATAGTTCTTTTCTTGTAATTTTTTACCACAAAAGGGGCGTGGACTTGTAAATATTTTAAGTCAATGTTTAACTACGTGAGGTTACAGTTCAGCATTCAAAGCTTCTCTATTTAGTTGGGTCTTTAACTAATTTGGTAAAATGACATATTTTTGTAACAGTAACAGTTGACTAAAAACCCGTGTATTCAAAAACTAGACAGTGGGCGTGGTCGTTGTACAGTTTAAAGTGAATCAGCTCAAATGAAGAACCATAAGTTTGATGGCCAGTTGTCAATGCAGAGAAGACATCATAAGATTATCTGGAAAAAAAAATTTTGATCTCCCAGGTTGTTGGTTGTCAAATAAATCACTGATGAGTTTGGTCCGAGACTAATGATTTTTGTTTTTTGCCAAACTCATCTTTAACAATACTTCTCCACATTCATTGCGTCCTTTATTCTGTCAGAGAGTGGGCATATATCGTCAGTGTAGTCAAGGCGTAATTTAGTTAAGCGATTGTCCATTGAACGTCACAGTTTCCTGTCAAAAAACAGCATTTACCACAGCGCCTTCCACCAATAAAAACAGAAAAGGTGAAAGCTACAGCCTTGCTGAACCCCATTTTGACCTTTTAATTTCACAGTCAGCCTTCCTCTATGCAAAAGGTGTAGATCCATAACTTTTCATGCCAAATAAGTTCCATTTTAAAACCCATGAACAGCAGCTGGACTGGCGATCGATATTTAACGCATATCTCGATGATAATGTTGATTTGGTGGACAGTCTTCGTTCTTTGATTTCCTCAAATATATTTCCCGATATCGCTTTACTCCCAGCAGACAGCATGCAGACATTTTTTCTAGTTTTCAGACTGCATGAGGCTACCTCTCATGGAAAGCAGAAGGAGCATTCCCTTCTTTATCCGGGAGGATTAGTAGCTCGTTCGAAGAAGCTGCGCGGGAATGCCATCAAGTCATACGGCTTTATTGTATTTCAGTGCTTTGCTCGTGGTATCGATCTCATTCTTAACTTGGATCGTGGTGCGAACTTGTCTATTTCCTTCTTCGACGATCTCATTCTGACTTCCGTCCATTTTGCTAGCAAATACTTAGTTCAAAATATTCCATCTATACCTTCTATAGCTTCAGGCAAACAACCGAATAAGGCTTTCGATGGTCGCTGTGCTGGAGTAGTTCCAGCTGTTTTGATCATTAACTCAGACACTCGATCTTTGAACGGCAGCAATGGTGCGTAGTTGGAAAGTCGCTATCATACGATGACAAGACATCGTCATTCCCATGTCCGCTTCTTGTCAGTTTCAGAGACCCAAAAGACTTCGTATAAAACGACGGGCGATATCCAAACTGTCAATTTGATTGGAGGTTACTTGTGTGTGACTTAACACCCACATGACTTCATACCGGGCTTTGTTCTCAATCATGGTGGGATCATGATGAACACGAAAATCAAATAATCCAATGTTGCCATTGCTCTTGATGGGTCCCTTTCGTTTCTAGACCAACCATTCAGGCGGAAGACTGTATAATGTTGATGCTTTGTACTCACATTCTAGAACTTTCCTTTTCTGACGCATAATATTGATTCTTATAACAGGATGCAGGCCCACAATATCCAGCCTACAAACCACACCCTGAAGTGTCAAATCACTATTTGACAGCTTATGTCAACTTAAAGCCGTTTTCGTTCAGTGCGAAATGTTTCGTTCAGTTCGGTGAAAACGTACTGCTAGGCACTTTATTCACATGAAACATATCATAAATAGGAACAAAAAATGGATACCTGAACATTTCAAAGCAGACTAGACAGCTCATATCTTTTCAAAGTAACTTAGGCACCAAGTTATAGGTTATATTTGGAGAACTATTGAAAAAATACTTAAACTATTCCTATACTATATGAAAGTAACAATAATAATAGGAATAAGTAAGTTTTATCAATATTAAATTGTAATACATACTAAATACATACTTACAGTTATTATTGTAAAGATGTGGGTACTTCTTTGATTTCTTACCTGAAAACAAAAAGAAAAAAGTTCGATTTGTAAGCAATTTAAAGAGCTTAAAGAGTTTCAAAAGAAGGTTAATAATTCTACTTTAAGTTCAGCTACATAAGAAAGTCCAACTTTACTAAAAATACTTTGGTACTACTTATCGCTGGATGGAATGTCGGAACTGCTCCTTTGCTGTCTTGATAAAAATCGCATAGACAAGTGGGAAGCTACCATGGAATGCTTGAACATTACACATTCTTTAGTGGCTCAAGTTCCACCCATATCTATTCAATTTTCGCAGAAGCAAAACTATGTGTACCACTCGGGAAGTACTTAGTGCATTTCAACTCCAACGCGAAAAAAATACTGTGAACTACAAACGAATACAAAACTCTCATATGAATCTCCTCGACTGATTTAAACAAGAACTGATTGCATATAAAAAAAAAAAAGCCGCAAGGCAAGAAGCCTACTGAGAAAACTGGGCGGTGGATACATAGTTATGACTGCAAGTTGGTTGGTTTACCCCAATCGATAGCAAGTGAGTGAGTGACGTATGCTGTCAACTCAAAAGTGATCGATAACGAGAGCGGGAACGTCAATAACACCCATTTAGGTTACGACTCGTTATCGATTGTTGTAATTAAGTCCCAGCTCTTTTCGATACCACATACTCATTGAAACACAATCGACCCAACCTCCAAACGATGGCTTAAGTCTTTCTCGGGAAAAAAATTGAAATCAGAGAGTTGCCATAGGTCTTTTTAGAAGACGTAAGTCATCGCATTTTTGGAGTAATGGCTTTTAAAAGAGAATACACAGAGAAGCTACTCCTGAAGGCGAAAATCCATAGTAGAGGGATTTAGGGAACACCGCCATTATCCTTCCTGTCTTATTGCAGCATCCTCTTTCTAAAATAGTCCGTCATTATGTTCTCTAGGTAGTCTGGTACTCTCTTGGCGGTAAGTGCTCGCAGAATCCAGTTGCAATATGGTACAGAAAACTGAAGCCACTTTTAATGATTGAGATGAGTTCTTAAGAAATTTTATCAGGCACATGATTTCATGCATTTAAACGATTCTATTTGCATTGTTGTGCATTCAAAATCTCAAAAATGCATTCAAAAAGGGATTATGTATAATTCCTGTGTTCAAAGGCACATTCTATTCTGTACAGATCCCTATACCACAGAGGTATGTCTTTAATAAGATGCCAAAGAGCCTGACTTCTGCAAAACCAAAAGCTCAAACACAGGGAGAGTGAAACGACCTTTAGAATTTTATAGAAAACCCTATTTCATCGGTTTGAATATAATCCAATGGCCAAATGACATGTGTGTATCTTTAGTTTTATTGGATGTAGATACATTCCATAATGAAATCTACATACATTAGAAATAATCCCATCTTACACAGCTTCGCATCCTGTAGGTCGGTTCGTTGTTTGTCGTCCTCCCAAGAGAGCTCTAACCAAAATATGTGTTCCCCCCCAAATAGTATACCAAAGGATCTAACACTCCATCTATTGACTTTTCCCCGACTCTGGAATGGAATTTGCTCGAGAGGAGGAAGAAGTTTTCTCCTCTTGTGTCCTCATTCGCTCACCATTCGGCTCCCCTCTCCGAAAGAAAACGTATTCTACATTTTACTTGATTTCCCTTCTTGCACAACCTGCCACAATATCGATCTATCTGAGTGTGGCTCTGTGTGTGTATCTGTGTGTGCTGGCGATGATTCCCCAAAGAATGCAATATAGATGCACACACGTTTATGTGTACAGAGAAAACAGCAAAAGCCATCATCATCATCATCATCATCATCGTCGTCGTCATAAAATGTAATCCACTGTGAGTTTTGAGAATCACAGAATAGCCCCAGCACACCACCACCCGCTAAATCGGCAAAAAGGCAAATGAGCGAAACTTTAAGAAGAAAAAGAAACAACCAAAGTCGAAGGGAAACTGAAGAAGAAAATGAACAGTAAAAGAGGCAAAAGGAGAGGGCCACCAAAGCAACAATAAAGAAGAAGTATCTGAAGCTCAGCCTCATCTGTATGAGATACTTTCGACATGCGAGAGACACAAATGTCCATCCCCACACACCGCACACTCTCCTTGCTGCAGATACATATGAGACGATTCAGTATCTACAATGATAATTGTATGTTACATCTTACAGCCCCCACACCCCTCGTGTTGTAAATTGTAAAAATGAAGTATGATTCTCTCTCTCGTTTGAGGCAGAGGTTGTGCGCGAGAAGACAAGAGGATACCCTCCTGACTTGTTGCTTCGTACTAGTAGTCGTCAGGCGGCGCGCGGTGAACCAAGGGGGTGGAGGACCCTCACTGTATCTACAATATGTATAGGTCTGTGTCTGCAAGATGAGCACTTGCATTGAAACCGTACTTGTGGCAGTAATAATTGTTATTATTATTCCTTTTTTTTTCTTTTCTTTTTTGTATCTTTTGCTCTGTAAGACTGTGTGTGTGTGTATCTTAGTACTTGACGGCGGGTGCAATGGGGATTAAAATACGCTGCAGGGTGGTCGCTGGTTTGGTGAGATTTAATTTTCAGGACATGAAAGGTTCGAGGATAGTAAAATGCAATCAACCTCGACACACGCGCACACTATTTAGCTCCATTAAGCCAACCGACAAAAGGAGAAGGCGAAAAATTTATAGCGAAGCAGAACGTGGTTTTAGCGTTTCGCTGTTTACTCTACTATAAAACTTTGCCGGATGATGTGCTGCTTAAGGGACTAAGAGTCATGTTTCTATGCCTGAAGCCTGGCTTGTGATGGATTAATGTGTGCGCACTAATAAAATTAGGAACAAAATTCAGCAGCAAGCATTCATGTCGCATTAGAAACATACCCGGCTTCATTATGAGAACGACTTAAAAGATAAATCTTGAGATTAGAGTACAGATAACTTGGGGTGGATTTTTAATTCGAGTACTTAATTGGCTCAGGGGAACAGTTTTTTATGAGAAACAACGCACGGTAAAGTAAAATTTAAGATTTGTGGCTTAAGATGGGCTTGAAAACAAATTTATATGTTTTTGCGAGCGACTTTGAGGTCGAAATTGGACGTCTTATACGATTGAGAGAAGAGTTTAACGGTTTTCATCTGGAAATATGGACAGTTAAGCCAAGCTTAGGCAAATTCGATTTCCGGTTTTTAAAATATCCCATGTATATAACCTGTAGAGAACACCAAAATGATTGGAAGCTCAAAGCCACTTATGAAGGGCTCTTCATTAAGAGTTTCTTATCTTTAAATTTTAGTAAAACAAACTGTGATTGAGATATCATTGAAATTTGTCGTTAATTTAAAAGTTCCATGTATGCCATTATGAGTGGAATATAACATCATTTTAATGTCTACTGCGGCTTCGTTGGGTGACGCACATCCGACACGACCAATTTTTAGTAACTCTACCGCATAAATCAGGCTGAATTTGACCAATTGCATTGATTGTGTTGGCTTTCAGGGCAGTGGTGTGTTGTGATTTATTGGCTTAGACCTTTAACTTAAGAAAATCTTATAAAAAGAAGTCTCAAGGGGTCAAATTTTGCGATCTCGGTCTTCTGTTCACATCGCCTTCAAGGGCGATAACCATGTTCGAAAATTGCTTGTGCAAAATTTCCATTATGGAACGTAACGGCGTCCTGTTGAAACCACATATTATTGGCTATCATCGACCGATAGGGCTCTCCGCTGATGGTGATGGCTTGGTCAAAAAAGTGTGGACGCCGCCAGTCCAAAATCCGCACCAAACAGCGACTTTCTCAGGATGCATTGCAATTTGGTGGATGTTCCAAATTTGACAACTTTGCTTTTGACGAACTCATTCAACAATATGGCCGCTATAATCTGTCAAAGTTTCAGAAATCCCTCTTGAAAAACCCCTTACTTTCTCATCAACCAATGAGCTGTCTACATAGAGCTCTAGGGACACTCGTTCGGCAAAAGCTCTTATCAGTTATGAGTGAAACCTCACATCGATGACCTCCTTCACAGTGGTGGTTCTTGACGTGGCATTACTCCAAATTCACATCCATACCCCTGCTTCAACAGGGTTTTAGTTCAAGTCGATGTTTGCAAAGCAGAACGTTCGAACATTCAACATACTGAAAGATTGATCTTCCATCGATCGCAACGTGACCAATTTGATTAGCGGTATTACACACTACACGCTGTCTCTGCTCATTTCTCTGTCGTGAACGACAAGTGACGTTCGTCCCCGACGTGAATTAGATTTTAACCGGTTTTTGTTGAGTCTCTGTGAAAGGGAGAAAGAAAGCTCAGCCCTTAGTTAGTTCGTTAATTCACCTTTCATCATGGGCGCCCAAAGCCGTCAAACTTCATACACTCTACGGGATGTGCTATTAAACTATCTCGATCTCAAAAACTGTAATTGAAGGAGAAATGACGAAAACTTTAAGGCATTCATTCTCCTGCCACAAGTAATGGCTAACCAGCCAGTAACCAGTGGAAAGTATCCATCAATGCCGATGACAGTCGTATTTCAAAACCTCAGATGTGTTCTCCTCGCATCCATCTACTCCTGACTGCTGTTGAAGTGGACACTTTGATTTAATGTTTCAATTACCTACTCTGAGTACACATATCAACACCCAATGTCAACTCAGATGCGAAATGTTGCTTCAAAGTGGAATTTAGTAGCTTCTTCCACCCACTAACCGATAGTCTCTCCTTTGGTCGGACAATTTGATTTTTTTTTTTTTCTCTTTCTGGTGTTGACTTCATTATTCCATTCCACTGCAGGGAGAAAGTGCACGAGTGTGTTCCCTATCGACATCATCATCATCATCATTGTATCTTGGTACCCAAAACGCAACTACACCAGCTTCATCATCAGCATCGCGCATCGCATGCCTTAAAGTCCGAAGGGTTCAATGACAGCAACGCGTTCGGTGGAATTAAGTGGTTGATGCCAAAAGGCATCCACTCGATACACACTACACTCACACACACACACACTGAAAACAGACAGAGCACTCGTGCGAGGTGCTCCTTTTCAGTGTGCCGACTGACTATGTGTGTGTGTGTTTGTTGTATCTTTGGCGGGTGGAATTGGAATGGTGTTAACTACAATTTGAATTTCGCTCAACCTAGTTTCAACAGAGCACACGCACTGGAATAATATTCTAAACACAAACATTCAACGCATCGAATCGCAATGAATGGTGCAACAGTGACTTGCGACTTCGTCATGCATTTAATTAAGCCACCATAAAAGATACTTTCTGTCTATATCTACTCTACTACCAACACAATGATATCCGACATTCCATTAGATCATAGATATGAAACAAGAGACGACCTCGCTATAGTGTTGGCAACTAACTTGTACTCCACGTCCACCGTGTGTGTAGTATGACCGTTCTCTCCTCTGAGTTTCAGTTACAATTTCCAATTAACTAAAAACCCCCCAACGATCGGCGACGACAATGTGGACGCGGCAAGTTTCTTTGTCCATACATTTCCAGTTTGACTGGAGGGAAACACTCCGAATTCCGATGATTCCAATTCAATTTTCCAGGCTTCAGTTAAGTGATCTTTCATCTGGTGGTTGGTAGAGAGGATTTCCAATTCGGATTGTGTATGATTGGAAGTCTCCAATTGGAATGGAATATTACTAGATTGGTGGGTATAGGGTTGCCAAGTTTACTTTAGAGAAAGAGAGAAGGAATAGACACTGTACGAGATCACTGTCCATTTACAGCTTAGCGACCTGCGAATACGAACGAGCGAATATTCGCAAGCTTTGACGTTTGACGAATTTCATTTGCCATTTACCAAAGAAAAAAAAAATTATTGTGAGGTTAAATCTGAAAATTATATAAATCGATAAATAAATTTAGCTCTCTTCTTTGGGAATAGTAAAACTGTTTGCTTTTAAATGTACTAAAAATGATTTGTCCGCCCATTCGCTGGACGCTGAGCTGTATATGTACCTTTGGAGATCCATAAGTACGCTAAAAATGAAGATAACTTTTCTCACGAGGTGATCAGCTGACTGTTCGTCAGGATAGGAAACCACTGGTGTTTATGGAAGTCATTTCCACATTAAGGGCTGGAAGAATTGCTAGTGAATCACAGCCGATACCTGGATCTAATTTTGTCTCAATTTGTCGAGTAGAAACTAAAGTCAGACTGAGGTGTCTGAGGAAAGAAATTCCTGAATCCATAGGTACTACAATCACCAGTGAGGATGGGATCATTATTAGGATCAAAGCACTGAGAATTAAGAAGGGCTCTGCCCTTGTCTCTTTTTGTGATAGGGATAGCTTCACTGCAGTACTTAAACATCATCTTGTCTATTATACTACAAGAAAGGACCCCTTTTACTGTATAAATTTTCTCGTATGCTTAATGAATTTGAGTAGGAGCTTTAGTGACGAGGAGCTAATATTAACAGCATTCACCAGATCCACACCTAAAATTTGGAGGCTGATACGAGCAAAGGCGGGACAATCACAAGCGTCGCAGACAGTTTTTTAGCTTAAGCCTATCATATTAGGATTCTTCGCAAAAGAAAAGTTCCCTGAGACAGCAAGAATGCCGCAGATTTCTCACTTACGTCTGAGAGCATACATTTAGTCAGCCTACTTATACATCTAAGAGACTAGGAGAAACATGCTATGCACAATTGTATTCATAAGAAACCCAGTCATCAATGGAAGCCCTGACCGTTGATTCAGGGAGACCTAACGCAGGTTCGGGTCGTTAGAAACTTTCCTTTGAGCCTTGGCAAGCAATCTTATCTGACATCCAGGAACGTCGACCTCATATTGGCGCTGCAGCTGAAGCCTCGGAGTCATAGCATGAGACGGCACATCCATAAGACCAGAGTCAGGACAGGTGTAATGATCATTGAAGCTCCAGTGTGGCTCATAACAAAAGTTACCTCGTCTGAGTTTGCGAATCGCTTTTAACGAACACCCCATTATAGAAGTATCAAGAGGAGGGAGATTCAGCAGTGTGTCTAGAGCAGAGCCCGGAGCAGTCGGAAGGGCTCCCGTACACCCCTCATTTCGAGCCGGAGAGACCGAAAGTTTTCTCGCTCATTAGAAGAAAGAAATGATCCTCAAGCTTCTTCAAAAAGGGTCCTATTGCAAGCTGGAGCACACAAGATCACACTGGATCTCAAACATACAGATTTTTGACCGGCAACCCCCTGTCTAGGGAGTTTTAAAGTGGGGTTCGCTGCATCCTTTCACCAATTTTGGTTTTAATGGTGAGTAGCCAACTGCTGACAGGATAGTTGGGCTGAATATGGACAAAAATGATCAAAATTGAATCAAGCTCATCAGTTCATACGAAGGGGACGGATGATGTCGGCTATAAAGGGCTACGTAGGGGATGATGTTGACGGATGTCTATATAGGGCTCTTAGTTTTATGGCCAATTATTTTCTATGCCAAAATATTTTACAACTGACTTCCAATCGATGGATATTATTCCAAATTAAATTCCATCATAAAATGGTCCCAGGAAAAGAAAAAAGCAAATGCAAGCGTTTAGATACTTTCACCACCGACAGATCTATCAAAATCAAAATCTCAAAACCAAATAAAACATCTAACCAATCCTGTTTAGGTTCACATACCATACCACCCCGACCGCCACACGTTCTATTAACCAACAAAAATAAGGAATGCTCCTCGCCAGCTATTTAAATAACCTTCGAAGCGTTATTGGCATGAAAATACTATCTCCACTGCACTCGCACATACAAATCAGTATAATTTTCGAAGCCAAATTGAAAACTATATATTCAGGGTCATAATTTACTCCACGAGATACTCTCTCTGTGTATGTGTCCTTCTTCTTCTTCCAAATGCCACCATAGATTCACATCAGGGTTCGGACTTCAATAATAAAATTTAGCAGTAGATTCTTACAAAAAGTGCAGTAGATCCGTATTTTCCGCAGCAGATTTGTTTTTGTTGCAAAAAATACAACAATACTGGGGTTTAGATCTATACACATATATTTTTTACGATAAAATAAGGTTAAAACAAACTTAAATTGCACAGTTTAAAGTAAATTTAATCACAAATCTTTGCACGAAATTATTTTTATATAAAATTTTTAATAACTGATTAATTTTCAGTTAAATTCAGTTCTTAAAAGAAATTTTCCATCAATAAATTTACGTTTTTTCTAGATTGTGTTACGTTTTTCATCTAGAAAACATCAAATTTTCAACCGTTTTCACATTCAAAAATCGCAGTAGATTTCAAGTCAAGCGCAGTGGCGCAGCAGATTTTAAATATTTTTCAAAATCGCAGTAGATCTACTGCAATTGCAGTAAAGTCCGAACACTGATTCACATTCCTAGCACAATATTTTCTCTTCTCTTCCCCCCTCCAACACATACGAATATACCAAACCTAATTTCCCTGCGGAAAGTAGTAGAAAAAATAAGAAAAAAAAGAAAAACCCCCAAAACTAGTTAAAACTTACCTCGATGTATATCCTAGTGAATAAAAATAAATTTTTAAGCCCCCATCCCTTGGAGACAAAAATTTGTGGCATGCAGCCAACTTGAAATTCCTTAGCAACATAAAGAGGACGAGGAGGCATGCATTTCACAAATAAAAAAAAAAAACAGGATCCGACAAAAAGAGGATACGTTGTCCCATCATTTGCAGGATAGTTCTTTTTTTTGCTTTTAAGTGCTTCATATCTCTCCACTGAGGAGACATATTTTTCTTGACTCCTTTTTTTTTTTTTTTTGGTCGTCGTGTCGAGAGAAAAGAATGGAAGCAAGCCCAAGCATATCCAAGTTGTCTTGGAAGATGTTTAACAAATATTTCCAACATTGAATTTTAACATCGGGAACATTCACATTTCGAGAGAGATAGAGACGGAAGGAGGGCATCCCTTCGATGGTCATACGAAAAAGTCCCATTCTCATTCGAAAAGAGGAATGACATTTTTAGCTTCTGTGTATCTAGAAGCGATAAGATGAGTCACTGACATTCTTCTCCTCTCTGTACATGCAGATGGAAATGACATCCCGACAACTACCCTCTACCCATAAGAATAAGGATACTCGTACTTGTTTGTAATGGAAAATCAATTGAAAGTATATTGGATATCCTGTTTCTCGATGTCTAACTACTAATCGCATACAGGAGCTAGTAGGTACTTCAATTGGGGCTTATCCTTAGGTGTCATCATTTCACACTTTTTTTTTGTTCAATGATGACGAGGGTTAAAGCATGTTCCAAATTTAAAATGCCAATTTTTTGGATAAATTTTAGATGAAGCATTTAAAATTCAAATGTGTGTCGTTGCCGTCGTGTCGTACCGTTTATGTTGAACATAAATGTTCTCACAATCAGGACATCGAATGGAGACATTTACATGCAAGTGTCTTGATTAATTCAGGATTTTCAATTTCTTCTTGCCAAATGCGTCTGTTTCGCTTTCTTTTTTGGCTGCTAAAGGGGCTCTTAATTAGCCTAAAGAGGGGCAAGTAAAGCTCTTGTCGTAAATGTCGTTGTAAAGAGGAATTTTTTTTGAAGGTTATGAGCATAGTTCGAATAAAGATCAATCTGTAAGTCCAAATTTTGACCACTTATTCGAGCATTTGCTGTGGTATATCGGCCATAAAGCGACGAGTGTTGTTCTTCAACGTCTTTAGTTTAAACTTTGGTAAGCCAGCGACTGAACATATTTCGATAGAAATTTATGATCTTGGAGATTCACAGGTCCATCTTGTTAAAACCACAGCTCTTCCATGCGATGGCCATCGATGCACAGAAATTTGGGACTTCCTCACTGGAAGGCATTCAAGAACAACAATAGCTTCCATTGTGCGTTCTTTTCGAAGTGTCTACCGATACATGTAGGGGTTTTCAATACGGATTTCTAAACTTTGACAGGTGATTGCGGCCATATCATTGGAGTTATATCTGTCAAAATGGCTGTTGTTTATGTATTCTGTTTTGCCAAATAAACATGAACAGTTATAGCATTCATCAACATGTGTAAATGATTAATTTGTTTTATAAAAGTGGGTCTTCTGTTCGAGCAACATTTCATCCCATTTCTGGAGGAATGGGATCGGCAACAAGCAAAATTTTCGACCTTAGAACGATAAAAATCCACACGAAATCCTTCAAAATGCAATGCATTCAGAAAAAGTCACTTTTTGGTGTGGTTTTGGACAAAGAGGCAACATCGGTCCATGCTTCTTTGAGAGCGAAATCGGCCAGGCAATCGGTCGATGATAACCAATTTCGTTCGACCCGAATTAGATGATATGGACACCGACGACATGTGGTTTCAACAGGACGGAGCTACGTGCTATAATAGACATTTTGCGCGAGCGATTTCTTATCAGGGTTATCCCACGCGGTGGCGACTTCTCTTGTAGGGTTTTCCTAATTCACAGCAAACCACAAACCACCACTGCCCTGAAAGCCAAAGTAATCAATCCCATTGTTAAAATTCAGCCTGATTTATGCGCCAGAGTTATGAAAATTTAAAAGTACATAATGGCACACATAGGCCTTTTTAATTAACACAAAATTTCAATGATATCTCACTTACAGTTTGTTTTATTCAAATTTAAAGATACGAAATGGTTATTGGATATTATTTCTACTATTTTCGAAATTTGCATATTTCGTAAGCATTCTTCAAGATTCCGAAATCCAGGCCTACTTTTTGAGGTAGGGCCTAAGATATGGAATGACAAATCCTCAAAAAGAAATACCTTACTTCGCTGTTAAACTAAATCTCTCGGCCAATCAAAAATATTTGACTACCTTACCTAGTACCTACGGAACGCGTCCAATGAAATGGCACCTGAGAACAAATCAGCTGTCAGCTGTCAAATTGATTGTCACTAGAAAAAGTGTTGCCAATACGAAAAATACAATTATATACCAAATTCAATTAGTCTGCGAAAAGTCCACTCATTTTCGTCTGACATTCACATTAGTCATGGACAATTCACAGTGACGCGGAGTGCGCTCGATTTATGAGGAAAAACGTTCAGTCATGTCAGTCTTTGGTCTACATACGTTTCTGTTATTTATTCAAAAAAAAGGTGAGTGTGAAATAAATTTCAGCAATTTCTATTAGGATGTTTTGACTGGGGTGCGACTCAGTCAAAGGGAACGAAGGGAAAGTGAATAAGTTGAATGGTGTGAAGTAGGCAGTTTAAACAATCATTAGGGGTTGATGGAAATGATAATTCATTTGTTGGACGGACCTTGTGTGTAATTTCAAAGTGGGAAAGAGCTGATTTTGTCACACTTATTTCCGAGTTCTATTCCGAGTTCTGTCGGCAGTCGAGAGGCTACTAGAGAAGCCTACGTAGTAAACACACTTCAAACCAGTCTTCCAGCGGACGGGACTGTGGTTATGTACTACTTAGCGGGACTGGTTAGCAATTTATGCTCTATTGTCTCTATTTGCTTCGTCCCTGTGCTCTGTTTACTAGAATATTGGACGTGTACTTTGAATTGCAGCCTCTGTTGTCGAGAATTACTCCTTTTAATGCCTCCTTAGTCCAGTTCATGTTGACTTTCATATTCCACAGTCTTTCTGCTGGACAGCTTCAGTTTTCTGGTCAACTAAATCAGGGCCGGCCGGATTAAGCTAATTTTTGATTCTGACCGGAGACAAATCTTCACAAATCTTCTGAGAGCAAGCTCTCAGGTCTACCAAGGGTACACAACATTACAACCTATAAAATCGCAACTTCTTTCATAAAAATTTCACTCAAACTTGACCCTATTTCGATGGCTTATCTCAAGCTTCTCCATCTAATTCGAGCACACCTTTGCTGCTTCTACAAGCACCTCACTCACTCTCGCAATCATCCAAAAACAAAAACGCAGATACTTTAATAAAAATGATTAAGTATTTCAATAACTTAGTTCATAATCGGGATTTGAAGAGAAAAGCCGGATTACCTCAGAGCGCTTCATTTTGGCTTTGAATTTCGAATACAAAAGTCGCGAAAATTGTTTCTCATTCCAAGAGCGAACACACAAACATCTGATGGATGTCTCTCAATTAGTTTAAACCGTCAAAAAACACGATTTCTTGCACACAAGTCACTAATTAACCTCATTTCCATTGCCGAAGCACAGTAACACAGCAACAGCAACAGTAACAGCATCGCAACAGGGTGAACAAAGGTTATGTGCATTTTTTCGCGAATTTTCATCTGAAGACCAAAAGGTTCCCACAAACTTTAACAACAAAAAGTGTCTACCCGCCCCATAACTCTTCTCAGTTGGGTCTTGCGTAATCATCCATCCCAACTGATATAGATACATTTAGTGGAGTGTGCATCTTTTAGATACGAAACTACATGTCTGTTCGTCTTCGTGCCTCAAGGAGTAAATCTACGATACACACGTACTAACAGTGGAGTTGTGCATACATATATACGTAGGTTTATGTGCAAATTGTAGCTTTTTGTCTTCCTAAACCGTGCCAAGGCCTCAGACCTCTCCAGCCAACACGCTTTGATATTGTTACAGTTGCCCACTTACCCATTAAGGAAGTCCCCCCCCCTCAACCACTGGGTGGAGGAAAAATCAATAAACGTCACCACTTACCTGGAAAGAGAGAACACACAAGATAAGGAACAACGAACACGAGAGAGAATATTAAATTATTTTTCAAAAAGAAATACAAAAAACTATAGCGAGGGTGGAGAGGACCCTCTTATGCTCCTTGAGACACATAAAACACAAGAGGTATGCGAAAAAATGTGACGCAATCGAGCTGTCGCCGTTGCACACATTTGTCTGCGCCAATTTACAGCGTTGCGCGTCTGGTCATTGTCAGTGCCACACCTACACGTTAAGCACTTATTGGCTGACGACCGGCGAAGTCTTTTAGGCTTGGCCCTCAACGTTTGAGGAATGATCCGCCAGCGCGTGAGTGTTCGACGCATGTGTCATGGTGCATTCTAATAAGTCAGACTCTTGACTAGACATTGACGTACGGTAAGTTAGGGTTCTTTGGTTGATCATTGTTTGCAGAGAGCAGGACATGTGGGGTGTTGCACAGTAAACAGTTTTGTTGCGACTTGTTGTGGGTGTTGAAGAATTGACATTGAGTTGGGAATTTGTCCAGATCTAATGCTTTTGCATTTGGACAGTGTTGGACGATAATTAAGAGTCATGTCATAAGGTGGCCCTGGATTGATTGCTGCGTTGGACGTTAAGAGATAGTGGTTCTGCAGCTGGCTGGAAGTGATCCTGCTTGAAATTATACTACCGTCTAGACTTACAACAAATCAATCAAGGTATTGAGCAGGATAAAGAGAAGATACTTAGCACGAGTCTGTTGCAAGTTTGCTGGGTATACCAGGAAATATATGCAAAAGTCTCATCTATAATCACACTGGAATCCCGCCTCAAACTTCGAATCAAACAACAAGAAATGCGTCGAGAAAAGGTCAATACTGGGTTCACATCCCTGAAGGGTGGTGCCACTATGACCCCAAAGGTGGCTGAGGATATCAATTGGTACAAGTTGATCAAAGGAAAAGGAGAAACCTCTATTATCATCATGACAGAGAGTTCAGATATGTATGTGGGATTCCCTATACCGATCTTGCTTCTAGAGAACCAAATCTCTGCTTGGAAGGTCAACACCCCAGAATTAACCATTCACCATAATCAAAGTGAAGTGAGGATAGCAATATCCAAGGCTGCTGGACGTGACTTAGATTATCGGCATCTAGTAATGAATAGGTAACGAACATACCTCCACCAATTCAGATTTAGTTAGGCGAGTTTGCCCGATGCACAAAAAAGGCATCAGTCTCCTCAACATTGCCTATAAGATCTTTTCTGTGATACTGTCTGAACGGCTGAAACTTTTTATCAACAGCCTGATTGGCTATCAGTGCGGTTTTAGGCCAGGTCCTGGAGAAAGCCCAACCACATCGATACTCATCGTCAAAGTCGTCTGACGGCATCTTTAGAGCCACGTCTAGTTTTAACATCTCTGCCAAACTTGTCCATCTGTGCAGGATGACGATGGAGTACGCTTGCTGCTCCATCAGGAAGCACCAGGGATCAGACCTTTGATGTCAAAAAAAAGGTTTAGTGACTCGCTGTCATGTGACTTCTTTATGATCATACTTGAGCCGATACTGTCCGGAATTCACAAGCCAACACCAGTAGCACTATCTATGAAAAATCCGTACAACTGCTTGCATACGGTGCCGATATTAACACAATTTGAAGAACTCAGTGGGCTGTCACAAATCGAAGCACATGCTGTCAACTAGAAGGGACAATCAACACCGACGAATTGGACAGAACGTCAAAGTGGGCAGCTACAACTTCCAAGTAGTAAAGACCTTTGTCTACCTCAGCTCTGCTATTAACCAGCGCAGAAATCAAGCGAAGTATAATCCTTGGGTACCGCTGTTAGCTTTTCAACAGTAAAGCTCTCAACAGTATTGACCTAGTCAAAAAACTACGCCATGTAGAGCCAATGGACACCAAAACTTCGGCCCGCAGAGTCTTCGAATCTAAACCGTAGGGAAGACGCACTAGAGGGCCTCCTTGCAGCAAGTAGTGCGTACAAGTAGTTTAGAGGGCCCTAGACTAATTTATAGTTCGCAAGTCAAGTGGAGAGGCTTGTTGATTAAGGCACAAGTTTACTCCGAAACGTAAGTAAGTAAGACAAAAGGCTAGTGCCAACATCTCAGAGGCTTACCTAGTATGGCAGGATACGCTGCAGTGCTAGAAGTACGTGGTGCAGAACAGTGGAGAAGGAAGCACGGTTGGGGAGAGCTGAGGCAAATTTCCAGAAATAGCACACACTGGCGCGTAGGCATTGTAGAGGCCCTAGGACCCACAAGGGTATACAGGATGTAAACGAAGTGGATGAATTGGCTTTAGGGCTCTCACAGGGTAAGTAAGTAGTTTTGCTATCTAAGGAAGACAATTATGTGCATCTAGACTTTGCTCGAAACTCACTTAAATATAATTTACCTCATGAGAGGAATATACACAACAACCTTAAAGGAACTGTTGGCCATAAGCAGTACGGCATTCATCGACCGTTCGAGAAGGTCCTCAACTGATTCTTTGATCGCCCTCGAGAGTTTAATCAAGGCTTTGCTCCAATATAAGTAATTATTCACGCAATGCCACCAGTCCAGATGTCTTCCTCCAATCCATCCTCACAGCATTATCACAATCAATCCGTTGACAGGCCATTTAAGAGTATAGTGCCAATAAAAAAAAATTCAAACTGACCAAATTAATTGGTTTTCAATTATACCAACCAACCTGACCACTGGGTCAGGCTAATTATTCATTAATTGCCTTTTGTAGATTTTCGTTCTAGCACCGCCCTAGGTTAAGCCGGTCCCAATTCTATTAAAAATTACCTCACCATCGCGCCAGCTAGTGATGAGAAAATAAAAAACGCAAAAAACCAGTCCAGTAATTGGTCTAAAAAAAACCGTTTTAAACCCTGTCTGTCTGCTCTGCTGTGTGAGCGAACGATTAAGGCTGCCTGCGAATGTAATTAAATAATTATGAACAAAGCTGTTTGCTTAAACGGTGGCGAGGGTTGAAAATCAAAAAAAAAAAAAAAAAAAAAACCTTGCAACGACCAGCGACGACATCCGACTGGTAATGATATCACACATCATCCCTCGCATGAATAAAAAGCAAATTTATTTTGATCCTGGAAAATAGCACAGATATGTGTATTTCGTCCTTGACACCAGAACAGAGAGGCTCTGTGGTTTGAGTGGCAATGAAAGACAAGCAGACAATTTAGAAGTCCCAAGAGTATCCTGTAGGTCGATACGTGCAAACATTATATTCAAAGGCACTATATCCTTGGTCTTGGTCTGGGGATGAGAGATACTTCGATGACTTTTTGAGGGTTTTTCTCCTATTTTTTTTTTCTTTTGGTCAGCTGAGAGGGAGTAGCGAGTAGATGGATAGAAAGAAGTAAAGTAAATCTCAATTTCTGGTAACCGGCAAGTGAGGGTCGTGATTTTTGATTGTTTTGGGACGTGTTCAGGACGAATATTTCACACCACAATCTATTGTGTGGGCGAGGGGAAAAAACACACACAAGTTGTGTCCAGTTCAAATAGATATTCTTTTCTTGATTTTGAAAGGATTCGCACTATAGAAGAAAATAAGGATAAAACGAAACAATTACTGGGTGCAAGTAGTCAAGCCCTATCTTCTTTTAGCTAGAAGTGCAGCACGCACCATAAACGTTTGAGGAAAGAGATTGGGAACTAAACCTTCAAGTCTGAACATTCACTTCTTAAGCGATGCAATGGAACCCGCTTACCCAGGATGGCAGGATACGAGGCGGTCCTAGAAGTACGTGGCGCAGAACAGTGAAGAAGGAAGCACGGCAACTGGGAAAGAGTTGGGGAGAGCTGACGCAACATTTCCAGAAATCGCTCAAGATGGCCCTAGGACCCACAAGGCAATACAGGATATAAGTAGTAAGTAAAGTAAACATTCACATTCAGGAGAACAACTGTCAATAACTTAACCAAAAAAACGTTACAAAGAGTCCTCCTTTTTAGAGTGGTATCACAAATCCTTCAATACTCTGTGCTCTGGTCTAGACAGTGGCACTTTCAACCAAGGCTACTAGAAGAAAGCTCTTTCCCTTATAAAGGTTCAGGGCCTTCAGAACGATAAACATATCCCGGACAATATCGGATAAAACAACCTATAGTATTGCCGCCAAGGAGGAGTGGAATAAGGAAGAGCGAAGACAGGAGAGACGATGAGAACAGCAGGCTTCCAACACAAATCAGACGTTCCACTCGCGGTGTCACGAGGATTAGGACTATGAACGGAGGTTGATTTTGGTCGTACAGATCCCACCGTTTCTAAGCCCAGGCTTAGTTTAGTATCCAAAGATTCCTATCTTCTGACGCAAAAAAGGGCTCACTATACTCAATTTGCACCCTCCATTTGTTTGAATTATGCAGTTTTTACTTGACAGCTGTCAAAAATTGACAGTTTACATTTGAAAATGGAGCGAAATTCAAAATACTTGAAGGAAGATGCTCTCAGTGAGACATAGTGTTCTCCCACTTTATACCTCAAATGAAGGAGTTCAACGAAAAGGAACTAGCATTTTGTGAAATGTACAACAACATTCTTATCAAGAAGGATAGGCTTTATATCTAGACTTTAGGATGGTCCTTATGTGGATGGTACTTACCCACCTCACTTTGGGTGTAGCAACAGACCTTGTCGTTAAAATATACTGCACTCCTTACTATGGAAACCCATGTTTAAGCTCTTGTCCTACAGTTGCTTCCCGCTTGATTATGTACCATAAATTGTAATTAGTTTACTTTCCATAATACCATCGGTTTATCAGATGACAACAATGATAAACTGCACCCAAGAGTTTGGCTTTCATCCAAAGAGGACACACTTACGACTAAATTCACACAGAGGTACGTTCACCCGGAAATTACATTCTTAAATGAAATTGTTACCCATTTTCAAGCATATTTTCCCTTCATTTGCTGTCACTTCACATATCACCGGAATACATCTTCTTTAAGTCTCAACCTATGGCAATCAACTTAAAAGCTTTTCCCTCCAGCACGACCAACTTCTAACCACTATCACTTAGGTTAGCTCCCATGCCACCCCTAAAAAAGAATAAAACAAACTCTTACGAGTACATCCCCCCTGATACGTAAGATTGCCATTGAAATTTAAAAATAAGAAGAAAAAAAAATTATTAAATACATTCTGGTTACACGAAGCCACGTATTCCATTTCGCAACTCCTGTCAGGGAATATGTCATCCCTCAGAGTACCTGTGCCTCCTCCACCATCCGCCGTTCCTCGATATCCAATACTCTAGTTGAAAAGTTTTTTTTTTTTTCAAACGAGGGGGTAAATTGGAACACACACAGTTACGACGGCACGTACATGTAACAGAAAAGAGAATGAAGAGGACTCGTCTTGTCCTCAAAGAAAACATATAAAATAATTAATCCATCCAAATGGCAGGTGAGACGTCTTTGCATCGCACACGTTTTTGTCCTTTTGTCCCAAAAAAAAAAAAGGTAGTTGGATCGAAGGAAGACAAGACGCTTGTGTGTTGACATTCTGTGGGAAAATGCATAAGAAAGCAGAGCGCACCCACCTAACGAGGTTGTCCACCACCATAATATGCCCAAAGCTCTCTTGGCTCTCGACCAAAAGGCGGCCATGACTGTCGCAAATCGAGGCAAATACCAAAAAAAAAACCCAGTCTTAAGCTTCAAAATGGCCAAATACGAACAATAAACAGTTCATGAGATACATACATTCTCCTTTTGAAGGTGGAGACCTCGCAACCTCCTTGCTTACTTTGATGAGCAACCTGAGGATTGTAATTTGTAAAATGTCTCTTTTGAGGCTCGTATTACGTGAAATGTTTGCAGACATTCAGACAGACAGACAGATAGCTCGTGCAAATATACCTATACAACTATTCCACAATGAGACCGTTGACGACAGAGATTTTGCTAGAAACCAGTCAGCCGTGTGGGTATGTATCTTCTTTTTTTTTCGTGGAGAGGTGCGCATCCCTTTCTCCCACCCTAATCATGGAGGATGCGCTCTGTAAATCTTTCGCTGCCTTGGAAAATTCGGGAGTACATTGTTTTTAAAAGAAAAGAAAAAAATAACCAACAGGTTGCCCATCATTTAGATGAGAACGGGTGGTGGTTCTCGTTGTGGACTTGAAACAGATGAACAAACTCATTTATTGCTAAGAAGAGGACAAAAGGGATTAGACAATGTTCGAAGGCGTTTACGAATGAGATTATGAACTTTCTCATTAAATGTTTACGTAAGTAAAACTTTACGCTGAATAGACAAACAGTTTATGCTAAAAGCTGTTCTATGCGGCTGTGTGTCTGCTGTTTTACAATTAAAAAACTTTTCTTCTTCTTCGTCGTCGTCTTTCGTCCTGCGAAGCATCTTCTCGTCTCCTTTTGATTCTTTCTCTCTTCAGAATAGATGAGAAAAGTTATAACGATGTAAGAAGAAGACGGGACAAATCCAGCTTTTCGTGTGACAATAGACGAAGATTCGAAGGATATCTGCAAAAAGACTTTACATGCAGTTTGAAGGGAATACTCGTATATTGAACAAGCAGCTCGTCGCAAGTTTTTTAATTAGATGTTTACTGTATTGTCGTTGTGTACTAAATTGGCTGTTGTAAGACAAGTTCTTTATAAAATCGAACATGTGACCACAAGTACTCTAAACTGTACTAGAATTGGCAACACTTTTTGCAGCAACAACCAATTTGACAACTAATAGCTCATTTGTGGTCAGTTTGCTTTGCCATTTCACCACGAATAGATTCCCGCCAGAGCGTCACTAATTGTGCAAAATTATTTCGAAAATCGTGGCTCAATTTGGGGATGTAGCCAACGAAAAGATTTAGGATCACGAGCTAACAAGATCCACGTGGCGTAAGAATTGAATCCGTTTGGACATTGTGTATATTATGTTGGGTGAATAGAGCGAGAGAGATTGCTATTGATCCTCATTTTCACCACAAAAGTTTGTTTAACGATCAGGCTCATTTTTGGTGAATGGCTAAGTTAGCAAGCAAGATGGGAGAAAATATACATACAAGTCATTATTGAGGAGGATGTAATTTAAGGGAATAATTGCTCCATATTTTTGACGGCCATGATGGAGCCTTAGAGTGAGTGCCGCAGCATCAGGCTCAGGTCGTGAGCTCTTTAAGTCTACGCAAATTATTCACAGATGGTTCAACACTCAAAGACATTAGCCGAGTTGCAACAGAACCCATTCAACTAATCCATTCAATCAAAGCAAATAAATTCCATTTTCCCTATTCCAAACATCTGCCGCCAAATGCCACTCCTCCTCATCCAATTTCAAAGAATGCATTTTAGACACTCCAAGCAAGCAAAATGCCACTTTTTATGATTCATCGCTGATGATGACATCAATGCAACATGCTGCCATTACACACTCTAAATGTTGAAGCAACAAGAATGTGTCTTTCTGTCGACGACGACGCCACTTTAAATGGGGGTAATCCATGCGAAATCGTTCGACACACAAGCCTACACCTCGCACTAGAAAACTTTAGAACACACAGTGTAAGTGCAGGTATGTGGCAAGTTCCAGAACACACACGGACTTTGGCATTCCGAAGTAAACACTCTCGGTATTGCCATTGCCACATTAGCAGTTACCCCCTCCGCTCCATGCAAAAAAAAACACAGAAATTCCAATTCCAGGAAACCAGCCAACAGCTAGATGGGATGAGCTCATCGCGCGACACGGCTCGGTGCATGGTTGCACAAATTGACCGACTAATTTGCGAGTTGCATTCGGTTCCGCAGATAGATTGCACTTTTGTGCGCGCACACAAGGAAATCTGCAATTTTTTTTTTTGTGTACACACAACAAATTGGGTGGCGTTTCGGGGGAGGAAAAAATTAAGAGTGGCCCCATCAAACATACATCTAATGGTGCGGCCAGTTCTAAGAAGCAAGTGATGCTCTTTCGAGTGGCAAATACAATATTTAAATTAGAAATCTAGGACGCACTGTAGGACTTCTTCAATTCATTTAAAAGATGATCTCATGAAGACTCATTCCGTTTCCTGTGTGCAACCATTTGTTTTTTAGAATTCATGTAAACGGAAGTCAATCGTTGCGAACATGATTGGGTGTTGGGTGTTTCACGAAACGGTCGATCAATCTCTCTATCAAAATATGAATCGAAATTCTCGATTTCCTCAAGGGAACGTCTTTTTCTTGAGCCTGGTTGCCAAAGTCCCATGAGGTGAGACTGGGAGTTTGTAAGTTAAATTATGCTTTCAGTCGAAAAAGAAGGTGTCCATCAGCTTTACCTTTTGGAATATAATCTGTAATGAAGACTAGTCTAAGTGGTAGTGCTTGTGATCATATATGCAAGTATCTGAGGCCTACCAACTCCTATCCGTAATTTCGGTGCGTTGCACCTTCAGGAGGGATAGAGTAACCTTTGAAATATCTTATCTTACATCGTTTCCTACAATTGAGTCAACAATCCAACTGATAGCACCAATTAGGTTGGCGTTACCTCATGTAGGAGCACACACTTTAACTGCCTTAAGAGTAATAGCATTCACTGAGAGCAGTATCGTGACTACAAGTATATATTCCTCTAGTTCAGGCGCTTTGAAACTATCAACAGTACGCATACATACGTCATAGCCTCATCCATTATCACACCTGACGCAAAAAGAAACTAGCTAGTCCCCACACAAATACATCAAGTTAGTATTGGAAATAAATTAAAAGAAAAAAAAAAAAAAAGATATCCACTGGTTCCATCCAGGATCGAACTGGAGACCTTCTGCGTGTAAAGCAGACGTGATAACCGCTACACTATGGAACCCGATGCTCGTTGCTCTCCAATTATTTTACTTGATTATTTTGCACAGCTCATAGATAGATTTGATTTGCTATCTATTTGTATCTTTGGTATACATACAAGTTTTGCTTTAAGACATGCAGACATACAACTGGCGCATTGACTTTGCAGTTTATTTTCAGTCAAAGTTTTTTTTTTTTGTGGCAGAACTCCACTGAGGAACGCATGCTTTCATAGTTCAAGTAGAGCCAGACATCAGGAACGAATGACTGATGATTTATCCTTTCAATAAGAGGTGACGTACAGGGTGACCCAAAATATATATTTTTTTCAAAATTTATTTGGACCATTACTTTTTCATGATGCCTGACATTGCCTGACTTAAAGCTTCAATATTACTTAGACTTCCCACCCACGGTAGTCTCTCTGTCCAAAGCGCAAGTCTTATCGACATCAGCAACACGAGAAATTTCCACAATACACACATGACATCTAAAACTTCTATCCACAGCGGAATCAAAGCTAATTGAACTCCATCATGTACAAGCCTTAAGCCGTTAATCAACAATCTGCTAGATTCTGGTCAGTGCGACTTCAAGTCGGGAAAAAACTGCGACTGATGTTGAAAAAAACCGAGGTACATACCTACTTAACTCAGTATCAGAGACTTGCACCAAGTGGCTCGGTTTGTGAGCTATTCGAAATAGTCCATGCTTCATAAGTATTCACACACATTTGTATTCATTCAAAAAAAAGTATTCGCTGATTCCTTACTTTATTGCCTTTCATAATTTGAACCTGAAACGAGCCCCCTTTCACATTCCTTACACTTCCTTTCCTTGCACTGAATTTGGAAAAAGGCACTGCATGTTTCAAGAGGCTGGTGCAATCTTTGTTTTTGCTTCTTTTCTGTCGTAAAAACAAGGACTTTCAATGTTCTGCGTTTTCTACCTACTTTTTATGAAGCCATTCGAAGGCTCGTGAATCATTTGTACATTTCACTGGTTTTGTAAATACTCTTGTTCTAGTTGAATGAATACTTTGAATGTGAGCTTCAACTCAAGCATTCGTTTTCATTTCGTCTCGCAAAGTACTCGTTTGTTTTCTGTGTTAGTGACACTGTGAAAGGCTCGTTTTTAGCGGATGATTCACAACGGCAAATGAATGTATTCATGCGGTTCATATGTATGTTCATGTAAAAGACACGAACTAACTCTTCATCGATTTCAAAGTTACCAATGGTAGCAAGTAGAGACACAAATTATACAGACTAAGGTCTGCTCTTGGCATCAATGTCAAGCTCCATCTTAAGCTCCATCCACAAGTAAGTTTTATAATTAGTGGCATGAAGTTTTATAGTTTTTTTATAATCTGAAACCATGATGAATTGCTTAGCCTTCACTTGTGCGCGACCTTGTGACTTCTCAATGAATAACCATTTCTACTCTCCCTTTCCACGATCTAAAAATAATCGAATGAAAGTTAATGATAGCGCATTGTAAAATCGATGAACTTTCCAATAAATCTCTGGTTACTTTCTAATTTTATTGGACTTTCGTCACCTCCTTTTAGAAGGGCGCTGCCATCTAAATACACCACGCAGTAGAGACTAAAAACCAAAACAAAAAAAAATTGTAAAAAGGAACCCTCTCATTTGAACGTTTGAAACCGGAGTATCCATCATTCGTGACAGATGCGCAGATTGGTATTTGTTGTTCTCTGTGACATTTCTATCGTGTGTCAAGAGAGACTGTATAATTTGAATGAAAAATAAACATGTCTCGCTGAGACAGAGAGTACAAAGATCATCTAAATTGATAGGAATTCGCGGGATGTACCTCCAATTGCAGGCGAACACGAACGTACTATATTCAATCACCCACGTGGGGCAGTGGTCCAACTCTCGTCCCTTGACACTCTCGGACTTTGTTCTTCTTCCTTCTTCTCCTCTTGGTGTGAAATTTGCAACCAATTTGAACCGCATTTTGAGTTCGCATATTAAATTACAAACACGAAGCTTCCTTGATGCGGTCGCCCTTTCAGTTCGATATCTGCTCCTTCCATCTGATGATGTTGGGGAAACCTTCCATCCCACCCCGACTCCACTTTTATTGCATAATTACATTATTTCCCTTTTAAGCAATTTGAACATCAGTTACAAAAGGTTTTTCGCTCTCACGTAATTAAGTGACAGTGCCTAAGACGTATCCTCCCACCCATGGGGAAGTATTTATTTCCAGCTTCTTACCCACCTCAGAGACCACCTCCACCGGGATTGGCTTTACACACACACTTGACACTATCACAGCGCAAAGTCTGAAAGTCCTCCTGCTTCTCCCTTGAGTCATTGGTCGTCGTTATTTCTCTCTTCCTGCATCGGTTTAAGGTTGTTGGCGGCGGCGGTAGTGTGAACAACAGCTGTGATGTAAGGGAGACCTAAGTGCACTGCCCTATGACACAATGTATATGTATGTGAGTGATTATATAAAACCGCGAAAGTGCCACTGCCACCGCGCGCTGTGAGCCACTGATGGAAGACAGACAACACACACCACGTGATGATGGAAAAGTTTAAGTTGAAGAAGAAAACTAGGAAAAAGTATCTTTTTTATTCCATCCTATCATTTAGCTGTATCTACGGTGTTGCATTCGTCTGTTTTTGGTTTCAACGCTGTGATCTAGTTTCACGGTTGGTAGTTGCGACTTATAAAGAAGTAAAGAAACGGTACTCAGATATGGATTGTGGTATAAACAACAATCTGTCGAATTTAGAGTTGGGGAACAGCTTACAGTCATTTGGTATCAAAAGATACATCCTGGTAGAGGAACTTAAGACTTTTTGACTCAAGTAAAACAAAGATCGTTCTCTATTCAGATTAAGAAATTTCGTTCTCTGCTGTACAGACAATATTTGATTCAAATGATTTTGAGTTTGAATTATTAACAGAAAGACCACAGGTTAGGGAAAAGGGTGCCCTTGTTGATGCAATTTTCAATGGATCTCTTGGGGAACATAAAGTTTTTTGTGTCCCATCATAGCTGAGAAACACTGATGCCAGAACTACTGCCTTTACGTTGTGAGAAGGGTACTTATGAGATTTTCAGCTCACATGGAGCATGTTGTCTTAGCTAAAGATGGGTTGGAACTGTGTTGAGGGTCGTGTCTAAGCTCATTGGAAAACTTCTTTTGTGTTTGTAGTGCATACACCACTAGCGCAATCATTACAACTCCAACCACAGACTTTAAGGGGCATATCCAGTCCGTAGGCATCTTTATATGTTCACCGCCGTGGGCTCCACCCAACGTTCCAACTAAGAATCTCTTCGAATCTACTCCGAATGGGGACCTCAACAAGTTTGGCGTGCGCAATTGGAGGGATCTGGCTTGTAAATGGGTTTGGTTGAAGAGGTTTGTTGGTTCACCAACCCAGGTTCACCCCGGACTGTAGCGCTATCTATGTAAGTAAGTACCCTAAGAGAGTATAGTAGCCACCGGAAATATAAAAACAAGAGGGAAGAACTCAATGTTCTAGGGCATAAGGTATTGGTCTGCTGGGTTCGTGGACAGGCAGATAATGTTCAACCACCCTTTTGCGAGTATCTCCTCTTCCACACCTAGAGCTGGATCTTGTAGACTTGTAACCCAAGATCTCTACGCGAAATGTTAGAGAAAATAGTTGTAAACAGTACCTATTGCTCCGCACGATGAGGATTAACCTCATTAGGGTAATCCTCCACAACAGCAACACCTTTTCTCTTTCCGACGTCTCTACGTATGTTCTTCCGTAAATCTATGCTTCTTATAGCGCCCAGTAAAATTCGCAAACTGTACCACGTTTTCCAAAATAAATTTGCGCAATTTCCAAGTGATGTTCTGGCAAAAGTCTATTTGTGGTGAAATGGCAAATCAATCCACCAGGCCACCATACAGCTATTAGCTGTCAGCTGTCAAATTAGCTGTCGTTGGAAAAGTGTTGCCAATTCGAAGCAACAAGCCTCTTCAAAGAAAACAAAATTAGGTAGCTCTTCTGTATGCAGTAGAGTTTGAAGAGGGAAAAGTATTGCCCTAAAAAGGAGTTCTACGACCTCGGAGTTCGACTAAGTCCAGGTGGTGTCAGATTTTTCATAGCCGCACCCTTGGTGGATTCAATATCCTTAGTAAAATTGGTGCACTAGATAAACATCCACTGAATTACTTGCTCCCAACATTGTTGCCAATAAATTACGAGCAAAACAAAAAGAAACCGCAACAAATAAATTCGAACAAATTATCTCCGAATATGATAAAAACCAGATCACCACCTCAACTGAACATTATATCTCTAGTTGATGTTCATTTGCGGATAACTTGATTTCCATAAGCACAACAGTGTTTTCCATTATTCCGTTCGCTTTCATTCGACCATAGCTTGATGGTTCTTTTTATTTCTAGTTTCTTGTGTAAATGGAGAACGTGCGAATTAATTGCCAATCTGCCAAACACCGCCCAAACGCCCCAACACACACTCCCAATCGACTTTTAATTTCCATTTGTAAACGTAAAAAAGATAAATGCACACACGGTTACTGTCTCTAAGCGTTGCCACCGCAAACTATTATTGAATTATGCATTTGGGGCAGTGAACTGACCGTTTGTATCTGGCCCCCAAACTCTGGCCGACCGACGTACGTTTGATCAAATGAATCTAAACAGAGAGAACCCGTTTGGCAATTGCATAAATCAATTTTGCGCCGGCATTTGATCTTTTTGACTTAAGTACGCCGCCGCCAAGCGGAATATACCAAAAACTAGTTAGGTGTACACAATATGGTGGGCCTTTAATGCGTCCGCTTTGTGTGACCTTTTTCATATACAGATACTCTGGGCTTCTTTGGGCAGAAATACAAGATGTATGAGCCTGTAATTATGGTTATTTGGAAAAAAATCTTTTCGTGCGTTTTGGTCACATTTGAGAGGCTTAATTCGATGGAACATACTCGTACTCGTAAGTGGCCAATTACTTGCTAAGCGGTTGGCATTTTTGTGTTAATTTGTTATGCCATTTTGGAACTGCTAGATTGGCTGGGTTTGTTCCCATGGACTACAACGAGTTACTGGTTGATAGAGAGCTCTGTAGGTTATAGAAGAAAGTCGGTATTTTAAAATCGGACATACGAGAAGTTGGCATCTTAATCTCTTCATCTAACTAGTGGATGAAGTCCTAGTGTCAGAGATGAAAGGAGGGAAACTTCGTCGCCGTACTAAAGGCCTTTAACATCAACCGCTCGGGGTACTTCTATGACGACAATCGGAAACGAAGATGCGAAAAGATTAGCAAAAGAAGTCCTCCATTCGAAAAAATAAAAAAATGTCGGCGTAAGGCCCTTTAGGACTAAAGGGCACACTACTTCGAGCCTCAGACAAAGCATCGCTCAAGTGGAGAGCTAGCACACACATCATTTTTCACATGCAGCACAATACTAAACAACAAACTAAGATCCAGAGCTGCCATAGTCTACTGGATACGTACAGACATTGTTTGCCAGGAAACTTCCAACTTTGCAAAGATCGAGATGCTAGCGAGCATAGTTTTCCCGACCGCAGTTCTTAGGTTAGGTGACAAGATAGCGATATGAATCTCAAGATGCCTAAGTCCTTCAGCTCCGAGAAGAAATATTGACCAAGTTCTGACGGATAGGGATACAACAGATAACCAATAGCTTCGACTTCTTCTTCGTCCTTGCAACTTCTGCAATAGTCGTTCCGCGGTCACTCCGCATAACCGACCCAAGAGTTATAATGACTGAGTTAAGCCAATGTTGATGGCTTCATCTTCTGACTTCTTCTGAAAGGACCCACGGCTCCTGTACCAATACTCATCTTAGAACCGGCGGTATAAACAATAGGTACAGTTCTTTCAGTACATTCTGGTAGGAATTCTGGTATTGAATCTGCAGCATCGGGTTCATGTAATCAGTTTCCATTGATCCACTGGTAGCCTACCGCAGTTCTTGAAATTGTACTCACACTGATTGCGAGGTGATCTCACCGAGACGTCATCACAGATTATCTCTCGTCATACAGTGACTTCAGCCTTAACATTAGAAAAGTCATCCCATCAACGAAGGACTATACTGTCAGTGGGTGCATCAAACCACATAAGGCCTCAATTTCCACTTTCAGATTCATAATATTTTTTGAAACAGACTCTCCCTACCAACTCATCAAATGATGAATTCAATTGCCAACTTTGATCTAATTTCTTCAAGTTCAAAAAAGTATCTCATCCAATCAAACTGAAACTTCCACTGATAATTTCAAACGAACGGATTAGGCCACGCAATCAGTTGAAATGATGATGAATATTTCTCACATTTTTAATAATAAATTAAGCTACTCGTATCTATAACTTTAATCTATGTACAGAGTGGCATTTATGTTGCTATAATTTCAATGAAATAAAATACAAAATAAAATCCCGCCCCGATAACCTCATGACCAAAGCTGAGATTTCATAGAAGTTCCTAATAAAATTAGACCCTGATAACGTTTGATTGTACCTAGTAGACTACAAAAAAAAAAAGTTCTACTTAATTATACTACGACTCATGTTTTGTACTCATGAATGCACGCACCCATGATTGGAATGAGACTTTTGAATGTCTAGGCAGTCAGGTATAAACTGATCCTTCCCCTGTTTTTAGAAGAACAGAGGTGAGATCAAATAGAGGTGAGTAAATCCAAGAAACTTTAAATTAAAAGTATGTTTGTTTAGTCAAACATACCTAAAAGTGACAGTTGGGATAAGCAACCACACTTTCATTGTAGTTGTTGCTCTTTTACTGAAATGACAGGGGAAACAAGTTTGAATATGCTTGGGGACACATGGCTCAGGCAATCGCAGCGAAAACGTCAAATTGCCTTGTCATAGGTGACATTATGTTTGAGTTTGAGTAAGCTGGGTGCCAACTAACAGGCAGCTAATCTACAGTCACATTGATCATTTGGTCATCAGTCTGTTTTAAAGGTAGCCTTCTTTACAAACAACCGGGAGCGGATAGGGTACCAGATCACCATCTTAAGACAGTCCAATTATGCACTACTGTTGTTCAAAGCTCTAACAAGATGCCTCTATTCGACATCGTCCGACTTAGAGATTCCACAGGTGCAGTTTCACAATCATTTGCTGAAAAGATTGGTAGGGAAACTTTTCTGAAAAGGTCGACGAACAAAAACGGCTTAGAGCTCGATTTGTAGCAATTCTAGAAGCCGGGAGGATCGAGCACGAGTTCCTGTATCGTATGAAGATGAGAGTATCGCAGCGCATCGGCCTGCCTGAAGAAAACAAAAAAAGCCGCAGGTAGGCGCAACAGAATTGTTTATAGAATCACCAAAGAGCTGATAGGAGGGCGGACGCAGCTCCACCCAGCATCCAGTGAAAGGCTTAGACAGTTCTTTGCTTAAAACGGATGAGGACTATCTCAAGAGATGTGGCCAACATTTTCCTATGGTTCTCGACCAACAATCCCCTATCCATATGCAAGAAAGTCAGGCTAAGGTGATCGAATGCGCTCCAGTGAGCTAGAGATTATAGCCGCAACAAAAGACCTAAAACAGAAGCAAAGCTGTAGAATCAACTTCATGGTTCGAAATACTGTTCCCATTTGATGAGAGCCCCAGAGTTTTCCTGATAAGAAAAAGAAGAGGACGATTGTCCAGCTCCCTAAGAGACAGCTGCCTGCTGCGGCGAAGAATTACAAGAATTATAATGTAGCCAATCAAAGAATACTTTTGAGACGCACTCAATGTCGAACCAGTAGTTAGTAGAGATAAAGATCATTTTTCACTTTCTCTAAATGTGTCCTGTTTTAAATGAAATATGCAGGTACATATCCATACATAGATATAAACGAAGGAAGAAGCCTTTTTCGAGCAGTCGTTCTCGAAGCATAGATACACTTGTTGTAAAGAGTTTTTAAAATACAGACGAACTTTTGTTCCCATCGACTTTTATATCTAAATCTCTAAGTTACTGATTAATGTGCACTATAACTATATACAAGCAAAATCAGGAATATAGATTCATTGTGAAGTACCATTCTTGACCAACAATAGATACAAGCATCGGTGGTTCAGTGGTAGAATGCTCGCCTGCCACGCGGGCGGCCCGGGTTCGATTCCCGGCCGATGCAATGTAAATTATTTTATCCAAAAATACAAGATCAAATATCAAAGGTTGTGATAAAAATAAGCAAAAATAAATATGCAAAACAGTTCATCTAATTCGTTTATATGCGAATAATTACTTTTGTTTTCTATTATCAAATTATCCTCTCGAGGTTTTTTTTTTTTTAAAGTAGAAGAGCAAGCATCGCTGTCGCAAATAAAGTAGGTATATCTTAGCATAAAATGCTTCATCAAAATAAATATCTAATTATGTATTTAGAAATTCCTTATAAAAGAAAAAATAAAAAAAAAAACATTGCATCGGCCGGGAATCGAACCCGGGCCGCCCGCGTGGCAGGCGAGCATTCTACCACTGAACCACCGATGCTTCTTATAGAAACCTTCCTCAAATAAGAGCTGTTTGATTTGGCATTTTGGATCTACTCAAAAATGTTGAAGGAGGACATTTTTAGATAGGTGATGATGCCTCATGAATTTTGAGTAGTGACTGACACAAGAGGACGAAAGCCGAGTAGCCGATATGAGCTTGTTGCTGTAATAACTTATGATACAGACCAGTACACCAGGGATTCAGTACATTAGATGGTTTGACCACACAGATATGTATATGTATAGGTAGATAGACTGCATTATCCTGTTGGAACTGAGCTTGCAAGATCTGTTGGATCCTGATGTGAGTTTTATTTCCTGGATGACGGTTATAAGGGTATTATTGTGATCCATGAGTGTGTGCGACTATCTCACAGGACCATTGTCAACTTTCTATGCCGAAAAGATATCTAATTGTCCCTCTTCCAAACTGATTAAGGCTTCCTAATTCTTTTATTGAAATCCAGTTCACATAACTCTTTGAAACCAAACCCTATAACTGACTGGCTGGCTGGTTGGATACAGAGACAATAGAGTACGATAACTGACCACGCTTTTTTCTATTTCACTCTCAGATAAGACATCACTTCCCCCTACTGCTGCTGATGGTGCTGCTATAACCAATTGTGTATTTGCATACTTTATGCCACGACCTATACCTTCCACCAGTATTCATATTTCTTTCAATGGAATTTTCGTTGCATAAAATGAAAAGAAAAAACAAGATTGAAAAGAGCCCCCGAGCGGACTACAAAAGAAGTGCAAAAAACAAAAATTAGAAGAAAAAAAAAAACTCCTGTTGATATAATGAAAGTCATCATCCCACAACTATACCGAGAGCCAGCCCGTCCACCCGCCTGTCATCGCACCATTTTCGAAAGTAGATCACTGGATAACAAGCGAATACACTTCATCCACATGATACCACTATCTAGCAGCAGCAGCAACACCACCACCACCACTACCATCAAGTCATTGACATTAGAGGAACAGAAGAAGGAGGAAATTATAATGCGAATGCATGAGACAGACTGTGTAGCTGGAGTTGGAGTTGGAGGAGGTGGCAGAGCATAGAAAAGATCTCCTCGGCTTTCTATCTTTTGTATGCAAATTCTCGAATCCATCAAGAGAGTTGAAAATGGTCTGCTTCAGAGATTGATTGCATAATGACACTCATAACTCTGTTCGTGTAAAAGTCAACAACAATCACTCACTCACAATAATGGTGGCAACACAATGACGGCGATATGATGGTGCGGCGGCGGCGATGTATGATAGGCTTAAGGCTAAAAGTTTAGATAGTAGTTAGAGGTATATTTGCCTATGAAAAAATCTGCTACAGTTCGCCGGCAGCAGCAGGTGTTATGCAAAACAGACTGTGATGTTTGGAAATTCAGAACGCAATTCTCAAGGAAGAGTATTCCACGAATTTCTTCATGCTGATTGGGATACTTTTAAAGCTGTGGCTTCAAGGCAGTTCAGATATTAGATCGGTTTTTAACAAATTCTGGTGTACGACGACTAAAACTACGAAAGAGCATTAAAGGTACCCTTTACCCAGCGCGGTAATTCGCGAGTATACCCGCAGTAAAGAGATACTCCTCGCACATATCCTAAAAAAGGCAGAGCCTAAGCTGTGCCCTACTTGCCGATGTGACTAAGACGTGTTGCTTCTTTCTTTCCTTTTGAACACCAAAATTTCTGCGGGCTGTCTGTCAATTAACAACAACAAAATGCCCGAAATGACTATAAAATGGCTGAACCCGCAGAAAGCTTCCATTTGATTTTGCAGGAACGTCAAAATACATCCAAAATGGGTGGTACTTCACAGCTCAGGAGCGAAACGTCAAATCGACCGAAGATGTCTGCCTACTACAGTTCGTCTATGATGACAGTTTTGTTGTAGAAAATAGTGTTAGGCATTCAACGCGCCACTAAAAATGGCTGCAAATGGCCGTTTGACGTTGTTTTTATAATCGCAATGGCGTTGGTAGTCTGAACATAAAGATGGCGTTACTCTTCAAAAGCGTTATGGTAGAATGATATATGCTTTGAGGGATGATTATGAGAATTGCAGACTTCTCCAAAGCACTGTTATTGTTTGCCAGTATTCTTGCCTTTGAAAGGCCTGCGCTTTTTGAGAGAGCAGCCTATTAAAGTTTAGCCGAATACTTTTCTACTAAGTATTTCAAAGAGCAACACAACTCAGACCACCACAACTTAGACCAGTTTTCTTTGCCATCTCGAGGCCCTTGCCTAAGTCTACTTCCTATACAGGTTATAAAGTTCGCAATTACATCTTCTTCGCGCCTTCCGTCGAGGTAGTCAGTGCAATATTTCTAAGCACGTTATGAGTTCACAGTCTTACAGATCGGAATGATCCAATATCTGACCAAATTTTTGATCCTAACGACTGCTTCACTCCTAACGGCCTTATTGTCTTGGATTTGCTTGGCCACGGTTAAAATGTCGAAATTTTCCGCAAAGCCAAATCCCTGAAAACTTTGATAAATTATTTCCACAAAAGGCGTCTAAGGTCAGGCCCCTGGGAGAATCCTGTACGTCTTGTATCTCAGCTTCCTGTGGGTAAAGTAGTTCGTGCCTATCTTTAGCATGTACCGTAGGTTATTTATTTTGGCCTTTGTACTGGCACTGTATTTCTTCAAGCAAGCAATTTTCGGAAACCATACGCGGCTGTCTGTACCACCACATCGTAAAACCCATTGGCGGTCAGAACTCCAAATAACTTATAGTAATGAGTTAAGATGATATGCCTCTGGTTTTGAACGAGAAGCAGCGTAAAAGATGGAGAGATCATTTCACTAAGCCACTTAAACGACTGTGATTTGATCGCGAACTCTAAGCAGTGGTCCGAAGCCTTAAATGCCTGTATCAATGTATATGGAAAGCATGGGATCCACAGGAGTGGAAAAAAATGAGGATTTTTAAGCTTTCAAAGAAAGAAAATTATTGTTGAACGTCGAACACATCGCTTTTCATGCTGATCGTACATCAAAATGAAATATAAGTCACAACTACATCTGCAATTGACCGACTTAAAAACAGTTCAAATGCGTTGCATAACTTAAAACAATATTGACGTCTTATAACCCCCTGAGGAGTGAAAGGATTCAAACCAAAAAAAAATCCCAACGCTGCCATCTTAAGCTTCGAAATTGCATACAACAACACAGCTTTTAATCTGTCCTCTGGAGACTTCTGTGAGACTGTTTTATCCCCGCCTGTCATCTAATGACTTCACTCCATTGCCTATCCATTGTTTGTTATTTGTTTTGCGCCATGATTATATATAAAAAAAAAAAAAAAAAACATTTTCATAACAAATTCCAATGGAACATAAATTTTTTTGCACCTTTACCTCCTACATACTCCAATTAATTGGCGACATACTACGAATGTCTAAGTAGATGCCTTCGATGGGGCCGCAATTAATTAACCTTTTGAATACATGCCACGATGCAGGCGTAGATTGCAGATTAAACAGCAATTATGAGGTTTCACCGAGTGCAATTATATATTGCAACCACTAACCGCCACCGACACTGCTGCGCGATGCAAGGAGCACACTACTGCATATCGTGGATAATAATCAGTTGAGTTATTAATGAGAGCAGGAACTGTCTGGGAAGGAAATTAGGAGCACGACGTTCCTATAGGGGAGTAGTATGTGAAATGAATTCATATCTCTGTTTTGCTTTAAGGATAGATCGTTTGTGAATTCGATATCGGTGTTGGTTTAATGACTCAATTGTCGCTTGGCACAAAATTGATAAATGGACGCACACAATGCTTGATTAATTGAAGGAAATTTGAAAACGATTGACCCATAAACAGAAGGTGGCCACCGACACTGTCTCTAATGGAAACTAGCTACCCTCTCGGAAGTAGTAAATCCCATTTAAAAACTCGTTTTAGCTTTGCAGTAGTGGCACTCAAAGATGATACCAGCAAAGCAGTCTTTGCCAATGTCTAATCCTCTAACAAGCATCGGTGGTTCAGTGGTAGAATGCTCGCCTGCCACGCGGGCGGCCCGGGTTCGATTCCCGGCCGATGCAATTCTTTTTATTTATTATTTTTTTTGTCACACATACTCGTATGTAATCGTACTCACCATTGGGAGTTAAACAAGACTTTAGATGTTGGGACACTTACCTGAAAGTAAAGTAATAATTTTAATGAGTAAAGGATGGGATGGAGCAACACGAAACTTAACCTAGCTTCGAGTAAGAAATGAATTGAAATATTGTAAGATTCTACAAGGACACCATGGGAAAGATCTTCGAGAAGATAATCCTCTTGAGAGGACAAGAAAGTAGTCCTCTCAAACTACCACTAGAACATCGATCTCTTGCCAAGATGGATACAACATACTTGCTGGGTATAGTGACGAGGTTTAACCTTCCTTTAAGAGGAAAAATACTACAACATCACTGCTGGAGTTCCACAGGGATCGGTCTTAGGGTCATAGAACATCATGTATGGTGGAATCCTGCGATAAACGTTGCCTGGGAGTTCATGCTACTCGGATTCACGGAGAACATTGCCGTCATGACCAACTCCTTCAGTTAAGTACGCCACAAACGCCGCTAGATAAAGGATTGGCTAGCAGCTACAGAAGAGCATTAAGCCATCACCATGCCTATTTGGACAAGGCCACTAGAGAAGATGGAAACTAGATGGAAGTTATGATCTGTCTGCAGAGTCTGCGCACTATCAGTAGTTTTCGAACAATTTCAAAGGAAGCTGCTTTCGTTTCCATCGATATACTCGCGAATGAGATGCCAACAAGATCAGTCGATAGGGGAAATAGAAAATCCTAGAGCCATGAATGTTCAATTTTGGATAACTGCTTCTTGCCTTGCGAACGATATTTGCTGAATTACACGAGTAATGTTGGCTTCCAAACCCTGGATCCTAGCTTATCGGCCAAGACTTTTGACTTCACATAACCTTAAAGAAACAAGTTTAAATGTGTGATGTCACACGATCTAGGCGACTAGTTTGAAAGCAAACAAGCTTTCCGCATCGACGTCCATGTGATACCTACCGTGCACCTTGTTGTCGGTGACATTCATGTACCCTGGCTCCTTGTTTAGTCAGTTAGTTAGCCAATTCTCCAATATGTGACAGTGATCTAGTAAGCGTGGTTGGCCAGGTCCCCAATTACATAAGCAGGTGCTGATGGGCGTATAGCATTTACGAGGATAGGGTAGTACAGCCAGGGAAATGTGTGCTCATAAGAAGGTCGAGCTTCATTTGATTGAGTCCATCATCTACTGGGGCACTCGGTATGTGTGGTGTTTTGGAGTGGACTTTACGCAATTTAGAGGATCGATATTCTGGCAAAAAATCTCTGGAATCACAAAGGTCATAGTGGCACAACCTGTCTGGTAACCGAGTTTAATTCATAGAAAACCCGTGCACTTTAGTGGTTTCTTGGTCTGTTGATTTGAAGTGGATCTCGATGAGTATACTTAAAGCAAAAATATAACTTTTGTGTTGCCTTTCAGTAAGAGCAATTCACCTCGTTCACCTCCTGGAACCAGATGCCATTTTCACAAACTGGTCCAAACAAACATTCACACAGTTCTCGAAGCATAAATAATACATACAAAGCAAAGAAAATAACATAAATATGCCCCAATTGGTCTTAACGAATCGCCCTTGACATGTGCTATTACAACTTAGTCTTTTTCCAAGCCACAGAACCACCACAACCACCCCCTCAGCGTTAACCCATATTTTTGCATTCCACACCAGCTGATGCGGATATTGCACGCTTGTCGCACTTCCTTTGCCAATAAAAGCCGTACTCCTCGTCCATGACTCAAATGTCAAACGATCATGCACCCCGAATCTCAAATCACACCCAATTTGTTATTTCTGCTTCAGGAGTATGACTCCCTTTCTATTTTTAGACTCGCTTCCAGACACACCCCAACACAACATTCATCCTTCGACGCAAATAAAACAAATGAAAACAGGAGAAAAAAAGGGGAATAATTCCCATGAATTATGAAATCCTGGAGCTTAAATTTAAAATTGATGCAACCACACACAGAGACCGCACGAATAACTCTGAAACTGGCGATGAGATGTGATGTAGCTGCTGTTGGCGATGTCGAGGAGTATGATAGGCTTTACCATTACCCACCACCCACCTCATCTCTGTCTCTCTGTGCCTTTCTAGGAACATTTACTACAACCTGTTGTTTGGCTGTCAGTAAAATTAAAAGACAAAAAAAATAAATAAAGGACTTTAAGTAGCAACAGACGAACCCTTAAAGGTTTCCTAAATTGTGGTTTGATTTCTCTTACCGCATACAAGTATTTCTCTGTGTGTGTGCGTGGCAAATGATAGGGATGGATGAATAAAGAGTGGTTGACTTGGTTTGTTGGTTAGAGCCTCCTTGCTACGTGTCAGGAAGGGTAAAGAATTTTCTGTGTCGAGTGTCATCGGTGTTGATAATAGTGCCAACAAATTTCACACTCTGATTGGCATTGTTGTTGTTGTTGATGCCATGGATAATCCTTATTAAAGATTTATTATTGACTCCATTTCAGGAAAAGGTGCTGGTGTGCGTGACAGTACTTTCGTTACTGTACGCAAGATAGATAGATAGGGAAGCAACCACCACAATTTCAGAATGAATAGGATTGATATGGACAGATGATGAGGAGACTATTGTTATGTCAATGAGGCTTTATTTATTGGAAAAGTTTCTTCAAGGGTTTTTGTGGTAAAGTGTTTTATTTGGCTAAGGACATCATGCGAATAATTGCAAAAGGAAGGCTTAGATTGATACTGATTTGTATCAGAGAAGAGTGATTTAATTTGCGAAGCTTTTTGATGTTACACATTCAAGAGTTATTTAAGAATAACTAAAACTAGATTTATGCATGGGAACTACCTACTTATTTATATTTATCGAACACCAATAAGTATGCAATGGAAATTGAATCTATCATGTTTAGAGGTATATTCGTAGGCGCTAGATATTAAGTATGGAATGAGCTTGGTATCAAACTTGAGAGCTCGAATTTCTTTCTCTATTCCGCAGTTTAGACTTTTAAGTGTTAGGTGTTTGTTTGTACCATCCTTTGTTACATATATCAGCAAAGTTATGCAATGACAGCGAGTAAAAAGAGAACGAAGCGGTATTTAATAGTCGACCTAATTTGTGTCTCAAGAGTACGTTAGGAACTTTCTAGGGAAAGAGTTACCTGCAACTTATTGAGACCTTTGGGGCAAAAAAACTAAGTGTCAATTATGTATTCTGCAAAGTCAGATGAGGAAACGCTGGACATCCAATTTTCCGAATGCATAGGGACTGGGAAGGAAATTAACTTGTTGACCATCTCTTCTGATTCTCCTGGTCATCCACTAGAGGAATGTAGAGCCGAGAGACATTCAGTGATTTATATTTTCCAAGGCTTAAATGAAATCCATCCAACTTGCTTGTCAAAGCGAGCAGTGAATCGATCATAACCTGCAACAACTTCGCTGTATTAAACCTAGATTGTTCGAAGGAAATTGGAAACATGAAACATTACTGTCGTAAGCCTGATAGTATGTGGCATCTAAAGACACTACTCACCAGAAAGGGATAGGTTCAAATGTTAGATTGACAAAATGTTTCAAATCTTTTGACAGCAAACGAAATAGTGTCACTTTTTTGGAAACACTGTCAAACAGCGTCAAAACATGTCAAGCAAATGTATTACTCAATTAAACGTCACGTTTGACATTATATTATATGTCAAACATTATCTTTGATGAGCACACAGCACAGTTACCTTTCAGAGTTCTTTTTCTCATCCTATCGGTTTACTCCAGCCAAACTAATGTTGATTATGTTGTAAGACAACCCTTTATCTAGTTTAATCTTTTCTTTCTTTTTTCCCGATTATAACCTCAACAGCAATCAAGACATGAAACCACTACAAAATTCGCACAGATATCATCTTCAGCATTCATGATGCACCCACAATAAACCATGAAAACACAAAATGCAAAAAAGAAACAAGGAGGAATAAAAGCCTTCTTATAAAATCGACCTCCACAACAAGTCTCATTGTTGCGCAGCATTAATAATGCCAAAGTATTACCAAATCCCTTGCGGATACAATTGAAAATTCATAATTTCAAAATGCAATTGTGGCTCGTCTCTCTGTCAGTCGCCGCCGCCGGTAGGTTGACTGCTTGCTGCGTACACAGTCTAAAAGGCAACCGCAAAAAAAAAAATCGAGGGGGGAAAATCCAAAAACCCATCGATGGGGAAAAACCATTGCATCTCTTGAGTTTTTTTTTTTCATTTTTTTTACCATCAACGCCATCAACAGCTACCACCACTCGATGTTACTTGACATTCCATAGAATTTTGCAATTTTTATTTATTTTTTACTTTTCCTATTCCATAGGGTACACAACGTTTGGTAACTCATAAACGTCATAAAGTATAAAATGACGTTGAAATGTTAAAAAGAAAAATTGTAAACAACTTTGAGGCGAAATTCTATAATCACCTTTTGAGTTGACATTTCTCTAACCACGCCCACTTATGCAACACTTGACATGCTTAAATGACTTCCGTGTTTTTGATTTTTTTTTCTATTTTCTTTTCTTTTTAATTAACCATTTTTCTTTTAGCAACAAGGTGCCAAATTCGCATTATCATTATGAAAGGTCAACAGTTTTAATACATTTTAATGGATAGGAACTTATGGCTAAGATGTTGTACTTACTTTCTCTTTTTATGATATGTCAAATGGTGCCCAATACTATCAGATCATTTTACCAATTGATTAATAAATGTCGTGAAAACAACTTCAAAGCATAAGCAATTTGACATACATACGTGGTTAGCACTTTGTAAATCAGCAGTGTCAGACGTTTGACATTTTGCAATCGTTAAACATAAGACTCACTATAGGTCAAGATGTCAATAGTTCGATTTGATTTTACTCATTTTTTTTAATGTAACACTAAGCTTAATTTTGAACCTTTTTCGATAGTAATATCTTGGCACTAAAAAGTATGCAATGATGTTTGAAATTACCACATTCAATAGCATAGTTACAGGTGGAAGATGGATAGCAAAATGAAAGTATATGAACAACAGGGTATGACATGATTCGCTTCAAGGAATCTATAGCGTCGATATATGTTTTACGTTTTAAATTTCTTTAAATATTTTGCTGGTAAATTGACTGCATTTGAAAGCGATCTATTCACCGTGTGACTGCAGATTCAAGAAATAAATTACAAAAAGAAGGAACTGAACAATTACAATAAATATTTTGTTACAGTATTTATGAGCTCAATTTAATTTTTTATGAGCTTACAAGAGCATCGAGTTGTGCATCGAATCTCAAATAAAAATAGGAGATTTGTTTTTACACTGATAAGTGTTAATAGTGAATCTCCTGTCAAATATCAGCTTTATGATTGACTCGATCTGGTAGCAGTCTCCGAGGGTAGAATTTTCGGTAAGTAACGTTGTCATTCCCTCAGAAATTTGACAGCTGAGCACACAAGCGGACCAGTAGGGATCGTTCAACTATAACCTCGCCGTTGCCTACGCCGCAGTCTTCTGATAAAAGGAAGTTGCTTTTCCCTCCTGTCGCTCAATTTCCCTGTTAAAGAACGTAGACGTTAAGTAGGCTACACACTATCAGTTTTCAACTGACAGTCCTGGACTGTCAGTTCTCATCAATTCATTCCAGGCTACACACTATCATTCCAGGTGGTTCGTCTGTTTTTCGAAGGTTTTCTCCTTTTTTTTTGTTCATTTTCTTTTGTCTTTTTTGGGCGCAGGTAACAATTTTTACGCACAAGTAGGTCGGGCGATTCTGTCTGTCTGTCTGTCTGTCTGTCTGCCTGTGTGTATGTATTATTATTGCACTAACAACAAAAAAAAGTGTGTGAAAAAGTGGAAAGATCCGGGACACAGAAGCCTGGACTATCAAATATGACCCTCGCTCGACCCAAATCATGAAATCTACCTCTCATTATACACATACATGCAGCATTCTCCGTCCCTCCAGCAAAATCCACGAAAAAATTCAATCCTCATCAGTTCCAGTTTTTTTGTTTATTTTTGGTTTTTTCTTCTTTGGGCGCAGCCAAAAATTTTTACGCACTGTGATCTAATTCGAAAGATGCGGGACACAGAAGCCTGGACTATCAAATATGACCCTCGCTCGACAAAATGCCATATCATGAAGTCTACCTGCACCAGCAAAATCCACGAAAAAATTCAACCCTCGCCATCAGTTCCATCCTCATTGATCAGTTCTATCTACACACTATCAGTTTTCCATCAATTTAGCAATACTGTCAGTTGAAAACTGATAGTGTGTAGCCTACTTTAAGGCACCTGTAGACAGTTGCACGAAATTGTTTATGGCCTGAGTAATGTTGATCGCAGCGAGAGAGGAGTACCGGACCAGAAAGGGAAGAGAAGAGAATCCTGCGAAAAAAAGAAAAGGGTCACAGATTCCCAGCTCAAGGATATCGACGAGTCTCGCGAGCACAACGACATTATACAATTTTTATCGGAACACAGGCACTTTCAGATTCTGTCCGGGGATCACGTTACTAGCTTGAGCCCTTTTGTAAGAAACCTGCGAAATAGATACTTATGAAGGAATCCTCTTAGACTTGTTCGAAATATCAGAAGTGGATCCGTGTTTGGGCAATCCTAGAAGGATTATTTTCCATTTCCTCACTCTCTTTCCAGTCGTCAAGATAAGGGATATACTATCCTTCCTTTCCTGTTCTCCGCTGGTCAATCAGTTCAGGCTATCGCCATATCTCTTTCATTTCCCTCCGCCAGTATTATAGGTTGAGGTCTTCTGAACCCCCTTTCTAAAGGACCTGAAGTTCTGAAGCCTCTAGTGACAGGTATGCCTAGCTCGGGTAAATTCAGACCCACAACCCAGCATCGAATGTTTGGAACAGATGCCAGCTTTGTTTGAAGCCGACCTAATAAAAGTTTAATGGGCTTAGAGAGGCTTCACGGAGTAACAAGGATAAGCAAGGTCCAAGTTGTGCTTTTCATATGCAACTAGAGGGAAGCCTTAAAAATTTCAGTTGTAAGCTCCTAATCCGCTTATTTTCTAGTCAGATTACTCCAGCTTCTGTTTACAGTATGTGTGCGTAAGAAAGCTGTCAGTTCAAAAAATAATAAGATTCCTTAGAATCAGTAAATAATTTAGTCCTTTCCGCATAACCATTGCCAGATTTTCTGCACCCTTTTCTACAAGTTAAGTTCTTTTATTACGTCCAATGTACATACCTTAACAGAGATTTTATGCGCGGATAACAACCGAGTCCCTTGTATGCCATTCAAAGAATGTGTTGATCCCCTTTTGCCATTACAAATGTTGGATAACGTCCAAAATAACCCGGATTACAGCGCGTCCCATTTGTTTTCTGTATATACACTCTAAATGTATGGATTACTAGCCGAGTTAAACCAGGACAACCTATACTGCACACCGAGAGTGTGTGTTGTAACTTAATATCTTCAACGAGCCCGCAGCCTGGCCGGTCCAAATTCATGTGTATATCTTGTGTGACGATTTATGCTCATGCACATGAGCATACATCAGGGCATGTTGCTGCACACACACCAGAGTCATCTCCTCCTAGTGAATAAATCCAAACCGAGAAGCACCAACTACAGCATCACAGCACCAGAGGAACCACTGGGAAGCACATGTGTAATAAATTTTTAAGCAACTGCGGAAAACTGAATCAACTTCCGACTTTCTCCGCAAAGCATGACTGACTTTGCTGCTTGCTCGTTGTGGAACGTTTAACGCGAGTTGCTTTTTCTTCTCATGTCTCATGTTTGTTGCGCGATTGTTAGTCTTTTTTTTTTTTTTGCAGAAATATGCAAAGCAGATGAAAGGAACGAGACATAATGCAGAGCCTCCATGTAAGACACACATTCACACACAGTCACACGAGGAGGAACAAAAAGAGGCGCGTCAAATAAAATATGTATTCTACACATAAAGAGGCACCCATCTACCTTTCAAATATCGCCGCCACGGCCGCCGCCGCCATGTAATTTATAAATTAGAGACAAAGCTCCGTGTGGTGTGCTACAGCGAGTCAAAGGCTGACGCGTGAAGAGCTTCACAGGTGATGAAAAGGATAAAATCCCCACATGAATAATTTTTGGTTTACGCTTTGGTACCCAGGTTCCTTTTTTTTGAAAAAGAATTGTGTGAAATTTAATTCATGAATGCAGAAGGCAAGAGGACTCCATAACAAAAAATAAACATTCAAAGAAGAAGAAAGTGGGTGTGTGTGCGCGCCTTTGAGCATACGTCTTCGTTAGGCAGCACAGCCAGGCAGCGAGCGCAAAGTGAATACACTTTACACGCGACGACGAAGTGCGCGTCAGAAGGTTAACTAGGATTGCGAGTGAGTTGTTGAGGTTTAAATGTCGATTTGGGGAACTTGTTAGGCACCAGCACCAGCACCAACAGCAGCAGGAGCAGCAAATCGTGTTAGGGTAGGTTAATGCAGACAAATTGTCCCACAATCGTGTGGTTAGCCCGAAGGCATGGGAACACGATTCATTGAGATGAAGTTAAGAAGGAGGTAGGAGTTGCCCGACGGCATAGTTAATTGTGCTTTAATGGAGATTAAGTAGGTGAACACTACTTTGTCGGACTGGTTACACATAGTCAGTGAGAGGGAAAATGTCACGAGAATTACTAATGAACCGTCACTTCCTCTCGGGCACATATTCACATGCCTTCCACTGACCTTATCGATGAGGCAAGCCCTCTCTGACCTACGCTTTTCATGACGGGTTCTTGTATTAAATGAGATTCTCTATCTCTCTATCAGTGGTTATTTGAGTGACCTTGCCAAAAGGAATAATCCAATACATCTTGTAGAACTCTAAGGTGTTGGAGGATTTTGAAGTTTTAAGTAGAGTGCGTCCCCGCTGACGTTTTTGCTGTGAGAAAAACGCGGCCGAGAAATGGATCAGAGACAGAGAAAGGGAGAGAGATCGCAAGCAGGAGAGATACCAGAGGGACTCTAGAAGGGAGCGGTATGAACAGAATTGATACTAGAAGGGTTCCAGGAGGGAGCAGGATAAACAAGAGGGATTCTAAAAGAGAACCAGAAAGGCGAAGAGAACCAGAAAGGCGAAGAGAACGCTCCCCATCTCCAATTCTAGAAAGTGGTGATTGCATTTTGATCGAAGTTAGTTCTAAAGCCACTTGTCGACTCTAGCCCTATAAAGCCAAAAACAGAGTCTGCGGAGAAGAGTTCAACGGAGGAGAGGAAAAGCGGCGGTGGGTAGTTGGCCAGCTATAAAGATATACGGGGCGAGTTCCAACACAAACCAGCAGACAATTTAAAGGAGCTACCCGAAAAAAATTAAGCAAAAAAAGGAGAAACGAAGCGAATTGAGTGAATCTGATGATGATGTGAACGACGTGGACAAGTGGGTTACTCGGAACAGAAAAAGGAACTCCGCATAGAGGCTGACAAAAGGGCAAAGACTTTGGAAGAATGGACGCTGAGTTGGGTGTGGATGGGTTGTGCGAAAAGCAACCGATAGATTCCCGAAGAAAGGCATACTGCGACAGGTGACAGGCATTTTCACTTCTCCGAATCGTCTGAGTGGAAAGGGATCGTGATTCATCTCGCCATCGACATCGTCACCGTTCCCACATAAAAGCAGAGAATGCTTCTCGATCGATATCTCCTGCTTCGAAAACAAAGTCAAGCGAGGATCATCGTCGCAAACATAAGCCCAAAGAAGATATTGTGTAGAGGCCCCGGTGAGATTAAAGCCGTCGATCTGTAGTACATTTGGTATCAACCAGACGGCGCTACTTACCACACAGCTCATGAAATTATGCCTTTATTGCAGAAACAACTTGGTGAATACAGGCCGCCTAGATCACTTCGCTAGAGTTTTTCCTTTGGGCCTATGTAAGGTCCATAGTCTACATGGATATGCCGGGTACGATTGAGAAATTGGAAGACAAAATTACTCGCGTCATTCGCCAAAGAACAATCTTAATGCTCGGACGCATCATCGAAAATTCTAACTTTAAAATGGACCAAATAAACCGCTGTTACCGCCAATATTTGAAAGAAATAATTATAACATAAATGTCAAGCATATTTCCTTCGTTTGATAATATATAAAACTTGATAAATTTGATACTTTTTATTTTCTTTTGCGTTTAAAAAAAGTGCCTCTAAATGAATGACCCTAGACCACTTCGCAGATTCATTTAATTTCTTATCCAAAATAGTCCACAGACAGATTAATACATACTTTTTGGCATCATCCAAATTTGTAACTAATTCGAAACCAAATCTCAAGGTAATAACTCGAAATGTAACATTAATTTCTTAATTAATTAAAACAATTCTGTGAGAAAACCTACGCATCCGCTCTTTGTTTTTGGTTATATGTACCTATGTCTACAAAATATGCATAAATAAATAAAAAAAGAAACAATTTCGCTTTGAAAAACCACCAATTCAGAGCAAATTGCTGGAATCCCTTCTCCACTAACCCAAATATAAATTTCTTTTAAAGAGTCTCCTCCATCACCCACATTTATAGATTCTTCTTTTTTTGTCAGAAGAATACAAACAAATAATAAACGGGTACGCATATAAATCATTAAACAAAAAAAAAACAGCAAATTTGGTGGCCTTTACAGTTAAGAGCTATTCATCTTCTCTGACCAAACGAAAAGGTTGTCAGGCGACGACCACGTCTACTTCATAGCCGCGCGCCATTCCACCAACATCATTGCCATTTGAGAAAAAAAAAAGAAGCCCATGCATTCTAATATATTATTTTAACTACGTTTAGTGAAATATTAAAATTTTCATTTTCCGCTGAAACCCTTTTTTTCCGACGCGATATTCGCCGGAAATACTACTAGAAGAGGCGATGAGTGCTGCGTGGGAGAGCAGCAACAGTTCCTTTTTTTATCGAGATACTTGTCTGTTTTTTGGAAGATTTTTTTTGTTTTCTTCCTCTTCTGGGAATAATTTATGAAATCGTTGGGAATTCATTATTAATTCAATGCCTTTGAATGGCGATGTGCTTTATTGTTCAGACACCGATGAAAGAAAGGTTAAAGATTGAAACGAAATTGTAGTAGAATGCGTGGATATGAATTTTGACGGATGAGTGCGTGAAGAGAGTCAGCGAACTTAGTTAGTCCTCTAAATGAATTTTATTGTGAACGAATTTCAAAAGTTATGTGCACATCTCAATAGGGATTCGATACACATATGTATATAACGACATATGGAGGATTATCATGAAGAAAGGCTGGTAAATAAGTATACGCACACTGTTGTTACGATGTTAACCAAAAGAAGGGTATTACCCTCTTATGTAAAGGGTGTTACAGCGACTATTATAAATTTCTAAGCATTTCCAAACCGTCAAGTTAATACTCGGATGACAGCTGTCATCGCAAAGGTTTACTAAGTATTTTAAAAGTCAATTCACAATGATACGTTCGCTCCATTACTTTTTGACATATGAGTAGAGAGTAGTAGTGAGTGGGTCTTATGTCGTTTTAGTTCTATTTTTGACAATACGTATCTACTTTTTTCGGTTTTCATAACTAAATAACCGCGGCAACTCAGCCTGTCAGACGTTATACAAGTTGGTTGTGGTTGAGCGAATAAAATGTGCACGTTTCTTAGGCAAGGAATTCGCTAGTCGCCAGACCCCTAACACATGTTAGGAGATGAAACTGTTCGCTAGAATTAAAAAATAATTATCCTTAAAAATCGAAAAATTAGACAAGCCACTTCAAACATTAGGCAATTGGAGCTCTGTGTGCTTTTCATGTGCTTTTAGTTTGAACTGATATGTTTTCACTTTCACTTTGCTTACTTGCTGGTTTACTACATTTCATGGAAGTATTCTCCTCGCTAGAGTTCGCTAAAATCTATTCAATTTTTTGTCCCAGAGGCCACTAGATTCGCTAGCGACAAATCTGTACTTCCGGTAAAAAAGTATTCTAGCAGCTAGATTGGCGAAGTGTAGCGATCGTCACCACTCTACTACAATCTCCAAGCAGAGATACTTTCTACGTCGTTGAACGTTTCACAGTTCTTAGCTATCATTAAACTATTCTTTGATTTGTTTTAGCAATCTATTTGAACAGTACTCGTATAAACGCGAAGTAAGTCCAAGCTGCGTGATTTAATCCCATTTTACGAATATCAGTAGGAAGGGAATAAATAATTGAATAGCTATAGTTTGATGTTTTGACTTAAACATACGAAACAGTTGTCAATTCAAAGCAGTGTCTCTATGTTTCCCATCTCTCTGTAACAGCAGAGTAACCTTTGAACCTCTTTGTGTTACTTAGCACTCCCCAAAGAGTAAATCTGAGAACATCAACTGGTTTTCTAACCGGAAACTGTCAGCTCAGGAACTTTTGACGAAACTGTCAGATAGAACTATTACTGTCAGGTAAACAAAGAAAGAAGAACAGATCCTTTGTGGATGCCCAGAGGCCGAAAACAAACGCGTACTCCATCTAAAACGGGTTTCAGTAAGCCCAGCAGTCGGGTTTCCAAAAGTACTATTGAAGTTTATCAGTTTATTGAATCGTGCTTCTGCTTAGCAGCTCTAAAGATCTCACAGGTCGTAGTGCGCTACGACTTTAAGCTTTAATTTAGTCCCCCAAAAAGCCTTGAAATGTCCTCACTTACTTTAAAAGAATCTTGAGAAATTGACCACTTAAATTCAATCGAAATAGATGGTTAAATTCTTAAATTGTATCCTCGTTCCTTGGCCATTTCCAGTGTCCAAATAACTTCACTTTGGAATCTCTCAAAGTAATCTCGTTTGGAGCATCACAAAACTGTTTCTCTTTCTCTATATTTTCATCTGTATTTCTTGTTGTGTATATCTTCTTCTGATAAATGTAACTAGATAAATTTCCAGCACGCTTCTGCACATCAGCAAAAAAAACAGAAAAAATTGTGGGTGTGGTCCTTTAAAAAAATAAAAATAAAAATAAATAGACGAACTCGCCTTTAACCGAAAGTCGAAAAGTTTCGAATGAAATTTATTGCTGCCGCACACATATGGCAGGACATGACACGAGAAACATAAAAAGTGCATTTTCGCAAGAGATTTTACGACAACTTGAGCCATTTCACCCATTTTGCAGCCCATTTCGTCCTTTTCTTGTACTCGTTTTGTTCTCGTTTCGTACTATGACGACGATGACGACGAGGACGACGACTACGACTACTGGGAGTACTTAAAATGAGTGCAGTACTTGAAAGGATTTCTTCTTCACGTTTTTTTTTTTCTTTTTGCAAACTGTGTACTGTTGCTGTATTTTTTTTTTCTTTAAGGATGTTTACGTTGCAACAATGACACTGGCAGAGGTTGTTTAATGTTCTCATCGTACACTAGATACAGCATGGAGGTTGTTGCAGTTTAATTATTCAAAATATTTAATCTAGCAAAAGGTCAAGGGTGTTACAAGAGATGCCCCACTTGAAGAGACTTCAAAGACATGGGGCAATTATTAATTGATAATTTTGAAATAAATTTTAACTACGGGTGGTTGCAAGGACTTTGTTATTGTGTGAGATATCAAAGCAAATGGCGAACATTTCAAAAACAGAATATATACATTTTAAGGAGACAATGACAAGGAAGGAACTGTGGCAATTCGAATCAATGACCGTAGTGGCAAATGTGCAGAAGTGCACACCAGTGGTTTGTGCCAAGTTTCCAGAAAGAACTCTACGCAATAGTAATAACAGTTTCAGTTGCATTTACTGAAAGTGTAAACTTAAACTTAAGATCTTTCCTTCTTTGTTGCGGGACATTGGTGGTGTACTATTATGTCCAGTATCCTTCATTGGGTTGAGTGCTCTTCTTCTAAATAATTTTTTTATGTAAATTTGGTACAATCGCTTTCATGCTACAGTGGCTTATAAAGGACTGCTTTGACTGTCAGGCTACATACAATCCAGCCAAACTTGGTCTAGTGATTGTCCACTATGACTGCACAAGGATATGAGTAAGTCTCCAAACTACCAGCGGAACCTTTGGACTTAAGTTAATGCGGCTACATGTTCTCAGAGCCCCCAAGTGGACACCATTAACACACGCCAGCTGCAAGTTTTTATAAACAAATGTTTAAGAGTCATGTTGAGGATCTTTTGGCCGAACCGTATCTCCAACGAACAGCTTTATACGAGAACGGGCCAGGAACCTATCAACATTGGAATACGGAGGAGAAAGAGGCAGTGGATTGGACACACCCTACGGCGCGAAGACAATTCCATTGCGAAATACGCTATGCAGTGTAATCCGCTCACCCAAGCAGGCAGAACAGCGGGACGCCCTAGGCAAACGTGGCGCAGAACAGTCGAGGAGGAATCGAGCTCTTTGGGAATGAGTTGGAGAGAGCTCAAACACGTTGCAGAACTACGAACAAGATGGAGCGCAGGCGTTGTTGACGCCCTATGCCCCTCGAGGGGTTAAAGGACCCAAGTAAGTGAAGTAAGTATAAATGTAAATCATCCAGAGGATGAAAGTAAGCCATATCGAATGCAGAGGTTATCCTGCTCCATTTCCACGGTGATCTGAATTTCAGTACCTAGATTGTAGTCTCATTTACTCTAATGCCACAGCTCATGGCCCATGTCCAGTTTTGTTGCAATGCGTCTAAAGTTGTCAATATAAAAGTCCTTTGGCTCTATCCAAACGTCGCTGTTGACCTGATCGAGACAATTTGTAACTCATTCCGGTGATTTCAACTCACTACTTGGTGCCTTCTTACAGCTGTAATGACTTCCTTCACTTGCCTAGGATGTTGGGTTCCCAGAGTGGTTTACTATCGTAGGCAAAACGTATACCCTGCAATATTCATACTTCACTTTGTTGATCCATAGTTCCTATAAGTAAGTGTTTTAGGAAAAGATCCTAACTAAAGCTTTAAGCCTAGTTCTCTACCGAAGAACACAGAATATTCCCTTTTCAAATTGCACTCGAAAAATTCCTCCATCCCCTCAAATTGCCCACCAAAAATGTGCTGCAATTCGCTTTACTGCCGATTTAATGGCACCAATTTTTCACACACAAAAACCGATAATAGATGAAAGGATTTCACCCCACAAATCCTGACGTTTATACTCCCATTCATTCGTTTCCCTCCCCGCCCAAAAAAAGTACTCAATTCGCATTCATAAGTGCACACAATATGTACGAGGATAAGTGTGAAAAAGGGTAGTAGCCACCGCCATTCTCCATCAGCACACATCCCTTTCCGGTCGATTACACGCCGGCCGTAAACAAAACATCAACCACCCCATTTTGTGGTGGGCATTCATTCCCCCCCCCCCATTTGCCCATCGTCATCGTGTTGTAGCAAATCCACTTCCAAATCCAATATCAATGAAAAAAGGATAATACCATCCCATCAAACGAATAAAACCAACGCACCATTATGTCTGTTCTGGATCAATAAAACGGGACACACATGTGTCCTTACAATAAAAAGAAAAAAATCGAAAAAAACAAAAAGAGAACTCACCTCGAAATACTTTTCGCTTTCCGGCGATCTGCAATGGCAAAGATACTCCAGCGTCCAATTGTAACAGGACACGGTGTTCGCGCGGTGGAGGTCCTTGTGGATGCGCTGGACAATAAGTCCGATACTCGCCATTTGCGTCAACATAAATTGGTGCCTCTACTAGAGGCCATGCTGCCGTTGCTGCTCCTGCTGCTGCGGCGGCTGCCGCTGTTCCAGGTGGTCCTTGAGCCAATGAAATAACTTGCAATGGGAAAATATGGGTATGAGGATGTCCTGCAGTTCCGTTTGCTGCCGCGGCGGCTACTGATGTCCCTGCGGCACCTGTATTTGACGGCTGATGGCCCGGCGAGTGTAGATGCACATGTGGATGATGCATACAATGGTGATGATGATGATGCTGCTGCTGCTGCTGCTGTTGCTGGATTGGAGTTGATGCACCTGATGTCGATGCAGTAGTGGGTGAGATCTGTTGATTAACTGCTCCATTGGAATGCGCACTGAGGGTTGCCAAATGCAGTGGTTGCAGGAGGCCACCCCCTGTCGGCTGCTGTTGTGGTTGATGTTGCTGCTGATGATGGGGCAGCGGCGGTGGCTGTTGAGTTATCATACTTGCGATACCGATTATCTGTGGAATCGGATGGGGGATAGTGTACGACTTTGCAGCCGTTGTTACAGGAATAGATACTGTTGTGGTGGTGCTTGTTGGGCTTGGGACCGGCAGCGGCTGGAGTTGGGGCTTCTGGTTGTCATCGACATTCTCATTTGCTTCAGGAACAGTTTCTAGTCCACCGTTGATTGGTTTTATCGGTTTCTCATCGAGAGCATTCTTTTCAGAATTCTTTATACCATTGCCATCTGGTGGCTTCTCGGGAACTATCTCCTCCTCTTCTTGTCCATAGAAATGTCCAACGCAATATGTCTCCTCTTCGTCATCATTCTCGTGTCTGTCCTGCTTCACTTCCACCACCTCCTCCTCCTCCTCCTCCTCCTCCTCCTCAACTATTAAAGTTTTGTCAATCGCGTTATCCATATCCGTTAATACCTCACCATTGCACATATTATCTCCATTCGCGTTCGCGTCGATTTCTTGCTTCATAACAGCGTAATCAACCTCCTCCTCCTCCTCCTCCTCCTCCCCCTCACCGCGTTCGATAGCTAAATATCTTATACTATTAGTCGATGAGCAAATCGATGAATTATCATCGTCATCGGTTTGTGTACTCTGTTCGATTGTTGGACCTGAAAAATTGCTAGAAATGTCAATATCGTTGCCATTTATTTTAACGCCCCCCTCTGAAGTTGAGGCGACACTTGAACACTCTCCTGCTTCACTCAGAGAGTATCCCTCTGCTTCGTTGTCATTAGAAGTGGTGGCAGCAGTCTTACCACCTGATGCATTATCGGCAATTAGTAAATTATTACGGTTAACATTCACATCCGTTTCCACCGCCACGTCCGCCGCCGATGATAGCGTGGCATTCGATAAGGGATGTGGTGTTCGACTTATTGGTGCTTTCACCATCGAAATGTGTTAGTTTTATTTTTATCGATTGTTGTGATTAGTTTTTCTTTTTTGTCGTTTTTTTTTGTTTTATCACTTCTTAGTCTCGTTTTGGTATCGATTTTATTTTTTACAAATCCGATTGTTGTATGATTGGTCTTTATTTTGTTGTAATCTCTTGCTTTAATGTATCGATTTCGCGCGTTATTTGAGATCCAATTTAATGGATCTATTTAAGCATTTTGTCTTCAATAAATTGGGAATGATAATTCTGAAATGAAAGAAATGAAATACTAGAATTAGTACGCATACGCCTGGCAAAGATTTAAACAAGAAGTTTTTCGAAAATAGAAAAATATTGCATAGCGACTTTTTCACTGTTGTCTAATACCAAATAACGATTTTGAAATTTAAGTGCCCAACCCATAGAAATCGTCGATCTGTTGTTCTGTCATTTTTAACTGACAGCTGGAAGGAATACACTCATTCTCATTCAACGGATGGATCAACTTCGATGGATAGAGTAGGTTTACTTTCTATTTTCCATCCCTACACTCGATCCGTTGACAGTTTACACATTCATAGATTTAGGTTCACACATTCACATATTGACGTTCACGTACTAGCAAATTGAGAGCATGCATTTTCATTGGTGGAAACAGAGAGAGAATTTGACAATCAGCTGATTGATGTGACAGATTCTATGGGGCTGTTCTATCCAATACGTCAACTTAAATTGTCAACGTTCAACGTATCGACGGATTCCTACAAAAATACATAGCTTGGTCTATAAAACAGCGCAAATGCAGTGGTTTCCAACGAATGGTTAGCCTGAGGATAAAATGGAGACCTTCTTTAATCAGTTGTGCAAAGTAGAGAGAGGGAACCAACCTCCAAATCCAAGTCGGTGCCGTGGTTCAGTTGTTAGTGCGTTGAACTACTGTGCATGGGATTCAAGGTTCGAGTCCCAGAAAATGCCAAAAAGTTTTGCACGAACCCATATCTTGCGAGCATCTGTCAAACTACCAAAAGTATTAACACCTTGTGAATAGGTCAATGCTTTATCTAACTATAGGGGTTGGTACGAGGCCACTATATTATGATAGCGACTGTCCAATTACGCATTGTATGTTAAAAAACCAAAGACACAAGTACGCTTAGGTTCGACGTGGACCGTCCGGCTAGAACTAAGGGTCCATCAAGGATGAAGAATATCGCGCAGGTCGTCCAAAATCAGTTTTGGTGTCGGAGAACATTGATGCTGTAAGCCATGTAGATTACATTGAGATATGACACTAGTATGACAGGTAAGACATTGCATGAGAATTTAACTGTTTGAAGGGTGTGTTCACTTTGCGTTTCGTATAACTTGACCACAGTTTAAAAATAGCTCTTGTCTTGGAACTTTACACGTCGCAAGAGAAATGCGACGGAAAGGTTTTGATACATATGCCATAAGCAAGCAGATGATTATAAAATATTGTCAGTTGTCAAAACGTTGCCTTGAATTGTTGCGCGGGAAACATAAAATCGCAAGCAGAGTACACATTATTAAAACAAAACAACACAGACAACAGAAACAAGTACCGAGATTCATGCAGGGACGTCACTAGATTGTCATCAAACGCAAAGTTGCCAGAACTTGACAGTATTTTAACAAAAGCGAATTGCAGAGGCGCGGCAAATTGAAAACTTTGAAATTCGCTTGGAAACCAGCGAATGTATGAGAAGGTTGACAGAAGCCAAAGATGAGTTCGGTGAAAAATTTTGACAGCTAGTCTTAGAAAAGTACTAGATTTCTTGCAAAACATTTATTTTTTTAAAGTCAATTCTATTTGAAACCCAAAAGTTGAACCCAAAAGTTAAGAAACACTTCTTCACGACGTCACTGTTCCTTCATACATATATGCGACCCTAATCACTTGCGACACACTCCCACCAAATCGAAGTGTAATTGAAGCCCTTATCTGTTTGTCCATCGGTTGAATATTTTATGGTTTTCTCACTCCGCAACTGTCACCAATTTTTGCCACACAGCCACACGGTCGACCTAATTAAATTCATCCAATAAATTTTGGGCCACAAATATACCGCCACCTGATTTAGTATTCACACAAAATCCCTTCAACCGGGATCAACTGCATCATAAATATTCTCGCACATATCATGACTGCTACACAGCTAGGAGGCAACTCGTATCAACAGGTGTCCAACTTTTTTTTAGCCTACCACTTTTGCACAAAGTTTACGCCCATCCACCCACTTTCTACGCAACAAAAGATAGTTTTCTTTTGACACGGAAAAGGTCACAAATTAACTTGTTCATTACACCAAATTAACCGAGTTCAAAGAGGACAAAGGCGGTTGTCCTTATATTTTTATTTTATATTCAAGAAGAAGAGGAAATAATGCAGCACTACAGGCGCACAAACACAACACACACACACATACGAGAGGATTTTTTCCTCCACATTTCTTCTAACTACACCCAATATTTGCGACCTTTACTACAGGACGCAACAAGTGTATCGTTATATCCTTTGTGGTATATCTAACTGCAACCGCAAAACAGTTTTTCCATTGCCCGCCCATCCCCCAGTTTTAGTTGTTGTCCTCTTCTCTGCGACTGCTCGCTGCAAAGCAAAAAAAAAAAAGGGGAAGAGGCACACCAAAGGACCAAAGCGCAAGAGAGAGGAACAAAAAAAAAAAACAGCGAAATCTCTGTATATACCCGCTGGAGAGACATTAAAAAGCTTATAACCACCCACCCAAAGTTATGCGTGTTAATAAATTGAAACTTACTTCGGTATCCTTTCATCCTGGCACGTTGGTCATGCATACACTCCAAGAGGATTAACTCTCCTCTCTCTCTCGCGTGAAAATAATAAATATTCCTTGTCTGACGAGGCAGAAATGTTAATGAAAACGATGTACCACCAGGTGGATAGAAGATTGCCCTATTCCTTCCCACTCACAAACAAGCCCCAAAACTCCTTTGGCCTTTCGCGAGGATCAAGTCCAATCTTAATTGCAAAAATGTTGATGGTTTGTTTTTAATGAGAAACACAATTTTTCGGCTTTACTCTCTCGTTTTCGCTCTCTCTCTCTCTTGAGATATCCCTACCTTTACGTCATCCTTTTTAGAAAAAAAAAAAAAAAAAGCTCTCACGACCTTATCTCTTCGCAGTCACACTGTGACGAGGACCTTCGCGTGTGTGGGAGTAAGCATTGCACTACAACCGAAACGGGAATTCTATTTTTAGCTTTCCACATTCGAGGCTGGAGAGAAGAAAAAGTAAAAATAAAAGAAATGGCAAAACAATGATAGTCGTCCTGCCCACGTACCTACGGAAAGGATATACGTCGCAGAATTTAATGGGATGCTGATGGTCCCTTTTTTCTCTGTTGAGAAGCAAGGAAAAAACGAATTATGCGTAGGAGTTGGCATGAATAGGAATTGGGAAAAGCAAGCCCGGGATAAATGGGTGTTCCTATTTGTCATGTAGAGACGTCAAAGAGTCCTCACACTTTTTTTTTTTCTTTTTGTCGGAAGTAATTTTATGGCTAGGATTTTCAGTGATGTAAATTTATTTTCATTTTGAATCGAACCTTGTGACATGAAAGGTGTTAACTGACGACGTTCTCTTCGAGAAGGATTACTAGCACACAATTCTGACAGGATACTTCGTTCTAGATCAAAGTTATCTTATGTTTCTACTCAAGAACCCAGATAAGACTTCTCTTAAAATTTAGGTTGAGTTGGTTGATTTGTGCGAATAATTTTTAACCCTGTTTTCTTAAAAGTTCCTTGGTACTGGACCTTCAAGATTAAGGGGTTCTATACTCCTTATCTCGGACATATGTAGGTAGAGGTAGATTAGAATGTGATCGAACTCTGGACATCAACGTCGTTGTAGGAATAAAATGCGGACCCAACCCTCTCATCAGTAACTGGATAAGTCTTAAATATGGTGGCCAACAGCAGAAGAAGTCTCCAATCAATCCAGAGACTAGCATGCCAATTTAGAGAATAACTAAAGGATCTCTCGTAGGGAAAAGTTCTGAGTAGCTAGTACGGAAGATGAAATGGAGATTCTTGCTCGTCCTCGGTAATGCAGCAAGTCAATAGCCGGGATACCTGCCATATCTTCCGACCGTGCAGTGGCTTGAAAGTTTCTCCATTCTAAACTCTCTTTCTGCTAATATTCAGTGACCATTTACCTTCCATGGTTGCAATTGTCAAGATTGTGCTACCACTCATTAGCCTGCAGTAGTCTAGTGTAGAGACATTGCATATTGACACATTTTTCGAACGGAACGGCTAGATACCCAGCAGAGAGTTAGACTCCAATTCATTGATATCATAGTGCCAAGGTATTCTACCAATTTTGATTATTATAACAAGCTAGGGAGATCACAAATTAGGGTCCTCTGGACATTGTTTTCTGAGAATCAAACCCTTTTAAACCTAACTTAATGGAGGATTCGAGTAGTGACTGACTGATCTGCTTTGGATTTGGATGAGCCTCCGATGAACAGCTTCGCCGTCTTAGACTCATCAGTAGACCTCTCGGCTGGTTATATTATTAATATTTATCTCAAGGCCTGATAGTTGTTGACCTGAGAAAGGGCAGCTTATGGGTTTATCAGGAAAGCCAGCAGAAGCTCTTGACAAAGCGTAATAGATGTCTGAAAGCTAATCTTGTCATCAATGAAGTAGGACCACATTGCAGAGAAGATGAAGAATATTTCCCTCTTTTTCCAGCTCCTCCAAAAATCATTTGAAGGAAGACTCAGACATCTAGCGTGCAGCCCAATTAGACAGTGAACTTAGGATAGCGATGATGATCTCTGATCCGAACAACTCAGAATCAAGAACGGTTCAGGTTAGACCAAGGTTCTCTGGATATACTGAAGAACAAGAGAATAAAGTCCACTAAAATTAAACCGAAACATAGGGTCCATTGAACATTTCATCTCTCTACATCGCATCCTGTAACTTCAAGGTATTTGCCACGCAATAACATAGACAACAATGGAAGTCCGTCAATTTGCTATCAACTAGATGGCGACACCTATCAACTGAGTTATGCTACATGGAATAAATCATCCCTTTATTCGATATAAATTTCTTGCATAAGTCATCTTAATTTTTTTCCTTGTATCAAGAGACCCAATTTCAACCTCAACAGGAAGTCAAACGTAAAGTAAGCAAAATAAAATACATACCTCTAATAACTTCAAGGAAGTCTTTCATGCAGCAAGATATATGCCATAAAAAAGAAAAAAAACAAGAAACATCTAAATAAACGAATTCATATTTATGTAAACAATTTACTTTGCTTTGTTATGTTTATTCATTCAAGTGACGTCTAGCAGAAAGAAACTGCCAATGTGAATCGAAATCATTCAAGTTTCATATTTCTGTTTGTTGATAGATACATGTGTAACATCTGTGTCCATAGCAAGGTCAGAAGACAAACTTTAACAAGGAAAAAAATTGTACAAAAAAATTTGTATACCTACCTGATGATGAAAGAAATAAAATTTGGTCATAGCTTAATCATGTTTTCAGTTAAAACCATTGGAAGCAGTATTTTAGGGAGATGATCTATTTCTGTAATCGACGACAATTCATTTGTTTTGAAAGGCAAACTGATGTTTAGTTTAAATTTTGTTTTGTTGGGAAGAAGACAATAATCTATTGCTTGTTCTCGCAATTGGGAGCTCTACCCCATTGGTAATTTTTTAGGAAGCTTTTTAATGGTTGGTTGATGAAGTCCTGATAGTAGGCTAACTGAGGGAAAGAGCCACTGCCACCTCCTGCGTCACCAAACAGGATAATAGTGTCGATTAGTTTCTTGGCAAGCGAGCAACAACTAACAAACAAGTCTTTCTCCTAGACAGTCGATGGGCACTGATTGGTTTCTGGAAGGCTAAGACTCTCTTGGTCTCACTTGCTAACTCAAATAGCACAAAGAAACCTCATGTCCTTAGGACCCTATAACACTGACCGGGTATTGATGGCTTAAATGAGGAACGACAAAGCCAAGCGGTGTGTGTACTTCTGAAACACCAATCGTAGGTACTTTCCTTAACAATAATGTCTGCCATAAGATCACTGATAGACGACGCACCAAAGGCCGAATTAGCGCAATCGATAACGCCTGGGAGTGTATGACTCGTGTCGTCAAATCTTTTTTGTTTAGCTTGACGACTCCGCAAAAACATAGTGGTGGAATGGAATGATGCACGATGATGTGTGCTGTGTAAATGCACGATAAGAAGAGCACGTTGATGGTTGTTAAAATCCAGTCCCAGCTCTTTTTGATACCACTTACTTACTGGAGCAAGAATCCTCCAATTTGGACCCGGTTTCACGCGAAATATTGGCAGAACTACTCATACCGAGCGAGAAATTTGAAGTGGAAAAAATGATGACCCTTAGCCTTCTGGTAAAGGGATACTGTATAGATACATACATACATATATGCGTTCCCCCGGATCAAAAAACATTTACAAAACGATGGATCCTCCTGCATCGACCACATAAATACTGATTGTCTCAGACAAATAAGTCAAGATACTCATTCAAGTTCTTACCTACTTTAGGTAAGAAAGAAAAGCATTGAAGACCAACGCAATTCGAATTGAAGAGGAAACATTATGACATGGGATTTGGGAAGGTAAGAAGCAGGTGAATAGTCTTTGTTTGACCCTAAATGCTTATATGGCAGTTCATTTGCTCCTGTAGTAAGTTACCAAGGGCAGATAAATGTAGAAAAATAATTGTTTTAGGTTTGAAAGGAACTCATTTTATAAATATTCACCTCGAACGCCCCGGATAGGTAATATACGTTGCCTTTTTTACCGGGTTTCAATGATCTTTCATTTGAACAGGATCTCGGCTCCGTTGGTCATGTTCAAATAAAATAATTGCGGTCTATCCTGCTTTACATGGGTTTTTTTCCATGAAGGCTTCCACGAGTCTTTTAACTTCGTATTCTATCAATCTTTGCCACCCCTGCTGTCATACGAAGCATCTTCATCTCAACCATAGACGAACTCACCTAGATAGTCAACTTCGTTTGACAGATTCGCTCCCTAAAGCTAAAATCCGGTGAGATTGGCGAACACAGCAATGTAAAGATATCGGCGGCTGGCTTGAAAGTTCTGGGCGGAGCCATTTTGTACATACAATTTGTTGTTGTGGGCAAAGGAAGTTCGAGTGTCGACTGTGTAGTTTTGTTCGTTTATGATCTTAACTGGCCTCATACTTTTTCTACATTTTTCAGCATCGTCAAGCGTATGTAATCAATACCGTTTTTTATTTAAAAGCGTAAATAAACAGAAACCAAATATAGGTACCTACGCAATCAAAAAAATACGCCATAGAAATTTGCGTCATCTGCGAGTATGAATTATACTGCCTGTTAACGGTTAATATTTAATTAGTTTTCATATTCATTGTACTAAACAACCATAAGCATGCGTCATACAAATTGTACTTGCTTGTTCGGTAAGAAACTGTCAAAATTAAAAAAAGTCTCAATATTTTTTAGCAAAGACGTCACTGCAAATAGTTTTCATTTTTGACGTGATGAACTTGTAATGAAGCTTGTAATGTTGACACACGTGAAGTTGGGCAAGAGCAGTCTATACTCTATACTATATTAATACGTCCTCAATCGTCCTTAACTTAGAACAATTCTTCTTTTACTACTCCGTGCTTATTTTAGGTAGGCACTTTGCTTTGAATGTACCCACATAATGATCGATCTTATATGTATAATTCCTGAACTTGTAACATCCCTGCTATAAAGGGTTTCTATATCTTAATAGGTCGGTATACATGTTACAAATAGCAACAGTAACTTCTACAACAGAGGCAAAAAGAACCGAGTAGAATTATTTTAGAATAAATAACAACCACAGCAAACGTTTGAGAATCAAAACTTTTCAACAGAACTAAACTGAAACTAATGGAATATTGCAACTGCAGCGAATTGATTTGTGAAATTATTTCGCCGTAATAATGACATTTCATTACATCGCACCAATGACAGGTGTCAAACTGCAATCGCTGAATACTTGACACCCTCTTCGTCTTCACATTATCCAGCCATATGTCAGCTGCACTTGAAATGCATTCCTATGCTCCAATTGACTTTCATAACGGTCAATGGGTTACCATTCACACACACACACAGAGCAAAGTCAAAGAGAGGGCAGTTATGGATTTTCCGTTGATAAACCGAAACTCACAGTCATCCACAACGGTACCTACATATACACAATTGAGTTTATTGCCACAGCGAAGTTCCGCTTTAAATGCATCACTTTTGCTGACGTGATTGTGTCATTTTCTGCGCCACTAAGAGAAGAACAAGATTATGACTGTTGACGTTTGACAATATTCTTTTCCCCTTGCGGTGGGTTGAGTGGGTGACACGACAAACCCAAGTAGGTGGGTAACCATCCATTTTTTGTTAGCAATTAGTAGAAGCTCCAAAAGCCAACGTTTCGTCAAATTGTTTGTGTATTGATTTTTGGGGACCATATTCTTACAAGTTGCACCACAGGCCACTAAAATATCAAATGTCATTCTAGAGAAAATTGTGCTAAAGAAGATTACAACAAAACACCACCCACCCCCACAATAATAACAAAAAAAGAAAAAAAAAACTGCCAACATGGGTGGGTTGGTGTGCGTGCGCGGAAGGGTGCTGTCGCCACCTTCACCGCTCTTGTGCACCAGCAGCAGCAACACCATATTGTTGCAAAATACCTCAGTTTTCCGATGAAAATTTTACAAAATTTCCTTATAAGCTTGTGACTACACCTTAATGGAAGTGTTCTTTGTAAAATAAAATGCATTTTTTTGGTTATTTTTCGGGGAAAACCCCAAAGCAACACGCCCACTCAAAACCTGTGTGTTGGAATTTTTTTTTAAACTTACTTTGTGATGTTCTTTTTCTATCGCGATGCAGCTGAATAGAGGATCTGTTTTTTGTTGTTGATTTTCTTAAGGTGGCAACACACACACACTAAGCAACACAATTCACTTCGCGGGAACAAAAATTATGTTGTTTTTTTTTTTGCTGTTTGAATTTTTCGTTAGAATTTCGCACTGATTAACGTACAACAAATTCGCATTTACGACGACACGACAATTCGCAAACAAGACAAGTGCCATAGGGAAACGAGAACAAGAACGAGAGCGCAGCGCACACACCGACGAGAGCGAAGAAGGAAAAATCTGATTTGTTTTAGATTTTTCTTTTCCTTTTTAGAATTGGTTGTGTTGTTTTTTGTCTTGCGGTTGTTTGACGCACACAAAACGAAACGCAGCCTGCACACAGAGAGCGAAAGAGCGAATACATACACAAAACTTCGAACGAAACGCCGCGAATTTGATTGCGAGCGAGCAAGCGAATATTAATTTTTTTTTTTCTGCACAAACGCGGCGAAAAACAAAGTGTCGTGCACATACACACGAGCGAATGCCGGGCGCAAAGTGGAAAAAAAAAACCAACGACGGGAAATATATGCCAACAAAACAAGTGCGAATAAAGCAATAAAAGAAAATTGAAGAAAGAGGGAGACAATTTTGTTGCCTTTATTATGTGGGTGGTGTTAGTGTTTTTGTGTTTTTTTTTCCTTCTTCACAAATTAAGCTTCCATCCGTTTAGACTGGTGACGGATTCCTCAGCATCATTATGCAAATTTATGCCAACAGGTGCGTTGTTCTAAGACACACAAATTGGCTTGAAGGAGAGGCGCATAATTAGAAAACAACTGGCCATATTTGTTTATCGATTTTTCTTATGTGTGACAGGTGAATTTCTATGTTGCTGTCTTTATCGTGCGAATGTGGGGTGTGCTCTTTCTCTTGAGTTTGCAGATTTTTTTCACGTGGGCAGGGGCATTGGATTTTTTTTCCTTTCGCTTTTACACTTTACCCAGAGTGACAAGTGCACTCTGGTGGGAAGCTTTCTTCTGTTGATGTCGGAAGAGAAAAAGCTTATGGGAGGTATTGTGTGGTGGGCTCGAGGTGGCGCTGTTGTATTTGTGGGGAAAGTAGTGTTCTGGTTTATAGGGTGGATGTGAAAATTTTAGACTGCATATTATGTATGTAGGTACCGACTAATATTTTATTCAAAAGAACAAGTGGAAGGATAGTGATGAAGCGCTTCAGAAGTATATAGCTGAGGTGAAGCGCATGCATATGACAGAATGATATTAGAGCGGACAAAGAAAACCAAGTATGCTAATTATAGGAGTATGCTATGTTCTTGACCGTCCTGTAAATTACAGTCAAAGACAATTACAATTGTATAAGAAACATTGAATATCGTAAAAAGAACAAACATTGTATGTACGGTGAATTGGCCCTACTCGATGAACAGTACCCGCTTCAGTGATAAAAAGCCTGATCCAGATCTGTAGGTATCCATATCTTTTTATTGCTGTCAAGAATTAGATCCACATCGCAAGAGCATAACTGCATACCGGACTTGCTTCAATCGTACGTGGTTGCCTTCATCGTACGTGGGAATACGGAGAGGACGAAACATGTAGCAGTCTTATTGCAGTGCCCAAGAGAATGAAAATCCCAACAGACCAAACCGAGCACTTCTGGATATCTGAAGACGGAAGATGAAATAAACCAGATGTGCTACAGGGTGGGTTACAGCAGGGGTGACTAGTAAGTATGGAACTAGCAATAGAAAAGACAGAAGTGGTACTCATCAGCAGCAGACCACCATCCAAAGTGTGTGATCAGGCGCTACTATAAATGCAAGGTTACCTTCTGAGCAGCATCTAGCTGAAAAACTAACAAGAACAACGACTGATCTTAGCAAGACTTATGATACAGAAGAGAGCAAGGTGGATGCGGTTTACAGCATAAGCGCCTTCTCGTTTTATGTCCTGGGTAAACCGTGAAAAAGTATTTTACAAACTGTAATTGTACCCAAGAAAAAAAAATATTCGATTTGACCTTCCTAACAGTTAGATGGTATGGTTTTTTTTTTTTTTTTACTTTTTTTTACCAGAAAATATAGCAAATTCTGTACAAAAACAGTGTTGAATTTTTACAGTTTTTTAATCGCAATTATATCCAAAACGAGGACAAAATTCTAAAATCTGTCTCAAACAGAACTAAGATTTGTACATAACCTTTCCAACAACACCAAAAGCATATCAAATTTTTCACTCTCTACTGGCTGAAGTTTTGTTTTGAAAATTGAATGGCGTTGTTTTGAAAATGCACAATTTTCGCTTTTTGCACAAATTCTGGATGGAGGCCTCTTAAGAACAAATCTTGAAGAATAGGAAGAATGAGGGCACTGCTCTGACAAAGGCAAATGGAAGCAGATGTTGATCCCCAACATAAACGCCTAGGTCAACAGGAAGTATAAAGAGCTGACCTTTTATCTTACTGGTCATGGATGCTTCAAGGCTTGCCAACAGAGATTTGGAAACGAAAAAAAAAAATAAAAAATAAATATTTGGCCGTAAGCAGCCCATAGAGGGCCAAGGCCTAGCTTCTCACAGCTGTACGTATTGTACGTGGTATACATTTCTGTACGTACAGAAGGGACCTACAGTTTTATGCCGTATCCGAAGGGCAGGGGGGTTTTTGAGAAGCTTTCTCATGACAGTAAATACTCTTGGATGTTTGTCAGACGCTCGCAAGAGGTGGGGCCGGAAAAAAACTTTGGTGGTGTTTTCCTGGATTTGAACTCGGAACCGCTTGCGCAGTAGTCCAACGCACTAACCACTGAGCCACGGCACCCACTGAGCCACGGCACCCACAAACGGAAACGAGCACAACCGTTATTGCTCAACGTGCACAGAACGAATTAAGGTCGCAAAACAGTCCAAGTTCCATCGTCAGTGATGAGTACCTCTTATGAAGGACAAAATAAGCTGGTGAATCGACTGAACGAGGATCGAACGCTAGACAGTATCAGCAGTTGGTCCAGTGGATCACGGGAAGCATGGGAGTGCATTTATGTATGTCCAACACTGTTACTAAGTAGGTATGTATGTATCTATCTTTTTTAAATTGCCACCTACCAACGCAAAATAGTTTCTAGCTAAGGTGTTGCCCTTGTAGTGTAAGGATAATGGCTAATTTTAAAGGGTTTTTTCTTACTCTAGTTGCTGAATTATTGCAACCATTCAAAAAAAAAAAAAACCACACGCACGGCATCTCTGCAAAATTGCATTGCTATTAATTTACATTTGAATTGTAGAAACGTTCTTCCTCCATCCACTTATCCTTTAAGGCCTTTTGAATAATAAGAAGCAATTACTGCAGGAAACCCATTTCACATTCAACCAACCACCAATACTAATGCCATACAAACAAAATGAACGTAAAATCACGCACACAATGCCGCTGAACGGGTAAATCCTTCAAACATACTGCCCGCCACCCACTCTCTCTCTCTCTCATACACACATACTTACACAATCAACTCATAATGTTCGCGCAAACAAATTCGCCCCAAAGTAAAAACTCTACTAACCCACCCCACCACCCAAATCGCACACCACGTAAACAAACGTAAATCCTTCAACAAACATTCATCCCCCTTCCACTAGTGCACTTCTCTATCCATACGTTCGTTGAGCAAAACAATTCCAAGAGGTCAACATAGAATCGCACAGATAGCGCCAAGTAAATCCAAGAAATAAAATAAAATAAAAAAAAAAAAAAACACCAGCAACGACAACAACAACACTTAAAACGAATCTCAAGACAAAAACAGAAAATTCAAATAAAAAAACGAGGAGAAAAACAAATCAGAAAAATATCTTCGCCTCGCGCTTTGTGTGTATCAAACATTTTTTGTGTTTTTCCCGTCTCATTGTCATTCTCGTGGTTGGTCGGTGTATGCGCATCAGCATCTCACGGTAATTCTAGTGTTTCTTTGAATATCTACTTTTTTTTTTTGTTGTATTGTTCTTCGTGTTCTTCTATTGTTATTGACACAATTCGTCATTGTTACCCATCACCCCCCCGCCCACACTGTCAGGAAAAAAAAGAGTAGAAAATAAATCTAGCGCGCGAAACAACAACCGAAAACAAACAACAACAACAACGGTAGTAGCAGAAATGGAATGACCTTCGCGACCGCTACTCATTCCCATTTCTTCTTTATTTTTTATTTTTTTTTTTTTTTTGTTGTGTGTTTTCCCCATCATCGTTGTCGTTGAAACAAACAAACATTTATTCACAGGGGGTGGTGGAGGCAAAGAGCGAACTAATAGAGCGGGTGCAGTGCAGAGAAAGAGGCAAGAGTCGTCTCCATTTTCAGCAATCTAACCCCACACAGCTGAATGGGGCGGCGAAAGTGAGCGTTTAGCGAAAGAGAGACGCGGCGAAGGTGTTTTTGTATTATTTGTTTTTTTTTTGTTGTTGTTGTTGAGTTTTATCGATTCGCTTTGCGCAGTTTGCCGAAAGTTTGTTGGCCAAAACCAAACTCTCTCTCAGTGTTTGTGCTGAGTGTTTGTGGGGGAGAGAATCTTGTAATACACTTGAGAGCGAGAGGTTTTGTTTGAAATTGTATTTTAATTGTGTTTGTAAGACAACAACGGCAAAACGATTTATTATTACATGGAAACGCGACGGACGATAGAACAATTCCCATTCAGTGCGAGTGCAAGTCGTCGACGGATAAAGAAGAAGAGAGTAGTGCCGGTAGTGAATAAAACGTAACGACGGCGACTACGCGTAAAAAAAAAAAAGTAAAACAAATAAGCGATTAAATGCGTCGCAATAATATTATTGTGAAATAAACAAATTTGTTTATTTTCTTCTGTTTTTATTGTGGTAAACAACAAAATCAGACACACAAACACACACACACAAAAGTACAATGGAATGGTCAATGGACGAAGCATTAGAGCTGATCGAACAGTATCGCGGACATCCGGAGTTATGGAATCGGGCCTATCCCAAGTATAAAGACAAGCTGTGCAGATTCCGCGCCTGGTCAAATATTGCAGAGAAATTCGGTTGCAGTAAGGCAGAGGTTGAGCGAAAAATGAACGTACTGTTGACACAGTATCGCCGTGAAAAGCATAAACTTCTGATGAAGTTATATGAGGGTATTACGCCGGGTCCGTCCAAGTGGTATGCGTTTAAGCGATTTGAATTCCTAGAGGGTGGCGCCGATGGAGTACTATCAATGGGGGTTGGTCGTCGGAAGAGTCGAGATTTAAAGTATTTCAATGCGGTGAGTTGTTTTGACAGTTTTCTTTTTTTTTTTTAAAATGACACTTAGGCAATAGCAACCATAGCTAAGATATGTACATATGTGAGCGCGCCCACGGTGACAATGCGTTGTGGTGTGTCGGTTTTTAAAAATAGCCCTGTGACAGTAGGGTGCGAAAGTAAATTAATTTTCTGTGTTTTTGTTTTGCAAAAAATATTGTATTCTTCTGATTGTTTTGTTGTTCGAGTTAAGTTATGTAGTTGACAAAATAACTTGAAAAATACTAGCTTGTTAGATTAAAATACAATTATTATCGTGGGTACGTGCTAAATTGACCTATTTTGGCTCGAATGTGTTTGAAAAGGTGGCTCGTGTGAACTTGTGTTTTTGTTTAGATATTTAGTTCCTTAGGTGAGTTTTGCTATTAATAATTCAAAAATTGTTGACGAGAAAAATAGAAATCATATTGTGTCCATAGTTGGGGAGCAGATATGTACATATACGGCTAACCGTTCCTTTAAACTAGATGTGGATTTTGCCTCTTTGGTCATAAGAATGCTCTAAAAAATTGACAGCTCTGTTCAAAATTGTATTCCCTATATGCATACATAAATTCACCTTTGAACCCAACAACTACTGTCAAATACCTACACATATATGTAAGTGCAAGTATTTCCTAATCACTACAGTCTGCAAAGTAACCCCTTCGGTTCAAGCTAATATTTAAAAATCAACCAAGATCTTAAATAGAATCCTTGTCAGTGAAATCGTCTTCCACAGCACATACTTATGAACATATGCCCCCCTGAGTTGTCTGAGCGCGCTTTCGTGACCTTTATTCGTGTTTATATATACGCTTTTTTTTGTGCTATACGCAATCGTGTCAGGGATGCCGTTTTCCAATTTCGAAGGGGAGCATTAAAGATGTTTACAGAGGAGTATTTTGTGTCTGAGAGGAGTACAGGAGTAGAGTTTGCCGTAATTTTAACCTGGGGTAACCCCTGGGTATCCCATACTCTCATTACACTGGATGGAAATACTGTGTACATGAACCGATTTCCATTGTAGCCGCTTTTTTTCACCTTGAATTGACAACTGATCCCCACTGGATGAAGATTTTACCCCATTTCTTACTTCACACCTCATTTCTCTCTTCTATACAGTCCGTTTAACCCCGATGTAATTGCACCAGTGTACGATGGCTCATTCAATGAAATAAGGGTGACAATATATTAAATTATTTTAATGGGAGTAAAATCAGGACGAGGGGAGTACGGGAGTATAGTCGATGAGAAGAAAGTACGAATACTCCCTTAGTACTACATTCGGCAACCCTGAATCGTGTACGTGAACTTGTCATTGTTCTTAAGGGTCAGCATGACTTGGCTAAAAAGGTAGCAAATCTTGCCATTTATGGTGTTCAGTACTTTCATAGAAGGGTCGTTAATGGCTGACACTAGGTGGAGGATTGTATATTTTTCGTCCTTGGGTACTCATTCTGGGGATTGGCTTTTGTGCCAGAATTTTTTTTTGATAGCAGCTTCAAAACTTCTAGAGAGAAAACTTTTGTGTTTGGGTAAGATCCCTCTTCATCCAGTGATACATTTAGTCCACTCTTGACTTAAATTGCCTGGATGCTGAAGAGCACGCAATCAGCCGATAAACTGTCCTAACAGACGAAGACTCACATATCACTGTTGTTCAGTTCAGTCGAGACCTCCACGACAAAAAACCACGACAGCTTAGTTGTTAGTCGGACAGGACAAGACCCAACCAGACAACACTTGGCGCTTGATTGAAAGTGGATGAAATAGACACTCTATCTGGTTTTGTTCTTTTTTTAAATATGTATTATCCAATGCCTTAAATACGGCTTGACTATCCACGAAGATAGTTACCCTAGATGGCCTTGGTTCCTTCGTGTGTAGGTGCTGTGATGCTCTTTCAGTGGCAAAGACCTGGCCTTGAAAGATATCACAGTTTGTATAAATCATGAATCATGAATATATTCAGCGCCGCTTCCTAAGTCCATTTTTGACCCGACAGTATAGAGGTGGAAGTCCTGTACACTGCTTAGTGCGTTGAATTTCCAGTCATATTTTCCGGGAAAAAGTATTCCTTCTTGAAGTCTGTATAAGGTACAACATAGTCAGTTTGTTTCGTCGACATCAATTGATCTGCATTTTTAAAGCAGATAAAGACCATAATATGAGCTTTGCTTTCATGTGCTTGAGTGTTAAAGACGAATCACGTTTTTGGCAGTTTTTGGCAGCTTTGCTTCGTACGTAACTCGTCCAGAGGAGAAAGATTAAGAATCATTTCCAGTCCTGTCTGAGGCGTTGATTTTTGGCTCCCGTAATGCTAACACTTGCATAATTTTGCACCTTCGTTAGATTATTGAGAAAACTAGCTTTGTTCGTCGCATTCCGCCAAACAATTGTTGCATAGTAAAGTATCTTACCTATAAAAGGCTGCTGAATACATAATACATAAATGAATTCACTTTTAATCGATATCAGATGCAAGCATAGGAACTAAATTAAAATGTCTCTGGCTTTTAATATGTGGCACATAAATTTCCAAGAGAATTCTATGTCTTTGAAAATTTATCGACAAAAAAGAATTGAAAGAAAATCCAAACAACGATGTTTCAATCGGTAAACTATACTTAATCATTGATTTAAATCTAAATATCTTCAGCTAGTTTCAACCAGATTGTATTTGATGCACAATCGCCTCACATACTGTGTATATGTATCTCTGCACGTCATTTCGCAAACATGTTCTCAAATGTTTACAACTGAAGCGAATTTAAGTTTAACAATAATGCGTCACAAACTTAAAGATTTGTATAAAATTAACTAAATCTTTTCCAGGTTGACAGTGGAAAAAGCAATAATACATAAGTATCTTTCTAGTTTTAGAATAAACAGGAAATGCTTGGGTCTACTGCTGAGTCAGCCACTCGTTGTTGAGGGCTATCCCGCTCGTATTCTTCGGAATTCTATTTGCATTAACCGACTCGATTCTACAATACAATAACAAGTTTGTATTTGAGGTAAACAAAAGTAAAGAAAGTCCAAAGTTTTAGTCATGCCAATTAAAAGTTACTAATTAGTTATGGATAAACACAAAGCTAAATGAGAATTTATTTCAATAAATTTGAATTTGAGTGCGAGAATTTTTCGAAAATAAAAATTTATTGGAATCTACTACAATACACACTATACTTATATTTTAGTTAGAGAAGATCAAGTAAATACTAGGTCTGTTCGCGTACCCTCCTAAGAGCGCTCACGAAAGAGTAAGCAATTTCCCCATGCTACGAATTTTAGTGCAAGAAATTTCTGTGGGCTGGTTTATGAAAACTGTCAAAGCTGTCAAACCAGTGTATTTTCAACTTTTTCTTGTTCAGCCCGTTCGTTTACTTACTGATAGGTTTGTTCCCGTACTTTTTGCATTAAAAAATTCGTAGACTATAAAACTTTAAAGAGTGGGGTAAAGTTCTCTCAGACGAGTTGAACAAGAAAAAGTTGAAAATATATTAATTTGACAGATTTGTCAGTTTTTCACAAACCAGCCCAAGGAAATTTCTTGCACTAAAATTTGTAGCTCTCTTGTGGGTGCTCTCTTCTTTTCGTTTTCGATCTTTGGAAATCAGCTCTCCCCAACTTTTTCCCAGTTGCCGTGTACTGTTCAGCGCCACGTACTTCAAGGACCGCTGCGTATCCTGCCATCCTGGGTAAGCGGGTTCCATTGCATAGCTTGGTTAGCTATGGATCTGTCACCCTTTCACTCTCTTCTTTGAATAACTACGAAAATTATCCGTACGCCAAAAGCTTCTCGTAACAATTCGCTTGCTTTGGGAGGGAATGCGAATTACCCAAGTCTAGAGCAAAATGTTTTATTTTTTGTTCCTGAAGTACAAAAGTTTTTATTGATTTGTCTGTCAAAAAGGCAGCCCAAAAAGTCCCCATTAGATTATTTACCAGGTCCTTGTGCAAGGTCCTTTAAAACTACTTATAATGAATAGAAAAGAATTTCCTAATTTCTCGGGTGCCCTTAAAGTGCAGTGGATAATCTTTTAAAGCCATCTTGTTCGTTTACTAGATGCTTAAAAATTATCTCAGACGAAGCCCATCACATACTGGAGCAATTTTGCCCTGGGGTAACCCCGAGTAAATTCTCCTAAATTGGCAGCTCGCAAAGAACAGAGAAAATGTGTAAGTTTTACCCCGCCTTTCAACTGTTTCAACACTGGATGAATATTTTACCATGTTTCTTACTTTACACCTCATCTTCCTCTTCTAAAAAGTCAGTCTTACCCTGGGGTAATTGCACCAGTTTGTGATGGCCCATTCAATGAAATAAAAGTGACAATATACTAAACACAATAAGAGTTACTTTCTAATACTATTTTGTGGAAAAAATCGAAATGTTTTAAGGGGAGTAAAATTAGGACGAGAGGAGTATGGGATTACAGTCTTTAAGAAGGGAGTACGAATACTCCCTTAGTAGTACATTCGACAACCCTGATGATGGGCTCAGACCAATACTACTTTCTCCTTCATATAGTAGGAAACAATAGCTCCTTGACCTTTTCTATGAATGAGATTGGGTCAAAAGATCCTTAGGCATTTATTAATGAAAGGCTGCAACTTACTCGTTCGTGATGGTGATATCTGTCTTCGTAGTGCTCTATCTATTTGGCAAGATCAATTCTATATAAGTGCATACATCGTAGTGCAACAGTCGCAGTTTGGTTCTTAAGTTCTCTAAAATTGAATAGCATTGCGAATGTTGCTATTGCCTTCCAAATTTTGCTGGTTACACTTCTGGTTCTATGCCTTGCAACTGCGGTTAGCAAAGATCACATTTTCTACTGGTAGAAAGTTTCTTTTTTCTTTCCTCGACTTCATGTGGCCCTTGGAATTGATTAGGGGCTTTGTTTTGGTTGTATCAGCTCCTAGATAATAACAATAGTGGTGTCATAATGCTCCCCTGGTGTACTCGATTTTGAACTTCAAAACTCTGTGCTTCCTTTGTATAAGCGGGTGGAGCAGTTCTGCGGACGCCGCTTGGAATAGTTCAACAGCGATGCCATCCATACCCACCACTTTGTTTCTATTGAAGTTAAGTTGATGATGATGATCTCTGACTACCAATGAGCTTCTCTAACATGACAACGGACTTCCTCTTTTTACGAGTGAAGTTTAATGATGGTGTCTTTCTCAAAGTGACTCTTACAAAATCTTACATAACTAAATCTTTTGACTTGAACAGTACACGTGCTAATTCACAAGAATTCGTTAAGCGCACAAGCAGTATGTATAGATAAGTATGCTCATCTTTTCTCTACCTTTAATGAATGTAAATTAGTTTTTTTTTTTTGGCGCAAATGCTTTTGAAAATATTCCACCCAAAGAATATACCTACATAAATAAATCATCTTCTTGCGCGCTCCCCTTAAGAAAACATAAACCGTAAACAAGTGCAAACAAACATTACACAAAAGCTTTGTAGATTCGGTGAGATAAAAATTTCCCTCGCAGATAGATGTTTACTTTTCGTTTAAAGTTTAATTAGTTTGTCAAATGTTTGGCAAATATTGCGCAAAATATTTCAACTAACACGCATTTTGTTTACCATTCCAGATGGGTCTCGGCCTGCCATTGCTGATAGCAAACAGTCAAAGTCTTGCCGGATGGAATGGTGGTGGCCCCTTTTCCCCACCTTCGTCGAAACGTGATGGTCTTTGTGTTCCTTTGCCTATGGGATTTCCAAATGTTCAAAATCCCGATCTTCGAAATCCCTATAATCAAAAAAACGATTCCGCTGAAACAATCGAAATCGATGAAAAGGACGATGATCAGCCAAATCAACCAGCGCCGAGTCCTAGTGCGACACCTGCTTCAGGCGGTCAACTGCCAACCGAACAGAATAGTGAAGAGCTAGATATCAAACCGGAAATGTCCGATTACCTGCATCACCCGCCATTAGGTCGTCCCGAATCCCATCGATCATTCAACAGTTCAACCGACGACAATCGAATAGAGAACGATGACTATGCCCAGGATTTGCGAGTAAGTGCTGCCGCAAGAGGCATTGACTTCAGCCGCTTCGGTCTGGCTCGTGGTCTGTTACAACAATCCGAAGGATACGATGGGAAATTCTCACCACCGCCACAAATGTCGCGTAAGCAACAAAACAATCAAATGCACTCGAATGCCCCACAATCGGGAGTCCTTACAGCTGGAACTGCCAACGAACAGGACGACTGCGATTATGTGGGTTCTAATGTTTCCATAAAGCTGCGCTCGATGGAACGCACCCAAAGGATAATAGCCGAGAAGCTCATCAGTGAGGTATTGTTTTACGGGCAAATCGCTGAACTTGAAAAGACTGCTAAAATACAACCTAAATGAATGGTAGAAATGTTTATTTGAAGAGACTGTGATGAATGAGATTGTGGAGTGGAGGAAAGGTAGTGATGTGTATACCTGCACTGTACGCTTGTTAATAAACTAAAACTAAAACAATTTTTTAAATCATTTTTTTTACCTTTTTTTTTTTTTTGTTTTCTTAGAATATTATACGTATTGCATTTGTTTTAGAGCAAATAGATTAATGAACCACTTGAATGTATAGAAATTGTAATAAATATAAGAAGAGAATATGAAGAGCCATTGTCTTTGATTGCATCTCATTGGGTTGTCTGAAGGTAAGTTAAGGTCTTTACTAAACTATGGATAGTTATAAAACAAAAAAAGCGAGCGTAGTCTTCTAGAGCAGCAAAACCTTTGTGTGATCTTCGGATTATTGGGTCGTGTTTATACCTTTACAACAGACCCCAGAGGGCAGACATTCCGTCCATTCCATTTAGTTACGTTTCCGTCGTCAGCGTCAGTCAGCAATACAAGTGTAAACATTTTCAAAACCCACCTATTGACCCGCCCATTTCAATCTTAGTCAAAAATTAAAGCTCAAAAACTGCTTACAGACCAACGGATAGACATGGCTTAATCGACTGGGTAATATATCCTATATTGGGTTTTGATCAAAAAAGGGCTTCCAAGCCATAAAAACTTAATGTTTTGACGTGAGTATGGAAAGTGTCCCGCAGGTAATTTTTTCAAATCTGGCATCCCTATCCCGTCGTGTTCTCGAACATGGCGTCATCATAGAATCATCTAGGAATATCTGATCCAGGCAGGCCGACAGACCGAGATATCGACAATCGAAAACGATAAAGGAGTGACAGTTCGGAGATGTAACCGTCGCATGTACCATTGTGCTTTAACGGTATACAATAAATATTTTGAAAGATTTGGAGCTTTGTCGATATATTAGGCTATCAAGAATGACGTTTCTTTACGTTCTTAAATTAAACACAGCTACAGTCAGCAGCAACTTCAATAGCATACACAAAAAGACCGATGCTGCGTTGTGAAACACATTACACAAAGCAACGACAAAAGCACACAACATGTTTTTCAATGCAACGCAACAAACTGAGCACGATAATACAAACAATAACTTCAACTTCAACAGCAGATACAAGACTTAGGTCTAACGATGAAATTGCTGTGGTCAATGTGTTGTGTTCCATTGAAAAGCCTTGGTTCTAAAAATTTCCTCCGGTTGTCAAAGTTGCTGTGTCAATGTCTTTTTACTATTAAATTTGTCAGAGCCACAGCAAAACAAATTCGATGTCATTTCAGATTCTTTATTCGTTTCTCTTTTACCAGCAGCGCTAGTTAGATGTTATCCGACAAGCTCACAACTCTGCAATTTTCGGCTAGTGACAGCGCTTATCGATGTAATTCATGTATGTTACGCACATGTGTATACTGTATATGTTTCATCTCAGAATTGTCACGCGGTAAAGTTTGGAGAAAGCAGTCCACAAATCCCTGACGACTGTTGAAAACTTGAAAAACAAATCCTTTCTACTTTCTTAATTAGTGTTGTTGACTATCATTATGGTTAGCAGCATAAATATAAGATAAACATTGCGCTGCGCAGAATCAAGTTTCTGTTTATAAATAATTCTAAGTTCAGATGGTTTAGAATGGCAATAGCTAATCACAAGGAGCGTTACATATGACAGCCTAAAATGCTCGAATGTATAAAAATAAAATGAAAATAGGTATGAGAAATTATCGTAAACATATAAGCCTGATATTCCAAATTGTAAAAACCTTAGAAAGTTAAGTCCGATTCCTTACGAAATCAACGCGATGTTTGTCTGTCTGTTAAACTGTCACAGGCATGAATGTCAGAGCTGTAAAAGAATGCAATAATTTTTGACTATAATTCTGTGGAATGCTCCGAAAAATGATTTAATTCATTGACTTCCATAAAGACTTCAGATTGAAAAAAATAAATCACCATTCCTTTTGAAGTCATGACTGCAGCAATCAATTTTGGCATTCAGAATGGTGAAGTCAGAATGAATGCCATCTTTTTAAATGCTCTGCATTCTTTGAAGTCACTAGCATTCACTGAATGCATTCAGCTCCTTGAAGTCAGTTGAAGTCAGTGACTGCATTCACTTAGGTCTGTCAAATACCTATGTGCATTTTCAACTTATTCTTGTCAACACGTTCGAATGCTTTTTTACAATTTTAGTTCGCTTACAATCTTACAGCGAATTTTTACGAAAAGCTGTTCGCGTACAGAGAATTTTTGTAGTTTTTTGCAAAAGAGAGCTGTCACGAGAGAGTAAGAAATTTCACCATGCTACGAGTTTTAGTGAAAACAATTTCTGTGGGCTGGTTTATGAAAACTGTCAAACCAGTGTATTTTTAACTTTTTCTTGTTCAACCCGGTCGTTTACTTTTTCGTAGACACGTCTGTCGCTTGATAGCTTTCAATTATAGTGTTTCAAAAATTTGTTTTCATAGTCTCCCCCCAATCCGAATGCCTTCGGCTTAATCGCCAATTATTTCTCGTCTTAGTTTCTATGCCTGAACTACATCTATCACTTATAGCTTACCAGCGCAGGTGCAATGATAATTTTATTCTTCTGACATTCGTTGCATTCAACAATTGGAACTGAATTTAAACACAACCTAAAACATACAGCGAAAAAACATCTGAAATTAAAATGGACAGCTGGACAGATGAAGTGATTATAAGCTATTTAGAAAAATTACAACAACTACCATGCCTTTGGAATCGACACCACAAATATTACAGAAATACTGTAATCAGGTCAAATGCTCTGTGTATTCTCTGCAAGCATGTCAACATTCCAGGTTATGGAGCTCAAACGATGTACCGAAAAATGTTTGAAATCAAAGCCGTTTTTATGGAAGAGAAGCGTCGAATGTATGAGAATCAAGAAGAGGGAAAACAATGCAAGCCCCGATTTAGCTGGTACGAAGCAGCGCATAAATTCTGGGGAAAGACTCCACTATCACAAAAATGTTCACCTAATGTGAGTGTATACTGCTTATTTTTAAAAAAAATTATAACTTATATCTGCCACGTGCCAAATAAATGAATAAATATCTTATTGTTTAGTTCGATGAAGCAGATGACATTACAAGTGCAAACGATAGGTTGCCATCGAGAATCAATTCCAATTGGACATCTTTCAAACGGCCGAATTCAGTTGAGTATTCTGGTGGTGTGAAAAGAACAATGACAGATGAAGCTTTTGCCAAGTGTATTGGCAAGGCTACCAATGCTCTAAGGCATGCAGTTGCATTGAATTCTATGGATGAGTTCGATGCATTCGGTCGAAGTGTTGCCTATCAGTTAAAGAGTATGAATGCCAAAGGCGCTTATGAATTACAAGCCGAGATTCAGACGCTTATTACAGCGAAAAAAATCAAATATTTATCCACAAGTTTCTTCAGAAATCAATCAACTCTTGGACTAAGAGCACCACCAGAACTACGACCACAATCAGTCCAATCAAATTCAACAAGACACTCGAAGCGACGAAGCGCAATGCCAGCACTTCTAACAACGCCAAGATCACCAACACAACCACTTCTAGGAACTCCACTAGAACTTGATGTCATCGAAATAGAGGACGATGATTTCGATCGAAATCTCATCGAAAATGGAGAAACTTGTAAAATCAAAGTGAAGAAGGAGTTTAATGAGGAGAATGGTGAATCGACCAAAGAATTTAAAAACTAAACTATACTTATTGTGATGCAGGTTCATAGATACATACCTTCGAACATCAAGAATGTAAATAGTTTTGATATACATATATTTTTCTTAATACAGTTGCGTGGCTGTAAAATAAATGTATGCCATCAAGGCAAGTGTCCATTAATGGTTTTTAATTTCAGTAAGTCACTTATGTAATGGCTATCACGAGATTTCATAGTCTTAGGGCTATTCTTAATCTGGTTCCGCTTAATGGCTTTATACTATTATCGAGAGCCAAAGCCAAAACCAACAGGTTATTCGACTATCAGGCATTTATCCCAGCAAGCAAAATTGAAAAAGTGGGCACATAGCTTACGTATGTTATTTCAGAAGGAGGTCTTAGTGACAACAGCCGGCCATGAGTTTACAAGGACAATACAAAAAGAAGATATTACCTTCTTTATCGCCAACCGGGCGGCCATAAAAGCCATAAAAACAGTAACTGCTAAAGAAATCATATATCGAAGCTACTGAAGTGCTGTGGAGATGAGCTCAAGGTTCTTGAAACATAGCACAAAGTATCAATCAACTGGCTTCCTGGACATGAAATAAGAAATAAGAAGCCAGGTTGTTGATTGAATTTCCAATTTGGGACCCTAGTGCTATTTATCATCGCATTACTTACTTATTTAGATGGTCTGAGCCTCAACTAACAAACCTCTCCAGCCGACTCGGTTGCGAGCCAGCTTTCTCCAGTTCACGCCAAGTTGGTTGAGATCCCCTACCACTTGTTTGCGCCACCTGCGCGAGGTTTTCCTCTACTGCGCCGTCCATCCGGGATGGTTTCGAAGAAATTCTTCGCTGGAACGTTGGGCTCCATCCGCTCCACATGACCTAGCCATCTTAGTCGCTGCTTGCGAAGTCTTCTGACCAAGTCGATGTCCTTCTATAGGCTGTATAGTTCGGCGCTTTGCCACTCACCGTCTATGCAGACGGAACCAAAGATCACACGAAGAACTTTTCTCTCAAAATAACCAAGGGCATCCTCATCTGATTTTGTCAGAGTCTATGCCTCTCTACCAAACAGCAGAACTGGGATGATTAGTGTCTTATAAAGATTTACGTTAGTAGTTCCAGATAGGGCTTTGTTACTCAATTGCGTTCTTAGCCCATTAAAACACCGATTGGCAAGAGTGATTCTTCGTTTGATCTTCCTACTGGTGTCATGCGCGGAGCCTTTACTACCTCGATTGTACCTCCGGTGTTGACATGTGAGTTTCGTACAATTATCTCAAGTACTACATAAAAGAGATCGCATGATAGCGCGTCACCCTGTCTAAGTCCTTTCCTGACATCAAATGGTTCGGTGAAGTTCTTACCGACTTTGGTGGTGTTCAACTACACATAAATCGTCAGACTCAGCTTACGCTCATCGCTAGTTCGCTTTCAGATAGCTATCCGGCGGGAGGAGGTGATGATGCGTTTTTGCTCGCTCATATTAGCTGCTGCGAAATCGATGAGTTGGAAACTGTTGTGGTGTCGTGAAAGCTGTGATTACCTTATAGACTTACCAGAATGACTTCGCCATAGCATTGTCCCAGGAAGACAAGAACTCAAAGACAATCATAAGGCCTTATTCGTTTAAAATCCACGATACAGCACCCCAATTTGTTAAGAAAATAAATTCAAATAATCCCGCTAGTACTTTGCTTTAGGTTAGGTTAGGTATATGGGTGCCCTTGGGGTCAACGGCGCTCTTAGACCATCAATGGACTCATCATTGTGCCCAAGGATTGATGGGAATCTAAAACCATAAAAAGATAATTCTATGAATCTCAAAAGTTTGCTGAGTTCTGTGTTTCTTAGATCATCCAGCTCCAGAACGAAATAACTCCTTATAGTATCTTTGCTTTTCACAGCCAATGCCGGATTCTATTTCCTCTTCGTTCCTACAACTTCTACAGAAGTCGTTATGGGGCACCAATACCTACTCGTACATCCATTTTGGATCCGTCGGTATAGATGACGAGTTCACAGACCGTACCTATACCCCGTTCCACCCTGCTGGGAATTCTGATAGAGAATCTCCGCTCACAGTTTGTAAGTGGTATGATGTAGTCCGTTTCCGTCCGGAGTTTTGATACATTCCATCGGTTCAAGATCGAGGCATGAACAAATGTCTTCGCCGTCCGTAGACCAGCTGCCTGTAGTCTCAGTGCGGTAAATATCAAGTGTAAGAAGATTCAATATTGTTTTCAGTGCTGCTGTTGGTGTTGATTTCTAGTACTTGGCTATAAGTGCGACACAATATATGCAATTTAAATACGAACTTCCTCCTCTGGTCATGTGAAGTGTCTAGTAAGCCACTGTTCTAGCTATTTCATTGCTTAACAACCAACGTTTTATAGACAACATCATTCGTTACAGGATATTCTTATGCGGTTGTTTATTTAGAAGCACAGACTGTTGTCATAGGTAAGGCGATCGAATGAATCCTAAAAGTATGCAATTGTTTTAATAAAGCACATTCCTGAAATTTATTAAATCGAACAATACCTACAAATATTATCGAAACAACTGGAGGGATTTTGTAGCTTCATCTTCATGAAAATATATGTATTTCAATTCGTCGATTCTATTAGACATATAAATGTGAAAACATTTCGAGAAGATGTTTGAAGCATCCTGTTCTTGTTGAGAAAGTTACTTTTAAAAAGCAGTTTGCCATACTTTTGGATTCGCCACCAGCTCAAATGTTGGGCTCTTCACAGCTGCAGAAAATAAATTCTGTTGAAAAACCCACCTAAGCACGACGTCAAGAACTTTTTTGGGGATTCAGTAGTAAGAAAACTACCAAGACCTAATAAGCAACGTATTGATTGATGACTTGTAAGCTCTGAGATGCAATATGCCGCTCAATATGGGCTGAGTTCCAAATCGCAGTAACCCCGCAGTACTGCAACGTCAAACGTTCCAAATCGTCAATATATAGCAGTGATGCGATGTATCGCGTTCTAAAATGCATCATGAAAGAAACTACTGCGCAAACAAAAGCAACCAACGCATCATGAGTTATTGTGATGCGATGTAATTTGACAGCAATTTTTTTATTTCGCTAAAAAATGAAATTTTTTCTTTTTTATGCCGAAAACATTCTTAAATATACTGCCATTATATGAGCCAAAATTATTCATTAAAACGTTTGAAAATATCACCGCCGCTAATTTTTAGACATTATTATTGTTTGCACAAGCCGTTCCAAAACGTCAAAGATTTTAAAGCATCGTGATGCATCGCAAAATGAAAACTTCGTAGCAAAGGCAGTGATGCTTTCACGATGCGCATTTTTTTGACGTTTTGGAACTCAGCCATGCACTCCCATTTGAATTTTCTTCTCGAGAACCATCAGTGAATTCTGGCATGGACTTCTTCTTCTTCTTATGGTGACCTCCTCGTAGGAGGTTGATTGTCATCCTCCTGATGTACGATCCTGATAAGCTGGATTGCTGAGAGGTCGAACCATCCAGTTTGTCCTTTGTCTTCCTGATGTTCTTCTGCCTTCAATTTTTCCTTGTAGAATTACTTGTAACAGTTGATACTTCTCACTTCGCATTATATGACCCAGATATTCCAGCTTTCGTTTCTTGCTTGTATTTAGTAGTCATCCTTCTTAAGACTTCTACATTTGAAACTCTTTCTGACCATGGTTTTTTTTAGTACCCACATACAGCTACATTTCAAATACTTCTAACCGCTTCATTATTGTTTTCCTTACGAGTCCATGTCTCTACTTCCAGCCTTTTTTTCACAGGCAGCTGAAGGTCACTTCCACACAGTACTTTCTTTAGTTGGCAGAAAGAAGCTCGAGCTTGTTCAATACTGACTGTGATCTACTTGGTAGAGTTTGCTTTGGAGTTGAATTGTAAACCCAAGTATTTAATTCTCTTTGGACTTTCAGGCTACTAAAGCATAATAGCCCATAGTCGAACAATACACTTCTCTGTCACACCTGCATTTGAAATGAAACAGTTTGCATCTATTTAACTAAGTTTTTCTTAAAAACTTTGTAGTCGTTTTCTTTTATTTATTATTATTTAAATCGTAAGATGAATGTATGTAAATAAACATGCTCCAAGAAAAAAGGAGAACTCAAAATTAAAAAACAAAAAAGAAAAAACTAAAATAAAACCAATCTTAAATGAAGAAACTAAAATCCACTTAAACGATGGAGTATACTTTTCCTACTGTTTATCTGTTTAATTTTATTATTATTAATTATTTTCTTTCTTTTTTTATTTAAATCCCAACAATTGGTATCAAGTTCCCATTATTTCATTTTTTGTTTGTTTACTTTTTTTTATTGTAATTCTTCTGATTCTTATCACATTTCTTTGGAAACATCAATTGTGTTTTATATTATTTCAAGTTCTATTTTATTTAATTTTTTTTCTTGTTTTTATTTTACTCTAATCCGTCTATTATTCTCTCATCTTCTTAAACGAAAACAAAATTTGATTATTTTTTTTTACCAAAGTCTCTTGTGTGTAGTGTGTACGAAAAAACAAAAACATAATGGGTAACTGAGGCAATAAATGACTTAATGTTGAAGTTTGTTTGAAGAAAAAAAAAAAAATAAAGGAGAAATTATTAAAAATACAATCCATTAAATGTTTAACATTTTAACATTAAAATACAAAAAAAGACTAATTTTATTGTTTAAATTATTGATTCTTAGTTGAGATGCCAATTTGGCTGTCTAATTTTAGGCAAAATTGTAATTGTTTAGATTTCTTTTGTCTGGTATATGTGTATCTCTGAGTAATAGAGATCTTGATAGAGAGAATCAGAGTAAAGGTGGTATTTTGTTTTTAATTTAAATTGTTTAAAAGTCAAAACCAAATGAGGTTCCATTGCCTCCGCTGAATTGGAAGAATTGTCGGAACATTTGATTGGGATCGAATTCTGAAAAGAAAAAAAAACAAGAAAGCAATTAAGTTTAGTTGATATTGAATTGATTTTTATGATAAAAAATACAACACAGAGAATAAAAATACACATTTCGTATTGAATTTAAGGCCGAGGGCATCTGTACTAAACCTTTTTTTTATCGCCCATCACTAGTCACAACAAAAGCAAAAGAGAATAAAGAAAACAACATTTTTGTACTAACCATCACCAAAGACAGGCTCACGAAGTGCACATGTTAAATAATGATAATGCTGGTTGAGGTGCAAACAATTGGGGCAACGTTGAATAAAACCAATGAGGAGAATGCACCAAATCGACGGGAACAGTGGAAACAGCGCAAAAGTTATCACCTTTTGTCACAGCGATTTATAAACTAAGCAAACAATGAACACAAACAGACTTTACTATACTTCTCAGCATGAAAAAGTTGCATTAATGTTCTTTCCTTTTAAACTGCTTGGTGGTTTTCGTCGTCGATTCTCTAGTCGGCCATACCAACTGGACAAACACATGGGGCTTAGTCGCTTGCGAAAACTTGCTCGACGTGGAGCATTTGAAAGCCAACACCAGAGCAGCCAAAAGGGACTCTTTAACATCAACTATTTAGTCCAAGCAACTGCCTATCAATAAATGTTCTTTACCGCGAATTTAGGTGAAAAACTTTAACTGGCACCCATACCAAGTGCAAACAGTGCACCAGCTTTTGCCATCAGACGGCCAAGTTACAGTCAAAGTCTAATGGAATTGACCCGCCCGGTGTTAAGAACCACTTGGTGGAATTCAGATTTGCAGAGACTGAAGAAAACGGTTTTCTACCGCTTGATTAATTGATGAATAGTTTTAGGTGCCGACATATGTTTAACTTGGTGTGAGAAGACAAAACATTAAAACACAAAAAAACGGAAAAACGCCAGCAATTCTCTCTACAATTGGAGCCTAATGATCACTTACGTTGAATGCTCTTTTACTTATGAAAACTTCTCACTGAGCTGACTGATTTGAGATTTATTAAAGAAGACCAAGCTGCAGTTGCCTCTAGTATTAATTTACTTCTAGTGAGTTATGAAATATGAGCTGAAGGAAGGAATAACTAAGATTGGAGATCCGCTACAGCATCAGTAAAGATATTTTTGTAGCAGTATTTGGGTGGAAGGGATAATGCACAAAAGCTTGCTTATGATCAGTTGTGCACAAACATAAATTAGTGAGGAAACAATGAGAATTGTTATTAACATTTGAAATAACCAAGTGACCACTTAGAGCTTGCCTATCTTGTCGTATTTCCAATCTTCTCAAATAGCCCCTCTAATCACTAGATACGAGAACACTCAAGACTCAAACTTTATAACGAAAAACAAAACAGTTAAATCAATTCAAAATAAAATCCAAATAGAATAATTTACCTTGTTCCTGATCTTCCATATCCTGTCCACTGTCGTATCGCATCTTCTTTCTTGAATCAGAAAGAATGGCATACGCCTCACCGATTTCCTTAAATTTGAGTTCTTCCACTTTGCGCTCCTCTGGTGTTGAGTTAGCATGCCTGTCTGGATGGTGAACGAGCGCTTTCTTACGATAGGCTTTCTTGATTTCATCTTCTGAAGCGTTCTTGGTCACTCCCAAGATTTTATAATAGTCCTTTCTCTTTGATTTTTTCAATGCAAACTTTGCATCACGAAGCAGGTTCTTAATTTCGGTAGTTTTCTGAATTTGGAATGCTGATTCATAATCAGCAACACACTCTTCATATTTCTCTAGATCATTGTTACATCTGGCACGTAACAATAACGCCTTCAAGTACTGTGAGTTTATCTCAAGAACTTTAGTACAGTCTGCAATAGCATCCCTAAGGCTACCAATTTTCGAATTGACTAACGCACGATTGTAATACAATTTGCTGTTCATGTCCCTATTGAGGGGATCTATCTCCAGTGCATCTGTATAGACGGTTTGTGCCTCACGGTACCGGCCGGACTTGAAGAGCACATTGCCAGACTCTTTTTTCTCTTTAAGCAGTTTCGACTTGTTGCGCATAGATTTCGCCTTCTTATGATCTGGATCGAGTTGTAGAGCTCTCTCAAAGTGCAATATACCCTTTTCCAAATTGTCACTGTAGTACAAACACAATCCACGGATGTAGATTGCATCCGCAGATGTGGTATCGACTTTCATTACACTTACCGCAATATCAACAGCCTCTTCTGTACGACCTAAAAATGCAAGGCATTCGGCTTTCATCAGCTTGAACTTGAGGCAGGCTGGTGAGATTTTTAGTGCATTGTCCAAATAAAAGACAACATTTCTGTAGGACTTGTTGTCATAGTTTGTCTGTACGGTTTTTTCGATTTGACGCAACTGCTGGCATGTCTGTTGTTCGACTTTAATTGAACTGTTTGATGGATCGATCTCTTCGAGCTTTTTTATGGCTTGCTCTGTGCCAATGATATCGCCAAGTGCTGTACAACATTTGGCAATACGGACATATGCCTTTTCGAATTTCGGATCAATACGAATCGCTGTGCGGGCATCATTTAGAGCGCTATTATAATTCAGTAACATCATGTGGCATGCAGCCCGATTGCCGTAGTATGCAGCCGAATCGGGACATAGTGATATCGCGTCGGAGTATAGTTTAAGGGCAGCTTGGTAGTTTTGTGCTTTATATTGATCATTTCCGAGCTTCTTCTTCTCCTCGGCAATGCTGAAAGAAAAATAGAAGATGAACATTTTAATACATATTTCGAAATGGCCTGCAAATGTTAATAGGAACAAAAGTCTGGAGGGACAATTTAATATAAGATAGCCAGTCTATAGCTAAAAATTACTTTGATACATTCATATAGTTAGTTACAGAAGAAAGTAAAACTGACAATCGCTTCTCAATTTACAAATACTTATCTCCCAAGATGCGCATCTTTTAATTTGATTTAATAATCTCTCTTTAGGGTAGGTGCTAGTCAGTTTCCATCTATTTTTGGAACACTTAGCTCTACAAGAAAAAAAATACTAAGTACACGAAAGCATATGCGTTGCATATGCTCCATTCACTTAAAAATAAACGTAAACTTTGTGCCAGAATTGCAAATAAGAGAAATGTTTGCATTGATGAGTTACCAAAAAAAAAAAAAAAAAACCTTTGGTGTTAATTTTAAGAGCAATTTGCATACCTTTGTCATGTTGATTGGTGGTAAAATGAAAAGATCTCAGTTATTTAATGTATTAGGACTTCAGAGATACTTATTCATTGCCGGTTAGTGACAGCAATACATACTTTTAAGCAGCATATTTGTCTAAAGGTACATTCATAGCTAAGTGACAGGCGAATGGGCGAACTGCGAACAAACCATTTGGAAGCACATTTCTTTTGACAAGTGAAAAGTATAGTACGCTGATTGATAGTCTTAATCAACCGGCCAGAGAGGAATCAAACGTCAAACGGTTTAACGTTACGTTAGGTCCGCGATTAGGTTAGGTTCGCGTACCCTCCTAAAACAGCGAATATTTACGAAAAACTGTTCGCGTACGGAGAATTTTCGTAGTTTTTCGCAGAAGAGAGCGCTCACGAGAGAGTAAGAAATTTCCCCATGCTACGAATTTCAGTGCAAGAAATTTCTGTAGGCTGCTTTATGAAAACTGTCAAAGCTGTCAAACCAGTGTATTTTTAACTTTTTCTTGTTCCACCTGTTCGTTTACTTCTTCGTAATTTTCGCTCTATCTGAGAGAATTTTACCCCCACTCTTCGAAATTTGAGAATCTACGAATTTTAGCGAACGATCGAAGTACGCGAACGGACCTATTCTTAATCAACAGGTTAAAGGGGGAATCAAACGTCAAACGGCTTAACGTTACATTATTGCCCTTTAAGTCATCTAATCGCAGCAGCAAAAGCAGGTGCAATTCACCTGAGTAAACATTATTCTTATTTGAAAGCGATTTTGGTTTCCATTCTACTGAGACACATTGTCATGAAACATTTTCAAGAGCGTCTCTTCCAAATCGCAAATAAAAACGCAATATTTCACATCGAAATATTCCACTAAAACTTAACTAAAAATGCGTTTTTGACCCTGACGTTTGAGCATCATAATCATGTTAATTAATGAGTAGCACGCGTAGGAGAAATTAATTCACGTAAACAAAACGTAGCAGATTGTATACAAATTACTTTTCGCCAGCTCTAGCCGCATTGAAATTTCTTTCGGAATAAGTAAACATTAGCACTTGGTGAGTGAATCAGTTTTAGGAAAAAATAGGGCATAAACTTATTAGTAGTTGATGTGAACTTAGTAATTGAACGCCGTGATTTAATAGTTAGTGCGTTGGACTGGCGATTAAGGTTACAGAAAATACCAACAAGCTTTATCATGGTGCCAACTGTTGACAGTGTTTGAAAAACATCCTAGATCGAGTTATGAACGAAAGAATGTCTTCTTCGTTTTATCAAAGACACATTGTCAGACTGACTTCTTCCCATCCAATGATTTCTGTCGCACAGTCGAGGAGAAGGAGAAGGAATCTCCCTTCCATTTTCTCTGCAGCTGCCCGGCGCTTGGGAAAAACTTCTTCCAAAAACGACTCAAATATCAATAACATAGGAAATTTCAAGGTCAATGTATTGTCGGCTTACGTGGCAACACCATGAACCCCTCGTGGTTTAAGAAACTCCTACCGATCTATGGGGATGATAGCCACCTAAATGTCGAGAATGATCCAGTCAAACCCTAAAAAAGTATAGGGTTTCCTAAAATGAAAGGCTTAACTTTGTAATACAGGCTACAAGTTCAGTCCGTGTTTCCAATTGGAGAGGTTGTTGCCTTCGATATTAATTCGATAGCATGCATGGGTCAAAAACCTGACGACAGATTTTATGAAATTTGTGTCGTGGTGGTTAATTCTGCTTGAATGCAAAATAACAACCGAAAAAAATGCTTGCGATATGAAAACCCCAAGCAAATTGTCAAGTGTGTCTCCTTAGTACAACAGTTAAGCCTGATGTCAGTACAACGCGTTTTTTGTCGTGTGTTCCTAATAACACAAAAACATTGCCATAGCAACAGAAACTTTGACAACCACAGCTAACATTTTGATAACAACGCTTTTCAATGCAACAAAGAACAATGACCCTAGCAACGGGAACTTCATCGTAAGGCCTCAGTCTTAAATGAACTGTTTAAGTTTAATTTGACATCACAGTAAAGGCCTTTTTATTTGCCTCAATGTGTTTCTACTATGTATGACTATAATCTTCAGTAAGTTGATTTTTCGATACTAAACTTTATTTCATTTGCGGGGAAATCCCTATTTAGGCGTACATTTGTAAATATATTGGCCTCTTATATGGTGGATTCAATTCGGTTAGTGTTCCATATAAATTGAAATAGAATCACCTCGATCTGATCGCAACATTTTCTGACATCATGTTCACATTTTGCATATAAACATAGATCGAAAGATCGTGTTTGATTGACAGAGAGAGAAGATAAGGAAATTTATCGTTGCGACGACAGGCGGTGAAAGGTACATTCACAGTTCAGTGACCACTTTTAGCACATTAAGAGGCAACAATTTTACTATTTTCCAAGAAGAGAGCTTAATTTATCTATCGATTTATACAAAAATAGTTAAATTTAAATTAGTTCCTGCGAATAAGGCGAATGCTTCTTGCGAACTGTCAAATCAAGTCCACATTCGCACAACCAAAACATGAATTTAACCTAACATTTCTTATTTCCTTTGGCAAATGACAAATTAAATTCGATGATTGTAAAAAAGTTGCTGTGAATGAAACGTCAAATATTGTGAATATTGGCTCGTTCGTATTCGCAGGTCGCTGAGCTGTAAATTGACCTTAAATGGCGAATAGGGATAACTAGCTTGTGCAAGACGCGCATTTCGTACTTAAAGAAAGAATTTTCAGTCCACTTTTAATCCAATTCTCAATCCACCGTCAAGTGAACTAATCAACACTGAGTTGTTTCTTCTCAGGTTTTTCTTCAGGACTTAAGACAGAATGACATCTTGAAAGCGATGAGTTGGAGAGACCATTAAGATTGACATAGAGTTCGTTCATGGGATCTTGCAAGGACTAGCTCGTTTGCCATCCCTTGCATGTGCGCAGACTATAAAAAAAAAAGAAATATACAAATGAGTCTCTATAGACTCGAACTCGCCACATTAATGAAAGAATCCCTCGACTCATTGATTTTAAATTACTTATCTCTACAAGCGCCAAACACTGTCAACAAAAATATGAACAATTTATCAAACTGTGCAGCGGTTCTCTTATCATTACAAACAATTTGAAGTAGCTCTTTATCAGCATGCATACAAAATTGAACACATAACAACAACTTGATTGTGTGTATCAATATTCTAGACTCGCTAGTCGTTACTGGCTACTGATCTGATCACCAGTGCACATGTGGGATGGAATCTCCTTATCTCTCTGAATGATGCAAAACTCTCATCAGTTTTATTGAGATGTCAGCGCAGTCTGGCTTGCTCTTCTCCAACTCAATCGTGCACCAGAAAAGGAAAGAGCAATTTCGCACAACTTTCACACGACAAAAAAACTAAAATAAACATTTCAATTCAAAATATGTACATATGTAGGTACATACGTCTACCACAACCGTTTGCTGTTGATAGACTAAATATACATTGTGTTACCACCACCGACCTCATTTTGTTTTCTGATAAATTACTCTGATAATGCGATAAATGATAATACATTATTTATTCTTGGAAATCAACATTTTGATGACTAAAATTTCAGAAATCAAGTTCCTTCGACCGCACCGTTACACAACAGACCGGCTGCACTTGTGGTTCCCCGATGTCAGTTCGCATTTTTTTTTTTTTTTTTTTGCTTAATCTAGCGATTCTAGAACAACTTAATGATATAAAATATAAATGCTCATTTTATTTATAATCTTTTTTAGCGATTGACCCGATTTTTTAGGTTTTTTTCTTCTTTTTGCTTCAAAGCACCACAAATATAGGTACACATTCACACAGATAGACAGCGGCACAGAACACACCTTCTTATGTTACTCCTTCTCATATTGCAGTTCTTGTGCATTTTGTAAAAATTATTTCAAAGAATATTATGCAATTACGCGTAAAAGAGGGGTTTTTCGTTTTGTTAAGGGGTTAGTAAGTCGGAAATCATCACTGTAACCACCACCACCAGCAACACTAAAAGAAGACGAGGATGATGAAGAGCACATTCACTTGACTTACTATAGCATAGTTTCTTAAAGAGAAGCCGAGATTCAAATTCAAAAATACAGAACACACTTGTTGAACTCCCTTACTAAACTCTGTGTTCGTGTGTGTGTCTGTTGTCCCAATTTGACGGACGAAAACCACACCTGAGCTGAGAAGGCTTGTTGCTACTGACTGCTTGCTTAGTCACAGAGTTGAAACAGAGGCAAAAGGAATATTTTTTTTCAAACAAAGAAACTACCGACTACCGACGACGAGTATGACTATGACTATGACTCCGACAACGACAGCGACGACGATGAACGTTGTATTTCCTTGCGACGATCGCAAGAAAGTAATAAAGAAAGAAATTCAGTACGCTCTGGCTGGCTTGGCTTGGCTCACAATTAAATTAATAAATTGGGCACACACTGTGCGGGAAATAATCGCTCTGACAAGAGTAAGAAAAAAAAAAACCGCGAAGAGCGACATATGCATGAATAAAATGAGTGTTGCCACCTCTCTCTCCGCATCGCATTTATGGTTTATAGTCTGTCTATATAAAGCAGTGTGACCAGAATTGTATTTTAATTTGCATTCCTTTTTTCTATAAGTTTTGTTCAATTGATAAGTGGAAAAGGTGAAATCAAATTATGTTTCATCAGTCACTTTGACTTTGACATTTAGAGAAGCTAAAATTTGGCGTTAACAATTGAAGAGAGCTACATGTGGGTCAGACCGAGAAATGATGACAATTTTAAGATATTTTTTAAGATATTGTCCGATGAATATTTGAAGAATAGTTTGGCACAAACATTTCAAGGTTTACGCTGAGTTATATGCTCTTAACACTGCGTCTCCACGAGTCTGAAAAATTACAGACTTTTCAGACAGAATTTTATGTCATTGGATGGGCGAATTTTGTTATGACATTTCATTCTTCAACATGTCGTCAACAGCAAAACAAGCTCAGTTGCTTTTAAAAGATCAGCAAACTTATAGTTTCGGTTTGTGAAAATCAAAAATCTGCCATCTTTGCACGTCTGGAAAGCACTAATTGATAACACATGTTTTTTCTTATAAAAAACGACTGACAAATTCATTCAGGGTTGATGTCCACAGAGAAAACAAGACAAAAAGGCTGTCTTAGATGTTCGATTGCAAGTCAAGTCCGTAAAAGTGTGCGGTCTACACGAGACATATTAATGTCACGACTTGAGTCTTGGAGACTGGGCGTAAGAAAGACGCTGACTCTCAATGACTCAGACAACACAGGTCGATAGCCTAAAATAATAATTATTCTGACTAAATTCGATCGTTAATAAAGTTCATATTTGCTTAAAAAATGGGAAAATTAAATCAATTTTTCTTCGAAAGAAAACATTTAAAAAAATCTTAATTTTGCTTTAAATTCTTAAATTAAAACGCAACTTTGGTCACACTGTCGATAAGTTGCATTCAAAAAAGCTATCAAGTCTTCTATAAATAAAAAAAAGTACGCGAGACATATTGTTAGACGAAGATGTATCGAAGGAAAGTGTCTGTCACCGATAGCAGAAGCTTAAGGCTAAATTCTAGTGCAGGGGGACGCACTCAATGACCAATGGTCTATGGTGAATTTAATCAAACGCGACACAAAACTCTCTCTCTTGCTTTTAGCAAGTTACGGACTTCTTTTTTTTTTTTTTGCGCTGAATTGCGACGCCAAAAGTCTTTATCACCATCGTAGCTGTCGTTCCCCCCTTCCTTTAAATGAGTAAACGACATAAAAATACAAAGTGGGGAAGACAAAAAAAAAAAACCAGAAACGAAACAGTAAATGAAATATAAAGAGAATAGTCTATAGCTAAGCCGGATCGTATAAATTTTATGAGCTGTGAGCTGTTTATTGGCGAAAATCAGAGGAAGCGGCTTCGTTTAGCTGCAAAAGCTGTTGTTACTGACCGCGCAGCTGATTTATTTGTAAACATTTTTTTTTCTTCATTTCATTCATTATGACGGGTTAACTCATTGCCATTAGTATTACCGGTTATGACGATGGAAATGTTTTGTTGTGAAATTATAAATTAATGTTGTTATTGATGCGTTGATTAGAAATGCAATCTGGAAAATGAGAATTTGTCAGCAAGGCTGTACTCATCTAGGGGATTCCCGAAAACTTAAAAATTGCCAGGTAGATAAAATATAATTTCCGCTGAATATCGTTATACATACAAATTTTGCAAACGTGCCTGTAATCTTTTTAACATCCATATGCACGTAATGTTGAATACAGTGTCAAGTTCATTGAATTTACATATGATGAATTCGAATAAAGACAAAATGGTAAAAAGCACGAACACTACAAGCATGTGGAGGAAACTGTATTGTATACAGTGTGTAACGAGTTTTTACTACCAAAAGGCACTAGAGATGGATTTTAGGTAAATCATCTTAAAATTACTTTTACTCTAAATTTTAGGCGAAGCAGAATCATGAAGGGTATAAATCTGCCAGTGGTAAAGGAGGTGTACATCTTAATTGTAATGATCTCGGATAGAAGACGTAGATCGCTTTTGTTATAAGCTAGGCTGAGGATTTGATGACTGCGCGGAACTGATCATAAGACCTAGTCCAACGAGTATGCCGTGTGATGCTTTGATATCAAGGCTTCAGCTGCGAGGTAAGTATGAGGTCAACCTTCTCGTTGCTTACTACAGGCTTCAACTAGAATTTGAGTCAAAGGTGGAGTATAATCGGATCGTTTCAAAACCGAAACCAACCGATTAAGGATCAGTGGTCGATGTATTTGTGAAATTTGGCAAAATATGTAAGAATGCAGTACGCCTTGGAGAAGCCTGTCTCTGTCCTTCAGGCGGAAGAGAATCATTTTAGCAGGGGTTTATCTTAAATCATTATAGTTAGAAGACTGTTGTATGTATGTTGCAATAGTAGTGTGCCTGTTGCGCCAGCCAGGGCTAAGATCACTTAAACAGCGGCAACTGGCAGATTGGCAATGGCCGCCCAAGGACTTCATACTGGTCATGCTGGGAACCCGGGCCATGAGCTATCCAATAATGTTGCTAAATAAGGCGATTAGGAACATTGTTCAGACCCAAAACGTGCATTGGATTTCTGGTTGCACCCTCGGCAGGCGCCTATTAACAGTTCGGTTTCTTTTGAGAATAATAAAGTTTGGCAGGCATGACTCTCATAAAAAGAGGCTTACTAAATCGGGCCTGCCGGACGTTAAAAGGAAGTCAGTCAAGAATTCTTACTGTCTTTCAGAAGAAAAAAAATACCAGGTCATAAGCAGCACATAAAGGGCCAAAGGTTAGCTTCTCACAACTGTACGTGTTGTGCGTGGTATACATTTCTCCAGGTGCAGAACGGACCTACAGTTTTATGCCATATCCCAAGGGCAGGAGAGTTTTGAGAAACTTTCTTATGGCAGTGAATACTCTTGGATGTTTGTCAGACGTTCGCAAGAGATGGGGCCGTGAAAAGACTTTTGATGGTATTTTTTTGGACTCGAACTTGGAACCCCTTGCGCCAACGCACTAACCACTTTTCAGAAGAAAAGGTTTGATTTATAAGTTGCAGCTTCCCCCCTTTGTTTTCTGGATTGACAACACTTCTTCTAGTGACGAACAGTTTGACAACTGACAGATGATTTGTGCTCTGTTTAGTTGCCTATTTCATTTTGACATGTGACATGTGTCACAATTGAGCAAATTCATTTTAAAAATCGTGGTTCAGTTTAGTGCTTTAAAACCTGACGCACTTGGCGTATCAAAAATCCACAAATAGTTACTGTTTGGTATACAAAACATGCTGATGGAATAATTGGGTTATATTTGCTGAAAGATGATACCGGCTAGGATATTACAGTCATTAATACCGACTAAACACGGCAACAGCGGCTCACAAAAGTGGTCCAATATTGCGTTTTTTTTTTTTTTCAAACAAATATCAAAGTAAAAGGAACCAATAGGTGCGGTCGCGTACCCTCCAATAACGATAATTTACAGATTTTTATGGAAAGCTGTCTGCCTACGGATAATTTTCGTGGTTTTTCGCAAAAGACAGCACTCACGAGAGAGTAAGAAATTTCCCCATTTAATGCAAGAAATTTCTGTGGGCTGGTTTGTGAAAACTGTCAAAGCTGTCAAACCAGTGTATTTTCAACATTTTCTTGTTCAACCCGTTCGTTTTATTTTTTTCGTAATTTTAGCTCTCTTTGAGAGAATTTTACCCCTACTCTTCGTTATTTTATAATCTTCAAAAGTACGCGAAAGGAGCTAATGTGATGGCAGTTTATCCACATAAAAGTCCCCAAAAATATGCCCTTGCCTTGAGTAAAATATATCAAAAACTTAAGTCATCTAACGATTTGCTTCCATTTGACTATCGTTTTATATGTTCCGCATAAAGGAGTTTGACTGTATTTATAAACAAAAATGGAAACCTTCATCACGAATGAAACAATCAAATCAGCATTGTCATTTCCTATTTAGCGGCTAATCAATCATATGAAGCTTTCGTTTAGTAAACAAAAAACAAACAAACACACATGCATTCGAGTTTTTATTTCACAACAGCACCCAACACGGGCATTTAAAAACTTGCTGGAGAAGTGTATAAACACTTCTTTTTTTTTCTTAAACTCAAACAATGTCAAAACATGAAGAATAGCTCGTTATGGTTTTTTTTTTCTCTCAATAGACGTAAGATACTTGAGATTCCAGGAAGAAAGAGACTACTGTGAGCGCTTTTGTTTAACAAATGTTTCCTCATTTGTGCTAAATTCTAGTCGGGAGCAACAACTCATGTGCGATTCTGTACAATGGAATAACCTCAATTGCTTGTGGTGTTTCTATATCTTTTTTTTTTTCTCGCTGAAATATGTATGTATCTTTTTGTTTCTATGCCAATTTTTTTTTGTTTTTTTCTATTTACTACAAAGCTTAAGTGAATTGCAAATGTTCCACTTTTATGGTTGTATTTTTATTGGAGAAATCAATCTTAGCCTCGTTTTCCAATCCTCTGTAGAAGAAGTTAGTAATTTTATCATTAACGTGAGCAACCATGTAAAACAAGTAGCCTATAACGACCAGTAGCATGTTTATGGTAAGAAATAAGTATGTTATGGTAAGCGAATCTCATTTTCAATTATTTTCAAAGAAGAATGGAATATACATATGTCCTTACAATGGAGTGAGTATATATTGAAATGACAAGGGAAAGTGTGCGTCAGCAGCGTTGTGACGTGCGCTTGGGTATTTCGAGAAAATGCATTCAAGCGTTGGAAAACAGCATGATGTCGTTTGATAAGAGTTATCCATAAATAAAAATTGTGCTGTCATTGTCAGTGTTCAGGACAGAAACAATTTCTGTCGAAATATGAAAAATATAACAAGTTTTTCGAATTTTATCATATATTTGATTGGTTGGCAATTTATTGTAAACTTTCATTTAATGGGAAACCCCCTTTTCTGAATGCGTAGTTGTTCAGTGAAAATGACAGCTAAACTTTGCAATCTAGGACGATGTATGCAAGTGCGGGAACAGACCTGTAGCCATTCTCAGCTTTTTTTCTTTTTATTTTCTCTGCACGTGTCAAGAATTGATCATTTTCTCGCTACAGCAACAGCAAGTGTCTAAAAACATCATGACTTGCAACCTGTCAAAAATGGCAGAACCCCTAGCGAAGTCGGCTGCGGTTTTCTTTTGCCAGTACCACACAGCCGACGTCGGCACGGTCGCGTCCAGCACAACACTTTTCAATATTTAACTACGATTCTTTAAATTCTCTTACAAACCGTCATTGACATTTTAAAAAAGAAACCATATATATTTTCTGTCGATTTTTTGATCAGTCGACATTTCTTTCGTTGGTATTTTTTGCTATATTTTTGCAGTCGATATTTTTAAAATCGGTAAATTATACTCAAACCTATGTATAACCTTAGTTTTACTTCTGCTGTTAGGTAGGTGGATATATTTATTTTAAACACCAAATGGATGCCCATGCCTTGGAGATCAATAAAAAAGTAGTTAGCGAGACGAAGTGGGTAAAGAATTTCAGCACGTCAATATGTCGATAATGTAGCCCTTTACATTTATAGGCGGCATTTTCGATGTCAAAATAATCTTAACAACAAACCAAAACTCCTTTCATGTCTGAAGTTGAATAAGGATATTCAAATGATTTCAACCATGTCAGGCATTGCACGTCATGCGCTTATTTTGTCCTCAATCTATCAGTCATTCCTTCCTGTAGTACATAGCAACTAAAGGTAGCATTGTTTACATTCATTCACCCGGCAACCTAATTGTTCATTTCCATACACAAAAGCATTAAAATATCAAAACCCGGGTTAGACATTATGGTAATTTGAAAGTGCCTGCCTACTTCCGAATGGAGGGCACCGCTCACCGTGTGCAAATAATATTTTTACATTTACATTTGATCATAATCTAAAATGGCTCTTGTCCCCAAAAAAAAAAAGGAGCTCCCCTTCCACCATCAACCCATAGTAACATTGATTTCATCATGAATGTCTTTGAACTCATAAAAGACTCATTCACAGCCTACCCTCTTGTTAAAATGTCATGCGAATTGGCAATGAATATCTCTGTTTTTTTTTGTTCTTTTGTACAACACAATAGGAATGAATGAACCACATTAACCTCAACTCCTATTACATAATTTCATAAATTAAATGTGTTTTTGTTTTGCTTAAGAGAGGGACAAATTTTGTATCTTAAACCGAGAGTAACTATCCGCCAACTCATTGAAGCCCACGTTTGAATCTATCTGCACTTTGTCAAACAGAAATGAAGTCATTACGTCGGTCGTCTCAGGGTCTGCGACCTAAAAACAACTTACTGATGAAATTAACTTTTTCTTTCACTTTAATTATCGGTTACAGATATTTTCAAACGGTTTCTTAATCATCACCGGATGTGATGGAAATTTACCAAAGTCTTTTATTCCATTGAGTCATTGGAGAATGAGCGCAACAAAAAACCGGTTGTGCCACTGAGAAGGTTTCTCCCCCAAAAAGCAACTTCTTCTCTTCTCATCTCTGTTCTGTCTAAATTAATTATCTCCCCACAAATGGAATGAATTGCTGAGTCATTAGAATCTATCTCTACCTGGGCGACATGACACAATCTACATACATATTTCTTTTTTCTATTTCTGAACGTTACGAGATAAAATTCAATTTTGTATTCCAATATCCATCACCCACTGTACTGCTATTTTTAATCCTATAATTGAATTTTCCTTCGCCTTTGTTTTTTATCTCTATCTGACTCACTAGTTTCCATTAGTCCTAGTGGATGTGGGGGGAGATCCTTGAATCTGGCATGAACTTTGCATTGGATGAGACACTGCGCGACTGCATCTTACTGTAAAACAGTGACCTTATTTGACAATGCACACAACGAAAGACCTGCAACTGCAACACACACAGTCAAGGACACTTCTTTTAAGAAAGGAATAAGCACATCGTCGTGTCTTAAGATACAATTTTCTCATTGACCTTTAAAGTGGCTCGTGGAACAATTCAGTTTGAATAAGAAAATATCCTTGGAGACTGTTCTCGAGTACCATACATACGTATGCATGAATGTGACTCCCTTGTAAGGATATAAGAGCTTTATTGATTTTATATATTATTTTTGTAGAGTTGGAGGATGATGTTTAACAATATTTCCGTGTCTTATTATGAGACACAGGAGAATACATTTTTCTGCCATCCCTTATTTATATGCAGTGGAGGCGGCGTTTTTCTCGATGCAGCTGTGTGACACTTAAAGGTCATTGATTCGCGTCGCAGAAGCGTCTCTGGGTGTGAGATAATGGGGCATTTGACTTTTATTATTGGACGGAAATAATCAATAATTCAGAGACCTGTCCAATAGCGAGGAAACTTATTTGGCAGGAAGTCAAACGTGATGTAAATAAAAAGAAAACCATGACATGTAGGTGGAAGTGGTGTCACAGGATGCGAATGATTACCTATTCGAAATCGACTTAATAAACATTTAATTCCATCAACTGGCGAGTAGTTTATTGAAAAATATCAACGTTTTACTAGAAAAGAATGTTTTTGAATTAATTCAAATGAAAGCTATTGGGGGATCCTTGCTTCTCGAGGTATGACGCTGGGAAATCTAAAATCTTGTCAGGCGAATGAATAGGAAGAGAAAAGGTAATGGTAGGTCTTTTGTACCATCAATAAACTTTAAAGAAACACAATGTAATAATGCTAATCAAATTGCGAATGAAACTTTAAATAAACTTGCGCCTAAGGGTATGTGTCTTTTATTTAATTTAGTTAAAAAAAGATGTCTGCTTCTAGGTATTAGATTGGAAATATGCTTGGCGGAATAACGACATTTTCTAGTAAATATTTACAAGTACATACGTTCAAAGGTAGGCATCACTGAATTTAACTTATTTACAGAGTGAGTGCCGTAGCTCAGTTAGAGAAAATTTTCACCACGAGCGTCTAAGAAGCATCCAAAAGTATTACTGTCATCAGAAAGCTTCTCAAAAACTATACGACCATAAAACCTCATTTGCTGCTATTGGTCTTCAAGCTAAATCTAGGATGTGGTTAAACAAATTACAATGAATATCCTGATATAACTTTGGCGAAAAAAAATAATGAAAACAAGTCAACAAAGCTAACTTTATAAACGATAACAAATAAGAAATAAAAAAACACGGTCTGGTAAGCCCCACCGCATGATGAAATACTTTCAGGCTCCTACAGTGCCATGGGGAAGAATAGATTTGTCAGGAAAGAGAAACGGTTTTAGTAGGTAATGAATTCGCAAAGTTTTTACTTTCCTGAGAGAATACTTTTAAGGATTTCCTTTCGTCTGGACTATTTCTACTACCTAGCTACAGTATGAGTCATCTCTACATGCGATTTACAGGGTGACTATCACAAGAACACAAACTTGCTTAAATCCTTAGAAATTCTTTAAATACCGAATCTAATTTTATGTTTGATATAAATAAATAGTAAATACTTTATTTAGTTGAACAAATGTTCTGCAAAGAACTTAAAATATTTCAGTAAGCTAAAAACAAAACTTTTGGTGCTATAATAAGATTAAATTTAAATCAAGCATACTAAACATAGCTTAAGTTAGTGTGCACGTTATTCAATTGACATCGGAAGTAGGAGTACGAGTCTCTATATATGTACATTTTGCTCGGAAGTCTATGTCACGTGAAATCACACAATTAACCACATCGAACATCTTGATAAATTTGATCTCTGAAATACATAACTCGTGAGACCGATTAATTAGATATGTATATGTATACTCGTATCTGTGGTTTCCCCATTCGCACATTGAAACATATAACATCACGTTTTTCGTGCATAAAGGCATACGAGTACATTCTCACTGTTGGATATGTTTTTATTGTGATATGTATCTACGGAAATGTACGAGTTCACACGTGAGGCATAGGCAAAATTGTGCTGATTGTTTCGGATGAAAGTGTATAGCTTTGCATTATATTGTTAGGATAGATGCGGCATTCATGCGCCAATTTACTGATACTGATTACTGTCAGTGGTTTGTGCAAAATTTGTCTGGGTTCAGTGTTTGAAAAAAAAAAGCACGATACTTGTGGGCTCTGTAAGAATTGAGTTCTCGATAAGAATTTTAATAGTCCTGAGGTTTGTGAATCATCAAATTTTTCAAATGTGTTTTCCAGATCATAACAGCCATTTTTAATTGCTTCTTACCTTCATAATCGAGTAATGCGTTACACCCAGTCTCCACAAGACATAATTACAGTCAAGACTCAAGTCGTGACATTAATATGTCTCGTGTACACCGCACTTTTACGGACTTGACTTGCAGTCGGACATTGGTCTTTTTGTCTCGTCTTCTCTGTGGACATCAACCCTGACTGAAATTTGACATTTGAAGTTTGGCAGTCGAAAAAACATTTTGATTTATTAGTGCTTTCCAAACGTGCAACGATGGCATATTTTTGATTTCCCAAACGCCCATCCAATGACATAATAGTCTGACTGAAAAGTCCGCCATTTTTCAGACTGGATGTGGGCAGTTATAGTTTAAAGGTTCATTCACAGCCCAACAAAATGAGAGAATATTCACAAATTTTAGCGTTTCATCTAGTCGCTGCAATCTGTCAATTTCATTTGTCATTTACCAAAGAAATAAGAATTGTCAGGTTAAACTCTGGCGAATGTGGATTGCATTTCACCTCTGTGGTAAGTAAATCAAATTTGACAGTTCACAAGACGTATTCTCTTGTTCGCGGAAAAATCAGCTTACAATTTAATTGTTTTTATATAAATCGATAGATAAATTAAGGCCTCTTCTTTGGGAATAGTAAAATTTTCAATTGTTTGTCTTTAAATGTGCTAAAAATGGTTTGCTCGTCGCCATTGACCCACTTGCTGGTCGTTTAGCTATGAACGGATCTTAAGAACGATCTTACTCAAACATATCGCAGAACAGTTGAGAAAGGAATCGAGCTCTTAAAGGATAACTTGGGGCCATCACAAATGCGTTGCAAAACTCAGACGTAGGCTTCATTTGCCACCGAAAGAGTTAAAGAATTCAAATAAAGAAAGTTACTTTAATCATTTGCCATGAATTTTTCTAAACCTGTGCTTTGAATTTATTAGAATTAGCATTTATATATTATTATCTATAACGATAAAGCGAAATAGCATTGTTTCAAACAACATTTGAGTATAGAACTTCAAAGCGACTCATAAATGTTTCAATTATCAAAATAAAAAACAAAGACCGCCAAATGTTTTATGTTATGTTCGAAAGAAAAGAAAAAACATCTACAACACATTCCTCTCGTATGAATTACGTCAGCAAAGCTGCAATTAAAAACGCAATTCTCCTTCGCATTTATTTATAAACGTTTATTTGTAATATTTTGAGTTATAAACAAAAAAAAAAAGAAAAATTGTTTATTTTGAAGAATATTCTGCAGTCAGTTTATTTTTGTTTTTTTTTTTTCAAACTTTCTCATTCTCTCACTTTCTTAAAATATTCTCATTTGCGCAATACGATCGAAAATATATTTTTAAACCACCTGTATACATTTTAGGAACTCACGGGATCTATATGAATGACTACTTAGGAAAATAAACTGAATTATTGCTTTCTCATGAAAGTGAATGAAACACCCACGGGCTACTACAGCATGCAAAAGATTCCACCCATTTCCGGTGTTTTCCATAAAAATCCAATGATTTTCTACACAATATTCAAATGCATTTCCATTTTTCCTAGTTTACCAGGCGCTAAATGAGAAAACATCATACGACCAAGAGACTTCTGACCTTCATTTGCTTTTATTGTCTGTCTAGTTAACTAGAAGTAGGAGTCGTTAAGCTGTTTTACTATAATTGAAGTTCAAGTATAAAGTACACAGCCACACGGACAGTAGGTGGTTGATCTAATTTGGCAGAAACACTAGACACAGTGAACATTTCATGGCTCTCGGATTTCAACCTACAGTAACATAAGAAAAAACTTATTTTATTCAATTGTAGGTGCAACCAAAAGAATAAAAGAATGCTTTTGCTCTTTGTTTATTAATGCCTTACAGTGCCCATCAGTCGATTAATCTTTACCCATAAACAAACTGCTTAGGTTCGCCCCCAGATATTCGTGAAGAGTCTCCTTCATAGACCATCCTCCTGAGTACTTAAATTGTTCTTTTTTTTTTTTTGGTATTTTCCCCGATTATCATTCTTACATCAAACACAAAAAAAGCAACGCACACAATGATCTAAATATACCACCTACAGCGGTAGGAAGGAGAGCAATATAAGGGAATTAACTACATCTATATTCCCTTCGGTACACTCTACGCCTACATAGAAAAGAAAAAATAAAATCAATATTTGAATCGATTGAAAGTGGTAAGTCGTACGTCATGTCGCCAAACCCGTATCTGTATTAACTCCACCAATATCTGTCATGGGAAAAATACAACAATAATTAATTTAACATTTTAAGCAGAAGTTTCGCACCGGATTGTCTTCAAGAAACCGAAACTTATGCTTGTAATTAACAAGAGACTGTCGTGTGGTTAGCTAAATTAATTACGACACTCTTATTTGCTCGAAAATATAAACAAAGTCAAATTGATATGTGACATTGACCCAACGTCAAAACTTTACAATATAGTATCTTTATTCACGAAGACTATCTGTCGTCTTAGGCTGGCAAGCACGCGATTTTTTGCAAAGACTTTGCATTTAAAGTCAAGACCGCTTGTAATGATTCCTTATCGCTTAAACAATAATAGATTGTTTTATGACTCTCCAGAAAGTACTGCGAACAATGATAACGATTTCATTAATGGTTTTTGCGTTTCTTATTAAAAATGAGATACTTATTGGGTAAATACTCAATAAAAGAGAAATAAAACAAGCTATGGGCTGCGGAAGAGACAACTCAAATGTAGTTCACATGAATTTTTAGGACCGTAAAGAGAATAAGTCTTTTCAAGACTTACATACTTGTAATTATGAGAAACATAACAACAGGAAATAAAAGTGTACTTGCCAGTTCAAAGAAAGTAGCTTAAAGTACTGATTCTTGAATTGTGAACGTTACATTTGTATTTTTATAGCAGATAGCTGGGGATGTACAGATAACAATGTTTTACACCCGCATAGGGTTAAGCGGCTAATAGTCTTCTTAATTCACGTCGCAATATTTTTACGCTTGCTCAGAAATATATCAAAAATTATTGCCTTAGAATCAGGCATCTGTGGTATCACATCGTTCATTTGCTTTGACATTCAGATGTAAGCTCACTAGACGAAGCGTTTGCGGAGAGCTCTATGTTGCCAGATAGTGATTCGTCTACACTACTTGAGAGGGTCTGCATTTCCATGGGATAAGTCTACTTCCGCAGTCATACAATTGCGAGGAGTATTCAATAGTTTCAACATGTAAAAATAAACTTAATATAAAAGGATTTCCACCACACAAAATTGAACTCACACTGGTCTTTCTTACCCATCACACGTTCATACATAGTACATATGACGAAATTTGCAGAAAATATGGCGCAATATAGCACAGTAGACGATCTTTAAAATAAGAGTTGAAACTTATTTGAAGATCTTATTCCAAAAAACTATATCTGAATTCTAACTCATTCTAACGCTTAATGACATGTATTTGATACAGTCTACGTTTATTTATTTAATTGTACATTTGTCACACATACGTGTACATGAATCAAATAATTTCGTCAGAAAAGATTAGATTAGACATTCAAGCGTTTATCACTTTGCAAATCGTTCATTTGCTTTACTGTGTTCTGCTAGCTATAGGTTCATGGTGAAGTACCTATCATGCGAAGTAACATTATAACTGCCATCGCCATTTCTTTTTTGAAATCTGTTTGATTTTGAAGTTCCCTAATATACATTATGCAACACTGTATAATAGAGAAGACTCTGCCAGATTTGTGGCAAAAAAAATGCTTACTTCTTCACACAGTCTGCTACTTTCACACAGCCAGTTCTGCTAACTTAGCTAATATTTCCGGTGATATTTTCGAAGTCGATTAAATTGTTTATGTTGATAATTCAGTTGAAAAAATTCGAGGGAATAGAGTAGCTCAAGAACAACATAATTTCTTTTAAATGCTTTTTTGGACCTTTAAGTTTTTTCTCAATACTTATTGAACATGATATCGGCGAAGTGTTGATGACGATTTTGACTTTTATTATTGCATTTTCAAACACATTGGCGTTAGTTTGTAGGATAGGCTTTTGGCTTCATAGACCTCCGACCTTAGATAAAGAACTCTTGAGGGGCTAAATCGGGTGATTTTGCGAGTCGAAAAGGGATATTAATAGCCCCTGACTTCCCCTGACTTTGGGAACTTCTCTATGACTCCTGCAAGTACCTTTCCCTTGTGCTCTCTCTCATACATGCCCGTGATCATGCTAGGTTTTTGAGACACTTCGTTTTCTTAGTGCCGCAAAATTGACACTTGACTATTTAGAATATACATATTAGGTACACTGTCCATATACATATTAGGTACACTGTCCATATGCATATTCAATATACACAGGTTTAAGCCTTTTTGTTTTAAATGACCTGCAATTGAACTTATAATAGTGCAATTACCTGTGACACAGATATGCATATTAGAGCGAGTGAGAATTGGCGAATTCTTTTTGACTAAAATAACCCTCAGGTAGACCTACATTAACGAGTACGTTGACATTATACTTGCGCACTGAGCATACTACCTTTGTATACATCTTTTGACTTGAAACGCTAAAAAATTCATTCCTAGTTGAGCGAATATATGCAATTCTATGCTATTAGCCTGCAGGTATTTATTTCCTAAAAACAATGACACATACACTCCACAAGCCAGAAAGATTCAAGTTAAACAAACATCTGCAATACTCGTATATTATTACTCATTCTGCATAATGAACGTTTTTAGAATGAGAATTTTAACGGTTCAATCGCCATTCAAATCTCTCAAGTCTTTAGAGACGACAGTGAAACGAGTTCGAACAGTTAGAAGCAAAATAATAAATGCGAATACGTATGTTGAAATTGGTTGCAGGTGGGCGTAGTATTAACTATATGTGTGTGTTCCTTACACGAGGCCGAAAACAAAGTAGCTGCGGGAGTTCTTTATTTTTAAAAATGAAAAGAACTCCATTTCACAAGAGAACAAATTCGAAGGAAAAAGAAAGTTCTTGCGAATGAGTAGGTATCGCCAGAAAATACAAAAAAGATTTAGCCACCACACCTGCAGCAAATAAATGAACATCATTCAGTTTTACAGCATTGCAATAAAAAAGCAAAATGAGAAAACATTGAAATCTTCAATTGCATGTGTTTCTCTGACAATGGCATTAAAATGATAAGAAAAAAATCAATAAAATTCGCACTGGCACACAATATGCGGTCGATCTTTGCCCTGTCCAGGGAGTAACCATAATCAATGCCGTACGTGTTATGTAGAACGGTGAGTTTGAATTTAATTAAACCAGTTTTATTTTCTTCAATTTCTTCAGTGTTTGCCAGCCAAAATCTTCAAACTAATGATGGCGAAAAAATAGATTACATAAAACCCATCCGAGAGGAGGGACAAACAGAAACAATTGCAGAAGAAAATATTATACATATGTATCTATAAAAAAAGAAAAAGAAATAAAAATTATAGGAACTCACGTTGCTGTGTCCTTGGGCACAATTACATCTTGATCACCATCGATATCCATGTCTGATGAGGAATCCTGTTCGTTGTCGCTGATCACGATGACTTCTTCCATGAATTGCCGACCTTTACGGTTGAAATTATGCCTTTTCGTAGCAATTTTGAATGACAATTTCGACGACACAATTTAAGAAAACTACTATATTCAGTGCGCGTTTCACTAGCGTGGTGGGGTTTCACACGAACAAAAAAGAAAGAATTGATGATAAATGGCAGCAAAAATAAAATTGTCCAGCGAATTATAGTTTTGAGAGAAAAAAGAAAAACAGGAAAAAACACTATTTCTTTGCACGTGGATTGGAAATTTTACTGAAAATCTTGAAAATATTGTATTTATTTTTACAAAACTGTAAATTTATTTTTCTTCAGAATAAATTATGGAACCCCACTGACTAGCACAGACCGCAACACGCGTCCTCCTGGGGCGAAATTAATATTATGTGGATGGAATATTTTTTTTTGTTGGATTGTGGGCGATAAAACTAGAATTTGAGCAGCAATGCGGCGAAGAGTTTACGTAAAAAAAAAAACATGTGTTTGAGCAGATGACTTTTGTTAAGTTTTCTAACCTTGGATAGAGAGAGAGCGTTGTAATTATTGAGCAATTGGTGAAAGGGAGTCAGTTGTGCAATTTTGAACGAGCATGCGGAGCGAATTGATTTGTCGATTTCTCAATTGCCCGGCGAATTGAATGTGACATTTGTTGTTAGGTGTGTTTGCTAAACAATTTTAGTGGTTTCTAAGAACTAATCTTTGGTGGATGTTGGAACTGAAAACCATTGCTTTGGATGAACTTATAGCAACACCTAAGTAGGCCGTTCATTTCGAATGTCTATAATTGAAAGTTCTGAAAAATATACATATATTCCCGCTTTGACAGAATTCATTTTTTTTTTTTTGACAACTAAATGAACACCAAAATAATTCTCATTTCATTTTACATCAAATTGTACAGCATCTGTAAAATGACCGCTCAATTGTGCTGAGCTAGTCACCCAAAATTTTACTTTGAATATATTACTGCTTCGTCCGAATGAGAATATTTTCATAATAAAGAAAAAAACATAGGTACAAAGAAATCAAAAACAGTTCCTGCTGTAAGACTTTTCAGTTTGAAAACTTCGCATAGATGGCTGAACTCAGCCCAGATAAAACTGGGTTTCACTGAAGATACCAAATAAATGTATGTGAAAACCTCTGTGATTAAATAGGCAGAATAAAAAGGTGTAAATCGTAAATGCATGCATAACATGCTTCCAACACGATCCTGTCTAATCCTTCTGAAATAATAGTAATTTTAGCTTTTGAATTCCCAACCCGGTGTGAAGATCAGCTACATTCCAATAATACAACAACAAAAATAACACCAAAAGTAGTTACGTATTACCAAAAGGATCTGAAGGAAAATATTATACACATAACCAACATATAAGCTTTTATTCTGGACCTACTTAGGCCCAGCAGATACTTTTCAATATTCACACATTAACCTTTTCATGATGTAAAGTGATCAAAATTTAGTAAGCAATTGGACAAAAAAGTCAGTTGAAATATAAAATTTAAAATATTCGTTTAGTTTAGCAAAAACACAATGTTGACTAACGGTTCAGTAAATTTTTCTCGAACTGAGCTTGAAATGGCCTGGGTTTGATTTCGTTATACTGAACAACCACCAAAACTCATTCCAGATTTAATCTTTCCCACAATATCTTAGAATTGGTTTGAATTTACTTGCTTTGTTTCTGCCTTCGAAAATGTCACACCAGTTGCCAGGCAAATAGTAAAAGCTTATACTTAATATAAACATAATTCTAGTCTTGAAATGTGACTTGAATTTGTCTCGTGGAGACCACATTTTTTCCGACATGACATGCTTCCTGAAATCTATTTCTGATTTTTTGTCTTGTCCTATCCGTAGACATAAACCCTGAAATAATTTTGACATGTGAGTTTTGCTGTTTTTTTTTTGTGTGTTGAATTCTAGTTTTTTAGTATTAAATGGCAGAAATGGAATTTGAAAATCAGTAGATATACGGCAGAAGTTTTTGTAGTCAGAACAATTTTCTCATAAGACATTACGTTGTAAATGTGCTTTAAATCATGCTATTCTTTTTTTTTCGTAGAAACGGATTTACTCAGACCTTATGTCTTTGTTTATTTTCTTCATTTTCTGATTCTCCCAAATCTTTTAAAGTTCTTAAAGCCGGAATCATTCTTTAGCACCTTTTGACAAAGTTCAAACTTCTAACTTTTAGTCTAACACAAACATGTTTCGCAGAGATTCCTTGTTAATATGACAGTGTATTGCAACTTTTGAGCAAGAACTCATTCGTGTTGCCGCTGAATAAGTAAACTTAAGAAATACGAAGTTAAAATAAATGAATTCTTTATTCTTTCTATTCAAGTTAAGGATTAATGTTGATGGAAATACATACATTTAGTAGTTCCATTTCATTTCTACTTTTATTTCGCTGTTCCACTCACTGCTTAATATTTTTTTATCAAATAGAACAAACTTTCCTCTTGGCAAATATTCACCTCAGCCACTGCATCAACCTTTATCAAAAGCTTTTCCTTTCGAATTCCGAAGTCCACTCCTCTTTTCTGACAACATTGGCATTACCATGCCGTTCAACTGTCAACAAAACTTCGAAACTCGAATACGAATTAGCCGTCTACCGTCTACGTACCTACCGAAAATAAATTCAAATAAGAATTTTTTTTTCGAATAGCGAAACAAGTCGAAAAACGAAGCTTGTCGACGTCGGAGGTGCACTTGTTATCTAGAGATATTTCGCTGCCTTTCGCTGCAAAAAAATGCGTGTTTGACGCGTTCTCTCAAACGAATTAAGTGTCTTTAGTTATAAAATCAAATAAGAAAAACGTTCATTCATTTAAAGTGCAATAAATAGGTGTGAAAATAAATTTAAAGTTATATATTTTTTTCTCTTTTTTTCCATTGAGTGTTACTTTTTTTTCTACTTCATACCCCTATACCTCTTTCGTGCGTAAAAAAAATGTGCATATGACGTGACTAGTGTTCGCCTCTTCTAATTCAATAAGAAGTAGGAAAAGACGGCATTGAGAGAAAAAAACAACAACTTTACCGTCTTTCTTCTTTTCCCCTCTTCGTATGATATTGGTATAAAAAGAGAGTGCTAGATTCACTTCACTCACGAAGAGGAACTCTCTTTGGTGAAAAGAGTATGTTTTGCATTGTTGTTTGTTGAAAAGTGAGTTTATTTTTCTTTCTTTCTCTGGAGGAATGTATGCGTGCGAGTGTGCTTTGAAGGGACTTTTTTTTTTAGCCTGGACCTTATCAGATTGCTTATCAATTCCTAATTGGAATTAAGAGTTTAGTAGGGACATCGGTCACATAGGAAGATTTGTGTGGGCGGATTGTGACATGTGTGTGTGTGACAACAAGACAGGAAAAGGTCATCTCCCTTTCTGACTTGATGCAGATTTGGTAACCAGTGTTACCAAAGTTATTTTTTTCTGTCTGCTTTGATTGAGGACATAAAATTTAATTAAAGTGTACATAAATAAATTAAGTCAAACAAGCAATTAAGGATTTTATTATGAGTGCTTTGTATGGTGTTTAATGACTATGTACTTTGATTTATTATGTAAGAATATCATGAATATTGAATGTTTATTGTCATATAGAGGAAGACTAGCACGATGTTTAACCTTTAAATATTAGTTGTCACAAGGGCTATTATGCATAAGTACGAATGAATATTTAGTTTGCGTGTAACTGGATCAATTAATACTTGTGATGTGCGTACTTGTATTTACTTAGAAAATAATGTCGGATTTTAATGTACTTTTGGCTGGACTTCATTTTACGGAAGCAGAAAATCACGGTCTTTATGATCTGTCAACATCAAAAATTTAGCCAATGTTTACATTTTTATCATGGGGACGTAGGTGCACGAAGGAGCAGCGTTTGGAAATTATTACTACCGAAATTCTACATAAGCCGGTGCTCGCAATTTTAAGAGCCTTATTTTAATTTTCTGTCTTGATAATCAGGGCTACATGAAATCAGTGAAAATGTTGATCTTGTCAACAAAAAGTATTGAATAATTTAGTATATATTCTACTATAAACAACATGGGTAAGATGAAGCAACTTCGCATGAATTAGAAAAATGGAAAAAAAAGCTCCGAAAACGAAAAAACACTCCAATTTCACGAAATTTAAAAAACAATTTCGTTGTTGCTTTTCATATAAATTTTTGGGGTCATTTTTCAATTTTGTTTTGGGGCCAAATTTCATGTAACCGATAATCGGACATGCTGTGTGCGCAATAGTGTATAAATTCTAGTCAGTATGTTGGTCACTGGAGGTTCCTGAGCCAATGGGACAACGCACTGGTTGAAGTACAAAAATATCGCAGCCAGAAGTTGGCCAGGCGAATTTTACTCTTAACAATAATTAGGGCAGCAAAGCACATTTGCACTTTCTTCAGCTATTCATTCGGGGCGAGACAGCTGAAACAAGTGTGGGAAACTACATTTCCTTCATTTTTTTTTTAAAAAGTTTCTGAACAAAAACTTCGAGGGGTTTAAAGGACATCTGCAATATTCTTATTATTCTCTTGGAAAAAAAGGACTGTAGAATTTTTTTTGTGGTATAGCTAGACATTAACTTCCACTTGAGGGATTTAGGATATTTTTTAAAGGAATAAATACTGTAAATTATAAACGAATGAAGAAAGAAGAAAACTGAAAGGCTCCCTAAAGCTTAAGAAAAAGAAGAGGTTATACTTCGCCTTTTATGCACATGTCAAACTCTCTTCGCTTGATTATCTATTAGGGAACTTTTCCGATAACCTTGGCGAATTGGCTAACAGTAGCATCAGTTGCTTCCAGGGCGTTACAAAGAGCTCTGGATGGATCCACGGGTAGAATAAGGAAATACTCAATTCCATGTGTAATCACAATAGACCTACCAATGAATCAGTAAACCTCTTGTCTCCCTGTTTACCGGTAATAGTTGAGCAGTCTTCAAATCTCAACTGATTACTTGCGGCTGACAAATCTCAACTGATCAGTTGGCATGAAGTCTTTAAGAAATGCTTTTTTAAAGTAAGCTTGGGAGAGTCTATTTCCAAATGAATTCCACACAAAAACCCAGGCAAATCAACACCAAAACCAAATGGTAATGGGAGTAGAAAATTAGTACGAGTTATGTATTACTACATTTGACTAAAGTGGTAACTGGCGTGGGATGATGTATTCACAGGTTTTCCCTTTTTGGTAATTAGTATCTGTTTTTCAAATAGATACTAATTTACATGCTTACGACATTATATACATGGTCAATAAATTTCATTGAATGATGTAACGAGTAATTAATTTTAGAGCTTAACTTATGCTAGGTCGGTTTTTTTTTTATTGCTAGGTGGGCTGTTTGCTTTTCGGCACTTGACTCTAGCAAGGAAATCAATATATTTTCATGGAGATGTTCGAAAAGCCACTTCACCCGCAATAGTAAAACTAGATCTAGTAAAATACTGGCGCGAAGAACTCAAAGCGATGTCCGAAAGCCACGAAGTAATACCACTGGACGGGTAGATTGGTATCTTTAGAAAGACAAAAAGTGAACACCAATTTCACTCTCGCTCTATACAGACATAGTTTAGCGCTCTTCATACGAATTTTTACCGGGCTATCGAAGAAGAATGCGGCTAAGAATACAAGACCATTGTAGATGCTAAAGAGGTAAGGAAGACCTAGAAAAAGATACTGGCCACATCCTATGCCAATGCCCTAGCCTCTGCATATGAGCAGAAAGATCACTTTTGTTTGGAAATTATTTTGCTACTTTGTTCGTTTTAAATATTAGATGTGTAAAATGCTTATGCGTCATCTTTAGAATGTGTGAATTCTTCCTAAACCTTCTCCCATTGTCATGCTTCCTTCTTGACTGTTCTCGGACCATCCCCAATCGCGCCATTTTGAGTTGACTGATTCCATAGGATGGTTACCTATGTATCTTTTCAAAAACTGTAAGCAAGCCACTAATTCTTCTGGTGTCATTGGTCCATGGTTTGTTTTTTGATTAAACTTTTTGGTTTAGATATACTTTGGCTCACCTAAGCACTTATTTTCTTACGTTTACAACTTTCTCGAATTCCTATTTCCTGGCGACAAAGTAGCATTAACTACATCGCTAATCACAAATAATCTAGGTGACCGAATGCAGCCTTGTAGAATCTCACTTTGACCTTCAAATCTCCTAAGATGTCTTCGTCTATGCAAATTGTGGCAGGCGGATTAATCGTGCACAGTCTTGCTAATTGCTATTTATTCTTCTAGAATACGTCCTCTTCCCGTGTGACACTGTCAAACTCACTATCGATGAATCGCAGATAAAAAGGCGATCGATATTTAACGTACTCCTCAATGATAGAGAGGTGTGTTCATATGGTCGACACATCAGGATCCAAAGCAACCATTTGTTTGTGCTCTAAGTGGTTTTCATTCGTCAATTCTTATCCATGTATCGTCGCGCATATAAGCCGCGTCCTGTGCCTTTCCTGACAGTCCTTCTTGCACTTAAGGAGAAATCGGCTTTCACTGCATACTAAACGGTGGTGACCGGCAGTGAGCTACTAATCGTTTTTTACGCCACTAACCTAATCATCTCTCCAGTGTAAAGAACCCCAAGCCTGGTTTCATTTACATCTTCCATCGATAACCAATCGGCCGGAAGATCCTAGAATCTTTCATCATTACATCAAAGGTCTTACTCGATTGCCATGCGTCTCTTGTGGTAATGTAGGAACAATTTACCTTTGCAGGGTGCCATGCTGCAAGGATGTTTCAAATTCAGGGAAAATTTGACTCCACCGTCGAAATTCATCTAAAGAAAACCGCGTTTGTTATGTCTCTTGAAATGTGTAAACTCCAGATCAGTCAGGATGATGTTATGTATTAGAAAATACAACAATACATTGTACAAACTCTGCAGGAAATTGTGGCCAATAAAGGACCAGAAAGGCTCCTCTGAACTGATTTCAATGATCGCTCAGACCTGAGTATCACTATCCGGGTCCTCACTTATGTACTTACTTACTTATCTCATGTATTTCCTTCTGGGACCTAGGGCATTTACTATTACCTACACGACATCGTGTTCGGTTTCTGACAATGTGCCTCAGTTCTCCACAACTTTTTTCCAACTGCAGTGTCTCCATCTCGACCGTTCTGCGCCATGTTCTCCTCAGACCACTGGGTATTCTGCCATCCTGTGTTAACGCATTTAATTGCATAGCATGGTTAGCTATGGATCAGTCACCTTTTCGAAGCGTGTGACCAATCTATTGCCACGTGCCTATAGGTTTCTGACCCGTTCTCTGGTATAGGTGTTCGTTAGAGATACGGTTGGGCCAGAAAATCCTTAATATGTTACGTAGGCACCTTTTAACGAACTTTTGTAGCCTTCTCGTTATGTTTATGGTCACTCTTTAAGTGCTACATCCATATAACAGCTCCAACGTTATACCCCTGCTGTTATTCGGTGTCCTCACAGGAGCGTCCGTCTAAAGTATTTCTGTAGAGATAAAGGAGAGGAGCAAAAATTCTAAACTTTTTGTTTAGCAACCCGGCCCTGTCAAATAGAAGGACACTTGAGTTTTAGTCTTTTGACAATCTTATAGATCTTTCCTACTTCATATCAATGTGAACCTCCTGCAAGAAAATTTTCGGTATACATACGAACTCTTACTCCAATTCAAGAAGTCTGAGATCCTTCACAGCATGTTGACATTCGAGATATTTAATTTAAACGAATGTGTATCGAAAGAATATCCTTCTTATTTCAGAACTCATGACTCTCCAGGGTTTAAGTTCTTCCACTTTGTTGACAGTGATTCATTTGTCTTAATCCTATTTTTCCCAAAGTAAAGTTATTTCTCAGTAGAAGTGACCTTAATTCCCATGTGGTGGAGATGATTCCTGTGAAGTATTTCTCTACACTATCCGAATATCTAAAGGTTTGTTTATCAGAAGTAATTATAAGCTTTTCAAAGCCACTCTAATATTTCAATAGAAAGATGATTCACTCTACTCGTGTGTTTTAGACTGACTCAAGTTATAAAGTTGTATGTTGAGTCAATGCAAACACATTGGCTGTCCCTTGTATGTATTTAAATATAAACCATGAAATAAAATAAGTGTTCCCTGGGGAAATATATTAAATACCATTGGCAACACTGTAATTATGATAATTCTACTTACCATACTTATATCGAAAGTCGATTTTCATTGATTTTTCCTTTCCTTCTGTCCCCCTGGCCACTAAATGTGTTAATTTCTTCATCCCACCCTGCGCACCCTCCAAAGTATCAAATTAGTAGCAAGTGTTGGCCATTTCTCTCGGGGAAATTATATCAGTGATCTTTTAATGTCGTGAAATAAATTCTCTTCAAACAAACACCTTCTCAGACGCTGATGTAATTTTTTTTTTGTTTTTCAAAAAGAACTTGACAAATTGCAGTGACCGCTACAAAGCAAGAATTGAAAGGGTATCTTTCAGGTTGCGACGAGTGGGTGGGTGGGTGTCAGGTACTAAAGTCAAAGGGTTGTTGCGTTGTGTCGTCGTGGTTGTTATGTTATGGCTGCGTCTTCGTCTTTGTTTTGCCCGAGGGATTAGCATGAAAAAAATAATTAGAAAGAGATAGTCGCAATAGTATTGCGTCATCGGTATTCGTCACGGTCCTTATTTGTTGCTGGCTATTATACTCTCTGAGAAATAGAAAGAACGAAGGACTATACAAGGAGTTCGTTATCGGGCGGGGAACCGCACTTGTCTGCTTTGGGTTTTCACTTGATTTATTCGAACATGAATTCAGTGCAGTGTTGTATAAATTTGGACTGAAAAGGAAAGGCTTTTTTTCGCGGCATTTTATTTGATTTATAGTATTTGCCGCACTCTCACACATGCTATTTAATCTTAATTAATTTATTAATGCAAATCTCAAGTATTTTCAGTGTGAAAATGTGAAAATGTGAAAATGCACTTGGCCACAAGTCAACGATGGTTGTTTATTGTTTTGAAATAAATTTGCATAATAAAGTGTTGCGCGTCTTCCTTTTGAATGTGAGGGGTGGATAAGTGGGTTAAAGTAGGGGAAAATTGTGTCAGTTTTGTGTGTGTATATATATAGATACCTCTTGAGTTAGATACTAAGGATGTGCGTACATCCGATAGGGGAATAAGTAGTTTTTCTTCTTTCTCATGATGTTTTATAGATTTTCTTCAAAGTATATGTACATACGTATGAGAAGGGGGCGAATTGAACAATTTTTTTTGCGTCGTATAGCCCGCAGGGTTTATCTGATTTTGCGTTTTCTTTTATTTAGTATCGTAAGACTGTGATGAGCTCGTTTTCGGATTTCCTGTGGACAGGAGCTACTAAAGGACAGAACATTCTCGTTCGTCCTTAGTTTGATTTGTGTGTTGTCTTTTCTGTATTATCAGCTGTTGCGGAGTTTTGCTTTCTCTTTCGGTTCGTTTCGTGGGCATTCAGGGAGGACTATGACAACATTTTTCTCGTTAGAAGACTTTGTTATTCTTTTGATCAAAGGGCGTATCTTCTGCTCCAAGTACTTTCTCTACACCATACAAGTGCAAAAGTTTTGCGGTTCAAAGTTCTACCTTAATGTATGAGGAGAGAGGAGTTAAGATTATTTGGTGCGGTGGCACATTAAAGATTTCCGTGCTCTTCCTGATAAACTAACAAACAAACAAGTTCTTTTCGATCGTGAAAGAGCTATTTAAGTGGATACCAAGCCTTTTAGCGTGTTGGTCAATCAATAACACATATTACCTACTCAAACGACAGAACTTTTAGCAGAGTGAGTTTGAAAAGAATTCTAACAACTTGCTGGTAGTTTGCGGAATCTTTTTGTGTCATTAAGTCCCACTAATATAAGGATAAACTAAAAGCAATACAATAACTTTGACTTTGACGATGAGAGAGTACTTTTTTTCCACAAATGAGTTCTGGACATACGATATGTGTGTTGTGAAATCCTCTTTCATTATTCTATCTTCATTTTGGTTTCATTTAAAAAAAGGACGGTAAAGGATGGTAAACTGTACGTGTTTTGCGCGACCTACAGTTCTAAGTCGTAACTACCAGACAGTTCTTGGGGAGCTATTTGATGGCAGTAATACTTTTGGATGTTTGTCAGGTGCTTGGAAGATGTAAGCCGTAAGAAAACTTTTTGTTTCTGTCGCTTGTCTTCCTCTTAACGCTTGTTGTCATTTTTATGGGAGATCAAGTAATCGCCAGCGAACTCGACGTATTTGAGGTGAGATATGATGCCTATCTTCCATTTCTCGTTCAGATTGTTAATCACCGATAAAAAAGAGTTGGTAATAGTATACAGCCTTGCCGTAAATCATTTTGGATTACAAATTCCTTTCTCTGTTCAGAAAGGTTACATTCTCTGGAACAGTACTCTTGTACTAGGCAAGTCAGCTCAAAAGAAGAGATAAGAAAGTGTTGGTTTAATGAAAGTACGTTTCCATGAATGGTGTGAATTGTATGCAATTCTTCTATTCGTCTGTAATTCACTGTATTTTTTTTTTACACTTAGTGCTTTCCAAGAAAATAACTTAGTGTTGTGGTGTGAAAATTCAATCCCTGACAGAATATACTACGACTACTCTGTGGCCACTCACTAGACTATAGAATGCATGGCGATCTGTATTCAACACTCTGCTCACTGAGAGGATCAAGAGTGGAATTCTGCTGATTCAGTCTCCTATGTTTTCTTTGATTCACTCTAGGATCTTTTTGGCTACTATCTTAGCTACAACAGGCGGCACGAAGATACTTCCCGTTTCTGCATTCCATTAAGTGAACTTTAGGGAGATCCTTCCCTCTTTCTAATTGATAGGGTAACTCTCAGCTGCCAAAAGCTTTTAAGCGATTACCACTAAAGTTCTTCTTTCGTGACTGGTCTTCTGTAACGTATTTTTTCCAACATTCTCTCCATCTGTAGTCTTCGCATTAATGGAGTCGCGCCTGTAATATCACCCGCTATGCTGTATTGCTCTAATCTTCATGTAGTTTAGAAATCCTTCGGGCAAACTAGCTGTGACGTCAGCTTGAAGCTCCTTTAATTGTCAGAAAACCACGTCCTAAGGCTTTTCTGTGGTCCACCGAAAATTTACTCTGCAATGGTCTTAGATGGTGGCGGAAGGTGAAACATTCCAGATACCCAGCTAAGGCCACTGTGACATTGTTCTGTGGTCGAATTTAAATACATAAATATCTTCATATAAATGCCTATAACACAACTTTGACGAGTCCTTGAAGGACAAGTGAAATTCTACAATTTGTACAAAATTTCGCCAGTTGTAGGAACCTTTTTTTTTGCGTTGGGTGGTGAGAATTCTTCAAATACGAAACTGAGCCAGTACTCAGTAACTGTGTGGGTTTTTCGCCCACTTAACCCACCTCCCCTTCTGTCCCTGATCCTCGCGGCCCTTTCGTCAAGCATTTCATCGCGAGGGTGAACTTCAGTCTTATGTTCTCGGCTCGTTCATTGTAGCAACATGTATTTCGTTGTCGCTCTTATCTTCGTTCCTTCATAATATTGTAGCCACGGGTTCACTTAATTCTTCCCAAGTTTTTTGTGTGCTGAGCATCAGTCTGATGTTCTCTACTTTTAAGTCGATAGCCAGTCTGTTCGCCTTTATGATATTGTGCACTGTGTATGCTCTTAAACATCCATGACCAGTAAGCATCTGCGTCAGGTAGAAGTTCAGTTCTTCGTGTTTCCTGTTGATTCAAAAGGTCGATATTGAGGATCACTCTCTGCGTCCATCGATCTTTGTCCGTAGCATTCCATCTTTCTTGCCATTCTTCCAAAGTTTATTCTTCGGGGTACTTGGCAGGGCAGCTGCTGTTCTTGGAGCCTTCTCCGCTGCATGATGCCTTTTAAAGTACCGCAAAAGTAGTTCCATTCTAGTTTAAAGACTACAACGCGATCAAAAAAAAATGACTTTAAAAACCGTGCCAGCCCTGAGGTGGTCAATGACCTCAATTCTCTGATCAAATGTAAACAGTTTTGTATAAGATTTTTCCTCAAATCTATCCTAATTTGTCTACTAATTGAATAATAATTTTCCAAATCAAATCAATTATGCTACCAATTAGATATTTAATTAAATGTGAATAAAAAAAAAACCGCCGCTAAATGGTAAATTTTCATTAAACGTTTGGGGTTAACTCATTCGAAAATAACTGCCTTGGAGTGGCTCAAAATTCTCGTTGCATTTTCCGATACGAAAACACAAAGTGTTCAATCAAGAAAAAAATGCTTGCATAAATTAAGTGTCTAGTTCGAGAGAGATACACCGAGCACACATAATGCTACCTGTTACAAAGGGCAAATTTATTTATATTCGATAGGGCAATTTATACGCCAAGGTGTCTACTACTATTTATGGTTGGAATATTTTAAGAAACACAAAAAATATCAATAATGGTAGAGGAGAATTCTCTACTTCACGAGTTAAGTTGGCACGCTATCGTTTTGGCAATAAAGAAAAACAAGTAAAAAAATTGTTGTATACTTTCTTATTTTTTGGAGTTTTAATGGGTAAATTGTTTATAACATGGTTAACAAAAAGCTAATAAATATAATTCAAGATACGAGTATATACCTACCTGTTTGTGTGTGAGATTTGAGTTTCGTGTTTCGCTATCGCTTTATTGCAGTTGATTAAGCCTGTTGCTAAGCAAATTGGAGAATATGGGTTAATTTTGATGACTTGAAATGGTAATTAAAAAAGCAATTATTTTCGAGTAAATATAAATGGGTACTAGCTATGCCGCAGCAGCAGCGACGCAGTTTTAAGTTCACTTAAAAGATATAATATTTTTTTAGGCGTAGAATACCAATTGTGTTTGTTGCTCAATTTTATGTGACACTGCAAGACCCAAGAGGCCAAAGACATGTCTTCTTGTGGTAAACCACAGTCTTGCCCAATAACTGAAAAATTACGCTTATTTTTAATCCTACACGTTGAACCTTATACTCCTGTCTGTCCTGAATGCCGCACTGCCTGAGGAATTAGTTATTTGAGGGCTATATCCCTTGATTGCGTTGGACATGTGGTTCTAAGAAAATACCACTTTTTGCCTACGTCTGACAAACATCCAACAGAGCTACTGCCATGACAAAGTTTCTCAAAAACACCCCTCGTCTCGGAAACGACATAAAACTGTTGGTCCCCTATTTACGTACAGAAATCTCTTCCAAGCACAAAACGTACAGGCCTCTATGGGCTGCTTAAGACCTTATTGTTTATTCTATTTACACTTTTCGACTGGTTTCCTAATATCTTCGATTCAGTCTGTACTGTAGCGTGCCATGCAGTTTTTATATAAAGGGTGTTTTCCATTTAGCAATTCCTATCTTTAAATTTGAAGAAAACCAACTGTGAGTGAGATATCATTGAAATTTTTTATTCATTTAGATGGCCTATGTATGCCATTATGTAAGGAATATAACATCATTCAAATGTCCACCGTGGCTTCGCTGGGTGGCGCGAATGCGAAACTTCCAGTTTTCTATAACTCTGGCGCAAACATCAGGTTTTAGGGCAGCGATGGTTTCTAATTTATTGGCACAGACCTGTGGCTTAAGAAAACCCTACAAAAAGAAGTCTATCGGGATCAAATCGTATGGTATCGGTGGCCAGTTCGGGAATCGCTCGTGCAAAGTGTACGTCGTGACACGGGCTGTGGTGAAACTACGTTCATCGGTGTCTATATCATCAAATTGAGGTCAAAAGGAATTGGTTATCATCGATCGATAGTGCTCGCCGTGGACGGTGACCGCCTGGCCAACTTCGCTTTCAAAGACGTATAGACCGTTAACCTAACAACCCAACAGTGACTTTCTCTGGATGCATGGATCTCGTGTAGATTGTTATCTTCTCAAATTCGACAAGTTTGCTTGTTGACGTACTAATTCAGAAATGGGCGAAGCCCACAAAATGTTGCTCGAAAAGAATACATCGCCATGTTGATTTGGCAAGACAGACTTAATAAATGACAGCCAGTATGGCAGATGTTGTTTTAACAATATGGCCGAAATCACCTGTCAAATTTGGAAATCCCTATTGGAAAACACTTTATTTTACTTGCGGATTGGAGTCGTATAAATTTTGAACAAAAATGTTGGGGCATTGCAGATAGATAGAGTTTGAGTAGTAAGCTTCAAAAATAATCGGAGAATACTTATATCCTGTGCTCATTAAAAAAAATCGTGCCCTTTTTAAAGGTACACTCAAGTTCTCGTGTTAACAGAAAAGAAATTACCTCAATGTCCCTTTTTTTTATCTTAAGCACAAAAACACATTCACATAATTTAAATGTCATTGTTCTCCCCATTAAAGGACATCTTTATTTAGTTGTGTATTCCAATAGAATGTCCTCACTTCTGTGCTACTTATTTCAACCACTTGACGTGTGCACGTGAATAGAATTTCACCTGAGGGTGGTAGAATATCCACCACCATCACCATGTCCTGCTATCGTTGTTGTATGCATAAACCTATTTTCTTTGCTTTGGCATTTATCCTTTTGCAATCTTTTTCATACTCTATTATGCAACAATGTCCAGTTGTTTTGTGTGAAGATATTGAATGAATGAAGAAAATTGAAAATAAAAACAAATAGGTATAAAGTGCAAAACTAAATTCGTTCTCACAACAAAGGAAGCATTTTCCTTTGCATCACATTGTGTTCACAAACACAGAGATACTCGTTCTGTGTTGTGTGTTGAGTGTTGAGCCGGAACGTGTCGTAACTAAAATACAACATAAAATGGGTAAAAAAAAAGAATTGCTTCCATAATTTTCCTCTACTATACTCCAGAAGAGCACTGGCATTGTTGTTCCAATGAATATTTTTATTTAGTTCTGTCCCGCACACTTTCTGTGTTCCTCTGGCTGCCGCCGACCCTGTGGAGTGATTTTTTTTTTTTTTTTTTTGAGAACTTCTCTGATCCTTCCCGGCGCATACGAGTATTTCAAACATTCAATGCTCCACTGCTTTTCATGAATCAGATTTTGTTATTGCATGGATTGTTGTTGTTTTTTTTTATTATTTTTTTGCGTTGTGGACGCCGCCACTGGCCTAGTCTGGTTGAAAAAACTTTTAAGTGTTGCTGCATCGACAGTAATAAAATGCAGATGTTACAGTGTAGTTTGCAAGAAACTGAACGTTACAGCAAATGACAGCTGGAAATGTTCATAAATTCTAATTCAGTATAAGTGATAGTGGACGATGAGACTTCATTTTATAGACAGGACAGAAGCACGGCTTTGGGTTAGGTTATGTGAGCGGCCCTGGTTAGGAGGAATACCATTATGAAAAAATAGAAGCAGTCCCTTGCCCATTGAAACCCTGTTAACTACTGCGTTGCTGCATACAAACTATCCTTAGGATTTGAAAAAGCTCATTGTTTCTTCTAGGTCTTGGAAAAAAATCTCAAGCAGTTGGTTCCTTATGTGTTAGAGCCCAGAGCTGTCGCGTACAAAGTGTTGCATCCTCATAAATGTCTTTATTACTGCTGCCTCTGCTAAATTCACCGTTTGTCGGACGCAATTTCTTATGTGGTGTCACAGAGTATCCTTTCCTACGAAAGTGGAAACATTTCTCTTTTTATAAGTCTCTCCTTATCACTATTGTTACCTTTCGGTGGCCTCAAGCTCTGGTGTGCCTCACAAGTGCCAGGTTCTCCCTTAATTCCAGCGAATCTGGTATCACCCTTATCACCCTTTGCTCCATCGTATCCTGGGATTCCTTGCTCTCCTTTGATGATCTCACCCTTTGGTCCTGGATAGCCGTTTCTGCTGGGAGTGCCTGGTACACTATCTTGTCCGTGAATGCCAGGGAATCCTTTGTCTCCTCTGGGGCCAGTTTCACCCTTTAATCCAGCAATTCCAAGTTGACCAGGATCTCCTCGATCACCACGACTATGACTTTCTTGTAGTGAGAATCATCTGACCTTATGGTTCTGCTCTAATACACCTTTTTCTTGCTGACTCGCCAGCTGTCTCTTTGCCATAAATACGTTCATGTCCTAGGAGACAGCAGAGCGATACCTACCTTGCTCTCTGTTTTCAGAACATCAAACTTTTCACGACAGTACTGTCCATTTTCTACTTGTTCCTGTCCTGTTGTCGTCTTTCTTGCTGCCTGCTTCGGGATCCCGACTAGTCTGGGAGCCTTGTTGTCACCTATCTTACAGTTCCTCCAGAGTTATTAGTAAAATGTATTCTCTTAGAATATGGTAGATAATCGCTGGTATTGGGAGAAAAAGAGCTCATTCTTTGCTGAAAACGTCTGATAGTCTGTATGCGTTTAGTAGGTCATCTTTCGCCTATCTTGCAAACGAGGACACCCTTTTGTCCAACACACTGTACTCCACTTTGACACGAACGACACTAAACTTCAAGCATTTGTATCCATACTTTTTTTTGCCCCTTTTCCTACATCGAGTGTGTAGTGGAAAACGAGCTGCTTATTAGTTTCTAATTACGAAGTTGTTTGTCTGCGAAACCCAATCAAAACTAACCTCAAACAAGAATGGACCACATTTCACAAGTAAGAAAAAATTCCAAATTGAAATTAAAAATAAATTTCATACTAAATGAGCTATCTAGTTCACTGATATGATAGCACATGATACGTGTCATCCTCGTCATAACTTTTGCTATGCACACAACTAATTCCGGTTGCAAACGCCACTTACACATGAACACTACAGTGTCAAAAAGTACTAAATAGGGAAACTACCCTACAAAAAAGGAAAAAGAAAGTAGAAACCAACTCAGAATAAGGACACAAAGATTTATCTCTTCACTCGAGAGAGGCATTTATAACATCGTGCCTAGGATACTTTTTAGGATGATGGTTTATGTATGTTGCCAAATAGGAAAGAAGAAAAGTAGATTCCAACCAACAAATAACAATAAAACAGCCAGAAGCAACAAACGGCATGCGATCCTTTATGTGCAAATTGAACCCGTGCCAAACCGAGAAAGTTTGTTGACATTTGGCTGTCGCTTTAGTTGTGGAGAATTTTTTTTGTTGAGGGTGGCACAGGATAAAAGGCACAAAATATATATTAGCCCAAAGTGCTGACAAATTACCCCCACTTAGAGGAAGATTCTTAATCTTTAAGTAGGCTTTTTGATTAATGGCCAACAGAACAGAAAAAAAAAAAAAAAACAGTTGATCTCTTGATGGAAAGACTGGTGTGTGGCATGAATGGCGGTACTAATTGTCCTTGACTAAACCCTTCTTTTATATGCACGAGCGAGTAGCCGCGCACGAATTCATGAACGTGATCCTGTGAACCATTTTGGCTGATGACTGAGATGCTTTCATCTGGAGATGGTTTCTTATTTATTTAGCATGGGCTGTGCATGGGGGGAGAAGTAAGATGGTTCTATATTTCCCTGGTTTTTTAAACACTTGAAGGCAAATGGTTCTATAAAATGATTATGCAATTTCCTTAGTTAAGCTTGTAACTTTTTACTGTGATTTGCAATGCAGTGGGTATCACCTTCCGCTGTAGTTATTGATGCACAAACTTGTGCCAACTTGAATTTTATGTGAATTATAAGCGAATGCAAAAATCACATACATTTCCGCTTAATAATTTTGACATCATCCAGAAAAAACAAATTTTGTACCCTAACACTACTTGAGCCAATGTGCTCATCAAATCGTTTTTAGGTAACGGTTGCGCCATGGATGTGTTATGGTCATAGATACTAATAGCGCGAGTTATACTAGCATGCACGATTCGCAAACCTGAGTAATCGATGCCAGGAATACGCCTACGTACTAAATACATACCCTACACACTTTAAACAGTTCTCCCTGTTGGACTGCCTTAGGAACTACTTCGCGTGACTGGTTAGCATTTTATGCTCTACTGTCTCTATTTGCCTCCTCGGCACGGCCGCTCTGACGGAACAGATCCCCAACCAGTCGTCCCATGATCTTATCATGAGGTCTGTTAGAGGCTCCGGGCCTCGGAGATTCGCTATGTCAGGGTAAAGCGTCTGCACTGGAACATAGTTTGGGCGAGCTATCGTGCCCAAATCTGTGGAGTTATTTTCGATAGCCAGACAGGAACTGCGAAAGGTGATGGTTACAGTCCCCTTGCGTTCTCTTTGTCCAAGTTGTCCCACCTGGCTTGCTTGCTGTTATTGAATGAAACATTCGGGACTCTAATTCCAGTTATATCCACTGACAGGAAGAAAAACAATATATATTTCACTTGGAAAACACTTAGTGTACTCCAAAAAGAGCGTGGAATTCAGTGAATTATAAATGAATGCAAATATCACATATAATTCTCCTCCAATAGTGTCGGCACCATCCAACTCAATAAATATTGATCTTAATTTAAAGTTTTATTATTATGTTTCTATAGATAGTTAATCCAGTATCTGTTGTGCATGAGCCCACGAAGGTTTCTGAGTTGGTACGACCAATTCGACAGATGGCGCCACTGCCAACCCAATAAATTTCATATATTGCCGTGACAGTTCATGCTGATTTAATTTGAAACGAAAACAGCGAACGAATGATGACGTTTCGAGTTGTGGGCGACATTAGAACTTATGTAAATTGTGAAATTCATGTCCGGCTCACATTGAACAGACAATATTGTCGTTTTTCGAATAGTTGTGACGTTGCAACTCTCTCTTTTAAATAGAAAAAAATCCTATGAGCAGATGTAGGTTGAGTAAACAATTAAACGCAGCGCTCACCGAGTGGCAAACCAGCTTTTTACGAGAATTTATTGCATTTGTTAAACCAAAATCAATAAGCATAACAACAACATAATAAGCATAAGTGGACACTCATCTAACTCATTATGTATTCTTTAGTACGATATACAAAATTATGACTGATTCTAAGAAGGCTGCAAGGACCAAATGATCTTGCTCTATTCCATGATAGCTTAAAAATTTAATGAAAGAAATCCAATATCTTCCTCAACCTTCGACAATATCTCGACAGCAGTTCCAACAAAAGAACACTAACGCTTATCCCAGTCAAAATGCCAAGCAATAGAAAAGGTCCACTTACTTCGTGAAATTTCATGCTCTTAGGACCCACATCCAGCGTCGTTCTTTGACTTGGTAAAAAGACTTGAAAGATTTTATGAATATGTCCATGTGCCACCATCTGGCCTAACTGCCTATTCAAATCCAATGTTAGATAGAAAAATCTTTTCATATAAATGCCTGCAGAATTTAAAATTAAAGGTTCCGGGAGAATAACAAATTCTCCATGCATCTCGGGATTAATGGCTGAATACAAAAGCTCTTTAATAGCGATGAAACCGTATTTCCCTTGGATATTATCGAAATGGTGAAGCGCCGTGGCACCATCAGCGCCAAAAACCATTACATGATTTCTCAACTTTGGTGTGTTAGCTAAGAAGTAAAGAGCGTATTGTGAAACAATAAATGTATATCCCTGAGCGATGGCTTGGTCAAGACTTTTGGGTAGAGGCTTGTTTGGTCGATTATGAAGAAAGTTAAATATTGATCCTTCATACGAGCTACTTACAATAAAAATCCCAAAGAGCCATAATGTCAAAGTGAAGCGCCTAAAATGTTCACTTGGAGAAACAGAGCCGAATGATATCCTTCGACTTAGTACCTGGCTTGTCCATTTTCCCACAACAAGCAACGAAATAGAAATCCACGTATACCAATCAAATGGGAACAGTAAGATCTCAAGAGAGCTGTATGGTGTTGAGCGCTTAACAATTGGAAAGCAATTAAAAATATAATGCGGAGAAGTTGCCGAAAAATGATTGTGTGCCATTGCGGTGAAAACTGCTATTGATAAATCGACTACGCCATTATCCAACTGAAAACAATTAAATAGTAAATCCTTGCGGAGTTTGATAAAAGTTAGACCTCACGTTCTCTAGGCATCCAACTGTTGTACCATTGGAATAGACTTGACCTCTCATCCCAGAGCATCGGATTATTTCCAACGAAAAGTTCATTACTTTAGCAAGATCCTGGAGCAATTTGAAGTTCGGTCCCGATATTTGACTCTGATTGTATACAACAAATGGAGGTTCAGAATAGACTATCATGCGTACAGGACATTGCCACAAATTCCTTGTCTTTGATGGAAAGATTGTTTTATTCTGTTCCAAGTGTCCTTTCAAGAAGCGATTATGAATAACGGGTGTCACATTCCGACAACCCTTCTCCGAGAAAGGATAGTACGTATAGAGTGTCACGGTCCCACTTCTGTCTTCAACAAGGACATTTACGTTCAAAATGAAGTTCTTCCAACATAACTCAAAAATTGGTTGCAACATTCTTTCAGGATTCGGAATATGTACGGGTAATATGATGAGATAGTTTTGTCCTGCAGCCGATATATCGTCAGTAGAATTTCGTTGGCGTTTAATTAAGAGTCTGATAAAAAAAGAAATCAGGATCAAATTGGGAAATGTCCTTTAAACTTACTCAAGCGACTTGACTGAATCGATGAAATTTAACCAGCCAAAATTGATAGTTACTTTATCCTTCAATGCACTCAAACCGTCAATCGTGTCCATGAAATTTCGTCTAAAAGATGTGGACTCGGTTTCAATGCCAATCCCAATGTCTGACATGAAATTCAGACTTGGATCCCGCAAGACTGTTAGTAGACATGCTGCCATCTTATTTTCAAGTTCGAACGAATTTGACAAATTATTGGTGAAATTGATATTTCCCAAACTTCCACTCAAGTTTGATACTAAAACCACAAGGGATAAAATTAACGCCAAAAACTGTCCCATCGCTGAATGTTACCAAAGTTTAACTGGCATTTAGAATCGACGGGAGCTTTTAGTAAATTTTGGTTTAATATTTTTGAATGACGTAGTCTTAACATTAGTTTTTAAAAATACGATGTATATAATAATTATCCAGTCTCACATCATAACAATTATGTGCATTAGTATTAGGTACACGTGTCGAATAAAATCCTAATTGGGAACAAGGTTCATCACGAATCTCGTGAGCTGTTCGTTTAAGTGGGCTGCATTGGTGTCCATCCCGGATTTTAAAAACGATCGATATAAATTTTCACGTAAGCTCACTGGCTCAATTTCTAGTGCGTCTTACTGTGCATGGAGTCAAGACCTTTTGAATCTGAAAAAAATACCAACATGTTTTTACCTCATGGCGGATTAACTACTTGGCCATGGCTGTCTAACAATTGAACCAAGCAATTTCAAGCCAACATTTGAGCAACTTACAGATTATACAGCGATATGTCGATCAAGAAGGTCCTCATGGCTACATGCGAGTGTCACAGCCTATAGAATAGTAAAATGTCGATTAATTCTAATGTTCAAAGTAGATCATGTCAGGGCTGTGTACTGTCACCACTAGTTGATTGGGCACAACGATGTACTACAGGTAGTTTCGATAGAAGTTAACTGACTTTAATTCGACTGAATTAGACCATTTGAGAATTTCTAGCATTCTCCATACTTTTATGAAATTTCTATATTTACATCTGAGACCTCAATGATGGGACGCATTCTTTCACAAATCGTGACTTTGGTATTGGGCTAAAAAACACCACATTTCTACCTCAAATAACAAGTATTTTTAAGGTCACATGTCTTGGCCTTTCTTCTAGCTGCATATTAATAGCTTTGACTATTTCCAATTCGACTTAATTTATTCTGTAGTTCCTGTTCAAAAAAATAATATTGTTCGCAAGTGCAAGAGCATTTTACACATTAAACATTTGTAAAGGGGAAAGATATTAATTTAAAGGTACTTTTTGACATAATATTTTTGTGCAGTGTTGCTTGGCATTTTTTCATTAGAAGACTTAAACCAGCACAGCATCTACAAATTATTTAGGTGCATAACGAAAATCCGCGTTCTACCAGGAAATAGTTTCGTGTACTTAGAGCAATTTATGGTCTACAAAATAGGCCTACTGAATACACGATTTGCTATACTTTTGAAAAGCAAAAAATACTTCTAAATGAATCACCCTTTACATGTAAGAAATTCGCAGTCATACGCCACTTACTGAAAACAGTGACGGTTCAACAATAGGCTGTCCTGTAATTATCTTAACGAAAGACCCCGCAAAAGTTGCGTATTGATTAGCATATTACTGGAAAAAAAAAAAAAACTAAAAAGAAATAATCGTATGGTACTTTGGGGCTTCTATCGCTCGCTGAAATTAAAACAATTTTTTCATTATTTTTTAACATTTTTTTGAAGATGTAACGTTTACCTGTTTTTTTTTTTATAGATAAGGGTACAGCGAGTAATGAATAAAGTTTCAAAACACTTCCTCAACGTTGTCAGATACATTTAACATTGAACAACCGCCATGTCGTCAGTTGAGAATTGCCATTTCAAACTTTCCGTTTTAATTTGTCCACTCACTTGTTTAAACACAAGTTAGCTATATTTATGTCAAAAACACCACTAGACCGTTGTAAAACTTACCTCTTTCGCATTTGCAAAAAAGAAAACTTTACATACGCGCAAGTAAGTACTCTCCAGAGCTTTCAAATTACATGCACATGATGTCACATGTGATTATTCTTTGTCGTCATTCCATTACCTAAAACGCAAGTGAAATATTTGGATGGTTTTCGAAGGAGAATCTAAATATGCCAACTACTCGTATATTATGCTTGGTTGCCTTTGAATGGCATTTACAAAGATATAACCTTCATCATTCACGGGTATAAATCTCTGCCAAGCTAATTTGATTCAATGGGGTGTTCACGTCCCCCAAAAGCCCCCCAAACAAAAAAGTACGAGTATGTTTCTATACTTGAGTGTGTAATCAAACAAATAAGGGTGCGGTTGCAATTTTCTGATGACACCAGAGAGATTTTCCTCTCTCCTTCCATGTTGTCATAAAACGAAAATTTTTCTGCCAAAATCCATTTAGCGGTAATTTGTAGGAATTTTTTTGTTGTTTAAGAAAAAAAAACTTTTGGCGCGACAATGTATCTATCAAATGCTCGACGTATCAAGGTCGAAGTTGAGAATTCCAAACATGGACATGACATGCGTCATCTCTCTTGACAATCATCATCTTCACATGCGATGGAGTTTGCTCATTGTACTTTCGTGTCGTCGCAAATCCCGAAAAGAACCAAATGAATTGGAAAACATTGAATTAGACGTGAGAATTGTTTTCCATTTTTTCCCACACGAATTTATTAAATAATAAATAAAATAAGACAAACAGAAAATTGAATTGAAAATTAATGGCGTGGGATGTGTTGAGGAAGTAGTGCGAGCACACGAATAAAGCGAGAAGTTGAAACTTGGAACGGTGGTGTGGCATTAATTGTGCGACGACAAATGAGGGGTTTTGAGCCCACACCACGCTATGGAGTTTTGTTTTTTTGTTTTCTTTATGTTTATTGTTGGAAATGGTATTGAACCGTTTTTAAGTTGAAAGCGTAATTGGAGATTAGAAGAAGGCGCAGTCGGTCGGGTGACTACTTTCTTTTGGGCATTTCATACTGAATCATTGGATTGGAAGTGATCATTTAAGAGCAGTGCTTAGCAAATTAGCTATTAATATACTCGTGATGGTAGATGGGTATTTAATGGAGTTTGATTCGATTTAATTAAATTTAATATCTAGCTTTATAGTCCTTGAATGTTAAATTGGCAGTTTTTTTTTTAATGATTGACTATAAAGTTCGCCGCATATTAATGCGTGCTTAACATGCAAGTGTCTTGTCACCTTCTATTGATTCTAACTAAAAGCAGATCATGACATTGATCGCTATGATGATAGGCTCATATTTTATTTTCTAACGAACCGGGAGTGGAGTGTCATTGAATGACAGATTTGGTGTTTAAATTCCAGTTATTCCACTCAATTTTGACAGACAGGAAAACAAGAGATATTTTACTGTTAACGCACTTATTGTACTCCAACAAAAGCACGAAGATCCTGTGAATTATAACTGAATGCAAATATCACATACGATTCCTTCAAATAATTTGGACACCATAGAACCTTAATAAATATTGTTCTCCATCTACAGGGGAGGGAGGCAACTCGTCGAAAAAAGAGGTGCCTAGTGCTTTTCACTAAGAAGGGATTAATCCGTAGCTTCAGAAGCACTAAGATGGATGAAGTTAAACTTAGAATCTCGAGCTCAGAATCTTGAGTTCAGAACGATATTTGGGTGAAATTGTGGGCTCGAAATTTAACTGCAATGCCCACTCGAAGAACAACAGAATGGACAATAGAAATGAATTGACATTCTAAGAAATTGGCGGCTATTAAATGGACGTTGATGGTGATCGGAATTTTTTGTTAAGCTCTTCAGAATAATTTAAGGTTGCAGTAATGCAGTGTCTTTAAAGCTAAATTCACGGCTGCTAAACAGGCTGTGGATATTTTAGGTGAAAGCAATATCGCTGTCAAATCGGTTTACAGACAGCCAGGCAGTCGTTAAGGCTCTACTGTAACTAGATTGTATATATTCCCTCAGAGCAAATGTGTAGACCCTTAGCTGCATCGAAAGAGCAAGGATTGCTCAAGCAAACTGACGCTGGATTCATCTAGACCTAGACACTTATGAAACGGGCAGCGCTTTAGGGATTGCAAAGTGATCTATTTCTTGGGGAAAGCTTAGTCTCCCAAATACACGGGAATGAGCTGACGAACTTCTTTCGATTCCTTTGGAATTGCATTTGAGGGATATGCATTCTTACTTAAGAAGAATCGAAAATGTGAAGTGGGTCATGGTTAGGTATATTCTCCGCTGATATTTGGAGCTGGGTCAATGCCCCACATGACTCTAGTAGGCGCTCTGGAGTCTTGACGCATTGCAGAATCTATAAAGGCCTTCATTTGTTATACTTAGTTTTCGTAGATGCAGTGTCCGATTAAGAAGCCAGTTAGGACTCGCAGGTTATGGCACATATAAGCTTTGAAACCTTTTCCGGTTATAGCATCCCAGCTGTTTCTAAGCTTGTCTTAGGCCGGTAGTATTGTTCCAGGTTCTTTCTCTGTCTTCCCTTTCTATCTTCCGTAGAGGGTGATCCCCTATTTCGCAGAATTGTTCTAGTCCTGTAAAGGGTTTTGGAGCTCATTGTCTTGCCAAGGCGTTTCCTGCTTCGTTACCTTTGATTCCAACACGTCCGGGGATTCATATCACTAAAGGGTGGTACCTAGAAACAGAGTTTCCAAACCAAATCATACCCGAAGCAACTCCCAAAATGCCTCTGACGTTGATCCCGGAATCTGAATGTAAATCTTTTGTTCCCCTTCACAATCGATTTCCAATAAATTTCAAGGCTTGAAATCTCTCAAGAGCAAAACAAATCACAAGTAAAAATGCCTGTCATATTTTAAGCATAAAAAAATGTTTCAACTTTTCTTACACAAAACCAGCCATCGGTGCGTATACGTAACCCTTTTTTGTTCCATACAATAAAACAACACACGTGGCATGGTGGGACACAAAAAAATGTAACCATCCAAACTCAAGTCACCGACGACCTTTCGATAAAAAAAAAAACAAAAAAAAAAAGGTTCAAAAACTTTGTGTAGCATACTAAGATAAATATCTAACTGAGATAGATACAAGCAACAAAACAACAACCTGCACCACAATTTCCAATTTTTTGCTGCCACTCCTACAGTCACATAAATTCAGTTCCTTGGGGAATTGCCATCCCGGACTTCATAGAGTCATTACTTCTTATCTCAGTTGTGTGTTGTTGTTGTTTGTTTTTTTTCTTGCTCATATCGATTCATTATCTACCGGCGCGCTGTTGTATCTCTTGGATAAAAGCGTATTTTTTTTTTGTTGCTTTCTGTTTTGGAGCCTTTCTCTTTATTTCTGCTAACTATATAAGCTTCATCCATCTAACGACAGCAAAAAGAAGAAGAAGAAGAAGAAAAAACCTAAAACCTGATGTAATAGGTTCAAAGTATCTTTCAGTACGCGCGCTGTATTTATAGTGATTTGCGCGTGAAAGCACGCTTCATACCGTGGAATGTGTGGTTCTTAAAATAAAATACAATTCCAAATAATAAATAAAATAAACCCCGACGCGATAATGGTTCTATATTTGAATAAAAATGAACAAAAAAAAAAAAAAAACAGAACCAATCGAGATACTTTTATGTGACGATGTGTAGGCAGCAAAACACATCAGTAGTTGTGTGTAGATAGATAGTTCCTTTTGAATGTCAGGTTAGCGGGCGGCGACGACGAATGAATGTGTGACTATGAATGAGTGTATCTCTACTAAGGTCGATTATTTAGCATCAAATGGAGAGAAAATGTATCGCAATAGCGCGGAACCGTCCGCCGCTGTTGGACCTAATAAGGCGTACGAAATATTTTTGCATGTAGGTGGAAAAACTGTCCGCTGTATTGAGAGCTATTGTTGGTAAGCTGTGTTTCATTCGCTCTCATCCCTCATCCAAATTGAATTGGAAATTTTCACATCTGTCTCTGTGGTATTAGACGACGACGACGACGACGACGACGACGATAGCGACGGTCGACGACTCTCAAACTCGATGCCGCGATTCAATTGATTTGTGAGACGTGGTACTAGTAGCGTCGCGCGTTGCTTGCTTTTTAAAAGCGCATTTCTTTCATTCATTTCAAAATCAAAAATAAGAGTGTTTTTTTTTTCTTTTTAATCTAAGGGATACCTATCTAGTGTATTCATCAAATAATTTTACAATTAATAAACAATAAAGGAGTTGGCAGTAGAAGATGGACGACGACAACAGCGATCTATTGGCCTCGGCTTCGGAAATCCAACGAAGTGAGTATACTACCTTACCTACACATATGTATATTGCATAGCATTTGTTTTATTATTTTGTTTACACAAAAATTTAAATTGTATCGTGTTTTGAGAGTAAACAGTTGCAGTTGTTTGTTTGTATTTATATCTGAAAGATACGAACGCTCTCTTGTATGTATCTATATACGAATTATAGACCCTCTTCTCATTGTTTTTGCCTGCGATATATTGTATCTCGTAAAAGTGATGTCACTGCTGCTTTGATTTAAAACCAAAAAAAAAAAAAACTACATATTTGTTTTTTGTGTTTACATATTGTGAACGTTTTGATATTGAATAATGGTGTTTTTTTTTCTGATTTTTTTGAAAGCTTGCGTTACGAGAAAGTTTGAAATACATAAAAGTTCCTTGAATAGACAATTTGAGGTGTGAAATTAGAATAACCAAATGGAAAAAGGGAAATGCAACATGTGTGTGTTGGCGGTGCGGCAACTTTGATATCCGGATCGCGGATATGACGTCAAATTGTTGTACCAGACCAGCAGTTTCATGTGACTTAAGTGTTGTGAAAGAAAGTTTTGTGATTTCCTGCCTTTCATGGCAGAGAGCTATAAACGAAAGAAATGTTTCTTTTTCTTAAATAAATGATCAGTTTTATGTGAAGAAAACCATTTGTTTGACTGAGTGTCCTTTTTATTCCTAAACCTTGAAAGACACAACGCTATTCCTTTATTTATTGATTAAATTATTGAGTACTCAACGTAATTACTTTTCAAAGTCAAACAGAAATTCAAAATTAGGGTAGGAGTTACCGGATGAATGATTTGATGTGGGCATGGATGAAATGTTGTTTATATCAAGGACTATGGCGTTAAAGCTTTAAATCGATGGACGATTTCATCCCTTAAAAAAATATCTAGTCAATTTTGATTTGTACTCATAATGAGGAGCAGACTTTAACCTTGGCTGGAGATTGAATTTAAATAGAAGGTTGGTGGTAAATATGAATAAATTTGGTCTTGAAGGAGGTAAAATTTACCAATAAATATTGTTTCACTTTTGAAGGGAAGTGTGTCGTGATAATCGTGATAACTTGTTTGCCTAATATTTGAAAGTTTATATGTAAACTAAACTCATCATTAAAGTCCCAACTGTGTACATACATACATCCAATCAATTTTTAAAGTAAAAAACTAAATAATTTAGTGTATTTCAACTACATAACGTGAATTACAGACGAATGCAAAAATTACACACGTTTCTCCTCAATCAAATTGGGCAGAACCCGCGGAGAGTAAATCTATTTCTATCTGTTTGTCAATTACTTTTTCTTCTTCTCTCCTTGAATATAATCAAAGCCCTAGGGCATTTATTCCCCTGATTTAAAAAAAAAATAAATCTCTTGATGGGTCCTACCTAACAACATTGTGTACGTGTTATTGTGTGCAGTTTCTGGCAATGCGCCTCAACCATAGACGCACTAAACTAGACACCCAATAGCGGGTTGTTTGACAGATTCGCTCCCCCAACCAAAAAATCTCAATATTTAAAAGTGTAATGGTATTCTGACGTTCCATTCTTTGACTCGGTGATGCCTCCATTCGCTGCTATCAAATCGCAGTTTTTATAGCCCATTCGCGCCAGTACTCCAATCCAAGTAATGATTAGTTGCTTTTCAATAGCTTGAATCGTCCATTTAAGGGAATGTTTTTGTCCAAATATATGTACATACATATGTGAAAATGCTGTCCATGTCCACTTAATAGAATCATCCACTTTAGAGGAAAAAAACTCATACAAAATCATTCCAGCCAACCATTGCAGTACATCTTGTCCGCCTAAGAGAATCGTCCACATAAGAGGGTGTCTGTTAAGAAGGAGTTCACTGTATCATTAAATGCTCCACCAAAAATTCGTTGTCTATTGATGCCCAATTGTGTGACTCATCGCCTAGTTGATGTTTCAGGGTTCTCTGAAATATGTGCAGCCACATCAGCGATATTATTGAATCGAATGGCTGTTCCACTTGGTGTTCCAAGATATCGACGATGCAATTCAAGTTACGACAACACCATGAGTGAATCCATTATTCTATTCGTTTCTAAAGAGTCTTGTAATACATGCTTCTGATTGCTTTATGTAAAAGTGTCATAAGACATAAGACGCCATTCGCTTAAATGAGAGCATCTTCTGACAGATTGATGACCCTTTTTGTTCTTATGATGACTATATTTGAAAGTATCGCCAGTATATATACATATCTACTGAAACACGTCTTATTTTAGCTTAACCAACTAAATACATTTATTCTGAATCGCTTACTTTGAAACTTCCAAACTCAAACTGGTAACACCATTTACCTAACATAAAGTAGTACTCAGCTCTCAATCTCGCCCCGGCATGTCCAAGCAATCGACCGTCTAAAACCACCTACACTAAAACACTCTCCAGTTACTTGTAAGAATGTTTCTAAATATAATTACACCACCGAGCTGAAGGCGGATATTGAGTGCAGGAATAAGAATATTTTGCATTCATTTATTTATTAACAGTCTCTTATTATATCATCATATATTGTTGCACTTGAAACGTTGCAATGACGTAGCAGCAGAATTCGGTGGGTAGTCCCATTGTATACATAACCAATAAAAGTATTACACTCTTTCTTTCTTGTTTTAATTGAAATTGACATCACCAATGAAGAGAAGCCTCTAAAATTCACATCTAGCTACCTCCACGTACATCATTATGACAGCATCAATGCAGTTATCCGCCCTCAGGCTGTAAGGAACAAATATACACTCAACTTAATCAAGAAAATGTTAAATCCCATGGCTATGTCATGCACTCGACTAAGCTAAGGTTTCATGATACACAAATTTGCATTCAATTTTACACCATGAACATTCTCAAACATGGTATAACAGCTTAGAATTACAGGGTGGGTGGGTGGTGTATCCGTGACGAAAGCATTTTCATCAGTTTACACTCTGTTGTAGCGTAGGACATAATTAGTTTGATACATTATTTGATTTACAATGAAGAGAACGATACAGAATTTGATTAAGTTTGAAATTTAATGCCATTTTGAAAGAAAAATCAATTTTTCATAAACTTGGTGTGTGAGTGGAAGAAGGTTATCTAACCCAATATAATGCGAAAATTAGAATAGTTTCTGTATGCTGCATACTAAAATAAAGTTCAAATTATCCTGAACATTAAAGAAAGACTCAAATATAACCTCGAACTCAAACAAGTTGATTTCGCTTTCAACATTAAGACCTTACAGTTCGTTAAATGGAAATCACCATTTCATCTACACAGGCATATATAGGGTTTTTCAAAAAGGACTTGACAACTTTCTTCTTTCTCTTCCAACGTCATCGGCTTGTTGGCATAAACCAATGACTTAACGTAGCCCCACAGAAAATAGTCAAGCGGCGTTAAATCGCACGAACAAGGCGGCCAATCGATTGGCCCATTTCTTGAGATAGCTCGCTCACCATACTTACTCTTCTATAAATCGATTGTAACGTGTGTTGTGTGGCTTGTGGTACCATCCTGTTGAAACCACATGTCCTCAGAGTCCATATGTTCCAATTCGGGCCAAAAATAATCGGTAATCATGGCGCGATAACCAAACAGTTATTTTTAGTGGATGAAGTGGTGATTCATGAAGCACATGTGGCTTTTCACCCGACCAATAACTCATATTTTGCTTATTGACGAACCCATTGAGCCAAAAATGAGCTTCGTCACTGAAGATGATTTTGCGATGAAATTCATCATCTTGGTGCATCTTCTCCAAAACCCAATTGGTGAAAGTACGTCGCTTCAAATGATCCATCGGCTTCAATTCTTGAGTCAGTTTGATCTTGTATGGGTGTAAACCAAGATTCTTACGAAAAATACCCCATAATGTAGTCTGAGCGATGCCCAATTCTTGAGAACGCCGTGGAATTGACTGATTTGGATCGTTTTCTACGGACGCCTAAACGGCAGCGATATTTTCGACACTTCGACCAACCCGTTGTCTCACTGTCACGGCAACATCACACAACGAATATGTAGAGTAAAATTTTTGCACTCAACTTGTTATTGCCTGTCTACTAGGGCGAGAATTATGACCGAAAATGTGAGTTAACGCTCTTAAAGTTGCGATCACCGACTCTGAATTTCGGTAGAAAATTTTTGTAATTTGTAGTCGTTGCGCGTGCGTGCATGAAAATGTTGAGTTTACTGAATAAATTGACAGTGACAGTTTGATGATTAGTGAAAGAGTGCGTTCACAAACTAAATTCAAAGTTGTCAAGTCCCTATTGGAAGACTCTTTATGAGGAGAATGAATATCTGTCAATTTTTTGTAGCACCAGTGTAAAATAACAAGTAGCGGAAAAGTAGCTAAGTTTATAAAGATTTTAAGAAATTTAACAAATTTTAACGAAACCCTATTCGCGCATGTTGAAGTTTTTTTTCGCAAAAGGGTGTTCTTACGGAACAGTTGGTAATATCCCCATGCTTAGATGACATCTTTCAGTTTGAGACCACTCTGTATATGTATGTGTGTATATTAAGGACATGTTAAAAGAGAGAATACCAAATAGGGTATCTTACTGTCTCTCTCCTGTATCTTTTCTCTTATTATTTTCATTTTATTACCTTTATAATCAATAGCGAACTAAACCGTTAACTAAAGTAAAGTATAACGATGAAAATATTACTTCGCTCCGTGTGAGCGTTTAACTAATAATTAAAACAAAAGAATCGCACAACGGCGCGGCCAACGGGATTTTACTCCCTCGATATTGTGTCACGTGCAGTTGTTGCAATTTATTTATATTGATGCAGTAAACTTTCAAGTTTATATTAAGGTTGACAACAACAGTCCAACAATAGGTGAATTGATTAATGAAAAAAAGTACGAACAGAGCAGAAAGTAGTTCGTGTTTTGAAACGAGATTTTTGTTTTTGTGTTCTTTGCTTATTCTTAAGGACAACTTTTGCAAAATGTGAAATGATCGAAAATAAAAATTCATATTTAATGAGGTCACGGAGGTATGCTGGAAGCCACTCGTAATGTATGCGACCACAATTATTGCCGCATCCATAAATAGTTTCTGTTATTACAACTGCAATTATATTGTAATTAAAGATTTTGAATAATGCAAGACTGTTAGCCATAAACTAAGTTTTTATAGTAAAAGTCTTGCCGTGAACTTACAAAGAATCCAACAGGTCGCTACCGCAGTGGGCACTGGTTGTGCAAGTCCGTGTGGAAACTCTCTTAACCGGTTAAGAATGATGGCATGTCTTTGATTGTTTTTTTTTTTAATTTTAAACGTGAATGCTGCCAGCGTTCGTGGGTGCTTTAGAAGGTCATATGAACACTTGGAGTCTCTTTTGTGTCTAATTATGTAATTACTCTTCGTTGCTCATTTACTGAACATAGTCGAATGTCAGGAAACAACCACAGCTTAGAAGGTTGAAAGGTTGAACTATTTGACAGTTACTGGATCATGTATGGTGTTGAAACGATTACTTGGAATAGAATAGGAGCTATTTCAGCACATCTCCGTTCAGGTTAAGAGCTATCATTCTGAAAGATATCAACGAAAAGGCTATGATTTTTTGAAGAAGAAAGCTTCTTTAGCCAAGATGTGACCGTGTTTTAGGGTAATTTAAACTGAACACAATCTTTAGACCTTCTTACTGGAAACGCTTTTACTATTCTGTGCTATCTTACAGTAGCTCTCAAGCCACTCTCGAAGGAAATTTCGTAAGTGGACACAGACCTGAGAGCAACTCGCAGAGAGCTGGCTTACTACTCACAGCTTACAGACTTTTTAAGAGTTACTCGCAAGTGGACAGATGTTGTCTTACTCTCGGAGATAAACTCGCACTTTAAATCATTTGCATTCTGAGAGTAGCTAGTCGCCTAAATTTTACTCGCATATGGAAAGCTACTCGAGAGTTACTCTCGAAAGTTTACTGACGAAAAAGCTCCGATAAAGGTTGGATGAAAACACTCCCAGCCCCACAGAACTAGACACGCCAGTGTAAACGATCAGTACAGATTTCTGTAATGTCACAACGCTCTGTGTTGTAAAGCAGGACTGGTAAGATGGGTGTTCTATGAAGGATGCATTTGGTTTGTCGAGTTATTAGTTTTTGAACCCAGTTGTTTGAGTTCGCTTGGTTCTCGTGCACTTCATTATGAACTCTTTCGCCTGCTTTTCAATGCCCGGATCCTCTGGTGATATCAATATCATCAGCGTATCTCAGAATTTGGACAGACTTGTAAGAGAAAGTGCCTGACATGAAGATGGAAGATGTCAAAAGAGTTGTTCGTTGCATAGTGTGTAATACGTAGAGCTCAAGATGATAAATGTTATCATATGCGGCTTGAAAGTCGATAAATAGGAGCTTAGTTCGACTTGATATTTGGTAGTCTTATCCAGAGTTTGGCTTAATGTGAGCAAATGGAAAGTGAAAGTCATACTTGCCAATTAGTGTTTTGCAGATAGGTTCACAGAATAGGCTGGATAGAATGATATTTAGAAAGGATATGTCTCGATGGTTCTAACAAATCATGTTAGATCTTATAATGCAGTCTCCAGGTTTGCCTTCCTCCTCACATACTTCTTAAATAATGGGTGCTGTTGGCCTGGGACTAGTCCATTTTGCATTGAAAATTAGAGACAAATTCCTTTTACGGCTTTATCTGAGAATATCATCAGAACGCTTCTCGAAAACTCCTCGTCCTTCAGATATGGCGTCATACAGTAGGTCGCTGCTGTGTACACAGCACACAACAGGTAGAAGTAAGGGCTTGGCATTCTACATATTATTGGTTGGTTGGTTAAAGGGCTCCCGGTCCCGCCCACGCTGCTTCCAGTTGTGAAGACCAAGTTTTCTTTCGTCCGCGACAGCTTAATCTTTGTACCGGAGGTTCGGTCTTTTTCTCCGTCTCAAACCTGGTGGCTGGCTTTCGAAGATCCTATTGGCTGGAGCATTGTTGTCCATTCGCTCGATGTGGCCGAGTCAATGTAGTGTGCGTATCTTGGCTTTTTGGACTTCATCCACATCCTGGTACAGCTTATAGAGTTCGCGGTTGTATCTTGTCCTTCGTTCGCCCTACTCGCATAAGGGACCTTCTACAATGACCTCTACTCAAAGTAGATAAATCGACAGTAGGAAAATTTAAAACGTGAACAAGGTTTATCATTTTTGTAACCGATATCGCAAACTTTCACGTCTAAATCTAAAGTTATTAGAAAAATCCATTAACTGTATAAATTATTCCTCATCAAATTCTGTCAGTCATTTTTTTATTTATATTTATGGTATTGTTCTATCTTTAAAGATAAGCACATACATTTCTACGTAGCCAGGATAGCAACACACTTTCCCATTGTTATTCATTCATCCCAGCTGGGTCAGGCGGAGAATTCCCTGACTATTCATCGTTCAAGGATAACAATTTGTGTGTTTTTTTTTGTAAACCATCATCAAGAGAGTAACAATACAAAGCAACACCATGAGCAAGCATAAAACAAATCTAACGGGAAAATATTCATAAGTATAAGCGGTTTCTTTTCACAAGCCATTAAACCATAAAAAAAAAATGCTTAGCCCAAGAGACATGAAGTGCACAGCTTGCTATATAAACTCCCTAACACAATAGTAAAACAAATATAGGTCACGTTTTGTTGGAAGTAGGCCATCGATGTAACAAAGTTTGAGTACGCAAAAATGTTTCATACACCACCTCGACGTCTTTTGTTTTCATGAAACAAAAGGCACAAATGAACGCAAAAAAAAAAAAAAAAATATTTACATATTTTTTGCTCAACAAATTAATTGTAAAAAATTGGCGCTAAATCATGCAAAATGTTATTTATGTGTTTGTGTACTCAATGAATGGAAAGTTGTTCATCAGCTGTCAGAATTAATATCAACATCTTCTGCATTAATTGCAATTGTTTAAGCTCGTTCTTCTGTACTTGCGTTCCGATGAAAATGAGTTCCTTTCTTTCTGGAGTTCTTGGAAACTATTCATTAATTGTGTGCATTTGATCAATTCAGCTCTTAAATCTTGTTTCATTTTTGATGATAGTTTGAAGTTTCAGCTTAAAGACAACATTTTCACACTCTATCATATTCACGCCTAAAAGAGTACGATTGTTGATGCTTGAATTTAAAAGATTTCATTGACTCGTTCGTTCAGTGAATATTTTTTTCAGTCGGAACAATATCTGTCAAAAAATATTGCATCGTAGTCAATGTTTATTTGCCGCTCATGTCAACCTTGAGGAAATGGAATGTTCGACCGGATGACTTGAAAAATTTGCAACTTGGTTGAACGGCTCTCGATTTAGGTTACACTAAAACCAAAAGAAGATCCATTAAGCTACATCTAAGTCTTGAAATCATATTCTTTTTTGAATGAAGGAGTTAATTTTAGCTGTGCCTTCATTGGTGAGAAAATCGAAGGTTGGATAGTTATTGAATCTCAGGGAGTTGTTTATATGTCTCTGCAGCACTTAAAGCAACTACTTAGAGGGCAGCAAACAATTGAGAAAAGTAATAACAAACCAACACGCCTACTCCAGCGCGGAATTAACTACCTCGAATTCTTCCGCACGCTCTCACGGACAGCAGCAACATTTTTGGCAAAGCTTGCGTTGTTTCGTTGACGTTCAGGTTTCGGCGGATTGTTCACTAAATAGTCCTCTCGGAAGGGCGATTATGGCGACGGTAAAATCGGCGAAACACGTGAAATGTTGCTCTAACACAGGGGTGTCAAACTCAAACTCCCTTAGTGCCACTTTTTTGCTTAAAGTATGACAGCGGGCAAAACTAAAAACATAATGTGTTTGCCAATATGGATTTCCGCACTTTGACATATTATTGAGGCTACATCTGTCAAATTTACTGTTGACAGCAAGTGAATAAATGGTTTTAAGAAAGATGGACTTCTGTTCAAGCTACATTTCAGATTCATATCTGGATGAATGGGTTCGCCAACAACCAAAACTGTCGGATTATTATAATCCACATGAGCCACTGTTTGGTCTGGATTTCGGAGTCGCGGCATCATTCTTTGAGAACTATTTTGGCCAAGCCATCATCGTCAAAGGCGAGCGCTATCGGTCGATGATAATGCCGATGAAATAATGATAATTTCTTTTGGCTCCAATTGGATAAGATGGACAACGACGACAACACACGGGCTTATTTCCATCCAGACCATTTCCATTGTGGCACATTTTGCAGGAGCAAAATAATGTGTATAATTCAAATTGCACATGAAATTAGAGCAATATTGAATCGATGTCACGGGCCACAAGTTGTTGTCTTGCTGGCCAGTCATCGCCTATGGTAATCATTTGCGCATATTGTTGAAGCCTATGACTCTCTATGTTGACAGCCAGTTTGGCAGCTGATTTCTGCGGATGGCCGCTATCACCTGTCAAAGTTTGGAAACCTCTGTAGGAAATTTTGACTTTGGCAATGACTGCATTTAAGTCTTTTCTCCACACCAGCAGTTTTATTGTTCAAATTTCTTGACTCTTAGAACAGTCATGCCATACAATTCTATCAACATTTTTTAATATTATTTTTTCTAGAAATTATCATAAAATAAATGGTTTTCTATTTATAATCAACTTTCAGATCGCCTCTACTTTGTGGCCTTTAAAAAGAACTTCAAGCCAAAGAACACACCAAGTACGCATTATTTTAGCATAGATGAAGATTTTGTCTACGAGAATTTCTACAATGATTTTGGCCCACTTAATATATGCATGCTATACCGTTACTGCCAGAAACTTAATCGAAAAATAACCTCTAAATGGCATGCAAATAAGAAAATCATTCACTACACATCGATGAATCCGGCTAAAAGATTAAATGCCGCCTATCTGATTGGTTCGTATGCAGTAAGTGCAAAGTGTTCCTTGAAACTCTACATATATTTTCTATCATAAAATTTTTATTAAAAAAAAATTTACTCTCCCTAAGGTTATCTACTTAAACCGAACACCAGAGGAAGCATATCGGCCGCTGGTAGCCGGTGATATACCAGCATATACACGTTTCTGTGATGCCTCCTACGGACCAAGTGGATATAAGATATCCCTAATCGATTGTATAAATGCCGTGTATAAAGCGCTGAAAGCAGGTTTCTTCAATTTTGATGATTTCGATGCCGAGGAGTATGAGTACTTTGAACGTGTCGAGAATGGTGACTTCAATTGGATTGTGCCCGAGAAGTTTATTGCATTTTGTGGTCCTCATCAAAAGTCGAAAACACTTTCGAATGGATATCCGTGTCATTCGCCCGAGACGTATTTTGAGTACTTTCGTGAAAATAATGTGACAACGGTGATACGATTGAATGCGAAGGTGTATCATGCGTCTAGTTTTGAAAATGCCGGCTTTGATCACAAGGATTTATTCTTTATCGATGGCAGTACGCCAAGTGATTTGATTTTGAAAAAGTTCCTTAATATCTGTGAGACAACAAAGGGTGCTATTGCAGTTCATTGCAAAGGTAAGTGGTATTATTTACCTCTTTCGATGTCACGAATAAGTGAACATACTATCATTCTTCTTACAGCTGGACTGGGGCGAACAGGTAGTTTAATTGGTGCTTACATTATGAAACATTATGGTTTCTCAGCTTTGGAGGCGATAGCATGGCTTAGACTTTGTCGACCAGGCTCTGTCATTGGCCATCAACAACAGTGGATGGAAGAGTAAGCCTTTTGTTTAGAGATCAACAGCTTAAAAGTATAATATAACAATTTTTTTTAAGTAAACAAACCTGGCTGTGGACAGAAGGCGAACGTCATCGAAAACGTTGGAATACCGAACCACCAAAGCATAAGTACGGAATCTATTCCAAAATCTTAAATGGCAAATCAAGCAACCAACTAAACGATAACTCTGAGGTTCTCCTTACCCGAGTGAAAGGTATCTCGCAAAAAGTCGACACCATGCACATAAATGACGAGGAGAATGAAAACGGCAATGTACCCAAAAAGAAGGTACTGCCAACAACGAAAAGCGAAAATGATGAAGAAACCACCAGCGATGAGGACAACAATGATGACGAGAAACTTCTCCGTCGCAGCAATGATGTTGTGGATAATAATAAAATATCCATTGAGCCTCTATACACGGAGAAAAAACTGAAAAAGCCTTGTAGTATTTTCGAAGCAGCTAACAAGCATACTATAGCATCTACTGTGAAAATGACTCAGGCGGCAATTGATAAGAAAAACGCTCAAACTCAAGGCGATAAATTGAATCAAATCAAAGCTATGCGAAGGCAGCATAACTCTAGATCAGTTCAAGTGGCTGGAACACTGTATGCTTTGAAAAAAAGAAATCAAATGTTTTTCTGTAATTATTGATTTGTTTGCTTTTTTTTTTTTTTTTAGTGACTGTGATAATCCAGCGAGGCATACCCGAGCAAGATCGCAGCCATTTAGAAATAACAATGGCAATATTGTCAATGTCCTAAGCAGTACTTCACCAACGCTGTTGAAAAGCACTATAGATTGTATAAATGTAGAGACTACAACGCAAACAACACCGGCGGGTACAACAACCACGAGTACGACAAGCTCAATAAGCAGTACAAGAACCAAAGGTCTTGCGTTCTATAGCAAGAGGTAAGTGTTCAGAGTGGGGGGTTGATGTTTCCCGTGCTTTTGGACGGGACTCCATTTCGTTGTCGTGTTTTTTTTTTTTTTCTTGTAAATTATGTTTGATTTGCGATGCTGTAATACGTTTTCCTTTTATCCATTCCAATGGTCCTGTTTTTTTTTTTTAATATTAATATTTTTAATATCCCCTAAATGCTTGCATATTTTGTGTTCGGAAATTGTTGTTATAATGAGCGAACAAGTGTTATTTAAAAAAGTATCTTATATCCCTTTTTTTTGTTACACATTTCCTACAGTTTTTTATTTTATATATTTTGTTAACAAAATTGGTGTACTGTTTTACCTTTTTATTATTTTGTTTTTCTTTATTTCTTTTATTTACAACTCGGTTAGTAAAGTTTATTTTTTTGGAAACTATTCAGGGAATTGTATGCCATTTTTTTTTTGTATGTAAGGTAAGATTTGTTGTATAGTTTAAGTGTAACAGTTTAAAGTTATTTAGATTATATATTAAGCAGGAGTACAGTGCACAGCGAATCCAGGAAAATTCTATCTAAGTTTTTTCTAAGTCTGACAAACGTCCAAACGTTCTGTTATGAGAAAGCTTCTCAAAAACCCCCTGCCCTTCGGATACGGCATAAAACTGTAGGTCCCTTCTGTACGTGCCAAAATGTATACTACGCACAACATCTACAGCTGTGAGAAGCTAGGCTTTGGCCCTCTATGAGCTGCTTACGGCCTAAAATTTGTGTTTTTTATAGTGCACAACGACCTATTGATCTATTGTGCTCCTGGTAATGCTTTGGAGAGGTGTGTTTCTTTATGGAATTCCCCTCACTTTTGAGAGCCTTCTACTCTTACCTCGCCCTGGCAAGTAAAATTGTCCTACAGCACCTCAAATACTTCTGTTTCTAGGAACGAGAGTAGGCTCTAGAGTCTGTTTTCTATTTTACTGAATGCATGGTTCGGAGTTTTGAACGTTTCTGATGCATCCTCTTTTATTTATTTTTTGCTAAAAAGTGTCACCTTATTTCTTCTCCCCAGTTCGTTATAATTGTGCAGACATTCCGTTGCGAGATTGGGAGTTCCCAACTTAGAAGTCATGGCAATATTTCTGAATCGTAATTGGTCTAGTTTTTGTCAAGGTAGAATTTGGACACATCTGTCGATGGCATATATATGGTGTTTTTGTGTTCTAGTCTAGAATGCTCCAGATTATGTTTTTATTAGTAAATCTAGTAAGTCGACTGTGTGTGGTGGATGGTAGTTACGCAATGTGTGCAAACTCAAGACACGAAGGGGAATAGTAACAAAATCATTCAATAGGCAATTTCTAACCTGCTTTTTAAAAGCGATGAGGTTTTCCCAGAAGTTTTTCAAGATATTGTGTAAACATTTATTGTATGCCACTGAACTTGTTCCACAGATTTTTGATACTCTGTACTCTTTCAATCATTTGTTCAGCAATGCATAATATGTAAGCTGATAAGGACGAGCTCAGTCTTATCATATTTGTTTTCACTGAATTAGTTTTCAGCCCTCAAACTTCTCCATATTTGATGTCATCCAGTGAGAGATTATACAGACGCCGTAATAGGTCCGCTTACGTATGTACTCTCAAACAACAGTGAATTTTTACGAAAAGCTTTTCGAAAAGCACAGAATTTTTATAGTTTTCATAGAGGAGAGCGCTCAGGAGAGAGTAAGAAATTGATTTAACCTGTTTTGTGAAAACTGTCAGATCTGTCAAATCTAAGTACATTCTCTTGTTTTCTTTCTCTCTCTCTGAGAGAGTTGTAAGCCCACTCCTCAAATTTCGAATTCCAGTGCAAAAATTTCCCGAACTGTTGAGAATAGTCGACGTGTTTGAGTTCGAATATAATCCAATTCATCTGTTTCCTATTAGCAAAACAGATCGTTTTTAGCGACCAATTAAAACAACGTTGGCGTAACAATGCAGCCTTGCCTTGCCCCATTTTGATTTATTTCTTTCATCATCAGACTTTTCTACTTGTTTTTTGAAAATAATGCAACAAACTGTTATACATCAAATTTAAGTACAACAAATCTCAATTGAAAAGAATAAAAAATGGCAAAAAAATAAATAAATTAATTAAAAATTATTGTAAATACATAGATATACTAAACCGCCCATTTTTGGGTAAAAAAAAAAAAGAAAACACAAAACATACTCGTATACCTCTTTAGAAAAAAGAAAAGAAAAACAGACCTACCTACCAACCTACCTAATAATTGTTTGTTTTTTTGTAAACTGTTCTTCCTTAAGATATGTATACATATTGCTCCTGTATTTTTATGTAACGCATGCCAATAAATTTTTTAAAAAACAAATTTCCACAGAACAAAATTCGTATTTATTTTTTTTTTTTTGTTTGGAAATAAAAAAGCTCGTTTTGGTTGTATAACATTGTCGTTGTTTTCTTTACATTTACATATTTACGCTTTCATCTTTCTCTCTCTCTTCCTTTGGATATAAAATAAATCTCCTCTCCTGCTTTTGAGTGCCATGCTTGTTTAACTCTTTTTTTTTTTGTAAACGTATCCTTGGGAATGTTTAATATGTTCTCATCCTTATGTTTCTCTCTTTCTCTCTTTTTCTTTTTTTTCTCTATCCTTATTGGCATCATTAAAAAAAAACAAAAAAAAAAAAAACATTGAAAACCTCTACCAGAATGGGCCTAATGCACTTACGTAAAGTGGAAGCACAGCAGAGTAATATCCCATCAACATCCTACTCTAGTACTTGTACTACTAATAGCACCTCTCCATGTACCACCTCAACAACAACAACAACAGCAAGTGTTGTTTCCACAACTGCTACTACTACTAATAACAATAATAACAACAACAATAGTGTTGGGGTAGCAGCAGCAGCAACAGCCCCTGTCCAAAATTCCAATCACCACCAACCAAACCATCATAATCACCATCATCATCATCATCATCATCATCACTATCAACAACAGCAGCAGCAACAACAGCAACTGCATCATGATGTGACTGCACCAACCCTTAGTAGTTTAAATAAACAGACCAAAACCCACAACAACACCCTTATATCCTCGTCCAACAATCATCAACAAAACAGTGTTTTGGCATCGATAACCGAGAGTAAAATTCCAATAGTTCGCGATGTCGACAGTGGTGGAGGTGGAACTGCTGGCAGCGGTGGCGGCGGCGGCGGAGGAGTTGGAAGGGACGTGGGATGCAGCAGCAGCAGCAGCAGCAACAGCAACAACAACAACACGATAGTATCAACAGCAACACCGTTAGCGGGTCGATCTTCATCACGTCTGGGTCATCATTTACATCACATGACACTGCGCGGCCGATCTCGGATACGTTATCGGACAACGGCTCACAGCGTCGATCCACAACCACAACCAGCACTACCACCACCGCAACAGCAGCAGCAGCAACCTACTGTTGGTACTACTACTGTATTGGGTGTTGCTGCAGCTAATGTCAATAGATACTATCGTGACAGTTCAACCACTGCCACATGCACTTATGGCAACAATACCACCACCACTTCCTCATCCTCAGTATTATCTGTGTGTGCTTCTTCTGGTGCTCAGGGCAGCGTTGCTATTGTTGATCATAATTCAAATCCGATCAATTCCAATACTACTCCGTCTACGTCTGTGGTCACGACAACGGGGACAACCACGGGTGTAAGCAATAAATTGCTAATCGATGATAATAGTCTCTCTTCTTCCAGCAATAAATCGGCTGGCGGTATTATCCTGGAATTGAATGCCGCCGTCGACAACAACACAGGTGTGCCGCTTGCATCCTCAACGGCTACTCATTCTTCAACTCAGTATCATCACTATCACCTGCATCATCATCATCATCACCATCATCACCACCAGCCATCGGGTATTCCGGTAAATAATAATATTACGAAACGTAATAAACGTTCGTTAAGTAGCACTCGAATCGAAAAGGACAAATGCGACGAATATAATACAAAGCTTCTGCGGAAGACTGCCAATCAGACTAACAGTAATGCAATTAATAACAATTTAACTGTTACAACAACAACAACAACAAAAACATCATCCACATCAGTGACAACATCATCTACAACAACTTATAAGGCTGGAACTTATGCATCTGTATCGGCATCGACATCACCAGCGCCAGTGGTAAAGAATGCATCATTGGCCCGACGATTGGTCGGACCCGGTTCAGTGGTGGATTCTTTACTACTGTCCTCCCAGCCACAACAACAACAGCAAACAAATAGTGGACGTAGTAGATTCATTACTCCATCAGATCCACAACAGGAACCGCCACTGCGGCAGTCCCTATCGCTGAAGTTACGTAAAAAGGTCAGTTATTAGGGTCTAAGCAGCAGTAGGTGGTGGCGGTGCGGTGGTGGTGGAGGTTATTGTAGCTTATTTGTTTTTATTGTATGTTCTTCAAAATTTGTTGTTTTATCAAAATAGGAATAGTATTTTTTTTTTTAAGAATTCAGATGGTGAAGGGTTGAAAAAAAGTGACTGATTGGTACAGAGACTGCGTATTTTGTTTATAGATGTTTAGAAATCCCTTGAAAATTGGTCATTCGAGCTGGACTACCGGACTGAGAGTGAGGAATGTTTTTCAAAATGAAATGTGGGTAGAAGATTGGATGAGTGATAATGAGTTCAAAAATTGGTTTTGAATACTGTGCGTGGGGTTCAAGTTTGAATCCAGAAAAATATCATCAGAGAATACTTCTTAGGATCAGGGCTGCCGAAGGTACTTCTAAGGGAGTATTCGTACTCCCCTCTCATCGACTACACTCCCGTACTCCCCTCGTCCTGATTTTACTACGTTTAAAACAATTTAGTACATTGTCACCCTTATTTCAATGAACGAGCTATAATACACTGGTGCAATTACCCCAGGGCAAAACTGACTTTATAGAAGAGAGAGATGAAGTGTGAAGTAAGAAACGGGGTAAAATCTTTACAAGTTGTCAATTTTAAAATGAAAAAAATACTTCTATAATGAAAGTCGGTTCGTGAGAGTAAGAGATACCCCCCCGGGGTTAGCCGACGGTAAAATGGCTCCAATGTGTTATGGCCCAACGAATCCATATTGAAAGTTTAAAAGTTCTCAGAAAAATTGTCAGAAAAAGAAATTCTTCTGAAAATTAGAATGCTTTTACTACCCTCAGACACAAAATACTCCTCTTTAACTTTTAAAATATTCCCCCTCGAAATTGGAAAACGGCATCCCTGCTTAGGATTATCTGACATACCCTTCTGTCCTTCGGATACGGCATAAAACTTGGTTCCTTCGTTGAGTTGTGAGAAGCTACGTCTAGGCCCTCTTTGTCCTGCTTACGGCCTAATATTCATTTTGTTTTTACCGAATCAAATGAACTTCGAAATATGAAGTCTTGTAGTATCACAGCGAATCACAGCGGATAATATTTCCAATCCCTCATGAGCGAGTACTATCACCATGGCTGGAAGACGACCCAGTCGCGCAGATTGCTTTTTTATTCACTGACCACGACACCTATCTTGGAATATTCTAGTACTTTCTAGATTAACTGAAAGCTGGCTGTGATATATAGATATGTATGTACATACCTGTAAGTTAACATCTAAGGCACATACTTAACAAAATCTTGCTTATGCATTCAAAATTTAATCGCAACTTTGTAAACGTATGCCAAGACACATTCACCCCAATTCTTGAACTCGAATACGACAGTCGAATCCGCCCATAGTCGTATTATGTTACTAAAAAGTCGTATAATTGTTTGCAAGATACGAGTATGGTCGGATAAAATACGACTATAGTCGAATTCGACTGTCGTATACGAGTTCAAGAATTGGGGTGATTCTTAAGTTATATTTAGTTATTCATGTGGTTAAAAATATATCAATACATGATTTCAACGTAAATTACTGTCAAACCATTGCATCTGTGGACTTAAATTTTGCCTGACTTCAATCAATGTATCTGTAGTGATTAAAGAATCAAGCACATTAAGACGCAAGAAATAAGCTGTATTGTCTAACACTGATTGGTTTGAAACGGCCCTCGATAGGGATGCGCTTAGGCTATAAATACATATGTCAGTAGAACAACAACAAGATATTGTTGCATTGCTTAGTGTGACTAACCTTTTTAGTTCCATCTTTACATAATTTGTGTTTAAAATGTAAGGACTAACCTACCCGCAGTGAGCTACATATTAAAAAAAGACTATCCCGCTCACAACACCTAGCCATGGTGTAATAGAAACGTATTCAGTCATTGAGTGAATCCGTTAAATTTTCAAAAGTATGGTGTTATAAGTTCGCTCAGCAAGTGCCTAGTCTATTCGCAAAACATTTCTGCGAATTAAAACCGAATGCAAAATCTCTCAACGATTCTCTCCAATAGTTGAGACACCACCCATGGAGGAGAGTACATAATGGAACCCAATACCACCTAATGTCAAAATTCACTACATTGACTGGTACTTATATGATAATACTTTCTTTCCCCATCCAATCAAAAAAAAAAAACGTTCATCTTGTGATCTCGGAATCTTTTTGGTGCGTAAGTAAATGATTTTAAAAAATATTCCTCAACTCTGTGGTTTCGTCCAGTCTGCTGAAGTGAATCTAAAAATTCGTATTTTTACTTATAATTTCCTGTTGAAAAACAATCATACCCTAAGCAGATTGCATTTTTAATTTAACAAAAAAACACAGGCAATTTTATTCAATGTAAAGCTTTACTTTTCATATTTACCCTAACTGTAAGAAAACTCCAACCTAATACAAAGTATAAATAGAACATAATCATGATTGTCGTAGTACAGTATAAAAAGTGCACTTTTTACATAAATTTTAGTAAACAAATCGAATGAAATAGATATAAATTATATGTATAAAAATAAAAAAAAATCGAAAAACATAGAAATTTGCTGGAAAGAATTAGAACAACGGTTATATATCATAAACAGCAGGAAAAAAAAAGATATACATACATTGAAAAACTTAAAAGAAAGAAACTTTTTTTAAGTCAAAATGGTTTTAAAAAAAAGAAAACCTTAAGCAGACGATTGGTATTGTTGTTGTGTAGTAAAATAAAATGCATTATGACTTTTTATTGTACCTTTTGACGCATGTTTTTTCGAAATCAAATTAAACTAAGATAATGATGGTCAGTATCAGCTTTATATGTATGTTTTGGTGCGCAAAATTTCATTATTAATGTTAACATTGTGAAAATTAATAATATCTACAAAAAAAAAAAGACTTTAAGAAGGTATGCTTAATTAATAGACAATGAAAGTATTAAATATTTTTCTTTTCTTTCTTTGGAATTTATTTGAATTTAAGTAAGTCAGAAAATTTATGTTATGTGCAATATTTTTTCATGGTATGGCAAATACATTTTTTTTAATTTAAAACATTAACAACATTATATGGGTCTTAACATCTATCAAATCTTTTACCAGCCTAGAAAAAGTAGAATAAATGTCTCTTCCTTCATGTTAACTACGTCACGTGTGATGTACATAGTGCCTACAATAAATCACAGGGAATTTGTTCCCTCGGAATTCTCCATGTTCTTTATTTTTGTCCAGGAACAATTATCTTCTTTGGATGCATGGTTTTTTTCTTTTATTTTTTTGTAATTCTACCTTTCTTTGAGATTTTTTTTTTCAATTTGACAATCTTTGAATTATAGACCCGGAGTGGTCTTAGTCTATGATAAGTCGGTAAATTCTACAAAAAATTGTTGAAATTTTTACCCTAGAATGGGTAAGTGCCTTTGAAAAGTTCTGATATCCCCTTTCTCATTTTGAGGGTATTTTATTAACACTATAAACTTACTCTCGTCTGATAATGAAACATTTTTCCTGCCATCATATCAAGTATTTGTTTATACGCAAACTAAGTAAGGGTGTATAAATATATGCGTATGAAATTCTTGTTTTAGCCCTATTATTAACGGTACTTTACTTATGGCCAATTTCACAAAAATTCGATTTTCTGAAAAACAGCTCTGACGATATTGACTAAACCTCATATTCAATTAAAATTGAAAAATTCCAATTAGATGACATACGAAACGCGAAAACGATTTCGTTCAAATTCTTCACTGAGAATAGTACAGACATGTGCAATAAGATGACTTACGACATTTTGGCCTAAAGTTGTTGTAATGATACTTATGGCCAATTTCGCCAAAAAAGACAATTTTAAAACGGATCAGATCTCGCATTAGATTAAACATCGCAAATGCTATAAAATGGTTTAAACAAATTTTGGCCAAAAGTGGTAATAACGGTACTTTCTTAAAGATTTTGGGGTTTTAGTCAATTTGCGCGAAAACGGCTCTAACGATTTTTCTTAAATTTCATATTTAAACTAGTTTAGTAAAGTTCTATAAAATGGCGTACCAAATTTTTGGTCAAAATTGTTAATAAGTGTACTTTGCTTATAGCCAACTTAACAAAATGTCATTTTTCTCGTAAAAGGCTCAAACGATTTGGTTTAAATTACATAGGTAGACTAGATTCATAACGTCAAAGAAGACTGCATCCACATTTTCAGCCAAAAAGGTCAATAACGGGACCTTACTTATAGCCAAGGGTTGTTGGGTAATTTTCAGAGTTGGACTAATTTTCTGAAGTCCTGTGAGATGGTATACCACGTTTTTGGACAAAGTTGGTAATAACTTAACAAATTTTTACTCTGAAAATTTATATTAATTATCGTTGGTTTTTGGTTTTATGCACAAAAAACTTATAGATATACTTTATTTGTATAGTTCTACGTTAGATTATTTTGCCTACCAACCAACAACACAACCATTTGACAGAACTCATTAATTTGGCCAAAGATTAGGTCTGTTGCCGCACTGACAAAACTACGGAACTCTACAAAATTTTACAAATACTAGTTAATTCCCTTTTCCATCAACCAAGTGGATCTCGTTGACTATTCCGACAACTGGACGATTCGAACGGATTGAATTTCAGTGGATCCTTCCTTTCGGCGAATTGCTTGATAAGGGTGAATATAATATACGAGAGACTTATCGCATGGTACTCTCAAATGAATGATATGTCTTGCCCCTGACTGATAAATTTTTGTTTAAAATCAAAATTTGCTATGCCATGCACCATTAAGTTTATGAATATGTTGATAAAATAAAAACAAACACATCTCCATGACTTAAATGACAATGAGATTGATGTTTGCGTGAAAAAAATAACAGTTAAATTAATAGATAATTTTTCATGAATCATAAAGTTTTCACTTATTTTAGGAAAACTAAAATAGTATTTAAACTATAAAATTAAAATATAAATATGTTTGCTTAATTTTATGCAGCAATGTCGTTGTTATATATTATTTTAAAAATCAAAATCAAAATCATTGTCCTATCTTTTAGACGCTGCAGACTACATATATAAACAAATGAAGCTTAGGAATGTTTTTTTTTGGAAAATGTAGTACCTACATATGTACTTTTCAAATTTATATTACATTTTTCAGAAGCAAACCTTAACTTTCAAATAAAATAACTCATAACTATATAGATTGGAAATAGTGTAAAAATAAAACATTTTTCTCCCTCATTCATCAACTAATCTAAACTAAAATCATTAATACTAATTTTTGTAGATTTATAAAAAAGCGAAAAACAAAAAAAACTAAGATACATACATAACATTACCTTCACAAAGAAATAACAAACATATAACAATGAATGTAGAAAAAAAAAGAAACATAATTAGCAATGCATTTAAAAACATATAATAAAATAATGTTCAACAAGAAAACAAAAACTATTTTAGTAGTGAGCTAAAATATGAAAAAAAATAAATATGAAAAAAAAAATAAGTACCTAATTTTTAAAAGAACTTATAATATTTATTATGTAAGAAAAAGAAAAACAATTGTAAAACTGTTAATTTTTTGTTTCTTTTTATCCCTAATGGGTTAAGCAAATCTTTATTTTCTTATCTTGTAGAACTTGCCTTCATAATTGTACAAAATAGTTGTTTATAAAACAATTGCATATGTTTTCTGTTTGTTTTTAGTTTATAATGTAAGTTAAAATTTAAAATAAAATCTTTAAAAAATGTGTTTTCTTTGTTACATGATAAGAATAAAAAGTGTCTCTTAATTTATATAAAAAAATAATTAATTTAAATTGTTAATTTTATGTTTCTATTTGAGTTGAAATAAAATATATTTCTTTTCAGAGAAATTATGTTTTACTAAAATAAAATTTAAACCTACGGTAAGTGACTGTGACAATTTTAGATAAAGGAAATATATACTTATTCGTTACGGGCTAAACGAAAGGTAAGACAGTAGACTAGTTGCTATTACTTATGTGACTAATTTTGAAAAAAAGTGTTTAAAATATTTAAAATAAGAAATGTTATTTTACTAGTTTGACAACATTGAAGACACATATTTTCAGTGAGTCCTATTGTTGTGTTACTAAACAGGATCACCTTCTAGCCTATATAATTGTATAACTTTTGGTCATTGACGTGGTCTTAGAATTAAAAAAAAAAAAAAAACAGGGATAAAAGAACGAGAAAAAAACACTAAAATCATTTTGGCAAGTTGGGATACAATTCATGATATATTAGACTTGAATCTTTTGACGCTGATAGAATTATTTCGCCGTGTGGATGGAATGCGACGTCAGTTATATTGTGTACGTGGCCTGAATGTTCGCTTACTACGTTCCCATTAATTGGATTCCAAACATTGACTGTAGCATCTGTAGATCCAGCCGATATCTAATAAAAACATTTAATAACAAAGAAAAAATGTCTATTAAAACGTGATTAAGTCCTACCCTAGTTCCATCGGGAGACCATTTACAGCGAGGTAAATTCTTATATCCAATAGTTGAATTTGAATTAATATAGCCAACACTATTATTTGATTTTATTATCGGAGCAACCTGCCATATCCGAAGGCTATTATCTTTGGCATGAGATAAAAGATATCCGCCACAAGGTGATAACGCAATGCCAGTTATTAGTGCTTTGTGTCCTTCCAATATTGAAACTAAATGATTGGTTCGTATATCCCAAATTTTAATATCATGATTTTGTCCTCCAGCCATAACTAGTTGACCCGTTTCATTGAAGCAAGTAGAAGTAACTTGACCGCCATAATCTAAAGTTGTCACGCAATTGTTGCCTCGGGCATCCCAAATTTTCACTGTATTATCATTGGATCCGGAACAGAGAATTTTTGGACCTTGATTTGAGCTTTGCACTGAGTTTACACAGCCATTGTGTCCTGTAAGACAATCGGTTCTTACACCCTTGAACGGATCCCATATGCCTAAAGTTCTGTCATTTGAACAGGTATAAACTTCTAATCCAATGCGCGAAAAATGCGCTTCCGTTACTGCGCCTGCGTGACCCACCATCATCATGTATTTTCGAGAATTACCAAATACATCACCAACGTCTGTTGAGAAAAATTTAGTATACTTGTTTTACGAATGATGGTAGGGATATTATAACTTACGAATTCGTCTATCGATTCCAGAGGATAAGTAGAGCTTTCCCGAATGATGAAATTCACACGTTAGGATTTCATTTGAATGATCATCTATTCGTAAAAGGGGCACAACCATATGAAGTGCTTCTGGATTTGGCATTGCAAATTCTGGCCATATTGTAGATTTTCCATGGAATTTGAAAAGTTTCTGAGATCTTACTTGCCCCTTATTTTTGGGCACACTATTTGTAGCCATTTTGTACTGATGAAGTCTCGAGAATGTTGTCAGTGAATGAATGAAGTCCTGTTTGTTAGCTCATAAAAAGAACCACTCTGATCTGCTTCTATATATATATATATATATATATATTTATGAGTTGCCCAGGCTTATTCACAGAGCAGTGTTTACAACTAGCTAAAAATTAATTCATGTTGAAGGATATTATTGTACATTTTTATACTTTTATTTAATTTAGGTCTTTAAATACTTAGGGCTTATAGAATTTCTAAATCGTATATTTGGGAATTCTAATTACGTACCTTTTTTTGAAGTAATATTTTAAAATGTGTGTTTATATTAAGTTTTTATAAGATTTTAAAACTTATGTATAATTAACAGAAAATCACAAATAAAATACAAATAAATTTAATACATTTTGATTAACGTTACAATCAATTGCTTACAGGAACGGCGCGAGTTCAATGACAATAAGTAAAGAGATTACAAAAAAAAGTAACAGCACTTGCACTGTTCAACCACAGCCATACATATGTATAAACATAAGCCACTATTTTCTAAACAAAACAGAAAGAAACCCAAAAACATAAAGACAAACTATACTTCTTCTGTATTGAATCATATGATACCCTATGATAATAAGCCACACAAGTGGAGAGATCCACCAAATTGCATTCAGAGAAAAGCACTCTTTGGTGTGGATTTTGAACTGGCGGCATCATCGTTCCATACTTCTTTCAGAACAACGTTGACCAGGCTATCATCGTCAACAGCGAGCAGATGACATGTGAATTCAACAGGACGGCGCTATTTGCCATAAAGCCCGTGTCACTGTGAACGAGGGATTTTCTAACAAGTTTATTTCACGCGGAGGCGATGTGAATTGGCCACAGACCCCATTAGACTTCTCTTGTGAGGTTTTCTTAAGTCACAGACCTATGCCGATAAACCATATACCAGCAATGCCCTAAAAGGCAACATAATCAATGATATCGGTCAAATTTAGCCTGATGTATGCGCCAGAGTTAAGGACAATTGTATGTTTCGGATTTACGCCACTCAGCGAAACCGCGACTGTCATTTGAAGGATGTTATATTCCAAATATAATGGCATACTTGATCCTCTTAAATAAATAAAAAAATACAACGATACCTTACTCACAGTTTGTTTCATTTGAATTCAAAGATATGAAATGCTTAATGGAAAACCCTTTACTACCTTTCAATGTTAAAAATTAGTACACTGTACTAAATACTTAAGGCAAGTTTAACGCAACCTCAAAGTGGATTGATTAAAAGTCGAGGCCATAGATTGCCCATAAAGGGTTAAGGTTTTGTTTCTCAGAACTATGCGAATAAATAGAGGCGACTTGGAGTTTTGTGTTTAAAACTTCCGTTTATATTGTGGAATCAGTTTAAATTTGGGTTTTTCCTTAACAAGTCGCTCATATTTTCGAGAAGATAAGAAAAAGTATTCAGCGTCCCATTTCTGGTGAAACAGGGGCTGGACGCATTCTTTTTCAATTGGTTGCGGCTCATGAAGACCGCCAAGTTTCATTTGTTTGTTATCCTGTTTTGTCCACAGTTTTATAGAAACATTGCATTACGACAATATTCTCCATTTTAAGTCTACTTGCCATAAAGTAGTTTGGCAAATTCTAACGGAGGAAAAACAAAGCCACGAATCATTGACAGAATTTTTCTAAGTTTTCCATTTTTTAAATTGATCTGCCTTTTTGTTCTCTGGGATTGCCTTACAACCTGCGATCCATCAGTGTGATATTTTATGAATGAAATGGCTTACAGCTATAGATCGATTGATATTTTAAGCCAACCAATTTGCTTTGATTTTCATTTTGCAGTCAAATCCCCTAAATCAAATACCTATTCAATTTTGGACTCACCTTCCTGTACTGTGTACTGACCAAAGTTTAATAAAAAAAAATTCAATTAAATTTGTAACTTTAATCTTTATTTAAACTTTAAAAGCATATTTCATTCAAGAACATACAACAATCGTTCGAAGCCGATAGAATAATGTTTTCTTTCGGGTGGAAGGCCACGTCATTAATGCCCATTTTGTGACCTGGAAACTTCTGAAGCACTTCACCATTGCTAGCATCCAAAATACACACATCTCGATCGGCCGTTCCAGCTGATATCTAAAAAATAGAAAAAAGGATACAATTTTAATAAAAAGTCAACTAAAAATATATTTGTCTTTAACTTACCATTGATCCATCGCTTGACCATCTGCAACGTAGAAGATTGTATACGTTCATCTGGTTTGAAGGGAAGCAATGCTTTCCACTTTCCGATGGTTCAACAAACGGACGGATGTCCCAGACTCGAAGACTATTGTCAACAGAATGAGACAGCAAATATTTTGCACAAGGTGACAGCGAGACACACGTAACTGAGTCCGTATGGCCCTTAAGTGTGTACAAAATATCCTTTCGACGAATATCCCAAATTTCTATATCATTGTCAAGACTACTGGAGAAAACGTAGTCCGCGAATTCACTGAAGCATACCGAAGTAACGCCAGTGCCACTTTGCAGCGTTAAGCTACAAGTCCTCTGACGAGCATCCCAAATTTTCATCGTTCCGTCATCAGATCCTGAGCAAATAAAAGGATGTCCAACTCTACTTTTGTCGATACAGTTCACAGAACCCCTATGTTCTGCCAGTGTGGTTTTCCTTTGACCTAAGAATGCATCCCAAATTATTATCGACTCATCAGCCGAACAGGAATAGATGTCGAAACCGTCCCTCGAGAAGGTGGTTTGTTTCACTGGACCTGTGTGTCCTTCCAACACTGTACTGTGGGGGAATGAGCCGTAAATATCGGAGAGATCTGAAAAAAAAGACTTATTATGGACTGGGCTATGAATGAATTTTGGTGTTTTGAACTTACGAACTTCTCCCATACGATTCGCTGAAGCAATATACATTCCCGTATGATGGAAGTCACAAGAGAGAATCTCACTTTTGTGATTCCGGATACACACTGTTGGCACTTGTAGGGAAGTCACTGAAGGTCTGTCGCTAGAATAGATATTTTCGCGATTGTTAGGTATCATCTTTTTAGTTTCGAATACTGCTTGAGACCTCATTGTTAGATATTTTATGTTTTTTGTATATTTGAATTTTTAACTCTTTAAATACGTTTTTAACTCTTGAACGAACTGAACGTGTCAAGTGCTGCGGATCAACTTGTGGAAGATGCATCTCCAGCCGCTTTTTATGTGAAAATTACCAGAATCTAAAAACGGTTTTCTCTACCTGCTCCTAATTGCCCGTACTTTCCCCTCAGTTTTAAATAATAAGCCAAAAAGGGACACATTTTATTGGTCAAAAACAGGTCACATAATTCCTAATCGATAAGGGTATTGAATGCCGTGCTTGAGTAAAGGATAAAAAAAAATTCCACGGAATTAAGTCACATACTTTCCATAGAACTCGATAATAAAATATTAGCAGTGCCCGCCTCCCAAAGTTGTTCTCACTGTGTAAATCAGGTTCAAACAAATTGTTAAAAAAGAAAAAAGTACAGATTGAGGAATACTATTAAAAAGAATAAACAATTTTCAAAGAGCATTTTAATTTAAATAAAATTACGGAGAAAAATCATCCAAAATGTGTCTCATAATTCTTTAGTGTAGCGTTATACGCTTTCTCCACTTTACTCTGTATGTTGTCCTTTATTACTGTTAATCATAATTTGCATTTAAAAGAAAAACCAAAAGAATTGTTTTAAGTGTTTTCCTTTTTTAAACAAGGAAGAAACAAATAGCTATTGCCCTTGGATTGGTAAGGTTTTCATCCAAACCAACAGATTGGATTGCTTGCTTCATCTCCGCAAGATGTAATATTCAGTGGAAAGAAGCGTACTTAAAAACCGTAGTTCAGTAGGTTAATTTTAGGTAAGTATGTTTGTGTTTAGGGGCCAGTTTTAGCTATCATTGACATGCATCATTGAAAATATTGATTTCCAATTTTAAGACGTTTAAGCAAACAATATTGGCTTTAATTGGAATCAATTGGAATCAAAATGAAGCTAATCACTTGTAGAATTTTTTTTTTTTAGAATACTTAATTCACGTCAAAACTTTTCTTTTAATCCAATTTTATTAGAAAAATTTATTTTTCACCCTTCATTTATCACTTCGGTTTATGGCCAGGCCAGGACCAGGATAGCTTAAAAAATATGTGTCTGTATGAACATTCTGCGAAATAGTTCTTCCGTTTATGGCACAGGCAACTTAAAAATGTATCTACCTGAATTTCCAAGAATTCTTTTTTAAAAAAGTTAATATTTTCTGGGATTTCTGGGAAAATAAGGTTTTTCGGTTTTTCTAAAATTGTGTAATTTTATGACATCCTTAAGTACTCTCTTGGCAATTATGCTCCAGGGTGTGAACAAGTATAAATAAGCGGCAGAATCCAGCATTCACCATCAATCTCTCAGCAGCAATCGACTCGTGCGAACTACTTGTGCGAATAAAGTGGAATTTGGAAAAAATATTCAAACAAATACATAAGTGAAATGGAAGCTATCAATAATATAATGTACGACTTCTTTTCAAACACCGAAAGGCCTCGGCGTACAGCTATCAATCCCAAAGTACTTTTGGCAAAAACATCGCTTCGTTCACCACTTGTGCGAATTGAGGACCACAAAAGCGAAGTTCTAGCTTGCGATTTTCACCCAGGGGGAGAATTTTTCGTCTCGGGAAATATGGATGGACAAATTCGTAAGTATTTACTTATATTGGGAGTTTAAAATTCCTCATTCCCTCATACTAAACGTGACTTTTTAACAAACTGTTTTTCTTACCTTTCAGATATATGCTCAATACAAGGGACATCTTCGCGAATGCTAGAGATGCGTGGTCACCAAGGACCGGTGATGGAGGCACGTTTCAATAGAAGTGGCTCTGATATTTACACTTGCTCCGCAGATAAAACTGTAGCTGTTTGGGATGCGAACTTGGGTTGCTTGAATACAACGCTAAATGGTCACACCGATGGGGTAAATTCTGTTCAGGGATCAAGACTGCAATATCCGGTTCTGTGTTCAGGATCCAAAGACGGCACTGCACGTATATGGGATGTTCGTTCGAAGCAGTGTGTCATTTCGCTGCGTACTCATGCCATAGTTAATGCAACTTGCTTCAGTGAAAATGGAGAGTATGCTATCTCCGCAGGATTCGACAGGAAAATAACAATTTGGGATTTACGCACTAGGGAAGTTATCGCCGAGTTAGGCGGGCATACCAGTGCAGTTACAGGACTTGCATTGTCTCCCTGTGGATCTTATCTGCTGTCCCATTCGATAGATAGTACTCTAAGAATTTGGGATATTCGTCCATACGCGGCTAATAAATGCGTCGCCAGGATCCCTACCAATATTGCAGATGGATTGTTGAGATGCGCTTGGTCACCAGATGGAAGTATGATTTCGACTGGAACTGGCTCAAAGAATGTGCTAATTTGGAATCCGAAGAGTGGCAAGAAACTACAAGAGCTGTGCGCACATGAAAGCACCGTAAATGCGGTCACTTTCCATCCTAAGGAGGATATATTACTATCCGCTTCTAATGATAAACATTTGTACTTGCATGAAATAAACAGAGTTAAATAATAATATTGGTATTTTATTGTAGCGACTTACAATAGACTAAGCTAAGTTAATGAAGAATTTCCATGTAAAAGGTTCGAAGACCTTCCTTGGCGGAGCATTATTGCCCAAAGTGCGATGTGACTCTTCGCTTTCGGACTGCCACTTGGGCACTTTGCGCGCACCAAAGGGAGTATGAATACCCTTTTACTGATGATTCAGGGCGCGTTTAGGAAAATGGAGATGAGGAACAGAGGAGGTGGCGATTTCGCGATAAAACATTGAGACATTCCGTCGCTGTTCTAGTGAGACTATGGAGCTCACAACGTCACTATAACCTATAAGTTTTAACGCACGCTTCTGGATCCTATCTAGTAAGTGCAAAACAGTCTTGGGTGCACCTGATCAGATGTGAGCGTTGTACTCCATTTTTGGGCGGATGTATGCCTTATAGATTGAGGCCAAATCAGTCGGGGTAAAGTATTTCTTGCACCGTTTGAGGAATCCTAGACATTTTGCTGCATTTTTGGCGACCTCGAATATGTGATCGTTCCTTCTGAGATAGTTATTGATACACATACCGAGGATGGCAAGTCTTTCGGTTTCCGCGATGCAAGCAATGGTTAAGAGGTTTGGTTACGCTTGAGTGACAGGAGATATCATTGTGTTTTGGATGCATTAAATTCCACCCTGTTGGTTGAACCCCATTAGATTATGCTGTCAAGATCGGAATTTAATGACTTTAACAAACGTTGCCGTTCCAAGGACGTGAGTTGGGGAACAAATATGAAAAACTGAGCGAAGGAATGAATTGGATTAGAAGTAGCAGACAAGAGGTCATTTATAAAAATGAGAAAAAGAGTCGGGAGATAGAACTGAGCGTTGTGGGACACCAGCATTTATGTGGACTTGAAGTTATCCAATACAACTTGTATTGAACGCCCCGAAAGGTAATTTCTAATCCATTGAAGAAGAGACTAGTCCATACCATATGCACGTATTTTCAACAACAGACCCTGATGCCAAACTCTGCCAAATGCCTTTGAAATATCAAGCGCAACTTTCTTTGTTTCGACGAAGTGATGAAGAGATTGGTTCCACTTCTCGGTGAGATATGCCATCAAATCACCAGTGCATCTATTGGTACGAAAACCGTACTGCCAGTTATTGAGGAGTTTTCGTGAATCAAGATATTTCATGAGCTGACGAGTTATCAGCGTATGTTCCTCAAGAAACCTACTTATATCCTGTATCGCCTTGTGGGCCTGAGGGCCTCTACAACGCCTACGCGCCATCGTGTGCGGTTTCTGAAAATGTGCCTCAGCTCATTTGATTTTAGTTAATTTTTGAAAAAACGTTTGAGTTGTCAAGGTGCGTCTAGACCGAGCGAAACATTTCTGAAACATTTACTTGTTTATTTATTTATTTATTGATTTATTAAATGTTTCACGTTTTCCATTTTAAATGGGAAAATAATTTCGTTTCTCAAGCTTCACGTGCAGAAAAATAGCGTTAAATTTAAGATTTTTGCATTTCTGAACTCAGGACAAGAACAGGAATCCAATTCTGATAGTGATGGTGTATCTGTCTGTCAGAGAATAGGGTTATGGCTCTTTATTGGAGCGAATTTGCGATGGTCATTATCATTCACCTTTGGACAATGCAACAATTGACTGCGTGTGGAACTCGGCTAGGCGCAATGGTGTGGATGAAACATTGGTATTATTGAAAAGGCCAACGCTAATGAATAGAAAATTTGTAGTGCTAGCAGAGTCTGGCCAATATGTGTTGTGTGGTGGAAATAGGGGAGGCCACATGAGGTGGTGGATGATGATAGACTCTCTTTTTTGTATTCAGGACTGGCTGAACCAGGAATGGATAGGTTTTTTTTTTTTTTTTCCACGGATTGGTCCAAAACCGATCAAGGATCATGGGCCGGTGTATGTATGGAGAACGATAACACAAGACTGCATTTTTTCTGCACTTAAAGCTTAACATTTCACACGTGAAACATTTTATAAACATTTAATAAATGTTTCACAAAGACCGAGTGAAACATTTCTGAAACACTGTTTCGTGAAACATTTAATAAATGTTTAACTCGGTCTGGACGCACCTTCAGGAATGAATCAGATTTGAAATTGAAACCACAGTGAATTGACGACATTTTCCTAATTTTGCCAGCGTTGATAAATTTGATAATTTCCCAAAGAGTCTCCCTCTTGTCGTCTTAAACATTGAGTTCAATTTAAGAATAGAAACAAATAATTAATTGCCCCTCTTGCATTGAATTAATTTATTATTATTATCTTTATTATTTGTTGTTCCTCTAACATAATATTCTCTGTTTTTATTTTTAATATTTCTACCTAAATATATATAATACCAATATAAACGGTTTTTGTTTTTTATTACACATACGCATAACTAAAATGCCCTTGAATTTAATTCACTAAATAGCATTCTAATTTATAATTTCTATATAATTTTGCTTTTCTTTTTATTAATTCAGCTATTAGATATCTTTTTAGCTTTATATTTGTTTGCTTTTATTGTTTTTTTTCTTTTTTTTGCAAATATAAAAAATATACATACAGCTAGTTTGCGTTAATTTTATTCATTTTTATTAGGTATTCAAGTTTGAAAATAAACCAATAATATAAGAGTATTCAATTAACAAAAAAACACAATACATACTTTATAATAGCAACAATGTTTTTCTTTTTTTCTTTTTTTAATTGAAATGGAACCAACTTATTTATATAATAGATTCGTACACATTCTATTAATTTATATAATGATATATAATTCTACTCGAATAGTTTACATAAGTTTAGCGTATAGTATATATAGTTTCTAAAACAATTAACCTTCATTTTTTATAACATTATTAACTTCATACTAAAACCATTTAACACAGGTTTACATTTAAAAAAAAACATTCATTTGTTTTTATGTACAAAAATCGAAGAAAAAAAAAGAACCAAAAATTTATAAAAAAAGAAGAAAACTTGCGATAGGAACTTGGAAAATGTCCTTTCGCAAATTGTTTATTGCTCGAGTACGGTCACCTCGATGGGGGGAATGAATTTCCATGCATGCTGTTGGCTTTCATGGTAGCTGGCGAAATTTTGGTATGCTGGCTGCTCTAATTGAACATCTGCTGGTGCGGGTGCGGGTGTTTGATTTGGTTTGCTTGGAGCGGGTAAGGAACGGCACTGAATGTTGGTTTTATAAATACCGGGTGTAAAAAATATTACTGTACATTCGTGGTGAACTTCTTCGTTTTTCTCTAGCAATGCGATTGATTTTCTAAAAAAAAAAGTAAATAAAATAAAATCTCAAGCTAAAGAGCAAAAGGAAAAAGGTAAAACTTACTGATTTGGACCAGACATAGCAACGTCCAGATTGTAGTTTTCAATTCCATTTTTATAGTCTTGATAGAATTGTATTGTAAGCGCTAAATGCTTGAGAGGTGTCACCGATTGATTACAAACTGTTATACTTAAGGTTACACTATGCCCAGCCGTGCATACGACTTCGGACTGCGGTTGCACCGGAGTATTTTGTATTGCAACGGCTGAAATGATTCAAAATTAATTTTAGATATTTATATTAGATCTCGAAGGTACTTACTCCACTGAAGAGGTGCAACTGTTGTAAGGTCAATCATGGCGGGGGTTAGTATAATTCCTTTCAACGATGCTATGCCCTGTATTTCAGTTCCGGTTAGGAGCCAACTAATACTAACACGTTCGGCTATATGGTCCGAACATAATTTACTAATCACGTCACTGTAGGAAGGCTGCACATGCATGTTGTAATTTTTGTTATCTAAAATGAAAAAGAGGGAAAGAAACATTAATTAAAGTGATTAACATGCACCGTAACATGCAACATACCTGCATCTTTTGATTTCTCTTCGTTTTTGCAGAGGCTCTCCAGCGAACATCGATCTACTGGTATGGGAACACGACAGCTTTCCTTGGCTTCTATTAAGATGTTTTTATTGTTTGTATAGTTGAGCGACATTTCTTGAGCAGTTAAATTCGATACATCCAATACGAGGTAGAACTGAGACGGTCTAAGAAAACGAAACAATTACCCTCATAATAAGAGGAAAGAAAATAAACTTACATCTCAGCGGGAAGTACATCCCAACTAGTAATTTGAGCACTTGGCAGCAGCTCAACATTAAACGATATCGCACACTGCCGACAATAGCCTTCTCGCATGGCATCTCCACCCGAATACTTTATACGAAATTGTGCCTCGACATGCTGGCCAACGTTACTATTGGACGGTTGAGGAAGGCTTAACGCGGCCAGCGATGACTGACCACCGGAATGAGAGGAACGAAAACTCGATGTGTGCATATCGTTGCGACGACCCGCCACCGAGGCGTTTAAATGATGCTGCGGTGTTGGTGAACTAACACGACTCGGGAGGCTAGCATGACCCGATGAGAGAGTTGAATAACCCAAGCTCTGTGGCCCGTCATGATGACCGCCGGCGAACATGGTTCCACCAGAGTGAGTTGACGCCGCTCGCCCACTCACCACGGGACAAATGAAATCTGCATCACCAAAGATGCGCACCGGGAAATCGATTGTACTTTTCGGCGGAATGGGTAGTTTTGATTGCAGTTCCGCTTCATCGATGTGAAATATTCTAGACTGTGTGTCCTGATCTACATTCGAACTGATAGCCATTTCCAAGTGCTCCACAGGCAATGGGCTGTCATTGATTATTGTTATCGTACAGACTGATGTCTCTCCATTGTATAGCGTTAGGCTGGCCGAGGTAATGACCGTCTCCGAATTGGCCAGAGTGCAAAATGTCGCCGTTTGGGGAAGCGATGTCTTTACACTTATTCGCGGCAGGGCGGGGATTACATCGATTAGGTAATTCTGCGGAAAGTTTCGATTGCGCATGTGTTTCAGGCGACAATTCGACTTGACACCCAACGTATGAGTGCTATAGCCTTGGATTTCTAGCTGGCCCACTTCAATGGGGGTCCCATGCAGGGTTATTGGTGTCGGAACGGATGGCTGTAGTTTGACTGTTTGCGGTAGCGATTCAAAGACGATACCGTTTGTCAACAGTCGCATATCACATATTTGCAACTCAAAGGGAAGTGGATTGCGCACCTTGATTGTGATCTCAGACAGGTCGTTTTGCACCCAGAAAAATGCTGAAACAATAGAACATAATGTATATCTTAAGGAAGAACAACTAAGCGACGGCAAGCAGGACTTACAAATTTTATTTTTGTCCTTTTTCTTCTCCCTCCGATCGATGGAACTGAAGTGAATCGGAGTGAAGAGGAAAGGCCCGCTATCCACTTTGATGACTTTGATTTGTTGCGGTCGCAGGTGCGATGGTAGGTCCTTCAGGGTCAGTTCCAAGCAGTAAGGGATGTCTGTCAGATTTGCTGGCGGGATTACAGTACCATTTTCTAGCACCAAAGGCACTGGTGATCCCTCACATTGAGAGCTTAATTTCTATAAGAATAAAACGTCATTTGTAAAGATCTATTACTTTGTGGCATCCTTCCCACTCACCTGCAGATCCTGGGCCATTTTGCTTTGCTCCGCTGGCGTCATGTTGTCCCACTGCGTTTGCAAGAGAAATGTCATATGCCGGGTGGCCAGCGCTGAATGCCCTAACCGACCAGCCGCAGTGATTAACGACTGCAATTGCTCGATCTGCAACGTTGGCCAACCAGCGTTGTTCTCTATTACCTCTAGCGGATCCAGAGAGAGCATATAGCCCGGGAAACTCTCCAACATCAGTCGATAGCTCTGTGCCCATTCGGGATTTTGATGACCAGCCACATGCTTCCAGGCAGCCATTCGCTGGAAGAACGCCGCCTTCCTTCGATACCCAATCTGTTGATACAAATCAGTGATCACCTCGAATCGTTTCACACGATCCTGATCGCTCATATTTAGGTTAATCGACAGGATATTCTGCAGAAACATGGTCACTTCAAGATTCTTATTCTGTTCGATGCAAATTCGTGCCGCCTTAAGAGCAGCTTCGGTCTCCACAACCGCCGCATGTCTATACTTGCTATAGTTGATGATCGCTCGTCGATAATTCACCGGGATTTCCTCGGGTTTCAGAATAAACAAAGGCAGATCATTGCGACCAGCCGCCATCGATGCTGACGACGATAGTGAAGATGAATTCGACGATGATGACGTTAGAATCGAAGACACAGACGATGTGGACGATGAATTCGAAGTTATTTGTTGTGGCTCTGTCGAGTTTTGATGTTCTGCTATCACCTTCTTGGCTAGATCACTTGAACGCCATTTTTCTGGCGTCGATTTCAAAGGCGATGCACCCTCCTGAAGACTGGCATTTCGATGAAGTGTTTCGATTTCACGCAATTGCGGATAGAGTATGATTGCTGAAGCGGCACACAGGCCCTCCTCTGAAGCACCGACCCACAGGGAGTCGCTTATGGCACGTAAAGTCTCACAAGCTGTGTGATACAAATTCAAAGCCTCCGCGATGAGGCCAGCTTGCAGTGAAAGATCAGCTAGGTTTTTGGTTACACGACCAACACAGCGTTTACGATTGTTGCGCGATTCCAAGTCGAGTCCGACGAAATCTCGCTTTTCAAATGGCGCTAAGAGGAGTTGTGATTTTTCGACCTTCTCACGTGATCGGTCTGAGCGTTTCGATTCCAGAACCCAGAAGAGCGCATTTGCAAACTCGACAATGTGAGTTTCCAGATCAACACAAGGATCGTTTTCGGGATAGAAAAAGGCGCGGCTTTTAAAATTCGAAGGCGTTGTGAATTCATCTTGGATTTTCTTCTGTACGCCGCCGGTCTCTGATTCGTTTTGATTGGCGTTTGTGGCTGGTCCAAAGAGAATTGTACGTGAGTCGTATAGTGTTGTCATGTAGCCAGCTTTAATCGATTCATGTTGGCGGCAGAGCTCATTCAGTTCGGCTTGCTTATCGAATTTTCCGATGGTTATTAGGCCCAACAAACGTCGATGTGTTTGAAAGTCTCCCCAATCGTTGTTCTCGGCAGGATGGTCATGAATGTAACGCAGCCATATGTCGCGGCTTATGCTCGAGGAATCTGTTGTAGTCGCTGAAACGGTGAAAAGATTTAAAAGAAAATAGTGATAGGCAACTAAAAACGGGCTGCTGCGAAACAGACAGATGGAAAACAATTCACAAATTTAAGCAAGAGAAGGTGGGGACTGTTTCTGGCTCGTTAATAATATCACAACAGATCTAATGCAGTCTAAGTGTGCCTCTGTCTAACTATATTTGAACAGACGACTAGAACTATGCCTAAGGCTTATATAGTAAGTAAATCGAGCTTTTCGTTAGCAGAATTAGAAAACACTGTTCGCAACTTATTTCCTTTAATGCTTTTCATCGATAGGACACACTGACTACTCAAAGAAATAGTGTCCAAATAATTTCAGAAACCCGATGTACTATATTGTTGGCGAAATAAAGTGCCAACTTCATCCACGATTAGCTATAGCCACTGCAAAAAAAAACTGCCACTTTGGCTCTGCTTATCAGATCTGATTAGTTGCCAACATGATCAAGTGAATAGTACCCCTTGACTTCCCCCTAAAAAACTATGTCAAGCCAAAATCGCCCAAATCGCACTCCTTCAGCGTTGAAATTGAAACCCACCTGTTATCTTGACGTTATTCACTTTTCGTACACGATCAAATATTCGCTGCAACGAGCGTGGTTTTGCGTCTCCAATTCCACGAAGCAGCACTAGTAGACAGCCGTGATGATAGGCGCATTGTTCGTAGTCCGGACGCGACATTACGGGCTCCCCGGATCCATGCGACAACATATAACTAACGGTAGATCTCATTGACGGTCCTCCGCTGTTCCACTTTCATTTATCCACCTCCTTCTTGCAATAATTTTGTCTGTTTTTCTTTGCTTTTTTCCCCAACAAAAAAAATTAAGAAGAAACTATTATCCAAAATTCAATACGAATTGAGATGCTAGACGCCCATTTGATGCCATCTATTCCAACCTAATGATGCCATAGTGGCCACAATCAACGGATAAGGGGTCCATTTTCTACTGGGCAATTAAATAAATCAGAAAAATAAATGAATTCTAATTAAATTTTCACCCTGCGAGTGCAAATTAGGAAACAAAACACGAAAATGGAATTTCTTTTTTGTATTTGCTCCACGAATTTTGACTGACACAACACACAACTGTCAAATGAGTGTAAGGGATAGTAACGAATCGTTAGTTTTGTTGTTGTGCTAAGTGCAATGGTACTAAAATAGAGATGTGCGCTAAGACACAACTTATTTGTAGTAGATTATGTTCTAATAAGACAAATAAGCTAGTTATATATAAAATAGGTGTTATTTAAATGTAACTCTATTTCTACAAAATAAATACAGTTAGTCTTACTTTTTATAAAAAAAAAAAATCAAGGTTTGCATGCATAAGCTTAGAGCATTGTTGTCTGTCATCATACTCTATCCTGTAGTTTGTACATTATGTGTAGTGTCAGTACATTTTTATAACACCTGCCATCAAAGTAGAAGAGACGTTTATTTATTGTTTCTACGTTGCTCATAGAGCCTGTTTTGATGATGACTCTCGACTACGTAGTAAAGAGTAATGTCGTGTCTACATGCAATAGTGCTCACTCCTGCACTACTTTGATAAAGAATAGGGGAGGGAATGAGTAAATTGAAACACTTCTATATTTTTTGTGCGTTCTCTCGTCCAAATACTCATTTTATGTGCGAACTACCCTCCTCAACGATCGAACTAGTAATGATAAAATGGAATAGGAACGGAACATTTCGGATGTAGAACGCGACTCTCCTCGATTTTTCTATTTTCTTCATGACTCTCTCCCTCTCTTTACCCCTCACTCTTCTTACCCACAAACTACCGACATAGCCGAGTTTTGAGTCAACATCTAAACAGGCTCATACAGAATTTCATAGAGTTCGGCGAAGGAGCATACTGTGAGTGGAACATAAGCAAGCAACTCAATCAATTTGCTAAATCTTTAACAGCAAAATGGGACCCAGCTTTTCACGGTTGTAGAACAAACCAAATGACCCCGGAAAAAAATCGCAAGAGCAGGCTTCCCCTTCCCAAATAGTAAAAAGACCGATTTAAATTTTTCTTTCATTTATTCTTCTTTAGTTTATGTAAAAATGCGTATTTGTCATTACTGCCTGATATTAATAATTGCTCAAATGGATGGAAACGGACTTCGTTAATAACGTCCCCATGCGCTGACACCTGATGCAGGGTCTTACCCGTTACGGCATCCCAAATATGAATATTTCGATCTCCAGTCGCAGCAGTTATCATCCTACCGTCTGGTGACCACGCACATCGTTTCAGGCCATGCCTTTGTGGAAGATTCGATGAGAAATTATTAACACATCTTGTGGAAGCTTCTGGTCGAATGTTCCATATTTGAAGAGAACAATCTGCGGCGTGCGAAAGCAGGAAATCCACAGATGGCGACAGGGAGAGGCCTGTTATATTCTTCTTATGGCCATATACATAGTTTGTATCAATGGCCCGTTCGCTAAACGGTTCGCTAGAATTACAAAGTGCTTGTCCGTCAAAGTCAAATAATTTTACGAACTATTAAGAAATGTTGGGCAAATGGAGCTCTGCATCCTTGTGTGCTCCAAGTTTGAACTCATTTGTTTTCACTTTTTTACTTGATTGAAGTATTAATTGGTTCTATTACTTTATATCGAATGTCATCCTCGCTAGAAATTGCTAAAATCTGGTCAATTTTGTGTCCTAGAGACCGCTAGATCCGGTAGCGAGAAATCTGTCATCACGGTGCAAAAGTATTCTAGCGAATTGTAATTTTTGCTGGTTTAAGGTCCAACTTTCCAAATCTCTTACAAAAGAGAAGAAGAACAGCATAAGGTCACTATATTTTGCTTTCTCCTAGAGGAATAGTCTCAACTCTGGTAGTTAAGAAAGTGGTATCTCGTATTCTCTGTGAAGAGCGCCAGTTCCAGGTAGTTTGACGTTAGGTTCGAAATTCTCAGCATACTTTTTAAGCCTCCTAAGGACTGCTTCCATTCTATCACGGAACTTTTTCTCCCTGGACTAACATTACGCTAACAACGCTTATACCTCTATACAAACCAACGATGGACAATTGCTGTTAGACCTTGCGCACTCTCAAATGCTGCTTCAACATACAGTATATACATCCTTGTAGCCTAAAAATGTCCATGTCTTCCGAAAGTGTTTAATAATTCGCAATATGGTAACACTCAAAACAGATTATCTTTTATTGCATGCAACAATTTGAAAATCAAGAGACAAGTAAATATTTTAATAACGGCTCAATTGATCATAGCCTAAGTAGTACAGCTGCTCTATTTGCCTTGGATTCGCTGAGTTCCTAAGCCCGTTCCCTTCTGACGCACTTGTAACTGCCGTTTTTTTCAGTATTTGTGCTTATCTCATGGGAGATTTGAACTTTCTTTCAAACAATCACTAATTAGATGATCATTCAGTCTCACATCAACAATTAAAACATAAGTGTCCGTCTTTGTGTTTATGCTGAATTGTGTTTATCCTAAGAACTAAATAAAATGGCTGAATGTACCTGTAAGAAAGAAACTCCCGTGGTTGAAGTACCTGGATCCATTCGAAAGCACAAACGTTCAACTTTCAAAAATGTTGCCCAGTTATTTGTGGAAAATGGAGTAAATAGAACCTCTCGCCTCACCACGCCTATTGAACGACTCGAAGATCACATTTCAGAGGTCTTGACGTGTGAATTTCATCCTCATGGACACCTCCTCATGTCGGCTGGCATGCAAAGAAATATACGTATGAAAAATCTTTTAATTTTGCATTAGGACTTTTGCATGGATATCTTTTAGATATTTGCAGTGTATACGCTGAAGGTGGTGATAATGTCATGGTTATGAAAGGACATGGAGGTGCCGTCATGGAGGCACACTTCTCACCCGATGGCTCGAAGATATATAGTTGTTCTTCAGATGGGTCTGTAGTCGAGTGGGATACATTTACTGGTATTAGAACAGCTCGCCTTTTAGGTCATGAAAATTGCGTTAACACAGTGCAAGTTCAAAGAAAAGAACCACATCTTGTTTGTTCTGGCGCCGATGATGGGACAGTACGTGTTTGGGACGTACGTCAGCAACTCAACGCATATATAATCAATAATACAACCAATGTGACAGCGGCTTGCTTTAGCAAAAAAGGCGAACACATTTTCGCCGCGTCCCTTGACAATGATATTAATATCTGGGACTTAAAACTGCATCAAGCTTCTTTAAAGTTGCAGGGCCATAGGGATGTAGTAACGGGTCTTGCGTTATCGCCATGTGGAGCGTACCTTTTGTCGCATTCACTGGACTGTACTTTGCGTATTTGGGACGTTCGGCCCTTACACCCAGGAAGAAGGTGCATCAAAATAATCAATTCAAATCAATTTCTTGTGAATGGAAATATGTTGAGATGTGCTTGGTCCCCAGATGGCAAAAGGGTATGTTTGTATTTTTAGCTCCTAACTAAAACATGATCATCCCCATTTTTTTTTTCAAAGATATCGGCTGGATCTGCAGATGAGTTTATTGCTGTATGGAGCGTGAAAACTGGTAAGGAGATTGCAGAACTTGTAGGACACGAGGCCCCAGTTAACGATGTGCATTTCCATCCAACCGAACCAATCATTGCATCGGCATCATGTAATGGATATGTATTTCTTCATGAAATGCCAAACTAGTTCAAATTTAGGACAATTTTTTTCTAAGAGACTTAAAGACTGTTTAGTTTAATTAATATTTATCATACCGGTTTGAGTAATTGTGACCAAAGTAATTATTACTTAGTGTTGTTTGTAGTTCAACTATATTTATTTACGTTTAGATTTATTAGCTAATCTATATTTTAAAATGTTTATTTATTTAAATAAAATTATAAATGATTTGTAAAGTTAAACAGTGATTTACGTTCAAGAGTTGTGGTGCTGGAAGGAGATTGGAAAGTAGGTAATTTGAATGAACTAGTTACCTGCCAGAATAAAAAAATCATCAAATCAAAGCTTAATAAAGCAGGAAGCGTGTTATATATGAACGCGCTCATCCAAGTGATGTGTAATCATTCAGAGCTCAGGCGACAATTTGAAATCTTAATACTCGCTGTCAGAAGTACGCTTAATTACTGAACTCATACCCCAAACACTTCATTATACATCGATGCCTACTTATTTCAGATGCTGCTTAAGGTTTAGCCTATTGCATAACAGGCAACCAAAGACTATTTCGATCGAATCACTTGGCCTCCTACACGCTAATTCATATATTCTGTTGCTTAACAGCCAGAGGGTAAAACTGCTGCCATCTTCTGCTCCACTAAGCCCAAGAAAACTCTCTTCTAATTGCTCAGATCAGATAATGCTTACTTAAAGATCTCCACTGATTTGGGAGGATACGTGAACGGACCTATTCACATGATTCCCAGGGTTGATTATGGTTGAGCCTTTAGTTCTCTCATCGCGACAATCTTAGGATTCGGTGTCCGTGTCACGTCAAAGTAACCGACCGGATAGCTGAAAAAGAGTGAGCACATGCTGACTCATCTTACAATGCCTTTGATCTCATAAAGCGAGATCTTCGAACCGCAGCCCGAGATGATGACAAACACCGAACCCGTGATACAAAGACTTGGTTTTTGGATTCCAATCATAGTCATGGCTAGTAACTACTGTTACATGGAAACTTAAATTCATTACCTTAACTTTCTACAAGTCTATCGTAGGCCGCTACAATAAAACACCAATATTATTATTTAACTCTGTTTATTTCATGCAAGTACAAATGTTTATCATTAGAAGCGGATAGTAATATATCCTCCTTAGGATGGAAAGTGACCGCATTTACGGTGCTTTCATGTGCGCACAGCTCTTGTAGTTTCTTGCCACTCTTCGGATTCCAAATTAGCACATTCTTTGAGCCAGTTCCAGTCGAAATCATACTTCCATCTGGTGACCAAGCGCATCTCAACAATCCATCTGCAATATTGGTAGGGATCCTTGCGACGCATTTATTAGCCGCATATGGACGAATATCCCAAATTCTTAGAGTGCTATCTATCGAATGGGACAGCAGATAAGATCCACAGGGAGACAATGCAACACCTGTAACCGCACTGGTATGCCCGCTTAACTCGGCGATAACTTCCCTAGTGCGTAAATCCCATATTGTTATTTTCCTGTCGAATCCTGCGGAGATAGCATACTCTCCATTTTCACTGAAGCAAGTTGCATTAACTATGGCATGAGTACGCAGCGAAATGACACACTGCTTCGAACGAACATCCCATATACGTGCAGTGCCGTCTTTGGATCCTGAACACAGGACCGGATATTGCAATCTTGATCCCTGAACAGAATTTACCCCGTCGGTGTGACCATTTAGCGTTGTATTCAAGCAACCCAAGTTCGCATCCCAAACAGCTACAGTTTTATCTGCGGAGCAAGTGTAAATATCAGAGCCACTTCTATTGAAACGTGCCTCCATCACCGGTCCTTGGTGACCACGCATCTCTAGCATTCGCGAAGATGTCCCTTGTATTGAGCATATATCTGAAAGGAAAGAAAAACAGTTTGTTTAAAAGTCAGGCTTAGTATGAGGGAATGAGGAATTTTAAACTCCCAATATAAGTAAATACTTACGAATTTGTCCATCCATATTTCCCGAGACGAAAAATTCTCCCCCTGGGTGAAAATCGCAGGCTAGAACTTCGCTTTTGTGGTCCTCAATTCGCACAAGTGGTGAATGAAGCGATGTTTTTGCCAAAAGTACTTTGGGATTAATAGCTGTACGCCGAGGCCTTTCTGTGTTTGAAAAGAAGTCGTACATTATATTATTGATAGCTTCCATTTCACTTAAGTATTTTTTTGAATATTTTTTCCAAATTCCACTTTATTCGCTCAAGTAGTTCGCACGAGTCGATTGCTGTTGAGAGATTGATGGTGAATGCTGGATTCCGCCGCTTATTTATACTTGTTCATACCCTGGAGCATAATTGCCAAGAGAGTACTTAAGGATGTCATAAAATTACACAATTTTAGAAAAACCGAAAAACCTTATTTTAATTACGACGAATTCCAGAAAATATTAACTTTTTTAAAAAAGAGTTCTTGGAGAAATTCAGGTAGAAACATTTTTAAGTTGCCTGTCCTGTCCTGGCCTGGCCATAAACCCAAGTAATGAAGGAAGGGTGGGAATTTTTTTCCCGAAATTTCATTAGCCAAAGGTGACCGAGATAAACAATTCTTTTTATTTCTGCAAAACCCAAACATTCGTTTATTTTTCCTACGAAATTTTATTTTAAATTTAATTTTTGAATAAATTCCATCAATCCCATCAAGAACAAGAAATTACTGTTATCGCAACCCCAATCATGGAATTTTTGTACAGTAAAGTGGCTTAGTGCGGCATCTAGCGGTGGCAAATGTAAGTGGACTCACTTGGCTCGGGTACAGTAAGACGTAAAGTTAACTGTGAAACCAGGTAAAGAACTGTATCGGAAGAAGTATGATGGGAAATTAAAACATGATCAGAGCATTTCTGACTATGGGGCCAGTTGGAGCTATCATCGGAACAAATCAGTGAAGAGTGGTTTCATTTTCTTGACAAGTCAGTTATAGCAGTCGTGTTTTTTTCGAAAGTGTATAGCCACCTCTGAATAAAACGTCCATACTCACTTTTTACTTTTAGCTTCAAAATGACATTCAAATTATAGATGACATAGACTATATTGTAGACAACAACTATTAATCGTCCTGTCAGCGTAAACAAATTAAGGGTTGCTGTCTACAATTTTAGTCTTTTTAGTCTACGCCATCTAGGATTCGACTTTCTCCACACTTTATGTCCACTTTTGGCTACTGAGTAATTTAAGTTCACTTTTCGCTTTGTTTTTGCTTTGTGTGAACACGGCTATTGAAAAATTTCTATCAGTGGAAGGCTCTGTCAGTGAAATGGCAACAACAAAGTATAGATTTTGAGGTTGGAGTTGATCACTGAAAGGAAAAATGACAGATGAGAACAAAAATTATTTGGGGCTACTTACTTTACTTAGCTACTTATTTCTTCCTTGTTTAAAAAATGGAGACACTGAGAAGGAAATAGGCTGAAAAAAACCTAGAAAAGTTAAGCCACTTAAGACAATTCTTTAAGTTTTTCTTTTAAATGCAAATTATGATTCACAGTAATAAAGGGCATTACAGAGTAAAGTGGACAAAGCGTATAACGCTACACTAAAGAATTATGAGACACATTTTGGATGATTTTTCTCCGTAATTTTATTTAAATTAAAATACTCTTTGAAATTAGTTTATTCTTTTTAATTGTATTCCTCAATCTGTACTTATTTCTTTTTTAACAATTTTTTTGAACCCAACTTTGGAAGGCGGGCACTGCTAATATTTTATTATCGAGTTCTATGATAAGTAAGTGACTTAATTCCGTGTAATTTTGTGACCTGTTTTTGACCAATAAAATGTGTCCCTTTTTGGCTTAGTCTTAAAAACTGAGGAAAAAATATCGTAAGATTAATAGTTTGTATGACTAGGGGAAAGTACGGGCAATTAGAAGCAGGTAGAGAAAACCGTTTTTAGATTCTGGTAATTTTCACATAAAAAGCGGCTGAAGATGCATCTTCCACAAGTTGATCCGCAGCACTTGACACGTTCAGTTCGTTCAAGAGTTAAAAACATATTTAAAGAGTTCAAAATTCAAATATAAAATATCTAACAATGAGGTCTCAAGCAGTATTCGAAACTAAAAAGATGATACCTAACAATCGCGAAAATATCTATTCAAGCGACAGACCTTCAGTGACTTCCCTACGAGTGCCAACAGTGTGTATCCAGAATCACAAAAGTGAGATTCTCTCTTGTGACTTCCATCATACGGGAATGTATATTGCTTCAGCGAATCGTATGGGAGAAGTTCGTAAGTTAAAAACACCAAAATTCATTCATAGCCCAGTCCATAATAAGTCTTTTTTTTTCAGATCTCTCCGATATTTACGGCTCATTCCCCCACAGCACAGTGTTGGAAGGACACACAGGTCCAGTGAAACAAACCACCTTCTCGAGGGACGGTTTCGACATCTATTCCTGTTCGGCTGATGAGTCGATAATAATTTGGGATGCATTCTTAGGTCAAAGGAAAACCACACTGGCAGAACATAGGGGTTCTGTGAACTGTATCGACAAAAGTAGAGTTGGACATCCTTTTATTTGCTCAGGATCTGATGACGGAACGATGAAAATTTGGGATGCTCGTCAGAGGACTTGTAGCTTAACGCTGCAAAGTGGCACTGGCGTTACTTCGGTATGCTTCAGTGAATTCGCGGACTACGTTTTCTCCAGTAGTCTTGACAATGATATAGAAATTTGGGATATTCGTCGAAAGGATATTTTGTACACACTTAAGGGCCATACGGACTCAGTTACGTGTGTCTCGCTGTCACCTTGTGCAAAATATTTGCTGTCTCATTCTGTTGACAATAGTCTTCGAGTCTGGGACATCCGTCCGTTTGTTGAACCATCGGAAAGTGGAAAGCATTGCTTCCCTTCAAACCAGATGAACGTGTACAATCTTCTACGTTGCAGATGGTCAAGCGATGGATCAATGGTAAGTTAAAGATAAATATATTTTTAGTTGACTTTTTATTAAAATTTTATCCTTTTTTCTATTTTTTTTAGATATCAGCTGGAACGGCCGATCGAGATGTGTGCATTTTGGATGCTAGCAATGGTGAAGTGCTTCAGAAGTTTCCAGGTCACAAAATGGGCATTAATGACGTGGCCTTCCACCCGAAAGAAAACATTATTCTATCGGCTTCGAACGATTGTTGTATGTTCTTGAATGAAATATGCTTTTGAAGTTTAAATAAAGATTAAAGTTACAAATTGAATTGAATTTTTGTTTGATTAAACTTTGATGATTGTTCCAGTAAAAAACTTTACAGTGGCGTTGAAGTAAAGGGCTGTGTGTTCAGAATGAAAGTATTATTTGGAAAAGAAACGTTTATTAAGGTCAAAAAGAAGAAATTCGCGCCAGTGCAAGTTCAGCAGTTGAAATTCCTTCCAAATTTGGCAATGGTTCTTCTAATCCCTGTTGCAAAAGGATGCCACAGTATATCTGATAACCTATACCTTAAAACCACGCCTTGAGCAACAAACCAGCATGGTAGTCTGTCTTGATCCAGAAACTATGCACATAAGCTGCCTTTTAATTGATTTTGTTGTAATCTGATTGCATGGGCAATGAGACGCCCAGAAGTAACGTCTTTCCTCTCGGTAAAGGTACCATCAGATTGCCAAAGTGATTCCGTTTAAATGGGTCTATCGTTCTTGAGAATAATTTAACCTTAACTAGTGAACTACTCTACTACAAAATTTTTTTATGAACCTTTTTCAACGAATTTCTTGTATTCCTTTTGTTTCAATCTGAAAAGTCGAATCCAGTCTACCTCTTAGCTTAGAAGTTCTTCTAACTTCGACTTCCTGTCGATCTGAATTACACCATGAACCTGGATATCCTTAGGAGGCTCAACGTGAACTGTGTATATGTGCCACCGCCAACCGGGTCATGGTTGGTCTGTGTTCACTTGATATCTTCTCCAAGGAAGTTGGAACTCAACTGGCTATAAAAATCTTCAAGTTTTAGAAGAACATACTCAGAGAGCCAACGCTCTAACTGGGCAGGGGGACTTCCCAAGCGTGGTGTGCCCCAAGCGAAAGTCAAACTCTGCCGACGTCTATCAACCCTGACCTCAAAAAAACATATAGACATCTAAGCAGAAATCAATAAGGACGAACTCAAATACCTTTAAACTGACTTCATAGATCAAAAGCAAATAAGTCAGCGAATACAATCCTAAAATTCAGAACGAAAAGTGTTCGTACGGCAGCTTAAGACAACAACTTTTACAGGATTTCACCTAATAAATGAAACATATAATTATTTTATTTATTTATTTATTTATACTTTTGTACATAAATGCAATCTACATATATAAAAGTGAGCCCTATGAAAATCCACAGATTTTGTTGTAAAAACGTAAGAACTTCGTAGTCCTTTCCTTTCAATGAATACCCCTTCTCAAAAAGATTTCGCCCCGTTCCCTGTGCTAAAGCACTCGGCAAAGACAAAAGTATAAAGTCGTAGAAGATTCGGAGAGAGGCCACGTTTTATAGATGTGGCCCGAACGTCGAACTAGGCCCTAGAGTTACTTCTCTCTGGCAACGCCGTCTCTAGTTCTCATTTGAATTTGTGTTTAAGTTATTAGTCTCTATCATGTAGAGAGTTCGATCACTGCCTGCGGCTGCTATTACACCGTGTGCAGGGTGAAAATCTACGTCATTGGCAATTCCTTTAGGCATCCGAAGTTTGAACAGCAATCTTAAAGTTGAAACGTCCCAAACATATATATGACCATCAGATGACCCAGCAGCAAACTAGAAAACAAAACAAATTAGTTCGGGGAATTTACTCAAGAGTCTTAGTTGGAACTTACCTTCTTATTATCTCTCGACCAAGCGCAACGAAGCAAACTGTTCTCATTGGCATTTTCAATTTGAAGAGTCCTTTTACATTCATCGCCAAGACGTCTCTCTTCCAAGTCCCATATTTTAAGCGTATTATCTCTAGAGTACGAAAGCATATAAAGGCCTTGAGGTGCCAGAGATAACCCTGTTATTGTATCAGAGTGCCCCTTCAGCTTGTCAACATCTTCATTTTTGCGGATATCCCATATCGTAAATTGGCCATCTACTCCAGCATAAAGCACTTGTCGCCCGGACATGTCAAATGCGGTAGACTTTACCGCAAAGCCGGTAGAAATAATTCGAAAAGGATTTCTGGTCCTTTCGTCCCAAAGGCGCACTGTACCGTCTTCCGATCCGGAGCACAAGGTCTGTAAGCCTAGTCTTGTATTGCTTACAGAATTCACGCGCGAATGGTGTCCTACGAGCTTACGCAGCCTTACACCAGTAAAAGTGTCCCATACGCCTAATGCTCCGTCTTTAGCGCAACTAAAAATTTGCTCGCCATCACTGGAGAATCGCGCCTCCATAACGCCATCACAATGGCCTTCTAGTGCCATCATTGTCCGTCGATTTTCAAATGCGCTCCAAATACCTTTAAATGGAAAAGGAAATTATTTTTAAATATCTACCAGGATAAAATATGTTTGTACTTACGAATATGCTTATCATTGCTGGCTGATAGTAGTACCTCTCCGTCTGGGTGAAAATCACAGCTCACGACTGAATCCTGATGGCCTTGTAGCCGTGACGTAGAAGAGGGAAGGTCTGCGTCTCTTACGGTTGAGCTGTTCCTAGATATTGTAGTTGCTGAGCAAGATGATGTAGCATTGGTTTGTGGACGCATTTCGATTTATTTATGCAGTGAACTTTTCAAAACGGGCAAAGAGATGTTCCTTCTCGAACGATTGCTGTCGGTCTAACAAAGTTATGAGATATTCGTGGTATTTTATGCTGTTAAGTGCAGGTACATAGCATTTAGCAGGTTACAAGGCCATCTCCTTTCGTGTTGAACACATTGTTAGGTTCGAAATCATTTACCTGTCTAGGATGTGTATGTTACGACACACCATGCCCAACATATACATTTTAAGGATTCTCGTTTTTGATTGGTTTACTACTAAACAATAAGTCTCACTTTCGCTTCCCGTACTCTCTGCACTAAAACCGACGCATGTTGCAAGGATTGGGTTACCCCAAACTTTCATAGAAGAATGCTTTTGTACGACCACTTACGAAACATTAAGAATACAAAGGATTTCTACTTGTATTTGGAATAGCTTTCCAGAAATCGAAAACGATGGCGCGTAGGCGTTGTAGAGACCAATGACCATCTGTTAGAAGAACATATAGATATCGTGGAAAAGAAAGGGCTTCTGAACTTGCATAGAAGAAGTCGGCGCTGCATGCTTCTCAAACTCTTACCTGGAAGGAATTATCATGGGTATTATTTACATAATGAGCACTGACCTGAGTGTGGCGTAATAGATTCCTTTTTAAGTGGTCTTACACATTTCTCGAAGTATTTAAATTTTGGGTAAGAAATGAGTGACTTAAATTGTTTTGAATATGACACTATATTTTAAGTATAAACACTGTATTTGTGTGACTATTTGATGCTAATCCCTTTCACTAAAGTATATGATCACATTTCCCAAATCCTCTGTCCGAAGGCGTATCCTTAAGTTAGTCATTGCCATACCGGGTTTTCACCAATTTCAATTCAATTTTATGACCGGTTTATTTTCAACAACAAATTGCAATTATAATAATTACCCATTCAGTTTAAAAATACAGTCGATTACATAGGATTAAGGATCCACAGTATCGGATTATTCTACCTGACTTCAATAAACCTCATTAAAAAATTTAGCATTTAAAATTACTTCAACGGGATATCCAGATCCTTCATAACAGATGTGTCATAAAACTATAAAATTTGGTGTAAAGTCAAATCACTTTAAGGATGTTTAGAGGTAAAATAGACATTAATCACTGTCACGCTTTATGAAGGTAGAAGTTAGGAACTTCATTAATTTGCGCAGAGCTTTGGTTTCTATCTTTAAGCAACGAAAGAGGTAAAAGTCACTGTGGGCTAGGCCTGGGGAAAAGTTTTCGAGCAGTTCAAAGTCTGATTCTCAAATGACAGCCATCTTAAGATCGGCTTTGTAGGTGGATGTGCTTGCTCAACGGCTAAAGGTTATTGCGTTGGACTACTGCGCAAGTGGTTCCAAGTTCGAATCCAGAAAAATACCATCAAACGTTTTTTCACGGCCCCACCTCTTCCGGGAGACTCTACCTACCCATCGGGCAGTGATCTTTTCCATTTGAAGTAAAAACCACTTTTCACCTGCCAATAAAATATCTTGGAATTTGTTGCAATGTTTTCTTCGTTCATTCTGTCCAGCTTAAGCTCCTTGCACCATCGCGTAACTATGGTGCATTAAGGCGCAAAGCATTTTACGTTTTCACCAAGTCCAAAGGGATTTTATGATAAACCTTAAAGCAGTCTCAGTGAAACTCAAACTTAAAAGTGGCAGAACAAATGTCCTCAGGACTTCCAACAATGTCCAACGTATTTTAGTTTCCATTTTCAATTTGTTGGTGTCTTCTGCCGTCTCTTTTTGTGTCCCGTTGAGTCGGCTATATCTGATAGTCGAATAATACATAAGATAGACATAAGTATATATTGCTTGCTTCATTTTTCTTGGGCTAGATAAAGTTTTTTTGTTCTTGGGCTTTCCATATCGGGCTCAGGCCAAAATCTCCTCTGACCAGAGAATTTAATCATTCATTCGTATCAAAAGCTATATTCCCTCGTTGGTGCCGTGATTCAGTGGTAAGTGCATTGAAGTCTGTGAATAAGGTTCAAGGTTCGAATCCCATCATTTGCGTATTACTTTTTCTCCGAAATCTGTAGACCCACGCATTCGAGTCCTTAATAACCCCGTAGTAGCTTAAATGTCTCACCCCTGAAGGAGTTTGGGCAAACCCCTGAAGGAGTTTGGGCATTATTTGTCTTTAACGAAGCTTTAGCTTTATGAGCGCCATCTACATATGTATGAACATAAGTAAATTATGCTAGAATTTATTGTGTATCCAGTTTAAAAAGAAAACATTTGTATATTAATTATTATTAAAACATTTTATTTATTATCATTTCAGTTATTGTCGTTCTTCTGCTACAACGTACACAAAATACGCACACTCACTGTCTTGTTTTTTTTTTTCTTTCTTGCATTTCATTTAAAGAAATTATAATATATAATAATTTAGACTAACATTTTTTCTTCTATTTTGTTTGTTTTTAAATAATTTTACTAAAACATTCCAATTATAATTAGCCAGTCAATTTTGACAAATTTTCAAGTTTTTTTTTTCTATACATAAATATATATAATTTTTAAACTCGTTCATGTTTCACATCCAAATTAATACTTTTTCGTTGTAAATTATTATAATTGTTTTATTTTTAATTATAATACAGTGAAGTTTAGAACAAAAATAATTATTATTTATTGAAGGAAAAAAAGTTATACAGGAGGATTAAGTATTTATTTAAATAGGAATTTTTTGTTAAAAAAAAAAGAAGCAGTGAACAGAAAGATTGTAAAAATATGAAGAAGTGTGATAAACTAACAATGTCAAGGAATACAGTGTGAAAGAAAAGAAGAGTATTTTCAGTTGAAGTTAGAGAATGTTAAGTAGGTACTTTAGAATTGTTTTAAAACCGAAAGTCGAAGGAAGAAAATTAATTGAAATTTAAACTTGTTGAACAGTTGCATATTTTATTAATTGTTTCAAAAAGAAAATGTAATTAATTGTAGTTAAAGAGACTTGGGATAATTCAGTTTTCGGATACCAAAAATGCCATCTTCGATTAAATTTTTTGATTTGTTACACACTGTATGTAAGGCAGAATTGAAAGAAAGCAATTAGAGAAACAGAAATAACAATTTACAATTGACAACTATATATTTAAAAAAAAAAAAAAACGCCTGTAGTTATACTTCATTTCAACTTATTTATAATTATAATAACATTACACCACCCTGTACACTCTAGGACTCTCATATTTTCTTATTTTTCCTTTTCTTCTTAAAAAGAAACAATATTGTTTTCTTAGGACTATAATTTATTTTCTTTAAATTACATTTACAACTAGTGTTAGTGGCTTTATTTTTATTTAAAAAAAAAAAGTTTTAAGTTATAAAATGCATCATGGTTACAATTAGCAAATATTTCTTCTTTTAGAACACATGGCTTAGAAAAAAAAATCATAATATTTGTGACTTAAAATACTTAAAATAAAAAGAAAAACAATCGAAATCAAAAACCATGTAGTAAAATTTTGAAATAAAAAAAAGGACAATCAACTTTAAAAACTAAGAAAAAAATGTGAAGTATTTATCACAAATGAGGATGAATATCTAATATAATGGTTATACTATAAACTATAAACATTTATTAACTTTTTACACAAAACAAACATTAAAATACAAAAAAAACCTTATAAACTAATAAACCATTTTAAGAACTAATATTATTGACAAATATGTGAATGTGTATTTTTTTAGAATTTTTTATTTGTCTATTTTTTTTAAATAGGAATAATAAATATGTTTTTAGCCAAAATAATGTGGAAAACAAAAAAATTTTCGTGTTTATTTCTTCTCGAATAATAATAAAAAAAAAAAAAAAATTAAATAAAATACCAGCGAGTGAACGTATTTCGTGTTATTCAAGTCCTTGAATTTACAATTTAAATTAAAAGTTTTCCTTTGCTTTTGCTTTTGTTTTTAATTTATATTTTAATTTAAGGTGTTTGGCATGCCAATTTAAATTAAATTCGTTTGTTTTTTGTTTGCTGAATGATTTTTGTTTGCTGTTTTTATAAATATTTATGATTCTTCAATATCGTTGTCAACGCGAGACGATCGGATACCGGTCTTTCCTGTCCATGGATAGATGTCAGGACAAGGCTGACATGTTCGCATGTATCGTACACCGGATTTATGCCACAGATTGCACACTTTCGGATTGTTGCAACGTTTTGGTCGATCCTACACAAAAAAAAAAAAAAAACAACTTTCAGAACGAACAAATTCTATGGAATGGATTTGCGACTTACTGAATAATCACATTGGAATGGCTGGAAGTTGTTCAATCGGGAAGTCGGTGTTGGGTCGCGTACCCATTGCAGTGCCTGCCAGTTCGTTAGAATCCAAACATCTTGCATTGAATTGATTGCATCCAAGAACTTGATGAATCCTTCTTTATGATGTGGCTGTGTGAACCAAGCCGCGTGGTAGAACAAACCAAATGGAGCTCTTAAAAAAAAAAAAACAAAATGAAAGAGATAGTTCGATTTAAAACTCGAATCACTTACCTGTTTGTTGTGTAATGCCTTTCAAAGTTCTTCATGATCATCTTGTAAACTCCCTCAGCATCGCCAGGATTTGAGCATGCATCACCCATGGAACAGCGGCCACCGTTCAAATCTTGCCACATCACCATTGGTACTTGCCATACACCAGGATAGCTCTTCGTTGGACAAGGTGGAATCATACAGTCATGGAAGATCTTGTAATCCAGGGTGTAGGGCCAACTTGGTGGACGATTTTCATAGACAGGCATCGATGAGTCGTAAGTGAAATTGGAGTCGTACAACATTTTGAACATTTTATTGCCACCAATCGAGAGGAAAGGTGCTCTCATGCCACGGACATCGGATAGTTTAACACCACCATACGCCGAGAGGATTTCACGTTGTCCAGCAACTTCGCGAGTCCATTTCTTTTGGGAGAATTGTTCACCAAAACTGTGACTGATTGCCGGTGAAGGAGAAAGGATTGAAAGTGTAAATATTTTTCAAAATAAGTGGCTTTACGTTTTTTGGTTAGTTAGCGCTTGTGTGTGTGTGTGGTTTGGGTATGAAGTGTGCTCGAGAATTTAGAATGCATTTATGGATAGAGCTGGAAAGTTTTATTTTTTCATGTGTAGGGCTTTTGTACAGTGTAATTGAGGGGTGATTTCGGGGGATTTCTCAATGATTTTCATGGAGAAAGTTTGGATGATTGGCCTAAACTCTGGTAATATCCAGTCAAACAAAGAAGAAGGAACACTAAGAGTGGATTTCCTGGTAAGCTGTAAACTGCCTGAATCTGGAATAGCTTTTATGTATATGTGCACCTAACAGAGGGATTAATGTCGCTACAAAAGAGGAATTTTACCAACTTTTGAAAAAAACGTTTGAGCAGGTGATTCTTGTGGTTGGAAAGTATAGCAACTTGTATTGGTTGAAAAAAAAAAGTTAAGCAAAACGACACTCTCCCAAAGTACTGGGTGATCGAACATTCCGAGAAGCTAACAGAGAGTCGGAGCTTTATGTACATAGTTGCCAGATTACGTTTCTCTCCGACAGCAAGAAAAGTAGCAGACTAATGGAAACACTGCCAAGAAGTCATGAGGAAGACAAAGCCGGTTGGGCTGGGCTTCTAAAGAGTTTGGCGATGTTTTGTACATGATTCAGCGCTAAACAGAAAGACTGGAATCACTTTCAGGCTAAGGCTGCAGCTTAGAAAAAAAGAGCACCGAGGTTTCAGAAAGAAGAAAAGGAAAATGGATAGTATGATGATATTGCAGGAATGAGGTCAAACATTTTGCAGACTGATCATGATTTTTAAGGCAGAACTGAGGTCAAAGGAAATAGAAACCACCTTGGAGATTCACAGTCGATGGCTTTATTACGGAATGAAGGCCATGAATTAAATTTCACTGTAGAAAAGGAATAATTGTGACAATGAAAGTCAAGAACAAGAAACAAGGATTGCTTTATCCAATCTAAGATCTAATAAATTGGCAGGAAACGATGCCTCAAGGGGAAGGCTTTTGGCTAAGACTTGGTAATGTGCAAGTATCTATAAGACGGAAGAAAATCTGCTGAATGGAACCTCAATATCATGAACTGCGACATTGTAGAGCTACTCGCTCTCAAGCCGGCAGAAAGATCCTTATCGGTGTGGCTTTAGACGCGGACTATTGACCAAGTATATACAATACACTGTGGAAGAGATGAGGTTTCAGAAGTACCCCTTCACATTGGGGTATAGAAGCTTAAGCACTCTTCAACCACTATAGTGCTAATCCTAATAATGCTGAGGCTTTTACAGCCACGAAAATTGGGGGCTTACATCATAGATGAACTAAACTAGACAGTCAACTCGAACTTTCCCTGCCCTCTTATTGCTGAAAACAGGTGGAGCCTAAATTGCCCTGTTTATGGATAAATGTGAGGCAGCGTGTGACCAAGACCTAACTATAAATTTGTAGAGTTACCTCGTTCATTCCTTTTGAACAAAATATTTTTTGAAGGGTGTTTGTAATAACAAATTGCATGTACCAGCTGTCAAGCCAGGCGCCGGGTTTTGTGACCACCCCTTTGATTTTGCTTGAACGTTAGAATAAAATTACAAATCACTGTAGACTTTACACTGCGTCGCCACGAGCCTGAAAAATGGCAGACTTTTCTGTCAAACTTCTAGTCCGCCAGACTTTTATGTCACTGGATGGGCGAATTTCGTTATGACTTTTCATTCTTCAACATGTCGTCAACAGCAAAACAAGCTCCCTTGCTTTTAAAAATTTAACAAACTTATTGTTTCTGTTTGTGAAAATCAAAAATTGCAATCTTTGCCGGTCTGGAAAGCACTAATAAATCATAACAAATGTGTTTTCTTATAAAAAATGGCTGCCAAACTTCAAATGTCAAATTTCAGTCAGGGTTAATGTCCACCGAGAAGACAAGACAAAAAGGCTGTTTTAGATGTCCGAGTCCGTAAAAGTGCGGTCTACACGAAACATATTAATGTCACGACTTGAGTCTTGACTGAATTTATGTATCGTGGAGACTGGGTGTTAGCGATATTATCCGTCAAACGACTAGAAGTTGACTGTCTAGCTTAGTTCGTCTACGGTTTACATCTTTCTTAGGAAGTAAATGTCACATTCGACTCACCAACAAACATCACTTTCATAATTGGATTTGGATAAGGATCTTTTATGAAAGAAGCAAAATATCTTCTCTAACCACCACTAAGTTTAATTTGAATAAGCTTCCTTTAGTAAAAGTTACGGCCAACGCATTTTATCTTAAAAAATCAGGCACTGGAACCTCCAGGTATGAAGACCATAAATCGATATTAAATTCCCAACTAATCTCCATCTTAATCTCCATTAGATTAAGAATTGCCAGCATAAGCATCTGACTCGGGTTCAGTACTCAAAAGGGGCGTACTTACTCGCAGCAACTTTTTGAACTTAAACACTTAAGTAAATTAGATATAGTTTTTTGTGTTTTGTGTAATTTGTTTTTTTTTTTGTTCTAATCTACATCAACTTCTACTTCAAAAGGTCTACTATTAAAAAAAAAATTATATGTTTTTAACAATACTTACGAAACCGTATGTGAAGCCATTTCATGACCATCCGAATACAAATTCTGAACCTGACTGTAATCAGTCCATTCGTGGGACACATAGAATGTAGCAGATATTGGGCAACCATTTGGATTAACCCTACCCTTTTCAAAGAGATCACTGTAAAGTTGCTTATTCAAATCGTTTACAGAATCGTCGAAGGTCAATAGGACTATTTGTGGAATACTTTCCACGGGCAAATCAGCTGATTGATTGAGATCGCAAATGAGTTTTTTGTTTTTATAATTTTATGTATGGATAGGCACATAAAAGAATGTTATAAGGAAAAAAATATGAAAAAAAGAAGAAAGAAAAAAGTTAGATTAAATAAATATTTTGTACAAAAGTTTCATAAAACTAAAATCGAATTAAATGGTATAATAGATAGTCTTTATAAATTGTTGATGATGAATGCTGAAGCTGAATCCTTTTTTTGGGTTTTTTCTGTGGCAACTTACGATACAGTATGTGATGCAAATTCATGACCATCTGAATATAAATTTTGAACCATCGAATAGTCAGTCCATTCGTGTGATACATAGAATGTTGCCGATATATTGCAACCGTTTGGATTTGTGCGGCCATTTTGGAAAAGTTCCTCATAGTATTCGATATTGAGTGCACTGACAGCATCATCGAAGGTCATAAGTACTATTTGTGGGGTGTCATTTCTAGCTAGTCCTCCTGATTTTTTTTTTCATTTATTTTTTATTTTATTTTTTTTATTTAATTTTACTATAAAAATTTTAAGAAGAGTGAAGCTTTTTCTCCCTTTTAAAGTGAACTTACCGGGAATATCCTTTCCACCGCAATAGCAATCGGGCAATAGGCAAACATCCTTACGGCATTTAGCTGCTGTCTTGTCTGGTGTTGGCTGGGGATACAGTGGCTCCGGGCGAGTTGGTGGATTCTTGTAGATGTCAACGAATTCTTGTGCCTTGGACACAATTGTTCCAGATGGCTTGAGAGTTGGACGAGTGCGGCTAGAAATTGAGTCGATATTATTTGAGGTATTGATTTGATTTATTATTATAATTTTATGTTGTTAAACATTAGTTAATTATTGTTTTCGATGCAAAGTTATTGATGCTGTTAGTTAGCCATTCTCTGATTTGTTTATTTTATTTTTTACAAGAAATATTTACAAGAATTTATTCTATTTTGTCCTCGGACAGATGGAGTGTCTTACCTTTCAGATTTTGATTTTGACGACTGGGTTTTCCTGGTAAATTAATTAAATAATTCGGGTGTTACATAAATTTAGTTGGAATAAAAAAAAAGTATTCAATTTCAATTTAACACGCCAAAAAGAAAGGTTCCTACTATTTAAGTCCTCTAAATATTTGATTGAAAATATCCTTCGTCGAATTTTTTGTCAAAAATTCCTCATTGATCTAGCTATATCTTTGTCCTTTGTATAGGATCAAACTGTGAGTAATAATTTAAAAAGTAACTATGGATTGGCAACCCATGGATATAGTTTGTTCTTGTCTCATAAAATCGACAGCTGAATTAGCCTTGAATGTCTCACCTTACATCCCTAAATTTGAAGTAGGGATGAAAGCTTCAAGAGGGGTGGAAACCAAGTGGAACTCCATTCAAACAGAAGGAAACTATGGCCGATGTTTGATAAAATAAGAATCGAGAGTTTTCGTAAAACTCACAATCCATCAATCACTCTCTTGGGAATCATCACTCCACGGTTTGGAATGTTACAGGGCCTTGTCATTAATTACAAATACAGGTAATGGACAGTAGTACTCCCACCTAAGGGCTACGACAATGGGTTAACAGTGATTTGGTGGTAGCAAACTTCTTTCCGTCAGCCTACCCACCTAAACTACCTATATTCGACGAACATCTTCTGGCCGTTTGATAGATTCCCTTTGCTATGCTAAAAAATTCGCTACTCACGTTCTTATGTTCTTCTAATATTTTTTTTTTTGGAAAAACACAGAATTAACCGATGAAACTACTGGAGAGGAAGCTATTAGCTTTCGATTGCTTTCATCCATTGCAATTCAACCTTTAGTCTATGATATAGGCATAGCCATTTTGTAAATTGTAATGCTGTCAATTGAATGACAGCTTGTAAGGCATCTTTAGTGTTAATCATCTTATTTCAATGTAAAAGTTGTGAGAAGCTTTATGACCTAATAATTATGTATTTTGTTACTTTTGACAACGAATTGACAATTGCGTCTCTTCCGCCACAACTTCACTCACATTAGTTTAACGCGTTGTTGTCTTTGCGTCAGAAAGAGTAAAATTTATCTATAACACGACGAATATCGAAGTCAATTGGTCGAATTTGAGGACTAAAAATCACGTAAATTGAGAACTTATGTTTAAAATAAATTTTACTGCATTCGTCTCGTAAAAGACTATTCAAGACGATTTCTCAAACATGTTGACAATGAATGTCAAAGAACTGTCAAAAAAGCCAACATGGATTTAAAAATATCTCTATTTGAGGTGAGATCAGATCAGTACAAAAAAAAATTGATCTTTGTTGGCTGGCGCCATCTTCTGTTGACGGAGTCTATGATATGCCAACTTTCTAGAGCCCATATCAAAATTTTACATTTTTTTTTTATTTAAACATTAAGTTTTATGAGTGAATTTGGTATAAGCTTTATGGTTCAAACTTTGTTTCAATTAAATAAAAACGAGCTGTCTTAGTCGAATAGTTTTCTTTACCAAACATTTTAATAGGGAAATTTTGGAATTTTTCGAATTTGGAAAAGTTAAAATTTCTACTTCGTTCATATTTTAGTCTTGACTAATTATTTATTTTCAAGAACTTACGGTGGATGTGTTCCTCGATTGCTGGTAACAGTTGCTGGTTGGTCACGTTCAGCACCATTTGAATATGCAGAACCACCACGATTTCTATTATTCGAGTTTGTTCTATATTATCAAAGAAATTTATATTAATCTTAAATTTATTCCTTATTTTCTTAAAAGTTAATGAAATACGTAATATTTTGCTTTAAGTTAATTTCAAACCAAAGTGATTTAAACTTTTTTAAAAATTGTGCGTGCAAATAGAAGTTCTCTTTATTTTTGTTAAAAAGTAAAATAAATAGTGTAATGTAAGTAAAAGCCAATACAATTACCGAAACTAAGTGTGACAGATTGGAAATAAAAAAATCCCAAAAATTTTCTTTCGATTTTGAAAAATGTATTACCAAGCAGAGAAATTTAAGTGAGTATAAAAGTGAATAGTACTTTGTAGAGATACTACACCAAAACAAAGCAAACTAATTCGACTGGAGTGCATTTTGATTTTGACTCGAAATATTGGGTGAAATTAATTTTGTTTCGATTGGAAATTTTGAAACACTCCAGTGGATAAGAAGTACGAGAGTTACCCCAGTAAATTAAAAAAAAAAAAAAAAAATGAATGTAAAAGCATACTCAGCAACCCAACAGATAAAACAGACTCGAGAAATATAAAATATTTATTTTTTTGTTTCAAATTTTGTGTTTAGAAAATTTAGATTTTTTTTTCCTTTTGGGAAGGAGGATAGAGAAGGATATTTGGAATGAAGGATAAGATTGCAATAAAATATTTTGTGTGGAAAGGATTAAAGTGAGTCCATCGAATATTGACGAAATATATAGATGAAGTGCCTTGACCGTTTTATAGCCTCTTTTGTTGTAGTAGGTACTGAAGTTAATTTAAACAAAAAAATTGTGCAAAATAATGTAGCCGTCGAAAGTGCACTGAAAATTATTCAATTAAAAAGAATACAAAAGTATAAAGTTCTCTACTAAACATTAATCATTAGTATATTTAAAATATATATTTATAACTTATTCCTTGGTGTATACTGAAACTACTTTTTTGGAAACCTTAAATTTTTATTCAAATGTTGAGTCGGTGAAAAATTTACAAGACAGGGATTAGATTTTCCTAGTGAAAAGAGAGGATGTTCTGAGTATTATTTGGAGAGTTGGGAAGAGTTTGTACATATCTTAAAAATAAATAATAATAGTCACTGAGTACTGCGCCACCCCAGAACCATAAAGATCTTCTATGAGCTTACGCTTGCTTAATGTTTAGAGTTCTGCGCCAACCATAATTGAACTAAGGCTCTGAACGCTTTCATGCGAATGTACTACTAGCTGTGTCATTCGTTCAAATTTGATAAGCGGATCGTTCATATATTGGTTTCGAAATTGATTCGGTCATTCTAATCAATCATTCAACCGTTTAATAATAGAGATAGATATATTGTATTGGCTCAAAACACCGATCATGAATCCCAATCAGATCTTAGTATTGGATTGGTTTCGTTCCGTTCTTCGTTCATTCTGCTCATGTATTGTGTTGTCGAAAGTGAGACGAGTATATTCTGAGTGTCATATGGAAAAAACCATGAAGAAATTCCAATTTCCATTTTGTTCTGCCAATACTTTTGTTTCATTCGTTCATTACTAAATAACCGAGACAACTGAAAGTGCCTGAGTTGTGAGACAAGTATTGGTTTTAAGATTGACTGGCTTGTGCTTGTGTGAATGCAATCACCAATACTTTTGTGTGAACGGGTCAAAATTATCGAATCAATCAAGATTGACACAGGTCTAGAATATACATAGATTGTATACTGCACCCATAATGACTTTTCGCTCAGTTTCGTCGAGTTTTGTTCAGTTTTGTTTCAAAACGTAAAAAGCGCCTTCATTCGCATATTCCATAGTACCTGTTGACATTGGCTTGGAAAGTACAAGGGTAAGAAGGTTGAAGCATACAAACATTGTTGACAAATGGAACACTTAAATCGGGTCATTTTTTCGATTACCAATAAGCCAATGTTTACTTCTAATAATGAAGTGAACGGTGTTAACGCTTCGGAGGTTATTTACAAATGAGAAAAAGTGTCCAAAATGGAACGAAATGGGAACAAAACGGTTTGCTTCAGCCGAGAGTACAGTCTGAAGTTGGATGTTCGGTGCAAGCAACCCTTTTCACTCGTAGGATCTTATTGAAAATTGTTCCCTCTCTTTAAAAAAATTTAGCGTGTCTCCGCCAATGTGAACAGGTACATACAAAGTGCTGAGGGTGGCTACTTCGTGACATACGGTCACAGTTTCCTTTATGCAATTATGGGTGCGCTCGAATTTTTACAGCACGCGAGTGGAATTTTCGTTCGATTATGACATTAGCTTTCGCACGCTTAATGCAATTATAGTTGCTTAAGGTGTAAACGAAATAACACATTCAGTACGAAAATTTGACGGCTCACACAAACAAAAAGGAAAAAACCTTTTAAATATTTTAATTCCAATGATTCATGCAAATAAGTGGCTATTTATCCCATCCATTGCAAGATGGAATCATTTTAGTTTACTTAGCTTATTGTCATTATGGGGAACTAGAGGAGTTGGAAGAAATGGAATGGCATTTCCCTCAGTTTTGACATAATGTTAATCCCACTGACGTCCATTATAGTTGAGCTTTAAGTCCTAAATTTTCCGTTGAAGTTCAAGTTTTTGTTGCTGTTACTGTGCTCAGTCTGTTCTGTTCCATTGAAAAACACATTATGTGTAAAATTCACGCTGTATGTTTGTTCAGTTTCACAATCTCCCATGGAAGGAAGAAGTCAACAATATTTCTGTTTCACTGAAAGTATCTCAAGTTTTTTTTTTTTTTTCAGTGAAAACATGGTACGATTCCAAGTGAGGTATTTGAAATGAGGTTTCGAGTGACTCTAACTTTGAAACTAAGGGTAAACAACTATTACTATCAAAACTTTTTGTTACATGCTAACATAATACAATACTTAAAACTATGGTTTATGTCTTCTTATACTTCTTAAACAAATACATACCGAAGTTACCTATTGAAAACTTTTTATGTAGGATAGGGTTCATGCAAATTTAAAAAAAAAAATAAAGTATACTCAATGACGTTTCTTTACCAATTTGTTTCTGGTCATAATTTTAACTGATGTGTTGCCGAATATCTTAGAGCTAAGTATAGAATAACCCCTCAGTTAATGTCTGTGAGACTTTATCCGAATACAAGGATTTAAGAAAAAAAAAAAAAAAATAAGTGAGATATATTTTTAGTCGCTACTGTGCTTGTACTAAATTCTACAGAATAATAAGAAACATCTGAACTAAATCCACCACCAGTTAGACCTATCTGAAGAACCAAAAATATTCAACTTCGTTTTATAGTTTCAAAAATACGAGTACGGTTTCTGTTTTCAGCATACACCAACGAAATGCGTTCGTTAATATTTAAAAAAAAAGTTTAACTATTTTTTTGTAAATGTTTAGCAGAGAAGGGTATAAAAACAAAAAGTTCAATAAAAAGTCTCCCTCGATCCGTATTACAAATGATGGTAGGCATTTTGTTTTTTTTTTTGGAAAAAAGAGTATCTAGATCGTAAATACCTCGAAGGGATTTCGTTGCACTTTGCATTTGGCGTATTGTCGGCACATTTGGCAAGCGCTGATGAAGCTAGAGCCTTATTCCGATTCGATGCGGCAGCAATCGATGTCTTGATGGCTGCATTCACTCGAGATGCTCGAGGTGGGATTATGGCTTTGGTTGTTGAGGTAGAAGTGGGTGTTGGTGTGGAAGAGGGAGTGGTAGTTGTCGTGGGAGGAGGAAGGGTCGTAGTGGTTGTAGTGGTGGTTGTGGTTGTAGGGGGAGTAGTAGTAGTAGTGGTTGGCTTTGGTGTGGTGGTTGTTGTACGAGGTGGCAATGAAACTGTGGTGGGTAATGGAATTGTGGAAGTGGTTGGGGCAGTTGATGCTGGGGTTGTTGTACTCGCTGTGGTTTCTATGATTTCTTCTACATTTGCTCTGATTTCATCGTCGTAAACTAAATCACGATATTTTCCTCGACTATTTGACAAGAAGCCGGAGTTCTTCAAAGATTCTGGTAGCGTTCTTTCGGGTGTTGCCGTTGTACGGTACTTAGAATAGTATGCAACTGATCTGTCAGTGATTTCAACAACTTGCTCAGTGGTTGTACTAGGTGTGGTATATCTTGGCGGCTTGTCAGTGTAGGTATTGTCATTCTTGTTGACTGAGATGCCTATCAGGGCTTCGGAGCGAGGGCGGTCATAGGATTCATTTTCATAATCTGAGATCGTTTTTCTGGCTTTGTGGAAGAATTCTCTTTCGGTGGTTGATTTAGGTTGTCGGGCAACGGTGGGTCTAGTTCTTCGCCTGTAGGCTGGAGTGTCAGTGGTGCTATCGAATTGGGCAGTGGTAAAGCGATATCTGGGCGAATAGGTGGTTGGTTCATCGTCCAAAGCATTCGAAAAGGAAGCTGTGTATCGTGATCGTCCTCTTGAACGAGCTTCGGGATTGAAATTCGAAAATTCTTGTCGCGCTTTTGAACGGAATGATGTAGATGGTAGCCGTATGGTAGTTGTTGGAGCCACGGTTGTTGGAGTAGGAGTTTCTGGCTCTGGGGTTGTTGTACTCGTGGTTGTTGTACTCGTGGTTGTAGTACTCGTTGTTGTCGAAGTAGTTGTGGTTGGCTTTGGGGTAGTTGTAGTCGTAGTCGTTGTAGTTGTTGTACTAGTAGTTGTTGGTAGTGTCGACGAAGGCCACACAACAGAAGATGTTTGATTTAGTCTCCATCCTAAGGTAGACGTGGTTCGAGCTGTTGTGGATGTGCTCGCATTATACAAAACTCTTGGTGGAGAAGTTATAAGGAAATAGCTTCTAAAAGGCTTCTGAGTCGATGGCTGATAGGTGGTGCTTGAGGTTCTTGGCGCCGGTGTATTCCTTATCGAATTGAACTTCAAAGAGTCCTCCTTCTCCTGCAAAATAGTCTCTAGACTCTTGTAAGGCGATACAAATTTGGTGGGTCCTGTTGTCTCATAAGTCCGACTTAAGTTGTCCTTAAAGAGTGACGCACGGGCTGTAAAGCTTTGAATTGGTTCCGTTGTGGACCGCTCAGTGACCAGACTGTGTTCACTGCCAGATGATGAGACATAATCATCACTTGCTTTTGTTATGGCAACCACTGAATCAATGTCATCGGAGTCTTCTGCATTCAAGGAATTTGAATCTTGTTTGCCGAATGGAACCGGGCTTGTTCGAGAGAATCTCCACGATCGAATTGGAGTATATGTCGTTGGTTCATCATCCTCTGGCTTTTCATTTAAGTCTGTTTCTTTCTTTTCAAATCTGGTTCGTGATCGAAGGTAAATAGGAATCTCTGCATTACTATTCTTCTCCTCTGATTCCGTTTCAGGCTCTGGAACCGAATCTGGATCAGACTGTTCCCCCTTCAAAGAAAATCCTCTAAAGCCCTGAGAAACACTGAACCGGTAACTTTTTTGTCCTTTCAAACTGTCAAGGGGAATATTAATCGCTGTACTCTCCGTTGTGGTTGTTGTCTTTGATGATCTAGCTGCAGGTGGCTTAAAACTTTGGGGCTCTACATCGGATATGATATAACTGAGAATCCTCTTCCTTTGATGTTCTGTAACAGCCTTTTCTTCCTCTGCCACATAATGACTGTTCTGACGATTAGCAACTTCTACAGATCTAGGAGTGCTGGTAGCAAATCCAGTTCGTGATTTTGAAGTATTTCCTCTTGACTGTTGCCTAACTTGGGATCGAGTGTCGAGAGTTTCTTCGGATGTCTCCTCAGAGCTATCGCGTTTCAACTGATTTTGGGATACAACTTTAACAGAAGGGGTTCTTTCAGATGGGGATTGGTTAAGGATAGAATCGGTATTGGTTTTTTGTCTGTTGGATTGATTGGTAAGACCCACATTCGAGGTGAAGGTTAATATGACAGATTTTGGGGAGGTCGCCTTATTGGTGGTAGTGGTGGTGGTCGAGATAATACCATCATCCGATAATCTGTTGGATCTGTTGTGGGGGGTTTTGGAGAGTGATATGATTTAAGTAATGAATGCTCAATGAAATTGGTTTAAATATTTAGAATTAAGTTATGAAAACGTTTTGTGTATTTTCACCGAAACATTGGCGGTGGAGTGTGTTTATTTTTAGTGGTATCAGTTTGTAGGGAGACGACGATGAGAAAGAAGGAGACAAATCAGGCGCGAGTTTAGTCTTGAGTTTATTGACTTACTGAACGTATGATGGGATATAAGTTAAAATTATGATGAGACAGATTTTTGTTTCAGGAGTTTTTAGAACATTCAACAATTTAGTACGTGACTGTATGATTAAAGGATCTTGTTGTGTTGATTTCAAAGTTAAGAGGCAATAGTTGTAAGCGACTTGAAATGGCTGGTTGAGAATCAATCCGGGACGTACATTTTGATTATTATTTGAAATGTACTTATGAATTCTGACTCCTAAAAGTATACTGTACTGTGTTTTTTTATCACCCGCATAAGTATATAATTATTTTATGTAAATAACTCTTAAGAAGTTGTTAACTTAAGCCTATCAATAACTGTTAACATTTAAATGTAATAGGTCATCACAGAGTGGAGAACTTTTACCCCGGGATAGCGCCGTGGTTTTATTTTCTTAAAAGGAGAACATCCTTTCCGGTCATACTCGTCCTACAAGTGTAGAATATGGAATCAAAATCTTAGACGGAAAGGAAAGCTTAACCTCGAGAGTTGATTGAAAACTTTGATCAGCTTTCGGGACAAGTATCCATGCAAAGGATTTGGCCCATCAAGCTTAGAAAATCTACCCCTGTTGCGATAGGTAAAAGCAACGAAACTCGTTCTTTTTCTTAGAGGGATTGCCTAGCCTTTGAGCATTTTAAAGAGGGCACCTCTCTTGTATTTTCCTTTGAGTCCAAAGAATCTGGTGCCATCGATTACTAGTTGCAATTACCAGAGGGACTGCTTCACAATTTACGGATACATAAGTGAGGTAGTATTATCCAGCTATTTTGTCGCGGCATATATTGCACGATAGTACATCTTCTCCACTATTGAGTGCTTCTTATATGAAGGTTGTCTTCAGTCGATAATATTTGGCACTGCCCAATATGTTGTTCTCTATACTGCTTGAAGCTTCTGATTTACACAGCTTATTATTTGCTGGCGATGTCAGTTAGGAGTACGTGGATCATGGTTTTTATCTCCCGGGGTAGAGTATTTGAGACTTAGGCCTAATTTAGAGAGGTCCATTATATAAGGTTTCAAGAAAGAAGGCCAGAAGACAAGCCTACAGAAACGAAAAAACTAGTATTGTAGTAGAATCGCAGTCAGTGCTGAGGATGAAAATGGAAGACTCCTGGCTAGATGCTTCTAACAAGTATTGGAGAATTAGGGTCCATACTCCGTGGTATCACAATGGACCTATTTCTGGTCCAAGTGTGTCGGCGCATCTAAGCTGGCAGCCACTTCCAACCAACCATGGTTAGATCTTTGACAAATTAGACCATCTGATCTGCACTACTGACCTGTCTGTAGTCTTAAAGCACACTTCAACAACTTGATAGGTCCTTGTCAGTGCTGCTTTAGGTCAGAGCAATCCACCATTAATAAAGCTTTTGCAGATGGTAGATCAAATGAAAAACACAGGAATATAATCTGTGATACTGTTGCCTATGAAGCGTGTGAAGAAACGAGCCTTGTCAAAATGTAGAGCATTCATGGCTTATTTGAAGCCGGCACAAACGTCATGGTATCATGTGATGTGTTTGCGCCGATGACATAGTCGGAAGAGTTCAAAGGACTGAGGCATTTGCAAGTATTCAACATTGGGGTCTTCCGCAAAAGTCAGAATTGGCAGATCTAATTCTGGGAAGGGACTTTGTTTACCTATTCTCTTAGGCGTGCTTCGCAAATTATTCCAGATGTGAGATCAGACAAAGAACTACTCGTGGCAAATAGCTATCCTTATGGTATAAGAGGTTGATTGAGTAACAAAGCCTTATCTCCAGTTACTAAACGTTAACTTGATGTAAGACACTAATCATCTGTGTTCTACTGTATAGCGCTGGGATATGTTAAATAAATAAAAATAAATATCAGGCCGTAAGCAGCCCATAGAGGGCCAAGACCTAGCTTCTCACAACTGTACATGTTGTGCGTGGTATACATTTCTGCATGTACAGAAGGGACCTACAGTTTTATGCCGTATCCGAAGGGCAGAGGGGTTTTGAGAAACTTTCTCATGACAGTTATACTCTTGAATGCTTGTCAGACACTCGGAAGAGGTGGGGCCGTGAAAAAACTTTTGATGGTATTTTTCTGGATTCGAACTTGGAACCCCTTGCGTAGTAGTCCAACGCACTAACCACTGCGCCACGGCACCCACTAGGATATGTTACTTTGTCAAAATTGGATGAGGATGCCTTTTATGAGAAAAAAGTTATTCTAGAGAACGTCCAATTCCTAGTGGCATTAACAATTTCAGAGTGCCCTCAATGAATTTCGGGTGTGCCATCGAAAATAACTCGGTTGTTTCCATGGTGGCTGGAGAGGTTTTTGGTTGAAGTCCACATACACTCACGCACAGGAGAAATATATTGAAGAAATGCCTGAAAAGAGGGTTCAAATTTGCCTTCCGAATAGAGCAACAGAGCTCGAAACTTCATCCAAATTTTAGAGAAAATTGTGTCAGGCTATTAGTCAAAATATGTTTAGAGCAAGCATGTTTTAATTGGACCTACTAGTTTGAGTACTTACTCCAGCCACCTCCGCTTTTTTTTTTTTTTTTTTTTTATAGTGGAATACCTTGCAAACGGTGCTCTTGTAGCCAATATCTATTAAATAAGACTTTTGTGAACCTTCCACTATTAATTCTAAACATTTGCTACCATTCGAAAGGAGATTCAATGCAATGATTCCTGACAGAAATTACTAGAAGAACTGGAGGGCTAAAAAGAAAAAGTAGTTGGCATTCTATACCGACGGTTCTAAGATGGGCAGTGGTACAGGAGCCGGAGTTTATTGTGAAGCCCTAAGAACAAACCGCTCATTTAGAATAAACAATGACTGCAGCGACTTTCAAGCCGAAGTCACTGCCATTACGCAGGCTGCTGAAACTATACGCGAGAGTAATATCGTTGGAAAAACGATAACTGTTTATATAGACAGCCAGGTGGCCATTAGGCTCTGGTCTCTGCTATAATTCGGTAGAGGCTGGTGAGAACCTGCAAATCACTTTTAAATGAGATATCCAGAGCCAATACGGTGATCCTCAGGTGGGTACCAGAGCATGTGAATATCGAAGGAAACGAGAAGGCGAATGAGCTTGCCAGGAAAGGGTCGACGCTGCACATATCGTGGGCCGTTCCCTTTGCAGCAGCCCCAGTCAGTTGTTTAAAGAAAAAAAATAGAAGATGAAGCCATGGATCGTGCAAACAGATGCTGGATACGTGCGTAACGGCTAGAGCTCTATGGCCGGCCTTTAGCAAGAAGAGATCATCAACTCTAATTAAACTCAGTCGTCACGACGCACGGGTCGTTTCTGGCGTAACGTAAACGGCCACTGTGTCATTGGTCTTCTAACGACTATTGTAGAAGCTGCAGACACGAAGAAGAAATCGAATCTATTCGTCACCTGCTGACTGTCCTGCCCTATCTGTTAGAAGAAAGAGTTCTCTTGGCAGTCATTTCTTCTCGGAGCTGGAGGACTTAGGCAATGTTGAGCTGGTGGACCTCCTGAGATTTATATTACTATCTGGGTGCTTCTAACAGCGGACTTTCTTACAGCATTCCCAGGGTTAAATGATTGGCCCCAATGGATCCGAATTGTCGGTCTAAGTGAGCAGTGACCTTCTGGTCACAAGGCACCCATCTATCTGACCTGATCTATTCCTGACTTCAAGGGATTACTGTGAAAATTCTTACGTCAAATTGTTGGATTTGTATGCCGCACAAAGATACATACATATGTATATACGCATAAGATTATATTAAGAGATTTCAAATTTAAAATAAATTTCAAGAAGAACGGCCTAATGGTTTTTGAACTGGTTTGTAATAGGATTTTTTTTTAAAAAGAGACTAAGCTGCTTCAATCTTTTTGAAATCGCGTCAAAGTCTCTTTGATTCATGACAAAATACATAACATAAATAGGAATCTTAGAACATAAGTATTTTTGGGCGAGAACTGAGTTTACGGTAATTTTTTTGTTTTATCTACGCGACTCATGCATGTCCATGCAAAATGAAATGTATGCTCGTGCTTTTAAGAGAGATATCGCATGCAAATGAATAGTGTGTAGCGCATTCCGAAAGATAGTAGATAGCAGTATATCTTTGTTGGTCCTTCGAAGGGTGTTTATGTATTGTTCTCCAAAATCAAGAAAAGGACTAAAAGGACTTCAATTTCAATCTTTTCTTGATTGAGGAATAACCATTAAGAGGATGTAGTATTGTGTTGCATGCTACAGGTCATCTGTGTTGTGCTGGAAGTGTTGCTGTGTTGAATTACCAAAAAATGCAAAAGTGTAAGTGTGTGGTGTAGTGTATGTGTGGTGTGTGTGTTATTTTGTGTATAAATGATTTAGTTTTAGTTGCCAAATGATTTTTGTTTTAAATTAAATTTTAGTGGTGACGAATAAAGCTTTCGATGGTTAGAAAAAGATGTATGAAACACATTCCAAAAAAATGCAGTTAGACATGCCAAATATGTTTTTTTAAAAAATTTACTTTAGAAAGCTTTATTGTACTACCTTTTCGTAGTCGTTGTGGATTGTGTTGTTTCAGATTGTGTTGGAGGTGTTTGTGTTGTTGTAGTTGTGGTTGTAGTTGTAGTTGTTGTGGTTGATGACGTAGTTGTAGTTGAAGGCGTTGTACTTGATGAAGTTGATGTTGTTGGCAACACTGATGTCGACTGAGTGTCACCAAAAATACTATATTCATCAGCTGGCACTGTCGCTATTGGTTTTGGTTGAAATGTTGTTGACAGTGATGCCGTAGCCGATGTCGGAGGTGCTGGCAACGGTGTTTGTTTTCTTGGTACAAATGGAATATCAAAGGGATCCTGCTCCTCGAGGGAGTCAGTTTGAGGCGCTAAAGTCGATGACAACGATGCATAAAAGGGTTCATCGTCAACGTCAACAGTTGATGATACCACAATTGGACGATCACTGATCGAATTGATCGCAAATCGGTCTCCCCTAGTTTCGGTTGTGAATAATAATTTAATTATTTTCTTTAATTATATAATTTTGAATAAAATTTTCTAAATTTCGTTTGTGTATGTGTAATTTGTTTGTTGTATGCATGTGGGCGTGTATAGAGTTTGTTTTTGGTAAAAGGGGAGATAATTCTAATGAATGCTTATACAAAGCGCTTTCAAAACATTCAAATCTGAAACTTAGGCTATAATTTGTTTTAAGATTTTCGTTTATATTTTTTGCCAATTTTCATTAAAAAAAAAAACGTTATTAACGGTTATAAATATACAATCTACTTAAGGAAAATTAATGTGACTTACCTAATTGGAGCCCTGGTAGGCTGATCGTACTCATTGTCTTGTTCGATCTAAATATGAAAATTTGAAAGAAATGTTTATCAGTAAATTTTTTTAGTGAAATGTCTACATATGCGGGCAAAGAAAATTTATAACCTGAAATAGTACTTGAGAAATTACTTCTTAGGAGGGTTGTGTTTTTATTTTTAGCTCTCCTGGCAACCCTCGTAAGCGAAACCTTGTCCCACATGCATGCGCAATCTTTTCTGCAAGCATACTTGAGCCACTGTATGGGGATTTATGTGATCATTTTAGTTGTACAAGCGGCTTAAAGATTGATCGAAAATTAAATCCGAGAATGTTTGTACAATCATCCGCGTTTGATAATTCTCTTTTACATATCTACCAGGATAAATGTATCTGAATCAAACACAATATCGTTTGAATTGTTTGATACACAATCTAACCAAAGTAGATGTTTGTGCAAAAAGAATGACTGTGCGAGGCGCATTATCACATGAACTTGACATTGTTCTCACACAAACTGACACTTGGTTAAAGTCCACTTTTACGTCTGATGTCGAGCAAAATTGTGCAAAAAGATTGAGCATTCGAGTGCAGTATCCTCCGAACTCAATCTTGCTATCAAGCAAAATCGCACTAAACCATAATACGTAAGATATCGAACATAATTGTGCATGATTGTGGAAAAAGATTGAGCATTGGAGTGCATTATCTTTCTAACCCTTCATGGTCTACGCACAAGCTAGCACTTACTCAAAGCGTGAGCTGCCTTAAGAAAATTCTGCACGATTGCACAAAAAGATTGAACAAGCATATTCGCCATGGGGATTAATTAAAAAATATATTTTTTTAAAAGAGAAAACATTCAACAATTTACCTGTGCGATAAGATCCTCATCATAGTCGGAATTGTATATCAACGATTGTTGATTGTTAAATGGCTTACTCTCCTGTTGCAGTGGCTTCTGAATTGGCTTACTAATATAAGTCTCTCGAACGGGCACTTGTTGTTGCGGTTGTGGGGTTGTTATAATCTCTGGCCGATATGTTGGTCGTAGGGGTTCCGAATGCTGTTGTTGTTGTTGTTGTACCTTACCACGTAAATGATGTTGCGGCGATTGTTGTTGATGAACTTGTTGGTGTTGCTGTTGATGTTGCTGCTGTTGTTGTTGTTGGTGTTGTTGATTACTATATTCAACATCCCTATACAGATCAATGTCATCATCATAAACCGAATAATATGGATCATAAGATTGTTGTTGTTGTTGTGTCTCATATGACGTATTATAATAATTTCTATTGCCATTATTCGGAATCGCATCAACGATTTGTGGTCGTTGTTGATTTATGAAAATATTCGCCGATGATTGTGATGGCGGTGGTGGTGGAGGTGCTTGTGAACTTGATTCAACTCTGATTTTTTTTGTTTGTTTGATATTTTACATTTTTTTTTTTGATTTAATTTAAAGGTTATTCCACAACAAAGGGTTAGGATATATATATAAAAAAAAGAAGAAAAAAACATATGTACAGAGATAGAGAAAGAAAAAAAAAACGATAGTTAGTTTGGAGGTTATGAATCTGGCTAGAAGGACCAGATTGATGTATGAAAGAGAAGGAGTAGAAGAAAATGAATTCCATGCTGTTTGTTTGGAGTAAAAGTTGTACAAAAAAATTTTAGTCACAGAGAGTGGCTTTTGACTCGGTCAAAACTATACAAGTTCTATTTACATTCGTTAGTCTCAAAGGTGGCTTAGAAGAAAGGACACGAGGTTGTTTGGCATTCCAGAAACTTTTGTTTTTTTTTTATCAGGACACACGCAACAAATAGACATACACAAAACGAGTAAAAGAAAAGAGGTCACTTTGAGCTACCTGTTTGGGTCTGAGTCCTGTTCTTGTTGTTGCGGGCGATGTCCTGCTGGTCGTTTCCTATGGTCGGTCTTAGTTGAGGCTTCTGAAGCCTTGTTGTACTTCCATTTGGAGTGTCCGCGATTCGGACGAACTGTGTAGACTTTGCGCGTTGTTGTCGAGGTGTAAGGACGTGTTGTGGTTGTTGTTGTTGTTGTCGTCGAAGTTGAAGTAGTTTGTCTATGAAATGGTGGGCTGTCAGTCGAGCTAGATGTTTGACCGTTTCGTAAGTCTTGAAAGATGTCCGATGGAAAGTTGATGAAAGATGGTATGTTGCCGTCTTGTTGGAAGTGAGAGGAGAATACTGGACGTCGTGTGGTCACGTCAAAGTATCCGGTGACACTGTTTGGGCGTTTGTACCTTGATGTGGAGCTCTGTGGGGGTCTTGGTGCCATGGTTTCTGAGTTTGGCATGTACGGAGGCTTTTCCGAGGGTGGATGACGGATTTGATAGTCATCTTCTTCGTCGTAGTAATAGTCCTCGGGGTGTTTCGAAGGCCTGGGTGTGGTGCTCTTAGTGTTCTTCAGGGTGAATTTTGTCTGATTGGGGATACTCTTGATGAAGCTCTCATAGCCCTTGGTAGGTTTGGTATTCACTTTGGGTTTCTTCGTCCGTAAATCCTCCTCTTCGTCATAGTACTCATACTCAGCGTTGGTTGTGGGGGACGTCGGCGACTTGGTCACCTTTGGTCTGTGACCTGCTGGACCAGTAGTCTGTTTGAAGTACTTGAACATGTCCACGAGAGCTGGTTGCATGTGTTCCATGTTGGAGTACTTGATGCCTGACATGAGTTCTCCAAAGTTGAAATTACTCGAGATGGTTCCCGGTTTGACGTAAGTCAAAGGCTTGTGAGGCAAAGGTGTTGATGTGCTATTCGCCGGCCAGAATTCATGGGTCTTGACGCCTTTCGAAGACGACGATGGCAGTCCTCCAAAGAGATTAGGTGCCGAGACAATTTGGAAGTTTGACGTCACTGGAGCTGGCGTTGTCGTTGTCGTACTGAAAATGCCTTTCATTTTTTGGTTCTGAAGGATATTGTATTCAAAGTAGTTACTCTCAGTGGTGGCTTCAATTGGTGGTGACGAGATGCTGAATTGAGAGACCAGTTTTGACGGTTGATAGCTCGGAGTTGGTTTGGGATTTTCAAAATTATTATAGAATCCACCGACAGCACTGAATTGTGAGTAGTGAGAGCTACCGATGGCCTTTGTCGGCTGAGTGACAGGTCTGAGGGGTTCGTTTTCTAGATGGAAGTAGGAAAAGTTGTCCTCGTTGAGTTTTTTCTTCTTTTGCTGTTGGATGTCCTTCAAGCTTTGCAGCAGGAAAGGCAAAAGATCCGAGTGTTGAAACGATGGTGGTCGTACTGTTGATGTGGGATAGTAACCGCCAAAGGGTTTATAAGACTCTAAGGGCGATTGGGTTGTGATGCTGTAGCTTAGACCGGCAAAATTAAGTTTAGGCTTTGAGTGAATATTCAGAGGATTCCCCTTAAGATCCTTTAGATGGGGATTCTGTGGCGGAGGTGCTAGGAATGGATTGAAAGCCCCAAATGGGAAACTTTGCTGGTGATAGGGATTCGAATCAACTGCCCTGTAGTTTGACGAAGTAAGTTGCCATCGATTCAAACGCGGATTGAATTGAGGACGAAGCTGACGTGTCGATCTCACGGATTCATCCACATCAGAGTCGTCTATTTCTGTTGTGCTGTCATCGTCAGTGTCAGTCTGTGTCTCTGTATCTGTCTCTGTAGTAGATTCCTCTTGACGCTGAACAGCTGCAGTTTCATTTGTAAATGTCAGAGAATGTCTTTCCGGCTCATCAGTGCTATTGTCTGTGCTTACTTCACGTCGGTGTCGGTGTAAGTCAATGGAATTGTCGTCACGTCTATGCAAAAAAAGCGTGTCGCATGAATGAGAAATGGACAAAGATAAATTTCAATATATGAAAATAAAGGACAATGAGGAGACTTAAACAAAAGACAAAAAAAAAAATGATGATGAAGTGGGGTGCCTTGGACTCACCGATACTGATTGATTTGGGCGCCATAAGCGTATGAGCCGATTTTACCATGATTTGGTATGGCATTGATGCTGGCTTGATGGATGATACCATCACGATCTCTCTGCACCTGTCCGACGGTACTAGGTTGGCCACGATAGACACGTTGTTGTCGGTCGCTCTCCTCCTCTTCGACGGGTGGTAGGGTGTCATGAGCATCGGCATAGAGCTACGAAAGAAAACCAGGATGATACATCTGAGAGAAGAGAAAAATCTAAGAATGAAACCTTTGCAATGTCCTCATGGGAATCTAGAATTGGTTTGGGCTGTCCTCTCGATGTAATCACTGGATTGGGGGCAACTCTCAGCTCTGGTGGTGGTGGTAAAGACTGAACCTGAGCTTGGATTCCTTGCTGTTGCTGTTGTCTGGGTTGGTATTGTTGCACAATAGTTGGTTTCGATTGTGGCAATGGTGTCGAACTTGAATATGCTGAACCAAATCGAACTCTATGTGGAACATGTTGTGGTTGTTGCTGTTGTTGTTGCTGCTGCTGCTGTTTGATTTGTGGAACTCGTGGTGAAGCATCACGGAATGATGATGATCCTCCAGATGAAACGGAAATGCTAGCGCCACCATCGGTTATATCACAACCAACATTACGTGGCCAATCACATGTTTGCAACTCATGACTGTACATAAGGCCACCGGTACAGCTTTCGAGAAGGGCACCACCAAATACACAGACATAGTATTGAGTGCAGTCATTGGGGTGGGGATAGTAGCCAAATTCTTCGGGACAATCGAAATTCACACCACCCGCTGAGGAGGCAGATGATGATGAGGCTTTGATGTTTGTACCAAATGAGCGGGAGCTGGTGATGCGGGACGAGGAACGTTTGTTCTGGGCGTGGATAAGTTCTGCAAAGAAAGAAAAATTATTAGAAAATAATTCGTACCGTTAAATATCTAGAAAGATTAGAGAAAGATTCGGCGAGAATTGAGTGGTAACCAGATCGACCGAGTTGGTGTACCCCAAGGTTCCGTACTAGGCCTGCAACTATTGAACTAAATTGAGGTCGCATCCAACATGGTTCGAGATAACACTGTTGAAGACAGATGGGCTGCAGTCAAGCAACCCGTAAAGTCATCTTATCCACACTACAACCAATCCGGACTTATGTAAAAGCTGTGACATGGAATGGCATATTCTCTGCTTCAACTAAGCTCTCTGATTTCACCAAAAAGCGCCCACTGAATATCATGACAAGTCTCTTCCGAGGACTCAACGTTGAAACATTTGCTCATTAATGATTTATAGCACTCGCGCGATTTTACCCAACACCACCAAATGCCAACACTTAAATACCTATACAAAGATATCAATGAATTTATTACAAAGGTCACTTCTTTACCAGGCAACCAAGTTTCAATCATCTCCCCATAATTGGCTATAAAACATCTCAATAAAAAACAACCCACCACTGACAGCACAAAACAGCAAAACCAATCAATAAAAATAAATATGGGTCACAATCCACGATCCAAGGAAGATCTCCATCACCAAAATGAACAACAAAAAGTGTTCCCATGCCAGAGGCAACAACAACAACCTTGAGTTATGTCCAATAACAATTTATTTGCGCTTATGTAACATCTCGCTTTGTTATAACTCAGCTCAAGAAGAAGCAGAAGAAGAAGAAGAAGAAGCCATCACCGCAGCCGGGATGAATGCATCCATCCAACCAAACCAACCATTGGAAGATGTCACATTAAAATTGTGTATTACAAACGATCCAACAAATGATACCCACAAATGGCACCTACAACAATGCGGACAGCTTCAAGACACCAGCGTGACACACAGAAGGCACGTCAAAAGAGATGATCTCCCGAGAAAGAAACATGAGAATGTATCTCATATCCAGATCATACAGGAGACGTTTACATAAGAAGCCGTCGCAGAAACTTCTGCGTTATAAATCAGATACCACCGTCTTGATATGGAATATTGATGTCAGGGATGAGAGTGAGATGAAAAACAAAACAGAAATCAGAACAAACAACAATACGCTCAGAACTCTGCAGATACGAATTCATTAGAACATGACATGGTAGGTATCCGAAAGCGAACTTGGCCACATACCATCTCACCCACCCGGCAGAGGTTGATGTGCGACGACTTGCACACGAAACTGTGTCAGTAGAAGGAAGAGAGCATTCAAAACTCACTGATGCCGAAAATCCAAACCAGATTCCTTGTTCGACTGAACTTCAGTGTTTAGTTTTCGTCGGTCGGTCATTATAACCGGCGCACTTGCTTCCACCATATTTGGCTGGTAAACAACCGGAGATTGAAGATCGTGCCAACTGAAGAGGAGCCAAAGTCTATGCTCACTCAAATTATGCGCTTTTATTTTTTGTTGCATAACCCCGCGGCGAAGGGGGGATTCACCGAATCGCCTTTGGAAGATGGTACGACACCGACACCGCACCGAGGAACGATCATTGATCAAGTTGAATGCAATGAAATGGTTTTCCAATACCGACCCCATAGTGTTGGCGGCTACCAATTCAAGTTGACCTTATAAAAATGGCAAAACAACGCGAAAAAATAAATCCAAGAGCTGCGCCGTGCCACTAAAGAAGAAAAAAAGATGAACAGGTTCAAAATGTTGTTTTCTAGCAGCGAATTGAACTTGTGTCTGATGATGAAGCGTGTGCTTCTCCTGATTTGTTTTTGCCTGCGCGCGCTGTGATCTTATGAATAATTGAATGTGACTTGGTAAAAGCTTCATTAGAATGTTGGTTATACCTACCTGTCATTTGAATGAGCGTGACATTAGATTTTGTTCCTCGAATTTTGATCAACAATGTGAATGTCTGGAATGTAGTAGATGTCAGGCAGAAGAGATAGCTTGCTGGTTTCTGCAGAAGCTCATCCACTGACCTATTGACTTTTTTTTTGAAGTCTGATGATGTTGAAGATTAGTGGCTATTAGTAGGAGCTAAATGGTGGGTTGCCTTGATTATGATCTCTTGTGGTTCTATTCAAATAAAAGGCTTTTATGCAGGGTTGTTGCTACTAGCTCGGGATAGCTAGAGCCAAGATTAAAGTTTAAGAGAACAAGAATAGGAAAAACATACGTTTGTTTATAGAAGATCTACTTACAGCCTTTGCAAAGGAAGAGCTAAGAAACCGAATGTCAATTTGGAAGGAGGGAGACTACAAGAGTCTAAAATTAGTTAGGACACTATCAGGTTGAAGGGGGAAGATGTAGCCTGCAATCGGATGGCATAATCTTCTTCTCTAGAAGTGTTCTTTATCTCCCTCTGTGTCTGTGTTATCACGTTATCTGTTTACCTATCTAGGGACACTCCAAAAATTCCTAGAGCTGTTTTGTAGATCTAAAGATACTATGCGAGTGGATCAATGCAGCCAAACTCTTCAGTATTTTCTGAGTTCAGATAGAAGTCATTCTACCAATACCTAGTGTACTCTGATTGTTTGACTTCTCCTTGGGTGCAAAAGGAATGCTGTCGTTTACCTGATTTAGACATGCCAATTGCTTATTCCGTGCTTTTCATTGCATATAAATCGTCTCATAGATTTGATGAATTTCATTGTCGTTCCCGTTCTCATGCCGGAATCCTTTCATGAGTGGTTAAAGGAATTCCTCCCCAAAAACTTGATGGTATAGAAAATGTACCAATGTACCGGCTACAACACTTTACGCTCCAATACCAAATGAACCACCGGAAACACGTTCTCAACCGAAACCTCTTTAGCTACTGAGACCAGCACCTAAGCCAATTGTTTTCAGATCACCAAGTTCAGTGACAGACTCGACAATAGACACAACTAACCAAGAATCAACTCCAAATGGTGTTCAATATGCTCAGGTGGTTTTCCCAAAAGCAAGTAAAAAGACAAGCGACGATGATAGTTTGGAGTTAAGAATGCAGCCAGTACGGGCTGATGTACCACTGCATCATCTGTCCGAACAAGATGTCAGGGCGCAGTTGGGCAGCTTAAAGTCCTTCAATCCAAGCACTGGAGTTTCAGCGCCCAGGCTTACGCAACCGGAATTCGATGACAGTCGACCAAAAACTCCTGAAACAGATTTTTAGATTGCTTTTCTTTTTTTGTAAGACATAGACTTAAGACGAATATCCTTGGAAGTAGAAGAAAGTCGGTCGGGGACCTTAGTCCTTCTATTTGTCCTCCAGTTTGCCATTGGAATGGGAATCCTCACCTTTATAGTCATCGGTGTCACTTTCATCGATGATAACTCTCAATCTGTCGATAGTCCTGCGGTAATTGGAGTTGCACTCTGCGCCAGTATTACTGGCTTTTTTAAGAAATCCCATATCGCTACAGTCTCAGTCTCTGTAGAGTTTTTACTCCTTCAGAGTAGTTTTAGCTTGTAGTACCAAAGAGTATTAGCCCCATGAAAATGGAAGTGGTCTTTCTGTACTAGTCTGTCGGGCTTAGCTTTTTTAAACGCAGGTCATAGATCCCTTGTGATGACACAAATTGCTATGAAGTTTTGCCTATTGTTTGCTCTTCTTGTAGCTTTTGCCCCTGTTTCCAGCTAGAGCCAGAGATATTTACAGAGTTTTGGTATGCTCTCTGGTCGATGTAGAGTATCCTCTTTTAAGATTAATGGCCTCTCAACTGTCAATAAGGAAAGGGATACCTTTCGGAGGAATTACATCCTGCTATGATTTGGAAGTCGAGGTTGGGAGAAAGTACCAGAACCTATGCCAGGGAGTATCTCTTATTCTTTGGTGAGTTTTCTGTTAATCCGTCAGAGTATCGTGCCATCTCTACACTCTTTGCCTTAATGTAGACTAATTGAGCATGGGCAAGATGGGTGGAATCTTTTGACGATATTTAGATGATACTATGTGTTAAGGTGTTTTGAGGATTATAGTAAGAACTGATATGGAATAGACACTTCATGGTCTTCTCCTTTGTTTTTGCTAAAAATGACCTCCAGAGCACAAAACTCCAAATCAATTTAAGGCAAGGCATCCAACAGCTAAATGACTAGCCTGCTACTCATGCATCAAAATCAGTTTACACAACGAGTACTCAAATCGCAAATCTCTGTATGCCATTGGTCTTTTTCTCTTTCTTTTTTAAATAAATTACCCTACAACTATGTCGTTATTACATCAATTAGATCACAATACCACCCACAAGAATGGAATACAACACCGCTGCGCCGCTTCGAACCAGATCCCACCTCAGAGTTCCATAGTGCCGCCGCACCGCACTTTGTAGTATATGCATATCTTTTGTAAGCCCGCCAAGATTGTGAAATAACCTCTTCCCCCGGCGCGGCGTCTGTACAACCGCCATCATTTCATAGTGCAATCACAGTGCAATAGTGTGACACAAGTTTTGTACCTTCGTCGTTTTGCCTATGGAAACTTGAACAAGTGCTATTTTGTTGTCGTTAGTCGTTACAGTAAAGGCGCACAGTATTGACTTGAATGTAGAAGCAAATCATTTTGCAATCACCATGGCAAATGTGCTCCCTTTTGTAAACGCTAGAGCGGTAGATAGATATATTGTGTATCTAATAGATTGTTTGTTAGTTTTTGTGAGAATATTCCAGTGGAAGATTGCGCGTTGGGAACAGAAACTGATGTTGTGACATGAGTTGATAAACGTATTCGTGATATTTTCCCTGTGCCGTCGGATCACAACAAGTGCATCTTCATGATGAATGTATTAAAACTGAAAGTTAATAGATTCATTCTTTCACATGGGGCAGGTGTCTTGGATATGTGATTTAGAATGGTTTTTCTTTTCTGGCATTTACAAGAGAGAGGGTTCTTGTTTGACTCTGTCGTGGTGTAGACTAAATATTCTGATTGTGTCCAATATTATATGTAATTTCAGGAGGAAACAGGGGCCCCTACAAGGTTGTCTCTCCACTGTGGTATATGGTGGTTGACTTTTTGGGAAACACCCTCAATGAATCTGTCGTCTATGCCAAGTATATACCGATGATGTTGCCATGTCTAGAGCTACTACTGACAGACATCTAGTGAAAAAGAAACAGACTTTCTATAGATGTTGCTGTCTTCACGAGAAGGAGGATCATAAGGCGTCTGACTCAGCCAGTTCTAAAAGACATCGTTGTGTAAAAGTAATCCTGCATTACAAGTCTCCTGGTCAAAACATATCGAGACGGTACTATACTCCTAAGTATCTTTCCATTTTATAGTGTGGAAGGTGTTCTAGAGGAAGAACGTATGCAGGAGCTCTAATAGCCCTAGTCTATACCTTCTCTTTGCTCTTATCCAATGAGGTGTAGTGTTAAACATATCCATCTGCTGTTGGTATCATCCACATTGTCCTTTTAATAAGCTGCACAATTATGGCTTTACCCTATCAATCCTACAACTAAGAACTACAAGATGTGTCATCGGATGCGATGGTAGGTGAACTACAGCACATAGAAAGGCGCATAGACCTTCCTGACACAAGAACTCAGAATATCAAGAAGAATGCCTCCCTTGAATGCCTCAGTCTTGGTGGAAAGCAACAACATCTGACTTCCATTGTTGGCTGGTTGGTTAGTGAGGGTAAGCTTACGCTCAATCACTTACGCCTTCATTGGACCCGTTGTGTTCCCTTTATTGGTTCTCTTGTTTGGATTTGTTTTAGTGTGTGGGACTTATGTTGAGAGAAGATGTAGGAAATGGAGGAACATGGAGTATGAATTTTTCTGAGGTTTATTAGGTCCTGTATCATTGGGGACTCAAAAAACTTTTGTCTTAACCTCGCCGGAGCTAGACAGTGGCAGAGGGAGTATTCTACATCTTCTTCCTCCTCTTCACAGTAAGCATAGATTGTTGTATTAGATCAGTCCGAGTCTGAACGAATGTTTGTTGAGATTTGTGTGACCTGTAGTAAGTCCCACCATTAGTCTCAGCTGTGTTCTGCTTGAGTTACAGTCAAAAATAGCAAATATCATCCAAATTCCTGTATCTTTTGTATCCTAGTCCTCAACATCACAAGGCCAAAGATAAAAATATACTATTTCATGACCCATACGTCCGACTCCAACAACCTTGACCCAAATACCGCCTTCAGTACTTCCGCCAAGAGCAAAAAAACACCACTCCCGATTTGTTGGCCTCTATTTTCGTCAAACGCCCCCTCATTCAGGTAACCACTTTGCAAAACCGTTCAAGAGACAATGACCGCGCTACATTCTATTCAACAAAACGCCAAAACTAAGGTCATTCCCACAGTATTCTAAGCCACCTGTAACCTAGTTATTAACCTCAAAATAAGTCTATCTCTATCGCCAGCGGTATAGTAATAATTTTCAACTTCAAGCTCCACAGTGAGTCATGATTTTTTATTAACATTAGTTCACACGTACATAACTTTGAGTTTAATATTGAAGGCGTTAAAATTTCGTTTTAAGAGGCTTCTAATGGAATATCTTAAGTATCTTCATCACACAGTCGCCCACACGTAATTTGCATCGTTTTTATGAGTTTATTAGCAACTGATTTTTATGTTTAATTCAGTATCTTTAAGATTGCTTTACCATTCAAATTATGGAATAATAAATGAAGAAACAAAGATGAAATAGGAGCCACTTCTGACAGCTCCTTTTTGATTTTGTGTGGGAAAATGCATCTTTAGTTGGTCTATCTATAAATATAGTCAATCAATCTATTTAGCATTAAATATATATTGTACTTATTTTCCGATTGATATTGGATGTCAGTGCACGGAGAATGCCTTTCAAACTTCGTTGCCACTTCTGACACTTGTCCCTTTTGAACACAAAACCTTGTTTATGAACAGTTTGAACAAGGTTGCTCTTTAGTTTGAAAGATATAGTCTAAGTAGGGATTATTAACTGCGCAAAGACCCTTTTCTTGTGATAATGAGGAGTCCACTTCTGACACCCTAAATACCGACATTCTTAACCATAATACCCCGTCTTGAGTAGCAACCTTCTAATTGTCTTATTCAATCAAAATATTCCCACGTAAATCAGAATAGACATTCGATTAAGACCACAACAAGATCAGTCGCCGACTAACCTTAGGTGTTAAAAGCTACCGCTCAGCAGTAATCTAAGATCAAGGTCTCCACGGGCTATTATGTCAAACGAACATGATTTATCGTCGTGTGATAATTTTTTCTATTCTAGTCCAACGTAGTGGACATCCGTAACAATGCTCGATTTAACCTTTTACAAAGTCGTTCCAGATACTTTTGCCTCGCATAACAATACGATCGTAATTGCTTTGGGAAAATGTTATGTCCAACACAAGCTGTCAGAAATTATTGAACCGTGTTTATTCTTATCAAAGATCTAAGATTTTCACACACACTCTTGAGCGCCTTTGGCTTTCCAGTGAATAGGACCATCGACACCGCATGTAGGCGTCAAATTCTAAGAACATGTCTCGATTGGTTTTAATTGAAAGGCACACCTTAGCCAGCGGCAGGTGTATCTATAAATGGATGTGAAGCAATCGGTCTTGCAGGCTAAAGTCCCATAAATCTAAAACCGTTCCGAATACATCTCAGGTCTTGTATGGATCGACAATTAGGCAAAAGATTGATGATCGTCTGCTGATCAAACACTCTCAGTGGCCCATCAAAATTGTCGTAAAAACAGTTTAGCATCCGAAATACAACAACGTATACGTGTAATAAAATTCAAATAAATTTGCTAAAAATGGCATTTTAATGCTCACGTCTAGAGCCATCGTAAAACTGACATTTAGGTGGCCTTAAGTGATTACTCATCGTGGAAGAGGTGCACCAAGTCACCGACTGCAGTTGGGTTGCTCTATGGTAGAAGTCATCGTCTGGTAGTCACTTGGAACACATGTTCCATGATCAAGCTTGGTTTCGTTTTTTGGTGTAAAGTATCGGCGAGAAGAATGTATCTATTGGCGAGGTGTAATTAACGGGCGGTCTATGGAAACTGATTGACAAGAAATTCCATGAGTTGTTGGTTGGAAGTAAAGCCTGAAGGTTTTGATTGGATTTTGGTTGCTGTTAAAGGAATTTACATGTGTAAACTGTCTTTCAGATGGCAGGCTGTATTAAACGAGAAATACTTGAAATTTTGAACTTTGATCTTAGACATTGAAGACCTTCAAGTTAGTTAGTAGTTGGGGAAACATATAGTAGGCTTTTGGTAGTAGAATTAATTGGTAGATGCAGGTGAAGATTAAGAAATTTGGAAGCCTTGAAGCTCCTCATACAAATAATGAAAATTTCTTGTTTAACGCTGTTTTACAAAGTGGCAACACTTGGTCTAGCGACAAGCAATTTGACAGCTGACAGATGATTCGCCTTCAGATTGGTTTGCCATTTTATCATAAATAGACTGACGTAATAATTATGGATCCTTTTTGCTACACGCTTGCACGGTTGGACAGTTTGCATCGAAGTAGCTGTTGCAGCTGTGAAGCTCCTCCTGTGAGGAGGAACCACAGCGTTGAGGCTCATTGTTGGTTCCTTGGTTTCTTCGTTCGGCACTCCATTGTGCACTAGGCGTACCGATGCAAACAATATGCACGAAGGATGAAAACTCTAACATATTTGATAGGAATCTACAGGAGAACAACCATCCTTATGTCCTGTGGAACATAATATATATTATCGAGTTCAGATGATTAGTTTCACGGATTGGAGTGGTTCTCCCTTTCGTGCTTTTCGATTTGAACTGTCAATAACTTCAGCAGAAAAAGACGGTGGAAAATATATTCAAAGAAATCTCTAACACACTCAATAAAAATTCCAAAAATTCATAAAACATTTCAAAGTATGAATTTTTCAACAGTTCGTCATAAAATCTGCGAACCAAAAAATTTATCTTCATTTTTACGGTCCCCCCCAATTGCATATTTCACAGCGCGTCAGATCGTCTGCCACCAGTGTGCTGTGGCGCTAATTAAACTGCCACTTGTTTATGTTTATTTAATTTTATTTGGCCATTAAAGCAACATCAGCAACGCCAACATGATGGCCAATTGAATTTGTAATTAGACGCATCTGTCAACGTTGTTGGCTGACAATATCTCATGCTTTGGTTGCCTTGCGTTGGCGTTAAATTTATTTCTTCAATTTGATTGACACTCTGTGGCAATCAATTCGAGCATGAATTTCCATTCCACAAAAAGAAGAGGAAGACCGCTGTACCTACACCCAAGTTGGAGTATCCATGAAGTTATCAATTTCATGCTACTCTTTGCAGTTTATTATCATGTATATCTTCCGTCCAAGCGGGTACACTCCGCCGCTCGGAAGTGAAAACTTTCATCATAATTTTTTCCTCTTGCACACTGAGCCATGGTTAGGGTGTGTGCGGATGGATGATGTTGCGCGGTTGCGCAATGGACTTGAACTTGAGGCAAGGTCTTTTGAGCTATAAAACGGTGACGACGGAGTAGTTTGTTGACAAACTACACTCGGATGTTGGTGTTATTTTATCGCCCCCCAGAGGCGAGTCCAAGTGTTATGTATACGTGTTTTCCTGATACGGTATAATTGGCCAGTTAGTAATAATTATTAGCTCCGACAGTATGAAGGACATGAAAGTGAATTCGGATGGGGAAATGGTGTTATTCCGGATTTCAACACACGCAATGACACACTTTTCGAAACAGGATTTGAGTGTGTTGAGTCAGATTGGAATGTGGTAGGGCAGGGGATTTGAATGTGTGATTCACATTTGAGAATTCAGAGGAATTGTAAGAAATTTCTGCGGTTTTTTCCGGATTTTTCTGTCAGATGGCGAAATTCTGAATTTATTTCCCGAAAGTTAGCAATTTATTCGAAAATAAAGTCGGGTTTTGGCCAACTTAGCTGACGCACGAATGATGCTCGAAGAGTTATGCAGAAACCCGTTGCCACTACTGTATAGAAATAACTTAGATTTATATTTCCTCTGCTATTTGTCTTAGAAACGCCTTTTCATATTTTTATCGTGGTGACCCCTGATTGCCTCCTTAAGGTTGTTGGTCTCCTTTCATTCTTTATTGACAACCAAGCGGCTATCTATTATATCTGCCACCCCCACCACATCCTCGAAGGTGGTAGAACAGTGTAAAGAGGTACTCCCCTAGCTGGCTCAGAGGTTCATGTTTTGTCTTCTTTTGGTGCCGGCCGGGTCACAGAAACATCGAGGGAAATCAAAGAGCAGACGAGCTAGAGAGGAGGAGTTCTGTCCCTGATGGTTCCCTTACACCGTATGCTCCACTAGGTGTTATTAGTGAAAGAATACTAAAAAGAAGCAGCCTTCTCTTTGATGAATACATATAGCCCTACATAACCTAACAAATCCTCAAAAGATTGCGTTCAGATTCTATGGAAATTTGAGTAGATTGAGTTCAAAAGGAAAACAATCAAGTAACAGACACTTGCCCGTCTTACTTACCCTCATTAACCTGCAACTTAACTGCAAAACTTTTTCAAATATGAATTTTTTAATATATTCTGGATTTCTTTGACCTTTAAAAGTACAACTGGTTAGTATATAACTAGATTGATCCTCCAAGTTGTATCTATATAACGCCCACCCAAAGATATTAAATCCTTGCTATAAAAATTAAACAAAAACACCTTATTCCAAACCTGTTCCCCAAATGCAAATCTCCTCACTCTAATGCAGTCGTCGTCATGTGATTTGTCTTGTCCAAAATTTCAGAATATCGAAACTAGTTAAGTGATTATTTAATGCAAATCAAAATCTAATTGAATAACAATACCAGCAGCAAACATGTATGCACGATTCTTCCATCTTTAAGTTTAAAATCAAAAATTCAAATTGTTAAGCGCGTCATGAAATTTTGCATAAGCCTTAATAGTGAATAGTGACAAAATGTCAATTGATACCGGCCGCCATTGTCACTAATAAATTCTCCAAATAACAAGTTTAAATAAACGTGAATTTAGATAGATAAATTGTGCACCCAATTGGTGGTACAAAATTGACAGTCTCTCCCAAAAGGAGTCGTCGACATTCCGTGCCTTTTTTGGGTCTGCTTCGTCCAATTAGCTCTGAAATCTATATACCAATTGCACCAAGCCCGAATCCCCATGACAACACAAGACATGCACCCAATTTTCGTATGGAATTAATTGGATCATTCAAAGACAAACAATCGAGGTAGAGATTACGCAAGTTTGCCCTCCATTCACAGCATGGGTCTCACTGAATTTAGTTTAAAGGAAAAAAAAAAAAATTTGGGCGGACATAGATCATGTATCTAACACCACCACCCAGGGCTGCACCCATGAGAAGTTAATGGACAGAAAAAACAAAAAACCGCCTCTGGCTGGAAGCGCTCTTTTATTATTTCTTTTATATCTGTAATCGTATCCGAGTATCTAATGACCATTATTTCACTGCATGCAGGGCTGACTTTGTGTTGTAACTATCAATCGAATTGGTACTATCGATTATGGATAGGTGCTGACCTTATTTACTGAGGAAAGTGAGACAAAAAAAAGGGCGAAGAATGATGTAATTGATCTCTCACAGTGGGCATGAGGTTCTTACATATTTTCTTATTTTTGACAGCAATGAGTGTAAACACGTCTCTTTTGTATGTCAAACAAGAGTGGCGAGATCACTTTGACAAACGTGACTCGAATGTGGACAGCTTAAGTTGTTGACGTAAATGTCGTGTATGTTATGTAATTGAAAGGATTTTTGTCGGTTATTACGGGGACATTGAACTTTGTGTACGAGAATGTTGTTGAACTTTTAGCAGAGCAATAAGCGATGGGTACTCGGGGAGAATTTTAATGGTTTTATTGCAAATTTATGATGGTAATAAAAATATTCACTGGAATAGAATGGCAAGTTATAAGTAGTTGTAGTTGAATAAATTTACTGTGAAATGATGTGTCATGATCGGGTGTATGTGAACCTAATGGGTCTATAGTGACCGAAGACGCTGACTCTCTTGGGCGACCTCTTGAACCCACTGTGAAGCCGATTATGATGGAAAGAAATTGCTCGAGGACTTCAAATTGCAACAACAACTTTGTTTGGTTTGTCAAATAGGCTCACCAATACGGTTATAGGCAAAGGTTTCAAACTAACCGACACATCGTAACAAAGTGATAAGTAGCACTCGGCTTCATAGGTCACGAATACAGAAACAGCAATCTGATTTTCCTACGATGGTAGCAGCTGACAACTGGTTTGCATACTTAGTAGTAAACCATCACTTAATGGACAGTAAATTGATAGTACAAGAAGAGTAATCACTTCCATTCTATGAACCAGCTCACCTATCCTTATGGAACAGTCATCTGATAACGAAATACCAATAAATCCTTCGTTGATTCTGATGGCTTTTCAGCTGAACTTTTTGAATAAGGTGCCGAAGTCTTGCCAGGGCTCATGTAACAAATCTTTAGTCAAGTATTGATAGAGGAAAGCCAGTTTCGATGACTGGCATTTCAATACGTTTCGTCTTCCAAAAATTCGATCCAATCTCTTGTAAGAACTACCGAGGTATATCCTTGCTACGTGTCGAACATAAAATTTACCCAATTTTGGCAAGTGCACTAACATAATGCTTTCCAGAACATATGCGCTCTAAAGGTAGTGACAGGGAATATTGTTTGCCGGGAAGAAGCAATTGTCAGCCATATATCGGGCTGGAACTGGGTATCCACTCTACAATAAAACAAATGGAAACCAAAAGATTCGCAAAATACTGGAACAACCAAACGGACTTATGGACCAGTGAAGTAGTTCATTCAACCCAAGAAGAACAAGAGCAAGCAAGCTACTCGAACTTAGCAAGGAGGATTTCTACATAGTTACACTTCCTACTACTTGCTATAAGCGTCCCCCACAATCTGAACAGCTCATGATTGAAGGTAGTCACTTCATGTGGCATCACAAAGGCCCAATTCTGGTCTACGTCCGCTTATATTTGATGTAGCCTGATATACCCTGTAGCTCATGAATCAAGATCACTTAAATTGCAAGAAAAAAGTCCAAAGCACTAATGAGAGCTTTCAAGATAAAGCGTGAACATTGACATTAAACCCCTGAATGCACTCATTCTCAAAAATACTAACCAGTCATGCTCTGAACTGGACTTTCACTTCATAGTACATTCAACTTCCAAAAAAAAACCATTCGGCTGTCAGAAGATTTAAGATCCTTTAGTGGATCTCCCTTGTGTCTAATTCGTTACGCTCCATCAAATGGGTTCGAAGAAATCATTTCAAGACCCAAATGATGCACTCACGAGTGTCAATCAATCATTTCGTCACTTCGTCGGATTCGCCCTATTAATTACAAGATACCGCCGCGAACTATCGTAACCCATTCACTACTAATGCAGATTCGATCCGCATTTGAAATCATGCCAGGCCAACAGAAGCAATCTGGAGGTTTGAGGGAGAATACCCCTCAAACACGATCGATCATTTGATCGAAAGTGAATGCACTTGCTGTGTTGCCGCCATTAACACCAACGCCAAGGGCTTCTTATGCCTCTTACTTTTGTCTACCTTTTTTTTTTCTTTTTGCAAGAGTTACGTGATTGCTATGACAGCAAACATCTGTCAGAGTTACGTGCTGCCATCTAGCTGACCTTCGATTGCACTATTGTACTAAAACTGACATTTCACTTTCTTCGGCTTCCTCTTAAACGTTAATTTCATTCATTTATCTCTGACAAGTTGGCCCTCTGTACATCAATCTAGATCACAGGCGCAATTAAGTGCGCGACTAATAAAGCGTGAATGAAATCCACAAGATCGATCCGAAAGAAAACGAACGCGGAATCGATTAAAATTCCAAAAGCGAACATACAGTCGTGCTCCATTGCGCATGTGAAGTGCGGTTTGGATTGGAGGCGGACAAGGAAGAGATGCGATGTTGATCGATTTAAGGTCGTCACTTTCTACTTCTGTTTTTGGGACTTTACAAGTTCAGCAGTGCTGCAATTGAGGAGTGAGATTGGCCGAGATACATACACTTTAGAGGAGCCACAAATTTTGTTAATCACGAGCGTGTATCGCATGTCAAAGCGAGTAAAAGTTATGAATGTAAACGCACAGAGGGGAAAAAAGTGTGTGCGTGCGCTAGAAATGTCAGTTTTGTGTAAAATTTATCGATTTTTTGGGGTAGGCCTTGTTGAAAGCCGCTACAAAGGAACACCAAGTGACAGCTGATGCCGGGAATGTGTGACGTGTGACAGGCGAAAGACAGTAGTGGTATGTGTGTGCAGTGCTTATATGGAAGTTGTAAGGAATCGTGAAAGAGTTGACAGTGGCGATGAAAATGGATCAGGATTGTAATTAAAAGAGATTTTCAGATTGCCTTCTGTCAGAGTGAATGCTGGTCAAACCAATTAAGAAAGTGTCTCAAGATCTCTCACCAAATATGACGAATATTGGAGCATTTTTACACATTTTTTGATGTAAGCGGTTGCAATTCTGTTGAGAACATGGCAACCAGTGGATGCCTGTCACAATAAATGCAATCGAAGTAAAGTATTCCACACCGATTTTGGAGAGATCCATGTTGCATTATTAATGTCACTCAAGTCGTTACATGTCATTATGTCAACGATATGTCTGAAGAGGAATGACAAGTGTAGGAAGCCATTGCAAAATATATTCATGGGTACTGTTGTGCAAGGACTTAAAGGAATCGTATTAAAGACTTATAAGGACCCTAAAGACAACGTCAAGGAATGAGAATAGCACGGTCTGAAGATGATCCTGATCACAAGTTGTTTGTATATCACAACAATCGCCTGATCTCATTCATCGTTTGCAGCTTAGTTTCTTTCGTTTGTCCTCAGTCGAAGTAACCAGTTTCCTTGGTGGCTGGGTGTGGATCTTTAGGCCAATAACATGAAGACATTGTGCAGCGATTGGGCAACGAATTCTACAAAAAGATAACCGGGTCTATAGTCCATGCTTGCGGACTCTGAATTCGTTGACAACTTTCGGTTTGAAGCCAGCGCTTCTATTGTTTACGAGTATCAAGCTCCGTCATTAGTGACTAATTTTTTAGAAGAGTCGTAAGTCTAAACGTAAAAGAATTACACCAACTTCTGGGACTGACGATTTACTGACTTTGTGGAGCTGAAGGAACTCCCGGGGGACCATAAGTTATTGCCTTGCTTCTGGACATACGAATTCCCCAAGGCATTGCCAAGCCAAGTGGAACCGATCTTAATTCTGTAAATGTGTCAGATCCAGGTAAGCGATAGCCATTGATGTCTGCAGCTTAGTTTCGTGGTTTGGATGTTTGTCCCCTGAGAAGAGATTGGACGATTGTTCTAGGCTTCGCCAAAGACACCTTTTCCATGAGAAATGTTTAAGGGATTAGACCAAAAGATTTTGGTAGCACAGGCTGCCCAGAAAAGTAGGACAGCTTCTACCTTGATGTACACACTTTTAGCCAAGTGATCAGTGGTCTAACCCAGTCTGTCTCAGCTATAGGCATCTCAATTGAGTCGAGCAACAGCGGCGAAATGTAGAGGCTTTTTTCTGAATTAGACTATAAGGGTAGTGTTTGACAGTGATAGGGCTGGATGGACGCCCTGAAACTTCGTCGCAGTCAAAGCCAAGAGTAGAGTCATCGTGACCCTGACAGAAGAGAGCATGTTTGAGCTCAAGCAAATTCTTCTCGCATCACATCGCTTCGGAGCTCTGTGGGCGTAGACGTCAGCTACTAGCAGGAGCCTTTTAAGGGTCAACCAAAATTGGATTAAGGCTCCATAGGTAGAGAGCGGTTTCATTCCGGTGTTCCGTACAAAACGCTGAGTAAGACATCGAGAGAGAGGCAGGAGAAAACTATATGACATACACTCGCGTTTGCAATATGGCAACGTCAGATTATGACAGTACGTGGTCTGAAGTTTCCTTCATTTATGACATTAGCTACACCTCTCTTAATGCAATTGTGGTTGTGCCTTTATTCTCTGTCAGGATTTAAGTGATGCCTTGGGTCTGTCACGTCATATTGCTTTTTCAATGGCAAAGAATTATTCCCGTCTAATGGTAGCTCTAAGAAAAGAATTTCAAAACAGAAATTAATAAAAAGGCCTTCCATGCTTCAAAGTATTCCAGCAGTCCCAAGAAGCCAACAGCTCGTGGCAAGGCAAAAAGGTTACCTCCAGTAACTATGTTCGAAATGCCTGCATATGTCATGGGAGTCATAAGATCAATATCTACTTCCTGCACAATCACGTTGACATATAACGATATGCGACACTGAATAATTCTGCCTCGTTGCTGCCAATTGGTGATTTGCATTATAAAATCCATGCCACCAATCACAAGTCGATGCTACCGCGCAAGCGTCAATGACTTAACTTAGTCTTGCACTGAATGTTATGTCACCCGCGTCTCCATACAGGCCATATTTGGAATTTTTCACAATTTTTCTTCATTCCATTTGAAATGGTTTCTTTCAGTTTCCTTCGGCACACAAAAATACCCAATCAACAATGCAAATCGCATAGAATTTCCTAACCATGGTACTCTACGAATTTACACTTTGTTTTTTTTTTTTTTGGATTTCAGGTAAACCACGTGCCAAAAGCTATTTAAAATTCTACACGTTTGCCATTCTTCTTCGTCTTCTTCTTCTTCTTTGGTTTGAAGGCGCATTAAATTTGGCCTCTATGACGCCATGTAACCATTACGACGACCACAGACAATGTACCCTCAATTCCATTGTATTTATGGCCAACAACGAGTGCTTTGCATTGATCCACTGATCCATATTACATAAGTGATTTACGATGACAGCTATACTTCCGTCAAAAAGGAATTCGATTTTAACTTCAGCTTAACAGATGTTTTCGGCTTGCAATTACCAAAAGCCCGGCTTACTACACATGAGTCTAATTAGATTGCCATCACACAGAGTAAAACAAAGATTAAGGTAAATTGGCCAAAAATAAACGACCAAAAAAACCCACAAAAAAAGATCGAAAAATAAGATGAAGTAGAAAAGTAAAGGCATGCCTTCACGTGCCTTTAAGCCCCCCAAAAGCAATTCCTCTATTTTTTATCTTTCTGACCTTTTTTTCTCGTTTTTTTCTGACTCTTGTTTGTTTTTGTGGTTTTGGCCAAATGACTCGTGCCCGAGATATTTCCCATAGATTTTGGCCAATTAAGATACAAATTCCCAATTTGTCTTAATTTTCTGGTTTCGATTTCCTTTCAGATCAATTAAAGTGGGTTATTTATTGGAAAATAGCGTGCCATACACTTTCCGACCTACATAACTCAATCCAAGAGGCTGTTAAAAAAAAAAATTTAGGCCAAAACGTGGTCTTGTTTAACGAAATTAATGCCAACAAACAACGTAATTTCAGTGTCTTGCCCTCGAAATGTAATTAAATTTAATTTAAACCTAATTTAGTTAGTAATGGTGACTAAAAGGTTACCTATCGAAGGCTACGATCTATTTCTTACTCATTGTTGGTTGAGTTTTTTCTTTTGGATTGCGGAATGTATCTTTTCGTGACCAACAATGGCAAATTGCAGCAATTTGTTAATGAACACATGAAGTAGTCAAGTGGTGTTTATGGTTGAGGTTGTTTTTTTTTTTTGGCAATTTTCCACGTATAAACAGAAAGTTGAAGTGGTAATGAACAGTCTTTTTAAATACAAATACTTGGACAAGGTTGCGTGTGGCCTTTTGTCATAATATTTGTAAAGTAACTTATTGGCAGTACAATGTGGTAAGAAAAGATTATAATTAAGAATAATTAGACAATCTTAGAAGAAAATAAGAACATTATTCTTGTGTGACAGTTGACAGATGACGGGTGACAGTTTTCCCATCCATAATGGGCACGTTCCACATTCTAGGCACTAGGTAGTCAAACGTTTCTGATTGCTCAAGAGATTCAGTTTTGTCTACAAAGTAAGGCATTTCTTTTTGAGATAGTGGACTGGATTTGAAGGTAAGATAATTCTCCCTACTGTTAAAAATTCGTTTGCCGTTCCATAAGTTAGGCATTACCTCAAAAAGTAGGCCCAGAGTTCGGAACGAGCCCAATGGCTATGTCCGTAGAGGATGTATGTGTTGTGGAATCGCCATAACTGTCATTCTAGAAGATGTATGCATTTAAATCTAATGGCTGTCATCGTAGAAAAGACTCTAGTCGAAAGAATTGTCATCTTCGAATGTCAAGACATGGCTTTCGAACTTAAGAGGAAGGTGTATATAACCTAGAGCCTCGATTGATGAATTTTCGCATTTTGTAATAGATAATTGAAATTTGTTCGAAAGTGTTTGTGTTGGAACTTCATTGCCGACAGTTATAATTGTCAAATGTCAGTTTGTCATTTAGCGGCAAACAATACTTTAGTTCAAATGCAGCCATTTTACAGAAGTGAAATGTCAAACTAGTTTCCTTTTGGAAAAGAAAGTAATCATTGCCAGCCATCTGGTAGTCAGTATTGCCATTGCTATGTGCGAGTATGGCTTCTTAAAATGCCGATAGAGAGGCTGGGTACAACTGTCGTATTTGACAGCTATCAACTAAAGGTAATACTAAGTAGAAATTTTAACGATATGAGCGGGAATGCCGCTAACAAATAATGAAAAATCGGTGAGTATTTCATACATAATAGTGTACATCAATCGATTGCAGCATCCACTCGTAATACCGGAAACAATTACCTATTCCATTCACAAAATAACCAATAAGCCGTTGGTTAAACAACAATTTAAACCCATCAACTAATATTGACTTAAAGTTTATCCACAAAGCCGGCATATTTTTAGAATCTAAAACTAACCTTTTGCTTTAAAGTCAAGAAAATAAAATATCTCTTTTTTTTGTATAAGCACTTACAACTTAGCAAATCACTTAAACTTCCAATACCCCGCATCGACAAATAATGTTAACACCTTGTTAACCATTTAAGTAAAGGCTGTACAACCCAAGCCCAAGCCCAAGCCCAAGTTAACGATGTTACGATGGTAAAGATACATCAGTCGAATGGCGCTGACCTTTCTCTTGGGCTTTTGAAGGTCTTGTAAGCCACTTAAGGTGCTCTCAACTCAAAGACATTATTTTCTCATTTTATTTTTTATTTTTTTCCTCTGCAATGTCTTCCAAGTGGCATCTTCCGTATGAAGTTAGGTAGAAGTACCTACCACTCTTGTTGTCATAACACAAAGTGGGTAATACTGGTTCGCCTCATAACAATTACTGGTGAGCGCGCGCGCCTGCGCGCATATGATGTGTGTAATGATAGATGCAATCTTAGAGTTATTTTTGTGTATTCAGCTTAAGTGGTACAACATTATGTCAAATTAGACGAGCAATTGATTTGTTATTTGTTTGTAAATGCCTTCAAACGTGGGCTTAGGTTTGGAGTTAGCTTTTGTGTCAACCTGTTCTGATTTGTCAATAGATTAAACGTCATGGTTCATAGACAGAGTCGAATTGCAGGTGTTTTTTTTTTATATTGATTCCTGTAACTGTGCCAACTGTTACGCTTTATTGGACACTGCGAATCGTAGGCGATCAAGCAGCTGCCTTAAATCACTTACAGATACAAATGTATCTCAAATTGGTATAATAAATCTCTCCTCAAGTGTGACATCATTCGTTTACCTGTAAATAAAAGAAAAAAGAGTTGTCATTATTGTATAAACTATAGTACTGCCTCATTAAAAATAATAATCACGATCCTGAGGACAAATCTATATAGCTGGCGTTCACGCCTCACTGAATAACTAAACGATTGCGTTACAATCTAAAAAAAAAACTGAAAAAAACTAATGAAAGGTTATACCTACTCGGATCCTATTAAGGCTGTGCTGTGCTGCAGAATCTATCTAAGATTGGTATCGAGCAGTTGAAAGGGCATTAAAATGGCAAACAAAAAATAAAAATAAAAAAACTGTTGAGGCAATAATTAGGATATTCGTTTATTTCTTTTGGGAGAGGTTTGACTGCGCAAATTGTTATTTGGAAGCTAATTGCGTAATTTGGCAAAAAAAAAAGTTTAAATGAGTTGGATTTGGTGGAAGAAATATGATGAAACAAGCGGTCCTCTTCACGTTGCTCACTCAGTGTATAGCTACTTAGTTTTTGGATAAATCATCATCAAATGGCATGAATGGCATGAATGAAACTAGCATATTAAGTAGTAGCAGTTCACAGTTCACTGGTATGGTGTGCGGTACTTGAAAGGCATTATCAGCTTTCAAACCTCATCAAAATCCAGAAAGCGGCATGCATCGGAATCATGGCATCATTGAGAACACCGACGGCGGCAGTGGAAACCATGCTTAGTTTCATTCCACTTGACATTTATTGCAGTAGTCTGGCAGCCAAAATTGCTATAAGATTGAGGGAAGGACAATTGTGAACATGAAACTCTTACGGCCACGTCTCCATTCTGTCCCGATGGGAGGCTACCAATGGATTGACGGAAACAGATCACATAAGCCCGATGCTAACATTCGAAAGGAAATTCAATGGATTCCTGACAGAAGTTACTGGAAGAACTGGAGGGCTAAAAAGAAAAAGGAGTTGGCATTCTATACCGACGGTTCTAAGATGGACAGTGGTACAGGAGCCGGAGTTTATTGAAGAAGCCCTAAGAACAAAACGCTCATTTAGAATAAACAATGACTGCAGCGACTTTCAAGCCGAAGTCACTGCCATTACGCAGGCTGCTGAAACTATACGCGAGAGTAATATCGTTGTAAAAACGATAACTGTATATATATACAGCCAGGCAGCCATTAAGGCTCTGGACTCTGCTATAATTCGGTCGGGAACCTGCAAATCATTTTTAAAGAGATATCCAGAGTCAATACCCTCAGTTGGGTACCAGGGCTAGGAATGGGTCGACGCTGCACATATCGTGGGCCCTTCCCTTTGCAGCAGCCCCAGTCAGTTGTTTAAAGAAAAAAGTAGAATATGAAGCCATGGATCGTGCAAACAGACGCTGTGTTCAACTGGATACATGCGTAAAGGCTAGAGCTCTATGGCCGGCCTTTAGCAAGAAGAGATCATCAACTCTGATTAAACTCAGTCGTCACGACGCACGGGTCATTTCTGGCGTAATTACCGGCCATTATGTCATTGGCCTTCATGCAGAGAAACTCGTTGTACTGCCTAATGACTATCGTAGAAGCTGAAGAGACGAAAGCACCTGCTGTGTGACTGTCCTGCCCTATCAGTTAGAAGAAAGAGAACTCTTGGCATTCACTCGGAGCTGGAGGACTTAGGCAATGTTGGGCTGGCGACCTCCTAAGATTTATATTACTATCTGGGTGGTTCTAACAGCTGACCTTCTTACAGCGTTCCCAGGGTTAAGCGATTGGGCACAATGGACCCGAATTGTGGGTCTAAGTGAGCAGTGACTTTCTGGTCACAAGGCATCCATCTACATGACCTGACCAGTAGCAGTTGAGTCAGTCAGTACTCACCGACTGCTGTTTCCTATTTTCTTGATTTGTAGTGGATACTATTGAGTGACACTTCGATATGAGGTTTCTTTTGTAAGAAATCGTCTGCGAACTTACATATCTGGGTACATTGTTGCCTGTGTAAGCATGACAGATGAGTGTTCAAAGGAAACTGTCTTACACGCTATCAGTTCTCTTCATCTGTTGATATGACGAAAGTGGGCAGTTGTGGAACAGTGGTGTTATGTATTTGCCTGAACGGAAGAATCTAACAGCAGCAGCGCACCTACTGGACAGTCCAATTACCATTCCTACCGGCTGTCAAAATCTGTACATGTGCTTCCTCACGTTTTCCTTCCTTCTTCTAGTGTGGCACTCGCATCAATCAGGTTATCTTCCCCCATCTTGTATTTAATCTTAAGTCCTACTTATATTTCTAATAAATTAATGAATTCGAAACAAGAGGACTATTTACTTTTTTCGATATACTCACGCGGATACACGACAGTGGCGACGAGGAGGAGAAATTCACATAAAGCTAAATATTACAGCAATTAATATGGACCCAGTTCAACTACAGTCTCTTTTACAGGCAATTACAGCTGCAATTGAAGCAAACACCACACAGCCACCACCAAGTGAAGCAATACAGCTAGAAAGTTTCAATGAGGATAACGAGAGTTGGGACATATTCATCAAAAGGCTTGAAAACTTTTTTAGCTTGAAGAATTTAACCGGAACGGACGACAGCGTGAATTCCAGCAAAAGGGATTGGCTGATTCACGCGATCGGTCCAAAAACTTTACAGCTTCTTTGCAATCTAACCAGCCCGGACGATCCTAAGACTAAGACGTATGACGATCTAGTCAAACTAGTTAAAGATCATTTACACCCAGCACCAAGCGTAATTGCAGAGCAAAATCGATTCGCGAAACGTATTCAGCATGAGGGGGAAAGCATCGCAAACTTTGTTGCAGATTTAAAGAAAATGTGCAAAAACTGCGAATTCAAATGTGCTTCTTGCAAAGCATCCACGGCCGATGCACACTTAAGGCAACAGTTCATAAGCGGTCTCCGAAATACACACTGGTTGGAGAAGCTAATCCAGCTAAAGGAGCCAAATAATTCTTTCGTCGACTGCGTAAATACTACATTGGCGATGGAATCCGCTCACAAAGATTCCAAGGACATACAAAACCTGCAAACTACATTTTCCATGAACCACCAAAATCAGCTGTCAAAGGTACGTCTACGAAACCCAAACGTACAAAAAACATCATCAAAAGATCAATCAGCCCCCAGAGATAGGCGCGACAAGCAGCGGGAAAACAAATACAATTTTTGTTTCCGATGTGGTAGTAAAGATCATTTAGCAAATACCTGCAAACATGTTCGGACGGTATGTTCGAAGTGCCAAAAAAGTGGGCATTTGGCTCGCGTTTGCATGAGCGGACTGAGGAGTTCACAATTTTCCCAAAATTCAAATAGAAGTACGACGAATAATCAGAACAAACTACAACAAATATCATCCCACACGGAGAAGGATCCCACAAAAGAGGAATTTGAAAAATATTACATAAATAATCTCAGTGAATGCGTTCTTCCGGAGGAGAAGGGTAAGCCGAAGAAAATTATGCTAGAGTTATCTTTGGATGGAGTAACCAAACAGTTAGAATTAGACACAGGAGCGGCAGTGTCTTCGATCTCGCATCAAGAATTTATCGGTGCATGGCCTAGAAAGCGGATTTACAAATCAGCTGTCCCATTCCGGACGTACACTGGAGAGGTTATTCGCCCACTGGGATATACTACAATGCATGTGAAATATGGAGATATAGAAAGAAGTGCAAATATATACATTATGCCGGGCAAGGTGGATGCAATTTTCGGGAGAGAGTGGCTCAAATTATTCCCAGTAAAAGTACCTGAACTACATCAATTGCATGAAATGATTTTACCTCAGAAAAAGGAGAAAATACTGCATGATTTAAAAAGCCAATTCAATAATGTATTTAGATCTGGCGTAGGAAAAATTAATAACTACGAAGCCACACTTTTTATTGATGATAACGTAAAGCCAATTTATGTTGCTGCTCGCAAGGTACAGTACGCACTAAGAGGGAAAATGGAAAAGGAGATTGATCGCTTGGAAAAAGCAGGTATTATTACGAAAATTAAATACAGTGAGTGGGGCACACCGGTAGTCCCTATCCTTAAGAAGGATGGGTCGATTAGACTATGTGCTGACTACAAAATTACGTTAAATAAGGTTCTTAAGAATGATCACTTCCCAATCCCGGATCCAGAAGACATTTTCGCTACAACAATGCTTGGAGGCAAGTTCTTTTCAACCTTGGATTTGAGCGAAGCATATTTGCATATGCCAATGGATGAGAAAAGCGCAGAAATACAAACCATTTCAACCTTTCAAGGGGACTATAAGGTAAATCGACTCATGTTCGGCACAAAGGTGGCACCAACGATATGGCAGAGGTACATTTCGCAAACGCTGAGCGGTATCCCAGGCGTGTGTGTCTTTTTCGACGACATTAAGATACAAGGGTCAACCTTCGAAGAACACTTACTCCGCCTTAAGGAAGTACTCCAGAGATTAGACACTGTGGGTCTACGCATCAAGCTTAGCAAATGCAAGTTTTTCGAAGACTCAATCACTTACTTAGGTCATGTCATTTCCGGAAGAGGACTTGAAAAAACTCAGGACAAAATTAAAGCGATTACAGAGGCCCCCACACCGCGAAATGTCACGGAAGTAAGGAGCTGGTTGGGGTTAGTGAACTACTATGGAAGGTTTTTGCAAAATCTGTCTTCGAAACTACACCCTCTGTACAAATTGCTGAAAAAGGATGTAGCTTTCAACTGGAACAAGGGATGTGGAAAAGCATTCAATCTGGTCAAAAAGGAAATCACTTCAGATGTCGTACTCTGTGCTTATGACCCAAAATTACCCATGTCATTGGCTACGGACGCCAGTCCCTATGGATTGGGAGCTGTGTTGTCTCATACATTTCCAGGTGGTCAGGACCGTCCCATCGCTTACGCGTCACGATCTCTATCTGTTTCAGAAAGGAACTACAGCCAGATTGACAAGGAGGCAACGGCTATTTTCTGGGCATTAAAACGTTTTTTTCGATATTGCTATGGCCGTAAGTTCACATTAATTACAGATCATAAACCTCTTGTTGCTATTTTCAGCCCAGATAAGAACTTACCCAGTATGGTGGCGACTCGCATGCTGCATTACGCCCAGTTCTTACAAGGATTTAATTACGACATTGTGTATCGAGCGACGGATAGCCATGGGAATGCGGATGCGCTATCCCGCTTACCCATAGAGTTAACAGCAGAGGAAAGGGAAGAGGATGACATCACACACTATCAAATGCAGCAAATCGAAACTATCCCTGTTACCGAGAGACAAATTGCTAGGGAGACTAGTAAGGATCCAATACTAAGGGATGTGTACAACTGTTTGTGTTTGGGGAAGAAGCTGACCGAGCCAGGATACGAAGGTAAAGATGAACAACTTTCGCTATCAAATGGTACCATCCTTAGGCATAATCGAGTGGTGATTCCCGAAAGTCTGCGGAAGGTGATACTATCAGAATTACATGTGGCTCACGTCGGCATAGTCAAAATGAAAGCACTTGCGAGGAGCTACGTCTGGTGGCCAAACATTGACAAGGAAATTGAGAATTTAGCACGCGAATGTTTTGCATGCAGAAGTGTAATGAAACAGTAATCGAAGAAAGTACAACATCCATGGGAATACCCATCCACTCCATGGCAGAGAATTCATATAGACTTTGCAGGTCCGTTCATGAACAATTATTTCTTAATAGTTGTCGACGCTTATTCGAAGTGGCCAGAGATTATACCGATGAAGGGCATGGCAGCAGGGAAGACAATTGAGGTTTTGCGCGAAATATTTGGCCGGTACGGATTGCCTTTCACTTTGGTCAGCGATAATGGGCCTACGTTTACCTCGGAGGAGTTTAAGAAGTTCATCAGAAGTAATGGAATTCAACACAAGTTCACCGCTCCATATCATCCAGCGACCAATGGCCAAGCGGAGCGATTCGTGCAAAATATGAAGGCCGCACTTCGGAAGATGATGAACGATCCGGGCAGTCTAAACCTCAAACTTACTAACTACCTTATGCGATACAGAAAAGCTCCAAATGCTACAACGGGGGTGTCGCCTTGCACATTGTTCCTGCAACGGGATATTCGCATTGTTCTGGATTTAGTTCGGTCCAACATCAAGGATGACGTCCAAGAAAAGCTGAGGGCAGCATACCCAAGTGGGACGCAGTACCATCCTGGCGATACAGTTCAAGTGAGAAATTACACCAACAAGGACAAGAAATGGGAGTTTGGCAAAATAGTTCGAAGGGATGGATTTCTTCATTATTATATCAACGTACACGGGAAACTCTGGCGAAGACATACTAATCAGATTTTGAAATGCAGTGTAAATCCAACCGAAGCGATCAAGGACCCCGATCTAGAGATAATTCCAGAATTTACTCCAACACAACCCAATGTCCATGTGTCGCAGTCAACGGGTTTTCCACCATCATCGAAGGACCTCCAATCACCAAAACCTCTACAAGATACCATTCCAGCTGCAGCTCCAGTCTACGAACAAGAAGGTAATGCCAACAAAAATACCATTGAGAAACCAGAACAAGGAAGCGGTTTTGATCAAAACACCACTGAGACATCAGCATTGCGGAGGAGCTCTCGCCTGAGGAAACCAGTGGAGCGTTATACTCCAAATTAGTGGGGAGGACTGTTATGTATTTGCCTGAACGGAAGAATCTAACAGCAGCAGCGCACCTACTGGACAGTCCAATTACCATTCCTACCGGCTGTCAAAATCTGTACATGTGCTTCCTCACGTTTTCCTTCCTTCTTCTAGTGTGGCACTCGCATCAATCAGGTTATCTTCCCCCATCTTGTATTTAATCTTAAGTCCTACTTATATTTCTAATAAATTAATGAATTCGAAACAAGAGGACTATTTACTTTTTTCGATATACTCACGCGGATACACGACAAGTGGAAGCATTAATGTCCTTTGATCCATCCTGCAGAAGTCTTATTGAAAGTCTTTCTAGAAGTTTGAGGCAGTTTCTCCTTAGTGTGACTCTACTGTGTAAGATTTACTGGCTTTCGTCTGGCCTTAGTGTACCTACCCATAGTGGACCAAGGATTCGCACTTTTTTTTTTGCCACATGGAAAGGGCAGACAGACAAGCTTTCTCATCGCATACGTGTTTTTGTATCTTGGCCAGGCAGTCGTAAGAGGTGGGGTCGCTCTTTAAAACCTCTTTCTTTTTGGTAGGATTCACCTTGGTTGCCTGGCCCAGCTTTTCGTTGAGATGAAGAATCAAATAGTCTATAAAATGACCGCATTCTTCATAGATTCTAAGAACAAATCTTTAGTCTATGACTTAACATTCTAATGTTGTATTGTTCCAATGTCAAACTTAAGGCCATCTAGCCATCAAACTTTTATGACTACAGTAGCCACTCAATCTTACGTAATTTCTTATCCAGTGACAAATTGCCTTCCATCATAAAATGAATAATTTAAATTAAAAAAATAAAAAATATAAAAGAAAACAAGTGCACGGTCCTATTGTACGCAAATCTATTGACTATATTAGCGCGTTCAAAGACAACGTGTTAGTAAACAATGCCAAAGCCATTGTTTGCGGATCTTTTAATATTAATGCCAAAGTATTGTCATGCCTGATGGGACATTTATTCTGTGAAATTGTTTCCCCAGCCAATGACTGACAGATACAGGTCAAGGTGTTAATAATCGAGAAGACTCTTTCTAACTGATGGACTTGAATGCTTGCAAGGTCACAGTCACTGTTAGAGGGTCATGAAACTAGGATGTTGTCAATATGCGTGGAACTATCACACCTTTTTGATTTCATGTTGCATCTAAGTATCTAGATGGGTTTGTACTAGTTAAACTGTCAGAAAAATACATCGCAGTCGGATGCAATTTCGCCATCGTAGATACAAGAAAAGTTGCGCAAGTCCTGTAATTTCACATAAATCCATGTTACGGCAAAACCAACATCATGTTCCTAAGCAACAATACAAAATTGTACACATTTAAGGCCTCTTAATCCGTAACATGGCACTAACTTCCACTGCTCTGCTCCAGAAGCCACCATGTATATGATCCTGGGCATAGGATGCTAACAAACGATGGCATTGTAAATAGGAAACCACACAATAGCACCAAGCAATGAGATTATGTTGTCCAAACGCTAGATACATTTTCACCCCTGGCCTGTGAGCTCGGCCCATAAACATATTTTTTGTTTTGCCCAAGACTCTGAGAGTTCCATGGGAGACTATGCAAATCCGCATATTGTTCTACGCCTGGAGCAAAACGCATTTGTGCCGCCTTTCGGATAGTTAACATCGAGTAATGCGGCCGAAAGTCGGGCTTGTAATCGCTTGACTTAAACGTTTAATTTATGAATTCGCTTAAATGGAACTCATGTCGTCCAGGAGCTACATGTGGACATACACTCGGCAAAATTGCTGTTAAATACTGCGCCTAAATAATTGTCTGAAAAGACATACTCCTGGCGGAGTAACGAATTACAATGCACTGATTTTAGTCGCAGATACCAACGAAACGCGCTTTGGATTTGGTGTGAAAAAGTTTTGCGTGTCGATGGCGGCTTCGTTTCATCAGTCTTTTATCGATTCAGCATTTTGGATGCCAAGCGAATGAGTTTATTGGGTCATTTGGCGGCGTGTTAAGCGCAATTAAGAGATACATTTTTATGAGCCTAATGCATTGTAAGGTAGTAACTATTTAACTGCGAGTGCAAAGGTGTAAATCTCGTCTGACGTTTATTGAGTAATTTTGGTCGGGAATTGAAATCTTTTAAATGTACCGCCATTGGAAGTTTATCGTTTGCTAAGAAACACAAAGCATGAATCTTTAGGAGATTTAGCGCCGAGTAAAGATGGTCGAAATTACCTCAAATAATTGTAGAGATACTACTCTTTTGGAGCAAAACGGGACAGTGGTATACATCAAATGGCAGCTAGGAAAGTATTTGCCATAAAAATAGACAGTCTGTCGAAGCTTAACTGGTTACAACTTTGTCAAACTATCCACTAAGAACAACAGAGGTTTGCTTTAGCAGTCTGCACCATCTGTGTGCGGGAAAGATTGCTCCTAAAGAATTTAGTACAATTTTTTCAGGTTTCTCATCCTTCGAACGTAGCTATCTCAGAAAAATTGAGCGCAGGATGGATGGATGGAGACAATGTTTAAAATACTGATATGAATCGTTTGCGTAATTGATGGAATGGTACCAGTAGACTATCTTCTGGAAGATGCTATCCATGGCTATAAATGGTTATTGATGTGTCTAGATGCCTCTGTAAACTGGCGCCTTACGGAGCATTTTCTTAGGTTAATGATAGAGCCAAGGTTTCTAAGATAGTACTCATTTGTTTTGAGAAAGGACTTCCATTCTTCGACACCGGTGAAGGGGTAAATAAGTACAGCATATCCGATGAAGTGCGTAAAGGTTCAGTATTGGTACCTATTGTATGAAAAATTACAAATAGACCTGAAATACCAAATTTCACAGATAGTTTGCAAAGTTTATGATGGAGTAAAATGCAACTGGATGACATAGAGGACATGTTTTAGTAGTATCTAAAGACTGAGGTAGTGAGTGGCAACAGAGTGGCTGAGGGAAACACAGAGGAGGTAAGCCGTAAGAAGAGAGACACAATCAGCATTGAGATAGGCGACGAGATCGTGTGACAAAGTCTCTGTCCAAAATAATGCTAAATACAGAAGGACTCAGACAACTCAGTAGATTAATTTCGCCAGCAATGATGCAATTCATCCCCTTGCTACCTCTATGTATCTTGAATACTATGAGGGAACTACTGAAGCACATAACTAATAACAGAGTGCAATTGATGAGGTAGGAGATAACTCATATCACCAGTGTAGTCTCCGTAAGGCACATTCTATATGAATTTGAGGAAAAAAGCCATAAAAGTGGAAGAGCGCGAGTCAAGAATGCCTTCATCACTGCAAAATGGAAATACATTCCAGGACTTATCATCTACTAGGTCTGACACTGTGAAACCTGATGTGTGACAACATTCTCAGATATGTCAATGACACAGCTGAACACTACTTCAACAGCTCCATCGGGAAGATTCAGAACTGACTTCCAGAATGTGAACATAACTAGCAGACGAAAAGACAGAAAAAGAGCTCATCAGACGAATCATGAAGACTGTAAGAGTTACCATGTGCAATTACGTTGTAGTCACAGCATCTGCAGCATAGAGGTGAATGGCCAGCAAAGGCAACTCCAAATATTCGCTTACCAACGCAAGACTAGAGACTGTTCTTAGCTGGGTAGAAATTCAGTTCCATTCTTAAAGGAATCTCACTTCTCAGCTTAAAAAAAAGTTATCCGAGGAATTGGAAATCAAATCGTATGCTAGCAGGACTTACTCTGTATGCTAGGACGGTGCCAGATGACAGATATGCTGCATAGAGAGCTTTAAGGATTTGATTCCTTATGATTGTTTAGGTCCAATATACAAGAACAAGAAGCCTTAGTCGAACATAGTAATCTGAAAGAAGGACATCGAAGCATGGGAGCATGTAAGAAGAGCGCGACTAAGGTTCGAAAGGAAGATGAATTTATCGAATAAGGGTGAAGTTGATTCTTTTTTCAGCTAGCTTTTGACTAGAATGTATCTATTTGGATATAATAAATCACCCCTACCAGAAAGACCAGACCACAAAGTTTTGTACACCTCATGATTGCATCAAGCACTGTAATAGACGGTATTCATAGTCATGAAGGAGCTAAGGTAGCTCTAGAGCGCCACAAGAAACCACAATGAAATTTGAGGTTCAGAAGATGCAAGCTAATGAGGGGCTTTAGCTCGCTTCAAATTCTGTTTGCTGGTAGCTGAAGCCACTCTTATCATTAGAATGGCTTTCGCATAGGTAATCATACGAACAAGTACCAAAACAACTTGAAATCTATCAGTGAAAGCTGTCCTACTCAATAGTCCAATATACTACTTCACTTTTGCCATCGGCAGTATTCAAAGACCAATCCAATCCAATTTGACTTGCCTAAGTTCAAGGAATCAACTCATAACACGTCAAGTGAACACAAATAACCTTTTCCTTCACCGTTTCTTGCCTCAAACCATTAGAAGCTCTCGAAAACAGTCAGAAGTCCAATCTAAATCCTTCAACCGTAACATCCATAGATCAACTCTTACTGTTGACGGATATGATAGTAATTACCCATAAGTGTATGCCTCAGCCAAAGGTGTTAAACCATAAACATTCAAACAGTTGATTGCCACACTTTTGTTTTTTTTTTTTTTTTTGGTTGCGAGGAACCAAGTCCAAGTCATCATTCATCAGACACACATCGGTTTTTATAGCCCCCTTTCAGGCTTAAATGGCATATTAAATGGCTCCTCTTTAAAAAATCATTCACTATCCGATAATTAATGGGTAATCGCTCGATTAATCGCCAACCAATGATTAAATCTTAAAACTTAATTGCCATTACTCAATTATATATATTGGATGGTATCACCGCCGCCACCGCCGCCACTTGAAGAGTGTATGTGTTTGTGCAGATTTAGGAATTGCCTAGGCTAGACCTTTAAGTGGACTCTTACGAGGTGATGATTAGACAGAAGCAAAGTGTGAATTGATGATAGGTTTTTGAGAATTGCTTTCAATTAAAAGAAGATACAACAAGTATCAGCAGAAAGGTTATAAATGAATTTCGGAAATAGGTGTCATGTTTGGAAGGGGGGATTCAAGGTTGGAAGATACTCAATTTTGCAAAAGCATTCCATTCCAATTGGCTTCCTAGCGAAAAGACTTCAATCAACTGATCCACTGTTCGACAGGTGCAGTGTAAATATGGAGGCTACAACAAAGAGTTTCGCCGCCTTTGTGCCAAGTCCCTGATTGACACACTACTCGCTACTCGATTAGGAAACATTTCAATCACCTTCATCATGATGCTTTTCCTTTTGTTTGTTTGGACCGTGTGCGCTAAATACGTTGTAAAACATACATACACACAAGCGTCGATGGGTGAAATTCAAGGAGTGTTTGTGTATCTATTGAGCTCCGTGTCGAGATGGACACATCAATGGAGCATTCAATCTCAGTTCAGTAATCACAGCTGCAATCTTGATGCATTTCCTTGCTCTCAAAGTGGAGTACAGTTGCTACTTGCTACTTGGCTGACCAGTCTTTTTCTTTTCATCTTCTCTGGCTTATCGTTGAAAAAAAAAAGAGTATCTTTTTTCTTCTTATCAACACTTGAATCGAGTTAAATGTGAATTGGGAGTGCCTTAGGGGGGGTGCCTACTACTCGTACAACCAATGCTCAGTGGCATTTCTCTATTCGGTTGCTTGTTACACTCGCAGATACAGATCGATCTCAATGGCACTGATAAATGAACGATTTATTCAATTAGCCGGCGCGCGCAGTTCGACTTGTGAGAGGTGAAAATTGTCAGATACTTTTGGCATTATGTCGTCGTATACTTTATAGAGCGACTCATTACCTCATGACAGGTGGACTGAAGAGCGCACAATTAGATACAAGTATCTATACAGATCTGATATGAAGCTCATCTTGTCAACCAATCACCGAATACTTAAATGACGTATCTATGAGTGAGTTTTGATCGGTTTATGTCATTTGGCGCTTGTAATTAGCATGGTAACAGTATTACGTGTACGAATATGTGTAAGCTGTTCGAGGAATTGTAGTCGAAGAGTAAAAATTACAGTCTTTATGCGCCGCAAAAACCATTGGGTATAGAGTTTATGAGCCATGAACGATTATAAAAATAAAGTTTCACTTTGTTGGTTCGTAAATATTAATTGCTTTGCTTTTATTTTTCGTTACGTATTCGACACGGGGGTGACTTTAGGTAACAATAAGAGCACAAATTGAAAGTGAAATTTGTTATATATGCGCGCCATCTATTGAGAAACTTTTCAAGTCGTAAGTAGGTCAAAGAGGGTCAAGTCTGAGGTGAGTGGTATACGAAGGGAAAAAAACCTGCAGTGTATGTGAAGGGCAGAGAGTGAGAATCTTTCAGTTGAGAGCAATGTTTTTTAGTGAAATGGTCTCTGATTTATTTGGGACGCGAACCTTGATCCTAAACACAGTATTTCTTTGGATTGGGACATGAAGGGAGTTGATTAGTGGACGCTAAAACATGGTATAGACATGGGATGTAGAACTTCGACGAGACTGAGCTTGAACCGATGACTGAGCGAGGCAAGTTCCCTCTGCACTGTTCCACATAGTTGTGGATTCAATAGCCGTAATAGTGGCCTGGCTTTCAATGCGAATAGTTATGGTCTAGAGCTGGTGTCACTCAGAAATATAATGAGATAATATCCTCCCTCCTACATCTCATATTAGAACTGTTTGTGAAAACCGTGATTTTCAGCTCGCCACTGCTCTTTTTCCTTAGTCTATTCTGGATCAGAAACAGGCCATGGGGTCCAGAGGGTCCCCTCTCTGGTATTACTCGTGCGTGTTATTTTTTTGGATTCGAACTTCGACATATATGTATGCACAGTAGTCCAACGCATTAATAACTTAGCCAAGACACCCACCATGAGTCACGGCAAACCCCTCAGGTTGCACAGTAGAAATGCAGAAAAGTGCGAGGGTTGTGATTCTAATACTCTGCCTAGGTTATGAGCCTAAAGAAGGACAAGAAGTTGTCACTATGCATTGGCTAGTTGAGCTCTTCCACGCCTATTTGGATAAGAGCTTCCTTAATCGATTCAGTGTCGACTTTGTTGAAAGATCCTTCTCTGTTATAAGATAAGGGCAAAAGGTTTATTGTCTGGGATGGATTGTTCAACTTCATGAATGCCGTCTTCGCCGATCATTCCTTGGTGTATTGACGTGGTAGATGTAAGAATTCGATGAGGTTTCTTATATTCGAGACCAAATACTTCAATTACACTGAAGATGTGTGCCTATTTTTTCACAGAGACTTCACCAAATGACAGTGAGTGCGGAGAGGCAACAGACGTCGTTGTGCTGGCAATCAGGAATGCTCTGCTTGCGATCGAACTCATACATGCATGGCTGGGCAAATAGTTGAGAGAGTAAAGAGCTTTCAATTCCATGGCAAGTATTGTTTCAACCAATGACGCAACTGAACTGGATATATATTCAACCGGATTGGCAAAGCAAAGTCTGCGTTTAGGATGCTATCAAAAATTTGGCGAAATGATTAGCTTAGACATCAACCTTCGACTCTACTGGGTAGTGATACTGGGAGAGTGATCGCTACTAACAGTTGAGACGAAAACCAGGCAATTGAACTAGAGTTGCGCAGAGCTGAGGCAGATTGACAAAAAAGGCACACTAGGGCGCGCAGGCATTGTTAAGGTTAAGGTTAGGAACTTCTTCGTGATGGAAGACTTCCTTCTTCTGCTTGGTGTCCTAATATAAAGCAGCATTCCAAATTTTGTACTATGACATGCATACGATATTCATAGCCCATTGAGTGCAAGTTATCAGAACGTTAGCTTCTAAGAGTCGAATTTACGTTTCTAAGAGCTTTAGCGTGTACATCACCCCTTCGTTGGCATAATTTCTGTTCAAATCTCCCATCAAGCCTCTTTTTTTTTTCTTAAAATATCCCCATTAGTAACACGAAACATTTGAAAGTGTTCCAAATGCGATTTCAAATCCTACAGCCCACTTAAACTGGTCCATCTAGTTTGGCACGTACACATGCTTTAGTCAGACTCGATAATTAAACCCACAAATCACTCGGGTAAAATAAATTTACTTTTGTTGGTATTGTATCTCCACGAGTTCGATTCGACAGAGCAATATTTGTAGGACTTGCTACTCCTTTGTAGACTCAAGATGAAATATTTCGATTTTACGTAAAGTTTCCCTATGAAATTGGTTCTGTAGAAGAGCAGCAGTAGCGCTGCACAGTTGCAATTGATTTATTGAAATGGTTCCTCCCCGGGAAGCTACCTGTTTTTCTTCTTTTCTGCCACTGCGACTGCGCGCACACGATTCAATTGGATTCAATATTAGTCGGTATCTTAGTATCTTATGTCAGAAAATTTTGATTTGTGCGGTTGCCCACTGATTGCATAGCTTGCAGATTTATCTATTTTTTACTTTTTTGTCAATACAAATTGATTGTTATCGCATCTGAAGTCGATTGAACTTTTGGTAGCTTTTTTTGAGTAAATTAATGGATTCATAAATCTATGACAGATGGGGCTTTATCGACTGTAGATACTGTGTCAACCCACAGGATTTGTTAATTGAAATTCATTGTGAGAAAAAGGTCGCATCGTAAATCAGGGGATCTGCAATCGAGGATTAACTTAATCACTGTAAGCTCCTCTCTCGATGGTAACACAAAACCACTTTCGCATAATATATCTGGAGCGCTTCGTAACACTTATTTATCTGGTCTTCATTTGAAACCACCTCCAATTAACCGGCTTTTTTTTTTTTTTTGAGAAAAAACTTATGAGTCTACAGAGCGGCTTACAAGCTCATGTAACCAAATCCGGGGCAGAAAGCTGTCAAGAGTTTTATTTTTATTGCCATTTTGCATATAAGCAAAGCGAATGCGTGGTTTTTTGGAGCAATTTTTTTTGGATCTTGTCTCGGATCGAGACCATAGAACTGGTCCTGCAGATGGATACTCGTGGCGGCAGTAACAAACAGACAGGCAATTCAAATCGTTTCAACTGTTAGTTATGGGTTACGGGCCACAAAATGAAACGTATGTGTCAGCAAGGTAATATTCGTTCAAATTGAAAATTGTTATTTAATTGCTTAATTGAATGAGTTTTAATTATGGATATATCGACTTGTTCGTGAGGATTGAATGGCTGTTTTCCTCGTTCTGTTTATTGCCTTCATTCATGGGGAGACTGGATCCATTTTAGAGAATGGCGCCAATTTATCTAATTCGCTCAGGGTGGCTACAGACGTAACTGCATGCTTGAGTAGTATGTAGCCATGTTGAATCATTATGAACACTGATCACCTGGCCCATTGAAAATTGAAAGGATTATAGAAGACAGACGGAGAATAGGGGAAGCTACTTACTCTGGATGTTGTGGTACTCTAACGTATTATTGGGCGATATATGACTGTCTGAAAAGTTTCGTTGAACTATGCAACAAAGACGATAGGGCACCGCCTATCAAGTGGTCATGACGACGTTGAAGGCTTGATGCAAGTTCTCGATCACGTCCACAGTGTTTCTATCAAACATGGACGCCTAACTTCATTTTTCCGTAGGAACGGGGATTGCTACAGAAGAAGAGATCTTCCAAGTCTAAGGCTTTTGTCTTTAAAGCAGCAAGGTGTATAAAATTCCTGCCACAAGAAAGTAGTAGAAGATGATAGAAAGGCGGGATCACACAATACTGCTCAATATTATCGAAAATGTCAAAAAAGCTATCGATCGACAATTGAGCTTGAGCTTTTACCTGCAAGAGAACACCAGACGATTGGCCGAAAATAATAGAAATGTGATACTGCACTACGATACCGACGATGTAGTAATATCACAGGTGGTGTTCTCCAAGGCTTCGTACTAAGTCCGATACTATTGAACCTAACATGATGACGTAGTAGTACTCAGAATCTCAATGTCTTTGAGTTAAAATTGGCGTCCCCACGACACAGCAATGGTGTAGTGATCCAACTCATTGAAGACAAACGTGGTGCTTATCGATAGCAGGAGGTTTATGGAGATAAAGCAAAGAGGCTTGGATCAGTAAGAGTCAGATATCAATAAGACCATAATTTGGCTTTTAAAGATGTCAACGTTGTTTACGTGAAAATTCAGTTGGTCATTGAGTGATAGGTCAATCATTACGTCTTAACACAAAAACTATATATAACTTGCAGTAAGATGAGCCTCATGTCCACAAATCCACCTATGCGAAAACTGTGACGACGAATACGACCCACCTTCGATAAAAATTCCAAGGAATACACAGAATTGGCCCAATAGGCTATAAGCGCATGTGAAGACAGTGTGTAAAGTCCCAAAGATGGGACCTTCTATGAGTTTGATTCTATTCCGCCTCTTAGTTTTCATGTTGGTACCTACATAGCAAAGACACACACCCACAGAGATGGTCCAGTGAAGTTTTATCTCATCTGAGTGTAAAACCACTCACTTAATTTAGTTGCTTAGTTCAGATACCCACCTAATTGAAGCCCTATGATGCCTTATGTTAGAACGGAGACGGCGAAGCAATCGGAGAAGGAAGAAGTGATAGGAAATAGATGATGTTTCGATATTTACTCTCCGTGGGTGCTGACCAAGTAATTGGGGATTTTTGTATTCATTTGTAGTTCACAGAACTTTTTTCTTTGGCATATAAGTTTAAGCTTATTATTTGATAATTTATTGATAGATATGGTTATGACTTGTGTCAGGGAAAGATCAGCATAAATTTACCAATCCAAATGCTTAATCCACTGACATAATCACCTGCTGTTCACGTAATCCCTTCAGGCACTCATTGGCTCGAGTCAAACAATCTGAATACATCCGCTCGAAACAAAAACAAATAAGTAATGACCTCTTCTCTAACCAAATTGAATAACAAATTCAGTGATATAGTGATTTATGCCTCCCCCACAACATAACACACTGCACTACATTTGTCACATTAAACGAGCCTAATCGGACAGCTGTTTTGCACATCGGGCACAACAACTGTTCGTCCACCATCAAACTGGCCACCACCAATCGATACAATTATTTTACAAAACCAGTCTTCCCCTTCGAAAGATACCCTCATGTTATCTGTTTCAGGAAATATTAGTCTTTGAATACTTTGGCTTTACTTTAGCTGCTGGCTCCCGATGGTGGTGGTCGTTGGTCGGTCGATTGGTCTGGTAGTTGATTATGTAACCACACGCCAGAATGATCCAATTCAGTATATTTTGTTTTCCTCCAGCGCATACCGCGCTAAAGCCCAGAAACACTCTATAAAAGTGAATTTTAATTTAACTTGTTATCAGGGAGCCGAGGTGCACGGCAAACGGCGCACGGCTGCTAACGAGTCCGGTTTTGGGATACTCAACACAGATTTGTATATTAAACTCTTCGCCTTGCACCGTTGATCATGCTGCACAGTCAGTCCTGAGGTTTTAGGTCTCCTTCGTTGTTGACTTTGCTCTGTATCTGTCAGACGGTTGTAGGTACACCATGCTTCTCCTTTGGCGATGATTACACACATTGAACACGCCACAACAAGTGTGCCACTGCCAGCACTGCGCACAGTGAGTTTCTGTCGCCCATAAACTAGGAAATTGCCTTTTGGATGGAAATCCATTCCAACAGGCAAAGCAATTTGATGATTTTTCAATTCTACTGCCGCTGTTTTGACCATAAGATACACGCTGAGTTTTCAGATACTTTCTGCCCTGGTGTTGAGTTTTCATTTGAATAATTTTTCTTGTGCTTTTTGTGAAAGTGCTCTCGTTCGAAGTTAAGTGCATTAAAATGCTTTTTATTTCGCATTCGATAGATACATTATACGGTTATGGGTTAAAAAAAACAAGTAAAAAATTATTATGAGGACCTGGTAAGCCTTTCAAATGAACGGTAGTGTGCATATGGCATATGATTTTGACAGGAAGGAAGCAGACAAAATATCTTTTCAATGTGTATCTTTGTGTCTATTAATCGCTGAGATACTTTTACTTTCTACATTCAGATATAAAGGGTGCTGTTCGCAAGGCATTGCCATAGTGGTCAATTGCCGAAAGGCTGGGCTTTGGCTAGTGTTTCTGTGGCTAATAATGAAAGTATCGTCCGGCGGCTATATGGGAAAGTAGTTCACTTCCTTGAGTGGTAATTTTTATTGATCTCGATTGTTGTTGGACGTAATTTATTACCTGATGATGTGAGAGGTAAAACAAACGATCGACGACCGACGACGCCCACCTGGATGCTGTAATCAGAGAGACGGTTTGGATTATGCAAAAGGGAGTTTAATATTTATTTAACAGGCGATTTAACGAGGCCGATGTCTTGCTTTGATTTGTGTTGAGTGTTTTTACGAATTTTTAAATGACCATTTGACAGTTACGACTTTAAAGTTATGCTTATGCGGTTATGGCTAACGCGTGTTTTAATTTAATGACGATTTTGCATTGGAGTTGGTTATAACTTTCGGATGGCATATGGCAATTGATCTGGTCTCTCAAGATGCCTATAGTATCAGCATACAAAGGTTAGCTATCCTCGGAGCTCAGGTAAGTCTGTTAAAGGCACAACGAAGAATATTAGAGGGAAAGCTTTGTCGGCTTATACGGACACTTTCATATGATGCAGCCTATGTTATAGTCCTCCAACGATATTATCGCAAACAGAATACAATGAGCTTACATTAGGAGATCTGAGAACTGAAAAGAGATTGGAATAAAACAAGAAGAATGAGTAACTTCAGTAGCACTATAGGAAGCCACTTAAATTGGCGAATGCGACTACAACCTTTCGCAGTTTCTTTCTTGGGAAATCGAAAACATCTCCACGAATTTGAATGTGTTAGCTCGCCTTTCTGTCGAGAATTTCCAGATGAAGAAGAAGACACAGAGCACGGAATATTGCATTACAGATAGTTCGTAGATAATAGCCTCTAATAAGGTACATGACGAGGTTAGAAGACGACCGTTTGAACATGTGTTCCTTCATACCAGCCCCGCAAGATAATACCTAAGTGCTAGCCCTTAAAAGAGAGTGGTAAAAGAATTTGATGATTGCAGCGAGAATTTGAGCTTGCTAATCGACCGTCAAGCTCAAGTAATCGTAGCTTCTTCTTGCCCCATCACATGTACGACTTTCTAGACCGTCAGATCTGCTGACTGGGTCAGCCTTTATCAAAATCTTGCGAGTAGTGGACATTGTGCTTAGTTTCATCCTGCAAGATCTATGCAGCAGTAGTATAGCAGTCGTGGTAAGGCCACTCACCTTGTCTCGTTCATAGATTCTTCCAGATAAGAAATCACTTGGTGCACTAAAACTCGTCTCGTGACTGACATATTGCATGAGACTCCAGGAGAAATATAACAAGGAACTGACAGCTTCCCAGCAAAGGAGAGACCGCGTTCTATACTGATAGTTCTAAAATGGACATCAACTCTCAGTAGTTCCAAACTGGAGTCACTGCCACTGCCGCAATTATTCACGAGAAAAATACTATCATAAGGTCCCTTACTTTCCAATCAGACTGCCAGATTATGAATAGTAACATCGAGACTGGTTGGTAAATGCTAGATCTGTTTGAATGAGATATCAAGAGATAATGCGGACACAAGAGTACATTGCTGCAGTTTCATGACTCACAATCCATCCCTCTGTCAAAGACCCATCGAACTCGACATAGAAGATGAGACACTGTATACGCTGGCTCGCCCAATAGCCAAGAATTCCTGTTTCTTACAGAAGTATAGTCCTTCTTACCTCGTAAAAGGACACTGCGCCACTGGTACTTATGAAGGATGCATTGTCGCTCGCCACAATGGCTGTTCCAGAAGCTAACTTGCCGAGAATCCGGCCATCATCTGTTGTACGTCCTGACCTGTTTGATAGTAGAATGACGACTCTTGGTCATTCTTTAAGGTCAGAAGGATCTAACCTAACTAAGCCTTAACTCTTAACGCGGGACTTTCCCATACGATTACAGAATGATTGTCATTTTATTTCGAAAACCTGGTTGAAGAAGCAAAGGCCGAAGCACTCATTCCAAGGCCTTCAAAGGGATCTACATGGCAGCTGCTTGAATGGAGGCTTTCATGACACATCCACATTGGTTGCTGGCCTTGAATGAGTTGAATAGTTTCAACTGTCCTATCGACAAAAATCTAGTTGACATAATCTCTCAACACTCCACCACCAGCATTAGGTTATTGCGCCATTAATATCCAACTAGAGAGAGAGGCAACGCCATTTCTATTAAACCTAAACCAATCTTAATCCAGCAACAAAAATTGTTTGCACAAATTGCCCAAGATTAAACCAATTTACGTAATTCTCAAGTGAGTTTCAATGTTTGTTTTCGACATTTAGTCTCAAGTGGACCAAGCATTGATATGCTCTCGAACTATGATACGCTCAAACATAGTCAAGTCCCTCCTTCAGCATAGACAAAGAGCGGAAGTATAGAACCACCACACCACTCGAACTGTCAATAGAAAATAAAAAAAAAACCCCTAGTGGCTATCACGATAGAATCATGGAATTCGAAATCGATTAATCAATGTCCATTTCGAGTGGGGCACAGTCCAAAACTCCATTTTAGCTTATCCCCCTTCAATTACGAAGCAAAGTGTCGCTCTTACCAAACTCAATACAAAGTATGACATTCCAATGGCATTACCAATTCCAAATCACTTCTGTTGTCCTTTTCGAGAGCGTCTATCCAAGCCGTATACAGTGTACACACACGATCACCTCATTGACATGGAATTCCATAGTGAACGAGAGAGATTCTGACCAGTCGATTGCACCATTTCGTTGACTTATGTCAACCGTGCATTTTGAAATGTGGGGGCCCTCCCCCACACTCATATCCCAAGTCATGATTTCGACATACAGTCCAGAATTTAATGTCCACGTTCGCGGACTGTGTGTGCTGCTGATTTACGAGGATCACTGGTAGAGGTTTCGCTACGAACTTGGCGCATGCGTGGTTTGGCGGAGCACAAGTGTCGTGCCAAAAATGTTCGTCCGGCAGAGGGGTGAGGTAACATTAGTTTAGATTGACGATACGTGCCGTATGAACAGATCTGTCCTCTTAAGAGATCGTGCCACGCTTTTTGGACGCGATGCCGCGCCATCGAGCGGTGAGTAATAGAATGAAGGTGTGTCCGTGCTGACTAAGCGGGAATTTATGAATCCGCGGGAAATTTTTGAAGGTTTTCCGTTTAAAGTTAGATCTTATGGTTCAGTGTCTATGGATATGGAAATCGCAGAAGCATTGACTGTTGGTGGACAATGGGAGTAGGTTGATGAAGAGATAAGTCACAGCAATGACTTGTGTGATGAAATCACGAAGGGCTAGTGGAAGCTGTGGGGGCGGAAAGGTCACGTCGAATGGGGTATTTGCTTTTGTGGAGGCGGAAAATTGACTCAGGATTTTGGTTACTTACTGAAATTAATTCGGATTGGAGGATAATCGTGCAGTGGAGTTACGTACCTGAAAGGAGAGAAAGAAAAATTTTAGAGTCGAATGATTTGTATGGTATATAATATAAGAAGCTTTGAACAGTGGTGATTAAAATTGTTGGCCTTAATGTTGAAACTTGAAATTGAAAGATGAAAATATCATAAAATCGTGCCAGTATTTTGTCGTAGTCACCCCTCGTAGTCACCATCATATGGATTCTGCGGCAGAACAGAGTATACCAAGGTTAGGTTAACTTAGGCTGCACACCGAAAAATCTGGGTAGACTTGGATCTAGGTGGTTTCAAAACACTATTCTTTGAAACAGCTGGAGGTTTTTAGAAATCACTGAAGACGACCCATTCGGACATGTCGAGAAAACGCTCCTAGAAGTAGTTTTCTTCGAGCTCAAAGAGCTTGACATGGACAGAGAGCTTGATATGATCATTAAGAGTATAGTCTCTTCATCCTTTTCGTCTATGCACCTACAGAAGTCGTTTGCAAATTGGTGTGTAGATCCTTCTTGTCCCAAACATTCAACTCCCAGTCAGCTCTAGATAATGGAGGTCAGTGTGATAAAGAAGTTACTCTATTTTACTGGTTTTAAACACATGAATTTATTGGCCACAAACAGTTTAGGGTTTCGTAAAGGACATAGTAATCTTGTGGTAAAGAACTGACTTTGAAAAATTCGATATATCATCAGCTATCAGATCATTTATTGGAAGACCTAGGAATAGTCGTGTCTGCAGCTGGCTCTTGCTTTTCTCTGAACCATCTCAAACGTCGACGGAAAGGAAGCAACGGGTAAACATTTCCCAATGAGCGACATCTGTGGGCTGATGGCCAAAACAGTGAAATTTGCGTACAAAAGAAGTAGTCTTTTTTGAATAGGTCAACGAAAAATTATTTCGGAAGACCGAGAACGAGACCTTCTCTCTTATGTTTGCATATTTTCTACTACTCTACTTGTACATATAAATTATGATTTATTTAAAGGTACTTTTTTGTCTATGAAGTTTTTGACAGATGACACTTGAATCGTGTTTATTCGTTATAATATTTTCATTTAATATTGTTTGACATTTTACTATGTGAACACAGCATCTAAAAATTATTCAGCTGTTTTATGAAAATCAACTTTCTACAAGGAACTTGTTTCGTGCACTTAGATCAATTTATGGTCCACATAATCGGCCTAGCAAACGCACGATTCGCTACACCATCTTAAAGTTTGAAACCCAATTTTTATTATTAGATAATAATCGACTAAATAGAATACAGTAGCCGATGAATCGACTCAGTATAGCTTGGCTTGTCGTATTCAAGAACTTGGCATAATTTACGTACGGATCTTGATTTAAAAGCATACTCATGTAAGAATTGAAGGAGACTGATCTACAGAAACTTCCCCATTTCAGTTTTTGGGCTCTTGAAAAGGCTGAAAAAAATAAAATAAAAACAACTCTGTTCAGCGATGAGGAACATCTCTGGCTTAATGGGGACGTCAATAAGCCAAACCGAACTGTTAAGGGCTCTCGTTATCGCACCATGATAAGGGACTGTTTGCTATTTCAAATTGAAGCCTATGTTCTACCAACAAGATGGCGCCACTTGCCACAGAGCCCGTGAAACTATGGCTTTCTAGTTATCGAATATCTTCTAAATACATATCTAAGTCAATTGCTATGAAATAAAGACAAAATCTTTCTCCAAGTTAATTCTTATGTTTTCCTGCAAAATCCATATGAATTGCGTTTGTATGTGAATGTGATGCGTGAACAAACAAGCATTTTAGCAAATGATTTCAGTATACACGCAAATTTTACAATTTTATTATATGATTATACAGACATTGACATAAGTGAAAAGAAGGACTGCTATATGACAGCCCTGCGGAACACTGCGAATGATGGCGGTTTCCTATGTAGTTCTTACGAGTTGCAATGGAGCTTAGGATGAGAAGATAATGCAGTGGTCGGCTGTGCAGTGGTGTAGAATAGTTTACAAGGATTGGGAAGAACTCAGATGAATCACCAGAAACTGCGACCCAATCAATAGGCATAGAAGATATTAGATAGATGCACTAGGGTTCATCGCATTCATTATTATTGGAAAACCATGACTTATACACATACTTTAATGAGCAAGCATTCAAATTGTTTATGAATGTGACTTTGGTCGCGAATGCTATCAATTGATTCTTCATCCAAAATAAAATTGTGATAATGACATTAATTATCAGCCACAGGTACCTCCTAACCAAGGATCATTTCTAAAGCCACTTGAGGTTTAATGGAGCAAAAGTATACCCCCATTCTATGTAATCCAACTCTTAACTATTTGTTTTTATAGAACTTCAAGTCATAATCGCCAATTGACAACAGATATGTTCCCATTAAAATAGCATTTTATTTTTTACAAGAAATCCCATGAGAACTTGAGGATAATAAAGTCCCCACCATGGCATGTTTGTCCATCATTCCACTGAACTAAGCTAATTAAAATTGCACACATTCTATAGCAAATTCATATTCACATTTCTATGTTAAGTGCACCAGCACCAGCACCAGCACCAGCGCACCGTTCCCATATGAATTATTAATTTTAAGAAGACATTCACTGCAATGTATCTCGTACAATTTTCCATCATTATATCCACTCTCATGGCAGAAAAAAACCGAATTAATGTAGTTCATCTAGAATCATTACCCCACCTTAAAAAGCGCAGCATTTTAATGAAGGTATGGCTACAGTTGCTAAACCATCAATTGCAAGACTCACTGTACATGCTTTGCCCATTTAGAAAAGGTGGCGAATGTTTCTCGTATCTTTTGTGTGGTGGACTTATTTTTTCTTTAAATTACATAACAAGATCATTGGCTTGGTCCATTTTAAATCGATCTACAACTTTCAGATACTTTTAGACGCAAAAAGAAAAAAACCAAAAAAAAAACGATTTGCAATAAGCTGTGCACCTCCGACCACGCCTGATCAATCGATCACAGCAGCAGCCTCAACCACTCTCAAAAGAGTGTTGTAATATGCCAGGAGTGTGCTGGGAGAGTTCCAGTGGCGTTTGTCCAGTTCCAGTTTTGTCTTTGCCATTTGGTCGACATAGATTGTTTTTTTTTTCCATGGCAAGACTTGCATTTGGTTGACTTGAATCCAGATACAAGTGTGTACTTTCGTTTTTACACTATTCACGACTCTCTGGTGGGGTGAGATAGTTTGTCGTTTTAAGTGCTACTGATATAAGTCTTGTTGTTGTGTTGATCTACTGCCCACCAGCTAGTGAGCTTTTAGAATGGATAGAGTTAGAGGCGAACGAGGGCGTTCAGAAATGTCAATTTATGAGGAGCACAAGAAAATGCAATTAAAATTGTTTTGTTTCTCGTAAAGTGAACCTGAATGAGGGCATATATCAAAATTAATTATTTGAAATGGATTCCAGAGGAATTGTTTGTTTATTTCTTAAAGTGAAAGGGTTAGAAGGGCACTAAGTGAAGGTCGATAGAGGAGGTCTCAAGGTGGGAAAATGTGTTTCTAATTCTATTTGTTGGACTTTGACTGACTATTTCTATAAGATAGCAAGGTACACAATCATTCGCAACAGAGAAACATATTCCACTACCTGCACAATGAAAAAATAAACAAATCGCAACAACACAGACGACAAAAGAAAAAGTGAAAGACGCAAGAAGAAGCAAGACTCCAAAACTTACAAATGATTTTAAAAATTAATTTCAGTGGTGTAAAGGTGCGTCCTTTTCTTCTCCAACGAACCATCTACTGGATCGGACCGTAGTACAATGGTGATGGTAAGTTGTACTCTGATGTTGGACCTAGGCATAAGAATCCTTTCACCATACAGTTCTCACATAAATCAGCCTTCAGCCTCTGGCACAGTTCTGCCGATATGTAAGGCGTATCTCTTCTATTCTTATAACCATGTGCTTCTCTATAGAAAGGACTTGATAGTAGCCATACAGTCGTTGGCTAGCGCAACGCAAACGCATATAAGGTGACCATTTGTTGGTCAAAGTAAAACGCCGCGTTGGTAAGGGGTTGGTTAGTTGGTTAGTTGAAACCGGCCCTTGGTGAGGATGCACTTAGCCCAGGAATAGGTCCATTGTGCTGCCGATGTATAAGGTGGGTGGGGCACCCTTTTACTCTGGGAACCAGTTACTCCTTCTTAAGAAGGAGCCAATCCTAGCCGTGCAGGTATTGTTGAGATCATTTAGATCGTTAGATCACTTCATTCTCCTAATGGGGCCTTTCTAATGTTGACAAGTGCAGGAAACGTGCATAGGAGATGACTGATAGTCTCCTCTTCTTCTTCATCTCTACAACTACAACAGAAGTCATTGTAGGAGATGCACAGTCTTTGGGCATGCCTTCCTATGGCACAGTGTTCGGTGAGGGTGTTTACGACTTTGGAGAGGATTCCTCTCTTATTTTCAGAAGTCCGATGGACCTAGTTTTACTTAGTGTGGTCCGGAGCAGCCTTGCAGTGTTACAGTGGCCAAGTGGTTGCCTTCTCTCACCGCATCGGCATGGACAAGGTGTTTGGCATAGGACGTTGGCACCTCGATGTCGGCGACGTTTATGCTGTTTAAACCTGACGAGCCTCGTCGGGCCAGTTCGTCAGCTTTACAATTCCCTGGTATGTTACTGTGAATCGACGCCCATCTCGTTCAGAGATACGCGGCAGTCCTTCACTCCCTTGGATCTCATTATGGCGGATCCGAGGGATTTGAAAGCCACCTGGCTGTCGATGTATATGACAATATCCGATACTGATACTGCATTAGCCGCCAGCCAGTCAGCTGCTTGACGAATGGCGGTGGCTTTGGCTTCGAAAAGGCGGCAGTAGCTAGGAAGGCTGAAGGAGAGGTGGCTGTCTAGATCCTTTGAAAAAATGCCAGCACCGATTCCTTCTTCGGTTTTGGAGCCATCTGTGAAGATTGTCAGCAATTCATGGTGAAGGACATTCATGATGAAGGACAGCGATTCATGGTGAAGGACAATCAAATTGAACTTGGTATCGAAATGGCCGATATGGTAGTAAAAAATGACGCAGAAAGAAGCGGATCCACAAGAGAGGAGTGCAAAAGTATATGATCTTATCTGTCGTAGCTTGTGAATGCCCAGAAGTCTTTCCTCAAGAGCTTGACTGATCTGTAGGTGTCGTGGTTTAGTGGTTAATGCACTGGACTTCTGTGTACAGGGTTCCAGGTTGGAATCGCACCATAAACGCTGTATGGCGCAGAGTTATAAACTTTGACAAAATCTAATTATGATACCCTTCGTTACATTGATAGAAAAGTTCTTCGAGTAATATTTGGTCCCGTCTAGATGACATGAAGGCGATGGTACTATGCCGAAGAGTAAATAACTGTCGATACACTTCATAAAGAAGGTGGTACCTCGATTATGCTAACTCAAATCTTCTGATACAATATTTTGTTTTCCCATTGAGGCAATGCTGTTCCCCCTAACTACATTGCATATCAGTTCCACATAGATCCTTGCATTAAGTCTCATTTTTTTCAAATCCTCGTCTCGATCAATCAAATATCCATACATTATTATACTTATCTACCACAAATTCGATCCACGCTCATTCATCGACCACGATCCATGGACCTCCTTCTGATTTGTTTTCATTTGCAAATGCAAACACGTTCGCTTGACTACAAATTACAGAGTATTCACATCTGCTCCCTGAATGGTTTAACATAATTAATCTTCTTTAGTTGTCATATCACGTCGACATGCCGATCATCACACCGTACTACCGGCACCGCCACCGGTGCACCACCGCACAACTAAAGTGAAAGTGTAACTCTTATCCGAGAGTCAAGACAATATGCATTTTCAACCGCAAAAAAAAGAGATACAATTTAATGTTCATAATGACGGCTATACACGTATGCAAAGTTACAGTTTTTCTTAATCCAAATCTCATCAGGAGATAATTTGAAATTAATGAGATCGTCGTTTTGGTACCTTTGTCTGGCTGTCAAAAAAAAAAAAAACTATAGTGTCAAGTTGTTATGATCAAATGCAATTAATTAAAAAAGATATCCAACTCGCCACCACAGTGGCTTGGTGAAACTAGTTTCTAAGACAATTTCCGCATTCCGAGTTGTAATTGGTTCATGTGGAGGAGATACTAGTGCAATTGCACTGTCAGTGGACAGGTGACGTAAATGCAGGTTGACTGGTCAGCGGGTAGAAATTCTTGGGATCATGTTTGACCAAGAACTTGTCAGTAAACAGAGGCAGCACTGTGGTGCAATAAAAAAACAATTAACGATCAAGAAGTTCATATTATGAGGATGACGAGCAGTCTAGCTTGAGGGCAGAGAAGTCGTAGGGCATAAAAAGTCGGACTTGTTGTTATTCGTGTAAAAGATTGCATTCTGAGATATCCGAGAATGGGAAATATTTCTGTTGACAGCAGGTACAAATGTCTTGCAAGAAAAACAGGAAAATACTTTACAGTCGACGCACTTGTTACTTTGTCTTCTTGCAGTTAGAAATTTGTTTGGAATATTTAACAGACTAGGTCAAGAAAGAAGAGCTTGTCTTAATCTTTAAATGAAGATGGCTTTAGAGCAATAAAAAAGCAAGCGAATTGCCGAGAAAAGTCCTCTGAATGGTTCTTCCTCCTTTAAAACTTGGTAAAAGTAGAATAGCACTTTTTTAGGGTATATGCCCAAAATATGTCGTACTTCTAGACGTTAAGGTGAAGACCAAATCCATCCTCGTTTTAAGCACACAAAACAGTAGTGTCAGCTCACCGAAGAAGACTACAGATACACATAAATGACCATGGAACATAGACGCAGAGAAAACTTCGGAACACATCCTTTGCAAATGCTTTTCTCTCTGTTTTTTCAGGACGATTCTCTAAATGACCTATGAAGTAGTATTATACATTATATAATATTAGTGACTCGTAACAGACCTTGCAATACATGACGACCTAATGGATCATTGTGAGATCTGAGCGGAGGCTGCATCTAAAAGCTGTCGGTCAATCTAACTTACCAATCTCCATTGAATTTCAAATTTCACGAGCTTTGATAAGGAGCTAGAATTAAGCTAAATCACTTTTTTGTAATCAGAGCTGTGACTTCAATTGCGATTGTGTAATCACAGTCAAACTGAACTGCGATAGTAACTTTTTTTTATATCAGTGTAAGGTTGAAGTAGCAAATGACTAAAAGAAAGAAAGAAGACAAAAAAGGAACGGGCAGTATGGCTACCATCACAAAAATCACCTATCTGCCAAAATTCCTATTACTCAATTATAAAGCAGAATAAGAAGGGAGTGTTCAGCATTTTTCAGCTCCTACTGATCAAAGTCAACATTTGTACGAGAACATCCACCAAATATCCTCAATAATTCCATAAACAGCACATCCAGCGATGTGCAATCGCAATCGCAATCGCAACTAACAGTTGAACTCACAACTAATATCAGCGAACAACGTTGACGAATTTATACAATCACTCAGCAGGTTCTGTCCCCGCCTTGTCATTCGATTATTGCACTTGCACTCAGCCTCTGTGAATAAGAATGTGGGTGCATTTTGAAAAATAGCAACTACTCACTCACAGGTAATCACTCATAGCGATTCAACTCATAGTTGTGTATTTCTTTTTCTTTTTTTGTGAATAGACGTCAATAGTACACACAGTTTTACACTTTTTTTTCTACCAAAATAGCCCACGATGCATAGAGTTGAGTTGACTTGCCTGAGTTGGAAGTGCCTCTGGACCCAGGTTCCTTGGCTACAGCTTACGATGACCCTTGACAACCAAAAACCCTTTCCACTTAGCTCGATCTAGCTAGCTATTCAATGGAGGAATCAATGCATTCAACTCCTTCAAGACCTACACCATCGCAACCAAACTTGAGGTTATTGTAGGGTGTTACTCGTCTCAGGCAGAAATCTATTTTATTATAACAGCTTTGGGAGGTGGAGGACCGTCAAGTACTAAGTTAAGACTTTAAGATTCTTCAAGGTATAAGCTCTTTAGAGCTTTGGAACATGAAAATATATATATACATAGTTCTTGAAAGCGGCTATAAACAGCGTGATTGGTCCCTTTAAGCAAACTAGATGAGCATAGTGTTGGAGTACATTATTGACAACATTCTCATTTTATATTCAGTGGCTGGTTACCAATGTTCAATGCTAGGTTAGAGACAGCCCTCTATGAGGATATACATAGAGCATAAGCAGGGCCATTGTGTGCCAATGGATTGGTCGCTCTCGTATTCTTAAAAAGAAGTGCGTTTCTGAATGATGGAATGGATAGTCTTCACAGAAAGTATTTTGTTGTAGGAGTCGCTTAGTCTTGGCCGTGTCTTTCTGTTTCACAGAGTCAAGTACGTTAACTTGTTTTGAAAGGGTTCCTCTCTTGTGTTAGCCAAAGCAGTCTAGCAGTGGCTTAATAGGTGGCATCGTTGATTGACTTCCCTTACTCCATCGACGCAGATGAGGCACTTAAGATAAAATGTTGGCGCCTTGATGTCAGTTGCACCTATGCAATGAGTACTTGTACCTGCGGTCACTTGCTTAGCCGCTCAGAACTCCCTGGTATGTCACAGTGACCTTGTACTTGTCCGTACGAGATTAAAAAGGATATAACATTGCAGTCACTATGCTTTTTGTCCGATATTTGTAGGCCACGTTGAAGAAGTGCTCCATGGCAGTTGCCTTTTACTTCCTTGTGCTTTTCAGTCTTATTGAAGAATAAGGTCGCCAATTGTCTGCTGACGTTGTCAGTTGCGAGTAGGTTTGCAGCACTTCTACAGAATTATTTAGACAATTCAGTGTTAATTGTGACTGACTCATAGTTCTTACAAAGGGTAGACTTCCGTCAGCTCTTCAGGTGTCCTTCCACCTAATTGTGTACTTTGACAATAACTGAGTTTCCTGGTACTCACCCACATTTCTGCGTTGAATGGATTAAATTAGCATTTCAAGATAGGATTTGCCTATCGCCGATGAACTTTAATTAGTTTCGCCTTACTTCCTAGTATCCCACGCTAATCCTCCGAAAACAAACATAATTGTTTTCAATTTGCTTTTGTGTTATGTTATGTTCTCACCCACATTCAGAATTGCCACCGATAGAGGTTACCCATTTTTGGAAACAAGAATATTTTCATTCGGCTACTTAGGCCGGCACTTCTATCCAAACACCGTACTTGTTCAGCGTAATCGTTTTTCATTGAAATGTCAAAACATAGGCAAACAACACAACAGAAAACTATCTTCAAGTTGTCTCTAATTTATGTAGACAACAGCTGAGGCTGATAGATACTCTCCATATTCTCATAGACCCACCGAAGGCCATTGAAAAGCCCCAGCAACCACAAAACAAAAAACACCCATAACTTCATCGCCGTCAACAACAACAGCGCACTCTATTATCATCTTCATCATAAGTACCTCTCAGATGCTGATCACCAAACCAGCTGTAGATACATGCAGCATAATTTGTTCAAAAGAAAAACAATCAACAAGTCGTCATCATTATCATGGCATCATCTCTGTGTTTTTCTTCTTCGCTTCTTCTTCTCGGAACAATATTGTGGGATTCACTGGACCACGAACCGGCAGCGCAGCGGTCAGTAGTTGGTAGTTGGACTGGTTCAAGTGGAACATGGATTTATGAAAACCTTGACCTGGGCTACGTTCCGCTACTGCAGCGGGTTACAAAAATCTGCAGATTTTTTTTTCCTTCTATTTTAATGAGCATCCTCGCTTGAGGTACAAGATACTCGTTAAGTTCAAGATACAAATGGGATGAGGTTGTTAGCCCTTTATGATTGAGTGCCACATGGAATGGAAAGTACTCTTCTGCTGCAGCAGATTTCCCTAATCAAAAATCTTGACACGTTGCATTTGGAAATACAGTATGCGGAGCTCTAGTTTTTAAGACGTCATTATATCCCCGGCAATCATAACAATAACGATCGATAGAGATAGAGACAACAAAAGAAACGATTGCGATGGAGATGGAAAACTGCAAGCAAAAATCTGCATTTTGCGCTGCGCAGAGAAAGTGATCGAAAGACAAGTTAATTTGTTGTCTGCTGCTGCTGAGAGGGATTATTAGACGTGCTGTCGGAAAGTATCTAAAGAGTAGCATATGCTAATCATAGACATCTTATCAAAGTGTAAAAATGTTGTTGATCGCCCGTGTTGGCGTACGAAGGTATTAATTTGCCGGGTGGCTGGAGAGGAATACCAATTATTGGGCGGAATATAGATTAGATTGTTGTGATTAAGGCCAAATGCCGTGGAAGAAATTGGACGATGACAGTGGATATTATGGTAATAGCTGCTGGACTCTTGAGGCGCACTTGGTGTATAATTTGTTTACATCATCGGGCGGGTCTTAGTCGTATAAGGCGAATGTCCGCATAAGATGCAGATCGAATTTTACAGCAGGAAACTAGACGTTTTTGGTTACACTGTTGATGGAACTTGGAAAAGGGTTGTTTGCCGGCCATTGGCAGCTCTTGTTCAAACCTCTTTCTTGCCAACGCATCTGCCTTATTGTTTGGTGTGATTTCAGGATATCCTACGTTCCAATAGAGTTGTTCTGGGCCATAGGGATGGTAAGATTTTGGGCTCTGTTGGCAGTGCTTTAGCTAACGCCTGTTTTGGCTCCACGTCTATGAAGATTGAGGTTTTATGTGGATCGACAGCCGCCCAGTTTGATCTCGATGGTATGACTGTTCTTGGGGATTAGGTCAACTAACGCCAGGATAACCTGTGAGACTCTCCTACGTTGTTGCAATGCTCCATGTAACCTTGTTGCCTGTTGAGTTAACCATTGAAGGATGAGCATTCTCTAAGGGAGTGAAATGTCAATGATTGGGCATTGATTTTTCTATCATTTGGAGTGGAGTGCGTTCTAGTTGTAAGAATCCAAGCGATGATGTATTGGCCTTTGACATAAGTCAATCTGACACTTGTAGTAAGAGTACCGTCTTCAGTCCAAATTTCATTTATATGACCGTCCTTGTGGGTGCTCTTTTCATAGTTTCTGCTTCCCTGAGCTTGGTTTGAATTCAGGCTAACAATCTGTTAACCACGTTGCAATTGCTCTCTTTGGCATCTCTTTGATCTTGGTTGTGATCTCAATTTTACTTCAAGGAACGCATGGATGGTGAAGAAGTCGAAAGAAAAAAGAGAAAATAGAACTTGAATTCAAGTGGTATAAGGCTTCTATGTTCACTCTCCATGGTTTGTGTCCAAATTATTGGAGAGATTTGCATACGATCTTTGAATTCGTTTGTAATTCTAAGAAACTGTTTCTTGTTGATGTTGGAACATTAATTGGAGTATGTAGCTTAAATGTAATTCTCGACTCCTTCGCTTTATGACAGAGTAAAATGTATTTTACAGAATAACATGGCCATCTAAGCAGAGTCACATACCTTAATCTTTCATTGAAGGCTTGAAAATTTTGCTGGGAGATCAGAGATTGATACAAAACCTTTGTTGGAGGACTAAGATGTTTCTCGGCATTTGCTATGTACATTGTGGAGTGTCTAAGTGTCTTCAAGTCATAGTTGTTGAGAGAGCAGTGTCTAGTTAGAAAGGATGCAGCCAACTTAAGCTTGTATTGCTTAGGAATAGGATGACTTTTGATCTATTTTTTTTTTATCTTTCTATCTTTTCTCGCTTAATTTGTCAAGGTAAGATTGACAAGTTGGTCAGTAACTTTATTCCCAGCGATGCCTTTGAGTACAGGGACCTACATAATTATGATTTTATTTTTTTCGTAGTGAACTCCATAACAGTTTGAATGTAGTAGGTTAGGCTGGCTACAGTTGGTGCAGCCACACTTAGGCCAAAAAGACCCATTGTGATACCGATGGGATCAGTCTATCCATTTAAAACAATTAAATGGCGCTGGGCAGCTGCACAGAAGATGGGGAATAGTCTCTTCCTCCTCTTCGTCCATGCAGCTCCTGCAGAAGTCGTTAGAAGGATGGCCCTATATTGCTGCATGCCTCCCAATAATGCAGCTTCTCGTGATGACACCTACCATAGGACTGATGTGAGACCTATTTAGCTTTATTTTGGATCCAGCTTGGGTCAGGTCTGCTTTGCAATGGAAGAAGCGTTGATTGCGTTTTGTTTAATTGAACATGTAGAGAAAGGCTATTGAGATTCCCCTTTTCAGGTAGAATCAGAAAAGTTGTGCTATGCCTGGCAGTTCATCAGGCATACAGCTTTGAATATAGTAGCTTGTCATCAAAATATAAGGTATTTACTATCAAAATTTTAGATGACAGAACCATCGAGCGAAACCAGAAGGTAATGAGTAAACGAGTCCTACTTACTCGCTCGTTATTAAGGGTCATTCGGTTTTACCTTTCAATCAAAGTTGAAGGATATAAGAGGCCTTGACAGATGTTAAGCTAACTTAAGGCATCAATTTGTGATGTACAAAGGCCCCTTCCAATACACTCTATGGCACAGAGCTTGATACTGAAGACCACTGCGTGAAGATGGTAGTAAATTGTCCGCAAGGAGTAGAGAGTTTGTAGTTAATTTCAACTCCTGCCCATTGAGACATTTTCGAGCTATCAATGTATCTATTGAGTGGAGTCGTTGTTTGATGGATTTGAAGCTTGTTTCAAAACCTGTGGTCCAAAATTTTGAATGAGATGAATCCTCTTTCGTATCAAGAACACTGCTGAGGAGATAGACCAGTAACGAGGTTTCCTTCTCTTTCTTTGACTTTTCCTCTCGCTAAAGTAATAAACTTTCAATTGAGCAGTAATTATGAACTCAATTTCCATGAATTTTGTAACAAAAAACAGTATAAAGTTCAATCTTTTCAAATTTTTTTTCTTGTAATTGACCACTCGGTCGTATACGTAACATTTTCATAATTTCATTTCTCAATCCGACATCACTCTCACGCGCCATCATTGTAACTTTGTTTTTGTTTTTGTGTTTTTTTTTTTCTTTTCTTCCTCCGACTAATGTAATCGATTTTTTTTTTTTCTTATATTTTTCAAATTATGCCATAATTTTCACTGAGTTTCGATTGATTCTGAATTAAATGGAGCTCCGTGTAGCCAGTGCACAATTCTCTTCCTCCTGAGTGTTCGAGTGGAGGCAATAAACTCCCCAACCATTCAAGTGTACAGTAGAGAGACACTGATACGGAATAACATAACAATTTAGTTCGATATACATTTTCTTTCCTTCTCCTCCTCTCTGTGCACCCTCTGCAATGTTATTATGTATTAGTTACTAAATAAAGTAAGACAATCATTGGACGTTATCCGAACTCGTTCGTTCAGTGGCGCACAGAGCGCCTATGCATGTATGCATATCGATTGATCGCAAGTTGAGTAATATCCAAGCACAAAATTTACTGCGTTATTATGCAAAGCAGAAGAAAATCACTGAAAAAGGAGCTGGAAAATGGGGACATAGAGGGACACAGAGATTCAAAATGCAATCAATAGGTTATTAGCTCTTTTTTCCGGACTTGGACGCATACTTTTTTTTTGTTTTGTAATTAACATGAGTTTTATGGATGTACGATCATATTTGAGTGGCACGAGCGAGAGGACATGGCTTCGAAAGTGGGAGGAGGCTGGCTGTGGTAGAAATTGGTGCATACAACACCCACTGCTTGACATATAGAAACACAGTCCGGAGTGGGTTTCGAAGTAAAAGTCACAAACTGGTTGCGGATTGGGCCAATGTAATATCGATCGAAGTGAATGTGGTAGCTGGTTGGATGACATGCTCGAGTAGTAATTATTTCGGGTTGGTTTCGATGTGCAGCGATGCAATTGGCATTTGATTGTTCCGGCAACACATGTGCGTAGAGGGAATATGAGAGCAGGCTAATAAGCAATTCAAAAAATTCCAATAAATTGCCACTGGGACTTGCAGCCATGGGTAGGTTGGTGGAGCTTGTACGAATGCGAGTAATGGCACTCTCGGGAGCTCTAGCCTAGAGGCATTTTAATGAGGCACAACTTTGTTACCAGAATAATTGCAGACGAAGAACATGCAGCAATAGCCAAGCTAAAGTTTAATTAGGCCAACAGCCCAGCTTAATAAGACACCTACTAGCAGAAGGAGCATAAGTGATGGGTCTTGTCAGCGCACAAATATCAATTGATAGCTAAAAAGAACAAAAAGTCGACAGAAATTGCAACAAAGATGGGATTGCTCTCAAAAAAAAAAACATCGGGCGCATTGTCCCTAACACCGTAGTGTGAACCAACGAAAGGAAAGGACACTTAAACTCTACCTTATGCAGTATGAGAAGGCTGACAAAAGCCTAGGGTGAATTCAGTGAGAAACTTTGACAGCTAGTGACAAAAAGAAGATCTAAATTGTAGTAGATTTTTCGTAGTAAGTAATTAAATTTTTACTGAATAACTATACACAAATCCACCCAATAAATTTTGCCAATCAAATGGACAAACTATCAAGGAATAGAACCAAAACAACATGTGTGTGATCGCTTCTTTTAAATTTAGATCGCAGTGTAACCAAACTTTAAAGGTCGGTCTTACTGTACAAGGGAGAAGCTCGTGGGAAATTTTGGTGACATTAGTTTCGCTGACATAAATATCTGGTTGTATTCGTCTTTCCTCACTGGAATTCGAACTTACATACATTGGGCTGTACTATTCAGCGATAAACATTGCAAGCCAAATTCTGTCCACCGTTTCCAATGAACGGCTGTCATTTGTCAACCAGTTAGAGTAGCCCATATAGAGCCCATGTAAGCTTGAAATGCAAAAGTCAAATGCAAATATTTACTAGAAAGTGTCTGACTTTGTTTGACGTTTCACTTTGTAAAGCAGCAATCTATTACTGATTTTGAATGTATTGTAACGTTCTAGCTAAATTTAATGTGAGCCTCAATCGTGCGTTCTTGATCGCTGGTAGGGGGCATTGGGGTTGTTTATTCTTAGACACGTGGCACAAAATGTCAGAAAGACAGAAAGAAATTGCATGATGCACTTATTACTAGCTCTTGGCCATTTCTTCATTCACATGTAATCACAGACAGGGCAAAAGCCACTTATGTTTTTTTTTAGGGAATCCGTAGATAAGGAGATGTAAATTTGGTATTTGTGTGTTCATTAACGTTCGTCAATAGGTCGCATAATCTTTGAGATTTTTTGGACAAGTCGTAGGTATTTCAAACGAAAAGCTTTGTCAGAAGATGAACCACGAAGTAGTTGAACAAATCGAAAAATTGGCATACCCATAGGAAACTACTGAATACATTTGTGACCATTAGCTCAGAATATGAAGATTGTAGAAGAACATATCGTAGAAAATTCGGCACTTAAGAGTTCATTTTATTAATGAAGTGACATAGTTTATACATAAGTCCGTGAGTCCAATACTTACACTCCAATTTCTTAATAGATCAGTGTTCTTACCTGTAAGAGAAAAAAAAGAAATAAGTTAGACGATAATAAATAGAATGGGCATTCAAAAATAAAAGGAATTCGACTTATAATTCGGAGTAAGCTCTTAGAACTAAACGCTGCCATAGAAGTTTTGTTTTTTATATTTAAATCTAGGATCATACTCCTAGTAGTACAGGGAAATAAACCCAGAGCTACGGTGTATTCAATTCAATCCTATTCCAAAAAAAATAGAAATAGAAATCTGACATGCTTACTTACTTACTTAGTTTCTTAGTTTCGTCATCTTGTTCGAATATGTGCAACTCGATTCCATCCTCGACTTTTCTGTGCCACCTTTGTCTGGGCCTTTCTGTAGCAGATAACACATTTGTAGGGGTGACAATTTTTCAATTTGTCTAAAATTGTGAAAATCTCTTGTACTGCAAGGGAAAAGGCGTCCTAATAACATTTACCAGTACCAAAAGGGCTTTCAACTCTACGCTGACGGATCTGGGTTTGACAGAATAATCGGTGCTCGTTTCGTGAGTGATTCTATTATTTTTCAAGAACTTACTATATGCGTGAAAAAATTGAATTGAAGCGTAGTCAGCTGTCACACTTGGTACTTGACAGAAGGGCCCAACTTATAAAATCTGTCGATCCGTTGAACATTGACAATTAAGTTGAAGTATTGCCTTGTTGACGTGGTGCCGTAAATCAGTGGTTCAGCCAAGGGGTTTTAAGTTCCAATCCAGAAAAATACCATAAAAAGTTTTTTCACTGCCCCACCTCTTTCGAGTTTCTGAGTATAAGTCTTTTCAAAACCCTCCTTCCCTTCGAATACTCCATAAAATTGTAGGCCCTTCTGTACGTGCAGAGATGTATACCACGCACAACATCTACAGTTGTGAGAAGTTTAGCCTTGGCCTTCTATGGGCTGCTTACGGCCTAATATTTATTTGCTGTGTTCTATTGCCCCCCTGAATCTGTCACATCAATCAGCTGATTGTCAAGGGCGATGACAGTTTCTCTACACTATCTCTCTGCTTCCACCAATGAAAATGCGTACTCTCAACTTTCTTATGCGTGAACTTCAGTATGTGAATGTGTGAAGTATACTGTCAACGAATCGACGGGCATGGATGGAAAAAGTGCTTGCACTTTCTTTGCAAGTTTATTGCCTTTGCTTCTATCAGTTCTATCAGATGGATATGGTTGCACTGGAAGCAATATCGATATAGTGCTCCTCATTCTTAGAAGGACGAAGAAATTCTCCTAAATGATCATTAAGGTGGTTTCTCATTGAATCAGTAGTCTCAGAGTGTTCATATACCGGCAATAAAACTAGTTGTGTCTTGTTCAGGATATTCAAATCGGTGACGTATACGCAACCTTCTTGTCTGACTTTCTGTTTATTTATGGTGCACCACATGAAATAGATTATTCAACTGCCCTTATAGAGAAAACACAAACAAACAAAGTTTGTCAAATTAACTGCACGCAGATCAGCACTCTCTGATCCTATCTCCTTCACGAGTTATGCAAATTTCCGCAACCAAATACCATTCCAATCCAAATGCATTCCACCTCAGCGACTTCCCTATTTCCTTATAAGGCCACCTCCACACCGAATCCATAAAAGACACCTTCCCCGGTGTAATCCATTAATGACAGCAAATTAAACGCCCGCGTGTCGCGCTCATAAGTAGCTCCAGTTTCTTTGCACAGCACCAGCGAGCGGTGGCATGCAAATTAACAAAACGCAGCATCATTCCAATGGCTTTGATTCGGATTTCGGATTCATCTGGCGCAGCACGACAACTTGCCAGGAGGAGGAAGCCAATAGTAATGTGCGAGTGTAGGATGTATGCAGCTCCACATAACAATTATTCGCATTAGAGAATAGATTCGCAGTGGTAGCGCAAATGCACCTGGCATCTGGGTACGGTCCGCGCGACGGCAAGGATGGATGGTAAGTTAGGTTCATCATGGTTCGTTTGCGTCATGAATCTTTCAGCCTACTTCATGTCATTGTTAGCAGTCGTTTGAGACTAATTGTTAGGTGCGTAGCCATTTTTTTTGAAGCGAAAAGCATCTCTGTCTTGTGGGCTTCTTGTTTGAGGGGGCGATAGGTACACGTACTCATCATAGGAACAGACTGACGGCTGATGGCATTTACCAAAGTTGATGACAAGTGCGCTGGCAGAGACTTTTTGTGGAGAAGATGTTGTGGGCCAATGAAGAGAAGATAATAACTCGAATGCAAGTCGCTACTTTGTGACAGTTGAACGTCTTCTTGTTGTGAAATGTATGCAAATGAGATGGTGCGGCATGCGAGAGAGGCTTATTAGAAGAACAGCTTGTTTGTACCAATTAGGGTAATGATAACGCACCTAGGTAACATGAGTATGGTATGGCTTTAAGGTCATGATAAGGAAGATATTATACTTGCAAGTGCTGACTACCTTCGTTTGGTGATTGTTTCGTTGAACTACTGTCCATGAGGTCCGAGATGACACCATAATAGACGAAGAACTTTTCACGTATGTAGGTGCATAGGAGGGGAACTGTAGGCTCCTTTCCAAATCCAATGGCATGCCTTCAAATGGTGCAGTGTATCGGAATGGTATCTACCATTTCCATGACGCTAAGTGACGCTAAGTTCTATCATGCCCAAGGTTATGATGGTTCCTAATAGGGGAGCAACACTTAGGGAAAACTGCTTTCCAGGAATCTCTTCTCATTTCTTTTTGCTTATGACGAATGTGGATCTTAGACCCCTTGTGTAGAGCAATAGCAGAGAGTCGTTGTCGGCCCTGTTGGTCCTCTTCGAATATCTCTGTTAAACTCCATCTTTTGGAGCAGAACCTTCCACAAAGTAGCTCTCATATTCTGAGTGAACCAGATCGATTCAGCTAGTCGTAAGCAAGGGATTGATTTTTTGAAGAGTTTTGGATTGAAGCCAGAACTTGAGAGCGACTTGAGTGTCATCCGTTAGCTGCTTTCATTGATAATATGCATTCGGCTAACGCGAAATTCCTTCTGACCCTTCTCCTTGCCGTGTTTTGCTCTTTTCTACTCCCTCCTGGTTGTGAAAAGTTATTTTTAATGTCAGATCTTGAAGATTTGTCTTCCAGGTCAGAAATCTTAGAAAGAGATGGTGTTCAAGTCCGCAGAATCAGCTGTATTTGTCCTCTGGTACAGTTCCCTAACTGCTTATTGAGCCTACAATCAAATGCATTAGAATGGGACTAATTGCATCTCTCGAGGCTTCTCCTGCAATATATGGAACCGGTAGCTTAAGGTTTAATTGAAAACATCATTCTTTTCACTTTTTTTCTTGTTGTCCAATGGAACCCTCATTAGCCCACATAAGCCAAATTCTACCGACGCACAATCATACTATTCATCGGCAGCACATTTTCTAAGATCCACTGATACTTCATTTAAACATATGTTCACTTGTCACTGGCGGTGTCATGGTATACATACAAATATGTATACCGATTGGCATTTGCTCCAGTTTCAAAATTCCTTCGACTATCACGCGAATACACCTTTTAGGTGACAAGAGTCACAGAGCACTCCCCCTAAAATAGCATGTATCTCAGTCTCAGACGCCTTTACTCAAAGTATTTGTAGATAGATACATATGTTGCGGTGTTAACTTGAAGTGTTATAAATTCATGGCACGAGATACGCGCGCACAGCGTGAACCAGTTTCCATGCATCACGCCAGCTTTAGTCCCTGTGGCGAGCGCAATTAAGACCAAAAACCAAGTGATCGTCGTGTGGATTCGATGACTTTCGATATTGGAATTTCGCGTTTAAGTTATCTTATATTACTGCTCGTTCAGCAACTTGTCATCCATCATTTGGCGATAACAGTCCGAACTGTGAGGCTATGTTACTTTCTTCTTGTTCTTCTGCGGATGATAGGCCGGTTTGCCATTCTCCTGACAAAACATTTCAAAACACTTAACGACGACCTAACAATTTCATCAAAGGTAACATGGCTTCAAAGTAAATTGGTTAACTTCAGGAATGGAAGTAACAACTATTTAACTGTCGTCGGTTGCGCAATCGCAAAGTGAGCACAAAGTATCTCAGATTGCGTTTGTCGTTAGATTCAAACCTATGTGATGGAAAATTCGATATCCCTCCCAGCTTGAGATACTCGTACATATTAGCAGATACAATATGAAATCTCAATTAAGGTGTATCTGTACTCGTACGTACAAAGGCGTTTTGAGAAGGCCGTTTCGGGTAGTGATACCTTAAGACGGTGGTGTTGGGCTTATGGTTTCTTTGCGGTTGCGGGGTTTTATCACGTTTCATCTTCAGACTGCGTGCACTTTGGAGATTGGTATCAATTGCTAAGGTGGATACCCTGTTCGCGAAATTAGATATCTGTGGTATGGCAACGAATTTCAATGCCGAATGTAAGCTTAAGATCTGTGAGCATTTTTTTGCACAAAAGTCAGATAAGAAGATGGCTGATATTTAAGACTTGGCTTAATAGCCTTGGCTCTTCGAATAGCCTATGCCCTAGATATCTACTGGATGCATTTGGGGCAGAGATTGATATTCATGTGAATTTATCGTTCTCGTGTTCTCTAAAGATTCTAAGATAATTCGTTTATTCTGTTCTGTCCTCCTCTGCGACTAAAGAAATTGATGAAATTGCACTCAAATCTTGATATGAAAGGATCTTTGCAGCTGCCATTCTCTGACAGTTGTCAAGTGAAAACTGTTCGACTTAACGATGTGAAACAGTAAAGGCTTACTGTCATTCTGTGACAGCTGTCAAGTAAAAATTGGGAAGTGGAACAATAAAAGCTTAGACTGTCGATAAAGAGGGAAATATTTTGTAAATTTCTTAGTTTTTTCAGACGATTACAAGGTTTTTGTGAGCCAGTATTAGGTTAGCAACCTAACCCTAGAGTTTTGGACCAAGTGCGGTCCATTTTGTTATCACCTAATGTAACAATCGATTAGCCTTCTTCTATGGCATTCAAGGCTACTTTCGACCAGAACCTGAGGCTGGAATGGACTCCATTTGTTGAATGTGACATCAGAAGACTGCAGTGCATAAAATTGCATATCTCTATTATCTTCCAGGGCGTGATTTGCGAACCTGCTGACAGCTTGCTACATTCCTAGAATAGAGGAAATATTGCAGACAACTAATAGCTGTTCTTACAGAGAATTTCACCCTTGGATGTATCTAAACATGATGGGCTACGGGTAGGGAACAAAGCGAACGTCTTAAAGCTTATATCCGGACTTTTTATACAGCACAAATGAGCTTGAAGGATGTGTTCATAGTACAGAAGGACCTACAGTCTTATGCTTTCTTATGACAGTAATACTCTTCGATGTTTGTCTGATGCTCGCAAGATGTGGGGCCGAGAAAAAACTTTGACGGTATTTTTCTGCATTCGAATTAGGATCCCCATGCACAGTAGTTCAACTCACGCATTTACCACTGAGCTTCAGCACTCACTTGTAGATAGTGTTTTCATTTAATCACTTAAAGTAAATAGAGTTCATTATCTCATATGCCAGATTCTGTCACTATTTCACAGTGTGACACCAACAGATAATTCGTCTCGAAAACAAGGCTTTCTACGAGCAGTTAATGTCACGTTAAGAGGTTGCTCCTTGTTGACGGAAACTTTGTGGATTTTTGCAAAATAAAGCACCTTGTCACAGGTGCCACCAAAAAGTCTGTCATAATGTCAGAGTGGTGTCAACCTGAAGACAAGCAACTTCCAACCAAATAGTCTGCTAGACATCGAAATCGGGCATGTGGCGAACACAAATCGGGAATGGTTTTCACAGGATTCACTTGCTGACCTCATCCTTTGCGATGGTAGCTCAGAGCTCTAGCTCTAGAAATCTAGAAAGTTTTCCAATTTCGCCCTGATTTTCACCACAATACTTTCAAATTCTTTTCCACTATCACATTGGTTTGCACCAATTGAATGCACAAACAAATTACCATGAAATTGACTTCAATTAATCGCCCCCTCAAGAAAGGTCACCCAATTGACGCCCGTGGACGTGATTCCGTCTACCAAAATCAAAGTACTCTCTAATTGCCTTCTACACCCATCGATACAAAAAAAAAAAAAAAAAAGTGAAACCAATAAACTTCTTGAAGGTCTACGATGAGGTTCAATGAAAATTCCAACGAAAGTGAAACCACCACGCACACACGTATCTACCACTCTTTGCTGTTGTATCTATGTTTAATTGAAAACGCCATTTAATTGGGCCATTCTACTCACGGGGGCTATATAATTTGATTTTTACGCCACCCAAACACACTTGAGACTCCAAATAGACTTCTGCACCAACAAAAGGCCAGCACAACGGTGAGAATAGTTAATCAGCTTTCTGACCATGAGAATCCGATTTCCGTGCTAGAAACTGAAAATCGTTCTTTGTATGCAACATAAGAGGCTATTTAATTTACCGTGCTACTTCAAAATTCCACAACAAATTCGCAAAAAAAAACAGCAGAAAAAAACCCCAAGCTAGTAATTACTTGGTCTTAGCACTTTGCGCTATTTGTCGTTTGCGAAATGTGTGGTTCTAGCAAAAACGAAAACAAAAAGGAAATGTCCAACCTGACAACATACGAGTTTATCTAATATCAGTGGTGTACCACGGTAGCTACATAAATTTCAGGTTTACCAAATAGAAGGCAATTTAGTCTGTACTAGTCAGCTTCGGCTAGTCCTTTCTAAAACAATAAAAAAAAATTAATGGCGAATGGTGTCGGGCTTTGTTCCACAATTTGTTGAGGGCTTACTTTGATTTAGTGTTCTGTTTTTTTTTTTTTTCTGGCAGACAATTAAAAATAAATTACCTATGTCCCGTCAAAGGCACTAAATGACAAAAAAATAAAACAAAACAAGAAACCGCCAGTCGAAGTGAGAGGAATAGGTTAGGAACACAACTACTGGGGCAATTCCGCCTCAAGATTTTCTTTTGTTTTTGTTTTTTTTAGAGGATTGGATGAGCTCGTGTTCTCGACGGGGTTTAACTGTAGTAGTACAATGTTCAGCCAGAAATATGTCATAAAATAGTTGCTCAAAAATGTAATGTGGAAGAAGAGAAGTTCTAAGGCATTGCATCTGTCATCATCTGTTCTCCGGTGACAACCAAAGTGACAGCTCACAGCTGATGTGAACTAAAATGAAGTTTGCCATTGCACCGTGAATGGACTTTGGCGCAAAAGACATGCTATAATCCTTGTAAATGGCGGCAAATGTCAATTCTTCTTTGACATTTAAACTAAACAGATACAAAACAAAAGTCAGAAACCACGGAATAATTTTGCATTTCCGGCTCTAGTTTTGGCTATTTGCAGTTGGCGCCTGATTTAAGGGTTCAGTACTTCTTTTTGTGGAGTTTTAAGAAGTCACGAGTCTATGTCAATAAGCCTTAGACTCTTGAAGCCCTTTGAAGCGCACAAACAGAGTATCTATCAAGAATACGAGGATCTAAAGCGGTAGTTAGTTAGAGTGAAACACAACCATCCAGAGAAGAGTCTGCAGAGGAACACCCCAAGGCGGTGTTCTTTCTCCTCTGATATGGCTCCTTGTAGGGAATGAGATCGTAGTAATATTGAAGGAAAATGGCTTTAACGTGATGGCCTATGCCGACGATGTGGTTATCCTGGTCTCGGGGAAGTTTCTCCCAGTTCTTCGTGAAAGACTCAATTTCAATTGGAAACCATGCTTAGTTTCATTCCACTTGACATTTATTGTAGTAGTCTGGCAGCCAAAACTTCTATAAGATTTAGGGAAGTCCCATTGTGGTCATCCAACTCTTACGGCCACGCCTCCATTCTGTCCCGATGGGAAGCTACCAATGGATTGACGGAAACAGATCACGTGAACCCGATGCTAACATTTGAGAGGAGATTCAATGCAAGGATTTCTGGCAGAAGTTACTGGAAGAACTGGAGGGCTAAAAAGAAAAAGGAGTTGGCATTCTATACCGACGGTTCTAAGATGGACAGAGGTACAGGAGCCGGAATTTATTGTGAGGCCCTAGGAATAAACCGCCTCTTTGGAATAAACGATGACTGCAGCATCTTTCAAGCCGAAGTCACTGCCATTACGCAGGCTGCTTAAATTATACGCCAAAGTAATATCGTTGGAAAAACGATAACTGTCTACATAGACAGCCAGGCAGGACTCTGCTATAATTCAGTCGAGGCTGCTGAGAACCTGCAAATCACTTTTAAACAAGATATCCAGAGCCAATACGGTGACCCTCAGGTGGGTACCAGGGCATATGGATATCGAAGGAAACGAGAAGGTGGATAAGCTTGCTAGGAAAGAGTCGACGCTGCACATATCGCGGGCTCTTCCCTTTGTAGCTGCCCCAGTCAGTTCTTTAAAGAAAAAAGTAGAAGATGAAGCCATCGATCGTGCAAGCAGACACTGGGTTCATCTGGATACAAGCGTAACGGCTAGAGCGGCCTTTAACAAGAAGAGATCATCAACTCTGGTTAATTCTGGAGTAATTTCCGGCCATTGTGTCATTGGCCTTCACGCAGAGAGATTCGGTGTGCTGCATAATGACTATTGTAGAAGCTGCAGACACGAAGGAGAAATCGAATCTATTCGTCACCTGCTGTGTGAATGTCCTGCCCTATCTGTTAGAAGAAAGAGAACTCTTGGCAGTCATTTCTTCTCGGAGCTGGAGGACTTAGGCAATGTTGAGCCGGTGGACCTCCTGAGATTTATATTACTATCTGGGTAGTTCTAACAGCGGACCTTCTTACAGCGTTCCCAGGGTTAAACGATGGGGCACAATGGACCTGAATTGTGGGTCTATGTGAGCAGTGACCTTCTGCTCACAAGGCACCCATCTACCTGACCTCACCTAGTTAGAGTGATAGTGAAAGTGCCATAAATAGGGTCCGAACAGTCATCAATTTTGACGCCGGCTTTAGGACATCGAATACAGATAATCCAAAAGCAGAACCAAGAGATATTTCCCACCACAGACTTGGTCAAAACGTGACAATCAATAGGTATAGCTTCAACGTAGTCAAAGAATCACAAAGCATGCATGTTTCATAGAATAGTTCTGGCAAATCGTAGCTTCTTTGAGCGTTTTTGAACTGAGTACCCAATGGAGGAGAAGAATCCATGACATCATCTTCTATGGCGTATTCAGGTAGAAGAATATTTCATTTGACTTAGTGAATGACGAAGGCAACTCAGCGAGACTTTTTGTTGCACTATTTTCTCTGAGTAAGATCGTTTGAGCGTTAGGCGCCAACCAACACTACTTGCTTTCAAAATTCACTCTCTGTGTTATACGGTTGTTATATGTAAGCCACTTTTTTGAGCTGAACGTGCCTCACATGTCAAAGTATAAGACTACTTCCTGGCCATAGTGTGGTAGGCAATCAATCAATTAAAATTCGCAATAAAATCTTAACCACTAGCAGTTGCATTCCACATTCCTCATGACATAGTTTGTGCTCTGTCTTGATGTTTTTTTTGAGGATCAATCTACGGATTTTTTGTGCGAACTGCAGATCACCTCAAACCTCAACAAGCATTCCATCCACTGAAGGCGTTCCTTTGTTGGTCCCATTCTGTTTTTTTAATCAACAAAAGCAATAAAGTAGCGAATATCTCAGAGAATGACAATGGGATGCCTGAATTCAGCTCAAAAAAAAAAATACAACAACACTCGACTAATAGTTAAAAATCCATGCAACTTGTATCTAACATTCATTGGGTAGACAGTGCATACCATGGCGCATTTGAACCCCTCTGCTGCTTACAATGGTCTCTGTGCAATTGTTGTGTTGTGCTCTGCAATCGTCTGGCGGGTTTGCAGTGAAGAAAGTTTTTTTTTTCTGCTTCTAGACACGTTTGCTCTAGTTTTCCAATTCAGCGGTACATGCACTTGTAGTCTGGCTTATGTATCTAAGTATCTTAAAAGCAAGTTGTTTTTATTTTTGTTTTTGTTTCTTCCCACCACACTGTCAGATACAATAGTGAATAGTATCTCTGAGCAGGTGGTAGATACGAAACGAATAAAGTGGGATCACTTGCTTCGATTAGACAAAAAAAAAATTGAAGCAACTACACAAATACTCTCGAGAGGTTGTGCGGCGAAGAAAAGCAAAAACCCCGTCTGATAAAAGTAAAAGTTAATTTTCCTACTAAGCCATGGCGGCTATGTATTTCTGCTTGAATTGTTGTGTTAGTAGTTTATGGAGGCAACGATATAAGGAGTGCTTGTGATGTTGCACTCAACACGAAGGCAGTTGGAGGGTTGAATGAACTCGTGTGAGATTATTCAGTTTCTGTCCAGCATGAAAGGGGGATGTGGCTTTAGGGTTCTTTGGAGGTCGTTCTACTGGACATGATGGTATGATGACCAAATGGATGAAATAGCAAGTTGAGTACCACTATCGGGGCTGAATGCCTCTTACCTAACGCAGATAGATAGATAGATAGACTTTCACAGATTAGGAAAAGATTCCTTAGGAGTTAATTGTTCCAAGCCCAAGGAGAAGCATTAATCCAGCCATAGGGCCTAGTTCATGAGGAAATTGACAAACAGGAGCCCTTCCTTCGAGGCTCAACAAAATCCTTCAAATCTTCGTGGGACTGGCAACTTTTGCCTCGGACAAATACTGGTTTGTGGAATGTGCAGTTGTTCCTTGATTCACTAGCGAAAGGTCCTCAGAATGGCAGATATCTTCAACTGGAGATTTCATGCGTTTTGGAATGTATATATATATTAGGAGTAAGTGAGCTAAGATGGCTAGATGCGAGATAGTATTTTGGAGATCAACCCCGAAGCCTCTGTGTATGTGGAGTTAAAGTGCTATCAACACCCATATTACAGAGGTAGAATTTCCAGATAATAAAGTTTTAATGGCAAGATTGAGAAGGAGTGATTTGGCCGAGGAAGAAAAGGAAACCGTCTACAAGAAGTGGGTCTTGATGTTGATCGTTCTGATGGGGGTCATGTTATGAGGAAGCACGGAGTCAGGAGTTGATTATTGCAAGTCAAATCGCCTTGTCAAAGTTGGCACCTTGCTGATCATATTAGCAGAGTCATCTTTTTAGAAGAAGCCTGCTAGACGTACGAAAGAGACATGTTACGACTCTAAGCCCAGTGGAACATCTCGTTCGAGCCTATTAGAACAAAGTACTGTCGCTATAACTCACAAGATAATGAGTAGTATGAAAAATTATTTGCCATTAGAGCTTGATGAAAATCTTTGCCTTAAAATAGACTTGGTACATTGTATCACGTAAAATTTCAATTACATACCAACGTGCAGTCGAGCAACACTAAATGCAATTTACCTAATGAATAATGCCTCAGCATCAGTGGATAATTTCCAGTGCATTTAACTTTAATAACCACCAACACCAAGTCGACAACAGAGCACAAAACAAAACCAACAACCTCTCCGAGTCAAGATTCAAAGTCATAACTCATTCTCCCTCAGCAGCGCGACTCACACGCAATCTTTCCATGGCTTGCAGTCACCTTGCTCCTCCTACAGACTATCTATCCATCTATCGGTAATTCAGTCAAACTATGAGATACACAAAATGCTAACAAAAATCGACACATAAAACATCAGAAATAAGGTTAGGTACAAGCGGGTGTGCCGCCACCGCCACCGCCGCCAAAGTATCATTAGGTTAAATTTTTCTCCGGAGCGAATGGTAACAATACTCAAGCACCAAAAGGCCACTTTAACTTAGAATGCTGGGCTGTTTTTCTGCTAGTTTCTTTTTTGTCAAGCACAAGTGGCGCTCCAATTATGGGTTAGTCTCTTCGGGGAGGACAGATTCTTTGCTGTGGCGCGGCGTTGGGCGCCATTGTCTGCTGCATGGTGAAGGGAAAACTAATTTATAACTTATTTTAATTGATTTCGACGTAAAATTGTGGATATTTATTAAATACCGCCAATAGATACATGTTTTTAGATCATTAGATACAGAGGCCACAAAAACTCTGCCTATAAACGTTGCTGTGGGAAAAGCAAACAAACTGCCGGTGTGGGCTAAGAGCTTATGCAATTCGGCTTACGAAAGTATCTAAAACGTTGTAAGTAGAGCAGTTATCTATCAGCTGCAAGTCGCCTAAGAACTCGCTAAACTTGTCCAAATTATCAAGTCATTCACGACGACGCTGATGGCGGGGTGCAGTTCACGTCAAGCGATTTCAAGACAAAAACAAAAATAATCTGCGGAGAAGATGACAAATGTATCTGCGTGCCGGATGGTTACGTCCAAGAGCTGAACGCCATGTGATTCCATTATTCATTGAAGGCGGCCCAAATATGGTGATTACAGTTGACATTTTGTAAGTCTGGTTTTCTTAATCATATTGCAATTATATTTCTACCCACTGATCAGAGGGGCAGATACATACCCGCACATTGTATCGATTGATTGATCACTTCAAAGGAATGCGCCACAGAAGGTGGGTAAAAAAATTTCAGTGTTCTTTGATCGGTTTCCAAGAAAAAGTGTAACTTGTGCAGATAAGCGTATTTGGATTTGTGTAAAGCGAAATACCAATTATCCGAGGGATTACTGGGGTATGCGCTCAGATAATCCATTTATGGAGGATATTGAGTCATGAGCAATTAATCTGTTGGCTAGCTATTAGATGGTATAATTATGAGTAATACTTACTGGCAATTTGTGTGAGAAAAAGATTCAATTACCTGAAACGAAGAAAGATTCGAGTTAAAATTTGCTGTACAAAAATAAATATTTAAAAGGCATTTTCAGAGAGCAGACATTTTGTTTTACAACTCAACACTTCGCTCATCTAGCTGCTAGAATGCTTTTGCAACGGGATGAGAGATTTGTCTCTAATGAATCCAGCGGCCTCTAGGACAAAATTTGTCATGCGGTATTATTCTAGCAGCTAAATTAGCGCTCTATTAATACATTGGTACGCCCTCTATGTTTTCATAAGAAAAACAATGTTATTCGGCGAATAAAGAAAGGAAAATGGCCGCATCCATTAGCAGATAGATTCTAAAGGGTTGAGATTAAATTCTTACGTTAAATACGCCAAGTCCTTGACTACGACTAGCCAAGCTGTTGAGAACGGCTCAGCTACCATTCCTCACTACGTGCCGCATGTAGGCTATTTGGTCGCATATTGTAGAATGGAAGTTGGGTTTCAAGCTTGGAATAGCAAATTGTACGTTCGGAAGATCGATTGTACAGACCATAAGATTCCAGAATAATCCTTTACTCCTGCACCCTCTCTGAGTCCCTCTACAAAAATTATACTGTGGATCTACAATCATTGTAGGACCAATGGCAGTCTAGTTCAGATGCAGCTCCTGGTCTGCAAACCCATATGTACCTCTAGGGCAGAGGTGTCAAACTCAAACTCCTTTAGCGCCCCTTTTTTGTTTGAAGTAATGCAGCGGGTCACATCAAAAAACATAGAAGGTTTTCCAATAGAGATTTCCGATCTTTGACAATCGATTGCGACTATATTGCTGAGGCCACATCTGTCAAATTAGCTTTTTATTATTTAATCTGTTTTGCCAAATTAACATGAAGAGACATAGCGTTAGTAACATGTGCAAGTGATTAAATTGTTTTGTGGAAGTGGGGCTTCTGTTCGAGCAACATTTTTCACGCTTCGTCGAAAAACGAAGTCACACAACTCATGCCAAAATGGACTTATTTCTTACTCACAGTTTGTTTCCTTTGAATTTAAAAATAGGAAATGATTAAAGGACCATAAGCCTTCTGAGTCTAAATGCTTCAATTGAAATGCACATGAAATTAGAGCTCGATGCTCGATGATGTCTTGGGCCACAAGTTACTGTCTTGCGGACCAACCGTGGCCTGTGGGCCGTATCTTTGACATGCTTGCTCTAGAGGGTGTTACCTTCTTTATTGAGAACCAGGCTGCTATAGAAGTAATTACTGCAGTAGAAATAAAATCGAAGCTCTTGATGTGTAGTCAAGCCTCTTGGTATGCAGCAGAAGGTTGCAGCACTATGCTGGATTCCCGGACATAAAGGAAATGAAAAGGGTCAACGGGCTGGCAAGAGGTGACTCAGCATTCTTAAACTTGAAACAAAACGGAAAGAAAGAGCAGGAAAATAGGAAGAACTCCATAAAAACCTGCGTCCATACAAGAAAACTACGACTCGTGGTTGACAAAGCAAGAACCGAGAGATCTGTGTACAAAGACCTGAAACTTCCAAACTCATTGATATCATAATCAGAGCACAAGGAGCAGGCAAAGGATTAGTGGCTATATGAATCTCCTCAGAAGAGAGCAAGTGCTCAGCATTTCACTGACTGAATAATCTACTTTGATTAAGAATAAGAGCCCGAAACTAGTTTCAACTAAAATCCTTTTCTCAGCCAAGAAAAACAAGAAACACATTCCCCATTGACAGGCATTAACACAACAGCTAATATGCTCGGTTAAAAGCTCCATTATAACGGTATTTTAATTAAATAAATCAAATTGTAGTAATTTAATAGTCGCACTCTGCACAAGCCCCTTGTCGGACACACGTTTTTATTTTCCTGCCAGCAATTAAAGTCAAATGCGTTTAATTGAAAATTACTTCAATTTAGCCATCATAATCAATTCGTTATTATTAATATTGAATTTCTTAATCCGTGGTCAACAAAACAGTCGACTGAAAGTATCTATCTCTCGCCACCATTGGTTGGACTAAAAAAACGATTTAACGATAAAACGATTTGTCGCAATTTGCCGCGCATATATCACACTACACTCAAAATAATTACCTTTTCAATCAATTTATTTCTTAATAAGCAAAAGAAAACCTTTTTCAAATCGAAAGTTATGCCATAAGTACCGAAAAGAAAAAAACTCCTCCTCCTCATCCACCAATTGAATGCCAATAGAGACACACAAGTACACACAAGCGATGAGAGGATTTTAATTGTTTTTATCAGATCACGAATTGTTATAATTGTTACGATAACAAACGCACATATGACCGGTATACACAACACAAAAACTAATGAACATGCTTTTTCGGGTAAATATTTAACCATAATTGTATTAGAAAGTTTGACCTAGATTTTCGAGAGTACCATAGTGCAATTATCCTATTGTATTTGACTATTGGCATTTCATAATTTAGTCTGTATTTGTATTTGTGCTAAAAATTATATTAAATTGGTTATGAACTTCTAATTTTAAACTGGACATTAATCAGTAGGTAGTTAAAGTATACTAAACCCTTTCATAATCTCAGAGCAAAGGATTGAAGAACTCATCCTTTACTTAAATTTATTGCAGCAATGGCAATGTTATGTTTCCAGAAGCCCGTGATGCTTGCGATGTTTCCAGGTTATGTGGCATCTTTGTGATGCTGGAGTTAGTAGCAGTCCTACTACGGACGTCCATACGCTTCCAGTTAGTTTGCTATTCAATTCTTTCTTCTTTTTTTTCAAGTTAAATTCTTTAGTATCCCATCCACCCTAATCTAACTCGATTTCAACAAGTTTAGCATTTGTCGTATGAACTCAAATTCGAGCTCTTGGAATCCGGTGATATGACGATCTACGAGTACTTGAAATACCCTGAGGTCCACGACCATTTGACCACCACCCTGAGGTTAGTATTGTTCCACCGTGGGAATCTATAAGAAAAACGATGCGACGATGAAAGGGGCAGAGGATTGGTCACATTCTTTGAAAGGGTGACGGTGGTCCTAGGAATACGAAAAGCAGAATAATCGAGAAGGAAGCAAGGCAACTGGGATAGAGTTGGAAGGAGCTGAGGTACATTTCCAGAAACCGCACACGACGGCCACAAGGGGATACAGAACATTAGTAAAAAAGTAAGTAGAGGAAAATCATCCTAAACGTTGTTTATAAGGAAACCCTATAAGAGTCTATTTTAAGTGACTTCTACTTTACTTCCCATTTTGCGAATTTCTCTCGAACGTGCTCCCAATTTCAAGTGATTTGAAACTGCCTAAATGATCTATGATGGATATATTCATTGATGTCGGGGCACTGTATACCATACTTTCCAGATGTAATCAGTCAATCAGTCAGACAAAAATACAACTTCTTTACAGCCACGATTTTCCATGTCTTAGAAGATGCGGTCAAACTATTTCAGGGCAAAACAAATACCTCCCTGGAGACAATGCCTAAAGATGTCGAGAGAATAGAAGTGATCATCATAGAGCAGTGTCCAATAAAAGACAAATAGACAAATAGACCCTTATCCACTGCAATGTATTGTACTATTTACTCACATCCTTTCAAAGTCTTCTTTCGATGACTTTTTGGCTGACATTGTCGATTGCTTCTATAGAGGCCGGAAGGAGGCAAAAGGTCATCGAAAGAAGACTTTGAAAGGATGTGAGTAAATAGTACGATACAATCATCCAACCACGTTGGATGCTAAGGACACTTTCAACAGCTCTTTCTAGAGTATTATTTTGCGATCACAACAAAGTAGTAGAATATATGAAGTGCAAGTACAACAAGGCAAGAGGGCCATGTAGCTCAGGGTGTAATATTTTATAATTAATTCACATCCTCTTTACTTTCAAACGCCTTACAAACATCCAATAGTATACATGTCATGACAAAGCTTCCTTGCTGTTCCTTCTATATAGGTCGTCGAGAATCCAAGAGTAATAAGGAAAGTACCAGGAAAATGGTGCGGCATCTCTTAGGCCCACTGTGTCTTGTCTTGTCTACCAATTTAACGAATTGAAGCATGAAGCATTCTCTGTGAATGCTTAACACTAGACTGGCTAAAAGGGCGCATCATCCACAAAGAAGGTCCGATCTTTTTTGTTCGAGAAAAGATTGTCAGATGAATTAGCAAGGAAAGCTTAATCGGACCCATCTGAACTGACTGCCCTCTCCATAAGCACACCGCCCTGCCTCTTCAGGATTGAAGCAGGGAAACAGGCTACAAGAAAGGCGAACCTGATATGGAATTCCCTAGAAACTTGCAAAACTGCAAAAGAATTATGGCCAACTTTTGAAAAAGCAAGGACCGAGAGAATTATTCGCAAGGACAGACGTTCACTGTCCATGCTTGTGGGTATACTCACAGGTCACAACACTCTGCGGTACCACCTAAAGAAACTGCATACCGGAAGAAGAACTCTGCAGAGGATATGATGATGAGGATGTTATAGAGGACACTACCCACTTCCTCTGCCAGTGCCCTGGACTCCAACATTCCAGGTACAAATTCCTCGGCAAGCACTTCTTTCAGGACTTAGGAGAACTCTCCAACGCCAACACCGACATGTTATTGAACTTCATCAGAACATCAGGATGGTTTGTATACACAGGTAACGAGTAAGTACAACCATGGGTAGTTGTTACAGATATTTGGGCAAGGGGTACTTTTCTAAACCCCACTATGGGTGACACAATCGGTATTTCGATTCCTCTGCCAACCCACAAACCAAACCAAACCTATCATCAATCTGAGCAAAAAAACATCCTCGTTGTCAACGGAGTGGATACGGATTCAAGCATAGTGGTCTTGTGGACAAGATGCTGCTTTGAATTTCATGCTAAGGCGGTGACTCTTGTCTTGAGATTCGCTTGTCTTTGCCTTTGCATTCATGGAGTTTAGAGTATTCTGTAGCTCCAAGAAAATACAGGCCGAAACTGGTGAATTCTAGAACCAGCTTTCACCTTGAAGAGCATCATATTTGAGTATAGCATCGATTAGAGAGTTTTAGAATGGTTTGCAAACATTACGTTTCACCTGAGGCTCATCATAGTTCCTATTTTCCTACAAAAAGCACCTTTAATTGCATTTTATACAAGTTACATTCGTCGACTACATCACTCAATAGTTCCTCCTAGAGATATACAGTATTCTCTATTGAAGCGGCTACTCTCCAGCCATCAGTATAATCGATCGTATCGATCTCCAAAGGCAAATCGAAAGGATGACAGTAATAAAGTTCATATTTTACGCATCAAACTTATGAAACCCTCAATCGTAATTGTAATCCGAACAAACGAAGCTCTTATTTAACAACAAAAACATCCTCTCCATCTTGCATTAACAAATTGCAATAATAAATCATTTCTGACTCAACTACCATCTGTTTTACTTTCCTCTCGACCATTCAACTGATTAATTACGAGCCTCATCTGCGCACAAATTTCTGCAACCTTTAACCACCTGCAGACCTGGTAGAGCTTTTATTTTGAATTATCGCGTAGGAGGAGGATCACATTGCAGCGCAATTCCTCTTCCAATTTCATCTCGATTACATACGATAATACATCGTTCATCATGTGTCTCGCTGGTGGAAACGACCTGCTTCCGTAATTTGATTTCCTTTTTCACTTGTCCAGGAGTCCTCTGGAGCTAAGCATCTAATGCAAAGTGTATTCCCTCAGTTCGATATCTTTATGTTCCACTAAATACGGTGATGTCTTTGAGTATCTGTTGTTTTTTTTTTTTGCATTTTTTATTGGAAGTCATAACTCGCATCTCGGTGCATGGAGTAGTCTTTCGAAATCGATCGGCGATCGCGTATATGTGTGTGGTGATCGCTTAAAATTTTGTTTGCGGAAATTGGAACGCGAACTGGACGACTTTCTCCAATCACCGAGAGCGAATATTTTGTTGGGATGTTTTTTGGTTTCCACACTCGAAGCTTGAACTCAGATGGAGATGACGATGACGACTACCATGATGATGATGATGATGATTACTTGTGGTCAGACATAAAGATTAAATGCGGAAGATTTGTGTTTTGCAAGAGTACGCATTGCATTTCGCAGATACAGATACGTAGATACATTGTTTTCTTCTCACGTCACGTCACTTTGGCTACTGATTCAATTCTATTTAGGAAAAATTGGTTATAAATCTGCTCTGCACTAGTTTTGACTTCCGTAGATGCAGACAGTAGCGGCAGACTATAAAAAATTCACTTGGAGACTTTTGTATCTCAAAATGCATCTTTCGTGAGTAGAGCTCTTGTATCTTTTCATCTAATTTCCGTTCCTCGGCATGCGATATTCTGCATTCAGCAGGGGGAAGTGCGAAACTGTTTAATGGTAGACAACGAATGCCCATGGGCAACCAACTACGAGACGTAGTAAATTTTGCGCAATTTCCTTTTGTTATCCATTTTTTATGTGAGATGACCTGTGGTTCATGTTTAACTTTACGTTCTAGATACAAAATTACCAGCTTGATTTATAGGCACAGATACTCTAAATAGATTGTGCAAAAATGCCGAAGGAAAACAACCTGACAGGTCGGTGAGATAGTAAAATTTATTAAGCCGTCTGCAAAGGGCTTAGCTAATTCTGTTTGACAGGGCACATCACCGTGAAATATTGGTGGGAAATTTTCAGGGAAAAGCTGGAAATTGATGAGTACTTTTGAGAGGATTATGATTTATATGTATGTCCAGGAGGTACTTCGAACTATGAGACCTGGGAAAAATTGCCTCGAAGTCAAAAGGTTAAGTCAAGTGGTGAGGTTTACCATGATCAATCTGTGAATTCAATACTTTAAGAAATGCGTCATATAGGTGGTACCGCAGAGTGTCGTGACCCGTGAGTATCCACACAAGCATGGAGAGTGAACGTCTGTCCTTACGAATAATTCTCTCGGTCCTTGTCTTGTCAAAAGTTGGCTATAATTGTTTTGCAGTTTTGCAAGTTTCTAGGGAATTCCATCTCAGGTTCGCCTCTCTTGTAGCCAGTTTCCCTGCTTCAAGAACGCTGGGCGGTGTGCTTACGGCGAGGTCAGTCAGTTCAAGTGGGTCCGATGAAGCTTTCTTTGCTAATTCATCTGCCTTTTCATTTCCCGGGACGCCCTCATGCCCAGGGACACAGCAAAGCAGAACCTTGTGCTGTGTTCCAAGAACCTTAAGCTCTTTGCGACAGCACTTCACAAGCTTGGATTGTATTTCTGTGGCGGTAATTGCTTTGATAGCTGCCTGGCTGTCTATAAAGAAAGTGATACCTTCTGGCAGTTTGTTGTTACGGCAGATTCACGAGCAGCTGTTGTCACTGCCAGGACATCCGCTTGAAAATCACTGCTGTGGTATGGATCTGGATATTTCCAGTGATTCGGAGAAGATTCCGGATCCTACACCGGTGTCCTTTGTTGATTCATCTGTGTGAATAGCTATGGATTCGGCATTTGGTATACGGCTGTCTTTCCACTCTTGTCTGCTAGGGTAAGCTCAACTTATTCTCCCCAATGTATCAGCAAAATAGTAACAGCTTCACTGCTACATCACTGCAAATCTGCACAGTGATCAGAGCAGTCTTCTTAAAGTGTATCTCCATCAAGCTGAAAATTAATCTCAGTCAACTGTCCCATCACTTTCAGTTACAATGGTCACACGTATGCTCCATAAATCTCTGTCCATATATCTTACTTATACAATCTTCTTTTAGATTCTAATCCATTTAAGATTTATTCAGCTACCATTTGAAATTAATAAGAACAAACGGTACACGGACTTAAAAGCTTCTTGTAATTTAACAAAGATTTCGAATGACAAAAAAAAAGTATCTACAAAAACCAGTTACCATTGTTTCGAGAAGAAGAACTCTATTAAGGTCACTTTCATCTCATACGATAAACTATATCATCATAGATACATATTCTGTCACCAGCATGCACTATCATAGAAAAGGTCATCTCTCTTTTGTAAGACATGAGAACATAAAATATCAAAGGTCAGTCGCTAAGCCATAAAGTACGACTGTATAAGTAGTATTGCCCTGAATCCATAGAAGTTGATATATATTCCATGTGAAGTATCTGAAAGTCGTGAATTCAAATCGGTAGATAGAACTACATCTGTTTGCATGATTTATGCTCAAGCTGTGGGTTTCATTCTCTTACACACGCCCACAAAATAACCAGTAAAGGAGTGCTGCACCCAGTCAGAAGTATACAAGTGCAATAGATATTAAATAATGGTCTCAAGTTGCAATACATGGTACAGATACTTTTAAGACAATAGGCGAAACAATACGCAATAATCTCTAGTGAAGGGTTCGTTATTTTTTGCGAATGAGTAAAATATATCAAGATCTGGTACTAGACCTTGAATTTGGAGTACCCTGCGGCCACTCATCATAATCCATATAGCACCAACCAAAGTTATGTAACTTTTGCTGGACCAATAGAGAAAAAAAAACTCTTACAACCATCTCTAGACACAAAATGACACCACAAATGGTCAATGGTACAAGTGACTATCGATGTTTATGAGAGGCTTTGCCCAAACATCCAACAGATACCAATTATTGGTGACTTATTGAATGAGCATGTTGATACACATAACGAAGTGACATCTCAAAAAAAACTTACAATCACTTGAAAGCAATTGTTTCACCAAATTTTATTGTGCCATCTCTTGTGGTGCTGCTCATTGAAGGCTCTCTCAAGTGTGTGTGTCGGTCCATTGAAATGGTGAACTTTATTTTTGAATTTGGGTTAAATGTAGAAAAATTTGTCACTTGATTGTTGGAGGAGATTTCAATGGCAAGTTTAAGTAAACATCAGATGCAATAGAGCCTTGTTGAAACATTTCATGGGAAACCATGGATTTGGAACTTAAATTTAAGAAAACTTGGACCCACTTACAAACTCGCTCGTCAATGGAGCTGGCTACAAAGTACAAACTGTTCATTCAATAAGAACAATCTTAGCAGAAGTATTCATTAAAAGAAATCTTCATGCTTTCAGTGCTCAGGAATCTTGAAACTATGAATTTTGAAACTAAGCTGGTTCCAAACTGTCGTTAAAACCAAAGATTCAAGCAGACTCTGTCTAAAGGATACCGAAACAGCCCAACGTATGCTGTGTGTGAAGCTTGGTTTAGGCCTTAGCTTTACTTCTCTATGAACAGCGAAAGGACACTCTTTTGCAAGTCTATACAGCTACTCACGTACTGTTGAGCTAAAGACAAATATACCAAAGAGGATTCCCAACATCGGGGTTTTGGACAACTCACTACAAAAAACAGATATTATTTTGAAATAGAAAAGGACTTTGTCTACCTAGGTTTTATGATGAACTCCGCAAAGAACTACATTTGACTCGACCATCGCTATTTCTAGCCCATAGAACCTTCTAATCTCAGCTCAAAATTGGATGAGGATGCCTTCTTTTACTTTGAGAAAAGAGTCCTTCGAGTGGCCTTTGGTCCCGTCTAGTAGGACGACTAGACTTAGAGAGGATGGACTGGAGAATCTTCGCATTTACACAGAATAGACGACGCGGTAGGGGGTAGCCTTATGACAGTTTCACCAAGAAGTGGACGGGAATTTCAAACTATTTAGTGTGCCCAACTGGATGCAATTGGCCTGTTACGATTTCTGATGGGAAAATGTTTATTGCTAGGTCAGTTAGAGATCTGACTAAAAATTAAGACTCATGACGAAGAGTCATAGTGTTTTTTGATTGGAAGGGAGAAGAAGGAATGTGTAAAGGATTTATAAATTCAGATGTCAAGAATTTGCACTTTATATAATCCGTGGTTGGTGTCATAACTGTTGAGCAAAATTGTTGGATATTTTTTGGATTTATTTGTAGTTCACAGAATTTGTTCGCGCTGGCTGTTTCCAGTTTGAGACTGCAGAATGTTTAAGACCATAACGATTTTTTGAGGATCTTGTTTTAAAAGCCTTTTTGTACCTCTTAATGTATTAATCGTTTTTGATAGCAGGTCTTAGTCAATGTTAGGTTGGTTAAATGGGAATGAGTATGCTCCCAGACATTTTATTTTAAAGTTTCAGGCTTTTTTGATGGATCGGGTGAAGTTCAGGTTTTGTTTTCTCGATTGCAGTGTCTCACTCTTGATAAATTATTGACATAAGGAGTCGCTGTCAGTACTCTAGACAGAAACGTATTCTTTGTTCAATTATGTTTAGCAGTCGTTGCAGTTCAAGTCTTTAGTTACTATTTGCCGATGGGTGAAGTTTGCTAGTCTTTGCCGGCTTCTTAGGCAATGGAATCAAACATATCAGGAGGAAGCACTCGTCTAAATATTTTCAGTTCATTTCCGACATAGTTGGATGAAACAAAGCATAGATGTGGGCTGTGTTCAAGGAAGTGTAGAAAATTATTCTGTCTGGAGTCGAATTTTAGTGTCAGATGAATCATTGCAGCCTAGTCTGCTAGCCTCTTCTGTTTTCATCATTATTGTCTTCAGAGAGTGCATTGAGTATTAAGATCTCCTGCGTATAAGGTCGTCTTATTCCTTGGTGGGAATTGAGTATGTCCATAGTCCAGCAACTATCGAGAGGTTTGTAAATGCTTCCAAGTTTGAGGTCAATAATCTATATCAACTAATAATCTTACATATGTTTCTATATGGTATACGTACTTGATGATAGGAGGTGCCTACGAGGAAGAAACAGCTTGCCTAGCGACGAGAGGGTTGTTCTATCAAACAGTTGTTATTTGCACCTAAGCTATGGACACTTTTTTTTATGTGTACAGTACATACATATGTTTGTGGGCAGGTTTTGTTGTTCCTTGAATATGTTTAAAGGACAAACAAACATTTTTTGTTCCCCATCATGTGGCACATCAAATTAAACAGAATTTTGTAATGATTCAACATTTGTAAGCACACTTTTTCCAATTTGTTAATTTTGGGTGAAAATAAAATGCTTCCCCTTTCCCTACTGGTAGCCACAGTGTAAGCGTTTAAATTATGGAAACACGAAAACAGGTAGAGCTATGAGTAGATTGTAAGGCAATTATGAAAATTCCTTCATCTTACATAGTTTCTGAGACATTTTTTAAAAAAAAAATTATTTAGTCACCCCACTGTATCTCTTTCTGTTTCTAAGTAATCTTAATAATTTGAAAACAAGTTCATTTGGTTACTCCATTTGGCTTAATTTTCAAGTTTCATCGAAATCCATCAAACAGTTATTAAGTTAGAGATTAAAAAAGGTAAGACTTCCTCAAAAAAAAAGGCCCTTTCTGTCACTTCAAAGTGGGTGGTCAGAGGGGTGGCTCGCCATGGTTGCCATGGTTATTTCTCCCTGATAAATCCAGATACCAAAGCAAGTGCCTGCTGTAAATGTATATTTCTGCAACTTATTGTGCCAGAAAACACCTTGAAACTTTCTTATATGCCCAGTTAAATTAATTTGTGGCTATTGGTTGCCAATTAGCATGAGTTCTATCACAATAAACTTTTGTTGAGACTACCTTCTAAGTACACTTTATTGTGAGTTAAAAAGTTGTACGGTTTTCCTTTGTGAACACGCGCTACCAAATTCTTACTAAATTGAACAAAAACAAAGAACTAAATCCAAAACACAAATCACTAACTAAATAGAAGGTAACCACCATCACCACAACACGCATTCAATCCAAGGACATTACAATTTAATTAGTTCCCTCTTTTTCTATTATTAATTAAAAATTTCTGTGAGGCATAAAACCAATCGAATTCTATTAATTGGGTGAGCACGAATGCACGAATTTCCTGCACGAATACGCGCAAGGTCACCTCCATGGAAAAGCGAAACCGCAAAGATGAAGAAGATATACCATTTACCACTTACCATTTACAATTTACCATCGGCCACCACAAGCCAAATTGTAATTTACTCATCACCTGTGCAACTGTGCGACTGTGCGAGTAATAATAAATAAATATGGAGACTAGGCTTTCATTTCGATCAAATGGAATATGGATGTGAGCCACTTGTTGCAGAGGAGTGAAGTAAAGGAAGTGTCTATTAAGTGGTTGTCTACGAACCGATACATTTCACCGAAAGAGAATCACGTGTACCTGCTGGGGGCTTGCCATGGGAACCTAAACACAAACACACACACTCGAGTACCCACTCGGGTGGAGCATACATAATAGATATTCGCCCAATTTGCATTTCAATTGTCTGCTTTTACTTTTTTTTTTCCTGCCCCAGTCGATGACAATTGGATAGATTTACCTGTCTCTAGATACTTTGTGTAAAGTGAAAACAATTTGTTAAAATAATAAAACAAATATCAATAATGGGGGACGAGCAAGGTGTTGAATTTTAAAAAACAAAAAAAATTGAAAAAATCCATTCAATTGGTCAGCGTTAGAAGACTAATGGAATATGATATATCTCAGAGGTAATTATGGGTGGGAATTGGAATCTATAAGTGGCAACATGGTGTTTTGGTTCGAGGTAACGACAACCAGCTCGAGTGTTGTTTGTTATTGTTTTGAATTCCTTGGGGGATAGTGACATCGCGGGCAGATTCATTTACATAATATAATCAATCAGAAACTTTGATATATTTTTCATGAGGACCCATGGTGTTAAACTTTGGATAACGTATGTGTGTATGAAAGCAAAGATGGTAAGGAGCGGTCTGTTATTTGAATTGATTGGAGGAGTTCTTTGACTTGAAAATGGATTCAAATTTTTCAGTGACCACAGTTTAGTAAGACAAAGAAGAACATTCAGACACAGACAAAGGACAAGAGGCTGGAAACAGAATAGGGAAACAAAAAAGTGGTATAGTACAGAGATTTGTGTTAGACAGGTTAAGCAAATAAAGGACTGCGCTTTAGCAATATTATCACAAGAAATGAAGAGTTTCAACTTTTCAGGCAACTGTTGACATTAGAACGAGAGAGTACCTATACCACTGCATTATATTTTGTTAGGCGCAGCATTGCACGTCGGGTACCACCCAGTAGAGAAGACTTATGCACAACTCAAGTATGTAAATAAAACCTCCAGTAGGAAGGAGTAATGAATTCCTTATTAGGGTAGCAGTACATCAAGGCTCAGTCCTGACTCATTTCACTTAAATCCTTTAACCTCTTGGGGGCATAGGGCGTCAACAACGCTTGCACTTACTTAGTCATGTCCTGTACCCCCTTTGTGGGTTCGAGGGCCCCTACAATGCCTACTTGCCGCCATCGTGTGCGATTTCTGGAAATGAACCTCAGCTTTCTTCAACTCTTTAGCAGTTGCCGTGCTTCCTTCTTAACCCTCACGCTAATTACTCCTAGTATCCTGCCATACTGCCATCCTGGGTAAGCGGGTTCGATTGCATCACATAGGGCTGTACTAGTGAGATACTGTTTGATCAAAAAGTCCTCAAGATGATTCTTAAACAACTATTTACGAAGTCTTGTAGCTTACGTTCTGTCTACATTCCAGCAGTCACAGCCCTGAGCCTGTTATCATAAACTATTTGACGTAGAAAATCCAAAAAAAGTGCCCCGGTCCAATTGGCATCATCCTTATAAAGAAATTTATGAAAAGTCTAGAGTGCTGCCTTAATGTTTGGAAGGAATTGAAGCTGAGGAGTTTTGGTCAGTGCAATGGGATTTAAGTCTAAAAAATCAGCTTACAATAGAGAATAGCGGGGTTGAATGAAGTGGTGGAGACTAACAGGCATCCTATACGACTGCAAGATGTCTATTAAAGACTTTTTAAAACAGCCGTCAGGCCAGCACTGACATACAAAGCGAAGTTCGCATGCCAACTCTTTTGACTTTGTGTTTTCTTCTTGATCAGGCTTTTTTACTTCTAATGTTTGTTGCAACTATTTTTGACAAATGGCAGGTCCTGGTTTAATACGCTGCTAATAATTCGGCCTAAAACAGCGTGCTCAAAGTGAAGACGATGAAAGGTAGCCATCCCTAGACTCTGGAAGGATCAGCAGTCCTTAAAGTATGTATATATCCAGAATTAGGACAATTAATACAGAAAATTGATAAAAAAGAAAAACTACACGAACCATTACATTAGCTTGTGACATATCTAAGCAAGGTTAACCTAAATCTCTTAACGGATGCCACTTTGCATATTTCCGCATTTAACAACACTCTTTATTGTGTAAGCAATTTCAATGTACAAATCGCTCTTTTCTTATTTTATGGTTATATTATTCTATTCTGTTATTTATGTTTACACAAACTCAATTGTATCTGCCCACCGGTATCATCGGTGAGCCCACCAGTTCTCTATGCAAAATTATGTTAATACCAATTGCGTTCGCTGCAACTAAGTACGCTTCACAATTTCACAGCCTTCGGTTTATATTCACGCGCTCTATGCTCATATAGAGCTATCTCGAGTACATAATCATGAATTACAACAAAACTGCAACACATAAACTGTATACGCGATGCCAACTTTTAAATGGCATCAACTCCAAAGGAGGGGTATGCTATAATCCATATAAATGCCCAGTTCAATTGCAGTGTTTCTAGCGTCATTAAAGCCTGTTTTATTTATGTTACCAATATGGTTTTACTTTTGCTATACTCGCCCCAAAGAGAATGTCCACACCACAGACTAAGTGCCACTCCCATTAACCACACTGTCCGCGCCATTCACATTTGAATCAGACAAACAAACAAAAAAAATAAACCAAATCATTTAAATTAGTTTAAACAATGTTAGTGGCGATTTATGTTCGCGGAAAATTCGTTGTTTTGCTTTAGAATGTATCCCTTGTGTCACTGTTTTGTTGAGAAAATGCATTCACAGGCAAGTAAAACACCTTCGAGACAAAAAACGCCCCGAAGGACAGCAACAGCCAGCGCTCGGGGTAATTCGTTAACATGGGCTGCGCACCACTCGTTTGTAGATTGGATACAATTAAATCGGATCGGTAATGGCACTTTTTTTCTCTTTTTGTTTGAAGGCTGTGAGAATGGGTTTTATCTCGGGTAATAATTGTCCAGGAAACCGGTAAATGGCAGTATGTGGGACGTTGTTGTTTGCAAAAAACAAAAGTTCGCACGCCAACTCTTTTGATTAGTGTGCTCTAATTTTAGAAAATTTTATTCTAAAATGATTTAAAGGGTGCTAAATGAAATTTGCTACTAATTAGAGATAGGCCTTAAGGTTATATTTTTACTACTTTAGTTGAAAGTAAGACAAAAAGAGAAACAGATTTTGCTTTTATGTAATCAGAGTTGTAGTACTTGGACTTTCACTTTCGAACTTTCAGTGATCAATGGTTAGAGTTGGTACGGCCTGCTGTTTGAATTGTAAGACACTTTCCATTTTCTCGTTAGCAATATGAGTTAATTACTGTGCGAAGGACATCAAATAAGCATTCAATTCTGATAAAGATCCTGCATTCCCCAATCAAGAGGCCCATTCATATTTGAACCGATAAAAAGTCTGCAGCTCATTACTCTGCTGTCCAATGAATATGATTAAATTACTGCTGAACAAACAATCAGATAAGTTGCATCAAAACCTCTAAATCATCTTCCCACCGTGTAATAACCATTTTTCAACTGCAGCTACCCAAGTTCCTCGCATAAGAAGGAAGAGCTCCACACATGGGTCGCAAAGCAATAAAATTAGTCACCGTAAATTTGCTGCGGCTCATAATAAACGCCTCTGCATACGACCTCTGCTGATTTGTCGCCCCTATATTTACCTCTGGCTTAACGCCTTCCATAAATAGCCACACGATCCGCTGCCGCTCGAGGGAGTTTAAAGACATCCAAGCCAAACAAGACACTTTAATGAGACGCCTCAAGTGTGCCCCTTCAAGAAGAGATTTGAACCCTTTTTTGCTGCTAACAGTCCATTGTCACCTATAGAGTGAGGTCCTTGAGTGGATCCGTGCATAAGGGGGATAATAATCATGGAGTCCAGCGGGATATATATGGCTCTTCAATGCATGATCCTTAAGTACACACGTACGTAAGTGCTTGTCTGCAGAAAATGAAATTTTTTGCGTCTTGAAGAGGCGAACCCCCATTGGTGTCAACATCGACAAGGGCGATGAAGGTGATGACTACACCAACAACAGCGACGACGACGACGATGACAACGACCACAACAAACTCATTTCGTTAAGAACTTAGATACGAATGTGAGTGCATGCGTATGCCATATGATTGGATGTATCTCATGGGATGTGCGAAATAACAAAACATATTTCAGCATCGCCCCGAGGTGGCACAAACGAAGCACTCACGCTCTCACATGAGTATGTACTACAATTGAATTCGATTCAATTGAAAGATGGTAATAAATTCTTACCAACTGAGGGCGGTGTATTGAGGCTGAACGACGAGGCAACCAACCAACACTCAAGTTGCGTAGGATTGCGCCTTTATTCTGTTCGCTTGATTATAATGTGCAGTTTTTTCACCTTTCAATCGGCCTATGTATGGATGGATAATGAAGGAGGATGGCCCAAGAGGTGGTCGTAGGAAGGTCGTACGAATGATTGCAATGTTAATTATTTCAAATGTGGGCATACGCAATGTCTGATGTGACCTAGCTTGACTAGGAATGGATACAACAAGAGTTTACTTACAGATCGGAGGATTTACCAAAGAACAAAATCTTTGTTTCAAAGATTAAGAGTTCAGGGCCGTAGGATTGTGCTGAACTATGCTTTTAGTTTATCAACGAGAGCATAGTAGAGAATGTAGCAAATAATTTCACTAGATTCTTCAAAGATATTCAACAGCTTGACAGTTCCTGCAGAACTCTAGAATTCTAGAAATGCTTATGAAACAATGCGCCTGCTATTAAATCTAAACATGACATCCACCTGAAAAGCTGTTAATTTTTACTGCCTCTTCCACATTCCAATCCTTCGCACTTCTTGTCTGTCCTAGCAACAACCTTAAGCGTATCTACAACACGCTGCAACGCATCATTGCCCTCGATTCCAAATCAAACACGACTTAGTTGATGTCAATGCCTTAGCTCTGATTAATTATCTCTTCGCTGGAGGTCACATCAATTAGTGGTCGCCGTCTGCAAGAATATTTTTCGATAAAAAAATTCACAAAAATAAATCACACTCCCCACACAATGCAGACCGGTTTGCCTGAATACAGCACCCAAACGCTCTTACATAAGCCAAAAAACGAATTTTGACGAATTTCAACAAACAAAATTCACTTTTGCTTCAAAAATTTCACTAATTAGAGTTTCTATTCCAAAATCGGAGGGGAGCCAGATTCTGACGCTTGAACTTTACAATCAACTTTTTTTTTGTTTGTTTTGTGGTGGAACAAGTTTATTGCTCGCGGTTCTTCCAAATTTCCTTGTTAATTGATCGCGGATTGCATTTGAAATTCTATCTCTCATGCTTTGGGATGTTCTTCATGTCAGAACTCAACTTTGTTTTGGAATTTTTTGGACTTAATCTTGGCGAGATGAAGTGAGCCACCATCGCATGGTATTTTATGGCCGTGATAGTGAGCGAGTCATAAATTTTGCAGAAACCTATTTTGATAAGCATGACATGGCATGGGTGTTGTTGTAGAGTGGATTACCCGCAGCATGGTGTCCATCGCAGTCGGAATTGATTCTTTGCCCTTTGGACGTGAGAGTGCGGAAAGAATTATTGCAAAGTGGTTTTCCATGTTTGCAGGGCGAAATTGTCTAGAATCTTGCACATAAAGGGAATTGGTTTTAGGGCAGAAAATAGAAGCATCTGTTGTGCTTTAATGGAAGCACACCAGGCTTTTGTGTACACACAAGTTCATTAGTAGGAATTGTGGATCTAGTAGATTGAAGTCGCTTGAAATTTATTGAAACTGCGAATCCTTTGCTTTCGATAAGGCTTAAGAGCGTTTAATTAAGGATTGGCTATAATTTCCAGCAAAATAAATGCCTCTTGGGTGGCTATCGAAGTGGCTATTGAACTCCCAGTAAGGGCTACGATTAATTTACCAGAGAGTAGAAAGGATACTTGGGGATGGATCGACATATGAATGCACATAGAGTGACTCCACCAAGCGAGATAATCAAGCTAAAGTCCCTATATCGCACGTTAATAGGAACTCTTCTCTAAGAGACATTTTTATTCATCGAATGAAGATTAGCTGAAGAGAAGGAAGGAATGTTTTGGTATTGCCTTGAGCCAAGCAATATGTAGCCAAGTTAGACAGAGATATTTGTGAGGGAAGAAATGTCCATATTCACACCAAAAAACAACGTCGTTACCGTGATCAAAGTTTGGAATAAGGGAGAAACACTTGATGGCAAGTTACTCCTACTTGTTGGGAGAGCATGGGAGAGCTGAGACCTAATCCTATTAGGAGAAGGAAGGAAATGAATATAAAGTCCATTAAAAAAGGGAACTTAATCAAGTGTACAAACTAGAGAAACATCTCATTGATGACCCCTGTGTTCAAGGTACGAGTAGTAGTAAGAATTGTTCTATAGCGAATCAGAGAGCATCTGAAAGAGACAGTCTCGATTCTCTTGTGCAAACCGACAGACCATCAGTGAAAAGTGTGTCGAATATAGATCGAAACTTCACCTACTCTTTGTTGACTTTTAATGTTTCCTAAACTAGATCAAAAAGATAAGGCTACCAAGAATACCTCGGCTATTGCTCGAAAAGTACATAGAAGGTGGACACTATTTCTTCTCCGCACTTACATACTCTACAGAAATCACCAACAGCTGTGCGTACTTATGTATGTATATCATAAAAGTGTTTGGCAATATTGATGCCATCGTCAGAAGCCTTACAGATAGAGGTTATGCTAGTAGCCTGCCATGCCCCGTTGTAATGACACAAGTGAGGTCATTTATTTTTTTTATCCGGAACCACCTGTTTAATCAACCTGCATCCTGGAGCAGGGCGTTTATAAGAAACCCATTTGTCAAAGGATGCGAAAGAACTTAACGCAGGTTCGAGATATTTTCAATTTTCTACTGATCCTTGCCTAGAAACCTCATGTGATCTGGGACTCAGAAGAAAAGTGACTTAAGTGTATACTAATAAGAAAAGTAACTAAAGTATTAGCTAACCAGAGGCATGCTTGATCTATGTCAGTCGAATGTTGTCGAATTTCACAAAGAAGCCAGGCTCTGATCATTGATCGATTTTATAGCCATCTGTGGTTCAAGCCAGTTCTGCAAGATTTAAAAGTCTGCCACATACAAGCCCTGCAAGTCTTGCATCGGAACCTGGGCTTCGTAGTCTTAGTTTTCGTCTTTAGTCTTTAAGGCACCACAGTCTTACCATAGGATACCTATACATAAGCTCTCCAAAAATGAAAGCCACCTTCATGTTGATGTTTGTTGTGCACCCCATGATTCAGGTATCAAGGGGACAATAAATGCTTGAGTGCGTAGCACAGCTCGACATGATAGCAAGACATTCTATGCACGTAAGGCAAGCTATGCCATGGAATTTCTCACGCTACATGCATTTCTACCAAACACCGAAGAATAAGCTCGAAATAGTCACATCACCACCATATATATCCAAAGCCCATTTGCTAGTGATAAGCTCCATGTCTTTTCAAAACTACCCTTACACTGCCAGCAAATGACTAGGATGCTTCTGACTCAATATTTTTGACCTGAGAACTTCCAATCTAGCAGATATTTCACTTCAACTGAGATCGGGATGGTGACTAGTTATGATCCTTTTTCTCGTAAGAAGTTGTTGTACGTGGCCATGGTAAAGTGGTGGTCTAAATTGTGGATGTTCAGGTCCATTTAGTTTTCATAAAAAAAAGACTGTGAATTGCAAATGAATGCAAAAATTACATGCAATTCATGTGAATCAATTTGGACACAGAGAATAAATTTGGAGCTAGAATAAATTTAGAGCTAGCAAGACACATGTATCTTAGGTCAAAGTATAGGCAACTAAATGTTCAAGTTTCAGGACTGCTAATACCACTGAATTAGCATGTGTCATCTGAAAGAGGACTGTTTATACTTTGACTTTGGAGAGGCAATATTTCTAGAGCACAGTGGTCCATAGAGTTTTATCTCACTTCTCAATATTCAATGCATTCTAAACAGCATATTTCGATTCGATTAAGATGTCTTTAGAGGTCAAGAGAAGCTTAGGTTTTACTCAGTTGATTCCCCTATAATTTATTTTATTTCTTATCTCACACTTACACTTGGATTCACCGTTAAAATGTCACCAGTATACTACAACTTTTTACTTGTAAAACTTGTTAGCCAAAGCCAAAGGAACAAACGTAAGTACTTATTTTAGAAATAATCAGTTAAATCGATGAAAGTTGTTTCCAATCACCCTCCCGCTACATGCTCGTGTCTGATCCCGCTGAAATCATCCCATTTCATCATCTTACCTGAAAATAAAAAGGAAAAAAAATTTACATAAATAAATCTTCTCACAAAATTAACATAATAAACTGCAATAAGTTTGTTTTTTAAAGAAATTTATTGGAATAATTCATGTCTGTATCGCGCACACTCTATAAATCCCACCAACGCCATTCTGAAATTAGAAAACAGGATACATGTTCAGTCGAAACAATCAACAATAATGTGCAAATGTCAAACAATCCCCATCTTGACCTTCATATCTGCAGATATCCAGTTTTTTGCCCAAACTAGGTCAATGGCAAACTTTTCTATGCAAATCCAAGAGTCATCCTCGTACACAAATACTTGTACACCCACCACGAGAAGAGGAGACATCCCAGCAGCAGCCGTTAGATGACCAACACAGATGAGACCAAAGTTGGTCTAAGCCAGTTTCTTTTGGGTGCTCATCGACGAGTATCTTCCAAGCCAGCCACCAAACCGCCAAGCCAACTGGTTTTATTCACATGAAAAAGTTGCTTTCTTTTTTCGGTTAATTTCGCTTTACATGAACTAATGATGTCGTACTAGTAGATACGCGAATCTAGTCACTAAAAAGTGAAAATTGTAATCTCAACGAAGAAAGAGGAGGAATGCTTGTATGCGGTGTTTGGATGAAAGTGCAAGCAAAGGAGGATTTTGTGACGACGCACGATAGAAATGAAAATCTTCTTTAGTTTGGCCTCTTCTTGCAGATACATCTTGTGGTTGGGTGTTAATTAGATTCTTTTGCGAGTAGGAATTAGGATTCAGAGTTACAAAGCACAATGAAAAGAAATTGCGCCGGGAGCGTGCGAAGTGTCTGAAAGAAATTGCAACTCACACCGGTTCACCTGACCGACTCGACGCATGAGTCGCTTAGAGTAGGAATGAAATACCTTGGATCTGGAACGATAACCAAGTAAAGTGAGTTAATGTCTTAATGCAGTACAAGAAGACTAAGCACTCGCCGAAGACAGGAGTGCAAATCGAACGGATTAACCAGAGAACGGAATTTCCAGCTCTATACTGACGCAGCAGTTTTCTGTGAGTCACTTAACGTTAGAGACTCCTGGTGACTATTCTATCTTCCTAGCCAAATTTTTCGCTATTGAAAAAGCATGATAAGCTACCCATGCAAAGAAACTAAGCCCAAACACCTGTAGCTATACCTACAGGTAAAGGAGCAACCATTAACACTACCTGGACAATTAGAGACGACTGTATCATGTCTTACTAAGGACTAAAAGAAGTAAGGAAGCAGTATCACGATAGATGAAAATATGTCAGAGAGAAACCTTTGGTTTGGCTACGTATCGTCTCTAAAATTTATACAACTTCACAAATGTTGACATTTGATCTTCACTTGAGATGACCTATTTGTCAGAGGAGAATTACTGATACAACACAAGGACGTTGATTTAAACCTCCTCAGTTGTTCAGGCAAAGGATCTCATACATGTACCTAGTTCTTTATTCTGTCCCATCTGAACACACATTTCTGGAACTCTTGATCGCAACCTTTCCTTTCACGAAGGAAGAAATAGTAATCTACGGCCGAAACAACTTCTTTGACTGTAACGTCAGATTGTCGAGAAAACTGCTCATATAGCGAACTATAGATGATTTTGTGGTTCTCTGATTCACCGGAAATAACCTCTTGGACGGTATAAATGCTCCTGGTGGTCGAAGGGCCTCTTGGAGTTGTTTTCGCTGCCTTCGTTCGTAGACTAAGTGAGCGACATCACATTCAAATCATTGTCCAAGTACACTAGCCAAAAATCAACGAGTGATCGTAACTTATCCAAGACGCAATCCCGGTCCTTGTAGCGATACATTCCCCTAGTGTAGGCTGCTAATCGAAGCTACCTAGTCTAAAACTTAGACTAGACCCATCGCACTTCATCAAAAAACTGTGTGTTTCTCTACTGGCTAAATCCGATTTCAATGTATTTCAAATCATTCACAATGAACCAAATGACCATCCCTCTTTAGAAAAATTCCTTGAACGCTTCAATCTTCCTCTTCTTTCATGCCGTACAAGGTCAACCTTTTCTTGAAACATATAATAAATCTTTTTAAATACCAGCCACTATTAACAGATTGTGAACTTGTCCACAATTTGGCCCACCTTGTAATGCAAACGAATTCAAAACTTATTTGTTTCCTATAAAACAAAAAAAAAACCTTTTATTCATAAATAATAATTAACACTATCACAGTCATTAAAACAACACCAACCGAAAGATACCATCATAAATTAATAAAATCCTAACCACAAACTCATAAATAATTTTTGCAGAATTATAAAATTTTCCATTGTGACCTCAGCCGCCTTTTATGTTACAGTTAAGCACAGCGAAAAAAGCACCATGTAACTCATTGAACAGTGTGACCGCTTTCCTTATTTTTTGTACTTTTTATAAATAAATTAAAACTTTTTGCATAAAAAGTCAATTAGGCTGCAATTTAAAATTAACCACAAATTACTTATGTACTCGCCATGGGTAAGAGAGAATGATGCAATTAACTACGATTTATGTAGGCAAGTTTATATTTTTTTTTTTTGTTTATGGAAAAAAATCATATGATTGCACAAACAAGGCGATTTAAATAAAATCAAGTTGCAATTGCTGCACCAGATCAGGGCCGCTTTATGTAGATTTAATGCACAACCTCACAAGACGATGCTTGAAATTGCATTTTGAGCCGAGAGTTAATAGTGTCAAGTGAAAGGAATGGAATTTGTTAACAAAACAAAACAAACAAAAAAGGATTCACTTTTGTTTTGTTCCGATGTAAAATCGTTAAGTAACACGTTTGATGGATATAAATACTCTTTTTTTGATACTTTGTACAGTTTTAATTACAAACTTGTTTTTTGTTGGGAGAATAACATTATTTTTACAGTTATCATTCAAATGCGTACCAACAGTGGGATTGTCCTTGTCTGTATATATTGCACAAACTTGTTTCGATAGCCAAATGGATAACAAACGAGCTGTTAGTACGTTGTTAGAGGTTGTTAGAGGTTGTTAGAGGTTGATCACTGTAAAACTTGTCATCGGATTATAGACGGATCGTGGCGGACAATCGGATCTGGTTATTTTTTTTAATGATTAATGAATGACGGTTTGATTTGTTGATATGGACAACAAAAAGCTGTCCTAATTAACGTCATCAAACGAAATAGACTTACCACACCGAGTTATAATGGATTAGGTGCAAGTTTGCTTTAACCTTCATAAGTCATCGAAAGTTAAAGTGATATGACAAACATCCTGTTGATAGTCGCATGTTTGACATTTTGTTGAGGGTGTACTAGAAGTGTGTCGAAAGTGTTGTTGATAGTGGGTTTTTACAAGTGAAGATTGTTATAAAAGAAATCAACCAGGGTGGCCAAGGATATGGGTTAGTCTGGGAGATGTTTTGAGAGAGAGCTAAAGCAATTTGCCAGAAATCGTACACGATCGTATCTAGGCGTCAGACAGCACGAGTTGTAGTTCTATTACAGAGCACTGGGTGGCATTTTGATACCACAATGCATATAATCTTGGTGCTTAAGTTTTGTGACAATAAGTCCTTAAATCCAACCTGAAGAATTGAGGAAAATTCATAGTTTTTCATGAGATGAAGAAAAGTTCGTATATTTCGCGTTGACAGGCTCTTTTTAGTCCAGACGGGCTGGTGTCTTTGATTGTTTTGTCAAATGGCAACACTTTTTTCAGCGAAAACCAAACCAATGTGACAGTTGACAGCTGATTTGTACTCCGTTTGGTGTTCCATTTCACTATGAATAGATTAACATTGGAAGAATGACTGGAAATTTTGCAATTTATTACTAAGATCGAAGCTTGGTTCCATTTGGTTGAAAGAGGCTGCCAACTAAGAATGGCTAGCACACTTAACCAGTTATAGTCCATTGTGATACCACGAAGGTTGGATCATAGACTTTCCTGAGCCATTATAAGCTTCTTATAAATCGTAAAAGACTTTTTATCAGCCTTGGCTTAGTACCAGCAAATATTAGGCATATAAATGGATCCTCTTTACCCCATGTACGTTCGTACAAGAAGTTGAAAAAACTGCTGCTGTCATGGAGCATAGTATGTATTGAGAAGTACTTGAATCATTTCATAGAAATTGGAAGAATGTGCAGATGGATCTTGGTTTACTAGTTGACAACATTCAGCTCATGCAAGATATAAAGTCGCTGGATCGCTTTATATCCTCATTTTCACCACAAAATTTTGTTTGGCGATGAGGCTCAAGATCCACAAGACTATAAGATCCACAAAAATTTTTTGTTTGGATTGCCTTGTCGGCTGGTGGAATCAATATCAGTCACCGCCACAGTCGTGACTTTTTCGTTCCCCAATTTGATGGCATTAATGTGGACCAGCTGTAGTTTCAACAAGACCGTGCAACACGTCACATAGAACGCTGCAATAAACTGATTGCAGGAAACATGCAAATGCAAGATGACCTCCTACACTCGGTTTTAAAACCTTTAGATTGCTTTCTGTGGGGAAATGTCAAGTTGATAGTCTACGTCAATAACCCAGAGGCGATGAGTGACTTGAAAACCTATATTCACCACGTTACTGCTGGTATATGATCTCAAATCCTCGAAAAAGTGTTCGAAAATAAAAATTATGCGACACAAAATAACAAAGATGGCACACCCAGAAACCAGAGAACCATCACGAAACTGTCAAACATCGCCAGCACTTTTGACAAACAAATTTTCAAACAGGGAGATGGTAATATTAAAATTCACCTGCTCACCAACGGCCTATGTAAAAGGAGTTTGACAGAAGTCTTGGACGGGTTCATGGAGAAGCTCTGACAGCTAACCTTTAAGAAGAGACTAGAACGGTTTCAAACTAAATTGTAATAGACTTTTCCTTAAAAGAGTGTAGTAGATGTCCTTCTCGGGAACCAAAGCTTGAGTATTCTTCAGATTGTTTTGCTCTTTTGGAAACTTGGATTGGTTTTTCGGTGGGACAGATTCAGAGTTGTTGTTACAGTTTCTTTTTTTTTTTGTGGCTGTGGATGATCCTGTAGGCTAATTCCCTGTAGGCCTGTGTCTCCCAGTTTTCACTGTTACACGTGACTTTTACTGCCCATCATTGAGTAAAGTTTGTTCATACGATTACCTTTCAGTAATCAAAAACGAAATGCATCATCAAACAGAAAATCCAATAAAATGTTTGATGAAGATATGATTAATATATGTACATAAAACTGAGGCTATAATAACATATAACTGTAACCTTCACACGTCCCCTTTCCATGGGTATTAAATTTATTGATAATGAATCACCTATAGGCCTATTACCAGCATAATCTTTCGCATTAATTAGCAAATAATAAATGCATTTGGCCTTGAAAGAGCCGCTTTAAAATAAAATACACTCTTAGGCCTTCCCGCTTGAACATCATTTGAAATCCGTTAAATTTATTTAATTGATAAGCTTTTCGCTATAATAATCTTATCTGGGCTTTTCAAACAGTTACACACGTCAATAAGTTTCTAAAAACCAGTTTAAATCGTTTCCGTTGACTAAAAACACATTTTGACAGAAAAATAAAAAAAGAAAACCTTGACTTTGAGTTCAATTTTTAGCCTCTTGAGATACAAATTTATAAATAAAACGGCTACTTCTTGTGAGATTGTGTGGACTATAAACTGTTTTTATTGTCATAATAAAAGATGCAGCACGATAAAAATAAAAATAAGTTTATCCAGCGCTCTGGTGGTGGGTTTGTTTTGGTAGTCAAGAGTTTATTTGGCTTTTGACTTATGACCGTTGTTGGACAACAAGACACAACAGCGGTATTTTAACACTAAAGTGTGTTGATAAATTAATTTGTACCAAAGTTGAAAGTGGGTGACAAAGCCTTAAATTTACTTCTGTCGAGGGGGATTTACAAATGTCATTTAGTTGAATGAAAACAAATTTTTAAGTGAGACATTGAGAGAGGTCTGCTAATGTGTTTGGTCTTAATGAGGTTAACCTTGAGGTTAATTGAAAGACAGTTAGAATTGTTACAGGAAGGAAATGATATGGATTTTTATTTGTGCTATAAGGTTAGGAAGTTTTTTTTTTTGTTTTTTTAATAAATGCACTTAGCATGTCGAATGTTAAGAGTTCCTGTCGTAACTAAGTGGAGGCTAAAAAGAGTCATAGAGCGGGTCAAGTCCAATCACAATCCACCTCTTGTAGTCCTTAATCAGTGACTCCAACTCATAATAAGGAATTCCTAGCCGACTCCAGAAGAGACGTTGCAAATAGTCCAACAATATGATTGATTTCTATTTGTTTTTAATTATTTCTGGTAACACTTTTAGTGACGGAAAGTTGGCATGATAGGTGCTTCAGAGCATCTAAGGACAGTACTGTCATAAGGCATAAACCTGTAGATGACTTACTAGAACCAATCTGACATATGCTCATAGAATCACATAAAGAAGCAGACGATATGTAATACCTCGTGAGTGAAGAAGATTATAGTATGCAATAGGCTGGCAACTACTTATTTTACAAAGCCTTCTGTCCTCTGATGGTGTGGCCGCGTAAAAGACCTCAACCGAGTTCGACATCTATTGCTTCTTGACCTATCTCCTGGGGATCCTAGACCACATGTTCTTAGAGTCCTAAGGTTCCTACAATACCCTCAAATGGTGTGTGGTGTAGGGTTACAGTAGTTACCTATGGACGAGCTCCTGTCTTTTCGGAAAGTGTTACCACTTTATATATCTGCCATCGCTGTGTGGTTATGTCTATTGGTTCGTGGTTTCCTCTCCATATTCACTGATGGTTGAAGGACTATAAGAAGTCCTTGAGTTTAGATGGAAGAGTTCATTGTATTTCTTTCTATTTTCTGTCGACAAGGCACCTCCATCACCAGAAAAAGCAGTAGTGGTCGAATGCAGTACTGTTGAATCATATTTTCAGCCTTTAGGCGGTCTCTTCTCTCTCTCTCTCTCTCTCTCTCTCTCTCTCTCTCTCTCTCTCTCTCTCTCACTCTCTCTCTCTCTATGCGAAATGTTACACGTGAATGCCCTTTCACACATCTGGAATATCCTTGGCTTTCCCGGCTATCTCAACAAAAGTGAACAGTAGTAGTGGTGCTGCTCAAGTCCTACAACCTTGCTGATTTTCAGGGCTTTGAGCGTGGTAATAATCTTGTCCTAGGCTTAAGGCGGTCTCTTTTTCTCTCAAATACGTCTTCGAATTCATCCCTTCTTCCCTACGTCCATCCCTTGAGCTGAGCTTGTGCAATATAAGAACAATCTTTGCCTTTCACTGGATGCTGTCGAAAGCTGCGCCATTTAGTTCCTTTCTAATTCTTTAAACAGATGTTTGTATATTTTTAATTGCGAGCAGGAAGTCAATTTGCAGCTTTTCAAGCTTCATGCGACATGGAGCTTTAGCTGGTTGCTTCATGTTGCTATATTCGTCGATCCTTTTCCAGCTAGTTTCGCAAAGAAGCAACCTATATCTTCCCTGCAATCGACCGACATTTCTTTCAGAATTCGGTTTCCACAGCATACCAGTGGTCTTGCATGTTGCAAGGCAGTTAGATGCTAATTATTGTTTGCTGAACGGCATTTAGTTCTTAGCTCACTGTGGCGTTTGGTCAAGCGTTTGATCACACTCAGTAGCTCATTGTTGTACTCCAGTACTGATATAGTAAAAAGATGATATGCGGAACGAGGCGGAAATTATTAAAGATGTCAAGTTGTTAGATTTCGAAATATTATATTGATTTTTGAAAGTCTTTTGCATGATATCAACTTGTCTCCCACAGTATACACCCCAAAGGACATTTAAAAGACAAAATGCTTTCAAATTCGACATTGAAACCATTTCAAAGTCAAAAACGTTTAGCATTAGTTGCACAAAAGCCCATTATCAAAGTCGTAAACTCCAGATGACATAAGATAAGCTCGAAATGAACTAGAAACCTAATCGATTTCGAAGCCTTGTCGACAGCTATAATAGTTTTAATGATCAGTAATAGATTTGCTGACGCCAGAAAATACATTTCCTAATCAAAAATAAAGGAGTGTTTTCTCTGGTCACCAATTTGTTAGTAGCTGTTTCGATTAGCAATATTTATTACCACTTATTATGTGGCATTTAGTAAAACTAGTTATAAACCATAACAAATGCTCAACTCGTTTATTAGCGAAGCTAGCAAAATCTCAACAAAAGTAGGCGTAAACGATGCATTCATAAGTTTTAGTCAAATTTTTGGTATTACCATTGAGACTAATTGAAGCAGTAGTGCTGACACAAAGCGTTTTACCAAATGATTCGAGTGATTAATAGTATTTTGTTGTCTAAATATTTTTACAATAAATCAGTTACCTAAGGAGCTTAATGACTTGTAAATTATTTTTTGTTCAAAAATTAAAGCATTCAAAGACATAGTTCACATCAAGTACTACGTCACGACTCATACGACATTTAATTTATATCGAACACATCTATGGCGCTTGTTACAAAAAAGTGTTAATTCACAATATGCTCAGAGGTGAGTAAGACCTCGCAAAAAATAAACGAGACTCGATTTAGATTTAAGTCAAAACCACATTAGATTATGTCATATGCTTCATGTGTCATCTAAGTTAAACTCTGTCTAGGAAGTAATAAATTAAGAAACAGCTGGTTGTTGCCAGCCCTCATTTGTCACATTTACAAATTCAAATGCAATTTATTCTTTTTTAAAGAGCAGATTGATTAGATCTGTTTAGCATGATGCGGCGAGACTAAAGCTTAGATGAGTATGACGAGTGCATATATTAAGATTGTTGATCATTTTGAATTGCAAAACAAAATTTTGAACTTCATCCGATGGCTTGGAGGCTGAATTTTAAAACGCGGGCATATTTTGTGCCAATAAGTTGGTGGATTTTTAGCAACATTTTTTGAATGGACATAGATACGTACATCAGTTAGCTATAGATAATTGGAAATCACTTAGCCTTTTCAAGAACAATACGAGTCTGTTCAGCGAATGGGTGGGACTTTTGCTTCAATTCAGATCAGTTGCTAGGTGTAACATCAGTGTTACTTATGGAGGGACTAATAAGCTCAAATACAGAGTCCGTCAATTGAAATGGCAACAACTACTTTGGCAACACTGATGAGAAAGTGTATCAGGAAACGTACCAACAAAAGTGCTGAATAAATCGTTGATCGTTAGCTCACATCGCGAAATTAGTGCCAATCGGAGGAGGAGGACTCAACAATTCTGACATGATCACATTCCATACTGGCCAAAATTAGATTCGATTGGCTTCTCCATCTAGTCCATTTTAGAGGGTAAAAAAAATATATATAAGTCGGAAGCATTGAACTGAATAGTCACTGATTCCACAGCCTACGTTCGTTCACCGAATGTGTTAAGTGGTGACTATCTTTCAAAGACGAGACTGAGCCCGTCAGCAACAGTATGGGTTTTCCACACACTAAACCCACATCCCCTTCTACCCTTATTTATTATTAGCAGCTATCTGCGCTATACTCGTATTTCGTTGTCGTTCCTGTTGTTCGTTACTCCTTCATGATGGTAGTCACTTGTACCTTTACATAAAATTCTTGCCTGCTGAGCATCAGTCTAATGATGTTCTCTGGGGCTAAGTCCACACACAGCCTTCACGATATCGTGGACTGTGAAATATTATGCGTTCCCCGTTTTCCCTTACTCCTTTGTACGTTGGACAATAAGGGTTGCTTTCATGCCCATATCTGCGGAGAAGAAACATCCATGACCAGTAAGCATCTTCGATAGGTAGAAGTTTAGTTCTCCATGTTTCCTATTGACCCGAAGGTTTATATTACGACACAACCCACAGCTTTGCCATGGAAAACAAATGGAATGGAAAACAAAGGGGTGGTGTGGATCTACTTTGACTCGTCTAAGAGTTTGAAGATCCTACAGAATAGCAGGGATATTTTTTGTCAGACATTCGCAGAAGACAGCTGATGAATTGTATTCCAGGAAAGTCCCTTGATTCTCACGCAAAGTAATCCGAAGCATTAACGACTAGAAGACGTTAGTCAAAATCGCCAGGGAGCACATAGAAGTGATCTATGCACCGTCATTGCTCAGCTTTGTAAGGACGAAATAGATATGTATCAGACCAATGTTGGCCAGCTATGCCTTGAACCAAGTTATGATATAATGCGAGGCTACACGCCCGCAACTCAAGACTTGTTGCCTTAGCTTGCCTTAAGAGATAATTTCTCATCCTTTTGACCGCTTTCTGTTGCTTGACCCATCCCATTGTATTTGTTAGATGGCGGTAACACCAGCTACAAAGCTTCGTAGAAGCTCCACAGTTTGTTATGACTTGAATCTTATTCAACATCAGTCCGAGACTGTTGCTTGCTCAGTTCCCCAAACACATGCGAACAGAATAAGAACAAGGAGCAGTGTTACCATCACAAAAGCCAATAAAAGTTGGACTTGCTTTTGGCGTCTACTAAATTAGTTGTATTTTAGGTGTACTGAGAAGGGGCAACATGAAAAAATTAACAGCCCATCATGATCACTAAGGAAATGAAAAGTTTGAAAAGAATTAAATTCAAAAAAAACCAGCTAGAAAGATGAACTCTACAAGGTCGACTATTGTCACAACTATAAACGTAACAACTTTTCATTTGACAAGCAACTTCCCTGACAGTATGGGCATCATAAAGAACAGCACTTAAACAACAACCATTCTCCCGATTCATGGAATATTTCCTCAATATCACATAAAACAGGATACCACCCCAATGACCTTGCGATTGCTGTAAACTCTATCTACTCATATACTCCTTTCAACCGCCAAGATACAAGATAATTTACAGCGATAGCATGATAGCATATACCCTCCACATGACACCTCATATTTCATGGCAGACCAAGAAAATTTACACGGCATTACCTGACCACACATGGCAACACAAAAGCTCGTAAAAAATCTCGTTTGGTCTCTTCCCAAGGAGACCAGGAAGGAAGTCCGATCCGAAATCAATTTGCAATTTGCAGTTCAACTACCCTCGGCTCCAGCAGAAAGATGCATCTCACATTGTCCAAGAATCTAAATGTGGATGAATGGCATGCGTAATTGGAATCGCATATCATCGCCTTGTGATGCATAATTTCACTCGCCGCCATGCCAGTTTGTGCTTAATTAGGAAGTGAATGCTGAACCGGTGTGCTTCGCTTTTGGCACTCTCACTACTATGTTTAGTATAACAATAATGCTGCAGATGTTCAAGATAAGAAATGCATCTAAAAGATTGTAAATAAAAATGTCACCCTGGCAATTCGAAAGGCTCCTCCAGGCATTGATAAATTGAAAGTCAGTTTAATTGTTTTGCCTCCGAGATGGTGATCTTGATGATGATCGCGCCGCCAGCATCTTGAACACGCATCTGTTGACCATGGATGACCTTATCAGCGGGTCCACTGGAATTAACTACTCCATACCCACAGATGGTGAGGCTTTTGTCTCATCCTGAATTTAAAAAGAGAAAAAATATTTCTCCTTGATTCGTGATGTTGGAATGTGCGATGCAATCACTTTCGAGGTCTACCGGTCGCATGTGAGCCGATGAGTGGTATCTGGGGATGACCCCAGAGCGACATCCTTCTGGATTGCAATCAACTTTTACTTTCTGTTGGTTCTGAGGCGAAGCCACACATAAACAATCAGGGCTTTTGTCATAAACAAATTGTCTCTCAAGACGGCCAACCGAGAGAGAGAAGGGTATCATAAATAATCAAAGGAGATTGTGTCTGCTCGCCCGAGGAGCGGATACCCAAAGAGAGCTGTTTCAATTTAAGTGGCTGGCGACTCCTTGCACATGGTTATGGAGTATGCCCGGTAGTTGGTGAAGATACATTCAATAAATCAACCGAATGACCTTGTTAAGTTCACGCTATAGAGAATGGAATGTTCGGCGAGGATGTACGGCCGCTGGAGTCATTTATTCAAGTGAGACTTGTTGATTATGTCATGTCGACGGTATTGAGTAATGTATGTATTGTTGTTCTTTCCCTTTTTGCCGTTAGTCTGTAGTTGAAAATGGTTGAATGTTTTATTGACTTTAATGATTTATTGGTGTATTTTATTTAATAACAAGAAGACGATGGCTGGAGGTGTGTTAATTAAGGTTAGTTATGATCACGAGGGGCTATTAAACATTTTGATTGTTTGGAGAAACGTTATAAGCAAGGATATCGTCTCATTTAAGTGGTAATTAGGTGGCAATGAGTAACAAACTATCTCTTGTTTAAAACTTTTATAACTTTAAGTCTATCGAAAGAGGGTTGGCTTATTTTTTGTCCAAGGAATTAATGGATTTAAACCAATTTCCAGAATGAAATTTGTAATCTTTAAAAGTAAGCATTTACAGCAATTAGGCAGAAATCACATTGTGCCAACACACAGTTAAAGTTCAGTTTTGACTATACAGTGGCTGCCGAACTATTTGGGATGAATCCGCTTGCGTATTAGCCGGAATGGTCTCAATCGATATCCTCGCCTAGAAAGGGTGTACTTTCGGTACTCATAGTGTGTGTGCAGAATGCCATGCGAAGAGCAGAAGGCCTAAGAAGAGCCCAAGAGGTACACTATAGCATAATTGCTAACCATCCCCGGTTACTTTGCTTAAGTTAGTCAGTACCGAACAGAATCATAGAAAATAGTCGACTGTGTCTATAACTTCAGAATTTCAGACCTCTACAGAAGGCGTTAAAAGGTATGTGCAGTCTATGAGCATGCCTCCAATACCTCAATGCTAATAAAGATGTTTGTTATTTTAGAAAGGGTTCAGCTCCTGCTTTTCAAGAGCCTAATGTTCCTGGTTTTTATTGAGCTTTGACCAGAGTAATCTAATGGTGCTATACTGGATTTGATTAGGATGTTAATGCTCAAGGAATCTCCAGCTGATTTACTTCTCCATATACTCGAGTAGATGGCAGTGTGCCTATAGTAAGCCCAGGACACCATCTCGGCTTCCGCTGAATTTTGCATATTTCTCTTCAGCAACACCAACTAACCAGCGAATTTACTTTCACCTAGAATGTCACAACAATTTCCCTATCCATCCATCGGACAGTACAGTGAGTGGTGAATAAAAAAAAAAAAAAAAAAACAAAATTCAAAACTATCAACGCCGCAGGCGTGGTAAATTCAATTTGAATGAAAACCAGGAAACTCGAAGCTCGAACTCCCAGCATTAAATCACTTCCTTCTCCGTGTGACAAACGCCACACTCCAGACAAAAGTCAACGTACACTGTCATTGACCAGATAGATTACCAAACCACCACAATGGCCAACATCATTTGAGTATTAGTCCCGCTCGGAATAGTATCTATCTACCACACGATCACATTCTGCGGTCAACAATAAAGCCCACGGATACGAGTACGCATACTTGATCGTATAATTTTTTTTTTTTCTTTTTTTTCTTGCGGAAGTAAATGTGTCAACTGTATCTACGCGAATTGGTTTTATTTAACGCACATGCAATCAGTTTTGTAAAAAATGAAAGTATCTCAATCGTCAAGAGAGAAGAAAACCCTTTATGCCTTCGAAAATGGAACCCCGCCTCGCTGGAATGATGATTGACATAATAAAAATGTACTTCATGGCAAATTACGCCAACTGAAGCGGCTTAGCTTGATGTTAAATCGTATCTTTCTTGTCTTTTTTGCGATACAAAGTACAGTGTTTAATAGCAATGTCGCCCGAACACAAAATTGTACGATCCTCGTGAGTAAAGCGTGGTGGCGCAATGCCAATGAACAGTTCTGCAACTGCTGCTGCATTTTTCTGCTCATAATCGCTTTGTTGCGACTGTAAAAGAGTGCTTATGGCCACGCTGATGGCGTTACAACTAACTCGTGTGTGTGGTGTGACAAAAAGAAGTGAGGAAATTCCCTGCTGTTGTTGTTGATTTCCAAGCGCGCTAATTCATAAAGTTATAGTAATCAAGATGTAGCTACGTCAGAGGTAGAGATACCATGGAATGGAGTTATTAAGATGGACGGCGGTGGTGGTTTGGCAAATGACAAGGCGATTAAGGAGATGTTTATCCTTTTGAGCGGATTGGTGTTTTTTTTTTTGGTATTCAAGCTCTACTTTGCCCATAACAATTTGCTGAAAGACCACCAAAGCCATTTGTACGACCTCCCACAGATGCGCCATCATCGTGGTAATCATTCACAATACATCTATCTCATGGTAACAAAGCAAACTGAAATTTGTTGTGCATTTTAGTACAGTAAAGCCCTGATTGCAACATCAATTGTAACACATTGCAACAATCAACGGAAAATGTAAGCAAACCACCTCTTGTAGATTTATCTCTTTTGTGTTTCATTTGCCTAATTTCGAATCCAACTTGTTCCCATCTATCTTGTGTGCGCATCTGTTTAAAGCAACTTCACACTTGAGCTTCTCTCTTTTGAAGTATTCTTCTCTTCTCTACTCTTTTTTATGACACATTTTGGTCCGTGCGAGTTTTCATGAGGCAAATTAAATTAACTTAATCCACCTCCTGCTACCCGTCTGTCCATTGGAATGTTATGTAACTATCCATTTGGAATTTAAGTGGGAGCACTTTATTTTTGGCACTTTTCGTGGGAAGTGAGTGGAACGGATGGTGAGTATGGCGGGTGGTAAGATTGGTCTTTTTCTTTCCTTCTTTGAGATACAATTGAGCAATAAAAGCGCGTCGTAATCACTGATCTACTTAAGTTCATTTTTTGCTGTAGACTTTGTTCAATAAACCACGGGTTCTTCTCTCGGCCAATTACTTAAAACCTTGAAATGAAATTCACTGACTGAATCTGTATCTAAAATAAAAAAAAAATGCATCTGGTGGTTAAGTAATTTATTTTTCTTCGGTGGTTTTCTTTCTCTTGACAAATTTAGTGATTTGGTAGTAACGGTTAAGACTGTTTTTTATCTCCGGTTTCCTGATCCGATTATGAAAGACCACATTCCCGAGTTTTATGATTAATAGTTTGACGATAAATCGAAAATAAGCGATGAAAATCAACAGATATCTGTGATGAGGCTGCATTTTTGTGGCTTTTACACGGTAAATAACTTAAGTGGCTTACTTACGACTACAATATGGAAAAAAGTTACTATTTTAAGAACTCGCCGTACCTGGAAAAGAAGAGAAAATATTTGTAAATTAATTATTTGTTTTGAAATGAAAGCTAAAAATAAAATATAAAGAAGTAAAGTGCACGACTTGGAAATTTATTTTATGTCAAAATTAATTAGTTTTAAAAAAAATTGTAAATTTGAATGCCAAATTATAGAATACAACATAAAATATTGCTCACATTTCGATTTTAATCACAATTCATAAAGTATCAATCAAGAAATAGCCTTTTTTCTAAAACTTAATAAGTAAAGTACCGTTATACGGACCTTTAAACAAAAACATTGTTCGTTATCTTATAGCCCTTGCTTGGACTATCTCAAATATGAAATTTAATGAAAATCATTGAAAACATTTTTGAGAACTTCGTCTTTTTGTAAAATTTACTTTAAGTAAAGTACCGTTAATAAAAGTCCTAGAACAAAAATTTCAAAATGACTTCGAGCTAGGACCCTAAAAAGCTCAGATATAAGGTTTGAAGCAAATCGGCCAAAGCGTTTAGGCTACAGTCTATCATATATATACAGAATCGGATGATCTTTTCTGAAGTTCCTCATTGTGATGTCAGAATAGATTTTTATTTTGGAAATATCAAGCAAAAACTTCGAAAGTAGTAGTAATTTACATTTCTGCTTCCAATTTCGTTCAGTTATGTATTTGTAGTGAACTGCAACTAACAGTCGCTGTTCCAAAATATTAGGACCCATTTTTGAATCCTGGCAGTACCAAATACACGCTCCCATGAGGTTGAAAAAAAACTTCGAACTTTTGTATAGCTTTCCGACGGAAACCTTAAATGCAACACAACCAAAGTTATTGTAGAAAACTTTCAAAAACCCAAGCCTCAATCGGAGTGTTATCAATGGCAATCTCTGACAGAAATCACGCATTAATTTCTCCCCAGAGATCTACATTTCTCTTAGCAATTATTCGCATATTTTTCCTTTGAATTGACACTTTGGAATCCTTTTCAAATTCGCCGATTGACATATTACACTTCATGTCAACGCGTTCACCCAATGGAATACAAATCGCCTGTTACAGGGAATTCCATTAAAATTCCCTTTACCTACCAAGACATGGATCAACCCATTAAATCCAGTTCATATCGCTGCGCCGCCGCCACAAAAAAACGCCGACTGTCTCCACTAAGCTTGATGGCGAAAATTCCTCATCGATACATCCGATAGATATTCAAGATACTTGTTTCGAATGAATTTTAAAATGCACGCGCAACTTTTTTTCGCAAAAAAAAAACCAAAGCCGAATGCATACTTCACACTAAGTACTTCGTGGACTTTGTTTACTCTTCCCTTCACCGCTCTCCACTTATGTACTTATCTGTGCGAATAGAAGAGAGTGAAAGATACTTTGCCAAAATGTGCATCGTGTCCACAGCCAATTTACCCGTTTAGATGTGACTGCCTGCGGCGCGACACTTCTATTGCAATTGATTGATGCGACTGTGTGCACCTCCCATCAAGATGAGACCACTTACCAATCGAACCGATCACACAAGTATCCATCCACACAGCCGATACTGTAGGACAAAATAGAGAAATAAAAAACACTAACCACGTCCAATTTTCACCATGAGTAATGAACCGATTGGATCGTGTCGTCTCTGTGTGTTTTGGTGTATCTATACGAGTAGGTATACCTCCCTGGGCGAGTATCTATTGATGGTTCAAAAGATTTCCCATCTCATTTGGCCGTCATCACCATCGGCGGCTTGTGGGAATTCGATGGGACGTGCACAAAATTACCAACAAAAAAAAAAAACACCGAAGCCATCATCAATGAATGCAGTCCCAGGTGGTGGTAAACTCTGGGATTTCCTCGTGAAAATTGAAAATTGACATTGAAAATTGCCGCGCGGTTTTTTTTTCATCCTCATCATCGGAGATAGTTCATGTGTCATTCTTAAGATACTCAGCTTTGATTGATTGTTTGGACACAAGTCCAAGATTGTTATGGCTCCTGCCTGTCGGCACTAACGCAGCAAGTGAATGTCAATATGAAAGTTCCGTTTTACATTTGATGGTTATGTAAAAAAAATGTTCGTTCCATGGATTTGCAAAGTGTGACGGATGGTATTTGATGGAGCGATTAGCTTGTGATCGGTTTATGGAATCGATTTTGTAACATTTTTTTTTTCAATGGAATTTTTGATCTTGGACATGTATCAAGCCACAGGCGGATGAGGATTTTTGGCATGAAAATTGGAATTTGTTGGAGAAAGTTGCCTTTTTTGGGGGATCTTCTGAAAGTAAATATTTACGATACTACGGGGGGTCATGGTCAATTGGAGTGGTCACTTTTTGTTTGCCAAAGTTACACACTAAATAGAGGTGTGAGAATTTACAGATGCATTATCAATATTTAACATGTGTATCTTTTGAGTTAACGACTACCACCGCGGCTCAAACAAGACACTCGTGAGATAACAATTTACTCAAACAATTTCGAATTGCGCTTTGTGCTTCTTTCTCAAACTAATTTGACCGCAAAGTCACATATGTATGTACATCCGGTAAGTTACTCCCGTGCTTTTTGGGGAATCAGTGTAATCAGCGCGTGCCAAAGGCCATGTGAATATCCTTTTATGCTGGTCACGGATGATGGGTAAATTAAAAGAGAGAAGGAAGGATTGCAGGAAGAGCCAGAAGTGGCATTTGAACCCCACTGCTTACTAGATTTCAATATTTAGTTTCTACCAAAATTCTATGCAAATTTTATATCCGTTTGTAATTCACAGAATTTTTTTCGCGTTCGTCTTGAAATAGAGCTTTTGAAGTGAATTAGTTGATTTAGATACTAGGAAAATGGAATGAATATAGTTGTCAGTTCAAGACAGAATATTCTACGACCGAATGTATTTACTACACCACCCTCATTGATTAACAACTCGAAAACGGTTTGAGTGAAGCCATATCTATAAAATGGAGCTTCGAAGACTTCAGAATTATTTTTATACTTTTACCCGTTCAGATTGTCTTACTTCTTGGGACTATAATATTTTTGTGGACCGATATTTGTTGAGCGGGGTAGCCTATACTGTTTTAAGGTTTATAGTATTTGGTTCCTGGCTTCGAAAAGTTAAGGGAGTAAGCTATAGGCTAGAGATGATTGATTGATGTAAGAAGGGCATGATGGTAGGTAGGAGATCAGTTCCAGTTGAACTGCACAGTCAATGTTATCCGCTAAAGTCTGATGAGTGACTATAATGTCAGAGATTTGGTGAGTTTTTTAAGAGATTGTAGACTACAATCTGACCGTGTCAGTGGACCTACAAGGGATCAGCCCAATCGAGGCAACGAAGTGCAAAAGAAATTACCCTCCGCTGTACAGATTCTATTCTGAAGACAATATGACCACACTTGGCTAGCATATTCAAAAGGATTTTGTAGTATATGGCCTTCAAAATTCTCTTTTAGTTGGGCCGAGTTGACCCGAGACGGAACTTAAGCTCTTTATTATATAGTACAGGCAAGTCACGTTAAAAGAAGACAAAAGTTAAACACTGTTTTAGAATGTGAATTAAAGAATTTAAGGGTGGAAACATATTTCAGCCATTCACAGGCTTCGCAACAAATCCTTAAACTCTTGGTTTTAGATGAATTTAATCGAAAATATTGCAAAAGGCAGCCTGCAACTGTTATGGCGCCAAAAAGTCGACCAAGAGTTATTAAATTTGACAACAACAATAACCTGTAAGGCAACGGTTCATTTATAAACGATTAAATCAATCACATAAAACAGTTAACTAAAATCCAATCAAATGTTGAAAACAAATAAAAATGCCAATTCTATCGAATTAAGCTTGCATTTTAATTGCCTCTAAATAGAAACCACAAATTCTACTTTTACTTTCAACAACAATCGTGCTCCCCTAGTCTAGACCTGACTCGAACTATAAATAGCTAATTAATTCCAATTGATCACTGCAAATGTAATTGCAACGAATCACCACCCAACTAGAAGGGAAATCTTGAACCAAGAACGCATGCACCAACCAACCAACTTGTGCCCCCTTAAAGCCAAGCCACCCAGCCAACACTCTAATGTTGCGTGAAATGACTGCTGATTTTTCTATTAAGCAATTCCACTGGAATGGGAGCAAGACAAAACTCCATTACCACGGAGGTCTGTCTTGGTTTTGTTTTGCTCCTCTCCTCTCTCCATGATTTCACATGATTTATGTGAATTAAAATTAGTGGCACGGTCGGAGGAAAGAAATAAAAAAAAACGCATTTCAAATTGAGAAATATGGCAGTCACTCTGTGTTGTGGTTTGTTTGTTTGTCAGTGTACATCAAACAAACATACAACAACAACAAATATAACTAATTTTAATTCTGAAGAGTTGGAAAGCATTAACTTTCATGTTACCAAAGTGATTTTAATTTAACGTTTTTTTTTTAACCAATTTACTTCGTTTGTTATAAATGCCTTGATGGTACTGCATAAAATGGTGGGTAATCCAACACGAATTAAATAATTAGAGGTGATTTGTAAAATGGGATTAAATTCCCTTATAATTTGCCGCCAGACCTACTTATGTTGAGAAATTAGTTCAATTTTTATTTTCAGTCTTTTTTTTTCAAACTTTTTTTCGAGTGCATAACTTGTGGGAAGTGCGCTTTTGTGGTAAGTAGGTGAGTGTTTACTCTTTGAAGTAAAAAAAAAATTAATCAATAAATATTTAAAGTTTGAATTTCACTTTCAAAACAAACACACAACAAACGAATTCAACGAATAATTCGCATAATTTGGTAAGACACCAATTTGGTGGAAGTTCGTGCGCCAACTCTTTCATATTTGGTCGATGTACTTTCAATTTTCTTTCTGCTTGAGTGTTTGTTTAGTTCAAAATGAATGAATGACAACAACAACTTGAAAAACATGGTCCCATAGTCCTGGCAATAAAAAATCATTCGGACTATTATTTCACTATAAAACGACTGATTTTTATTATTGCAATTCTGACGGAATAAAGCCCAAAATCAAATGCAAATTAACAGTTTGAATGCCAACTGGTTATTGGTCTTCAAAGTGTTGCATATGTCCTAATATATTAATTGTTTATGTTAAAATTCAAGTTTTAACAAAGGATTCAATTTTAGTCGAAATGCATTCGAAATTATTTAAATACTAGCTGTTAAAACAGATAAATTAATTTAAACAAGTTAAATGGCATTACTTCGCATCGTTTTATCATCCAAAAGGAATACTATAGATGGGATTATAAACGTCAGCTTTTATTCATAAAATTCATTAGAAAAATTTAATTCAACTAGTTCAACAAGATTGTATTTAAATGGCTAAAGTTTTAATGGAAAGCAAATGGTAATAATATCTGTTTTGATGGAGAATGTCAAGGAGGGAAGACCACGTGCTAAAAGAAGGCAAAGTGCAACATTCTGTTGCTGTGAAGGCAAAATCGACTTTCGTCATTTTCAGAAACCAGGCTGGCAAACGAGGAGAAGCTGAGAGCCAACTAGAAGAAGAAACTTACTTTCTTTAGACCCCCTAGCACGTTCCAAAGAGTCAGAGTGTAGAAAGAGACTTTAACAGTGCATTCACCCACCCAAAAAGCCAAGTGGACTACGAATAAATACTGAAAGATCGCGGCAATCAGTCACCAGCAAAAAGGAACCCTTGGTATGATGAGTGCGTTCAATGGAAACAGGTGACAGAAGATGGATTGGCAATGAAAAACTGCAGCACCAGACAGAACTATGGGATCAATGGAAGAGATGAGAAGAGAATTCTGCATGAAATGCACAAGGACCACGAGTCTATCCAGTTAAGGAATATCGAATCTGGAATTGTTATCAAAAAAGTAAGTAGCTGGCATCTGGCTTCCTTCAATTGTACGGTCGTGGGTTTGTGCAAAAAGTTGACTCTCAACATCTACGTGAATCGTGAGAGATTGTTTTTCGGAACTGAAGTGAGGAAGAAAGTCTAATGCCTATGCCCTATTGCGTGAGATCTTGCAGTGTGCCTGAGAAATAGATTCAGCGTTCATAAAGGTTATTAAAACCTTAGAGTATATAGCCGGGATTCATACGAAACACTACCATTCAACTGATTATTGGTCAGTTAAATTTTGCTACAATGCTTTAAAAAATCATAAACGACTCAACGAGGTATTATTCAAATGCATCTGAAGCCAGTCTCTTACATTTAAAATAGTTGTCCGCTAGAGTTCATATATGTAGTTCTGCATGAGTTTAAGTAATCATGGTCAATGCTCATTTATGATTTTGGAGATCTCCTTCCTCCTTCTCCTATTGTATATTGATGAAAATCTGTTTCAGAAAGCCTGGGACTCTTGTCCCATACGTATACTGTAGATATTGCATAGCTATTGTAAAACCTAAGGCAGTCTTGTAAAGTACACAAAACCATCAACTAAAAGCTCTTACAATGGCATCACCGACGCAATGAGAGTAACACCTACTACCATCAGAACAGACACACTACGATCGATCAAAAACCAAGCTGCCGTGAATGCCAGGGATACATAGGTCGAAAAGTACTTACAAAAAGTGAGATTCGACAACAAAAAGTTTGTAAAAACTTCAACTATTGTTCCAATAGAAGACGCTGCATCAGACAAGCATAAAACATCAAGTATCTGCTTTGTATTTTCATTCAACTTCTATAATGAGTTCTTAAGACAAGCAATAGAGTGACATGTACCATCTTCAGTGATATGAATGGATTACATCCATAAATTTATGTTCATCTTCTTCTTTGATTTTTAAGATGGTTGCCAGAATTAATGAACATTCATTGCTTTCTAGAGATAGATCATGAAATTAAGCGTTGGTCACCACACGACTAGAAAATTATTCACAGCCTTGACGGGCTTTGTTTTGAATGTCAAATTCCTTTGCTCTTCTGTAAATCGTGACATTTTACACGGTTGTAGCTATTATTCATGTTTTTTTTTTGCAAAGTGTTTCATCAAATGCTGGTTGGAAGTACTGTAAACGATGTATCCGCTAAGTGATGAGAGCTAATGAATCTTGCAATTAGGTGTGTTAAGTTGTATTCATGAAAGATAAAAAAACTCCAATCACCCGATTAATAATAGCAACATGGTATAAGGATCGATGGAATTATTTGCAATAAGCCCTCAGTGTTATTCACAGATCTTATAGGCACCTAGAACCAATTTTATAAAAGACAGGTCCACAGAAGACAGTGCCTATGCATAGAAGTAGAGGGCATTATCCATCTACGTAGTGAAAGCAGGATAACAAAAGTGATGTACGAAGAAATTTTATGTTCTTTTGAACCATTTTTCCTTCACATAAGTCCTACAGAATAAGTTAAGCCATTATAGAGCCAACGTTTCATCTCGATTTGAGTGGTTAGGTTGATGGGTGGTTGCAGTGTTGAGGAACTATATTTCCTCAAATATTACTTGGTGCATTCCGTCCAAAATGCCAAGGAAATACTGTGAACTATAAATGAATGCATGAATTGCATATCGAGTGAATGGAGATCAATGCTTCAGCGAAGAGTATCATCGAATCACAGCCCCCAGGTTCGAGACGACGAAGAAGACCGAACCAAAACCCAAATTGTTACGAATTCTAGAAAGTCTTCGCAACTGGAAGCAGCATGCCCAAGACCGCAAAGGATGGAAGGCAGCCGTGTCTCAGGACGAGACTTTAGAAGCATCAAGAGGCCTTTAAGTAAGTAAGTAAGCATTTCAACAAATCATAATGCTCATTTGACTTTAATTACCAAAAACTTGGTAAGAATCTAGTTTCGAAGTTCGCACGCCAACTCTTTTGCTTCAAGTGTTCCTGCGTAGTTTCCTTTTGAGTTTTTGTTTCATTTTTCTCCTTTTTTTTACTTAGAGTATGAAAGCATATCTAATCGAATAACCAATAAATTCAAGTGTTATTCTAAAAATAACTGAACCACTTACTCAGAATGCAGGATACATGGGAGTCCAAGGAGTAAGTAAGTAAAGAGCTCTTGTGTAGAACCCTTTCTTGTCAATTCATCAGCCGACACACTAGCTGAGATTTCATTGTGGTCAACTTGACTAAGTGGCAACCAAAAAACCAACCAATATTTTGTAAACTATGAAACCATTTGTTTTACACCGAAACTAGTTTCTTGGTTTCCAATAGACCTAAGCGAGTCCAAATCACCTCCTATTTACCACACACTTTACGGTTCGAATAACAGACTTCAAGTCTACCAAGACTCAAAATAATCCATGACCTATTATTCCCCAACAAATAAATCTCTCTCTAAGCAGAAAAATAATAGACTTATGACAGGTTTCTTTAGTTTAGAAAAGTCTCGAATAAAAAAAATGCTAATTGGACTTTATATCTTCTGCATACCGGATTCTCTTTTCCACAATCAGGTTTTATTTTTTACTAACTTCCATTAGTCACATATTAGCAATTGCATCTATTTGCCATCAATTAAGTAGCGTAACCCAAGAACATCCGCCCATACTAATGTGCGAAAATGTTGTTCAATATCATCCACTGTCCCCGCATACCATGACGGACATAACCCACCACGAATGTATATGTTAATTAAATCAAATTATTGCACAAATCGGTTAACACATTTCTCCTGACTATTCGATACGAAAATAGCTCAAAATAACGCCAACGCCGATTCGGCTGACAAAAAGCTGACAGCCATCCTCACGCTCACGCTAATTTTACGGGTCGACAATGCGCTGCTACTGAAAAATCACTCAATTTGGCCTTCATCAAGATAAATTGCTTAAATTTTTGTTTATGTATCTGGACACTCACTCTTCCTTGTGGTGATAAGGCAACCAGGCAAAGAGATTAAAATCAAACAAAAGCAAGCAACAAAAAAGTTTAACATTCAAACAGTTTTGTTGATGGAATGTGTCATCTCTTGAATCTGAATTGATTTTTTACGCAACAATCCGTTTTGGGTAATTCCAAGTGTGTATCCAATAGATAGTAGTCTTTTTTTTATATAATTATAAAGTTTGAGCTCATTACGAGAAAGTAATACCCAAGTACCCACGAATGAAATCGGAGAGATACATCTCATCATCGCGTAGTCATCACCTCGAATGGTTAGCTTAGATGTCATCAAAAGTGTTCTACTTAAAGAGCACTGCAGCAGTAGCCTTCAACTTGTTTTAGATTTAGAAAAAGTGAAACTAAAAACCTTTGAGAGATTGTGGTCACACAAAGAATACACGCCACAGAAAAGTAGAACAGATGCACCTATGACATGGTTTCTTAAAGAAAAAAAAACTATCTGATTACTACTGCGTCGGTTCTTTTGGTGGGCATTTGATCACAAAACCAAACACTGGAATTCACTTAACGACCTTTGGTATTAACATACGTATCCATTCCCGCAAAAAAAAACTACAAATAGGAGGTAAAATTTTGAATAAAACCAAAATACAAAAAAAAATGTGTGAATTGACCTATTGCGGCGGATGTTTTGGGTCTTCATGTAAATTAAGACTTAAGTAGCTTTGGATGGCTTAAAAAATATGCTATAGTGGCTTATGCCATTTTTGGTATTAATTAATTTAAATTTATTATGGGCATGTTCGGATGAAAGTCAGTCAAAAGTTTATAAACGATTAGGAGGGTCGCCTCTCGGATGACGCTGTTGAATATTTAATTAAAAACGTGTTAACAGAGTTGAACCTTTGGCAGACGTAATCCAATATGATTGGGAATAGTTTGTCTTCGTATCTGATTTTTTTTTTATTTTGAAGAAGACTATTTGTAGAGGGAAAAAGTGGTAGCAACTAAAGAAAGCTCCAAGTGTAAACACCATGTAGAGTGAGAGTGTAAAGCAGTTCAGCGACTCTATGGTGGAGTTTTGGAGCATCTACCATATGTCCCGTGTATCGTAGAGTTCTGTATATTTGCTTGTGCTGCGGTATATGGTTCTTTCCGATGGCTTGATGTGACCTAATGTCCATCAACTTCTCTGTTTTGAATCCTTCTTCTTCGTCTTTTTGCCACACACTGACCTCATAGTATCATTTTCTTCAGTTAGAGCAAAGAGTCCGTGCATGCCTGTGCATACAGCCAGGTAGACTCAACCTTCATCTACTCCATTGCCAATATGTACTTAAGCCTAGCCCTATTTACCTTAGCCATTCGCTATAAATCAACAACTTTAGCTCTCTCAGATACTGCGAATAGCAAATCTCTAATTGAGTTGTCTCAAGCTTGGACAGAGCGTTTATTAGAGGTCTAGTGAAAATGTCCCTACAAATATGCAGCATAGATCAACTTTGGGAGAACTTTGGTGTTCTGGTGGAGCTATCATATCGCTTCGCTGAGGGCAGAAGAAAGTGACCATTAGAATGGAAACAGCAGAGGCTGGTATTAGCCCCAAAATGAGACAATCTCGCTGAGCATCCGCTGTGCATGTTAGCAAATTGCAAGAAAACTGGACCATTACACCGAGGGATTCAACAGGCTTTCTTAATGGCAATACAAGCAGTCTGCAAGCCATGTCGAGAACCATACGGAAAGGAGAAAAAAAGCAGAACTGCGCGACCTAGTCAATCTCAACTTAGAGACTGTCTTCAACTTTACCAACTGGTATCCCACCTATGGGAGCACTGAGGAGCATGCAAGTCCCAAACTCCCTGCTGCGAATAACTATGAACTTTTTGAATATAAAAACTTCCTGTGCGAAAGGGGAGAAGGGAAACCAGTCCTAAAAGAACTCGTTTTGACCGGGCCTGGTAAAATATTATGTACCATCACGTTAAAGCCGCGTGCAAACCAAGAAGAGTGGACATAAGTAGTTACTAGTAGAAAACGCCGAAGAAATTGCTCTGATGGTAGTTGGTAAATAGATAAATAAACGATACGAATCGTAAAAAATATGGGTCCAGGCCATAAGTAGCCAAAAGAAAGTTAAGAATCGGTCTACATAGGTAAGATATGCACTATGGAGTTAAAGAACAACATATGTAAAGTACTATTTGCTCATAGGCGCAATCTCCGAGTGCATATCCTGGCTAATGACAATTATGGAGGAACAAGTCAGCCAAAAGAAGCTTACTTGCAAGAGTGAAGCAGTCAATCCTCATGGTAGCAGTCCCCAGGTATAAACTCAAGCAAGAGAGGGTTAAGCTCAAACCACAGAAGAGCATCCCTCAGAATATGGTGACTCTACTAAATAATAAAGCTCATGTGCCTGTAGTTTATACGGCTTAATCGAGATCTTTTTGGTACAGCTCCACTACATTTAGTTGGCAACATTTAAGAAAACAAGTATATCTCACAAAAAGTAGGTTTTCTACTGCTCGAGTAGAGTTTTTATCTCTTTTAAACTGGATGTTGTTGATAAATAAATAGTATTTATATAAGTAAAACCTCTCACTTGACTCTTATTTTATATTCAAGCAAAGAAATAAGATAATTAGCAAAGCATTTCATTCATTCTAATTTCAAAGTTCGCACGCCAACTCTCTTGCTTCATGTGTTCCTGTGTATTTTCCTTCGATTTGTTGCCTCATTTTTGTTTCTTTTTGTTTACCTTTGCCTTAAATACAAAGTACTAAGGTACACAACGATATATTTTGAACAATTGATCACAATATCTGCAGCATTTTTATAAAGAAAACCTCTATTTCTTCTTCTACCACTATTTCAGCACTTCTTTCAGCACTTGCTGTACGAATTCCTCTCCATTTGTTTATATTGACTTTTTTCTTCAAATTCTTGTGAAAGTAATTCCAAAAAGAAGGTGTGGTACAACGCGTTTGAATCTAAAAGAAAAAAAAATCCCACAAAATTGGATTTTATTATCCACTTCTTATAATCTCTAATGAACTGGTCTTTAGCTTCCGCTATTTTAAATTAACAAGCGTGTTGGTAAGCGGCTGTTAATGAGTGTTTGCGTTTTTTTTTTTTTGCGACATTTAGTTGATTGATCATGGACATGCAAGAGAAGAAATCATTCAAAATATGACATTAAACACATGTTCTAGTGGAATTTAATGAGATATTATGCATGCTGTTGGTTTGTTAACAAAAATGTTTCAACAAACTTTGATGTTGTAGCAACTAGTAGATCAGATACTGGATTTGGAAGCATACTGGGCTTAATACTGGATAAGCAAAAATGCAGTCAAACATGTTAACACAAATTAGTGACGGTATATCTTTTTGAATTTGGCAAAAGTATTATACCGTGGGTCATATATTGTTAACCTCTAAAATAATAGTCACCATAAACTAGGCTTGAAGTGATAATTCATAGATTTTAGAGGAGTGTTTTTTTTTTTGGTATATTTTGCATGTGGTTATGTAATCGTCATAAAATCTTTTTTAAATATTTTAACAGGGAGATATTGCGACGCTACACAGTTCATAAATCGCAAGAGAAACCTAGCTTCTGCAAATACTTTTGTGTGATAAAAAGAGGTCAGATTCCTTGTTGATTCTACAGGCGACTAATTGTAATGGAATAAGTCCTCTCAATTTTTGTAAGAAAGGGGCTTTTGAAATCTTGTTTCTTGCAGTGAAGTTCTTCTCAAATTGGTTTTGGCTTTGGTATGTAAAGTAAGCTTGAGACCCATCGCAGCTTTGATTGGAAGCACAGATCATTTAGCTTAGGTAAATAGTTAGCTCAAAAATTGGTAGATAAAAAGACAGACATGAAGATGGTACATAACGACCTATTATGTCCTTGTACATATTGTACTTCCATGTTGAGGCTCTAGTCTCTGTAATTCTCGATGGTAGAGCACCTCTTCTAGTTCAGTTGATCGAATGGAACAAAGCATCTTTGTTGGATTAAGCGGCTGGCCTTAGGAAGACTACATCTGCGTAAGAAGGACTATGACTTCAATTCTTCTGCATCGTCCCTTCGGGTTTGATTCGAAGACTCTGCGGGCCAGAGCGTCGGTGTCTATTCGTCTACATGTCCTAGTCATCTCAGACGTCCAGTACGCCGTTTTTTGGCTTTGACAGCGATATCACTACTAAACATGTCTTTATGTAGTTTGTCTCTATAGATGCTGTCATAAGCGGTTTTTCTTGTTTTTTTCTGTTAATAAAAGGATTCAGGCGTTTACACAGTATAGCATAAAAGAACTAAGTTGAGAGGGTCTCCTTTCTTGTGGATCAGGCAACCGTTGCTGAGGTTCTATTCAACAGGCATGCTTTCGTCTGAGTAGGTCTTAAAAATGAGTTGGTATATGCTGTCAATCAATTCATCCCCATTTGCCTTGAAGAGTTCGGTAGGCCGTCTAGAGATGAGTGGATGGCAGTTACCCAGACGTCCAATAGATCATCTTTGACTACAAATCCCATATAGTCGCTGAACTCTCATATAAACTCTCTTTTGTGGCGTTGTTGACAGTTCCGTTGAACTTTTTGTCCATTATTACTTCAAGACCTTTTGCTTTCCTTGAATGATTGATGGAGGAGCCCTCCAACAAATTTTGCCTCTTCTTAGAACCTATTAATTAATCAATCCCAGGCTTCATCTACATCACCGTCTGCTTGTTGGTTTTTCTTCATCTTTTCTCTTCTCTTTTTCAATGCTTTGACTCCCATAATCAAAATACACACACAGACACACACAACAAAACTAACAATCTTCACCTTAACGCCTCAATGAAAACGAAAACCAAAGAAGCCTCCTCATGCTTGAGAAGAATGGAAACTAAGCCCCCTTAAGAAAAAAAAAAAATACTAAACCAACAAATAACAAATGAAAAGAAAATTAATAACAATTTCTTCTTCTTCTGCTTCTTCTTCTTCTTTGTCGTTTTCTTCTTGCCTAAAACCACATATGCACACACGCCCAACTTGTCTGCGAGTGAAACAAAAGTAAGAGTGAAACGAAACAGAATCACATAAATATATGAATATTAACGAGTGAAAAACAATCGTAAATTTTTAATATTTACCATCATCATTGAGTGGATAATCACAAGTTCAACATCATCATCATCATCATGATCCCACAGTGGTGGACTGTAGATTTTTTGTATCTTTTCGGTTTGTTACACATTTCCATTGAACCTATCTACGTGCGGGTGCTTTATTAATAAAGAGTTTTCTCTTCCCGCTTTAATTGTAAGGTGGCAGGTAATAAAAAAAAGAAAAATCAAAGAAATACCCAAAAATGGTAACCAATGCGAAAGATGAGGCGAAGACGAAGAAGAAGTTTACCCATATTAGGCAGATTCATTGAGTGGAACTTGTCTATAGTGTCTGTTGTTGAATATTTCGATTATGGAAACGTGATGGGTCACAAACTACTGTTGACTGTTCCGTTGAATGTAAATAAAATACAATTTTTTTTATGTTAAAGACCACGGCGATGACAACACACACAGAGTGTACGATGTTGAAGAAAGTGGTTGTGACAGTGGTTTGTTGTATTCAGCGAGTCTTTTAATTGTTCGTGTCTTTCTTTGGTTTCTTTCACTTTGTTTCTGGATGGTTTTTTGTTTGTGCTTTTTTTGGTGGTGATATGGTATGATGAAAGAGTATGTTAGCCAAGGTCATTTGGTTTTGATGAATTGAGATTTTATCTAATTTGCCTTTGAGTTAAATGCAAATGAATGTTTACTAATCGTTTTGGTAGGCTTGAATGTGCTCATAGTCGTGTATGAGGTGGCCTATTGGCTTAACCTTACAAAATCCCATGATGTATGTGCTTTGACGTGGTAATGACTGTCACAAGTTGAGGAAATGTATGGTTAAATACCGTGACTTCTTCGAAAAGATATATGTATATGGTAGCTGATGTCATAAGGGTGAAGATTGTGGTGCATAACAAATAGTGCGCTCCTAAACAAACCAATGGGCTAGATATCAGACATCAACGGATGGAGAACCACGGTTCAAGGACTCTGTTTGACTCAACCCACAAATATGTGTTTGTTAAACGCGCTCCTAACCGCTCAGCACTATGTTCCGGAGAATGTTTACGAGATTACGATGGATTATGGCATTAAGTACTATGGCATTAGCACGAGAATATTGAAGGGGTCCTCGAAGGTACTTCGCTGCACTGCAACTACTGCATCACTAGCATCACCGAAGCAGGCAGAGATCTCAAGAATACTGAGAAATATCGCTGAGTCTGAAAGCACCAGAAAGATGCTTCTATACAGAGCAGATAGATCTTCAACCTACGCTGCACCAATCTTAGGAAAACCATTTGTAATAGAGGTTACATATCCCTCGGATAAAGTAGTCTTTGCTATAACCATTGGACTGACACCAAGTCAACATGTAACTAATGAAGGTGCGGCAATATCTTCAAGCTAAAAGCCTGGATAAAGAGGACACTCGATGACTGGAGTCAGTAAGTAGTTCCTATTAGGGCTCATTGGCTGACGAAAATATCTCCACTTTCTGCCAGAACGTGCCAAAGAACCAAACATATTAGGATTCTGTAATGTTCCTGTTCAAGCCCTTCGCAGAGTGTGGAATGAGCGTCAACCTTGTAGCTTTTACTGATCCACATAAGGAGGTCTAAAGGCAACCTGTCGCAGATCTGTTCCTTTATACTGAATATGCAGATCGAACCAGTCGATATAGATGACAAGACATAGTACGTTGCTAATCAGACCAATGAAATAACACCTTATGGATGCTTTGGCAGGAGAGTTAGAGGAGTGTAAGGTGGCATCGATTATTCAGGTATAGCATGCACAAAATCCCAGGCTACAACCAATACTAGTTACTCTGATAGTCGGTGCTTCCCATGAATTATACCAACACTTTTGTTGTGCATCATTAGGACAAAGTGTGTTGCATACTGTCAAATGTTTTTCAGGCGTTCACAAGACAAATTTCCAGTGAATAAGCCACGGCGGCATCTAGATACCAACATACCCTGAAGAATACAAGTAAGGTATTTGACTAAATTGTACGATTTAACTGTCACCATTGCTAAGTGGATACAATGTTCATCCAAGAAAAATGTTCACGCCTCGTAAGCCCAATTAGCACACTACCTTCGCACCATTAAACTTCCTCAAATTCCTGTTCAATTACCTAACTAACAAGACTTACTTGAAACCTAAAACATAAGACTAAACCAAGACAGTGTGTCATCGGCAATTACTAATTTCTCGCAATACCACAAAAACACTTACACTCTCAGTGATTTTCCCGAAAGGCAAGCAACGACAAAAAAAAAAAAGATTTCCCTTTCTTTCGTTTACCATACTAAAGCACACACTAATTAGCAGAAGCGACTTGAAATACTTGTTATTAATTCAACGCTGGTAGCTGCAAAACTGCCAATGTGTGACACTTTTATTTTTAATTAAACGTCACGTACCAATTGAACTACTTTCAAATATTTGTGGTACGTAAGTCAGTGTAGTGGCCATCCGAGACGGCTTAGTAGCTGCAGTTGTGTCGTATGTCGAAATACAAAATACAAAATCAGTGTTAAGGTGAAGGAAAGGAGACGTACAAAAGTATTACGAAAGTTGTACTTTGATACGTTTTTTCGTTGGTTTTTTTTTTTTTTTTGTCATCGAGAAAGTACTTCCTATAAAAAAAAGCATAAAACTGTTTCGCAATAATTTTTCACAAGTGTACGGCTTTTGATTTTATAAGCGATTGACCATATTTGTTCGACTAGAAAGAAATATATACTTATTGCCTCTTCTTCGTGACGATTTTTCCCCTTTATTGTTGTAAGTTTGATTCATCGATTCGGTGAAAGAGAGGAGCAACATTAGTCATTAGTTGGGAATTAGCGACTATAAGTAGATTTACATAATTTTTGCAGCAAAAAAAGATAAATATTGGTGGAGGATTTTATAAAATTGAGGACAAATTTAGCCTTGTCCAGTAATTAGCTAGGTAATGTTGTAGGGTAGCAAAACAGAAGTCAACAAGCAACAAAAAAAAAAAGTTCGCACGCCAACTCTTTTGTAACATTCAGATACCCACTCATTAGTTTCACGACAAAATGAACTCTCACATATAAAACCTTTCAAAGGCCACTTTTTCAATCAAGAAATTCCTAATTTATAGTCATTCGTCAATAATGCGAAGTTTTGCAAGAGGCTTCGCTAGATAATTCATGCAGCACAAGTACCTATATCGCATGTCTCGCAAGGTCTTTAGATAAGATAATAAGTAGCAATATAAAGTCTCTTCATCAGAATCTTTTAATTACTGTCTTCTTCGACATGTGTTTCTGAGAAAAAAAAAACAAACTATATTTAATTGTCGGTTTATGCCCTTCTCCAGCACAAGTCAAGGATAAGATACATAATTGGATTACTTTTCTACTAAACGTACTTACAGCAGACTTCTGATGACAACCAGTTAAAAATGATTTATTATATCGTTTATCTAGCGTGACAATCTGATTTCTGGCAACACAAAAAGGTATAAAATCTAAGATGTAGCGCGATAAATCGTGATTTATGCCACCTACATTGACAAGATGACTAATATGAATTTATTGTTCTGTAAATGAAAACAAATCGAAGAGTTTTCAAGCATAAATGCAGATTCATGCTGTGTGCCAAGCCAATAAACTCAAAGACAAAGTGACTCAGTGGGGTTCTAGCGATATGTACATACTCTGAAGACCACAGGGTGTTCTAACTAGAAGATTACAAATTCCTTATGCAAGGCAATAGCTTATAAGCAAAATGATATTACAACGCATGACCTACTTAAATGCAACTGATGCACAGCATTAACAACTGCTATTATTGTGGACACAATACAGGTGTCCAGAATGATGTGTCTTAACATTAGAGTGAACAAATAGAGTCAAAGTATTTGCACAGTTAATTAGCTTTGTTCAGACTGTTGATTATGACCTCTAGTACATATACCTCTTTAAATGTTCTCTTGCTTATAAGTTGAGCTACTACACTAGTTTAAATGAACACCACAAAGTGGGAGAGTTGTGGTCTTCTTACTTCCAATCATAACCTCGCCTACAGAAGAACAAGAAGACACTATTTCAATGATCAACTGGCTGCCGATCTGGATAAACACTTGATGTATCTAAAAAGCAGATGACATTGCATGAAACTGATTGAAAAGTCGATTACAATTCATGAAGATAAGAGTGGCATCGAGGAACCTTATATGAGCGTTGAAATTTTACTGAACAAATCACGATGGGATAAAGTAAAAGACAAACCAGCTTACAACTAGCATAGGTCGGTGTCAATGATTTTAGCAACAGCTGCAAGTTATTCAACTCAGAGGCATCGCCATGGTCTTGTACCTCATCACTCCATGATGTGAACAACCAACAAACAGCGCTTAGTGTCAGCTAAGGACACACTGTGATTGACTAAGACGTAGGTGTTACTGACGGCTGCATGGCCAGCTAGTTATTAAGCAGATCTTTTTCATCTTTTTCTAAGCCCATTTCTAGGAATCGAGTATGACCGTAAAATAGCTCCACCATGAAATATAGACGTTTTGTATGGTATCCAAGACTTATCTCTTTACTAAGCAAAACCGCGAAGAAAACAGCGTTGCTAAAAGGGTGCGAAAAGAAGGAAGAGCAATACGCAGCAGTATGGTAAACCCACACAAATTGACCTCTACAAACTTTAAATCTGAAAAAACCACAACTCGAAGTTCCTAGTCGAGCGAGGATTTTCGAAAATATCTATGCTATGATCGATCTTGAGAAGGTAACTTGCCCTTCTGCCTATAATGTCCAGGCGAGAAACTAATCACAGTGGTATATACTGTGCTAAAAGATACCTCAACAGCCTTCTGCCTAGACAACTCCAATTTTATCATTCACAATGGGGATCATAAGAATATGAAGTGAAGCCTTGAATGTAATCAATTTTTCACTCTTCTAGTCAACTCATACAATCAAACAGTTCCCCGCTGTTATGTGAAGTATGCTTTGGATGGAGTCAGATACTCGCAAGATGCAAAACCTGGAATTTCAACCCTAAATTCTATGCACAGTAGCCTAGCACACAAACCACTGACATCATTAATACCTACCAGGCGATCTGGTAGTAACTCTAATAGACTGTGTAACATCAGTACCACACTTGTGAACTAACGTCTATGGGAAAAGATGAAGTCGAGCTCGAAACTACATATGTCTTGACTGACGCACAGTTCAAAAATGGACTGCTATCAAGACGATTGTATCTATCACAAGATCCTCCAAGCTAATGAAATAGTGCTAAGAAGAAGTCTGTTCTCTGTACTGTGCTGAATTTGATCACTTGAATCACTTGATGGTGACTTACTCTTGATGGAATTCGTGGTCGACGTCGCAAGAGGTAGGGTATTTGTGACAATATCCTAAATTTAAACCCTTATATCGCCCACTATGGTGACTAGTATTTAATGATATCCTCATAACCCTACCCTACTTATCATGCCTATAGTTCTCAAAAGCATCACATTTTTGAACTACCAATAGATCCCAAAATGTATGCTACGAGTAAATCATGATTCACAGCTTAGAGACCTGTCATACTTAAATCTAAACCCAACACTCATAATTTTAACAAATTAATTAATCACGCTTCAGTGGAAAACAAGCTGCTGGCTTCTTCCCCTTGACCTTCTAAATTATATGCAAAGAAAAAAATGTTTAACAAGAACTCTTGAACCACCCTGTCAGAGCATTTTACATAATTTCTGCAAATATATTTGCAACATTATCAAAGAAACCAACTTTAATAAATCTCCACCTTCAAAAGCCACTAACGTCAGACTAAACCTGTTATTAAGGTCTTGTTTAACAGAAGACTATGCCTATCCACACGTAAAAAGTGTTAAAATAATCAGCCAAATAGTTATTATTATTTTTACCTTTTTTTTTTAATTGAGAGGAAGTTAAACATAGACACCTCGACCAACGTCTCTCTCTTTAATGATGACTAATAGACAGAGATACCAACAAAAGTAATTTATTCAAATCCGTAAAATACCATAGCAAAACTACGAAACAGAAAAAAAAACCACACGAAGAAGATGAGCCGACAAAATTTGCACAAAAAACTACCTAAACGCGAATTCGAGATAAATTATTATTATTTTTGGTATATTATGCAATTTGTGTATATTTGATAACTTTCGTAAAAATGTTATAACAATGATCTTGTGAGGAATAAAAAAAAAAAAGAAATAATTGTCTTGGTGAAGATTATTGTGTAAACATGAAAATGCCGATCGTTTTTTTTTTTTTTTGGGATTTGATTAATCTTTTATCTGACTAAATGGATTGTTAAGTGTTTCAGTGGATTTTGGCTTTGGCTTTGTATTTGCTTGTTGTTGTCTTGTGATAAAAGGCAAATTCGTGACTGAATTTTACGGATAATTTCGAATGATTATGTGAATGAGTGACGCTGTGATTTTAATTAAGTTTGACTTTTAAGATAGAAAGGACAAGGGAATTAATTTGTCTGTGGATACCGGAGCTGGATGGTTTTAATCAGTTCTTTTATTTAATTAATTTTTGTGTATTTATTACGTGATCATTGGCAGACTTGATGCAAGTGGGTTACTGAATCTTATTCTAAATGTTGAATGTATATCTGAACTAGCTCTGCTCTCAATGTCAAACAAATTAAGCCTATGACAAATTAATGATGATTAAACATGTAAAGTAACACACAGCAGCATCACTTCAAATTGCTTCCAGCGCCATCTCTAGCATCCTTTAAAAGGCTAGTGACAATTATCATATTAAATTGCTTGCGAGATGGCGCTATCTCTGTTTTTATTATCACCCAGGACCTACATATATAGATCACACAATTATACTTGTGAGATAATCGGAAGAGGTGGGACCGTGAAAAACCCCTTGCGCAGTAGTCCAACGCACTAACCACTGAGCCACGGCACCCACAAGTAACTGAATGAATTCATTTAGTCATACGTCGTCTCATAAATGAGATCAGGAAGCATCGCATAAAGGAGGTAGACTGCTCCGCCGTTTAGACTGTTCTTTCTTGCCGCTGGTAACTCACGTTACTTTATATAGTAATCACTTGTTTATGAAAGAACTTAGTTGACAATGGTCAGTGTTTCTTCCCATTCCTATACCGTGTCACAAATGACATCAGGGAACTTGGCATCAAGCAAGTAGGAGGATATGGTCCCCAGTTCTTTAGGTCGCACTTTGTTTTAGCGAGTAACTCATATAACTTCAAATTGTACCTATAGTCGCCCGACTTTCAGAAAGATTTTGGTTGGCAATGCCTAGTTTTTTTTTTTAGTTGAACCGTTTATACTATCACAGCTTTAAGTAGAATTATAAATGCCTAATTGCCTTTCACAGACTGACTGCCGGAGTTATATATTTTTTTAAGGCCGTATAAGATCCACAGAAAGGTAAATTAAATTAGACCATAAAGCAATAAATAATGAACTTGGGTTACATTCTTAAATAGAACTTTGCAATTTTTATTTGGGATTATAAATATTAAAATAAAATATTTAACAGCATTTTTTGGTTAAAAATAAAAGAAAAGTTTGTCATAAACCATTTCCTAACAATGTGATTTAGTCTCACTCCAAAAGTGTCTAGGAAATTGACTTTATTTTAAGAAAAGTACTAAATTTTTTTGACATTTGAAGGTATTCATTTTGGACAGCTAAACTGTTTCTTTTTTTCAAATTTAAACGTGTCTGTGAGCAGAGAGTCCGGTCGGGTTCTAAAATTTAAAAGTGTTATTCTGTAAAGTCATGTTTTTTTCAAATACGAATTGTCCTACCACTTAAGTTATTTTTTTAATGATAAATAAATGCCTTAAAGACATTTGAACCTCATTTTTCAAAAACAATAGTTTTGTGGATAAGTGAAACATGTGAAAGAGGTGAAAAAATGCACAACCTTTATTGATAGTGGGAAAGAAGTAAATTTATTTTTTTTACTAAAATATTTGAGTCAATCTTTTAGACATAAACTGTACAAATCACCAAAAAAATGTTAGCTTCCTGCATTAAGTAGATTAAGAACTGTTAGTACCACAAAAACAAATAAGTATAATAAAGTTATACAATTATTTCAAGTCTATATTACTTCAATCTCAGTACAGTATATCTTTATGTATTAGTGAAATAAGTATTCAAAAGACTTAAGCTGATTGGAATATTTAGCAGTTTAGAGGCAGAACCTTTTAAATATTGTATTACGACCAACCCACTGACATTCTGGTTTTAACTCTCGTAAAATAGTTTGACATATTGTCTACCAGGGCTGTAAAAGAATGCAATCATTGGGGAATGCATTCACATGAAGTCAGTGATTGCATTGTCTACCCTGCCTAAAAAGACTTCAACTAGGTGAATGCAGTCACTGACTTCAACTGACTTCAAAGAAGTGAATGCTAGTGACTTCAAGTGAGTTCAAAGAATGCAGAGTATTCAAAAAGATTGCATTCTTTCTGACTTCCCCATTCTAAATGCTTAAATTGATTTTTGCCGTCATTACTTCAAAATTAATGGTGATTTTTTTTTCAATCTGATTGTCTTTATTGAATTAAATCATTTTTCTGAGCATTTCAAGGAATTATATTCAAAAATGATTGCATTCTTTTACAGTTCTGTTATCTACATAGTTTCAAGTATTTTTTAAGTATTAAATATTGTGGGACAAAAATTAAAGTTTTTGGTGAAATTCCTCCTCATAAACTTTTATAAAGTAGCCCAACGGAAGATATAGTATTTTAAGGAATCGAAGAATTCTAAAACTTTGAAGATTGAGATCACGTAATGAGCTTCATAGCAATACTCAACGTTTCGGCTGAGGAAGGATGTCAAAATGTAGGTTAGAAATATTTTCATTTTCAGCTTCAAAATGATTCAAATTACTCAAATTTGTTTTTAAATTAAAATGACCTAATTTTTATTTACCTCAAAATTCACAAAGAAAAATAATTCTAAGTCCAAAAAATAATTGTAAACCTAAAACTTGCTGCCGTAACTAGTTTTGATATTTTAAATAAAACAATAGGCATAATGTGGACTGTCGTCAAAGGCTAATTTTAATCAAAATATAATAAATTCTATTCCGACTACCATGTGCTAGAATAAATACCCTCAATCAAATATATTGGTTTCCTTCAAAGTAGTTTCCAAATAAAATGATGAGATCATTCAGTCATATCCAGTTCCTATTTAAAACCACTTGAATGGCATTGGGCTTGATCTATTGTAGGCTACTTAAATTTAAAACTTACTAAAAGTAAGTATAAATAGTCAATTATCCAGGACTCTGCTAAAAAATATTCAAACCATTTCCTCGTTCATTAAAACATATTACCCAACTCGATTATGTAGAGAGATTTCTTATAATTATTTAAAAATGCTAAAATTTTGAATTCATAAAAGACTGGTTCCCTAAAATGCACCGTTAAAAAAAAGAAACAATTATTTTTTTCGAAGTTCGTCTGCCAACTCTTTTGTTTTGTAACAAGGCAGCTAGTATTAACTTCTCAAAAAAAACCAAATGGTATTAAATATAGCAAATAATAATTTTTTACCTGAATTTAGAATTAATATTATTCCAAACACCCAAAGTATTCCACTATGCAGACCCATTTTGAAGTCCTTCTTTCAGTTGGAAATCCTTTCTTTCTTTTTTTCAAACTTCCAAATGTATGTATGTTCACACTTTATTCACGGGATTTTTGGTTAAGAATGAGAATATATTCTTTGAGATAAAAAAGGATTCAATGCCTTTTTTTGGATTCGTTAACTCTTTCACTTCATTTGGCACAACAGTAAAGAACTCGATTGCATTCCGATTTTTATTCGTTTCGAAAATTTCTTCTTTTATTTTTGTGAAAAACAAATCGATGGATTTTTTTTTTTATGTTTGCAAAAAGAACAACTTAATCCAAAACAACAGAATTCTAGAATCGAGAGAAAATGACGAGATAGTAGATACTTTTTTTTTTTTTTTCTTTGATGAGACAACAAAAAATAATGAAACGTTATAACACCGCGCCACTCTCCGATTTAAGTGCTGTTCGGACGAGCACTTTTCTTAAACTGCGACTTGCTTTGGCCGCAAAGTAATTCAAAGTGGAACTTAAGTTTCTTTTTCCCGTTTACCAGCTTAAGTCAGTGTGTGCGTATCTTGTCTTGTTTTTACCAAAATGCATAGGGACGACGGCGACGACGACGACGACCACTGTTACAAGATTGGAATGGAACTGAGTGCAGCTATCTAAAAGTTTGGCTAGTAGCTAGATACTTGTTGCATTACGGCCGCCAAAGAAGTTAAGGCAGCTTTTTGTTTTTCCTTCAGTTTAAATCTGTGAGATACTTTCTTGGATTTTGTGTTTCGCGTTTTTGAGCTGAAGCTTGAAAGAGTTCACTTAAGAGAGTGGCTTGGTGGCTTAAGAGCTGCGCATGCGGTTGCTTATGAATGAAAGTGGGAGTGATGTCGTCAGAGTTTAAGGGGTAATTGGGGTTGAAAGTAGAAGTGTTTCTCTCAACAGGTGGGAGAGTATCTATGTATCTTTTGTGCCTGCCGCTCAAAGCTTTAAACGGTACATTGGTTAGTTGTTATTTTCATGAAATGCTCTACTACCACTAGTGGCGGTGGCTTTTCGCTTTTGTTGTTGTGGTCTTATAGAACTCGGTCAAGAGTTGGTTTTTATTTTTTTTCTTGTATCTTATGGATGTTTGTTGGTACGAGTATCTTTAAGATAATGTTTGATGTAGGCAAACAGCCGGTACCTACTGTGTGCTGCTGTTGTTAGTTTGGTCATGAGAGATGCTGTTTTGGTGTGAGCTAGCTGATGGTAGTGGCACGGTCTCATTGGAACTGACGTTGAATGGAAAAATCATGAACCACGAGCTGTTGGTTAGGTGGGCCAGTTTATTCTCTTGGGTGATTGGGAAATTTTGTTACAAATTCGCGACGGGTTGCTTTTAAATTGTATTATAGTCTTTTGTTTGGTAGTTTGTTAATTATACTTTTTTTTATTCTTTTTTGTTGTTCGTACATAATTAAGGAACTGATTCTATTGAGGTGGGTGATTACAAAACGTTCACTTCTATTCTGTGTGTCTTCGGTCGATATCATATAGTGAGGGCGGAAATTGGATAAAAAGTCGTGATCCAATTTGCAAGGACGAATTATAATTTGTATGCTGTTCGAGTAAAAAAAAAAACAGAGAGAGAGAGCGAAAGATTGATGGATAATTCAACGCCTTTGGGTGTTTAGTTGTGAATAGTTATTGTAATATTGGGATTATGCAATATTTTTCGTTTTGTGGGACTTGTGGGTGAGGTTGGATTGGTCTGAGAGTTTTTCATTGGTGCACGGGAAAATTGCTGTCGACCTAGTTTTCAGAAAATGAGATTGATCGATTTTTTATGGTCGGGTATTATACTCGAAGGGAAACTGGTGTTTTATTTATTATAATTGTATTATTAAATGCAGCACTAGGTTTTGTTGGAACAAAAGAAGAATGATAAATGGTTTTTCAATTAAATTTAAGTGTATGGTGTGTTGAAAAGTCAACACCTGATATTAAACTTAAGGTTGAGGAAAGGTGTGATTAGTAGTGAGAAATGCTTAAAGGGTTGAAGGGTAAATTACATTGAGAGCATTTAAAAGAGGGAATATTCTGCATTTTTTTGTTGCATTGATGGAGATCATTCTGCAAACAAGTGAGTGGCTTCTAAGCTCGCTAACATACTTACTGAAATACGAGGGTGTTCGAGCTAACGATATCTCCTAAAATAATTGGCTTCACCGATGTAATAGCAATCGCTCTAATGACCAATGGGCTGGGTAATAATCATAGGACTGCAATTAGTAGTAGAGCTCATCAGCAGCAAGAGTCACGGTGACTACAAAAGAAACAGTTGGCAAAGAAGTTATTAGTTTAAGGCAAAGTGGAAACAACGACTGCTTTGCCAAGGACCGTCCACCAAAGCAAAAGAAGAGACTGCTAATAGCAAGAGTTGCAACAGCAATGATGCCCCCGCATATGGGCTAGTTCCATGAAGATTAACTCATATAGAAGGAAGACGGAAACAGTTTGCACAATTAACACCCTGAAAGTATGCAGCGTCTTCTGTACAACCTCCTAAGATGTTGCATGCTTTCTGGCTGGAATTCTACCAACGAACTTTCTTGCTAAACAAGCCCAGTGGAAATATCTTGACTGTAGGACTTTGAAGTTATATGGATCTCGCCTACTCTGATGGTGATTGTCTTTCATTTCTTGGGGCTACTCACTAGTATTGTGTCTGGTTTTTTGTTAGTCATCACCTCCCTGACGCAGGTGTTAACTTATCTAGGTCCAGAGATTTTGGACACAAAAACAGCCAGCAATTTTCATTGTCCACAATATTATGAAGAACAAACCTTGCTAGTGAGCAGACTGGACGAGGATCCAACCCCAGATAACATTACAATTAAAATTTTAAAGAAGGAAAGCTTGACAGAAAAAGACAAGACTCAGACTGAAATTCATTGCGACAAAGGGACCTTTCTTTTTTCTTCTTACATGAAAGCTTAGCTCATCCGGACATGACGTTCATGAAAAGGCAAATGTGGCCACAAACTGATAACAAGCTCAGTTTCGTCTTTGAAAGCTGTCCATCTTCTAGCATAAAAAAAAGGAAAATCGGAGGAAGAACAATTCTGCTCAGGCTGCTGCAAGGTTTGCAGTGAGGTAGTCCTCGCCTTGCCAACCTCTTAACCTAACCTAAACTTCTTAAAGCGCTCTGACTAAGACAGGACTACTTTCCATCCTCTTCGGTCGCAGGCTTTTTTCCGTTGTGATGTTTTCAATAACTTACTCTTTGTTCCGGAGGTTTCATCTTAGTCTTTACCTCGAGTAAGTTCACATGTAATGTTGCCAAATTTCTGGAACGACTGGTGCTGATCCTTACGATTGTCAAAAAATACCCAACTGTTCAAAAAGATATCAATTTAATCGAGTACCAAGTAAGTTTATAATTTCTGAATTCTCCACCCTTTTTGCATAGTGCAACGGTGTTAGACCTAACAGGTCCTTTGTATTAATATTTTCAAGAACGCTTATTAAATATTCCACAATGTGCGCATAACCATGAACAGAAGCAACGTGTAGGGCAGTTCTTCCTGATTGATCCTGCAATCCAAGGTTAGCTCCAGCTAGCTCATAAGACTGCAGTCTTAACAGTGAACCACGAGCAGAAGCCGAACACAATTGTTCGCCAATTTCAGATTTTGAAGACGTCAAATGAGCACCACAACTTAAAAGGAGCCTAATTATATCATGACTATCAACGAGTATAGCCTCCATGAGAGGCGTGCGGTCATAATTATCTCGAGTATGTACTGAGACACCATTCTGTAGAAGAATTTGAACGATAGGAAGATTTCCCTTGCGGCAGGCGGTATGCAGAGCTGAACGATTGTCATGATTTACTTCTGAAAGATCAGCTCCATAGGTTTTAAGGTCTTTGATCTAAATGGAAGAAGCATTACGACCAGATTTAAGAATTCTTCCAGAGCTTACCTTTTTTATGTCACCTAAGGCAACGGCTGAATTGAGCAACGCTGGATAGATGATATTACCCAGTTGATCTAGCTCTTGATGCGATGATATGTGCATCGATCGACCAATAGCTTCGATGAGATCGAATTCTGTTGTATAAACTTCTGAGGTCAATTCTCCACGAATATTTGATTGCATCATCTAAAGAAAGGACCAAGTATTGGTTAGGACTCAGTTAGACTGTGGAGCGATTTACCTGCTTTTTATGGTCTAAGGTCCAGTCTGACTTCCCAAGGACGTATGACAACTTAGTTATAGCTGCTTCTGGAGTCATATCGTAGCCAGGTATCACGCCTAAAGTGCTCAGTACGTTATCCGAATCGAAGTGCTCACTTACCGTCCCTATTGAGCATTGTGTACAATTTACGATAATAACTCCCCTCTTCGATGCGGCAGCAATTTCATTTAAGACTTCCTGCTGCTTTAATGGAATATTTCCCGCACCAAAACTTTGCAAGACCACTCCCCGCATAGGTGACGCTAAAAACGCTCGAAATGCACTGCTAGATATGCCAGGAAAGATACGCAGTAGGCCAACATTCATCTCCATTTTCGAATGCACTTCCAATCGACTCACCGTTAGTGAACGATGTATTATCCGGTAGTCAATTTCATATTTAATACCAATTCGACCTAATGGTGGACAATTAGGCGAGTCGAATGCGTCTAAATTGTCACAACTGAGTCTTACGACACGATTGCCGCGCATAAGTTTATTCCCAAAAAAGATACAAACCTCAGGAATGACAAAATTACCCGCTAAAATGAGTGCCGAGGTGAAATTATCTCTACCATCGGAATGAGTTTCGAACATTGACATTTGTGAACCGGTCAATACGACAGTTTTACCAAGGTTTTCCAGCATAAATGAGAGAGCCGAAGCGGTATAGGCTAGAGTGTCGGTGCCGTGGAGTATTACAAAGCCATCGAAGGATTCGTAGGATTCCTAGAAAGATAAAGATTTTGATAGAAAAAACGGCATATGTTACGTTCCCTATTCTGTCAAATGAGACTATTCTCCCCAAAATGAATGATGAAAAATCGATATCAATCGATAACGAGTAACTATTCATCGAAATGTGAGAATTTTTCATTACCGCTTTCGTAGTCGAGAACTCAGTAACGAAATTTGAGATTACAGTACGATTAATGCTCTTGATTCATGGAACAAAACAAAAAAGATATGAAAACACGAATCCCTTTAGTCACTCGCTACAGATTGATGTAATTCAGCCCTGACATAGCTCAGCTTTGACGTGGTTCAGAAAATTTAACTAATCGGAAAGCTTTTTATATTTTCACCACGATACCACACCCAATCGTGTTGGAAAATATACGATCGGATAGGTGCCCACCATAGATTTGGTATTCACCTTGCAAGTGTCAAATTTAAAGGTGTTGTGTCAAAATTCAATACAATCTATTAAAAAAGTACTCTTACATGAATATCATAAGCAATCCGAACCCAATCTTCAGCAGACATATTACTGGAAACCGTCAGTGGATCATACTCCACAACATGGTAAGCCACTCGAGTGGTAACACCTGCAGTACATGGCAGAACTAGTACAGGCAATCCACGTCCGAATCTCTTCAGAAAATATTTCTCATCGTGAAAATTTGGATATTTTCTAAGCGTTCTAACTAATGAATTTGGAATCATTGAGAGTACTGCAATCGAAAGAGTTGAAAAAGGAAATATAAACATTAAGACCTCACTACTCACCATTATTTTCATTTCTCATCCATCCAATGAGACCACCAGTATAAATCACTTTCACCTTAGACTCTCTTAATCTGGGAATCAATGTTCCAAAGCTGATAGTTTTTGGTAAACCCATTTTGCGATCAATTGATTTGCGCAAAAGAGTTGCTCGTGGTATTTTTGGCGTGTTTTCTTCGTTTTCCATTTCATCGGATCTTATGCGAAAAAATAAACGGTAAATTGATGTCGTTGTTAGTTCACAAATTGACATTCAAATGACAATTAATTATTGTTGACTAATGTCATTATTTTAATGTATTTGCTAAGGTTTTGATTGTGAAGTTTGTTGAAATAAATTAGAAAATATTTATTTGGAAATTAAAGTTGACAACACAAATAGCTTAAGGTACAATCGGCAGGATTATAATGGCCTGTCAGAATGTGCCTGCGGGTTTGGTGGCTTTCGAAGATTACCCTTCTCGGGAGCATTTAACAAGCCATGAATCAGTGAGAAGGTAGAAGTGGTTTGGATAGGTTTAGGAACAGTGTATAAGCTATATATGCTCGAAAATCTGTCAGTTCTTTTAGATTCTGATTAGGCTGTGAACCAGCCTTCTACATCAATGGCTTTACGTCGATATTTTACAATGGTCCGTCCCCGTATCTACTGTGAACAGTGAACCTTAAATCATTTCTTTCTATGTTCCTGTGCCAACAATAAAAGCTAGTGAGCGCAGCCTTTATTGCTTGTTTGAAGCAAGTTTTGGATCTTTCAAAGTAAAACGAAGACAATAGAACCACTGGCGCTTAACAGACAATTGTCACTTCTGATAAGACTCCAAGCGTCATAACAGTTTTGACGTTAGCAAAAATTGGCGCTGTGAACAGAACTTTCTGATATTTTCTGTGATTCGAACTTTGAACATCACCCACAGTAGTTCAAGGCATATACCACTGAGTACTTGTCCTTATGGGCTAAGTTTATCCCTATTTGATTAGACCACAAAGTTCCATGAATTCTGGGCTGGGATTCGAAGATCCTCTTGGCTGGAGCATTATTGTCCATTCGCTCGATTTGGTCCAGCCAATATAGTCCGCGTATCTTGGCTTTTTGAACTACATCCATATCTAGGTACAGCTCATAGAGTTCGCGGCTGTATCTTCTCCTCCATTCGCCCTCTTCGCATAAAGTACTTAATATCTGACGAAGCTCGAAGGAGCCCAATATTTGCTCAGCTTTCTTACTTATCGTCCAGCACTCGGCTCCATACACCATGAGCGTTCTATAGAACATTAATTTGGTCCGTCGAGTTAGGAGCTTTGAACCCAGGTGTTTTGCCAAACCGAAGTAGCAGGGTTATTCTTCGTCGGATCTCTACAAAGGTGTCATTTGTAGGATTAATATTTGTTCCGAGGTAGGTGAACTCCTTAACTACCTCGAAATTGTAGTTATCAACAGTGACGTTCTGCCCAATGTTTTGGACATATAAATTTTTGTTTGTTGATAACGCATGCTTCGTCTTGTCCTCTTTCGCTTCAAGACCAACTCGTTTCGTCTGCTCATCAATAGCCGTAAACGCCTCTACAAAGCCTTGCCGGGATCTTCCGATGATGTCAATATAGTCTGATTTATGAAAGATAGTGCCTTCCGTGTTGGCACCTGCCCGGCGCACTATCTGCGCCAATACGATATTGAAGAAATCACATGAAAGCGCATCTCCTTGCCTGAATCCGGTGCAGGTTTGGAAGAGCTCCGAAGAGTTGCTTCCAAGTTGCACAGAGCATCGCGTGTCTTCCAGCGTTACGCGACACATCTGGATAAGTTTTGTCGGTATTCCGAATTGGGCCATCGCCTGGTAGAGCCCAAGACGATGAATGCTCTCATAGGCGGCTTTAAAGTTGCTGAAAAGGTGGTGGGTTTCGACTTGAAATTCGTTGGTCTTTTCCAGGATTTGTCTAAGTGTGAAAGTTTGGTCTATTGTTGATCTACCGGGCTGGAAGCCACACTGGTACGTGCCGATTAGTGTGTTGCAGAAAGGTTTTAGACATTCACACAATACGTTGGATAGGATCTTATATGCGACAGTTCGGATCGTCTTTTTTGAAGATGGAACATATAGAGCTGATACTCTCTGATACTATTAGACTAGTCGGCATTATCTTCCCTTTGCTTTAACTTAAGACAATGAAAGAAGGAGTAACGTGGTTCTACTAGTGTCGGAAAAGTTTCGTGCAGTAGCAGGTCAACAGAGAATGTCTGGATAAAGTGCACAAGTAGTGGGCTTGGAGTAAGATTGAAATGATATCACGTCAAAAATTCAGTGCAGTTAGACTCAGCCTGCGCACTACAAATCCCTATGAGCACTGCAAGTTGATAGAGACGATGTCAAGTGAACTTGTTGCGTCTTCGACTCTGACCTTTAGGAAGCTATCTCACTGGTCAGTTGTGGCCGACATCTAAAAGAATGATTGTAGCAGAACGAGGGCTCCTTAGTAAACCGCCTACCATTTCCTACTCTCTTAATAAAAAAAACATTCATATATTGCGCCAGTAGTGTGCATTCATAATTCAAAACCTTGTATTCAATTTTGTTGATATCCATGAGACTCAAGACCTGAGAACCAGAAAAGAAAAAAAAATTGTATCGCCAAGGAAGTAATCAGCCGAACAAGTCTAGTTAATTTACAATTCGTCATGAGAAAGTTATTTAGTAAAAACTTTGCCTAATGAGTCGACATGTGGCTTTTTAATTAATAGATAAAGTATGCATAGACTAGTGGGTTGGAATGAGGTTCTAAAATATTGTATTCTTGAAATACAACTCTGTTTTATAAACTGTTTACAAAAATGCAGACACTTATCAGATTATAAATGTAAATCTCTTTCCGAGCAACCACACGCACACGAACCGCACAATGTCGCAATAAACGACTCCCATTAACCTGTCTGCTATAAATCAAAGAAAAATAAAATTTATCAAACTTAAGTATGAATAGAGCTAAGTACCAACAAAACTCTGATGTCTAACAGTCCCAAAGCTAATAAGCACTTGCATAGAACCCGAATTCTTGTTTCACAACTTGCTACAGAAATCTATGCCTAGCCCGATGTCAACCACCTCCCCAGATTGGCCGTCGGTCGATTGGCTGGTAATTAAACAAGGCGAACCAGTAATCGCTTGTGTGTGCAGTACAACTTTCTTATATTTTAGTGCTAGTTACAGTGACTAGCCAGCCAGCTACTACCACCTTCTAGCTAAAGTATCTACAGCCTACACACGGCATATAAAAATAAAACAGCTCGACAGCTCGTGTCTGTTTGTCTGAAACGAAGCATAACCTCAGCGCTCTTATATCATTTGGTGTGTTACAATTTGTTGTTACTATTCATTGTAGGCCTTATTTGTTGCTCTTTTTGCTGTTGTTGTTGTTGTTTGATGGTAATTGCGTCAAACTATCAAAATTGACCGTACTTGCCCATGGCTAAACAGAATTGACTACCACGATTGGTATACATTTGCGTAGATACTCTAATATAGATAGGCTGTATCTATTGCAACATTGAACCTATTGGTGGCGGTATTCGAGGAAGCTACTCACTCACGGCGGCGGCGCGTAGTATACTACTCCCAATCCAATGCAGCAATAATAAATATGGCCAATTCATAAAGGCAATAAGTGTATTTAATTAGAGTATTATACTGGTCTCTCAGACCAGTGTCGGCCAAGTGATGCAATCTTACACATTTAATCCGTTGTCTGGACACACACATTTACACGACCAAAAAAAAAAAAAGAAGAATTATTCCGCATTCGTGTTCCAGTTTCGATTGAATAAATCGCGCCATCAAACCAAACAATGGTGCACACCAGCACCAGCACACAAGTTATAATCGAATTAGTCGAGTGACTATGACTAGTGAGGTAACTAATGAAATTCTTCTCGGGGGTTTAATGCATTTTTAAAGGTTACACTTATGGGGTTCCGGCTCTAGGGCCCAATAAATTCGATTGAATACAGTGGCATCTACTTAGTTGAATGCGTTGATTAATTGGTCACACTGTTTGCTATGATAGTTGATTAAGAAATTACTTGTACTCTCTGTCGATCGATCTTCTTTTGAGACTGATTTATGGGCTTAACATTTGATGGCTTCATTTTATATTATTACAAATGATTTGAGGCACTTTACATTGTCCTTCAACTCGAAAGAGAATAATTGAACTTAAACCGAATGTGTTGAGGTTCACATTCACATTGTGAATAGTCCTAGTGTCAGAGAAGATTAACTATATAATCTCGTGGCAAATTGAAATAAATTGAAAGAAAATGAATTGATACGCGCACTGACAGGTGTGTCGGTAAGACAGTCGTTTAATTATGCAGGATTTGAGTAGTAATTTTCATGGTCATTGGAGTGATAGCACAGAGAATGCACCTAGATCCTGGAGATGAGTGTCAATTCGATATGGAGAATCACCTTTTCAATTTGTAAGGGTGATTTATACTTTTTTAATTGCATCTTTAGTCAGTTATGTGATTGGGTCTGATTGAATTCATGTCTGTCTACTCATGAGCCTTTCACTTGCTGCTTCCCTGATGGAACTTGGTATTGTTCTGTACATTACAATATTCAGATATTAGCGAGTATCGCAATCAGATGTCAATCAGGTGAAGTATTTTCTGGGCTTCGTACCTTGTCCATCAGTTCCATGCACTGAGCCACGACACAGAGGACACCTTCGCGCCTTAAGATATGTACAACTTGTTCCTACATATCAATATGTCTATATGTTCTTGGCTTGATTTCTAATAAAACTGCTTGTTTACATTTCGGCCAAACAATTCTCCAGATTATTTTGAGACATTTAATTGCAAAGATTTGAAACTATCGCGTGTTAATGGTGTCCACCCTCCGAAGCGTGTGCCCTTAGAGGTGATGACATTGGTTTTTCAGATTTCGAATATTATTCTGATGATGAATGGCGCTAAGACAATGAGAGGTTCCAGGCATGAGGCAGCAAAGACAAGAGTAAGATGCTCCGAAGCTGTTACAAAAGAATTTCCAATTAAAGTCAGTGTACACCAGGGAAACGCACTCAGTCCCTTGCTTTTTATTGCAGTCGTAGATTATCTACTTGAAGGACAGACCTGAAAGTACGCAAGTTATTTTTGCCATTACAAGAGAGGATTAAACGCCCTTGCAATGAGCACTTGAGGTATGGGTAGATGTTATGGAGGGAAATGGACGTAGTATCTGTGCTCTCCGTTCTTTGATCCACACAAGCTTAATCCAGACATTTGCTTGAATAGAAAAGTGCCTCCGAATTGGGGAAAGTTCAAATAGATCTAGCTAAACATCTAGAGATTATCCAATACTTGTATTGTCTCAACCGATGATGGAACCGAACTGTATATTGTTAGCCGAATAGTCAAAGCAAAATCTGCGTTTGGGATGCTATCCACAGTTTTGAAAAGTAATGAAATTAGCTTAGATTAGCCAAGCTACGACTGTTCCATTCATACTTTGAATTCGCGCTGCTTTATGGATGTCATGATTGGAGGATAACCGTCACTATCACAAGGAAGCTGCCTGCGTTACATCTTAAGAATATTCTGGTCAAACCGTATCTCTAACGAACAGCTTTATCAGAGAACGTGTCATGAACCTATAGACCCAACGATACGACGACGAAAGTGGCAGTGGATTGGTCACACTCTTCGAAAGGGTGCCAGGTCCATAGCTAGCCAGGCAATGCAATGGAAGCCTAGGAGTACGTCGCCCAGAACAGTTGAGAAGGAAGCACGGCAACTGGGAAAGAGTTGGGAAATCGCACACGATGGCGCATAGGCGCTGTAGAGAGCCCTAGGACCCACAAAGGGATACAGGACATAAGTAAGTAAGTATTTCCTGTGCTTGGCATGGAGTCGGTTAGTCCACTGAACGGATACGATATTTTAGATACTTTGATCGGTGCCTTGTCTCACTGATACTGGAACATTCAAGAGTGAATATGTTGACTCAATTTGAGAAAGCGCTCCTAAAATTCCGACCATTGACTCAAAATTTCGGTCAGAAAAAAGTTTAAAGGACGTGTTCGTTATGTCCTTTTGTGCCCTATAGAGGGTGGATGCACATTACATATTTCTATTTTTGCAACCAAATGGCTTCAAATAGCAATAACAGTACAAGAGTACATAAATTTGAATCACTAAATCGAATGACAACTCAAACTAAAGCTATTTGGAATTTTGCAACATTATGCGTTGCAATTTTGATATTCATTGCCGGCTCTTTAATGAGAAACTAAATTCATTCATAGCTTTGTTCATCAATTGGAGCAGTTATTTTTTTTTATAGGGCCTTGCCAGCATGCAGATTTCTACCTGACACAAATAGTCTATAGTCATAGAGGGCATTTAAACAATTCAGATTCGTTAGAGATACGTGTTGTTGAAGTTTTATTGGCTTTTTTTCATTTTATAGGTATGTTTTGCGCGATCGTTAAATTTAAAAATATAGTTTAACATCTTTTTTTGTTTTGTTTTCTGGTTTATGTGATATTAACTGAAAATAGCTTGTTTGACATTTTATGTTGTATTTTTGGATTGCTGTTGGCAAGGCAATTGTAACGAACAGATGGGCAATGGTTCCTCTTTTGTAGAATGCATTCAACGTACAGTTATGAATTTTGATTACATTTTTTGAGTTTTTTTTTTCGGCTGGAAGCTTCTAATTTGTACTCATATTAATTAAGCTTAAGCTTATTATGAACACACTCTCGCTTTTGTGGATGTAAAGTGTAGATTCCATGTTAAAGGTGTGATTGGACCAAATTTTTTTCGTAAATGAAAATGATAGCTATGATACAGTCAATGGAGATACTAGCATGCCATGCCGGAAAAACATTTTGACTAAAGCTGAGCATCCACGATCACTCATGAATGACACTCCCGGAGTGTTGATATTTTTTCCTTTTTTTTCGTTTCGCCATCCACTATCATTCATGAATGTCACTCCTCACTTTGGCTTCCACAGCGGAGATAGAAGGTTCTTCAGACGGATTGCATTTAACCGTGTTTCTATCCTCGTTCACTGTAATTTCCATGTGCACAGGTCGACGGTCAAGTGAAAAGTGAGAAAAGAATGACATTCATCGCCATCCACTATCACAAAAGAGTGCGGAATTCAAAAATGTTTGAATTCCTTCGCACATGAATGCAACTCTGACACGCAGCCCCATCCACAGGCATTCATGAGTGTGCAGGCACGAAGAATGTCATTCATGAGTGATCGTGGATGCTCAGCTTAAAATTAGTTGGGGTTGATATCAGTGTAAAATGGAAATAATCAGCTCGATAGACCCTTCCTTTCAGCTTAGGGAGAAGTTTTCAGTCAGAGAAGATAATGGTGCTTTCCCGCCACTTCATTCACCCTAGACTTACGCGATGATTCATGTTGTACTCACTGCCTTCTTACTTACTTATGTCCCGCATCCCTTTATGGCTGATCATTTTTGTTTTTGCCGAGTTAATTTTTAGCCCAACGACGTCTGCTTCCCTCTCCACATTTGCTGTCATTTGGTGAAGGTCCATTATTCTGTGAGACAGAAGGCATACATCATCGGCGTAGTTCAGATGTAAGAGTCCATCCAGTTCCTCCATTTCCTGTTGATAAGGCCGCATTCAGCACATCGCTGATCACTAATTAAAACAGTATTGTTGAAAGTATGCAGCCTTGCCGAGCCCCACTTTGGACTTTGAATTCCTCAAACAGCCTTCCTCTGTGCAATACGGGACATGTAGACCCATCATATGTAGCCTTAATAAGTGCTATTAATGCACAGGAAATGGGAATCCCTTAATCCATATAAAGGTCTTGGTCTGCATCCTGAAAATTAACCCAAGAACTGAAGGCTCTTGCTCGTTTAAGAAAGTACTCCGTAAGTTCTTCTTCTGTAAGAGTAGATTCAAAAACAATAAGGATCTACAAGGCACGCATAAGCGTCAGAAAAAGATTGTTACTTCGAGGCAAGTTAATATTCACTTCCGCTGAATCTTCTATGTCAAAGTTCTTTCCAATTGCTAAAGCAAATTTAATGTATTCTGAAGCTACTTTGCTCGAAGCCAATGTCCAATTCGAAGCACGATGATCTAACAATTAGCTACGCTGCAGGTTTACAATTAACTTAAGAACAAAGAATCCCTTACAGCCAATTAGTCAACCCAGTATGAGATGTTCAACCGGATTTCCTTTGGCCTGTGTACCCTTTGTGAATAGAATGGCAAACTTTAATTTAAAAACACACGTGTTCTCCAATGCTGAGGCCATTAATGATATAAATCATTTCTGCATTCATTCTAATTACGTTCTCCAATTTAATTTAATTAATTTAACTATACGTATTATCTTTTTTGTTAGATATCCATTCTTGACGTCGCGTCGTCGTGACCAATCCAATAGCCACACCACTCACTCCATTCTTGCCAATCAAACTGACTGCTTCAAAATTTGTCTCTTAAATTAGAACATTTCCAATGTCACTGGTAATGCTCACCAGCAAGTCCCACGTGAAACCATTTAGCCGCAAATCCTTGCATTAGTCACTTCAGTCAGTTCCCATTTATAACGGACCGACCACTTGCTCAATTCAAAACCAATTCAATTCAAAAGGCAAAGGCATTCTTAATCGTGAAACAGTTCTTGTATCTACAACTTATATAGATAGAACGTAATTGTATCTCTGCTTGAGAATGTATGAATTAAGGTGGAGTCTTTCTTCTCTGCAACTCTCCAGTCAGCAGTTAATCACCTCGTGCCTTTCTAAGTGTAGCTTAACTGGGCGTCAGGTTCCACAGTCGTTGTCCAACAACGACAAAAGGCTTTGGCCCGAGAAGTCTCTCTCTCTCGACTTGGTGTTATGATAAAGAACTACTGCTGGTGTACAGTGCACTCCTTTTAGTTTGACAAGGTCAACCAGTTAAGAATTGTAAATACACTCGAGCTCTAGCCTATATTTGTGCATTGCAATTGCAATTTCCGACTTTAGCTGTTGAATGTCTGTGGACATTGGAATTGAACGTTGGGAACAAAACAAAAAACCACATTTATATGGAAGCATTCAGCTGATTTTCTGGTACAGTGTGAGTGTTATAATTGATCCAGGTTGAGGTATAATTTTCCTATTGACAGTTTTTTTTTCCTTCTATGTGGGTTCTGTGCTTCCCCTCGAGAAGTGGTTCTGCAAGGTGGAAGTTGATAATTTGAATTCGCCTTAAAGAACTTGTTTACAAATTGTAATGCTTTAATCAGTCTAATTGCTAAGTGTTGGAGTTTATTTAGGTGACTGAGAACCTTATTGGATGGGACACACCTTGGAGTTTTTGCAGATTGGGTTTTGTATCATTTAATGAAAATGTGGCACATAGAGCACCATGAGAACTAGCACCAGTTCCGGCATAAGGAATTTGCATAAAAAGTAATTGAATTTGCATATAATAATAGCAGTTTGATAATGTGTGGTAAATACCAAAAGGAATGGTTCAGGACGACTATAAGCTACTTTCAAAATATTCTACGTTGGACATTGTGTATCTGTAAGGATAATTAGGGATAGGAGAAGGCGATAAGCCTGTGAAGCACTATGACCCAGGAAGATCTTTTGTGCTATTCCCTAGCAGGTTTGAATACAATTAGTTTTTCACAGCTGAAGTCAAGTTCATTTATGAATCCATGAGCATGAGCACCTTGTCTGGCAAGCTCATCGGCGGCTTCGTTGTCAGAGATGCCCCTGTGTCCAGGGACTCAAGTTAGTGTGACATTATTATGTGCAGCAATCTGCACGATGGATTGAAGACAGTTCCAAACTAGCTTAGAGTCGAAGTTGCATGAAGTCCGAGAGGCACACTGCTGGATTGGATAGCAGAGGAACTCTTTCAAGAATTTTCATGTGTCCATCTAAGTTAGGGAGGAATTATTGCACAGCAGTTGAAGCTTTAATGTGGGAGGTCTAAGAGAACCTGCAACGCAGCACGTAATTCCTACACAAGCTAAGCGTTGTATTCTTAGGAGGGCAGACCGCTTGGGTGGCTTTTCCCCCACCATACTAGCGCTGCGTAGGTGATAATTGGAGTGATGATTGTGAGGTAAGTCCAGTGGATCATTATTGGTTTTGGTCCCCATGTTTTGCCGAAAATCCTAGAGCAGGCCCAAAAGGCTTTAGTCACCTTCTCTGTCTGTTATAAAACCAGTTAGGTGTCAACTGAAAGGAAACTAAACTCCAACCAAATGGACTACTTTGCCACAAGGAATTGCTTTGGAAGTAGTTTTCTCGACAGTCATCGACTCCTTGTTATAATTGCCTACTTACGCACCGTTGCCCTTGGAGGATCTAACGCCACAAGAATTCCCAAATTCAACATTGAATAATTACACCAAGGACTAAGCCACCACCGACTCACTTATAAAAAAAAAAAATATTAGGCCGTAAACAGCCCATAGAAGGCCAAGGCCTAGCTTCTCACAACTGTACGTATTGTGCGTGGTATATATTTCTGTACGTACAGAAGGGACCTACAGTTTTATGCCATATCCGAAGGGCAGGGGGGTTTTTGAGAAGCTTTCTCATGACAGTAAATACTCTTGGATGTTTGTCAGACTAATTTCCTGGATTCGAACTCGGAACCGCTTGCGCAGTCGTCCAACGCACTAACCACTGAGCCACGGCCTCACTTATAGAGGAAGCAATCAGCAGTTCACTGCCTGTCAGAAGTATTGTCGATTGCAGGGAACACATACATAGAGCGAAAAATTAGCACTCCAGCAGCATTGATGATCGGGTTACTGTCTCTATAACGCCAATTTCAAGATCAGTATCCGTTGATCTTCTGCATCCACTTGCCAAAAATTCCCCGGATTGATCGTCAAACTCTGTTAAGAAGTCAGCAACCAATATAAAGGGTTTTCCAATAAGGACTTGAGAACTTTTTTTTTAAATAAAACGCAAACCATTTGAGATATTTCAAAAACTTTATTATAAGCTTAAAGTACAATCAAAACATTTATGAATAGAACTCGACTTTGTTCATATGGCCACCGCGGGCACTCGGCCATACATTTCGGCCGAAATGACCGCTATTTCGCGTTCAATGTTGGCTCTGACCTCTTTTAATGTCGTCGCCTTGTTGGCATAAACCAATGACTTAACGTAGCCCCACAGAAAATAGTCAAGCGGCGTTAAATCGCACGAACGAGGCGGCCAATCGACTTGCCCATTTCTTGAAATAACACGCTTACCATACTTACTCTTCAATAAAGCGATTGTAATGTGTGCTGTGTGGCTTGTGGCGCCATCCTGTTGAAACCACATTCAACAAGTCCATATCTTCCAATGGTCCATTGGCTTCAATTCTTGAGTCAGCTTGATCTTGTATGGATGTAAACCAAAAAAAATACGCCATAATGTGGTCAGAGCGATGCCCAATTCTCGAGAACGCCGTGGAATTGACTGATTTGGATCGTTTTCTACGGACGCCTGAACGGCAGTGATATTTGACTCGGCAACTACTACTAGTCTACTGTCTACTAGGGCGGGAATTACGACCGAAAATTGGAGTTAACGCTCTTAAAGTTGCGATCACCGACTCCGAACTTCGGTAGAAAATTTTAGTAATTTGTAGACGTTGCTCGTTCGTGTACTTTACCATGATGAGAATGTTGAGTTTACTGAATAAATCGACAGTGACAGTTTGATGATTAGTGAAAGAGTGCGTTCACAAATTAAATTCAAAGTTGTCAAGTCGCTATTGGAAAACCCTTTAGTGTCAAAGAACCCAAAGCAAATTTTTGCTGTGCATCCTACTGGCTTAGTCGCATTAACACCTGACAGATCTTAAGGCTCCGTAATAATTTAACTAAGGCTCTGGATGTTGCCTTACGTAATCATGTAAATACAAATAACTTTTATGGAGCTATCGCACTCTGAGTACAATTATGACAGGGCCTTTACATTCGCACCTAAGCACGTTGATTCCACTGACGATATACATATGTACATATGTATGCCTACGCTCCCACCAAATGCTAGCAATTGTAGAAAGGAAAGCGAAACATCTTAACTTGGGATGTCCTGATACTCAGTGTTTCTGGAGCTCATTGCACAGAGCAGTAGAGAAGATAGCATGAAAAATGGGCAAGAGTCGGATAGAGCTGAGGCAATATTTGGAGGTCAATTAATTTTTTTTTAAATTATTTTGTCAGAGAAATTACTAAATGCAATTTATCACGACTGCACAACAGACCAAATCACAAAACAAAGTTTTATTTATTTGAAATATGAAACGAATGAAATAAATTAAAATATTTTGAATCAATGCCATGGGTTTGGCTGGACGTAACATACCTTGACATTTGTATCAACACACCCACAATAAATTTATTATGACACTAAGGTGGCTCAAATGTGCATTGCTTAGAGTTTCGTTGATTTATTGCACATTGGTAGTCGTTTCCTCTGTTCTAATGAATTTAAAAAAAAAATACTTTACTACTTTAAGGCTCTACATTGCACTGCAGATATGAAGATTGAAATTGCTGGTGAAGTTTTGCTAATATTTACAGAAAATACGTAGACTCTAACAAAAGTTCGTTTAATAAAAATATGCTTTCTATTCGTTTGTTTCGAAAGTGTATAGCCACTTTTCCACACAAAGCAAAAACAAAACGAAAAGTGAACATAAATTACTCAGTAACCAAAAGTGAACATAAAGTGTGGAGAAAGTCGAATCATAGATGGCGTAGACTAAAAACACTAAAATTGTAGACAACAACCCTTAATTGTTTCACGCTGACAGTACGATTTATTCATTAATAGTTGTTGTCTACAATAAAGTCTGTGCCATCTATGATTCGAATGTCATTTTGAAGATAAATATGAGAAGTGAGTACACTTACGAAAAAAACACGTCTAGTAAAAATGACATAAGCCAGTCAAAACTTTGAAAGAATCTCAAAAGGCATAGCAAATGCTTGATGAGATGATGAGATGGTCATCACAGTGGTTACGAAGACTCCACATTGGCCATTTTTGTGTAGCCCTGGTAGAGGGTAAAATTGACGAAGATACCAGAGTGACTGGACATGAATACCATGCCTGTATCACGAAATTTAAATCATCACCTGAAATATTCGAAAAAGACAGCTCGACGGGTTCCAATAATTTCAAATCGAATTAAAAAAAAAAAACTTGGGTTCGTTTTGCTCAATATTTCCTGAATCAATTTTAGAATTAAGAGTCCCCAATGTCTCGGTTTTACATGTATGACCCAAAAATCAAACACAAGTCCATGGTATAGAGCCCAAAAGGTAGAAATACTCAAAAGTCTAGCCTGTTTAGTAGATGTTGTTGAGAGTTGCGGTGACAAATGAACTCCCTTGTGATGTTATAGGCAGTCCCATTGCCACAGTTTATTGCAATTTCATTAGTCCTTGATGGAAATAGGACAATGTGATGCCACGTCCTACACTATGATCGCTATTTTAGTTCGTCTTTGCCGCCCTGCAAGTTACCTACGAGAAATTTGAAAGAATTCGTAGTGCGAGCAATTTGCGCGTATAAAAAGGTGTACTACACACGCTATAGCGTGCAGTTTATGGCATCAGCTCTAGCCAACTCTTTGACAGCTGTGTGCCTCCTTCTCCTTCTCAACTCAATACTAACAACAAACAATCTAAGTTTTAAATAGATCTACGATTCTATAATCTGTTCTGTTGTCATGCCTAGCTACTAGCTTGATACGCCACACGACTCTGTGTACTTCTCCAAATTTCATACAATATGGGGAGTCTAGTTTGAACTGGGATCACAAAACTGGTTGACTTTGATCCCAAGTTATGTATGTACGTCGTCCTAGTACGCCTCAAAATCATCTACATTTCGAACACTGAACACAGCCTTGACTTCCCCCAGATAAAATGAACTCATCACCCACAACCTATGAAACCAGGTTAATCAGCGAATAAAAAATGCTTAAAAAATTTATAAAATCATCAATCAGCGAACAATAAAAACCTGCTGCTATCAATAAAATAATTCCACCGATCCATCAATATGCCACGGACATCTGAATTCAAATTCACACGCCACACGCATTTAAATCCAATTTGTCAATGCTTTTTTGCCCAGAACAGCATTCGATCCGCGCCAACAAAAATTTGCTTGCAGAAAATCATTACTAAACGCATGATAGATTGATCAATCAGCAGCAGCATTACCATAAGAATAGGCTCCAACAAAACGCCCCAAAAAAGAGCAGAAATCCACAAAACCAAAACCGGAAATTCAATTTTTCGCAACGAATTTTTGCAGAAAATACATATATCTTTCACAAGAAGGTCATCAACGATGGAGGGATTTCTCAATTTCGCTCTTAGATACATGAAAACAAATCATAGATACACGAGCGAGGAGAGTACTTTCAAAGCAATTAGTGTCCAAGGCGTGCGATGTCCTTGAGTAGCCAAAGATTAAGTGTCACGACCTTGACAGCTGGCCAACAGGGTGTGTAACCGACCGACCGAATCGATCGAGATCGAGCGGATTCCAATTCCAAATCCAATTTCGATTCCAATTAACAGCTTTTCCATAAATAGCTCGCACGGGACAAGTTTACCATTATCCGTGTCTGTCTCATTTGTAGGAACCAACCAAACAACCAACCGACAAACAATTGGAGTACAATATGATCTGTCCGATTTTGAACTTGATTAAGTGCGAGGCGTTTCCCTGTATCTATGAGTTTTTTTTTCTTCTTTTTTTTCAACTGAAAGACATAAAACTTGGCCCGGGGCTAATTAAATTTTTTGGTTAGATGAAAAGAAAAGTCAATGGGAGGAGGGGGAGGGGGAGAAACCAACAAAAATTAAACACTGAAACCGTTAAACTTAACCTTGCAACATTTCTGCGGGTATACCAATTACGCTTCGCACCTTTAGCCCACCTCACTCCTCCTCCGGTGGACGATGGCGATGGCGATGGAATGTTGACTTTCTTTGTGTTGTTCGAATAATTAAGCGATAATGAAATTTGTTGAGAAAAAAAAAATTGTTTTTTAATAAAGGAGATCTTGTGTTGTTTTGCAACACAAACGCAAGAGGCAAAGGAGAAGAAGAGAAGAAACAAAAAAAAATGCGTAACTAGAGCATTTTTGATTTGGGTCTTTGGACTGGCCTTGCTCTGGATACTCTTGGGGGGTGTTGTCAACGCGTAGCCGTGGCAAATCAATTACCGTTAAGTTACAACCCTCAATTAAGGTTGTGAGGTAATAGCTTGACGCTTTGATTTGACAATGACTTTCTAGGATTGCGTCTTAGTGATTGCGACTCGTTTCAAGGACCTCGAAGCGTAGAAATAGAATCACTTATTGAATACAAGTGCCAATTAGAATGTAATTAATCATTTCATGACGAATCTGTTGAATGAATTCCAATTACTGAATGGTAACAGCGATTCAAGTACTTTAGATACTTTTATTTTTTCCTGTCACCTTGGTGTTATTAGCTGAAATCCGGTTTAATTTTAGATTTTTTTCCTTTTCAAATGACAACATCTGATCCCGTGGATATAATTATATCTCCATTGTTACATGGAATTATGGATTTAATGTTCTGAGTCGAGAGGGGAAAAAAATGTACCGTATCTCGCCTATTGTCCTTTTCAATTTGTCGTCAGATAAGCGGATTTGAGATTTCACGGAATTTATCCGTCATTAGCACGTGATATGATCATGTGACGGAAATATCTTTGAAGTGGTTATACAGAGTCTTAATGAGCACATAACGAAAGAATGTGCTCTAAAATTGCCTACCGTGTGGTAAGTGTGAAATCTTCTTGTCAATGCAAGGCTTTTAACCGAAACTCCTGATTTCAAACACACCACTTGTCATCATTACGCTATCGTCTTTAAATTACTGCCTGCGCTCATATACCTTTGGCCTTGAAGGTCCACTGTGGTACCATCGGATACAACCTCTACTAAGACCACCACTACAGGGAAAACGAAAAAACAGAATACTAAGACGATTGAAAACTACCAAAAGGTGCTAAAGACTGTACTGTACTAATTTGAGCTTACTGTACAAATGGATATAGCAGGGCAGACTCGAGAAGTGGGAGCTGACGAGAACCCATGAGGTTATCAGGGAAACCATCAGAAGCCTTTAGTAAAGAGGAGCAAATGACATCAAAGAAGTAAGACCTTAAGTGGAGGCGTATCCTTATAGAAACAGAGGGACAGTTGCACACAAAATGAGGGATAGTTTTGTTCCTCCTCTAGAGAGCAAACCAATCAAGCAATATTCTCTAAGGAGCCCCAGACGACTCAGAACCGACAATTAGAGCGTTTCTGGTTTAGGTCGATAATCGATAAGGATGTCTGCAGCGAGGCAAGCAAAGACAATGGAGCACAGAGTGTATCCATTATAATATACTCTGGATGGATATACTCTGGTGGAGCATCGCAAGCTAGGTCTGGTCCGGGGAAGAAGAGAATGAGAAATTGTAAAGGCACAACATCTGGGTATCAGGAAGACTGTCAAACAGAAACTCTACTACGGATGTCACCAGATTGGGTTCGTGAGTTCAGGTAAAAGGATAGACGAAGAGAATGGAAAACTTCAAACATTCATTGCGCTCAATATACGAAAGTGCTTGTCTTTTATGGCGTGTTAAAAAGAGTTTTAAAGTTCAAATGATTTAATCAAAACACCTGCTGGAACTTGACACAATCAACATTTTCCAAGAAGAAAGCTAAGACTTATTGTCTGCGGCTCTAAAAATATCCGCAATGAAACAATCGCCTTTCAAAAGGAACTCGGTCGGTCACCACCTATTGACCACACTAATTCTGTGTCACTGACACTTCAAGGTCTACTCCAACTTCCCGGACCACATATGGTTTATACCAATTATCAAGTCAAAAATAACAAACATAAAAACCACAACTTGCACCCAAGTGAAACGTGTCTCAGTCATTATCTCAAAACAAGTTAAGTGTTACTCCTTAGAATGTTCTAACACCGGTTTCACATTGTAGGACGCACCCAATAAAGTCTTTACCAACAAATGAACTGAAAAACATTCAAAATGTCAACCATGTTTACCAAAAGAACCCGAATGCAGTTTATCATTTTTGGCTTCTCACATTTTATTGCAAAGCCAAAATCTTGCCAATTACTCTGAACAAATTAACAAACCTATTTGTATGAGTTTGTTTAAAGAATCAAAAGGAAACTTGTTTTCTTATTTACATACTACACTGTGCACCTCAATTTCTGTCAATGAAATTGGCTTGAGCAATGGAGCGCCCAAATCTGAAGACAAAAGTTTGCTAAAAATGCGGAAGACGTCAATTTGCAGTCAATCATTAGATGTGACTAGTGATAGCGTCATTAATTAATAACAAATGCCCATTTGTTAACTGATTAATGGGGACCACAAAGAAAAGAAACTGCAGTCAATAGAAAATTAAAGTAATTTGTTTCGTTAGTATTACGCACTTTGGGGACTGGCGTATTTTAAGGCGGGTCTTCTGAGTTATGGCCTTCATTCGATCTTATATTTGTTTATTTGACTTATATCCTGTATTTACTTGTGGATGCCTAGATGCCATCGTATGCCGTGTATGGGCCCCCTCTACTTGCAATGCTTCCTTCACGCTATGTGATTTTGGAACGGCTACCTGCCCTGTCATTCTGAGTGAGTTGATGCCAATTCATCGCATTTCCAGAAGGTTTAATCAATCCACTGCATGATTGTAGCTATTGGTTCAGAGTTCATGATGTGCCTGAGAAGGGAGAGTTCCAGGCCAGAGAATGAGTATATCCTTCCTCCATTCATAGAGTAAGCTCTCGGCTTCCCACTTTCTTTCAACTGGTGGCAACAGTTCCGGGCAGGAAGTGATGCACGCTAGTGTAAACACTGAAGCAAGATCTTCAACATGCAATGGAGAAAGCAGCAAGAACAATGCCTGCCCTGGCAATAAACCTGTCGAATATTGTAGGATCGGAATACAAGTAACATAGACAACGAGGCAGAGGAATTTCACACAGTGACAGTTAGCCAAAAGGTCAATTTGGTTGGATGTTGTTTTCTTTTTAGTTGACAATCAACTGATTTTATGGCAAACACTCTGCTCAAAGATATTGCTCACACCGATGCCATTGCGATTTCCTAGGTCATATCTCCTCATAACGTACTTAGGCCCTTTGTGTTCGCTAGCTAAAATGTCGGCGAAGGCCTTTGAATTTTAAACAATCCCCAACTAATAGGGGATCCTGTCATCCACTGGTCAGATCTGTGTTCAGAGCTTGATTTTTCTGTCGACAACTATTGAGTAGAAGTGGACAAAGTTGCCAAACGCCAGACCTGGATTAAAAGAGAATTATTCACATATATTCCAACTCATTTGAAGAACTAGGTATAAACGTGCTTCTATCAGACATACTTCATCTATTTCGCCGTCACTAGTTCCCTTCACTGTAGCTTTACGTATTAGATCAAAACCTACCTATGAATAGAAAGAAAAACACATTCAAGACCTTATGCAGTCCTTCAAATCCATCTAAATCTGTCAACTTGCCTCTCAACCTTGTCAACAATTGCAAATTACTAATTCAAACCAATTCAAGCAGCATTGTTATTCTTTTGTCAGCCTAACGACTGTAATGATTGGCTTCTTGATCTTCAATTATGATTTTCTTCAATGAAAAGTGTTTGTTTGTGTGTTTAGAAAAATATTTACACAATCTACCAATAAGTCTCGCCACGAAAAAATAAATCGAAATTCGAACCGGAAAACCCCCGTCAATCTTCCGTGTGTATCTAAACGTAGGTACTCCTCGTATCTAAAGGTCATCCGGAGTATTATCTCAAATTTTGTTTATTATTTAATCGAAATATAATTATTTAAATTAATCTGTTTTGAGAAAACGCAAAAAAAAGGACTAACAATTTATGCAACCAGCACACATGTCGGATTACATGATCCGAAGCGGAGCTCGTTCAACCAGCCAAACAGGATCCATCCGAGCCGAAGCCCAGTTAGCCAGTTCAGTACTCGTGTGTTATGTATAACAAAGTACGTAGTGTGTGCGCCAAAATTAATTACAACAATTAACCATTCGATAAAGTTCAATTAACCGTGTATTATATGGACCGACAAAAGCATACACAAACAAGACTGTGGGCAGTTGCGGCTAAATGGAAACGCGTTCACCACGGATATTCACATTCAACCACCTAGCCACCGCCACCGCCACCGCCGCCATGCCATGAACAATCCAATTCAAGTTGAATGTTTAATTTCCGGATACAAAAAAAAAAAAAAAAGAAATAGTTATTAAGAAATTCCGCCCTCTCTGACACTGGACGGGACTTTATTGGTTTGTGTAGATACACACAAGCTGACGGTGGTGAATGGCTTTCCACATGGCAACCGTTCGCACAAGTTGAGCTTGGAAAGGCCATTCGACTGGGTGGAGTGGAGGTTATTTTGAGTGAACCGCCACTGTTACACTTTAAAAAAAAGTGCCACCATATCACATGCAAGAGCTCACGTCAAGAATTTAGCGATTTAGTTTGCAACAACGCGCGACTAAAGTGAGAAAGGCCTTGGGGCGGTTGCAGCAATGAAAGAATTACGACAGAATCCGGTTCGGTTCTAGGCGATCGACGAATATATATAAAAGAAAATGTAACTCCCCAGCCCAGTTGTTGCAGCATTTAAGTGTCTCTGGTTGTGTCGTGCGTCATTAGGGGGCATTCTAGAAGGTCACCTCAACGCGGGCGTACAATTGTGAGACTTGGTGGACTAGATTCGTGGTCAAAATTCGTAGAAAATTTATTACAAAACTTTGGCGGGGGGAGAAAACTTGAACTAGGGGCATGATGCAAGTGAACTATGATCTATTCTATCTGGGATCTATAGCTGCGGTTAAGTACTTGGTTGAGATTTGCAAAACCAACTTCGATGCAAAGGGATACTGTAACAAGATCAGTACAAGATGAAGTATAAGAGTCGGCACTCGGTAAAAATGCACGAAGACCATGAGAGTTCACAAGAATCGTCTGGACAAAGAGCGGTCGAATGGAAATACCCTTCATTTCCATCAGTTCCACGTGACAATTATTCATCCTACATAAATCCTTCTATGTCATTGTATAGGCCGTAATGTATTGAACCTCCTAATCCATTCATGACCCGACAAAAAAAACCGAGGACATTCTCATCTAATTTTAAGAAAGTTCATTGCCCTGTCCTACACTCTGTCCCATAGAAATGGCGATTGACAAGAACAATTCTTCGTTTAAAACTCCCAATTGACGTCATTTGCCAAGCTCACAATGAGGGCAAAGTAGGGTCCTTTAATCAAAATTTTATTTGCCAACATTGTGTGTCCTTCCTTTGTGGACAGCGTATGTTCTGAGTTGCTTTCATTTACCCGAAAACACCTGACAGTATCATAGTGCACAGTGTCATCTGAGATCATGGGAAGCCGAGAGTTTTCCGGATGAATGGAAGAAGGGAATGATCGTCAAGGTCCCTAAGAAGGCAATCTAATGCAGTGCGAAAACTGGAGAGGTATCTGCGTGCTTATAGCTGTGGCCAAGAAAATAGCTAGAATAATCATGAAGCGAATCAAAGACCATCTTGAAGACACACTCGACGCCGAACAAATATGGATCGTCACATCAACTCCTTGTGGATAATCATCGAGCAGTGTGGTGAATCACCACTTCACCTGCTGTTCATCGATTTTGAAAAGGCGTTTGATAGTGTCAATCGGAAATTTATTTGGCGTGCCTTGCGCAGGAGAGGCATTCCGGATAAATTAACAGCAATTATCAAGGCTACATACGATGGACCTAGAAGTCAATCTTGCACAGAGAGGAAGGCTGTGTGAGGAATTCGAAGGGCAAAGTGGGGTTTGGCAAGGCTGCATACCTTCAACAATACTGTTTTTATTGCTGATCAGCGATGTGCTGAATGCAGCATTATCAACAGGAAATGAAGGAATTCGAGGGACTCTTACATCTGAACTCAAGCACCTCGACTACGCCGATGACGTATGCCTTCTGTCTCACAGAATAATGGACCTTCACCAAATGAAAGCACATGTGTAGAGGGAAGCATACGTCGTTGGGCTGAAAATTAACTCGGCAAAAACAAAAATCATCAGCCTAGGACCGAGCTCATCAACTCATATATGGATTGCTGGACAAACGGTTGAGAGAGTAGAGAGTTTCCAATAACTTGGGAGTATTGTCTCAACCGATGGCGGAACCGAACTGGATATAGCCAGTCGAATAGGTAAAGCAAAATCTGCGTTTGGGATGATATCCATAGTTTGGCGAAGTAGTCCAACGTTGAATCCGTGCTGCTTTAGGATGTGGTACCTGGATAGATGCCTGCGCTACATCTTAAGAATAGTCTGGCCAAACTTCGAAATACCAGGCGAGTCATATTTGATGAGACATAATAGCTTTATAGCTGCAATAGCGAAACTACCAGAAGAAATTTTTCAAATCAGCAATGAAACCATTTTTATTATTCTACCATCAGGCGGCCTCCAACTCACTGAACTCAAAACGTTGATGTCGGTATGTTGGTGTGCCTTAAAGGAACGACTGTTTTTACCTGCTCCTCCAACCTAATAGCATATCTCCAAACCAATTCACTTTACCGACGAAGCATTTTGGTTTAAGTCCCTTTTACAAAACCGCAATTTCTCCATATAATTTCAGTGTATCTTGGTTATTGTCTTCGCTAACTACAACGCTGTCATTCCATCAAGTTGGTAGGATGAATTGTGCGGCATTTCCATGCTTGCTGCTGGAAGGGAGTCTTGATCCGTTTGTTCATACTTCTACTCAACTTACTGCCACAAGGTTACTCGCTGATAATTAGTAAACTCGGTACCACGTGGACTGCCCCTGACTGGAACCAACGAATTTTTAAACTGTCATTCTCATACACCATACAACAAACTCTAATTTATACAATGTAGGCTTTATGTACAACAAAATTTTAAAAACCTACCTTATCAAACAAGTAGGTTGCCATATTCCCCATTCAATGAAAAAATTTTTCAAAATGGAGAAAATTCCCGCACATGGCATCATTGGGCGTGGTTGATGGTTAAATTGGAAGAGTGAGAAAAGGAGAGGAGGACATACGAAAGATTTGGTGCATTGGTACATAATCATAACTCAGATGGTTTCAATATTCGTTCTCCCTTGTTGGTGTCCAAATAATTGCAGGGATTTGTACGTACCTTTTGCACTTGTTTATAATTTACAGTAATTTTGTCGCACTCGTGTTGAAATTCACAAAGTGCTTTTCAAGCGAATTCAATTTTTGCCCCAATACTATCTAGAATTTATTTATCTAAGAATATTTGGTCAATACTTTTGAAAAATGCAATTGCAAATGCAGATTGTTGACAAGGCGTTCAAAGATTCTCATATGCGGTGCGGGAGAAGACTTATGTATGCCTTTTTATTTGGTGCAGTTCAAAGGGTTCGCTTTCTTCAGGATCTGGCAAATGATGATGAGCTTCCATTCGTCCAAGCACACACAACTAATTACTTGCATTTAAAGCACCAGTTTTTCTCCTCTTTATAACCTAAAACTACATTATGCATAATTAACTACCGACTATTGTGTAAACTGTTGTACGAGGCGAGGAGCATGTCATTTAAAGACCAGTCTGTTGCAGATGCAAACTCACAAAACGCAGTCCGAAAGGCCTGAGTTCAAACACAAAGTTCCCAGCCAAAAACCACTTTCCATCGTTGTGACAATTTTATTAGACCTCGCCACAGTCGTTCGCTTGATTACAAAACCAAGCTAATAGCCACCTTGTGGTCAGAGAAACAAAACCTCTATCTGTCTGTCCGTCCAACCACCTCCCTCAATTGATTTAAATTCGTGCACTAAAAAACCGGTGCAATGAGACTAATTGTTCCATAAGTGAATTACGATTTGTCCACCACCAAAAAAAAAACAATAACCACTCTTGAGACCGAACATTTGGTCAAGACAGACATTTTCCACTCCATCAGCCGGCGACACTTTCAAGTTGTCTGTTGTGGCCAAAAGATATGTCACAATGGTGGATAAAAAGCTAGAGTCACCAACCACCCGTAGGCTGGCCCGGCCACAAAGACGAAGACGACGACGACGAGGACGAGGAGGTCTAAAACAGATTATCTCATCGTCATCGTGAGTAAAAGTAACGAAAGTGACCCAGATACAAGTGCTCTATATAAATATATTTAATTAGTTCTTGCAGCAAGTGGCTTGGACCATTATTATGTCATAAACGACCTTTCTCGAGACGACAATCGAGGCCGCGACACACGATGGATAACAATGCAAATATTTGACATTTTGTATCTTTTTTTTTTACACAAAAATAAAACAAGTATCTACACCGGCCGAGGCGGCTTGGAATGCAATGCGTCATCACTGATAAACTTGTCAGAGTGCTGTCAGGGAGTTGTATCTAATATCTAGTATCCAGTGTTATGCGTTATTAAGATTTTAGATGTAGATTTGCCCTTAAGCGGCGTTGGATAGCAGATGAATAATGAGCTTCAACTATGTATCTTTGGCTGCAAATGTTTTGATATTTAAAAGATATTTTATTTAGCCTTTGGATGGGAGTGCGATTGATGTTTAAAATAAAATAACTTGTGGATGGGTGCAGTGGATTTTATCTTGAGGCTGCGTGTGGTCGTCAATGGCTTTGAGTCAACTAATGACAAAGGAAGTTAATTGTTTTATTGTCGGCGTTTGAGGACAATGCAAACGGTACATCGAGTTGTCAAACCAACTAAGGTTGGGACAAACTGCCTGATGAAACTTTAAACTTACTATTTGCATTAGAGTTTGACATGATTGTGTCACCCAAGCTACTGGATCAATTAGCTGTTCAAATACTCGTATCTATTAGATACTAGTCAATGTTTATTGAGGTGTTACTTCCTAGCACAGCTGTTAAAACAGAATTAGATAAGTCAACCTCAATCCCATTGTTTAAACAGTTTGTCTGGCGATTTTTGCATTCAAATTATCCAAGCATGTGCCTTTTATTTTAGTTCAGAGAGCGTTCAGGTTATTTCAACAGAACTTATTCGTTCCTCTAGTTCATTTAGTTCATTTGGAAATAATGCATAGTCGGATTTCTCACATGGAATCAGTCACCATCCCATAAGAATTGCATATTCAATGAGGCTCAAGCCGGTATAGTGGAATCAAGGAATAGAAGGGTTGATAGTTGACTGTGACACAATCAGTATGAGTTCAGTCCAGAATTGCCTATGAAGATGACCTTTCTATTGCCTTCTCAGGCAAATGCCCTGAAACTCTTAATGACCTGCTACAATATAGAATTACATTTAAAGACCCCCACACGATGAATGGCACCAGTCTTGGGGTCTAATTCTTAATAGGAACCTCAACTTGAACGCGCCAAGAAAGCAAGGGTAGCCTTAACTCTTGTAAAAGAGCCATAGGTACAAGGTGGAGCTCCGAATCACGCTCTGGCTCTATGTGTCTGTAATAGAATCCAATCTTCTTACGGCGTTGCTGTTTGGTGACTTTAAATAAAGTTGCCAACCTCTGCCTCGTAAGTAAAAGTGAAAGAACCGCCAGCATGTGCATAAGCCGAGCTCTTACAACTACTCCCTCTGCGGCGTCTATAAACATTAGTTAGCAAACTGTGACATCCACCTCTATTCGCGGAACGGCTTCTTTACTGTTGTGGATAAGCTACCAATTCGACCACTCCTCCATCAAACCTAGGCCCATTGATTTTTGTCCACCAAAGCATAAATTTATATGCAACTTCCGTGCCTCTATTCCCTCTTGCATCTGTCCGCGTCTGCCCAGATTAGTCGACGACAAGTTATGACATTCGTAGTGGAACTATCTCAAACGAGCTTTATGAAAGCATCTCCCTGAGTACTGTGGCATATTCCAAGTGAACAATTTAGCAAGTAAAGAGGCACTGTAATGTAATATCTGCTATAGATATCGGCACTCGTAGCCAAACAAGTCGTTCGTCTGTCGGAACAACCCAAAGATAACTATCTACAGTTCGTCTGGGTAAATAGTGATTCATTTAGAAGTACTTTGTCGTGTTCTTTTTCCATTGTATTTTACTTAAGTATTATTTGATATTTCATGACAGAAAAACTTAACATGGCATAGTGTTTACAAGTTGTATGCTGCATTATGAAAATCATCTTTTAGGAGGAATGTGTTTCGTGCACTTAGACACAAATTTTGTTTAGCGATTAGGCACATTTCTGACTTAATGGGTAAGTCAAAATTTCCATATTTAAACTGAAGAGTAATCTAAAAAGATTACAGAGTTGCCATCTAGACAAAATAACAGTTTGCTGCCTCAAATTGAAGCCCTCGATATTGAGAACATTGTATCCCAACAAGATGGCGCTACTTGTCACACAGTACGTGAAACTACGACTTTATTGCGAGAACAATCTCATGTTCGAACCCGTGAATTGGTCGCCTAGATCGTGTGATATCAGACATTTAGACTGTTTCCTAAGACCTAAGTCTGCATGAATAAGCCAGGAACGATTAAGGAGAAGCCAAAGCCACAATTACTCGCATTATTCCGCAATGCTTTTTGGAACATCATATGGGAACATAGTAATCCCTGCTGCGGCCAACATTTAAAAAATAATCTATAAAAAAATAAATGCCATAAATGGTTCTTTGTTCAGTAATAAAGATAATTCAATAAAATTCACATTTTTATTTTATTTTTTTTCTTGAAAAGAGTACGTCTAAATGAATCAAACATTACCTCATGCTACTTATCAACGTTTTTCCAGCGCGGCCAATTCGTCGGAGAGCGTTGTCTGGCATTTTTTTGTGGAGGCTGTGAAGGCCTACCAACTACCCCACCGCTTATAGATTTTTGCTTTGAAGTCTAGGAGTGCAATTTTTCTTTCATACTTCAAACAGGCTCCATAGACTGCATCCAGAGGGTGGTACAACTTCTCCTTGCCAGAGGCCTCAGCATCTCTGAAGGGGTGTGCTCACATATAATGACGCATTCTGATGCGTTCATCACTTATCGACTTAAAATGAATGACTTTTGATTCAAGCTGATTTTCACGAATGCCAGGTGCATGCCCAAATCCGTGGGCTATATGTATTATACCTTGCCATGTTGCTCTACAGTTGGTAAGATCCCTTAGATTTATGTCCAGGAATCTGCAAGCAATAGTTATTTTCATTGAAAAAATGTCGATCTTAAAACAAAACCAAAAAGAAGCGACCAAAGTGTCAAGGTCATTGTAAGGGACCATAAAATACTGGCATTCTGACGGGGCACTTTGCTTTTGCTAAGCATCTTAGTATGATTGGCTTAAGTGAAACATTTGTCTGCGACGCTTGTAGAGAGGGCGACGACACTTCCTATGTGAATGTCCTGCCTGTGCTCGTATCAGGCGGCAGATTCTAGGTGCGGATGTGGTGGGTGCTGTCTGAAGCGCCTACTCGAATTCATTATAATGAAGAAGACGAAAAAATGTATACGGTAAAAGGGGGCGTAATGGGATGCTTTCTGGTAGTACAATGGACAAGATGATGTCTGAATGCTCCTGTAAAGCTCTTCCTATCCCAACAAAAAAGGTTATATAGATTCGCAAGACACAATACCGGGCGAATGACTCTTCGCAATCTTTTATCGAGGTTTACATTAATAGATAAGTTATTGTTAAAATGCGTTATCTATTTTTTAGTCATGATTACACGATACGAGTATAGCGTATGACTTAATTATCTGCTGTTCAAATACTCGTATCTATCAGGAAGTACTTAATTGTTTATCGCCGTCTTATCACAGCTGTTTTCAATTTTAGCCAATTGATAAAAATGAAGTATCGATTAGTCGCCGCTGCATTCGAACATAAGTAATTGTCGCGCAACCATTCAATTTAAAAAAAAAAAGTTCTAAATTGCATACTAAATACAAAAATTGAAAAAAAGTTAAAATAATTTTGAAAGAATAAAAGTGCAGTTCAGTGACATGGAAAAGTGCATAGCGTGGGTTTACCTCCTTACCATCCTACTCCTTCCGCTGCTGATCTTGTTTACAGTGCTTGTGGCTTCAGGTCAATGTTAGTGGTCCAAATCAAAGTGTAAAGTGTAAAGACTACAGTTCACAACCCGGCTTAGTTGCATCAGAGTTGATTTTTGTTTATGTCTGTTGTTCATAAAATGGAAGGCAATTTTAGGGTTGACTTTACCAACATTCGTGGGCTCAGTATGAATTTCACGTCATTGTGTGTCCATGCCGCTATAAATAATCCAGCTCTTTTGGCTGTTTTCGAGACTAAGGTGGGTGAAGGAACCAAACCTTCGAAATTCAAACTACCTGGTTACAGCATTAAGCCATTGTTTCTGCTTAATCGCGGCCTCGCTGTTTATGTACGTGAGGATGTAAAGTATAAACTTCTTTCACAACTCCATCCATCACAAGGATTTAATGAAAACTTCAATTTCCTTTGGCTGAAAATCAGCATTAACGAGAGATTTATCCACTACTGTTTCATTTACAGGAGCCCAAATATGGACAAGGACTCCACTGAAAATGAGTTCAAAGCTCTGTCAGTTTCTATAGAAAAAATTCGACATTTCTATCCAAATTCGGAAATCGTTATTGCTGGCGATTTCAATGTCCACAATTCTGATTGGCTGTACTATTCTACTAAGCCAACAGCCCAAGGAAGATATGTTGAGAAATTTGCTAAACAACATAACCTAACGCAACTTGTTATTGAACCAACACGTGTTCCAGATCGTTATGGCCATGCTGGCAACACCCTTGACTTGTTTCTTACTTCCCATCCAGATGAGTACTCAATAAATGTGTTACCTCCTTTAGGTTCGTCAGACCATTGTGTCTTATCGGCCAGCAAACCAAAAACCAGGACAGTTTGGCTGTACGAGAAAGCCCTTTGGAAGGAACTAAATAATTACTTCACCCGGTGTGAATGGTCAATTTCTGATGGAACCATCAATGATTCGACTAATATGGTCACTAATCAAATTCTGAAAGGTATGAGAATGTTTATTCCAATCAGAATAGAAGCTATAAGATCTAAGGAAAAAAATTGGTACGAAACGAAATGTGACGAAAGTATTAAGTCGAAAGAAGAAGCTCTTCAGTCATATTTTGACGACCCAACTAAAGAAAACCATACAAAGTTTAGAGAAGCCAGAGAAGCGTGTAAAGAAGACATGGACCGTCGAAAATCCGAGTTTGAAGAAACCATTAGTAATTCATCCTCGTCATCTATACCAACGCTTGCTTGCGATAACGTAAGAATTTCCAACACTGTAGACAAAGCTAATAAGTTTGCTAGGTATTTTTCAGCGAGTTCAACACTGCCGGCTAAGACCGATCTATGTCTACCTGAACTTGATGAAGTAGAATGCTCCATGGAACCAATCGAATTTTCTCCTTCTACAGTTGAGAGTGTGCTGTCTAATCTCAATGTAAAAGAATTAGCTGGTCCTGATGATATACCCCCTATTGTTCTAAAAAAATGTTCCTCTTCGCTGGCAAAACCACTCAGTGAGCTTTTTCATAAATCCTACTCTACTAAAGCCTGCCCGAATAAGTGGAAAAGAGTATACATTTCTCCCAAATTTCAGAAAGGCGAATCTTCCTCTCTCTACAGCTACCGACCCTTTTATTATACCTCGCTCCTTTCCAAAGTCATGGAAGAGGAGATAAATCGTCAGCTTATGGAGTATCTTGATTCGCAAAAGCTTCTCAGTAACCGGCAATACGGATTTCGTGATGACAAGTCCAGAAATGATTTGATGTCAAATCTCACCAAAGATTGGGAACAATATCTCAACCTCTCTGGTGAAACTCGGATCGTTAGATTTGACATTTCAAAAGTATGTAATCAAATTTGGCATGAAGCTCTTCTTTCGAAAATGCGTGCATTTGGGATAGATAAAACTCTTATTTCATGGATTGAAAGTTACCTGTCAGGCCGGTCAATTCAAGTTGTTTTGGATGGTTTCAAGTCTACACCGAGCAAAATAAATGCTGGTGTTCTTCATGCCCCTGTTTTGTCTCATACTCTTTTTTTCATTTTCATAAATGATCTATTGTCTGAAAGTTCTGCTCGAATCTATTCGACTTCTGATGAAATCTTCTTTTTTCGTTCATATTCCTTCCCAAACTCAACATTCTCCTCTTCGGAGGTAGCTAAAAAACGGAAAAAAATGCTGAAATCATTAAATTCTGATCTGAAATATATATTTAAATGCGGTTCAGCGAACAGAGTGGAATTTAATACTTTCAAGGCTCATTGCTGTCTTCTGTCATCAGATCCTAACCCTAGGCATGAACCATTATTTATGAATGACAGTCGCATTACTGAAACCAAAAAACTTTCCATTTTTGGTAGGCGTATTACCAATAAACTTTTTGGAAAAGACCATTTATCCGAAATAAAAAATCGCCTTAATGAATGTATAGATATCCTTGACCAATCTAAAGAATATTTAAGCACTTCTCAACTGGATTCGTTAGATAGAATTTTACAATACGCCATGAAACTGGAACAAAAATGAGACCTATGGTACTTTGTATGCTTGCCTTACTTTTTCGTCCTTTTACCCGGTGTGCACAGTGACAAAAAGGAGCATAATACCTTAAGAGATCAAATTTGTTTTAAAACATTTCGTTATTATCTATAGATTTTTCTTATTTTATTTTTTTAATTCTTTATTCTCAATTCACAAAAAAAAAAAAAAAACAATTTTGGCCAAAAATTTGATACGCCATTTTATACAGTTTTACTAAACTAGTTGAAATATGAAATTTAAAAAAAATCGTTAGAGCCATTTTCGTGCAAATTGGGTAAAACCCCTAAATCTTCAAAAAAGGGTCGTTATTATCACTTTTGGCCGAAATTTGTTTGAACCATTTTAGAGCATTTGCGATTTTTATTCCAATGTGAGAACTTTAATAAAATCGCCTGATCCGTTGTAAAGAAAATCGTCTTTTAGCCAAAATGGTCATAAGTACCGTTACAACAACTTTAGGCCAAAATGTGGAAAACCATCCTATTGCACGTGCCTGTTCTAATCTCAGGCCAGAATTTGAACAAAAGCGTTTGAACCGTTTTTGCGCAAATCCGCGTTTTTTTTTTTTTTTAAATTTATAAGTAAAGTACAGCTGTTAACAAATTTGGTAAGCAATTTTTTATGTTATCTGGGTGGCATTTTTCAATCTTAATTGAATATGATATTTAGTCAAAATCGTTATAGCCTGTTCGAGAAGATCAAATTTTTAAAAAATTGGCCATAAGTAAAGTACTGTTAACAATAGGGCTAAAACAAATATTTCAATTTCGCCTCCAGGGATTATCACACAGACCAGATATGAAGTTTGATCAAAATCCGTCCACTCGTTCAGGCTGTAGCGTCGGGGACAGACAGACAGGCAGACAGACCTACTTTTTCGAGCTTCTCTATCATCGAAATGTCAGAATGGATTAATATCTCGAGTTCGAATTTTTGCACGAATCCAATACTTGCCCTATATTACTGGTCCAAGTAAAAATAGAAATTTGAATGAAACTGGTAGTCCCACATTTCGGCAAACCAGCTTTTAAACAAATTGGCCTTAAGTTCCAAAGTTCTAGCTATAGCACAAGGGTAAGCCAAATTCCTGCAGACGTTTCCCAGCTATAAATAAGGTAACACTTTTGACCGAAAATGTCGTACACCATCTTACAGCACTTTAAAATATTAAATTTGAACAAAGACGTAGAAACTGTTTTTCTAGGAAATCGGTTTTTTCCTAGATTTGCTTTAAATAAAGTACCATGAATATTGAGGTTAAACAAAAATTTCAATTCTCCTGAAAGAATCAGCCCACAGATCTGAAATATAAAGTTTGATCAAAATCTGCTCAACCGTTTAGGTTTTAGCCTTCATGAAAACAGACAGACAGAACTGCCAAACTGACTTGTGTTGTCAGAATTTATCACAATCTTTGTTCCAAGAAAACAAAACTTTCAATATAGAAATTCTTTTAGTAGCTGTACAACACGCTTCTGTAAGCTCTCTCTTTCCTTTCCATTATATGCTACTTGGATATATTCAAAACCAATGTGCATCGGTATCTCCCATTACCCTAACCCTAAATTCATATGCTCACGCTATGTACTAACACATGCAAGGAGTAGTTAACGTCAAAACAAAACATGAAGGTGAAAAACATGTTTCCTCGGACAACGCCTCATCCAAGGAGAATCCCAACGTCACGTAAGTTTCAAATATGACTACATTAACTCATTTACAATCACTTCTTCGTTCTTTGAATTCAGTAAGCTGTATTAAAATACGCAAGTATGTAGGTATGTACGTATAAAACAAGGTTTTGAGCTTCCTGGTTGAGATCCATTTACCTGATGCGTTAGCAGTCTTGTTTCCATCGTTTGTTGTCGTGAATCGCTAAACTGTGAATGGACATTTGTGATTTTTTTTCATCGGTCTGTTAGTCCTTAGTAAAGACTGTGTGTGGGAACAAATGTGAAGTGAAATTCGCACAAAAAAGTTTCTGTAAGTGAAATGTCTAAATTTCTTAACATTCGTTCCTTCGCATTCGCTGTTCACTGAGCTGTGAATGGGTCTTAAGAATTCGTAAAGAAATTAAACTTTCAGTATATATTGTGGCCCGGCCATTTTGACCCGGTCAGCCAGTAGTTCCTTGCAATACTGATTAATACTGCTTTGTGAGCGGAAAATAGCTGAATTACATCCGAACTCATACACCTGGTATATGCCTATTTTCTCACAGGATAATAGATCTTGACCAAATGGGACCGAATGTAAAGAATCAGAATGGTAACAAAGCAACTGTGATATATAGGATAGGACAGAGTTTAGTTGAAATCGCAAGATACCTTACATAAAAGCATTGTAGAGACAAATTTACCGCAGGAGTTTCGACGTCATAAGTGCTGGTAACCTTAGTTCACAATTAAATTTACATATATATTCGCTTCCTCCCAATTGAGATATTTTTCTAACCAGTTAAACTTTCAATTGACAAAACTTATTGTTTTACACTTCAAGCTCAAGCTCAGTGAATGATCGCGATAGCGAACACGTCTCTTTATCATTTGTAAATCGATTTCGTATGGAAAAAAACGCTATTAAAAGCTTTATTTACTTGAAAGGCTCTGTCTCTCTCGCTCGTCACTTGCCTAAAAAGTCAATTGCATAAAGCTACACATTTCCACCTGCCTTGAGTGCTCCAGATACTGTTAGTACCCACCCTCACCACACCAGTTTGATTGGCATGGAAAATTGGCTGGAGCCATTTGTCAAGGCTCTTTCCACCGCATCCATCTACGAATCAGTCCAACTGACGTTTGATCGGTCTATCAGCGGGCGCGATCAGCGATTTCGCGCCTCCCATTCAATTCTATTGTTATGCCGGAAATATTCGATTCATGAAAAATTTTGTAAGCCAAGCTCTTTCTTGGGAGGGCTTATTGCACAATACGGGAACAACAAATCGTTTTTTTTTTTCCTTCTTCTTCTTCTGACCATTAACTGGTGGAAAAAGCCAAAAAATTGTATTGAAAATCGATTTCTTCTTTTCGGGGCAACAACAATATCGCACATACAGACGAAACGAAAAGTAAAAGTATCTCTATATTTTGCACGATGAATCTTATGGAATCCAATTGTGCTGAAGGCTTGGCCAGATGTAGTCTGTCGAGAGAGTGTTTTTGGGTTTCGGCTGTGGTCCACTTTAGGGAGAAGATAAATCACGAATCGACGGTCGGTTTGTTGTATTCTTGGGGCGCCTACAGGCGATAACAGATTGAATGGATCTTATGAAAGACCTATTTGAATTTTTTTGGATTAAAATTGCAATTTAATTTTGTAGCAAACGGGGAAATGAATTGAATGTGAAATGGGTTGAAATACATTTTTTATTCAAGAGGAGCAGTTGAATGATTGAATGGAATTAAGTGTGAATGAGTGCACCCACGGATTCGATAGGTATTGTATCCATGAACTTCAGGGCTTCTTCGGGCAAATTTGAGTGCTTTTAAAGGTTTATTGGCGAGAATTTGAGTGTGGACTCATTGAATGAAGACAAAGGGTATGAAAGTGCTTACTGAAGTTTCGTTTGCTTAGCTTAATAAAGAGCACACATCTTGACTAGTACTAGAGGTAGAGACTCTTTGCTTCCGTTTTCATCGAATGGGTAGCATTTGAATCTAAAGGTGAATTTCATTGAGCAAAATAACTCTTGTTGGTGTTGACTTAATATTTTAATGAACGAGGCACTATTAGAATTAAACGTTTGAGAAGTGGCAAAGATCTCATAATAGTCTTGAGACTTTGAACTTCACTGCAGGGTTCTTAACGCAAAATAAGAAAGAAGATATGTGAACCCTTGGGAAATTATGCCAACAGTAGTGTGCTAGTTCTGCAGAGAAGTTACTTGAACATTTGACCGCAATAGCTCAAATTCGATTACCAGAGCGCCACATTTCAAAGACTTCAGTTACTCGTTATCGATTGTTGCATTTGACGCACTATAACCTGTGATGCCATCCCTAATTTCGATAGTGAATGCTCGATTACGAATACGTCAGTGCCAAATGGTTACATTTCGATGACGTCAATTACTTGTTATCGATTTTTGTAATTCGGCCCTGGCGTGCATTTCCCCAAACTGAATTCTGAAACATGTCATGAATGTTGTACCATCAACTTGGACAGCTAACTTGATGTCGTTTGCGAATTGTTGCTGATGAAATGGGGCCGTTGGCGGAATTTCGAGTAAAATATTGAGTTTGCCTGATGGGACCAGTAGGGATGCAGAGAACTAGGAGGATCGTGATACCCATAAGGAGCCGCTTTTTGAAGATTTGTCTGCTTTCTTTTCATTTGATCCATATACTCTTCTCCGAACGCCATTTGCAAAACGAAAGCAACAATCCCCATGAATCAAATCTCAATTGGACGTCAAAGAATGCCTTCCAATCAAGCGTTTACACAATAAAGGAAAGCAAAGCACATCGTGTCAATTCATCAGTCATTCCTTGGCATGCTGTGCTCATTATAACATTGATTCATGCTTTCGATCTGAATGACCAACTAAAACATGAAACCGCATTCCAAAAACCCAAATACATAGTGGCCCCCTCGAATTACATAACCTCACATAACAATTACATGCGGATATACTTTAACCCAAAGTAGCCACCCAAAACTAGCACAGAATACCCCACATAACTACTATTTTGCTATATGAATCACATCCACAGAAAAATGTTGTTTGATAAAATATCACAGTCACGTTTTCACGAATTTGGATCAGCCTATACCCATACAAAGACGGAAAAACAAAAAAATCCCTCCCAGACACACAATTTAATTTCGTTTTATTGCCACCCAAAGATGAAGGGGTAGTGCGCCGCTGCACTAGGACACTCATTCAACCGCAACTTTATCCATTTGAACTTACAATCCTCCCAGATGCAGAGCTCCGTTGTTGTATCAATGGACATTCACATCTTTCAACTCGTTGCCTCGCCCAAATATGACAACAACAAAAAGCAGTCAAAACACTTCTAATCCCACAAAGCGGTCTTGTTACATACATTAGACTACTGAGCTAAAGATTGGTGGCTCCAGCCCGGGTGGTGGTTGAGGACACTATTGTGGCGCTCCGCCACTCGTAAGTCGACGGCTTGACATCGATGGGGCTTTTGACTGCATTCGCCATGCATGAGTAAGCGGTCTCGAGGAAATCGGGTTAATTTCGTGGCTAAAATTTATTCAGCGAATGGCCGGCGCTCAAGCGATGACATTAGGAGACCGCAGGAGAGAGAGAGCGGCTTTGTATTTGGAAGTTTACGGTCTTTGAAATGTGAGATATTGGTGTAATGGTCGTCATGCAGTGACTGCTTTCGGTAAGGTATTTGGCTCGGGAATTGTTGGAATCGTGCGAGTAATTCTATACTCAAAGAAAATTTAGGTTTTTTTTTGATGGAGATAGCAGAAGGATTCAGTATGTGATGGTTGAATGGATGCTGGGAAAAAAATCACAACATTGTATTGAATCTGAAAGGGCTTGTAAAATATTGTACAGAGGATGCAGTGGTCCTTCTCTTTTAAGAATGATCGGTAAAACTTGAACGCATTCGGGTGTAGAATCCTCGCCTTTTTAAAGAATTCAAGAATGCGCTTCTGTGTTGAGGACCTTACACCAACAGCAGTCAGCCTGTCTGCAGCAGCAGCAACGATCCACAGTGTTTCCTCTCCATAAGCTCGACATATTAAGGTTTCATTTAAAGCACTTTGTTACGGCAAAGTCTCTGTAAGCAAGCCAATAAGTTGTCTGTAGTCCTTTCTTCTAAAAGCCAGTGATTGTGTCCCGGAATTCTTGTTTACATCCGGGAGTAGGTGTTTGGTCAGCCTGCAATCAGGCGAGTCATGAAACACAAAATTTTGCTTAGAAGCAACCCAATTATTAATGAAAATTCTGACCCAAGATTCAGGAACGTGGGTTTGAATCCTGTGTACCGGGAAAAGCGATGTAGCTTTCGTGTCATAGCATCAGATGACATGTTATCAGAGTCTTTCCATATGTAAGTGTCTATTCTCTTCTGCTTGCGGTAAGATACCATTCTCCAAGAGGTTGCTTTTGAATTTTATGTGCCAAACAAAAGCGCTTATAACTAGGTATTTAATGTTTTGCACCAAGGTGTCAAAAAGATCAAACCTTCAGACTCAAATTTACCTATCACATCGTTTCTTTTCCCATTAAGCTGTCGGCTTATATGACATAACCAAGATAGTGCCACCAAAGGCATTCACCTTATGCCCAACCTAATCCACATGCCATCCACTTGTTTACAGGACACTTTCGAAAGCTGTTATCTTACCTATATTTCTCCATAAATCACAGACTGGTCCACACTTTACAACGTAAATTTAAGGCAAAAAAAAATATAAAAATATTTTTAATTGATTGCGGGTCCAACCGATCCAAATGGAACGCATTTGCAACTTTTATCGTCGGCAATCAAAATTAATACATTTTCCCTGGATTCGAAAGCATTAGGTCACATTATTTATTGATTAGCTGCACGCCAACAAACGTGGGCATGGCGTCCTTCTCCTAAGTGTATCAACGTCTGCGCACTTATTACCACCACTACCAGCCGGCCAGTGACCACTCCAATGGATTTGTTTGCCTCTTGTGTCCAAGAGTGCATGCATTTGTTCAAAATTTAAATGAAAAATGACTGTGAACCGGGGCCAATATATGCAAGGCTCTTAGCCTCGTGTCACCATTGCTGGCACACCACAAAGGCAGTCCCAGTTCCAATTTTTATCTCGGCACGATGCTGTCGCTCCCCCGTCAGCTAGTACTTCCAAATAGCCAAATGACCTTACGAGGCTGCTACTTCAGCTGAGCCACGACTAGCTTAACCTGGGCATAAAACAAGCTAATAGCAAACCATTTCGGGGAGTATTTCATTTCAGATTACAGAACAGATAAGATTAACAACCCGTGTACCTGGAGGATAAATCTGTATGTGCCGCCGCCACTGCGCACAATACGGATGCAGTTATTGCATTTTCTTCAAAAATACACCTCGTAATGATGGTGATTGTGTAATGTCTGTGAAATAGTTCGTGTAATACAATTTGGAGCCAAATAAGTAATTTTCTACAAAAAAAAACTCAATTGGGGCAAAGGCTGTAAGAGGTGTTTACATAAAATGGAGCTTGTATCGGAAGCAATTACCTGCTCTTAAGGGTACGTTATTGTTATTTTTATTTGAAAATAACTTGGCAGCACTTAAAGTTTAATAGACAGAGGAGAATATCTACATTTTATATCTCTTGAATGGTTAAATAGACAGTGTATAACAGATTCTCTGTTGTCTTAAGGCTACCCTTTGAAACAGATGGTCAGTCTAGGTCACAAGCTCTGATAAATAAGTCAAAGCAGCCTGTCTTGTCTGCCTTTTCCAGCATATCATAGCTATTGAATGTTTCCAAATAGATAATAACAGACCGATAACCTTAACTAAATCTGAACAGTCTATTGTTGTCGTAAAGGGTATTCAGGCATTTTAGTTCCGCAAATGGCTGGAAGAAACCACAATTCCGATTCCAGGCCATTTTTTCCAGCACCTGGGACTGCTAATATTCCTGCGAATATTGGCTCCCAAGTCGTCCATTTACTCTTGTCAGCGTAGACTAACGACTTCACATTTTCCCACAGAAAATAATCCAAAGGTCTACTGCTATGTCCCCATTGAATGCTTCTTCCTTTAAAAATGAACATTAGTGCCATTCAACTGACGGAAATGTTTCCCTGTTTTCTGTCAACTACAGCCGCTGACCATAATACTTTTGAAAGCATAGCCGCCCGTCAACATAATCTACAACTTTTTTCTCTCTCGTTGTTGGCGTAAGCGTAAGATTCTGAAACTTGCAATTCCTTAAAGTGGATGGACACAACACCAATTGCTGTGCACAATAGCGAATCGACTAATTCGGCGCCACCCTTATAGTATGCCCCCACATAAGAGACTTGAAATTCATCAGAATAACGAACTAGCTTACACATATTAACTGATGGATTATAAAATTTGTCATCTAAGTTTTTTTCTGCAAAAGAAAATAATCACAGATTATAATCAACGTTTTGAACTTGCAATTGTATGGTGAGCTGATTTATTTGATCCAAAAAGTAAGCAGTGATAGTTTACACTGCATTTGTACATTTTTTTACTGCATACTTACAGGAGGCTACCAATACAACTCTCAGTACTAGCAGAGATAACACATATTGTTCAATCACTCTGCCCCCTTTCATAAAAGACATCCGAACCCCGGTAGATGAGGTCGTCCCTTTTCCGAAAAGGTTATACTCGTACATATAAGGATTATAGGATACACGGCGGTCTTAGGCTAATGACAAATTAAGTAGGTATTATGCTTAAGCACGCGAAAGGAGCTCATGGACCGCAAGTTTTTAATTACATTTTCGCATAATACGCAATCCATCTTTTAACCAATGACGTGAAGAATTTCGTTATCCAGTTCTGAAGTGGTTGTTATTTACTGGTATAGATCTTTAACTTCTTAATTTCCGCAAATCTCAAGACCTAGCCTACCAATTAATGTAAGTTTTTTCCCTGCCATAAGTCGTCCATGCCAGCTATCAAGGTTGGAATGCGTCTCCAAATCTTCTGCCTGCAAGTCACTCAACTCACTACAGCCGAATTTTTGATTAGAAGCATTTTCGTAAAAAAAAAAAATCCTTACCTTTAAGCCAATTAATTGTAATATTGACTCTATGCATTTGTTTGAAAATGAGAATATTTAACTAAAATATTGTTTTTGTAAAAAATACATAAAATCAGACGAATGCCTGATAACACCACTGTTAGCATTATAGCTCCACCAAAGGGCGATACCCACACAACCAGAAGCAGGCACCCTGCTGAAAAATTATTTTTAGAATTACCTACATTGCATATGCATATGAGTTAGTGAACAAATCACCAACACACACTTTGCTATTAAATTCAGCGGTCTCTCTCGCACACACACCAAACTACTGCTGAATATGAAAATTCACCAAAGCCATAAATAGGTGAGGTGAATTTAGAGTAAGATGTAAATTATTAATCTACCTGTCGCTTTACGAATGTGAATGAGAGCAATGTGTTTACACACTCGCTGTTGGCAATACATATGTGTATGAGAAAAAAAACTTTATGTGTGGTAATTTGAAATTAACGTGTGAGTTTGAAGCTTACGGTGGGTTTTTTGATTCCATTACGGTTTTTGGACAAACATAGAGTAAGTGTGATTTTGTTGGCAAAGTAGAAAATGTCGTTACGTTAATGTACTCGTAAAACGTCATAGGAATTAAACAAGTGCAAAAGTGGAAAAAAGAAACTCATATAGCAGGCACATATTATACAGTTGATAGAATTTGGTTGACATTTTTTGTGCAATTATTTGGTTCTAGCTTTAATTATAATTGCCAATGTTAAATTCTTCTGCTTCATTAGAATACACTAAGTCACTTAACTTTGTTAAAAAAAACCCATTAAGTGCGTTAGCAATTGCTTTAAGACGTATCAAACCTGTCCAAATTAACCCGTGTTTGATGTTGTCATTATTTATAAATTTGACATATGTTGAGTATGTTTAAGCAAATGATTTGATTTAGATTGAAAATAAAAGTTGCTTGAAAAGCAGTTCAACTGAATTGAACCCTGTGTGGTTGAGTCCATTGATTAACTGTCAAATAGAAAAAAAAATCGGCAGCTGCTTTTACTTAAGCGTTTAAACATTAGTATAGACTGGATTTAAATTTCACGAGAGTTTAACTAAATCGAAGTTTAAACTCGCACTGTAAAACCGGCCATTAGAGAATTATACGATGGAGGGTTTGCGTCAATATTTACTTTTTTTTTTAAACTCCAATCAACATCAATCTTGTAGAGGCATAATTTTGTATGTTAACCTCCAGATTATCTGCAAATTACTCGTCTCCATTAAACATTTTGATTTCATAAACATTTTCTTGACTTAGTGATGTCTCTTGGAGACGCGGGCTTACTAATCTTTTCAAAACCGTATTCCTCCGATTCTCATTAGGGGCCATAAGGAAAAAAAATCATCAAAACTGTTTGCCCTTTTAATACAGCATAAGAATATTCGTCTATTCGTCTTCTATGAGTGCAAGAAAATATACAGCGCACAACACGTATATCCTTCAGAAGTAGCTCTTTGGCTATTCATTTATATTTTGTAGAAGCAATAAGCCGGATCTTCGTTTTGCCTAGCTACTGAAAACGATGAGGAAAACATTATATTTAGAAAAATATATGACGCTCCAAACATATGTATGTATGTATTTACATTTTACATTAACTAGTTTAATTGCAATATCCTTCCACCCTAATATTTTCCAAGTGAAAAGATCCAAAGATTTTGATGAATTCGGACATAATCATTATAGAAAAGTTAAAAAAAGGGTCTGCCGATGCCGTATGTCTCTCTGTCTGCCGGTAACATTACATCCAATGGGAAAAAAGCTTCATGTAATTATACGAGACTCTTCGAATGACAACTTTTAAGAGAACAGCTGGTAGATGCGATGCCAAGATGCCAACTTCTAGTAAAAGCCAATTTGACCACAGTGTAATAATTTCTAATTGACCTAAATAAATCAAGCTATAGCATTTGCAGCAAAGAAGGCCGGGCTATTAAATTTGTTTTATAAAATAACTCTTTATTTTTATATGTTGAATTTATGAATTCACTTTTTTTTTTAACCTTTTCCTACTTTTGTAATAGTTACTAGTCAATAAATAAAATTTGGCAAGTCTCGCAGAATAGTATTCCGACCATTTTTCAACTATAATAGAAGGCAATATGTAGGTATGTATTAATCATGTCATATACTTAAATTTGGTTTCCGTATAGACAATGTAATGTATATACTATGTACATATGTATATGGGTGAGAATTGAAATACATATTTAGAAACACTCTAACGATTCAAAATTTACAGGGCTATGATAGACTGACGGACAGACAGACTCCGTATCAAACCCATAAGTGTTCCGTCTTTCCCTTTAAGGTCCGGAACTCTAAAAAATGAAATTTGAAATTTAACATTATTTTATTTTCCTCAATCGCTCCCAAACTTAAAAATAAAAGTAATTTTTCAAAATATCACGCTTAGGCTCGGTAAAGGTTCTAAGCCACACAAGGGATTACAGGACGTTAGTAAATAGCAAGTCGTACAAAGTTTTTGAAAATGTTCTAAAATTTGTGTTCATTTTTTTAGAATTTAAAACTTGAAAGAAGTTCGACTTTCAAAGTAAGAAAGAATTCAAGTTCTCACTTGAAAAAAAACTACACTTTCGATTATTTATATTGTGTTTCAGCTGCATTACATTTGGCCTAAATACAAAACCCAAAATAAGTTTACTATCTTTCAGATACATCTGAAAATGATTGAAAGCTCTTTTAAGCCTGCAATTCTATTTATTCTACTAATGGCTGAAATAAATCGGTAACCATGCGCCTAAACAAAATGATTTTATTCCTGACTTGGAGGTGTCACCTACAGAAAGGAGTCGACTACAAGCATAATAAAGAACAAAGTCCTCTTAACCACCTTAAGCTCCCATGAAGTGCTGCTTCCTACTTTTCAACTTAAAATGTCACTGCCTTCAAGACTTTTGACACACTTTATATTTACATTACTTAGGCGCGTGATGATCCCTTTTTTTATGACAGGAAAGTGCTTAAACTTCAAAATCTAGGTGTAGACACTTGTATCACCAGAATCAAATGCAGATACCTACTTCCACGGACTACAAATGCACACATACGTAATTACAACCATACAAGCCATACATATCTACGTTTGTATATAACCATTGCTTTTTTTCGTTTCCTCCCTAATTTCTTCCTAGGGAAGTATACATGTATGTATGGATGTAGATTCATATGTAGGTGCCTCCTGGGTATAACGAGCGAAGCAATTTTTTCATCAGATATTCATCTGCATGTGTATATCTACTATACACACTAAGTGAGCCTACCAAACGTGCAATACATACCTATATTACTTGCAACAATAACAATCTCTGCAGTATTTGTATAAATGCCGAAAGCACACGCCATGTCGGTATGTATCTACCCTAATGACACCCTAGCTTTTCGTCATCACTGCTTTTTTCATCCAAACCATAATAAACATAAACTCAACAGTCTTCTTTAAGAAAACGTCCTCTATAAACTTTTCCACGAATACCAACAAGAAGTGCGCATTCGCAAAAAAAAAAAATGTATCTACGCCGAGAGAAACTTCAACTCGGTCTCGTTGAATTCAATTCATAGTAGGTACTCACAATCGGTGGGGTTTTTTTTTCTGCAATGATTTTTGTCTTCAAACATTTCTCGCGCATAAAATACAAAACGTAAAGCGAGTTACAAACATACTCACGCATACATACCTGCCATATGAGTGTTGATGATATAATTTCATACAAATCTAAAACAAATAAAAATTTCATGCATCTATAGGCTTTTTGATAGATACACTTGATATTGATATGACATCAACTTGTATAGGTAGGTGTGTATAGTATAGAATTACACCATTTTAAGAATTTTTTTTTTCTTTTTGTAAAAAAAAACATGGCTTCGGGTATTTACGGTGTAGTTTGTGAATGTATTTGTGCGGGTGACTAGCAGTGTTGACTACACTGTGGGCAAAAAAACTTGCTACACCATTTGAAATTGGAAAATTATAGCTTGCTTCGAATTAATTTATAAAAATAAAAGAGAAAACTTAAGTGCATGAATTTTCGAATAAGCGAACTTTGGCGAACGAACTCTCTATTTATTGTACTTCTGTATTTGACAGTTCCTTGATACTTATGCTCAGTAATTCTAATCCAGACATACACATTCGTTAACATTTCAGTATCCAAAATTATGTCGGAATCAGTCAAAAAAGAATGGACTCTTTAATTTCGTGGTTAGACAAAATATATGAAGATCTGAGAAATCGTTTACCATTTCTGGCATTTGTTTAAAACTAGTATTACTTCAGGAAAACAGCTCCGTATCTTTGATGATTTGTTTGGTCCTCATTAAAGATCACCGGAAGCTCGTTATTTGCCGTATTTAAAATTAAATTTCCACACATAGCCACTGTGAGTAAAAATGTGGCAGAAGATCTGGAATTATTCGGTGACAATCGCAACAGCTTTGCTCTTTCCCGTCAACTATGTAGAACACTTTGCGAAAAGGTTGACCGTAGGGTATAGGAGGATTTTTTTAACAAAACCAGCTATATTTCAAAATTTATTCTACACAATATTTCAAATTATAGATACATATGTCTACGGACGTAAAGCAAAGATTTACACTGCACGCATGACACACTTCTAACATAGTTGCCAAATATTAAACATTTTTTAATTTCTACAGTAGCGTTTTGGAACGAATTGGCATTTATTATTCATGGAAATTATGTACCTGCCCGATTCACGATAGAGCGTGAAAACGAGATAAGAGCCAGACAAGAAATCTTTGTCTTCATAAAATCGTTTCCCAGAATAATACAAGATCAGAATGCGAAATTTTTGACATCAAGTTCATATAATCAACAACGATAGCTCTACAACCGAACAACACCTTTCTCTTTGTGGCTACTTTACTTTGCAAAGTCACATCAACCTGCTGTCGCGTCACAAAAGTTTTTTTTTTTAATTTTTCGAAAAGAACGCGATGCGATAGAACGAGTCTCGCGCCATTGTGCACTGCTTTACACATTTGCATTGGAACTTTTTTTTTTGACAACTCGTGCTTAACTCACCTCGCTCTGACGCTGCATGTTCAGTTCACGGGCGACAAGAATTTGACATTTTATTAATTTTTGATTAAAACCCAGGAATAAAGTGCATATCAGAAAATCTAGTCAACTCCTTAAAAGTCAGTGGTTAACTAGTTATAACTCAAAAAAATATTTTTTCAGCAGCTTATCTGAACATTTAACTAGAGTTTTAATACAGAAAATGTCAATAGGGCTTTTAATTCCGCAGATCACCTAACGTTGTGAGACTTTCTTAAAATGAAGGGTCCACTGGCAAATATTGGAAAGTCCTAAGTTTCTTTTGCGTTAGAATTCAGCTGGTTATTTCATCTTGTGGTATTTTCCGAATACTTCCTGTTGTTTATGTCTATTTCTGATATATTTTAAAATTAAGAGGTCTTTGGTAAAATACATTTTACTTTCTAAGACTGTAGAGATTTCCAACTGCCTCATTAGACTTACTTAGACTATTAACTCTCGAGTTTAGTTCCCGGAAAACTTGGGGTTTTCATGTAGTCTACAGGATTATTCACACCATTGCAATGGCTTTTGTACTAAGTTTTGACCGAATTATTAAGTGATCCTCTAATATCGGTGCAAAGGATAAACACCACTCTCCAGCAGGAAAGAGTGCATTGGAGTCTTCATCTTTTCCGAACAATTCTTTGGAATAGGAAGACACATACATACTTAAATAAGAATTCAGGAAACTAGAGAGAGAACAAGGAAGAGTAAAGATTTGAAGCTTGCATGAAAAACAATCTACCTATCTACATAAATAATGGACTGTAGAGTCAAGGAACATTTGGTATTAGTAGGAACAGTTTCAGTAGCTTTTGGAATAAGTACAATGAGATACAGAGTACTTGCTAGAATCTTGTGGGACATTCAAGTGCAAGAGACTGATATACTTAGTAAATAGGCCAATTATTTTCAAAGGAATTTTTCTAGAGAAAATGGAAAAGATGGGATACGCTAAAACAGTTTTCTCTCGCTAATGCAAAGTAAAAGGTTATTAAGTTTATATGTATGTACTCTTATTGTTAAAATTAATGCGCCCGACTTAAAAGATTTGCCTTGAGGCTACATCCTGTTTTTGGCTCAAAATACACACGTCCCGAACAATCTTCCAACTTTTTTTTTTAGCGTTAAGTGAGGAATAAGACTAATAGAATCTCTATGGCTGATGTCTAAACTAAGCCAAGTAGCTACCTATTGAAGGGATGAAATTAGCAACCAGTCTTACAATTCTCTGTATTTTTTCAAACAGGCTCTAGTTCCAGATTATTATTGTCCTTATTATTATTATAACTTCTATTTATTTATTTTTTTATGTGCAACTAACTAGTTTATTAACTAAACGCTTTGGTGAATTCCGTGAGACATCCTTGGTAATGAAAAAAGCGGACGAGTTAGGAAGAAGGGACCGCAGCAACGCTTTTGTAATTCCTTTCCTCGAGCTTCTCAAATCCAAAATAGCAGTCCAAAGCAAAGGACCAGCAGACAACAGATGGAACCTACTCGAGTTTTAGCGTGTCTGTAGAAAATGTTGCCACAAGGCAAAACTAAAGTCTCGCAATTAATACTCAAAACTTAGTGCTTTTTATTGGAATTATAACCGGCCACAACCTATCAAAGAAGAATGCGATGAATCTCCTGTATTCCTTTGTGGGACCTAGGGCCTCCATTACGCCGACGCGCCATTGTGTACGGTTTCTGGCAATGCGCCTCAGTTCTCGCCAAGTTTATCCTAACTGCCGTGCCTACATCAACCGTTCTGTGCCACGTCCGCCTGAAACCGCTGGGTATTCTGCCATTCTGGTTTAACAGCTTCCATTGCGTAGCATGATTAGCTGTGGAACTGCCACCTTTTCGGAAAGTGTGACTGTCACTGCCACTTAAGTCGATGAATGATCGTGCCTATAGGTTCCTAACCCGTTCTCTGGTAGAGGTGTTCGTTAGAGGTACGGTTCGGCCAGAAAAATACGACTTTTGCAGATGTAGAGCAAGATTCAGAACACTAACTCTGCAAATGCCCCAACCTCTATTTCCACTGAAATATGGCCTAGCAGACTTCTTCAACAACTTGGGGGTTCTATGAAACAAGCCAACGAACAAAATCCTGAAGTTCTTCACCAGATCACTAACCGCTCTCTTTTGTTTTCTATCTTCTATTCAAACTTCTTTCACTCCTATCCCAGGAAAGCACAGATGATCCTTTTGAGATCCGTGTATCAGTCAACTCATTGATATTGACCTTTCAGAGGACAAAATGCCGTTTATATTGGTTTAACTATCACTCAAAATTGTTAATGTAATTGTAAAAATTGTACTCGTTACTTGAAGAACTTGGTATAGATTTATAGGCATGCAAGTGCTCCCTATAAAGGGCATCTTTTTAATCATCAAAATAGCCCCAAATCAAGAAGCTTTGTAAATTTATCACGTTTACCAGCTAAACCTCCTAAAATGCACACACCCATCCACACTGCACACACACACACACCAACATAGAGCGAAATTCACCAAAAATTCAACCATTTGCCACCTCAACACACACATTCGCATCTCGATTTTTTGCAATTTTACCTTTCAATTTCTCCCCGTACTCACACCAATAAACTGCCGCTGAATATGCCCGCTGACACTAAAACCCCGGTTACACTATACCTCTTCCACCCATACATCTTAACCCTTCCGAATTGTGTTCGTAGGAAACGTAACCGCACACACACTCAAAACCAGTCAACAGCAAGAAAAAAAAAAACCCAAAACAACTCTCGTATACATTTTTTTTCCATGCACACAACCAAACAGCTGACAGGAGAGCAAACGAAACACACATCAAAGAAGATGACGGAAAAAAATTCCTATTTTCTGAACTCTACGAATGGTTTGTGTTTACGTGTACGTTTGTGTGGGTATGATTTCTCTGCTGTTTTATCATTCTCAGTGTGTGCGATGCGAACGTGTGAATGCGAGTGCGACTCGTGTTAGTTATTTGTGTGATCTCTTCAAAGAACGAAGTTAAGAAGTAGTGTGCGACGAAGAAAAATAATACAATTGTCACAAAAATAAACTGTAAAATATAATAAAAAGTTAGTTTTTTGCGCGAATAAAAGTTTAGTTATAATGTAAAGTACCCCCCCGTCGTCAAGTGTAGGAAGTGAAAGAGAGAAAGAGAATACAGAAAAAATATTAGGTACGAGAAAAATCATCCACAACGATGGATGAAAATAAAATGGAAAACATTCAGTCCTCTATGAAATACTACTGTCGTGTGTGCACTACTAATACTAAGGCCAAAAAAACCAAACCCGAGGAGTGTATCTGGATATTTAAGAAATCGGGCTTGAAATCGATTCTCGAAAAGTATCTACAACTGCAAGTGAGTATGATGATGATTCCTAAGGACTGGACTCCTTTAATGTAGGGGGTGTTCTTTTTATTCCCGTTTTTGTTGTTATTTTTACATGAGCGCCATTGGGGTGGCGGATATGTAACCCAGTTGATGAGATGTGGTGTTATTTTTTTTTTTTTGTTCCTTCTTCCGCTCTTGGGGTAGGGGGTGTTGTTGAGTAGGTGCCATGAATCCAAAAATATACTTTCATCTGTTGATGTGTGTGTACGTTTAGTTTGAGAGATGCGTTTTGATTTTTTTTTTTTTGTTTTTTCATTACATTTGACTTGTGTGAGTTTGTTTTGAACATACAATAACAGACTGTTTAGTGTGGTGAGTGCAATGCAATGTTGGGGCGCGAGTTGAGTGCGCGAAAAAAGTGCATTTTAAATCTTGGGTCAGTTAGCACTTTGTGAGTGAGTGAGTGTGTGTGGGTAATTTATTTATTTTTTTACCCGGCCAAGAACACTGATGGGTCGAGTCCATGATGCAAAAGTTCAATGCCAAGAATTAAAAAAATGTATTAGGGAAGGTGCTGTGGGGAGAGATTTGTGGAGAGAGTTCCCCCGCCCCTTAGAACAATATGTTTTCACGGGTTGTTTTGATTAGAATACAAAATTTACCGCCCAACGGGTGACTAATCAGTGAAGTTGATTGTTGAGTTTGTTACACGCTGATAGTAGTAAGAAAGCGTGCGAGAGATTTGTATGAGGGCAAGTGGATGAGGGAGTAGTGGGTACAGATAGTAGTTTTTTTTTTTTTTTTTTTCTGTGCAGTTGCACAGAGTAGAGATGAATGTTGCAAAGCCTGTTTTGGGAGGTGCGCAGATTTGGCGTAAAGTTGTGTGCCGCTAAATCTGTGTTGTAATGTGTTGGTAGGTTATATTGCAATGTGTCGTTGAGAGGTTTAATGAATAACTCGTATTTATCGGTTAAATGTAGTTGTAGGTGTGCTGGGGGGCAATGAGTTTTTCTTTTCCATTTTTTTTTTTTATAAAGTTTTATGGGGGAAAATCCCGACTTTTATTTCTCACTTGAATGCTAGATTATTTTGGTTTGGCCCCAAAACATGGGGGGAAATGTACCTACCTTTAAAGATTTGAAGCTCTGATGGTGGAATACTCTGCTGGATAACTGAATGAAGCAGACTTATCAATGTCAAATACCCACCTACATATTGCTATCTGGGTAGTTTAAGAAGGGAAACTTAAAGGTGGAGATTGAGCATACAAGATAATAATAGAAGAGTTAAGGGACGATGAGGAGAGATTGCTGTGCAATACTGAAGGCATTATGCACGCAGAATCGTGTACGATTATGTTGGCTACCTTGTATGGGATTGAGGGTATCGAATGCGCCGAAAAAGCTTTTCATCAGAAAAAGTCATCAATCAAGACACTGCTGTGTGTTGCCAGGAGAAGAAGGTACTAGGTATCACCCACCAGTTGTATAAACGAGATGGCTAACAGCAAATGGGCGAATCTGGCAGGACAAAGGGTATCCAGAGCTTTAACCATACAAAATCAGGTGAAATCATTAAGCCACGGAGATCAAAAATGAAGACTATGATTGGGGTCCTCTCTGGACATTGTCGGCTTGTCAATTTTCTAAGAGTGGGGATAAAAATCTTTAAAAAAGACAAGTCTCCAAAAATGTACGGGAACGGGTTGAAGAAAAAAAACTGGTCGCTTTTTGACAGTTCTGGCTGCGTTCCGTACTCTAGGGACTAGGTAGTCGAACGTTTCTAATTGATCGAGTGATTCAGTTTTGAATGCAAAGTAGGGCCTCTTTTTTTGAGGCTGTGGACTGAATTGGAGGGTAAGGAAATTGTTCTTACTTCTTAAGTCAATGTGAAAATTGGCAAAGACCGTTTGCCGTTCCATTTGTTAGGTCCTATCACAAAAAGGAGGCTTAGAATTCGGACTTGCTCTCTTTTCTATATTGCTTTATTTCAAACTGTGTTGCCACTCAACAATAACACAACGGTTTGACAAAACTCATAAATTTGCCCCAAAAAAATTCTTGGACTAAAATTATAAAAATGGGGAAATTTCTTACTCTCTCGAAAGCTCCCTCTCACTTTTTTTCATTAAATTTTTTAGGTTCTTGTAGTTTTATTGAATTACTAACTCCAGGACTGCAAGCTACCTCTTCCCCAGTACAAAATGTCGCTTAAATAGAAATCCTACTAAAAAAATGACCCGAATCAACTGTCCACTGTGGTTTTCGAAAATAAAATCATGAATTCACTTCTCAATCTACCGCTCGAAACCAAAAAATAACAACAAACTGTCGATCGGTATTTGAATAACTAAGGATTGCTAAAATAAACACTTTTATCTTGCAAAATTTATCATTCAGCATCAAATTTAATTTACCTTTTTTATAGATTTCAGAGGATGATCCACTGCCTAAAGTGATCTGTAAAGTATGCTTCGAAAAAATCGAAGCAATCGAATTTCTGAGAGTAATTGCCCGCCGCACAGAGAATCTCTTAAGAGACTTCTTAAAAAAGAAAGAAATACAGGTAAACGAAGCTTTAAAACCAAAAAAAAAAAAAAAAAAAAAAAATCTCTATTAATTAATATTTTTCGCAGGAAAATACTCACTCTCAGTTCCAAAGTGCTTATAAATCTTTTGCCATTGCACAAACCACACCACGCCAGCCAAATAAAGATGATGAAGTTGTCGTCAACGTTTCCCTATCTGATCCCTTGACAAAGGACATAAATAAAAAGCTAATGGTCGCACAGCGAAAGAAAGAATCCTTAGATAAAGCGTTCACTCCGGCACAGGTAAGCCGACGTGCAGTAACCAGCAGTCCAAATTTCCAGCCACCAGCTCATCCGGTTACGATTGTCCATCAAATGCCAAGGAAAAAAGTACAAACTATTCCGGCACTTGTGGAGAAGAGGAAAAACCTACAAATGGCGCTGACAAATGCTACAACGGTCACACTGGAGAATCCTCCTCCGCAGCCAGTGGTTTCTCCGGTCAAATTGCCGGTGCGTGCAAAATTGGATGTAAAAGCTGATACAGCCGCACCATTAAGGCATATATCTGAGGCTCCAGCCATCCCACAAAAAGTTGAAATTCATCCAGTGATCTCAGCAAATACGCACACTCTGGGACAAGGCGTTCCCTTGGGCAGTATCATCAAAGATGAGGATCTGTTGCGGTTGATCTTAAAGGCTTTGAAGTGGCCAGTCAACAGCCAAACATTGGATATTCAAATCCAACGGCTAAAAACCACGAATTTCAGTGATATAATCGTTGATCCAAACCTCCTTCAGGACACCGATCTAATACAAATCCTTGGCCCACTGATACATCCCACTCTAGTGCCCATAGCAGTGATGCCCCAACAGCAGTCCTATCAAATCAACATTCCACAAGAGCTCGCGACTGTACCACAGTCTACCATATCTTACAAACTCCCCGCCGAAACCTCGGTACAGATCATAACAGTTCCACCAGAGGAGAAGGCTGCGCCAGAAACTAAGCTCCTCCAAAGGCCATCGACCTCAGGCGTGCGCAATGTGAACAGAAAAAGACCACGCTTTGTTCCCATTACTCCAAAGTCGATCACCAGCAATGTGATAGTTGTCTCGGACGAAAGTGATGATGAGGCAGTTAGAGAGTTAACGGCGGTGGAAAATGTCCAAGTACAACTTGATCCCGCCATGTATCCTGGTGTCGGCGAAAACTCCAACAGCAATGAGGCAATGCTGGCGACTTTAAACCGCCAGCGAGAGGCTATGATGCGAATGCATCGCATAAAACGGAAACAGAGCTTAATGCCGTCGAATGTAGAAATGGTGGACGATATTATGATTGTCGATGAAGGCGTCCAGTTGAATGAGTCATATCCCGAGGTTGTGCTGGTCAAGAAGCCACGAAAAGCCGAAATGATGCCACCTGCTGTGCCCTCCACTTCAGCAGGCATTTTTCCAGCTAAACCCCTAACTATTGCAGAAGCACCAAAAAAGCTTCTCACACAAAATACTTCTACCTCGTCACCAGCTATACAGGCGTCGACACCATCCCAAGGAAAGTTGCCTACGTTACCAACTCGAAAGCTACCTACACTTCCGGTAAAGAAGATACCACTCTTAGATAGTCCCAAAGCACCCGTAAAGAGAGAGTCGCTATTGCATCGTAAACCTTTTGCTTCATCTTGTGCTATCATGGCTGATGCTGATTCGACGACGAAAATTGTGATAAAAGAGTCGAAAGTGCAAAAACCACCTCAAGCCCAGCAGTCAACAGATATAGAAGAGCAAATCATCAAAGTGCGAATAGGAAAGCCCACACAGAAATCAGACACCTCTAACGAGGAAGGAGAAGGCAATAAAAAACTTGAGTCCTCGAGTGAAGATGAAGTTGTAATTGTCGTCGAGTACGAGGAGAACACTGAAGAAGTAGCGAAAGCAACTGAACCGAAGAATGTGGAAGATTCTGTCCCTGAGGTCAGGCAGGAAGATATAGTTCCCAGTCCTGAACCGGAGAATGAAGATGACGAAAGTCAACCCACTGAGACATCCAAATCACCTGTACCGAATGAATTTCAAATACCACCGGTTGAAATTAAAGAAGAAGAAGAAGCAGAACTTCCTGAAAACAAAACAGATGAAGGGTAAGTTATTCTTAGGTTTCAAAGTATTCACCTCTTAAGTGAAATTGTTTTTTTTTTTTTTTTTAGACAAACTATTAAAGAGGAAAAGCCAACAAATACTGAAGATAGTAAAGACGCGACAATAGAGAGCAAACAAGCATTGAGGAGTTTTGTTGCAAGTAAAACTTCACCGACAACCGATTCGGGCAGACTGACTCGGTCCACACAGAAGAGAAGAAAACAGGATATAAAACCAGTAGTTCAAACGAAGAAGGAGGATGCGAAACCAGTCGTGTAAGTTTATTATATTCAAGAGACTAGTTCTTGGATTGTTTACAATCACATGCTTATTCTTGCCATATTCTTCCTTGTTTATAATATTCAATACATATTCTTTTTTCATTTATATTTCTTAGGGCTTCAACATTCCGGCCAGCACGTAGAAGTAAAACACTCTCCAAATACTATAAGGGACCACCGGCAGCAGGACCTGCTGGTCGATCAATGCGATCAAGGTTTGTTAACTAAAATCTTTTAACAGTCGATTAACTTTCTAACATTTATTTCAATCTATTTGCAGAACATAATCACATATTTAGAAATAATTTATCAGCATAGTTCACACATCATCAATAAAAAACAATTATATCTTGTAAAATTGAATAATTCTCATATCAAGCAATGTATTGTGCTCTAATAACATAGAAGAAGCCCTTAGAAAGGAATGAGTATTTTGAAAATATCTCAAATAATATTTTTTTTGTAGTTTTAATGACTATATCAATACTTTATGTAATCCTATGCGTTTTTTAGTATAACTGTTATTAAATGTCTTAATATCAAAGTATAACTAGAAATATGCATGAAATATTACGTTAAATTACAATTAAATGGAATTTATTTAAATTGTATTTGTTTTTCTTTTAATCATTTTCTTACTCTGCGTCAGAAAACTGCATGAATGCATTCATTTGCCCTTTTGAATCATTCGCTAAAAAGCGAGCCCTTCACAGTCTCACGCACATGGAAAACAATTCAGTATGCATCATGTAGGAAAAGATAAAGAAGTTCACTTTTCGAAATGAAATGAAAACGAATCATCATGGTGTTGGTATTCATGAATATTTGAGTGCGTAGTACATTCCCATTCAAAGTATTCATTGATTCAAAGTATTCACAGAGTAAGTGAAATGTACAACTGATTCACGAGCCTTTTTTGGATTTAAAAAGTCGGTAGGAAACCTAGAACATTGCAAGTACAAACAGCAAATGCGAAAAATAAAAAGCAATGCACATGCACCGTCTTTTTCCAAATACAGTGCCGTGACAGGCAGCAAAGTGTAAGGGTAGATAGTGATTTCTGGGAATGAATCAGAAGAGAAGTGCTCGTTAAGATTCGTTTTTGAGTGGCAATAAAATGTGAAGCCAGCGAATACTTGTGAAGGAATATGAATGTATGAAAAGCAGTAAATATTTCGAGTAGCTCACAAAACGAGCTCTACTCTGCGTGAAAATTACGAAAATTTTCCCTACGCGAACAGATTTTCATAAGATTTCGTACAAATTCGCTGTTTTGAGAGGGTACGCGAACTTTTTCTGCTATTGAGCTATGTAAGCTAAGTCCAGTGAAGTCAACCTCATCTAAGCTCGATCTACATTTATCGTTTAAGTCCACGGTAGGCGCTAACTTTTGAAGAAGCTATGTATTTCATTTTCCCCTCTCATCTTTGGGGATTGTGATACTCAAGGTCTCGCTATTTCTCCCGAATTTGCGTCAACTACAACTCATCACCAGCTTTTCGAGGACGAGACCAGACAAGTTGCCGGATTGAATCCAGCGATCTCTTTCTGGGCCTAGCAATGTGATACTTACCTGATTGATGGCACGTTTTGTAATTAGGTCGGAGAATAAGCCCACTATGTGACCGAAGCATAGATCGTTTCATTTGGAAATATAGCTGCTCAATATTGAGTTCCTTGCGTATTCACCCAATCTCTTCGAGTTATTCCACCAACACGAGGAAGTAATCTCATAGCTGGTACCCACTGTCTTATGTCTTTTTCCCGAGCGTATGCCTTTTTGGGGACCGTTCTTAGAGTAAACACGAGTAAACCACGGTACATGTTCTCACTCAAAATGGGCGCATCCAGTACTCTAGGGACTAGATAGTCCAAACGTTTCTGATTGGTCGAGTGATTCAGTTTTGACTGCAAAGTAAGGTATTTCTTTTTGTGGTAGTTGATTGTATTCATTGATAAGAAAATTCTCCTTACCTTTTAACTCAAAAACCGTTTGCCGTTCCATATATGTATTAAGCCTTACCTCAAAAAGTAGGCCTGGAGTTCAGTACACGCCCACAAAATTCGTTGGTTCGGTATGGGACAAGACCTAATGCTAATTTTTTGTAACATTAACAAATGTCTATTTTGAGACACAAAATTCATTAAGGACTTTTTTTTTTCAAAAGACAATCACAAAGCAAAACAGACCCAGAACTTTGTGGATCACAAAAATACATCATTCAATATATCATTCAATTGGCTAACCTCTGGAACGAAGTGATTTTGGACTGAAAGGGCATTAATCCTCCTAGAAGCCGAATTGGCTATGCCAGCAGGCGGACCAGTAGATCCGCTAAATCAACTGCGCTGACAGAAAGAGGAATTATGAATAGCCTTTATTGGATTATGAATAGCCGGAGCCTGGGAGCATTATAGAGACTAAATAAAAAAAAAAAAAACAAGTTTTGAACAACTAAAACTACGACTTTTGAAAGAGTGAAAGAGTCGCCTTAAAAGGTCTAAGAAAATCAACAATTAAAATACTGTCGTTTCTATTCAAAATTTACGCCAATTTTAGATCATCTAAGCGCTGCTCAATTTTCCATTTCGCGACATCTTTTGCGATCAACAACAATTTAGTAGTGGAGCTCTATCTTCAAACATCTACTCCCTCATCATTTTACATGAGGCATGAGACATCAAAGAATTTGAGCTCTCAATAGATTTTTTATTTAATTTAACGCACAAATTGTTCCCGCCAATTTGATTCCATATAAATCACGCATATTATTAAAAGAGGTGAGGGTAATTGCACTTCGACTTTGAATAGTTAGCACAAAAAAAAAGTGTGTATAGCTAATAGTGTATTCATAGATGGCTCTCAGAATTCAGCTAGATTTCCTCTCTCACGCGATTTTTTCCCTCTCCACAAAATTTTTCATCTGAACAGTTGCCAGAAACTGAATGAAGACAGTGTCTTCTTTGAGGCAATCATAATTCGTCAGCAACCTGCTCGTTATTATCACTAGATACTTATGGCCAACCTCTCGGTGGAGGTGAAAGTATAGGTATCTAAAGAGCACTCGCGCAGATAAGGTTCTTTTTTCTAAGCACAACATTGCGTCGGTTACCTTGAGCCATATTGTATCTAATCAATTATAGTAGTTACCATATGTGTGCTATCTGTTGTTAGTGGGAATTTCTTAACAATTATTCCGAGTTCATCATCCATTGTTTCTATTGACTGTGCTTTTTATCTATTTCTTCTGAGCAATCTCACATACAAATGATAAAAATAGAAAGAAATAACAAACAGTGGATAAATAAATACGAAGAATAATCACGCGTGTAGATTAGTTTACGAATGAGTGACTTTAGATCTTGCAAAAGGTAGTTAGTTCTTTTTTTTTTTTTGAATCAACAAAAAAAAAGTGATCTTCACGGATCATGCCTTGCTTTACAAAAAAGAAGAAAAAACATCGTCACAACGACAACGACAATGATACAGATTCGGTTGAAGAAGAACATCACGTAAGTACCAGAAAACATTACCAACAATAAAATCATACATATCTATATTGTGTTTATACGAAATTGTGTATTTTTATTTTATTTTTAAAATATGACATCGAGGTGGTCTTCTTGTGTACTAAAATGTTTTGTTTGTACGGTCTGTTCTAAAATAAACCGCCTTTCAGCATCGTCATAAAACATTAACGCCACGAGAATTCAGTAATGTGTGTCTATAATTTAATTGAAATTTTTTGAACAAGTATACGCACTGTAGACCGTTAAAAGAGGTCCACGTATACAAATTTGAATTGCAAATTGCTAGTTTTGTGGCACATTGGAATCATGTGCGTATAATCGAAATACGTCACAAATTGGTTATTTTACTTTAATGAAACTTGTTTTTTAATACATAAGTTTGTGTCTATTACAAGTTTGATCCTCAGGCAGAACGCATTTAAAAAATCTTTTCATTTGTTTACAATTTTTTATACACAGAGACTTCTCAAAAGGATTGAACATCTCGTGGTTCTGCAAAGGAAGAAACCATTATATCCTTTTTTTTACCTTTTATGGGCGGCATAATATAATATCATCATTTTAAATTATATTACAAAATAAGTCGAGCCTTCTTTCAATCAATCAAGAGAAGGGAAGCTGACTTTTCGAAATTGTCGTCGATCGCCCATTTTATATGACGTTTTGCAGTCGCCGTTGACTCAAGTTTATTTCGGTACTATTAGATGTGACAGTCCATAATAATGCTTAAGAATTTAACCTGCGAAACCAATCCCTTGGCTTGCTTGTGCTTGGTTGTGATAGGCTGGAGGCTTCCTCGAATTTTATCTTATTCTAACAAGCTTTGTTGCTGTGTGAGGCATCTTCATCCTTGCTGCCTTGAGGTTTAGAGCCCTCCTTTCAGCCAAGGGAAGATTTTTCGGCCACAAAAGATGGCCGCGTTTTCCCGCCATTTCCTTCCCTTGGCTTACTTGATTATTGATACGCTTACAAATATTTAAACATATCCCACTTAGGAATAACTTTTCCATACTAGTAAATATTTGGCCAGTGTGGTTTAGAGAATGGGCAGCAACACAGAAACTCTGTCTTTTATGAACTAATACCGCAACCATTTCAGTCCAAAATATCCAAACGTTTGACCTTCATTTATGATAACTCCATAGTCAGCAAAGTATAACTGAACATCACTTTTCTTTCAAGACACTGTCTGTTTTACGTGCTTGACATTTAGGCCACCCCTCAAATGACCTCTGCAGGAGTTACATCTTGTATTCCTCGTCTTCTTTGTAGGTACATGCCGGCCCTTGTTAAAGAAAAGTAGGACATTTTAGTCACATGTACATAAGTGTGGATACTCCACTTGGTTAAAAGTTTTATATGGTTGCTCAAAGAAGGGTTTGTGCAGTAGCGTTTTCTAGCCGTATCTGGAACCGAACTCTATCTGTCTCGTGAATAATATAGCAACAACATGTACATATATGTATGGGACTGTGTCCAGTACATTCCGTATAACAATATTTGCGCGGTTTCTAAGTCAGTTATAAGTATGCAGCACCTGCTGTAATGTATGCAAAGATACTACTCTTCACGATACATAACGTAACGTACATACATACATACATATAAGTACCATTAAGAACAGATCACTCCGCCTTGCTTGTTCATCAGCTCGAAAGTTTCATTCGCTGTGCCCGCGGTACAAAACCATGGTTCTCTTTGCACCTTTCCCTATATAATGAAGATGTTTTTGTGGCTTGTGTCAGAAGCAGTAAAATTAGGTAAAACAATAAAAGTCGCCTATTGAAGAACGTCATTATGAATAATGAAATGAGGCTTAATCGTATCTCACAGATTCCATAGGTCAAAATTCAAAAATACGATTACGTTAATAAAAAACTAAAATTGAAATTTGTTATTCGAATTAGTCTAGCTCTATGGTTCTTACGGTTAACAAAAACATAGTGACAAAGCCTCCAGAAATCAAATGGTCGTAGTTCTACCGTAGTTTAAAATCGGATTACATTACAAATCGTAAATAAGTGGGCGTGGTTTAAAATTTGTTAACGATCATTTTGTCGTAAATGTGTAAATCATAAAATCAATGTAACTGTCATTAATCAGATAAATATTGAATGCAGCTGCCACAACAGAAAAAATAAGCAAATAATGAACAGTGAGTGAACTTGTCCATAAAACTTGAATGACCAGCTTAGTGTTATTTTGCCATTTTGTAAACGTCATAATTTAGGTAAACATAAAAGCCTAAATGTGACATTTAATCAAGTTTTCTATTCAATGCAATCACATGTACTATTGAAACTTCCAAATTTTGTGTTTATTTGTTCGGCGTATATAAAGAAATTCTTAGAATGTTTTCTTGTGACTCACTGTATTAGACAATCGTAGCTGAATAATATTTTCATAACTTTTCCACCAACATACATCAGATTTTAAAAAGCCAAACTCAACATAAATTCAAGAAGTGAACAATTTCTACCCTCACTTGTACACTGTCGTCGATTCATGTCACACAAGTTATTCAGCAATCGTATTATCTATTATACACATTTTATAAAAGAAAATACTGTCAAACAATTCAGCGCTAATAAAAGTATCTAAGAGAGAGCAAGTGTTCTATAGAGTGTTATGTGTACTTAAACTAGTTTACCCTCCGAACACACACTGCCATGGCAGCTCTGACGTTTTTCGCTTGCAATGCTATTCGCCAGATCTACGGGTTTTGTCAGTTCTTTGTCGATTCGGGTTTCTCATTTAGTCGCAGTGTTTTATACTTGAGGGTGAAAAGAGATCGTTATTTGTTCCAAAAGTATCGCGAGGAGTTATGGGATACGCAGTGCAACGACAGTGAACAATTGCCCAGTGAAACAGTTAAATCGCGAGAAATACGCATTAAACAAAAACAACTCCTCAAGAGGTATAGTGCCAAGGATACGTGGTTCACCACAGCAGCTGACATGAGTCGGGAGATTGATTTTACCGCTGTCGAATACCCCACTGATGAACCGTGGGAGGGTGGCCGAAGTGGCTACCGGGTCGATGATTTTGATGACATCGAAGTTATCGATGGCCAAGAGGTGACCGATGGGGTATGTTTGTCTATATTGTAAAATTTTGGTAATTATTTGTTATCGGCGATAAGTTCTTGTCGCGATTATTGTGATGGATGATAAGTTGAATTTATTTTTTATCATAGCATGTAGCTAATCATATCTCTATTGACATTTGTTTATTTGTAAGCGATTGAGATGGCAAGAGAGGCGGTGATTTGAGCACAACTTGTGTGTGTGTGTTAGTTGAAAACAATAATGAAGAATGACAAATAACAGCTGACATACAGTCGAGGCGATAATAAAGTGAATCGTTTGGGGTAATTTATTTGACAATAAACTGAAGTGAACGTGTTAAAAAAGGCTAATTTGTTTATGAGATACGGTTGATTTCTTGGATGTCATTCACACTTACTTATAAAAAAAGCAGCTCGAAAATATGCAACAAGAAATTATACTGATATGTGCTTTTTCAATGAGAATTTCATTCCAATGATGGTGTGACCCGCAATATAATCAAGCTTTGGTTTTAGTTCATAAATTAAAATTTTCATTAATTAAATTTTTATTTAAGTAGAATTTCCCAGTTAATGGTTTAAATTAAATTTCCTTAATTTATGCGTCAGAAAAACATGATTATTTTTTGGCATATTTTTGTGTTATGTTCTGTGCTTTTTGCTGAGAAGCTCAGTCAGTTTATTCTAAGCAAAGCACAAACAATACCTAAGATTATCTGGTTCACAAAAATGTGTTTCTTAAAGATTCCTTTTGATATTCTGAAGAAAACAAATGTTTCTTTGAGTGAAACCAATGGAAAACGACATTTAATTCAACTTTCCTGTGACAACTAACCAATACTTGATGCATGTGACAACTGGCTGATAATATCTTCCTCATATACATATGTATGACAGTGAATTGTACTTTTATTTATAACGCGTGACGAAGTGCGTAGAAGAAATATAATTCGATAGGTCAGTGTAAGCTTTTTCACTTTATGATTAAATTCTGTTCTTCACAACAGAAATAAAGGGAATTTTTTTTGGAGATTTGTCTTTCTCTGAGAGAATTTTACCCCCACTCTTAGAAATTTGGCAAGCCACGAAATTTAGTGCAGAAAGTACGGGAACATGGTTATTATGTCTGTTCGAATTACCTCTCAAAACTTCGAATTTCTACGAACCTATGCTGTTCGAATTCTCTGAAATTTCATTTCGTTTTTTTCGTAATTTGATCTCTCTCTCTGAGTGAACTTAAGCCCCAATATTTGGAATTTCACAATCTATAAATTTTGGTGCAGAAAGTTTACAAATAGACCTTAAGAAATTTATTTTTACTATCTGTATGTTATATGCACATTACAGAAAAATAAACCAAAGTAAAATAAAATTTTTTGTTTTTCGAAAATTAAAATGAACCAAAATGTGTCTGTTGAAAGCCATATCATTTATCACATAGAAGTTTTCCAATAAGTATTCAACATTTGCGCTGTAAACCGAAAGTTTTATACATAAATATGGTCTCTAAAGCTAAAACTAAGCAAAGGATTTTAGCGCAGCAGTTTCGCACGTAGTTCAAGTCTTAGAAGATATTAATACGTCTTTTCACTGCCCCACCTTTTGGAAACATCTGAAAATAATCCTAGAGTATTGCAATCATCAGAAAGTTTTCTAAATAACCACTGCACTTAATTTAAGAACAACCAATAATAATAGTTTCTTCTTCAACAAAATTCAATATTTACACTTTAAAAATTTTGTATAACTCGTCAGGAAGTACAACAAACACTAAACATGTCAAGTAAGTAAGGAAAACTTCTAAAATGCTGACATACTGCAATGCCGGTAGCTTTACCAACCTTATCTTGAAATACTATCAAAATATTACTCATTGTCTTGGTTTCAATTGCGGAGCTTGTTGATGCCAACCTGGTCCACACGTCAAGCGAAGCTCATACTGTTATTTCGCAGAGAGAACTCGCTATTCACTTATCGCTCTCAATGTTTTTACAAATTTCCAGTTGACACCATTTACAGGTGGCAGTTGAGCTGACTCAGGCAGAATGCCAGTCGCGTTTATCTGTATTCACATCATTTCGCGAAATAAGACTTATCGTGGCCAATCCTTTTAAAAACATATTTACTGCGAATAATCCCGCAATAAACTTTCAGAGTACAAACGATCGAGTGGTTAATTGAAATTGTGACAGTATCAAATGGAAAGCTTGTCAAATTCCGTCCTAAGTCTCACCAGCTTAAAAACTGGTAACGTAAGTTGAAAAATTAAACTTTTCACTCATTTTGATATTATTCTGTGTCCGAGTTTTTGTTTATTAAACATTCACAAGAAATAAGTTCCAATCTTTTGGAACCAGTTGTGAAAATTTACAAGTAAAATAAACCTTTTATTGTGTCATATTTTTTAACATGAAAACTAATGCGTACATCAAAGCTTAGATGTAAACAAATGAAGCTTTTTCAAACAAACAAACATTTCACCAATTCACCACACTACAGCTGATTATTAACAATAGCAAGCACGAAAAAAAAAAATAATGAATTTTCTGTCTCTTGGTTTTTTTCTTGATAACAGTATGCTCTCCCCCAACAGTTGCAAGCTTTTCATTAGTATGACCATACGACATTTTGTTTTGTGTGAAAAAGTAAAAAAAATGGAAAATAAATTAGCAATGTGTTTAAATATTTACAATCTACTAAGTATGTAAAAATAATTTTCTTCATCACATTAAGGTCACTTTAAATTCTTCAAGCCTTTCTAATTGTGTAGTTAGTAAACAAATAAAAAAAAATAAATACATATAACAATTGCAACTTAAAAAGCAAAAGTCCCAGACTTGAAGGGATGCAAAGAAGTGGGAATTTTATCACAATTTTAATCCTTTAAAAGACATGAGTTGAAAGAATGGAAAGTGTGCATATCGTCTTGAGATTCGGTACAACCCATGACAATTGAAGATAATGATTAAATTGTTTTCGTTTTAAATGTCGAATTACTCCCTACTCCCTAGCAAAACTCTCCCTCCAAAGAAGCCCTCAGCTTCGCTCTCTCTTTAGGTATGTCGTCAACTGTGTTTCTTTCGTCTAATAATTCAGTTTAATTGAAGTGCATACTACGGGCAAATACATGATTTACAAATGTTCCTCCGATATCTGTAGTTCATTCTCGTTCGAAAAAGGTTAAAAGCCGTATAATTCTTATGGGCATTGTGTGTACCTGAAACCACATGCTAGAATATCTCACTAGGTTTTCGAAGTGAATCCAAGAGAGACTTATGAAGCCCATTTAAACCCACAAAAGTGAACTGTTTGTGTGTGGTCTTCACGCTGGCGGCATCATGTTTCCCCATTTCTTCAATGATCCTTTCCATGGGTGATTTGTGCTTCAATCAGGATAGCTGTGTGGCACACTACTCATAAAATCATGGACCTACTTACAGAGTTTTTGATTAAAACACAAAATTATGTCGCATCGGGCTTGGAAGCTTATATTATGCACGTTATTAGTGAGATGGAGCCCCAAATGCTCAGAATTTTACCAATGCATTTTTAGTTTTATTGTATGAAATTTACGAAAAAACATACAAAATTTTCAATATTTCAAATCTTCCGGATCTAATCTTGCTACAGATTATTTATGTACATTTATATGTGTGTAGGTATGTAAGAACTTAAGTAAACAATTTTGTATATAAACTTATTGTCGTCTACAAATTGTGAATGGATAATATAAGAGTATATTTGAATATTTCCCTCGTAACCTATGGTCACCCTACTCTAAATATCTCTCACCCCATTTTTCATCTTATTCCCAGTGCCTTGCTGCTACCTCGGTTAGACTCTATGCGAGAGTCAAAAAAGCATTCGTAACTAGCGCCAATGTCGTTCGGTGTTGAAATTCAACAAAGCAGTATCATTAAAAAAGCACACCGACACGCAGGTCTTGACTGATAGACTCAGAGAAGACATAAAACTCCCCCTCCAATCCCTGCCATACAAGTTGCTGCCTTCTCATTTTGTTTTTCCTTTGCCACCACAACCACTGGTACTGTTGTAATACAGTAGTATAATCGTGTCGCGACTATTTACATCGACATTATTATTTATTTTTTTTACATAAACAAATTACTACGAAAAAACAAAAGCACAACAGACCAAAGATCTTTGAATAGAATTTATAGATACTTTTTTCGTACGAATACAAGTAGTTTTTTATACAAAATAAAAAAATCAATCGTAACAGTGGATTTTTTCCTCACCCCTAAAGTTGTTGCTGCAAAAAGTAAAAATTTCAAAGGACTCTAAATTGTATATCTGTGATTATTTTTTTCCTCTTGCGAAGTATCTATAGATACAAATTCAGCTATTTGGTAATTTTTAATCGAATGTGAAATTTGTACTCTGTTCAAATATTATGTGTGTGCGCTGTACATCCGGGGTGTGTTGCGCTAAAACAGATACTATAATTTTCTTCTAGTGTTTTTGAATCTTTTAACCAGTGGTCTCTGGTGTAAACATACAACCCAGAATAGTGATTCATTTTTGTGAAGTTTTGTAATAGTTTTTGTAGTTGTCCTTGGCGCAAAAAAGGAATTACTTTGCTAGTAGCCTAGTTTTGCTCTAAAAGATACAAAAATAGAATTCAATGCAGCTATTGCATTGCAGTGATGATGTCAAATGACGCATTCGTTTACAATACTTGTCATTTGTCCATTTTGGTTCCATTGAACTAACAGAGTTGGTATAAGGATACAAAAAAATATACCCACCAGGCATAGAATAAAAGCCATGACCGTGCAACTTTAAGGCATTCACTAAGTGGAAAAAAGAGGATAACAACTGAAAAGTTATGTGCTTCAAAAAGGCATTGAAGTATCTGTTATGCTGTTCATCGACTAAGGAGGATGGATTAAATGAGGTAAGGACTTTTACTTACAACCGCCCTTAACTCACAACCCTCCGAGACTTATTGACAAGTTAGCCGGGTGAATAAAAGCTTCCGGGTGGTGGTTCCTTTAGTGTAGGTCGTCATAGATTATGTTTACCGCATTGTGAAGGAATTTTCAAGTTGTTCAGCATGAGTGTGTGTTCTTATTCGTTGGGGGTAAAGTGAAACAAATTGGAGAAAATTCAAATGAGTGATGGGGGCACCCCACCAACGTGACCTATGTTAATTGACAGGCAAATGCGTGTGTGTGTTTATAATTATGCTAATTTGCCAGAAACGATTAAGAGTGGTTTTGTTTTGTCGTTAGGTGATAGTAAAATGGTATGTACTAAAGTTTAGATTACTATTGGGATTCAGGGAGGTGTGGTCTACAATAAAGAATGGTCTCTTCCTTGATTTTTGTCCCTTGCGCTGAGATTTTATCCTCGACTTTTAGTGAATTCTGAAAATTTTCATCCATTTACGAACAACTTGGCAATAAGAAATATCTGAGTCACTGCACTTAAATTTAATTTGTTCTTTTTTCTCTCAAAAGCGTCTTTTATCTTGTTTATTATTGTATTCTTTTGAATGTTTATTTTTTTATTGCAATTGCATTACTTATCGTGGTATCGTCAAGTAACCTCGCTTAATCTTGTCTATGTTTTCCATCCCGGAGTTTTAATTTGATAACCCCAATGGTTGTTATTATTACAGATCTCGACTATTCAGCAATCATTGGGTAATGGATTTCTCTTAAAATAGAACAGACTTTTGTCTGGGTCTTTTTTAAGACTGTGCCCTCTGGTCTCAAAAATCTTCTTGCTCCACAGAATTTCGGCCAAGAATGCGATCTCCTTTTTATGTCGTCACCGTCGTCCTTTTTACGACATTGGCACATGATGACACATAACCGTAGCTTAGCAGTACTTTCTACTCAAATTTTACAGACACTGGGTCCTTGAACAAGGCACTTCTGTCATTATTCTTAGAAACTAAAAAAGAGCTCCAAAATATAAGAACAAACTTGCGTAAATACCTAAGTGGTTCCAGAGTTAAGCTGACAGTCTCTGTTTCTTCAGTCTGTACTTACATTCTTGGACAATCATTGATTAATTTCTGGAAGTGGTGTTAAGTGCGATTTGACTATCACCATTTGACTATGCCATCACGTTAAAATAGAAATTCATTTCGAACTTCTCAACTGACACTCTCAGTAAGATATCTTACGCAGCAAACCTGCTCAATCTTTTTGTAAAATCAGTTGTATTTGAGAGTCTTATGAAGAATTTTTGACAACTATTTTTACCGTACCTACAAGCGAATCCAATTTCTATTTTGCCATTTTGTACCAAGCCTGTGAAATCAAACGTCAGTTTTGAGAGCTAGAAATGACATTAAAGTTAGCGCATCCGACATCTGCATTGTACAATATAGGTTCGTTCGCGTAACCTCCTAAAACAGCGAATTTTTACGAAAATCTACGAATTTGTACGAAAAGCTGTTCGCGTACGGAGAATTTTCGTAATTTTTGGAGAAAGAAGCACGACAGCTGGGAAATCATTGGAGCTGAGCATACGATGTCACGCAGGCATTCTAGAGGCTCTAATGCTTCTTTAAAAAGCATACCCATACGTTTGGCAGTGAAGGGAAATTATGCGTTTACAGCGGCAGCAGTAGTACGTTTGATACTTGTAACCTCAAGCTGCATTTCTCTTTTCTATCTGATGATTATTAAACATTATTATTTAACCACCGTCATGAGTCACATTATCAGCGTAATGGTCGCCTCGAATACTCTTAATTTATTAAACTCACGAAATGCAATACATACTTCAAATAAAGTGACATTTGGAAAACATTCCTGTCACTCTTTCGGCGTTAATTATAGATAAAGTCAATTTTCTGTAATTGTATGATTGACCATATTATTGCAGTGATTTAAGTCAACGACACTTTGTTTGAGTATCACATTTTGGACTGGCTAGACACATGACACCAATGATTAGTGTTACCTTGCGCGTGATAACCCATTACCTTATTATTGTTTCTACATATATTTTAAAACAGATTTGTTTGCACTCTGGTGGCACTGATTTATAGGTTCTCCCTTACATTATAATACACCTTCATAGAATCGTAACACCAGGCTCAACCTTCATGAAAAATGTGAAGATAAAAGCATGCCCAGATTTATCCGTGTTTGAGAGTTATTGATGTGTTTACAATTTTGATCAAACAAGATATGTTTTTTGTTGTCCTTCGGTATAGACAACATGGATAACAAAGAAGTAAGCAGATTTTTCGTTGTTATTTCTTACTCTTTAGACCAATTCAATAGATTTCACGTCTAAGAATTATTATTCCCGAAATTTTAGCATCATACATTTATTTATGCATATATGGAAATTGTGTGTCCACTTTTTACCGTATGGAGACATGCTTTGGGGCTTAGAGAAGAACACTAACTTTTGAACGACTCTGCGTAGTACTATACTATTTACCAGTTTACATTTCATATATATTTCCTTCAAAGAGAAAGTTTAAAAAAAACTGTGTATACTGACCCAGTTGGGTAGTTTATTGTGTTTCAATACAAATAGAGTTTTAATACAAATCCCACAGCACTCAGCACAGTCCATTCTTTATACTTCAATGGAAACCTTATTTGTTGTGCTTCATATCCATGTGGTTTGGTTGGGTTGGTTGGGTTGGTACTCTTTGAAAGGGCTTCAACAAGCACATATTGAGTAACAAATAAACATACTTACTATTCATAAAATCAGTACCAACATTCATTCAGCGATAACTTCAAATGTCAAAATTTGATCAATCGTTAAAAATTCAAAAGAAATCTGTTTTGAAAAATCACCTTCCTAATATTCTCTTATAAACATTCTCGTGTTATTTGTGTCCAATTTCTGAAATACTCCTTTATTACCTTATATGTTATTCTATAACGTATTCTTAACAACGAATAATAAATTAAACGCACAGTAGGGAACAGAAAGCTAACCCACCCATTTTTTCTTATTTTTTGTCAAGTATTTTTTGTTTATATGCTTTACAGGGTGGCTTACTTAACTTTCGAAAATTGGATAATAGAAGGTTTACTCACGAATGATATTTATGTAGCTATTGCTTTCACGACTTCGACATTTGTGAATTCAACAGAGACATAATATACACGGTCAAACCGTAGAGTGCTTTATTATATAGTAGTCTTCATGGTTTAATTAGGTCTATATATTATATATACAATGCTGCCCCCTAAAACCTCCCTGCTTGAAGTTACTGTAAGATTTGGAGTGTGTGCAAGGTTTTTTTTTCGAAATTTTTCACAAAATTACAATACAATACAATTCTCCCCATATATTTGTTGTTTGGATTTTATTTTCACTTTGATTTGGATTTTATTTCATTTTCGAAAGTACAAAATTACGTTTTGAACCATTTTGCATTCGAATTTATTTTATGGCACCGGGTTTTTGACGCAAGAATGTTATTTCCCCTAAATATTCTTGGATTCTAGTCGAAAAAGTATTTCTGTGATTCTGTCTATTCGTAACAGTTTTCAAGACTACGACTCATTATGTACGTACCTTTTTATTTGCATATACTGTTCTTTTTTAACTTTTGACAGCTGCGGCTCAATCGCATTCAGCCTGTTAGGAGACCTGTTCATTTCAACTGACAGCATAGCCAGCCAATCAGCAGATTTTTTCTGTGCTATCGCATGTCTTTTCGCCATTTTGTGGTCGGGAGAAGTAATCTTCCATCCGCCCTGGACGACATTACATACATATCTAGCAAGCATTCTATTTATGACAGGACCAATAATAATTTTTTAAAGTAAACGAGAACGGCACACTGTTGAGCATAGACACATTGAACTAGGCAGTCAAATCGAACTTCCCCTGCCCCCTTAGTGCTGAAAATAGGAGGAGCCTAATTACCATGTTGAATGAACGTCAGGATACAATGACAAAATCTAGCGGATATTAGCTTGGAGGAGCGAATGTGTCAAACGAACTGAAATTGTCTGTCTAATTTAGGGTTGTCTATACTGTTGAGGATCACCTCCGAACCTGAAGGATACAGGTACATGTGTATTTAAAAAAATAAAAGACTTAGACTTGAAAAAATACTACTACTAACTTGTCTTTGGAAGACTAGGTTAAAGTTAGAACAGTTGCACAACGACAAACAAGAAGGCAAATTAAATCGGAACAATTTGCACCTACGTAGTAAGGTATTTGACCCGATGCAGTCATAAGCCCGGAAGAATAAAATACTTTTTATATAAAAAACAAGTTATACGAATTTAAAAAGTAATAATTTAATACGTTTATGGAAGCGTTCCTATTGACTCATCAGAGTTCATTTATTAAAAAAAAAAAAAACTTGTTATTGTCAGATTAAAGTGCATACATACACATCCATTTGTCTCATGTGTCAGAAGTGGGAGATCTTTCTCTGTTCAACAAGTAAGGGTCAGCCACTAAGCATTAGTCATAAAGCAAATACCTACATATTTATTTATTAATCTTTAAAATCCACAACAATAAAGAATTCTATCAACTTTCACTGAAAAATCGTGTGACGTAAGTGCGTCGTTAAGCATTTAACCTTGATTCTCCTTGAAATCCCCAAAGCAAATAACTTCAGACGATCACTTCGAATTCGAATCGGTGACTTCATTGGAGAATACCGGTCACAACCATACTGGGATCGGTTCGCAATTACTTATTAAGTAAATCAATGATGTTTAACTATTTACGGAGTACAGCCAAAAAAAAAAAGTAAAACCCCTCAACACAGTAAGCTCATTTGTTTTTGGCACTTGGAATGTGTCTAGTCAATGAAATCTCTAGCAAAGGAGTTAAGATCTGCATGTTAATTGACTCTGACTAATTATCAATGACGCAATTTGTGTGCAATAAATAATTTTTAAAACAGTGAGCTTTTGTGCTGTGAATATCTATAAACAGGCGCTAAATATGCATGAAACAATTCACCACACTAGGTCAAGTGTATTGCTTATCGGTTTTGCTTGTGGGTTACCTCAAAATAAAAACCTAAAAACAAATATCTTTCAGTCTCGCAAAAGCTTTGATACAAATTTAATTAGAAGCGGAAGGCGATAAGAATGTCTTATAAACCGGTTGGTTATCCATAAGCAATTTGAATTGTTTATCGTGCGACCAACAACTAAAACATGCGTCAAGCAAAAATAACCTGTGGCAGCTCGTCAAACAGTGCAGTCACTTGATATGTATCTTTTGTCACTCAAAAGTGATATAATTTCAAAACAATTTTTTGTTTATTGAAAGCGAAGATGGTATACAATTTTGTGGGCATTTTTTTCTTTAATATATTTGTTTAACTTTAGCCTTTTGAATTCTATTTTTGGGGGTTGGGTTTTCTTATTGAGAAACAAGAAAACAAGCATAATTTTGTAGGCTTTTTTTTTATTGAACTTTGGCACTGGTGTGTTGTATTTATAGATAACCTTCGATGAAGTTCCAAAAAATAAATATTCATTGCTTAGATGTTGACTGAATTTATTCCTATCGAGAAGAATGTTTTTTTTTTTATTTTTATTTGTTTAAACCAAACTATTTAAGAAGTTGTAGACGTTCTGTGATAAGTACTTGCTTTTGTGAATCATGTATAGATTACATATTATGGACTACTGTGGATGGGGTTCAAGGTTCGAATCGCAGAAAATACCACCAAGATTTCGCACGGAGTATTACTGTAAGTAGAAAGCCTCTCCAAAAAAAAGTCGCTCTCCCCTTCGGATGAGGCATACAACTGTAGGCTCTTTCTGTGATGGCTTTGGCGCTCTATGGACTTCTTTGGCCATTTCATTCACTGATTCATTCGCTGATTTTATTGTTAGTTCTTTCTCATATACTGAGCTATAAATTCTCTTATTTCGGCGGCCTGATTTTTGAACTTCTGTACATTTTGGTAGAGAGTACAAGCTCAGTTTTGGCATTAACTGACAACTCTCAGTCCATTTGAACAACTTTGGCAGGTTGTTAGTCCATTAATTTCTATAGCTATTACCTCTGGGTAGTCTGTATCATTATATCCTTACTTGTTAGGATTATACTCGTATTGGGCATCTTCTGGATATAAGATCCCGTGTACGAGGAGGGTGAATGAAGGAGAAGATAAAACCGTCAACTGTATAAGCTGTACCAGGATGCGGATGTAGTCAAAAAAGCCAAAATACGTCGACTACATTCGCTCGGCCACATCGAGACATCAATGCTGATAAATTTTGATCAACCCAGATACCCCAATTCGATCATTTCTCTAGCTAGAGATTCGTTCTCCATTCGTTCCGTGTGGATAGGGTATTTTGGCTTCTTAAACTATTTGCCTACCGAGATAAAGCTTTAATTTCGCTCTCCTGCTCCCAAACTCTTCCGTGCAAACACTCAATATTGAAAGAATCATCTCGCTAAGATCATGTTCATGTCAATTCAAATTACACAAGGTATCGCATATATGCTGACGAAATTGGTTCATTCAGGATCCCGATTCCACATAGAAGAGCTCAAAATATTGAATACTGCAAGTCTTTGATCTGCCAAACAGAAAGCCGCGCTGGTTCATGCCTATTGTGTGACGCGGAAAAGCGGAAGGAGTTACACCCTTGCGTCTTTGTTGTCTAGCAGAGGTTAAGGTTTTGTTCAAGCTCTTTTGTGAATGTTCTCAACACCGTCATTTGAATTTATACATTCTTAAATTTGGTATCTGATGGAACTGCAAAATAATGCTCAAAGGAGACTCTCTCAGACCCCGAACCTACGTTCGCTCGTATTCCCATTCAGTTCCTTTTCGTTTATTATTTATTTTAAATTATTCCCATCACTTTTTTTTATATTAAAACAACATCTCTGAACACACAGTCTCAACATACACGTATAGCCAGCAAATGAAAACTTTTCTTGAGACCAATTCAATTAATTTTCTTGTGTAAGGTCTCTGTGTAAAGCCCTAAGGACATCGGAATGCGATTTTTTTCTTGGAATTCAATTTTGCCAGACAGATAAAACTTTTGTAAGCAAAAGTGAATTTCTTGGTATGAATCGCCTTTAGGAAATGTGTTTTGTAGGAATTCTTGGAAAAGTTTTATATAAAGGCTACTCGAGCTGTCACAAGCAATAATAAATTACTTCATCAAGTTTGAAATTCTTTATTTGATAGTTACAACCACAAAATTTTGAACAAGTTAAGTTCAGTGCCATTGTTTACGTTCTTAAGTCCCAAAGGTAAGACGTACATATGTGAAAAAGTTGATACGAAATTCCCTTATTATTATTAGTTGCGTATGTGTTACCATGCCGCCTACTCAGGCCATGAAGAAAGGACATGATCTGCACTATCGCTGACAGGGAATACGGGTTCAGCGGATTAACAAAAATTTGATCGTGAAAACTAGTCTAATGCTGCATTGGATCTGGACCGGCCTGGTTCACCAATTGATCGAAGATAAAAACCGAAGTTGGAGATGATATCTTTGGACTTAACGAGTCTCATAATTTCGCAGGCACTAGGTTAAACTCCAATCATTTTAAAGATACTAGAATGTTTATATATTTTTCAAAATAATCTGCCAGCTCTTGCAGCAATATTATCCAACTTATTAGACTTCAAGTCAGTTAAATGGGGCTAAATGGGGCTAGCGAAATGTTCCATGGCTTAGACGATTCAATACACAATACAATAGTTTCACCAGTAAAGGTTCAAGACTTTCCCTATCATGCCAACTGTTTCCCTTCAAACACTTGAAAAATAAAAAAAACGTTAAGACTTTTTATTTTTTAATAACGCATTACCCAATTAAGCGAATCTAATAATGAATTTCCATTGATTAACCCTGTTGTCTGCCATTTTAGAAAAATCCTGCTTCAATACCCTCTTTACAAGCATCCTTAGTTCATAATATCCTCGAAATATCTCGGAAGAAAATATGAATTATACTTATAGCATCACTACTAGATTAATTAAATTGAAAGCACGAAAAATCCAAGAGGCATAAGTCGTAGAAGAAGCACACAATACTGATTTAATGACGAGATTTCGCTCAAATTACACCCGACGGCAAAAAGGATGAGTTGTTATGAGATACTTTTCGTAGAAAATATAGCCTCCTTGCACCCTCCTCCCAGCACACAATACTTAGCAGCATCGTACACCTATCAGTCGATATAATATCTCATTAATGAAACGAAGGAAAAACGGTTAACATTTTTCTTTGGAGGATACCAATTAACTTGTATCCTCTTATAACGATTCATCTAATACTGATACTAGAGTTATTGGAACAAACAATCTACGAAGGTAGTCTAAAATGTTAAGATGTATAGACACATAGTCCTGAAACTATTCCAAAAAAACAGTTGCCTTAAACTACGCGGTCGATGGAACTATCTTTTTTGTCGGAGCATTGCACCCGAGATATCACGGGCAGAATCCTTGTAAACAGTGTCCAACTGGGTTTTTTATTTGCGCAAGTGTATTAGCAAGAAGATATTCGATTCTATATTTTCTATTTTTACAAAAATACTGATACATACGTCTAGGGTGACCAGATCCACGAAAAAGAAGACACCTTCAACAAACATTGCCGATCATGTTCCATTGGTTTCTTCTGGACGAGCGTTTTGCTTCCCGATTTCATTTAGGAAGACACTCAAAATACAATAACTGCCAATGCCATATGGTCCGGCGATATTTCATTGTAAAAAAAGAAAGAAAAAAAAAACTCGAAATATGAGCGGAAGGCAAATTGCATGTTCCATTGGAATCCAAAAGAATTCTTCAGTAATGGAAAACGGCATAGAAAAAACCAGGAATGGCGTTGTGCTCAGATTTGATTGAGTCAATTTTAGGTCGTGTTCACACCAGAAAAATACAAAAAATTTCTGCATTAGAAAGGAAAAAAAATGTTTGTTGTAGTTTTATGATGGTTAAAATATATTTAACTGAGAAAAAAAGAGGACAAATTGCATGTTCTTCCAAAAAGATACAGGACATTTCTTTTTGGACAAAAAGAGGACACGTCCTATTAAAAGAGGACGTCTGGTCAGCCTACAAACGACTGGTAATCAACAACTGAACGCCCAAAATGATTGAAGGCTTTCAAAATATATATGTACATAAGTACATACATATCATTATATTACCAGTACCACTATGTTGCGGTTGAGGTTAGGTTGAAGTAGTAGGTAGAAAATGCTTCTTCGCCTACTTAAAAGCAGCGACATGACTATACTTACCCGCTGACATCCCCTTCTTCTTATTTGTACGGTGTGGGTAGTGCAATTGCCTTCAGTAGTAATTGGACCATAAGGAGTCACAATATCTTTACTCCTTTATATGGTGGACAGATCAATCGCCATGCTACCAATAGGTTTTAAGAGATTTGTCAAGTATTACAGTAGAGTTATTCAATGTTATCTAAACTATGTTTTATAACTTATAAATATCTTTCCATTTATACTATCTAACTTAACCACTACCTACTTTTTTTTCTCATTTCAGTCGACATTCTACGATTACGTCGAAACACTACCAGTGTACTCGAATAACAGCCTAGGTGTTATCAAAGAGGGTGTAAGCTTTACAATTTCTGGTTACATTTTGCCAAACTGTGAAAGGTTTGTTAACAAAAAAATACTAAAATTTGTTTAAATTAAAACTCTTTTACTCTATAGATTCTCAATAAATTTAATTCTCGAAACACCAACACGTGATATAGCCCTCCATGTCAATCCGCGCCTGCCACAAAACTACATTGTTCGAAATTCCCGCGTGAAAAACATTTGGGGCGGCGAAGAAGTATCTTCGGCGCTCCCTTTCAGCCTCCACAGAGGCTCGAAATTTGCCATAGAAATCCTAGTCACGGATAATTGTTATATGATCTCTGTGAATGGACATCATTTCGCCGAGTTTAACCATCGTTTGCCTTATAAATCTGTGGCGTGCCTTGAGGTTAAGGGAGATGTAGACAACATCAGTTTTAACCGTACTGAAGCAGCAAAATATCCCGAACGTTTACCCCACTCGGAAGCCAAAGAGATTCGTGTGAATCTTGAGTCAGACTATGACCAAACAGTCACATGCACACCAATCGAATGGAAGCTTATTTCACTCAAACAAAACGATGTTGGCTTACAGTTGCCCTACTATGGTTTGCTACCACCAAAGAGCTTTGGCAGTGGAAAATGCCTTCGGATAGAGGGTCGAGTTAAGCTATTACCTCACTCATTTTATCTAAATCTTCAAGGTGGCCAGGACATATGGCCGCATCCGATTATAGCATTCCATTTTAATCCGCGTTTTGCTAAACACGGTGGTGGTATCGGAAAGCATGTGGTTTGTCGTAACGCTTGGTACAATGGCACCTGGGCTAAGGAAGAGCGCACCGAACTAACGACGGACTTTTGTCCTGGAAAGAGCTTTAGCTTGGTTATTGTTTGTGGAATGGCATCTTATGAGGTGTACGTCAACAAGAAGCTCATCACAGAGTTCCGGTTTCATGTGGATCCCGAGATTGTGGACACTGTCTACATGCAAGGAGACATCAAGCTTTGGGATGTCGTCTTGGAAAATCACTCGGCAGCAAATGGCGCCGGTGGTGGGAAAAGAATCTACCAGAATCCTGCTTATCAAGAAGACTTCTAATTGCTGCTGACTTTTCAAGCTGAACTTATTTTTTTTTTTTAGCGCGCCTACTTCTATAAAGGTTCACTTAGACTATAAGGATCTGTAAAGTGTATACCCTGCGTTAGTAATTTGTTATTATTTTTCTTTTCATTTTTTCTATTAAAATTTGAAGAATTTTTTTATGCATTTTTCATCGAATGTTATGTAATGTAAATGATTTGCTCATCTTGGATGGTTTTAAGGACAATAATGTTGAATTTTAAACGTTGGGAAACAATTTCTCTGTTGTTAAGCAAAAAATAAATAAAAAAAGTGTTTTTGCATTTTGAAAAAAATAAAAGCTATGTATACATAAAGTAAACATTATATTTATACTCTTGTATGTGGGTTACTGTCTTTATAAAAAAAAAAAAACAAATGGGAATTTAAAATTTAAAACAATATATTTAACACTGATTATTAATTATTATTATTATATTGCCTAAGTTAAAAGAAACGACTAAATAAATTTATTTAATCTTGTTACACTCTTAAATTTTTTAATTTTTTTTTTTTTTTTGATTAAATAAAATTGAAACTCCTCACCTTACGGAATTAACGCTCCCTTAATGACTTTCCGCTCAGTTCTGTCCAGTTTTCGTTCACTTATGGCTCTATACATAGAGATCGGTTCCATTCGCATATTCCGTAAGAAGAGGTGAGGGGGACTGCATCGTTTGAGAGCTTGACAAAAACGATATGACATGCGGCCAAGGATTTATGAGTGCGCTTAGATATCGACAGCGCGCGAACAGAATTTTCGTTCAATTATGACACTAGCTATTGCACGCTTGACGCATGTGGCTGGGCCTTTATTTTGTGTATATACAAGGTCCGTTCACGTACTTTTTGCACTAAAATTTGTAGATTATCAAATTTCAAAGAGTGGGGGTAAAATTCCTTCAGAGAGAGCTAAGATTACAAAAAAGTAAACGAACTGGTTGAGCAAGAAAAAGTGAAATAACACTGGTTTGACAGCTTTGACAAAAGCAGAAGCACAGAAATTTCTTGCACTAAAATTCGTAGCATGGGAAAATTTCCTACTCTCTCGTGAGCGTTTCTTCTGCGAAAAACTACGAAAATTCTCCGTACACGAACAGCTTTTCGTAAAAATTCAAATTCGGACCTACAAATTAATAAACGCACATCGTGTACAAATTGAACTTACTGTTTTTAGCAGACTCGTGGCGGTAGCCTTGGCTCCAGAATGTCTCATTACACAGAAATAGTAGTTCATGGCGTTATTAGGATTATGCTCAGTTTCGCCAACTTTCGTTCTCCGTTAACTGAGACACGACAAGGCACCCAACACTCGAAAGAGTGGGAAAGAGAAGTTAGAAGTAAAACGTGTACCCTATGTCGGACGGGTAAAAGATTCTAAAAGGCGTTCGTGTCACGTGTCTCGTCTCTCTATGTGTAAAAGTGTTAAGGTACATTCACAGCTCAGTGACCAGCGAATAGGCGAACCGCGAACAAATCATTTTTAGCACATTAAAGACATACAATTGACAATTATACTATTCCCAAAGAAGAAAGTTGAATAGTAGTTAATTTCTGCTGATTTTTTCGCGAATAGACGAATACTTTTTGCGAACTGTTAAATTTTATTCACATTCCAAAAACCAAAATATTCGTGAGAGTCTAACCTCACAAATTTATTTTTCTTTGGCAAACGTCAAATGAAATTCGCCGATTGTAGCGACTAGATAAAAAAGTTGCTCTGAATGAAACGTCAAAAATGGCGAATATTCGCTCGTTCGTGTTCGCAGTTCGCTGAGCTATGAATGGACCTTTACTACGTGTACTCGCATGACTACGTACGAAAGCATCAAGAGCTTTAATTCAATTATGGTTGGTCCTTAAGTGAAATGGGAGATTCATTACCGAAATTTGTAATATGGAATAATTTTCGTTTATGTAGCTTATTTTACTTTGTCTTCTTCTTTGCTTAAGATTGGAAGAAATCAAGATGACTTTTCTTTCCGTCTTGACATAAGTTTAAATCCAAACTTTTCACATCATTCTAAATCACCCGATTTATATGCGATTGGGCATCTGGAGAATTTATTGGAACGAACGAAAATGTGACAACATAAGGCAAATGTTAGAGCAGGTTATTCTAAAGAAGGGGCCCACAATTCATAATCCATAAAAAAGGATACCACACATCTTCAGTCAGACGAAGGAAATGTGGTTCTGGCTTTTTAAGTAAACTTTTTGTAAAATCACTTTAGACCAAATTATTTTTTCAGTTTGAATAATTAGTACAGGGCTATGTGTCACGAATAAAATTCCAAATGTATAGCAACTTATCCAAATGCCATTCTTCCGTCAATATAAAAAAGCTTTAGTACGTTAAACTTTTGCGTATAAATACTGTTATTTTTTTGTTTACTTTAGTGGTAAAAGTAATTAAATTGAAAAAAAAAAAAAAAAAACGCAACGAAGATCTACACCCTGGCAATCATGAACACGCTTTTAAATTACAATCATGTTTGGATTGAATTGCACAACACTTTGCCACCACATGTATTCCCTCAAGGATCTTGGCTTGGCAAAAAATAGCATTAATCACTTTTATTGCTGTTTTATTCCAGGTGAAGTTTTACGACTACAATGAAAGTGACGTGGCCGTATTTTCCACTGAAAACATTCCCGAACCTGAAGAAGGCTTCTGCTACCAAATAAGTGGTTTCATGCTTCCGAATTGTGAAAGGTTTGTCCTCAGGCAGAATCATGTACAAACATCTTTGAATGGAGTTCTTCCCGCAGATTTTCAATAAGCTTTATTCTTTCATCAAATGACATCGCACTTCGCATTAATCCACGCCTGCCGCAGAAGTATGTCGTTCGAAATTCTCGTATAAACAACCGTTGGGGTATCGATGAGGATGCTTCAGCGTATCCTTTTAATTTGCAACGTGGGATGGATTTTTTCATACAAGTTGTGGTCACAGATCAACGCTATATGATCGCACTGAATGGGCAACATTTTGCCAAGTACGATCATCGTATATCCTTTAGGCCACTTGAACGAATCACTGTTCATGGGGATGTAAGTAACGTCTTCATTGATTGCAGTGAAGTAACGGAATATCCTGATCGATTGCATCATTATAGACCCTATCGTATTCGAACTCGAAAGTCAAGTCAAATGAGTATGGTCTTAGGACCGACGTTTAATCGTTATAGTACTACTAGACTCAGTATAACCGCAATCCACTTGCCCTTCTATGGCATACTACGACCGATGACCTTCAACGAAAATCAACACCTGCGTATTGAAGGACGTATTAAACTGTTACCTTGGTCATTTTTTATCAATCTTCAAGTGGGACGAAACGTTTGGCCGCATCCGACTGTAGCGTTTCACTTTCGATGTCGATTCGCTAAGCGTCAGGACTTAATCGGCACCAATGTGGTAACACGATCCGCATGGGTCGATGGCCGTTGGTCAAATGATGAAGTATCCGAACTAACTACTGCTCTTCGTCCAGCGAAATCATTTAGTATCGTAATAACTCGGGGATTTAATGCGTATGAAGTTTATGTTGACAAAAACTTTGTGGTGGATTTTAAATATCAAATTAATCCTGATCGTGTTGATACCCTTTTTATACTGGGAGACATTCAGCTTTATGATGTACTGCTGGAGAAACATGATCATGAAATCTTTAGAAAGCCGACAGCGTCCATTGATTTAATTGATATTTTGGATAATTTGTTATAGTAAGAACATTTTGAACTCGATTTATTGACTTGTTTAAATTTTGATGATGTGTTACACGACTGTAGGTATTTTTGTGTTTATAAATTATTTAAAGATTATTCAAATTGTTTTACTTTACATGATATGTATGTATGAACATTTATGGATAGTAAACCAAGAAAAGCCTCGTAGGTGCAGCATCTTTTCATAGGCGTTGATCCCCTAAACAGAAACAGAAAGTACTTAAGAACTACTGTAGCCGAAAACCTAGTAGCTCCCTTAGTAAACCTCTCTAGGATATTGGATTTGAGTTTCCGGTCCATTAAAATTACTTTTCGATGTATATTTTGTTATGCACCCGAAGAGAGTATGCATGTATACCTTGCTTCTACTCTTTTGCAATAACTAGCAACGGAATTCCAATACAAATATCGATACTCCATCTTACGGAATACCAGCTCCCTGTATTAAAATTGAACCATTTAAAAATACATTTGTCGCATTAACTTTTAGCTCCACTTACCCCTTGATATCGAGCTTATAAAGTAAACAGTCGATATACATAAACATATTTCTTCTAGACTTTATTGAAGAATACATAGACATTCATAGACTTTGTCTAAAGTTTGACAATATAGTAACTTATCTTCATAATACATAATGAGTGTACAATAATAAACAAAAATAGTAATATTTTCTTTTCTTACACATAAGTACACATATAGATCTGTAATGTAATAATAATATAAATTTTGCTTAGCAATACTTCAGTCCTCTATTCAGTTTCATACTCGTAATCTCCGTAATTAATTCTAACATCGTACATAACTTCACCATTGTTATTGTAATAAGCTCCATGATTATCGTAACAATGGTTATGGTTGCTCTCCGGCTGTACTTGCACATTTTCATTCACATCAACTGGTTCTTGTTTTGGTGGAACACACATTGCAACTTTGAGGATTCCAATTGGAGGTCGAGTTTCAGGCATCTCAGCTGTCTCCTCTGATAAGTTTGGCTCCCCTGATTCAATTGTTTGTGTTGCGGTTGTGATCTTTTCAAGTTTTACTACTCTTCTAGGTATCATTAATATCTTTGGTGGATTTTCAACCTCAGGTGGGTTTTCACTCTCCAATGTATCTTCACATACAGGTGTGTTTGGCTCAATGTCAGCGCTTGCCGTTGTTTCAGTTATACTTGTATCAGCTTCGGATTTTATAGTTATAGTAGGTCCACCCAAGTCTTTGGTAAATTTAGACGAAGGGTATCCCAGTTGTCTTTCCATTAGAGCGATTTCAAGTTTAATTTTATGATTAAGCAGACGCATTTGTTGCATTTGTAATCTTTCCTTCATTGTCTTTGGTTTTCGCAATCTTTGATGGTGTTGTCTGTCTCTAGCTGACAAATGTTCCTGCTTTGGCATGGTATTTATGCTGGGTGCAGAAAAGTTACTCTCAGCGTCTAAAAAACACTCAATGAGTTATAATAATAAGCACAACTTTTTCTTTGTACAAACCATATTCAACCTCCATACCGGAAGAATCTTCATCTCCTTCAGAGACATCTTCAATGTTAGGCAAGGGAACTGTTTGTTGAGTCGGTATTTTAATTTTTTGGGTCAGAGGTAAGCGGAAATTAGGATTTGACGTGGCTAAATAATGAAAAATTCTCTTCACAAACGAAGCGCGTGAAACTCTTCTCTTTCTAGGTGGGCTAGCGTCAACGTAGCTCGTATCATTTACAGACGGATTATTTGAGATTTGATTATCCTCTTTTACAGATGCACTAGCGACAGGATCTGTAGAAGTTAAATTATCTGGAATTTCGCATTTTACAAATGGACTCGCGACAGGATCTGTAGATGCTGAATTTTCATTCGCGAGCGAAGGTGAATGCTCCTTTTCTGTGGAAATACTAATATCATGAGTAGCCGTACTACTTCCAGACGCCTTGATTGGAATGTCATCATCTTGTTTAACATCAGGACTGTCCGTCAGATCTGCAATAAAAACAAAAATAACAAAATAACTTTATTTAATTGATCGGCCTCACGAAAACGTTATGAGTTCAAAATACTCGCCCAATTTTCGATGGAAAATTGTTATTTACACCAACTCAAAGAAAAAATAAGTATTATAACTTTTTTGACCGAAAATATCCTCGCGATTGCATGAAACAAAACCCAAAAGTGTTATCTCTGTGGAAGATATAGTAAGCATAAATAAACAAACCAAGAAAATAATAATAATAAGAAGCAACTTTTACGCGAACCGACAAGAAAAGGATTTGCTCAAATTTCGAAGTTTGAGTATCTCGCATTGCGTTGAATAAATACATTATGTGACATACCATTGCTACCTTCACATTGTGAATCATCATTGACAAATGCTTCTGCTTCAGATCCACGTCCAAGGATATCAAGTGAAACCTTATCACACTGTGTTAATTTGCATATGTTTCCCTTCTTACAATTCAGCAATTTGTTCTGTAATTTATATTCACTTTCAGTCTTATAAGAAGACAAGAAAAATAGACAAACTTACTGTTGAGTACTTCTTACAATTCTGCCAAAAGACATCCCTAATATACTTGTAATTTTTAGACCGAGGGACAACGTCCAATTTGGCGGCAAATGCAAAGATTTCCTTCCATTTTTTTGTTCTTGCAGCTTTTGTTTGTTTATCATAAATCGGGCCAAAGATAAGCGCCTTGTGGTCTCGCATCATTGTGAGAACTTTATATTTTGCTTTGTAATCAATATATTTCACCCCACCTCCTCTGGTAGGCTTCAATCTTGACTGTGAAGGCGGCATTTTACCTTAAAAGAATGAAGACTTAAGATTAGTCAAAGGAGTTGTCATTTTTCTCTCATATATGTATGAACAGAAATATATCAAGATATGTAACTCTTAAGACTACGAAACTCTATGAGCTCTCTACAAAGACTATTCGCTCTCGCTCTCAAAGGATTACCACACTTACTCGTATATGGGCTAGCCGCAGTGTCAAATCCAGAAAGATGGAGGCAACATGCACATTTACCATATAATTCCCACGGTCTCAAAAAAGAAACAATCCTGCACCTGTGTAAACCATGAAATTAGCTGGAGCCAAACAATAAGCATATGCCAAACTAATTTCCAATTCACCTGAGAATACCTCAGATAAGAACCAGGTTTTTCGTGTCGTCTTCTTCATGTCTGGACATAGGTAGTGCAGTACTAAATATATGCCAGCGCAATTACGTACTCCAGTGGTGCATAGCAACGTAGACACTCATTGATAAGAGAGGTTAAAATCTCTTCTAAACTTCTGATGTTCAAAATGTAGTAATTGGACTTTTTAAGTTTGATTACTCTTCGATTCCTTTAAAAAAAGTCTATCTATCCTACTAAGGCAGAAAAAAAAAATCGATATATTATTCTTGATGCATTGTGTAGGAGAGATTGTGTGGGAGACTGCGGCGAAGTGGATGACTGAAATAGACATTTGCCGATAACCTTTCTACTGTTTTCTTCTTATTTTAAGCTAACTAGTGGACTCGAAATCTTTCTGTATAAATTGTGGTATATTGTGATATGCAACAACAATTGCTATAGCATATGTACTCCATCTTGTGGATCAGGGAAAACATCCTTCCGCCTACCATCACCCTTGGAGGCGGTGAAAATTCTCTATAACAGAATTGGACAAGTGAAAAACACAATTATGCACTCCAATGCAGTTTCATATTGGACGGTGCAATTATTTAGATGCCTTCTCATCTTGGTAAAGTGGATAAAACATTAAAGAATAATAAATTTCTTTCAAAAAAACGTTTTTTTTTTTTAAATAAACAACTAAAACACCAGAACATATCCACAATCAAAACAAACCACGATATTTTATTGGATTCCTTGCACGGCGAAACTTAACTGATGAATTTTTGTTATTAATATGAAATCTCAATTACCACTTAAGACCTTTAACTTTAATTCTTAAGGTATCTTGTGCTTTATTTGTAAATAAATACGGCCACGACAGCTGTTTGTTCAACGCCAGGGGAAAAGTTTAGGTATACAAAAATGGATATCGAAAAACCGATAACTTTTTGCGTAGTATGTCGATTCGAATGGTAATCGAAAACTCGATATGGAAGTAGTCTATCGAATGAAGGCATGTATATTTATATTTGTGTTTCTTGAAACTGAATTGAAATTTTTCCACTTGTTTCGATTTCGGTTAGAATTTTTAAGCCAGTTGCGAGTTTACTTGTTGTCTAGTTCCTGTTTGTGTATTTTCTGTAGTGTAGATTGCTTTTTTAAGACGCTCACATAAAAGGAACAATAAAAGTTAATCGCTATATTTTTATATTTCCAAGTTTAACCAATTTTTTTTTTAACTAGTAAATTTTGTAACAATTTCTGAAGATTAAATTAATTAAAACTGGCTTTGAAAATTTCATATCATTGGTTGGGTAAGCATCATAAATGCAACTGCTGTGGTAAGGGAGAAACTTTTTAACACTGATGTTTCCTTCTATATATCAGACTTCGATAAATATTAAGAAAATTGTATTTAGCGCATAACTATGACAGCAAATTGGCAATTGACAGAAGCGGGAAAGTCACAGGGTGATAACAGTTTAAAAATTAAAAATTAAAATACGTATTTCTCTTCGTCGAAATCTTTTATTCCTTTATTCTGTTATGAATTCTCATACAAAAGTTCGAACTGTCAGAAAATCTTTTATGATTTCCTGTTTTGGTATTCTGCCTGACAAAATCTGTTATAAACCATAGAAGTTACTGTCATAACTCTTTAATGCCTAAACTGCTGTTCTGGGCTGCTGAAAAATAGCAGCAGCCAGGGCCATTACTGGCCAATCAAGTGCCACTTCCTCTCAGTTGTCCGGTTGTCTAAGCTTAGTCCACACCTAACAAATATTTTTAGGATTTATTAAAAATTCCCTTTTTTAGTCTGAATTTAAATGTTTTTGGCACAAATCAAATGAGTACCTTCGGTTTGCACGAAACGAAATACCAATTGTAAAAGATCTTTTATAAACGAAGTCTTTTATGATTCATAACAGAATAACAGATTTGCCCAAACTTTTTCTTTTTTAACCCGTTTGATTCCCAAATGAAATCGGGAAGCGAAGAGCTCTTCCAGAAGATGCTTTGAAGAGCCAATTAAACGTGTTTGATGGTGTTTTTCTCTCCGGAAAATAAAAGGAAGACTTCTTTTTGCAAAATGGAAAATTATATAACTGTCACTTTTCACATCGGAGCTGATAAAAGTAAAAGTAAGTAAGTAAAAGTTACATGTGTAAGCAAAGATTAGTTGAATCAACTTGGACGTTACCGTAACCGTACGTAGTCAATATAAATACTTTTTGCTCAGTTTCGTCCAGCAATTATGGGTGCCCTCGGATTTTGATAGTGTGCGAGCAGAATTTTTTTGTCGATTATGACATTAGCTATCGCACTGTCAGGCGTGTGAGAAAATTAAGGTTTGACAGGAAATTAATTTATTTGAAGTATGGAAGCAGAAAAAAAAAAATTAGCAAATATCCATATGGATGCTGAATCAGTTATTTGACAACTGCTTCGCATTGACGTTTCTCAGATTTCCGTACGAAAAGGTACAAGTACTATTGAAATTGACAGAATTCTCTCTCGATTCATGGACGTCTTATTTAGAAACCTCAATTTTGGTAGGTTTTATTGAAAAAGTTGGTAGGATTTTTTTAGCAGTTGGAAAAGAGCTGTTCTGTCAAAAAACATATTGTATGGTTTTTCTTTTTGTTTTCAATCATAAAGACAATTCACAAATTAAGTACTGCGGCAGTGCTGCGGAATTCAAAAATTTACCACTTTTATTTCATGAAATAATTCTTACCTTCAATTTACAGCCTCCATTGGAAATTTTTCTTAACAAGATTTTTACCTCACTGAAAGGAGAAAAAGTAAGGCACCTTCTGACAGCTAGAAGTGTCGAACGATCAATCCAAAGTGATTTGCTTTGCTTCGTACTTTAGATGCAAAGTTCCCGATTATCAATACAAACAATAAAACGCAGGTTTTTTATTTCTTATTCATATATAATTATGTTCATTTTTGTTTAAACATTAACAACTTATAAAACATTTAAACCGAAAAAAATAAATGAAAAAAAAGTATTTCTGTTTTCTTTTCATTTATTTATTTTTTTTTTGTTTTGATTCATTTAAAATTAAGACATTATACCCTATATGAGAATATTTATTTAAGGGTGGGATATATATTTTTTTTTTTTTCATTTATATATATATTTTTTTTAATTTAAATTTTTCCTACAAAAAATTAAAAAAGAAAACTTAAATAACAGTAACAATTTCTAAATACAATCAGACAATAGTGGTGTTAGTTGGTGTTTTAATTTTTCTTTTTTTTTCTTGTGTACTAAAGGCAATTTTCCAAAAAGGCTACTTTTTCGATCAATCACAAATGGGGAAGGAAAGTGGGCGAGTGTGGGAGTGGTCGAAAATTCATAAAATTCATCGCAAATAATAATAATAAAAAAAAAAGAATTAACTTTTATTCTTAAACAAAAAATATGAAATTAAACTATTTACAAAATTTACAAAAATAAAAGGAAAATAATAATAATTTTTACGTTAAACATTCTTCATTCGAACCGAAATATATTTTTTTTCTTTTTGTTTTTAATTCGCTTTTGTTTGTTTTTTTAGTTTAAGTTTTTTATAACAATTCCATTTTTGGCATTCAAAAGTATTGTTCTCTCAAGTTATGCAATAGAAAAATATGTATTTTTTTGTTTTTGTTGTGTGAATGTCTGAATGCGGAGTTGCGTAGAAAGATATGAGAGGGATGATTACAATTCTATGTATATAGGTATATAGTATGAGTCTTATGCTTATGCAGTATATATAAGTAACACATTTATATATGAATATATATGTATATATATCTTTTTTTGTTATAACGAACTTTATTATTATTTTTTTGTTTCTATTTGCTAGTAAGAATGTAAACTCTCCAAAAAAAAACGCGGATTCATATTTTTCTAGTGTTGTTGTTTGTTTGTTTTAGATTTCGTACAAAACCTTGCGAGTTCAATGACGACGCGGGCGGTTAAGTCTTTTTAGCGCCGCCTAAAATGAATACCAATAGTACACAGTAGTCTCTTATTGAGGCTTGTGTAGCTTTTAGAGTAGCATCTAGCTGAACGCGTATTTGTTGAGTCCAACTTTTAGGTCTAACGACAACATCCACACAATGTTCCTGCTGAGATGATTCAATGTTAGGATTATTGTTGTTGTTGTTCTTGTTCGAACGATTGGAACGATTGTTTAGTTTCGGTTTCGATGATAATGAATAAATTGAATAATGATCTAAAGATGTTCTGTTGTTGTTGGTGGTAGTGCTGTTGGTGGCTATGCGATTGTTGAAGGTGCAGGTGCTGCTACTATTCATGGTGTTAGTAACTAAAAGTCAGACTTGTGTTAGCTGTTAACTTTCTCGGTTTGGTAACTTTGAATGAAAGTTTCGTGGCCATGGCAGTGGCCATTCGTATTGACGTGGAACTGGTCCCCGGACGTTTTTCTCAAAGTACTTAAAATATGTGTACCACCATTCGCGACCAATGTAATTATTGCTGCCAGACTAAAAACGAAGGTAACATTTTTATTATTCGATCACATACAAAAGATCAGAGACTTATGTACATACCTTAAGTAGAAAATGATTATTGGCCAACGTGTGATAGGTCCAAAACAGTCTAGTCGTTACATAGTATGCCACTAGTATGTCAATTGTGTAATGACCATGCGCCAGTAAAACGAATATCACTCCGATAAATGTCGACAGCCAAGCTAGCCAATGCAATACGATAAATCTCCGTGGCGAGTCTAAAAATAGAAATGAATTCTAATCAAATTCAAATTAAATTAACAACTGTCCGCCACCGCTGCACTTGAAATGGATTAAATTAAGCGCCGCCAGCCATCGTTAGTCGCAGACGAACAGACGTACACAATGACGTTTCTTATGTAAATATTTTCAACTTACACTCAGCTATGATGAGGTACCCGAGCACTAGCATTACTGTATGTCCACTGTAGATGTAGTCCCCACAATAAGTGTGCTTTCCGTTGATAGATAATCCAAAGCCAGACATTAGTTGGAATACCCTTTTAGCGATCACCATTGGCGTGGCAGTAGTGTTCGACTTAGGACTGCAATAATATGTTGTACTGGAAACAGGCAACACTGTGACATACATTGTAATTGAACGCATAAAGTAAAGTATGGCCAAGATTAGGAATATTCGCCGCATAATAATGTATCTGCAATAAAGGAGAGATCGGCTTTAGAAATTGTATGAAAATAATATAGAATGATACGATAAGTCTATTTGAATCAAAATATGCACATATGTCACCTCTGACGGAATTTGAAACTTAAAAACGTTTATTTGCCTCGACTATAGCTTAACTAGAGTTTGCGTTTAGATCCAGTAGCATCACGAGGGCACCTTGCGATCTAAGTGGGTTCAAACCTAACTGCAAGTGGTTACGATCAGTCACCCTAATCAAACATAACCTATCGCTTAAGTAATTAGCCCCTAATTTCGAATGATTACTTCATACACCGAAAAGTATGACCTATTCAATGCAAGAAACCGAAAAAAGGAGTATATTTTTAAGAGAAACTAATTTGGGTATTTTTTTTTTAAAATTTGCAAAGTGATAACATTGTTTCTTCTGCAAAGGCACTGAAGACCATTACTCTCCCTTTCCTTCCCTCTCTGCCTCACTCGCTAACGCTCACTTTTTTAATAGAAAGACAAACATCCTTAACCAATATTACTTTAATCATTTAACTATAAAATGTGGTGGCTTCAGTTTACTAAACTAAAATCAGAGCCGGTTAAAGTTTTAATGAAAAAACTATTCAGGTTTATGTGTGCTATCGATTTCCAACGAACGCATTCCCTCCCTCCAAATGGCCTAAATAAATTTACATCGCATGATGGTTGGAGCAACTATAAAGTAAATAAATTCCCCTCCTCAAAAAGAAACGACAAACTGGGTCAATGTGGCACAGGATTACTGCAATTTTCTGTTGATTGAATTAAATTTAAACTAATGCATATACCAGGATATACTTAGATTAATTAGTCTGTCCACAAATCCACCAACCAAGCTATAAACTTTCAGTGTATAAATTAATTACAGCGACATGTGTCAACTATAGGTACAAGATAAATAACCCTTTGGATATGGGTGATTCCTGTAATATGGAACAACAGATAAATGGCTGTCTATTTGGCGTGGGAAAATAGCATGCATGCTAATTATTGTAACTCGATGGATACACACAAATGTATATCGTAAATGAAGTTTAATTGAAGGGTAGGATTAATTTCTGCAACCAAATCAGTATTTATTTTATTTTTATGCGAGTGCTGATTGAATTCATTCAAAAAAGTAATACTTAATTTATGATAACACAGTAATTAGAGCTGGCTGTTTAACTAGAAATCATACACGCTCTTCCGGCTTATGTTTACCAAAATTTGCTTATTTGCAGAGCATAAACAAATTGTTGCTGAATTCGTTCGTCAAGTCTGCATCGTATTTGGTTTTTAATGATGATCGCATTATTTGTGACAGTAAAATGTATGTATATCCTTTCTGTTTATCGACAACACGATACTTATTTCGCGATATGATACTAATGTGGGATTTAGAAAAAAAAAACTGTGTGAATGCATTTTTAGCAAGTTTGTCATTGTGCTTGATTGAGTTGGATCGTGAACATCATCGTCGGCTTTTTCTTTAATTTAAAACTTGATTTTTTATGACAGTATGTAATGTCAAGAATAATCAAAAGCTTCTACCATAAAGAGCATTCAATCATTTTCAACATTGCCTTCCACCTCAAAGTATAATTCTTTAAATGCAATAATTAGAAAATGAGGTATACTTTTAGAAGTATGTTGAAATTTTCAAATCCCCGTCTGAGCGATAACGAAACCTTTTTTATTTTTTATTCTTTTTCTTGGCAGTTGTAAAAATATTCCTTAATGGGTCTTTCTCCTTCACCACTTTGCTTTAGAACAGAGTTCATTCCTTTAAAACCTCTTGAAGATAACCATATGTAAGCCTGATTTATCAGGCAGATAAGTAGATACTAATAAAGATTCTTCATTAGTCAACTGTTTTTAAAGCCGATTCTCGTGCCCTCGGAGTCATGCACTTTTCAAACACACAAGTTTCTTTTAGACTACTTCAAGTGGCATGTGATTCAATTAATAACCAACATCATATCGTAGTTTGAAATATAATAAAATTCAACCACTTCAATGAAGACTCATATATCCCAAGAGTTCTTACTCACCTGTGCTTATGCAGCAACGTCAACAATATACACGTGTTGACCGTAACCATGATAAGAATTTCGCTTACATTCAATGCCCAATCTTGTGCGCCAATATTGTCTAAGAATACGTCCGGCAATGGACGATACCTTTGTCTGTCTGGTAATCTTTCATGCACCAGGGATAAGGAAACTGTTGCCAAAATGAAATTAACTAATAGTATCACAAATGCTGCAAGAAAAAAACAAACCAAAACATTATCAATTAGTCAAATAAGAGATACACTAGACTATTCAATAGATACTTTACCAATAAATGTTTTCCATTTTTCTTTAGGAAATTTTGGTTCTTCACGCAAAGGCACTGGAACTTCTAGCTTTAGTATAACAGCTTCTCCATTATTTGAACCATTCGAGTTCTGATACGGCAGGCTGTAACTCTCTTCAGGTACTTCCTGAAAATTTAAACAAACAAAAAAAAAATACAAAATTTAGTACACGCTAGACAATAAGTACATAAGATTTCTATCGATTTGTGTACCCAATTCATATCATATCGGTATTTGATTTTCCACTCAGAGTTAATTAAAAAAAGAACCTCATGCCCCAATCATGGTTCGGTTAATTATAACCATGACTATGGCCTATGTTGTGTAGCATTCAACACCCCATGTGAAGAACTTTCGTTTTTTTTTTTTTTCTTTATTTGGAGGGGTCAAGCAATAAGGTGCAGTGTCAGTTTGAGGTTACAATGTGTGTGGCTCATTATATGTATCTGCTGCACTCAACAGAAAATCTATTTATCTTTCGTTTTTTCTTTTATAGTTTGGTTTGGGTTTCTTCTTCAAGTCTTTACGAGTATTCTTGACACGATTACACTTAGACCAAGAGCGGGCTTTCAATTGCAGAGTTAGCAATATTCCACTTCAAAGTGTGTAGAAAGAAATTGTCTCATAGGATAACAGAATAACTATGTATGTACATTTGTAGGTATGACACTAATTAAAAGTGCAGTTACATGATGAAAACGTATACCCACACCTCACCTCCTCGGTTCGAATCAAGTCAATAGACGGAGATGTCTTTCGTCAACGCAACGTCATGGCCTTTAATGAACTTCCTGGTGTCCTATATTATTTCATAGGGTTTCGGATTTCATTCAAGGTGTTGGTATGTGTGCAACACACATAATAAGGGTGACTGAGAGAGAATATGCCACCTAGAAAAGGTGTTTTCAAGACGAGCACCAGAGTGGGCTTCTTTTCAGTTCAGTAAGCAGAAATATTGTGAGAAGGTAATAATGATACTTTAAGAACTTTTGTCCTAGTTAAAATATATACTGAGCAATAATTAAAGCAAATACTGCGGAAGGAAGTTAGCAAGAGAATTAGAAATCGTATTGTAGTTAGATTTGGTAATATGACCAAACGACGAGTTGTAGAGAAAATTGATCGGATACATGATTTCTTTAAGTACTTATAAAATTTGAGGTTTTTGAATTTAAGTTATTTTGAGTCACGAGCTACAATTTCTGTCAGATCACAAGAACGTGAGACGTGACTATTCTTATGTGATCCTCCCAATTTAGTAAGTCGATCATTCGATACCGTTTCTCTCACTCGTTAACTTATGTCGTAATTCGACCCCTGAACTTAAAATACTCGCCTAAAATTAAGTCAAAAGCCAATCAAAGCAAAATCCCTTAAGAAGCAATTAAGGTAGGTATCATAAATCATAGATAGAAGGAAATTTTTGGGGTGTGCACTGCGTGACTAATAGTTCATTTACACCGCACCCAAATGCAACATTTCGGCTAGTTTCTGCATTTCACCCCAAATACTTAGCATTTCGCCTTCTGCATTCTAGAATGCTGGATTCCAGCGAAATACTGAATTTCGTCGCTGCATTTGTAAAGTCGTCAAATCGAACAATTCTCTTTACAAATTTAGCACGTCAAACAATGACATTTCAGAAGTTCAGAAAAAAATATCAGTCTCAATTCTGACACTAGCTGTCATTTGAAATGCTGAAGTTGCAGTGGGAACGCATAATTGGATTTCGAAATTATTTTCCTGAAATGTTGGATTTGGGCGCGTTGTAAACGTACTATAAGCCTTTGGAGTAGCGTTAGTACTGACAATTAAAACTTTTCACTATATGCATTAAAAGTAGAGCTGTAAAACTTGTACTTTTACTTCAGTACTCCGATACTGGTAATCGAAAAGGCCAAGAACTATTATTTGTACTTGTCGCGAGTATCAAGTATCGCGTACTTAAGTACTAAAGTATTACCCATGAGCAGTACTTTCAAGTAGAAGTCAGAATTGTGTGCATCGATTTTTGTACCACATACAAATCTATACAATTAGTTGAAAACGCACGAAATTTTGCACAAAAATTGTCCGAATTCAGGAATGGAGTCATTTAACGATTGTTGCCACTTCGAAGTAAAAGTTCGAAAAGTCTTCAATTGTGAGGTGTATTACACAGTAAATCGGACGGAGGTGTTTCATCCTAAATTTACATGTCTTGCTTTTGCTGTGCACGGAGTACCATGCAAAGACTCAACACGACTTATAAGACTGTGCTTCAGCACATTCTTTAAACAAGGCCAGCAGACGAAGCATGGATCCGATTGAAAGAGAGAACAAGACTAAGCAGTGATCCGATTGAAATATAGATCAACAGACAAGAAAAATATTTATAAGTGTTATTAATAAATTTGTAGAAAATTGAAAATGTTATTATGGCGATAAAAAACGGAATTTACATAGACAGAGTTTATTAAATCAATAGCCAGACAGACGCACAGGGTTAACAGCCCATTAAAATATTTAACTTACAAAATAATTTGTTAAAATTAGTTTTACTTAAATTAATTTTTATTTAAATCTTACGTGTAAAAAAAAAAGAACATTTAAAAACTTTGACTAAACAATTTTGAGAATCATCCAAAAGTCACTCGGCTAACTTAAGCTCTAAAATTTTGTGTATGCATTTAATGTAAGCAAAATGTAGTAAAGTACGTGATTGATATACTTCTCTGGATTGGAGAATATGTGAGCTATAATAATAAATTAATTTTATATGGCATAGTGGATGATTCTCAGCATCATTGGCACTAAATGATCTTGTGGTCACTCTTCTTCTCCTTCTAAGCAGTGAGGCTGCAATTTTTCTTGTGTGCTGTAAACTAAAGGATGTTTGTAGCTACGAAAAAAAAAGATGAAATGAAAAAAGTAATAAAGAAAAAAAGATGCTGAAGACAGACAGAAAGTATTGATGGATAATAAACAAAAAGTTATGTACTCGTATATAAATGCGATTAATTAGCGTAAGCATTTTTGTTAGCTTTAAACACGTTGAACAATTCAATTTTGAACATAAAGCGTGTAAGGATAGGAATGGAGTTAAAGTTTATAAGCAAAAAGCGATTATGTTTCAAGCATCACGGAAGAGAACATAAGTCATATACCTAACGAACTGTTTGATGTACGTACGAGTATGTATAAAATTCCATTAACTTCTTTTGAAATTTTCATTTCAAAGAGCCACTACCAATTGCATTCGATTTCGGTTTTTAAAAGGAAATTGGATTCAAAAATGTACTTAATTTTAGTTTAGGCGTTGATCAAATTGATAAAAGTAATTGAAGTGCTGTGTAAAGAGCAAAGGGTCTAAAAGAATGTTGAAGAGTCTTAAGAGCAGAGGAGTATCTGAAACTTTTATCGGATTCAAAACAGCTGGCTCGTCGTATCAAACACACTTGCATTCATTCATAAATCATTTTTTCGCGTTCGTGTTGAAATACACTAACTGATTTCGGTTTGTGTTATTTAATTTTGTTGCTATGAAAACTAAATGGACATTGTTGGAACTTGGGCTGGGTTACATTATCACTAGTAACAGCAAAAAGAGGTTCCCATTCTAGTCTACAATGAACATACGTGAGATGTATTAAAGAAGTCAAGACTGGGAGACTGAGAAAAAAACAATCAAGCCACTGGGCTTCTTAATAGCCTCCCAGCTTAAACACTAAAAGATGCTTTTTAGAATATTATTTTTTTTATAAGACAAAACGTATTGATGTACAAACTACATAATGGACACAATGGACCCAGATTGTGGATCTAAAAGAGCAGTGACTTTCTTGTCACAAGGCCCATCTACCTAACCTAACCTATAGACACATCGAATGTTCCAATCCAACGTTTGTTGCTCTCGGACCTAATTTTATTCGGTCCGTGTAAAATATATATTATATTTCTTATGAAAGAACAGACAGTGGCAATTTATTATGATTTATCTGTCATAAGTCTCTTTGTTACTCAGGTACGTTCTGAGTCTAGAAATTTGATACTTGCTTTGTGCTAGGTGACCCAAAACATTCCATTCAACAAAATAGCTTTGTTGTTTTCAATTATAGGTATGTAGACCGAAAAGTATCTCAAGTGACTAATGTTTTATTCCAAAATCCATATCAGCTATTTCCAAAAATGACGACTGTTCAAAAAGTACGCTGTTTAACCATGTGATGATTAATTCTTTATGGAAATTTTCGACTAACAATTTCAATGCACAAGCACAAGTTCTCTGCTCCCATGGCATCTTCTTATCACCAAGTTCGGTCTGAAGTTTCACAGAGATTTCTAGCTGAAAATAGAATGTCTGTGATAATTTGTTGTTAGCGTCACATACACTTCCTAGTTCCACTTCGCTCGGAATGAATCACACAAATTAGCTTCGCTACAATTATCATACGAGAACACTAAATGATGCAGCACCCCAAGACGTGCCCGCGTCATCGTCGTGTATACTAATCAATGTCAATGACTGGAGTTATAAATTCCTACAAGTATCTTCTAGCCTCCATTGAAAGACAAATCCCCAAAGAAACAACTATCTCATGCCTAATTCGTGACAATCAATTGCGTCACGCATATTCAGCACTCACACTGATTTATTTTTCTCTAAAATTAGAGATACTTTTTGTTGTTGTTGTTGTTGTCTTGTTTATGGCACTGCATAATCCCAAAACAGTCTGTAAACAAAAACAACTTTACTTTTGCCACAAAGTACGAGTACGTCTGAACTTAAAGTAATTGTGAGTCTCAACAACTGCGACCGAGATTCATAAATGAATCACGTTGTTCTTTTTTTTTTTTTTTTTGGGATTTTTGATTTTGCCTTGAGAGAATGCAGACAAGACAGAGGGCTAGTAGCGATGAAAACAATTTTATAAATAAGAATACATGTAAACAAAGTGAAAAACCTATTTTCACGTGAATGTGTGTTAAGTTAAATTGTTTATTAGTGCCTTAGTGCCCCAATTCAATGAGCAAGCAACACACAAAGGCGCGGGCAGAATTAAAAACCGAGAAAAATTTCAAATTGCGCAGCAATACTAATTGATCCGAGCACAACACGACGAGATTTGTTTGCCATCAAATTGGGAGAGATAAAGTTTATGAATATTTAAATAGCTCCAATCTATTTATAAAAATAAAAATAAGTAAATATCGTTCAAGGTGATGTAGTACCTATCTGTAAAATGCTATAAACAAATTATACTTTTTTTTTGTTGTTGTTACTCTCTCGTTTTTTCTTTACTTAGTAGAGAGAAGATAGCCAGATAGATTGGCTCTGTTTAATTTATATTCTATGAGTTATCTATGTTCATCGCTTTACAATATTTGCATACACTCAAGCAACACAATTAGATGAAAAAAAAAAACCCGTGTGGCAAGGAATTTGATATCAAGAAAGTACGACAATTTAAAAAGAATATTTAAAGAGCCAACATGTGTAGATAGTTGGTATTTAGCAAGCGAAATAGAACGTGTTTAAGATTACTCATTCAGCTGAATGTGTGCGCAATTCTGTTCCATTGAATTTCATCAGAAAACTGGTCGGTTCTTGGAGAATGCCAACGATATCGTAGAATTACCTTGAAATGAGAGGTAATTTTTATTTTTCCGGAAATATTCTACACAGAGCCGGTAACAAGTGGGAGATTTGTTGTAACTAGTTGGCATTCCTTTGATACATTTAATCCTAGGACTAGAGTAAGTGGAGAATTCAACTAAGTCTACATAGCTAGATGACTTGGATTTTAAAAGGTTTGAAGGAAATTAGGAACTATTCTGAATTTTTACGGTCATAGTTTTACCAGGTTTTTGTTTGTTTATTTACTGCAGGCAAAATGGATCCTGTTGGCTTTGGTCCCGAAGTGAGATCGTATTATAATCTATCCCTTTCCTAAATAGGTTGCCCCTTCGACTTAAAAAAGGGTTTTCAAATTTTAAAACGCGTCTTTTTTTTCTAAAAGTGAGCGTGTCAGTAGGCTGTTTACATTTAAACCCCTTTAACAACATATTATATATCTAGCTCAAAGTTTTAGGGCTAAAAACTAGTCGTAGACAGATGGACGTGTTTATGTCGGTCGTACATATGTACGAACATGGATCAATTGATTCGGCTGTGTACATACTACTTATGGGTCTATCTTTAATATTTTTCTATGTTACAAACTGAAGGTAGAACTAACTATAAGTCGGAAGAAAGCTAATGTCAAAATTCCACATTCAGTTTTCTTCCGTGCAGTCATTCCCATAAGTCGTCCATAATAGGAGTATGTGTTCGGAAGCATCTGTCAGTTTAGCTGGTTAATTTTTTGTTTTTAAAATTTTTTTAATGGTTTTGCGAAATAACCCATTACAGATTATACAGACTAAGTTTTAAGCTTAGATAATAAGTGTTGCATAATCTAGTACACTTCCTGCTTATACAATGGCGTTAATCGATCTTGTCTACTTTCCGTGTTACTGATTGGCGTCATCTTTTGAAACATTCTTATATAATTCCCAGTCATTCTTTACTGAGATATTTATTTCAATAATATGTGCATGCTTGTTAGTGACACGTGGTTAAACTTAAAATAGGCAATGCCTCATCGGAATTACTTCGAATCGCAACGCTAAGGTAAGACTTACGGACTTAATTTTATAACGTAGTGTCCTCTCATTAGATAATTATACTAATAGATAAGTTTGTTTGCCAACGTCAGATCAACACATTGCCCTGACAAACTGACATCCCATCACATGTGATACCAATAAAAGTGATCTTTGTTCAGATTCAAAGTAAAACTGATAAAAATAAGTACAAAGGATGATATTGTGTTTAATATTTTGTTGCACAAATTAGCAAAGGAAAATTCCTATCACTACACTATCAATCCAATTGCATTGGATTGAATGCATTGCTCTCAGTGTAATTATATTAAGTAAACTTATCGTGGGTGTAATGTTAAGCTGATAATAAATTCAGCGATAGAGATGGGAATAACAAATGATCCAAGCAATTAGCTAGGTATACTTATACATAGTACATCGTAACGTAAATATTTAAGTACGCAATGTGGCTATGGATCAGCGGTTCAGAGGTTACACTATATTTGTTTGCCTTGAAAAAAAAAAAACAATGAGTAATGCAGACGACTTAAGTAATTAAACCCGGCGATCAAGCTTGCTTGTCAACAAGATAAGCGAAAATGACGTCGGCGCATATTGTATGTATCCTTAGTTACAAGTATAAAAATGGAATATCTGAGAAACTGGGGAATATGAGTACATATTCTCGGAAAGATATTAATACGAAGTACTTATATATAATTATTTTTGAAAGAAATGGACATAATGAAAAGATGAAAACATGCGAATGATCATATGAAAATGTATTATGGGTCTCGTATGCCTCTCATACAATTTCCATTAGGTTTCTATCGAATTTTAACGAGTAAAAATGTCAATTTAGTTCCAGAGTACCTAGTCCACGTATACGACAAATTTATGGATTTTTATAAACATACACATTTGAAGTCCATGACGCATCGATGTGATCAGTTTCAAGCCTTGATAGAGTCTTTTTCTTAAGATTTGATGACATTTGAAGCAACTTTAGATAATTTTTTCACTTTAACTTTCATTCTGACACCCTCACAGGCGGCAGCTGTCGAGTGCACGTTGAAGATCGGTTTGACAGAACCCAAAGAGAACCTTATCTTCAGAAAAAACCATATGACTAATCATTGATTCTCGCCAGTCGCTACACCATAAAAAGAAGAGGTGATAATACTCACTCTTGGGGAAATCCAGTGAGTTTAGAAGTTGGGTCAATAGAGCCAGTTCTATGCCTTATACAAAACTACAACACTCCTGTACAATATTCCCATAACTTTTACAACATAATTCTAAGAGTAAACAGACGCCCTGGTGTCCTTTTATCGGCACGAAAACTCGTTTCCGAACTAAGACCCAGCTTTGAGATGTGGTCCTCTCGCATTGAGAAATACTTTACCAAGGCGACTAGGAAGATATTATATCTCGATAATTAACGCTACTTCTTTTGTCTTCCTTCTTGAAAAGAAGACCATTCCATACTAACTGGAGTGCGAAGAGTGCTTAATCTATCTGCGCAATATGTCAACTTCAGTAGTTGGTTGTCTACTGAACTCCCATACATCCGTTTCTATACGGACGGATCGGTGGTCAAACTGCACCAATAGCTCCATTACCAAGTAGATCTGACTTAACCTATGGATATCAAGCGTAATAAAGTTAAACAGCAGTACCATAGTAGGTGTCATCACAGGACACTATAGCATTAGAAGACACACAATCAAATTTGGCCTCCCTTCAGACGATTTCTGTAGAAGCTGCATGGAAGCAAAGAGGGAAGAGACTATACTTCATTTTCTGTGCAGATGTCATGCTTTCTCAATTCTAAGGAAAGTGTATTTGAAGGTGATGAAACATTAGTGCTGCTGACAAATATAGAGTTTACATAGTACATACTGACATTTACTGACGAAAATATCACTCGCGTAAGATCGGCTTAAAGTTTATATGCCTTCAAAACAAATGCTAAAATAATTGAAAATCAAAGATCTTAGCTCTTAAGTAACTGCTTAGAACTTTAATGACATCAAAATGGTTTCAAGTGACACTAAAGGACTAACAGTTTTACCGAACCAAGTCATAAAAAAAAATCCTAAACTAGTGCTAAATTAAACTCTATTCAGATCTGTGATGAACTAAGTGAACACAGCTGTAAACCCTTCAATGATGTGCTTTTGAAGACTAAAAAGTTGTTTACTTTTAACTATTCGAATAGTTATAACACATTTTGATGTTCAAAATGATCACTTGATTTGTCAAAAATGCTTTTGGCACAAAAACTTATGTTTAGACATACTTAGCAACTATGTGTTTCAAATCACAATTCAAAGTCAATGAACTCATGTCTTTAAATTTCTTATCTATTCTTTGCTTCACAAATAAAATGTTAAAAATACATGACTAGATTATTTCCACCGAGAACAAAAGTGAGTTTTTTTTTGTATAAACTCAAGGACGGGTAAACGACCTTGTAAACATTATTAGAAGAGACTCCCATGAGACATATGTACATAAATTCAATTACTAAGTAGAGTACACTTAATAATTTTTCGGATATAGTACCGTATTCAAAGTACCCATCATGAGCCCTATGAACACTATTATTTGTCCTTTCAATAAAGAGCGCATTATTTAATCTCAACGCCAGGCGACGCGACGGTCGGCGTTCATTCATTACGTGGGCGTTTTCGAACACATTAATGGGAGGGAACGTAGTTTTTTTTTGACAGCGAACAATGTCTAGTCGCGTCTGTCTGGATGGGATTTACTCATTTTAATTACAAATGTTTGACTCTGAAGTGTTCTACACCTTTTCTACGTACAAAAAAAAAATTACTTGAACATGAAATAGGCGTTATAAAAGAGATTAAAGGTATTTTATTGTCAAATATAGATGCGTGCTTCTTGATTGTGAATGTGAAGAACATTATCAGGATATTCCAATTGATAAAATTGAAGTGTGAAATGGAGGTACATCTTTCAACAAAGAAATGCATAATTTATTTTACGTTGATGATATTCTTTTTCTGTCGTGATGACGCATACATCGGTACGCCTGGCATTTTATTGACAACAAAGTCAGATTAGTCACAAATCGATCAATGACAAGTGAGATGTCAACTCAATTTTATTTTGCTTCCAAATGTAATATTTTTGCGCTAAATATGAATCGTTTTTGTAAAAACTTTTTCGACCTTAAGATCAATTTTTAAAATTCTATTTTAAGGAGCAATAAATATGGCACTGTCTATATATTTAAGTAGACACGATGGAAAACTTAATGGAATTACTTAAAACTTACACAAACAGTTCGAGGTAAAAACTTACGAAAAGCTACACAACATCGCCTTCAAAGAGTTAAGAGTTTTGGCCTGACACACAAGGGGCGCTTTTTGTTTTGTTTGAGTATGGCAACATGTTTGACGAAATATAGTAATGCCAAGGACTATCTGTCAAATTAAAGTACCTAAAGTAAAAAGCAAAAGTATGTAATAAAAAGCAGCGGCATAAGCCTCTATTCGAAGAAAGCACGCTTGAAGCCTTTGGGCCTTCTCTTCACTGGGCTTCTACCTTTACATATTTTTTTAAGTGGAACTGAAAGCAAGAACCACTGAATTCTTAAACTCACTTAACCGACTCATATTTGATGCAGTCTGTGAATCTTTTACTCACTTTCGTCTCAAACCAAAGCACTAAACCTAAGTGAAGCTCAGTGCCCTTTAAAAAAAATCATAAATTAAATGTTTAATCGATGATTTCAATTAACCTAACATTGATTCAAAATTTACATACATATGTATTAACTCCATTCATTGCACAATTTTAAAGCAAATAAAATTTGCTAAAACGTCATAACTAGACAGTGACTAACTAATAGTATCGTAGATCCGAAAAAATCTATCAATTTCAATTAACTTTTAAGGTGTGACTACATTTCAACCGCGAACGGAAGACGTGTCTCGTTTGGACATTTCCCTAAGCCTTATCATCCATCGCATACTAAATAAGCACCCCAATGTAAATATAAGTAGCGAGTAGGCACTACTTAGTTTATTGACATTATAGCCTGAAGGTAAAGGTATCGTCCATGACAATGCTCAAAACAACAAGCGTTGCATTCACTTAGCACGAACAATAAACGTTCAATAATTTCCCAAAGTGGCCATGTGTGTAGCTCACTAGAATTATTAATTCACGCTTAGCGAGTGCTCAATTGGAGTATAGAATTCTAATAAGCGCTGATTGAACGAAGGGTTATTCAAGTGAAAACAATTTACTATCGCACATGTCAAATCATGAGATTTTAATAGAAGCATCAATTAGTCTAATAAAGGCCAAGTGCGGGTACCGTAAAAATGTAAATAGAAGCGCACTTAGTGCCATCAAAATGTAGTAATTAGCGCTAGTTTTATTTAGAACCTATATTTACTAAAAGTCCAAGCAACTTTGACGTACGCGTAGCGTGCTCCTCAGGCGATTTTGAAGGTCAAACCACATTTGGGTTGCTGACGATTTCGTAACTTTTAATTTTTTTTTATAATTCTGTAAGAAAGTGTTTATTGACTGGTTGGTCGTCTCTTACAGCTGCTCGCTGAGATAAAAAGAAAAAAACCGGTTAGCGAATCGATTTGTATGCATATGTATCATGAGGTAAAGCATGACTTATGAATAAACAAAACAAAGGTGTTTTCGATAAATAAAAAATAATTCGTAGGTAACTTCAGTGAGTCAGATTGTCATTTGTATTCGGTGTACAGTGAGTGTTCGTATATTTGAAGGCTTTTAATAGTTTTAACGAATGACTGAATTGCAGAGACCCGACGTTAAAAAACGATGAACATTTGAATTAAATGTAAGATGGAACAAAAATGATTTTAAAACACGTTGACAGTGTATATGCACTTGCGCTCTTTCTGAAATGTGCGCAAGTGAGAGTAAGCATTTATCGTGCAATTTAAAAATGTATTTGAACGGTTACGTAAATTGTCGTACGAAGCAACTAAAACTTAGACTATACGCGAAACATGTTATGGTCCAATGTAAAATGGCCGCATCCATTAGCTGTCAAATCAGCTGCTAAACATGCTGTGAATTGTATGTGATTTTTGCATTCGTTTGTAATTCACAGTAATTTTTTGAGGTTCTTGCGGAAATGCTTTTTGTACTTTATTATTTAATTGGACTACTTTGAGCAATGAATGCACATCCAACTTATGAAAATCAATAGAAGTTTGTATTAGTCTAAGTAATAACAAAAAAGACTATAAGGGTCATGACTGCTCGCAGTTATGAGGTTCCCATTTCTACTGACATGTCGCCAAGAACTCAAGCAAGATCAATTCACAAAATACTCTACATTTTGAGCTATACCTGAGCGTTCCCAGAACATAGAATAACGAAACTTATGTTAAGACGACGCCCTATGCCTTCAAGGGGTGAAACAATTTATGAATACTTTTAGAAATTAAAACGCAAAATTTGTATTCTCTACCAAAACTTCTACTTAGTGTTAGTACCAAACATTTACAGCGTACCTACTTAAAAATTTAAATCTTTTTAAGTTTTCAATTCGAAAAAAATTGCAAATAAAGAAGTCAACAATTGGTGTTTGCCATTTCACACCTTCAAGCTTAATATTGTATTTTTGTATTTAGATTGGGTGCTTGGATTTGCTTACGAAAAGCTGAATTGAGGTAAGTTTTATTAGGCATGATAACGAGATATAAAATTCCGTATTGTGACATTCAAAAGTCCTTATTGGTTCTGTCTAATGGCGCTTTCGCTAAGCGTAAACTGTACATAAGTAAGTAGTCACACCCAGATGTTGGTCGCGTAAATTGGCGTTCACCCAAAATTCATTTAGTTATTTTTTTATTTATTTATATTTACTTTGTAGTTAATGTTTTCTTGTTCAATGGAGAGTTCTTTTATTGTATTTTTTTTATTAGTACATATTTACGATTATATTTCGCCTGGCTGTATGTTTTTGTTATGCGAAGTACTAAAGTCAGACCTTACTTTTGTTGCACAATACCGAAACAAATCAACAAAAAATGAGACTCAAGTCTGACTGCATGCATTTTTGTGTGCGATTTGCTACAATAAGATTGACTCTATTTTTCTCAAGCTACATTTCGATATAAGATAGCAAGATACCTTGCTTCGAAACGAACTGATAACAAAATAGTTCCGTAGCAAGTACAATGTCTATCAGTACACCATGTGGTACTTGTTGAATATTAAAAGGCGAGAGCATATAAATTTCATTAGTCACATGTTTTTTTCCTCCTTTCAGAAGTGCGATAAATTTGGTTAACTGATGTAGGTTTTTTGTATCGCATTTTTGTGCTATTGCGAACATTCCTTGCAGTCTTTGGTTGCAAATGGATTAAAAAATAAAATTATCTTTTAACGTACTGTACTGTGTGTACATCTTATCACAAGCTTTTCAGATGTGGAAACCAAATTGAATGTCCAATTGTAAATTAATTCTGACTTTATTTACTTTAGGTTGGTTTGAAGTGGGATGCTGCACACGATCCTCTTGGTCTCTTGTGACGGGCCAAGGATCTGGGTGTTTTCGAAGCGAAGCTTTTGCGCCGGGGTTATCAAAGATTTAAGTTCAGTCTTCTTCCAGCGGAGAGCATACACCCTAAAGTATAGTGCTCTCTTCTTTTTTTTCAAGGCAATGCACATAAGTCATTTTGTCTAGACAGTTGGAATGTTTATAATCCGTCTTAGGCTCATTGGTAATGAGTCAAGGGGTAAAACCCGACCACCCGACGTTATTCTTATCGAATACAGTTTGGTTAGCAGTTTCCATGTAATAAGAGGCATGTGGAGACAGTCTTTATCCGTGCAGATGAGGATGCACGTACAACTGAAAAATTAACCAATTAAATCTGTATGACATTTCTAACTTCTGTTTTTGGCGTCGAATTGGCAGGTCTTCCAGGTGAAAGGGTGCTGAGCACAGCGGCTATGTTTCGATTACCTACCCGAACATAATGCGTTGTGATTGTGACTAATAGTTATACTTGTCAAAATATGCGCCTGCACATTCTATTATTTGCTCAAAATGGTGTTGCGCGAGTCAAAGTGGCAAATGAAGCCATTTCCACTCTTCCATTTGTTTTGTTTTTAGTATGCTGTCAAACTCGACGTGTTAAAAGTTTGCCAACTCTTGTTATATTTTTTTAAAGTTGTCATTTCATTAACACCACCAAATTGTAAACATAGCATTTACAAAATGGCCGCACTCAGTGCTCTCAAGCCAGCCGCTGAAATCTAAATTTGTGTTTGAGCTCCCGTTTAATTTTGCTGTAACATCAGAATGCAATTATGAAAATCGGAAGTTTTCATCTTGGATGAGATCTGTCAAACGACCCGAATCGGGCATCAACCGAGCATTACCTTATATTAAACTTGAAACTGCGATCAGGGTTCATTTCTACAGACAAAATCAGAAAGAAAGTCTGAAGCAAGACAAGTCCTCGTGCTGAAATTTTGTAGCTTTATGACTTTACAACCGATTTGTTTGAACTTAGTGATTGTGTTTCGATTTGTTTGGTCAGTTGGTTATGAAAACTATAAAAGGGTCTTAATTAATAACAAAACAAAGATGTTACTAAATATACCTACACTTGGACACAAAAATGTTAATGTATTGAGAGTGAGCGGAGATGATGACAGATGCATTATTAAAAGATACTTAATTGACATTCATGTTTCTTGGTTGTTTTGGGAGTGTTTTTTGTTCCAAATTACATTTCGAAGTGTTTTCAAAAACACCGATACCGAAACGCATTGTAAAACTATCAACGACTGAGTATTAAGTGTGTCTCTGGGACGCAGTGATCAAAATCGTTTTTACATCTGTACCTATGAGATTTTAAATTGAAAAAAAAAGTCTCCTTTATCCAAAAATTGCCCAATATTGGCAAAGTCCAAGTAATATTTAATTTCTTTTTTTTAATAAATTTTACTTGAAAATACTAGGTGCACCTGAATATTTGGTAGAGTTCGGCGTGTAATTGACTATTAAAAGCGACCTCGAAAATAAGTTCGTCGTAAGATTCTTACTAATAAGTGCTGCCAAACTATGTCTGCACTTTCAAATTTTCAATTGCGTAAAGTTTAGGCGTCATATGAAAAATAAGCCCAACTTTCAAACCCTTGTAGTTAAGTGCTCCCAACCTATCTCCTTCGACTGTATATTAGACTATTTAACTTCACGTCCCACTTTCAGTTGCGCAAGGTTGATTTGTGATGTGATAGTGTTTTAATTTTAAATGGTTTGTTTGTTAGGTGGGGAGTAAATATTTATAAATGGGTATGCAAAAAAGCAAATCAAAATAAAAATATAATGAAAAACATAAATGAAAAAACAAAAAAAAAAAACAAAAAACCTTTATCGCAAAACGTACTTCGTTTGAACTAACCTCGTATTCTCTTCGTTTCGATGTGCTGGCACAGCTCAAATACCCGTTATTGTTGAGCATTTTAATAAAATCTCGACGTATTTTATTTGGTGATGCCATGAATTTGATAAAAATTGTTAGACGTATGTTGTTATTTATAAATTTAGAATTTGATTCTTTTTTTAGTTAAAAAAGAACACTTTTTATCATTTCCTAGCTCCTTACTTTGGTTTTTTGTATTCTTTTCTTTTCTCTTTTCTCGTTTAATTTGTCAGGCAAAAAGGAAAGAGAAAAACACTTTTATTGAAATCACTTGGCACTGATTTTAATTTTATGTATTATATTTTCCTCGTTACTAGTCAGCACTTAATAAAGATGGATGCTGTAACGTTCACTTGTTGTATGTATTTAGCGGTAATGTAAGAGTTACCAATTTTAAGAAATTGTTGAGAAAAATTAACATACAATTGACAATAGTGGAAACATTTTGCAAAAAAATATGAGGAAAAATTCTTTTTCGCACGATGAAAATCGAAAGGTTATTGCTTCGGTAAGGCAAATAAAAAAAAAATTAAAAAAAAAACACGCACACACTGGAGTGAGAATGAAAATGAAAATCCACGGTTTCGTTTGCAATACACGTCTAAAAAATTTCAGGTGCAATGAACGGCGGCAACAGCACACGACACTACCAAAGATTTTAAAAGAAAAACACGGAAAATTCACAGAAGTAGCAGAGGAAAAACCCCACCAGATGACGACGAAGATTGAAAGGAGGAAGAGAAGAAAGGAAAAAGAAAAACAAGTTTTTTTTTTCACTTCTTATTTTGTATTGTTACTGCGGAGGAGGTTTCTCAAAGTATCGGCAATGGCACACGAAGACGACAACGACAACGACCACGAATAACAAACATAAACAGCCGAACTAAAAATAAAGCAACAAACTAATGATTCGTGTTCACAACACCGACGTTCTATCATGAAAATCTGCACAGCGACTGATGCAGCTGTAGAAATTTAGAACGGAGAAGCTACAAAACAACAGTTTTCTGCTTTGGGTTTTTGTTTTGGACGACAACGATGACGATGGCGACGAACGAAACGATCACATAAAAGCGGTTCGTAACGTTTTTTTCTCGCTCACAGCCAGCCGTTGTGTTTTCATTTAATTCAGCTTTGTATTCAGCTATGACTGGTGGTTGGTGCTGAAAGGAAAAACCTGTTTTTAAAACAAAACAACATGCAGTGCAGGCTACAAGTGTGTTTGTCTTGCAGTGGAGTTCCATGCATGCTAATTATGACAGCAATTCGCTTTAGTGAGTTGGTGGGTGCTTAGAAGTGAGAGATAATTGGGTTTTATCAAGACAAAGGCATACATCAGCACAATTTCATTGGTATACAGTCGACGATTGAAACGTACAGACAGAGCAAAGCACCTGTCTAAATTTAATTTGGTTTCTTCTTTCTATCAATCAATATTCTGCTGATGGAAGAGTAGAGATAGAGAGATATCGATGCTAAAGAGAGCATCGTTTTGAAGATATTTCAAAGGCGGCCTAGGGGTATGCAACGAAAAAGTGATATCGATCGGGCAGGGCGCTTTTCAGTGTAATAGTGTTGCCATCTATTTTTATGAGAGAGTACTAGTAAAGGTAAAGTGGTATAAGCTATAACATGCACTTTTATAGAAGAGATAAGAAAATCTAGATCACGTTGGCTTTAAATTTGTGTCGCAAAGATTTCTAGTTATAGAATTTTTTCTTTGGCATTGTAAAAACTGATCACATGTTCCAGAGCTGCGGTTGGGATTGGAACAATATGGTTTATGTTCCGGGAAAAGCCCGGTTTCTACAGCAATTTTTGTAGATTTTGAGCAGGGATATGATCGGGTTCCTCGAGACTGTTCTGCTACGGTAAGGGATAGATGGTTCGCTGTAAAATGTATTTATGAAAACTGCGGAGACTATGCGTACTAAGCTGAACTTAGTGTTAAAGATAAGCAATCTTTCATTAAATCTACGTTTGTTCCTACTCTCTCCAATGATCATAAAATTTGGGTAGTGATCGAATAAATTACAACCACCAAAAATTAGATTTATTCGTGGTGGTGCCGACGAAAAACATCAAAGTACGCAAGGAACTCAATATTAAGGAGCTTATTCTCCAAATGTAACGATCTATACTTCGATGTTTGATCACGTAGTGCACATGTCTCCCAGTCATGAATCCGGAGCCAACCGATAAGTATCCCATATACATATTCGCCAACAGATGGTTCGATCTGATCTGACATCTGTTCCGGTCCCGATTTGGAATAGCTGCTGATCCGTTCAATTTGTTGGTATAATGCGAAGAGCATATACATAAGTTTGATGACTGGATATAAATTTCATATAGTCTCCACTCAGATCAGATCAGTAATATTATAACCAATTCTAAAAATCAACACCAATCCATTGTGAATTAAACTATTCACAATTTTCCATTCATAAATTTAACAGCTGAAGTTTTAATAAAGTCCAAATGCTTTACTTTTTTTTTATTTTTTAAAAACAATGAATCGCTCTCATATTAAATCCCCACTATGCAAGTCCATCAATAGAATCCAATCCTTCATATAAACCAAAAAATTCCATTTAAATTTTCGATTGTTCTCATCACAATAGCAGAGACAATCTATGACATTCTATTTCGAGCAGAGCGCAATTTTTCAATGGAAAAATTAAAAATTCCATTAATTAAATGCTCCTTTTGTATTCCTTATTCAACCCTTTATCACACTACATCAGGTTATACATATTTACTAAGGTTTGGATCGATATTTATTGCTACCAGATGTACATATACTTATTGCCGATAAGAATAATTACACTATCGCAAATTGCATACTCGAATAATAGTAATCCGCTTTTATTCTTAAGAATAGGAATACAAAGTATAAAATTTATTACACAAGACCATTGTGCTGAGTGATTGATTACTATAAATCGCGTGCAACAAATGGATAATTGCATTAAGTTAGTGAAATTGTGGGTTCTGAGAGTAAAAGTCCATTTGAAATTAGTATTCCAATTTAAATTCATGAATGAGGTTTACGTCATTGCATAACATAGTTTGATCTTTAACAAAATGCACGGGAAAAATTTTTAAGTATTATATTTTCATCCCCAAGGTTGGGTCAGGTGGTTGTCGAGAACTTCTAAATGAAGCTTATGAATAGCTACTACTCCTCTACGTTTGCCAATCTTGACAGAGTCCTTAGTAAAAATGTTGCCAAAATAGGAATAGAAGAATTCTGCCAGAGTCTCTATATCAAACGAAGATCATAGAAGTGTCAACTATGTACATACATATATCAATGCACTGGCTACAAAAGAAGCAGCACATATGAATATAGATCCGACAACAGGGCAAAAGGTGTATAGAATCACCAAGGAGCTGACAGTTGGCCGCAGCTCCACCCAACACTCAGTGAAAGCTGTTTATGCCTTATATCATATGAGGAATACATCAAGCGATGGAACATACAACCAAATCCAGCTGGGGTATCCGAAAGGCTGATTATCCAAAAGGCTGATTGACCAAACTACCAAAACCCCCTGCAAGGACTAAAAATTACCATTAACTGCGTTACTGCTCTGACTTATTGGGAGAGCGTGAGAGACCAGAGGATTACTGCATGAGACTAAGAAGGGATTTATCGTCAAGCTTCTCAAGAAGCAACCTTATGCGGTGCAAAAATTCGGTAGATCTGTGTGGTGCCTGCTGGGACTCGACAACTCGAAGACACACAATGTTACGAGGTTTTTCAGATAAATGCATAGTAAATATCAAGGCTTAGGAATTCAAAGTTCAAAGTAGTGTCCAGCAAGGCTGCATCACCTCACCAATTCTGTTTTTGTTGGATATTACATAGAGACACGCTAAATGCTTCTTTGTAGAAGGGAAGCGTATGAATTCGATTTAATCTTACTTACGAAATCTCTCACAGGATAATGGACAAATGAGAATGAATGTGGAGAGGGAACCTGAAGTGGTTGGGCTGTAAATTAACTCGGCAAAACTAAAAATGTTCAGCCTTGGTTCGAAGTCATCAGTTCGTATATGCGTAGCTAGACAAACGGTTGAGAGAGTGTCTTCACCGAAGGTGGAACTGAACCGGCAAAGTAAAGTCTGTATATAAATAAATAAATATCAGGCCGTAGCAGCCCATAGAGGGCCAAGATCTAGCTTCTCACAACTGTACATGTTGTGCGTGGTATACATTTTTGCATGTACAGAAGGGACCTACAGTTTTATGCCATATCCGAAGGGCAGAGGGGTTTTGAGAAACTCGGAAGAGGTGGGGCCGTGAAAAAAACTTTTGATGGTATTTTTCTGGATTCGAACTTGGAACCCTTTGCGTAGTAGTCCAACGCACTAACCACTGCGCCACGGCACCCACTCAAAAAAGTCTGTATATGGGAAATTTTAAATAGCATTTAAAATGGGATGCTATTTAAAATTTAGCCACGTAATGCAATTCGTTTAAACTCTAATAACACTCTTCCTGGTAGTTCTGAAAAGGCAAAGCGAGAAGGAAGCACGGTAAGAAAGGATGTGGGAGTGCCATTGCTGGAAACGTCTTACAATGGCGCGTAGATGCTTTAGGTGACCCACAAAAGGGCTACAGGACATAAGTAAGTAAAGTTAAGTCGTTTTGAAGACATCTAGGGGATTTGTTTAGAAGTTCGTGATAGGTGTGTTCGGATAAATGTGATCCAGAAAAAGTGGTCTGTAAAAGTGAATACTTTTTTAAAAGAAACTTTATCAATAGGAACAAAAATAACCTTCAACTCAGCCCACAGTCAACTACACCACATTGAGTGAGTACCACAGACTAGACATCTTCTATGCAATTCAACCAACTAAACTAATCACACCTATCATAAAATATCCATTTCGTCGACAAGAATCCTAACAAATCAGCCAAACAATCAGGATCATCATATTTTTTTTTCTTGCTTTCAAACCCTAATAAAACGATGTAAATATAAACTTGCACTTTATTCTCCTTTTAGTAGACAAATGTCATTATCCATGTCCCTGAACCGTTTATTCTACCTATATTTAGATGTCCGACGTTGTTGGACTTAATGAACATGAAACACTCCCCGCACACTCTCATCTGCATTTTTATACAAGAAACGTGTGCGTGTATTGACGTAACTCTGCTTAGAGTGTCGCCTATTAAACTGACTGACATGATGGTCAGGTCAGTAAAGTAAGCTGAATCATCATCTACATCACCGATATCGTCCCTTTTTAACAGGAACTAGGTCAGTTAAAGGTGGATTGCGAGTGATGCCATTTGAGTTTTGCGTTGGTGTGTTTATGTGAGCTTCAAATAGATTCGGTTATTTTAATCAGACGAAAGGACGAAAATGTTTCTTTAAATGTTTTAGTTCACTTTTATTTTTCCAAGTGACATCTTTTATGGGTTTTATGAAGCAAATAAATTTCTCGAGTATTTTTCGAGTGACACGCAATTTTGACAAATTTTCGGTTTCACGCAAACATTTGACCGGAAATTGCGGTCTGTAATGCTCCAGTTCAGATGAGGTCAGGGTTGATTGTAAAAGTAATTTGTGGTTTATGACTCTTGGGGTAATCGAAAAGCAACAAAATGTTGATTGACTGCGTATTAGAAGACTTTTTTTTGTTTTTTATTTATGGGGAATATTAAGAGAGAGAAACTAAACCAATTAGGGCTTACGATATTAGATTTACAATAGGGCATACAAGTACCGAGCCTTAAGAGGAAGAGGACTGGGCAGGACTTTGTATCCAAGAGTCAACATAAATATTGTTACACTGGCACCGAATTGAAAAAAAATATGTATGAGGAGAGCAAGCACTATAAAAGTGGAATTTAGCAAGGCTGCATTGTGCCAGCAATATTGTGTTAATAGCTGATTTGCGATGTGTTCAGAGGTGCTTTGTGGACGATAAATGCAGGTGGCTTACAGTCACATAGAAGAAGAAACTTTCACTACAAATAAACTCGTCAAAAAAAAAAAAAGTATCGGCAATGCAATTCTTTTAAAGACCAACCGATTTGCGAACAGATTTTATACTATGTTTGAGAAACGATTGTTAACATTTTGAAGATTACCTGATCCGAGAAGCACAATCCGAACGAAAGCGTAAAACATAGTACAGAGTAGGTACTAGAGTATCAACTATAGTACGTAATTAGCAATATGGAAGTAAACGGCAACCTTATGGCACACAGTATAGCCACATTCTAGCTTCACTGTCGCTCATTCATTCATACTTGTATAGCAATGCATGTTTTATCGCAATCTTTTTCGCATCGCATTGCTTTATAGCATCACTCTTTGACTAGCATAAGATAGGAAGAGAATACTCCTTACTTGCAAGCTTCTCGCACACAAGGGTCCAGGTGCGTCGACATTTTGGAGTAGGCTTGCCTGGTAGTCAGGAGTGGATTTAGCCTTACTTTGAGCGTTGTTGGCTTTTCGCAGAGGGCTCCAAATTCGATCAGAAATCAGGGGCCGGTGTCTTTTAGAAATGCGATAAAAGACTACAGTACCTTTGGGCAAGCTTCTTGTATTCTTTGCGGAAATTTTTGCAAACTTAATGGCAATGTGCTACCTACATACAAAGAAGAGCTGCAGTATGTATGAGCTATAGCGATAGTCAAGCTGCGCTTAAGGCCTTGCTCAACCGTGTAACCATGTAACTAGGATTTAAGCCAAATTTGTTTGTGTGACGGTTACGGAGATACTACAGAGCATTTCCTCCGTTATAGTCTTCGTTACTCTGTTGTGCTGTCGTCTCTACTTTAAGTACGTCAGGCTCACAGTGCGAAAGCTCACAGCTTGTACTTGGTTTGGAAATCTAGCTTGCAACCAAATTGAGGCGTCTCAAAGTGAAGAGTATTTTAAATTGAGATTGCGTGAGAGATCTGTTGGAACATATTTCCACTACGACTCCATTGTAGAATTTTATCGTGTGACTTAATATATATGCATACGATGAGTTCCATTTGGGGAAACTGAGAAGGCGCTATAGAAATAAACTAACCCATAACCCCAGACCTTGCAACAAACCATTTGAATAGAAAAAAACACGTTTCTTATAATTTCCTTGGAATTTCCTGATTAAATCCTTCGAAGTGGCACAACATACATATACAGCGCCTTGTTTTCCCCATCATCATGGTTAAAGCTAGGTAATGGTTATGTGACCTGGCAAAGCCAAGAAGGAAAAAATGCAAAAACGAGGAACGTGGATAGCATTTCATAATTCTTACTGTCATGCGGCAGAAGAATGTCATTAAAGGTAGGGCACTATGACACACAAACACATATAAAGCAACACAAACAACATCTGTTGCTTTTGCAAGAAAAAAAAGGCAGACAATAAACCACTTGCTATGTCCTTGCTATTTATATTTAGTACAACAAAACACCCTTACTCTGTACTCGAATTTAGCCCTGCAAAAGCTCTTATGCAAATTATATATGTGTGTGTGTGTGATGTGTGTGCCTGTGCAGTTGAATGAAGCACAACAAATTGTAACGCAATGGAAAATGGCTTCACAAAAAGCCTTATCCTTTAAGCCATTCCATTGCAATGATAAACCTGCCTTACATCGCACAAACGAAAAAAAAGGGGGGCCACCCAGGCATCCTTTGAAGCGGTGCAACAGAGTTAATTTCATATAATCGTTGCAGCTGCTTGTAGAGCGACCGAAAGGACATCGAGTTGGCCTGGTTTTTATGTGCCAGGATTTTTCGTTTCCTCCGTTGCCCTCGTTTCCTTTTCCACTTATCATCCGTTTGTTTTGTACATCACATCATACACATTGACCTCAATTATGCTTCGCTTCTTCGAACCAGTGGGTTTTGGGAAGGAGGCCAAGGAGGAAACGACTTCACAATAACCTCAAGTGGTGAATGACAAAATGTGAGAATGTTATTTAGGTGATAGCACAAAGTCCACCCTGGTGGGCTATATTCATTTATCCTTACTGCTGCTGCTGCTGCTGCTTCTGTGGGGGTATGAATATTCCATAAGCAAATAATATCACTCAAGTGCCACAAACCGCATGCGGAAGTTGTATTGATCTGTGAGTTTGGCAGCTAGGACATCCCGATTCGGAGGAAAAGAGTATTTATTGGCAAATCAATGCGACAAGGATTCAATGACTAAGAATAGAACAAATTAACTGATCAATATTCAAAAGAGTAACGTGATACAAACAGGACATGGACAGGACATGCCGTATGTGCGCACAATGTAAGAGCAATGGCGTGAAATATTAATCCGGCTAACAATAGAGAAGAAAAAAGGACATTAATACACAAGTGCCACACAGTATTATGTTTCTCGATGCTTGATGGGATTACTTGGTGGCCTACTTTCTGTGGTTATCAATCTTTCATCCCCGAGTGTAGCTACTTTTTTTTCGGGAAACAATCGATCTGTTTTCCTTTTTGTAGACATTCCTATTGATCTGGCGCTCCTTAAGCATAGTGCTTTAAAGAAAAATTACGTCTTTATATAATGATGTAACACTTAAACTACGTAAAAAGCCAGCAAACATTCAAGGACGAACACACCTCAACTGTGGTGTAGTGTAGGTACGCTTAGTTTATTGTACATTTCTGCTCACGAAAGGCTCTGTAGTTTGTTCCTTTCCATGCTCAACCAGTGTTTCTCAATTGAAACACAGGAAGCTATTCATTTGCGCGACATTGGACTGAAAGTTGAAAATATAGTTTTTTTTTTATGTCTTCAATTCCCTTGCGGCACTTTGGTTGAAGGAGAGTTTGTGCAAAAAGTTGGGCGTGTTTTTGAAAGTATTTTTTTTTTTTTAGATTAATTTTACATTTAAGGAGTGCCTAACATTGCATGTATGCATAAATCACAATTATTGTCATACGAGTGGGGATACAAGGATAAAAGTTGAGTCATATGAAAAATGTATAATTTCTTCTTTTTTACGATTGAAGTTCTTATTGTGAAATTGTCTGTTTCATAAAGGAATTTATTCTGCAAAAAAGGAGCAACTTTTTTGCCTTAACGAGTACTATGTATATTTGTGTCTACACATATGTATGTATGCGTAGGGAAAGTGTAAAGATTTTTAAGAAACTTTAAATAGTAAAGCTCTGTTTGTGAATGATTTTTTTATGTTATATTCAGAGCTTGAATTGGGAGCCTTTATTTGTGTTTACAGTTGTCGCAATATTTAAGAGATATTTATGAAATGTTTCTTATTGTTGTAAAGACTTTACCTCCCTTACAAAAGAAAGTATTTCTTAATAGTGAAACCCTTTAGTGAAGTCATCTGAAGTGATCGAAGTCTAAACGAATATAAAACCATCAATGATTTCAGATGGGTTCAGATGACTTGACACTTGACATTGACTTGACTTCGATGAATTTAGCTGACTTCAATGGGTTCAGCTGACTTCAATGATTACAGATGACTTCAGATGCAGACTGCAAAGACTTTAAGTGGATGCAGTGAATGCTAGTGACTTTGAGGGGACTTCTATTAATTCAGAGCAATCAAAGTTATTGCATTCATTTTGATTTCAGAATAAAAATTGCAAAAAAAATGATTACCAAATCATGACTTAAAAACGAATGGTGATTTATATTTTCTAAGTTGAAGTCATTATTGAAGTCATTATTGAAGTCATTGAATTAAAACAAATTCTGTGAATTCTAAGGATGATTTCAATGAATGCATTCCAAAATGATTGCATACTTTACAGCCCTGGTACTACAGTTTTAAGTATAAGACTGCTTGAGTCTGCTATTGGGAATGCATAAGGCAGAGCTACAAAATGGCACTCACCACCTGCAACAAAGAACTAAGAAAAGCTAAAATATGTACCTGCAGAAAGTTCTCGAGTTACTGAGTAAGGATGTGAATAAGACAGCATTAAGATTAATCTATGAACTTTCGAGCACGCGATCAGCAAACACTCATATGTATATCAACAAGTGTTATCAGAGTCAGCACATCAAGAGGATGCCCATAGGGCGGAGGGCTATCTCCTCTACTGTTGAGTCGTATTGGGAGTTAACTACTTTATAAACTAGGGCATCAGCTGTCAAATATTTACATGCTGACGACATAAGTCGTGTTTTATTGGAAAGCGATTAGCCAGCTCAGTAAATTTTTGCACACAAAGCAATAACAAAATGAAAAGTGAAGATAATTTAGTCAGTAAACAAAACTGAACATAAAGTCTGCAGAAAGTCAATCACAAAGGGCCTTGACTCAAATTGTAGACACGAACCATTATTTGTTTTACGCTGATAGTATGATTTGTTTGTTAATGGTTGTTGTCTACAATCCTATTCACCGCCATCTAGGATTCGAATGTCATTTTGAACATGAAAATGAGAAGTGAGTATAAAAATGAGTATAGACGTTTTAAAGAGCTAGCTATACACTTTCCAATAAAACACGGCAATAGTTGTAATAGTAAATCCGTGAAGAAGGGTTTCCTTTACCCATTTTACACATCAAAAATCTGTTCTATTAATATAGCCTCAACAATTGCTTACTGTATGTTGCCCTGAAGTTAGGCCATCCTGTTGATTTTCTGAAGTTCATTATCTTCCCTGTTTATGTGCTAAATAGTAAGTTGGTTTGACAGCACAGGGTGCCGACATTTTGATGATTTGTTATTGTTAATGCAATGTCAACCTGCAGAAAATATTTTGTTCAAAAGGACAACAAAAAAAAAAATAGCACAGAATATTTATAGTAGGTCCTGGTCACGTGCTTTTCCACCTTTCTCAAAACAACGAATTTTTACGAAAATTTATAAATTTTTAAGATAATTTACAAATTTTTACGAAATCCGTAGCTGTTCGCGTACGGAGAATTTTCGTAGTTTTTCGCAGAAGAGAGCGCTCACGAGAGAATACAAAAATTCCCCATGCTACAAATTTTAGTGCAAGAAATTTCTGTGGGCTGGTTTTTGAAAACTGTCAAAGCTGTCAAACCAGTGTATTTTCAACTTTTTCTTGTTCAACCCGTTCGTTAACTTTATCGTAATTTTAGCTCTCTCTAAGAGAAAGTGGCCGCCTTCGAAATTTGATAACTTACAAATTTTAGTGCAAAAAGAACGCGAAGGGACCTAATTCAGGGGGGCTAGAATTAACTCAAGACCTTCTCACTAACATCTTACATCTCTAATAATGGGCTCGAATAATTAATTTTGCCTTTACTGTAATCGAGAAAGCAGAATCATAACTTGTTGAAGCTGACGTTCAAATAAATTTCATTGATTCTACTTCCTTGCATCATTTTCGTGTTGGGAATATTTATATATCTTTTGGACCAGACTGTAAGTCGATGTTAATGGTGTCAAGCGATCAATTAAATAGTGTGGTCGTGTGCCGATATTTTGTCTACCATAAACGTGTCCAAATGAAAAACAATCGCGTGTGCATAAATGCAACTCACGACTGATTTAGATTTAGATAATTACATTCAATCTAAATATGGTTTGTTGTGGCTTAGAAAATTCTATAAATTATTAACTTTAGATTGACACAATCAAATAAGCAAATGAACATCATTACCCGGAAATGTGGGTCTAAAACTTTAGATTGCAATGCAACATGTAAAGCATCTAATTCTGTTTTCGGAGTCGATTGCATAAATAAATAACTCTACAGGTGGTCTACATACGAATATATCAACTCTCTTCGACAGTTGAGTAAATATTTCAGTGTGAGATGCCTTAGAAATTTCCCAAATTACCTAATCTACTTGAATATACACACCTACACCTATTGATGGTGTGATGTACGAAAAGAAAACCGATTCACCTAACCACTACCAGAGCCTTCCAAAGTACTTAGACGAATTACTTGCAACTGTGGGTAGAGAAAATAAAAATAAACATACGCCTCGATGAAATAAAAATTCCATTCGTTAATTTGTTTACGATATGCACGAAATACTTAATTAGGTCAGGTCTAGGGGTGACGGGGCGCATGGTGTATACCCTTGAAAAGTGCACACACTCAAGTAAATAGGTAGCCTCATTCTCATTCTCATCCGCATCAAGCGAAGTAAATACATTTTCTTAGGAAATAGGTCAGGCGTGACCCTCCGGCACCAATATCGAATGCACTTTACGTTTTTTAATAGCTAAAACCAGATGCCAATAAACGACATGCTTTAGCACCGAACCAATGCGGCGTCGGGCATTTTTAATTAGCCACCCTGTAGGGAGCTTGATAAATGCATCGAGTTAGGAACAGAAAAAAAAAAAAAAAAAATTGAATGCAGTATACGCGAGTTAAATTAATTAACCCGCACGAAGGAGAACTAGAAAATTCCAGGGATGAGTTGCTCTATAAGTAGCTTGGCCATGGTGTCATTGGGCGCATTTAATGAACGACTGACATAAAGTTCAAACGTGCCTTGTTTTGATCATATTGATTTCGTCTCCAAATTGCTTGATTGAACTAATTTCTCACAACGAAATACGAGAATATGAATCAGTTTATGTTGTTGACGGGAGTATTAAATTTTTGCAGTCACTTAAACATATTAGCACTTGTTTTTTTTTATAAAGTGCGTAATTCGATCTAATTGATTATTAGAGTTAATTTTTGTAATTATATGAGAACCGGTAGACGCTAATACTAAATAAGAAATATGACAATGGTCAAAACTTAATTCCTTTTGTCTTTTTTGTTGGGCTAGGAAGAACACATGGTCCATTACAACTTCTTGACTCAGATTAGTTTATTCGAAGATATGTCCGATATATTGTGCACGTGATGATGATGAATGATGCGTAAATATAGGACGGATCAGATCTTGAGAAATCTTCCTTCTCGTCCAGCGCCAGCCAAGATTCAGAAATTCAGCCTTGCGACAGCATTAAGATTTTTTTGTATCCATAAAATATATGCTGTGGGTGTAGCTGAAATACTACTACGCTCACCATGTCCATTGGGATTGCATAGCACTTCGTTTAGAAAACATACGCATGATCGATTTAAAGGTTAAAAGTCCAATCCAGCATTCACTGAATGAACACAGCCATTGTCGTTAAACACAGCCATTGTCATATATCCAAGCGTAGCCTGAAGCCCAGCAGCAGAGAAAGGCACTTAAAAAATTTACAGCAATCAAGAGACTAGCGTGCATAATCTCAACAGGTGCCATTGGGAATACTCACACTAACAGCAGTAGACGGTAAGGAATCAGTTGCGATGAGTGATTTACGTTAAAAATCTTCCGACCCTTGTAGAGGGGGTCACACAGGTCATCGGAATATTGCAAGATGGTCACCTTGACATTAGTGCTCACACTCCAGTCTCAATATTAGTACAGTCATCTCAACAAGGGAGGATTGGGCAAAAGGAAGGCCCATAGATCCTGTTATGGATTTCGTACTGTATGGGATTTGATGGCAACTTATGTAGATTGGATGGCTTCTAGTCTGATATTCTATAAATGCTGGTGTTCCCCAGGGCTCTGTTTTGTTTACAACTCTATTTCTCATTTTTTGAATGATTCGTTATCTGCAACCTCTAATCTAATCCATTCTTTCGCTGATGATAGTACTTTCAGCTTTTCGTATTCGTTCCTCAATTCACAAAACGAAATGCTGTCTTTAGTCTCTCATGCGAAACCAAAACCCTGTCTTGCTGAAAGACTTGCTAGCTTAAAATGCTGCACAATATCTGGGATTTACTAAACAGAACAAGAAATACTTTACCCCATTTAATCTGGCTCCAATATATAGGTGGCGCAAAAGGCGAACTAGAATTTTCCTCTAAAGCCACTCCACCAGCAGAAAACATAACCATTTGCGTGCCTTCATGCCATTTCTTTGCTACCACTCCCACTTGCTTTATTTACTCTAAAAAAAAAAAAGTATCTCACTAACCTAGATATACTCATTTGCATATGTTTCGCTTCCGTCAATGACAATGACCATAACTCTCTCAATGTCGTCGTATGAAAACAATTAAAAAACAAACGTGCCAGACCAAGACGACCAACGCTGCCGCTCCCAACTGAAGCGCAGTCTTCTACACCAACCGCCCGCCCCTAGTAGCATGGCGGCGGCAATGCATCTACATTTGAACTACTTACGTCAATTCTAACATTTCTATCGATGACTCAGCAGAAGCTCTTTTCTAGAATTCAATGTAAATGCATCGCCCCTTTCTTCGAAGCGGCATTCCATCCGTTTTAAAGTGCATTCATGATCTCATTCCTTCTGCCCAGATATTGATTCCTCAGAGCAACAAACAAATGGCCAACTTCTGTCCATAATGAATTCAAAAATGACTAATCCCAGATGCAAATATGGTAAAACTTTGGAAAAAAAGAATTCATCTTTCGCACACGAAAATCATTAAAAGATACAAACAAACAGAGAAAAAAAAAGCAAAGCCTTGAAGGTCGTTTTCAAGTATGACACATCTCTACCCCTGATTTGACATACAAACAACAACAAAAATAATAGTCCTGGCTCCCCAGCATCTGCGTAGAGCGCATTGTTTTGGTTTTGCCAACAAAAGTTTTTTTCTTCAAGTCGGTCAAACGTGCGGGGGTAAACAAAACAGCTAAGCAGCAGCTCCTCTCTCCGATCGAAGATGAAAAAAAAAAACGGCGTTAAGCGAAACCTTGAAGTGGAAAGGATTCGTCTCGTGTACCGCCTCCCCCTTTTTATGTATGCAAATGGGGTCATACAAGTGTGTAATTCTTTTTCCGCACATGTACACACAAGATACCTCTATTCTTGGCTCAAAATATATGTATATTTATATAAATATATTAGACTCACATTATCATCACTTCCTTTGCAATAGGAGTCCTCATCCTCAGTTGCCACCATGGCCATCATTGCTGTTGTGGTGTATCGCTTGATATGCCTAATCCTGCTGATGCTGTTATTGCTGCCACTGCTACTCCACTTGTTGGTGCAGATTGCACAGATTTTACTTAAAAACTTCGACAGGATGGCAATTTATAATTTGTTCCCGAAATTCTTTTCAAAAAAAAGGATTACACTTAGAACTAAGAAACATCATCATCACTAGAGGCACAAGGATTACACATTCTTTTAGATCGAAACAAAATATAGGCACACACTTTCTTTTTAAAAAAGAAAATAACAAAGAAAAAAAAAAGTAAATCATAAAAAATAGAATAAAAAATAACAATCGTTATTACACGAGTCCTGGAACTCTAAACATTTTAAGAGGATGTTTTTTTTTTTAGTTTGGGCACAGGCACTGTGTATTTTATTGTGTGGTGTGTCGTATCGTTTTTCAAGGACACACCACCATTAACCGATAAGGATATGATGTTGTTTCACTACACACATTGTTCTTTGGTTGGAGTACAGTGACCAGGATATCCATGACATAACATAACCAATGTAGTGGTTGTTATCGCGTTTTCAAGGATTACTTTACTTTTTAACTCGTTTTCGAGTCCAAGTCGTTGGGAGTTTACCTATTTTTTTTTTGGGAATTTTCACACAATGGAAGGATGTGGACTGTCACTTTTGTGCAAGGACACTTGAAACGAAACAAAGGGATATTTTTTTTCGAGAAACTGCACTTCGATTTTAAAATAAAAAAAAACCAAATGCACGACGAACACAAAGTCCAAGTCAGGGTTGGACTGGTGCTATCTTCTAGTAGTATTTAGAAATTTGAATTTTTTTATATGTTTTATACAGAAAAACGGGTTTTTCTCTTATTTTTGTTGAAAGAAGAAAAGAGTTTCTTTTGTTTTGTGTTGGTGTTGTGTTTTTTTGTGGCTTTCGGGTCTGTTTACGAATTTTCACGTCTACGGTTCGTGGTGGAAAAAAGCACTCTGGCATGGCTAAGGCCATGATATAGTAGCAGCTGCTAGCGTTGGACGAACGTGTTTTAGTTTAAAATAAAAGCTTTCGCTGGTGTGTGGGGGGAGGAAGAGCTTTCGCCGTAAACAGTAGAGATGAAAAGTGAAGGCGTTGTTTTAGTGCAATGTGAGCAGTATTTTAACCTACACGTTTGTCTATCAGTGGGGACATTTATTTCTAAAATTTTTGTTTTTGTCTGAGAGGCTTCATTGAAATACATATTACATTTGCATTAAGTAGCCTATATTTCAGTTAAATGTACAGTGCATCTTTCATGAATTTCATTCAAATCAAGTCGATTTTTTCCTATGAAACATAACCTTTATACCTACTGAAATTCCTCCACATCCATCAACTATTCTTTAAAGCCACTTTTATGACTCTTTGACAAGCTTTTTATTGCTCCAAGTCGAATTTTGTGATAGTTGTAGTAAACCAGGACAAAACCAAAAACGCGTACACATCGTCTGCTGTAGCTTAACTTAATAAAGACCGGCACCGTTAAGAATGAAACCGAGTCTCTCAAGAACCAAACGCCTTGCAATGCCAAAGTTGAGGTCGAGTATTTACGGGGTTCAGGACTTAAGTTGTTTAAGCTGCCTTTATTTTGAGGTGTTTAAAGCAAGCTATTGTAGTCCAACGAATTTCATAGTCACCTTCCGTCAAAATTGCATTGAGTACATCGCTGACAGCCACCAGGGAAATACCGGTAACAGTATGCACTTCTGACGAGCTCCTTACCATTGTCTTAACGAGTCAGTATCTAGATTTAAACTGTCTAAAGCCTTCTCCATGTCGGTGTATATGTATGTATGGTAGATGTAGCGAGGATCTGTACTATAATGTTCCATTGGGTGTTTATGTGCTCGATGCAGGAGGATCCAGCGCTAGTGGATGAATCTAAATGAAGATTTGATTTGCCATGCTCTTGGTATAAGCAGGTGTAAGCATTTCAGCTCATAAATTAGTTCAGCAGTGATGATATTTGTCTTGAAGGACTTGATTGCTGTCGAAATTTCGGTTTTGCGAAATTGGGAATTTGTTGTTTACTCATTCGTATTTCATCATTTAAGACTGTAGCAAAATGTTATCTGCATCGAGAGAGCTCTTATTCATCTCAAATTAGTAAGTCACCATCTAAACTCTCTCTGGATGTTGTTTGGAACTGTTTGGTCATATTATAGATAGTACCCTCCCAGCAAGTGAGTCGATGTACTGAAGCCGCTTAAATCGATCCATATACAGGTGTCAGCCAGCCTTATGCTTTTATACCCACCACAAACTCTTTTCCACCACTGTAGTGCATTTTTGTCTACAAAAGCTTTCATACACTTTAATTCGCCCGAGAAATCAACGACGAATATGTTTTTTATTCGACCATCAACAACTTTTGATGAGCGTGGTGTGTGTGTGCATAAAAAGTATCTCGATTCGAGCCGAGCACATGTCAGACGAATTCGTCGCGCGACAACTGAGTCAGGTGAGTTGGCGGAACATGTTTTGTCTCGAAAGGCTGCAATTTATCACTCAATTGAATATATTTTCAGCGAAACGATGACAAGAGATACAAAATTCTTTTGATGACTAATGATGATGACGACACGCATCTCATCTCATATAGCCGAGTTAATATTCATTAGTTCTTGACTAATCGCACTCTCTATAGGCTTTTGTGAATCAATTTTTCTGATGTATCGTATGCTTAACGGACCGAGTAATTACAGTGTTTGTGCGGATGTGTTTGCTTTGCTATTTGTTATGCACTTGATTAGAATGGTGTTGGACTTTGGGATACCTAAACACACATACAGTATGTACATACGTATGAACGTGTTGTTTACACCAGTCTGCCGGACGTCCTACTAGCTAGCAGTACCCGATGATTATTTATTTTGTTCGAGATTGATGAATGCTCATTCCGGTTGAAGTTAATTCCGTTCCGTTCTATAATTAGGAATAACATCGATCTTAATTTTATTTCCGCGCAATTTCACGATTACGTGAATCTTTTTTATTCACTGTATAGATGTGAGTAGGTAGGTTAGGTACACATGAAATATTTATGGTTCTAGTAACAAGAGGAATCATCTAGAATGCAGCCGTTGATTGATATTGTTTATATTGTAAGTTAGAATGCAGTAAGCAAAGTTTTACTTTCGAAAGCACTTTGTGTGGGAGGATTTTGGAAAATGTGGATTTAATTTTAAATTGAATAAGCAGATTGGCCTTGAAATAGTCGATATTTGGCACTGTCATTGAGTTCTTGTCTTGGCGCCTGTTATAATGACGATAAACAAACGGAACTGCATTTGCATCATCATTTGAATTGTCGAATGGCTCATAAATACATACTGTTCCAGAGATTTTACTATCTTATCTCATCGGTCGATTGTCGATTTGCCAACGAATAACAATTTGGGTACATGCGAGGAGAGCCTTGTGCAATAATTTTCCCGATTTTTGTCATTTTCATTGAAAAGAAATCATATAGAAGGGGGTTTTAAACATCAACCGGAAGCAAAAATAGCTTCTCAAGGATTAATACTGAACTAAATCACTTTATCAACCAAATGGTGCTAAGGAAAGTGATATGTTCATCGCGATGCATCTTCGGGGATGTGTGGCCTTAATTCAAATCCGCCTAAGACATCTATTACGTATACAGAGTCGGCGGATTGAGTTGGGATGAAGTTAAGATCCAATCGAAAAGTCTAAACTGATAGATGAGTAAAGCCAGGCCTTCAAAACTTAGGTGAATTTAGCTCAGGGGTCGAATTATCGCAATTGATAACGAGTGAGTGAGTATCACTATAACGTGTGATGTTTTCTCAAATTAGGACCTAGTCAATGCTCGATTACGAATGAGGTAATGTCAAATAACATTTCGGTGACGAGTTACTCGTCAATTAATAGACCTGTCTAGCGACCCATCAGTCAGTCTTGCCATTCAGGTGCTCAGTTCAAATATGCATGGGCATAGCTATGCAGTGACGATTCTTTTGCTTCAGATGAATATGGACCTTTTGCATACGTTCAGCGTTGGTTCATTACTATCCAGAGTGCTCGGCGTAGAGCCTCATGAAACTTTTTGGCCACTTGTTCCTTTTTACTGTGATACCGCTTTTAAAGAGTAATTAATATGAATTTCTAAATTCCACGAACTTGAAGTTATTGAATAATTTTCACAAAAAGTCAATTACCCTTTGAGGTAAACATACTTGTTGTATCAAATATTGAATATCAGGTTCATCACCCCAAAACAAAGAAATTAATTGGAAATAAAAAAAAACTAATAAATAAACAAACATAAGAAACAAGTCTGTCTGTTGCCTTGCTTTGCTTTAACCCAAATTAATTTTAATTACACGAAAAAAAAACAAAAGTAGTTACATTGATTCAATGTGATATGACTCAACAGGTTGTAATCTATAATTCAGTTCTTTCTGTGAATGTTAAGTCGATTGTGACTCAATGCATATCGTGACTTACTATTATTGTGCTTGACATTACCCTAATGACCGACTGATTGTGATTTTATCAAGTTAGCTCTGGTTTTGGTTACCATTTCTGTTCCAAATTTATTTATTTACCTTTTCAAGTTAGGGATACGAGTGTAAAAATAAATCATGAATTGGATACAAATTATTTTTTGACTTATTTCCGGTATCTACACTTTGTTTTGTGGGGCAAAGTTTGGTACAATGGAGGCGACAAATGATTGAAAGTTATTCAGACATATTTGTATTTTCTTAAGAAATTTTAAATTGAAAATAAAGGTTAAATCGTGACTGATATGTATGATTGAAGACGCATGACACTTTTGAAATGAAATGTCAGATGTGATGACGATGTAATGTACGTAACGTCACGTTAGAGTTATTGTGTTCCGAGATCAGTTGGAATACTACCTCAATATAGGATGAGTTGCTTTTAAAAATATTATTGACGATTTTAACCCTGATTTGATACTAAATATTTAAGTACTCAGTTATTACAAGTTAGATACTTAAAGTTAGCTGACTGACGCTAATAGTCGTTCTATGATGATATGATTTGTTGGGAAAATAAATAACTCTGACTAGTTTCACGAGGTCACGTATCTTTATAATGACAACGTTTTCTGTGTTCTCACAGCTGTTTTACACGCAATTGTTATTTAATTTGTTTTTTAAACCATTTGGTGTGATCGTGTTTCACCGTTTTGTGTTAAAATGATCATATTAAATGCTAAGTCAACAGTTGAATTGGAATCAATATTTGATTAAAATAAGAGGAGTTAATATTTTGAAATGAGAATCTTACGTAATTTTTCGAACAGAGCAACATCAGTCAGTTAAAATTTTTTTATCACAGAACAATTGTTTGCTTGTGTCATTTCAAAAATAATTACCTATTTACGTTGGTTTGAAGGCATGAAAAAGTTAATTTACTAATATATACTGGTAGAATGTGATGGTGTTCCCCTTGTAGTTTCTCATATCTGGAAATGTGGAAGTAAAAATTTATTGTTTCTTGTAATTTATAGCTTGGAGTCATTATTCTGTATTTATAGAATAGAGTGAGCTTAATGGCAACGTGCTTAATGTATCGAAATACTGTTCGTGAGAGCCCAAGTTCCATTTTAGGAACCTACCTCTTGTGAACGTTTAATAGAGTATTATATATTTAATAGACAAAATTGCTTGCCTCGGTATTATGTATTATTATGTACCTGCTCTATGGCACTCTTCCAAGTAAAAGCATTTGTTGTTACCAAGCTTAATAAGGAAGAGGGCTTCTAGATATGTATGTCATCAAGCTGCGGGTACATTATGTGAGTACATACTCCAGTATGAGAAGGGACATCTCGAGCAGTACTTCCAAGTACTTGAGCTGTCCCGGTACTGGTACTGGTACTTGTACTTGAAATGTTATAGTTCTGCTTACGATCACTTTTTTCTATCTATCTGCGCTCTGTCTTCTGATAGTTCATCAGACCCCTGCCATTAGAATCTCCAGCTATGTCGGCCATGCTATGTCATGCCACGATGACTTGTTAAAAAAAAACTCAGTTTGTAGAACGTTTAAAAGGCACCAGCAAGCTTAGTAAGGGCGAAAGTGACACTTTTTATTAATTATTACATCGTTACTTTACTTTTGTTTCTGAGTTTGTTTATAAAATATACTTAATCATATTTTATGCCCATATAACAAATTAAAACTAATTTTATAATTAATAAATATACCAAACCAGAAACAGATGAAAGAAGACAAATTCGTTAATTATTCTTATCCTGTTCGAGTATCGCACTGGCAGGATCGCTTTCAAGGTCATCCATTCGACAGTGTCAAAAAACATGTAACCTAAAATTAGGTTTATCCCTTTTCTTGCAAGTAATAAGGACCTATATTTCCAGGTGGGATCAGCCCATTACCGCACCTTTGGAGTTAACGATAAATTCTACGTAAGAAAGACTTCAACTCAAGAGCAGCAGCAATGTGGTTGCAAGCATAAAGTTACAGCTCGACAGATCTTTAAACCTCAAATAAATTTCGTGTCATATCCTATTAATGAGTTTGTTGTAATCAAAAGGGTACCAAACGATTGCTAAAATGTTTTTATTTTTCTTAATTTAGCGGTCGTTTGATGAAATACCAAGAGAGGCGGAAGGACTTCCTGCCATACAAGTACGTTTACCCGCTTATCACAAGCTACAACGAAATGTTCAAACCACCCAAGCCCTATATCGAACACGAGGATAGCTGTTCCAAACCCCCAGATCATCTGTTGAATCGTATTCCAAAGAATGACTTTGAAATGCTGCCATCGTCACCGCACAAGTTTATGGATGATCATTTAGTCAATATTAGTGAAGGAAGAAAGAAAATAAATTTCTTACGTCAAATGCGGTAAGTTAAGGCAAATTTTATACACATATACTATAAAACTTCTCACGTAGAACAAATTTATGTACCATGTTTTTATTTTATCGTTTTTTAGCTGGACGACTAAAATATTTCTTATTTCTTGCGGCAGGTACATTCAAATGTTTCGTCAACATTTTTCAATTTTCTATCTCCAATTTATCTGTTTTGTTCTGTGCGAGGGCCGAATCAATTGTTCGTTTCCCAGTGGAGGCAGATTGTTAATTTGTATCCCTATTTTTTAAGAAATACAAAAAAATTACAAACTCGAAAAATGAATATATAACGATACATATTTTCTAAGTAAGTGTTGGACACATTCCATTCCACATTTGAAACTACCTTTCAAATTATATACATATATGTAAATAAATAATGTCCGTTCGCGTACCCTCCTAAAACAGAGAATTTTCAAGAAAATTTACGATTCTTTACGAAAAGCTGTTTGCGTACGGAGAATTTTTGTAATTTTTCGCAGAAGAGAGCGTAAGAAATTTCCCCATGCTACGAATTTCAGTGCAAGAAATTTCTGTGGGCTGGTTTGTGAAAACTGTCAAATCAGTGTATTTTCAGCATTTCCTTGTTAAATCCGTTCGTTTAATTTTTCGTAATTTTAGCTCTACTTTACCCCCACTCTTTGAAATGTGATAATCTACGAATTTAAGTGCAGAAAGTACGCTATATTGTTACGATTTTAATAAGCATTTTATTTATCAGAAATAACTTTTTACAAACCCTCAACTCAACTGACAGCACAAAAACGAATCTGTTGGCAACAGACAGTTGTTGATAGTTGTCATCTGATGAAATGATGGTTAGGGTTGTTCGATAACCCGCGTGACTTCACAATATTTAAAAACTTAATAAGCAAACATTTTATTCTACGTGCGACGTTTTATAACATTATCTAGTCTTTTGTTAAGGTTACCATCTTAGTAAAATATTTTTTATTTTTTAGAAATTCCACATATATCCTGAAGCCAAATTTTTAGGAAAAAGTGCAAGGAACACAAACAAATTGTTAAGTCTATGAATAAAGTGAATCAGAAAAAGCCAAATTTAGCATTTGATCTAATTTAGTTCTCACTGGTACTAGTGTAAATTTAAATTGATTGTAATAACGAATAACGAATAAAATTGGGTGTTAATGCTAAGCGACATCTATTATTTCATTGTATAAGTTGGTGGAAAAAATTTTGAGAAAGCTTTTAGTGAAAGAAAGAAACGTGGAGCTTCGTTAAATGAATCTTAAAGTGCAACAACAGATGTCGCTTGTTCTCGTTTGAAGATGCTTATAAGCTTTATAAACTTTAATTCATGCGCATTTATGAATATACAGCTTGGTCAATCCTTCAAATTTAAAAATCAAATCGTTTATGTACCTATGCATTAAAAAAAATTGGCTATTCCAGTGAATCATTTAATCAAGAAGAATCAACCCCAATTATACTGGTTGTATTGGATTCTGGTTGTGTGAATGCAAAACAAAGTCAAAAGAGCTGTTAAAAAGCGCATTTTCATCGGACTCTAGATCAATTTAAAATAGTTCCAAAAAAGCGATAGCTAATGTCGCAATTGAACGAAAGTTCTGTTCGCGCGTTGTCAAAACCAGAGCGCAACCATAATTGCATTAAGGAAACGTGACCGTATGTCATATCGTTTCGCAAGATGTAGCCACTCTCAACGTTCCTTACGACATGTGCGAATGAAACCCTTTTTTACGTATAGAAGCAAAAGTGGACGAAAATTGGAGTCCAGAGACTTAATTAAACGATGGTTCAGCCTATAGTTATACATTGTTTCCTTTAGTGCAGTCAACCGTTCCCGTATACAATCTCCGTCATATTGCATTTGTCAGAGCTGCTTGACTGGAGTGTTGCCAAGCACCTGTAGCTTATTGCTCAACTGTATACGTTTACTTGTTCAAAAATTATCTAGAGCATACTAAGCAAAAATGAAAGTGACAATTTCTAGTTTCAATCTTCGACCTTTTGACAGGTGTTTGTTTGTTCGTTTTTTTTTTTTTAATTTTCTTTTTAAAATCTAAATTATTATATAATATATACTATTGGATGCACAATCACATAGGAACAAACCAATCTTAAACGAACGTGAAATGGAATACCATAAACATTTATATTATTCCCATCCTGTTAAAATAACCAACTGGAATGCTCGTGTGGAAAGCCTTCCATTCGACGATATTAAAAAACATGTAAGTAAAGTCAATTCAATCGTCTTTGAATAATTATAATACATATGTGCAATGTTATTAGGTAGGATCAGCCCACTATCGCACATGGGGAAAAGACGACAAATTTTATGCACTGCAAACTGAAAATCAAGCTCAATTGAAATCTGCTGGGAAAAGCAAGACTTTATCACGGCAGATCCGTAAATCACAATTAAATTTCGTAACATATCCCATTAAAGATGAGTTAAGTCAAATTGATTGATTTTGTCTCCTAAACAATGTTCTTCGTTAAATGTTTAGCTCTCGCTTGGCAAATTTCATAGCATCAAAAAGATATCCTAAAGAAGAATATAAAGAAATACCCACAACAAGCTATCGAGAGGCATATAAGCTGTATAAGCCTAATGTAAAGAAAGAGGACTGCATAGAGGAACCAGATCATCTATTAAATCGTATTCCAAAAAATGAATTCGAAATGCTTCCATCTTCACCGAATAAGTTTATGGATGATCATTTGGTGAACATAAGTGAAGAAAGAAAGAAAATGAATTTTCTCCGACAAATGCGGTAGGATAAGACCTTAAGATTCTTAAGAAAGTTATTATACTTTTATACTTTTCAGAAATTCTACAAGCATATTGTAATAAATATATAAAACAAAGGAAAAAAAAAATTGTGCATAAAATAAAAAAAAAAAATCATGTAAAGTGGGAAAGAAATTGATCTTATTTGTCAAATTAATGAAATCACTTTGAAGTTCCTGTTTGGTTGTGGTAATTTAACCAGCAAACATAATGTTTTCGACCCACTCCAATTCAATTCGTAAAGCAGTACAGTCCATCCGCTTTGATTCGAAAAGTAGAAGAATCAATCGGATTTATTACAATTCTAGCTGAACCTTCATCTTTGACAGAAGTGATACTTGTTTTACAATTCGTACAAAGAAAACTTATGTTTCGCATGCTTGAGCGGTACTACTTTTGAAACAGCCGTTGTTGGTGCTTATTAGTTAGATATCAACTTGTCAAAATTGAATTATAAAACTTGAAGATCTGTCAAATTTACAAAAAGCGACGAAAAGGAAGTATTCGTCGTTCAATTGCTTATAATAACGAATTGTTTCTGTGTGCTCATCTCTATGCGGCAGAATCCAGTACATTTCCTATTGCTTTAAGTAGTAGTACAGTTGAAATCAGCTTTTTATGTTTATTTATGTATGTTCGCAGCTAGATGGCGTTTTGTTTCGTTTCGTCTTGCCATTCAGGTGCTCAGATCAACTATGCATGGGTATAGCTGTGCAGTGCCGATTATTTTGCTTCACATGAATATGTGCCTTTTGCCTACGTTCAGCGTTGGTACATTTCTATCTAGAGTGCTCGGCGTAGAGCCTCATGAAACTTTTTGGCCACTTGTTCCTTTTTACTGTGATACCGCTTTTAAAGAGTAATTAATATGAATTTCTAAATTCCACGAACTTGAAGTTATTGAATAATTTTCACAAAAAGTCAATTACCCTTTGAGGTAAACATACTTGTTGTATCAAATATTGAATATCAGGTTCATCACCCCACTCAACAAAGAAATTAATTAGAAAAAGAAATTAGTCTGTCTGTTGCCTTGCTTTGCTTTAACGCAAATTAATTCTAATTACACGAAAAACAAAAGTAGTTACATACATTGCTTCAATGTGATATGACTCAACAGGTTGTAATCTATAATTCAGTTCTTTCTGTGAATGGTAAGTCGATTGTGACTCAATGCATATCGTGACTTACTATTATTGTGCTTGACATTACCCTAATGACCGACTAATTGTGATTTTATCAAGTTAGCTCTGGTTTTGGTTACCATTTCTGTTCCAAATTTATTTATTTACCTTTTCAAGTTAGGGATACGAGTGTAAAAATAAATCATGAATTGGATAAAAATTATTTTTTGACTTATTTCCGGTATCTACACTTTGTTTTGTGGGGCAAAGTTTGGTACAATGGAGGCGACAAATGATTGAAAGTTATTCAGACATATTTGTATTTTCTTAAGAAATTTTAAATTGAAAATAAAGGTTAAATCGTGACTGATATGTATGATTGAAGACGCATGACACTTTTGAAATGAAATGTCAGATGTGATGACGTAATGTACGTAACGTCACGTTAGAGTTATTGTGTTCCGAGATCTGTTGGTATAGTACCTCAATAAAGGATGAGTATAATTGCTTTTAAATATATTATTGATGATTTTAACCCTGATTTGATGCTAAATATTTGAGAACTCAGTTATTACAAGTTAGATACTTAAAGTTAGCTGACTGACTCTAATAGACGTTCTATTGTTATATGATTTGTTGGGAAAATAAATAACTCTGACTAGTTTCACGAGGTAACGTATTTTTATAATGACAATGTTTTCTCTGTTCTCACAGCTGTTTTACACGCAATTGTTATTTAATTTGTTTTTGAAACCATTTGGTGTGATCGTGTTTCACCGTTTTGTGTTAAAATGATCATATTAAATGCTAAGTCAACAGTTGAATTGGAATCAATATTTGATTAAAATAAGAGGAGTTAATATTTTGAAATGAGAATCTTACGTAATTTTTCGAACAGAGCAACATCAGTCAGTTAAAATTTTTTTATCACAGAACAATTGTTTGCTTGTGTCATTTCGAAAATAATTACCTATTTACGTTGGTTTGAAGGCATGAAAAAGTTATTTTACTATTACCTTTATACTGGTAGAATGTGAAGTTGTTTCTCTTGTAGTTTCTCATATCTGGAAATGCGGAAGTAAAAATTTATTGTTTCTTGTAATTTATTCCGTAGTAATAGAATACAGTGAGCTTAATGGCGACGTGCTTAGTGTATCGAAATACTGTTCGTGAGAGCCCAAGTTCCATTTTAGGAAGCTACCTCTTGTGAACGTTTAATAGAGTATTATATATTTAGTAGACAAAATTGCTTGCCTCGGTATTGTAAATACTAAGTGTACCTGCTCTATGGCACTCTTCCAAGTAAAAGCATTTGTTGTTACCAAGCTTAATAAGGAAGAGGGCTTCTAGATATGTATGTCATCAAGCTGCGGGTACATTATGTGAGTACATACACCAGTATGAAGAAGGGACATGACTCGAATTCAAGTGCAAGTACTCGAGCAGTACTTCCAAGTACTTGAGCAGTCCCGGTACTGGTACTGGTACTTGTACTTGAAATGTTATAGTTCTGCTTACAATCACTTCTTTCATCAAAATAGACTTGCCCATGGGTGATAACAATATTTTGAGGGATTTCAACTTTAGTGTTAAGCCAGAATATGAAGGCTGATTAGGGGCGCCTGACGTCTTTATTAAATATTTCTCACTTTGCTGATAGTCTAATGTCAATCTGTAAAAGTAGTCGATTGATTCCTTACCAGTGCCTCAGGATCTTAAGCTTGCGGCCTCCATTTGAATACGATACCACATATTCCGTATTCCTCTTCTGCGTATTCCATCAGCAGTGGAGTCACTCGAAAGTTATTCAGGCTAAAGCATTGGTATTTATAGTAATCTAGCCATATTAGCCCTTGAACGGACATATTTTATTATTCGGTTTATTATCCGTCTTTCGAAAATTCCATGTGTGCTTTCCAGTTTGACAAAATCCATTCTTCTACACCATACAACCGAACAAGGATAATGAGGGTACAGTATTTCCTTTGTTATTCTCCATAGGGAATCGTCAGGAAGTTTGGATTTACGGTGGATCTCCTTGCTGGTTGATAACAGAGCAGAGTTGATAACAGAGCCTAGGCAGACATATCCTTTTACTAGATTCAACTTGTATTTGGCTATCACAGCGTTGTACTTAAGCCCTCTAGAGGTATTCAAGGTCTCCGTGAATACCATATTTTACTGCTGAGGTGCATGTCTACTTAGTTGTCGTCTATAACCCAGACCACTCAGCGTCTAGACTATCTGCGCTGTGGTAAAACATTTTTTTTTGTTTATCTTTGAAGGCTCTGATTTGGGTAGCGAAACGTGGAGTTGCTCTCATTTTATAGAAATTCTAAATTACTTCCCTATTGGATCTATTTGCTTCAATATTCATCCAGTGGCCAAGTCTAGTACTTTGCTGTGCATCGATTGCGATTGCAGTCTTCTAACTTTGGTGCTCCGTGCATCCATTTGCGGAAGTTCTGCCGTATAGGGTCTGTGTTCTGATAGTTCTAACATCAAACCCCTGCCATTAGAATTTCCAGCTGTGTCGGCCATGCTATGTCATGCCACGATGACTTGTTAAAAAAAAACTCAGCTTGTAGAACGTTTAATAGGCACCAGCAAGCTTAGTAAGGGCGAAAGTGACACTTTAGTTTTTATTAATTATTACATCGTTACTTTACTTTAGCTTCTGAGTTTGTTTATGAAATATAATTCATTTTATAATTAATTAATCTATCAAAGCAGAAACAGATGAAAGAAGAAAAATTCGTTAATTATTCTTATCCTGTTCGAATTTCGCACTGGCAGGATCGCTTTCAAGGTCATCCATTCGACAGTGTCAAAAAACATGTAACCTAAGATTAGGTTCATCTCTTTTCTTGCAAGTAATAAGGAGACCTATATTTCCAGGTGGGATCAGCCCATTACCGCACCTTTGGAGTTAACGATAAATTCTACGTAAGAAAGACTTCAACTCAAGAGCAGCAGCAATCTGGTTGCAGGCATAAAGTTACAACTCGACAGATCTTAAAACCTCAAATAAATTTCGTGTCATATCCTATTAATGAGTTTGGTATAATCAAAAAGGTACCAAACGATTGCTAAAATGTTTTTATTTTTCTTAATTTAGCGGTCGTTTGAAGAAATATCAAGAGAGGCGGAAGGACATCCTGCCATACAAGTACGTTTACCCGCTTATCACAAGCTACAACGAAATGTTCAAACCACCCAAGCCCTATATCGAACACGAGGATAGCTGTTCCAAACCCCCAGATCATCTGTTGAATCGTATTCCAAAGAATGATTTTGAAATGCTGCCATCTTCACCGCACAAGTTTATGGACGATCATTTGGTCAATATTAGTGAAGGAAGAAAGAAAATAAATTTTTTACGTCAAATGCGGTAAGTTAAGGCAAATTTTATATACATATACTATAAAACTTCTCACGTAGAACAAATTTATGTACCATGTTTTTATTTGATCGATTTTTTAGCTGGACAACTAATATATTTCTTATTTCTTGCGGCAGATACATTCAAATGTTTCGTCAACATTTTTCAATTTTCTATCTCCAATTTATCTGTTTTGTTCTGTGCGAGGGCCGAATCAATTGTTCGTTTCCCAGTGGAGGCAGATTGTTAATTTGTATCCCTATTTTTTAAGAAATACAAAAAAATTACAAACTCGAAAAATGAATATATAACGATACATATTTTCTAAGTAAGTGTTGGACACATTCCATTCCACATTTGAAACTACCTTTCAAATTATATACATATATGTAAATAAATAATGTCCGTTCGCGTACCCTCCTAAAACAGAGAATTTTCAAGAAAATTTACGATTCTTTACGAAAAGCTGTTTGCGTACGGAGAATTTTTGTAATTTTTCGCAGAAGAGAGCGTAAGAAATTTCCCCATGCTACGAATTTCAGTGCAAGAAATTTCTGTGGGCTGGTTTGTGAAAACTGTCAAATCAGTGTATTTTCAGCATTTCCTTGTTAAATCCGTTCGTTTAATTTTTCGTAATTTTAGCTCTACTTTACCCCCACTCTTTGAAATGTGATAATCTACGAATTTAAGTGCAGAAAGTACGCTATATTGTTACGATTTTAATAAGCATTTTATTTATCAGAAATAACTTTTTACAAACCCTCAACTCAACTGACAGCACAAAAACGAATCTGTTGGCAACAGACAGTTGTTGATAGTTGTCATCTGATGAAATAATGGTTAGGGTTGTTCGATAACCCGCGTGACTTCACAATATTTAAAAACTTAATAAGCAAACATTTTATTCTACGTGCGACGTTTTATAACATTATCTAGTCTTTTGTTAAGGTTACCATCTTAGTAAAATATTTTTTATTTTTTAGAAATTCCACATATATCCTGAAGCCAAATTTTTAGGAAAAAGTGCAAGGAACACAAACAAATTGTTAAGTCTATGAATAAAGTGAATCAGAAAAAGCCAAATTTAGCATTTGATCTAATTTAGTTCTCACTGGTACTAGTGTAAATTTAAATTGATTGTAATAACGAATAACGAATAAAATTGGGTGTTAATGCTAAGCGACATCTATTATTTCATTGTATAAGTTGGTGGAAAAAATTTTGAGAAAGCTTTTAGTGAAAGAAAGAAACGTTGAGCTTCGTTAAATGAATCTTAAAGTGCAACAACAGATGTCGCTTGTTCTCGTTTGAAGATGCTTACAAGCTTTATAAAGTTTAATTCATGCGCATTTACGAATAGAGCTTGGTAAATCGTTCAAATTTGAAAATCAAATTCTTCATTGAAAAATAATTCAGCTATTCCACTGAATCATTCAATCAAGAAGAATCAACCCCAATCATACTGTTTGTATTGGATTCTAGTTGTGTGAATGCAACACAAAGTCAAAAGAGTTGTAAAAAAGCGCATTTTCATCGCACACTAGATCAAGGCAGAACTATGTGTAAAATTATTCCAAACGGAAGCTTAGTATTACACAACACATTAATCGTGCGAAAATTCTGTTCGCGCGCTGTCAAAATCAGAGCGCAACCATAATTGCATTAAGAAAACGCGACCGTATGTCATATCGTTTCGCAAGATGTAGCCACTCTCAACGTTCCTTACGACATGTGCGAATGAAACCCTTTTTTACGTATAGAAGCAAAAGTGGACGAAAATTGGAGTCCAGAGCCTTAATTAAACGATGGTTCAGCCTATAGTTATACATTGTTTCCTTTAGTGCAGTCAACCGTTCCCGTATACAATCTCCGTCATATTGCATTTGTCAGAGCTGCTTGACTGGAGTGTTGCCAAGCACCTGTAGCTTATTGCTCAACTGTATACGTTTACTTGTTCAAAAATTATCTAGAGCATACTAAGCAAAAATGAAAGTGACAATTTCTAGTTTCAATCTTCGACCTTTTGACAGGTGTTTGTTTGTTCGTGTTTTTTTTATTTTCTTTTTTAAAATCTAAATTATTATATAATATATACTATTGGATGCACAATCACATAGGAACAAACCAATCTTAAACGAACGTGAAATGGAATACCATAAACATTTATATTATTCCCATCCTGTTAAAATAACCAACTGGAATGCTCGTGTGGAAAGCCTTCCATTTGACGATATTAAAAAACATGTAAGTAAAGTCAATTCAATCGTCTTTGAATAATTATAATACATATGTGCAATGTTATTAGGTAGGATCAGCCCACTATCGCACATGGGGAAAAGACGACAAATTTTATGCACTGCAAACTGAAAATCAAGCTCAATTGAAATCTGCTGGGAAAAGCAAGACTTTATCACGGCAGATCCGTAAATCACAATTAAATTTCGTAACATATCCCATTAAAGATGAGTTAAGTCAAATTGATTGATTTTGTCTCCTAAACAATGTTCTTCGTTAAATGTTTAGCTCTCGCTTGGCAAATTTCATAGCATCAAAAAGATATCCTAAAGAAGAATATAAAGAAATACCCACAACAAGCTATCGAGAGGCATATAAGCTGTATAAGCCTAATGTAAAGAAAGAGGACTGCATAGAGGAACCAGATCATCTATTAAATCGTATTCCAAAAAATGAATTCGAAATGCTTCCATCTTCACCGAATAAGTTTATGGATGATCATTTGGTGAACATAAGTGAAGAAAGAAAGAAAATGAATTTTCTCCGACAAATGCGGTAGGATAAGACCTTAAGATTCTTAAGAAAGTTATTATACTTTTATACTTTTCAGAAATTCTACAAGCATATTGTAATAAATATATAAAACAAAGGAAAAAAAAAATTGTGCATAAAATAAAAAAAAAAAATCATGTAAAGTGGGAAAGAAATTGATCTTATTTGTCAAATTAATGAAATCACTTTGAAGTTCCTGTTTGGTTGTGGTAATTTAACCAGCAAACATAATGTTTTCGACCCACTCCAATTCAATTCGTAAAGCAGTACAGTCCATCCGCTTTGATTCGAAAAGTAGAAGAATCAATCGAATTTATTACAATACTAGCTGAACCCTCATCTTTGACAGAAGTGATACTTGTTTTACAATTCGTACAAAGAAAACTTATGTTTCGCATGCTTGAGCGGTACTACTTTTGAAACAGCCGTTGTTGGTGCTTATTAGTTAGATATCAACTTGTCAAAATTGAATTATAAAACTTGAAGATCTGTCAAATTTACAACAAGCGACGGATAGGAAGTATTCTGTGTAGAATTGGCTATAATAACGAATTGTTTCTGAGTGCTCATCTGTATTCTATTGCTTTAAGTAGAGACAACAGTTGAATTTAGCTTTTTATGTGTGTTTATGCATATTCTCAGCTAGATGGCGTATCGTTAATTTAAAAGATGTTAGAAGGTTTGGAGTTTAACCGTCAGACAGCAACAGATAATGTCCGATTGCGTACTTTTTGCATTTAAATTTGAAGATTATCAAATTGCAAAGAGTGGGGGTGACATTTGCACATAGAAAACTAAAAAAAAATTCTCCGTACGCGAACAGCTCTTCGTGAAAAATCGTAAGTTTTTGTAAACATTTGCTGTTTTGGAAGGGCACGCAGGCGTTTTTCAAGACAATAGCAATAGCATTTTTGAAATCAAAAATATGTGACAATGTATTATAAAACCAATGGTTTTCAGTGGAACGAACAACATCAACGGCAACAGTAACTTTACAAATGGATTTATAACATAGGCCTAACGTTGAAGTTGCTGTTGGAGTGATCTATTGGTATGCTTCTATAATTTTGCTTGCGGTTGCTGTGCTAAACCAATGTGTTTCTGCTATAAACTTAAGTGTAGATATGTAATTAATTCAAAGCCTTAATTCAGGGTTATGTAACGTGGCCACAAACCAGCTTAAGGGTTTCTCGCCTCCTAGCGCTGACTCATGTTAGTTAAAAACAAACACAGTGATGATCCTTGATGAATGAATTTTTTAATTGACGGTACCCCAGCGATGTTACACTATTATCATCACCTGCTTGAATCAAGCGACGTTTCTGAGCGAACAATGGACATGCCGTACAATCAGGCGATTAACGTATTACTGTATTGGTTCCTATATTCTTAATCATAAATAGATCTTTATTTTAACTCACTTTATCTATGAACCAAAGGACAGGAAGAATTCAAGTGAGAAGAATTATTACTTTCTAATTATTGAAGTCTTTATTCAACACTGTAGTCACACACTTAAATAGCTTTAAGCCGAATTGTATAATTGTATCCATTAATAAAGTGTCAATTGAAAACTTTACTCACTTTTTTCCGTGGGAATGGTCCAATACTAGCCTTAACCAAAATTGCTCCAGCCATAATAAGTTTTTCAAAAATCATTTCACTTTTTTGCGTCCACTTTGAACAATTCACTTCAAAAATTAAACCAAAACTGACTACAAAATTGTTTACGTTTTCATAAAATGTAACGACATCAAGAATCGATGTGAACCAAGTCACGTGTGTGTAGTTCTTTTCTATCTTATGATGGTATAGTAAATTTTACCCTCAGTCAACTCTTGGTTGTGAATACTTTGAAGCATTTAGCGTCGCCTTTGTCTCGCCTTTGCCATCAATTAAAAATTCATGTGGAAACTTTAAGGTTTTCCCTTTAAAATGATATGAGTACACGCATATGTATACTGTCACCGAAAAACCTGGTATGTATTGTGGGAAAGATGGACTTTGTGTTACGCCTATAGCATTTGTTTTACTCGAAGGATGAACGCTAAGCCCAATTGGTATGAATAATGGATTCGATTTGCTAAATATTGAATGAGTGAGTTGGCTCTAGAATTTAATGGTGATATTATCGACTAGAAAATTACTAATTCTCTTTTGAAAGTAGTTGGCAGGAGGAAGGTACTGTAGTAGTGTCTGCTTGAAAGTATGCAATTTTGTTTACTTAGAAGAACAGTGGTCTTGCGCATGGAAGAACTTGCATCCCTTCATTGATATAAAGCCCCTCTCAAGGTTCTTGTATCTGCCATGACATACTCTAAACTTGTGGAACAGAGGAATACGCTTCGCTTTGTCATCTGTTTAGGATCAGACTCTTCTAGATACTGGGACTTAGTATTGTACAGGCAAATGAGCGCGGTATTAAAGCGAGGCTGGGGGTTGCTCTAAGAGTATTTCTGTCATGAGAAAGCTTCTCAAAATCCCTCTGCCCTACGGCATGAAACTGTAGGTCGCTACTGTACGTGAAAAAATGTATACCACGCACAACCTTTCTTCCTTCAGTTGAAGGAAAAAAAACGCGTAGATGTAATTATTATGCCACAGGGACAGGGCATAGGTTTGCCTAGGTAAACCGAATTGAATATGTCCAATCACAATGTTATTCATCATCATATCCTTATTTCCAATTTAATAGCTGCCGTCACTATTCTATCACATATGCCAACACATCGATGTCCATTCCTAACAATTGCTTCAGCGAAGCAAAGCCTCCCAGTCTCCTCTCTCCTCTTTCACCGAAATTCAATGGGAACTCTATCACCCATCAAATGGCACTTCATTTACCTGCTAAGTAATTTACACCTTACTATGTAAGCATTCCACAGACACACACACGCGGAGATGACAGCTAGCCCTCAGTGCTTCCATAAATTATTATGGTTCCGCATATGAGCAACGCACAAATGCCATTAGCTCCAGTCCCCGCATACGCAAGTAACATGTAACATGAAAAATTCGAATAATTGTTCTCGACAAATACACAATGTGCATTACAAGGCATAACAGGCGCCATCCACCAGCTGTCATCCTTTGAATCCTTCAACAAACGACGATATAGGCGAATTCCTGCCGAACGCATAAATATGACACACATGTGTATGTATGTAGCGCACAACAGCAGCAGCAGCGTGTAATGAGCATAACATTGGCAGTGAACAAAACGAGTTCGTCCTTGCGTCTTAGTGCTGTATAAAACAGGGGATATTGGAGGCGACAAGGAAAATGAAAAAAAAAGTCGATTTGTTTCGGTCGGCTCCTTTTGCAACATGTGCCAACAAACGAATTAAATCCAACTTAGACCCTTTTTTTTGCCGCCGCCGCCCGACTCAAAATGTTGCCAGAGGAGCAAACGAGAATCGACACGGCGTATACGTAACCTAAAATGGAAATTGGCTCGAACAGTAAATAACTTTAGTAAAATGTCGACTGCAAGATTAAGACTATACAATGTGGGTTAGGAGCTGCCAGAAGGGATAAGGTCAGTGGTTAGAAAGGACGTCGGATGTGATAAAACAGCAAACGGGGGAACAAGGAGGTGCTGGTCAAAGCCAGATGGTCTTTCCTTTTCTGTGCTCCGCTGTCTATTGTCCCTAGATATGGACTTTTGTATGCAGCGCGTGTACACATGTGGATGTCACATAGTTGTACATCATCTGGATCTGGTATTGGAATCGATAGATTAGATTCCAATTTCTCTGCAGGTGTTATCTTCTGTTTTGTTTTGTTTTTTCTCTCAGTTTCCTTTTACAGGATTTAAAGCGACTGGCTTTTGGCCACAGGGGATGCAGATACGAAAGGACGATATGCGACGGAGTGGTTTCGTCCCGGTGAGACAATTTTAATCAAGTTAAAGGATACACATGTGGCACGACAATTGTATAATGGATGACGGAAAATCGGTCTGCAGGCCGACTGCAAAGTAAAGACAAAGATAAACATCTGAGTGATTTGCGCTAGAGGATTGGGTTGCTTTGATTGGATTTAAGAAGGAAGAGTGGAGCAGTTATTTGATTTAAGGTAAAGAAACGTTGATAGTAAAGTGGACCGAGGAATGTCAAGTAAGCTGAATTTTAAACAGATTATAACTTGTCGAATAATCAACGAGAGGTGGGACGCCTGCTTCTAAAATGATAGTCACTTAATGGCTTCAGGACTCTTGCACTTTAATGAGGTAAGGTATGCATGACGTAAGCGCCTAAAGTAAGACGCATATTGACCATTAGTTTGCACTGGGTGAGGACTGTTCCAACCGCAGTCCTAAAGGCTATTCTCTATTCTATAAATGGTGCTGGATGGTAAACTGAACACCACATCAATGAATGCGTTGATTCCAATGTACGACTGCATGGAATCAGCTTATATTTGGGAACCGTAGGTTAATATGGATATCACAACTTTTGCTAAGAATAATCTCTTTCATTGTCTTAGTACACCAATGTTATGCTCCTCGTCAGGATAGCCGTTGATTTTGTGCTGCCCTCTCTCATGGTTGGTCCCAATACCATCTCGGTTATCGTCCTTAAAAGAAGCTTGTATGTGGCGCATACTTTTATTAATTTTAGTGATTTAGTGGTTCCTAAAATGTCTTCTTTAGGCACCTAACAGAGGTGAATAGTCAATTGCTCCGACATATTTAGGAAAGATTAGTGGCAGTCGATACCTTTGACCTAGCTGTGGACAATACCTGATACTTACTTGTGGCTTGATTATCGGTGAACGTGATATCCTTCGGAGATGTTCCATTCCATTAAGGGCACGACAGAACTTCCTCAAATGCTAAAATTTTCCATTGGATTGCTCTACAAGGATCAGGGAGACTGAAAGAGATAACTCCGCGAAAATTTTTTGGCGTTCTCATCTATTGAACTATATCTTCTGGGTAGTTTTTAAGCCGAGGAAAGGTTTAAGATCAATGAACAGAGATTGGGCTCGAAATCTGGTAGCTTTTTTGCCTAGGAACCCCCGTAAGACAATTCCAAAGAAGATTCGGCTCAAAGTTGAAGGAAATGACAGCATGCTTGTCCTATCCTAAGGACTAGAGTTGTGACCTAGGGAGGTTTCCTCTTATTAACTATCTGGCACAGATCTCAATAGTAAAGACCTCTGCTTTGAACATGGTGGTAGATTGTCCCAGAGCAGTAGAGAGTTTGTAGCTACGTTTTCTTTTGACATTCTCTAGTCGTGAGTATACCAATTGATTAAAATTAGGTCATTTATTCTGACTTTGAAAGGATGATGAAGATGAATTTTGTTTGGTAAAGATGTCTGAGAAGCATACTGCTGGGGAAGATAGTGGTGGAACCCTTGCGTCTAATAAGGTTAGGATTTGAGGATACTCCAGTGCAGCTGTCGAGCAAGTGCATGATCTTGGTTCACATGATCTTGTTCACCCATTTCCAGCACACAATTAGCGAAAAAATGACATTGTGCTGGTCTACTATCTTCAATTCTTCTATCAATTGGACCTTATAAGCGTGTCGATCAAGATTCTTATGCTGGAAAGTGCTTGCAGTTCTTTTAAATAAGTCGAAATGGGCACAACTGGGTTTTCAGTCACACTCTTAACTATGGCGGGTATATTTTCAACGAACTTTGGCGGATGGATGAACACACGAATGTTTCCAACTGAATATGATCGTCATTTGAGTCCAAAAATAGGTCGAATTTTTTACACAAAGTGCTAGCAAACGAATTGCCTATTAAACCACCAATTTACAGTATCCGTTCGCCCTCAGGCATCATTTCCTATTATTACGGCCAGTTTCATTATGTACAACAATCAGCAGTAATTATATTTCCTCATATCTGTGGGTAGAAATGTAATTTTCCGCATTGTACTCGTATTAAATGCTTAAATGTCCCATACCATTGCGCCCATGCCACATGCCAAATGCAGAGTGTGCCACCAATTCATAAACACCTTTGACGCGGCAAAACTTGACCGGAAGGACGCCACGTTTTCCTCGCCCCCAATAAACTATACATAAACCAACTTCGGCGAGTGTCCAGGAAACCCCTGCAGCAATTACGTATGCAAATGGCGAGCCCACACGCACACACAAGTGGCACCCCAAACCGTACCGATAATGCAATTCAATTAATTCCAGAAATTCCAATATAATGCGAACCACTTGCCGATCTGGCCAAATACTAACGCACACAATAAATCAAATTAATTGCGTACCCGAGATTTACGTGAATCTACACGGCCCATCAGACTGCGTCAGAATTTACCCCCTCCCAGACCAACTACATCCTTCATTCGCATAAAAGAAAATCAGTCTTAGGAGCTGAGCTGGTGGTGGTCACTCAGGTCAAGACACACATTGTCGAGAGAATTGAATTAGACTTCCTGTGTGTGCTGGTGATGCTCATGCTGTTGATGAGTTTCAGATTCTATTCAATTTGTGTGTATGTACAAGGATATCTATCCAGGAAGTAAAGCTAAGATCTAACCGCAATGGGGGCATATACACAAGCACCAGTCAATGAGGGGTGTGAGTGCAGTAGCAGAGTGAGGGTCGGATTCTTCGGGTGCTTATTAGAGGCAACCGGATTAGATGCGTTCCAATTTATTTTCCTGACAACCAGTGTCTTCGATGGGATTGCCGGGGCAATAAGTTACATAGGATTTGCCATCCTAAAACAACTGTTGTTGTTTTTGTTGTTAGGGCTTCCGTTAGGGATCAAATCCAATACAAATAGATGAGCAAATAATAAGCTGATCCTGTGGCTTTGACCACACCCTGGTACGAATTTCTTTTGTTTTCTGCTGTTGTTTCACTTTGATTTTAGGTGTTTTGTCTCTATCTCTTTCCTTCTACTTGTATTCGGCAGGACGATAATGAATGGAGATTTGCTTGCATGTGCTAAGTGGCGAAGATACTAATAGTGTCTGATGGGTGGCAATCCGGATGAATATAGTGTGTTTCGCAGGGAAGCACTTGGTTAAACTTTATCATTCCGCTGTGAGGTATGGATAACACGATTGTGATAGAGTTCCGTGGCCTTTTCGACCGGAGTGTGTTTCTTAAGTCTTTGCGAAGCCGCCTGTGGATTTTGAAATCATCCGTCATTCTTTTTTCCCATTTTTCCTGAGGAATCTGGATAGACGTTCGAGATGCATTCAGCTGATGCTCGCAAAGTGAATAGCTGTCAGAGTTTTTGCACATATAAGCTAGATCCCAGAAAAGTCTTCGAAGGATCAGTATATCTCGGTATGTGTTACTCCACTGGATAACTAGAAAGACCTATGATAGCCAATAACCTGGCAGTTACCCTTACTTGCTTATATCACTCGGTTGTGATGGAGCACATATTCAGGTAGAACTGTACTCTACTCAACATAGAACTCATATATTCACAGCTCCAAACCAACTCATAAGAAATATGATACGCTCTAAGGAGATGTGGTTGGGAGTAAATACTATGCTATACTACGTCAATCTTTGCACATGCAACGGTCGAAAGTTTGATTGTGTTTGGTCCAAAAAATGACAATTTTACTTGCTTACATAGTCGCTGAGCTAAAAATGGGCTCGTCCGAGAGATGAGATGCACGATAAAATGGAAAACCTTACTGAATATTTTGACCCCTAGATCTCACTGTTAACTTTGACATCTGATGAAAGTTAATAATTGGAAAAAAGTATCACTGCTATCTGGGCACCTTAACCTTCTTGCCCCACATACTGTACCCAGGAGACATCTATCTCCTTGTTATATTTTTGTTATTTTGATTTTTAGTGGGATCCTCAAAACTGTCATTCGACACACTCACCGACATATCGCTCAATCTACAGCTATATACTGTGTATCCCGAAGGTTATTATTCCATTCACCTGTAACACACATTTTGTTATTGCTCTCAGCCAGCTCATGTTCCACATCTAACCACCAACAGAAGCAATATCGACTCTTGAGGGCAATGATGTAGCTTAAGTTTTGATGGGAAGCTCTTCAGGTGGATGATACACCAGGTGTCTTGTATAAACGATGGTGTGATACTTGACTGTGCCTTAATAAATTAATCAATCGATGCGTACCTATAGGTTGATTATTTTTGCAATGTATTTCGGGAGAGAGAGTGAGAGTTCTCCGCCCACACACCCAAAACAAAAACAGCTGTAACAATGAATATGTAATCAAGATTGAAAGGACTCTCTTCTTCTTTCGTGGTGCTGTTTTTTTTTTTTTCTTTTCTGAGGGGTGAACTGCTGAATAATTATTTGAAGATTACTCAGCAACTTTTGCGTATTCATGCGATGGAATTGAGTTGAGCGATGACTGTTGGTAGTAGTTGGGCGTTTGCCGTTCGGCAATTAGCATTCGGACACGAAAACATAATAAATATTCAATTTCCTGTGGATACTCCTTGACAAGGTTAACATTTTGCTGACAACATAATGTTGAAGAAGAAGTTCCCAGCTAGGATGCTTTGCAAGTGTCAGCCTGGGGTGTCATGAACATGTGTTACATGTTTTTTTTTTTTTTGGTTATTGTTGAGAAAGAGTGACAATGAACTTTGTGTATCCTGATGATGTATCGTATTTTTGGTTTTGTAGTTTTCGGTTGACATAAATTATACCACGTTTCTGTCTGAGTTAAGCGTTTTGCATTCAAAAATAGTCCTGGTAACACCGCTTACGGCATTCTCCTTTTAATGTCATTAAGCGCTTCAATAAATCTCTATGAATTTCATGCCAATAGAGACGCCAAGGGATGCTAGATATGTGTACATCTCCCACTAGGCAGGCAGTTAGCGAGCATAAAAATATCCCACCACGCAGCACATAAAATTTCCCATATACGTCTACGTACTCGTATTATGTATGAATGATTTTCGGTAACCGAATAATGGGATATGAACGTGGGGATTACCGTCTCAAAAAAAGAGAGCAACCTACAGCTACAGTAAGATGTGAAAATTCACTTGGTGGCTTATACTCCAACCACGCGATATCCTTCGAAGTTAATGCCTCTTTCAAGGAATAATTTCCTTTTCTCCCGAGGTAAACGACGAATTACGGCGAATAACTTTGTTTATTCTCCCCGAAGGGGGTGTGGGATAGCGGCGGCATACACACAATATATTGCCTTCCACATATGCAGAGGGGTTGGTGGTAGCATCTATGGATACTATAATACAAAACAAGGAGTAGCGCGTGATGTCTAATTTTATGTTCAAACAACTTTTCGTTAAGCTTTTTTATGATAAATAATACGCCCCGGACCATGAATATGCGGGCCACATAACATAAACAAATTTAAAACGAATGGCAAAAGTTCTACGGGAGCAAAAAAAAAAGAAGAAAATCTTCACAGGGCATGGTCATGGCGACGACGGAGCTATTAAATTGTATCTCACACACAGTATTTGAACACTGGGACCGATCGGTGGTACAAATTTATTCCTGCAGGACTTGTGACAAGGTATGTAGTTGCTTAGTGAACAAGAAATGCACGGGAAATCCATTTGTACGTGAAGATGACGGCGAAATTCTGCACAGACAGGTGGCGACAGTATTGCAAAGGACCTGTGCATCAACTATTCGGTTACGGAGGACAGAACAGCGTGGGCAATCGGATTATATCTTCCTCCTCTTTACTAGGTTTCTTAGGTGAAGAATCCACTTAGCAACCTAGCTTTCTTTTGATGGTCGAACACGTAATCAAATCGTCCACGTGTTGCAGTTAAATTCAGATCCCAACTGTTCAAGGATACCAAGCTACAGGTCTCCCAGAAAAACAAGAGTACAAGCTTAACATTGGACCCCTAAGTATGGCGAAAGGAGCCAGAGCCTGCAAAGAGCTCCTGACCGAAAAACTCTCTACAGTGCATTCACCCATCACAAACGCTTGCAACCAGTGGACTATATACAGAAACCAAAGCCACCATGGGCTACCAACAGCCATCAGAAAGACACCCTTGGTATAAAGATGAATGCATTCATGCAACAAGTCATCAATCAAGTATGGATGGAGGAACACATGCCCGGCGACTGTCGCATCCTCAAAAAAGGGGCGATCCTATATCTTGTAAGTACTACGGAGACCTTAAATGTTGCATTTACTCGGAAGATCCTATATGTTCAATTGACTTAAAAACTATGCAGCTCCTCCTCGGGCTGCAGTGGCATCTAATTTATTTTTTAAACCCCTGACCCACACCACTGTTCATCGGTTTATCGTCATAGATACTTCTTCGCATTTAAATTTTTTTCTCTTATTATTTTTCTTCTTCTTTTCAATGGAGAGCTGAGCAGATCCTGGCGAATACCGCCTATTTATGGAGCATGCATGTATTTTTATTGGGTTTTCGAGCCTAAGTCCTTGTCATCTGTGTCTAATTTGATTTATTTCCACCAGGAATTGCCAAAGTATTACCATTTGAATGGTGTGCTGGTCCGGTTCTGTTTTTTTTTTTTCTTCTTCAAACCCTAATCCGTAGCCAAGACAATTTATGAATTATTTTTTATTGCCACGAATCCTTCAAACTTTATGGAGCTCTTCATTTCGAGGCGGGTTATGTGCCACCACATCGTTGAGTCGCCACAATTTCCAACGGCAACGATACATACATACATATGTATGTATTCGGTCAGATGTTTATGCAATAAAAAGTGAAATATTTACATTTTAACGGTAATTTCTGGTGGTGAAAATTGCAATTTGAGGCGTTTTTCTTTTTTTTTTGTTTCCTCTGAGGGGCCGGATGATTTAGAAGAAGATATCAAAAGCTTAGATGGACTTCGATGAGTGAAATATTAAACTTGTTCTTCTCTTTTTTTTTATATCACAAGTACTAAACGAGGTTGTATAACGGTTTTATATGAAATAAATAGGCGTGGTGGTGAAGGAGATATCATAAAGTTGGGCAAAATGGATTCCATTGCATTCATCGTCTTCTGATTCACATTGTAGGGGTGGAAGCGATGTTGAAAGTTAACTTTCAGAAGATGAGGGTGCAATAACAGTTAAGGATTTTACAATTGCACAGCAGAACACGAGTAAAACGACGACGACGACGACGAAACGATAACGTTTGAGGAGTCGTCTCATTCTCAGCAAACATGCTAATTATGCAAAGTGTGCATAGGAGGGCTAGAGATTACATGGCAAGTCATTACTCTTACATGCTGTAAAGTTTTTGGTTAAAGTTTTTCTCTGTGTGACAGTGAAAAAGCAATGAAATGCAAATGCAAGTGTAACATGGAGATAAGTTCTCTCAGCTATAAAGTGGTGATGCTTTGGAACAAACACACTTGATAATTGCCAACGGGGGTGAGATGAAATAAAATCTTTTTTATGGGTTAGTTGAAGAAACTTATCACTAACTGTTGACGATGAATCTTTTCATAGAGAATTCGAGGAGCGTTTAGACGAAAGTTAAGAGGGGATACTATTTAAATAAAAGATGGAAATTAATAAGTACTTGTTCTGTATCATAGAAGCATGCAAGAATGCTATTCCGGAGGAAATTTTGGAAACCGGAAAATTCTTGCATGTTGAGGTATAGGTTAGGCTAGCACTTGTTGTTCTCAGCAGCTCACTAAGAGTAGGTATATTGAGAATCTAAACTTCTAAGTGTTCAGGGATAGAACCTTCTAAGTGGATTGGATAGTTGATTGGTGACAATCGAAATCAGAAATACTTACATACATCTAGACGCTAGTACAGTTTTGTGTCGGCTAACAGTGCAGCTGCGTCCGATTTTTCTACTTAGCTCCACTTTCCGAGGATTTACGCGCTCACACAGCTTCATCGCTTTGTTACAGATATACCATTAACTGCCAGCTAGGCACATAGAGTCCACATTCTTCATTTAAAGACTCGAGTGATTTCACACTTCGGGCCTAAAAGTATGCAACTTTTTTTTTTATTGTCTGTTCACAAGCCTCCATAATGACTTTGAATACGAAATTGGGTAACGTTGCCAAGTTTGAGGAAAAATTTATCAGCAAGGAAATTTAGTTTTGATACAGAGTTGCCGGAAAAAAAAGTGATGGTTTCCTAGGCTTCTGTTGGTATTGATCTCGTCGACAGCCGCTTGTAAGCAGACGAATCGAATCGTGAGCTTAGATAGATTTAGTCTCTCTGCCCATCAGACTGGACTTCGATGCCAGCTTCTACAATCGCCTCAAGTGTCGTTGGAAGAGTTCTTATAAGATACCTCTCGGTTGGTATGATGTCTTCCAATCCTTCATCCTGGTATAGGGTTGACTACCTTTTCTTCAGTTTGAGAGCTGATTTGATCTAATTTTGCTGTGCTATTTCACCATAAATTGACTCATGCCAGGACGACATTAGGTAGTTGTGTAAATGTATTTACTATTAGTTCTAGGCGCTACATCGTTAGGTATCGCGATGGATAGTGTTTACCGAAGAAGCCGCTGGCAGTCCGAGTAGGAACATAGTATTGAGAAGGACCCGATTGAGTTGATTCTCCAACAATGGAGAACGATTTAGATTCATGATAACTGATTGAATGGCATTAATGTCTGGATCTGGAGTTCCAATAAAACTCAATGATAATTTCATCTAAAGAAATGTGAATTGGTCTCCAAGATCGTGTGTCTAACGTTTTTAGGTTTTTTTAGTGTTCCGGACCTTAAAAGGAAAGACGGAACACTTATGGGTTTGATACGGTGTCTGTCTGCCCGTCTGTCCGTCAGTCTGTAACTTTTGAACCGTAAGACATAGACAACTGAAACTTTCGCTATGTACACATTATGTTGGAGCCCGCACAAGATGCCGGAAATGAATTTCATGTTGGGGGCCCTTTTTTGGGCACGTCGTATGAGGGGCAAAAAGAAATTATTTTGTTTCCCAACATGTGGCATATCATTTTAAAGAGAATTTTGCAAGGGCTTCATAAATGTAAAAATTTGTTGAACAAAAAATCTTGCCAAACATTTGAAAAATGTGAAAAGTGAAACTTTTTCATTCGAATCTTAAAATACACAAAAATCTTTCGCAAGACTGTTTCTACAAAAAGTTTTGTGCTTTCAGGCTCTCAAACACTGAAATAACAAAAATCTCTCGAGCGTAGCGTTTCGCCCTGATGTAGTAGTTGGGCTTTTTAGTGAACGACCTACCACATCTAGTCTAGACGCACTGTTTATCCGACGGATACCGTGAATTAGAAAAGCAATTTTCTTTAATAAATTCGAAGATATAATAAATAGCCCTGATGTGGTGGTTGGGCTCATCAGTAGACGACCTACCACATCTTATCCTTAAGACAAAATAACGATTAAGGACAGTCGATTTCAATTTTATGTCCGATAGAGCTTATCCAAAAACCGAGAACTATATACAAATGCATATGATGTATTTTTTAAAAATAAAATCATAAAATATAAGAAAAAAGTGTATCTTATCTTATATACACAAATCCTCCACCTCCTAATAAGATACACTAAGCCCCCCGATATTGGTATGTACCGAATTTTAAAGAAAAATAGATATGTAGATAAGAGATCGATCGAAAAAATTTAAAAGTTTTGTTCAAAAGCCTAACTAAATATATATCTAATAATAAATAAAATAATATATATATATATATGAAAACTCCACTACAGTTTGTAGCGAGGGTGATCTTCTGAAAAGAAAAAAATAAAAAGAAAAAAAAAAAGAAAAAAGAAAAAATAAAAAAAAATAAAAAGAAAAATAGAAAAAAGATAAAAGAAAAAGGAAAAAAGAAAACAAAGAGAAAAGAAAAGAAGAAAAAAAAACAAGGAAAAAAGAAAAAAAAAGTATACCACCACCAAATTAAATAAGAGAAGAAAAAAAAAGAAAAGAAAAAATAAGGAAAAAAGAAAAAAAGAATAAAGAAAAAAAGGAGAAAAGAAAAAAAAATATACCACCACCAAATTAAATAGATGTATCAAGTCTCTCCGTACTTCCGACTTCGACGCGACTTCTGAAAATCATTCCAAACCTAGCAAACTGTGTCCCTGTCTCCATTATAATTAAAAAAACCTGTCGACTGTCCTGTCGATAAATAATAATTAAGTTTCGAAAAATCTCTTTGAACATTTATTTAATCTTGCTTTCGATCGGAACAGAAAACGATACAAGAATTTATATAATACAAGAGCACGATTGTCCTACCGAACATCCCTGATGGTGCTCTTTATCGGCACCTCATATTGCCCCGATTTATCGTTTCGTTTACTTCAGCCCATGATAGATCTATTGATCCTTCAAGCGTAGAGAGCAGTCATATAATCCATTATGATGTTCCAATTCACACATACACACACACGATCCACTCTCGCGCCGGTAGAAAAACAACGAAATTGTCCTGATTCCCATTTTCTGTGGCTATGATGGATACACGAATGTAAACACACCATCATTTGATTAGCCGCAACCGAAACCCGGTGCTTTCTTATAAACGAACGGGGAATGTTTTATTGTATCTTTAAAAGACGTTTTGGTGGAAATAATACGCGTTAAACTTCACAAAAGGACAGACTCTAAAACTCCATGGAATTAATTCGAACAAAGTAAGACCAATCTCGAGAAGGTCATAGGTCCAACATTCTACAAAATAGCCTAACGGTGTACACTTTAAATACCTAAGCTCACGAAATCTATAGAATTTTTAATACCTTGTATCCAAACGAAACAAAAGCACGTTCTCAGTTACAAAACAAAGATAAACACTTTTGAATGCGTTTATTTCCCACGACAAATTTCAACAAAATTATGGTACCAATGCACGATTTTCAGCAAAGAGAGCTCTATTTAAAAATTAGCCGTGCAGTCAGTTTTCCTTGAACTAAATTTTAATCGAAAAATCTTATAAATTTAAAGGTCTCACTTCCCTTTCGAATAATACCAGGATCGAGTTTTCTTAAAAACGAAAAGTTCACGCCTGAGTTGTACAAACTTCCGCATATAACCAATGATCTATACAACAAGTTTTTTGTTACCAACTTTAGCCAAAAACGTGGTATGCGATCTCATAGGTCTTCACTAAAATTAGTTTGAATATGAAAATTTACACGAAATCACTGGAGCAGTTTTCGAAAAAAATACATTTCGATAGGCAATTGTACCATTTTTAAAATTTAAAATCAAAAATTCATGGTACGCCATTTTATAAAACTTTACCAAACTAGTTCAAATATGAAATTCAAAGAAAATTGAAAAAATTAGAGCCACTTTCGTCAAAATTAGCTTAATCCTTGAAAAAGTGACTTTACAGAAACTTTTGGCCAAACTTTTTTTTAAGGCATTTTATAGCATTTGTGTTTTGTAATCTAATTAAAGAACTTTTTAATGAAATTGCTTAGTCCCTTTTCAAGAAAATTTAATCGCCTTTTATCCAAATTGGCCATAATTACCGTTACAACAATTTTTAGCCAAAATAAGATACAGCATCTTATTGCATGTGTCTGTACTAATCTTAGTGTGGAATTTGAACGAAATCTTTTAAGCCAAATAATTTATAAGTATTTTTTTATTATATGTTGTTAACAATTTTAGTAAAAAATTTTACACGTCATCTGATTGGGATTTCCTAGACTAGATCGGGTATGAGATATGAACAAAATCGTAGGAACCGTTTTCCAGCGAATCGTTTTTTTTTTTTACGAAAAGTATCGTTAATATCAGGGCTAAAACAAAAATTTCAATTTCTCCTCTAGGAATTATCCAACAGACCTCAGGTATCAAGTTTGATGAAAATCCGTTCACGCGTTTAGGCTGTAGCCCCGCGGACACACAGAATTTCCAGACTCACATTTTTCGACTTCTTTTTAAGGACACTGTCAGAAAACCTCGATCTCGAAATTTACCCTATACATAACTATGTACGTGTCGATGAGAGTAAAAAAAGCGAAAGACACGGTTTCCACGGCAGGCACAGAAATACTCAAATTCTATAATTATGGTTTAAGTAAAAATTTAAATTTCGCCTAAGATCTCTGATATAAGGTTGTAAGCAAATTCATCATACCTTCGCGGCCTGGTGAGATAAGAGTTCCGTTCAGATATTCAAAAACATAATTTAATTGGCTGACAACATATTTGAAAATCTTTTTTATAAAGTATAGAAATTACCAGACATTTTTTTTTTTTTATAAAACTACAACGTGTCAGAAAATTATGAATTTTAATTAAGGACTAAGTACCTGAACGGTTTGTTCTGACAAACACTCTATACGGGTCTTATGAGTTAAGCTTTATTCCATATTCCTTAGCGTTATTCACCAGAGTGTTTTTAATGACTTATTTTTGTGGTCTTAGAAACCCCCGTTTCAAATGTTATGCGCACTAAAAATTTTGCCCGCAAAACTCTTTGGTTTTTGATTTGAGCGATCTGAATCTAAAATCTAACGACTATTTTCGGCTTATACATATATAATATATAAATATAAAGATGTAGATAAATAAATGTAAATGAATATAATAAAAAAATATATATAACAACTCCACTACAGTTCGTAGGGAGGGTGATCTCCTGAAAAGATAAAGCAGAAATATCCCACCACCAAATGTCCTAATCCCTCTGCACTACCGACACCGAAAGGCAAGCTGATAAACTTCGACCGTCTTAAGGACGGTCGATTAAATTTAAAAGAATTTTCTTCTGTCTTATTAAGGCTTGCACTTTTATAAATGTTTGTCGAGCGATATTACCCTTTTCTCATGAATATATAAAAAATAAAAGAATATATATAACAACTCCACTACAGTTCGTAGGGAGGGCGTTCTCCTGAAAAGAAAAAGAAGAAATATCCCACCACCAATTTAGATACCTATTCTAAAGCCCTAATCCCCCTCACTACCGACACCGAAAAGCAGGCTGATAAACCTCGACCGTCTTAAGGCTTCCACACACCGCCGTAATAGCGATCTTTAGCAACATGTCACGCGTGTATTGAAGTTTGTGCATGCACACCGAATTCGAAATACAAATTATATCGGCGACGTATCTATCGTTGTATTCAGCAGTCGATCATTTTATCGCGCAATGATGAATATGGAAAAGATAATTTCTTATGCGATAAACTATTCAGTATATTTGGATAATAATTGTACTCGCGATCGCCATCGCAGCGTTGTGTGAAAGCCTTTAAGGACAGCCGATTAAATTAAAAGAAAAAAAAACACTCTCTTTAGCACTATGAAGCCTGGCTTTTGTATAAATGTCTGTCGAGCGATTCTACCCTATCCTCATGAATATATATATATATATATGTATAATAAAAACAATATACAACAACTCCACTACAGTTCGTAGGGAGGGCGATCTCCTGAAAAGAAAAAGAAGAAATATCCCACCACCAAATGGATATTCCCACTTCAATTCATAAGTTTAACCAACGACAGTTTTCCGAAAAAAAAAATTACAAGTCTTAAACTTACCGGCGACGTGAAGTGAGGATCCAAAAATGTAATAAAATATAAAAACACACAACTCACATAGATTTTTTATACTGCTTGCTTACTGCTTACACTGCTTCAACTCCTGTTCAACAGCTTTCCTTCGTCATCCTTATTAGTTGTACGTTGTTCTCCTCTTGAAGTGCACATCCAGTTGCAGGCCACAGCTTCTCTTCACTCCACACACACACACATACTCACGCACTAAATTATTCGACCACCGCGACATCGTAGTCGAAAAATAAAACACAAACCAAGAAATTCTTTCGAAAAAAAATTATTTCTATTTTACGCACAAAATTTACTGTTATGTATGTACAATAACACTCACGAAAAAACAAAAAAAACACTCACTAAGCCGCACTTCGCAAAACTACACTCACTACTGATCCCGAGTAGCCGGCCACTAAACCGATTTGGACCGCACTCCACGAAACTACACTCACGACTGAGCCCGAGTAGCCGGCCACTCAACCGATCTGGACCATCCGAAGGTCCATGCACGACCGCACTCCACGAAACTACACTCACGACTGAGCCCAAGTAGCCGGCCACTAAAACGATCTGGACCACCCGAAGGTCTATGCACGACCGCACTCCACGAAACTACACTCACGACTGAGCCCGAGTAGCCGGCCACTCAACCGATCTGGACCACCCGAAGGTCCATGCACGACCGCACTCCACGAAACTACACTCACGACTGAGCCCAAGTAGCCGGCTACTAAACCGATCTGCACCCCACGAGGGTGCACCACCGACTGAACCCCATGTATACACAACGTGTTTGTGTGGATGTTCTTGTGTGAATTTTTTTTTTTTTTTTTTTATGGATAATTTTTTTTTTAAATATTTTTTTCATCACGATCGAATTAATTTGCTTTTTTTTTCGTGTTTTAAGTGTTCCGGACCTTAAAAGGAAAAACAGAACACTTATGGGTTTGATACGGTGTCTGTCCGTCAGTCTGTCACAGCCCTGTAACTTTTGAACCGTTAGACATAGAGAACTGAAACTTGCGCTATGTATACATTATGTTGGAGCCCGCACAAGATGACGGAAATGAATTTCATTTTGGGGGACCTTTTTTGGGCAAAAAAAATTATTTTGCTTCCCATCATCATTTGTTGAACAAAAAATCTTGCCAAACATTTGAAAAATGTTGCCCCCCCCCTCCCCCTAGCGGCCGGATCATAAATGCTAAAAATATGAAAAAAATTGGAGATATTTTGTGTAGATTGTGGAAACAGTACGAAAATTCCTGTATCTTATATATTTTCTGAGAAAAATAAAAATAAAAATGGTGTATCTAGTTACCCCACTGTATCTTCCATAGTTTTCATTTTATACAAATAACAGTAGGTCATTTTGATACTACGATTTGTTCAAATTTCAAGTTTCATCCAAATCCGCCAAGTAGTTCCCGAGTTACAGATTTTAGAAGAGCGCATAGACTTCCCTGTAATTTCTTCTCTTGTTGCTATCTCATTCGATTTCGATTTTTCAAAAACTAAGTCATTTGCACTAATGGATCGTATATGTTAGCTCTATGCTGCTATTGAAAGCTAAATAAGTTTAAGAAGACCATAATTTTTTTTACTTTGGGTTTTTTTTTCAAAAATATTTTTTTCTTAAATTTTTAAAACGCTTAATGCTGTACTTCTTCGGGTGTCAATTATTCCCAGTATTTTGCTTTACTTAGGGCCGATTTTTCAATCGTCAGTTAAACAGTCTGATTGCTGTCTAACGAATAAATGTATTCCACTCTTTATCTACTAGATAAGTAGATCTTAGTTTTTCAATCATCGAATAACTCCTAGATTGTCACTGAACGATTTTGTCAAGCTCAATTGTGTCTAACTTCACGAAACTGGAATGAAAAAGATATAGATACAGTGACAATCGTATATGTTAGAGCTAGCAGACTATTTTTCACATTATCTGGCACTTCAATTTGAAAAGTTTCGGTATTTACAAATTTTGAAAGCTAAAAAAAAATATGGAAAACATTGACCCTCATTGCACTGGTGGTGCTTTCTTAAGGGTTAATTGAAGTAATTGAATACGTTATTCTCTTCTTCAATAGCAAAATCATAGCAAATATCGAAAAAATCCATATTTCTTACAAAAATTAAATTAAATTTAAAATTCTCACTTTTGACAGTTCATAAACAGTCAGTTAAAGTTTATCCAGCTAACTGAGGACCAGATAATTTTATTCGGCAGATAACTGATATATATCTAGAATAGGTGCTATACGCATATTGAAAAATGTATTTTTGTGTTATCTGACTCTTAAGTCTTATCTGATTACTTATCTGACGATTGAAAAATCGGCCCTTAAACCATTAAATAAGCAAATTACCGGTACATGCATTTTTATCCAAAAGGTTGGTACGCCTAAACTAACTGAAATATGAAATTTTATCAAAATCGTTGGAACCATTTTGGAGAAAACTCCGTGTTTGTAAACATGGCGCTACGTGAAGGAACTGTAAGGGTAGGGCTATAACAAAAATTTCATTGTCTCCTTTAGTGGCCATGCAATAGCTCCCTAACATGAAGTTTGAAGTAAATTGATTCACTCGTCATACAGACAGACAAACAGAATCGGCAGACACACTTTAACAAGCTTCTCTTCTATCAACGTAATTTCAGAATTTTTTAATATCTCGAGTTCCAATTTGTGCACGATTTCAATACATGTTTTATATCGAAAGTGCAGTACTTGATTGATTAGACATTACATTGTTCATATCAAAACCAGTGTTAGGCCCTCCTCGCACTTGCTCAATTTTTTTTGTGTGGGGTATGCGCTTCCTTTGAGGACGTTTTTCTTCGCGACTTATTCGTATGGAGATACAACATGAAAGCCTCTCCGAAGTTTTTTGTAGCGAAAGAAGTAGCTTTCTAATCATTTTAACCTACTCCACGCATATCAGTTGTTTTATGGTTCTTTCGGTTAGGCAAAAGGAGAGTTCATAAAGCGAACTTCTTTTTTGTAAAAAACGTAGGATTTAACAAAGCCAGTCAATTAGCTTATTATAACCAACTGAGAGGAAAAATCATCTTTATCCATGAGCAAAGTTTCATAACAAAAACGCATTAGCGTTATAGTTATGTCATAGAACACCCCTGCGCGCACTTATTGTTAAAATTTCTATTTTGCTTAGCGCATACAAATTCATTTTAAATTGCATTCAAACCCCAAAAATATAGCATACATTAAAACTCTAGTTCCCACAGAGCCATTAACGACACAATAAACAGTCCGTCTAAGGCCATACACAGAGGAGAGGATCCTGGCTGAACAACAAAAGCACACCCCAGTGTGTCCCAAGCTTTCCAATTAAATTTCAATAAATTCCCATTCAGATCATCTGAATGTGGTCAGCGTGTGTATAGTTTAATGTAGCGCGAAACAATGTTCACACTCGCTACCATATCTAATTCCAATTATGCCATCCTCCAACGAGTATGTTGGAGCAGCAGAACTACACTCTAGCACAGCATTAGCATGCACACACAACACTGTGCTCCTGCTCCTGCTGTACCTAAGTAGTATTTCAAAATTATTAGTTATGTAAATTTACTAAGGGAAAAGGCCCTCGAGCAATGGATACTTAACCACACTTTTCAGCAAACTTCAAAATGTACACACACTTGCGATTGCAATATAGTGGGCGGGCACCCCTGCAAGCACATTTGCATCTCCCGTCAGGACCCGCGCATAGTGCATATTTGCTTATGACTGAATGTGCCATTGTGTGTGTTTGGGTTGGGTAACTGGGTTGAGGATAAAGTCGCTTCGCTTCGCGGTCGTCAGCTCTACGAATTGCATCTGAGCCTGGGTAAATATGCAAATGAAACTGTAACGAGCGCCGAGGTTCGTATCTTTACCCAAAAAATGTATGTCTCCTGTGCTGGCAGGCTCTTTGAAAACTTTCCGACACAAAATTTTTCCTCCAAGTCCCACTTTCTTAGTGGGGGCGGATGTTGAACAAACTTTTACGTTATACTGAGCCTGAAATACGTACATATAGAAAAAAAAGGACTCACAAAAAATCTGAAGTGCAAGGAGTAACATTGGGGGTAAAATCTCTCTTCTCTTTTTCGGATTACTTGAGTTGAGAGTCCCTGCTTTTTTTAGTGTGTTCCTTCGCAAATGGTGAATACAAGGACACATACGAGCTAGATTTGTGGGACCGTGTCGCTGCCATCATGGCAAGGAGGTAGCAACTCTTTGCAGCTGTAAAGTAATTAGATAGTTACGTGTGTAATTTATGTTTCAAGTGCTTGAAGGATAATTCGGTGGAAATGTTTGCAAGGTGCATACGCGAGTTATCCTTATACAGGAGTGAACGCGGGTGGGAGGATCTAAATCCCATTTGCATGCGTTTGCATTTCGAAATGGATTTTTGTTTGTTACGTTGACTAATTGAAATTAAGTTACTTTGTTTCGTGGGAGTTGTGTTTGCATATATTTAGACGGAAGGCATATACATATACTTTTGAGTTTAATTTACGCAGGAAATTATAACTAGGAGCTTCTTCTTCCAACAGGGTAGACGATAGATGAGGATGTCCTTGGGAACGTGTTATATAATTATAAATAATAGAAAGTTTCGTTAAACAAAAATACCAGACAAGCTGAGAAGACTAAATTTGTCGCTGGGCATCTTAGCGGGACAGAGGAGCCAGAGCTCACAAAGAGGACCTCTTAGCAGCCACAAAAAACCAACAAAGAATTGAGTGAATATTGCGAGTTTATTAAGGAAGTATGCCGATGACAGAACAGCAACAAGATTTGAGATTTTCATCTAAATTCCAAGCTGGTCCTTTGAATTAGAGAACTGTGGACATCGCTGTTGCCCACATAGAATAACGAATGCAGGCAATGGTGATTCCTTCCAATAAAACCACTCTCAACATGCTTCTAGCTATATGCAACTACTGATCAAATCAAATGCGATAAACATTAGCAATGGCATGTAGTTAGACAGCATCACGTGCCTTATCACTAACCAAATCTGGCTCAAAATGTATAAATAGGGACCACTTATTAGCACAATCACTGCAATGCATAAAAAGAAGGTACCCCATCAGGTTGGGCGTCCTCTCAGCTCACAGCTTCAGAAGCTATTTGGACGAGGAGAAGGAAGAAACTATATTCCACCTTAAAAGCAAATGACAGCTCATGCAGACCTTCTTAAACATTGGTAGTTTTTACGGATACAGCCATTTTGATACGTTCGTTCACATTCACTATTATATAGCGATTTAGGATCGTTTGAAAGATTGGCTCCTCGGGCTAAAATCCACCCTAAATGCATCTGTGTTTTGACATTTCAGCAAAAGTAGATCAAATGGGTCCTCACTCATACAATTGCAATTTTGGGTACCTATATCGGTTGACAGCAAGGGTGCAGTCATTTTGTATATTCCGCTTGTACATTTTGTTGTTGTTAATAGAATCGTTGCCCGTTCAAAATATTTAAGTCAAAAGGGAAGAACGAAGCGCAGTCAAACCTCACATGTTTTCACAGATGACACAATTTGGGTTCCGTCTGTTTTAAAAAAGGTGCGAGCAGTGCACATTTGAGTTGACTGATGAAATGGGAAACAAAATGGTTGTCAATAGAAAAGTGTTGCCAATTTGGAAAACAAATTAAAACAAATATACTCACTCCCTATCAACACTATCCTGTAAATAAATACATATTATTAAAAACACATTTTAAATTTTAACAATCAATTTCTTCTAAAACTGTTATCTGTGATGATCCATATGATAAACGTATCCAAATGGACGTCACACCAAAATCCCCTCAACAAAACAAAAGGAAAATTATATTTTTTATTTTTTTTTTTTAATTTATTTCCAACAACTCTAAATGGATGAAGCATTTCGCATCCATGGACGCGAATTTCCATATCATTTCCACTCACCAGCTGAGTACGGCTTCGAGCATCATGAATATTTGCCACACAAAAACCCCCCTACCACATGTGTGTATCTGCAGAAACGATGAGTATCTGCACAAAAAAAAAAAAAAACCAAAAAAAAAATAAAGAACTTTTTCAGCGTAGGGATATGTAAATTCCATAATCCTTTTCACCAACACACACACACAATGTTTTTTGGTGTATTTTTTGATAAATTCATTACATAAATTTCGAAAAATATGCAAAACACAAAAGTGCTCTAGGTTAGGGACCATTCACATTAGCGTATACTCTCTCTCTGCTTTGCGTTCTAAATTCCCTAACTCGCCCGCATGCAAGGACCCAATGCAGCCGTAAAACTGTCTGCGGCACACACATGTACCATACAAACTACTACTGGTGTGTTATTGAAAAACTTCCGGAAAACAAATGCGGATTATCTGTGGTTGTGGCGTGACTGTGCTACGACAGACGGGACAAAAATTTAAAAACATCAATTTATTAGAATGCTTATCGGACAAATCGTTATCCTGTCACTGCGTGAATTTTTCATTGGCAATTTGTTTAAACTTCGTTTTAGGTGTTGTTGTGGTGTAATGAATTTTTGACTTTTCCCATTCCCTTAACTGAAAAAGGATTCGCCACCATTTGTAACATCATCAGCAGGACCGAGGAAGTTCTATGAGAAATGTGCCTCAACACCAAAGTGCTGTCGTCTAGAAGGACATCAATTCGTTGCCCCAAGATAAGCAATACCTTCTCGTCCAACTTTGCTTCTAATTTCAAACTTTATCTCGGGTGAACTCTCAAGGAATAGGGGAGGATAGAAGAATTAAAAAAAAAAACAGGGCACAACTCCATTCTAGTCCTTTGGACTCGCGCCGCAATCCACCCACCAACATGATTTATGCTTTTAATTTCTCCTAATCCGATTAATCATTGCATGAGTGCATTTCTCGGTGGTGGCAGGCCTTAAATTAACTAAGGAATCCTTGCAGGAATGGCGGCGCGCGAAGAAAAGAAGGGCACGTTCGTTGAGTGGAACATTTTAACTTTCCTTTCGGATGGAAGCGCGCGCGTTCCGAAGAACTTTTCACCAAACAGTTGCAACTTTCTTTCACTTCTTCGTTAAATGCGGCTCCTAAAAGGAAGTTAAGTATGTATCCTTGCGTCGGTCGCTCGCCGGATGATGAATGCATTAGAGGTGCGTTCGCTGTACGACTTGCACCTTCTGAGTATGGGACGGGAGTCAGCGTTTGCTGACGTTAATTTTTGTTTGAGATTGTGAAAAAGTTTTACGCTTACCTGCGATGAGGTACGAGATCCAACAAAAGAGTGCAATGTTCGGATGTATAAACTAGATGCGGAAATTTTACAGAGTTCATGAGAGAGTTGGATGTTTAAACTTGAACACAAACACAATGTCATAAAGTGGAAACTGAGTTGTTTAGATTTTTGTTTGCCTAATTTAGTGTAACACAATCAAAACATTTACTCGGAGAAAAGTTCCAACCTATGAATATTATTTACTAACTGAAGATAATAGGGATGTAGTGTGGTACACGACTAACCTTAACCTACCCAGTTTAGTAAATGGATGTGGGATCGGATGCTGATAGAATCATTTAACGCCCAAGGACGATATTATCCTAGAAATTGGGCGATCTTAAAGCCAAGGTAGGCAGTGACAATGATAGGCGCATAGGTCAGTAGAGTATCACTGACAAGTAACCTTCCACCAACTTGAGTTTCCGTCTCCCAAGTAGTTCGCCAGCATGCAGGACCATTGGTGGAAGACAAATAGTTACCACTGCTGGGTACTGTAAGGATTATGAATCGATCGGAGAGGATAGCTAGAGCCTCTACATTGCAGAGAGATGTGACAAGTGCATAGTATGAAAGCATACTACTCCTGAAGCAGAACAAATAGGAGGTAGATGCGATATCAAAATCATTTATAAAATCACGAACTAGCTGATAGGTTGGCGCTGCTCAAGAGATATAAGGATCATTGGACTGAGTATTCGCCAGCAATATGCGCTCCATATCAGGTATGGAAAGAAATACTCCCTAGTAAGGGTGAGATCATTCGACGCGGCGCGTATAAGAAGCTACATCAAAAGACGAGTCAGGCACGATATGTATTTGGCGCAGAGCAATAGAGGTTGAGTCCTGACAAGAGTTAAAGAGGGCTGAAACTCTTTGCAGGAATTCATACACGATGGTGCTAAATCTCATTGAGACTCCACGTAAGTTCCACATGTGGATACAGGCCTTAGTAGCCATAATCGAACGAGAGAAAAAGTGTAATGATAGTGAAGCATAAAGCCTAATACCACTTCCTTTTTACTGAAACTACTGATTGAAATGTCTGTCTTTGCCACTTCAGGACTGGGTAGTTGCATGCAATATCTATCAGTGATACTTTTTTATTCCTTTTAGTTCAATTGCGGCCTGACAAATCTGACTCCCACCACCCAAAACTATTTTTGGATTCATTCCCAATGACCACTTAAATTTTCTCTTGTTTATGCTACCGTTATATAAACTTTATTGACTACATCACAAACAGCCAACAATAAAGCACTTAAAAAAAAAAATATGAAAATTTCCCTTGGAAAAGTTAATCTGAATCTTTTCACATTCCCTTAATGTCAGCGGGAACGCGCACTTATTTCACATACAAATTATGTATCTATTAGCTCAAAGTATCTTCAAGTGCGCAATAATCGTAAACATTATGCATATTATGGCACAGAGGCCTTATTTCCCATTAGCGTATATATGTATATACTTTAATAATTGTAAATTCATCGCATAACGATCGTAGGTACTTATCTCACAGTATACGATAAAATATACCGTCTCTCACCCAAGGGTATCATAACCCTAAAGCTCATAAGCCCTCCCCGCCCCATATACCCGCAAATAGAATATCCCATTAGCTTCAACCTTTATACCATCATCGTCGTCGTTGCTCTCCATTGAGATGATAAAGCAAAGACTTTGGTTTCAATTCAATACTTTCCAAAGCGAACGATTTAAATAATTTATTTTCAAGTCGAAAGTCCTCCCCGGCCCCCACCCCCCGTGTGACTTTATAGATGAGAAGAAGAATCCAACCGAAACTGTCCCTATGATCAAGTGAAACTATAAAATAGCAAATTTTCGTAACGAACATTGGATGCATTTCCAATTCAACAGATATTCATTCGTTCGCTTCGTCCTTTGCACAAAGAAGGAAACGAACAAAAAAATATCGCATCATCACCATCATCATCAGTGGAACTAGCATCTGATGCTGTATACTTTGAGAAAACGATATGGTAGGAGGTCCTGTCGAATAAGAGCAATCTAGAAGCTGATGCTGCAACCTAAAGTTCACTTATTACGGGGTACTTTGGAATATATTTTCAAAGTTACTAAGTTCGTGTATATTGTATACCGCCCTACGTGTTTGTTTTCTTTCCTTTTTTTGTTTTTTTTGTTAAAAAGGATAAAGGGTAGCAAGGACTACAACTTACAACTGAGTAGACAACTCCCTTAGCTTGTGTTCCAAATCAAATAAGACTGATTACCCAGAGCTCCTTAAGAGAGACGCTCGCTGCTGCTGCTGCTGCTTACTTTCAACCCACATCAAGGATAAGGACGAAAAAGACGGCGACAACATGAAGACGACGTACGGGATAGGTACTAAGATATATCGAACATTGTGTGTGCATCAATAAAGAACAAGTCCTTGATTTTTGTTCATTTGGGATACTTGTCTTGCATTTGGAGGGTGGACAAACGACTTTGGGTACTGATCTTATGCTGTTGGGTTCCCTAAGCGCCGCCATCAAACATGCACCCATCAACCCTAGGGAAATGAATTGATTTCACCGCATTGAGGGTGGGAGTGCCAAGAAAAAGTGATACGAATACAGTGGCGTCGTATGAGGTATAAAGGTGTAATGGGATGTGGTCTAAGAAATGTATTTAAGTAGTTTCTTGGAGAACTAACATATAAATGAATGTGTTTAAGTAGGGTTTAAAAAAAGACCAATATAATCCGTACTACAACCTGCTATAAGACTACATAAGACCATATCCTTACTGAGTACAATCTTATTGTGGTTACGTGCACTAAATACCCGGCGCAACCAATCGTTGTCTCAGAGCTTGAGTCTACTTCGAAAAAAAGGAAAAAGGTCTTCGGGGAATACGACGACATTAGACTTCTCAAGACCTGGTAATCATGCATATGTGTTCGATGGGTCGAAGTATCAGTTAGACAGCAGTCCTTTAATCTCTTTCACTATAGTTTGTGTTTGGAAAACTCTTTAAATTCTATCACACGACTGAATTCTCAGACTTCTGGCTGGGACTCAAGCAATACTGGAAACTGGGAAACGTTCAGAGGAAGAGTATTAAGAACTGAACTTGACTTCTAAGATCTGCCTCTCCCTCTATCCTGGGTTAGGTACTTTATTGATGATTAGGATCCTCACGAGCTTGTTTGGTATGCGAGCTTAGACAAAAGCTATCTAATACTGAGTGAGCTCCTTGTAGTGTGCCCCTACTGATGAATCTCCGAACTGAGGGCTCGCCTAGCTTTAAGTTGATTGACCTATTAGGGAGCAGCTTCTTAATCGTTGTGTTTCCAAACTGCATCCTCTTCAATCCATGATTTGGGAATGTGAGCATAGTAAAGAAGGAAGAAGTTCTGCAGGTATTGTACCAACCAGTCCAGGTGAGCTAAACTGTTTAAAGCCACTTATTGGCTAAAGAATTTTGCACGTAGTACTAAGATGAGAAGGGGTTTTCTTTGCACTGACCTTGCCGTGATCTCAATTGGTTCCATAGCAGGAATACACTAGTTGATCCAGGGATTTAGGAAATCTGCACTGACGGCGATACAAAAGCCACCTACTCTTCTTAAATAGCTTCTGGTTCTAGGGATTAACCATCCTGACCTTGGAAACATCAAATAGTCTACATGAGCTGTTTGAGCTTATGTTATATTAGTTTTACATTATTTGAAGGCCTCTAAATACGAGATCCAGTCTCTAGCCCTCGACCTGGTTAAAGAGCCGTCTCTATGTTTTACAGAGATGTAGAATATCTTTGTTCCACCAAGAAGATCTAGGATTTCTCTTTGATTTGTTTGCTGGCCCTCAATGGACTATCCTTCGTAGAATTCAACGACTTTTTTCATCAAAAATTTGGTCCCACTGTAGAGCATTTCCCTAATACATTCAGCAAAAAAGAAAACCCAACTTCAGAACATGACTAAACAGATTGAATCAACCCGAAACACATACAGACAACATCAGTGCATTTGGGATAGAGTTTCAGAATGATACTTGGCTGCTGCGTTAAGATATGTCGAACAAATTTGAAATTAACCTTTCATTTTATTTTTCTTTCTTTTACTAGAGCTAGAATCCCCTAAAGTTGTGTGTGTGTGTTGCTTGCAAAGATACTACTAAAATTGAATCTATTCCCCCCGCTACTGTGGAATGTTTTACCCTTGCCATTGCCAATGTTTACGATGGTGTGCCTGATAACATTTACTAAAGTTGGAGATCTGTAGGAACTGTACGGTTGTCCGGACAACATGCAGTTCTCTGGTTAAACGTAAGTGTATTCAGAATAAAATGACAGTATAAAGGATTTTAGATTAACAAGCAAAAAGTTGAATATATGGATAAAAAGATCCAGCAACCCCATGTTCCTTGGACATTTTCTCTTTTGTGCATTGTCCTTGGAGTAATTTGATTATCTATGTTCGCTTTTATTTAGAGAGTTTCTTTATTCTGTGTGTTGACTTAAATTTTACTTTGCTTGAACTATATGTGAAAGGCCAAACGAATTATTTTGATGTAATCAATGAAATGACATCTGTTTGGGGTCTTGGGGCCAAGGATTTTAGCCAAAGGATGGGGAATACTTAGTGATAAAAGTATTAAAAATGAAGTTTGTTTTTTGGTAAGCCCAGGGAAACCTTTCACAGAGAACGCAGTTACAAACAACAATCGATAACGTATAATACGTCATCGAAATGTGAGGGTTGGGTGTTTCCGTTCTCGTAATCAACCATTCAATATCGAAATGTCAGAAGACATCACGTGTTACAGTGCGTCATTTTATTCGAACACTCAATGAGTGTCAAGGGAAACACCAAAGAAACAACGAGGCCTTCTGAGTCACTAGTTATCGATTGTGGTAGTTCTTCTGTGGTTTTGTCATTTTCATTCTTGTCTATGTTCCTTCTTCATGGTCTGCAAAAAATGTACTTATCTTATTTACTATAAGTCTTATGCCGTAAAAGAAGTTTTCTTCTTGTTCAAACTAAATTAAACTTTGACGTAGACAGTCCGATAACAGTCCGATAAATCGATAACATCCATTGACTGACAGATGACGTTAAGGTGCAACTATGTGGCACACAGTTTCTAGTGCGCAGTAGTAATATTTGTAGTAGCAGTAGGAGTTAAAGTAGTAATATTAGTAGTAGTAATAGTAATAGTGGTAAGTTCGTCAGGATTGCTGACTCACATAACCATCCTGTCTGCCTAAGGACGACTTCAAACTTTGTGCTTATGGTCATCCCGTCTTAAAAGTCAATGTTCTATCTGTGTTCCTCATGGAACCTTATCACTATCTCATAAAAGACCAAAGAGTTACGGTACACACATATCCTTTTCATTGCACTCGACAACTAACGATATATCCTGTCCTCACTTTCACAGCACAACCAAAAAAAATTATTGCTGTCTGCAATTGCGACAGACACAAAATTAATTTCCGCTTCCAACCAAAGAGAAGGAAAAGGACATATTAAATTTCAAAGAATAAGAATAAGAGGAAACATTTCCTTTAACATTTTTATTTTCCTAGTGCAGGAGCTCCATCTCCATCTCCTTCTTCCTATTCCCGGTCACAAAGCGAAGAACCAAAAGAAAGGACGAAACTACCAACTGAATACATGAATAATGATAATTTTGAAGAATTTTTTTTTTGTGCCCAGAATGGACCATTTCTATGCCAATTCAGTGCAATTTTCATGCAACGGAAGGACACTTTTCGCCTGAAAAGGAGGAAAAGTCACTCAGCCAAAAATATTTTTGTAGCCTTTGGGATGGTGATTCTTTCTTTTGGGGAAAAGTAGGACTTCTTCGAGAAAGAGTGTCGAACGTAAACAACTCATTTCTATGCGGTTAAGCTGTTAGATGGCAGCGCGAGTGGACACTTTGGTAGAGATGTGTAAACAAAAGGAGTTACTGGCTCAAAAGGAGATGCATTTATTTATGAGATAAAGCTGTGTTAGCACCTCTGAAAATGGCAAAAATTAATCCGAATTCGAAACGAAATGCGAGGAAGTTAGAAATTGAAATTATTTTAGTCAAACGAGTTGAAGTCGAGCGGATTACATTGTAATGTAGCCACAGAGAAGGACTTTCAAATTTGATTTCTTTTTGTTATTTTGGTGAGGTCAACTAAGGATTAAAATAAACTTCTACCGAAAGGTCTTCTCGTACTTAAATGAGAATTTCTTTCTTCAAACTTTAGAGGCATTTTTCCATTTGTGAAAGAGCTACAGAGTCTCAGAGACGACACTAGAACTAGACACGAGATAGAAAACAAGGGAGGGGTTACCTAACTACTTCTTGTTGGCAGCGGACAGTGGGGTTAACGCCAGCGTCGAATACGTAGCTTAAACGCAATCGGAATATTGGTCGATTATAAATTGCAGATTATCAGGACCTGGTAATAGAGTTGCCGAAAAGCCTCGTTGTTGCGCTCACACTCCCGTAAAGGTCTATAGGCACTGGTGTTGGCGGTGTCCAAGTAGTAAAAGCAAAAATTGAGGCTCCAGCGTTGCAGTTTCCATTTCTGTTAGCCCTCACATCTAAATAACCATAAACAAGGGCAAAACCAAGAACGCGACGCGAACAAGAATTATATGGAACATAGTAGTGGGCAACTTTGTCTACCTCTTATCTTCTATTAGTTCGAAATATCATCAGCGGTCATATGACAATTCAACTATGAGGCCTTATCTTGAACAACGAAGGATCTCAAATCTGTTCGGTTGAAAACTATTCAAGATTGGGTCAACTATACTATACTAAGTCATCCTCTCACTGAGGTTCTTACCTTCATTTGCAATTGGTATATCAAATGTACCAATCCGAGAACGTATAAAAAAGAAAATCTCAATAAATACAGCCGGCATTTCAGTCAAAGCCAATGGAATACACTTCAGCCAGTGAAAGAAAAATCCTTCGATTCACACGTTCAAAGGTCAAAAGTGAAAAAGGTGGTTAATACAACCAGTCAACCCTTACACTTCATGCAACTCCCTTTGGCATACAAAACAAAACTTAAATGGGTCTGCCGAAGCAATTTAAAAAAAAGAACAAAAACCTTTCCAATTCTCCGGCAATATTATGTTCTAGTCAAAAGTCCTACAGCACTTTGAGTGCGAGCAGAGAACATAAAGTCCGTACAGGAACTGCCTACATCCTGGGTGGACAATACAAACAGCTTTTTTATGTCCCTTCTGTGTGATTATTAAAAAGTTCATAAACAAAGGCCACATATCCTTTTTCCACCCTTACACCCTCTCGATGGTCGGTCCAGTGACATTTAACACTGAGTGTCCTTTAAGTAGCTCTCACACGTTAGGTGATACATACACACATATACAGTGTACCGGGTAATTCAAGTGTCATAGATACTCGTATTAGTATGTTGCCAAAAAAAAGCAAAAAACAAAAAGTAATCGAAACGACATAGGACCCTCTACGATGACCATTTAAGGACAATCTTCCATTACAACACTAGTAACTTATATTTGCCTGGCATGTCCTGTCACATAATTCTGCATTGGATTTGATTTATTAGGACAGGCAATGTCTTGACCAGATGTCATCCTAAGTTTTAATGTCAGGAGGACAAGGAGCAAAGAGGGGAGACATCTGAGGGTATGTCTTATGTCACAGTGTTATATTCGGCACAAATCCTTGACAATCTAAAATGAAGAAATGTCGAGGAGGATATAAAGAGCATGACGTAAGCTTGACGGAAAGTTGTATTGCCTGTCGCTGTACTAGACTATGTTTACTTTAACTTTTACTTCTGTCCGTTGTTTGTGGGTGGGTTGGTTGTGGAAATATTTAATGTCCTTGCTAGCTGACGCGCAACGACTGTACAGAGACATACTACTTGTAACTATACTCTTACTGTATGCGTTGCAACAACTGCTGTTGCTGTTGCTTCAACACGATATTTATTATTTTTTAAATGCTCTCGCTCTTCGTCTCATTTTTGATGGAAGGATAATGGTAGTAGAAGTTCCATTTGTGGGGTGAATAACGCCAACGTACACTATACAGATGTAGTGGGTTCCATATGAGGCGGTGTGGGTGTGGGCGGTTCTGTGAAATGACAATGAGGATGAGGATGTCGTTAATTTTCTTTCGGGAATCTGCAGCAGGGAAATAGGTACCCGGGCGGACATGATAAATGAGATTTAAAAAAAAAAAAAATAAAAAGTTTTTCTTTGCGAACACGTTTTTGTCTTTCTGTGTATGGGTGTGGTGGGCATCCTTTTTGTTCTTTCTGTTTCTATGCGAGGATGTGGAATTGTGTTTTTGTCTTCCTGTATGGAATTGTTTTTTTGGAAACGGCTTTACATTGTGTTTTCTTTGGCTTGGCTTTCTCTTTTTTGTTTTTGGTAGAATTCAGAGTGGAACATACTGATGTACAGTACATGTGTGTATGTACGTAGATAGAGTTTTGCGGTAGTTGACATTTAAAAAGCAGCATTGGGAGCTTTCCAAAACCAAAGACTCCTAGAAAATTGAAGAGTTTTCTTGTTACATGATTTGGAAACGATTCAAACGTAGTAAAGTTTAAAGCATGTCCATCCGAAGTAATTGAATGGATTCCAATTTCGTTGTACCTGAGGGTAGGATATGTACTTAGAAAAGGTTATAGACTTTTCAAAGCTGTAGCGTAGATTTTTTACATCGTCAAGATATGTACCTATTGACATTTTTGCTGCTTCTATTGTAGCAATTATAGCCGTGTTTTATTGAGACCTCCGAAGGCAGTAGAGATAAGTTTTACATGTAAAACAAAAACAAGAACACACTACCGAGATTTTTAAAAAATACTATCATATTAGCAATTTGCATATTTTCTTTGGTGCATTGACCTACAAATTAACTTGTAATTATTTGTTAAAGTGTTTATCAGAAAGACAAGTCTTAAGTATCCATTTTTTGAGGCAATTCACTGAACTTAATACTTAAACGTCAGAGCAAGGATGCTAATTAGATGATAAAAAATATGCTGAAATATAAAGATAAGCTGTCATTATTTTGGATTTTACAAAGTAACTATGAGTTTAATATTTTAAACCTTCAATAATGTTTGCTTAGTTAAAAGCAAAAAAGAGTTATAGCTTACGAACATAACTCGGAAGTCACATGTACCAACTTGGTCATTCAGCTGCCGATAGCCTGCTGTGGACTGTCCAAATGAACTGCTGGCTGCAATGTCATTCATGTCACATAATGTACATATATAAATAATTCGTCTATTCAAAGTTGATTGAAGAATGAGGTGGTTAACTTGCACGGTGTAGATATATGTGTCTGCACGTATAGAAGGGACCATAGATGAACTAAATTTGACTGTCGTTTGGCAGATTTGCAGATTTGGTCCTCATCCATACGAGATAAAGAAAGATTAAGCCCTTAAATCCGTTTAGCTGCTGGTGAATCGGAGTAGTAGTGGGAGATTAAGAGAGATACGGAGTTCATTTACACATCCTACCCTGTGGCTCTTACGACGATTAAGCACGTAATTGAGAAAAAAAAGGCTCACAATGATAATGTCTTTCAATACTCACAAACTTCATAACTAGATATTATACAAGTTTCAACTAAAACTACACTTGATAACCTGTCGGGAACATCACACTTTTTTCCATCAGACATATACACGAACTTAGAGACGCAAATAACTGGGAAATAACTTCTTTCCCACTTGCTAATAATAATATTCCTATATCATTTTATCCAGAAAAAAAAAATATTCAAAATAAACTTTGAAAAACTTGAGCAATATTGAAATTTGCATCCTTAATAGTACCCCAAACAGAAGAAGTGTGAATTAATTTTCAAACTTAAATTAAGAAACTTGAGCGTACTCTTTCTGTGGAAACGACGCGTCGTCGGTGCATGGTAATGATATGTCCTGCAAAAAAGAAGACGGCGACTAACGCATCTCGAAAAATTTTCCCAATTTATGCACATAATGCAGTGGCAACTGACAGATGTGGTTCTAGAGAATATAGTCCTTCTTTGCGCGCTGCACACGATCTCCAACGGCATACAGTGAAATTGTGAAATTATGCAAATTTTCCTGGCCCATAATGGCGTACTGGTTTACTGTAATTAAAATTAATGCTGTTGCGGGTAATAATTTCTGTGTTAAACACAAATTAATTTGAAGGAATTTACGGCGTACGGCGTTTTAAGCACCAGTTTTTGGTTAAATTGTAATTAAAAAATCGCAATAAAATGCGAGTTAATGTTTTGAAATGATATTATGAAATATTTTAAATCGTAGGTTGCTCACGATGCAGAATAATTCCGAATGCTGTTTGTGGAGGTGTTTAAAGAATATAAGATAACCTTTAAAACCGAATGGCAAATTGAAAGACTTGAAGCAATTTTAATCTTGCTAAACGCACCCTGGTTTATGTTTTGCGTGGATTTTGTTTAGCTGTCATTTTGGTTTAGTTGTCATTTGCCAGTAGATGTTTGACAGTTGGAGAGAGTAACAGGATAATATGGCATTTTCAACGGCTTTTGATATTAAGGCCTTTCTCCTTTGAAGGCTCGCCTAACAAACCCAGATTCAGTCAAATTGACTTCAAATTCGATGTTAACATTTCTCATCGAATAAATGGAACTATCGATAAATAGTAACTAAATGAATTCAGTTATCGAATGAAATCCTTCATTCAATTGTGCTGTAATTAATTATCGAATAATTTATAGTTTTCGTTCGATAGTTGGGGTCTCTTGAAGCTCCAATAATGCATATTTTCTTTATTAACCAAGCCATTCAGTCAAAAGGGAACTTTAAACTAGGGATTTTCTTCAAACTTTTGTAGAATTGTAGAAGTTTCAGTGCTTCAAATGACCTAAAGGCTTAAGTTTCTCAGTAAATCTGATCTTGTGAGGGTGTAGGCTAAAATTTTGATGCCAAATTCGACATAACATGCACTGAGAAATTTCGAATTCCTGTGAACGACTGATTTGGCTCATTTTTGACTGAAGCACTTACAGCTGCAATATTTACAATCCTTCGACCGGTGGGTTGTCTCACTGGAAAAGAGACATTCAATAGTGAATAAGTTGACTCGAATTTATTCACTTTATCAAGTAGAGCCTGCCTACTGGCCAGATTCCGAATACCGAATACCGACCGAATATTGGAGCAACCGCTTCTAAAATTGCGACCATTGAGTCTGAATTTCGGTATTAATTTTTAATAATTTGTAAATGTTGCTCGTTCGTGAACTTCACAGTGATAAAAATGTAAACCTTGACTGACATATTGACATTGACAGATCATAGAAAAATTCTAAGGCTTTCAGGTGATCTATGTGTGAAACCTAAATTGTTGGTGTAAACCAAGCAAGTATATGTCAGATCGAGCTTTAAAGCTTCAAGTAATCTAATCTAGTACTGCTGCTGCCTGGTAAAATTAGAAATAGTATGAATACAAACTTGTGTATTTGAAGTAAGCTGCAGGGGAAATTCCGCTATTGTGTTTCTAGCATTAGACTGTAGGTGGCTAGACGGGCAAAGTTACATACGTTATTGGTTTGTCTTTGTTTTTCAAGAAAATAAAGTGCGAAACCCAAGTAAGCGATACATTTTTCTATGATTTAAGTCCTTTCTTCTTGACAGTCAATTCGAAACGTAAAACTACCAATCCATCGATCAATCCAAGTAATATTTTGACATACTCTTTTGAAAGTAGATTTCATAAATAAAATTTCATTACTTACAAGAAATATCCATCAAAAATCGTCTTCTCCCAAATCAGTGTACCCAAGTAGTTTTCCCAAATTGATTCTAATAAATCAATTCAAAAGCGGAAAAGTAACATTCCAATTTCATCTCAATTCTTCCCAGCACTTGCAACCGAATAGTCTACTACTCTCAAACATACGTAAAATATTGCAACAGGATTTCAACAATTCTTTTACACTGAATTGTTCGTCCTTTTTCGTTTTTTCCGTTTTTTTTTTTCTGCCAAGATACGATGAAATGAAAGATTAAATGCGTCCTCAGACTAAGGCTCCACCCTCAAGAAAAAAAAAAAAAAAAATCAAAAAATAGAAAAAAAAAACCTCGAAATCTCTCAAGCACACTTCAGACAATGAAAGAAATTGATTTTCAACAAGGACACAAGCAGAACTACAAGTGGAGCACATAAAGTGTTCGAGGATAGAAATCTTCACTTGATACATGTTGAGAGTGTTTTCAAGCCCAGTAGGGTATATCCCATGCCCCTGCTAGGAAATTTTTCAAAAAAAAAAAAATCCAATCTCGAAAATGTCGCCATCATCTTCTTAGTCAGCTCCCTCACTCTGTATATCGCCTCCATATCCCTTAAAAAGGGCATACATACATACATATGTACAGGGGGCGAAAGCGGAAAATTCAATTGAATTTCGATAATAATGACAAATCTTAAGGCATCCTTATGCCATACACCCAAAGACAATCGCAGTGCAGTGAAATTCTTGCCACTACGTTCGTAGAGCTGAAAATGAAAAACTGCTTCAACTATTTTATTCAATAGACAGAGAGGGAGAGATAGATGGAGTACGAGCAAGAGAGAGAAAGAGAAAAGGAACCCCACATTGTCAGCATACAGTAGTTTCTAGTTAGGACGAAAAGCTTCAAGACAAAGTGATTGGTAAGAGAAAGCATAGATGGGAAGGGACGACAAGGATGCTTGCTGAAGGTTTCGCTATTAAAAGGATAAAATCGTTTTTATGATGAGAAGATTTTCGAGTGGAAGGATTCATTTTATTGACTTTTGATTTTCGATTTCATAGGGTCGTTTCTGCTTTCCCTTCCCCAATTGTCCTTTGCTTGTTATCTCATCAGGATGGTTTGGGGTTGAACTAGACTTATGACGAAAAAGGATTTTCTCAATTAATTGAATTAGATGCAATCAAGTGTTAGACAAGACCTTGCAAGGTTTTTTTTTTTTTTTGTAAAAAAAGGATATTCACTTTTTGGTTGTAGTTTCTTCTTTTCTCTTGTGTCCTTTCATATGGTCAGCTATTATGAGGATTACGTGCTGGAACTTCCTTCAATCCTTTTTTTTTTTATATAAAAAAAACCGATTCCATTCGAGTCGTTAGTTAAGGGCGTAGATTTTCAATCTAGATTTTGGTTGAGTAACAATCTCTATTTCGGTTTATTGGTAAAAAGAGGTCACCGAAATGACGATGGAAATTGGGTATCTTGCTTTTGCATTCAATTGCAGATAACAAGGACATTTTACAGTGCTTTGTCGATTACTTATTACTACCGGATTCAAATGAGTTTTTAATTAAATAATCCAATTGAACTGATGTTGTCCTTGGATTGAAGAACTAGTTTAAACGCATGGCGATAGCGATGCCTCTTTGTACAAAACCAAGAGAATTTAATTAATTTAAGCTAAATAGCTATCACTTTTGTCCTTTTTACTACGTACAACTTCAGAGAGGATATTTTTTTAAAATCAAAGACTCCAATGGAGAACCGATCTGAGATTATAGCAGTTGTGTTAGTAAGCACAAATGGTTCATTTCATGGCGCCATTTCATTTTTCTGGAAGTTATGGAAGCACGAGAGAAGAAGGCTAACTACGCCACAAATCTGGAGATTGGTTTGTACCCCGCAGAGTTACAACCAATGTCTCGGATATGGGTGGATGCTTTATTGAGGACTTCTAACTTACGGGCATGGACAACAATCGAAGGTGAAGACTCTCTCCTTAATTGACTGTAGGAATGACCGCTCAAAAGGTCTGATTCCACTAACTAGTCACGGTCTAGTATACGCGATAAAAGGGCTGCGTGACATAGAGTGGTTCAACGATTAGTGATGCCACTTCGCAAGAAAAAACATTCTTATGATCCACTAGGGGCGACTAGTTGCGATCGCACGATGTTGACTGCAGTTGCCATCATATCAGGGAAGTCACTCAGCGACTCAGAGTCCACAGCAGAGTAAGAAAAATTACCTTCATTCAGTGGATAAGCCAAGACATCGTGATGGTGATGATAAGTTTTAATGACAAGGAAGGAAACTAAACTGTGCTTAAACATGTGATGTCAGTTCATCGCCTTGGCATCTGATAGAATTTTGCGACCTTGAAGACTGGAATGAGAATAATAAGCGGCTTGTGAACCTCTGGTAAAGAAACCTCTTGGTCACTATTAAAGTATAATAGCTGCCAGAAGATCGTTATGATCAGCCGTTCCTTTGAAACCATGTCCTAAAGAAACATGGACCATAGCGTCTGTTGGCATCGTGACATAGGATGGATCTGATTCACTACCCTTTTCATCTAAATGGTTCCTTGATATCTATGTAAGAAGATTTGCAGCTTCCTTCCAAGCGAAACATTCACAGCTTGGCATTACTTCTCCAGATTCTCAACATTCTCAATATAGATTTCGTCTTCCGGACAGTGCTAAACTCATCAATTTTGTATGCCTTGTCTTCTAGATTGTGGGCCATCAGATACCACTGTGAAAGTGAGGCAAAAGTCCATAGACTTTTCAAAAGTTGACTGAGTTGATCAAAGCTATTCAATAGTTGAATGAGTTGGTTGACTAAGTCTACGAGATGCTAATCAGCAATTGAATGAGTTGATAAACGGGGCTCACAAGTCGCCACACTTAACCCTGTTGACCATATTTACTTTTTTAGAAGAATTGTGTGACTCAATTCAAGAAGAATTTGTGCTCTAGGTTATAAATTTGTTTGAGTTGAATAAAAAGTTGAAATTATAGTCAACGATGTGAATGACAAAAGCGAATTTTCTTTTGACTTCATATCCGATGTCGTTGCTTCAATTCATTAACTGCAGAGTCTGGCGGTAGGATCATTAACCATCTTAAACTCAATACTGTTTATCTTTACGACATATACTCACAGTTAGACCCATTTAAACCGATTCTTTTCAAACATTTGTTCTCTCCTATTGCCAATACACCTAAGCACCAACTCTTACTTACTTTCAAACCACGAAAAACATTCCCCTGTTCAACTAACCGCATTTCATTAATATTTTATGTCTAACAACGAAAAATATTTCTGTTAACTCCCCCATGTGTTGTCTATGGTTCGACCTTATTTTTTAATTAAAAAACAAAAAAAAAAAAAAAACAACCCCGGGAGTGTAAATATTTTTCACACCGAAACATAATGCAGCACTTCGTAAAAAGTTCACCCGCGTACCACCGCCGCCGCCACACAGTACAACTCATTTCATATCCGTATCCCGTGTGCCAATACCAGTAGGTTAGTGTTAGTCCACCCCCTCGTCTGGTTAAAAAAAAAAAAGCACAACTTTCCTAAGCGGAAAATCCAACACAACACAACACAAACCCCTAACGCGCAAAAAACATCTAAAGCAGGTGGTAAACATAAATTTCTTCGCTTCGAAACAACATCCCGCCGCCGCCGCTAGCAATGTGGCCAGTCATTTTGGCAAAACAATAATAGTGGGGTCCTTGTAACCACCCTCGAGATCCCTAAGCAGTATAGACTCGTCGTCCTTGTGAATAGAACACAGACTTTTGTGCCAAATAACCATTTTCGGTTGAGAAGCGGAAAAATAGTGCGTGTGCAAAATGTGTTTTCATGGTTTGCAATTCTCTAACAGTAGCTTCGAGCTTCCCTCTCTCTCAAAGGATCCGTGTGGCGAAGGATTCTTTCCAGAAAAGAATACTACAAGCAAAGCAACATGGGAGTTTAAGTATCGGAATTTCGCAAACTGTATGTCTTAGGAGTCGGGTTCGGGTATTAAACACAAAACTTCGTTCCTGGAACCCATTTTAATTTATTTCAACTTCTGACACAGTGCTTCCGAATGGCATTCATTACACCGCACTTCATGGCGCTCGTGGTAGGTACCACAACACCACCACCACTATTGCGCTGCTGGTGTAATTTGAATTGTACTCTCTACTGTAACAAAGCTGGTGGTGGGAAGCCAGGACGAGAGCGGGTGGCTATGGTGACAATTACAGTGGCAGAAATGGTTGCCTCTGCATTTTGACGATAATTTAGGCGACACGAAACCCCATTGCATCTGGGTTACCAATGTAATGGCGGCAACTTAGTTATTGGCCTTCTCTCTCTCTGTCGCTCTGGAAATGTCCGACTCTTTCGTTTGGTTTTTGTTTAAAAGGTCAATGGGTTTGGTTTTTTTTTTTGTCAGATATAAATTTTGGTGGGTGGGTAGTTGGTAGGGAGGGTGACAGTCATTCATTTATACTCACCATCAGGACAAATAAAATTTGCATTTTTGGTTGGTTGTCTGTTTAAATAAGGGTGTCCTGTTGTTGTTTTTTTGGAATAATATTGGAAATAGCAGTGGAAGTAATGAATGCTGACCCTTAACGCGTGCACACATTATTTTCAACAATTTTCACAAATAATTTGAGTATATATGCGGCTAGTTGTCAATGTATGTAGATAGGGATCAAGGATACAGTGAAGGCGGATTCTGGAAGCTGTGGAATGATTTTTTGCCAGCTGAAATATGTAACTCTGTGACAGTATGGAGGGACTAAAGAGTTCACTTGAAATCACTCATACGACTATAACTTGTGCTTAAAATTGTGCCCTGTCCTCTGACAAGCCAACCATTAAGGCTTGTAACAATTGAGTAAGGCATAAGGTGGTCTTGTTATGGACGCATCTACTTTGGTACATGTATGCCATGCCAAACTTGTCCACAGTAAAAATCGGTCGTCACATCAATATATACGTGTGTGTTGGGCTCGTTAAACATTTTTGCACACATAAGAAGGACTCACAGTTTAAGCTTTTTAAAATCTACTAGCCATATTGGTTTGATAATTTTCTTGCCTCTTAGTTTAGTACAGAGTTTGTTGTCTAAAATCCTTTCACTTGTCGAATCCCTATTCCTTAACAGCGACTAAGATGGCTAGCTCATGTAGAGCAGCTGGAGTATAACGTTCGAGCTAGGAATCTCGACTAAGAATGTCGTCCAAGAATGGACAGTGTAGTAGAGAATGACCTCAAACAACTTGGAGCGCAATTGGAGGAAGTTGGATCGAAAGCGGTCTGGCTGGAGAAGTTTGTCGGTTGAGGCCCATGTCCACCCCGGACTGTAGCGCCACCTAAGCGCAAATGGAGAGAGCTGGATCGAAAGTGGTCTGGCTGGAGAAGTTTGTAAGTTGAGGCACAGGTCCACCCTAGACTGTAGCGCCACCCAAGTAAAGTAAGTAAATTCGAGAAACTGAAGGTAAATTAGTCGCAGTCGATCCACGTAGAAAGTCAAGTTATCCTTTTTAGCTCAATTGAGATCATGAAGTCTGAAACGCATCGGCGTCCACTGGCGCAAGTTCTATTCTTACGACATGAGCTTTGAAGTAAGAACACCAACCTTCTCTAGCAAATTCAGGGATGGACCTGACAGATGTGATGTGACATATTGAGAATTTCTTGGACCATCGGTTGACAAAGTGTAGTTGTCAATGTAGACTAAGTAAGCTCGCTATTACATAGGACACCTATGTATGTATATACACCATACAATGGAGAGACTGGTGGCACAACCTGGCGGAAAACAGAGTAAGTTCTCGATGGTGAGACCATACTTTGACGAGAGTGTCATCACTTGACTTTGATGTGGAGTTCTATAAAATTTGTTTGAGAATCTTTTAAGATCACCCTGCAATGAACCGGAATTGTCTTATTATTCACGTAGACAGAACACTAAAAGTCACCTATGGTGCCTTTCCATGTTGCCACTACTGTCCATTGTTGTCACACGTATTTCCGTTTTTTTGCTTTTTTATATTACTCACTTTGTATTGCAATGATTAAGTACTTTGCAACCTCATGTAACCCGAAAATGTGGTTTCATAATGCCCACAGAATCCCTTGGTGATTTACATGTTCTCCTTAATATCCATCCAAACAACATTGCACTTTACACTACACCCACTTATAGATGGTGCACTGCTGCATCGTCCTGTCGACCTACAATTCAATGCAATGTGTCTGCTGCCATTATAATAATGACTATAATAAAGGACTTTTAATATTTAATCTCTGAACATTCCATCGTTATTAAAAATATTTAAACAAAACCCAAAAACAAAAAAAACCAAAAAACAAAAAAAAAGGAATTTCGTTCAAATAATATGCAAAAAGAGTTTTGCAATTTAATGGCTCAACGAAATCAGCTTTCGCAACATGTACTGTACGCATACCATTTAATTGCATTAATTTCGTTTATGTGCAATTAAGCTTTATAATGTTTACTGTATGGGAGTGTGTGTGTATTTGTTTGTTAGTATGCGTTTGCATACGGATTAACTGTGAAATAAATTTTCCTTTAAATTGAAATTTGTTGAGAAGTTTTCAGTTTGGATCTCGACGAGATATGACGCCAGCGGGGGAAATTAAATTTTGCCTGCGGGGAAGATAATGCTTTATGGGCGGTCGTAAAAGCATGCTCCGCAGAATGCCTAATAAATTAGAACACAAAAAGAAACACTGAGCAAATATGAAATGATGAAAAATGCGGATTAGCTTAAGAGATAACTTTTCGCTTTACAATATACGGCTAAAAGGGCTATTCTTTGCATTGCCTGTTTGAAAGAGAGACACAGAATTTAGTGGATTGACATCGGGAAGGGGTATGCCACTTTAAAAAATGCTGCAATCAACTTATTAGTCCTTGGCACTTACCTTCATTTAGATCTATTTGAATAGATTTCGAGATTAGTGTCACTAGAGTACACCTAAGAACACCTCCTTCCTCATATTTTGAAGGAATCCTAGTATGACCTTCAGCGATGAGCTTAAGTAATAGCATTCACCACATCAGTAGCTGAAATATGGAAATTTAGTCAACAAAAGCAGCGCGATCAGAGATTAGGTGTGCCTCAGTATGGTTTCCGCTCCGCAAACATCAAAGATAAATGGCAAGTTACTACTGTTAGCCCTGTGAAGCATTTTACCATTAGTCCCTCACAATATAGACAGTTGGGGCCAAAGCAAACTCAAGCAATTGATCAACACAGCATTTACACTTACCTTCGCTTCGTTTGTGGACATTGCCGGTAAACCGACCAACAGAATCCCTAAAGACTTCAGAACGATTAGCCTCTCAATATTTTGCCCTTAGGACTCTTCAAAGATGCTAGGCTCATGTTTCATTTCATCAACATGCCTACACAAAAAGATGCTGAATTGAAGCGAAGTGGTAACGACGATCGAAAGATCTCTTCACAACAAAGAACTTACGTTAGAAGCCTTCATAGACGTGGATGATGCTTTTGATAATGCGATATGTGAGTTGATAAGATTTTCACTAGACCAACTAAAGATTTGACCTTGGTATTTAGAGTGAATAGAGGGTGTGCTCCAGTCCAGACACATCCTCTCAAAACTGGATGACAGGTAAGTAAACGAACTGGCCTCTAAAGGAACCTCGTAAGGACAGGTTCTATCTCCCCTATTAGGGTCCTTGGTTCTACTATTGAAACTAGTAAATTTAGTAAATTCTTTTAAACTATCTATCCTCTACTGGTGTCATCCGCGCTACCCTAACAGCAGCACTTCAAACAATTCTTGCTCTGACTACACTAGCCCTTTTTGTTAAAGTATCAGCAATGATGAGTGCCACACGTGTAAGACAGTCCAACATCTATAGAGAGGGCCACTGGTACACAGCGAAGTGATTGTGGCTAACACTAACCACTTAAAGCCGTATATCGATTCCAACCTGAGTGTCAGACTGGTTTAACCGTCGAGAGAGGAATAAAAGGACATAAGCATCGCAAACCCGAACAACATGTCAAGCTTCACTGACTGGTCTGGAACGAGCGAGAGAGTAGGCTCAGATATTTACTCATCCGAACATGAACTAGCCTATCACTTACCCTGGAGTGAAATAGCAGAGGAGTTCATTATAAATAACTAGCCAGTGCTTCCATAGAAATACGATCCTAGGTGACTTCGTCTTCAACAATTTGGCGGAAATGTCAATCCATCCACCGAACAAATTCCTGAAATTCTTAGCCTTCTCTGGATGATTTCAGGAGGACCGATCCAGTAGTTCCTTTTTGTTTTTCATCTCTTTTCTTCCCACACCAAGGAAGCACGATTAGATTGAGACACCAGTGCAAGTTGCAACTAGCCTCTTAGCTAGCATAACCTACTGTGAGCCAACTCCGTGGGGCTTATTGTACAATATTTCGGAGACATTCCGAGTTTTCCATGATTGGTTTTATACTTGTGCCTTTTGGCTCTCTTGAGTGTCCTCCTACCTACGAAAAATATTGTTATAGTGGCATATCTGTTGAGGAGGTTCAAGCATACATACTTGCAAATTATCTCACTCACATATGTATGTATGTATATATGTATGTAGCTACTCAACGACTTATTTTTTTTTTTTATAAAAATAGTTAATTTTGTACCCCAACCACTACATTTCAGTCATGTTTCTCTCTTAGATCCTTGGCACTTTCTGAAAGCCTTCTCTAAGCATCCTGCGTAAAGTGTTGCAACAAATGAATCCAAAAACAGAAAATTCAGAATAAAAAAGCAAAAAAAAAAACTAGTCCCTACCATATTAAAATCGACCCACGAAATAAATGTAAAACTTCAACAAATGCCACTCAAGTGTCCCTTCACTGGCTACCACCTCCCGAAGCTGTCATCCTTATTTGCCTTTCTACAGTTCCGGCTTATCAAAAGGACCACTATAAACTTTTCTTTTTTTGCTTTGCTTTTTTCCTTCCCATTTTTCTCCTTAGATATTCCTCTGAATATTAGAAAATTATGTGATTTCTCAAAAAAGAAATCTCAAAATTTCCATTTTGAGAATAATGTGATAGCTCTTGCGTATAAATTCCCGCGCTGCAAAGTAGAAAAAAAAACACTACTATTTTCGGTTTTTTTTTCCTGTCGTTTTGGTACCAAAAATAGAAAAGAAAAATCTCTGAAAGCCGTAATAAAAAAAGATCAATCTTCACCCCAAGCAAAAAGGGTAACTGATTACCATTTAAATAGAATTCATAATAGTATGACTTTTTTTTTGGGGGTCTGTTTGGGGGGAGGTTTGGTTTGTGTTTGGGACTGGGGTGGGTGCATAAGGGAAGCTTTTGATTTATCTCTGCAGAGAGACATTTTGAGGGAAAACTATTTCGGATACCCGAGTTATGAGTAAGGTTGTGTAAGCTGGCCTTTTTTTTTTTTTTTTGCTCTTTACTGTGGTCCATGAAAGGAGGAGAGGTGGAAAGGCAAAAAAAAAACTCAAGTTTCCTTTTCGTTACCTTTTTTTTGCAGCCCGAATGGATGTCACGGGGTAAATTATTGGGGTAATTTTATAAGGGGAATATTAAGGTCGCTTTTGATTAAGGAAATATTCCGAATATGTTGAATATGTTAATTGGGTAAATAAATTCGATGTTTTGAAAGGGAATGATACGAGAAATGTTATCAAAACTCTCAACGGCTTTTTGATTAAATTGCGACCATGCGAAAATAATCTGTATGAGTATGAGCCAGGCAAGGGTGAATGGGGGGAGGGAAAAAACCAAAAAAAAAAAAAAACCTGTCTTTAACTTTTGATTTGTGTCGGTGAAATATATTTTCATTAGAAGATGAAAAACGAGATGAATTTAGAAGGGATTTGTAGGGTCAGCTTCGATTGGGACAATCGGCGGTGATTTAGCTGGAAGATTTACAGATTTCTATTGAAGATATTCATGAAGGAATTTTGTCCTCGGATTAAATCGGGCTTAAGTGGTTGGTCGATCTCACTTCTGAGCATGAAATTCTACTCATTGAATGTCATGGAGCTTAAGGGATACTAAATTCCCCGGATTTTTGTAGAAATGCATGAGTTTTTCCAAGGCAAATGGAGGAAGTCGTTTAAAAACTCACTAACTATTCATTGTAAAAAGGTTCTGCACTAGCTAGCCTTCGCCCAATTATACTGCCAGGATCGAGTATGTCTACAGCTGCAGAGATTCGGACATCCTACTGTTCCTCTTACCCGGATTTGTTAAACGAACTCGTGGCCATGATTTATAAGGGTGGAACGCAGATGAGTTGCCTCTTTTCAGTAAAAATTTTCAGGAGAGTCCCAAAGTTGTTGCTAGTGCAGCGCAAGAGTGGATAAGCTACACTATCAATCAGTTAGGGTCTGGAATCTTATACGACTCCTAAACCTCAATAGTGTTTCCAAATGGTCCTAGCAGTGACAATAGTCGCCCGTGAGTCTTACATTCTTTCATTCTTTATCGACAGCCAGCTTTTAAAGCAATTACTTCTACAGAAATTAAATCAAAGCTTGTGAATTGCTGTCGAGAAGAGCTTAGGGTTCTTGGAACACAGCACAAGGTTCTACTCTACTGGGTTCCTGATCACGAGGGTATCTAGAATAAACTGGTCTCTCTGTAAATATCCCGCTCTGTGTTCTCAGGCTTGAAGCAACTAGCCAAAAGAGTGGCAAACTTAGATGGAACTTTATGGAAACTTCGGACAATGCAACACGACTGTGGCCTTTGGCTAAAGCCGAGAGACTTATGCATATGGACAAACTCGCAGGGACCTTCACGGGGGCATAACAGTCTGCGATACCATATGATGAAACTGTGTCAGACGGAAGAAGAACTTTGCAGAGCATGTGGGAGCTGTAGAGGACAGCACATTAGTTGATTTTGAATTTGCGGCCATTTTGTACTCCACAAGGCAATATTATTCGTTTGAGATAGAATTTGGGCAATAAGTTTACACATTTATTAGCGAATTTTTGCACTTTCTGTGTGCACTAATCATATGTTCTTAAGCAGAAGAGATTCAAGAGGCGAAAGACAAAGAGTATACCCCTTCAGTTATCTGGATTAATCCAATAGCTTGGAGCTGCCAAGATTGTCACTTTCGGCGTCCAACTAAACCTTAACGACCACATTACCGTTGCATACATATGGTAAGTTTATAAAACGAATTCATTTGTCACAATGATCGCAACAAAAGCCCCTTTTACTCGCCAAATACCCTTCCGCTACATTTATTCGGTTCGTAATCGTAAAAATATGTGCAACACACAACATCTACTGTGCACAAAAAGTTTCTATCATTCTCGTTTTCTTATTCATGCCACATTCCCGTGTGTTGTACTCCATGTATCCTCTTTCTTTGGCAGAAAATGTTTCTGTCTAAATCCGGCATAGAACCATCAATACCCCCATCTTTGCTTCTGTAGGCAAAAAAAAAAAATAAACGAAAGGACGATCAAATATAAATATAAATGGCAATAATTTTCCGATTAATTCCACCCGAGTGATTTTAAAACTATTTTCCCGCATAACTACCCTCCATCACCATCACATGCCGCCATCGTTTCCTCGGTAAAGATGTCCCTGAACTATATTCAGAAAAAAAAAAATAGAAATATCCCCATCCTTATTCCAAATGCAATAGTTGCACACACGTACGACTACCGACCGAACGTGAGTATCGGCAATGGCAACAAATACACGGAAATCTATTATGTAACTCCAAAAGGGGTGTTCCGGCTCCCATATCGTCCTGTCGCCGTTGTGTTATACTAGACTCAGTCATTGCCACCGCCACCATCATTCGTGTGATGTTTCCATTGAATTGCGGAGGATTTGCTGATTGAATTCTTGTCGCACGTTTGCCACTGCATTGTCGTGTGGCTAGAAGGATACACAAAAAGAAAAAAAAAACTACGATCACGGCACATACATACATCCATCTAAGAGACGATTCCTGGTGCTGCACAGATGCATCTCAGCATCCACAATACATTGTACAATTGAATGCATCCACAAGGACTTTTATACGGCGCTAGCAATGGGTAGTGGGTAGTGTGTACCAGGCCCATCACGGGAATATTGAAAATTACCAATCAACCTCGAAGCAATAAATGCGCCAGCAAACACCCGACAGAGTTCAAACGTGCATTTGATAAGTTGGCCAAATGGAATTCTCTTTGAGATTTACACAAAAGAATCAAATAATTTGGTCCTTGGAGCCAATATTTTCTGCTTTCTTCTTCTTCATAGTTGGAAGGCGTACGTGAACTCTGAACTTTGTCAATAAAAATTGCAGTTCTCTCTGCTGGATAAAGATCTCTCTCCATAAGTGGTATTGTCTCTGGCGATAATGAAAAATCGAAGCAGATGTTTGCTTCTTGTTCTGAACGAGTATCACCATTTGGACGTTCGAAAGGCTTGAAATTGCTTTTCGCGGGTTCTATAGTGTCTCTGGCTGTGGACAGAAAGTCATGGGAACAAAACCTGCTGTCGTTAATGTCACTTATGTTGGAGACGCAGGAGCAACAACAGAAATGTAGGTGCTACCATGGTTAAGGGGCGATAAATCCAGTTTAAGCTTAGCATAAGAATTTTTGATAACCCAAATGGTTGTGTCTTAAGCGGGAATCCTTTATGTGTTAATATGGCAATGGGTTTCAGAACAGCATTACCAATATATTACCTATGTTGCCAGCTATAATGCGGGCAGATCACATCAGCTTTTGAGTACATCGGTTTGGTACATAACCAACAATTCCTTGGATAAAATGCTATTGAAATACAACCTTAACGAGGACCATGTCTCAGCAATATCTTCCCTTGAACAGCTGTGCTCTAAACCATGCTTTCACCAACAATTAGTTATCAACTAAATGATAAACCCAAGAAGCTTTCCGCAATAGGAGGGGAAACATACTGATAACAAAAATACTATCGATGCTTCAATATCTTTCCAAGATCAAGATCAATCATCTACGGAACTGAGTACAGCTTCATCGTTGTCTATGGGTCTTAAGCCAAAGAAAGAGTTGATGTTGGAATCTTCTCAAAAGATCTCCTTGGCCTCTGAAAGTATTGCAGCGTTTCTCAAGTTGAAGTCACTGACGAATGTTGTAATATACGTCTTAACGAGATAGCGGGACAATACAACCTCACCCTGTGTAGAGTAGGAAGGGAATCCTGAAGCCGAAGAAGCTCATCTGATACAAATAGCGTAAGTCAACCCTCTTGAAACATAAGATAGAAAGCATTTTTGAGGAACAAGAAGTCATCAGTCGCTTTTCTATTTGTCCTACGCTCACCAACATCAGGAAGATCATCAGCAGCTGTTGGTTCAATCCTACAACAAAACGGAGGCGCCTCACTCCTTTTACATATCGACAGCACAATGGCTTAAGTGCATCCTCATCGAAGGCTGTTTTCAACCAACAAGTCAACTATGTAAATCGTTCATGTGGACTACAGCCATCAAGATTATATTCGACTCGCTCGCACATTTCCAGATCTGATTCTCCTTTTGAGATATTTCTTGAAAACATAAAGGTCTAGAATGAATCCTTCCTCATTATATTTCCAAGAATCGACGAAGCAAAGCCTTCTTTTGGGATACCATGCTACCAAGTTGAGTCCGCTACAATCACTAAAAAGCTGGAAATGCTTGTAAGTAGGTGCCTACACAGTAACTTAAGGATCTGCTTGCCAAATCGGGTGTCAAATAAATAGCCTTATCAGATAAGGAGCTATGACTCAAAGGAGGTACCTCCATCAAGAAAGAAGATGACCTAAACCTAAACTTGGTTTGGTGCTCCAAGAGATACACAGCGCACTCGAGAAAGGAGTACGGCAACAGGGAAATATTGGTGGTGATCTTAGGAACATTTCCAGAAACCGCACACGATGGCGAGTAAGTGTTGTACAGACCCTATATTGGGCATACAGTCTTATATTAGGACCGTGTGAACTCCTACTTACCAGAATTGATAGACAGCAGGTGTTGATTCTCAATCTATTTCTAACAGACGTCTGCTCCAATTTGCTATGAATACGTTCGATTTCCAAGAACCTGATACCTTTCATGCCTCACTAAGAGCAAGTGGCTCTTGCATCGAATTGCTTCCCACTGTGTCGTGGCCACATTCGATTACCTCGTTAATTAAGTAATTTGTGGCTACGTTCAATACTGATTTTAATTTTCATCTTTGGCAGGACACTGCGAGTGTCTGGCATTCAACTTTACAATAATGGCAACACTTTCCTTTGAATTTCTTTAACATGTTTTACCTACAACAAAAGCCTTCTTTATTAGCTTCAACCCCTTATCCCATCAGTATTAGCCAAACTAACCCTTAATTCCAAAGAGAAAGGATCATCCATCTCTCGACTTGGAATATCTTTGACTTGAAGTCCTTCTTCGTTTCGGCACGGGCAAAAATTCCACCATCATTTGTTAATTTCTTAGGAAATTTTCACAAGAACGTCATGAAATGCCTAAAAGTTTTCTTGAAAATTAAAAATGAAAAGTCACCACCCGCGCGTTCTAAATTAAAAGAAACGTCCGCCCTCCGCAAGGAAAAACCCCAACCTCCAAGCTGCAAATTCAAATGGGAAAGGACCAACAAAATAAAGGAACAGGCATTTCCTTTTCTTTTGCCACCCAAATCAACTGATGCTAATTACCCTAATGGCAGATGGTGAACCATTGCCCGAAAGGGGAGCACACGAAGGGAGGAGGCTCTCAAAAGTGCCTATTGTAAAGAGCGAACGCGAACTTTGCATCAATTTGCTAAATATCTCCTCTCCTCTTGGTACAGGCCACCGCGCCGCCCCGTATATCATTTATTATCCTTGCGCTGAGAGATGGTCCGACATAACAAGGCGCTCGGCTCTCTACTCCGATAATTAAACTAAATTAATGAAATTTACAAATTGATTTTATGACATGGGGTGATCAATTTAAGGCCACTCACTGCTATTATGGTCGTTATTCTATTACGAAGGACTATACCTATACTATACACTTGTAACTGGGTGTATTGTCTGTCCTTTGGCAGGGTGGTGGCTGGCTTGGGTTTTCACCATTTGTGCATGACGATGGACTAGAAATTGTTATTCGCGCCGATATGGGATAGATGGGGCATTTGCAATTTTCAAAGGACTCGCCCTTTTGTTCGATGGCAAATTGATTTGAATTGTAAGGAAGAATTTCTTTCGAAATTGACTTTATGTTGATTACAGGTTGTTAGGGACGTGGGAAGTTATTGAAAACATAAAATGCTGGTGTGTAATTAGTAACAACGTAGTTGTGGAGTAATTGCCAGCGAAAAAAGGAGCCAGTCAAAGGAAGTTTGATTGAGAATAGTTCTCTATTAATAAGGCATTCCTGTGAAGGGCACAATAAAAATGGAAGCAGTGTGATTGAGTTAGGTTGGGAAGGGCTATTACACTATGCACCATGGCGATCGCTAAGAGAGAAGCCATAACAATTTCAGTGTTTATATCTGTGCTATGTTTTTAAAAGGTCTATATAATGAAGTTTGTTATCTAAAAGTATCTCCTGTACTAATTACAGTCTTTCTTGCTTTAAAACCTCATCTATGTGAATCGTTTATATGTGCAATCGAACAAGTAGCTCATGCGAAAGAACAGGAGGCAGTTTGCTATGAGGGGCTATCCTTCGGAACAATTTAGTTTGAGACTGCTCCCTTTATCAACTTATCTTCAATTTATGCAGCCTTATAAGCCTTTCTAAGAAAGAAAGCCCTTCTTAAAGTATCCAGTAGAAGTATGCAATCTGCAGTAGAACACCTACATCCTCCTCCTTATTTGGACATTCTGGGAAGAGGAGGCAAACTATTGTGCAAATCTATGAAGGTATTTTCGATTGCTGCCGTACCCAGACAGGACCTTTGTAAGGTGGTAGTTACAGTTCCGTCCTCGCTTTATTTGTACATGATTCTGCGATCGGAATGAGCTTCTGGGTCCACATACCTTTAGTATATCTATGTCATGCCACAGTGTTGCCAATACCTTCTTACTTTCATACTCGACGTAGACGTTGAAGTTAAACTTATTTCCGAAGCTTGGCATAGTCTGGTTCGTCAAAGTTAAGTTGCTCTTAACTCCGGATAAAGCATTTGCATAATTTTTGCCTAGATTTGGGCACACATTTTCTTCTTCAATGTTAACAGAGCCCTACAAGTTAAGGTCTTAGCTTTCACAAAAGTATAAGCTTAAGACAGGAGTTGTGTTGATATAGTTGGGCGGTAGCTCGCTTAAAAATACCAGCAACTGATCTTCCTAAGTTAACGAGACGAACCCATAGCCTAATCTTACCAAGTCTTGCTTGCACTTATGCAGTCCATACACATACATATTTAACAATCGAACCCACTGTATCATCCTGCAGCATGGAGTTCATCATTATCTTGGGAATTAATACTAGGAGCGTTTTGCTGCAGAAGCATTTTCGATCTCGATAAGGAGTACCCTAGACTTACTATGGAATTTGTATTCTCTCCCATCTGACTAAACAGTTCATAAAGACAAATTCTAGAAAGCCGATTGATGATTACAATGCACCATATCACAGGCACAATCCTTTTCCAGAACATCCTTAAATGAATACTTTCTGGAGCACGTTTATACCCTGCTGTAACCTGTGTACTGTACTTTTCAACCACAACCACAGGATAAATTGGTCTTCATCCCAAGTAGGGCAATGCTTTTAAGTGAAACAAATCAGAGACGAATAAACAAAAATATCTTCCAAACACTCAAGCTGCAGACTACGAGTAAGATGTTTGCCGATAAAAAGAAAAATTGAGAAAAATTAAAACCCAAACAATACTTCACACAAATGCCTAGATTTATCATGCAACCACTTAAGTCTACATGTGTCCACTTGGAGAAGACAAATCCATAAAATTTATCTGTAATTTCTGTGCAAATTAATCGGACTTGTATCTTGAAGCAAAATTATTTACACAACCAAATGAAAACCAACATTTGTAGGTCTGATTAATTCGTAACACATTCGTAATCCAGAAGTTTCGGGGCCAGAGCAGAGGGTATTGTATATTTGGTAAATTCTTTGAAGCAAATTAAACAAGTGTCCATCTTAAGAAGTTCTCCGCATGCCCTGGCCGCCACTGCAACCACCCATCGAGTATCCTTAATCCAATCTCAATCGCATACAGAGATGCAAACGAAGCAAAATTTTGAGAAGCACTAAAACTTTCTACTTTATACACCCCGCTTTGTTGAGTACGAGGACGTCTAAGGACTACTGGCACAAATTATTTTCACCAGCAGATTTCCATTTTCAGGGAAAATTATACAAGTGGAGGGGGCTGCCACGCCCCGTGAACATGCAAATGCAAACTATAAATTACGAGATGTTTTCCCACTCGATTTGCTCACAGGATGATATGGTAAATATTTGCTTTTGGGAAAGAGTTGAAGACGACTCATATACTATACATACTATGCAGGCGGAATTTTCTTGGCTTTCCATTTTCCTATATACATGCTGGAGCCATCAAGGAGCTCTACGAGTATGTCTCTGAATGTTGTCTCTGAATCCATTAGAAATGAACGATGTATTTGAGAGCGCCTTCGGTATTCTAACTGTACAGAATAGCGGTAGACCACCCCAAGAGATCAGAGTGCAATTGGAGTGTTTGAGTTTTAGCACGATGCTCCTCAATCATCTGAACGCCTTCAGGCGGACATACGCTCGCACCAGGCGACTATTGTAAATGAACATTCAAAGGGATTTATGTAAGAATATATGCGCCACCGCAATAACATGTAATGCAAGTGCCGGCAAATATTCATTCCTTTCAGCAGAATGCGGGCTAAGAGCTAGAGTCCCCGCCACCGAGCATACAGTGTTGTTTATCTATGTTTGGAACAGTCTAGCTGACAAGTGAGTCATTCTTTAAAGAAAAGTTACAACACCTACGTGCCATCGGACAGCCTTAACTCTTTCTAGTTGTCGTGGTTCCTTTTTGTTTGTTCTCTCCCAGTTCTATCGTGAGCAGCTATTCAAAAGCTTCGTTTGATCCTCCCTGCTGCTGGAGTACTTGAAATTGTAAGTTATTTTCGATCGACGTCATTCTTCCCTTGAAAACCCGTCCTCTGTGTTTCTCTGTGACGAACTGACAAACCTTCCAGCACCTGTATCTCCTAGATCTTGACAGCACCAAGATGGTCAATGTGGAGCTCGGGCTTTATTTTGTCTTTAGATCCTCGATCGGCAGCTGTATGTATTTGTTGGGAAAATTCCATTTGGAAGAAAAGGTCTTGTACTGATAGCTTATATTCCAACCAGCAAAGCGCAAAATTGGATTGCAATACCTATGTCGTCTGCATAGCCTGGGACTTTCAACTTTTATACTCCAAAATAAGGACTACACCATTGGTAGTGATGAATCAAGGTAGCAGTGATGTATCTTCTCCTTCTGGTGCACGGCGGTGACTTGATTCTTGGGAATTGCTATAGTCAAGCTCTGAAGTTTTGGTTGATCGAGTGACTTATTAATATAGACCAGCGTTAGGTTAGGTAAGGTTCGGCCTTTGATCGCTCAGCTGAACCACCCAGATATTTGCGTGGATCTTAGGAGTTTGTTGAGCTCTATGTTTCCTAAATCATGCAGCTTCACAAGCAAATAAATTTCTTGCCTTCTCACGGCCACACAGTAGGTGGCAAATGGATCCTATTTCCTCTTCGTCCGTTTTCGAGGATTAATATTATTACCTCTGGTCTTATGTGGTTTAATGCTTGTTCAATGTCAAGGAAGGCTACCAACGAGAATTCTTCTTGAGCCAGTGATCGTGCGGGAAAGGGAATGTAGTATGTACGAGTATCTCTAGACAGATCTGTGAGTGGTTGGACAGTTGAGAACCCCTACCCACTGTATTCGTCTCCTAGTGTTTTTATAGTCTCGTATCAATCATTCATGTTGTAACTCACTTCCCCACCTTGACTGAAAACTTGCCCATCAGACTGTATAAAGTTTGCACATTAAATGAAAAAAGTAAGTAAATTTGTGGACACTCGCCAGCAGTTGAAAATTTAAGTTTACCATTGTTTTCATTTGCAAATATTCTCGTCGTTGCATTGTTTAGAAAATGAGTATAAATGAGACGCTGATTAATCGCAAGGATATTTTGGCTTCATGTGTGTGTTTGTGTGCGGGCAGGGGTAAGTGTGTGCCCACTTGTTCTGGATGTGGTTTTTGCTTGTACTGTTTAATGCAAGATCACAAGATGGATTGTAATTCCCGTGCTGTTTGGCTGCTGCACTTGTTCGCACAAAATATCCTTGACGGAGGAAAAACTGAAATAGAGAGACAGAGACAGAGAGAGGGGGAAACAGCAAAGCGAAAGGACAACGCGAGGATGCATTGAATAAATGTATTGCGGGAAATTCGAGATTATATATCATTGGGAACGACAGTGTAGCCATGCGTTGGGGAATGTTGCACAGCTCCTTTTGTTTCTTCGTTTATTTGTTCATTCGTTTGATAATACATAGTTGCGTACACTCACTCGTGTAGGTAGATATGCACAGCACAGTACCAGGATGGCTGACATTTCGGGAGGTTTAAAGTCACAATGACAGTTGAGCTGAAGCCATTGTTGTAAAGTCTGCAATCTCATTTGTGCTACATGAAGTTTTTATTTGTTTAACTTTCAAAGGACCAAAGAAGGATTCATTATTGTCTTTTAGTTTCTGGGGATGGAATGTGTTGGTAAGTGAATTTTCAGAATTTCTATACATTTGTTCCTGCGGAGATTATTTGTATGTGTAATTAAAGGATGTGGGGCGGGGTCTTAAGGTTACAATATTTTGGTACTGAACCGTATGATGATGTCCATGCGATTCAAAGGGAATGCCAATTGTTTTGCGACAAAGTATTGTTTGACGGTTTTAATAGCTTTATTTTTTAGAATGCAATTCGATTTGAAACGAAGCTAATGCAATTTCAGTTTGCAACATTTTGCGTTGATGAAATTAAATGCATTGTTCTCATTCCGGGCTTTGGGGTTCCATCCACGGGATGAAAAGTTCGTTGCAATTACGCGGTATGTACATATGTATTGACAAAAACATACACCATTATAGGTAGTGGAAGTGTATTTTTCCTTCGAATTAAGTCCCAGTAATACTCACTCATTTTGCACAGTTCTAAAGGCTAAAAATTGCTCCGACACCACGTAACGCCATATAAAACATTCTGTGAATTATAAATGAATGCAAAAAATATCGGACATGATATGTGTAGGGACCTGTAGCTTAGTTAGTTCCATCATTGTCCAAGGAATCACATAAAGTTTAAAGTATCTTGTTTTACTGTCTTTGATGGCTCACTGGTTAGCGCTTTGGACTACTGTGGATGGGGTTCCAAGTTTGGGTCCCAGAAAATATCCTACAATAATATCCCAGCTTTTTCGAGCTTCAGACAAGCATCTATGAGTATTACTCTCATGGGAAAGAAATAAAAAGATCTCTCTGCGTCGTTGGTGTACACCTGGACCTTCAGATTGATGGTTTGTCTTTGTTAAACAGAAACAAAAGTAGAGGCCCCATAGTAGATACCTGTTTGTATTCGAGAAAATTCTAGTTCGTGTTCTGAGACGCAGTATGAGTGCGTTGGCTTTTTTTTTAAATATCAATGAGTTTGCTTCAAAGTCGAAGTATTTTTCAAGTCTGGATATAGAAATCGAATGAAACGCTTTCGAGAAGACGAGTAGAACTTGTAAAAGACCCTGTCAACATCATTATCAAAGACTGGATTGAATATCAATCGCTTTTACACTATCGAGGACAAGATAAGATACGGTTGTACCAATATGTATGTACATACGTACATCGTGGCTAAATCGTGAAGCCAAAAATCTGTGCATTCAACGACTGAGTTGCTCAATTTTTAGTGCTTCAACTCATAAAATAACTTTCCGTTAAAAGGAAGGACTTTTTATAGATCTTCAAGCATCTCGTATGACATTAAATAATAACACTAAAGACCACCATTCGCCTTCCCTCCCTATGGCACAAGTAAAAACCTCTTCAAAATACAAGCACGTATTTTTTCAACGTCTTTTCAAAATTTATTTCACTCCCGATAGACCAATCTGTGCTATTAAATCAATAGCTATTTTTTTGTTTCCCTCCCCAACCATAATTTATGCCCCCAATTCTGAACAATAGCCAGGCACTAAAAAGGAAAAAAATAGAAAAAAGAAAATAATATTGAATCCACATCTGCTGTTGAAAATGCCCTCTCATCGTTGGAGTAACAAATAATCTGCTCTTCTAATTGGTATTGAGAATTACTTTGCCATTATGGAGTGCTTCCTTGTCTGCACCCTTTCATAAATAACCTCCTGGCAACGGTTTTATTCCTACCCCTTCCCCTGCTTCATGGTCAAAAATGGACGGCAGGGTAACTCATGACCGAATTCTTCTGCCGATGTTGGTTTAAATTTAAAACATCCACCGAACAATGTGAATTGGAAAAACTTCAGAAAAAAATAAAAAAAAGAAATTTTCAATTATTTCCGCTTAAATCTGCCGGAAATGGGTGAGTGGGTGGGTGACAGAGATGGCGAACACATACAGTAGATTTACGTAAAGGACTTGAATGGGTGACAAATTACATATTTTTATTATGGCAACACTGCTGATGCTGTTCGTCTATTGATGCAACTAAAGGTATTAGTTTCTGCTTGTGTGAGTGAGGAGCTTTATGTGTCATTTGTGTATGGTTAGGAATATTGAAATTGAAGTCCTATTTGAGAGACTCAACTCAAAGGCAAATTAAATGCTTTTTGTGGCATTTTACCAGTATAAGGCTTACCACAATATTGGAAGGGAGTCCTTTTTTGGCTTTGCAATGAAATTGAAATTCGTTTTAGTAATAATAACACGCAAAGCAATTGCAGCAAGGACTTTGAATGAATTATTTGCTTACAAAGTTCAAGTCGATTTCTAGTATTGAAAATATTTTATGTGTTGGTAGGTATTTTGTTCGATTTTGTAGAATTTTTTGTGGGCTAAGTTGAGCCTAAATGCTTTTGCTGCATTTTCCTTTTATTTTTCTCGCGCTATTTACAGTCCTAAGTATTCTGACAGAAACGGACTTAGCTTCGTAAAATATTTGAGCTCAGGATACGTAGCAGGTATATTGGGTCATACACAAATCCATAGGTCTTTTATTTTCTTCATCAAAATACTTGAAAACTTGTCGACGTGCACAACAGAAGTAAATCTTGGAACGCAAGTCTCTCACTATTCAAAGATGAGCCAGTACCCTCCTCCTCCTCTCCTACCCTTTTCCTTGTGGGACTGTCGTTAAGCATTTCATAGCTACGATAGTTTCAACCCCAGGTCCTTTGTGCTGATAGCCGTTGCCACTCTTGTCTTCTCTATTTTTTCATGATTCAAGCCACAGTTTTACTAACAACTCTTGTGTGGTCGGCCTCTGACTGATGATGTTTTCTGGGCTTAAAGCCTTGCCCAGTCTGCTCATCAGCAAGTTTCGATCGCCATGATATCGTGGACAGTGGAACAACATGCATGTCGGGGAGTTAGGGTTATCATCATGCCTAATCTGTGGAGAGAGGCCTTGAAGCATCCATGATCAGAAAAGCATTTACTTTAGCTAGGAGCTGAGGTCTCCATGATTTCTATTGATTCAAAGGTCTGTATTGTAGATCATTCTCTGTGTCCATCTGCTTTTGTCATAGAGTTTCATCTCTCTTGCAATGTTTCTGGCTTTGTGTTTGGTGGAAGCATAATTTTGTATGATTTGATATGATTTTTCTGCTCGATTTCTTCAACGAAGAGGTCTATTAGCAATGTGGCACTATTCCAGCCAATACGTGTCGTAGTAGGTTGTTTGAAAGGCGATGCATAGTCTCAAGGCGTTGATTCTGCAGACTGTCGTCGTCTTCCTTCAGTAAAATTTTGTCTGCATGATCCTAGCTCAAATGAAGGAACCGTAGAGCGTCATCGAAGTCACAACTTTTGTCAAGATCAGTCTCTAATTCTTCGTAGATAGAGAGAAACCATACTGCCGTTCTGCAAGGCTTGATTCCTCATCAATAGCTCTCTCCAATCTGTCTTTCGTGCAGTTCTTTGTGGCCGCTGAGAGCCTTGATACAATCGCCTTATGCTATGTTTCTCAGAACTATCCCTTCACATTGATGACACTATAGAAGACTCATGTTACTTCCTTATGGTATCGCGCTCATAGAAACTAAACAGGCGGTTGTTGTTACTTCCGCTTCGACTTTAGGATGCCGACTGCCTTGCTAGCTTGACTCTAAACCTGTGTACGTTTTTCAACCATTCCTTAAGGCAAAGGATCAATATTCTTCAATCTTTTCTGTTAGCGCGAAAACTTGAGAAAAGACAGAAGTCACAGGACACCCGTCCGTAACTTTCTAGATAGTTCCTCATTTCAGTAATATTTTCAGCTATCCGCACTAAGCCACTTATGGTAGGATTTATAGGGAAACAGGATAGTCTCAATTGTTTGTGGATATACGAAATCACGAGTCCAATATTCCCAGCTGCTAGGACCGGCTTCACTAACCTCATCAATACTCTTACAGTCACCTATAATAGACTCATTAACATAGTGAAACTCTGGTTAATTGTGTGGCTCCTTGGTTCAAGTTAACGATTAAAATTGAAAAAGCAATCATGATAAAGTTCATAAATGATTGTAATTACGACAAAAATAATAATTACGAGGAAAATCTGCATGTCCTTTCACTATTTGAATACAATTTTGCTTAATTATTTAATCAAAAGTATAAAATGTATATGTATTCATTCCTCAATGAGATTACAAGAGTATTTAAGTTGCATCTCCCCATTGGAGGCCAATCAAGCGGTCGTGCTAGCGCAGCGCAGCGCATGCAATTGCATGCCCTTGATTGCACTGGCAATTGAAACAAAACGTAATTAAATAATCCTGCTGTCATCAGCATTGTGCGCATTAAGCTGCACCTTCAACGTCAACATGCATATACCCGTAGCATCCATAGTCAGGAGGGCATCCACCCATATGTATGTATGTGTGTGATATAAGTCAGACAAAGAGAGAACTTTCACGTGGGCATTGTCGTTAAAGGATAATAACTTTAAAATGCAATACACGAACTCATTATTATTGTCATTGCCGGAGACAGACAGACAAACACGCACTCGTACCAATAACAAAAATATTAATTTCTCTGCGAGTCCTTTCGTTTGCTAATTACAGATTGGACTCGTCCTTTGCCAACAAAAACAGCAGAAAGCGAAGGAAACTTAAATCGTAATTTCCAGGTTCTCCATCAAGTAGCCATCAGTAGGAAGAAAAAAAAAAAGGAAGACGAAATCCTCTGATAAATCGTAGTAAATGCACTTATGTAAATTAAGGACGAACGAGGTGATTCAGTGTAGGTATGTGTGTGCCGTTTGGCAGCCTCTGGAGGAGTAAAGAAATTCCAAATTGAAATTTTCTCCTTTCCTTCTCACGGGGCGCAAAATTTTTCATTAAAAATTCGTAAACAAGTGTGAAGAAGTCTCGGTGTCACCCTATTCGTTATCCTTTCTCGCGTAAAAGTCCTGATTACGACATTTTTCACTGCTGTTGGCGCACTGTCTCGCATAGTGTGTGTCTGTGTATCCGTAGTGAAGTATAACAAGACTCAGCAAGATCCTGGCAAATACAAACTTCATCACCATCTCACACACACAGACACAGAGAATGAGGATACGACGAGGTGAAGATGGAGTTTGGTGCTATGCGAAGAAGAAACGTGTGCAGAGTTTTTGACACTGGGCCAAATTTATTCGACAAAGACACATGGCGGGAATACCACCAGGACAGCACCTTCCAACGCTGCTGGGTTGTCTATAATCCGAGGTATGTGTCTCCTGTCAGTCCTTGTAGTTTTTCATTTTTTTTTTTTTTGTAGAACCTGTAGTTTGGAGCAACGGCGGCGGCGGCACCCATAGGTCTGTGGGGTGTGACAGCTTTTGTGTATTGCCATTTTTCGTCCTTTACCCCCTTTGTCTCACTGTTCATCTTGACGTGTGTCTGTAGAGTTGATGCCTTTGAGGAATAGGTCCTGCGATTGCTTTTGGTTGTTGACTGTTGAGTGACTAGAATGCCAACTAATGCTTGTTATTGGCGCTACGTATACTTAATTAAAAGTTAAAAGTTTGCCTTTAAGTAGGAAGAAGAGAAAGACGAAAGTTTTTTTGTTTTCCTAGTCCTAGCTACCACCACAGTGATGTGAGTCCAGTGACTTTCAATTGGATAGAGAATGGTTTGGGAGTGTGCCATGCAGAGTTGGGGGTTAAGTTAGAACTTTTTTCCTGTGTGGGTAGAACTACTCCTGGGGTTGAGGAGATATTTCTGGATTCGAGTAAAAATAGACGAGATGTCCATTGGGTAGAGTGCTGGAATTTAATTACTAATCGCTGAAGAGTGCGGCAAGTTAAGGGGGTTCTACATACATACATACATATATTGGACCAGCAAACTGAAACACCTACGATCGAACGAGTGTTGTTGAATCGTTGTCTGGATTTTTTGAAATTTAGCTGACAGTTTCACGATGAAGGAGTATTTAAATTTTCATCTAAAAACGTGTCCTTTCAGTTATACATATGTACCACTTATCTGGGCTATTTAAGCTCCTTTCAGCCGTTCAGAGCACTAGAAGCTGATGACGAATCTCTCGCACTCATACCAGTTAGTTTAAAACACCAAAGACAGAACGCCTGAACTGAGGGTTCGTCCAGCCTCAGTTGATTATCCAACACAAAGGTTCATCAGTGTCTAGGAGAGTCATCTTTATTGTACGCATGCTGGGAGACTCCCAAGACTTATCGCACTTTTTCAATGCTGCATGCCTCAGAGATCTCCTCTATTTTATACTAGAGGGGTCTTCAAAGTTTGTGCTGGGGTTGCCTTATGTCCGCTTTATACATGTGTCTTGAGAGCCTTTTTGTATGAGGCACAATCATTAGCGTGATTGACACGATTTAAAAACCATGTTGAAGGGTATGCCCCCAATGTTGCACAAGGATTATTGATATTTAAGAGATCTTCTTTCGCTGATGTCAGGACTTTCCCGCACTGTTGTATGTGTATTCGCATAGTTTCCAATTAAAAGTGTTGCTTTTTTACCTCTCTGGTGCCGCTGTCATTTGTCACAGAAAAGCCAAGATTGTGTGTAGTCATAGGCTGATGTAAACCAATATTCCCTCTGTCCAAGTTTGAGGCTCAAATTACAGAATACATTGAGTGTGCTCTTTGCAAGGATGCATGCCTTGGGCTTAACTTCATTCTACAGATTAAGTTATATTTGTCATTGCCTTAAGCCTATACGTTAGGTCAGTAGTCACCCAAGGGTATTCGACCAAAAGAGTGTCTTCTACGACTTGCTTGTTTGGCGAGGGGCTTCGAGCGCTCAGCTGTGACTCAGACGCAAGTTCAAGATCCGGTATGACTCCGAGCTGCATACTTTCCCGGATACATAGGATATCTAAGCATTGACTAGGTTGGATGATGAGGATCCTGATTGCATAGAGGTACAGCAATGATCTCTTTGCACTTTGATCTGTTCGATTCAGTCGACTCGGGGAGATGGTACTGAATACAGGAGTTTGGTCTCCTTCAGTAAGAGTGCCTTTATTTCCCCCTAATTGTACTTTAAGAGGGCTACTACCCTCATCATGGCCTTTGTCATTTTCAACTTCAAGTCATAGCGCGTAGGATTCTTTTCCTCTTCTTCTGACTCTTATGTATATTGGAGCCATTCGAAGAGCGCCAGTTTTGATGTTCGTTCCACACGAATCAACCCATCACCGGTGACATTTCTCTGAGCTTCTCGTCTATGGCAAGGTAGATTTTCCGGACGAGTTCTTCTAGCTAGTCTCTTACTTATTCTAGTCCAGTCTAGCGAGAATGTCAGAGAGAGAGAGAGAGAGAGAGTGTTACAGGAATAGTCCCAAAAAAGTCTAGTACTACTATTTAGGGTCTACCAAAGTTGATTAACCAAATGTAATTCTTCCCTTCTCAAAGGATACCAGTAAAACTATCTTGAGAATAAAAAATATCATTTACAACCATGAACCACATCTGTAATTTCATTTAAATTTGTTTCAAGTCCATAAATTAAAATACCTAACTCAGAAAACGGGGGGCTCGCACATCCTGACACCCAGTAAAATTCCTCCAATGGAATGTTAGGTTTATTATTTTCAACTATAACAAACTATTTTATATGCAAGCACAAACACAACCACATACAGTCGCCGCCTTGACGGCAGTGGTAACTACCCGTACAGGAAGAGTAACAAGTACACCAAAGAAAATTATTAGCCCAGAGGTCGTGTTGGCTTCAAGTCTGCCATAGAATGCGTTATAAAAATACCTCTTCCTCTCTATTCTATGACGCAGCCCGGAGAGTCCTTGTTTCAATCGGAAAACATGTATGACATGCATGCACGTAAACGTAAACTCCAAAGAAGTGTGTATTTACGTCAGGATGTTGTAAAAGTTTACGTTCTTCGGATGAAATTTTAGACAAGTGGTGAGAGATAAACGCAAAATGTTCGTTTTTTTTTTTTGTATTTTGGCTCAAGGATATTACAAGGGGAGAATATGCAATTCAAAATAATAAATAGATATACAATCTCCTAGGGATATTTTACGGGATAATTTTCTGTTATGGCATAACACTGTTGCATAGTTAGGTTACACACGAGAGGTGTTGGGCGGCAAAGGACACCCTATGACATGTGGAGTGTGTTTTAAAATGACATTTAATTGAACAATTATATTTATAAATCAACTTTATTCGCTATCAGTCATTATTGTTCGATCAGTTAAATTAAAATTCCATTCAATTTTTTGTTTAAATACAATAAATCGTTAAATTCTCGTTAAGCCCTCCGAAAGTTAACCATTTAATTATTTTGACATTAAAAATGCTAGGTGCTAAGAATGTAAAGCCGTTTGAATAATAATTTGCATTTTACAATCATTAATTAAAAAAAAAAAACAAAGTCTGAAAAAAAAGTTAAGTACTTTTTGTGGAGCATATGGAATTCATTTTAAGTGAAAGTTGTTCATAAATAAAATAGTATTAAAGGCACATTTACATTTATATGAATTATTAAATTAAATGTTAATTAAATGCCAGGGAGCTCCCTAATACTCTTCGACCCGTTCACCTACTATTAATTGCACTCACATAACCTCAAAGTCAAGAATTTTATGACAGCTTTGCAAGGTTCAGTTGGTTAAAAAATGAAAGAATGAAACAAAAGTATTGAAAATGAAAGAGAAGCACATTGGATTCCTTTTATAAAAGGTTTTCCCAGAGCTACTTTGAGTCTACAACTTTGAATTTAATTTGTGAACGCACTCGCTCCCTAATCATCAAACTGTCACTGTCAAATAATTAAGTAAACTCAAGATTTTCATCGTGGTAAAGTACACGAACGAACAAAGTCTACAAGTAATACAAATTTTCTACCTAAATTCGAAGTCGGTGATCGGAATTTAAAGGCGTTAACTCCAATTTTTGGTTGTAATTATCTTAGTAGACAGGCAATAACAAGTTTAGTGCAAAAATTTTAGCCTAAATATTCGTTGTGTGATGTTACCGTATCAGTGAGACAACCGGTTGGTCGAAGTGTCGAAATCGGGTTCCATTGCATCGCTTAGTTACCTATGAATCTGTCGCCACTTTCGTCATCGTATGGTTAAGATGTAGCACAGGTACCAGTTGACAAACGTTTGCAGCTTCCTAGTAGTGACGGTCAATCTCCAGGTACCACATCCATATTACAGCACGGATTCAACGTTGGAACGGAACAGTCATAGCTGTGACAACTTTTTTTTTAGATAAAACGCAAACCTTTTAAGATATTTCAAAAACTTTATTATCGGCTTGAAGTACAATTAAAACATTTATAAAAGGAACTCAACTTCGTTCATATGGCCACCGCACGTTTGCAGCGGTCGATTCGTTGGACCCAATTTTCAACGACTCAACGACTCGGTCGCACACGATGGTGCGCAGGCGTTGTAGAGGTCGTGTGACCCACTAGGGAATACAGGACATAAGTAATTAAGTAAGTAACTGAGTAAGTATGCCAGACGATCATTAGCTCTGTGCAACTTGGAAGTAGCTCCTGTGACCTCTTTGAAGGAATAATTCTAATTTGAAATGGCTTCCACATTAAAGCCACGTTCTGCATTTGCATTTAGGTTTTCCTTTTAATTGTTCTCCCCTCCAGTAGTAGTCTCCTTGAAGGACTTAAACAATTTCAGATTTCTTTACATTTTAGCGCACATATCCTTGAAGTTTTATCACTTGTCGAACACTTAGTTTCCTGCCATTCAACGAGAATTCCCTTGTGCCCATCATACAAAAAGGAGAAACTGAAGACAAAATTGTGATATCACCCTGCCAACGTCAACACCAAAGTCAACGCCAGCAAAAACAAAGGACCTTAGTAGCAGTGAAAAATCAAATAATACAAAAAAAAATGTCCTGAAAGATCCAACAAAATATTTGTTCTTCGTTCCTGTTCGAGGATAAGTCAACTCGAGAATAAATTGACTTTGCATTCGCATCATCACCCGAAGTGAAGCGTAACACTAAATCGAACGAAAAATAAACTTTTTTTTTTCTGCTTGTGCTTGTGCTCTTTCGTCCTGCCTGCATCCCATTGAAGCATTCCACCCAGCAGCGCACTATCGCCCAGAGACAACTTCAACGACACGACAACCATTTTTAAAGTGTCGTCCGAAAAACTTTACCTCCGATTCAATGCTTCAGCGGTCCCATTTCCGCTGAAGTTGAACACTGGCCAAAGAACAGCAGCGGGGGTATTTTGAAATGTTAAAACAACGGTAATGACTGCAAAATCGTTTCACAAATGGTCTGGGCATGGCCATAAGGCGATCTGGGAGTAGGTCCTTTCCTCATACACCCGGGTTCATCGATGTAAAACGCTGAAGGAAGAGAGAGAGATACACTTGTTTTTTTTTTCTTTTTCTGCTTTGGGGCCACGCCACTACAGCGTTTCCATTCAATAACATATAAATCCTTCGACCACGCAGGGGGTGAGTGAGGCACCCCACAGTGCGCCGCGTACATCCTCTCGGGTGGTGTATAGACAACAGCGTGCATTATTCTCAAAACAAACAGGACACTGGGTTCGTCGGTGGAGGTGGATGTGCAATGTAAGAGACAAATTTTGTTCTGTTCGTTGATTTACGTTCGGGGGTTGTGACAGAGGGCTGGCGGTGGTTGTTATTCAACTCGATGTTGGCCGAGCTATTAGTGATACGGTAAAGTGTTCGCTTTAATTTTTTTTTTTTTTTTGGTTTCTTTGCATCCCCACTGTAGTAGCTCTGCCACTAACTAAAGGGGTTTTCCTCCTCATTGAGTGGATTACGCTTGGAAATGGTTCATTGTCGGATTGGTGGTGGGCTACGTTTGTTTGTGTCTCGTCCTGGTATCGGACACTGTGGCGGCAGTGGTTGCGGCGCGAGTCAAAAAATTTAAAAAAAAAAAATCAGAATTTCATTTTTGCCACTAGAGTCGATGTCGTTTACACTTTTCCGTCATATGGAATGGGCTTACGAGGTCGAGCGCGAAAATTTTTGCCAATATCCTAAAATTGGAAAATTTTTCCACAGTTCGCAGTGTAAATTGGTATTGAATTGCCTGAGAACGGGCCCAAATGGTTTATTTGCGTAACAAATTCGAGTTGCAAATTTGTTGGATACAATGTCAGCGTTTTTTTTTTTGGTATTTTTGGGAAAAAAATCCCCAATGATTGAAGAGAGTGTAACAAAATAATGTTGGTAAAATTATTTTTGTATTTTTATTCTCAAACCTTAGATTGGTAAAAGCTGACACGCTGACATTTAATATTTGATAGTGCTTTCGGATATTGGAATTTATTTATGTTCCAAAGGTTTTCGCTTTTGAATAAAACGGAACTTGACACTATCGCTAATGAAGCTTGAAAAAATGTGCAATTTATTTAAAAAAAAATGAGAGAGAATCAAATGGCAAGAGTCTTGACTTAGTCCAGGCCTGTAAACTTCTACTACGAGTTCTACGAAGTGATCGCTTTGGGTAGCTAGTATTCAGACTGGAGATTGCCTGTAGTGTCCAACTTATTTGAAAATTCTTATTATCATCTGTCTTTGACCTTCTTATTCATGTTCCAGGCATCAGCGGGTGAAGTCCTTAGATTGAGTCAAATTTCGTTTAATTGTCTTTGTGTGTTACAAACGTGTGCTGTGAAACAAATCAATAAATATAATATTATATGTAGTTGAGATTCACTAACTAATTCACTAAGGCCAGGTCTAGTCTTAACATCCCGTCTGTGCAGGATGACGATATAGAACGGTCGCTACTCCATTAAGGTCGGTAATGACCGTACTGAAACCGTCGATGTCAAAAAAGGTGTTAGACAAGATGAAGTGGCTGCCATGCGACTTCTTTAAGATCATACTTGAGCGAATTGTGCGGAATTCACAAACCAAGACCAGTGGCAGAACCTATCCACAGTCTGTTAAAATCCTTGCATACGCCGGCGATATTGACTGGACCATTGAATCAGATGCGGCCTAAATAGGCTTAAACGAGGGCAAAACCAAGTATGTATCAACAAGAATAACATTAATACCGACAAATTGGACAAAAAACATGAGGGACTACCTTGATTCTGTTTTTCAACCTGACAATGATACTCGTACCAGCGTAGAAATCAATCGAAGATCCTGATAATTCCAGTCCCCCTTTATGGCGCTGAAACATTGGCTTAATTGAAAGCGGTTGCAGATATCCTTGGCCGTATCGAGAGAAAACTTCTTCGTAAGATTTGCTTTAACGGCTTTTGGAGGAGAAGATTCAACGACGAACTATACGAGCTGTACAGCGAGATCGATTTAGTACGTCTGAGAGAGGTATGACATGTAGAGCGAATGGATACTACGCCTTCATAGTCACACGGCCTGGCTTTCTCTTGATCGAAAAACCGTCAACCAATCAATGTTCAAAAATAGGTAAAAGAGCCTTTCAGGGCATCAAAGACAGAATGGAACTCTATTGAGAAGAAAAGTCGATGTTGAGGATATGGGATAAACACATCTGTGGACGATGAACGGGCACTTCAACAGAGACGATGATAGGGGTCGTCTATTCGTCCAGAATGAATGCAAGATAGCGAAAGACGCTTAAGGCGACTGTTAGCATCGTCTGTCCAATCCTAAAGGTAGGAGACATTCTGAGCTGGCCCCAGAGTAATCACACTCTACTGATCGAGTTTTCTACCAGGCAGACGCATTACTTTGAGGCAGTAGTGCTGAGAAACATTGGTAATATTAGTTTTTCTCTTATCAATTGATGTCCATGTTGTAGTTAAATATTGAAGCTCGACCTTACACACATTGGACTACGAGTGAACATACCTTTGCACCCATAAGTATGGAATGTAGTTAGATCTTTAGAGGTGTCTTTGTAGAATGCCATTACGCAACTGCGGTATTCTATTTTCGAGGGAGAGAAAGTTATGGCCGACTCCACGCTCTGTATGCTTACGTGCTGTAGCTTCCTTTCCCTTCCCTGTGCAGCATATCCTGAGCGATTCTCCAAGTTTATCCCTCTAATGTATGAACTTACAGCTTTATCCGGTGACAATACAAAGGGTTTTATAAGACTGGGCCAAAATAGATCCCGTGTGGGACTCCTTGTGTGATTTCTTATATTCTTAGAACTTATTTTCTATATCAGAGAGTTCTATCTACGGTCTGAAGAACAGGTCATAGGGTCGTTGTATATGTGTCTCAAGCCGCATTAAAGCCTGTGCTCAACCCAACTTTCCTTTTTTAACAAAAAAATGGTTTTATTTATGTCGAGAGCTCTATAACCAGGAGAGAAACCTTTAAATTACTTGAAAAGCACGGTATACATGGCTGTAATGAAATAAATCTTTAAAATTACCCCCGGGGATATAACCCTGTCATTACTCACCTTTGGCAAAAAAGCAAAAAACATTTTACCACCAACAAAGATCCCCATTGCAAAATTAGTGTTATTATCTTCTTATGAGCTATTATACCCGCAGTGGGGCTTATACAAGTCACAATATAAAAAAAAAAAAAAAACCTAAAAATCCATTAAAATCTTGGCCATTAGTCCGCTATGCCATTGTCAACCGCACAAAAATTAAACCCGTTCCCGTCTAAAAGATTACCCACTCATCCAAAGGTAAAAGCATAACAAAGCAGCTCAGGGCCCTCCTATCTGTTCAAAGCATCGCAACCCCCTTCCCCCCATCTGAATTGTCCCATAGAAATTTGAAAAAAAAAAAAAAAAAATGTTGCTCCTACCTACCCCTATCCTGCAGATGACAGGCTCGTTGAATGCCTGCTATCGTATTGTTCTGTGCGGCCATAATTCAACCAGAATGTTATGACAGGCGTAACTCTCGTGTGCGTTTTATCATCACGGTGTTGGTCCCCAGAACCGCACCGGTGTGTAATTAAGATTTTACTTAATAATAAATTCAGTCAACCGACCTCCTCTGGACATATAAAGTTCTCTACCCCCCTCATAGTCCTCACTCTTTGTACAGAGTGATAACCTGGCTTAACCCAGCAAGAGCTACTACACCAAGGATCACCTTGTGGACTACTATCAGCAACACATGTCCTACGTTCGTCTATCACTTGGCCGGTATTCCAAGAACGGCCTATTATCCAACCAAAGCCACTTTCCACTCGAGAGCATCAAACCATTAAGCCAAGGGAGGGTGGATGTTTTGGTGATGGTTCCTATCCATAGGAATGTGCAGAGAGAAAACCCCACTAGATAGCCAACATGACCTCGTACGTAGTACTGGTTCTCTCATTAGATGCACCTTGTTGGCAAATTATGCATCTGGGTTAGGATGGAGCATCGTCGTGATGATATTTCCTGCATGCATACTGGGGGTTGGCATAGGTTTAGTTAGCTGGTCTATACGGCTCTCTCTTACATGAGTCGCATTTTGTAATCAGCTTGAGATGATTACCATTAAGGACATCCTTGGCATCGAGCTACTCTGTGTATTGTATGTATCTGTATGTACTACCAACCAACCTACTTAGTGTGCATTCAATGAAACGCTACCAAATCGGGGATGGTGTCAGTTGAAAAAGGACTCTACTAACCCCCCGCTCTATGGCATCGAATTAGATTTGAATAACCATGCGATGAGGCAGTTTTAAGGAACAGCAATGGATGCATTACAGCAATGCCGCCCCATTAAGTTATTTCATTATTTGCACACGGCGGCGTGCTCTAGCATACGGGTGACACTCTTAAGGGAGATAGCTATATGGTCGGGTCTATTGTGCCAAAGGAATGAATATACTGTCATCATCATTACCATCAACAGTCTTATTAGTAATTGTGTAGCCATATGCTATGGGTAATAGAGAAACAATGAACGAAGATGCGTGTAACAACGTACATATACTACTCTTCTGTTTCCTTAAGCTCATCAGCACAACAAAGGAGTTGAAGCTAGGGAAATAGAAAAGAAGCTCGTTGCTTGGACGAATAAATCTTCGTTGCCAGTGTCGGTGTATGGCATATCCTTTGAAAATTATCCAATTCACATCAAGGGATGTAGGCTATAAGGATTTTATGCATATTAAGCCCCGTGCTGCCATAACAGAGGGTGATATTAATGCGGGATGTTACACAAAATGTGGTAATGAGTTAGGGGATTTCAAGGACCTAGAGATATATAAATATTTATTTTCTTTCCTTTTAGTTTTGTTCAAGGCACAAATGTAAGTTGGACGGGACTCATTATTCATCTTAGGAAACGGTTTAAAGATCAGTTACGTGATTCATACATGCGTTAATCTGGCATATACTATTTAGTTACTATGGATTCAACTCTATTATAAGGAATCGGAGCATTGATTGCTAGGCAACCAGTGGGCACTTCCGTGATGAAGAGCTTATAGTTTGTCTTACTATAAGCTGACAAAGCTGAAGCTAGAAAAGGGAGGACATTCACAAAGAAAATGCTTTGCTCTGCCGTCAACGCCGGAAAAAGCGTGGCAAATCCCAATGTAACGCCAGGACAATCAAATAGGACGTGTTCCGCAATATCGTCGCCTCGCTGGCAAATGTTTCGCTGAAGATTACCAACAAGTTGTCTGTAGTCTTTTCTGCTGAGAGACAGCAAAAATGCCGCGCAGCATCCGTTCAGTCAGTCTTCATCTAGGAGAGACATTCACAATTGTGTTCAAAAGAAATCTAATCATCAATGGAAGCCCTAATCAATCCTGAATACCAGGAAAGTCGACCTCATACTTGGGCCGCAGCTGGAGCCTCGCTGTGATAGCGTGTCGTGACGATCATCACAGCTCCAGTGAGGCTCATGCAAAAAGCCGTCGCGCTTGGGTCTGTGATAAAGGAGGGAGATCAGTGGGCAGTAACGCACCAGTGCGTCTAGAGCAGAGCCGAGAATAGGTACTCAAGAAGCCTCCAATGCACTCGAGACAAACTATTCCTTGCATCAGGCAGCTACATATTTTTGAGAAAGTGATTCCACCGGTTAGACTGACAGAAAGAAGAAGTGGTAGGAAAGAGTTGGTATTTTTGCATTAGTACTAGGTTTCAGTCCAAATTGACTGGAGGAACCTGCATGTCATTTTTGCATTCGTATGTAATTCACCGAATTTTTATGCACTTCTCGCTTCGCTCGCTAGAGTGATCTACTTACTCTGAGCTTGTCAACTGTGCTATGGACCTTATTGCATGGTGCCTCTCGCATTACCGTAGCTCCAAGTACCACAGCACCACCAATTACTGTTGACAACTGAACAAATAAGTAAGACTCCCTTCTCATTGGAATCTCGTTTGAAAAAGTTCCAAATGAAGCTTAAATTCCATCTCCGCAATATACCCGCACATTTGCCGTCATACCCGAACATATGTATGTGCTGTACAAAATTCATTTCCATATTTCCTGCAAAAAGGACAGTTTTCCTTTTTTCTTAAGTCGAATAAAGCGTGTGCAGTTGTTCCCTTTTATTTGAGCTTACAGTTTTACTTGAATATTCTTGCATATATCCTTCAACATATTTTTTTTGGACAAGTTTTTGGGTCTGGTTGAATGAAATTTGCAGGAACAAGTTTTCAATTTCACAAAGTGCACATGGTTGCTCTCTCATCCTGACCAAAGCGCTTTGCCCTTCTGCTGGGGGGCTCTTGTCTTTTAACTTTTAACTCGTACAATGTAAATGAATATGTACGAGTATGCATACAGTATGTTGAAGGTTGGGTGCATCCTGTGAATCCTGTGTCGTTTTCTTTTTAAATTGTTTGGCATTTCACTCTACTTCCATCTATTCTCTGTGCGATGCTAAGTGAATCTTGGCTAAACACCAAAATTCTCATGTTTCTGGACGATCCTTCTGCACATCATAATAAGTACGAACCATTCATATATGGGGATTAAATTTTTCGCCATTATTTCTCTAGGATGTGTGTCCTGTGTTGCTGGTTTTTTTTCTTGTCTTGTTCTTTGTACGTAAATTGGCATTTGGTTGAGTTTGAAATTTCAAGTTTGTAGCCATTGTATTTATGCTTGAGCGGGAAAGGATCAAATTCTTAAGCTGCTTGTTAGTTATAGTTGCCTGTGTTGGAAACTAGCAGAGCTGGTACATCCTTTATTTTTTCACTGGAATCGAATGAATGAAAAAGCATGTCAGTTGATGAAAGTGGTAGACTGGAATTAGGTGGTGGCTTTATATGGCGACTATTGTCCTTGTAGAGTGAAACTTTTAGAATGAGCCAGATGCTTTATTGTATGCCACTTTGCTACACAGTTTTCCATTGGATAGCCAATCCGACTAAACGTCACCAGTTCCTGAGTATAAAGTTTTGAGTTAGAATAATACAATGTCATATTATAATTTCTCTTCTATGCATACAGTCCAGCTTAATTTAGTTGGTAAAACATGGTCCTCGATGAGGATGCACATTGTGCAATCAATATTCAAAGTGGATAACTCACCTTTTTATTGGAACCATGCGTTCTGTAACAAAGTATTTACCAGTTTTGCCTTTGGATTCAAATGACCGATGGTAGCTCCTTGTCACTTGTCACTTGTCACTATAGCTTCTACATAATCACAGGCGGTGTTTTTTCCCCCAAGGCTCTGTACTATCACCTAGTGTATGATACTGTTTTCAGACTTAGAATGCCGGCGGGGACATATCAATGGTTCACTGACCAAACTTCTTGAATACTTGCAGCATGAATGCTATTGATGTCACTGTTGGTTATTAAGATGAGCCTATATGTAGCTAGCAAGAAAAAGACAGAAGAAGTTCTCCAGCGGTGCTATGAAGGCTTAGTCGTACAGAAGGACGACAAAGGTAATTTGCGTCTGAAGAGTCATCGTTGGGATGCTAATGGGACTCATAAAACTTCTTGTTAAAGCAGTCCTTTAGAAAAATAGTGCCTTTAGCATAGTGTTGTCATAAGCGACGACTCGAAAAACCTAGGATTAGGGTGCAGAACAAATCATGTTCCAATATTATGAAGAATTTAACTTTCTCTTTAACAAACTGAATCAGGACCTTATCTTAGACAACATTACAAGGCAGATCGGCTCACGAAGAAGTCCTAGTTTGCATTACCCAAGGACGTAAGAACGTGAACGTGAAAGTATTGGGGTTGAGTTGGTGACAAATCTGTCAAGACTGACAACAATATTTACCCCCGACGAGAGTCTTATTTTGAAGTCTCCAATAGAGGACATAGCTCTACCTTCAAAGCCAAAACTTGGCAAGAGGCGCAAGAGATCTTCTTTACTATTCAAAGTATGGATCTATGAAAACATCTTGTGTTTTTTAAATAGTGAACTATAATTTTTAGCAATCGATAGAAAACTGAGTGGTAAAGACAAAGTCTCTCTGGCAAACTATTCGGCTGATAGCCCAAGCGTAGAAAGTTCATAATTTTGTTAGTTAGTGTCCTGGAAGAAGTAGACCTCAACGAATTTGTTCCTCATGTGTTGGAGGCTGGAATGTGGTTTGTTTCCTTAAAAACTTCGTCGATGTAGTCCATGCGAAGTTCTTCTTCTATGGCTCCATAGTATTTTGCATTGATAACTTCAACTAGGACGAGAATGGAAAGAGTTCTTCTTTCTCTTTATGTCAGTTTTGTTTGTGTTGGCTTAGTCAGACCGAATCTTCCTTGTCATAGGTTTCCATAGGGAATCATCTGCTAATCTGGTACTCCATCTGCTTCTATGGTTAAATGCGCAAGGCTCAAGTGTTCAACCCATTGATCCGTTCAACGTGGACAGCTCCATAGAATCCGTCACGGCAATCAGCTGATTGTCAAAGGTGATGACAGTTTCTCTACATTCTTTCAGAGCTTCCGCCAATGAAAATACGGACTCTCAATTTTCTTATGCGTGAACTTCAATATGTGAATGTTGAAAGTAAATCTACTTCATCCATCGAATGTCATCCATGCCTTGGTTATGAGACGTTGAACTCTCAGATCAGAATGTAGGAACAAAAGATCGACAGATTCTATTGTTTGGACCCTTTACTCCTAGAATGCTCTCTCTTCGAAGAACTCCTGCTGATGGCAATATGAATTATCAAAACTGCTCCCCTTGAACTACTTCGGCTGAAAGAACACCTATTCGCTTCATTAAGAGCCCACTGAGACAAATACCACTAAAGTACCATTCCCCACTGGTAACGATTCGTAAGAGAAATTATCCTTGACCTAGCTTTCACTCCATATCCCCAGATCGTACATAATATCCAGGTGCAATGTTGCCTCCCCAAACAACTTAAACTATGATCGAGTACCTATTTCATTCGAAATAACAATTACTTTTCGGAAAAGTTTCCGGTGAAACTTTTCTTACCCGATGGCAAGCGATTTTTTCTCTCATTCGTATGAATGCAACTTCTACTTGGATGCAATTGCATCCGTGAGATAATCTTTTTTGTCTGATTTGTGGAAATAGTTTTCCCCTTTCGGCATTTCAACAATAATAATGCAAATTATGCTCTCGGCTCTAGAGATCCTCCTACGTGTGTGCGTAATTTTTTTTTTTGATTTTTTTTTTGTGTTCGTCCTCTCGTTCATAAACTTTGATGTCTTTCTTGTCTAACGGTACGTGGTACGTGGAAATGCTTCTGCACACAATGGACAAAGTTTTGGAAACACTTTTGTTTGAGTTTTTTTTTTTTTTTTTGGTTTTTTGTTTCATTTTCTTAGTGCTTCCACTTGTTTAAGTGCCGGACATAAATTTAAGTCACAATTTCATTTTGGTCCTTGAAGAGTTATTGTCTTCATTATTCTTGGATGCGTCGCACTATCACTAAGCATTTAAGTCTTTGAGTTCCGGACATGTCATATATATTGTAGGATGCGAAGATGAAGCGAAAGGAGGAGTTACTGTGAATTTAATGGCGATGAGAATGGACAAAAAGTCTTCAACTGATAGAATCAATTAGGGGCAGTAGTTTAGAAAGGACACAAACTGGTCGGGGATGATAATTTCGAAATATTTATAATGGATGTCGTTTGGTACTTAGATTGGTTTTTTTTTTTGGGAAATTATCAGTCATTTATGGGCGGTAGTTCTTAGAAGTTTGGGTTTGGATAAAAGGTTTTTCTCAACGCAGACGTTTATCCTGGAGAAAGTAATGGATGATCTTTCACAGATGATTATATATTATTTTGGGGGGAAGTTTACAAGAGCTGGATTACCTTTTCTTTTTTTATTTGACTTTAAGGTTGTTTTCCTAAATGAGGTCTACTTTGCTAAATTATGCTGTATTCTTGTGGCTGCAGCACGATCCAAACATGGATCATATATATACTCTCTCCAATTCTTCCACAACTGCTGCGGCTCTTCCTCTGTTGCTTTGCATCATGAAGTTCTCGCTCTGTTGACCTAATCGTTTAGCATTCCCTCTCTCATTTCCTGAACGAAACCCTTTCAAGGTTTCCTTTCTCTGCTCTCTCAACTGGTTGTCCAGAAATGTCTATTTGAGCGAGATGGTTGGGTTGAGTAATTCTACATCTGGCTAGTTAAATTTCAGCCTTACAGCCTCCACTTTCGTTATCATGCATGGGAGGTCCATAAGTCTTTGGGAAGGTAAACACAGACGCACCGTAGTAAAGGTGTTTCGATTGAGATGAAAGTGTCTACAAATTCCACCAGTTCTCGATGACAGAGCAGAGTTAAGCGCATCCCTAAGTACTAGTATAAACAATATTAGTGAAACGATGGGACCTTGCCCGACTCTACTCTGCATTTCGAAGTCTTATGACAGCTTTCCTCTGTCACACTTTGAACGATCGTAGGTCGTCTTTGCTCGGCTTTAAGTGTTCATGTTTCATATTGATAAGAAAGTATTATTCAATTTAATTGAAAAGGATTAATAAATCTTAAAAATGGTGTGCAATCATGAAGGGATTTTGGGCGGTATGATGCTCTGCTGCAGCGTTGTTAGTGCAAACGTTCTCATTTAGATGATCTTTTGCTTTGACTTGTTGTGTTTTAGGTCGCCATAGCAGAGGGGCGGAGGTGATCCTGGGTCAGATGGTGGTAGTGTATGCCGAGTTCCCTGATAGTCATCTTATAGCCCACTAAGTTGCCGTCGTGTTAGTAATACTGTTGATGTGCAAGCTTAAGTTAAGTTTTTGCAGAGGCTTACATTGTCAAGATATCAAGATATCTCTCAGTGAGAAATGTTCTTCAAATCGAGTATCCTCTTTATGGAACATGGTGCGGGTATAGCTTTTACTAGCTGGATGGTTAGATCCTTGATTCTTACCCATTTTGAAACTAGATTGAGGACATCTTGTATCGTTTCCATATGTATAATGTTCTAAAAGTTACCAGCTTTAGATATTACCTCTAGGAGTTCGTCTATGACTAAGGTCCAGTGTAAGGAAGGCTAGTCTCCGTCGTACGTTCAAGTCTAGTATTCCTATTAGATAAGTTCTCGTGGCTAATATTTGAATCTTATTCGTGTCCCTGCCGTGATAAGCTTCACTCTACTTCTACACGCCATTGCCCTGAGAATGCGTCTGACTAGTGACTATCATAATATCGATTCATCTCAGTGATGCTGGAGTACATCCCCATGTTTTCTCTGCACACTCTCAGGTTTTCCTTAAAAGATATCATACTTTTCTCCCACACACTTCAACTTTGAGTTAAAATTTTCATCAAATTTATAATCATGCGGTCGTTTCCTCCAAAAACCAATCTCTGACTGTTACATGAACCTTAAATAATTTAAAATTAAAGTAATTGCGGTCCAGATTTATTTACGCATACACAATGGCGTCCGGAACAGAAGAAGTTCCAGGACAAAGGACAACTGTGCTAAACAATGCAAATGGAAGGTCTCTCCTTAAATGTTTTTCTCTAATAAAATTTGCATTCCGAAATGATTTCGACATTATCGAACTGAGAGAGCGTAATAGGTCCCTAACCATAGACCTGGTGATGACCACCCTTTTTGGATGGATTTTTTCTTTGTGCCGGGAGTAGGAGTGAAGAAAAAAAACCCCATCAAGCAATCGAATTGGTCTGGCATGGGCTGAGTGAACTTAACGATATAGTCGTGGCCTTTTTTCTTTTTGAAACCCAATCCCACTGGCAAGGACGATTGCTATGCAGATTGCCCGATGTGTGAGGCTACAATCGACGAAATATATTTAAATTCCCAAGGAAATTTCTATTGAATCTCCAGGTTAGATAAGCAAGAGTTCTGTTTCGATTTTCCTTTTTTAACGCTTGCCTCGCAGGATACCTGGGGGATATATCCACGGTATGGCAGAAAAAAATGAAAAAAAAAAAAACAAAAAAATACAAAACATTCCCTTGAGAGGTAAAACAAAACAGAAATAGCATTAAATGCGATACTTCTGGCGATAATGTTTCGCTGTTACGGTGGAGAACAGAAGTTCGAAAGGACGTTAAGTAGGACGAAAAGGGATGGAAATGACTGATAAAACATTTAAATTGAAGCGGTCTACTGTACACCTGCTCCGAAAAGGAATACTTCTCATGCTTGTTGGGGAGAGTCTCCTGAATTGCAATAGGACAGACTATTTGTGATTTGGTTCCTTAACTTTATACCTTTAAAGAATGATACCCGAATTTTTTTTCTATTAGTGGGAACTGGGAACACGGTTTCTGGAAACAATTAGGAACTTTAAATTTTACACAACAATTCTTGGCGCAGACACGAAAGAGGAAGGGATATTCTAAAGTCGATTTTTCTTCAAATTTTCTTCTAGATTTTTACATCGGTAATCTATACAAAGCTCAGCATGCACCTTGAAAGGAAATAGCTCCAAAGAGCTCTCATGAGGGAGTAGAGGAGACAGAATGCAGCCTTGTTTCCCAGATACTGAAGGCGCAACACTGTGGAATGCAGTGCTGTTAGGCAGATCATGAAAATGTAGAGTATCGAAAACAGTATTGTCATCTGAATAGAAACTCAACACTCGAAACATAAACCTCACTCTTGGGTGCAGTTCAATGAGGAAAGGTAATGTGATCTCCCTACTTCTCTGGGTCCTACCTAGCTAGAATAGCAGCCTTGGAAAATGGAACTAGTGCTCTTCACAAGAAAATAGAATATACCTACCTTCCGACTAGTCGCAACTGTCAAAACTAGCAGGGGTGGAGCTATATTCAAAAAAAATTGAGGGGAAAAAATGAAGTCTAAAACGAGCAACGATGCACTGGCTAAGTACTAGGATACTTCGAGATATGCTCACTAATCAGGCTCTTATCTGACGGAAGGCTATGACCAAACAGTAATTGAGCGAAGACAGCCGTATCTCCATATCCGGTAGCATGTCAACACTCCAAATATTTCTGCACCTTCTGCCACTCGACTTGTATATACAGGCACAAGCAGGAGGAATTGCGGGATTTGGGGAGAGCTGAGACCCATTTCCAGAAACCGCACACGATGGCGCGTAAGCATTGTAGAGGGTATAGGACTTACAAGGGGATTCAGGATATAGGTGAGTAAGTGAGTAAGGAGTTACTTAAGGCACAGAATATATTGATGGTGAATTGATGAATTTTCTCGTGAAGTCAGAAAGTTTACGAATGTTGGCAGCTTAAAAGACGCCTTCGAACTACTACTGACGTTTTGGGTAAACATTCTTCGAAGCACCGAGCTCCTAACCCGTTTTGTATTTTCCACTGACTTGACTGTACTATCATGTTTCTCTTCCCCACAAACCACATGTCCACACAATCCTTTGACTTCGAATTATTTGCAAAATATTTTACTCATTCTTCCGTAAATTGAAGGATTACTTGTTTCCTTTTAATTGCATTCTGCAATTAAGTTAGAAAAAAGAAAGAAAAACTAAACAAAATAAAGCGCATTAAGTATCTGCGAAGGATAAAAGGGGGGAAAAAAACCAAGAGTGAATTAAAAATGACTGCTGTTAAGAGTATAAGAGTGCACTTCTTGTAAAATAGTTATTGGGCGAAGGTTACTTAAAAGTTTGTGTTTTTCTGAAGCAAAGAACTTTTACTTAAACACACAGTGAAGGGAGAAAGAAAGATAAATTACATTTAGTGGACTATAGTGTTGTTTAATGAGCATTAAATTACAAGAGCGGGTTATCCTTTGCAAACAGATTTTTTTTTGCCAGGAATTCTTCTTGGTAAAATGTGATTTTTGTTTTTGTAATGGAGGACTGTCATTTGTTTAAGTCCGCGGTGATTTTATGCACAACAAACTGTGATTTTTTTTCTCTCTCTCTTCTAATGGACAAAAGATATCCTGCGAAACCACAAAATAATTTCAATCAACACTTCTAAAACGATTTCATAAGCAAGTTGCAATAACTGCACGGGAGTACCTACTGAATTGTGGTCAGACAGTAGTATCTGCAGACCCACTATGGTGGTCACATATCGATATCCTGGTCTGGTCAAAAATGTCTCGCAAAAGAAAACAGACAGAGTTTTTAATCAAATCTACTGCCGCTTACCGTTAATTGTGCGTAATGTTCATCTAAATGGTCGTTGTAGTCATGGAGTACAAACCAAAATTGAAATTGTGGTCTTCTGACAGTCTGGCGACTAGGTTAGACAGAATGCAGCCCAAAAACTTTTGCCGTGAAACCGAAAATGTAAATTTATTCGAACATAGAACGGAACTTGTATGCGGTGAACTTGTTTTTATTTTAGAAGAGTACTCTCGGATACAAATACAATTCCAGTTGTAATACACATTGGGTTTCAGGATATTTCTGGTGTAATTTATCCTGTAACGGATAGACGGCTAGTTGTGGGGGAAAATATACTCGTAGCTGGCGGCAAATGTTTGATGTTGCTTTGGAAAATTTCAAAATAGCAATTTTCTAGCGAATGAGTATGTGTGTAATGATGATGATGACGTGGCTTTAGTACCTTGGAGCACAGGATGCTTGTTCGAATGTGTACTTCAATGGAAGGTCAGCTTGGTCATTAAATTCACTAATTACTACATGAACAAGGAGGAGTGTGGGTATATACGTACATACACGGTTATATGCCATTTTGCAGAGGGGATGTGTTATGAATATTTTTCGTTGAATATGAATCAGGAGGTAAGGGGAATGACATGATGTAATTAACTTCTTCTTTTGATCAAAACATCGAATGGTAATATGGTTTTGTGAATAGATTCATGTTTGTAAATGATAAATACTGTATCTGAGCAATGCATATTGTGAATGCCTGCGAGAGTGGGTATTCCCATGAAACAAAGGCAAATAATGGATGTGTACTCACAAAGATCTCTAGGCGAAGTCCTGCTCTGCTCATTACATGAAGCTAAATTCACTTAGAAGTAAAGATAGAACATCGAAAACTTCTGACAAAAATACTGAAATAGAAGAATTCAATTTTGACAAAAGGTCTTTCCATGGAGAGGCAAAAAGGTCCTAAGAAGCACCAAGATCTAGGGAGATCTTTTGGGGTATTAACTAAGGTCTAGTTCCTTAATGAAGCTAAAAAAGCTTGAGCTGAAACAGAGTACACATCAGAGGGTATTGAGTTAAGCCTTTGTTAAGGTAATTAACGCTCAGCTGAGCTGGACATTCCCTTAGTGTGTGATGGGCTGTTTCGGCAACACCTGTCCACTCCTCCGGGCGAGCTGCAAGAGCGACTTGAGACAATTCTGGACTAACTTTCACTTAAATTTGAAAGACATCAGAACTTTGAGAGCTGCTTAGCAATCTGATAGTATATTTTTATGTGATCTACGGAGGTCTCTTCTGGCGCAGAGCAGAGCAAGGACATCTGCCTGCAAGTGGTTTCTCGTCTTAGAGGACTAGATAGTTTATAGTTTGAGATTCCAGCTCCAGCCCTCTTCGATATCTTCGTCAGTGTTCTGTTAAAGGAATGTTTGAGGCATTTGATGATTGTCACAGAATATTGCGTCGTAAAAGAGAGGAAATCACTTTGTGGGCAACCTCTCGCAGCAGTGACTTCAAGTGGGATGTTCAGTTTTTGCCCTCAAGCGTTCAATCAAGAGGAAGAGAGAGAGACAAGAGAGGAAGCAAGCTGCCTCTCACACTTAAATAAGTACAACTTGTGGACACTACCAGTACTACAACTTATGAACACCCTCACAGGACATTTTTGCATCTTAATATGTCAGGAACTCTATCGGCGAACTTTTGTGGAGAGGCCGACGATACAGATGCAGATTTTAGGTGCAGATGTGGTAAATGCTGTTACTATAACTATAAGTTTTAGTAAATCGCAAACTCTCTAAAAATACAGTGGACTTATTGTATTTCAGCTCTAAGCAGCCCATAAGCCTTGACCTAGCTTCTTTCTGTACCATGTGTAGGAGGGACTTAGAGCCTTATGCTGATCCAAAGGGCAGAATATTCTCGAGAAGCTTTCTCATGACATTAATACTCTTGGGTGTTTGCCTGACGCTCGCAATAGATGGGTGGTATACAGATTTACTGGGCAGAGTTTAGTATGATTTTTGCATTCGTTCGTAATTCACAGTAATTTTTTCGGCGTTCATGTTAAAAGAGACAAGTGCTTTTCAAGCGAAGTGTAAAAATTTTATTCAGTTATTTAGAACTCAAGAACCAAATATTTCGTTCATTCATTCATTCATTAAATGAAGGCTACACATACCTTTTATATCGCAATCATAAAGAGAGACAAAAAATTCATCCAATTGAAGTAGGAAACGAAAAGAAGCTGGGAATATTGAAAATTCATTACAGAATTGACGGACAGGAAAAGTATGACTTCTGCTTTTGTGTCCATATTAATGCATTACGGATGAAAGTACATCCGATAGCCGCCGGTCCATTTAAATGTCATAGCAGCACTCGCTAAGTGCGAAACTATAACGGAAAATAATTAATAAAATCCCTGTCAATAAAATCAAATTTATTATGAATGCAATGATCTATGAACATTTTGCGTGGTTGCACAAAACAAACAATAATATATTCGTGATATTTATTTACGTGTTTTAAATTATAATGGATGTCCTTTATTCTGTTCAAATTGCAACCACTCAATTGGGTGTTAATAATTCAAATCTAATTGCCATCGGGTGAGGAATAATATTTGCTTGCAAGGCCCAAATAAATAGTCGAACCGAAGGCTAATATATTCTAATAACTGAGTTGCACTTAAACGTGTTCGAAACTGTTTTATTTTCCAAACCCCAAACTAAAGTATCAATCCTTAATCTTTATTGCATGCCAGCACTCAATATACTCCGGGCAATCCTTGCCTCAGCTACATCGGGACCAACTTTATGGCGAATAAGCTTTCTTATGTACGTACAGGTGTTTTGAGTTAAGGAAAGTGGTGTTGCACATTATGTGGAAAAGTTTCAGGACAAAAACTGCACGGGAATTTAATTCCATGGCAAAAGGAAAAAGAAACCGCACCGAACCCAATAAACCCACGAAAAAACGAAGGCGAACAGGATGAAAGCTTTCAAACGCAAGCACTATGCTGTTGCTCCTGTGGGTGCATACTGCATGCCGAACATGACGGATGGGGCGCATTTGGAGTGGCGGAAGGAGATGTGGTAAGTTGGAGGAGTTCTTCCACCCATTGCACCGCAGCATGCTGAAATGATGTTTTATCGAAACCACAAACTTTATAAACGAAAAACGTATTCGTATAAATTTTGGAGCAGAACACAGAATGTTTTGACTTTGCCACCGGTGTGATAGCACACATATCCAAGTCGAAGGCGAAATTAGGGTTTTCTCCCCCACCCCCTCCACCTTGGATTGGAGTATATTGATTTAATAAAAGGATCACAGGCGTTACTGCACCACTTAATCGGTGGAATGCAATTTATTGTTTTTTTTTTTTTTTTTGTAAAAATTGGTAGCTGGGCTAAGGACGAAGGAGGTCCGGTGCATCATTAATATGGAGATATTAAATTTTTCAAAATAAGGTTAAAGAACTGCCTTGATAAAGAACTGAAATGGTAGTTTGTAGTTTTTACTTGCCTCTGGTGGGGATGCAGTTTGATGCGGTACTAGAGCAGAAGGTCCGGCTACTCGAAGAGATGACTACAAACTAGGACCCGGCGTCCTCTTAACGGTAGCTGAGGTTGCAAATCTTCTGGACAGAGACTTTCAGAAAAGGATTATAATAAATGAGCAAAGAAGAATAGATTTCAGGCAGTAGAACAACTCGAGAGGGAGAAATGGCATTGACAGCTGAATAAGCGCAACGCCCAGCGCATAAAAAATCTTTCTAAAGGGGGTCACAGAACTAATATAACCCAGAGGAACCGAGTGGATGAGATGACCCGCTGAGGAAAACTGACGCTAGAGGGGAATGTGGAGGTACCACCAAAGCAAAAAGGAGAGCGGAAGCGAGAAGCCACACCATTGCTGCTGATAGAAGTACAAAGCGAAATCTAGTACCCGCTAAACTGGGAAGTGATTATCCTAACCAAGGACTACCTACGATCGTCGCTGACTGTGGTGTCAATATCGAGGAAGTATCTCTTTTTATTTCTAGTCAGTGCCGTGCAGACGCATCTACAGTGAATAAGCTAATCTTGCGAATACTTGCTTGATACAACCTCTTCCACGGTTGGCTAAGGTGAAATGTGGAAGCTAGAGGTGATTTTTTTTCCGAAATGCAATAGACAGGTAGCTAACGAAATGATCCTGCTGATGGATTGATTCGGGAAGCTAATATGGCTCAACTATCATCAAAAGCGGTTGAATCTGGAGCACAAGAGAATATGGAGAAAAAAGCCATTAGATGGCATGAAGAGCCAGCATGAAGTTGCAGGTACTGATAGTATCTAGAGGAACTAGAACTAGAAAATCAAATGAAGTCAGTGGATGGAGTGCTAGGTCGTACTTTATTTAAGAAAAAGACATCCTTAAAGTCAGCTGGCTGACAAGCGAACAACTCTAAGGAAATTGAACATTGAGTAATCATTGAAGTAGTCTCTTGGACGTCCAAAATAGACGAAGTGCAAATGTAGGAATACCACTTTACCACACACACATTCTTATATATAGTGTGAAGATCCCTACGCTTGTAAAAGAATGACAGGCACAAAGTGGGCTGACTGAAGATACACCTATTCACTCACTCGTTATCGATTACTGTACCGAATTATCGTTGGCGTGAACGTTTATCTAGGTGTACGAGGTTTTTCAACGATTGAATTAGTTGATCAACTATTTAGACAAATGAGTAGACTAGGCGATTCAATAATTGAATGAGTTGATCAACGAAATGGAAGAGACTATTCAACAACTGAAGGGGCGAAGCTATTAACATTTGAATATTTAGCTTAACTACTTAACTATTCAGCAATTGAATGATATTGTCAACTAAGTGGACGTTGGTTTATATAAGAATGAGTTGATCAACTGAAAGGACGAGGCTGTTAAGTAATTGAATGTGCTGATCCAGTAGGCAGGCAAACCCTTTCAATGTTTGTGCAAGTTGATTAACTAGATGGACGACCGTATTCAAGAATTGAATGGCTTCGTCAGTTAATTGAAAGAGGCTATTCAACAATTGAACGAATTGATCAACTAAGTGGTATTCAATAATTGAATACGAAAGCTATTCAGTAAATTGCTGCGTTCATCAACTATTAACTAGCAACAAATGTAGGCATTCAACGCGACTTTGTGCATGAGTGTACTAGGCTATAAGTTTGTTAGGAATTGACTTGAATCAGTTGTGAATGTAGTGTACTACCAGCACGCGTTAGAGTTCCGTCTTAACATAAAAATCACTTAACACCCCATTTGGCGATGGTTCACGTGCAAATGCAAATAACATAAACCGTCTCATTGTATCGTGGAATGCTCCTTCCTTTTTACTACGCTCATTTGTCAATTTATTAGAACAAATAGATGGTGTAACAAAAAAGTGATAGGTGCACGTATCCTCATAAAACAAAAGCACAAGCAGTAAAATTGTAAATTTTTTCCCCCATTTTCCAGGCGAGGTATTTTGAAGAATTTGTCCTCATTTTTTTTTTAGAATCCAACTTGTTATGGAGCTTACAATTGAGTTCACAGTTGATTGGACAATAATAAAGGAGTTTCCTGTATCCAATCAGTAAACCCTTTTTTTTTTTGTTAAGGATACACTAGCGCAGCGCCACTGGGGAACCGTTTATTTAAGCAAACAATAAACTTTAAAATATTTACTCGTCGAATGACTAAAGTCATGCTCAATCAGTCACAAAGATAAACAAAAGCATCTGGGACGTGCAAATAACTCGAAACATTTTTACACCATGAAATACTCACCCAGCGGCCAGTCGTTCGATTGGTAACAATTCTTACCTACTACGAGTACGAACGGTGGGCAAAAAGGAAAAAAGGACACAAAACAAAAAAAATGTCATTTGCAAAATATTGGCTGAATTATTGACTCGATAAAGTTGCGAGTCCGTATACTCATTTTCCCTTGTCGGTAGGTATATGTACGTTGGCCGATTAAAAGTTTAATAAATCACTATGGTCAACAAATATTGTTTTATTTTGCAGGTACTTACATATGTATGTTTAAATGAGTAAAAGTTTTTTGTTGTCCTCTTATTGTTTGTTGCAGGTGTGCGTATTTGCAGAGTTATTAAAAAATATTTGCTTAATCGCTTGGACACAATTGGTGCATTGTAGATATAATTTATTTATTTCAGAAAAATATAAAGTTATTGAACTACATATTTAATGCATTGTACTTTCAAAAAATACGCGCACTTTAATTCCCAGGTTTAGAAGACAATAGGTGAGTTTGCTGTGCCGCCAATATGCAAGGTCTTGGAGCCGTTCACTCTCTTGGTAATTAGAATATTGATAGGAATACTCCTACTGCTTCCTAAGGTCCAATCTATAATAACGGATAAGGTACTATAACGTTTCAGGTGATGTCTCCCAGGACTAGGACGTTCTTATGCTTTGAATCCTGAGGTCCTCGAAAGTAATTGGCTTCACTGCGTATATAGAGATCCAAACTTCTTGAAGAGTGAGAGCATAACTTCAATGAAGCCATTGATGGTAAGGGGCTGAGTAGAAGCATTGGAATTGGGAATCAGTAGCAAACAGGTTATGGGGATTGTAAGAGTGACCGTGGGCGTTCATGTTCTAGAGTCTAGACCAGAATTGAAGTACCTTGTGGTTGGATGATATAGAGAAAATAAAAGACTACTCTTGGCAAGAGTTGCGACATCGATTGTGCTCTATGGCTCCTAAATATGGGCTAGGGCAATGAGCACCAAACCATACAGTATAAAGATAGATCCTGTGTATAGAATCAATGCATTGAGTTCAGAGTATGCAGCGTTTTTCCGAACAACTTCATACGACGGGGCGGAATGGTGGCAATAGACCTCCGGACAACATTACGCCTTACTTTGTCTTAGAAATAGATACCATTTACCTCAGCTTACCCTGGCAGAGAAGAGTAGAAAGACAGCCGCATACCAAATGCCGAATCCATAGCTATTTATAAAGATGAATCAGAAATGGATACCGGTGTAGGATCCGGAATCTTATCCAAATCACTGGGAATATCCAGACCAATACGACTCCCAGACCACAGCAGTGTTTTCTAAGCGGAGATCCTGGCAGTGACAACAGCCGCCCGTGAGTCTCAAGCTTGTGAAGTGCTGTCGCGAAGAGCTTAAGGTTCGTGGAACACAGCATAAGGTTCTGCTCTGGTGGGTCCCTGGGCAGGATGAATAAACAAGGAAAGCTACATCGGACTCACTAGAACTGACTGACTTCTCCATAAGCATCCCGCCTTACGATCTCAGGCTTGAAGCAGGGAAACTAGCTACAAAAGAGGCGAACCTGAAATGGAATTCACTTGCAAAACTGCAAAACAATTATAGCCTACTTTTGACAAAGCAAGGACCAAGAGAATTATTCGCAAGGACAAACGTTCACTGTCCATGCTTGTGGGGATCCTCACGGGCCACAACACTCTGCATTACCACTTAAAGAAACTGCGTCGTACGGAGGAAGAACTCTGCAGAGGATGCGGCAATGAGGATGATGTAGAGGACACTACCCACTTCTTCTGCCAGTGCCCTGGACTCCAACATTCCAGGCACAGACTCCTTGGCATGCACATCTTTGAGGATCTAGGAGAAATCTCCAACGCTAACACCGACATGTTATTGAACTTCATCAAATCATCACGATGGTTGGTATACACGGGAAACGAGTAAGTGGTGGGTGACAATGGGCAAGGGAAACTTTACTCAGCCGTGACACAATGGGTCAGTTCTGACCTGAGTTCGGTGGAGGTCTTCCGATTCTTCTGACAACCCACAAACTAACCTAACCTAAAGAAGCTGCATGGAAATATCGTTCCAACAGAACAACGATGCCAACAGCAACGAGTCAAAGTGATGGTGTAGTACCACGAACAACGAAGCCAGAAGAATGGCAAGAAGGATGACACAGAGATTGATACCCAATATAGACCATTGGATCAGTAGGAAACATGGAGAGCTGAATTTCTTTCTTACGCAGATGGTTACTGCTCATGGATGTTTCAGAGCATACCTCTACAGATTTGGACATGAAGACAAAGCTTATTGGCCAATGTGCATAGAAACAGTGGAAAACGTGATCATCACCTATTGGCGAACAGACTGAGCGCGGACTTAAACCATCAGGTGGTTGATTTCGGTGCTGATACTCTACGAGTTTTGTCTAATAGGACAAAAATTGGTTTGTTTCGTTAGTACGACAGTGGACAGGTTTTGTGTCTGAAAGATCTAGTTAAGGTCCTGTTAAAACTTCTCACCGCACTAATCCTCGTCTTCTGGCATTCTCCTTACACATTCGATAGCTTTAAAGTGAATTCCAAGATTTACTTCACTAGAATTCTATTTGTCAAGCTACTAGGACGCTCTGACATTCTCACGTTTATTGACAGTTTCCCTGCCGTCAGACTTCACCATTTCATTTATCAGCTGGCGCTCCTCAGATCTTCTGGTGACCAATGACAAAGTGTTTCACAGCAAAAGACCAAAGCAACATTCTTCCAAACATCTTTAGATAATAGCTATCTTGTTTACCTTGCATTTGCAATTTTTTTTTTTTCCAAATATTACGAGTAAATTTCCTAGAAAACCCAAGCGAAAGGACAATCGAATCAATTGTTCTGTAATCCCTTGCATGTCCTAGAAAAAAAATATGACAATAGTCGAATTATTTGGATTATTTCCTGCATACATAAGTTATTTCAGCCCAAAAGCAATGTAATTTCTCTCAAAAGAAGGAAACCCTAATTGAATTGACCATGTGTGTGTGTGTGGGACAAAAATCCACTCAACAAAAGGATGGAAAGGATTTCAAGCGAAATGCTTGAAGGATTGCAAAACCCATTCTTTACTTCATCATTGACAAATTGAAAAATAATATTATGCTTGTTGCCAACAAAATAATGCTTGTTTGTGCGCACTTCCTGGATGATGAATCGACACAAATAAGGATTCTTTCTTTCTCTTTGTCCTCGAGCGAAATTTTTAACTGTCTGTTGGTTGCTTTACGAGATAGTTTTTCTGATGAAATGCATATACATTTTTGGTGGAAAAATTGACCAAGGATTAAATTTCATCTGGCACAATTCACAGTTTTAAGCCAGGACGAACAAAAAAAAAAAATCAGGAAAAAAAATTTAAGGAAACGACATGAACAAAAACGAATTATTGCATCCTGGGACAAAAAACTTTTAATTGTTCACTAAATTTCAATGCAATATACCCCCGTTATTTCCAATTAAAAAACGAAAAGACATAAAAGGATATTCCTCTTGCGAGCGGAACGCCAAAGAGAGAGAGACAACGAGAAACCTATCCGGTGGCTAGCGTCATGCCGGCCGCAGAGACAATGGCAACAAAAAAAAAACCAGTGAAAAATGCTACAATCCGCCTGGAGCGAATCGTATGATACCCTATCCCTATCTTATTTGGTCGTTTCAGTGGGCGGTGGAAAAATTATTCACAAAATTTTCTATTTTGCCCTATAAACTAATATTTTTACTCGAAAATGAATTTTTGAAGTAAACGCCCCTAAAAAGTGGGCGTGGCCATATACAATGTATAGACGATTTGTAGATTGAGTGGATATCTACATATTTGCCCAAGTAAGTTTTTTCGAGTTTCATATGAAAATAGTGAAAAAAAGTGATTTTTTTGAAAAGTGGGCGTGTCAGTGGGCGGATTTTAAAAATTTTTACACTTGTATTGCTTACTTTTCCAAGGACCTCGCATACAAAATTTCATCAACCTAGCTCAAAATTTAAGGCCCAAAAACTGGTGACACACGGACGGACAGACGGACGGACGGACGGACGGACGGACGGACGGACGGACGGACGGACGGACGGACATGGCTCAATCGACTCGGCTACTGATGCTGATCATTTATATATATACTTTATGTAGTCTATCTTTAATATTTCTCTATGTCACAAACTATGTATCAAACTTAATATACCCTTAGGATAGGGTATAAAAAGGATTGTTGATTTACTATTTGTCGTGTATTTTATAGCCTACGTATTTACCACGTATTTGGGCGTGTCAGTGGGCGGTGGAAAATGTATTCACAAAATATTCTATTTTGCCCTATAAACTAATATTTTTTCTCGAAAACTAATTTTTTTAAGTAAACGCCCCTAAAAAGTGGGCGTGGCCATATACAATGTATAGACGATTTGTAGATTAAATAGATATCTACATATTTGCTCAAGTAAGTTTTTTCGAGTTTCATATAAAAATAGTGAAAAAAGGTAATATTTTGAAAAGTGGGCGTGTCAGTGGGCGGATTTTAAAAATTTTTACACTTGTATTGCTTACTTTTCCAAGGACCTCGTATACAAAATTTCATCAACCTAGCTCAAAATTTAAGCCCCAAAAACTGGTGACACACAGACGGACGGACGGACAGACGGACGGACAGACGGACGGACAGACGGACGGACAGACGGACGGACAGACGGACGGACAGACGGACGGACAGACGGACGGACGGACATAGCTCAATCGACTCGGCTAGTGATGCTGATCATTTATATATATACTTTATTGGGTCTATCTGTAATATTTCTCTATGTTACAAACTATGTATCAAACTTAATATACCCTTAGGATAGGGTATAAAAAGGATGGAATATTATCGCCTGAAAAATGGCTGAAAGGACGAATTCCGGCTGATGGTGATGCAGCATAAAGCCAATGAAATAGACACCGATGACGGTTAGCGCCCAACAAAGGGGACCACTTGGGGCCGTGGTGGACGATGCTGATGATGATGATGAAACGTTGTTTCATCCAAATTAGCATGTTCGCCTTGCATTGGCTCGGTTAACTCGCCAAAAAAAAAAAGGATTTCCATCGAAGAATAGAAGGAAATTGGTTATGCATCATTAGACATTTAGAATGTGTATAAAGGAGCGACTTTTTTCTTGTATCCTTCGGTGCAGAATCCAATAAAATTAATCTCGATGGCCAAGATGAGGATATCCAATTAAGCAGAAGGTCTCTAAATGAATTGATTGCCGATGAGAATTGTATGATTGCATTCGTTTTTCCAGTTCAAAGGTCCTTGCTAATGGAAGCTAATTGTGTGGTTTATTTATCGGAATTAATGTCCCGAAAGACAAAGCTTAATTGCGACTTTTTAAAGGCATTGGTCATGTTGGGAAAAATTAATGGGGAGCCGATGAGAGTGTGGATACCAAGCCCAGGATGCTGAAATTTCAATTCTTTCATACGAAGATCACCTTCCGTCTGTTTTCTTAGTGATGGCCACTTTGACCGTCATATTTAGAATGCATCGAGTGCTTTAATGAAGGATTTTGTTTTCTTTTATACAAAAAATCGCAAAAGAGAGACTGTTTTTCCTAGAAAGAATCCTTGTTAGTGTTTTGAGGTTCTCAGAATTTAACTGCCAACTTTTCTACTTTCTACTTGTGTTGTATCACACGACATTGCTCAGTGGCAGTGTTGGATAAAAAGTGTACACCGGAGTTTATTTAAATTATCCTTCCACGTGTTACCTTCAGGCAACGTAGTGTAGTTAGATAGAAACAACGTGTGGCAGCAACACAAAGGATAACTTCAAATTACCATGCACTAGTACATGTATCCTTGCATATATGCAGATATCCGCAACTAGCACATCACACCTTGAGAAATTATTGTCTGATGTCCTCGTTCGCAGTGTGAGTGTAGGCTAATAAACCTGTACTATATGGCGTAATGGTGCCATCTAGTGCCTTGTAACGCGATACGTGATACGAGCCAGTGATTTAAGGTGATTCTCTTCATTTGCATAGCACTCCATTAATTACAGGTCTTGTGTTAGTTTAACGGTCTATATGAGTGTATGAGTGCAATCACTAGTGTAGAACCAACAAGAAATGGCTTCAACCATATGCACCCATTCCATCGTTAAAGGATGCCTTCCTGTGTAACAGTTGAGGCAGATAATTTCCTGCGGTGCGGTGGTTAGAAGGGTCTGCTGAATGACTTCCCTCTTTCTTATTTCAGGATATCCTTAACGCGTCCTAATGATTACATGGGTTCGACAGACTCTGAGGTTTGAGGTTGACTCCCGCATCCAGAAATAATTCCGAAACGGAGAAACCTTGTGTGGTTTTTGCGGTACACGACGGTCCATTTAATTCGAATTAACCATAATGTCCTTATTCAATTATTTTCCATTCAGTTTTCGGGCAGAGAGATATCCTGCCACTATTTTGTTGATCTTTTATAATGCATTCACTGCCGTATGGTGTTATGTGTATGAGTATGTTCTGCGATTGTAATTAGCGAAGCAATGTTTCGTGGGTGTTAACAACTCTACCAGAGGCAAGGATGCGCGATGTCAGAACCACCCTTGAAACCGCACCGCACCAGATCCTGCAAAACGACGTGGGAGATGTCTTAACATCTGTTGTGTTAGCATTTTGCAGCAATCCGTTGTGTGCCACACGAGAGAAACCGAGCGTATTTTGTGTTTTGCCTAATTAAATGGGCGGGACGGGGGGCGGAAGGTTTCTGATGGAGTTAGGAGTTGTATACCACCATCGCCGCCGCCGCCACATTGGCGATAACACAAAAAACCATTTGTACTCCCTTCTAATGACTAAGAGCATAGTACAGAGTGAGTATATGTATGTATGTAGGGGTCGTTTGGCATCCATACATACATTTGAGGGGATTTTCCAAAGGGATGGCTTTGAAATTGAATAATTTGAATGTTCTATTGTGGGTGGGGCGAGGCGCGATGCGGTGGGGTAGTTTGGAAAGTTATTAATTGGTTTGCTTGTTTCGTTTGGTTTGAAGTGCGGAACGATTACGAATAACACGAAACGAACAATTAGTTAGGCCAAAGGAAACAAATCCCCTAACCCCCTCGGGGCTATGATGTTTATTCTTGAGCTGTTAAGACAACCAATAAAATTTGTTTTCAATTCGCCTTGGGCGATGTCTAACTTTTAGATAAGGCTATAGATGGTTATATGTTTCTTACAAAGGACTCCATGGTTTTCCTTTCAAACAGTATGTAGCTATATCTTTAAATTTGTTAGGTTTGCTTTACTGAAGCCGAAGTAAGTGAAGATACAAGGTGGCAGAGGTCTTAGATTGAATAAACTTGCTTTTGTCTCCTTACTCCTAAATAGTTCAAATCTCTTATAGGAGCTGTGTCCCTTGATATGTGCTTGCCTCCTACATAATGAGAAGGATTCACTGCAGTGGGATACTTTGCTGCTCTTTGAGTAAGCCCTATTTGTTCCGAAATTGCGAGCGGGAGAAGACAAACAGTGAGCATCTTGTGCCATAAAATGAGACAAGCGGCTGTATCGACTGTGACCCAGCATGGACTGTGTACAACTTACTGGCGTCTTACCGGGACACTTCATTTATGGTAAGCATTCATTGGCATCTGCGGAAAGTCAGTGAGAAGACACTGACTTCTCTTTGAGTCTCCTGCTTTGGCTGACATCAGGTGGCGGAGTTACGGTGGGGATGTGCTGGTACCGGAAGTTCCTTTTTACCAGCAACTAAAGCTTGCTCAGTAAAGTAGCAAAAAGAGGGTTTGCTTCTCTGGACATAGTCTCATTGCGTTCTCTGGGACAACACACCCTTACAAGAAAACACTCTTTATTGTCCTGTTCTGACGTACTCTATGGATCTCTCTGTTGCACATGATACAAAAGTAGATGCGTTTCTTGGCATAATGACAATCTCCCCCAAAACTTGGAAGTTAGTTGGAGCACCAAGCATTGCTTGGGGCAAATTAAACCAAGGACAGATGACCTAGGAGTCATGCTCGATAACAGGCTAAAATTTAAAGTACATTTACAGGCTCTGCGCAGCCAGAACAATTGCGGTTTCCGAACAATTTCGGACGAAGCAGCATATGCCATAGCTAGGATGATACCTATTGACATCCTTTCCAATGAAATGCAAATGGTTTACACTAGGCTTGTAGCAAATAGGCAAGATACCAGGCTTACGAGGAAGAATGGGCAACATCTGCAGCACTTTGGTAAGTCAGGTGGAAAAACACCTCCAATGGTGGATGGACCCATAAGCTGATTCCAAACATTGAAACTTGGATAAAAAGAACGCAGGGGGGCTGCAACTATCACCTTACGCAGTTCCTATCTGGGCACGTTGATTATAGAAAATACCTCCACAGATTCGGGCACGACAGCTCGCCATTTTGCGAGCAATATACAATATTTTTGACAAAGGATATTCATTGATGTGGGTGAGCCATAAAGTTTTAGCTTTTTCAAGTTTCAAAAAATTACTGTGTAAAATTTCGGGCGCTCACGACAAAACGTATAGATTTCTGTGATTGACAGACATAATTAGCTTTAACACTTCAACATATATATGTACTAACATTTGCAAATGCTACAAAACTTTAATACACTTGTGCGTACCCTGCTGTTATATTATATTGTCACTTGATGTGGAAGTATGTAACTTACTCTTTACCTTTGAAAGACGAAACTTTCACATTTCACTATTAAATTCATTTCGCGACGCGCATATCGAAATATTTTCGCGGGGAAATATTTACAAATTAAACTCCCTACATAATATTTTCTGAAACGTTGTTACACGGCATGTACGTGCATGTGGAATGCTGCACGGTTACACTGCCACCAACAAGGTAAATATCCTTCAAAAATAAACCTCGCATCACCGCCGCAGAATGTTCAAAGGGAAACTCTGATGTAAGTCAAGTGGCCCTTATAAAGCATGACATTCCTGTTTATAGAACGGACTCAAGTACCCTTTAACTGTCCTTGCAGAAAATGACAGACAATAAACAATTATTAACTCGTGGAAAATTCTCCTAACTCTGCAAACCAATTCAAAGGGATAGTTTGAAGAATGCCGCAGTGAAACATAATACGAGTAAGTAACTAGTTATCCTTTTTGAATTTTCTTCATTTGCCAGTGTTTTGAATCAGTGACCATATTTTAGAAATTGTACGAGACCTTAAATGGCTTTAGGACAAGGAAAATTAATCCATTTCATGTTGCCTGGCACAGTAGTCATTTACCATTCTCTTGCTGGTGGTTAGAGATTAGTTGAACTTAATCGGATCTCGGTTTGAGATGATTTATGTTGATGAAATAATTCGTAATAACAACTCTAATCGATTGATTAATGAACTGTCAAGATTTGCAAAGCCCAAGTAGATTGATTAGTTGTTATTCCGGTTTCGATAAAATCACTCAATGATTATTTAAGTGCACTCAAGGACATCCAATATAAAACGCAGGATTATTTGTGTACATATGTATATCTTTTTCAAAAAAAAAGAAGGAAAAAAACAAATTCTTGTGGAATTGGTTACATGGATTGCAATAAGTGTTTACACATCCTTTTCCACAAAATGAGGGAAATTCAATGAAAACACGGAAAAAATATTGAAAAACGCTGTGAGTTTGAATGTGCAGCATGATTAAGTTTTAGGGGCTAAATTTAATTTATGTGTCATTTAGGATGAAATGAAACTAAGTAAGCATTTCGTTTTCATTTAGTAAGGATAGAAATTCGACAAAAAAGTTGCTATAAATAGAGGTTCTCCATTAAGAGTTTCTTATCTTTAAATTGAAATAAAACAAACTGTTAGTGAAATATTATTATAATTTTTTTATTTATTTAATAGCCTTATATATGCCATTATATATGAAATTCAAATGTTTACTGCGGTTTGTTGAGTGGTGCGCATCCGAAACAACCACAAATCAGGCTCAATTTGAGAATTGGCATTGATTATGTTGGCTGTCAGTGCTGTGGTGCTTTGTGTTTTTTTTTTGCATAGACCTGTGACTTAAGAAAACTCCACAAGAAGAAGTCAAGCGAGGTTGGATCGCACGATCTCGGTGGCCGATTCATATCACCTTCGCGTGAGATAACCAGGTTTGGAAATTGTTGGGCAAAATGTTCATTCTGGCGCATGCTGTTGTGGCACGTAGCACCGTCCTGTTGAGACCACATATGTCGGTGTCCATCTCCAAAAGAAATTGGTTATCATTGACCGACAACACTCGCCGTTGACGGTAATGGCCTGGCCAACAACGGGGTCCTTCTCAAAGAAGTACTATGAACCGATTAAGCCGTCAGTTCAAAATTCACCAAACATCAAACAGCAAACAAACAATCTCTGGTTTAAGTTGTTATGTTGGAAAGTTGGTTGGTTGGTTGGTCTCTCTGAGAAAATTTACCCCCCACTCTACCAAATTCGATAATCTACGAGTTTTAGTGGAAAAAGTACGCGAACGGACCTTTTGTTGAACGCTATTACTCTCCATATTGATCTGGCAAAACAGATTAAATAAATGAGAGCCAATTTGACAGATATAGCTTTTTGGCCGGATTGACTGGGACATACATACATATTGTTACGCATGTCCTCCCTAGCAGCTGGAGTTTTGACAGAAGAAGCTCTCGATTTTCTGACATATTTGAATCTGATCTAGTCCCCGAATAAAGAAGGTTGAAGTTGACGTGTTTGATTTTCTAATCTTTGATTTCATTTGACATCCTGTTGTAGAGCCCCCTTTAGAATCCGCGATTTCGCAACAATATGTATGTAAGCGTAGGAGAAGTGGCTCGCTAGGAAATGAAAGGGTTGAGGAAAGTGCGTCTTAAAGAAACTAAAAAAAAAATCTTAAGGAAATATTCAATTCAATTCAATTCATTCAATTTAATTGAAATTTTATATTAATAAGAAAAATTTCTGCTCTTTCAGGAATTAAAAATCAAGTTTTGAACTTAGTTCCTGCACTTGTTGGAAGATCCATTGAAATTTTTCAGTGGGACAGAATTTTCGTTAAATTCTTCAAAATCGTCACTCTAATACGCCTACTTTTTACTACTTTCTTAAGCAAATATATTGGTGATCCGTGTCATATGAATTAAAAGCCTTTTTATATGCATTTTGTTGTCTTGCTTCAATTGGGAGACTAGCACCTTCTGAGCTCCATACCGTGGACTGTTGTTTGGTTTCTGATTGCAAACCCACTGAATCTAGACAAATTAATTAACCCCATGTTTCTGATATTAGGACTATCATCCCTATGACAAAACACCTTGACTAGCATTCAGGTGCCTTAAGCAAAGCTTGTTCTTCGATTCGGTCATACAAAATACTATCTTTTGGAATTAATTTTCAAATATTCCGCACCAAAATTACAACTCATTTCTGACTGCCCAACCATTCCTTCTCTTTGCCCAGTTAATTAAATTCTACCATTGTCCAACTACTCGCCATTAGTTAAGCTCATCCTTTCGTTTGCACTCTGCATTGCGAATAAATGCAAATTAATTATATTTCCGTTTGTACTTTAAAACTCCAAAAAACAACATCCTTTTGTCTGGAGCTCTATCTTCCCTTTATTACCTGATATGTATAGCTAACAAGCTCTAACGAATGCATAGAGGAAATCCTTAGAGTGTGTCCTATAGCATAGGAGCCTCTGCAAAAGAGTATACCAACTTATGTCCTTTTTGTAGTTTGTTAAATATTTACTATCATTTGTACCGATCTACATAAGTCAGTGCACTTGTTTGAGCACGTGAAGTGCGGCTTTAATTGGAAAAGCCAAGGAAAACATTTTAGCTTTTCAACATCCTTGTTGGTTTTTCTAACGAAAAAAACCCCCACACACACACACAGCTTCTCTGGCTGCCATCCCCCTGGCTGTGTTTGCTTTTCCTTTTTTTCGCATTGCTACTGTAGCGAAATTGTGTAAGTAACTTTTGAAGAGTAAAATGCTAACGCATTCAGTGTAACCGCTTCCGCTAAATGCAAAAAACGGAAATTCACAACTCACTACATTCACAAGTATTGCTAACGTAAGCAGATTAGGTTGCCACCCCCTTTCTTGTGGGCGGAATAGAGCGTAATTATTGTTTATTCCCCCATCCAGCAGAGCAACCATTGTCATAATACTGTGAGATGTATTCCTGCTGCACCACCAACCGCCAGGTGAATCCTTGAATGCACAATTAAAATAAAGTGAATTTTCGCCAAAAACAACGCACACAAAGCGGATACTCAAGCGCACAAGTGTATGTGCTTGCACTCGGAAACGGAAAGGACTGGCATTCCTTCGTATTGACTGGTGCTCCTGCTGCGTTGAGACGTTCTGTGATGTGATGCTGGAAACATGATTTTGAAAAGGATTGTGAAACTCAAATTGAAAATCCTCTTTCCCCGTGTGCAGAGCAATAGAAGCTCGTGTAGCTATTTTCAGTCGATTTAAGAACTTTCCGCCGAATGCACAGAGTGAAATTTGGAGACGAAGGAGAAAAGTAGAAAAGGAGAAGATTGCGCGCAAAATGCAATAAATTTAATTGGGTTACAGCGACGGATGGGAGAGGAAGGATACGTTCAAAGGATGTATAGGCAATGATTGTCTAATTAAAGTGGAATGTGAGAAGCAGAAGAAATGCTATGCTCTTTCTTTCGTTCATACAATCCCTGACGAGGGTGTTTAATGGAATGATGTTGGAGGGCTTCTGAGGGCTTATATTGAGAGGATTGGTCCCAGATTATTGTACGGAAGGGGTTCTTCCTTTTTAACAATCTAGTTGGTGGAGGAAAAAGTAAATAATTCAGTGTAGGTATTCTGCTTAAATAAAGAGTTACTCCATGTCTTTGGCTCTATAATTTGATCAAAGTCGGTTTTGATTTGACTAACGTGGCCCAGCTAATGTAGTCGACGTGAATTTGACTACATCCACATACAGGCATTAGGTTTATGGTTGCATCTTCTCCTTCATCTGTTCTACACTTATATCATAAGCCTGTAGGTCCTTCTATACAAATGGCTAGGTCTTGACTCTTTACAATCTGCTTTTGACCTAATGTATTTATTTACTTACTATACTGCCGTGAAAGTGTCGTCATTGATATTATGTACTGGCTCCTGTTGTCATTCACTGGAAGAAGAACTCGTTTCATCTGCTCTTCAATTGACATAAATGCATCTATGACAGGCTGACGCCTGTCTGGACTTTCCGACGAAGTAAATATCGTTTTTCCACACTAGCAGAGATTGGATCAGATCTCATCAGGGGTCTACACCTCTTTCAGCTATCAATTTAGTCGCAGTGTCTCGATTCAATAGATCGGAGGACAGAGTATGTCAAACGACCCTCTTGAAAATATACTTCCGAAGTTGGTTGCAGAACTAGATTTCACTGGTCGGTAAGAGGGCTCATTCTCAGACCAGGACCATGAGAGGAATTGCTTCTTCTAGAATAGTGAAGGACAGATGCTTCATATGCATAATAATCAGCCTTATGATCAATCAACTGAGCTGAGTATCCATCCATTGTGTTCTGCATCAATTTCATACTAAACACGTACCCTCAACATGGTACACAAACACCCATATAAGATCCAGCTGGTGCGGAAAAACTTAAACCACTAAACCATGGCTTTCGGCAGGATTATCGATTTGTGTTGTGGTTTTGTACATTTTTAATTAGCCCCTTGCTCTTATGAAAAAATTCGGTTTGGTGACGAGGCTCTTTTTTCCCGCCTTTTTGGACGTAAGGCAGATCCAAAACAAGCCTTAGAGTCTCGTTGTTTATTTTGGTCTGTATTCTTACATACATGAGACCGGTGCTTCGCTAAATTGATTAATGGCAAACGTTACTGGTCAGTGATTATTTTTTTTCGAAAACTTGGACGTCATTAAGTAGGGCGGTTTATAGTTCTTGTATTATAGCAATAAGTACAACATCGTATCGCGAAATGGTCTATAAATTCGCGTGATTCGATGTTTTTTATGTATGCAGATAAACACACAAACTTTTCCTCCCTTAGTTAGAAGGCAGTATTCAGCACTTTGAAGGAAAATTAGAGTCCCAAATGCTTGAAAGAGTGGCCCAAATAGAATCGTCTAAATGCTTTTTGAAAATTTTTGGAAAAAGTTTAATGAGATATCAGTGAGCAATAAGGACATATTTGACCTCTTTAAGCCAAAACTGTTATATACTTACAAATAATCATTCCCTCAAACCCTAGAAACATACGGATGTCATAAACTTGGCGTAAAAGTATGTTCCTCCAGCGGATATGCCTTTTTACAATAATTTGACGTCGCAGAAGTCTGTTCAAAAAGCTAAAAACCAAATGCCAAATTCTCATTAAAAACAGTGCAAAAACAGGACAAGTCCAAAAACAAATTTAGCTTCTTTTACTTTAACATACAATTTTTTGATGTGTCTTTGAATTAAATAAATTAGTTTTGATGAATTCTTTTCAAAATTAACGGATATGTATTTTACAATTATTTTGATTTCTAATTTTTTTACGTTCTCAAAATTTCCAAAACTGGACTGGGGTCTTTTATTTTGTATTGAAAGGTTTAAAGCTTTTTGTATATTTCCTTAAAATATTCCCAAATCAAACGAACAAAATACAGTATATGAAAAACTATTGTCAAAAGGCAAGGCATTGACACGCCCACTTTCGAAAAAAAAAAAATGGGAAATGTTTTATATGAATTGTGGCATTACTATATGTTTGACTAATATTTTAAAGTGTTCTCTTTTCAGTCCCTATATGTTTCAGGCACAAGATTTTCAAACATTGACAAAATGAATAAAACTACGACTGTGCGATAGACGTACTATGATATTTTTTTCGAAAGCCCAATTTTCTGCTGGCTGTCTTTTTCTTCTTTTTTTAGGCAAGAAGTAAGACGATCAATGCCCTCACACTTAATTGCATTGCATTCCTAATGGTTCGCCTATGAAGTTTGCCGGTTCGACTTTAGGGAGTCCTGGCAGGTTTTTCGTTTTTAGACTTGATTATGTAGCATTATGTATTTTGACGGGGCTCAAAGGGTCTTTCTCTTGAACTTGATACATAGTACCAACTGAGCCGGTCGTGTTTTTTCTTGTTTTTGATGGTTTTTCTTACATGGATTTTTTACTTTCTAATCTATCAAGGTCTTTTACTCCTGCTTTCGTACGAAGTATATTCAGATCTGTTGCCGTTAATTTACCCTCATACTTTTTGTACATTGTCCAACATTCTGAACCGCATGCCAGCACCGGACGTACAATTCAGTATAGAACCTGCCTTTCAGATTAGGATGCATTTTTTGGTGCCAGAATTTCCCGCCACCTTATCTACCTTACGTTTTTGCGATAGTTGATATCATCATCACAAGTTGCTTCCTTATTGATCATAGATAGCAAATATTTAAACTTTTCGCATTTAAGGACCGAGAGCGGGTAGCATATGTATATACTCCCTGTAAATCATCCGCCCATACGTCAACTGCTCTTGCTCTTTTATGGAACCTTTGACCTTCACTTATGATAGCTCCATAGTCGGAATATTTAGTAGGCTGTCATCATAAACAACAAATATAGAAATAAACTACATTACTACATGACAAAATGGCTGCGCCCGTAAAAACTATCACCCATTAAGAATGTTTGCGTGGGCTCTCATTTGATTTTCTATTGAAAGTCAAAATGGAACATTTACATTACAGCTTGGAGGAGTCAAACGTCAAATCGTCCGATAATGTTCGCCATTCATACACATGTATGTTGTTTGTGTAAAAGAGCGTGATTCTACTTTTTGACGGTTGTGGGGCGGCAACCACATGGTTTAACAAACTGCGCTATTCAGTGTATGACATCGGGAAAAAAAAGTCCCTGACCTAGTTTTAAATTTTAAGCTTAGATTCTCTTTTTACTTGTAAATGCTTTTATTAGGTTCTACAGTAATGTTCACAAGTGTAAAAGTTTCCATTTCATAACTATGCGTCAGCTGTAGTAGTCTTCATAAATTTATAAGTAAAATTGTTATCTGGCAATGCCGACATAGAACAAGAAGCAAGAGAAAACAAGAAAAGAAGAAAGACATCCGGAAGATGAGGCCCTTAAAAAAAATATAGAAGAAATAACACGCGTGGAAAACCTGAAAAGATTAAAAAAATAATGTGTAGGGACTTAGGACTAACGTTGAAAATACAATTTACAAATCTTCGTTAATAAAATAATATGAAAAAAAAAAGATTCCATCGACATTTATACTGTCTAACGAAAGTCCTTGTTTGAAATACTTCAAGAATCTTATTTTCATAAGAACCACTCATTAAAACACAGTCATAAGTCAATTGTTTCACACAAACAAATAAAAATAAAATACCAAATCTCCATTTCATGTAGAATTAATCTGTGCAGTCAATAAAACATTGTATTTCAGCTTAAATTAACTTTCGAAGGATTATCCCTTAATTGCGGTCTGTCTGGCAATCATTTTTACAACAAACCCTCCCACTCCCACTGTAGCCTGTTTCCAGGATACATCACTTCACAGTAAATTACCCTCGACACGAGTTCCGAAAAATACATATAAATTTGTCCAACCCCCACACCAAAACCCGACACTCTTAGCTTTCTTAGCGCACGGTCATGTATCTTAATTCAACTTTACACATCACTTCCCACTACACTGACCATAAATCAACCACAAAACTTGGCCAATAGACAAACTACACACGTTACCACTCCCCTCATGATGAAAATCATCTTCAAAAAAAAACAAAAAAAAAGGACGAAACACAAACACAAAACAATTCTAAAAGATTTCACTTGTTTCGTTGGCAACGGAAACCCGTTTTTATTCACATCTGTCATTTTGGCTAAGAAGCATGTTGTTACCAATCACTGCTACAGCTGGTTGAAGGGGACCAAATGCTACAAAGGAGACAAGATCTGACCAACCAGTCAACCAGCTACATACAGCGTTGTTCTTATAGTCCTGCAAGTCAATATATAGAAATTTATTTTTTGCTAGTTATAAACTTTGTCCGCACAACATCATGACACAAATATATTTCAAACTTTTTTTTTTTTTTAAGAGGAAAGGAAATAAGGATACAAGGGTATGAGAAAAACAAAAATTGTTGACATCGTTGAAGGGACTAAAAGCAAAAGGGGCTAAAAAGTTTTGCCTTACCAAAAGTTTTCCTCATCTTGTACACGGAGCACACACACACACACACGAACACAAAAGTCAAAAGTTTTACGTAGCACAAATTTTCATATGAGTTTTGTAGCACCCAGTGACGCCCCCATCGATTTTACAGCAGAAAACTTGTCTTATAGTCCTTAAAGTAATTGCCCACCGATGTGATGTGGGCAACACAGGATCGAAGGCATAGAGCATGAACCTCAAATTACTTTCGGATAATAAAAATTTACAATACGCAATTGAGGGGTACGCTATGAGTATAGGATATTTTGTCCTTTAGAAAGGATCCCAATTTGACAGTTGAATTACCACCAAATCTACATGGACTAAGATGACTACGATAACGACAACTATAACTTGCTTTTGGTCCATGTCTCTGGTTGTTTCCGTGTTATCGTGTCCTTTTTTGTGTATGTCGCTGCTACTGCTGCTGTTGTCCTGCTGTTATATTGTGCTTAACTTTTGAAATTCAATTTGAGTGGAGGATTCGCCCCCCCACCATTCGTCTACCTTTTGAATCATGAGCTTCCGAGAGATAAGCGTGGTCCTAGTCCAGCGCCACAGGATATACACATGTTTTAGTGAAAGGATTCTGCAACTGAAGATTGTGCACACGAATTTGTTCGAGCGGCGGATATAGTGGGTGGGTGGTGGTTCCAATGAATGGACGCTCCGCCGTTGTTTGAGGATTAAGTGGAAGGTCCACATCTACTGTGAGAGTTTCTATGCTTTTGTTAGAACGTCTGACTGGGTGTGTGTGGGTTATATCACCATGGCTACTGTGCCTTTAACTGTGAAGAGCTCCGAGTGTGATTTGGAGCGCATTGAAATTAAATTGCATGGATTTGATTGTGGGAGAGGCAACATCGGGATTAACTGTAGAAGGTAATCAGCACGGGGTGACCATTGTTATCCTTGTGATTTATAATGTCCAACATAATGATAATGCTGAAGTGGAGGAACATCCATTGTGCGACTACTATTAAATGAGTGTGTGGGCGTTCGTTGATTGTTGAGGTTCGAGATTTCAGTTTGCTCATAGTGTGGTGGGCTCGGTGAGCCGCCTTCCCTGGTGTCGGGTGTATTCTGATCTAATGCGATGGAATTAATTAAATATTAAAGAGTCGTCTGGGACTGTAGATGTCCTATTGCTTCTACAAATCTGCAAGGATATCTAATTAATTTAATGCTTAAGTGTTTTGATGTTATCAGGAAGATAGACTAAATTTTATTGAATCTATAAGAAGCAAGGAGCTTTTAAGTGTCCTTGTGGATTTAGGAGCGAAACTTACTATTTTTTAGACCAATCTGGAAGCAACAATAACTTAGAAATATCATCCGCTCATATTTGTGTAGCTAATTTGAAGAATAACCAGGTCATGGAGAGTCTCCGTCTAAGCCATGCATGCCTTAAGTCCTCAGAAGTTTAGAGCACTCCGCTTCTACTTACTGCCATACGTTTTCCCTTAAAACTTTTATCCTGAATGTTCGATTTTTGACGTCGGCCCGAACCTGCCGTGAGTGGAACATTTTGCTGACTGGAGCGTCGTTCAGTGACTAGAAAGCTTGTCTTGCCATCTTTAACTAAATCCACAATAATAGCAACATCAACTGCTCCAACAGTTAGATGGACTTATGAAAGATAGTCACTTCCATGTTTATATCTCAGAAGAGTTGTTTGACGGTCTTCTGCATTGGGCCATCATCATCCTGAAGAACCGAAGGAGTCACCGGTTTCTCGGGAACTTTACCTATCTTAGGTGTGCTCTAAACATTAAAAGTTTGAAATAGCTTAGTTGGTGATTGACTCCATCAACCTGAAGATAGAATGAGCAAAAGGACTTGAACGCAAGTCCTTATGGTCATCCAAAAATATTGAGAATAGAAGAGGACTCTAAAGACAACCCAGCTTTACTCCAATGTGGGGCTTAAGACAGTTTTTCGAGGAATTTTTTTGGCGCACATCTGAAAAATTCGTAAGAAATAGGATCTTCACCCGGGGATCTCATTTGTGCAGCATTTATGAAGTATTGTATAGAGGTCTTGGACTGTTTGATCCATTGAATCCACTGTTGCATGTTGGCTTGTACTAAACGTTGGATTCAGCTACTACTCAAAATAATTTCCTTTCATGCGAATTGTATAGATATTGCAACTTGAATTCTCCATGCGAACATCGTACCATTGAAAAATCGGAGCAGCAGCCAGAAAGAACTAGTATCTGAAACTCCATCCAAAGCGTTACACAGCTGCTGCTTGTATGTCCTCCTTGCTCCCTGATACCTTGATGTCTCGTAGCGTTGCCTGTTCTATGGAGTAAGCGCAGGTAAGCGAAAGACTTTCTCTTCGCTGCAATGCACTTCCAGTCCTGACAATTGGGGTATCATCATGGCATTCGAAATACCAGGACACTAGAAAGTCTACCCCACGGCTAAAGATCAGTTTTATTTTATGACTAAGTGCGTAGCTTTCTTTCCATTGTAATTTTTTTAGCAGCTGCAGCTCCAGGTCGACGGATTCTAGCAGAATATCAATGTATATCATACCTGTCAACTGCAAGTGGTCCGAATTAAGGCTCAACTATAATTGACTGAAGTTTCTGAATGCTGTCACACGTAGTCATGCGAATACTCATAATTTGTATGTCAATTGGATGATTTTTCGTTCAGTTTCGTCGATTTTACGTTCACTTTTGCCTCCATACGTCAGAGTGGTTTCATCCGCACATTCATACGGAGAGCTGAGAGAACATAGGGAAGCGTTTAGCTCAGTTATGACATTGGCTTATGCTTCCCAATGTTGATTATGGTTGGCCCTTTAGATTATGATAGCACGCGAGCAGAATTTTCGTTAAATTATGACATCACTCTGACCTTTACTCACCTCATTGACATTAAAGCCGACCACATACTTCAGCATGTTTCCATGTACAAGGCAGTTGTCTACTGTTGAACAGGTCGGTATTTGTTCTGTATTTGCTAAGTTTTCAACTTGCCGATGAAATACAATAAATAAATAAAATAAATACCTAACTAAAATATTTTGCTAGTTTCGCACTAATTAGGAGCGCCCTCGAGTTTGATGTCATTAATCAAAATCATCATTATTTGTGATATCTAATTACTATTTCACATAAAACAAATTAAACTCAAAGTGATGTGAGGTTAACCATGAAACACAAAACCACGTCACACCTGTAAATAATTAGCGCTACCAATTAGAATGTCATTGCAATACGTACCTCTGAAAATTTATCGATTTCATGTGTTGAAAATCCACTGGCATCTGTAAATTAAAAAAATGAAAAATACATTAATACCTTCAAATGCATTTACTTTTAAAATAAAAATTAAATAATGCCACATTAACCGTTGCCAGTTTTCCACCCTTTATTCAGAAAAGTAATTGCACAAGGACGAACAACTCTTTTTAATTTTTTGCGTTTTTTCATCCTTCTAGCATTTCAATTTCATGTCGATATCGATAAATAAACAGAACATTTTTCAATTTCCGTTCCCAATACGAGTATCCTTCGAGCAAACAAAACCATCAGCCATCTTTGCTTTGCAAAGCAATATCCTTGCATGTTGGTTCTGCTTTAAAAAAAAAAAAAAATACAAAATACAAAACTGAGCAAAGGCTTTTGTAAAAGTCGGCAAAGTACGACTAGTGATCGATTTATTCCCTCTCGTGTGTTGAAATTGAAATTTGAATTGATATTCAACAGAAGAAAAATAAATCAATAAAAAGAAGGCAGGACTATAATTTTACACAGCAAGATCCTTAACATCAAAGAAACTTAATTTAAGACCCTCTCCTCTTATTTGGAAATTCTCTCAAAGGATTATCGTTTTATTCTCATCGTTTATCAGTCCTCTCTTACTCCTCTCGAACGATAAAGAGATGTAAGAAAAAAAAACAACGAAGGATAAAATTAAGATAGAAGGACAATTCCAATTCCACAACATGATTGCCCTCGCCTCTACTTCGAAAAAGATTATCCTAGATTGTCACCGCAAGCGAGTGACAGCTAAGAGATGACTTTTTTTTTTCTGTCTTCCTAATCTTCTACTTAATGTGATGGAGGGAGGGAGACACACAGGGAGTTGGGTATCTTTTTGCATCCTTCGTGCCATCCGCATATCCGTTCGATGATGCCAGTTAATTATTTTACAGTTAAGCCCGAGGCGTAAGGAAACAACAAACTTGAGGATGAAAACACAATTTTCGAAATCATCCTCTATAAGTATCTAGGGGATGAAAGTACGCACATTTGTTGGATTTGTATCTCCGGGGATTTTTTTCTTTTTTTTTTCCCTTTTTTTTGTCGTTTTCCTCTTTCTTCTCATTTTGAAATAGGATCCTAATTATTTTTTAGCTAACAATTGCTATAATGGCATTACGCAAGAACAAAAGAAAATGATGGAAAAGTGAATAGGTAAGTATTATGTATCAAGTACAGGGTGCTCTTGATTTTATACATTTGTTGCTTGTTATTGTTTTGTTTTTTTTTAGCCAGGTGATAGGCAATCCTTACAGCAAAATAAATTGCATATTCTATTTCGTCCGGCATTTTACCATGTATCGCTTTCAGTGGTCAAACCAAGAGGCTGGTAATCACAATCAACAAAAGTTGATTTACTTGAGTCAATAAGGGATTACGTACAGTCAAAAGCGGAGAACGAACTACCGTCCAACTGGTAATATACTCTGAGGAGAGTAGCACTCTGATGTATTCACGAGAATATTAACCAAGTAGAACTTTATGAGGAGATGCCTTGAATGCAACCAAGAGAAGAGTTGTACAAAGAGGTCGACCAAAAGATTTTGAAGGAAAAAATTGTTCACAAAAAAGTATTTGGCGTCTATGGCATTCCTTATGATCCCGCGTAAGGCAACATAAAGGAGATGCCTGGTGCTACCAGCAGAAGAAGCTAAAAAGGTTTTGTGCTGAAGCTGAAGTTCCCATATGGCCACTCATCGTATAAGCCAATGTGCACGTTGGGCACCAGAGAGCATCGCTGGCGACAGATAGCAAGAGCGAATTTTGATACTGGAGGACTTGCGGATTATCAACAGGGAAAGAAAGCTGTATCCACGCTCTATTGGTTATTCTTGTGAAGAATTTTTCTCTGAAGCTTCATGTCACTTATGTGACCTGATTAATGTAGAACTGAGACACCCACCCATATATTTACGCATCAGGATCTAGTCCAAACTTCAATAAATGGATTCAAACTGTTCTAAGTGAGTCAATGCCTCTATTAGTAATAGCGCAAGTCTATGAATTGATTGGGATCCATAACAATCGGAATCATGCGCAGAACTTAGAAGACCACAAGATTATGCATTGTACAAATACTTGCATGTCCACCTCACTGGTTTGGTCCTTCGAGCCGGTTTTGAATCAGAGACCATGGATGAGGAAATAATCCGAACCAAATAGCTCTGTAGCTTTTGTCAGAAGAACTGCAGGCAAGCTGTCAAAATACACTGAAATCCATAAGCTAACGCAGACTCTTGCTAATTCCCATTAATTTTGATAGTTTTCATCTCAGTCTCAGAATCTTAATTTCTCTAAATACCATCTAAAGTCCAAGACCCTACTTAACTCTTTAATTTGTAAAAAGAAAAAAAACGATTTAAATGTCTGCAACACTTTCTAGAACTAACGTTCCATGGAGAAAAAGAAGAAAACTCTCAATCAAGCACTTAAATACCTCGCCACCCTGCACACAGGAGAGATCCTGCAAGGCAGATTAGATTTGGCACAAGCAGCAGGAGAAAATTAAAGAAAGATAACAAAGCTCGAAAGAGATTTCATCTGTTTACTTGGCACAAGGTTGTCACTGCTTAACCTATTCTTCCCGTCGGGTTTTCCTTCTTCTGTTTGTTGCTTTTGTTTTGTTTCTCGTCTATATCCTCGTTTGTGAGTGTATGTGTGTGTTGAACCCTTCGTAACTGTTTTTAATTAGATTTTTCCTGTGTTTCCCATAATTCACGCGCAACAAATTCACTTCTACAACAACGCAAGTCACGAGAAGTCCGGAAAAGCAAAATAATTCATTCTAATCCTGTTTCCTTAGGTTTTTTTTTTTTTTTTGTATCCTTCTCCATTTTCCTGTGAAGTTGTAGTCCTCCTTCCATCGACGACCATTTTAATCTCGTTTTTTTTTCCACTTGCCCATCATTCCTTTGTTCACCTTCATCACACTCAATCTTCGCCCGTATTTCTTCGGTATCTGCACTGGGCCTCCGGCCATCCGGATTGGAAGTTAGGATATTTAATCGCAATGCAGATGAAATGTTTGCAAAAAAAAAAAAGAACCAAATCACACTCACTAACAATGGAAGGGACGAAGAAGGTGGACAACGAATATCCCTGTTAAGCTACCCTCATCGTTTAAAAAAAAAAAAAAAAAAAAACGGATCCGGATGGAGAAGCAAAGAAACAAATACGCCATTTTGATGTTTTGTTTTTTTGATCGCTCTTTTTTTTCTTTTATCCATTTTTCACTGTGCGTCCTTTAGGAATCCTTGCTCTTATTTAATTTTGTCTCGTGTGTCTGTGTACAACAATGCAACAACGGAACTGGAACAGACAAAATGGAAATAATGGCACCAGAGTAGGTATCCTTTTTGGACGTTTTTTTGAAAATTAGAACATCCTCTCTTCGAAATCACGACGACGAAAACACCAACCAGCAAAGGTAATGCATAAGTAATTCGTTGAGCACAGAATTGATGGTGTTATGAACTCTCTCTCGCATGTGGGTAAAACTATATCCGCCAGCATAAACGGATGATGATAGAAATGAAGTACACACACACACAACGTAGATCCACTTAAGTCACATTGGGCGCGCTCTTATCATGAAATAGTAATGCGAATGAAACATTCACTTTGTTGTGTGTTTGGTGGTGACGGGATACACTACCCTATTGTGGCGTGTTACACGGGGGTGATTTGTGAACCTTAACATGGCGTGAATTTGTTTGAAGGATTTGTTTTCGTTTTGTACTGTGGGGACGACGACGACGACGACGACGACGGACGACCCAAACCGACTTGTATTAAAACGTGTTAAGCACACGTGCGGAAATCTAATAAATTTTCTTCTTTGGCTTTTCGATGCGAAAAAAGTAAAATGACAGACGGATACGGCTTTTTGGGGATAAATTGGCTGCTGAAAGGACACGTATTGAATAATGTAATGGAATATGAGAGACCATTTTTGGCGAACGATGATGATGATGACGGTGATATTTTTTTTTTTTTTTTTTTGTTCTATAATGTTTGACAGGGCGAGAGAGGCTAAGTGACAGAACTAAATAATTACAGTTGAAGCAGATGTCAATTACTTACGTGTCAAAGTGTAACAGAGTTTGAAAAAATACACACTAGGAAAGGAATTTATTGGTTTTTGGTGTTTAGATGGTATACGATCTCTATTCTTCTGCGTTCTAAAATTCTGTATAGATTCCTGCTAAGACGTCTAACCAAAGGCTGAAGATATCTTCAGCTCATGCATGATGGACAAGCCAAACGATAGCAGCGCATTTGATGCACGCTCTTCTGCTCGGAAGCCAGGAGTATCACAAGGATAAACATTGTTAGAGCTCATTACGTTTTAAATTATTTAAACTTATTTAAATTATTTGTTTTACCACAGAACTGATTTCTTGAGAGAAACATAGATGTTTATTTAGATATCCACCAGGGACTGGAGGGCGTCAGCAACGGCCTCCCACACTGCCTGCATTTCTGCTTCAACGGCAAAGCACCAGTCCTAAAACCATAGCGTAACCCAAAGAGATTAGAACGCCCTTCTGAACTTACAGACGATACTCCAAGCCACCAATTAATTTGAGATAGAAAGGGAAAACCCTTTAAATAAAATCATGCCAATTGGACGTAATCTCATATCCTCATAAGTTTGACTTAAGACTAACTTGTCTGCATAATGAAACAAGCTTATGGCTAACAACTAGAAGGCTTGTGTTTTCAGCCACAGCAGCGCATAGCACCATGAATCCGTTTGAATGCTTGCCTAGCATCACGTGTATCAAAGATTTTTTATTCTCTCTGTTCATCTCAACTGCGGTTAGGAACACGTGAATCTATGCTGATTGCCCTCGTGTTTACACAATTATTTTCATGACGGTGATTGCTCTCACTGTTTATACAATTAATGTCCGTATCAGCTGATTGAATGTTAATTTATGCAGCTGCTATGACCTTATTTAAAAATGTTTTTGGGAGAATTCTTGAAATATATTTCCGCTTTTGCTATTGAAGGACTGTTGTGGAATCTTTGTAATGCATGGTCATAACTAGAGCAAGAAAAATAGCAACCCCAGGCGAAAAGTTTATACAACGTAAATCCCTAAAATCCCAATTTTTGGACATCGATCCAAATTAGTACTAAGAGTTCTAAAAAACCTCAACAAATTAGGCAATAAGCTCTTAACTAGTCTCGCTGGGAAGGTTTGTTGGTTAAGGCCCAGTTCCAGCCCGGAGTGTAGCGTCACCTAAAAGAAAAAGACTAGAAAGTCAGCAGCGAAAAGCTCTTTTAACCAGTTAGACTACCTTTTTCGTCGTAGCCTTCGTGTCCTATTCTGCAAAATACCTTAGCACTTAATTCGTATATCGGTGGAAGTTCCTCTTTGGTAGGCCCAGGCCCTGTGATATCCCTATTGCCTAACGCCAGGCAAAGGCTCATGTCATATACAAAATCTCTATCACAGATGAGCGACAGTCTACACCGATATTTCATTTGGTTGTGGACGTTTCCAAAGATCTGTTGGCTGCCTGACAGTCTGTAAAAATGTATTTAGACGGATCAGAGACGGCCATTTGTCTGCTGACGATATAGAAAGGAAGTAGATGAAGAACAGTATAGTTCTAAGGAAGCCACTGATGCACAGATAGCCGTCTCTTTCAACTCTCCCCAGGAGAGTGAGGTTGATAGTCTGTGATAAAGCTGTCTTTCAAACGGACAGGCTATAGAGCATAGTTCTAACAACAGTCGTATATACTTTTCAATCCCCATCTTCTACCTATTGCTCTTTTACAGAAATAGAAGGCAGTGCTGGTCTTATTGATACAAATATGAGTACATGAACATTGGCTTTCGAGTTGAACTTCCTGTCCAAAGTAGGGTACAAAAATTTGGCACGATAATCATTCTCAGAGTTACGAAATGAGTGTCCTTGTTTATAGACAAAATGTTATTTAAGAATCGAGTTCTTTTGACCATCATATAAAAGATTTTGAAAGGATCGCTCTATAGGGTCCTAAGTCATACTAAGAGCATTCAGTTGGCCATAATCCTGAAATGTCCACTTAAAGTTTAAACTCAAATTCTAACTGAAGAGTCACGTATCATTTCCACTTTTTCGTATAATTGATTGCCTTAGCACAGAGTGAATCACTTTAAACTACTGAGTGCAAGGAATTGGATTCAAGTCCTTTTTTTACGGTCCCACCTTTGGCAAACGAGGAACTGTGAAATCCTTCTTGCAAAAATTTGCACCGTATACAAAAAGCACACTTCTGAGGAGCTATCGCTTTGGTCCTTGATGGAATACCCCACAGCACAGCCTTTGGAGCATAATCTTTTAGTTTCCCAACTTCTATCTGCCACTATGTCCAACTAATTGATTGCAGACACATCAAAGGAGGCAAAGAATAAACCACCAATGCCTAGTTTGCGCCTTTAGGTAGATGCTTTCGAAATTGCTATAAAGTGCACACATCTAGGTCTCGTTAGTACTATCCTTTAGCCTTGTTTTTTCCCTCACTATCTTCTTGTTAAAATCGTATTCTCCAATCGTTTCCATTCCGTTCGGTTTTTTTTTTTGGCACTTTATCGAGCCTTTTTTTAGCCAGAAATTCGTGTGAATCAATGCTAACCACAAAAACCATTTCATTGGCATCTTTTTCTTGAGGAGGAACCGGAGCTTATCAATAAATCTCAGCCAGCAAGGAAAAAAAGGATACCCTACTCCTTTCGATTCCGATTCTAGTCCGGTGCGGACTATTTCTGTGCCGCTAAAAGATAAAAGGAAAAAGTTTTCTTTCTTTTTTATTACGAGGCACACACCATTGCCGAATGGGTTTTTTAGTAGCACAAAGGCTTTAAGCGGTTCCTAGTCCTTTCGTTTGATATCCTGTTTTTTTTTTTATTATTTTTTTTTGGTAAAGGAAAATACCTGATACCCTCACACCATTCAACAGTGCAGCTAAAGAACCAAGAGAATAAATTGTTAGTGGTAGTCGTAAATCTTCGAAAAAAAAAGAACCCTACACTTTGAGCTGATAAAGGTACCACCCACTATGCCTGCCTGCCTGCCAAACATCATCAGGGACGATGAAAGGCATAGAAAGTTTCCAACTACACATACAAGAGAAGGGTAGAATGGAATGTTTTTTGTTTCGGCAACGATAAACTCCAAGATTGGTGGTTTAACCACAAAGCACAGACGGCAGACAGGCAGGCAACAGAATCCTTTTTTCCCATCCCTTAAAAACGCTAAATTTCCTTTACCTTTTTGCAAGGATTCACCATGAAACTCCGCTGTGCAGTGTGTTTTAGGATGCGTTTAATTCATTCTCAGCAGCAGATAGTACTTATGCAAGTAGGATGTCGATAGCGGTAACTTTATCCGCTAACTGACAGTGATTAGTTGTTGCCTGTTTGATATATGTATAGCCGAGGGTTTGCAAGGATTCAAAGCTTCACACTTATCTCTTTTGAATAGCACTTAAGGATCTACACCCACTTTATTGCACACAGACTTTGTTGAGGTTTTAAAACGGAGAGAGAGAGAGTGAGATGGAAAAGGGAGGATTTTGGATATTCCAATACGTCGCCTGTGGCGTTGAAATCCTCAAACCCTAAATCTTATTGATCGAAGAGCTCTCTGGTGTTAAAAAAAGAGAATCTTCGAGACACAAAAACAAAGGACCAAGGGTAAACTTTGTATCCACACCCACAAAAACCTCCTCTAAATGAGCGTGTCATGCTAAATTTTCCAAAGATTAATTATATTGAATGGGAATTTATTTACTGCAGTCCTTTAAGTATGTGCAAGGATTCAGTTGTTTTGTGTGCTTATTTTGCTTTCATTGTTAATGAATTCAATTTGCAAACAAATTCATTATCGTCGTCTTGTCATGCAACAGGGGTTGTCTTTCGTTTGGTTGTTGCATGGAAGGGATACCCTTCGTCCTTTTTTGTGTTTTTTTTTTGTTTCTGTTTTTTGTTGGTGTTTGGATGAGTGATGATAGTTTTTAACTTTGTTGACGGTGATGGTCAATAGTAGCACGAGGGTGTGACAGTGGCGATTTCTCATTTTATCACCACCGCTCTCTGGAGTGGTAATCTGTTAGTGGCACGCAATGTCAGGTACAAATGTTGTCTTCATTTAATGAAGAGGGATTGTTAGTGTGTTGTGGTTGGTTTCGAACTCTACAGGCAGGATTAATTTGGGGGTATTTTTGGAATGTTGACTGTGATAAATGTGGGTTTGTCTGCACACACCAAATGGGGAGGGGTTTGGCAATTTGATCAGCAATTAGCGGGGCGAGGAATTGTCAATAAAAATATGAAAAGGGTGTGATTATATTGGAGATGAGAAAAACGCGACTATTTTAGTGCATGACAGGAGACTAGTGGTCTAGGGATATGGATGGGAAGACTGATTGTTGTGAAGCGACGAATCAAAGGCTTGGAATCTATACCTAAGGGATGGCGACCAAGCGGAAAGTACTTGCCCGAAACTTGGATTTGACTATTAGGGCAACAATGTGCTCAGAGCGCAACTGCATATAAGCTAAGACTGGGAAAACAATTGAGCTAGCGGAATAGGAAGGCTTGACAATACGATGATAACTTTTGGCTATATTTTGGCAGAAATTGAGATCCGTTCGTAGAATATAGACACGTCCCTTGATTCATACAGAGAAGGCAACTGGAGCAAGAGTTATGCGATACAGGCTGGACATTCTGGGGATGCCTGCATAAGTGAGTGCCAAAAGCCCAAAGCATAGCACTGTATTGCTTTCGAAAATCTATATTCCCTAGATTCCCTATATCCTCGAAGGATGAGAAAAGTACGGGGTCTCGTGGGGCGTGACAAGCAGAGGCATTTTTAGGATATCCTGCAGAGGTGTTTATTGAATCAGCGCAGAAGTGATAGGGAGTCATAGATTCTCTCAGCACCCAGTGAAAGGCCATCTAGGCCCTTACATAGAATGAGGATCAGCTCTAGAGACGAAGGAAGGCTAATGATAGTCAGTGTTCCACGAACTGAAGTGCTCGAATTAGTAGCCAGTAAGAATGAAGTTATACTCTTCGCACTATATGTGAGGGTTATACATGAGTCGGATCAATCGACTTGGTAACATTCCAGCTGGGGAATAGTCAGCAACAGCTAAGACACATGGCATTGCAGAGGCCAAGAAGATAGTAGTGGATACAGGACAAATATTTCTTACTCTCATAGCTAGCTTTCTGAGTACATTTACCTGCCAAGAAGTTTTATTACTTCAATCTCCACCTTTACCACAAAACAATATTCCTGCACCACCCACTCATACAAAGTCCACCTCTAGTTTCCTTTTAAATTGCACACTAAACTCCCAGTCATTACACAATTGCCAGCCTTACCGAATTAGACAGAGAAAACAATCAGTCCATTTTTCGGCTGCAGGATAACACAGCAACCAGCCAGCCATTCCTAGAACTTGCATGCCAGTCATTAATATTTTCTCCAGCTCTTTCGTTTGGTCATGTCCATAGTTGGAAGAACGATTTTCATTTTTCCTTGGTAAATTTATTAAAAAAAAAAAAAAAACAAAAGGAAATCTCTTTTCCGTTAACCCAAATGAGATTTTGGCTTCCATAGAAGAAAGGCACTCTCGCATACTCACAAAGCTTTTAATGGCTCCTAACTTAGTTAAGCTTCTCGACTCTATAGTATGAACACACATATGTGTGTTCCAATGTATGGCCCATTATGGGATCTCTGTTGAAAATTTATATGCGGTTTGCATGTTCAAAAAACACTAGGCAGTGTGCAGATTAGAATCACTAACAGCCAAAGCAACATGCAAAAAAGGATTTCGCATTCTACCCCCGACCATCCCGCTAGTGTCTAATGAGAGAAAGGCACTATGACTTAACCGTGTGTATGGGTTTCTTCTTTTTCTTTTTATAGCCGAACCGAGAAGAGTGCGAGCTGAATAAACGAAAATTCAATAACAAAGAGCATTAAATAGTAGAGGATCTCTCCGTAAGGAGGCTCTTAGTTTTCGCGCACAGAAACGAATCCATGTTGGGTAATAATTCACCTTTGGGGCCTGCCTTGATTGTTCTGCTGCTAAAGGCGGTCGGAACACAAAGAGAAAATGAGGAAACGAAATGAATCAGTGAATACGATAGGTAAGAAGGTGAGATGTATAGTACCGATAAGGATGAGGAATGGGTGCATGGCGGTCTGGTTGAAATTTCAATGGAATTGGCTCCAAATTAAAGATATGAATACTGGAGGATGGATTTTGCCTTATATACGAGTACAGCAAGCATTTTCTGCCAAATTTAATCCGACTCTGCAAAGCTGTGCCTTTCATTTGAAAGTCTTGTCAGTGGCAGTCAAGGTAAGCCACCGCAATAGACATAGAATCGAAGCTTGTAAAGAGTTGTCGCGAAGAGTTCTAGGCTGTTGAAACATATGTAGCTTTAGGTGACCATTTGCTTGAAATGAAAGAATACCAGTCAATGACATGGCAAAATAGCTGAGGCAAAAGGAGACTCAATATCGATAGAGGAATAAGCCGAACTTTCTGCGAATTTTTGGGCTATCACCCGAAACTTGAAACAGGAGCCGAAGCTACTAACGCAGCAATCACGAAGTAGACCTACATAGTCACCTGAAAGGCTGCCCACGTTTATCAAAGTCAGAAACGGAACACGAACAGATAGAAAATTCCTTCTCTCCCTCGTAGAAAGAAGAAGAAATAACACTTGACGATGCGGAACCCCTTTTCAATAACACTGCCCCGACTTCCTGTACACCGATACAGGGCACAAGTCCCTTGACAGATACTTCTTCAACGGTCCAGAGGAGGTTTTCAGAACACCAATAGAAATGAAAGTGAATTTCACGGAATCTACAGGATGAGTTGTATTCCGCACACAAAAAATTAAGGAGTATACAACACTGGATCAGGGTTATACTGATCTTCCAATCACAATAGTCAGCATTAGCGTGGGATACATCTCCTCGCCAACCATACAGCTCCTCGTACCATGAAGAGCTTGGAGAAGGCTTAGGATTAGCTTCTTTCAACAATGCGAATTGAGGTTGGTGTACATTTCTGTATGCTTAGGACGGTAAGAGAAAGGATGGTCTAAGTGATGGTTACTCTAGCCTAACTTACCCCAAACCAGTTTTATGCCATGCTGCAGATTTTACGTACTGATATGGTGAATGCTGCCACTGTAAGCTCTTAATCACTGAATTTTTTGAAACTCGACTTAAGTGAACCCTTAACAGCAAATATTACATAAAGCACTTGAGACAAGAAGCGTACTTTGAAATCCTTCAAATTAGAAGGATAAATTCTGGTTCCAAAAAAAAAAGCTTGTTTGTCTAGTGACACCTTTTTTTGTTACTCAAACTAAAATGGAAACCATCAATTTACCCAAGTACAACCCAAAAACAAACCTTCATTCTAAATACCTTCTCCATCTAATTGAGGGACAAAAAAAGGAAAAACAATCTCACCCACACGTCTGCCAGTTCTCCCACCTTCAACTAAACAATCACATCCTCCGCAAAGTACACACTTTACCAATTGAATTTAGGTTAATGGCTATTTTGACAAAAAAAAATAAAACGCACACACAAACAAATCGGAATTAAATAGAAAAAGGAAAACCAATTCACTGTTTATTTTCTTTTTCGTCCACAAACACAAAAAAAAACTGAATGCAAAGAGAAAAAGGATTTCATTGATTTTTCATGCAAAGCGAATTGTGCCGACGAGTATTAATTAATTAAGCCTTCCTTCACGCTCAACAAAAGCTTACACAGTCAAAGGTGCCCATCAATACAAACGTAGTACTTCCAATGAAATTTATGTATCAGAGCAGAGAGCAGAGCCTTTTTTGACTCATATGTCTCCTCTGACGGCACGTGAGTTCAATTAATTAATTTTTGCACGCTATTTGGTTCTTCTTCCCCTGGTGGCTATTAAATCTTTTGTAATTTTACACATCCTTTTTTCGAGTTTTTGCTGAACAAGGACACACGTTCAATTGTAGACTGAAAAGCTATGAAATTTTGTAAATTAATTGCATTTTCATTGACTCAACGAAAAATTCATGGGCTCAACAGGGAATATTCCTTGTTTTTGCTTTAACTTAAAGGACACGTTTTATACAGGGTGGCGCATAAGTTACATTATGATTTATTTGATTGAAAAATTCGCCTTCTCACCTCTCTTTCCCTCAGTTTCAAGTCTCGACCGACACTTATCTTTGTGTATTTTTGGTATCATACTAACAAATTTTTTTTGTGTGGGAAATTTTTAAGAAAAAAGGGAAATTTTCATCCAGCGTGTGGTATTTTTCATAAAAAAATGCTGGCAACATTGTTGTGTACTTTAGTCTGTCCCGGATTCGGTACACAGCCACTGAGAACCAACCAAATATACCAAGGCAGGTCCAGGAGACTGTACATTACCACTTTTTGTTTTTCTTTAGAAATGTTGCGTAAATTTGAATGATTAACTCTAACAGCATTAAGAAATCACTGATCCGTGTAATAACATCTGTCATTACTGAAACCTGCATCACAGGAAGGTAGACCTTCAGGCTTATTGTCTTCGCTAAAGGGTTTTGTATAACACATATTTCGCCAGAATAACAGCACAGTGGTTGAGACAGAACACAGGCAAATAGGGAACCTTGCAGTGGTCCCACATAACGTACAACTTGTCATCAGTATTTGGTTCAGGATTGTGCTCAATGGTTGGCTAAGGCAATTAGAAAAGAAGAGTTTTGAACCAAATTTCATGTCGTTTCTTGATCTTGATCTTGATTTTTATAATCAATGAGTGCAAAGGGTATATGAATACCTTTTGACTGATGTACAGGGCATGGGCGTTGGTTAAATTGGAAGAGAATTGGAACGAATTAGTATAGTGCTACTTGAAACTCAGGAGGTATTAGGGTTCAATGTTTTTGATCCTTTATTAGTGTCCAAATAGAATGGGGAAAGCTGTATGTGATATTTGCATTCACTTGTAATTCACAGTATATTTTCCCGTTCGTATTGAAATACACTAAGTCCTTTTTAAGTGAATTATATAATTAAGTGAATTATACTACTACACCATGGCCACGCACTTTTGATTGATATGGAAGAATGGTTTGGTTTCTTGTCAGTATGTCATATTCCTGTCAGTGTGTCATATCAATTGAAATACCGGTAGAGATAGACACCCGACCAGCAGAAAGGAATACCAATTTGTTTGCTTATACAGGCAACCTGTTTCTACATTACAAAGTGTCATCATATTCTGTCACTACACTTGGTTGTACATATTTTCTTCGCTTTCAAAGAGATATCCCGTTTTAGTTTTTGACTTCAAGATTTGTATATACATAAATACATATATCGGCAGAATCCTGTCGTTAATAAAAAAATCTCCGAGCAATATTAAACCATTTCACCTTTTTTTGATAACCGAAAGCCTATACGCCTCGGGACAATACGAAAGCAACAACAACAACAACAATTTGGAACATTGAAACAGTTTGCCATTTAATTAAAACGCCCTCTTGTGAGGCGTATAATACACACAAACACACTAAACAATTACTCCTTCGAAACACACCCACTGATTAATTTGAGACTTCAATGCTTCATTTAACACCCCATAACAACTCGCGTTTACACAAAACACAACAATAACGCGAAAGGTGCCAAAATGTGTGTATTTCATTCTTAGGACTTCAAACCGTCGTCGACGACGATGGCGGCGGCTGCTGGTAAGGGGCACCGCCTTACCTCATGACCACAACTTGAACAGAATCCAAGGAGCAACTTGTACACTCTTGGTGAAGTATAGAATTTTATTCTTTAGGAACACACACTTTATGATGACGACAAGGACGAAGAAGAAACGACGGCGACGGACGACAGCAAAAGACGACGACGATGACGACTACTACTACGACGACGACGACGCTCGACTATGAGATGAACGGCTCTTACATTGCAGCAATAATAGCAGAAGATGACGAGCATGAAATCCTCTTTAATAAAGTACTCCTTCTCATCCTCTTCATCTTCTCGTTATTTCATTCTCGAAGGAGACATTTTCGGGGAGGCAACGGCGATGATGGAAGGAGAAAGTTTGTGTAACAAGATTCCGAAATACTACTCAGAGATATTTTATCTGCTGCTGCCTGCCTCTCAGTCAACAAGGGTGCTTCTTCGTCAAGAAATGGGTTGTAATACGCCCGAGTGTATGTGTGTTTCATAGTGAAAAGGATAAGAAGGGAAAATACTCGTTAAAAAGGGCTTACGCTAAGGGTTGCCGAATGGGTGGCGGATGGGTTGATGATGGGTAACTGGGTGGGCTTTCTCAAACGACTTCTTAATATCATTAGAGGCTTTGCCTGCTCTTTTTGGGGTTATTTCGTGCTGCTTTCTTTCTTTTTTGTATGTTTGGTGATTGTTCGTGATTATGTGCTCCATTGTGGAAGTAGTTTATAAGAAAAAAAAATACATAAACGAGACTCACACTAGTAGTAGTAGTAGTAGATAGTTTCTTTTTACGATATTACAACAGAGGAGGGTTGATTTGCCATTGCTTACTAAGGAAAGATGGAAAAACCATTTTAAAGGCTTAAAGTTAAGCGGGTTGAATGTGTTGAAGCACAAACGGCGAATGTTTGAAGTAAAGTGATGAAGTGAATGCTTTTGTCGTATCTTTTAAATTGGGGGAGCGATGGGCGGTAGGCAGACGAGTAAGGCGGATTATAAAGTTGGACTTAAGTGGCACGGCTCGTTTTCTCACACGCTAAAGGGTTTGATACATATGATGGGGGTATTTTAGGAATTTCATTGCCTGGAAATTAAAGGGGAAGAACAATTAAGACCTGTGACTAAGCAACGAGGCGTTACACGCTAATATTCAAGTCATAGTTTAAATTTAATCTTTTTCTAATTCTATATTGTATGGTCTCACATAAAAGCTATTTAGGTACTATAGAGAGACACAAGGTTTAAAATAGTAGTCAAGGAAAATGTGGCTTGGGATAAGGATAATAAAAAGCCTCTTTATGTGAGCCATTTGGACCAAGAAACATGTCAGGAAGTAGTACATATGTCGGTGCTATTTATTAAGGAATCCTTAAGGCACTCTTGATGAAAAGAAATTGTCCAGCGTCGTCAACTTTTGCTTTCGCTACAAAGAACTTTAGGGTGTTAATTATGTACTTTGCGACGAGGTATAAAAAACTAGGTACATCAAAGAGAGTGGTACGCATGCATGAGCTGCAAAGAGGTCAGGGCTACTCATTCACAAAGTGAGTAAAAATAAGCTGCTTTCTTAACTGCGCTCCGAATGGCGATGATCATGGACGCAGCTCTGAAGAGTGCAAAACAGCTTCTATATCTTCACTAATTGGAGCTTTCAACTATGCCAGTAGATAATCATTTCTTGAAATTAATGTGAATGGGCACTCGCTTCAGATTCCTTTTATAAGAGCCCAGCGAATACTTTTTGTGAATGAATACAAATGTGTGTGAATACTTAATAAGCAGTGAATATTTTAAATGACTCACAAAACGAGCCACTCGCTGCAGGTCTTTGGTGTGAATGAAACCGACCTTAATGAGGATAAACTCAGACTAGAAATACCTACATATGTATGTAGGTAACTGTCTTACTCTTGGAACTATGAGCTTCTATGAATATAGGAACAGGCGTTGGTGAGATCACTTAAATCGTGGAAAACATATTCAGCTAGGCTAGCTCTCTGGATGTTTAATAGCGCAGTGGACAGGCAACGACCAATGATCTCTTCTTCTTCCTCGTTCCTAAAGCCTTTGCATAGTCCATTGCACAGTCTCTGGGCTAGCTATCTTACTGCTCTCTTGCTCTCTTATCTGATGAACCTGCTTGTACTTCTAGTTGATGCCATTCTTTATTCACTTCCCCTACCACATCAGTGTGAATGAAATAGTTTATATAAAATTTTGACGCCTCGATGTCCATGACGTCTTGGAAATTCAACACAAAATTTCCATAAAATACTGTCTGAAGGATGTATAGAGGTCTGGGATATCCTAGAACCCACTAGCAGCTTCAAGTGACTTTTATTCACACACTTCATCGATTTTATTTTTTTTTTAAAGGAAATCTAAGAATGTTCTCAGTACACACACAAATGAGCCTTGAATCTCCCTCGAGAGACTCGTTTATGTCCAATATATGGTCGTTTTCCTATGGAATATTCCCTTCAAACCATTGATACAAAAGAATCTTGGAATTATCCAATGATGTGATTTTATTATCTTTCTCTTTCTATCCCCCCCTAGGCTATGTGTCCTTTTGAAACCATGGTACGTGATTTTTATTGGGTTACCTAAGGGCGTCCTTCCCTTATATTTTCACAAATAAATTGTGTGTCCCTTGGTCGTATTGGTTTTTGGTTTGACGTCGGTTATACATATTTTCTTTTTTTTTTGCTACATTCAAAGGAAATTTGACTCCAATAGTCCTTATAATTGGAATTAAACATGAGATGTTACGATATGATGACGTACTTTAATATTTTATTTTTCTCTCTCTCTCTCTTATCGTCCGAACGCAACAATGTTTGACCTTAGCTGAGTCATGGATTCAAATTGAAAAAAATATCATCATCCTTAAAAGGACTGTTATTCCCTCATCGTCCACATGTTTAAAGCGATCAATATCCAAGCACTTACTGAGTGCATCTGTTAGTTCTCAGTTGGGTCCCCTTTCGTTATCAGACATTTGTTAATGTCAAGCCATGTGAGCTTAGTGTCAGCAGGACAAGAGAAAAAAAAGAGGAAGAAGGATTGCATTCCGACTGGCTAAATGCAGATGGGAACACTTGCCAGCTTTCGCACACAACGTCTGCATCTTGGAAAATTCCAGACGACAACAACGTGAGTAGCGTAAAATAAACGAACGAGAAGGATTCAAGGAAAAAATGTAAGTCAATTTCTCCGACTGTCAGGTTGTGTCAATTCAAATATAAATGATTTGTACTTCATAAAAAAAGCAAGATCTCTTGGAAATGGTTACAACCCCCAACAGGCATATAGAAGGAGGTAGGTACCTACAAGTTATTGATAGTGAAGGACGTGCACTCACCTAATTCGAATCCATCATGGGGGCTGCCATATAGATCGCGTTTTATTCAACTCCAAACTAACCCTTAGTGAGTCTGACAATTTCCATTTTTCTTTTTCTCTTTTGGCTCAATGAACATGCACGCCACATGTACAAATATCCTTGTTCCGCCATTGGCATATGTTGTGGTTAACTAATATCCCCGACTGTATGCATTTCAAAAGAACTCAGCTGTTGTCTCTGCCTGATGGTTATGGTGGTGATATCAGTATTAGCATCTTCAATTCCAGAACTGCAAGGAAAAATACAGAGCGAAAAAAAAGGATATAGATAACATAAAATGTAAATTCATGCACAGAGAGCGGAATACACGTTCTGTTGCATAGTAAAAACCACTTTGTGCGGTCTGAAAACGAATGGATGGTGAAAGAAACAAAAAAAAAAAAAAAACTAGGATACTCTTCAGCAAAATGTTTATGAAAAATTCATTAGGTTGCCTAGGGCACCTCCTGGATATGAGCGAGGACGACATGTGAGTGCAGCTGCACGTGTGGGCAAAATATAAAAAAATACAAATACACACATTATATGTAAGAGTCTAGCAAGAGGAGAATATTGATAGAGTTCTTGTATCCTGTGGCTACACAATTTTCAATCTAGGTTGCAGGAGTGTCTTCCCTCTTTTTTTTTATTTTGTTTTGTGTTCATTACACCATATTATTATGCAGATACTATTTTTCTTTTAAGTTCAACGGAATTGAGATCTCTGCAAGTCACTTCACAGGAGCAATACATGGTTCCTTAAGCAGCTTGAGCTGCTAGATGAAGAGCCCAAGAACAAGGACAATGTGATGTGGGAAATTTTGAGTAGCAACAGGATGGAAGAAGATTACAATTTTAATGCGCTTCCATAGAATTCAAGGTTTGAACCATGATGTTTTATCGTCCTTTGTTCAAACAATTTTTAGAGCCAATTCAACAAATAATTGGCAAAATTTAGAAGACCAGCCTTGACTTTCTAAGAAAACACTAACTGGAGTAAGCATTCGTTGTTCCTAAGAAATAGCCCAATGGCCTATCGACACTAGGCCACTGTAACCCACCCCCGAGATTTAGCATTCAACATCTCAGAAACGCTGTATTCGAAGGCAATATCTTAAAAGGAAAATACAAGCTCTCCAAACCGTTTAACCTAGCTTTTTTGGTCAGTTCTGAACGTACACCGTTTCCACGAAGGAATGATCAAGGGTTAAACCCATCTGCGCTGGCTCGTCCGCTCGCTCATTGCCCTCTATTTTCCTGTGACCCGGTACGCAAAGAAGACAAATGCGGAACCTTTGAGCCAGCGCCAGCGTGGAGAGCTCCGTTTTACCAGCTTCGAGGATGTGGTGGCAGATATAATAGCCTTGGGAGGCTCGGAGATTTGATTGAGTAGTCAGCAAGCTTCACGTGCAGCAAGTACTTTAGCCTGGAAGACGCTGCACGAATCCGGAAGCCGGTAGGAAACGGAGATTTTGAGGGCAGACTCGGTTGTTCACTTCGCTTAATTCCCTCTCCTCCCTGGTTGGGAATATATCCCTGACACTGGTTCTTTTGGTATAATAGGATGCACTGCAGAAGATGACTATCTTCACCACCACACGGGCCTTTTTAGCTCTTACCTGGATATTAAGCTAAGTTTTGAGTCAAGTACCACACCAATGTACTTTGCGCTGGAGGATAAGGAAAGCAGCTGATTGTTGAGTCGTGCAGGCATGAAGGTCGGTATTTTGGTAATAGTGGTAAGGAGTTTCAGTTTCGTTTTGCTTGCGTTGACGCTGTGTCCACATCCCGTGCTGTTCCATAATCTTACTGATTCCTGGAGAAAACATTTCTGATACCATGATTACCACGTTATCCACATACGCGACAAGTTTGATTCCATCCTCTAATGTCAGAAATGGAGAAGCTACTGTTACCTAGGGTAGACTGAATGATTCTTGTTTTGAGGATAGTTACCAACTAACAACTAGTAAGCCCTTCAATGCCCAGAAGATGTCTAAGGTACCTTTATTGTTTGTAGTGAATTGTGTTTTCTATCGTTGGATTCGATAAGGAAACGAGCTCCTCTTAATGGTGAGGGTTGCTTTATGCGTTCTATTAGTCATTATTGGGTTAAGGAGTACTTTAGGAAGCTGGGTATTACCGAGAGCTTTGAATTTTCTCACTGAGACACACAGAAAGGACCTCTTTGCATGACTATATTGAAGCAGAGAAGAACACACCATAGCTGGATTTAATGATTAAAGCAATCAGACTGGAAGAATTAACTAACCTTGAGAATCACAAGGACTATAATCCTGTCCCAGCTCGTCCTTAACTAATTCAATTTTACCCCTTTAACACAAATTCAATTAGCTTATCGATTAGGTAAATCAGAATCCACATATGTATGTATGCCCTAAGTCGCCATGGAACGCATAAAATCACAAAAATATAAAACGTGCCAGGAGACTTAAAGGCAAACTACTCGGTTGCCGTTAGTTACACATACCGCTGCGGTGAAATTTTCCTCAGCAAAAAAATGTTTCACCCCTTCATGAGACATTGCCCCTTTAGCGAAACAATAAAGCATTTGCACGCACAGGGCAAATCTACTAACGACCTTGACTCAATAATTGGTTCCAAAAAGTTCGCTCTCTTCCTTTTCGGTATTTAATGTCGTGTGGCCCATATTTTATATGGTTTCGTGACTCAGACGGAGTTTATTTTTATTTCTTCTCCTTTGTTGGTTAAGCTTATACCAAGAAGCCAAAGCAATGGATCACCACAATGTTACGTGATTTTTATTTTCGAATCCTTACTCACCTATACGAAGTTACTACCTACTATTTCTCTTTATTTGAACTCTGAAATTTGTAGGAAGTGAAAGAAATCTGAATACGTAGAAAAAATATGTATAAAATTATACAATCAATCTTTTTTCTGCATAGAATCCATCAGGATGATTGACGATGGCTCGTGTGCCATTGACATAGTACAACATCATGTGGGCTACCTACACTTGAAATAATATAATAAAGACTCTCTATTTATAGATTTTTATGGAACATGAAAAACACTCATTGATAGGTTATGAATAAAAGTTAGATTAATGTTGAAAGATTCCCAGGAATTATGTCCTCGAAGAGATTTGATTTTTCATGGGTCAAGGCTTTGTATCTTAGTATCTACTTCAATTCAAACTGCAAATATACTATAAAGCTGTAAGTATCTGAGTCCATAGCTAGAAAGCATGTCAAAGTAATGAATAAAGTAAAAATGATCCAAAGCTCCTCCTCATTAAAAAATCAAAGTCAACGGTCAACGGCAAAATAAAGGAGCATTCCATTTCCACTTGAGTCAACGATCCACCCACCGCCGAATTTAAATATAAATTCAAAACAAACTATTCACCTTATTTACTTTAGCCTGTGCCCAAGAACGCACGCCCACCCAAGTAGTAGTAGCAGTAGGGGTCCAAAGGTTCCCATTATACGCCACATTTCCTATTCATAACATTTTGCTATCCCTGAGGCTCTGAACCGACACCTTTTCGCAATATCAAAAACAAACACTTGGACTCAATTCAATTCGGCGTAAACAAAACACTTTGCACCTCCTTTTGGAGCCTCTTGTATTCCATTTGAATGCCTTTTCTTTTCTCCCCCTACCTAGCCCCCCAACAAAAACAAAAGCAACCAACCCCTCTCTTTGTGTTGTTTTTCAAGTAAAAATGAAAATAGATTGTTTTCTTCTTTTTTATTTTTGTACTTTTGTTCGTTTTTATCCCTTTGACTGGTCATGTGGCAGCAGACACAGTCGAAGGAATAGAAAAATAAATAAATTGGATTGTGTAAGAAATAAATATTTCATTTCAAAAAAATAAATGGAAAAACAAAACATTTCTACACATAAATCGAAATGGCAAAGTAGGTACCTAGGCTTGGTGATGTATACTGGGAGTAAAATGTCCTTTTTTTCTTGATGCCTTTTTTGTCTAAGAAATGGCTATACTGGAGGTGAATTTATCCTTCAATCATAATATTATGCGTCCTGGAAAGTTTTTGATTCGAACAACAAAAACATGTTTCTAAAAATAGCTTCTGTTTGCGTAGTTAACACCCACGAAATTTTAAAGCATTCCCTAATTTCGTTTCGGGATACGAAATAGTCCGCAATTGAACTGTCAAGAGAGCAAACAGTCCTTTTTACTGGCATTTCATAACAAGAAATCGAGGAGTGGGCAGTTCTGCACAACACTACATCAGCAATTGCTTCGCTGGATCAGTGATGCCACTTCTACTGTCTGAAGCAGTACTACTTTGTGGAACTGAATTTGGAACCCATTGCTCAGTAGTCGAACGCTGTAATTGGCTTTAATTGTTTGAGATTTAAATCACTCCTAAGCAAGATATACCCAGCCAACTCAGTAACTATTTGAGTTCCAGGACATGGGGATATTGAAGAAAACAAAAGGGCTAGCAAGCTTTCAAGAATATGAAGATGAAACCACTGTTGAAGCGAACCGACAGATGACAGATCTCCCACAATTAAGGCGTTATGGCTGACCTCAAAGTCTCGGAGACTTTGATTTGATCATTTTTTATCGCTGTAACTACTAAGCACTGTGCCATTGAATTTCCCTTGATCACACTGTTTCTGTGTTTAATGTGACCTACCACAGGGTTGCTCACCCTAACCATTTCTGTCGTTCATCATCATTCATCAGGTATGACTCAGTATGAAAATGTCCCCAAATCAGTAGGTAAAATGAAAATCTCTAACCCTAAACGGATCTCTGCTCTAAAGATACCCATTCCATATTTCAAGGAATTCCAAAGATCCCTGTTCCTTGTCTACCGCCGCAAGATAATGATTTCATTGAAATTCCTTCTCAAAAGCCCTAAAGGGTTTCATTCATATCAAAACAGAATTTAAGATGTGCATAAAGTAAAAGAGGAGTATCTATGACCTATAGCGTTTATTTTCTTATCTCAAACTTTACCCAAAAATATTCAAAACCCCCAGCAACACATTTCTACAAAAGGATCAAAGTAATTTCATATGCACAGTCTTATTTCGACGTGAAAATTAACTTCAAAGGAATACTATGCATTTTTGAGAATGTTTGGCAAATTTTTTCCACCGCGCTTACTAGCTGAAAAGTTATCTAATAAACCAGAACTTCAGTCTGCCATATCGCCCTCATTAATTCCAAAATCACAATGTTTTATCAACATCCAAAGAAAAACATCAAAATAACATCACAACAAAATGCCCTCAAGGACAACGAACCGAAGACGAATGAATAAAGAAGAAGAAAAAAAAAAAAGATTCCAAGAAAACTCCAATCTTTCTTCCGCCTTAAGGAGCCCAAAATCAAATGGTTTATTCATCTTGGCAAGAATGGAATGTGAACTTGCTTTTGGTAAACATAAAACAGGATATCCGCCGTATATACGCACATGTATACCATAAGCCCAGACTACATCGTGGTCGTTGTATTTCATCAGGCGCCATTATTTCCTGATCACATTGACTAACTCCTTACAAGAGGTTCATGCCTAATTCTTAGATACATCCTCAGCAAAACCTTTAAATACGTACATTCATTATGTACAATGTACACATCGCATCCTTGGTATATCCTTTCACCGCCACCAGGCCCCAAAAAACAACTACTCGACGATAAGTGTACTTAATGTGTACGATGTACGAGAAATGAAAGAAAGAACGAACAAAACACAAGTCTTTCACTTTTATGAAATTACCCCCAACATTTTGCTCCCCAAAAAAAAGTAGGTATCTACCCACAGCATACATACATACTCTCTCCCTTGAGCATTCAGTCTGCTTTGTACGACAAATACTAAATAAATTTAAAATGTTTACACACACACACACAATCAACTAAGAGACACACATAGAGAAAGGAGAGAGAGTCCTTTGCTATTGCTAGTCAAATATAATGTTCTTTTCGAATTTTATCTGTTTAACTAATTTAAGGATATAACTTGCAGACAAAAAAAAAAAAAAAAACAAGAAACACAAGGCTACCATGTTAAGTGTGTGCACCCACCTCTTCTTTGCATGAGTGTCTTCTCTAAAATATAAGTGAGCTCTAGTTTTAAACAAAATTTCCTTCAAAGGACCTTCCTCGTTTGCAACTAGTTTTTCGGTTAGAGGAAGCACAGAGGAGTGGAACGTACTCAATCCTGTCAAGTTCGTCGTTTGTTGGTTGGATTTTATTTTTATAGCTTATACATAAAATATCATGCTGTTGCTGTTGCTGTTGTTCTTCTCCTCCTGCTTTGTTGATAGAAGACGAACAAGAAGACTCTTCTTTTGCCATAGAACGAAGAACAAAAATTCCAAGTTTTATGTTTGTTTTACTATTTTATTTCCCTTCACTTGGTTGATATGAAATTCCATAAAAACGCCACAAGTCATGTGATGATCTGAAGGATGCATCTTTCTGTGTATACCTTGACGATTATGTTCGACAGTTTAGCTTCTATTGAATGGAGCATTTGATGCGAGTTATTGTCATATTTATCATAAATCGATAAAAATATAGATACAGGGTGGTCAAAGGTTAAACTTGCATAATCTACTAAACAATAACGATGACTTTAAGTGGCAGATAGCGGAAATATGTCAAGGACTTTGTGGAAAGAATTAGAAAAGTTAAGCAACTTTGAAGAGACTTTGGCGAGGGAAATGAAGGGCTTTTGGGACACCCAGCAGTCAGTTGTAACTTTTAAATCTTTACAGCTTGAGGGTTTGAGGTAAGGTTAGTTCTAATTGGAACTAAGTAGCTGGACCAGGCATTTTTAAAGCTGGATTTGATACTATAGGTTAAGTCATGGTAACATGTCTAACCAAAGCCTTGAATATACCATTTGATGTTCATAAGCATTGCGTGATGCCTGACCCGTCACTTTGCTGATAGCTAGTCATAACTTGACTGAAGTAAGAAAACGCTATCACCTTCGACACATCCTGTGAAATCTCAACTTATATCAACAAACGAAAGAGCACAACGCGGCACATGAAAACCACTAGTCCATGCGCAAACTGAATGACACTTCTGAGCTAACGTTTAAAGCTGTCAAGGAAAATTGATCGACAACGACATCTATCCTATTGCGTTTGCTTTCATTGTGTAATTTCCACTATAGTGTTGCCATACTGCGGAAATAACTAGGTCATTATAGCTCCTAAGGTAAAATGTTTTTTATAAAAAAAAATTCTGTCAGAAAACTTGGTATAGCCTGGCCAGAGTATTATAATCGCCCTCGTAGAGCCATTGAAGATTCGCATTGGCGTTGTTAAAGTACTTAACAAAATACGTCGAACCGAGTCTTTTGACAAGTTTGTGGCACTGATTTGTCCATAAATATGGAAAGTGATTCATTGTATAGGACATGGCTTTTTGGACACTCCGTTTTGCACTATTTTAGCCTACGGTGAAGCTTTATTCTGTGGGTAGATGATTGGTGACCCCCAGTAGATGTGTCTATTCATCAATTGAATGTTGACATCACCAAAAGGTTGAAGCATTCATTGCTTGGAGCTTCTCAGTCTCTTCGTGAGTTCGTAGCCAATTATTGGTTGACGTTGTCAGTTGGAAGACATTTGACTATCCTTTGGCTACCCAATATGTACTCTTCTGTCTTTCAAATTCTAAGCTATAGAGTGAAGGACGAGCCGCACTATAAAACTGATTGCTTCGTTCACAAATCATACTGTAATCACCCAGAAATTCAAACTACTCAAATTGGTCCATATCCACATACCTTTTTCATTCCATCAGAGATAATTAGAAGCCTGACAAGAAACAAGGAAATACCCAGATATTCGAAATTTCCTTCTAATTTCCTACCACTCGCTTCACAAATTCGCCCTTATACCATCAAAGAATATCAATTTTCATACACAAGCACAAGCACAAGCACAAGCATAAATGTATAACGTACCCCATAGCTTTGTGTCAGACACCATCAGAGCTTGATTGGATCTGTCACTTGTTATCCTCCTGTACCTTTATCAGGCTTCACCGGATCCATACCGAAACAATTTCCATCCCAATTAAATGCGTGCCTAACGAAGCGTTATTTAGTTACGGTCATTACTTTACACACAAGCCCACAGTATATACAGATGCCTTCAATTCAGGACCACCCTCCATTATCCAACATCCGACCGGTAAAAGCAGCACTGGCACACATATAAACCGAGAAAGAAAAAGGAACAAACAGAAAAGCAAAAAAAAGAAGGTACGTTCCTAGCTAAAGCATCAAACTGGAAGAATAATAAAATGAACTCCATTCACCCTGATATACACACCTCCTACCTCCCATTCACCTGCACCCGTGTATGCCACCACCGCCGCGCCCCAGTATTCCCCCGCCTGTAAATGGGTTCACTTAATTGGTGTTGTGTGAAATTTATGAGCTCAACCCCGGCAGCGTACTACTGTGAATGAATTTTACGATGCCTTCGTGTGGTAACTTTAAAGTGCAAAAGCCCACCCCCTGTAGCACACACCCGCACTCATCCACCCATACACCTAGGCAATTGGAAAGATTTAATGTCCTTGCACTGTGTATACACAAGCCCGAAAATTAATTGTCGACCTTTCACCATCAAATTCATTCCGTTCCTGCGGCACCGTCATCATGGTCTTCCTATATAGTCGAAGGACCACATTCAGGATTACGTGCACTTACACTATATTTGTATGCTTTGCCTGTGTGGCAAAGGAGAAGCAAAGGCTCAGGATTTTATGAGCCCATCCGCAAAATCATTATTACGGATTGGTCAACGACGACGACGACGACGACGATGACGATGACGGCTACGACCCCACTGTAACGTTGTCTTGATCCTGCAATTGGACTACTAAACGAAATGGTCTCTGTACACTATTGTGCATTGCGAAATGGCTGCTACTCACATTCTCTGTAGGTCTTATGGGTTTGAACAGAATGGTTGCTACCCAACCAACATATATCCTTTTGCAACTGCAACTGGTGGCACTGAGATTTTATTACCTTGGAGCGCAACACTCTTATGCGTTTAATGGGTTTCCGGGTGAAATTTATCGTTTCGGTTGCATTTAGGGCGGTATGGGTCTGCTACCAACAACCACCGAGAACGATGCTATAAAGCTCTAAAGAGATCTGGAACTTAAAGACGCGGATAATACTGCATTTTAATTGCCCCAAACCGATGGACTGCAGCTGTTGCTGCTTTTAAAATTATTCACCCGCCGCTCCCCCCAACCTGGGATAATTATTAAACAACAGTTATGTGGTGGCGAAAAGGGATAAAATGTGGTCCCAAGTGCTAGCATAAGTCCTTTACAGAATATCTTGACAGACAGAGTGGATTTTTTAATGATCTGTGTAGATAAAATTAACGCTGTCAGCTGTTAAGTATCTTATAAGCAACTGGTTGCCATTAAACTTAGATTGGGTTCGGGTAGTTTAGAGGATGTAACTTGGAGCGTTTTAACTGAAATTTGCTCAACAGGTTCCACAGAAGTTATTTTAAGAGCTAGACGCTTTATTAAACTACCATGGGGTCGAGGTAAAGCACACTCACGTAAACTATAAGGACTTAAGTTATGTACTTCTTCGGGGGAACTTTAGAGATACTTTAAAGAGTCACAATATTTGAGTAACTGATGAAACAGTAACAGTATAATGTCACATGCGGTGTTCCACAAAGCCATATATTCTCCGCTTCAATGTAACCTGATGTAGAACGACAATCTTGGACTTATAAAGAGCTGGAGGATGACTGGATTAATGCCGTCGTTCTGGGTTTGGGCCTGCTAGTAAGCATGGGTCTACAAGTAGCACGGGCAAAGGCAGGAGTAGTGCCAATCAGCAGTACACGAGTTGTAGAGACTATAAGAGCAATCACGTTGTAGTTTCCAAACCAGAGTTGAAGTACCTACAGATGGAAGGCTATCTGCAACATGCAGCAAAGACAATGGCTGCCCTGACAAAAATAATGCCAAATATCGAAGGACAGAAGCTCAGGAAGAGACTCCAAGTGTTGCAACATTGATAATGCTCTACGGTTCCCATATTAGTAGCTGGTGCCATGAAAAGCGTTGAGGAAGAAGACGGAGGTAGCTTTTAGATTCAATGCCTAGAGGGTATCTAGCCCCTTCCGAACAACTTTTTGCAACGCGGCATGCCTGGTAGCTGGAATGATACCCACAAACCTTGTTGTTAAACAAGTGCAGGCAGGGCAATGTGGTCAAATAGCAAAAAAACGACAGGGGGACTACTAAGGAAAAGTATTGAAGAGTGGCAAGCGAATTGGATAAGTAGAAGGACACAAAAATTGACGCTATGATCAATGGGAAGCATGTAGGGCTTACTACTCATGGATTCTTTAGAACATATCTCTCTAATAGCATGGCCATCATACAAAAAAAAACAGTCTCTATGATGCAGAACACGACAGTGAACGGACTTATTACTTATCTTATGACAGACAACATCACCGGAGATGTAGCCAAACTCTGGCTACCAACATGAATAGGCACGAGCCGAGTACCTACGTAAGGCAGAAGTATCACATCGCCAGGAAAAGAATACGGCATTTTAGACTTAAGCATGTGCAGTACCTCGGCATGTGCAAGTACCAGTTGTCGATTATTACAACCAAGAGAAGCGGGTAAATGTTGCCTCCGAGTGGAGTATTCCCCTAAACTCTTATTTCATTACTAAACATGACAATGACATGACATGACATGAAGAAGTCCTTTAAGTAGAAAAGGCAATCAACTCTTAGATCTCAAATAGTTTTTTGAAGTGACACGCGTTTCTAGCAGAAGCCATCGGAGCCCGGGCATGACAATGTTTTTCAAGAAAAAATCGGCTGTCCAGTGGCAATAGAGAATTTCAGTTGCTCAAACTTCGAAAGGTCAACTTTCATAAGCCATATGCACACAATCTTTTTTTGCTTCTCCTTTTTGTTACATCCTACCCGAATGTTTTGCAATTCAATTTCCTGTTGACAAAATTTGGTTTGATACTGTGCAATAATTCCATGTCACGGTAATCTTCCTGAGGGCAAAAGTGTAACCTCATAATATCCATTGCATAACTCTAACGAAATAATTCAACAAACCCTGCCAACATGGCCACATCCTAAACCTGATGAGCTTATTTCTACCTATCGTGAGGTATGATATAAAAATTAATCAACTCAATGTGGATGTGTAACCACTACTCATTTGCACATGAAATGCCATAAAAACATTGCAGCACAGAACACATATCCTTCTGCAAGGGATCAGTACACAGGCAAGCCTCTCATCTGCTCTGCTTCCAGAGTAACATTTGTAAACATATTCAGCTAGTACTATTCATAAATATTTATTTATGAGTTTAGGAGGGCCCGAGAGTTGTGCTTCTATTTTGCAGGACATCCAGTGTAATGAGAGAGCAACAGCAGCATGAGCGCATCATCTGTAGAGCAATACACGAGTAGGAACAAACAAAACAACTCTTTTATTTACACACACTCTTCATGGGAGCATCAATTTGCTGTCAGCTGAGTAATGGCTTTGGGGTTGGTATGACGAAACAACGAACGAAGGATCAACTCCCCCGCTCCCTCATACATATGACGGATATACATATAGTAAACCACAACGATACAACAAATAGTGAAAGCCTGTTAGATTCGCATTGAGCGCACGCTGATATGCTATATGACAAATTGCACAATGAAATAGGATTCTTTGTAAGGATTATTATAAGCGCGCACAGCAACCAGCATCAAGAGAAAGTAATACACTTTCTATATGCGATAGATGCGGGTACCACTCGAATACATATGTATGGATGTGTGTATGTAATCCACCCGAGCAGCTGTTATTTTGCCGCATCAATCTTTCTTTCTACACACTGACTGGTTTGATGGATACGGATGCTTCTATCTTTAGATATATTACTTTGTTCTTCTTAGTCCAATGTTGTGCTATGCCATTGTTTCACAGGATGTTATTCTGTGTCCTGTTTTTTTTGCTTTTCCTAACATTAGAAATGGAGATAAATATTTATTTCTGTGGAAAATATTTGCAGATGAATTTTTCAAAGGTAAACAATGGATTTGTGGGCTACTGTTAGGTTGGGATGGGGTTTTAAGTAATATTTTCTACCATCATTCATGTACATGTATCCTTTGTACATATGGCGTGCATATGAAGTATATAGGATTGTGTGTTGGAGGAACGCTTTGTATGTGATGTTTACGTTTGGCGGGAAAACCAGAAATTCTGTTTGCTCCTCCATCTGATTGTGCAGCCATGTAGGCTTACAGCAAATTGATTGCACAGTACCCGAGTGCGGAGCACTTTGGTAAATATTTGAGCATTACTCACAACAGATATTGGATGGATTAGGCTTTCGGGCTTTCGGTGTTTGTTGATCTTTCCTTTATTTGAAAATTTTCATATTTTACATGTTTTCAATAAAACTGCAGGCGCTGTGATGGAGTGAGGCTTTTTAGACTCGCCAAATGGTGTGGTAGGATTTTAAAAACAAAGTGTGAAATTCCACATGAAATTTGGGAAGTTTTTAAATTCGAGTTGAAACATATACATATACTCGTAATAGTGTGACTAAAAAACAAATGGTGATCTCCATGCCTATAGATTTCATTGTCGTTGAGGTTTAGAACCGAACTTTGTACAAGGCCTACTGGGTGCTATCCTCCAGAATATGCAAGAGCTATCTTCTCCAATACAACCAATAGAAAATTGGTCAAGAGCTGCCAAGGAGAACCCATAATTCGCGTTTCTGTTGTATGCCAGGACATTTGAGATTCTTTGGCAATCACTTGGCCTATAAAGTTGCGAAGAAATCCCAGAGTTGAACCAATCAATGATCTACTATCTTTTTAGTTCTCATAATCGACCAAATGAGCTCATTATTCGTGATACATTCTCCTTGATGCACAGCTAACTACTTGTACAGCTGGTACAGGAGCTAGGACCCCGAAACTAAATCTTCCAATGGCTCCATGGGTCAATGACTTTTGGAAGAAGTACATTTACCATTATTGGAGTGAGCCAAAAATCAATCACACACAGCAGCAGCAATAGTTATACCGTTTTAATGATTTAGGGGTTGGATTGAATATGGATTGGGTTTAGATCCGCGAGTTCGAGTGAGGTATGTCAAGCACTCTCGTGTCAAAAAAGGCCGCAAAATGTTGATAACGTATGCTGATAACTTTCCCGGTCTTGGACGACAATATTAAGCTGTTTTTTTATGAGATAGTGTACCAAATCCTATCAAGAGGGTTTGCCAAAAACATCTTGGCATTTGAACCGTTCATTCACTTAATTCGAACCTAAGTCCTATAAGCAGTTGTTGTTTAATTAAGTTTTATAGCTTTTACGTCCTCGAATCACCAAGTAAAAAGGTATCTTCCTACTTTCAAAAGAATAATAGTCCTCCTTAGCCTTTCGAAAAACTTTCAAAAATTATTATTGAATCATTATTTTATAGGAATCCTCAAAGTTAATAATGTTTACTTATATAATAAAATATTCATTAAAAAATATGACTTCAATTAAGAAGGTCCGACTCTCAATTATTTCCTCTTTAGCCCCAATAATTGGGTCAAAGGATACCCTTTTTTTTTTGCTTGCCAGAGGTACATCCTTTTCATCTATACACAACTCCACGTTAAGTGGATCACAATTGTATGTATGTATGTGTGTGGTACTATTTGCGTTTTTGTGTAATAAAATTCTATTTCATTCTTATTTTCCTCTCTCACAACAAAAAAAAGAAAATTCAAATCCCAGTCCCTTTGCTTAATTACTTCCTCCTTTAAAGTAAACTTTGAAAATAAAATGTGGAAAAAAAGTTTTAAATCACTTTATACTGTTGCCTCTGCAACATAGAATCAAAAAAAAAAAAAAAGAGGAAAAGTAATTTCAACCATTTCGCCCATTAAACGTGCCCTGACTGTTGTACACTCTCGATCGAAAGTTATATCCTTCTCTATTAAAACCAACCCATTTCCGAACGAACTCTGGGAACATACACAAAGCCCCATCAACCAATTTTATGTGATAAAAATTCATGGACATAAAAAAAAAAATTCAAGGAAAAATCAAACAAAAAAAGGACGAAATACAGTTTTTTCGTCGCCATTCATTCTTCTTTTGCTCCATCCTCAGATGAGCTGCGGTGGTGGTGTTGTTTTTTTTTTTTTTTCTTTTTTTTTCTGAAGGTTTGGCAATAAAAATTGAAACAAAACAAAAGGACATTAGCGTAAAATGCAAAAAACAAAAAAAGGGAAAAGAAAAACAAACTTTATTTCACTTTCAAAATAAACATGAGAAACAGAAAGAGTAGAAAAAGAAAGAAAAAAAAAAAAAGAATACTGCAGCAATTCGCCATTGGCAACAGTGTTTCTTTTTCTTCCGAGGACAAGGGGTGGCACCACCAAAGATATACCATTTAAAAGTTGGTACACGAAATTTTCGCTGAGTTTGTTATAACATACACAAGAGAACTAATACATTCTCATTTTGGTATGTCTTATCTGCCCTTGGGGAACCGAGAAGTCGACTTCTAAAAGTGGGAAATCTATTAGACAGCAGGATGAAGTGAAAATCCAAAGGACAACTCAAACACACATATACACATGCGTCTGTACGTGCAGAGAACGATTCGTGGGAGATCAATTAGGTTAATTGTAAAGCTGGTAGCGGTTATATGCAAACTTCCAAACTAATCTCAAAGTAATTACACAAGCAGTTGAGTACTCCTAATACAAAGAGATACGTAGATGGGTTTTATTCGAAGGAGGTGTATCTATTCTTTTTATCTCACACACAGTTGTGTCCTTTTGTATTTGGAACGGGCTTTTGTGTGTATTTATTATGTCTGGAATTGAATTCCTTTCTAACCATGGCAGAGACAGTTCTCTCGAGGGTTTGGTGAGGGTATTTTTGCCCTTCTTCCAGGACTTTTCCCCTTGTTTCGCTTTGTCGTCTTCGTCGTATTCGTGGAATGAAAGTGGAAAAGTAAGTTTAAGGATAAAGTAAGAATTTAACTTTGTTATTTTGTGCTAAAATTTCGAAAGAATACCGCTGTCTCCAAATTCTTTTGTCACAGAGAAAAGCATCTTCCCGGTTTTTTTTTTTTTTTTCATCTTATCCCTTTTAAGCTTATACTGTGCTAAAGATTGGCCAAAGTAGATTTGGAGAGGTGCAAATGCCAAGTTTGCAGTTAGTTGTTTTAATTCCTTATTTTATTTTTCGGTTTTAAGGAGCAATCCTCTTTTTGTTTGTCTGAACGTAAAACATTTATTCTTAGTGGTAATTAGGAAAGTGGAAAGTACCATCTTAATTTGAGTGGTCATAAGAAATTCTACTAAACTGTCATGTCGCCTGAGAGGTAGACAAGATAGGATTAGCCTGATTAGTGCATTTCTTAAGATGCAGTCACTTTTTTTTTGTTTTTGTTTTCCTCGCTAAGGAAAATCGTATTTTATTATTTAGAAAAGTGCACAATAGTCTCAGGAGGAACTAAGTAATGAATTAACTTATCCATCAGTCCATCCTATTAGAGTTCATTATTCGAGTTAACGTTGTCCATAAAACGTAATGTCCTGACCTACATACAGTTTGAAAGCCCACATAAAGTATGACTTATGCATGATTTATGCGAATGACAGTTAAGTAGAATGGCTAGTAAAAACAAAAAGTTTATTCTGCCCGGAAGAACGAATAAAAAGGATTTTATAACCAAAACAGTGCCAAGGTTTGCGTTGCAGCAAAGGCGAAAGAGTCACACATTAAAGTTTAAATAATATTGTAACAACATTCCTCGCATGTCTACAAGTCTCTGCGTACTTGAAGCTGTCAATAAAACACGCTTTAATGTAACGTAACGCAATATCTTTCGTCAAGCCGTAAGTCTGCATAAAACAAAGTTGATGTTTTTAGCTGAAGGAATTGAATACTAAGTCTTGCAAAAGTTTGTATACGAACATGAATACAGGTTAGGTTGAGTAGGGTTTTGAAGGCACTATAACACACATCGTGATCTCTTGGGGAAGATTGCCTGAAAAACCTGACTCATATCACTAGTACATGTAAAAACAAATCTCTAAACAATAAAATAAGGTTACATTTTTCTGTCATTTTTTGACAATTTATAGTGGGGTTGTTCGCGTTCCCTATCAAAACAGCAAATTTTTACCATATTTTACTAATTCTTACGAAACTGTGATAGGGTACGAGGAAACTTCGTAGTTTTTCACAAAAGAGAGTTGTTACGATTTATGAAGAAAAGTCCTTTGGGCTTGTCTGAACTTTAAGCTTGTTTCTGCTGAACAAGTTCGTTAAGTTTTTAGTAATTTTATCTGTCTGTTACCGAATTGCAACCACACATTTATTTGACGTCAAAGAGTATGCTTTGACAGCTGTCAAGTAAGGGTAAAGTAAAGTTCGCTTTCAGAACTACCCAGACAGTGATTTAAATCTCAAGAGGCTCATCAGCTAAACGTTGCCCAAGTCCTACAGTCCGAGAAGAAAGTTCTTGTTTTTTTGACGGAAAGGGTAGAACATTCATACAACAGCTGACGATTCGAACTTCTTCTCCTTCCCTCCATCTTCTGCAATAGTCATTTCATTATGCAGCACACTGAGTCGCCCCGCGTGAAGGCCAGAAACGACCCTTCGTTTACGACCGAGATGGCTTCACAGGTCCTTTAATAAGTCTCCTTAAAGCAGAATAGTATCAACCTTTAATTAGCCAGTAATATGACGCAACTGGACGTAGGAAAAGGGAGCTAGAGTTGTTGCCTTCCCAACAAGACTGTACCCTTAGTTATGAATTCAGAGAACAAGTTGACAAGTACACATTCATTAGCCATAGTCCAAAAGCAAGCTATCAAAATCATCCCTCTCCCATTAGGGCAGCAGGAGAAAAAAAAAAGGTTAACAGCATTACGAACGGAGTAGTCCATCTAATCTAAATTCCCTTCCAAATTGATTGACTGAAGGGGATAACAAGAGTGAAAGATGAGATGAAAATGATGTGACTGAGTGCCTGATAGCAATCAATAATTAACTACAAAGTCTATATTTAATTCGCCTCTATACCATTCTTCTTCATCTGCTATTCGTCCCGCATGATAAATACATATGTATAGAGAGAGAGAGACTAAGAATATTTGGTATCCAGTTTGTAACCGAACTTTAACACAATATCCTCTGATACACTCGTCCTCGATGCTCAGATACTCGTGCAGAATATTCGATTAGATGAGATAGGCAATGACACAGCGTATACACACATCACGCTATGCTCCACCACTGACGTCGCCACACACGTGTACACTTCGAGTGGCAGAATAATAATGAATAAATAATAAGGTCATGTCCTATATCCGGTTGTTCTCCATTTTCTTTTTGTATATATATTTTTTTTTTTTTTTGACCGAAACCAATGAGAATCCATTTTTATCCCAGATTCAATCTCCTTTGAAGCCGTCCTCAATTGTAACGCAATTTGATGCCGAAAAAAAGGATTTGCAAAAAAAAACTCAAATCACGTCCTGCTTGTCGGCATACCTCCCTGTTCGCTATGTTGACCTTTTAATTTTGAAATTTAATTACGAGATCACTTGGTTTTCACCAGAAAAAAAGAGGATATAAAACAAAATGAAATGTATCCATCTGAATCGAAAAATTAAAAGAAAAAAGATACTCTGACACAAAGCAAACAAGTGAGGGATGCTATCCACAGCTAAAAACCGGGTCATCTACCACGTCATCATCATCATCATCATCATCAGCAGCAGGAGCAGGAGCAGTAGTATCGCACATCGTAGTCGTGTCTCAAGTTTCCATTAAATGATTGAGGAACGCCAACGAGTTCAACGTCTGTATTTGCATTTTGAATATCAAATGCAAAGGCAGTGGCAGTGGTGGATTTCAGGACGTTTAATCTACGCGAATGAGGTGTCTGATGGGGTTAGAGTGGGGCCAACCGTAATCTCATGTATTATGTGGCGAAAATCTGTGATGCAAACAGATCTACTTACGAAATTAAAAATTTGTATCTATAGAATGTTATGAAGGTGTCTGGGTTGTGGTTTACTTTTTTTTCTATGTTTTTTGTATTATGTATGTCTTTACCTTTATATCCTTGAGAAATTGGAATACGTTGTGCTGATTGTAGTAGTTGTCACTGATTCTGAAACGAAAGAGAAAATGTTCTATTAATTGAGATGAGGTACGAGTATTAGGTGAAATGTGAAAGAAAGATACATTTTCTATTCAAATTGTAACATGAGCTATCTATGGGTACTATTACGAAGATTGAAAAACCACCAACTAATGTTGGTGCCCTGGATCAAAAATCTAAATCTAAAAGGCAAGTAAATCATCTTCTATTCCGGAATTTTATTCAGACAACAGAGAGGTTTGAGTGTAGCTTAAGAGTCACCATCACGACGACAAGGTTTCCGACTGATCGACTTTGCACCCTTGCTGTCGTAGAACAAGAACTATCAAATGCACAATCTGGTTATCGACATGAGCTGCAACCGTATAAAATAAGAAACTGATCTTTGGACGCCTTAGTTTTTCAACAGAAATCTTGAGTCTGCAAGGACCAGAGAGACTCTCTTGGAAGCGCCAACAACCTGTGAATACTTAGAGCAACATCATCAAGGAGATAGCTGTGATCAACCGCCACAAAATCTAGCACTTTGATGATGAGTGCGTTCAGCGGAATAAGATTACAGAAGAAGTACGTTAGAAAGCACTGCAGTGCAAAATAAAAGCGGCCATAGATAAGAAGCGGATCAGAGGAAGAGAAGAGCAGACAATTCTGTGTAAAAAGAGAGCCACTGCCTCAGCTTCCCAGCTCAAGAAAGCCAGTGAGTCTAGCTAGTGCAATACCATTTGGAATTTTTATTTTCATCTAACCAGCTGGCTTCAATATTGGGGTTCTTCGAAATAGCAAAGGTCGGCTCGATTCCGTGTTTTAGAAATTAAAGAAATTTTTCGAAAAATTGTTGGAAGCAAACAGAGAGAGTGATAGTGAATGATGATTGTATGAACGAAGTATTCAAAAAGTTAGCGCAGCCATCCGAAAACAAAGAAACCGCTGGCCCTTCTAGCTGAATTTTAGGAAGTGATGTCCTCGAAGAGCCAAGTCACTTGGTGAAGTACGGGGAGAGGAAAACATTCTCGACGACTGTAACATCAGATCTATATCTCCAAGAAGGCGATCATATATCTGGTAAAAACTACCCAGCCCTCAGCAGTATGACTGCTAAATTTCACACAGAAGACCGAACCTACGTTAAAAAAATCAAGCTGTGCCGGACGTCAGAAAGCTATCGAGGTCTTCTCAACTCGAAGCCTCCTTACTTCGCACCTAAGTTTGCAAGGTGCGACGCAAAGAGAGAGAGAAAGAGATAAATAAATTTGGTGGTAATTTCATTACTTACGAGTACATTAGGTTGTTGTCATGGCTAACACATTTGCATGGAGTCCCAAGGGTGAAGTAAAAAGTAAAAAGCATTCATATTTTGACAGCTGTCAAGTAAAAACTGTATATTTAAAGAAAGTTAGACGATTAATACCTAAACCATACAGGAAAGGTATCAAAGAACGCTGACAATTTCGTAGAAACATGCCGTATTCTTAAAACCTATTGAACTGATATCAACACCTTGGTTGTGAGGTTAAGCTCACTCAACATCGGAAACAAGAGACTATGGATGTCCGTTATAAAATGGCTTCTTCCACCTAAAGCCAAAGAAGACTATCCAACAATTAATCATCATGTTGGCCACTGGGCTCAGATTTTTTGACAAATTAATTTTCAAGTCTCAAAAGTTGGCATCTCTCATCCATCGGAAACAAAATGTAATTTTTCAAAACTGTTTTATTTATGATCGAAATTTTTTGCTCGTTGCCTACTTTATATTCTAATCCGCATTCATATCCATTCATCAGAGGACGAAAAATCTGGCTTTTCTCTATGCCAACTGAAAATAAGCAGATACTTAACCTTCACATCATTTTTTACCCGCCAAATGATTTACTTCTTTTCAACTGAATCCAATACCTAATATCATCAAGGATTATACTGCCTTCTTCCTTTCTGTGTTTTTTACGATGCAACAATCTAAATTCGCCACCTTTCTTTTTATTATCTCATAACACCCCTAAGTAAAAACATCAGAAACGGATTATTGATCCATCGAACGTAGACCATGCCAAAAGCGGTTTCCACCCAAAAAAAAAAAAAAAAAAAACATGCATACTCGTATATCCTTCCAACAATGTGACGTTGACATTATGCCAAAAGAAAAATGATACAACAGCAGAACTAGGACTAGTCTTTTTCGTCGTCCTTGTCGTCGTCTTGGTGTGTTTTGTTGTAACAAAAGCCTTAGGCTATGAGAGGTAACAAAATGTCTTATCCACTCACACTTTGCCTCCCCTGCTGAGATTAAATGTCTTGAAAATATTTTCATTTCATCTCTGCCCAAGAGAATGTTTCCAAAAACAAAAAAAAAAAAAAAACAGGAGAGGAGAATTCCCAAAAACCTTGTTAAGTAAGTTGCCAAATAGACGGAGGTGATCCTGTATCCTGACTGGTACAAAGTAATAGGTAACAAGTACAGTAAACCTGGCCCATTTTGTCCATGGTGAATGGTGCTTGAAGGCAACAATCTAAGGGATGATGAGAATCATGTCGTATAAATGATTGCCTACTTTTTTGAGCAAAAGTTCCTCTTTCTTTTCATAATAATCCCTGTCAGAGCAAAACGACATTCAATAAGAGACAGAGAGGGATTCCTGGCCTAGGGCTAATCAATCATCTTTAACCTTATGCTCCGAGATAAGACGACACGGTTGGATAAAAATGTAAAAAAAAAAAAAAATCCCAAAAAATCCTCGAGTGGGTGGGGGTTGGTTAGAACGGTTCGTTTTTTTATATTCTTCTCGTATATCGCATGAAATACTAGAGAGTCATTAATTTTTCAGATGAAATAATATCCATTCAGTGAACGTCCAATCGGATACGTAATTTTTATTTTCCTCTCCCTTAAAGCGGAAGATTAATTGTCCGCAGATGGCAGGGATAGTATACAGTGACATGTGGAGCACTACACCTTTGACATTATCTGATTGCCTGATGGGATATATGCCCATTCGATGGAGGACCTCTCATGATATCATCATCATTATCATCATCATGGTCTGATAGATGATCGGTGTGATGGCATTTATACGAATTAATCGATTTGTATCTCGTTCTGGGAATCAAAATGTCATAAAATTGGATTCAGCGTGAAATTGAGAAAAATTCCTCGGCCATAAAATTAAACTTAGCATGCTATCACGGCTAAGGGTAGTTGCTACAGATGCAGAAGACGTGTGCGCATAAAATAAATTGTTCTTGTAAAATGTTTTTGAGAAAGTTTCACCATCAATATCGGCAATTTGATAACAAAAAAAAAAAAATATAAGAGAGAATTGTGTACCAGAAGATTATCCTTTGAGTTATGGTTTGGAAAATTCGACTTCGAGCTCCGGTAAGGAACAACATTATAAATGATGGCATTCACTTTATGTTTGGCAGCAAATTGACTGCTACAGCTGCTGAACCCAGTATTTATAGGCGCAAAAACTTTACCCCATTACTCGTAAGGCGATTGAGCTTTTTGTGTGGTATTTGTGTTGGTTTTTCCATTAAGAGCTTTCATTTTAAATTTCGTAGAAGTTTTTCAACTTTAAAGTTAGAAACTGTCATTTTTTGACAGTTGTCAAATCAGAACTATATGTAACTGTCAAGTGAAAGAAACTGAACTGTAGAAGCCTGAAATACAAGAAATATTTGGTACAAAAACGTTGACTCACTGCGGTTCTTATGAAGTACTTTTTCGGGCAGATGTTGTGCCCTAAGCCCTTGAATATTAATAGATATCAGGCAAGTTATTAAGGTAGAGGTGAGAAGACTCAAACTCGTAGCTCAAACGAAGCACATTTCCAGAAACCGCACACGATGGCGCGCAGGCATTGTAGAAAGCCTAGGACACACAATGGGATACAGGACATAAGTAAGTAAGTAAATAAGTATATTTCCGATAATTCAAAAGAGGTATTCTAAAACTTCTTCTGCGTCTATGTTGCTGGAGCCGACTTCTCTTTTGGTTAGTGTTCGGTGAGTTTGTTCTCTAAAAAAGCGATTTGTGAAAATAAAGTTTCTTCATGGAAGACCCCAGAGAAACAACAAACTCTCCATTCCTTTCCCTTAATTCTCAGAATCTACATAACATCCAAGCATTCAGTTATTTTAAGTCCTTCGCTCTCCTGCAAACGTTCATTGCAACACCTAGTATTCCGTGTTCATTGGCCCTTGATCAATTAATTCTTCTTCTTCCCTTATTTAATTTAATTCATTTTTAAATGTATTTACCATCCCAACCTCTTATTCGCCTTCGATTGACTGAACAGATGGCGTGTTTCTCACACCCCACCTTCGCAATCAACCAGAAAGAAAATCAACAAATAAAAATTCACAAACACAAAAAAACCGTTGTTGGAAAAACGCTCATCCATAATTGCTGTTGTTTTAAGCCATCCATTTTCCTTTCAGCAGGTCGAAACCACTTTAGCCTTCTGTTTCGCTCTTTTCAAATAAGTAGCATCTTCTTCAGAAGCACGGATGAATGGTGACGGTGGCTTAACCACTCACTGTTAAAAATTAAACCAGAAACCCTATTCGCACGAGTATACCACCTCAGACAAAAAAAAAAAAGATACAAAAAAAGAAGAGTGTATCCACCAAATACCAACATTGGCTCATATTTGTGTAACCTGTTTCCATGAAAAATTCACAACTAGGGCATAAAATTGCAGATGGTGCACACCGCAAATTTATTGCCTGTGGGCGGAGGACTATGGGCGGGGGGGGGGGGCTACTGGAGCGATGAAAGGCAGTACAAAACTCAACGATGATGAAGGATGGCACAAGCAACAAGGGTTCGTGTATACACAACGGTTGAAGGGTGGGGGGACAAACGAGAGAAAGTTCACCGAGCCTTGAGGGCACAATGTGGCGGATAAGCACAAGCAAATAAAATACATACACAGCACACAGTAGCAAAAGCAATTTCTTTCCAGTACTCAAGCCGCCACCAGCAACCCCGCCTCAACTACAATCATCATTATGGGCCAGGGCCACTGTCAGCCATCCGCGACGCATCATTTTATCCAAGGACTTCTCATCCTCTCATCCTCATTCTCATCTACGGCCATTTAACCACCAGCCAGTGGATAGTGCAATTATCTCCACTTTTAAGAGGATTATTGGCAGAAGGAATCACGCAAACAAAAAAATAAAAAACCACCACACCATCATCGGCAGTTGCATGAGATGACAACACCCAACCACCCAACCACCCCACTCCCGACGACCACCACCACTTCCATGAAATTATGTGCGAGAAGCATCTGGCCTTAAGTACCATCAGCCATCGATGGATCAATGAATTGGGTCGTTGCCTGGTTTTCTACTGCCACCTAGCCGCATCCTGTGCGGCTGTTTCAAATTACCCCCAAGGCGCCGCCGGCCGGGCAGCATGGGGGAGGGGAAAGTTGACAATTATTACGGTTATTATTATTATTTTCATTAAATCTCTTGGTTGCCAGGCCAAAACACATGATAAGGACCAAGGAAATGAAAATTGTATACTTGTATCTGTACCCTGCTGGACCTGAATAATTTTCCTTATCACTTAACTTCTCAATTTCCCTGCGATAGATATTAGGGCGGCACTATAAGAGAAGGAGCCAAATTAGCATACTGCAAATATCATTGGAATTGCTAACGAGGTCCTTGAGCAAATAAATACTATAACAGTCAGTGTACGCCCGTTTGGACACACAAGAGGCAAAACCAACTTGAGTGTGAGTGTCTTCTTGTGGTATCTCATTGCCAGATCCTTCGAATGGCCATCTACAGTCTCCGTGCTGAAAGAGGACGCTAGTGAAGTGAATTTAAGTGATTTTCCATTTCATTTTCTTTGAAAGCAAATTCTAAATTGGCCACCAGACACGCAACTATATACACTTGACACTTTAAAGTCAATGTTCGCCGACATTGAGAAATAGCGAAAGATAAAAACTCATTAGGGAAATAAGTGTGACTTTAAATGATGAATGGTGATTTATGTGACGGGGGATAACGACAATAATGTAGCACAAGGATGCTTTATTATCGAGTGATATAGTCATTTAGCGAGAGAGCAGTTAATTTTGCAAGTTTAAATTGCCCCACGTGTGACAGTGGTATTTGTTAATAGCCACCAGCTCCAGATCTCCAGATGAGTAATGACAGGCAGGAATTTGTACATTTTTGAAGTCGTTTTTACTGGTTTCTAAGGCAATTCGTCAGCTTTAATGTTCTGAGAAGATAACATCCTTGTGGTCGAAGATGCAATGTTTGATAAACAGAGAGCGAACTAAAAATGCAAAATCTTTAAAAGGTTGATTGACAAGTAACTAGCCTTGGCACAAGAGGTAGCTGTCAAATTTACTGCCAGATGCGTTTGTTTTGAAAACCAAAGTGAAGCATTGAAAATGAAACCATCCAGCACTGACTTTGTATAAAATGAAAAGAAGCGAAGTTCGAACTAAAGAGAGTTTATGGGGACTTTGTCTGGATTTCTTTCAGCACAATGAGATACTGATACTGAGCAGTTGAATTCAAACGTGATTGTACGAGTATTTTTTAATGAAAAACTTCCAATCGAGTATACCCACCAGAAATGAGTGACCAAGTCCATGAAGTATTGAATGATCATAGAGCTAAGAGTGTATGGTGACGTTGTGCTAGTAGGAATCCCAAATGACAGAATGTCCTATCAGTTGACAACTGTGACAATTTGTACGACAAGTTTTTGTGCCGATATGTCAATAAACTGACTGACTATTGCTGGCGTTTGTAAGGCTTACACCATTGTGGTACGAGAATGCCTTTGCATCTTGGTTTTCAGGTTCAGAACTAATATCTTATATCAGGCACATAAAGTTGAGAGAAATCTAGTGTAGCCTGCGATATCCATGCGCTAGCTACAGAAGCAGAAGTAGCAATAATTAAGTCTGAGAGCAGAACTCTTCAACAGTGAGAGGTTTCTAACCTATCCGAAAGAAGAATCAAGAGATTAAAGGAATATTTTGCATAGAGCATTGTTCTGAATCGAATATTCTGCTGGTAAGTATGTACATATATCCTCTTGACGGTGTCTGAAATTATGGGCAAGGGCTGTCCATAAAGAGCAGTACCCTTCCCTCTGTTATGGTCAATAATTATCTTCACTCTGTACGTGGACCAGGTAAGCATGGTACTATAATTACAATACAAAGCGCATTACTTATAGTTTTAGAATGTTTTAATAAATGTCCTGGCCAACAATCCTAGCCCCATTTACAAGGAAGATACATGTCACCCTCGGACCTATTACAATAAAGACCCCAAAGCTTCTACGATACATAACAGGGTAAAGTTTGGCTTGGAACCTGAATCATGAGCAACAAACCTGCAGATTAGCGTACTAGAGCGGACCCAAAATCTACGTTCATGGGTTCTGAACTTTATTATTCCATCAACTGGACATATTGCTGATTGATGAATAGGAAAACGAACCAAGTCCAAGAACATCTAAATGATCTATCAATTAAGGATATCCTTAACTAAGCTAAGCAAAGCTTTTGTAACCTAGTGAGCTTCCAAGGTACTGCGGGCTGAGATACAAACTTAACAAGATGTATGTTTGCAAAGAAAAGGACTATTGGTACCACACTGGTTAAGGATTAAGCAAAGATAATTTCCACAAGGACATACTTACTTCAGTGGAACAGTAGTGCTTCATTTACTTAGTATTTTCATAGGGAAGGTATATGGGTTTGGCAAAAGGGACAAAGACACATACAAAAACATTTTCTTAAGAGTGATTTCGTTAGATACTTAAGTCCTTCCCCGCCTAAATGAAAGAAAGAAAGAATCATGTTCTTTTTTTAAATAACATGTCACAAAGTGTATTCATTATGAGATCAAAATTTTTATGACTATCTATTGCTCGACATAAAACAAAAAAAAAAAAAAAAAAACTCTTTCATATGCACACCAACTAATGGAAGGTACACCCACGACCGCCAGGATCATCTAACTTTTATGCATTTCTTGCGGTAAGTATTCATCGCTGTTCGATGCACTCAATTTCCTTTAATTTATATCTTTTCTCCACCGAAACCGAAACCGCAACCGAAAACCACAACCATTCACTCTTCAAACTGTAAAAGAACACTTCAATTCCCCAAGGGCAATAACGTAACACTCAACCCATATCCCATCTGGTTTCCTCCAGAACGAAGAAGAACACCCATGCTATAGTAGAAAATACAATTTAACGACCCCATTGCCACTTCCACAAGTTGACAATGTCCTTCCTGCCCGCAAAAACAGCTACTGACTTTCACTCACGTTCTTGGCTCTTTGGTTGTCATTCCACGGTTTTATGATTCATTTAATACGTTTTAATATTGAATTTTCATAAATTAGACATTCCACTTGACAAGTTGCTGCACGTTAGTCATAAAAGATGAGTTCATCTCGCATACACTCACACCTACACGTTTTATACAAGGTTGGCAGGATCAAAAACATATATTACTTTAGTCATCCTCCAACCCCTCACATCCCTGCGAATTATTCTTTTCTCATCTTGAGTAGGAAAATTTGTATGCAGAAAACGTAACGATGCGTGCTGATAAGTAGAAAAAATGGAGACATCCACTCTTCCCTTTTAAACAGGACCCCTCCATCCCCATCCGAGGAAAAAAAGGAAGAAGAACTAAGTTGAAGTTTAAGAGAAATATTATTATAGCTCAACTGGGGCAGAACGGCAAATAACACATGAGGGGCTTAAGGACACTTATAATCGATGAGATAGAGCCACTTTGCATTCTTAACTTAACAGATGAACGCAAAAAAGTAGCTCGTGTTCGTGTATCTCTTCTATAAGTTCCAATTTCCACAGAAGCAATATCATCCATTAGGGGATGATGATGAGAGTGTTAAGGGAGGCACAAAGCTACTTTATAAGGGGCTTTTCTTTCTCTTCTTCCTTACGTCCATTATCCTTGAATACATACATATACCTATACAATTTTGTTCGTATCGAAATCGATTGGGGAGAGGTCGGTAAAGCGATAATGAGATTTTTCACGATTGGATATATCGTTTGGCAGGATGTCTCAACACTTCATTCAACTTGCCATGGCCAGTGAAAGACTGCAGTTTATATGCGAAACAAGGTGTTGACTTTGGGTTAATTCTCATTAAAAAAATAACCAAAAATTTAATTCATCGAAAAATCGGATCAGTGCACAAAAATTAAACAGGACGAAAACAAGTACAAAAATCAGGACAACAAACAATATTAAAGGCCGTAAACCTTGTCGCACGGAAAATTGCTTTCACGTTGAATGTTGGTGCTCCTTTTTTTTATTCCTTGGCCATGGATACAGCCAGGGTAATTGGAGTATATAGGTATGTACGCACATTTAAACATAAAAATACAACGCAGGGTGCCCGTGTCACATGAAAAAGGGAAAAGGGAAAAAAAGAAAAACCATCTCGATGTCACCCCCACGCGGTTATTAAGGGTTTTCATTTTGTGTTTAATGCGGAATAGCTTGCGATTAGGGATTCAAATTCAGATTTTGGAATTTTTGTTGCGGCGCGAAGTGCTATTCCTTTTTTTCGCTTTTGGAAAATTTATTCGCTTTTTACGCTGTGAGAATATAAAATGGGCTTCGGGGAATTTCACAGAGAATTCAATTTATGGTAACAAATCTAATCGCAATAGAATCTGTTGGATTTATATTTCTTATTTTTGTTGGGATTTACCAAAAAAAAAGGTTTAATTTTGTTGATAGCTTTATATTAGATTTGACTTTACAGTCGGGGTATTCATCATTTTTTATGACTTTCTTTTCGCTAAGCTTCATTTTCGTCTTCCAAAGAAATGACGGTTATAATAGGACATTTGGTATTCAAAGGAAGACCTTTTGACAATCAGACAGCTCATGCTCAGCCTCTGGAAACATGTATAAAATTGAGGTCAAGTAGTCACGATTAAGGACGATCAAAGTACCCTAATACGCATTTTTAAGATTTCTGCGAGGGATATTTCAGGGAATTTAACAAACGAAAGATGTTATGAAAGATACAGAAGGAACGTGAGTTCTATTAAGTTTTCGAACAGAATTAGTTCTTGGAAGTAATTGTAGGCTGTGATTTGAAGTGTACGCTACTTTGGATTCAGAAAATTATAGAGATGTTGGATAAAATGAACACAATTGAGATAGTCAAACTTAGCGGGGTTTCCATTGATGGAACATTTTATACAACAGTGTTGCCAGTTTATGGTTTTGCCTCCAGACCTTTTACACACATAGCTATTCAGAGGTTAATTTAGATCTAACAAAATTTTTGAGTTCATCATAAATATCAATCTTTAAAGCAATGCAGAAATTAAGTAGGTCCTTCGGTTAGTTACCTGAACCTACTTCTTCCGTACTACTAAAAAAGTACCTGCCTAGATATAAAAAAAACGATTTCTAGAAGTGTCCTCATATTCGCACAGTATGTGCGTGATATCCTTTGCGTGTAGATCCTCACAATACCTACAAATCTCCGATTCTGATAGTCCTAGTGAACTAGTGATTTCACCAGATCTTTTATGGTTAATCTCAGGCCTTAAGACTCTCGATACCCTATGTCCTTCCAGTTTAGCCTATCTGCAATTAGCCTATGTTGTATTGTAATATATCTCCTCGGCGCATTCATTGAGCACAGCTAGAACCTCGGTCTGGAAAACTATCACTGCATGTGATACCGCATGTATAGCCGCCGGTTACAAACTGGAAAGTGACTAATTTCTAATCAGTTTCAGGTGACGTTTTCTGCGTCAGTTTTCAGTTTAGTTTCACAGTGTTCGCTTGTGAATGATTTCCTGGTAAACTGAGAGAGAAGTGGAAGTGAAAAAAAGTCCTGTGCCTATAAGCACCTGCCTTCGAGTTCATATTAGCCTTATAGCCTACCTATTTGCAATTTAATTAAAGGGGTTTTCATAAAACGTGGATGTAGAGATGCCAGTTACTCCCAGTGTATGTGGTTAGCCTTGAGACCCTATTCATATATACACTTAGTAAGCAAAGCACAATAGTTAAACTAGGTTCAAACACTAGTAGTTAGACATACAATAGAAGGCTAGAAATTTATCATCTAGAAGTTACACTTATTATGCATGAAAATTTAACCTAATCCTGCCTCTATTATGACTTAGAAGAGATAGTAATGTGTTTCGACTAGCTTCAGGTCAAGAACCTGCCTTTAGCTTGGTTTGAGAAATCTGGAGGCTAGGACTGCATTTGGAATGTCTGAAGAAGTAATAAGACCAGCTTAAGAACCAAGCTCCGACTGTTCAACTGAAATGTACAAGCAGATTACTTTTTGAATGCAGGGTTTGGAAAGTGGACAGCAATGTTTTGGCGTTGTTGACGCCCTATACTCCACGAGGAGTTAAAAGAGGCAACTTCTACTCATTTTACATTTTAATTCGTAACCTAGCTGTAAAGACTGTAACTTATATCTGTTCCATTTGGCATAATAATTCTTCCAGTTTCGTAGGAATAAATGTCACTCATTTGCCATCCATAGAAAACTGTAATTGTATGTCTCACACGCCATCTATTATGCATTAAATGTATTACTTCAGAAACCATCCTCGAGGTGTAGGCAAAGAGATTCAGCAAGTTTCTTTTGAATGTGATGAGCAGCACAGCAGCCTTTATGGGACATACACAGCCACGCCCACTTTTCGAAAAATGTATACACAGAAAGAATGATCAGAAATTTCTTACGATTCATGTACTATGTGTCAATAGAAACATTCGACATTCGACAGAACAATCATTTTCAATTGCAAACTTTAATTCAGCAAGAAAATTAAATACTTTAATCAATCAAAGCAAAGTTTAAAATAAGCGTTTTCCTATGATACCACATTAAGACTAATCAACCAGACAGACATTTAATCCTTCTTAAATCCACTTTCCAATTGCTTCCTTAATTAAATTGACATTGACATCAAATATATAATTTCACAAACAAAAAATAAGAAAACTAAGAAAAGCACTTCCTCTCTTGTGGTATCCCTGACAAGATAAGGATGAAGAAAAGAAAAACAAAAAAAAAAATATAAAGGACTGTCAAAGAAACTTTTTTAATAAGATGAGAATGGACAAACTTTAGCCTTAAACCCCGCTGGCAGCTTCTCTACTTTGTACCAGCAACCACTTCCGCTACTAAATCAGCCATCAAACAACTGCCAACAACAGCAAAAGGATGACGATAGAGAAGACGAAAACAAGCGCAAAAAGTATGAGCGACAGCAAAAATAAGAAAGCAAAAAAAAAAAAAAGTACCTCACTCTCAACTAACCATAAATTGAAAAGAAGTTATCTGTATCGGGTAACCCACCCCACCCTCACCACCATTCAATATATAATAGTCTGTGCGCTAAGCAAGCATCTAAAATTCAATATGTTGCTACGGTTTCTCAGGACCTGATGATGACGACGATAATGATGGCGTACAACACACACACACATACGCCTCCCCCAACTAATATGTCCGCAAAACCCTTATAAAACAGATGATTCGTGTGGAAAACTATAAATATCCGGGAGATTTGCCCAGTGTCAAGAACCAATATAACGCAGATGATTGCCGCAGTGGCAGCAGCAGCAGCAGCAGTAGCACCAAAAGGAACAGCAAGACTTACTCGAAGGATTATTGAATCCGAAGACAATCTCAAGAGAAAATGATGGAATATATGAGGCAAAAAAAAGGCGTCTTGCCTTACAAGGTCCTTTTTTAATATTTATACAAGACGGCAAAGGCATAGATCTTCACATACATATGTGTAGCATCGGTTATGTCCTTAATATTAAATAATAACGAGGGAGACAGAATGTCGCTATGGCAGGACGTGTGTGTTGTGTTGGTACTCTGGCACTGCTGCGCCTTTGCCCATGAAGGGGCGGAGGGGATATTTATGTCCTGGGTATATTTAGTTGTCTGTTCATAATGGTCGGTGGGGATCATTAAGGATGTTGGTGATGGTTTCTGACCTAGTAGTTGGAATAGCAAATGTGTCGAGCAACGACGGCGTTAGAAGGGGGAAATATATCATTTAAGTTTTGACAGCAAACACGCTGTAGCACATCACAGTTTCTGGCAGTCTTAATTGATTAAAAATTATATAAGCTGTGGCATAGGATGGCACAAACCACTCAAGGAGGTGTTACATTTGGGGGAGAACAAACAGTGGAAAGAGGAAGACTGTTAAGGAGAGGTTGGTTCGGTCTGTTGAAAGTAAAGCAAATGATATTGATTAGCCTTCGCTTGGGTATTTTGGATGTTTCCATGAAGTTCATAGCGATGGAGATGTTTTTCTAGGCGCGATGATATGATCTTCCTCTGCTAGTGCATTTGAAATCCTAATTCTTTCTCTGTGTCTGACATTAAACCTTCACAATAGACCCTGTACAGGAAAGTCTGCACCTTGAGCTTTATGCCAAACAGATTCCAACCCAACTGCTTCTCTAAAGTGCACAGACCTAGAACTTCTAGTATTCGACCGTTCAACTGTGGTGTGCATAAATTCCAGGACTTTGCTTAGCTTAGTTCAGAAAAGAAATAGCTCCCAAGAGTATCCTTCCTTTTGACTGTTAAGGCTGACCAATCACTGAGTAGGAGGTAAATTGAGGCTATTTCCCCTTCTCCTAGCTATCCTGCCATTTATGTAATCAACGCTATTTGTTAGCCTTCTACAAAGTGCTAATCAGTTCATAGTCTTCTCTGTCTAATTATTCTACTTTTTCAGTTCTGAGTGTAGTCGAAGGCCGACAAGTTTGCTTCACATAAGCTTTCTGCTCTTCGGATACACTTTCTGAACGCTCAAGAATGTATTCCACTCAAGACAGGAGTTTTAATAAACCTCAGCAAACCATCCATTTTAATCTTCTTCTTTCTAGATGTCGGTGATATCATGCTCTGCGCTACAAATGCATAAAAAGAATCCCCCAAGGATAACATGTAGTTAGCCCTCTAACTTTTAGTTAAAGTTGGTCTGGAACTGGAGCTGTTTCAAATCACGCTTGCTGCAACATAAGGTCATCCCTGGCAATCAAATCGTCGATGGTTTTGCTAGTCCGAGTGGTCAGTCTCTATTCATTGGCTAGTTCTAGGTTGAAATACCTCTCACTAAATTTATCAATTCCTCAAAGCCATTTCGACAGTAAATAGGAACAAGACTTAGATCTGTGCAGACTTACTATTTGGACTATATTCTGAAGACAATCAACAGTGTCCAATCGGTTGCGTGTCGTTTCTCTCTGAAAATCATAGAAACATTCCAATACACATATACCGTGTGAATACTTGGCCATAGCTCAATATAAGCTTAAGTTTTTAAGTAAAGGCTCTACATAACACGATTAAAGTAAGGACTTCTTTAAGTCGCAGTGTCTTATGGGCCAATCCTTTCACCCTGCCACCCCTTATCCAAAAAAAGTTACTAAAAGAAGCTGTACCACAGAAATATTTGAGATATTTGAAGAAAACTGTCTGAAAAATATTCAATAAATACTCAAAATTACTTTCATATCTCAGTACAGCTGAGGAAATGTTTGAAATTATTAATATTCCAAAACTATCTCTGACATGAATTGGAATTTCAAGTCAATGTCGGATTATTTATTGATAAAATCTTCCGAAATAGCAAAAGAAAGTAATCTATCATCAGTTCAACAGATACAAAGGAAGAAGCTATGAATGACTGCGAAACTACAGAACAAATTTTATCCTAAACTGAAGATGTGTACTCGCGTCTATCCTCATTGGACTGCTTTCTATTGCTTCACACTCCTACAATCGACTTAATGTAAGCAAAATAAGTTATCCAAGGACTGCCCAGGACTAAATTGAAAATATATTTGCCTCAAACTCAAAATCGTTTGCTTTTGTGATTATTTTCCACTTGCATGGATAGCATATGAAATTAAAATAGAAAATAGAAGAAAATTCCTCTGAAAATTTATTTATCAAATAGAAGAAGAAGGGAGTCTGCATTTTCACTTCATAAAATGCTGAGTTCTAATTCAAATCAATTCCATTCAGTTTCTATCGCCTATATTCATGCATACGTACCAACGATGGACCGGAACGCAATCCAATTGCATAGTTTGAATCAAATTGATTGGAAAATTCTAAATTCCTGACTTTGCTCGTTTTTCGTTTTTTTTTTTTCAATTTTTTTTTTTTCCTTATTTAAGGAATCTATCCTGGAATGGGTATTGGGTGTGATATCGACTTTCCAAAACAACCACCAGAGAGACAGAGTGCCTGCCTTTTGCATTTTCTATAAGTGAAATTCCCATTCAAGTTTGCCGTATTGGAGCACGTTCCCCGGACTATATCTCATGCACATGGACACAAATCCCCATGAATCGAAAACGATTTGAAAATACAAATGAGAATCGTAGAGAAGAATAACACAGGGAAAAAACAATACATGAATTTAACGGTTGACTTCCAGCAGCCAAGTGATATATGAGCTTTTGCGGGGAGGATGTATTGTAAAGCAGCAACATTTGGAATTTCCACTTCATTGGAATGGATTCTATTGTTGTATCGTGTCTGTGTCGCATTTGAATTCGAGCGGAATTGTATTTAGTTTTTGGGTAGAGAGAAAGTGGTATCCTGTAGGCTTTAACCCAGTTTAAGTTGCAGTTAAAGGATGAAGTTTTGAGGTAAATTTCCCAAGCAATTTATAATTAAAGGGATATTTTTTTTGGTACATACCTCATTCTTGAAGATGTGCTTCTTTTATTTTTAGTCTGAAAAGAAAAGAGAAGGGATTTAGTATTATGACATAGTTTGCAGATGAATATAGTCGATAAAACAGTACGTCAAAAAAAAATCTTGGCAAAAATAACGTGTTTGTTTGACGTCTAAAAATGTGGTTTGCGTGCATCGTTTGTCTAAAGCAATTCCTGACACAAATATTTACATCCCTGCACCTCCATAGTTTGAACAGCATATCATTATATGTAAAACCATGTGCTCGTTATCCTTGATATTTTTCACTCTTTTTAGCTTACAAAATCAAGCATAATCAGCTTATTATAATCTTATAATAAAGTTTGATTGAACGGTTTACTGCGGAATGGTCCTCATCCGCTGGTATACATATTAGACAATAAAGAGAGATTCGAAGCACAAAATTCTATGCTAGTGAAGCAATTTGATTTTAATTATTAGCTGGCATGTTTGGCAGTTAATCGCTTTAAAGTTGATTGGATTTTGTATGTTTTTTGATAATATTATGCACAGTTTTATGGTCTCCATCCAATTAGAGGAGATTTGGGATCCTTTTTAGATATAATCTTTGGCTCTGTGGTATGAAATGCTATTAAATTCGTAGCAATTAGTTGGAGGATGCGTTTTTTTGTGACAGGAGCATGAACGTTTCTTTGTGTATTTTGTGTGGGCCTAGTGTATTTTCATACCTATACAAATTAATTTGAAAAAGAACAGACAAAGCTACTAATTACCTATATACATTCTTCCGAACGTACAAAGAAGCACGCGGAAGTCCATCAGGAGCACAGAGATCCTCGTTTTAGGCAGAGTTAGCAGTGCTATTAAATTTTTCTTCACTTCATTAGTTTATGGGAAGCGACTTAGACAGCCAAGAAATGATTGTTATTTCAAACATATATATCCATTGACCTTTATCGTGGATATAGTCTTCGCCTGTCGACACACAATTAACAAAATATGCAACACTCATGTGCTTACACTCTGCTGGGTTTCTGGACATAGGAATGCAATGCAGAGGGGAACAAAATTTCACATGAACTATTTCTAAAGGACCAGCATTAAATAAAGACTTCGCTCCAGTATCTATAGTCACCCATATAGTGATCAATATGTAGACCTTAAAGCAAGAGAAACAATTAACACCTAGAGCAAGTGGTGGCAACTTTGTAATATTTCGCAACATATGCCCAAAGCCGAACAAGAAAAGGACCAAAACCATGAAGGGTCTTTTAATATTACTCCATTATGGGACTAACCATCAAACATATATTGTGCGACTGTCTCAATTTTTTAAATCGTCATTGGCATTACATAGGAAACAGCCTTTGCGATGAACTGGAGTGGCCCTTGTTCGATTACAGAGCATAGTTAGTCCCATAAAGATTACAAGCTAAGCCGATCAAATTAAATATGGTAGCATAAACTATGTATAGCCACTCCCCTGGTAAACATCCATGATGTTATGCCATACCAGTAAAAAAATCAAATAAATTAGCCTCTTCTAAGGACTCAAAAGCTGAAGTAACACTCTAAAAGCGGTTAAAATCGAGGAGGAGACAGAATTTTCAATATAGTTTCAGAACACCTTACAATCTTGTATATTTTTCTACAAGAAAGACGAGATGAGATTCTTGACTTTCACCGACATTTTTCCGACAACATATATTTGTTCAACAGATCACAGAACGTTACACGATAGTTCGTTAGAAAAAGGACGATAAAGCTAACGAATTTGCGCTTTTCCGTGGCAAAACTCTCAGTCACAATCGCAGTTATCATCCATTTGCATCCAGCGTTCTGAAAAATATAATGTGCCATCACTGATAGGACTCATCGGAGGATGCGCACTGTCTAATCACCAGGTTATTTGATGGACTATGATATGGAAGCTAGTAGGAAGCTGACGCATATCGTTTTCTGGACCAGCAGACCTGGTTGTGAGGTACCACCTTGAATTTTTATAAAATGTTGAGCCATGTATGGTTTTCCAGACCGATCAAAACAAATACGGTCTACAGCTTCCTGAATCAGTGGCGTACGCTTTTCTACTAAGTTCACATTTTGTACACGAAGAGGAAGCAATTCCACCTAGAATTTTCTTAAAAGACGACATATCCCCCTCTTTAAGACAAAGGATCCAATACTACTTATCCTTTCCTTAAATATTATTGTTCTTCAAACTGAATTAGATAGAATAATTGTATCTTTATTGATTTGAACAATTAATAAATTGTAAATACCCAAGTCTCTGCCAACCCATTAGATTGAATCGTCCATTAAATGTTCTAAATTCTAAATTCGAATTCGACCAAAAGCCACGCTATTAAATTTTCGAACCAATAGAGAGATAAAAATTGTACACAACGAAAAAAGACACAAGTATCTATGAACAGAAAAAGTAACTTTATAACACTTAAGGGAAGCATCGTAGCAATTTTTTATGGTTTAATTTTTATCGCTTTGAACCACCACACCCGCTGTACTCGTTCTTGTCCGATAAGCTGTATCTATGTTCACTAAATATGCCAATATTTTTCAAAACGTAACAAAACAATCGATCCAATAGCTACACACACACACAGGCATATCCAAGCTAAAAGCCAGACAAAAAATTTCAATTCATCCACTGCTCAGATATATACATATAAAGATACTTTTTCTCTGTTCTCCTTTTTTTGGCATCTGTGCATATTGATGATGGGAATGGGATGCGCGCAGCCGATTGGAAGTACCGGGTTTGTTATCATCACCTGCAATTTTAATCAAGAAATCATCTCTCTATCTGCCTTTTGCATGTGCATTGCATCCCCCCGCCCACTGGCTTAGCCCCCGCGGCGTACTGAATACTGTACGTGCAGATTTTTAATCAACTTCGATAGAGAAGCTCGCAAAAATAGTCTGCAAGAAAACTACACATAACAATGAGTAGTGGGGGGCTATGCAGGGGTGATGGGGTGCTAGTGTCTCCCCCCTCAATATGGTTCCATTTGATGGGGGCTTTTGTGTTGGGAGTTGTTGTTTCGTTTGTTTTTTTTCGTATCGAACTTTAAAGTTGTAATTTCTATACCTTCTCTCCTCGGTTGTGTCCTGGGAAAAACAATAAATTTCCCAAGGAAGAATACAAAAAAAAAGGAAAAACAGAAAATCCCTTGGTTACGTGAAATATGCTTCGGTGATAGTGTACTCGTACTGGGCGAAGGAATAGTAAATAGTACCACCACCACTGGATGCCTTCTGGCTTCGTGTTTATCCGATTTTGTGTGTACGTTCGAAGGTATGTGCAACCGAACGTGCTAGGGAGATAATTTATAGCGCTCAGGACCAGGAAGCACCACACAACGGCGGGACAGAGAGAGACCAGCAGCAGCAGCAGGAGCAGGAGCGTGTGCATCTTCTATTCACAGTCTCATTGCAGTTATTGGACTCTGGCACCACAATCCCGATGCCAAATCGAATAAGGCTTTGTTATATAGCACAGACATTTCCATTATTTTGTGATATTTCATGGCATTGGCATGCCATGACCAACCTCTCGTTCGATGGCTCTGCCAAGGGGTTGGGTATTGATTTGTGAACATACGCATATCACTTTGGGATCCACATCCACCAGAAATCCACCATGGGAATGTGCATTGATGGTCTTGTTGGCGGCAGTCGGAGTGTAATAACAAAAACGAGTTGTATGTGCAAATTCAACTGGATCATTGTTAGATTGTACCTACATATATCGAGGTACCGAAGGGTGGCATACGTTGGCCACCACCAGTACATTTGAACGAATGGAAGATTATTTGATCTGCGGTTTTTCTTTTCCTCTTTTTCCTCGGGATTTTTTCTCTCCACTTGCTTTTTTCCTATCTCCCATTTGCTTTGATATGTGACTTTTGTGATATCATGTTAATTTACGACCTTCTTTTTTTTCCCTCTCTCTCTAAAGGGAGTTCAGTTTTTTTATCTACAAAAAGTCAGATGAATCTTTTATGTGTGCGTATGGTGAATAATTGAGAATTTCATTCGAAATTTTGTGTGCAATTAATGGCTCTTTCATGCAAGCCCACATACGTAAAACAAACTTTTTCATCAGATAAAGAAGGGCGGAGAATTGTTTTTCATTCGCGCATGAGAAATCCTTTTTAATTGGAATAAAAGAGGAGCAAATACGCTAACAGATATAAATACATCTCCGGCTGTCGTAGCCGATAATGCTGTTAATTTTATTTATGAAATTTGGATGTGGAAAGCATACAAAAAAAAATATGCAAATAATTTTGTAATAAAGAGTTAAAGCTGCTCTCTGGCGTATGTTGAATTTATTTTTGGTATAAAATTTACTTTATTATATTTGCAATTTATTTTTATAGTCCTTACTTAAGTGGATGCATATTTATGGTTATTATTTTTCAATTACTGTAGAGCTATGAATTTTAATTCTCAGAAAATTTAATATTTAATATTTCGTAATTAGGCGATACATTAAAAATATAACAGACGCCCACTGAAATCTCGAAACAATTTATTAAATTGGATTGAAATTTGATAGAATTTTTGAAAAAAAAAATACTCACTTCAAAAGACAGCCTTCAAAAATACGTGGAATACATGTGTAGGCATGACTTTCATACAGTCACTGTCTCTCAGGTAATGCTCTCGTAATTAATATCTCAAAAGTACATACTTTTGGTAGAACGTTGTGGGGAGAGATAATATTTTCGATCCACATCGAGTCAAAATAACTTTTGAATGTTAAGCGGCCGTTCCTTGTCAAGCAGTCAGCCAGACCAAAAAATCCTACATTTTCAGACATATGTATATGACACCAAAACAGTTTAAATACCATAAGTCTAAGCTTGCTTCATTACGTCTTGGATATGTCAAAAACGATCAGCACTTACTGCTGCAGCCATCTATTGAGAAACAGCGAGAACTTAGATGATAGCTTTAGGTTGCGCCATCTGTCATCTCGGTATGTAATAATTATATGTAATTGAATAAATTTGACATTTATCATCTTTATCAACGACTTGAATGACATGTTTTTGAAATGGCAACTCAGTTCACTTTTTGTCGTTTGGTGTCAAATTTTGTTGTGCACGATAAAGTGGGATATCGTTGACATGCTTTCCATTAACGCCCAATGCGTCCCAATGAATTGGTTGAAGCGGAGAGAGTGTTGCCGTATCGCCATCGGGCACACAATTTTGGCGTCAGTGGGACCACTTGCGTCGCGTTTTAAAGCATGATTTCCATGTGAATTGAAAGTGCCTCAAGCAATATGGATCACATCGCTTGGAATTTGGCTCAAACTTTTGACATTGATTGTGAATATTAGAAGCAAATTTTGATGACCGATGGGGTCTATTTCACACGCTTAAATAAACAAGCAAAATGTTGGCATTCGGGGAAGAGAGAATCCGCAGGAGATCCATAACATGGCCAAGAAATGATTGACCATCATTGTGCTAAATTTCTTCATAGAGGGCGAAACCGTCGATGTAAATCGATATCCGGTGAATGTTGGCTCAATAGTATGCCCAGAAATGCTGAACTGCAAATCAAACAAATGCTTTTTCTGCAACGAAAATTTCCAGATTCCTGTCCAAAAATGGCGACATTAACACCCAGATCAGTCGCCTTAGGGGCTTTAAAAATATTTGGAAAAAAAGACAATTCCGAAAATGAAGGATAAACAATAGACTGCACTAATATAATTTTTGGTCGTCTATTTATATATTTGTTTGTACAGGCATCACGTTTAGCCTTCTAACCGAATCTGTATGAAGTTTTCAGAAAAATAGAGAGCTCAACTTAGAGAAGGTTCTAGTTCTTAATTCTTTGTAATCGACGAAATTATACCCTGTAAACCCAGCTTTAAACGGCTTCATTTAAACAAGGCACAATTCTTTAAAAGATTCGCAACGTTGATGGCCATAAAAAGAGTACTAATTTGCCGTTTATTTACAACACCTCCCACCTCCTTTCGCCTACCCATTTAATACCATTTAAATAGCTGAATTTGCATATTGTCACATCTGCCATATGACTCCTTTTCATCATACACCATTACATCAGCTGCTTAATGTACCGAAATTTCCAGATTAAATTACCAAAAAAACGAGAGAATAAAATTCAATTCAATCATTCTTGAGTCTGAAAGATAAGCGAAAACACTGTCCTTTTATGAGATTTCCATTGGCACTGGGTGCCGGCTAAAGTATTTCCTAATTAATACCAATAAATGTGCCAACAGCTATAAATCCAAAGTGATTATCAAGCTGCAATAAAAATTTCGGTGTTTTATGTCCAAATTAAATTGTTAATTGCATAATCATTGCTGCAAAGTGATGTTCTTCGTCCTGTTGTAGGTGTCTATACATCCATCGAGCTCTACTCTGCAGACATGGACGGCGCAACACAATAAATTGTAATTTATGGTCGAAATTAAATTGAACAGCATCACGTTTATTACCATCGACACGAACTGTGTATTCCTCCTATACAACAAGTGAAATCTATTTGAATTGGTAATTCTTGCACACCATCAACGAGTACACAAATCAGCAGGCTAAATTGAAACTGAAAAGAAATTCCTCGCCGCACAGCGCAGCGCACCGTCTTCACTTTGTCAAATATTTTGTAGATCGTAAAATTTAATTAAGCATTACTGACAAATACACAGATGCTGGATGTGGATGAGTCTGCTGTGACAATGCCATGTATCTGTAACTCCTCTCGGGTGTAAACCTAAGGGACTATGAATAATGAATGGGAAAAGAAGCAATCTTTTCCCCCATCCATTTACTTCCGCCAAACTCGATGCTCAAGGATAAAAGGCGTCGATGATAGATATAACCAGAGACATTTTAATGTAAAAAATGCAAGACATTTTCTAGGGTTACACCATTCCTTGAACATGACACATTGCCACCCGATCCAAAGCCATCCATCCATCGGATGAACCACATATACTTGTCGTAACTCCCTCCAAATTCCCGTTTTTTACCGCCTACACCAACGTCCTCGGTCGTATGGTAAACATTTGCACACAACACAGAGACGATTGTAGACACAGATGACGAACTACTACATTGACGACGACGACGACGACGACACGATGGAGATGAGGAGGGCTCCGCTCCGACACTGACAGTCTAAGATGCCACATCCACGAAGAAGCTGACAAGAAACTTCAAAGGACTTCTAGTGCTTACTGCAAGGAGCAGCGGTAGCGACAAGCGAAAAGGAATTTTCGAGTGAAATTGATATAGATGCCTGCTAACCTCCATGTGTACATTTAGGCACAGGGACGAACGTTGCGGAGAGGGGAATCTTTGTACTTTTCATCATCTTCAGAAGGATGGGAATGAAATTGTTTTTTTTTTTTTTCCTTCTATTTGCAATGTCGTCCTTGCTACAATTTTGTGATGCATTTTCTGTTGCGAGAAAATTCTTCTAATTTTTTTTTTTCCTCCTTAGATGCGATGAGTAGGAGAACAGGAAGTGAATCTACGGTCAAAGGATCAGAGTGCCAGCAGATTCAATAATAATAAAAAGTGAAAGACTGTTGGCGCGGAAAATTATATAAACGCTGCTGAGGTGAAGAGGGCTGCATCTGCAGTCCTTCAAATTTATGGAACACCGCGCGATTTAGAATTCAAATGGAACTTGAATTGATCTGAAGTTTCTTCTGTGTTTATATTTGTGTTTACCTTCAGTCCTTGGGTGACTATTCACTTGAGATGGGGATTTCTTTTCTTAAATCGCACTACGAAGAAAGAACGATTGTACGGCATTAGTCACAGTTTTGTAGGCATAAGGACACGATGTTGATTCGTGGACAGGCATGAGAAATGAGTGGTTTTTAAGATTTCGTGATATGATAGTATCATTGGATCGAGTTCTCAGGAAGTCAAAATATTCCATCCAATGGAAGAGACATATCATTCGGATCAATCTCGTTTAGGAGATAGGAAATTGGCACATCCTCTCAGTACAAAAGACACGACCCAGGCAGTGCTTAAGCTACAACCAAGGCTTGGACCTAGTGAAGAAAACACCGTTCTCATACTGAAAACTGGAAAGCTAACCTATATAAACTGCAAATGCTTTGGCCATCGGCATTTCATCCTTTGCAAAACAGACTGTCAAAAGGTATTATGCCTTCAAAGCATGCCTACACCCAGAGCCGTTCTGTGGTAAGTGCTCTGCATAAATTTGGTAACGACGATCACCACAAAGAATTAACGCTAGCGGCTGTCCTAGATATAGGAGTAGCGTTCAACAATATGAGAACCGACAAACAAGCACACGCCTTTAGAGGCTCATAGAGATAATCACACCTAGAGGACTCTTACCTCCTTTATTATAAATTCCCGACGTCACTGAAATTTCAGTAAAAAAAGGATACTGCTTGATAAGGTACTCACACCCGGAGGACTCTTACCTCCTCTATTGTAAATTCCGGACGCCACTGAAATTATAGTAAAACAAGGATACTGCTTGATAAAAGGCGTTGCCTATGCAAGTTTGTGATACCATATGAAAACTTCTACAATTAGCCCTGAACTCAATAATTGGGCTAGAGGTTGTAGACTAAAGTGAAGTCGCACTCTTCTCTAACAAAAATGAATTCCCACCTCTTAGCCCCTTACGACTTAACTCACACTCTGAAAGCCACCAGAGTTCACTTTTGCGGCTGTCAGTGACCCAAGAGTCTTTTCTAGCTTTCCGCAATGCAGAGAGCTTATACGTTAATTTTTTTATTGTATAAGTAGAGCACAAAAGATCTCTCTAGGTCACAGTGCCATCTAGAGGAATAAACACCCCCAACCCTCATCTTTCATACATTTTTACAGTTCAGATCTTGAACATTGTGACACATGTCCTATTCATAAAGGGATTCCCTCTCCAAATACTACCCATTATTCTAAAATTTTCATTAATCCCCTGGCATAACAATCAATCTCTTATCGGAACCAATTTACGTCGGATTATTAAATTCCAAAAATAAAAGGAAACGAAACGTTCACTCAAAAAAAAAAAATTGTCCATTTTTGACGCATGTAATCCTACGATGCCTAATCCTTTATGTAACTTTATCCTTATTTATCCACTCGGACAAACAAGAGGTGAAAACTAACAGCTCAATCATTTTGACAACGGTTCACTGATGCGTCCTCTTCTTGCTGACGATGAAAATCCCCCTTTTTTTTCAATCGTCAAAGTCTTCAATTGAAAGGAGGTGTTATTTTTTTGCAACCCCTCCTTTTGTGTGGGCGTCTACAGTATCCTTTTGTTCCGTCTATAACTCCCGGAAGAATGGCATCCGACTATAAGAAAGATCACACTTGTGACTTTCGACATTGGATAAATCAATATTTGATTCCTTAGAGGATGAGTTGAAATCCTTTTTTTTTTCTTTGAAACCATCCAAACAACCTTCCTCCTCAAAAACGTGTTAACATTGTGTTTGCATTCGCCTTATGTGTGTGTATATGTATTCCAGGTATTGGCTTTACCCATGTCACATTGGTTACTGTGGTCATAGTGTTTGTATAATGCACTTTCAATCACACAGTACAGGATGTAAAACATATCAATCAAAATCAACAAGGCAACCATATACATATATGGGGGTGGCGATTGTGTAGCGCGGTTATGTCCAGAAACGAACGACAGTTGGGGGTGGCTGGTGTTATACACCATTTTCAGAGTTCAAATTTACAAAACCCCAAGAATCCTTTTGCAAACGCCCCAAGTATATTGATATTGAATACCTGATGCTTACTAGATATCGTATCGATTTATTGTAATGGCAAAATAAAGGATATCAGAATGTGTAGATATTAATTCCGAAACTGCCACATGGTGACGGATTGGAATACATATTCGATACAAATTGGATTTGAAAATAACCCAAACGCACTGGACAGTATACGAAGAAGGAGAAAGAGAAGAAATCAGGATGATAATTTCACGAAAAAGGTTATATGTAAGTATACAGCAGGACATGGTATTGAAATTTCGGTTGCTTTTACGTGTTATTGACATTATCCTTCGTTATTTGAGATGATTACTAAGGGAATTTTCGAAATTGTAGCCAAATTGACCTCATATGTACACCTTGTTTGTGAGCCTGTGACAGGATAATACGCTTCGGTAATTCCCTCGACATCCTATGCACAGATATATGTATATACAACTGAATCTTATTTTATTGAATTTTGCATGTGACATGAGTGTTGAGAGGTCGAAGAGAAGGTCGTAATCAATAAACAACTTCCGGAAGAAGAACTGCAGTCGAGTTGGGTAATATGGATGGAAGAAAGGATGTGTCTAGGTGAGTTTAGTAAATTCATTTAAAATATTTGCTACCTTGACTTTAAGGACAACCTATGAATGGATGAATGGTTTTATTACAATATTCTGTATATAGAAGAGCTTCGGGTGGACCTCTTGATCCGGTTGAAGGAGTGTAGTAAGAAAACACATGTGTATCTTCTTCTCAAAGGCTTAGCCCAATCACTCGGCAGATTTTATAGAACATGCCATCGGAGGGAGGAGGAGAAGGAGACAGATAGACGGCATTAAGGTTATGAATGATTATGTCGACTAACCTCAATAAATAAGATAAATATGCTATATTTTCATGTAAATAAAAAGCTTTTTAGAAAAAAAAATGTAGCCTATGCCACTCTCATCGAAAGAAGGAATATTTTAAAATTTGTTTCACGTTAATCGGTTCAGTAATTTTTGAAATTACCTGAGGACAAAGTTTTTTGACGCTTCGTTTCTCTATAATAGTAATGCTTTAAGGGTCAGAATGGGACTTAAAGATATTTCAAGCAAGAAAAACTTAGCAGGACAACCTGAGTGGAGTTTTTTTTTTTAAGAGATCGCCTCCTCTTCATTTGATGACCTTACTGCTCCACCGTGGTAAGTTGAATGCCTTCAAAGTTGAAAATTTATCCCCCAAATTTAAGAAATTCATCACCGCGATTCCACGCTTTCTATACACTACCAATTCAACAGATACTTTTCTTCTTTATCACAAATAAAATCCTGATTAGATCTCTTAAAGGGAAAATAAGTCATCATCTTCATCTTTGTAATAAGTTAACTTTTGTGTATTACCCTCCTATGTAAGCTGCTCTCGCTCTTTCTACATCTTTGAGATTATTTTGAATAAAAAAATATATATATGTATAGCTATATATATGCGAAGTGAAAAGCAAACAGGATGACAGGTGCCTATAATCGGATTACATTATTCCTCCATTATATAAGATGTATCTATTGGGTGTGGTATTCTCTCTTTTAAACAGCTCTACACTTTGTGTCGTATCTCTGAAGTGATAATCAGAATTAATGCTTTGTGATAACTGGAATACAATAACCCTGTACAGTTTCCCTCGGCTGCGGGTGCCGGGGCGGTGTTAAGTTCAAGACAGGGAGTAATTGAGTGAATTTTAGGAGCAAATTTTCAAATTCATCATCCAACTGGCATATATGTATGTATGTATGTGCGTACGTAATTCGACTAAAGTACTTAGTTGCGTATATACGCATGGTATGTATGTATCACATAAGATTATGTAATCATGATATAATGCCTAAATTTGATCTGAGACTGACTGAATTTGATTGGGGCTCTTAGTGTTTAACCCTTAGGAAAATGTTGAGAATTTATCTTCTTTGTGATGGTATTTGTACTTACATACGTCTATGGTTTTCTTCTGCAAATTTTAATGGATTGTCCTTATGAAAACATTTGTTGTTGGCTTGTATGCTATTAATCATTTGCAGGGTTTAGTCTGAAAGAAATCGTAAAAGATAGTTTTATACTTTATGTTCGAAGGAAATTATAAAATTATTAAAATTTATCTCGATTTTTCTATCTATCTTTAAATAGGTATCTATATATGTATCTATGTCTTGCGTGATAGCAGGAGTAAAATAGCAAGGCAAAGAAGGTCAAAGTCTCGATAAAGTCTTGATGTAAAAGAGAAATACCAATTGAGCCATGTGCATCCATTCGTCCGTCTGTCTATCACCAATTTTTGGGTATGCAATTTTGAGCCAGATTTTCCATAAGAAGCTTGGCAATATCAATCCTGTTTCAAGCGCTTTGTAGGTAAAAGACAAAGGACATCAGCGCAAAACAAACTACCCACCCGAGTTCAGCACCAGACTAATTGACCGGGGGATATTCTGTAAGACATTTCTAATATTGTATGCGTTTATCATTTTGTATCAAATCTTAATTCATGAAAATGTCTCTTTGCCACCCTGTGATCTTGTTTGCCAAGGTTCAAATATATAACCAACTATGTACGTATATTTATATTTACATAAATAATAGACAATGATAGTTGTAACATCATCCGATCGAACCACAGTTTTTATGTAAACTATCGACTTTGTTATTTTAAACCGTAAGCTCTTTTATGTATGATATTTATGATATTTCTGTATGATCTATTCTTCGCAAAAGTGAGGCAGTCTGAATAAAGCTATCGTTTAAACAAGACGTGTTTGAATCGATCTGTGTCTTCTTTTTATGTCAGTTTGTATGTTTTTTTTATGTAATTCAAATGAACTCAGAAGTTACGTTACAATTCCCTTTTGATTACATAACAGAGACTAATCTTAGAACCGTCTGTGAACAGTGTAAATGGTTGATCTTTTCCTTTGTCCAACTCTGCTTTGGGATGATGACTGTTTATAGGCTTAGGCTCAGGAATTGGAATTAAAAATTATCAGTAAACTCTAGTAGGTACCTACTCTTATGCGTACGACTACCTTTACAGTGCACCTAGGTAAAGGGTACGATTGAATTAGTCTTTCTAATACTCCTATGGACCCTTTAAATTCACGGCCATCTAGGTTAATACCTATTGCAACAAAGTGCAAATGTTCGTTTAAACTTTATACATAACCCTTTCTGCCTTTCTGTAAACAAGTAAACTTTCTCGGGTACCTGGTGACTCCTACGCTCTTCCTTTGGTATAAGAGCATCTTGACTCTTGTCTTACTTACTTACTTGGGTGACGCTACAGTCCAGGGTGGACCTTGGCCTCAACCAGCAAACCTCTCCAGCCAATCCGGTTACGAGAATGCTCCCTCCAATTGCACAAGCCAAGTTAGTTGATGTCCCCTTTACCTTGTTTGTGCCACCTACCGCCCTCTACTTCTCCGTCCATCTGGTGAGGGTTCGATAACATTCTTAGCTGGAACGTTATACTCGTTTCTCGGTATACTCTACATGACCCAGCAATCGTAGTCACTGTTTGCAAACTTTTCTAGGACTCTTTTCTAGTCAAACCTAAGTCTATGTGGTTTGTGCCTGGTTTTAGTTCCCGTCAGCTTGCAATAGTTCAGAAGTTTGTGCTGCCTTCATCGTAGAGAAAGATTGCCTTCATCGTAGAGAAATTTTGAGGCAATTCTCTTGCAAGCATACGTTAGCAATGTTCATGTGCCAATAAATCACGAATCCTTTTTCACAGCAGTGCCATGCACCAACCCTTACCCCACCAAGACGATGTCCCTGAAATCAATCGATCTGTTGATTAATTTAAAAACATTTTTCTATCCTCATCTCGTGTTTCTCAGAACTTTCCCCACAAAAATCAATTAAAAATACCAGGAAATTTCAAAGTTTTGATAACCGCTAAAGTTCAAAGACAAAACAACCAGATTAGAGGTATTACCCTGCAATCAAACCCAAATTATCCTTCTTTGCGACCATATTGCCTCGGATTTACCAACCCACTATCGTCTGTGAGAACTATTATACATCGTCTGGTTGATTAAGCCCTCGAAAAACTTATCCTTGTACGTAACTCGCTCTAATAAATCGCTAAACTTTTCCGGTGCACAATCAAGTCGCAGGTGAATACAAACTTTTCACTATGTGTCACTCCACCTAACGGCGTGTAAGTGATTACATAATATTTAAATAACTGCTGGTAACACCTGGAAAAACTTTCATCTGCACATAGTTACAGCAATCTCTCGTTGGCAGAGATTTAAAGAAGAAGGTGGCTGTTTTTTTTTTTTTGTTTGTCGCCCAATCATGCACGTCACATGGGAGCACCTTACAAAAGGACTCATAGGGATTTCATATATGACAAAGACGACGTCGTTTGGTAACTTTATAATTAAATTACAACGAGCCAACGCCCAAAAATGCTGCATTATTACATGCAAGGACATCAAGCGACTTTCAACACCAACGCTCTCTCAGCGGTGCATTTACATCTAAGAACGAGACAATTTAACACATTCTACGACGTCGTCCATTGGTATCTACCTATCTATCTACTACTACAAGGACATCGACTATCCCCATGAGGATAGGGAATCCTTTGGGTAGGATTTCATACGCGACAAGAAATTGAATCCTTATTTATGACAACTTGACGCGCGCACTTAAAATCCTGGCAAGTTTTACAATCATCTTCTGGCCCCACCAACGGTTTTATCAAATTGACTTTTGTGTAGCAACACATCTGTGCCGCCCACCACCATGTGCGACACAGTTCAGGTGCAAAATTCATTCAAGGACGATGAAAGGCAAAGTTTTTGTCATAACCATTCCTTGCCTCCGCCTCCGCCTCGCGTCGTGAAAAGCAAATGAAAATACTCGTGCGAACAACAAACTTTCGCGATTTTATTTATGACATTGTACAAACAATTAAACAGATTACAACAAACATTTTGGTACTTTGAAGCGCGCTTTTGTTGAATGTTTGTTCAGCAATTGAGGTAAACTTTGGTTCGGCATCCTCGCCCCTTCATAAACATCAGCATCCTTCATCCTTTCAAATGGAAATTTACATTTGTGTGAATTAATTTGCCAGGGAGAGAGCAAACTCAATTCGAAGAGCCTTCGCGCAACAGTGATGGAACCAATACAAACAAACATCAGCTATACATAGCGGAAGAACATCCTTTTTGAAAATGAGATTCAACCGCATCCATGAAATTGCGGCTAAAGTGGATTGTAAATATTAAACCGAATGATTTTCGGTAACCAATCTCGAGAATCAATTAGTCTGATAGATTTGAACAAAAATGCCTTTTTGTTTGTTTTCTTTGAAGGACAGAGGAGGATCCAATCGCACATTTGAAAAGGATAACAGTCTCGATTTGGGTTTTTTTTTTTTAGAAATTGATTGCAATTCATGGTACTAGAGACCTTAAGGGAATTATTTTTAATTACATGAGAGGGGGTTGTTACATATTCAAGCTAGGACGAAATCAGTTGCAGGAAGGATGTGAGAAAGGTTTAATGTAAGCCAATTAAAGCAATTCTACCGAATGGTAGTGAAAGATACAGGGTAATTGTTGAGCCTTAATGTCTGGCGTTTACTTGGAACAACATAAAATTAAGAAGATCTCTTAATTAGGATTAAGTAGCAGAGAAAACGAAATAAACGAGAGACAACAGTGAGTGCTTTTATCTTATGACTAGGATAGGCCTTTACGTACTTAGAGACAAGTACACTTGTGAATGGTACTGCTTTATGGACCGCTGAGAGCATTTATTCCTCTCACTTCATTAAGCTGTTGCCAAGGAGGTAAGGACGACGTTTCTCAAGAGCTTTGCCCCTCCCTTGCATTAGCTACAGGAGTAATGCTTTATACGAATGGTGGAAATTAGCTGAAAATCTGCTATCCTCACAGATTTATAAATATTCATCTCAAGGATAAGATTCTTTTTTGGAATAATGTTGCGGAATAAATTGAGATTCTCTCTCTGTTAGTTTAGGATGCACAGGATACAGCCACAAGATTCATTTTGGCACCACAAGGAGTGCTTTTCAGAGAAACTCTAGGAGTTTCGTCATCAACCACCGCCGGAGACAATTTAGGCCAGTTCATAAAGCTTATCACAAGGGAAGAGACTCCTTCAAATGTTTGGACTATATCATTGCGAATTGATGCCATGAACACAGTAGCCGCTGTGTACCTGTCAAGGATCGGTAAATAAATTTCTTACTAACACTATGAAATGCATTTTCAAAATCTATAAACACCAATCGAAGTGACAATAGGTATTCAATGCACTACTTGAAGATAAGTACTGATGTGGTTAATATGAGAAGATGCAGAGCGAAAACCTGAATGGAATATGTCTTGGAGGCGCAGATTGATTCTCAAGCTCTAGCTACAACCCTAGCCCGAGCCACGTAGATATCTGAATCATATTGATGTTGTTTTTGTTGTTGTCATAAGAAAGCTTGACAATTATTAACTTACAGCTTACAGCTGTCTCTGTACTCTCTACCTTACCCCAGTCCGACTTGAGTTCATTGGGCTCAAAATGGAAGCACAGTGCTACTTACACCCTTACAGCAGTCCAAACATAACTTGTACGCACTGTCAAAATCTAAACGCGCCTAGAAGTAGATTAAGGAAACGCGTCCGTTTGTCATCATTCTTCTCTATCTCTCACATGATGTCCTCATTGTCAGCTTGTCATTGGAATGTGGTTTGTATGTATGGAGGCAAAAGTGAACGAAAACTCGTCAAAACTCACCGAAAAGTCTTTGACTTGACGGTAGCATCGAGACCTTTGATTCAGTTGTGGTAGGTTCTTAAACATTTGACGTAAAGTTGTAGCTGTCAATCAGTTCTGACGTAATTTTACAAACGGTTGAGCTGTCGCACCTACCTTTTGCTCTACGATGCACTTTTCACCTTATCAACTTATAGGCTACTACTTTACCGACTTTGCACAACATGGAGCCTTGAAACTCCCATTTCCCGAAAATTATCGGTCCAATTATACACCTTTTCAGCTCCGCGGCCCGCCGGATAATATATTTAAACTCAATGGACCTATGCAAAGCCATTTTCCAGAATGAAAATATCCCACTTTTTAAACATGGAACATGGAAAATTTTCCGGCCAACTTGTTTGGAAAAACGCAATTTTGTCGAAAATTTACAACAGGATGTAATTTACCCATAAATTTGGCATAATGTACGAAACTACATCGTTTTTTTTTCTGGTGGCCACAGCCACATTAGCGAACACAACATTGATAAATGAAACAACCTTCAATCTGGGGCAATAATTTCCCTTTGGTCACGGCATATCTACGAGTACTACTGATGATGTTCTGGCCTTTTGGCAATTTTATCATTTCCCAGCGGGAGAGAGGGTGCGATCCAATTTTTGTGAAATTTTTGTCTCCCCTTTTTTCTGACAAAATCCATTCCTTTTTGTCGCTTCCGTTCTCGTTCCAATGCAGACAACAACAAGCAAGCAAGTCCTTTTTCACCTGCGGCAATACTCGTACAATTGACTATCCCTTGGGCACGCAATGTAAATAAATGTTGGTATTTCTTTTTTTTTTTTTCTGTTGGTTAATTGCCTGGCTGAGTTTGTAAGGTCCTTACTTACCGTTTATTACCTGACAAATGGGAATTAAAAATACACAAATTACTAAGCCTAAAAATAGAAGTGTCCTTGGTGGTGAGGTGAGGTTATAAAAATAAATTGTAGTAAAAATCGATTGGATTTTTTAATGGGAATCTAACCAATATCCTATTTAGTCCTCTGATTTATAGGAGTACAAATATTTGCATCATTAAATTAGTTAAAAAAAAAAACGGAAGGAAATAGCCACCTTTCAATTTTGTTCTCTTTTCATACTAGCCTACGCCTCCTAAATGATTCTTGTTTATGAGTATTAATTATTTTTTTTAAGGGATCGCCATAACCATTTAGCACGAGTTTTTTTTCTATAGGATATAGTTCCGAAGCACGGAATGGCGCGTCCGTGAATCGATGATTCAATTTTATTAGCTTCAATAGCTTTACCTTCCTCTTTATATTGAATTTTCGCTCTAACAAGTTTGCAATCGAGAAACAAAAATCGATGGGAAGGAATAATTTTTGCTTTTTGGGGCGGTAATCGAAGTTGTGGGGAGGCTTTTAATTACATGCTTCATAAAGCTTTACAAATTAAGGTTGTCCTCGAAACTATTGGTACTATTTTTTGTCGAGAGTTTTATAATTTCAATAAAAAGGACAGAAAAATTACATCAATGTCTGTAAAGAGAGTGTTATTTTAAGTGGCAGCACTTTTTACAGTGGCATTCAAACTGACAACTGACAACTGATTTGTGGTCAGTTAAGCTTCCGATTTCACCAGGAATAGACTCACGGCCCAAATAGGGCCTGTGAACTGCGTAAATTTGTTTCAAAAGTCGTCATTCACTTCATCCGTTCATTTCATAGTCGACATAGTAATTATCTATCAGAGAAAGTAATTGAAATTACCATAGATCGTATGCTCTAAGTGATAATCTCCATCAGCGTAGGCGTCCTTCAGTGTTCACAGAAGATGCTGTTGCTGCTGAGTACCATGTTATTGAAAAAGACCTAAATGAGTCGCTTCGATACAGTGCACAGTCACAGGTACTGTGTCCAGCTACCCTAAGCAAGATTGTGCAGAAAGATCTGACAAGATTCAGCTGGTTCAATAATGGAAGTTGCTACAATCGAGCTAAAAAGAAACTCGTCGGGATCATAATCTTTGCCAAAAAAATTTGTTTAGAGAAGAAGGTATTTTTTAGTTGTATTATGGGCTGGAGGAGTCATTTCTCAATTTTTGTTTAAAAAACATTCGACGAGCACATTATAAACATTTACATCTTCCTTGCTTTGGATTCTCAAATTTTTGTACATTAAATTTGGTCTGAATATAAGTCGGTTTTCATTCTGACAAAGTGAGGGAGAATTTTAAACACTAATATTCAAGATTTCATATTTAATCGTTTTCGTTCATGAAACTCACGGGCAACCTATCTACCTATTTAAACAGGACCAGGATAGAGCCTGAATTTGAACCGAATTCCTATTTCTAAACATATCAAGGGAATGATTATTAACTAGTCCAGTTGAAGAACATAAGAGGAGAGCATACATATACTATATCCTTCCATTTGAAGCTTCGAGAGTGGCAGTCGTCGTGTATTGTGTTTTGAGGCTCGACGTGGAAACTCATTTGAGATATGTATATCGTTCTATATCGATTATCCCGTATCCCGGATAAGCAGTATAACTCTCATGAATCAAATTAATGTTTCTTTCGGATAGTAAAATGGATGGTCCACTACTGTGTATAGGGTTCAAGCATCTAATTGCAGAAAATACACCTCTTGCAAGTGATAAATATTTAAGTCAAACTTCTGTCATTAGAAAGCTTCTGAAAAATACTCTCTTGTCTTAGGCAGGAAACTGTGCATATCTTTAACTCATAGAAAATTATATAATGCACACCATGGCTGTGAAAATATGAAAAATCATTACGGAATGCATTCATTAAAGTCATACTAAATTCACAATCATAACTGAATAGAGGCTATGGACGCTGCCGTACTTATCCATGCATTGCACCCATAAAGCTTTCCACTAAGTTTCGTCGAGTTTTCGTTCACATTTGGCTCAATACGTAAAGAGTGGTTTCTGAGCGGTGAGCTGAGGGTGAGCACATCATGTGAGAGCCAGAGAAAAACGATATGACATACGTTCACGTTTCCTTAATGCAATCATGCGTGCGCTTAGATCACAATCTTTGTTCAATTATGACTTCAGCTATCGTTATTATGGTTGGGGCTTAAAATTTCACGTAGATTTAACTTCAGCTGAAAAAATTAAAAAATAATCGTCATTTTGCTTCAAACAATCGAAATGGTTGAGTCAAATAGCATGAAATGTGTTGAATTACTCTACATTCATTGAAATCACTTAAAGGCACTTGCATCCAGTTGTAAATGTAAGAAAAATTGTTTATATATCGCATAAACTAGATAAGAAGGAATAGTTTCAAAGAATGATAGTGACTTAAGTGAGTACAGGGTTTCGTGTTGTCTGTGGACTGTGGTACTACTTATCAGTCTCCTCTCCATGAGGATGGTGTCTAAATTCTTATAAAGAATTGTATTGAATTTTTACATTCGGTTTCAATTCGCTGTAAATTTGTCACGTTGACGTTTAAATGCACTTAACGATATCAGAGTAATTGGGATTTAGTTGGATGAGTACAGAAAACTTGCTAGTGACTTAGGTGAATGCAAGATTGTACCTTTTTTTGGCTTCAGCATTTAGATTGCTGAAAATGATTGCTCCAGTCATGACTTCAAAGCTAATTCGATAAGTTTTTTATATTTTTTCAAGCTTAAATCTTTGAATTGAAGTACCTACTTTTCAAAAACGCACACAACGCGAACAGTTGTGAAAGTCTAGATCTTGGCCTTCTAAGGGCTGATTGTGGCCTTGTTACGTCGTAGGTAAGTAAAATTCTCGCATGCGATGTTATAGGATTAATTCGAAACGTCTTATAGTACTTCTGATGGTTCCGTAGGTTCTACGAACTCAACCATAAATTTTAATGCAATCAGATAATAAAATTGGACTTGTATTCGAAATTGGGAAATTGCAGTAGCATAATAAATGAAAGCATCTTCCTTGTATTTCCATTTTCTCACAAGCAGTATCTAAGCCTTCGATTTTAAATATTCAAATACGCACGAAATGAGGGAGAAAATGCATTCCTGCTATCGATATTTCAGTTAACAGGATGCTAAATTATTTGCTAGGAATTCACCTGCAGGAAATTGCAGATGTTTCTGACGACGTTCCGAACATGGTAAGTTCAGATAGGAATTAAATGCTGATGAATTCTTTAAAGAAATGTAATGAAATGCTCTTAAGGGAGAATTTAAAGTAAAGTATTTTTTAAATACATCAATAATTCCACCACGCAACCTCCTATGAGTAAGATAGAACCCATAAGTGTCAGTGGTATACCACCATACTGCATCACTTACAAGGAAAGAAAGGAGTAAGAAGAAAAAAAAAATCTTAAATCGATCCGATGCTATCTTCCCCACTTAACTCAATCCTTCCAAAGCTTCGACTCGAAAATTTATTATACACCTTTTCCTTCCTCAATTAAAGTGAACATGGATCGATTTTCTCTTCTGTTGAATATAACGAGAATCTTGCTTCCATTATATAGGTACAAGTCCAGAGGTGAACGTGTGTAGGATAAAATTTCATCGTCATCGGGATCCAATGCAGCAACATCCAACAATATCCTTCGTCCTCATTGTCGTTACATTACTACGAGAGGTGTTCAAGGCAACAATATCCTTATTGTTCGTGTGACACTTTTTAAAGGCTTTACTTTGAACTTCACTGGCAAAAGCGGTTAAGTACTTTCATGAAAAAAATAAAGAAGAGAAAACTGCATTTTAAGAGGGACATCCTTGTTTCCTTCTCTTTTGCCTTACAGGGTGGGTTGTTTTACTCAACAGAATTGAGGTTTTTACGAGGATTTTCACTTCGTATTTTGCTTTATATTGTACCTACATATATCATGGATGATTTAGTACAATGAATGCATAAAAAAAAAAAAAAACACCCTCCAAGATGAGGCTGGTACTTCGAGGAAGATACACACTCATCCATACATACATAAAACAATAAACTACTTTATGTGTTTTGTTATTTAGCCCAAAATGCTGTCATTTAATAACATTTAAGGGGACATTTACTGTAACACTTTCGAATTTCATTATGCTTCCGGGTTTTACGAGTGATGTGTAGCCATAAAAGATTTATACAAACTTTTTATTTCTATCTGAAGGAAGGATGTTTTAAAGCGGAGGCCCATTTTGTATTTAGGTTGACGTTTATAAGGATAGTAAATTAAATTTAAATTGCATGATAGTTCTTCCATAAGTAGATGTGTATGTATTCGGGCTTAGGGTGATGAAAATGGGTAGGAAAATGTACTTAAATGCTTGACAAAAATTCTAGTATTTTTCTTGTAAAATTTCCATCGTAATGGTATTTACTTGTTTGTATTTTAATTTTTTTGAAAGGATTCTTATTCAAAAAAAAAAGGTTTAGCTTTTTTGGTATCTGAGAGAATATATTGGTCCTAAATGTTTCAATAAATAAACGAGGAAGAGAATCAGTGACAAAACTGAACCTTGAGGTACATCAGATTTTACTTGACGAGCTGCAAACTTGAACTCATCCAGCATCACTTGTATTGAAAGGATGTCATGAATAGTGTACAAATTATTAGAAAAAATTGTTGCTGAATTTGTTCATTCGATTAAACTTCGCAGTAAATTTTTCTAGTTCAGTGAATTAATAAATAAAAGTTAAATAGTTTTTATTTGGATTTGAGTATTGAAAACTTGAAGTTGAGGCAATAATAGGAAAGGGATATCAAGACGTTGCATAGAGTAAAGGTAAGTGTTTTACTAAATTTTCTCCGACTGTGAGAGCATTTTTTAGTTGGGGCTTAATAGTACTTAAGGTCACCCGAGGAAGCTTATGTATTACTTTGTCAATACTTTAAGGTCAGCAGAATAGGTTCTGCAAAGTGTAAGCTAAGTAGAGCTACATAGATTCGGAGTTATATTCACATGTATTCTACTAGGTAACCTTCAAGTTGAGGATGTTCAAATATTATGAAGAGAAAAACGCTTGGAAGCCTAACACAATCTTCATATAATAAATGATGCACATGTAGGTCATAAGCATAAAAACTAGTAAATACTTAGAGATGAGAACTTGTGAGTATCTAATTTAGTAAATAGGAACTCGAAGACTTGTTAGAACATACTGTTGTGCTCAACTCTAACAGTTTTTCAATTGTTAAATTGTGCAAGATGGTTTCGATTTGATCTCAAAATGGATTAGGACTGAGAACCTTACCGTCAACCATGCAGAGACTCTTCTTGTTCCAATTTCTGAGGAAAAGTTCAAGAAAGTATCAAGTATCTGTATCAACTGTTTTATGAGAAGCTTTTCGGCAGGACACCGTTGAATCTCGTAATATGCAAATGCAAAACTGCTACGCTGAGTGCTTTTAAGCTATCAAATACATACACAAGGTAGAGCTTAGGTCCACTTAGGACGCTTAAAAAGGTCAATTCTAGAGGAAATTTGAAGCAGATTGATGACTGCTAAGATGGGAGAATGGAGGTCTTGTTTTAAGCTGAAGTCCGTGTAATAGACTTATGCGTTCGTCAGGCACACGTACCCAACCCGCGGTTTCGTCTATTCGAAAAGTCAAGCAATATAAAGTAGAGTCAATCCTATGAGGTAAAATCAAAACTCAACTGGAAATCTATGGACCTGGACCAGAGTCCAGGTTGCCTCATTAAGGATCCCAGAGCACTAAGATTTTTAGGCAAACGAATAAACACACTACCAATTAAGTCACTACACATATTTATCGAAATAGCAATATTAATACCGAAGAAGCTTATAAGGAACGAAGAGTTGTAGACTTTACTGAACGACGTACGAACATATGTATACTTTAAGGGATGCAAACTACCAAAGCAGTGAAATGAAAAAATTAGCTATTTCAGAGTCAATTTAAAGGTGGCGTTTGCTGCTTCAACCTTCACTGCGGAACTCACACTCTTTTTCTCTGCGTACAGTTCCTCTCGCCAAGGACTTCAAATACATGCCTCTGATTGCCTTCATACAAAAAACTTTACAAAGAATGGTTGAGATTCACATGTGCAAGGGTCATCTTAAGATATATCCTTTTTTTGGAAAAGCAACACGCCTAAGAGTGTTGAGAGCTTCGTCAAAAATTCTATGATCTACGTTCCAGATCACATTGTGATATTAGACAAATTTTTTGGCTTTGAGCCTGGGTTGAGTTTGCCAACATCCTTGGTTAGGGTTTTTTTATGAACGCAATAGACAAAGACATCACCATCTTATGTACCATGTCAATGTTAATACAGTTCGCATTTTCGAGATCGAATTTATAAGAGTTTACTTTCACCACTCGCTGTGGAGTTTTTAAACTTTAAAGGGCTCTCCTGTAGAACCAAGTTTTCTTAAATATATTGGCACACTTTTCCCAAATACGACTAGTCATATTACTTTGACTTTTTGAATGATAGGCAAAGAATGTCTAAAGGCGGTTAAGAAATCCACAACATTGGTTGGTAGAGACATTTTTTTTTACTAAAACTGCGGCCTAAAGACAGTTGCACAAAGGAATATGTATATGTATATTTAGTGCACTATATGGTATCTGTGACTTGACATGGTCACATTAATACAACTTAACCCAAGTTGAGCAACCAATTTCTGGGACATTACCGAGAGTATAGCTCGTTCCTGGTCTGGACTCAGTTTCGCGTAGAGACGAAATGCTCTCATTTGAGTTTCTACTTTTGGCATTTTTAATCTTCGATCACAGTTTCTATCCTACATTGTGATGGCACTTGTGATAAGATATTGGAGTAGATAAGGAAGAAAAGATTTCAAGAACTTGATTGTCTAAGGAATCGCACTAGAAATAAACACAACGGCTTTGGTTTTTCCCTGAAAGTTTTGTGCAAGGTTTTTTGACGGTTTGGGCCCTTTAAAATGTTAGACAGAAGGGTTTTGGAATTACTACGAGGTCTAGGAAAAAGATGTATAACTCTAGCTGTTACCCGTGACTTTGTTTGAATAAATTTAGTACTTGAGTGATGTTAAGAATTTTATTTTATTTCAGTGTCTTACGGAATTGGTAACCTATCTCCTTCCCCATGGCTCAATCGAATATATACCAGAGAGACAAGGTAGTATATTGGAGTAGAGTTTTTCACACTCCACCTACTGCGAGCGTTTGACACTTACACATTTAGAAATTTTACTGTCATGAGAATGTTTTTCAAAAGTTCTTCGCCCTTCGGATACCTACCTATTTGTAAGTTGAGCTACCAATAATGAAAGTTTGGAGAAACTAGGGATTCTTGGTTGCATGGTATGCTTGGGGCTTGGTGTTTATTGCTTTACACCCAGTCTCCACGGGACATATCTAATTTCAGCCAAGTCATGATATTTTGTGTAGACCGCACTTTGGCTTGACTTATATTTGGACATCTACGACTAAGAAGAATGATAAGTCACAACAAAATGATAAGTCCCATTCAATAACCTAAAACTATAGCGGCAAGAAGTCTGACTCAAAAGTCTGTCATTTTTCAGACTAGTGGATATGGTATTTTATTCTTGTCCAAATGTGGTATGCAAGATTTTTAAGAAATCATCGGAACCGTTTTCGAGATTTCCATCCATAAGAAATGCCACTGAATTTAGATCAAAACATCCAACTTATTTCGCATTACCAACTCATAGAGCTCCGACCAGAACTTTAAAGGAAGATTAACCTTCTACGGTCCCTTAAGGCATAAATACCAACCGAAGAATTGGTTGTTACTTCAAAGCTGTTCAGAGAAGGTACTAGACGTTCATAAAATGTAGAAGTAAAAATAAGATTCTGCTGCCAAAGAGGTTTGCAAAAGTTGAATAGAACCTTGTGTTCTTAAAGAAAAATTAATGCAATTGGAACGCCCTATGTCAAGTTGTCTGTTGAGAACCTCTTACACTGTAGTAGGAAAAATTTTAAAAATTCCTTTGAAGAAGATTCACAGAGTGTCTTTGGCTTATAAGCATTGAAGCTTGTGAAGGATTTTCTAAGACCGAATCAACCCTCTTCTTGAACTTTAAGCATAAGCACTATTTTCTTACAAAGTAAGTATTATTCCCCAGAGGGCATTAACGGTTTTTATTGATCTCTTCGTACTCTTTTTGAATGGTTTTTCATTCCTTGATTCAATAATATGTGGCTTAAAAATTTAAAAGACACAAAAATAATCAATTATTTCATTGGTAGCTTTTGTCTAAACTACCCGAAGTGGATTATATTCCTCCATTAGGAATCAGTACAGACATACGAGTACTTAGAACATAAGAACATAATACCGTCTAATAAGGACCAGTTTTGAACACGTTAAGCTCATTAATTCACCTCATTATTTCCCAAAGTCCCAAAATAATACTAACATTATCACTTCATTCGCCACCATTAATTCCCTGGAGTACCATCATAATCAGCAATTATTCATTAATACTAATGGACCACTATTGTATTGAGAGCTCTTACCAATTATACACCGACTACTAAGAGGGTAACAAACTATAAAAAGGCTTGCAAATATACATTTGTATGTACGTACTCATTAACGCTATTCGATTTGAAAAAAAATAGAAAAATAAATTCCCTTCATTAATTGGAATAGTTGCCATCAAAAGGATTTTTATATGATTTTTCGTTTTAATAATTTATTATGTGGAAAAAATGTTAAAAACAAATATGTATATAATCAGATATTAATTAAATTGAAAGATACTCACCACAAAATTTATGATAATTCGATATTTCGCACGCGGATTCTCCCTCTAATTGGCCGCCAATTTCGTAATGGTTCTCTGTGCCTTGAAATTAGGTCAAAAACGGTGTTTTTTTAAAAAACCACTTTCGAAAAAAAAAATATTTCGTATTGCACTAAACCGCAGGCAAATTCAAAGGACATAAGTTAGATAAAGTTGCAGGATAGACTTAACTTGGAACTAGTTTTTAAGATGCGAGAATGGAGTTACTCTAAGCCCGGCTTTTGAATTAAAAATTTTCACCATTTAACAGTCAGCTTTAATTTTTCGTTTCTTCTTGTACACCTTTAATGCAGGACACTTGACCAAAGGTAAGGATCAAAAAAAAAAATACCAACAACAACCACAATTTCACACCCGCAAAACACTTGAACAAAAAAAAAAAAAAAAAACAGAAGTAAACTTGTGACGTTGGAGTAACTTGAACCTACTACCACCACCACCACCGTACGACTACTAACCGGACTCGTTATCGACTAAAATCAAAGTCAGTACCTTTTGCGTGGTATAGCCTCTCGTAGAGTGTACAGTTGAGGGAGTCATCGAGGGATCGACCCCGAGAGTGGCGAAGTGGAGCACTACTTTTAGAGAGCACAATTGCTCTAAGGAGCAAACCAGCCAGCCAGCCAGCCAGCCAGCCAGCCAGTTAGTCTGGTGCGACACTACTGGACTATTTTTAGTTCACGAGAATATTTTCCCGAAAAATCCGTTTCAATGAAAAGTCGGTCTGGGACTAAACGCCCTGAAATTTTGCACTGCTAGCCCCCCCGAAAAAAGCAAACGAGAACTTTATACACTGCACACACAGATATACCGACGTACACACACACACACATGCTCAGAGATAGAGCGCGGCACGGCGCTATATCCATCCAGAAGAGGCAAATTTCCACCAACGGATAGCAAATAGGCAAACCGAATTGCCACAGCTATAGCAGCAGCAGCAGCAGCAGCAGCAGCAGGAGCCGAACTACTAGTAGCTAAAGCAGGAGTCTTCAGAATCAACGACAGCAAACGAATTTTTTCCAGGAGAACAAGAAAATCCACCGGAAAAATGGCAGAAAAAGAGAAATATTTTCAAACGAACGAGAGGAGGAAAAGGAAAAAACTCAACCAAACACATACAGTACAACGACAAGGATACGAAAATTTCCCAAATGGAATTTTGCTCACCCTCAACCTCCTCCGCCCCTTCGAGTTCTCACCCTGCACTCACAAGCCCGTTCGCTGAACTCGGGGAAAAAGAAAATTGGAGATGAACACAAAAAAAAAAAAGTATTATAGTACAGTAGTAGAGCGACGATGATGAGGACGAAACACGAAAACACGAATTTTGCTCCAAAAAAACATGCTCAGTGTGCCATTGGTAGCCCCCCGCAGGAAAAAAAAAAACAAAAAGGATATGTATCTGTGTGGATGAGCTCGATGATCATTATCTCTGAGTAAACAGTGAGCCCATGTCCTGAAACTGTTGAACTTTACTCTCTTATCTTTCGGTGGTGGTGGCTGTTTAATTTTTTTTTTTTGTGTGTATTTTGAGAGAAATTTATTTCGTTACTGCTGCAGGGGTATAGACGCGCGCTCACGCTTTGGAGTTGCTCGGTAGCGTGCTCTAGGTTTATTTTTTCGTTTTATTCTTTGGATGATTATTTTTCCCTCTTGGGGGTGATGCGTAGTGGGTGGATGCTGTAAGGATTTCAAATTGGTACAACGCTCTTTCGCACTCTCTCTTTCTCTATGAAGTTTCTCTGAGTAGAAATATCCCTTGTTGGTGATTGTTGGAGAAAAGGAGTCCTCCAAGTGTCATGTGAAGGAATGCGGCAGCGCAATGGAAATTCATGTCACAAAGTTGGTTTTTTTTCTCTTTTTTTGCTACCAAAGAACGAAAGGGGAAAAGCAGGAAAAGACTATCTAACAGTGGTATCTGTGGTGAATTCATTTGGGAGTTTCACAGCCACGAATGCATGTAAGGATGGAAACATGTTTATGCGGCATATTTGGGTCATAAGCGAGCGATTCCCTGGGAACATTTTTGAATTTAAGGTTAAATATACAACAACGGGCAACACTCCTTAGTCAGCGAAATCCAAAAAGAATCGTCGATTAAATGCGTCATCATTCGCATTAATGATTCATGCTTACTTACTTACTTAAAGAGCTCCCCATTTGCCAGGGACACAGCTGCCTTCCATCCTTCTGGACCTAATATGCGACGGAGAATTTTTCGCTCGAAAGTTCCCAGATGTTGTTGCTACAGCCATGAGTGAACAGAATTGGAATCAAGGTATATCTATTGTCTCAGTGAACATGCATACCAAATCATCACATTAGTCGTTCATTCAACATTGACGTCAATCATTCAACTATGTATACACTCGTAAGTCATTCACGCTAGCTACTCATACTTTCTTAGCTGTCGTTGCTGTGCTCTTGAACATAAGATGAACCTTCCGCCAGTTGTCATCTATGTACCTATGTCCAATCATATTCATATGAGTCACTCAAATTTACGTCAATCATTCATTTATATAAACCACTCATAAGTCTTGAGTTGTTGTGGTTATATTTTTCAGCGACGTAAGAAGCTTTTTTTGTAAAAGTTTTCATCCAGATTCGCCAATATACTTACTAGAGTACATATAACTTATACAAACTAACTTACTCCTTCAAATCCTTAAAATGTTCCATATACTAAATTCAAACAAAATGATTCCCAACATTTCCCCCACACAAATGTATCTGTCGTACGCCACTGGCCACACGAAGCTTTTCATTTCACTTTAAGCTTCTCACCACTCAGTACAACTTTCTCTCCCAAACTATCCTCTTTTGTTCTCCTTTGGAAATCGTCCTTGTTCTCACAATAAGGAAAAAATTCCTTATTACTTTGTATCGGAATGCAGTGTTGAAATTCTATGATGTAGCATTTATACTCCGCCTTCATATGTATCTCAGACGATGAAAGGTGTATTTGGGTATCTAGGGATTCTGATTGTCAAAAATTTATTACTCAAAGGAATTTCATTGGAAATGTTATTTAATTCATTTGTAACTTTGGACTTCTTCTAACTTTAACCAAAGTATATAAATTATTTACCCACTCCAACTTCTGTAGACGAAAATTTTAGATATATTTTGAAGCGGTGCGCTAGATATACAAACACGTATTCGTTGTTAAGGAAAGGCATAATTGCGGCTACAAGGTTTATAATCAGAAACTTTTACTGCCTATTTATTTAACAAGGCTGCTTTCGCACTTTATATAGGCAAAATTATTACGTCAAGGATGCTGTTCGGAGGATGCCCTAATCTTAGTCTTATTTATTTGTTTGGACTGATCGAATTATGAGAGGGACACCAATCTTGAATATTGTTATTGATTCCGTTCAGGCAGGACACCATAGAGCAACCTGGCTTTCTTTCGATGATGGTCGAACTCGCAACCAAATGGACCACACAACACCCATCCAGCATTCAGCTGTCCATCATTTAGTTGCACCTATACTCAGGGTCCCTATCTAGCGAGAAGAAGCTGTGAGTCGTACGGATGAAAGAAACATAGTCTTGGAGTCTCTAGCATGCTAGAAGGACTCTCAGCCTGCCAACCAGTGAATCAAAAAACGCTGATTTATCAAAGAGCTAGCTGGAACCACATTGGATACGAAGCACCATAGAAAAGAATCCGCTGCCAAATTGCTTTTAAAGCCACCAGGTTGTCCTTGATAGCTTCTGGTAACATTGCCTTTATCAATGTGTCGTCACTCTGTCTACAAGTGCGTGCCCTATAAGACCGCCAAAATAAATTATCTGCAGTCTTTTCTGTTGAGAGTCAGCAAGAATGCCTCTGACGTCTGGGAGCATCCGTTTGGACAATTGTGTACATTAGAGACCCAATCATCAATGGAAGCCCTGACCGTTGATACAGGCAGACCTAACGCAGGTTCGGGTCCTGAGAAATCCTTCTCTGAGCCTTGCCTATCAAACTCAACGGATATCTCATATCCCATTATACATACCTGTGTGACCTGGCACCCAGATGAGAGTCAATGAACTGAATCTTGAGACACAGTTAAAGGCTCTCTTACATTCACCAACTTATTCTGATGAGGTTACAGGGTTTAGCAAGGCCTTAAGCGCAACTTCATTGTCACTACAGACAAAGATACTACGACCCTTTCACCTATTCCTATCGAGGTGGAACAACTCAATTACTTAATTTAAGCCTCATGTATTTAGAACCGTAATCTAGAACTCTAGCCACAAATAGCCTTACATACACACACTAACATAATTGCGCGCGATGGTTCCTAACTCAAATGGTAATTATTCGTGGTTAACCCAATCGCAATCAATGAATGATAGGAGCTTACGATGCGGAATTTATTTTTACCGCATGCATGCTGTATTAATTGAAAATTAATTACAACAAGTTAAAGGCGGATCGGGACTCTTAACAACCGCTTCGCTTAGATGGTATTATGTGATTTTTTTTTTTTTTTTTTTAACTCGAGGATGCACTAAAGGACTAAGTGGTAGCCACAAAATTGTGTGGTTAAAGAAAATTCAAAATTTCAACTCTTGACCATTGAATTTTGAGCGTCATAAAATCATAACGCTTTTATGGACATTATAACCGGGTAAGTCCTTAAGATGGTTCTTATCAAGCATGTGGAATCAAGTTACCCCCATTACCAAAAGGCTTAAACGGCTCGTTAATAAATCACAAAGGGATTTAGAGATTTAATCTGCATTGACGATGTGTTTAATAAGATAATTCAAGATACACAGTCAAAGCATCCCTTACAGTGTGTATACTCATCGAATATTGATCATAGTATTGTACGCTATTTATGTATTTAAGGCAAATCTTGTAAATAGCAGTTCATTCGTGTTAGAAAACATATGCAAATTGAAATCAATCGATATAATTCAAAACATCTGTCTGTTAAATAATGACGGCCTTATTTGGTTGACCTAGCATTTGGTGAGCCTTTCCATTGTTTTATTGTATAGTGAATATCACTGGGTTGTAATCCGAAACAGGTTCTCGCCAGGCAGTTTGCCCTTTATTTCTCGCAAAGCTTTCTATTACATGGACATCTGGTGGGTAATTTTTCAAGCTCTGGCACAAGCTGGAAACTGGGAACATCACCTAACCACCTTACAGCTATGAACCGTTCATCAATATAGGCAAGAATTTATTCGTTATATGCTAGGTTGTAAGTGAAATTCGATAGTAGAGCACCAATTCCCAGAGCACAACACTGTATTCTCAGGCACACCATTCGGAAGCCGCTGTGGTCATTCAGTGGAACTGCTCTTAACATCCACAGACTATCGTTCGGAAGTCCATTTACACAGGAACACCCAGGTTCAACTTGGACCAACTTGCATACACTGGTGACAAGAACAAAGAGACCATTTGTTAAGCGATGTAAAAGAATGAAGAGACCAGCCATCAGCCGAAAGGAAGCATTAAAATATCTAAAGCTGGCAACAGGCTGAAATTCATAGCAAAGACTTTTGAGCAACAATCAGTACTTTCTCGAATGCTACCAAACTTCGAGGGATCTGGATCTGCAAGAAGAATTCTGTTATGCTGATTAGTAAGTCTAGTAAGCCTTATTTAGTGCCGAACTCTTAACGAACGTAACAAGCACTTTCGTGTGCTAACAGGTTTTGTAAAATAAGAACAAAACTTGCTTTCCAACAAATTTCGAAGCAGACTGTATTAAAGACGGTATAGTTGCGACAATCAGCTACATCTACATCACTGTGGCATGCCAGGTGGGACAACACTACTAAAAGTAGATGCATCCCCAAGCTGTTCAAAAATCCATCCACAGATTTAGCCTCAACAGTTCGTCCTTTTGGTTTCAATGTTTTAGGAGAGGAGGTAGATGCCAGCTAATAAGGAGAATTTTGAATGTACCAATCCAAGAACTCTTAATAAACAACATCATGAGGTCAAGATGGATGACTAGTTTAAGATAGACAGGGCGCTATGAGGGAGAAGCTGTTGATTGCATGAAGACGAGTAAAGTGAAAGAAGTGTCAGAATGCGGCGAGGGTGAGGACATTCCGGACAGCACACAGCATGAGGTACCAAAATAATAGCACAAGCGCTTACTTTTCTCTTGTAGACCTTACTGCGTATGCCATGCTACTCACGTGTTTGGGGAGCCTAAGAAGCCGAGAACTTTCCGAATAAGTGGAAGAAGGGAAGTCTAGTCTCCAACGAAAGGTCATCGAATGCAGTGTGAAAACTAGAGAGGTGTCTGCATGCTGCTGCTAAGGTAATAAGAACAATTATCCTCGGCCAAAGCAAAGAACGTCTGGAAGACATGTGTCGAGTGCGTTGAATATGGATCGTCACTTATCGCTCCATGCCTCCTGTACATCGATTTTGAAAAGGCCTTCGATAGTGTCGATCATAATAATATAATAATTATGTCCTCTCTCTCCCTCTCTCGCCGTTTTCTCAGAAGAATACATGAAATACCTCCCGGCACTGTGCCAGGACAACAATGACTAAGGTAAGCGAATAGCCGGTGACCCGAACAAACCGCACCCCAAATTCACTGTTGAACACACACCACGAATTACTGAACAAAAACAAGACTATAATGAAATTAACGCCTTTCCAACACACAGGAGAAGATCTTACCCAAAATCCTGCAGGATAAATTCAAATTTATTTGTTACCATGAATTGATAACAACTTTCCTCGGGTTTCCACATCGTTAGCTCTCCTATGCAGGCAGCAGTACTAAAGAAAAAAAGTTGTGTGTTTCAGGACGAATCATCTATAGTCGCCCTTCTATGGGTATTATCCTTCGCAAACGCTTAATACCGCCTCCTTCATTCGTTGTTCAATGTGAAACGCCTAACACCCGCGAAAGAACAAATCCTGAATTCTACTATCCTCGCCGCTAGCCATCTCAATTTCAATCCGTTGTACTACTAGACTCGTTGGTGGAAATCAGCCAGCCGTATCGATTCCAAAGTGCTCGGAAGAAAGTCATAAATTAAAGAACAACACCCAGGATAAAGAGCCCCTGGATCTGCTGTGTGGTGACACTACTGCTGAGTTGCGCCAAAAAAAAACACAAGCTTCGCCCTCTCACAGCTAACAGAGGGTTGCTGTGTGTTTACTTCAACTGTGCCTAGCCCTCTCTCTCTCTTCTGAGTGTTTGCTTTTTTGGACTGCAGCTTACTGCTGTGAAGAGGATTTAAGTATTTCACTTTGGTGCGATGTTGTTTTGGCGCTTCCAAAACTTCTTTCGAAGAGATACTCTCTAAAATATACTCAGGGATCCTTGCCAATTCGGATATTAAATTGTGTACCTGAAGAAGGCAGGGGGTGGCGCTTATACTCTATACATTTAGACGAAATAATTTATTTCTATTTTTCTTTCCTTCATCTTTGTTGTTTCTCTTAAAAGAAACCCCCGTAGAGTTCAAAAGGATCATCGGAAAAACAAATGCGGGTTGATAACAAATCATTTGCGAGATACTTTATGGGTCACCTCCTGATGAGGATTTGGTTGAAAGTTTTTTGCTTCGCTTACGAAACAAATGTGATTTTTCATTTTCAATACAATAAATCAAAGGACCACTAGTATGTCCTGTCAATTCCGTGTGTTGTCGAAGGAATGAACGGACGACATTTGGATGTGACACAAGACCTGAGTTAGGGTTAAACTCCTTTTGTCGCCTTGCAATCTACACATGATAAAAGACTTAAGTTTTCCAACTAAGAGAGTCCTGTGCATTGTACTCGTAGGACTACAGTAATTACCTAGCGCTTTTGCCAATTTTCATTCCCTAATTGCTTTATGACTTACTTGCCAAGAAATTCGAAGAACATTGTACCAAAATAGGGTGAGCTACATATATACCCTGCCGATATGAACACATAAAATAATTTGCATAATATCCTTGAAATGTTTATATGTTCAAAGGGAATATTAAATCCTTGCCTGCCTATCATACAGAGGCAAATTTTCAGCACCACTTCACCTCCAGACGAATCGGGAAAGGCACCTTTAATGTGACTCCTTTTTTTTCATTTTAATTTTTTTTCTCCTACAAGTTATCAAGGACTGTATACAGTGGGCTTGGGGCTTGAGGCTTGGGGGGTAAACCTCCTGCGGTGAGGCCGTTTAAATCCACATGTGGTTGTGGTTTTTGTAATGACCTACCAAGGCAACTTAAGCATCACGTGAATGAATCCTACGGGTCGATTTAATTTTTTTTTTCTCTTTTTTCGTGTTCGTTCCTTATTGTCCCACCACCTTGCTTCCATCATGGATGGAAATTACTTCCGTAATGACTTTGAAATTTATTTTCGAAAAATTCTTAGGAATCTCATTATACTTTCTCCCATAGACGACGGGTGTAGTACACGTCGCCTGTTCATGCTCGGATGGGAATCAAAAAATTACAATAAAGGTAAACAGGGATGGCAATTACTTGCACGCCTATGTGGGATGAGTGATAGGCTTGGTAGGGCACATTTTGGATTTGATGAAAAGGATCTGGAAGACTTTTTTTTCGTATGCCTATTGATGGTGAATTCAAAAGGTATTGTGGAGTTTTCCTATACACATCATCGGCTTAAGTTTAAATGCGTTGCCTTTTCTGTTTTTGGGGAAGACTTATAAAAAGAAGAAAAAAGATAAGATGCTCTATAGAAGGCAACTTTTTCATCCATTCCTTACTATGTACACAACTCAAACCGAACTCGGATCAGACTCTGGCTGTAGCTAGTCCGGATTACCGAGAAAGTCGATCTCTTACTCCTGTCAGTGCTGGAACCTTGCTGTCAGAGTATCAGAAGGCTTTCATAGGCACAGATAGTTGTATGATAGGTGGCGGGTTAACCAAGGCTTCAGTGTTGTTCATACTAAAAGCCAACTTTGTACGCGCTTCGTTTATAGTACGATCTAAATATCAGACGTAAAAAAGTTCAATGCTTTATGTCTTATAGAATGAATCGTAGTCAATCTTTCCCATCTTCGTCGCCACTATCAATACACGCGGTCACTCAGGGCGCAGCACATGTGGTGTCTCAGCGTGGAGTACTTGTACTTGTACTTAATGACCAACAGCAGAAGAACCATATGAACCTTTGCCTCTTACAACAGCGCATAAGTGGGTGGTTTCAAATAGAATACTCAAACCAACACCAGTCTATACAACTCCTTGTATACGATGACTATATCGACATAATTGAAAGAACTCAGCGCCAAAATGGGTTTAGCGATAAAGGACAGCAAAACCAAGCACATGCTTTCAGCAAGAGGAGGAAGGAACTTTGTCTACCATGACTCTGACAATGAAATCAAGTGATGAATAACCCTTGCCAACCGCTAATAAGGCACTTCAACAGTAAGGCCCTGTCTCGTAGAACTAAGAAGACTCTGTATAAGACCCTAATCCTACTTTACTTCGGAGCTGAAACATGGACTTAACTGAAAGCGGATGAAGATATCCTTGACCGCTTCGAGAAAAAAATTCTTCTTAAGATATTCAGTCCTGTTTGCCTTAAACGACGAACTACATATATAAGCTGTACAGCGAAACTGAAATAGTCAACAACCATCTAACGCTCCAGCCCGCTTAGTCGTCGAATCAAACCTGGAGGGACGACGCAGCAGAAGACCTCCTCGCCGCAGGTGGCTCATACTCCTTTAAGAAACCTCGACCAATTAAGACCACAATTCCTTCGAAAACAATATGGAATGTTTAGCCAGTTAGTTTCGCAGGATTTTCCCCGCTTTCAAGTTGCGAGAGTAAACTGCGTGACATTGGGTTGTAAGTCCACACACAGGCCAGTGGCTTTTGGCTCAGCAGATTTAGCTGTTAGTTCCAAAATGTTACAAAGGAAGTGAGTCGTAAAACAACAAATAATTTTAAGATTATACCATGACAGTCTGGTGCATTTCTAGTTTAGACCTTCGAGAGTTAACACGATTTCAAACCTTCCTATGGAAGGCTTAGCCCGTCAGAATTCGTCGTTTCCACAGGAACTTTGTGCAGACTTTTCCCCTATCTGGTTGGGTTATGAATCAATTGTGAATTTCAGGTCACCAGGTGATTGAAAAGACCAGCTAAGGCGTAGCTCAGCACACTTTGCAGTAAGAAGGAAGCGAGACTGATAGATCCTTTTCCATTCAAATTCTCATTACTGGCATATATGTATATCTTCACAACACATTCACTATTTGCTAAGTAATTCTCATTCAAATTGAAGATAAGAAACCTCCTCAAAACTCGTTGTCGAAATAAACACTGCTCCACCTTTCTAGTTGTAGCAACCCCAAGATCTCAATATAGAACTTTTTCATTAAATAGAAAACTCCTACCGTTGCTTATCCCTTTTACATAAAATTAAAACCATTTTAATCGATTTCAACTTCAAATTCTGTAAGTTGTTTCAAATTGAATCTGAAAAAAAAGGTTATTTACCTCCGAAAATGGTTCGAAGCGCACTCTCTCTCTCTCTCTCTCTCAAAGGACACAGCCACCACTCCAGTTTCTTTGAAAAGTCGTCATTTTCTTCATCGTCGTCTTTTTATCTCTGTTTCTTCTACTTAAGTATCCTAAGTGCATTTAGGGTACTCGATTTTAAATTGCATTTGTAACGTATTTTCAGTATCGAGTGCGAGAGATAGAGCAAGAACAAGAGCAAGAGTATAACTTCAGAGCAAAGTCTTTCGGCACTCATTTGCAATTCTAAAGTGTACTTGCGTTATCTCTCTCGCTACGTACGTGTACATACGTATCTAAGATTCGTATATCCTCCAAAATTTAAATTAGATTTCTAAGTTTTTCAATTAAGTTTCATTTTGCAACTGAATGTATTCGGAATTGTAATGAATGTTACATGGCATCATCGATGTAAGTAGATGCAAGTTACTGGCAAGTGAAGAAAAGTGTATTGAAGTGGAACTAAATACCGTTAGATTACATACAAAGATTGTATTACCACATGTAAAACAGATGAGTTGTTTCGGTTGGTTGTTGTCTTTTATTTAATCAAGGTTTTGAGATGAATTTCAAGGCAATTTAGTTGAAAGATGAAAGCTTCTTGAAGGTTCTACAGTTGCATTCTATGCTTTAGATAGGAACCCGTCAGGGAAGTAGTTACGATATATTAGTGCAAAGAAGATTGAGTATCCTTTCTACCTCTTCTTCTTCTTAGTAGTTCCTGCAACAATCGTAAGAAGGTATGCCTTAACGTGTAACATGTATAGATGGATCGTTGAGTGTCCTGTGGAAACACCTATAATGAAGCTAAGGTGAACGTTTTTGGTAGTGTGCTTGCTGATCTCTGTAGTATCCTATCCTTGTTGCCCGACATCTAGGAGAGGTGACTTTTGAATCGTTTTGACATCTGACAGAGCTAGTGGTGGTGGGTTTGCAGTAACTATTCTCCTCATCCAATATGCTTTTGACTCACCCAAGAAAGTAGAAGTCACCTTTGATGGACAAGACCTGATGTCGAATTATGTAAATGTAACTGACCACTAATACAGCAGATCAGTGTATAAGCTTCTGGGTAATCCTCTATGCTGAACAGCGAAATATATTAATAAACAGTTTGTCCATGCTAAACACCGCCGGCTTTTAGTTATATTGACCTCGGAAGGATATTATTAAACCTGGTTCGTATGCTATAACAAACTGCAAATCTCTACTATACCGCTGGTGATGTTGTCAAATTAATTTTACCGGTTTTTCGTGTCCTTACTTAGCTTAGCCACCGAAAATTAATTATTAGCTAATGTATCAGAAGGTAGCACATAATGAGCGACCGGTCTAAATGCGGTTGACCCAATTAGCCACCTCTCTGGACACACACACACACACAAACAGTTGTCCAAGCATTCACTCTGTCCCATGGATAGAGACACCACCGCAATCACAGCCAGGGCTTCATAAATGATTTGGCTAATTGCATTCATCAAGAAACCTACCACACTTTGCAGGTGTGTAGGTACCCAGGACCCAGTTGTGCATGCATAAACATTTCACCCTGCCCATTCACTGCACACGCAGGACACACTGGGTAAATCTTAATTAACTACTAACACTGGTGCTATACTGTGCACCCGCGTCTGTCCTTCGGTAGGTATCTCTACCGACATGAGGGTAAGGACGACTGGTTGGTTAGCAACGAACCGAGCAACTATTTTCGAATTCCATTTGAGAGAGGTAGCAAAAACGAATTTTGTCGGTGTGCCGCTTGTGTCACATTTAAATCACTCTCTAGGTCGATCCTTCTACAGCCCCCCTCGCCCCCAATTGCCTAGAAGTAGAATGCAATCAGCCACTCGCTCTCTCTCTCTCTGTTAAATTCCCTTTGTTCCTGATTTTGTTAAAATAATAGGCAAACCGAAACTAAAGGACTCGCCTATGCTGCTCCACTTTTCATCGGAAAAAGGGTTTGTCAATGAGTTTCAATCAGTTACCCTTAGTTGCATAGGCCAGCAGCTTGTGTTTATGTCTGCATGTCACATTGGTTAAGCCAAACTAATCCATCGCTTGCAACCAGGGACTCACTGAGGCCAACCATCGGCCCTTGACTTTGGTGCGGAGCGACTGAGCGAGAGGAGTATAAGGCAAATCGCCAATATGCATTATCGATGACAGAGAATAATTATTGCAATCGGAAATTAAAATCGTTATCGGAAATTGATTTCTCGTGATTTATGGGTTCGATTTCATCCGTCACTTTGGGGTAGCCGCTGTGCGCCACAATGATTAAGGATCGTTAATTGCCGAACCAGTTAAAGGGATATTACAGGGTGTGTCCCTTCTGGGAATTTTTTTTTTCATCCAATCATAACCAGATTTGAATGAAACGTAAAAGGAACAAAAAAAAAATGTTTGAAACTTTCAAGGGGATATCTTTTGACACCTTTTGATGGGAGTATACACCGACAGCGGCACCAAGCCCAGGAAGCGCAGAAAACATTGTTATGCACTCTAAGGTAAATTGCTATCCAACCCCAAATATGCAACTTTACGCTGATCCAATGAAGGATATAACTATATTTTCCTTTCCTTTTTTTTTGTGAGTTTTCCTTTTGATTCTTGTTTGCCCGTAGAGTGGAAAAGTATGCAACAGCATTTCGAAGAGAAAAGAATTGACAGGTGCAAAACCAAAGAGCAGTGTGTGCAACAGGAACAGAAACAGGAGACATAAATGTTTGATCAGAATATGGTTCTATTTTGACATTAAATTCCTTCAAATTGGACTGCCAATATCGCATGAAAATGAGTGCAGCAAAGTGTGCAATGTGACAGGTGGAACTATATCCACAGAAGCGAAAATTACAGAATGTAGGAGTGACTGTAAAAAGTTAGCTGACCAATTTATGGCCGTATGTAAATAATAAACTCACCCTATGTTCCTCAGCTTACTGTCATAATGATGATGCTCCTTACTGTTACTTAAAACTTGAGAATGGTTATTAGTAGTTAGAGAATCCTGCGTCCCTGAAACGTATCCATTTTAAATCATTTATATCAACAACCAACCCATGTACTCGTACCAATTTTAAATGTACTTTCTTTATAATAAAGTTTATAAAATATGTAAATTATGTAAATAAAATAAAAACTAAGCTGCGCGTCAATTATTCTCTTCCTGAAGCTAATAGATACATTTGTACATATGTTTTGTCCAGTCTCTGCGACGGCAACTTATACCCACGCTTAAAAGAAAATATTAGAAGCATTTCTGTAAATAGATAAAAAAAAAAAAACACCTTAGTTATTATATTTCTGATGCATAGATCCTTACATCCATACCTTATCTGTCGAAAATAATTGATTTTCTTTCGACCCTCACTAATCATCGTCAAGTGATCATCCATAAATTTATTTGTTGATGTTGGCAACATTTCAAAGTCATTCTTTGGAATTCGAAAAAATAATGGATCCGGTGGTTCCTTACAGCAATCCTTTTTCTTTACTATAGCAAAAGGTGGTTTGTAGAAATCACGATACGATGTTTGGGGAAGAACCTCTGGACGCGGCAGCCTCAACATCTTCAGATCGGCATGTTCGAAGCGAAAACTGAAATTCAGATAAATTTAAAAAAAAAATTGTTCTAAAAAGAAAAACTAATTGTTTAACTCATTCATAGGATATGACGTGAAATTAATTTCTGATCTTGCCACAATCCGGTTGCAAGATTTTCCAATATTTTGCATCGATTCTTCGGGCAACTTCTTTGGGATCTCAGCGTCATCGGATATACCAAATATCCGGTAATGTGATTTAGATACGTGCTAAAAAATTGAACACATTTTATTTAAACAGAATTTAAAATTCTTGTTTGAACCAACTCTTGTATGTCCATTGTCTTTTGGGTCGGCTAGCGCTGATTCATACCAATTGGTGACTTTGACACGCTTTCCATATTTGGGTGGTTCTGTCGAAGTAATTTTTAATAATTTTTCAGTATTGTTGTTCATTTTATTCGCGGGTACTTTGTTGAATTTTTTTATTATTCAACAAAGTGAATTATAGTTATGCTTAAGTATTACTTGTGAAAAGTAACACTTATTATAGGGTAACTAGATAGAACGATAGAAAAGAAATTCTAAATAAATCAACAATTGTGTGAGATATTAGGTCCGTTCGCGTACTTTTTGCACTAAAATTCGTAGATTATCAATTTTCTAAGAGAAGGGGTAAAATTCTCTCAGAGAGAGCTAAAATTACGAAAAAGTGAAGGACCGGGTTGAACAAGAAAAACTTGAAAATACACTGATTTGATAGATTGGACAGTTTTCACGAACCAGTCCACAGAAATTTCTTGCACTAAAATTCTCTCGTGAGCGCTCTCTTCTGCGAGAAACTACGAAAATTCTCCGTACGCGAACAGCTTTTCGTAAAAATTCGCTGTTTTAAGAGGGTACGCGAACGGGAAATAGAAAATCACTCAAATAGCCGCCTTGGCTTAGCTGGCAGTACTTCAAGCCATCGATCCAATTTTTGATGACACGGTCAAATATGTACAGCTTCATTTCGGCAACAGCGTCTAGAATGATGGCGTCCAGCTTGTTTAAACTGATTGGGTTGTTACCATAGGCTAAGGACCTGATGAAGACCCAGAATCGAGTGATGACAAGTCGCGTGATTTCGGTGGCCAATTGATGAAACCTAGCCGTGAGATGACCCAGTAGGGAATAGGGTCCAATGATGTCGCCATGAACCATGAACCGCACCAAACAGTCAATCTATATGTGGATGCATTGATACTTAGTCGAATATTTGTGGTTTGTGTGTGCTCCAATAAAGACACATTCGCTGAGCCAAAAATGGACTTCGTCCGTGAAGACGAATCCAGATCCCCGGCCAACATTTCCAGCAGCCAATTAGAGAGCTCACCGCGTTGTCTATGGCCGTCCGACTTCAACTCTTGGGTCAGCACAATCTTATACCGATACAGACACAAAGTAAACCTGGTTGTCTCTCTGGTTCTGAGCATTTCTGGGTCTTCTTCAATAGCATCTGCTCCGGCGGCGGGAATTTCTTCATTTCGCACCAATCTCTGTCTGGTTGGTGGCTTAAGGCTTTTAATTACTTTCTTCAAGTTTGGCAAGTGTAAAGCAACACTTGATAAAATGGCAAACCTAACTGAATGTTCTGACAGCTGAATGTAAGTGGTTACTTTGACAGCTGCTTAAATATAACATTTGGAAAAAGTATCAATGATATCTGGTCAGACTTTATTACTCAGCTTGCATGCCCTAAGAACAAAAAAACTCTCACTAAACTTAGCTGCCTTCCTGGGCACAGATCCATTTCGAAAACATTCGCCGCTTTCAGGTCCACATTAAGAACTACAATCTGGACCCCTTCGTTGCAACTGACACTGTATTCGTCCTTAAATCTGATAGCAAACCGAGCAAAGATGTATAAAATAAACTTTTCTTACATCTACTGCCAGCCATAGTTTTTTTTTTTTGTTGGATTGTGGGTCTAGCAAAATGCCACATGAGGTTAACATAGATTGAAGGAGCTTCCGGAGGTATTAAATACTTTTAGTCACGCACTAAACTTTTACCATGATCCGAATAAAACTTGGAACAATCTCCCACACACACACAGTCACAGATACATGCCTACAAACTTGTGTGTTGCAAGGTAGGCACATCTTCTTCTTCGTCCTTGATTATGCCGTCGTTTATGCCTTGTGGAGCAACTAAACTTGGGTGTGCAACAGTGCATTGCACAAATGGAACAAAGTGGTACAAATAAAAGCATGCATCTGCTTACCCCTTTACGCGTTGGCAACACACGTCATATTGCAACGCTAGGTTGAACTAAGCGATTAAAGTGGGTGAAATTCACATTCACAATTGACAGGACTAAGGAGGTCGCTGTGTATGTATTGTACGACTCAGACTTTTGTTATTATTTGTTCTGTCTTGTGAGAATTCTTATCCTTTTTTGTTGGTGTATCTTTTGTTTCATTTAAGTACGGCGTGTCTCGACTAATGAAGTAGACAAACAATCGCAATTAAAGACTTTTTGTTTGGGGGGAGTGGAGGGACTGTGCGTAGGCTGACTTCGATAATGAGTGATGATAAGGTTGGTAGGCGAAGGATAGCAACACCTTTTTTTCCGGATCGTTGGCTTTTTTTTCCCAGCTAAGATGTATAGCGATGATTATGGCATTGAAGTTCATCTCTCTGTTTAATGAGTATAATGAGTTGAAGGAGGGTCCATCAGAAGGACAACGGTGCTTTTTTTCATTGATTCTTAATTGATATTTGAATAAAGTGAGTTCAAAAGGAAAAAGGATGATTTTGAGATTATCTGATCCGTGGATGAGGGGATGAAGGGATGTCAACTAAGTTTTTAGTCAAAAGCGTTCAGTACGATTCATCTCCATTTGTTTTTTTTTTATCTAATAAAAGGAAATATGAAAGCAGGTGGAGAGTCATGGATTTGCTGCCCATGTGATCTGTTCTTGCGATAGAAATGGTTGTGTTCAAATAGAAGTGCAAGCCGTGAAAGCACAAGTATTAACTCAGACCTTTCAACTCCTAGTCAGTACCTTGACTTTGAAGGCAGACACACCTCTTTGTGGCAACAGATAAGAGACGGGCGAAGAGGACTTAAAAGCACTTCTTGTTGCATTCCAGTCGACAGTTCCCAATCAGATCATAACACTGAGTGGTTGCAAGGATATGAGACTCCTTGCTTCTGCAGCTAGCATCATTCCTATTCCGAACTTTAAATTGCTCTCAGAAAGTTCACCAAATTATAGAATAACAATCTAGATCGTGTTTTAAAGTTAGTAGAGCACTGAAGGGGTGAAATCGAATACTTCTGCATACTTAAGTGCTAAGTTCCACCACCCAGTTAAATCATTTCTTCGTAGGACTCTAATTTGACATCGTATCTTTGATATCTTCTTCGGCACAGGGTCTTTGACTTACTCGTCATAGCTTCTCCATAATGCCTGTGAGAATACCGTCAACTGCGTTCTTCGCCCGCAGTACCTATTCTCTTATGTTTCTTGCATTCCAGCATGGCACTTCAATTTAGTGAGGAGATGAGTCATCTGCGATATTGTAGGTACTTATGAAGATATTTCCGGAAGCTTCCATGTAAGCATTGGTTGACATAAAACCCGACACCAGTCTGTAGCTCACCCTCTCATGTGCTGTGTAGTCTGTGGCTGAAGTCGGTGCCCAGCTGCATGCATGAGGACAAACTCCCTCACTGTCGCAAGAAGGCTCCTTTTGGCAGCTCTTGCAATACTTTGACTAGATAGTGTGTTCACATACTGTCAGGCGTTTTGTTATATAATCAGCAAGGTCATATGAACTCCCTTTTACTGATAAACAGGGCATGGGCGTTGGATATATAGAATGCGGGAAGAAAAGGAGATTGAAAAGAGTTGGTGTGATAGTGTTTGAAGCTCAGGTTATTCTCCATGGGTTGTGCCTAACTTAACGGGAAAGAATTGTATAAAATTTTTGGATTCGTTTGTAATTCACAGTATTTTTCTTACTTTTCATTCAATGGCCGACACTAAAACTACATCGACGGGCCTGTCTTCCACTAGCATTATGTTCACTCCTTTTTGGTTTCCACATGCATAGTACTCCATCGTACATATTATATCTCTGTGGATCTCCTCCAGAGATTTTGTACATTTTCGTAACCTTTTTACGTATCGTAGAGAAGGGTTCTATCTCTTATTCGCAGCAAGTAGTCTGGTAATTACTTGTTTCTCAGCTCTTCACTAATGGGGCTCTAATTGGCAACGTTAAAGTCATTCCTATCGTCCAGGTTTAGTTCTAGTTTTCCCTCCTTTCCATCTGATCCTTGATATATGTAGCTTGTATGTCAATACTGGGCCTGATTTTCTAAATCCGAAACGAAACAGTATGGTCGCTTGGATAGACAGCTATCTCAACTCTCATTTCACTATATGAAATATTTCCTTGTCCCTAAGTGCTTTTAAATGCTTTTACGACTGTTGAGGACCTATCTGCCATTCCTATACGAAAGGGGTTCGCCTTGGTCTCCTTATATTTTTATTTTTTACTTCATTTTAGTTTCTGTTTGTTTTTCTTGTTTTCATTTCTGTTGCGTCCCGTAGAGGTTGAGAAAATAAATATGTTTATGGCAGAAGTTCAATTATTAAAGACATAGCAATAAACATGTCAAAAGTCACCAAAGTCCTGTCCAGTGGTTTTTCATAACAAATTCGCAAAAGAATGTACAAATCCTTAGTACATAAAAGGTCACTTAAGTTCTCAAAATATAACCCCATACTTAGCACACATCCTTACGTGTCAATTTAGACAGAAGGACTGTGTTGCCTGATACATTCCAACACAAAATAAAAAAGACACATCATTTCTTTGCTCAATTCTGTACGAAATAAGTCATTAATATAGCTGACTCTGCAATAAAATACCCCGTGTTCCTAATGGTCTACGCCGCACGCCGCCACACAAAAATAATTCCGAGATCCACATCTAAGGACGAAAGAAAAAAGAAAAAAAAAAAGCAGCAAAGGCATCACAACGATTTTTCTACGTCAAATCAAAGTGAAATTATGGCTTGCGGTTTTGGTTCTACTCGTATTCCAACCCACTCAGGACAACCACCATCAACTTCTCCCCGAAGAAACAGAGGACGAAGGACGACGACGACGGTTGGTTAGTGGCTATGGCCCCAAAAAGCCGAGGCTCATGAAAAAGTATCGACACAGTTATTTATGGCATGTCGTTAATCATAATCGACGAATAACTAATTTATTTGGAAATAGCTTAATTTCTTCCGGTACAGCCCACCACCACCATTGAGCCGAGAAGGATACGACAACGACGACAACGGGCACTCTGAGGATGGCAATCGCTTTCGCTGATTTATGTCCTAATTTTCCATTTTCATTTCAGAAACAGAATGAGATGCTGTCAGAGCCCGACTACCAACCAAATATACCAGATAGATGCCGGGACGAAATTAGAGGAAGTGTCATGGGTCACACGTCTATGTGTCCGATGCAGTGGTAGACAACGGTGTTTCTGGGTTATGACAATTTATTTTGCCTTGATGTTTTGTCCTGCTGCAGTGCGTCGTCCTTTATACACACATACACACATACCTTTTTTTTTTATTGTTTGTCTGAATTTTTTTTAGCTTCCAGGTGAATTTGTTGATAAATGGCCACAGGACGAAAGGCGAAAGGCGAATTAATTGAATGAGATTTGTCAGTGTCAGGGAGATTGCGAATATTTAAGAGAGAGTCCTACCGGGGGTTGAATGGGTTTCTTATAGGTTAGTTTAAAAGAATGACTGGCAGGGAGGATAACAAAACAACAGGAAAAAAAGCCTTTGAAAAATGAGCCGATGTTAACTGTGACATTTTGCAGTAATTTTTCGGGGAAACTTTCAAAGGAGTTAGAGTCCATTTGTCTGCTTCTAAAGTAGGTACCCTATAGGTTGGAGGTGGCTTAAAGAAAGATTGGGATAAAATATTGTTATCCTAGTTTGGGAATCTGTTGCCAGGAGATCAGCGAATAGCTTATAGTACGGTTAATAGCTGTTGAGAGATGTGGGAGGAGGATGTCGTGGGATAAATGAGAAAGGAAATAAACACCAACCGTTCTGTACTAGATGTGAGCGGGTTTCTATAAAGATCAATAACAATTCTAGCGTGCTGAGAACATGAATAAGCCCTTGGTTGCTCAACAGATCTTCCAGTGTTATTGACAAAGTTTACTCCACTAACTGAAAGGACGTGCGAGGCACGTAATTCTTAGGCAACAATGCGCCCCTCTTAAGGGCTGATAGAGGTATGCCCCGTAGTCTAGTTGAGGATAAGTGCAGACCAACAGACGTCAATAAACTTTGCAAAAGCTGGAGTATCTCAAACAACTCCTCCAGGTGCTACCCGCTAAAGCCAAAATCCAGAAGTGGTGCTCTGCATTGCAGCTGAAGCACAGATTCTGGAGGTCTCAGCCAATATACTTACGCTCAAGTCCTCATAAGGCAATGAAATAAGGCGCTATGATGCCTTTTCTCTCCGACATACTCAGTAGAAAGCACTGCAATGAGGAAGACAGTGGCGGATGAGACTCATGTGGAACGTCTAATTTTCCTCGCCAAAGACTCATTGAAATGTTGCCGGTGATGGGTTGACTCGTAAAACTGATAAGCTTAAACGAACACCAAACTCAGAGCATGACTCTCTTAGAGCCAGGAGAAGAGGAAAAGAGAAGGGTTGTACGTGCAGGATGGCTGAAAGCTGAATAAACCAAAAGCTATGATACGTATAACGTACTATAAGCAGGCCTTAACCTCAAACAGCAATGCCGAAAGGAGTAAAGTCGGGGTGAAGTACTCCGAATCCATCTTTCACAGTTTTATGCTCACCATAAACACGCCCTTCTGTCGGACACTACTGTGCGGTTGGCGTTACGTGCACCCAAGTTCTAAATGAAGACGTGGTGGACATAGACTGATGTTGCAGGCAAAGCCACCTCCAAGTATTTTCTTCAAGCGTAACTGCATCTGTCTGCTAGTAAGAAACGTAGCGCAGCTGGATGTTGAAACCTTTAGAGGTGCTAGAACCTGCAAACAGATACCGAGACTTACCTATGCGAACGGCAAAATATTTATTCCATTCTGTAACCCTTTTTACGCCTTGGGGAATTGCCTAAAGAATCGTTATGATGAAGATATTCCAGCCAAGACAGTCTTTCAATGGACGCATGGGTACAGATTGAGAAAGACAGAAGACATGGCCCAATGCTCTCCTGAAGTTAAAGGAAATATGGTTATCAACCTCCGGAACTCAGTCGAATCGCCACGACTTCATCTTCAAGCAGATAGACTGAATTTGATTAAAAATGCAGAGAGTTAATTTAAAATCTTTCCCAACCAATCCTCTGCCCTCCTTAGCAACTAAACACTCGTCCTTACATATTGCAATTTAAAATGCCGCTCTTCAATAAAATTTAAATGCCACAAATACCGCGATCCTAATCATCTAAGCCACCATCCCTTTTGTTAAGTGCCAAACCCAATTGCCTTAGGACAACATCCAAAGGATAATAAAACAAAGCTCACACCTGTCATATATTTTCCAAATCGAATTCGGTCCCCTTCCTACCCTTCACGTAATATGTGAATAACCATTTACCAAACAAGGAAATGTTTTCATTTTCCTCCGCACAAATTTTATAGCCGACCCACCGACACACCGAAAAACAAAAAAAGGAGTCTAAGAATGGAAAGAAAATAATCCAATTGGTTATCCTTTTCGAGGTTACAAAATATCATTCCCTTCGAGTTGTTTATGATGCTGAACCATTTTGAGATATGTACACATTCTAAGAGAATCGATTGCCAATAAAAAGAAAAAAAATTCATTCCCTCTCCCCATCCACAGGATAAACTCACTAGCATACGTCAACAACCAAACCCCAAGTCATAAACTCTCTCTCATGTAGGCTTACCACACACACACACGGACAACATCCCTTTCACTTATTCCTTGTTTCAATGTCACGTGATTGAAATATAGAAAATCCTCGATTCGAAGATCCACCACAGCTTTGATGCTCATTGAGGCCCTCAAGCGTCAAAGTCGCCCTGCGGGCAATGACATTTGCTTTGGTTGGATATTGATGCTCATTTCCAAAATCGGTTTTTCATGTTGCAAACAACTTCCATAGATTCTCCCCCCGGCCCATATATGGTGTCACTCTGCATCTAGTTATGTATGGCGCAAAACCGATTGTCATGGCCGCACCCTGTTTCCGCTTTTTCTTCTATATGCCGTAGCCAAGGACTACTTCCAGTTCACAATCATATTTCAGGATCAACTTAACTATCTCTCTATTGCGGATTCGTGCTGTTGTATGTGTTCCATGGATTCCACAAAATTTAATCCCATCTTTTGTGTTGAAAGCAGCCCCACCCTTAACCGACAAAAGTCAAATGGCACCAACACCACCGCCAGCACCACCATGTACTTCACTTGGCAACAACAAATAAATCATTTTTAGAGCAAAACACAAACACGGGGGTGTACATCTACAGTACAGTCCTTGATGGTGGTAATGGTTAAGCCAAAACATCTACTCTTTTCCGTTAAGTTTTACGGATTGACAACAATGCAAATATACAGTTAAATATGTAGATGAAAATGCCAAGACACAGCAGACAAGTAGTCGAACAAATTTGGAAGGATATGACGCTATGATGAGATGAGTTTTCCACTGAAAGTTCCTCCAAAAAAAAAAATTGTCAAAGAAAATAAAAAGGAAGGAAAAAATCCTTTCTTGCTTTTTTTTTTTTGTCTCTGGTACCGTAAATGTGGTTAATATCTGTGCGAGATACTCGTTGAGCTTAAATTCTTAAATTGGATAATAGAAATTTAGGGTTATTACTTAATTCAGTTCGTTAGAGTGTCTATTTCAGAAGCGCTACGGATATAATGGATATCCTGGTTTTTGGATATGACGCAGTTAAAGTGATGTCGCTTGAGTGAATTGTCGTTAGCAGTAGAGTTTAACTTCGCAAAAAAAAAAAGAGGTTAATTTTGGAATTATCCTTGAGTAAGAGAGATTTTGTTGGCTGAAGTAATTGAGGATAATGAACGATTAGAAATTAGTTGATTCCTTTTTTCTTTCATCCTGCAAAAGGGCTTATTACTTAAACAAGGAATTACAATGAAGTTATTTGGGTTCAAAAAGGACAGAATGGCTTACAAGTGATCAATGCTGTTAGACTAGTCTTTTGCATACATATGTATGTGCTACTTTTTAAGCGTCTTCTCCTATAGAGGATATTTCCAACAAATATTTATCGCCAACTGTGAGCCAATTTGAACCTGTCTTTCTCCGCCTCTTACTGAATGGTCCCCTTGCCCCGTTCAGATCCAGCCAATCACTAGGTTGTATTCACACCTAAGCAGGGGTGCCGAATGTACTACTAAGGGAGTATTCGTACTCCGTTCTAATAGACGAAGCTGGGCATTACTGGGCGCACAGTCTTAGTTTAAATTATGCTGGAGCTAAGCAAGGAATACCTGGAAATAACACTAAATGTCGAACCAGTAAGCTGCAGCTCTCAACTCTTAATTCTCGGCGATATCAACAGACGTTGACTATCAATAGCCACTTCAATTACTTACTAATGTCCTGTATCCCCTTGTGGGTGCTAGGGCCTCTACAACGCCTACGCGCCATCGTGTACGATTTCAGGATATGTGCATGGGCACATTGCCGTGGTTCCTTCTCCACTGTTCTACGCCACGTACTCCTAGGACTGCCGCGTATCCTGCCATACTGGGTAAGCGGAATCCATTGAATCTGTTACCCCCTCGGAGAGTGTGACCGAACTACTGCCACTTTCGTCTTCGTATGGTTGTGCCTGTAGGTTCAATGCCCGTTCTCTGATAAAGCAATTTGGCCGGAATATCCTTAAGATGTAGCGTAGGCACCTATTGACAAACGTTTACACCTTCCTTGTGATAGTGGCGGTCACTCTCCAGGTACCACATCCATATAACAGCACGGATTCAACGTTGGAACGGAACAGTCGTAGCTTGGTGTTACTTCGCCAAACTGTGAATAGCATCCCAAACGCAGACTATGCTTTATCTATTCAGCTGGCTATATCCAGTTCGGTTGAGATAGTACTCCCAAGGTATTTTAAACTATCTACTCTCTCAACCGTTTGTCAAGCAATGCATAGATGAGTTGATGAGTTCGGTCCTAGGCTGATCATTTTTGTCTTCGTCGAGTTAATTTTCAACCCAACGACGTCTGCTTCCCTCTCCACATTTGCTGTCATTTGGTGAAGGTCCATTATTCTGTAAGACAGAAGGCATACATCATCGGCGTAGTCTAGGTGTTTGACTTCAGATGTAAGAGTCCCTCGAATTGCTCCATTTCCAACCACTTCAATTGCTATAGTGTCAATCGGAGGTACCATTGCAGAATAGATATCCTAGGTTGGCAATTATCTAGACCACGTACGATGGATTCACAAGTAACGTTTTGCAGAAAGGAAGACAGCCCGAGGAATTAAAAGTTTAAAGTGGAGCTTGATAAGTCAACTAAAAACGCTTTCAGCTCAATTGTAAAGGACTTTCCTGCCATAAAAATCTTTTCACCTAAAAACCTTAAGAACCACAGAAATGAGACGGCAAACTTGAATTTAAAACCAGAGGTCGACCCCGTGGAGCAGTGTCACGTTTACTACGAAACCTAAGACTGACAAGAATATACAAATTAAAACAGTCGAGACGCATTCCGACAAAAATTCGGACTTTTGATCCAGTTTCTAAGAAACCATTCGCTAAATTAGGTTTTACGACCTTCCTCGTCCTTGAAGATTTCTAAAGTTGTAAAATATCTCAAGATTTGTAATTAAAGCGGTTCACTGATAAAATAGCCAATCCTTTTCGGTTTTTTTTTCCTGTGGGTTTTAGTGTGAATTAAGTAGTTAAGCGGATCCAAGTTACCTCCCAGTTTATGTCTTATAGTTTAGTGCTCATTCTAAACAAATTTCTCCCATAAACCAATAGACCATCAAACAAGGACATAATACACTCATCAAACGAAACCAACAGCAACTTTTGTTTTGTCCATAAAATTATTCACCAAAGAAAAAACAAGAAAGAAAGTTGGTTTTATTACCAACTTTACCGCTCATAAAATTCCACTCGTCCTCGCCGAGATAATCATTCATCCCTTTTTCTAAGCACAGCACTAAGCAACTGTAAGCATGTTCAAATTACTACAAGAGGTATTCTCAAAACTATACTACCACCATACGTCCTAAGCACTTCTAACAAGAGAAACACACACAAAAAAAAAAAAGAAAAAAACAATAAACATCCTTCACCCCTCTTACGCAACCCTTGAATCACCCACCCCACCCACAGCAGGCCCTATATCGGTGAACCCATTCAATCCATCACCCGGTCATGGCACAAGAAAAACCAGCATTAACTTAATTACTGGACTGTTAATGAAGCAGCCCTCCAGTAGCCCGTACACAATACAGCCGGAGCGTTCCGAAATTAGTTGAAACCGCCCTGAATATTGGAATCACAATCGGGCGGCAGCAGCCAGCCAGCCAGCGCAAGCGGTGGCGGCTTGATAGTGATGGGTGGATGGTTGCTGGTGGCAGAGGGGTGCTTGAACTTTATGAGGCGTTAAAAATTGTTTCACAGCACACCAAGCAGAACTGTGTATGCAGGGCACAGGGGCTACTATATAAGGATACCAACTCATACTCCCGCCACTGAATCTGAATGATAATTGCACCAGGGATACGAACGAGTGATGCTTGCCACCCGAACAAGGAGGAACAGGAGTGTGTCTGCCCTCTTAGTTTAGACCCGAACCGAAGGCGATTTTAATTGAATTGTGGTTTGGGCTACAAAACGCTGGCAAAACTTTAATCCTGAATATTTATGCCACAGGGGTCTGTCTTGTTGTTCTTGTTGTTGGTGGCGTTGTTTTATGTGTAATGGCTTCGAGTAAAATACAATTTCTAGTCCATTTGAAATTAAAATCGATTAAATACGGTAAATTGAGTACAAAAAGGATTTTGTTTTCGGCTTGCTTCTCAGTACACAACCCAGTCCCAGTCTCACTGTAAGAATGGCTTTTCCCTCCAACACCACTTCTTCGTACCGTAATAATGATGATGTTGATGTGCGCTACCACTGTGCGCTGGGAATTTATGCAAGGCCATACAAAGGACGAACAGTACTACAGGAAAAAAAGCAAGCGGGGAGTGTGGATGTTAATGCCGTCATCCGAGAAAATCCTTGTTCGGTTGTATTATTTGGTTTGCACACACGCACACCCGCCTATAGCCCAGTCGTAGGTTCTTCTCTGGAATTATGTAACCAAGTTAAAGTGGATTCCCGAAGCAAATACCAAGAGTACCCATGTTTTTTGTGCCATTTTTACACTCCTCCGCAGTCCGGGACCGGGGATTAAAAATGTCTACGATCCAAGCCTATGGTGTAAAGGATTTGTGGAATTTTTGTTTTTTTTTTTTTTTTTTTTTGTATGGAAGAGTGTCACCATGCGTCGGTAATTGTTGCTAATTTTGGGATTTGTCGAGCCAACAAAATGTGATGGGGATTCTCTATAGCATGTAGACGGGGTAATCTTAATCTTAGGAGTGTAGTGGTTTTGGAATTAATACCAGAAAGCATTACACCGAGCTGTAGTCGAATTAAGACGCGTGCGGTACACATTAACTTAAAGAGTTATCGGAGTTGTTGGTGGTTTTCGTCGGTTCAAGGACTAGGACGATAACTTAACATACAAAAGGCATTTATACATTCATAAAAATGTCGTTTAAATGGATAGCTTATTAGTTTCTAGCGAAGATCTTAGCAAGGACATGCAACACCTGTCAAATAACGAATCCAACGTAACCAAACGAAATGGCTAGCTTCCATTAGCGCCGTTCAAGCCACCCTATATACAGAGCAATCATCGCTGTCATGAAATAAAGACTCAAATAACTTTTTAACCTTATTATTACTAACAAATGCCAAAGACCAGGCACAGCTCTTTCAACAACTCATCAAAGACGCCTCTTTAAGTGTACTGACTTGCTCTAGGTCACCACAATGAAACTTTTAGCTTGAGGAAGATAAATATCAGTAGGCAGCAATTAAAGTGGCTAGGTCATGTAGAGCCCGGACCGTCCCCGTCCCCGTCCCTGACCCGAAAAATCTTCGAATCAACCCCGGATGGACGGCGTAATAAATAACAGACTCCCTGTCGGTGGTGCGAACCTCTAATTGGAGTGGGGACCTCAACCAATTAATTTGACGCAACTCAAGGCAACTTTTTCTACGCTACATCCACGCAGGTACCTATCTAAAGGCGACAAATCTAAAATTGTATCACCGCTGGTGAGAACTTCCGAAAAATTATTTCAACTTTCAACGCCCGAACCACAATACCACGGAGAAGAGGTCTCTCCTGATTACTAATTCAAAGAGCGTCCGCAATCAAAAAGTTGAAACTTAAGCTGCTACCTTAACGATCGCTACTACTTTACAACACACTCACACACAGAAACCAACTCGTTGTCTCCAGTAAAAACGTATCTGTCATCAAAAGGTACATCGAGCAATTTCTAATGGTAAACGATGTTCCATACTTCGTCCTGTATGTATGTATGTATGTATGCCAGTAAATACCACTGCCGATGGAATTACACCAGTCACGTGGTGCCGGTGACACCAACGTGCTAGCGCAAATGTAAAGTCGCACTACGAATACCGAATGCGAATTGAAATTACATTCAACTTACACCGAGAATCGAAAATTCAATTTCCTGTTTGTAAATGTGTGCTGTGCATGGAACGGGTACAGTCTATCGCTGTCGCTAACGCCACAGCCAGCAGGAATGCCGCTAACAACACATCCTTTTGGGGACCCTAGCAGGAGCATACATACCTTCGAATGTGCACACGAAAAGTAAAAATACCAAACCAAAAAACCAAATCGAGAAGAAGAAGAATGAATTGTATCCAGTGTCAGGCAGTTTGGATTCTCCAAATCGAAGTTAGTTTTGCTTGCGCGGGGGCTACGATTTTTGGCACATCCTGGCGCTGCTACTGCGAGGAGCAATAAATTTCAAAATGTGGTCGGAATGTGTCACACTCATTTAATCTGACATCGATAACTTTGGGTAACACTTCACCGAGGAGCAGGAGGAGGAGGAGGATTTGAGTTTGAATTTGAGCTAAGTCAGGCGCCAGTCAGTGACGTGAATATTCAACGGGAATTGCCAACGATTTTCGAACTCAAAATGATGGCGAAGATCTCTAATGCTGGTGGCGGCACCTACTTGTACCCTACTATCTATTCATCTGTCTGTCTGCCTGTCTTGCGCATAGTACGAGTAGCAAGCCTCCAAACTTATGGTTTATCGTCGTCGATGGCGGATGTATTGAATTTGCATGCGGCTTCTGTGTTGGGATTCACGACCCCGAGGGAACTCTTTGCTCGAAACTTTTCGTTTATTGAATTATTTCTGGTGGAGTTGCTGTTGCTGTGTGTGAATACGTGTGCAGAAATGTCACACAGGCCATATCGATTTTGGAATATTGCCGAGCAATATGAGCAGACACCTGTGGTCGTATGCTGACTGAGGTTTTTCATGGCTATTCCATGTGACAAGTTAATTAGAGAAGGTAGTACCATGGTTGGCAATATCATGTCATTTTGAATATTTTTTTGTCAATTTGATGGGATTCAAAGGGAGTAATTGAAGGGACTTTAGATTTTTGTTTTTATGATCATGAAGGGAACTCAATTCATTTGGCATCTGTGGATGTGTAGGGTTCTTTGCAACATGTTTGCTTGTCGATTGTGTTACAGTTTCAAGTGAATGAAATGGTCTCCATTCCTTATCCGAAGAACAGGCGGTTTTGATAAGATTTTTCTATGACAGGACTACTGCCAGGTGCCCGTAAAAAGTGGGGTTTGTCATGTGTATCTGTTGAATATACAACATTTCAATTAAACACTTTAGTAGCTGAAACATTGTATATAATTTTACTTTATGATTACTGTTCTAAATAAATATCACTCGTGTTTTCTCTGAAGTCCTGGAACATTCTTTTTTATATTTTTCCTCAATAATAATAAATAATTTTAACAGGTTATGGGCCCAGTCTCCCTGTAATAAGTTTTGTTTTTGAATCAGTAATATTATTATTGTAATATTTTAATAACTAACGATGACGACATTCACCGGAAAAATACCACTTTTTAATGGGGAAAATTATATCACGTGGAAGCCTCAAATGGAAGCAGTTTTACACAAGAATCGATTGGTAAAAATCGTGGAAGGAAAGGAAGCAAAACCGTCAGATGTTACGAAAATTGAGGAATGGAACACAAAGGACAAGGATGCTATTTGCGAACTGATAATATCGATGGAACCTTCGCAAGTATTGCTTATAAGATCGTTGAAAACATCGAAGGAGATTTGGGATTTTTTAGAGGCAACATTCGACAGAAAGGGAACTCGCCAAAAGGTAGAAGAATTCCGTAAGTTGATTAATTTGAAAATGAACGATAATGAAAACATGGAACAATATTTAATTCAATTTAATTCAATAATTACACGGTTGCGGGAAATGGATGCCAAATTGGATGAGGAACTACTAGCTGTGCTGTTGCTGGATGGTTTGTCTGAGAGTTATAAGGAAATTCAAGCTGCTTTTGATGCTGCAAAAGATTTTCCAACCATTGATGTATTACGTGCGAGACTTTTGGAAGTAAGTGACAAAAGAAGAAACGTTAATGAACGTAAGGATGATGCTCTAAAGGTGAAGCTTCAATTCAAGAAAGCTCATACTCATCAGAGACCAGGTATGTCTAATAATTTTCAATATAATTGCCATCGTTGTGGACGCAAAGGTCATATGAAGAAAGATTGTCGCGTTAATATTAGTAAAGGAAAGATTCAATTTGCTGAAAGTATTAATACTGCAAATGAAGAGGGTTTTATTACCACAGAAGAACAGTGCAATATGCCAGTAAAGGAAATTTCGCATAAAGCAAACAACGTCGATCAAATTAGATCTGATAGTACTAATTGGTATCTCGATAGTGGTGCAACATCCCATATGTGTTGTGAAAGGAAGTATTTCACAACATTAGACACCAATTACTCGGGTTTAGTCCAGGTAGCTAACAAAAAGTCAGCATGCATAGAGGGCATAGGGACTGTAAAATTAAATGCAAAAGTAGATGGTAAAAGTAGATACATATATCTCTATCGAAGTCTTTTTGTCCCAAGCTTGAGAAGTAATCTCATCTCTGCTAGTAAGGCCACAGACAACGGATGTAAAGTAGTAATAGAAGGAAAAACAGCATGTATTTCAAGGAATGGAAAAAGGATTCTGGAAGCTACTAAGAATAAGGGTTTATATTTGGTTAGTACGCCAGATGAGATGGAATATTGTAACAAATCAGAAGATAGAAGATCAGAACAAGAAATTAATCTTTTAGAACTTTGGCATAAAAGATATGGTCACTTAAATATAAATTCATTACGTAAGTTGAAGGATTATTGCATGGTAAAAGGTCTACCAAACTTCAAGAATACTGGAATAGATTGCGTAGCTTGTATCAGAGGAAAACAAACGAGGCTCCCATTTAATGCTAAAAGTAATAAGTCATCATCAGAAATATTAGAAATTGTACATACTGATTTATGTGGTCCAATGAATATAGAATCTATTAGCAAGAGTTTATACTTTGCAACATTCATTGATGATTATTCTCGTAAGGTGTTTGTTTATTTTTTACGGAGGAAAAATGAGTATTTGGACATTTTTAAGAAATTTAAGAAACTTGTTGAAAATGAGACCAACAAAAAGATAAAAATTCTAAGAAGTGATAACGCACGCGAGCTTGTGAGTGAGGAATTTTCAAGATATTTAGCTGATGAAGGAATTAAGCGCCAGCTATCTGTCGAATACACTCCACAGCAAAACGGAATTGCTGAACGAATGAACCGTACTTTGGTAGAGATGACTCGTTGTTTCCTTATTGAAGCGAATCTTCCAAAATTTTTGTGGGCTGAACTGATCCACACTGCTGCTTACATACGAAATCGTTGTCCTACAGCTTTGAACAATGAGAAGACACCAGAGCAGATCTGGAGTGGCCGAATACCAATTGTTAGTCATCTTCGACGAATCGGATGTCGTGCTTTTGTCTTAAATAAGACTCAAAATAGATCTAAGTTAGATCCGAAAAGTGAAGAATTCATTCTAGTTGGATATTCAGCAGAATCCAAAGCTTATCGATTATGGAAAAAAGGTTCAAGGACTATTATTAAAAGCCGCGATGTACGTTTTATTGAGCATTTTACAGAAGGTATAACGAAAAATGAGACTGGTGAAAAATTTTATGAATTCGAATTAAAGAATGAAAAGGAAAATAAGGAACATTTAATAGAACACGAGGTAGAGAGAGAAGAAAAGGAAAATAAGGAAGAAGAAGATGATGAGGAGGAATTTCAAAATGCAGAAGAAGAGATTGAAGATAAATGTGATGAAGATGAAATGAGAAAAAATTCTGATAATATAAAGGACAGGCTTAGACCACGTCAGCAACTTAAGAATGTAGTTGAGGTTGCTTTTACTTCAAAAGAGGAAGAAGATCCAAGCAGTTTTAGGGAAGCTACAAAATCACCGAACGCGGTAGAGTGGAAAGAAGCTATGAAGGAAGAGTACAATTGTCTTTTGAAAAATCAAACTTGGAGCTTGTGTGATTTACCTGAAGGAAGGACTGCGATTGGATGTCGATGGGTTTTTAAAACAAAGTATAGGCCTGATGGGACCATAGAAAGACGAAAAGCGAGACTTGTGGCTAAGGGTTATTCTCAGAAATTTGGAATTGTTTATATAGATACTTATTCCCCGGTAATACGTCAAAATTCACTAATGATGATATATGCTCTATCTGTGGAACATGACTTAAAACTTTATCACTTGGATGTAACAACTGCTTTTCTAAATGGACATCTTAACGAGGAGATTTTCATGAAACAACCAGAAGGGTTTATAGATAGACAATCCACAAAAAGTATGTCGCCTAAATAAAGCGCTTTACGGACTAAAGCAAGCAAGTAGGCAGTGGAACAAAACGTTAAATAAAAAGTTAAATGAATTAGATATACAGCAATCAAAATATGATCAATGTATTTATTTTAAAGTCAGTGATGGTGAAATCACTATCTTAGGAATTTATGTAGATGACATCGTTGTCGCTTCTAATAGCGAATCAAAAGTAACTTTAATTAAGCGAAAGCTTTCTGATAGTTTCGAAATGCGAGATCTTGGGGAACCTTCTCTTTGTGTTGGACTTGAGATAGAAAGAAAAAATAATACTGTTACAATTTGTCAAACTAAATATATCAATAATCTATTGAGAAAATATAATTTGGAAAATTCAAAATTAAATAAAATTCCGATGCAAGTTAAATTAAAGCTGGAAAAAGAACCCTCTATACCAGGAGAAAGTGTTGCTGTAGAGCTACGGCGGTATCAGGAACTTATCGGATCTTTAATGCATCTAGCTGTTTTTAGTCGACCAGATATAGCATTTAGTGTTAGCACTTTAGCTCAATTTGCTCAAACTCCTAAAAAGCAACACTGGAATGGAGCTCTTTACCTTTTACGTTATCTTCATTCAACCAAACATGCTAAATTAGTGTATCGTAAAACTAAGTTTTGTTCTTGCAGGAGCTGCAATCAGTTGGGAATCTAGAAAGCAACGGACTGTAGCTACATCGAGTGCAGAGGCTGAATACATCGCACTCACAGAAGCTGCAAAAGAGGCGTATTCGTTGCGGTTTCTTCTCAAGGAATTAAACTTTGGATGTGCTGCACCTACCATCATTTATTGTTACAATCAAAGTGCACAACATATTGCATTATATGGAGGAAAACATTCACGCACTAAACACATTGACTACAAATATCATTTTATCAGAGAGGCTGTCGAAAAGAAAGTTGTTGAAATCAAGTACCTTCAGACTGACCAGATGGCCGCAGATGCATTGACCAAAGCTGTTCCCAAAGATAAACATGTATTTTGTTTTCAAAGATTTGGAGTTAATTTTAATTATCAATGTTGACGAGGAGTGTTGAATATACAACATTTCAATTAAACACTTTAGTAGCTGAAACATTGTATATAATTTTACTTTATGATTACTGTTCTAAATAAATATCACTCGTGTTTTCTCTGAAGTCCTGGAACATTCTTTTTTATATTTTTCCTCAATAATAATAAATAATTTTAACAGTATCAATAAACCTAACGTCTAGATCTTGATAGGTTTAGTTCTGAGCTCTGTATTGCTAGCTCACAGGTCATTTCGTTGTTGTATGGACTTATATGCCTTACGGCTCAATATAGGTTCACTATGTTAGGTCCAAGCTTACCGATAGGTCAATTTGAGATACCCCTAAAAACTTATGCAGACAGCTCTAGTATCGTTGTAGAGACATTAATAGTTAATCTAGAACAGGCGAAACGAGTTGGTCTTGAAGTGGATGAGGACATGTCAGAGAGGTATGCACTTCAATTCATGATCATGGATAGCAGTTTTAGGGCATGGATGTACTTAAAAAGTCGAAATATATCGACTATAATGGGTCCGCCAAGAGGATCTACAAATCACAGCCTGGGGTTTGAGAAGACGAAAGAGATCGAATATTCGTTACCAAGACTGTGGATGGTAGAAACTTGGTCATAAGTTGAAGCAACAACATGGAAGAGATTACGAAGTAAATAAGGAAAGACTGCACTATGCTCCCGGACGTCAAAAAGAAAGCCGCGCCTTCTAACAGTCTGTCAGTAACGTATTAGTACTTTGCATTTGAAAGGCTCTTAAACGGGAACTATCTTCTCCAAGGCACATATGTATCAGCAGAGGGCACGATAAGCCACTGGGTCACAAACAACCCTGTCCAAATAAAATAAGCAACGCTCTGTCTGTGACACTTGTGCATGCAGAGGGTGATGATACTACGGTGAACATCTTCCTTGATTGTCTTGCCTTTGGTCGCAGGATTTACGTGCTTGTATGACATAAGTCAATATCTTCAGGTTCACCAAGTGCTAAGTAGCCCTGTCATTTTCCTCTATGCTGATCACCAGTTTCCAGGACTCCGCCATTGGAACCATTGATTTCCATTGGTGATTCTCGATCTTCTGTGCGGTTTATGGGTGCACTCACTTTAGCAGTCAGATTTTCGGCCAGTTCCATTGATAGGTGTCCCTAACATAGATTTACAGAAGCTTAGATACCGTGAACATTTCCATAAAGGCATCTATTCTAAAGAAATGTATATACATAAATTCCTTGTTATAGTTCATTGAAAATATAATCAAGACTTTTTATTACTCGCTGTATGAATAGATGCAAAGATTAAAATGTCGTTCTATTGTATATGAAAACAACATCATTCCGCACGGGGTTTCCAATCGAATATAAAGTGGAAAAAATGTTAACAATAACCGGCAATTGGCTATATTCTTGGCTCAGGTTGTATTGTAGGTCTAGGATACGGATCAGATGCATAATACAAAAACAAAGAGCAACCAAGCTCCTCTATTTCTCCCTTGGTACAGATTGTTGGCAACGAAAGTTATCATCTTCAGCCAATGTTCCCAACAAAGGACAACGACGGCTGCGATGATGATGATGATGGCGTTTTTGTTTTTTTTTTTTGCATCCTTTAATTGGTTATAACTATGCATGTAGTTGTAGTAGTTTGTCTCCATTGTTCCTATTTTATTCCATCAGCAGACAATGGCGGAGCACAGAAATTGCATTTCTAGGCAACATAAAAGCACTGTATGTACCGAATCACCAGCACCCTCCGCTGTGTCCTCGCCGAGACTGTAATTGCTTTATGTTTTGTCATTTAACCCATTTTGCCGAGAGTTGAAATCTCTCTTGCTCTAGCAATAAAAAGGTGCACGTCTCGAGCATTCATATCGAGGTTTTGTAGGTTGATGTTCTCATTTCCGTCGTCTCTCTCTGTGTGTGTGTGTGTGTGTAAGCGATGTGGCACAAAGAGATGCGCATTCGTCCTTAGCCTTTTTTGAATGAGTTATCTCATTAAGAGGGGACGACAGGCCATAAGGGGGCCACCGTGTGCCAGGAGACAGTTGTCTGTTGAGCAAGTTCAAAATTTTTGAATAGAAAAGATGTATTTTTTTTTCTCTTAAATTCTCCATGGATATGGTGTGTGTGTGCTCTTGTAAGAATGTCCTGAGGACTGGGCCTGAGGGAGGATGACATGTGGGTATAGGTACAAGTAAGCTTTTGTGGATATTAAAATAATTTATTGCTTTAGGAAGTCATCGTCTTGGTAAATGCGACTTTTTGGCTGCCTTTTTGGCTCTGTCATGATTTGAATGGAAATTAAGAGAGTCTGAGACGATTTCTTTGTTGCCAGAATGATGATTTGGGTCAGGATACGTATTACGTGAGGTAAGCAGGGTACAAAATTCCTTTCTGTTTAAAAATCACAAAGTCCATCCTATATCTTTATAGTAGAGTGGACGATATAAATCATTGAAGAGAAATTAATTGCCCTCATGATTGCCTTTTCAAAACTTAAGTATGAGCTCAACTAGGTAAAGTGTATACGTTTGGTGGAATAGTTAATAGTTTTGAGTTATTGAACAGGAAGTCTAAAAGGTCATTCATACACACGTAAGTACTTGTAATATAGTCTTTTGCACCCCACTTTTGCAATAGAATTTTTCTCTAAAATCTAATGGACAATTCACTTAAAGTTCTCGCTCCATAAAGCCAGGATTCCATTAGGGATGAGGCAGAACGGTGTCGAGAATCTGCCAGGCTGAGGGCCCAGCTACAAATATGTCTCAGGCGACACCAGCCAGCCTTATCTGCATAACGGATTGACGGAAACAGATCACATGAACCCGATGCTAACATTCGGAAGGAGATTAAATGAAAGGATTCCTGACAGAAGTTACTGGAAGAACTAGACGACTAAAAAGAAAAAGGAGTTGGCGTTCTATGCCGACGGTTCTAAAATAGACAGTGGTACAGGAGCCGGAGTTTATTGTGAAGCCCTACGAATAAACCGCTCCTTTAGAATAAACGATGACTGCAGCGTCTTTCAAGCCGAAGTCACTGCCATTACGCAGGCTGCTGAAATTATACGCGAGAGTAATATCGTTGGAATAACGATAACTGTCTATATAGACAGCCAGGCATATTAAATGCTATATTAAACGAGATTTCCAGAGCCAATACGGTGACCCTCCTTTGGGTACCAGGGCTTATGGATATCGAAGGAAACGAGAAGGCGGATGAGCTTGCTAGGAAAGGATCGACGCTGCACATAACGCGGGCTTTTCCCTTTGTAGCAGCCCCAGTCAGTTCTTTAAAGAAAAAAGTAGAAGATGAAGCCATCGATCGTGCAAGCAGACACTGGGTTCATCTGGATACATGCGTAACGGCTAGAGCTCTATGGCCGGCCTTTAGCAAGAAGAGATCATCAACTCTGGTTAAACTCAGTCGTTATAACGCACGGGTCGTTTCTGACGTAATTACCGGCCTGCATAACGACTATTGTAGAAGCTGCAGAGACGAAGAAGAAATCGTATCTGTTCGTCACCTGCTGTGTGACTGTCCTGCCCTATCTGTTAGAAGAAAGAGAACTCTTGGTAGTCATTTCTTCTCGGAGCTGGTGGACCTCCCGAGATTTATATTACTATCTAGGTGATTCTAACAGCGGACCTTTTTACAGCGTTCCCAGGGTTAAACGATTGAGCACAATGGACCCGAATTGTGGGTCTAAGTGAGCAGTGACCTTCTGGTCACAAGGCGCCCATCTACCTGACCTGACCTATCTGCATAACGCGGGGATCTGTGAGACCAAAATACTGAACGCAATACAAACCAACCAGGACAAAAACAAAAACATGACTGGAACACAAGTAAAACACAAAACATTCATCTGTACGGATTGGCCTAATAAAAAAAAGTGTACGCACGCAACATATCCTGGGCTATCTTTATGTATCCTTCTGCTGGTTTATAAATCTCATCCTACTATTAAAAGCCCGGACAAACAAAAATCATCATTTCAAATAAAAATAAAAAGAAGAATCCTTTTCATAAATCTCCAAACGATAATGTTCTCAAAACAAAATAACACAATTCATCCAAACCGCCATAATAAAGCACTATCAGTGGATTTCACTTTTATGACACACACCACACACAGAGAGATCCACTTCCATCTCAATAAAAAGCGGAAAATTATTATCTTCTCGCATCTGTTGTCAACGCGCGACTTTGAGATAAATTCCACATTCATACGTTGAAATGGAATTACCACCACAAATCTGCCAGCACCTTCATGTTGCGTACAACAAAAACAAAAACAAAATAACAGCACTCAGGCACCCGCACAACCCTTAAACATTTTTAATGAGTCCATTTACAGAAAGTCAGATTATGGCCGACCGAAAGACTGGTTTATCATCTCCATTAAATATAATCTCTCTGCGTGTCGGGAGAGGATACTACCTACAATAATTTTGCCTCCACCATCCCCCGTCAAGGATAAAGGACAATAGCAACAAAGTTCGTCTCTGTAAATAAAAGCTACATTCTCTTGGATTCAATAGTCGCCGGTAATTTCATTCTGTCATACTCTTATGTACCTTAAAGTGTAATAATTCACAAAAAAAAAAAACAAAAAAAAATCGCAATTAAAAGGACGACACCTATCCACCGGCATGAAATTGGATATTCCGGTGATAAAAAAAAAAGTTGATAAACAATTTTCCATTCATTTAATTTTTCCACTCTTCTTCAACTTTAAGTCCTGTTCCCCCGTTGGTTTTTCAATTGCCTTCCGCCCCCCCCACCGGTGGATAAGTGTCCTTCAGGGGGTAACATGAGACTTTCATTTTCGAACTTTTATAACAGCACAGTTTAGAACTTTTCTTAAGGATAATATAATTGACGACTGTATCTAATTTATATTTGTGTCATAACGGATAATACAGAACGTTGTCATGGTGGAGTCCGTCCTTTTGGGGCGACAAAAACCATCCCACCCAACGTGTGCCCATTTGGCATTTTACAAAATAAAAAAAAAACAGTTAACTTCAGCGTTTCAGTGTTTCAGTGTTTCAGAACTTTGAACGTTAAGTTGCTCCTTTTTGTCCTTTCGTCCGTTTGAGAGATTGAAACAAAAACACAGTTATAATAGCCTGAGAACTTTTACGAACAATAATTGCAGATGAATCTGCAAAGATATAAAAGGATATTACCCAGGTATTGAGGGAATGTACCCAGCCCATGCCCATGCCAACAATCAGATTCCGAGTGACGTTCGTCGTCGTTGATTGTGGATTGTGGATACAACTTAGGCCGAATGAATGCTTAAGATGAAATAAGTAGATAAAAATGGAGAGAAAATTGCCTTTTATGCGAAACGGGGGTTGGCCATCAGGATATCCCTTTTAATTGGAAGTTGATCCCATTCGAACATCAATTGCCCGGACAGGCTTATCTATTATTCTGCTTTAGTATTTATTGGCGTTCCATTGAGTGGGGATCAAGGGCTGTGTGCGATAAAGGCTTTCTTCTTCCGTGTGGTGCCTCTGTTGTATGTAGAGAGGTCAGAGAAATGTACACTTTTGCATGGATTTAGATTGTGTCTATTGTTTAACTCTCTGTGGGTGAAATATTGCTGGGACATTTACTATCTGCTCGGAAGGATATGTATATTGACTAACCAATTCTTCTTTGTAATACCTGTCTCGGTTTATTGGGCACAACATCTGGTACATTTATCGGATATGGTGATTGATTTGATGTAATTTTTCTAGGTTTTTGAATTATACAGGAGGCTCTATCGAATTTGAACTTAAAATCATGTAATTAGAAGGAAATGAAAAGGCTTGGAATAAAGGGGATACCAATCCTCCCGTTTCTCGTAGAATAGCGTTAATTTACTAACCTCAATGTCTCTAAACTTTTGAAAAGCCTTTTGACTGAGACGTGCATACCTTCCATCCTCTGGGGTTTCGGGTAGGTACTCTGGTTCTAGTTATGATGATTAAGTTTTCTGGTATCCACGACAGCTTTGTTTTTGTACCTTGCAGTTTGGTCATAATGATCACAATGGACCTATTTCTGGTCCAAGTGTGCCGGCGGTTCTAAGCTGACAGCCACTTCCTTCGGTCATCATCGCCGTCCAAAACTGGGGAGAGCGATTCGAAGGACTTCTTAATCATTCGCACTAGTGAAACAAAAAAGCGGAGGCTTTTAACAAGTTTTACAACATTGATAACTCTGTTCTCCTCTCATACACAATGTCAGTAAAGATGGTACGGCCGTTCCGATCGACATGCTTACTAACCTTCGGAATCTATTTCAACAGGCTTACACACATCTACAAATCCTATTGATACTCTACTCGGAAGCAGTTGTGAATGCGGAACATATCACGTTCACGAAGAACGGGAGCTACTGTTGCACAACTGTTTGAGTAGCTAACCGCATAATACATCAACAGATAGAAGAAGCTATAAGTGACCTTGTTGAGGCCATTATGAAGGAACAGCTACCTATGGCTGCAACCCCCTAGTGATGAAATGCTTGAAGGTAGTTCCATGAGGAATAGGAGAAAAGAAAAAAGAAAAACACATCCATATAGCAGAAAGAACAGAACTATTTTGGTATCTTTCAAAAGCTGGGTCCTATGAATTCAATCAGCTTGATATTCGCAGCATGGCAATCTTAGTTTCCTTTCTCTAGGAAGGAGGACTCATTAAATACTACTGGAGAAGTCTAGTTCAACTGAATTCGGAGTAAGTAATTTCACTGCCTTTCTCATGGCAAACAATTCTAGGAGATATTGCGCAAACAGTTGGACAATAGCAATATAACTGGCATCACATTGCCACAGATACTTGCTTCTAAGATAAAAGGTTAATCAAAAGATACATTAAAAAAAAAATTTAAAATACTTTGTCCAACAAAACATTCTGCAAAGCCAAGTCAACAATTATGTGCAACAAAACGCGTAATTGGTGTCGCTTACAAGTCAAACATGCAACTGTTAATTGCATTGACACTGTTTCTTTGTATCTTGCATTATCATTCGCCTGCTCGATGACTTTTTGTGGAACTTTTGTCACAATTTCTATGAGAAGCTTTTCTTAAGAAATGCAAGCAAAAGGACTCAACTCCCACAACTCCTGTGTGGAAGCAAAATATCTTTTAATTAACTTTTAACATCTTTTGGGTCGCCCTTTGGAACTTGCATAGTTTTGCTTCCAATGCTGACGTTAGCTCCACCACAGGGACCTCTGACCGAATGCATAATTTAACTTAAATGTATCCCGCTAAAGTTGGGGCATCCTTTTTTTTTGGCGATGTCTAATGTGTGATGCCATTTACAACAATATGAAAAGTTAGTCCTTACACCCGGAGACACAGCTCCCCAGAGCCATGAGGAGAGAAGATGCTCTCGTCAAAGGAAAAACCAATTTTCAGAAAAATAGAATGCACCAAATAGACTTTTTTGCAGGTCGTTGGGTTTTTTTTTTTTTGTCTTTCCTTTCTCGCGAAAGGAGTCCTTAAGCAGTTCCATCAATGTAATCCTTGGCAAAGACAAAGTTGTGTGATAAAACTAAACTCTCTCGCAACTCTCCAGATTCACATTTCAGTTCAGCTTCGGTCTTCTTAACTCGCAATTTTTTTTTTTTGCTTTCCCTTCGCAGTTGTCTTTTGCTCTTTCTGCTAAGGAAGAACAGTTCCTTTGCAATTAAAATGCGATCCTGGCTTTGGGGATAGGGAGGTGATATCGTTTTGCTACTTTTTTTTTTGTGTATACAAGTATAGTACATATACATCGAGAGAAGTTAAAGAACAGAAAGAGTTTTTGTTGAAATGAAACGTAACGAAGTATCGCACAGAGGGAGATAGAGAGACATGGCACATCCAGCAGATACTACTTGTGTTTAGCTAAGACAGATACTAAAGTTTCTTTCCTTTGTAGTTGGTGGTGTGTGTTTTTATTGTGCTATTGTTGGAGTAAATTGCTTTAAGTTTTTTTCCTCCATCCAATTGTCCTTGTTGTCCTTCTTCATACTCCTCTCTAGAGAGGAGCACATAAGTTTTTCAATTTTGCGATTATTAGAAGTGATTAAGGTTTTTAGAGACCATAGTTGGAGAATCACATCGGGGATCTAATCGTTGACATAAGGGTGGAGACTTATTTAATGGGTTTTGGGGAATTGCCCGACCTCGCGCCATAGTATTTCAGAACATCAATACCGTTAGACTGATATACAGGGCAAGGGCGGTGGGTAAATTGGAAGAGAGTAGAGGCGATAGGGGATAGTAGGTTTCAATTTTTATTCTTCGGGGGAAAATTCTTTACCATACGTTTGTAATTCACAGTATTTTTTCCTTGTGTTGGTACTGAAATACCTTAAGTGGTTTTTGAAGATTGAAGGAGGCAGCTTATATGAAGAGGTAGCCTTGTGATCTCACAAGTATGTCAACCTGAAGTGGGAGTATCTTTGTTTCTCCGAACCGTCTCCAAAACCAAAACAGGGTCTTCCAACAAGATGTCATGTTAGTGACAACAGGCTTACTAGAACAAGATCACAGCCATATGCAAAGTTAAGTTTGATATAATAAAATAAAAGAATACTATGAACAGGGATTCCGAGAGACTTATACTGATAGGCAGAAGATTCTTTGATCCTAATTCTCTGCGATTGAATATAATTTTGTAATTTTGTAATTTTATTTTCAATTTCAACAGTTTTAACAATTCAAAAATTAGTTTTCATATATTATTAAGTACTAAATTTAATTTAACTTTATTTAATTTTAAACATGAACTGCGCAATTATTTAATGTTGAAATGGTATCTATATACACTCTGTGGAAAATATTCCAGTTTTGAGTATATTATTACAGAAAAAATATGCTATTGAATGTTATGAGGAGCCGCGCTGAGAGAAAAGAAATTTTATTTACTAGGTATACGATATTTAAGTCAAAAATAATGGAATGAAAGTTGAAAAGGCGAAAGCAAGTTGTAATTAAAATGGTAATTGATGAGTTATTGTTCTTAAAGCAAGAAATATAGGCTAGATTATTACTTGTATCAGTGTTTCCACTTCTGATCTGGACAGTAAATAGTTTTTCAGACTCCTTAGGAATCTGGATTTACACTCTACCTGATTGCGTACAACAAGAGGCAGTTTGCTATAAATAAAAGGAGCTATGTTCATAGCAAAGCGTCTGTAGTGTTCTGTTCTAACTCTTGGAATGGTAACTGCTGGTGTAGATCTTAGCGAATAAACGGGATTCCTGTTAAAATTGTCATAACCACCACGCAAATAGAACAGTCGCAAAACCTTATAAATGTATAGGTACCTGAGTGGCAAGATATTATTCGATTTGAATAAGGGTAAAGAATTCTCCCATCTTGGTTTAAACATCATTACTCTGATTATCTTCTTCTGAGCTATAATAAGGGCTTCTAAATTCGTAGGTAACGCAGACCCCCAACAAGAAATACCATACTCTAGGCGGCAATTTACGAGCGCATAATATATTGCAATTAATAGATTTGGGGGTACCAAATTCCGTAAGTGATAGATTTTATTCATTGCTATGTACACCACTTTCTTTATATTATTTATATGCGGTTTCCATTTCAAATTTGAATCCAAAGTTATGCCAAGATATTTAAACTGATTAACAGATTCTAGCTGCAAACAAGAATCATTGCAGTTATCATAGTTGCAGTTGGAACAATGATAAACAACTCCGTCGATTAAATATTGGCTTGACAGGGAGAATGACATAACCTTGGACTTACTGCTTAGCACCATTTTATGATAAGTAAACCAATTTTGTAGCAACAACAAATCTGAGTTTATATTATCACATACATTATCTACACTAGTTGCAGCATAAGATAGGGCCAAATCATCAGCAAAGGCAACAACTTTTCCTTTTAGAGGAAGGTGGAAGATAGAGTTGAGATAAATGAGGAAGAGCAAGGGACCGAGGACAGATCCTTGAGGAACACCAGCACCTGAACTGAGCAATGGTTCACTCAAAGTCGAGTTTATACGCACAAGCTGTTTTCTTTGTTCTAGATAGGAAGAGAACCACATAAGAATATTGTCTCTGAAACCAAATCTGTAAAGAATGTTCAATAATAATTTATGATTGACTAAGTCGAAAGCTTTGGTAAGATCAAGAAAAAGTGCAGCGCATTTATTGCTCATGTCCAGTCCGCGGAGAATTTCATCTAAAAGAGATAGTACTGCATCTTCTGTAGACTTCCCTTTCATAAAACCATATTGGAATGTACTTAGAAGCTTGTATTTGCCTATGAAACTGAACATTTTCTTGGTAATTATTTTTTCAAAAATTTTGGAGAACACAGAAAGCAGAGAAATAGGTCTATAATTGTTGGGATCGGATTTGTCACCCTTTTTGTAGATTGGGACTATTATAGCAGTTTTCAAGCACTCTGGAAATATACCACTTTCGAAGCTCTTATTTATTAGATAAGTCAGGGGCTTAACAATTAGATCGCTAACTTTTTTAACTACTACGCTACTTATACCATCCAATCCGGAGGAGTGTTTTGTTTTCAATTTAGATATAATATATAAGACTTCCGATTCCAGTACAGTACCAAAGAAAAAAGTAGTTAAAGAATTATATTCAAATAGCAATCCATAAGCATCTTCTTCCACTTGATCAGTTGACATTATTGTCGCATTCCCAGATATGTTTTTAAAAAACAAATTTAAACCATTACACATTTCAAAATTATTAGAAGTAATGGTAGTTTCAGAGAGCTTTAAACACTTAATACCATTATCCCTATTATTTTCACCCATTAATTCATTTATAATATCCCACTGTCTTCTAGAATCAAATCTATTATCGTTGAATTTCCGTCGATAGTATGCCTCCTTCTGCGCTTTTATTAGAGAGAAAACATCATTCTTCATTTTTTTGTATACGTTTTTTATTGTTGGTAATTGGAGTCTATTTTTATTTCTGACGTAGAAGTCATTCTTCTCCCTAATTTTTTCGCAAATATAATCTGTCATCCACGGTTTAATCTTCCGTAGCTCCCGTTTTTGTTTCCTTATTTTACTTAAACCTATATGGTAGGAGAGAATGTCTAAAAATATGCTAAAAGCTCTGGAAGGACAACCTGAATCATAAACCGCGTACCAGTTTTCTTGAGCAAGACGGTCTTTCAGCGTAGAAAAATGTACTTTCCAAGATTCTTGCGAGTTTTGCACAAAAGGTTTATTCTTGATCGTTTTAGTTTTCTCCAAGAGGCTAGTAAATGATATTCCAGTGGCAAAATGGTCAGTTATATCCCATTCAAGCACAAATGGCCGTACTTTAGTAAGATCTTTGGTCCTAATAAAAATGTGATCAATGCATGTTTTAGTATTGTCAGTTACTCTAGTTGGAACATTCAACAGAGACTCAAACCCTAAAGATGATAATAGAATAACATAATTATCACAGCTCATAGGAAGATCCAATATATCAATATTAATGTCACCTATTATGCAGATGTTGCGACTGTTATTTGCACAGAGTAGGTCTTCAATATCTTTTAGAAATAAGTTCTTAGAAACAGACTGCAACCGATATAAGCAAACAATTTCAAGTGTGATGTTATTTAAATTAATTTTAAGGTCAACACAATCCGCACTTCTCAGATCAGGTGTGGAAACTTCAGCTATTAAAAGGGTATTTTGAACAAACACAGCAATTCCACCAGATGAATACTTTTCATTACATTCAGCATACAAATTATAACCTGGGATAGAGTAATTACGCAATTCATGATCAAAAACCCATATTTCAGATAAAACTATAACTTGTGGTGTTACTGTTAAACAATTGTATAAATATGAACAGAGGCTATCAAAGTTTTTTCTCATACTTCTTATATTCATATGGAAAATCGTAAGATCAATAGAAGATGCACTAAAATCTGAGCCAATAAAAATATTATTACTTGCACTACTATTACATGGATCAAAAAATTCATTTACAGATAACATATTAAGACAGATTTAAAGACAAAAAATAAATAAATAGTTATTATATGTCCTAATCAAGATGATTAAGATCATCAATACTCCTAATAAATTTTATCTCCATACCAGTTTTCCTTCTCATCATTATTTTACCATTTCGCACCCATAAAAAATCATAGTTGAAATTCTTTTTCGCCTTCTTCGCCTCTCTTAGTAACAATTTCGCTCCTGTCGACAGCCAGTCATTGATGAAGATATTCCCCTTGCTCGCAGAAAACAAAGATTCAGCATTGATTGTATTCTTCTTTGCATACGACGCAGCCAATATTCTCTCCTTAGTTTCTCTAGTTTTCAGTTGCACGATCACAGCTCCAGTTGCCTTCCCCCTGCTCTTCTTCCTGTAGCAGGTATCCACATCATTATCGGTTATTTGAACACCAGCACCTTGGGAGATTATTTTCAGCACTGTGTTCCGAATGTTTTCTCTCTCGATGAGCGGCACTTCACGTAGTTCAAGGAAGTTAGCATGAAGCATATACTCAGCATTGTCTAGTCTCTCTTTCGTGACGTTTAACTGCGTTTTCAGCTGTTCATTTTCCTCTTTGATTTCGGCTAACATTTGGGTAGACTGCTCCAGTAACGCAAGTTGTGTTTGCATAAACTGTATGGATTGAACCGTAGTAGCGAGAGTCTCTTTTATTTCCATGACTTGGAGGTGAATGGCCTCTATAGTAATTTTGTTTGGGTCACTCACAACACTTGCACTGCATGATGATAGTGATAATCTTCGCGGGTCATTTCTTTTCTTTTGAATACATAGTTGACAGCTCCATTGCTGCTTCGACTTAGTGATGTATTCTACGTCCGCGGGCTTTAGCTTAGCACAGTCCGCATGCAACAAGCAATTGCAGTCGTTGCAGTTTATTTTGCATGAGTCCCTCACAATTTTTACACTACAGATTTTGCAACTCATTTTAACACTTCTTTACTCGTTGGCGGCTAAACTTCAACTATATACAGAAGCTACGCCTGATGGAAGGAGAACTTTGCAGTAGCAATGGTAAAAAAGGAATTCTTGAGACCACAATCTTCTTCATAAGCCTCTGTCCGAGTCTTCACCATTCTATGAATGATTTCATTAAGATTTAGTACTTTCCCAATCTCGAGGAACTTTCCGGCGTATCATCAAATCATGAGGGTGATTTGTGTACAGGAGGTAAGTAACAAAGTAGAATTGGGGTTTTCATTAACAAGGCACTATATTTTTTCTCCTGTGGGCGTCAGAACAGTCAATACTGAATCTCCTTTCTGACACTCCGAGTATAGTCTGTTGTGAATATTCTTCTCGAGGATCCTTTTTATAGTGTCCAATACCCTTATAGACCCTATAACACAACATGACAACTCCACAAGTTTAAATTCACTTGCCCGCCTGATTATCTTTTACCGAGACAATTTTTTTTTTTTTGATCTAATGTGTCCTACAAAACCTGCCTTTTGGGAGCAGGAGCAGATCTAGTGTTTTCATATTTAATGAAATGTTTCCTTCTTGCGAAGCACTTCTGCTGTGTAAATGCAGTAAAGATTGTGAGCTTCCTTCTCTGGATCATAACCTCGCTTAAAGAAGAAGAAGAAGATTCTGTATGCTGATGCCAAACGATGAAATTGTTTTTCCTTGGTGGGTGTATGTATTTTATTTTCATCTGACCAATCTAAGAAGGTCCAGTCGTTGTTGGAAGTCTTCTCTCGGATTGTCTTTATTTCCTCTTTCCAACAGCAACACACTAAGTTCCATCCCGCTCTGTGCTAATTTCAATCAAATTTCGGCTGCAACCAATATCTACAGTAAAGACAAAAAGACCCCACCTAGCGGGGGCTCCTAACGAGGCCATTGCATGTACTTTGCTTTACGGACTTAAGCAAATGCAAGTCACAATCGTAAAATTCAATTCAATTGTCTCCAATCTACAGACTTAGATACAACGAGAATTACACTTGCTTCTTCCTGTTCCGCATTCGCCCACACTCAAATCGCCTTTGAAAGTGCATGCATGGGTTCGATCCTCCACTCACAGTAGATATACCGAAAATGGAAGACCTACAGTAAGCACTCCACTTAATGCAAACTTCTGGAATAACATTATACGGAGGGGGAGGGAGATGATACTGGCGATTGAATTGAAATTCAGTGCAGGACAGGTCCAGACAAGGAAAATGAAAATGGAAATGATGCCAAAATGAAACCCAAAAAAAAAAAAAACTAAGAAAAAATAGAAAACACATCCAAGGAAGCAGGAAGAAGTACAAGAAATGAAAAAAAAATTCACCCTCAAAAGGAATATGGTAATAGGAAAATATAGTATTTTTCACACGCCCTCCAAATCAGAGCCACAGAGACTATCCATTTGCAGGAATAATACTCAGTGAATAAACCATTATGGTTATGGCCTGTGTGAGAATTGTGTGCGAGCGCGAATGGGGACTCGGCCACTGTGAAAGAAGGGTCCTTGCAATAACCATTGTTCGCTGGAGCTTTCCCCTGCTCTTTCTTTGCCTGCCGCCAGTCCAGTGTCGAGGTCTTCTTTGTATATTTTTCATCTGGCTGTGGCATATAGACCCAGATTCTATCATTGCCACCCCTGCACTATAGCATACATATGTGTGTGTATGTGCTCAACACTTGTGCGAGGTGGCATGTCCTTGTTCATTCTGTAAGCCACATTGTAAACGAAACCAAGAAGAAGAGAACCCAAACATATAATCATATTCCTGTTTTTTTCCAAAATGGAGAACGATATCATTTTTGTATTTAAATGAGATGTTATTTTATGCTGAATGCTCTTGTTGTATGGAGCAGTCGTACCCTGATCCTGGTCCCTTTTCTTGTAAACCAACACAACGTAGGAGAGGTCTCTATGCCACTTTGCATTCGCAATATTCCCCAAAGAGTATAAGAAAACTCTCAGCAAACTAGCAATGCGTTAAGTACTGTTGGACCACCCAGCATAGTGGTTGCCATTATGGTCGGAGAAAGAACATTAAAAGGAAGATATACCCTAAGCGAGTATAATTTCGTGGTGATATCCATTAAAGCCATTAAAACTTAACTTGGCGATCATGAGAGAAAACCAAAATATATATCCAGTCTCAGATGGCTGGAGAAAGTCCTAGTTTCATACAAGGACAACAATTATTCAGCCGATGGATATTGTGTTATGTTAAGGACAGTACCATCACAGCATCTTGGGGCTGAGCTAAAGCTATAGGGGGGTCGAGACGTGGTGGATAGTCTGCGAATAGCCAATAAGCAGCCGAAAGCGACAAAGAAGAAGGGTGAGTCTGAAAACAGCTGAAAAACCCTGTCAACTCTTTGTGTTAGGACGAGTTGGTGCCGTCCAGAAATAAGTGCCACCCACTTTAGGGAGTGACGTCTTGGGAGCGACAATCCAGGACATCAATAAAGCTACATATAAACAAAAATTCAATATTATTCTAATCCTAAGATGCGATCGAGGTGTCAACATATCTGCCACAGTCCATATATTAATCATGCAATTAACTTTTATTGGAAAAGTTCTGACATTATCCACTGGCCATTCCAAAGCATGGGACATGTTTTCAAACTCTACTCAACAACAAATGGCTACCATTTCAATTCAATAATACGGCTCATTTAGTTTACACTGCAAATTCCAAGAACTTCATTCTACACTTTTGCTTCAAAGTTGCATTAAATAGCAACTGCTGCAAATATCAATAAAGATTTTCTTCAAAAGTTAAACAATATCACTTCAACTTTTTGAATTTCTCAATTTAAATACTGCACGCAGCTACTACACATAGTGTTACTTTCTTCATGGAAAATGAGAAGGTATGAGAGTTTAAGCACAATCCCAAGAAGAAGACTACATCCTTGAGCAATTCTGCCACTCATTTAAATGCATATTCCGTAAGGAATTGAGAACAGCAAAAAAAAAAAAAAAGACACAAACAACTAGGACAAGTATTTTCACAAACACAGTCTGTGTGATCTACTCCTTTGGCAGCGCAAGAGTTCCTGAAACAAATAGTTCAACTGCACTTTTCAATTGCACTTCCATTCCAAGTAAAGGAAGAGAGTGAAACATCTGCACCCGGCTATACGATAGAATGAGCAGATTCGCAATGTCTGCATTCAAGCGAAGCGACAACTACGACGACGGCTAGAACGACACGATGTCAACGTTAGGAGAAAGGACCTCCTCATGTATACATGCTCGTACATATAACAAAACCAAAACTATGGAAACTACAAAAGGAAGGAAGTACCGGAAAATGTGCATATTCACTCAATTTTTCACTCCATTCAATATGAATTGTAATTTTCTTTAACATCGGGAGCTAGGGAGCTAGGGGGCTAGGAGGCAAAATATTCTAACCAGCTCTTGTAGATCGTAAACACCAATATCAATGGTAAAAACTAAATCAGGAGTAGCTGAAGGGTATAGGACACACCAGCAGTCGTTGTTGGCAGTATTGCAGAGAAACATAAAAGAAGGACTATAGCCTGGCCCTCCTGGCTCGGTAGATGGATTGGAAAAGTGAACTATGAAACTCATAAAACCCGTGTGCATTGTCGACATTAGGTGATGGCATATAAATTGCTATGTAGCACAACTAAATCGGTTATGCTGCGCGCTCAACAAATAACTGCACAATGTCAGTTATATGCGCATAATGGAGTACTGTGTACAGTGTGTGCATCTGGTAGTGAAGTGTCGATATGCATCGCGAACAGAGAGATGCATCCTTTAGTTCTCCTGTTGCTCTGTTTTTTTCTGTGCTTCTATTTTTCGCGAAATGAGTTTTATGTTTGAAATTGGAAAATTCTTCTCGTAAATCCTGCAACTGGCAGATGAGATGAGTTATGAGCGAAAAGTTGAAAAGGTGAAGGGGGACGATATGCATACGTCTTCCGGAGGAAGCGGTGTGTGTCCTCGTTCAGAGTAGCTGTTGTATCTTTGGCACAAGCTCATCACTTATACTTATGTATATTCAGATATAAACGAGGTATTGACTGACTTTGAAGAATGTTTTCGCAACAATGTAATGACGTTTTCATCTGCATAACAAATCTGTCTAACAGCTGGTAACGGCCTTTGCAAATTTTGTAGTATAGATGCACAAATCGAAAATAATACACTCAACGATAGCAAGCGTAATCATCTGAATGGTAGTCCGCAAATGAATCGCTGGAAGTCTGGCTTAAGCTGGATCTCAACCGTTCCTATAAAGCAAAACAGATCCCATATTTGTAGGTGTCATCACAGAAATGTTCATTGGAATGCATGCAACTACATTGGGCCTCATCTTTTGTGCAGCTGCCATTCTTTCCCAATTCGAAGGCGAATACTCCTTCGACAATTTAGGCGAACTTGCTGACAAAGACGTCGATTGTCTCCTCCGCTTTATAGTGAGTTCTGTTGGTTTTATTGGCTGGACTGAGAATATTCGATCCGATCTACAAGTGTGTTCTCGTAACAAACCCAATAAGCTCCTTAAGAAAGCAAATAAGAAATTAAACACCAGCTAAGCAAACTTTGGACCCATGTGAAAGGGCTAGGACTCTATAGCCGCCATTGGAAATAAGAGATTTTCTTCTCCGGTGATACTTAGTCTTCAAAATCATTGAGTCGGAGGAGATGTTCTCTCTCCGCTACTGTGGATATAAGTAATGAACAAAGTTTAATGAGAAATTAAAGGGTATAAACTTCTATCGTATGCTGATAGCCATTTTAATACAATTCGTTGGGCTTAATTTGAGTGGGTCTTAAACTGAACTACTACTAATCATTAGGAAATACAAAAATTACGATCATACGTCCACCTAAGACTAGAAATACGAAACTCAGCTGCACGGACTAAGCAAAATACTTGAGGCTAACCCTTGATAGTAAACTAAACTGGAAACAGAACATTCAAGGCCGAACCAAGGAAGCAAAAATCACCCATCTACACCAGTAAAAATCCTCTAGATCCCCAAAAAGGAGTCTTTAACAAAAAAAAGTCCTCTGGTTGTACATGGTGGTGATATACAATTCTGCTCCTTCGCGACCGAAGGCGTGAAAGAGTTGACTTGTACTGGGCATAGGAGTGAAGTAGCAATCGTTGTGCGCTCTGGAACTAACTCATTCGTAAGCAGCAAAACTCGAACTACCAAATACCCAAGCCTTGTAAAATCCTAGACACTCTTTTTTGGTATTCATGCAGAACGTGTCTCTGAACAATACAACAACCATAAGAGAAGCTGCATAGACAAGAAATAGCTTGAAACTGTTCCTCACTATAAAGGTAACAGTGTATTAGAAAGCCAACTTATAGGATCCAGTGACCACTGACTTCTTGGACATAAGGAAACCATCTATGTATTTAACATAAGCTAAGCTTAACTCGTCCTTCTTTGTGACTAGGCTTCAATTCTTTACTTAATGTCATCCTACTATGTAAACTCCAAGCATTCATTATTTTACAGGCAACTTTGGAAAGAGCAGCCTACCTAAAGGCTATTAGGAGCCACCAGCGTGATGAGAACAACCCCAACTGCTACTCTTAACATTTCACCGTCATTTGAACGATTATAGTCAGCCTTTACAGCCGTGAGAATTAGTCAATAAGTAAACAAGATGCCAAATTTGACAGGCCATATTTTGCTGTCGAGAAGAACTTAAGATTCTTGGAATACAACACAAGCTGTTTTACTATGCTCCCTTCATATCCCGGTAGAGTAAGGTGACAACTCTGTAAGCATCCTGCGCATTTAAGCTTGAAGCGCGGCCACAAGAGAGGTGAACTCAAGAAGGACTTCCATGAAGAATATGACAATACCTATGACAAATCGAGGACCGAGAGACTTCTACAGAAGAACAAAAGATCCCTTTCCATTCTCTTAGGCATCATAATGGGCTGTAACACTATAAGATTCAAGAAGAGCTGTGAAGAGGATTCCGTGATAAGGGAGTTCTAGAGAATGCATTTCGTATGCTAATACAGAATTCTAAGTAACTTCATCAACAACCTCGAAGTATTGAGCCTGAGACATGCTGCTGAACTTTATCCAACTATCTGAGTACTTTTATGTTCTACTTAAAGTAATAGATTTGAGTAGTTTGAGCCTTCAGAGGCTTTTAATGGATAGGAGATTACGTTCTCTTCCAAAAGGTATCATAATGGCTCAATCTTTCTTGTCAACTTGCTGACCTAAGCTTATATAAGAAGTCCATCGGCTCCAAGCCTAATTCTAATAAACAAATCAAGCAGCGAGCTCAAATAGGTTAAAATCCTTCAACGCCTTTACTTAGAAATTTTTTACCCAATAAATTCAAGAAAAGTCTTCTGAAAATATATGACTCTTCACAGTAGTCTTCTTGACTTTTAAGCTTGCACTTCGGATTGAGAAACCATAAAACAGAAATCACCAAAGTTAAAATGAAAACTACCTCCAATTTACTCGAGTATACCACACCTAAACCGGAACTCCATGCAGAGTAAAAAGTATGTAATTTCCCCCCCTACCATTCGCGCGATACACCGATAGAGAAACTTTTTCGAAAATACCTGATTCCACACTTTTGCACAATCCGGTTGGCAAATTAGAATGCGAATCAACAACATCAAAGCACGTTTTTCCACTGACTTCCTCAAAATTGGATTCCCCACATCGTTTTCCGTTTTCCGGACTCAGCTCAGCCCTAGGTACTGAGTTCTTAAATCTATAATCACAAAAGGAAAAAAAAAAAAAAAAAAAAAAACTTTTATAATCGGAACAAATTACCCAGCCGGAACGTGCAGGGACGAAACTTTTCAGTGGGTTTCTCTATTGCACTGCTATGTGGCATATTGAAGCTTCGCAGGATCGCAGCAAAGAAGTCCTTAGACACACCTCAGGTGGAAATATGTACATACGGCTGTAGCGTATATTCTGCAAAAGTCTCACACACGAAATATTCAAAAACTTCACAAGCGTAATATGAGTTATTGCCCGCACATATCCTTGCAGTTCAAAATATAGGGGGGTACCGAGGGTAACCCTCTATTTTAAAGTTGGCATCGAGCTAAGCTGGGAAAAGAAACGAAAATGAATTGCAAAAATGATACGAGTTACCCCCTTTCGTATCCTGTAACGCCTGTAACGGGTTGTACGATGGGTGGGAGATGGTGCTCGCTCTTAACCATCCTGGGATCGTTTAATATATCTTCTTGCTGTCAAAATTGAATCGTATATCCTGGCAAAAAGGAGTGCACTAGCTGTAACTCGTACGACTGTGTGTGTTGTGGTAAGCTGGCCCACGGATAAGCGAAGAATTGTGAGGCCCCAAAGTTAGGAATAAAGCGGGCTCATAAATTTCCACATGGATGGCGAATAAGAGCACATCGGGAGGAGAGAAAATGAAAAGACAACCAACAGTGCAAAAAAAAAAACGCAAGTCCTGTGCAAATAAAATCGCGGCAACAACACCAAAAGGCGGGGGTGGCTTTTACTATAGGGGGGGAGGGTGAGAAAGAGAAAACTCTAGAAAAAATGGCAAAAGTTTCAATTTAATCCGATGCTCAGATTTGTGGTGCTTTGTGCAAATAGATTCCTAGCGCAACACATAAATAATACCGCTTCTCTCTGATGGTGATGTGCGCGGCAAGGAGATAGTAGGCAAGTACAGGATCAGACAAAAAGGAGGAGCACACCATTTGTTACCCTTTTCCTTGAGTTTCGTCTCATATCATCTTTCACTTTTATTTTTTATTTTTTTTCTTCTCGATGGAAATAGTGCTGCCAATTTCCCTTACATAGCCCCGTTTGGAGTGAGAGAAAAGAAAATATCCTTATTCGAACTCGAATTCAATTGGAATTACTTGCGGAAATACATATACACTGTGTGAAGAAGGGAGAATGCTATTTGACTGTGTGATTCTTTTTTTTATTTATCCTTTCTCCTCGGCGGTAGTGCTCCTTGGCACTATTGAAAAAAAATATTTCTAACAACACAAAAGATAAGGGCTTCAATAGTTCAAGGCGATATGGTGTGGATCTTTTATTGAAAATTGAGAAAGCCAGTTATAGAAAGGATAAAGGGTGAAAGAAAAATAAAGTACTCTTAGAGCCATTGTTGGCCGATGATAAGAAAACAATAATTCAATGATGTAGGAGCAATGCCAATAAAAGGTTCGAATTTCAACGGGGCCACTGACATTCCCTTTATAGTGCGAGACATCTTCATGTGAGGTTATGGGTATTTTTCTGACAGAGGCGTCATTGTGATGGCTTTACCAAGATGAATTACTTGAAACCTTAGCCTAAGAAGACGTAAAGCACCACCTTTAAGTGAACTGAAGAGTGTCTTTAGAGATTTCTTTTTGGCCTCTATGGTCTGCCAGATTTTGCTTCTAAGTATTAAATACTGAGTTACTCTTGACCTTTCAAAGACATTACTGTCATTCATTGAAAGCTGTCAAGTAGACACAACATGAAAATTTCATAACTTAACCGTGAACTACAAAATTTGCATTTTGTGTAAGCTACGTCTTTTCGATCTCTCCCATCACTTTTACATGTCAGATCTTGCTTTGCAACCCTTGAACAAGAAAGTCTTCTTTTTACCGCTTTCTAAATCTTGCACTAGTCATTGACAGCTGTCAAGTAAGAACTATATAGTTGAAGCAAATGGAATAATATAAGCGTGGACAAAAAAAATTGTGAGGATTCGTTACAACCATGGAACATATTGTGTGCACACATTGTAAGCTTGGTATTTGTTCTTCGATTGCAACTTTACGCTAACCTTAACAACTCAGGCTTCTGAGGTAAGTAAGCAAGTACTGGTAACTTGCCGTTTTCTATTTCTCCACTCTCCCAAGTTCAAATATCCTTCCAAAAGCGACCCACAGTTTCTATCTCTTGGAATGATATATCGGTACCAATACTGTGGAGACCTTCTTCATATGCTGCACGTTGCTAGGAATCCTTCGATATTGCCTGTAACCTCATCTATATGTATAATGACTTTATTTACTTTCTTGTGGAATGTGAGGGCATATCAGCCTTGTGTTGGAGAATTCACTTACTTCACTATGCGCCATCGTGTGCGATTTCTGGAAATGTGAGCTCAGCTCTCCCCAACTCTTTCCCAGTTGAGGTGTTCCCTTCAAAAGGAAACACGTACTTCTATGACCGCCGCGTATATCCTGCAATCCTGAGTAACCGGGTAGAGCATTCAACCCTGATACGAACTGCTTAAGTCTGCCTCTGCTAAGAAATAGTGTGATCTGAAGGAATCACCTTAATAGATGCGACATAATAAGGCCTGCCTTACAGGGTTCTTAGGTCTTTGCTAGTTATTCGCCTGCAAGTCGAAGTTTAGAAAAAATTAATAAACCACTTGCAGCCAGGACAATCGTTGTGTTGTTGGTTGCTGCCTCATTTGGTCTCGCTGCCTCAAACTAGGCTCAACTACGTCCCTATTCTACTATTTTTTACCAAAACATGAACTACGATCTTGCTTACGTCTTAGGAGCAAATATTGAAACATCTATGTCGAAATGGTCAATGACCCCATTCACAATCTATAAGAAAAAATCCTATTTTATTGCCTAGAATGATTCATAAATACATACGCCGTCCATCGCACGATACAAATCTTTGAATTTATATCTCAAGGCCAACATACATTTGACTCTAATGGAACTAATAGCATACCCTATCGAATAAATTTCCCAAAAGTGATTGTCCTTGAAGAAAACTTGTTTCTTTTTGCAAAAAGAAACTAATATATCTTAATCTTTTGTTGAATCAAATGTGATATTTGTTTCTTTCATTATGAACCCTTCAGCAGTGAACCAAAAAAATTCCCAATCCAATAAATAATTCCCTGCGTTGAAAATCCACTCTCAAAAGGATCTACCCTATGGAATATGAACATAAACAACCAACCACCATGTTTCGACTAATTCAATTAATGGCACCGAACCTAATAAATAAGGATGTCTACAAGGGATATAAAAAAAGAAGAAAAAAAAAAAAAACTAAGTAAAAACAAAACCATAAAATAAAATGCTAAGGCTCTCAGCGAATTTACATAAATTTCCGTCCACGAGACTCTTGTCCGCCTGATTTTGTCTTGGCTTCTTGTTGGGTTGGTGTTGTTGCCACGCCACGCCACGCCGCTACTCGGATTAATTAATGGAATTCTGATTAATTTTTCATTTGGATACAAAGTAGAATAAAGTTTCTTACTTATTACTCAACTCATAATTAGAAGGACTCGCAAAGAAATCCTTTTGCTCGACTTTACCCACCAACACCAGCATCACCAGCATCATCCAACGAATGTCCTTTTTCACTTCATTATTAAGTTTGTGACATTAATTTAGAATTTTTCTTTTGGCAAAATTAAATGACGTAAAAAATAAAATCTCTTTGGAAATGGAAAATACATGTTCGAAATCAATTTCGAGAGGGTGTCCATAGCTTTTAAGGATCATTAAGAAGTTACTGTCGCCGCGGTGCGTCTCGAAAGGGGGACTTGCGTAATGAGCGAAATTCTGAAAAGTTCAAATTCAAAGTAACTGGAATGGAACCACTTGACCTGGTTTTTAAGGAATTTTAAGACAAAATCAGATCATAACCATGCTGGAAGGGTTGGAGGGCGAATTCTGTTTCATTCATTAGCGACGGTGCTAGGAGTTGAAGTGTTGTTTTCGTCTGGCCGAATTAATGAATTTGACATGGTGAATCACAATAAACAAAATTAGGTTTTTGAAAGGGTTTGGGGAAATTCTTTAAAGTTCTGTTGTTGGTACATTTACTTATTGGCAGTCTGTTTTGGCGCATGTTGTGCCATTTTTAGATGAAAAGTTACGTCAACGAGCAAAATTGACACTTTCGGGACAACGAGGATCCAAAAGCCAAGTTTGATCACTAAAAATTGTCAACATGCTGTCATTACTAATCCAAATTCCGGTTCCTTAGCAGAATTCAATTCAGTGACGCGGAATGCAGGCGAAGGTTACTTAGTCTCACAATGAGACTTCGATAAGGATATGTAACTTATTGAACGCATGAGCTTTATAGGAAAATAACTTTGACTCTTGCTCCAAATACTAATTACGAATCAAGCTAAAACCATGAAAGCAAATACAGCCACTAGATCCTCTTCCTACAGCTTGTACTAAATCCTTTCCAGCTCATTCAAAATGTAACTTTTCTCGTTGTTCAGGGATTTGCATTATAATTCTCACGAATCCCAGTCTACACCTCAACAAAACGAAGAAACACTTTACAAAATCAAGGACTCCTCAGTGGAAACATAAATTAATCTCGCTGTTATTTATTCCAATTACTTACAGAAGCACAAGTACGCTTCTTTTCTCCGCTCGCCTCTCATCTACTACAAAGTTTGTACTCTGTAATTCTTCTTAAAGCGGGCGAAGGAAAAATAAAACTCCCAACTAAAAAGCAACTTTGGCAGAACTTAAGCATAACTATGTACAAACCACCGCCCATTCATTTCTACAACAACAACAGCAGCCGCACCCATAAAAAAAAAAACAAACAACCAGCCACAAAATTAAGCAATACACACCCCAAGGACGCTGAAACAACCGATATGAGTACGCTCCGTCCTCCAAAGCAAGGCAAGGATTCCCAAAAGAAAATCAGCCCAATATACTTCTCGCCTCAAGCCTCAAAATGCGGCTTTGAACTGGTACAACGGCAACAGCAGCAGCAGCAGCAGCCAGCAGCATCAGCTCCTTGGTATCCTTGCGCGTCTTTGCGCGAGATTTGAGCTTCATTCATTCATTCAGTAAACGCTTAGCGTGGTTTTACTGGTTATGTACGCCGCCGCCTGTACTGCATAAAAATTAAAACAATTTCCTTCGATGTATCTCCCACCAACCACCCAAAGGATCCTCTCTATACCAAGGATACTTAAGTAGAACCTCAGAGACCGTAGAATGTTAAAAAGAAGTATGCACTTCTGGTTGCGGTGGCCATAGAATAAAAAGCACAGAAAAACACGACTATTTGATGTTTTTGTTTCTGTTTTATGTGTATGTGAATGTTTTCAGCGACTTAATGCCTCATTGTTGTGTTTTTCTTGTTGTTACAAGGACTTTCTGAGTAGAGTGCTGAATATGCCATCCTTACAACGCTTCTGCTAAAGGGATACTTTTTCCGGCTTTTCGGGTTGAGTTTTTGGGTTGCATATAATGCATTTTGCCCGCTGTGAGGAGTAGATTTTTGTGTGTGCGCACTCACACCCAAAGCAAGGACCACGATTCCTGGCAAATGCCTTAATTAAAATTTTACTCATTTAAATATTTGCGGCTAGTTTCGAGTTCAGCACCAGGGGAGTTTTACTTAAGTGAAAGCGAGAAAATCTTTTTGTTTATCTTTTTTTTTGTTTTTGCAAGGATAACTGGTCATTAATGGGCGCCACATTGTTTTACTCTTGGAATTATTATGTTGCAACTGGCATGCACTACTAGTATGGCAATTTTGCGGTTAAAACTTGATTATTGCCTGGTAAAATGCAGGAATAAAGTTGGGTATTTTTTTCAAGCAGCAGATGGGGTATGATAGCGCAGTTAGAAGGTAGTATATGTTGCCGCTGTATGAAGCTATTTTGTTTGACTGCATATAGTGCAATATGGCTGTTAAGTAAATACTCCCATACCCAGTAACAGCTTAGGATTTCCACCCACTAAACGCTCCTCCCTTTTTAGCTATGATCCTCGCTGGACTACGGCCAAAAATTTCATCGCGAGAGCGGACTATAGCCTTATATACATATGTATTCGGCTCATTGGTATTGACAGCTACCTGCACTGCATTTCGTTGTCCTTCTAGTCTTCGTTGTTCCTCCATGACGGTTTCACTTACTTCTTCCTAAGCATCTGTCTGATGATGTTCTCTGAAATTAAGTCAACAAGTTACGACATTCAGTGGACAGTGGAATATTATGTTCTCCACGTTTTCCACTGCTTCAGAACACGTTCAACAATAAGCGTTGTCTTCATCCACAAATCTGTATACACATGTTTTGAAACATCCAGTAAGCATCTGTGTCAGGTAGAAGTTCATCTCTCCATGCTTTCTATTGATTGAAAGGTCTACCTTTACCGGAAGAGCTCCATTGATCTTGCCATATTTCCAGATTTGTTCTTCGTAGTAGTTCATCATCACTTCGACTCTTTACTGGAATCGTTGTTCTGTTGGTTCGATAATTAAATTCGGCTTCTTTAATGAGCAGGTTCTATTGACACCATTCCAGCCACTACGCATGGCACGTCGTTCCAAAGGTGTTCCATACTCTCAATGCATTGATTCTGTGTACTGCTTGTATGATTTGGTGCTTATTGCCCAGCCCATATTTGGGAGCCGTAGAGCAGCATCGAGGTCGCAATTCTTGCCGAGAGTAGTCTTTTGTTTTGTCTATGTATATATTTGCCATGATGCTTGCTTAGAGTTATCCTTGCATTTATAGAACTCCAAATCTGGTTTAGACACTACAACGTGATCCCACGGCCGCTCTAACAGACTCCATAACCCGCCTGCTGGTGCTTAGTACTACTTCCGTCTTTTCCTCTGTCGTAGTCGTAGATCCTTCTTTCCTAGCCATGTTCTAGCTCTTCAAGAAGTTTGGCGTGGACAAAGCGAATTATTTTCCAGGAACTCGGTATTCGAAACTTTAGATCTTCTTCGTACATAAGATTTCACAGACTGGACCTACCACAGAACTAAGGGGCACACCCTATACCTTCATAGAGTTTGGACGAATAAAACTGAACAAGGATTCTTCCAACGGCGGCAGATGTAAGAAAGAGGCCTACAATCACCGTGGAAAGTCAGTTTATCACAGTCGTAATAAGCTGCACTTATTGCTGAGGGTAGTTCCACAAGATTACTTGCAAAGTTACTCCCTTGAAGCCGAAGACATCAATTATAGCGACCCGTACTTTATGTTACGTCCTTCCATCTACCTAACAATGGTGCATGCATCATCTCTCCATAAACTTTTCTTCCTTGAAATCAACTGCAAACCACTGTCGGACATTTAATGTCTTTGATTTCATTGCTACTCATATCCTTCGGCCACATGGTGTCACCAACAAACGTAAGTACAACCGCTTCTTACATTTGGTCAGGTGAACCCCAAATGTCTTTCTCCGTGATACCTTCTGTACTGTATAATACGAGTAAATAGTTTCGGAGGTGGCTGCTGTGGGTGTTTTGCGGATATTTCCCTCAATTTCCTGTCGAACGGTTGTTATTACTGTCGTATCCATTCGACGCCAACGCCAATATCGAAACAAATTCACGACGTCTCCATGCGAATAAAGATGATTTCCGTTTTTACCCCGCTTATATCCTTGCCCTGCCAAAGTATTTTCTTCGAGTGTTATTCCGTTTACTACCATCAACCCCCCCTCTCGATCGACACACACACACACACAGTATTTCATCTTACTCGGCCATTTATTGCTATTATCCTGTTTACTCAATGTTTTCTTTCCCATGTCACCATATTTGGTTTATTTTCGGAATTTTATTCTTTGACTCGGCAAAGGATACGGGTGGCTATGGCTACTCCACTAGTCTAGATGTCAGTACAGTTCGTAGTCAGCTATACGTAGTTCCTTGTGATGCTAGTAGTGGTGATAGTGGTTGGTTATTTCGCTTCAAATGGAGTGTTGTTCACATTTGTTTACGTTAATAAAAATTTATTTTGGCAACTTTTTACATCAGCGAAATAGCTGCGATGTTTGATGGGGCGATAGTGGAGGAGGATAATACTCCTAGTTGGAATGTGTGTGTGTTTTTTTCTTAGAAGGAAATACGAAGAAGAAACCAGCGCCAGGATAAAGGAAAAACGAAAACGAAAAAAGAAACTAATTTATGATAGTCGGGTAAATAAATTGAGATTATCGTAGCACTTTCAAGGATTTTCTTCAGCTGAAAGGATGTCTTATGACCCACATTTGGTACACGGGTTGACATAAATTTTGATTTAACTTTTGGATTGTACTCACGGGATAACAATAAATCCTTCGTTGGATATTAGGCCTATGACTAGCTCAAGGTTAATGACCTGTTTGTGAGTTCTTACACCCTTTTTTGGGTTGAAATTTAAAAAAAAAAATGCTAATTAAATTCAATATTCAATTAAAGGCATTCTTTTGCGTCATTTCACTCGATTAAAAATACACTAGCAGTCTATTGATATGTGACAATCAAAATTTAATCATCCGCTAAACAAAAATATTTGCTAATAAAACCAGCAGTGTCCTTCACTCGGGAATATCCATATGCCAGTACCAGGAACCCAGCTAGTCCTTAATTATTCGAATTTCTACCTCGAAATTGTTATTTTCTTTTTTTTCCTCGCTGTACAATGGTTTTTCAATGCACTAATGAACAATGAACCAACCGAGCGATGAACAAATATCCATCCGCAAGGACGCAGCAAAAAAAAAAAAAGAACTGGTCGTTGTAGATTCAAATTTTTAATCGACCATTAGCCGGTTTCGATAAAGAGATATGCTCACAGGAGCGGCTCGCTGGCACTATCGTGCTTTACTTCAGTTTTTTGGGGCGCTGATGGTAAAGATCGCGATATAGTCCGAAGTGGACCAGGTCCTCAATTAACAAACCACTGCAACTAACTCTGTTACAGCAAGGGGTCTTATCGGGGACAAGAAGGAAAGGACTAGAGCCGTATTATGACAGGTCTGAGGAATATAGGAGTGCCAAACTGAATGCTGCGAATAGACTGATAAAATAATCATAAGATATTTTGAATTACATCTAGTGTTCAATAACTTTTGGCAGTCATTTAGAATTCTACACAAATCCACCCCTGTACATTGTCTATACATCTTTTTATCAGCGAATTGAAAATTGTAATGGATATTTGATCGAAGTTGAAAATCCATTGGATGCACAGGACACAGAACAAAAAAAAGTTTTTTTTTCACAATTCACCATCAACGATTCGCGATTCGACAGTCCTTTGTTAAATGGCAAAGCAATTTGCGAATTTTCCAGCTCCTCTCCCCGGCTGTTTCTTTTTTTTAACTTTTGTAATAGTCACTCGGATTTTTTTTACAATTTGGTCCTAGAGGGCCAAATTGACACCCTCTAAGGCTAGCATATGAAACTTAAAGGCAATTAAATTTGCTTTAAAGAATGCTTAAAGAAGAATCCTCGAATAACTCTGGACAAAATGTCGTCCTGGAATGGCATTAAATCGAATTAAGTCGACTATAGTGAAGTCGTTATTTCAAGGATGAAATTGAATTTTATGAATTTTTACAGAATTTTCCCAGATGCAGAAGAAGGTGGCAATTGAACTCGATGCATTTATTCATTTCAGCCACTTTGGAGAGTGTCGGACGCCACCTTGTGTATCTTCTTTCTTTTTTTTGCGACAATGCTCCGTAATTAGAGAGGGAGAACGAACAGTTCGTTCCGTGGTACTGCTTTTTAATTGCAAAAAATGAATGCCACGACACGACGCCATGGTTCGGGAAGATGAATTCAGTTGCAGAGAATCATCACCATCATCGTTGCAAGGACGAAGGGGAAAAAATCGCAACCAGCTAGGAGACCATTAATTTGCCAATAATTGCGAGTGGGTATCCTCCAGCACTGATGTCCTAATGATGATAGGAGAAGGGAAAAAAATGAGAACAGCAGAGATTGGGAGCCAGGATGATGCCAGCCAAGATCAAGCTAAAAAAAAAAAAGTTACACAAAGTACACAAGGCAATCATATATTAAACAAGGCTAACAAATTAATTTTACAAAAGCAGCAACAGCAGCGAAAAAAGGTGGTTCTGGCGGTAGCCTCAGGAGGTGTACCAATTAATAGTCCTGGCGTGGATTTTTATCGCCTCGTTTTCGCCCTCCGGCGACGTATGTGTCCTGTTTAGTGTTTGTCTGTCGTAAATCTTGGCAATTACTTCCGTTTGTTGTTTCTATTTTATATCTTTGTTTTCATTCTGTTTTCCTCTCTCTCTCTCTCTCTCTATTTCTTTTTTTTTTGGGAATGTTATTCGTATTTTTGGCATGCAGCAGGTTAGCTAGTGAACGTACGCACATAAATCCTTGTCCGGTGTGTCCTTTTGCACCCCTCCGTTAGACGAACGATCAGCAATAATAATTCAATTTTTGTTTTTCTGCTGTCGGAGCTAGATTTTTTTGTTTTTTTTTTTTTTTTGTTGGACCGGTAATACGTATGTACGTGCTGATAATTTTTAAGGAGGCGATGCGGTGTCAGTGTGTGTCCTTCCGCGCGATTTGACGGCTATGGGGAATCAATAAAACAAAACAATTGTTGTATTGTATGGCGCCTGCCGCCTGAGTTGGTGGTTGGTGGAAGGACGAAAGTTAATTCCAAATGAAAATAATTTCTTGTGCTTGATGTGAATATAAAAGAGATGGTAATTAATATTCGTTAAGTGTTGTGTTTGCAGCTGGAGGGGGGGGGGGGGGGGGGTGAGGTTGTCAGGTCTTTCGATGGACGGTTTTATGGTTTACAAGGTGTTGATGTGCGTCCTTGGTTTGATGAAGAAAAGTTCTGTAATTCAATGGAAGACTAAATGATAGAAGTTTCTTGCTGCAGATTAAGTTGCTTTATGGGGATCGTTCCTTAGGGAATTCTCTAAAACAAAAGTCTATGGGATATTTATTCCCCTAACAGCACGAGGTAGGCTCATATCTCTTAACTAATAGCCTATCGTTCGTATTTCAAAGTATCAAGACAGATTCTCCATTAATCGGCATAGGAACTATAGCATTGCACTGGATGTACGAACAAACATAAGAGAGCTTTCAGTTAAGTTAAGCGTGCACCATTCTATATTCCTGATGAATGAGGTACACCTCTATCAAGGCTTCTCTTAAGTTCATCTCTGCTAAGACTAAAGCGATCGCAAAGGAGTTATGTTTTCCTCTAAATCTATATGGCAACTGGTTCTACATAGGTCCGTCGTGGTGATCCTCATTCTACTTTAGTGAGTCTCCATCAAATCATAGCATATAAGGAGGCCTATGAGGCCTGACAATTGTGGTCTACTTAGCGCTAGTAGTTCCGTAGCTCTCCGCCTTTTGTTGATCGGCTTATAGAAGTCCAAATAGAATTTGGATAACCTTTACAACACAGCCATAGATGCTCAAATGTCCTAGAATTAGACAGGATGCTTAGTGATCTGTTTTATCTTGGTAGCCGCTCACCAGTCAGCACTCCAGATAGTATCCGTCAGGCTTTGGCTTCCTTGGCCTACAGCAGTTTAATGAGCAACCCCTTTTGGAAAAGTAGCTTCTGCATGAAGGACTATACTTTACCATCTAGGCGCCTTCTAAGCTATTCCAAGTTGAAGAATATTGCACGCAGGAGACAGCCTAGACAAATTCGCTTAAACAAGCATTAGCCGCCTTAAGCGCCTTTAATTAAGCTCTTGTTTGTTCCATCAGTAGTTTTGTGGCAAATAGTAAATCCTCTGATAATGGGCCTTTTCTGGTGTAAGTGTGGTTGCATTTGTTGTAGCCTGCTACTCCAGAGCAAAATGAGCGGAGCTTAGAATATAAACCTTAACGCTATGAAGAGCTCCGATTCCTTTGAAGAAGTCAGTGTTTCGATAACATAGTCCAAATCTAATGCGATTACTTTAAATTGCAGAGCAATGAATGATGATAAGGATCATACCCACTCCATTAGAATTTCATAAGCTCACTAGCGATACCATTCAGTTTGATCAGAAATCGATATAAGAGCCAGAAGAATATGAATTGAAAAACCTTATCCTTGTTTACAGTGCACAGACCATTAGCGACTTCCTCTCCTTCTCACATTCAAAATTGTTTATTTGAAAACTTCCCAACATCCTTGCTGCTATAAGCTATGTAATTTAATTTTCATTACTACGATTTGCTAATCATCAAGTCGAAAAAAAGGCGCCCCCAATCCACACCCCCTCAGCATGAACATTTAAAAATCTTTGACTTTGACTCCATCCATTCCCCCGAACTGACAAGGAGATAGGAAAACGAGAGAAGAAAATTAAAAGACTAATAACGAAAAGATAAAAAGTTTCACATTTAAAAAAAAAATCAAGAAAATAATAAAGAAGAAACCACAACCTCCTAGACTGTGAGTCAATCTAAAAGTTTCGCGTGTCGACGCAAGGATCCTCATCCTCATTGTATTTTATCTTTCCTTTGGCATCTATCGCTGAAAAGAAAAAAAAGGGTCCAACCAAGCACACACAAAAATCCAATTCTATTTCGTCTGTCTACATTGATATATCCGATTAGTGGGTAGGATTAGTTTCGTAAGATACACAGAGATACAGTCTTCTTTTTGTTGCTCCTTCATATATAGGATTTCCTGTGAAGTATCTACACTTTCGCCGGCGCTACTAAGCCTATGTGTGTGTGTTTGTGCGCCGCCTATTGTGTAGTCTTCAATTTGTGCCTCTTGAAACGTCAACATTGCCAGCGTTGGCAATAAATCTAATTTCGTTTATTTAACATATCAAAATCTCATTAATACTACACCACGCACATGTACACATCAAGGCTGTGCTATGGCACATACGTAGGAGCACAAAGGACGTTCTAGTTTGGGGGTAGCAAGAGCAAGGTTATCTGTTTCCTTTAATCTAATGATTCGATGTTATTGCATCGCCCTTGGGCTCATCTGACGAAATTTTATTTTCAAGTGGAAAATTGCTGGATGCCACTGTGCGGAGGGAGGTCCTTTGTTGCGGCGATTAAAACAAGATCACATTAGCTGATGTGCTCTTCCCTGTGTGTGTATTGGAAGACGGTGACGACTTTCGCTGTGACATGAAGCTCTGGGAATGGGACTTTAACAAATTACCCTGAAGAATATCAATTAATCGTTAAGTCCTTGTGAATGGTGATGGGGCTGTGTGTGTGTATTTATTTATATTAGCTTTATCACAGGAGTCGATTGAATTTATTTACATACTTACAAAAGAGTAATCCTTTTTGGTTGAATGTGTTGGGGGCTTTTGGGTTGTTTTTCTTCCTTTTTTTTTTTTTGCTTTGAATAGCTTAATCGGATGGGTGTATCTACGATGGGAGTTCGTCGTGACTCAAGCTGTGGAAGATGAGGAAATGAAAGATTGGAATGGAGGTATCGATTAGTTGCTGGGAAAGGTAACAAATTGATGGAACAGTAGCCTGGAGAAGAGACGAGACAAATGTGTCTGTAAATAGAAATAGACAAGAACATCAAGTGATATCTACTGACGCAAGTGGTTTAAGCTGGCATAAGTAGCTTTAAGCTTGGTCATTAAATAGCCTTAACCGGCTAAGGTGGTCTTAATTTTATGAGTATGACCTGGAAATTTTCTGAATTTGCCTTAACACAAGACCACTTACGTCAGCCAAAGCGCTTTTAAGTTAACTTAATACAGCGCTCCAAGTCACATGTAGTGACCCTTTCTATCTTACCTCTGGTAGCTCAAATCCGACTTATCCAACTTGTTCTACTAAATTCCCTTCTTATGTTATGATGCAAGTTACAATACCTTTAGTCAAATCACCCATAGACAGGTCCTTGCAATTCAAGACGAGCCTCTTTGACCGGATAGTCGTACCTTTTTCTTGCCATAAGCACCTTCCGTAAGAGTTCCAGAATCCCCTCAAAGACTATACCTCCACTTGAGTTCATTTACTCAATGCTTAACAGAAATTCTGGGAAGACTAAGCTGGCATAAGGAGAGCAGTTTGCATAAACGTGGATACCATGGATACCTATTTTTGGTTGAGAATCAGTTGTACTGTCATAGGCTTATTACAAAAGGCAAAACAACCCCTTAGCTTCAAAAAACTCCCATGAATCCTTTTTTCAGTAGTTGCCCACGTTTCTTGCATTAAAACACTGTCAATCACCCGTTGCATTGTGTAAATCTTTTAAAATGCTCCACACATCCTTGAGAATTGCTTCTGCCATTCGAGTGTGCCTGTGCATGTGCTATGAATGGTTATCCAATTCAAACAGACGCACTCAACTGCAGCCACAATTCTCGTCCAAAATCATATGTCCAGTTAACAATTGACTTGACTTGGTCAATGAGCACGTCTCTGTCTGAGCACCAGTAAGCCAGCCACACCCATGTTTTTGGCTCATCTTCGTTTTTCCCTTTTCAGTATTTGTATTGTTTTCGACAAGAGGCGATAAATAATGGCCAAACAACACCGAAAGACTACTTCCACTTCAATCTCCGGACAATGGAAAACGTTTTTGTAGTATAGTCCCGCACAATAGTTTCGAAGGTGCGTTAGCGCAGAGGTAACCTGAGGAGGAGGTTTAACCAACAGCTTCAACCCATTGCTGTTGACATCGTTTGAGGGGAAGGGAGCAGGAGGACTATCTTTTGTCAAGTGTAAGGATACTTGACAAAAAGGACAACAAACTAGCTTCGTTTACGGTTGTTACCTTGTCCATTTTCGGAGAGTAGAACTATGGGAGGAATATTTCGACCGGCCACTCAACTGTGGCCTCTCGAGTTCCACCTGCGGGAGAAAAACGCAAAGATGTGTGCGTTACTTTACGAGAATAGATTGCTGAATGAGGCCAGGATATACATACACACACAGACTGTACTGTAACGAGGTGAATTTGATGAAGGAGGACAAAATTAAGAAGTTGCTATTTACTTTTTCGTGTGCTCTCCTTTTTTGTTCGCTTTCGTCTTTGACAAACATGAATAGAGAAAGGACGACACGATGGAACGATTTTTTTTTCTTATATCGTGTCCTTAACTTGTCCTAACGACACACTTATGCTGTGTAGTTCTGCTTACTCAATGTAACAAGTAAACGATGATGACAGAGGATAGTAAGTACTTTTTTTTTTGTTGCGTCTTTTGATTCGTTTTGTATGTTTGCAGTCATGCTGCTCCTGCTGCTGCTGGTGGTCGTGGTCCTTGCTGTGTGCTTGTACTGGACAAGGTCTTCTACTGTCCTGTTGTATTCTCTGAAGTGTAAACAGTGACGGAATGGACCGTCAAAGAAGATGGCGTTGGCCATTTGGACAATGTATCTCATTTTTCGTTTATTAAAGTGATTGCGAGAGAGATACAGAGTCGAGTCCTGTTCCTGTTGACTCGTCGTTTTGGTGGACAATTTCATTAAATTAGTGCCTTAAGGGTTATGTTGTCGATACTTTGTTGATATGAGAAGGAATTCTGTTGATTTTCTTATACAGTTACATGAGCTGTAAGTTATTAGGTGAAGTCAAAGAGTAGATGGTACAGTGGATCGGTTGTACGTGTTTCATGGAAGATGGGTGAAAATCTTGAGTTAATGCTCGAAAAGGGTGGCACTTGGTAATTGTATATTTAACGATGGTCGTTGGGTTTTATTTTTTAAAGAAATTTCATCACAGCTTTATGGTTTTTTTCTAATTAGGGACATATACCCGAACTCGTAAGTGCATTATGTGCCATAGTAGTTGTGAAAATGTTCACTCTGTCTTAGTTAAGCGAAATTCGTTTAGGAAAGCATGCATGCATCCTGGGTACTGGTGTTCTGATCTTTCAGAATAAGGCTACCTACGATATTTTAGTGGGTGAGATCAATAGGAAACATGGAGAAGGGAAACTCTACTTGACGCAGATGCTTATTGCTCATGCATCTTTCCAAACATACCTTTCTTACAGATTTGGGAATGAAGGCAATCCAAAGTAGCCGAAAACATAGAACACATATTATGGCACTGTCCACGATATTATGAAGGCCATAACCTGCTGCCTGCTACTCACTGCTGAGTAAGGACTTAAACCCGGAGAACATCAACAGATACCAGCAGCTTGGGAAGCAGTAAGTGAAATAGTGACAACAACAACGAAATGCAGCGCAGGTAGCTGCCAATACGAACGAGCCAAATTTATAAGGAAGACAATGCCACAAGAACTTGGGGTTCAAGGGAAGAACCCCAGATCTAGTCGGTGGAAATCCAACACTGTTTCTGAGTAAGGACTCAACATAAACTTTGATAGATTCCCATCTCTCAACGCAAAAAATAATGGGAGAGTTACTTGGTTACCACGTTTGTCCAACATAAGCATCTGGTTACTATGATGGTGAGTGGCTGAAATGAAACCCAGGTTGACTGCTGTCTAGTAATCTGTTTCACTATTCCTCGGCTGAAGGATTTCAAAGTAATGGGATTTCGCCTAATGGGCAGCTTTCATGTTAAGCGGATCAAACATTTCAAAAACTCGTAGACACATAACCTAATCTATAAACTACATATGTAGGTTCTCCTTTCTCCTTTCAACAATCTACAATAATGTTCTTATGCAACGTTTTGCGATACTGTCTCAAAAAAACAGAATGCTTCCAAACACACTTCTTACCCAACGTATCCGATGTAAAGCGTAATAGCTTTCTTCAATTTTCAAAGGCAAACAAAACGAAAAAAGCAACCAATTCCACCTACTTTATACAAATGAACACGTGAAGTGTAAAAGTATGCTGGGCTTTGTATGAAAAACGAGCCAAAAACATTCCAACATTAATTCACAAAAAGGAAATCCTTGTTACCTTAAGCCTTGCTACACATCAGCCGCCTTCTTTACCATCTCCGTGACATACAAAATCGTTAAGACAAAAAAAAAAAACATCACTAAAAAAGCACACCGAAAAATATCAGATGAGTGGATCTTCTTCAAGCGCACAAAATCCTCTCCCTCCCTTCGTTGAGATACGACAACCAGGTACAAACTACACAGTTTCAAATACTCCTTAAGCCCCGCTACGACTTCCAAAACATCCACCCACCCACCATCCATCGCCAGATGGATCAAGTTTATAGCATCTCCAGTTTCGAGAGCACACCTTCGTCTTTTTATCCTTGTTCTATAGATAGGGTATACTTGTGCTACACAACCTCCCAAGATACGGATATGTACCGAAGTATATACGCAAAACTTCTAGATAGTTTTCAAAAACCCGATGGATGTCATGATAAAGTGTGTTCAAAGTTTCTACTACTTGGTTTTTTTTGTCGCATCCGTTCCTTCAACCCGACAAATCGTAAATTCTAAAAGGAACTTTCAGCAGCGCCTACGTGACATAGCACATTGGCAGGAAACCGCTTTGGCTCCTTCGTGTTTATGAACACAGTAGCAGACAAGACAAGACGTGATGGCTTCAAGAAGACAGAGTTTCAGTTGCTCGCTTCCTCACTTAATTCTTTTATCTTTTCGTTATTCGCAATTAAGATTTGGAAAAGTGCAAAGGAATTCACTTTATTTTCATTTCTTTTTTTTTTTTTTTCTTTTCAAATGAAATGAAGAAGGATTCAGACACTTGTGCTTGTTGGGTTATCCTTTGGCCCATCGATTGTGAGTAAATCTTGGGCGCCCTTTGTGTTATGTTAATTGAGTGGCTATATCTCAAGGAATATTGGATTTCTGAACGTAGGAACCTTTGGACTGTTGTCGAAAACATTTATGACATCGATTTTGCGCTGATGAAATGCTTGCAAAACTTTTGAAGGTTCGCGTTGAATTAATTAATTTCGAGACATAAACTGAGGGTTCGTTGGTTTGGTGGGAATCTCCTTGGAGATGGAAATTGATTAGATATCGTCCTAATAAATGTGCGAGGATTTTACTTTTTTTTTAAAGAAGGTTCTGTGACTAACAAGGTTAACTTACAACTAACTAGCCACCTACATCGTAGAAGACGCGTGAGGGAAAGCTAAAGCTCGTATTGCTAGTGTGGACGCTGTGACTCACTGGTCAGGTCGTTGCACTACTGTGTGAATGCAATTCAAATCGTTTTCTGCTTAGACAGTCCCAGTAACAAAGTATCTATTCTGTTGCTTCTTCATCTTCGTGTTACATTTAGCATTGGCAAGACATGTTACTTGACTCGACAATAGCGTGTCAGGAATCATGTGGCTTTTCAGTCATCTGTGTGAACCGAGGCTTTTGGGTTAGATAAGAAGGCAGCTCAAGCTAAATGGAGCATTGATTGGTAAGTATAATTCGTTGATTGATCTTTCAACTGATGCCCCTCTGCAAAGCTCTGTACCTTGCTTACTTGCTCTGAGAGGCTTAATTTCTTTATTGCACCACCAACAGCGTGATCCATGTTTGCATCTTCACATGAAAACATCACATGCGGAAGTCCGTAAATTTCAGAGCTAAATCTTGGGCTGGTCCCAGTCTGAGGCGATGGATACTATGTGTTTGTTAAAATAATCCTCCATCCTTCCTTTGCTAGCTAAGGACCCTCTCCTTCTGCTGATTAGTGCCATTTCTGATGAGGACTTGTTGACACCATGATCACTTGTGTTCGGCTTTTGACGGCATAGAACCTACAAGAGACCCGATCGTCAAAGAATCCGATAGGCTTTAACAAAACAATGAAGCAAGAATCAGTAAATATTTATGGACTAGTAGTTCTAAAAAGAACCCAAAAGACAGTCCATCACTTACTACAAACCATTCTGAAAGAAAATAACCTCTTGTTTAGATCTCAATTTGGTGTACGTCTTCGTTTATTTTCTAAGGAAACCCTAATTCCCTACTACTGTCCATTAAAGCGAATTATCCACAATCGATTCCTAATGCGCTCCATAATTCCCCCTTGGCCATATAACACTTTAACTCTTGATTTTCGATGGAATGTATTTGTTTGGTTCCAAATCGAGGCACGTCTCTCTCAATAACTGATTTGCAGCCATTCCAGTTTGACAATAAATCCTCCTAAATGCTCATTTTCTTAAGCTGTTCCAATAATGAAACCTTCATCGTCGTCGACAACAGGACCTCCAACCATACACCCGCAGTCTTATATTTACGGCCCACATCTAGATGTAAGCCATTTATACATTGGATGGCTGGTAATTTAACCCTCATGGTTTTTATTTTCTACTCTCTCTGTAACATAGAGGAAATCTAATAAAGCTGGGGTTTTTTTCTTTTTTCGTCGATGGAGGAGGAGGGTACAACAGGGGAGCCGCATCATATAGGAACGATATTTATTGGCAAATAAAACACATTGACACATTGTATTCCTTTGCTCTCTTACTCTACCTCTAAGGCTTGTCTGTGTGTGCAGCCTCTGTCACTGTCAGGAAGCACGTGCCTTAAAGTGATGTTCATAAATCCAAAATTGTTTTTTGCACTCTCCTTAAGGGATGGTATACGGTTACACATACGACTTTTATTCGCCTATATCCTTCCACTGGGTACAAAGTTGCTGTGGGTAAGGATTTTTTTTTTCTTCCTTCATTTTTTTTGTTCCTCTGACATCATGATGATTATTGACCTGAACTCCACCGGCTTGAAGTAATCCCTATATCCCCACGTCAGCTGGTATAAAACCAAAAAAAAAAAGAGAGAGAGAGAGAAAAAAAAAGAGTAAAGTTTCTGGACATTCGTTAGATATCCATTCAGGAACTTTGTGTAAACATTTGTCTACGAACGGAATCGATCTATAGGTGGGGATGATTGGGGTCGCTTATCCTTTCGACGTGAGGTGAAAAGTGGAATGTGAATGAGCCAAATACCATACATAGTACATCCCCATACATGAGAGGGATGGGTAAATGGAGACGGATCTAATAAAAACTAACAATCAAACCGATTCACCACATGTGAGATGACTTCTGAAACCCGACGAACGATAACTAACCGACTAGAGAATGGGTGCGGCTTCCTCTTTCTTTTTTTTTTTTTTTTTTGCTTTGCGAAGGTATGTGTGTAGGTTAGGAATTCTAAAGGGAAAAGATTGCAAAAGAACGTATAAACACATGTTCCTCTTTTGACCCTGGGACGACATAAAGTTTTATATGAAATTTTTCGTTTTTTATTAGTCCAGTTTGTTTTCTTTTCGATTTAATTTGAATTAGAGGTCACCCTTATTATGGCCTAGATGATGGAGTGATAAGGACCACAAAGGCGTTTAGTTTAGAACTTTTCTTTTATTTGATTTGTTTAAATTTTTGATTTTATTTTTAAGCTGAGTAATGGATTCTTCTTCCTATCCACTTAAATGCAAAGGAAAACAAATTGGAGGCTAGGCTTCAGCTATAAATTTTCAAGGTGAGTTGCATTCTTATGTATTCTTGTGGATAACACAAGAGCTACGGAGAACTCCTCAGCCATGACCAGCTTGACCAGCTTCAAAACTGCAATTATAAACTTACAGTGAATATATCGCTTCTATCTGTCATAGGCAATCAATGGGCACGTTCCAAATTCTAGACCTACTAAGGCCTAAGTTACTAAGCTAAGGCCTGACATATAGAACGGCAAACGAATTTTTAACGGTTTGCGCATTGCTTTAAAAGGTTTTCATTTTCTTGCCTTCAAATCCAGTCCACTACCTCAAAAAGAAATGCCTTGCTTTGTAGTCAAAACTGAATCTCTCGACCAATTAGAAACGTTTTACTACCCAGTTCCTAGAATGCGGAACGTGCCCAATGAGTTATAGGATACAGACGAGGTAAACTAGTCAACTTCGGGTCGAATTGACAGATTCGCTCCCCCAAGTTAAAATTCGCCAATATTTATAATTACATTCTGACGTTCAAGCTAAATCAAATGGGAGCTCACAAAGCTCACACATACAAGTACAGATCTCGGCGGCTGGCTTGACAGTTCTGTACGCAGCCATTTTGTAGATCGTGTGTATGGGAAATAATAACCTGCGAAAAATATTTTATTCAAAAGGAATAAATAATAAATACTCGACAAATTTATAGTAAGGTCTTGGTCCCACACTTCTTAACATTTATTCACAAACAGGGCAATTAAGCACCGCCTCTCTTTTTTAGATAATGAGGAAGCAGGGGAAGTTCGAGTTGATTGCATAGTTAAGTTTGTCTATATTGTAGGGTCTGGTCCTGAGAAGTTTACATATTAAATTGTAAGATAAAGAACTATATATTTACTGTTCTTAATTTTCTTAAGTTTCTGAAACGGATAACAACATTATCCACAAACTGGATCACTCATTGTGTATGTACGTATGTAGGTCTCTGTGCATATTCGACACTATGATTAAAATACTGGCCATCAGAGAGTGCAACCCATTGACCAGGAAGTCTACCAAATCACAAAAAAAGGAAGCCAATATAACAGCTGGAGAGCTGCGCAATCACCTACATTAAGTAAACAATGCCGTCAACACGTCAAACTGGAGAAACATTCTCCAAGCACTAACCGCCAAGGTAGTACCAGACTTATAGATACTGAAGGAATGAATTATGATAATGTCATAGGCGATGTTTCAGAAGGTCCTGTACTTGGTCTGGTAAATGCTACAAAGCCTTCGGAAAAATGGCTTGGCCGACGATATTAGAATTATTGTTGTGATAAAACTGATTGCAGAGTTGAAGCATGATTGCCCCAACTCGAGTTTATGTATTATATATTACTATAGATGCAAAGCAACATGTGGTTAAGAATGTAGCAACAACTATTACTGCCCTGTTGAGGATCCTTCTAAATATCCGAGGAACAAAGCAGAAAACTACTAATACGGGCCACTTTCATCTTTAAAAAACTTTCAAAGTTTTAATCAAAAAGTTTCCAAAGAAAAGTCTTGTAAAACTGAGCAGTAGCCTTAAAAACTTTAAGCCGGTAAGTGATGCCTTTTTGCAGCTTTTGCTTTGTGCCCATACTGTCTTAGTCCTGTCATGAAACTCGTTTCTTTCAGAGACCCCTCCATGTATGTAAGTCCATATGCAAACTTTGTATCAAAACTTACTCATTGCTTTCCCATCACCAATAAATCTTAAGCCTTAATAAATTTTTGCTCACTACCCCTTTAAAGTAAAAAAACAAGGACATTAGCATTCATCCCGCCCTCCTCTGGTTCCATCAAAAGCGAAGCAAAAGTCATTTTCTCCCTTGAGGAAGTAAATTGAAATGCCTGCTGCTGGGTACATAATTTAAAGTTATTCAAGCGCAACATTCACTTCATGTATCCTTCTCTGCCACATAAATCCAGCGACAGATGACTTACAATGCACTGCACAGTCTTAAATCACAAAAAAAAAAAAAAATATCTCTCAAAAAAAAAGGCTGAAACACCAAAAAAAAGGCAAAGAAAAAGAAAAGGAACCGCTTTCTCATGTATCCTTTTGCACAAATTCTCAAAGCAGTATAAATCTCAGTCATTCATCTTGGAGCGGAAAATGTGTCTCCTTTTTGGGATGGAGGGAAAAAAGAAGTTTATTCCAAGGATATTTCCATACAAGATAAAAAGTCACTGCCACACACACACACTCGTGGTGTGTATATCCTTTAACAAGGATAAGAGGAATAATTATCTAACTATGGTCCTACCGACCCGTCGGCCTTACGAAAAATCCCTTTGAAACGGATGTGCTCAATCAGATTTAGGACATCAAAAAAGCAACAAAAAAAAAACGAAACAAAACAACCCATTACACTGCCAGAAGCGACAAGGTGGAGGACGGAACGCGACGCTCAACTTTCACCAGCCTAAATACACGTCTGACACTTTTTCACTCTGGCAGGACATTTTTACCTTTCAACGTACTTAGAAAAGTGATTTTTCTAAGGCAGGCAGACACAGCACTTACTCCTGGATCCTTTTCTTCGCCAGGGTTAATCATTTCACTTGGGGAATATTTTTTTTTTTTTTTTCATTTTTGGTGGGACCAACATCAAACAACCTGGTATCCTGGCGGCGGCAGACTTATATACACCATCGAGATAATTTGCGATCGTTAGGAGATGGGATGGCACTCAAGCCTGTAACAACAAATGGGTTGTGCGTACATTAATGCATTAGGAAGGTTGCGTCGCTCACATGCTGCCGCTGGTGATATCCTGCACATAGCGTTCTTGTCGTCATTGTTTCTAGACGACGAAAAAAAAGAAAAAACTCCCACTCTTTTACTCCACCCATCCGCTTTGCGGCTTAACATAACGTTATCACAACGAAAGCCATTAATTCTGGAGATTGATCCGGTATGCAAATTACTTTCTTTCCGGCAGGCACAAGTAGCATGGTAGTCCTTTTTTTTTTGGTTTTGGTTTTGTGCGAAGTAGGGGAATGTATGTCCCTGGAAGAGGATTATAATTTGAACACGGCTGATAAGAAAAAGCCGCAACAAGCGAGAGTGGAAGAAGCAATGAAGCGGATGAAGTATGGGAATGTGGTTACGTGCGTTGACAATGTTTGCTGATAATTTTAGCCACCGGTTTTTTTTCGCTCTCCTTTTTATTCGGGATATTATGCGAGAGGAAAGGATTTTTATCTTTCATGAGATTAGATTGGGTACCTTTGTAAGGGTGTTCTGCTTTTTTTTGCTGGAAAAAGAAGACATTTAGAAGGCAAATTGCTATGAATATTTACAGCACAAGGTGTTCAATCTGTTACACCGTAGGAGGCTGTAGATACATACATTTTAAATTAAGCCAAAAAATCAGAAGCAGTAGATGCAAATGTATTAAAGGACTGGAACCATACATACACTTAAAGCAAAGTTTTTTCTGAAAGTTTTATTTAGGCTTGAAAAGTAACACTTTCATCAAATCACTAACATTCAACAAACCAAGACATGACCAACAACAACCTATTAATCGACTTTAAGACCGCTTATGTCGGCTTGCAGGGTCTTAAGGCCCCGACCCATAGAATCCGTCGACGTCGATCCGTTTTACGTTGACGTTGAAGTTGACGTATTGCCGGATAGAACAATCCCATAGAATCCGTCACAATTGTCAAAAGCGATGACAGTTTTTTAATTCTCTCTCTGCTTCCACCAATGAAAATGCGTACTCTCAATTTTCTTATGCGTGAACTTCAATATGTGAATGTGTGAACTTAAATACGTGAATGTGTGTACTGACAACGGATCGACGGATTGAAAAAGTAGAAAGTAAACCTACTTTGTCCGTCGAAGTTCATCCATCCGTTGGTTATGGGCCGCCTCCCATAAGGTTGTGTGTATTTTATCGAGCTGTCAGTTAACGTCGACGGAACAGCGGATCGACGGATTCTATGGGTTGGGCACTTTATCCAGCAGAACCGATTCAAGAAGTCACAATCGCTGTCGCAATAGGAGTGGCTACACAGGAAGCCAGGCGTTCAGGAAGCCGCTCAAGGTTTAGATCTGGAAGTAGAAGTTGAAGTCGTAGCAGAAGTGGTTCTCACAGAAGCCGCAGTAGAGCAAAAAGAAGCAGAAGGCAAGAAAGTTAATTTAAATTCCAATGTAAAAAGTAGTGGTCTAAAAACGGACTCTTGAGGTACCCCAATTTTCACTTTAAACTTGCGAGTATTTGTTATACCTCAATCACTATGTAACAACTTCGTGGTAGGTATAAATTTAGCATATTAGTTGCTATGCTAAACTTACCGTAAAAACCGTATTAAGTAAATGTACTGTCAAATTATCGAAACGACTGTTATTAATTCAAACTACCTACACATTCAATTTTTAATTCCTTCAATCGAACTGGCTCTTGGAAGAACCAGTATTGCCATTTAAAAACGTGGTAAATTGTACAATGAATTTCTAGTACCCATTACTAGAGTATTACCATTTCAACTCACTTAAAAGTTATGTACTCCCTTCCTAATCCTTTAAGCGGAAGAATTATCATTTCAGTCACGAGACAAAAGCCCAAATGTCGATTTCTTTTCCCATCGATAAAAAAAAAAAAGAAAACTTCAAAACAAATTTACAAAAAACCAAAAAAAATAGCTTTTTAACGCTCCATCCCTGTACCGCACAGCCGAAACCATTTCCAACTAATTAAAGTGCCACTGGGCGATTGCCTTTGGTGAACATTTAGGCAGAAGCCAAACAATTTTATCTAAGATCCCAGAACTAAGAAACCAGTACCAGTACCAGGAGCAGGAGCAGGAGCCGAACCAAAAGCAAGAAGCAGAAAAACGAGAGAGAGAAAGAGAGAGAGATTCTATTTCAATGATTTTCCAGTGGGAAAAGTCACGAACTCAGCGGAAATAATGAATTTTGAAAATGGAAGTTTATTTGATGGAAATAGGCCAAAGCTGCCATGGGGCGCTCTTTCGGGGGATTCAGTGGAAGACAAAACAAAAGCAATTCATGGGGAAAACTAATAACCCGGAGGCACATAAAACACGAGCCATTGAGTTTTCATTTCACATAGTAGAGAAGACTACGACCGACACGATGAGATGAAGCGCCAGGACGTGGTGCTGGTGGATGGGATTCTCTGGTAGGTAGGTACTCTGCGTCACTATAGGGATACATGGTTCATTTTGCGATTTCGACTTTTACTTTTCGTCGTATAGTTGGATGGCTTTTCGTTCGTAGAACGTAAACGTTCTATAAGTGTTTTGCGTTCTTATCACAAAAGATATGACGGAGTAAATATGCTTGGCAAAACAAAAAGGATATTTTTAGACCTAGAAATGCCGTGAAAGTGAATAATTTTTAAGCAATTAAGACTATAGCGGCGCGGGTTAAGCTGCGGTGCGAATTTGATATTTATGAAGCACTTGAAGCTGTATTTATCAGGCGCAATAAATCAGGCTTACTAAGGAAAGGCGGATAGGTACATAAATCAAGGCAATATAATGGGTTAGATTGGAGATAAAGTTGGTTCTAATCTGTAGGAAATATTGTTTAACAACTGGCACACATACATATATACATACATATACTATGCGAGTAGTGTGTAGCTAGGATGTATGTAGGTACTTTTGTTTCTTTCCTTTCTGCACACATGTGTTGCTCATAAATTAAGTTTAATCTGATTTCAGAGGTCAGTGTTGTAAGGAAAGTTTATTTTTGTTCAAATGTAAAGTATCCTAGAATGTTCGCTGCTTATGAAGCACACAACTATCAAAATAAAAATATTTGTGCGGATTAAAGGAACTTTTTTTTAGATCTAATCTACCAATTGGTACACTTTGCTATTTTGGGCAGGATTATGGTACTGACATGTTCACTGAACCTAATCACGCTTTAGATTTGTGTTTTGTGCTCTCACTTCTCACTTCATTTTAGACAGTTGTAGGTGCTGGAATGTATCACTTTCATCATCATCATTTCCAAATTCCTGGTCATGCCTTACGATAAGCACGATCTTCCCTCACTGACTGCAACTGATTAAGCTATCCCGAAACGAAACCAGAATAGACGTCTAAATTGATCAAACCCTTGGTTTCTAGGTATACCAATGAGACGTAATGGCAATGCAAATAGGGCATTCTTAAGTTCTCACTCGATTGCACCACTACGAAGTTACCTTGTGTCAACTACTTCTGTACAGGCTAAAGTAGAAACAAGCACAAATTCAAAGACTATCAACAGATTGGCCAAGATGTCTCTAATTGATTCAACCCAACGAATCATGTAGTAGGGACTACTCCTTCCACCACTCGTAAGTAAGAACCCCAGACACTTAAACTCTTTCATATATCCATTTTGTGTGCACCAACTAGACGTTCTAGAAATTATCATCACTCCGGACTTGACCTAACGTTTAAGTTGACTTTCATTCTGTTACCATTATAGATGGCTACAAATCTTTCGAGTGGGCTTTGCACGGTGGTTTGGGTGTACTAGGGGATAACCAAAATATCAGCAAAATGAGGATTACTAATCACTAAGTCATACACTCCAACACATAATTCGCTACGCCTCTGCTGTCCATATAAACAATGAAAAGTAGAAATGACGAAATGCTCGTTTGCCAAAGTCGAGCGCTCGTAGTGAAACCATGTAACGATCTCGCTAACCACGAGATGCAAAGGTACGGATTTACTTTGGATGGCAGAATGTGGGGCGGTACATTAAGAACTTTGTTTAGAAAAGTCAAGGAGGAAATACAGCAACTGTGAAAGCATTGTTGAGAGCTGAAGCGCGTTAAGAGAAACCGCAGATGATAGCGCGTATGTGTTGTGGTGGCCATACTAAGCTCAAGTCATAAACTAAAGTCAAAATTATTTGTCTTGTGTGTACAGGGATCCCATATCATCTAACCCGTACTGCTGCAGAGCATTCCAGATTTTAGCTCCACCACGCGAACGTCTTTGGCTTACAGACTAACCGGGGAGTTTCTTGGAACACAGCACAATGTTTCACAAATTGTCTTCAATAAAGCAAGGACCGAGAGACTTAGGCGTATAGACAGACGATCCCTCTTCATGCTTATGGGGATCCTAAAACTCTGCGGTACCATGTGAGAGGATGCAGCGATGAAGAGGATGTAGAGGACACCTACCACTTCCTTTGCCAGTTGCCAAGGACTCCAACATTCCAGGAACTAATTCCTCGACAAACACTTCTTTCATGATCTAGGAGAACTCTCTAACGCAAACATCCACAAGTTGCTGCACTTCACCAGATCATCGGGATGGTTTTTGAAAGATGCTGCAGTCACCAGTTATTCTAAAGAAATTGTCTATTTTAAGAGCTTCACAATGAAATCCGGAACTAAATAAGAAAAAAATATATAAAAGATCACTGGGCTCTGTCTGGAATTTGTTTAGCAAAGCTCCTCTGAAGTACTGCCTTCGGGTTTCCTTTCACGTTGACAGCTTTTGGCCTTCAATCGTAAAAGGAAATGGCCGTAATGCTTCATTAACTACAGTCACCCTTCCTTCAGTTTTACAGCAGTTTTGGCCGCCAGTGGAATTACGCTAATCATGGTATCCAATATCATTGTGAATGTTGTCTATGTACATGCTAGTCTTTGGATTGGAAAGCTGATATTACCTCTCAAGTACCTATGTATTTCCAGACTATTGAGCCATATGTTCGAATGGGCCCTACAACCGCTGTTTATGGCCAGTACACTGCACACCGAACGCCTTTTTACAAGAAACCAACATTTTTATACCAGTTATACTGTTACGCCTGAGGTACTGAGTTCAAAACCACCAATCTTGGGGCGCCTCAATTCAGGCAGTGGCCGACCTCTTCTTAATGAAAAGCACTAATACTTGCTTTAGTTGATACATATGTGTAGTATGTACTGCTCTGCCCTGCCCACTTTAGTATGTCACTACGAATACAAACATAAACATAATTCGTCTCCTGGTTATTTAGCAGTTACGACAGCTGTAATTAACAGTACAGGTTCCGCCCTAATCAGACATACAGCACACGTCCCAGAGTTCCATTCAAATTAATTAACCATAAACCAGAGCCCATTATTCATATTAAATATTCCACATCAAATCCTTTTTCTTCGTCTTAAAATATACTATACACAGGACTGTGTGTAATAAAAAATCGCTTATATTCTCCTCAACACACTCTCGTAAGTTTTTGCAATTCATTTTGAACAGCAGTTGCTTTTAATAGGCTCCCCCAAGACACACTCACACTCCAGATGCTTAGAAGCATGCAGCACGTCTCAGGATGCCAAGAAATTAAATTCACAATATTTTGCACGTGCAACCAGGAGGATTCATTTTTTTTTTTTTTTTTTTTTGGCTTCTTCTCTCTCTGATGGAACACAACGTTTGTGTCAGTTAAAACTTAAGATGCTAATATGACTACGACCGCAATAAAACCAAACAAATACCAACACAACAACTTTACTCTAACGTTATCCTCAGTAGTTTCCAGTTGGGTAATTTAATTGGAAAACTTGGAGGAATGTCCTCTCTCGATAAAAAAAAAAAAAAAGTAACAAATGCAGAGAAGCGAAAACAACAACCAGATTTTTTTTTCTTTTTTTTTTTCTCCTCAGTCATACACTGAAAGGACACAAACAAAACAATATAGAACATACCAAATAAACAGGACAACATCAAAACAGGAAAAAGAAAATAGAAATCGCAGAAAACTTAACGTCCTCCCTCAGCGATAACTCTCGTTCATGAATAAATTACGAGAAATTTATGAGGAAAGTTTTAACTTAAGAAACGCTCTGCCAAATAAAAGAACCAGAACCAGAACCAGAAACCGTGCAAGTATAGAGGGGCGGGCGGCTTACTCACACCCGCTTACACTGTCACTTCTTCTTTACACTTTATAAATTATCCTTGAGCGAAGTACAAAGGAGCTGTAGAACCCTACGCAGTGGCATTGGTAACCAACCGACACGACAAGAAAACAAAAAAAAAAGCGACTATTCGTCCGCGTTGTTGCCAAGATGAATAAGCTCCTGTGCATATAGTCCTTAAAATGTATACACATTTATTCGCCCTCAGGTGAGGGACATTCGAGGTATAACGATGGCCAAGATAGTCACTATTACTTATCGCTGGCATTGTCGTCAGAATGGCGCGGCAGTGGCGTCAATCGAATCCCAAAAGATAAGCGCGCGACCTTAATAAAAGAGAATCGTCAAGGGATTTTGTCCTTTGAAAGCAGGGAGTTGCCCCCGACTTCTTCACGAACCAAAATTGGACTTGGTCCATTGTTCTAGTTTGGAAATTAAGAAAACGTGAGTTTTGAAAATCTCATTGTTCCATTACGCTGGCTGGCGTTGTTCGTTGGTTGAAAGAAAGGTGCACAAGGAACAATAAAGATTTCATGCTGCACCAGATGTCCTTTCAGCGGGCGAATCGAGATTATGGTTGCATTTGATGGTGATGGTGATGGTTGTTAACGAATCGTTGACAATGTGCAACACAGTTGAGCTGTCAAAGTTTAAGAAGCTGCACCTGATGATTATTATTTTTAATTCGTCCAGTTTTATCTTAATACAGTGGTTGGGTTAGAGTCCTTATGAGTGGTGCAAGGGACATTCATTTTATTTGCTTGACAGAGTATCTTTAGTCATTTGGTGTAAAAATTTATGTGTCGTAAGATCACACACACTAAAATTGTTTTGTGGCAGATACGAGTACTGTCAGTTAATGTTACAAAGTATTTGCAATCGGACGTATATAGTATGTTTCCTTACAAAGTTTGTAGTATATGCAAGAAATATTGGACAGCAATTCATTGGAAACGAGAAGAAAAAATAGAATTTTATTCTCTACCCATTTCGAAGGATATCACTCCCAGAAAATCGTGTCCTATTCGGAGAGGTCATTGTATGTGTCAAAAGGGCAAGGGAATACCTCTCTTCTCCTTATGAGTAACACTCTCAATTGTGGCTGCCATGACTCAGTGGTTACTGCGCAAGGGGTTCTAAGTTTAAATCCAGAAAAATACCATAGAAAGTTTCTTTACGGCCAGCATAGCGCCTTTGGTTAATGAATCTTAAAAAACGGATTTTTAAAGTCCACAAATCATCTGTAGGGGTATGAATGAGAGTTTTCCAAAATATTTTGACACACGGTTTGTGTCAAGGCTAGAAACGGCTTTGAATACACTTTTTTTTTTGTCCTCGCCCATACAACTCCTGCAGAAGGTATTTTAACGGATGCCCAAACTCTAAACGTGACTTTCTACTGCACAGGGTCCACGCTTATTTACTAGAAAAGGATATCTCTCTTATGTTTGGTGGAATTTGTTTTCTTTAGTGATAGTTAAGGTGGACTTGCTTTGTTATAACGACCAGATCAGTGCCATCATCCCTTGGCGCATGGAAGCTGTTAGCGCAGTCTCACGATTTCCAATGTGTCACAGTGACCTTGTGGCTAACAGATGATGACGTCGTACTGGCCTACTATCTCGTTGAAAGATGGGCGGCAGTGGCATCAGATAGCATTCGATTCAACTCGGCCTTTAGTTAACTTTAAAGTTAAGCGTTTATGCGATGATGAACTGCTTTGTTACTTCAAATTAGATTCGAAGACTACGGGCTCGAAGGTTGTTGTTGTTATCCTTTCTCAGCGTACGTTCGTCTTATTCAAAAGCTATGATGTTATGTACAGGTTTGTCCTGGACGATATTGAAGAGATCTACGAGGCCTCCTGCCTCATCCAATGTGTCAGTTACAAGCGCACTCTGCGATTACTACTACACTTGATAGTAGTAAGGACCGGAGAACCAGACTTTGTTTCTTCCTTTCGTCAGAAAATGCTTCTTTTTTGAGCCATCAGTTGATTGCTGCAACTTTTTAGTTCCTTTATAGTTATATAGTTCCCCATCATAGCGTAGGTTGTCCCTGGCCTCACGACAAGGCACTGTACTCCATACACGACATCAATTCCTTTCTTCTTCCACATTGAGTGCCAGTCTTCGCCCCCTTACAAGATGCGTAATTAAACACCAGCCACCTGAATGTATAGACTAACATCTATCAACAGTCTCTCTAAGTTTTAAGGAGTAAAATTTCCAAACTTCACTATGATCAAGCCTATTCCCAAAAGTCACCCCCAAACTTCATGTACTACTCCTAAAAATATCTACAGCTCTTATCTTGGTAAACTTCTCGAAGAGGAATTTATCACAGGCAACTGCCTCAATGCGGAAATCACCTGCCATTATCCGAGAATAACTCTTATTCATTGCTTCCTTAATTCAATTAACTTGTGAACTTTGGACATTTATTAGATGTCAAGTGCCATACACTCACACATACACACACAAACAGAACCCAAAAGAGGAGAGAGAGAAGGATCCAGAAGCCACCACCAACATGCTGACAACATTCCCCCAACCAGTCAAGAGGAAGTTAACGCGCTCAATATAATCGGTTAATTGTGAAATTAACAATGAGTATCGTCATTACGCTTGATTTAATATCCCAGAGTTTGTAAGGACGAGCGACGCCACGTCTATAAGGCGAGAGGCAGAGAGGCGGGGGGGTGGCTTTATGAATGAGTAATTTGTCTCCCTGGCTATCAACCTTAGTTTACTCTTCTGTATTCGTTGCCGTAGAATCGATGTGCAGAGAAAGGAAAAACAAATTCTTGTTGTGTCTTTCTTTTATTTTTCGCCGAGAAAGGGGTGGTGGTGGTGGTCGTCGTCGTGAGGTGGAAATTACAACGGTATAACAAAATTAATATCACTCCTTGTTTGCCATAAATTAATATGCTTTATCAAAGTTGCCCAACTTTAACGACGTCCATTAATTAGCTGTTAGTGTAACAAGTACAGGGTGGTAACGGTGTGTCGTAAATGTTGAAATTTTCTAGTGCGGGGTTTGTCAGCAGTTTTTTGTTTGTTTCTGCACTAAAGTAGCTAGCGCTTATTCAACTTTCTCTTGGCTATTGTACGCTGGCTTAGAGTGTCATTAGTGCTAGAAAAGCGAGTGAAATGAGAGGAAATTTATTTAATTCAACAGCGTGATTTATGGCATTAAAAGTTTCCATCGAAAATAGTGAAAATTTCATTGGTTTTATGGTCTTAAAGATGTGATAAATGATGTAACGAAGGCCTAGGATTTAACTTCCCGAAAAGTTATTTTACGGTCTCATCCTGCGAGGGAGTAACTGACAAAATGTGTCTATTTCTATTATTCAATTGAGTGCCTTAATTTGATGAGCCTTTTATGTTGAGAAGTTGACAATCTTTGTTTACTTACTTACATATGTGCCGGATCCCTTATTCTACAAGAACTAAGAACCGTCGTGTGCGGGGTCTTATAGTGACCAGAAAATCTTAACGATATTGCCTTCTAAAGAAGGATTCCGCCTTTCTCGTAATAGTATCTATTAGTCACTGCTTAGGTATAACATCCATATAGCAGCTAGGCCTGGAGATAGTTTAATGGATTAGTTTTGGTCGGCCCAGAAAACGTATACTGGCAAAAGTTTTAAGAAATTGAAAACTTTAGGAAGGAAACAGTATATAATACTGACAAAAAGTATAGTATAGTATTAGGATGGCAGACGGACTTAAAAGTAATGTTGCATAAGTCTGAGGGGCTAAATTTAAAAGCGTAAACAGAGTGCTGGATTTGCACGAGGGACATATTCTCAACCGAATTACGTGTTACGTGTACACATTTTGTACGTGAACAATATCTACAAAATTCTGACAAATTGTCAGAAAATAATGAACGCGATCATTGTTTTCCGTAGCTTGACAGAATATGGAAAATTATTTCTAAGAAATGAAAAACTTTTCAGAAGATATTGACATTTACTGACGTTTAATGACATATGTATATTGGAGAAAGTTCTGACGCATATGTCATGATGTAGCATCAAATTACATTACTTTACATCCAATTCGGTTTGCTTTGCTATATCCAGTTCAGTTCCGTCATCGGTTGACACAATACGCCCAAGACATTGAAAACTTTCTACTTTTTCAACCATTTACCTAGAAAAGCTTGTGTATATGAGCTAATGAGTTGGAAGCCCCTCTTTTTTAGTCTAGCACAATTCTAGGTATCTAGCGGACAATACGCAGATAACTCTCCAGTTTTCCTCTTTAAGACTGCTTGAGCTTCTTCCCCTCATCTGGCCTTTCAGGCTCTACAAACAAAAGCGATCATTAGACAAGCCAATACAATAGGCGCTACTGGTAAAAACTTTGCTTGGGCTCCAGCTGATATGGCACAGGTTGATTCCAATAACCTTCACATATCCCTTACCATGTCCGAAACTGTTTCCAGGGAATAATGGCCTACACCTAATACCTCCAAATTTTTGCTGCAGAGCTCCGGGTTGTAGTGATTGTCATCTTTTTTTCATCATGTGGGCCATGTACCTGGATTCTCCCTTATGACTTCTTGAATCAAAATAGGTTCTATTTAAGTAATGTCGACATTTGCCCATGGAATCTGCGCATTTGCAACAAATTTAATTGAGCATGAGTTGTCGCCTGATAAAAGGTTGAAGCCGTTATTCTTGGGTTCCTTTAAGTATCGATAATCCTCCACTGGTCTATATTTACCTTCTTTTCTCAGCTGATATAGTCTAAGACCGCCAGTTGTAGATTATCACTAACAAATGCGGCCAAACTGCCCTCCGCCTGTTCATGACTGAGGTGGTCCTCGGACAGTCCAACTCGTATGCCTTGGACCCTTTCGTGATCTAATTAGGTTCGGGTGACCCATATTTCTTCACAATTGAGGAAGGTGGTAGTTGCCCTTTGACTGTTCGTAAGGCTGTGTCGTTCTTGTTAGTAGTTGCCTTCTTGGATCAGCTTGCCGGCAGACCCATTTAACCTCGATACTGTAGCTGGTCGAAGTCACTGTACGGTCGAAATGGACAACTCACTTCACAGTAGGTTTTCATACCTTCTGACTATAGTTAGAAGTCAGAGGGCTAGATGTGGCTTGTCTCCCTTGGGTCTTCCATCTTCGCCTCACCAACCTGCCGATTAAGGTATATTCCCACTCAGTTCTGGGACTACCCCTGACAATTTTCATCACATTCCATATCCGAATCAGAAGGACCACTCTCAACAAAGTACTTTAAAGGATCCCGGCAATGCCAATAATTTTAAACTCAACTACGCCATAAATTCATCCATTTGTTACATCCCTTTCCCCCCTTTCAGACTATGTATGCCTGTGCACACCAATACCTAGCAAATTTGTCGACCCATTTTACTGGAAAATAATTCCATTGTTTCCTACCTTAAATGTAGATAATTTTCATTTTAATTGCACTTATTTTGTGACAACGGACGGAATCTCATGAATTCCATCAAACCCAACTATGGAACTTAAGGGAAAAGGCACAGAAATAACCCAAAACCTCTCTAACTCACAGCCAAACCCTCATGAAAGGGAAATTTAGATTTTCTACTTCCGCATAGGGTTGGGAAAATTGCGAAACTATTTTTCGTACTTTTGCATTTTATTACTCGAACAATGTAAAACTTTCATCACCATTCCAAAAAAAAAAGTCAAGTAGGACGGGCAAAAAAAAAACACACAACAAAATACTATTCTACACACACACTCCTGCAAATAGCATCCAGAATGAAAACCCCATCTGGAATTATCCTTTTCGATTCAAACGAATCCAATTTATTCAAGAGACCGCATATACCACCACCCACCTTGACTTCAACCCCATTGTAGCATGAGGTGGAAATTTTATTTCTGTTTTTTTTTTGTGTTTAAGGGTAGGGGCTTGGAATTTGCAAAAATTTCCCTATTTTCTTGTGGCACGTTCCGGAAGGCTGGCAAAAGAAAAACCAAGTGCAATGCTTAAAATTATTTAGGTGTCACGTATTTTCGCAAAACGAAAAAGAGGGCGGTGGTAGATAGAAAAGTACGGTGACGAGAAAAATAGCTGAAATAAAAAGAAATGAAAAAGAAAAAAAAAATCATAGACAATCGAATAAAAGTATACAATATCCTTTCGAAGGAACACGGTTGTTGTTTGTTGTGAAGAGTTCCTTTCGTAAACTCTAACCCCGTTGATTTTTTTTTTCTGTTTTTTTTTTTTGTTAGACCAGATAACAAAGTGAAATCCATTGAAGTAGACGAAGACGACGACTACGATGGCGATGGCGATGACGATGACGATGAAGCAAACGGTAAAGAAGGAAGTATAAATTTGAAAATTAGGATCTCTTCAGGATGAGTTTGATTACACTATGAAATCAGCAAGACAACTCTTTGCCTTCATCTTCAACTTATCTTGTTTTTTTTTTTGTTGCTCCTAGTGCTAGGTGGAAATATATATTTGTGGAGAGAAATCATGGGTTTTGTCCTGGATACAAAATAGAAATATAAACAGGGTTCCGGGTGAAGCACGATACACTCTACCGGATGAAGGGAGGGCGAATTGACTTTGAGCAAACAAAACAAGAATATTATTATGGGATTACATTGAAGGGAAGAATATAAGAGAACTTTGAAAAATTGCGAGAGGTAGCTGCAGATTATTAGCAAGTGAAAAATTTAGGAAAAAAAATTTAAAAATCACACCATTAAATTTCACAATTTGTCTTTGACATTTAATTTGAATTTCTTTGATTAAATCAAGTCAAATTCATATTGCTTAGTCGCTATTTTGCCATCATAGTGTTAGCTGCTACTGCGATTATCGAATCACAGTGAAATTAAGTTGCGATCTTCGATTTTACAAATTTCGTTCATTTTAGAGGTTAACTAAGTCGCTAATTTGTCATTATAGTGTTAGCTGCTACTGCCAATATCAAATTCATCAAAACAAACAAAGTGATTTTGTGATAATATCAGTCACAGTAGCGCAAAGCCATCGGTCGCCAGATATTTCACAATTACATTCACAATTTCACAGAAAATCATTTTATATTACTTGTCCAAGATGATGTCTTCTTCAATGTGTTTTTCTGATAGGCCTCTACTATTTTCTGCAAGTAAGATACGAAACTGCGATTGCTATTTGCGATTACAACCCGTACAAAATTGCGAATGCAAGAAGTTGAGTCCTTTAGTTGTATTTTGGAGAGCAACTGGTTAGGACAGGCAAGGTGACTCGTTTTGGTGTTGAGCATGAATGTGTTTCCAAGATGAGGTTTGACACATCCCATGATATCAAGTCAGAGGGGAACATTCTGAAGAGTGAAGCAGTTTTTGTTGCTCCTTCAAGGTCTCCAAAATTGCGTAGGAGGTGGAAAGCGGCTACAATAGGACGTTGACATTCTTTAGGTCAACATGCAAGAAGAGCATGATGATGGCGGCGATATCGACTGTTGGAAAAGATTTGTAACTCTAGTCTCACTAGATGACTTGTTCTCTAGGCTATGTAGTACGTTCCCAGCAAAAGACGAACAGGTGGACACCCCAAAAATGCTACGAAGAAAGAGGCTGAAGGCGGGGAAAAGAGTTTGCATGAAGGCAATTATATCGCAATAATCCAGAGCATGGGAGACAATTGTCTGAAGGAGACAGTTTGGGCAAGAGGACCAGCGCCCGATGGTGAGATGCTGGAAGATGAGTGGTGTCTTTCTGGCCTCGAAACCTGAAATCGACAGCAAAGGACGATGAGAAATACGATCCAGGAGAAGAGCACTATTAAGAGCCGGCAACTAAGGCAGTTTTCAAGAAGCTTAAACAATACGAGTGGTGATGACCAATAAGACCACGGGTGGCACAGGCAAAGAAACAAAGTCAAATGCAAAGCGAAAAGTTGGGCTACTTGATGATGACAGGATATCATAAATATCCTCATAAACTCAAATCATATAGGTGGCAGGTCCTCTTAGATTTTTCAGATGGAGAACACATTGCAAATATTAGGTTGAAAATGTCAAGCTTCCTAATAAGGCAGATACCGCCAATATGAGCACCGCAAAAATGCAAAAGTCACACACAATTCGTTTCAGTAATTTAGATACTTTACACGAAGAATAAATATAAAAGTCAAATTTCAAATACCACTACCCTTATCCTCTCATTCAGTTTGTCCACCGCCTTTCTCCTGCACTTTGATAAATCTATTCCTTCATGAGGAGCTAACAAGAATTGAAAACTTGAAGAAGTCGAAGCGGGACATCCAGATGATGTATGTATCATGAGCTGCTAACCACCCTCAAGAAGCAATGCCTAAAGGCAGTCCCACCGGAATCGATTCCTGTCATCGATTCTGCTGGCTTTCAAATCGTACATGGGATACAAGTCGCCACACCGATCAATTCGACCACTTTCCTGCAACCTTCCACTCAGAGTGCCTTTGAAAATTTATAACACACATTAGTTGGCCCATAATGGTACTACCCATCAGCTCAAGGATTTAATCTCCACTTAAATATTGCAGCTGCACCTGTTCCACATTAAAGCACATTCTTCTTAAACTAATAAACCTAAATTTTAAAACAACCATCAACCAGTAGAGCACTCGATACAAAGTTGCCTCCCCTCGCAGGAAATATCGCCTGGTTCATCCGACATGTTTTACCCATTTACCTGTTCAACCGCCTATTCATATTTCTGGGCCATTTCCTTCGCATGTACTGATGCTGCTGCTTCATCGCCATAACACATCCGTCAAAATATTCCACATGAGAGCAGCAGAAAAATACAAGAAAAAAAAAAAAAAGAAATAGAACTCTGTCAATGTCTACGGGCCACGCAAAATACACATATTTCGTGCGTAGAGATAATAAAACACCCATACGCCCCATTTGTCTACCCACAAGGACGAATCGTTCACGGGCTAACCGAACCAAGCACAGAATTTTGCTTTTCCATCACACGCCCGCCGGAGATCCTTCTTCCTCACTTCCTCACACACACACCCTCAGAGTTCACAGTCATTCAGGCGATTATTTTCACGTGATTTCGAATTCTATTCATAACTGAAGGGGAGAATAAAAATGACTCAGATCCTGGCACAGGAAGACAGGAGATATTCACAAGGAAAAAAAAAAACACCGAACAAAACTTTGAAAAGAAGTGACGATGACAATGGCTATGACGCGCCGGACAGACAAAGTTTAAAGGGTCCTATTCATCTCAATCAAATCTGTATTAGAGGGTAGAATAACCCGAGTCCTGGCAGTGTCTTCTTTTTACGAAAAAATATTTATTTTGAAGAAAAACTTGCCACTCACATCGTCACTGTGAACCCCACACAAACTATCGAATCGACCTTCTGATTCTGGGTCGAACCAAAGGCGGTTTTTTTGGGTGGGGTTGGGAGAAGGACATTGCAATGATCCAATATAGTTGGCAGCTGACAATAAGTAGATTTTATCGCTCCCGGATGGTCGAGATGGTGGCGTTGGCATACACTAGAACACAAGGATTCCATAATTCTTATTCATCCCAGGTTCGCATTGTCGCATTGAATATAAGTACACGAGTAGGGAGAGAGGATGGAGCTGTGTCGTCGGTGTGAGCCCTCGGGTTGAATACTTAAGTTGATATGTTCGATTGTGAATGCTACGCGATGGAGTATTTGAAAAATTATCCTTAATGAGTGCTTTTGTCTTCTTCTTCTCTCTTTTTTGTTTTTTTTTTTTTTTTTCTGCCTCTATCTTATTGGATGCCTGTTTCTCATTCCAGAGGATTGCTGATGTGCGCACCCATCTGCATAATGAATGAATGCTTCTCGGGGCAGAAGAGAGTCCTTTTTTGTGCAGCAGACAAGTAGCATTTTGTTTGACAGAGAGATGGTGTATTTGTGCCTTTGTCTTTGGCGCGACGCGAGAATGACGACGCACATTTCCACTTAATCGATGATGATGACAGTCTTTCAATGGATCATTTGCAAGTGGAGAGCTCTCACATCCGCTGATGGTCCAACGATGTGGATGCTCTGACAAAAGGATGAGAGCATGAGCGATGAGTTGAAATTTGAAGAAGATGTGATTCCAATTTTAATGGCAATTCGTTGATGTTGGTTTTGCGTCACAGGAGCAAGGCACCGAATAGGGAATGGATTGGTGGTAGGGTAGCACGCTGATGTCGGGCAATAATGACGTTAGCTTGATAGGCTTCTGTTACGCAGTCTACGTGATTAAGGGTAAAGCTTCTGGAAAAGAATGTCCGTCATGCTGGAAGCATTTTAAGAGACATTGACAACGTCAGTTTCTGGTGATAGATTGCATATCAACCGGTCAAACCATGCCTTGCAAGGCTAAGCTCAAGCTTAGGAAGAGGATTGGCAACCGTTCTTCGTAATTAAAGTATACTCAGGAAAGCAATGAACTTAGAGTTATCTTCAGTCTCCCAGGAGAATGGGAATATGTATTCCTCTTACCCGGTCTTCTTTACGATCTTCGGCTCATGAATATCTATCGCTTTTTAGACAGTGATAACAGAACTCTACGCCCTAAAGTTATATTCACCTATCCTTGCTTTTACGACCATTTGTCTAACGACATATGTACATTATGTTTCATAGTAGGAGACCTAGTACGCAACCTTGTGGAACATGCAGGCCAGTATTCTCCCAACTGATTTCGATATGCATGCAGAGATTTGTAAGATGAGATGACGAGATCATGGAGTGGCTCATTACCTTTTGGTAGCAGTCCGGAACAAGGCTTTGTCTCTTTTACAAGTCGAAGAACACTCCTTCCTTGAAGCATTATGTTGTATAGTTCTGCCTTTTTTTTGACCTTCAGTTGTATGCCGCATTTTCGGCATGGGCATCAGGCTCTTTCTGGTCCTTAATCCGGATAGGGTATCGACTATCGAGGGGTGACGAGGGCTATCATCAAATTTCGCGGGTTCAGTGGATCTTTTAAGCGTTGGTACAATAGATGCGCATAGTGGCACCAGTACACTGGTTTTCCATTGCATCACAAGCCTTGCCGCTTATATTATCAGCTCATATCGATGGATTATCTGCATCATCACAGTCCCTGGCTACAGCTAATTCAGTTTTGTTGGAGGCTTATCTGCAAAAAGGCTTCTCCTGCAGAAAATTCCATTGTATGGAATAAATAATCCCAACCGGACTCTTCCACCTTAATGTGCCAGGCTTAAGTGGAGCGACGATCTGTGTCGCTTATGTGGATAGTGGCTGGAAGTTCTTCCCGGCAACATTACCCAGTGGACCTCACGAACCCAACAGCCTTAAATCGATGACCAATACGCAGTTACGCAACATTTTTCGAAGATTTATTGCAGTCCTCTCTCTGTTCCAACATGCTACCACAAGAACGGATAACATCTGATTACAAATTCACAGTACAACCCTGGAAATTCATCTTCATCTCCTGGGCTAAGTGAATGTCATGTCTCCGGCTTCAATATGATTTTTTTTTTATTATTCACGTCGCAAATAAACGTCGCATGAAAGAAATCTCCTCAATTAATTGTCATTAATATTCGCACACGTTTTATCCTTTGATTACATAACCACATCCATTCGCTTCAAATTTGCAAAAGATAACTTTCAGATACGATTTCTCATCACGTACTTTTGCTCCTAATCTTAGAAGCAAATGTGAAAGACCCCCCCATACCAAAGGAATGCGGCTTGTTAGAACTCCTGCGTATCAAGGTAAGAACACCACCACTGAAACTAACTACTAATACAACCCAAGGACGAAAGGCCCAGAAAAAAAAAAAGTAAATTAAATTAGATTTCACATTTGCACTCTCATCAAGTTCATGTCACTTCCTATTTCATTACAAAACCGTGAAGTATAGAAAAAAATAAAAAGGAAGAAAAATTCTTTCATTGCAACACCCCCTCATACCAGGAGCAGGACCCACGTCTACACAGCGCAGTAGATAGAGTCGAGTTAGGACGAGTTGCTGGTTCATCAAAGTCGGTTTAAGCATTTCGAGTCTGATCACGTTTTAGACGAATTCTAAGGGATGTAGCGGATACTTGGTGTATTATCCTTTCTGCTATATGAATATATATAGCTGTCTATGTGTGGTGTTTGTGTAGTGGAAACGCCCGTTTGGGAAGTTTTTCTGCCGAGAAATTCCTCGGAATAAAAACTAAATTTAAGAAAGTTTACACATTCAATCCCTTTTTTCTCCCCGGCTGGCGAGATAAAATAAAAAAGGATACAAATACATACTATCTGGTAGTACTAGGAGAGCACTCCTTCATCACTGCAACGATTGTGGCAGACAAGCTCAAGACACACTATATATAGGCACAAATGCCTGACAGAGAATGAACGACGAAGAAATCAAACGAAGGATCTGCTAGGATGTAAGAAGCGCCATTCACCCAAATGGTCGAAGCTGTGGAGGAGAGAATCCCTCCCTCAAGCTGCTTTCGACACAAACACACACATGGTGGAGTTCTACTTGACCTTTTTTATCCTTGTGTGGATCGTAAGGAGGAGAAAAAATACTCGTGTTTTTTTTGTTCGAAGGACCAAGTTTTTCCTTTCCTTATTTTATCGAAGGACAAGGGTTTCTTTTTTTAGCAATCTCCTTTTCTTTTGTCCGCCGCTCTAACCTTCTCTGATTAGCTGGAGCGGAGAACGATTGCAGTGCGGTTAAGATAAAGAATTTGATTGGAATTGAACGAAGGAATCCTTTTTTTCTTCTCTTTTTTGTTTGATTTCCTCAAATAACTGTCTGATTGAACCGAAAACATTCCTTCATGCGAAAACACTGCTGCGCGCCAGGACTACAATGGGAACGATGATGATGGTGATTATGTTAGTGGTGGGGCGAGAGTGAGGTTTGATGATGATGATGATGATGGTTGCGTATATGTGTGAAATTGGTAGGAGACACAAGGCACAGCTCATATATGGCAATCTGTTGCGGGCTAACGAACGTACGAACTGATCGATTTCTTTTGCAGGATGCCAGAGGACACGAGGAAGACTGAAAGCAAACAATGTGGCGGGAAATTGAAAATATTTTCACTTATCTTTGTGCGATTATCCATCATGTGCAGAATGAGTTAATTTTTGCGACACAAACAGGATGTGCGGATGAGGTATTTCCAATGCAGCCTTGATTGTTATCACACTGATTTGTCAAATGATTTGAATTGCTGGCAGAAGTTGGAAAAGTGAAGAATTTTTGCTACCGATTTCTGTGCGTCAAAAAAGGCATCAGTGGATCAATACCATCAATGCGCTATCTACATCTTTGCACGAATAGAAAGGAATAACAGTTGTGGGCTCTATGGGAAGAATGGAGGGTTTTGGGAAGTTTGGAGGATTTACTAGAGCCGAACAGGATGATGCACTACGACCTACATAGATCGACTGTGCCTCCATGCACGATGTAATTCTTGGTTCGAGCAGTTCATCTAGTGGAGAGAAATTCAGGCCACTCTTAGTTCAAATCAATTAGGAGAAGTAAAATTGTCCCTAACCTGGTATTACGCCCCGTTGCATAGCAACCATCCTGTGGATTTGATGATCTTCTATATGAATTCTATTGGAATGCTGAAGATGTCCCAGGAACTTATATCTTGTGGGTTGTAGCGCAGAGCAGTGGTATGGAACGTGAGTTTTGACATAGCATCCTTATCGCCAAACCCTCTGCTGAACTCCTTTTCCGCCAGGCGCTATTTTATATGTGATTCAAGAGAGTGTTGTGTCCTGTGATAAGTGCTCTAATAAAAAGAGGAAGTGACCAAAAGGGGACTTTACGGCAGCTTGCGTCTTGATTGCCTTGGGCATATCACGAACGGAAGATGAAACCTAAGGTATGTTCGAGAGAAGGAAGATATTTGACCAGTTTTGAGGGGAGAATGGAATGCCTCTGTCCATACCTCTCCTGGACAATGTTGACACTTTCAACTGCTATGCTTTCTGATTGCGCATCTGTGGCGCCATCTCTGATACCGTAGTTTCAATATTGCCAGAGATGCCACATACCTACGACATATGTATGTACACCGAGAAGTATTTCGTGTGACAAGTAGGTAGAACTGGGAAGTAGAAGCCAAGTACCTTGAGTAAAATCCATGTAAGCGCCGATTTTAGCCCAAATAGTTAAGTCATTGACTTCATCGGTGTCAGTTACCGACTAAGCAGAGTCTTCGGTTCACAGTCCCGAAGGCAATCCCATTTTGAAATAAAGTAACCTAACCTACTTGGCTTTGACTTTTTCACTCAGTTAGCTTCCTTCCTCATATGTAAGAAAAAATTTGCTATTTAGCCAAAAAAAAAAGGTAGCCCGCCTGCTGTGCTGCACTATCCTCCGGAACAAGGGTATAAAAGCAATCAACGGACCATTTCCCATGACACCCGTTAATATTTTATCACTATCGTCAACATCTCGTAGGCGTCACTTGGAATTCTCTTTCCCCCCCCCAAAGTGTTTGTCTATTAAACTCCACCCGCAAGCACTGCCCCTCAAAACCCTGTTCGCCACAGAGAATCAAGGACCAAACAATATCGCGAGCCTTGACATTGCTACTACCGCTGCACGCACGCCAAAAAAAAAAAAAACACAGAAAGCGTATTGCTATTTTACGATGACCCTTCGTGTAGCTTGGCTCATAAAACTTCAGCGCACTCAGCATATCCCTTGTTCTCTTTCACGAGCAGGACTCTCCTCTGCTCCTGGTTTTATTTTATGCTTATCCTTCTCCATTTTGCTTCTTTTTTTTTATTCATTTTACGCATAGTTTTTTGTATGCTGTTTAGTACATGTATCTGCTGGAAAATCAGCAATAAAAACTCAACAGTCAGCGGAATTTTGTTGGCTCAAAGTGCTGCTAAGCTCGAGAGATGATGAATTTTTTACTGTCCTGGCCATTTGTCGCTAAAATTATTAATAAACTCTCGTACCGCTGCTGTCGGAATCCGCCGGAGGTACTTCTGAGTTTTATTTTCAATAAATTGGTGAACCTCTTGGGGATTTGTTTATTTCTCCAGTTCTGCAGTTGTGGGCCGGGTGGGTGGGGGTGCTTCCTGGTTTTGGTTTATGAGGATTACCGGCGGCAATGTTCTGACTTCTTGTCGGGGTAAGGGCTGTTTTGGTTTTATGGGTGCGGGACATATTTTGGTAATGAAATTTCCGGTAACTTTGATTTGTTTTTGCACTTTTCCCCCTTTAAAGAGATTAGAAATGAATGTTTATTGGTGTATAAACCGACCAATAAATTGTGGTGACGTTTTGGCAGTTGTAGCGTTGTAGATCTCTACGCCAAGGGAATTATGAGGAGTGGTCTTAAATTAAAGGAAGTAATAGAATTTTAGAGGTATAATACTTGAAGCAGGGTACGGATAAGCTGGTTTTAGAGGTCAAGGTAAAGGAACCTCCCTATTCTAAGAATTCAACATAAAGACAATTGTAGAAGGCCTTAAAGGTCTGCTACTGACAGTGGCTTTGGGATTTTGTAAAGTTTTTTTTGTTCTTTTGAAAGAACAGAGGCGTAAATCAGTGGCCAAACTACATGGCTGTCATTTATTGACATCTGTCAAGTCAAGCCTATAGGATTCAAGGAATCTCACAGAAATTGTAAACATTTTTTTGGGAACATTTCGTATAGTTTGTTTTAAATCGCTGTTATGTTATGCAATGGTTAGGTAAATTGGTGCCCATGTTCACAGACTGTTATGGGGTAAGTCAAGCCGTCCTGCCTGACTCCTTATCATGTAATGCTCCGTCACTACATCAACAGCCGTTCGTATGTCCCACCGACTTATGTCCGTAAGACCTGAACACATGTGTCTAGTCAACAATCGTTTCCTTTGAGGATTCCCTGGCACCCAACAGACTGAAATATCGTCCACATTTTTATAGGCTTGAATCTTGCAACGTTTTCATATCTTCTAGACTGCCAGCATACTCTAAAACACTACAACCTTACTTAAGTTTAAAGGAACAATTTTTATACCATACATGATACTCACCTCAGATACCAACACCAGTTCCTACATCCATAGGTATCCGAAGGTAAGTTTATTTTCGGTATAGATTTCTACTGTGAGTTTTGCTAAAAATATACGTTCCTTGCGTTCCAAAACCTGTCCTATGACCACCAACCTCACGACTGCCAAATTCATAAAACCTTATACAAATTAACTACAAGCGACATCTAATTCTCTAATCCAATTCCGACAAACAGATGAAACAGATGACCTTTCGGGCTAAAAGCGACCATTTGGCAGAAAAAAAAAAAAAAAAACAAAACCAAAAAGAATCCCCATTCACAGAATGGCCATCAACCCTGGAGGGCAAGTGGTGTTGTCTCTCCGAATAACCTTCCCCCATTTTCATTTATCCGATTATCCTGTCAAAGTAGTAACCACTTACAGAGCCCTCATAAAACAAATTTGTAACAGAATGCAGATGATTATCCAGCAGTGGGATAGAAAAACTAATTAACATTTTAAACGAAAAAGAAAAAAGCAAAAAATCGGCCAAGAAAAATGGAAAAAGTTGAAAATCTGTTTTCCATTCAGAGCGCCGCGCCACGCTGCGCCGCCAGTCTCCTTTAAGGCTCGTGCCCGGAAAACTTTAACAGCGCCCTGGAACTAAATTAGTTCCATTGAGCGAAGCTCTTCTCTTAGCGTTAATAAGGCAATTAGAAAATATCACAAAGAAACCGCATACAAATTTCCCTTCCGAACAGATACACAGACGACAGCAGCAGCTCAAGGATCATCTTGGAATCCACAAGGAGATATAAAAAAGCATGACAACGCACGGCACAAAAAAAAATAACCAAAAACCAGTTCGCCGAGAAAAGGATTCAAACAGAATGACACTGTGGGGAGCACTTTAATCGAATATTAAAGAAAATTCCATTCCACGTAATCCCCGGAACGAGAAAAGGACCAACACACAGAAGGAGTGAAAGAGTTCTTAATTGGTCCTGTGGCTTTTTGTCTCTCTGAACGAGCACATTTGTGTAAGCATAATTCTGTTTGCGGAAATCGCCTTCTGAAAATTCTACTGCCCAAAAAACACACCAAGGACAAAGCATATTTTCGCCACACAGACACAAAGTTACACCTACACACGTCAGGAAGATAGCCCGACGACATGGGCTCATCATAATCCAAAATGAATGTCCTTTCTGCAGTGTCACACAATTGGGGTTATGCTTGTTACACTCTTGCACCCCCCGAAAAACTCCATCCTTACATCGCCCAGCTTGACCAAGCAATTCTACGAAAAGGACTAAACTACTGTGGCTGTGGCCCATCGAGCCACCCATTCACCTCTCCGCCTCCTGTCAAGTGAGTCCAGTCGGCTTTAGGCGATTGTGTGTGCGGTTTTTTTCCCTTAACCATGAGTCAACTGCTTAGCCCTAGCTAAATGGACAAGGAGCAAGGATAACACAACGTGATAGCGTTAATTCGCATGGCACAGGGAATTTTAAGTGGAACTACGACTATATGTCCTGTGGCTTTTAGAGTTGACTTTAAGCAAAAGGTTTCTTTGCCTCTTAAGTCCGGTTAAAATTACTTTTTTTTTCTGTTGATCCCTTTTATTTTTTTGCTTTTGTGGGGGAAGGACAGCTTGACTCACAAATATTAATCACAAATTGTCCTTTAGCACTTTTGTAAGGCAGCAGCAGCAGCAGCAATGGAGAAAAGCGAGAAACGACAAACGAAGGGGCAACTTCCTTAAAATGAATTTCTCCCACCGAAAAAGGACGAAAAGGGCGAAGCGGGTGGTTGGCAAAAGTTTTCAATTTATTGTAAAACTTCGACCATGCGGCAATTATAAGTGTGATTTTGTTGAATTTCCAAATCGCCTCTTATGTGTGCAGAGACATGACATCGGTCTGCTTCTTAGTAATTTTCTATGCTTCTGTCACTTAAGGATACGTTCGTGTATGTGTGTGTGAAGGAAAAAGTATTTTACAGCTTGAAGATGATCTAATTGCTCAGGGGCTGAATAGAGAGACAGAAATACTCTAAAAAGTGTTCCGGATTATGGTGAGGAAATCCAGTAGATTTGGGTGAAATGAAAAATGACCAGAACTGCAGGAATCCACAAAAAAAACCAAAGTCTATGCTTCTCAAGGAAGATGATTGAAGTTTACGGAGTTTTGCAGTGGATTCATAGCACATAAGTTGGCTTAATTAGTTTTTCGTTGAGGAGATGTGGGCTCATTTGAATGAGGATTGCATGGAGCTAATGGCGTTAAGCTGAATGTAAAATTCCAGCAGAAGAAGACCATATCTTTAGGATTTAAGGACACAACTATATGCCTAAAAGTAAGAGAAAAGTTTTGCCACTAAACTTTTTTTCCAAAAAATGTCCTCGGTCTTGTGTCACAAATCATAAAGATCAAGAATCATCTTCTGGGGAAAATGAGAATGGAAACTACCCAGTTGCCATTTAGTTAGAAGGACATGGTTAGGCATTAAAAGGCGAGATTCTTACCTCTACCCTGTGGAGAACTTAGGGAGGATAGATGAAGTGTCAGTCTACGAAACAGGCAGGTAGATTTTACTAGGATTGTACAATTCATTTCAGAGAGCACAGAGTTTAGTTCAAATCAGCTTATTGAACTAATTCGTTCTTCTAGTTCATTTGTTGTTAAGGTGTAGCTGAACGCTTATTTGCTCTGGACAGAGCGCATGTACAAAGCAGACAGCACGGATTAGTAGTTTCCTTCTTATGAACTAACCAAATTAAATGGCGTAACTTACGAACGAGACGAACTAAATGAACTAAAGTAACTATACTAAATGAATTAAGCGAACTGAATGAACTTATTATACGAAACACTGCGAAATTTTATGAGTTCTTCTTGAACTAGCTCATTCGTGAACTATAACAGCTTAGTATGTAGATTCAGTTAGTTGGAGATCAACGAGGACCGATCTGAATTCATGAAAAGGGTGATGTTGGTGTAGTTTTTTGGCCTTAGTGGTGATTATGTCACTCTGTGTAGATCCGAGGAATGTACAACAAAAAAAAACTCCGTCTAGTTATTGAGCGCCCATGGATGACCAATTGCCGCACCAAGCCAAGGAACGGTATGTACTCCATTTGTATTTACTGCGTCCACAGTTCATCGAACAGCAAGTTTTCCTTAGAACGTAACGTCCTCCTTATTTTTGAGTGCAGATCTTAGGTGAAAAAAAGGATAGTACCAGTATTTTTCAAGCACTTCGTGGCAAGTACCAAGTATAAAATACTTGAGCAGTGCTTTCAAGTTCTTGATCAGTTGCTTGATTCCCTTGAAACATGGGCTAGAAAGTACTGCTTAAGTACCAAAGTACTGCTTAAGTGCAAGTATTTTTCAAGTATTAAGGTGAATGTACTTGAGCAGTACTTAAGCAAGTACTTGGAGGTACTGCTCAAGTACACTTGCTCAAGTACTAGAAAGTACTTGGAGGTACTGCTCAAGTACATTCACCTTAATACTTGAAAAATACTTGCACTGCATTTTTTTAAATATGTACTAAAACCAGGGTACTAATGTACAAATACAAGTGCGTACTACGTATTGCATAGTACTTGAGAGGAGTAAAGTCCTGCAATACTTAAGTACTTTACAGGTTTGGTTCAAACTTAGTAGTTAACTGGAAGCATACAAGATTAAGACGATGATGTGAAGAAGGTTTTACTTACTTCAAAGTTCAGCGAGAGAGTTATCTCAAGAGAAGCCCCTCTAAAAGACTACCTTAAAGTCTCAGTCCAGCAAATATTGCATATAATTTGGAAAAAGGACTTAAATCTTATGGACGGATGGTAACATACCATAAGACTTGAGACAAATTTCATAGCTCTCATTCATTGATGTCATCTCCTTTGGCCTCGATGATTGACCAAGTCATTGCATTGAATTTTATTCCTTCCCATAACTACATCAAACTTGGGTTCATTTGCACAGGTCAGTCGTTAATAAAACCAACATTTTGAAGATTGTCTTCAGGAGGTCATCATCAACAACATCATCGTCTTCTCTTTTCATAAACGTAAACTTTTGTTAAGCTGCTTTCTCAAATTAATAATAAACAAGAAGAATCTCTTAGGTGACAAACGCAAAATTAACACCGAATTGTTCTAAGAGAGCTAAGGTCCTGTGTCGTTATGCAAAAGTTCCATTCGCTTCTAGAAATTTAATTACGGTCTCTGGCAATCCTTCGGTATAAAATTTCAGAACCCAAACTCTTCTATTTGTCTTATCTGACCATTAATTTCATTTGCCAACGTAAAATATCCTTCCAATTAGAAGGAACTAAAGTAGAAGAAAGGACTCCAATAAAACGTCGAAATTAAAATTAAATTCCCCAAACACATCACTCCAGATGGGTTAACATATAAATACATACACGTATCCTTATACACCCATACATATATGCAAAAAAGACAAGCGCTCCTTCTGCTGCAGCAATTAAGTGACTCATTAAATTTCCAAGGCATTGCATTAGTGGTCATGCGTGTTTCCCCCTCGCAACAGTCATTGTCATATAAATTCAAATCCTTAATCCGCACACACATACATATAGTACCATACCATGTCTAAATAGGACGATTCAATTAATTCTTGCAGCGAACAATTGACGATGAAGGAACATTTCATTCAGATCGTCAGTGTCTCATAAAAGATGCAAATGTTCCACAGGTAGGATACGCTGTCGTCATTTGGTGGAACAGCAGAGCAGCTATGGTGCTTCCATTGCTGTCGTCGCCGCAACTAAAGGTGGATTCGGTTGCGGATTCCTCTCATGCGATCCGCACGGTCGCCTGAATATAAACGAATTAAGAGATACATTACCACGTTCGTTTCAATTTTGTATCGCGCGCACATTGAATACGTGGCGATGACGTGTCGGTGGTTCTGTTGATGGGGGTGGGTGGGTTGGGAAGGATTTGTCGATGCTAACCATCGAATTGCAAATTGGGAGCAATACCATACTCACATGGCACAGGACGACGATTTAAGTGGAAGAGTCTAAGGTGTTCTGCCGTGTCGCATGTAGGGAACTTTTAGTTCAAGGACGATTTAGTTAGAGTTAACCAAGAATGCCTACAAAAAGCCCTGAGACTGAGATTAGAACAAGAGGTTTCTATATATAGTGAATCACAAGACGATCTACAGAAGTCTTAATTATCTGTGAACAAAAGAGAAAGAAAAGTAGGTTGAGACTGAAAACGATCTTGGAACTCCATAAATTATTCGTCTTGAACGACTCGTTGCCGTCTAGACACCCGTTCCAGGAAGTAGCAACAAAGGGACTACATATGTGCTGCACATGAAGCACGTTCTGTAGGCATTAAGAGTGAGTTCGGTAAGGTTTTAGTTTCGGTACAATGAACCGTGGCCTGGACCTAATTTCTGTGGGCAAATGGTTGCAGTATTCTATTACCACGGTAAGCTAAAGTGGTAAAGCTTTAACGAATCTCAGGGTGATTCCACAACCGCAACAACAAGCTTCCAGAAAACTACACTAGGAACCGGCCGACTGAACAATCAACCCAATACAACACCCTTATGAGAGCACAAAAGACAAACACCTTTAACGTCATAAAAATTCAACGCGAGCAAAGTATAGTAGGTGGAACCGGAAACTCATTGGAACCGGCGACGATGACGATGTCACCTAATCTACTTCTGCATCCGCAGTGCATTGGATTACGATGTGCAAGAGTGAGACACTGTCACTGGCTGGAAAATGAGTAAAACACAGCAGGTAAATTCATTAGGGACGCCGCCCCAACCCTCCTGCGCGCCGCAACATGCTAACAAGGACTCAAAGGTAGTTTCTTATGGAACTGAAATTTCGATGACTTGTCAAATTATCTAGTGATCATATTACGCTGGAAATTACTTGCAAATGTGTGTGCATCAATGGAACGATAGCACGTTGTATAGCCGAGGATTTTCAACAACCCCCCTCAACCAACTTAAATGCTTCTGTTTACGACCGCAATTAGTTTTGGGAATCCGACATAAAACTGTGAACAAATGTGGTGTTAGGTATTTTGTGTGTCGGGCTACGAGGAGGATTAACGCTTGAAATGTTGATAGACAAAAAGAGTTTTGCAGATGTGTGATGACATTTATTTTGGTTTTAAAGCAAATGGAAGGTGCACACATCTTTCGGGGGATTATTTGTGTAAGGCTTCAAAAGTCCGGAGGATTGCATACAGCGAGAAATTTTCAATTAGTCGATGCTGTAAAAATAGCTTAAGAAGGCTTAAAGTTTTTCGAGTTAAGTGATTGCCAACTGTCTATGGATCTTGTTGAGAGAATCCATGGTCTTTCTCAGACCGCTTTTGAAACGCATATCAAGCGTTCAGGTCAGCTTTTTTAAAACAGTCATCTTACCTGTAGAACAAGTAAAAAAGTTGAGTAAATAGTGGGCACTTTCGAACGAAAAGTACTTCGTCGTATACTAGGTCTTGAATTATAAGAGCAATGCCAGTGGATGTTGTCCACAAAGGCAAGTCACCTTGACTAGAACGGCTCCGCCACATTTATCGAATAGATAACCACACTCCAGAGTATCTCAATAGCTTCGAGACGAAAATAGACGAGACTTAGGTTAGGTTAGGTTTAGTTTTGAGGGTGTGTGATGGAAAGGAAACTTATCACGTGCACTCGGAGACATTGTGCTTACACTTGGTTAAAGAGTGAGACGGGACATGTTGATGCTATTACCGATTCAAAATAGGTTCACTATCCATGACTCTGCCGCCTCTGCAGTGCTAGAGAAGAGTCTGTGGCCTAGAATTCAAAGCCCTTGTTCTTGTAAGGCGTGGCAGTGACTCAGCCCCCTCTTCGTCTCCGCAGCTTCTGCATAAATTTTGGATTCTGCATGGATGAATTTGTCCAGTGGCATTGATTATGTTGGCTTTTAGGGCTTTTAAGATAACCTCACAAGAAGAAGTCTAACGTGGTGAAATCTCCGTCATTCAATCTGGCAGGTAGCGCCGCGCTGTCTTCTTGAAGAGGAAGATTACCAGAACTGCTGATCTATTCTAGATCAAAACTGCCTGATCGAAATAGATGAAGCTATAAAAGGGCATCCTCTTATGAAAACTATAGTTGGAGATATGCATCAGGCTGTTCAGAATGCCCTTTTATGGCTGCGGATATCAGATTTCATTGCTCTTGCAACGTGCCTTCGACTCACTTGACCAGGTAGTTGTCCACTCTTATCAGATTCGCTCCATTAGAATAGCTAATATACTGAGTCTCTTGTGTTCTGTGAAGGCAACACCTATTCCATCTAACTTCCCCCAATGTAGAACCCCACTTTCGCAATCTTGGTCCAGATGAAGACCAGCTTTGATACCATCTTCTGCGTTTACGTGTCGGCCTATTTGATTTTGTGCTGTCACATCACACATTCACTTAGAAGTACTATTTCCCCAAAGGACCAACATTGAAAAGCTCTCTTCTATGCTATCTTCAAAATTAATCATTAAAACAACATATTTCACGTTCTTTTAGCATTTCCAAACACCTTTCATCCTTCGCCATAAATTATCCAAAATAATTGCTGAACTTGAAGAACTTTAAGTCGTTTTGTTGCTAAAATGTGTTCAAAAACCACTGACAAAAACCACAAAAAGCCCCTAAATCCCCATCAAAAAACACATCCTTATCTCGGCACCACAACGAGTCAATTGTAAGGCCTTAGGACGCTCCGTACTCCTTCCAACAACAACACCACAACAAAATAATATAATAACAACAATTATAAAGTTCCATTAACGTTGGAGACGCGTCGTCGTCGTCGTCTATTTTGAAATAGGCCACGTGGGCGTCACAATCCTACCGCCCCCGTGGGCCCACTTAAATATTAATGTTACGCCATCATAAATCAGCCAGGACATCGCTATGCGTCTCGACTTTGTGGTTGAAAGCAATTTTGCAAAATAGTATTCAGTTACCTCCCATGTGTGATGCGTTAGGATGGGAATAGTGGTGGAGTTTTTTTTTTTCTTGAGGACACATCATCATAGGAGTATTAGTTGTGACAACCGCCTAGAAGGGGAAGCAGCGTTTGTTAGCATTCCAAGCGCAACATATTCCCATGACAGAAGCAAGGAATTCATCAAACGTTTTTATACAAGGTGGTGTATGTTACTTGTTAGACATACGTATGCACGTGAGTTTTATCGAGTTCTACAGGACACTTTTCCCTCTCTATTTCTCTCTCAGGAGGGACTTGAATGACTCCCCATTGAATCCTTAATCTTTGTCTCTCGCTATTTGGTCTGCGTACAGATAAAACTATGTTGGGAATCGCTTGAGGCGGAAAGTGTTTTCTAATGATTCCTGATGTAATATCTCCAGGAACTCAGACATCATAAATCACAGAAAAACCGACACACACACACACGATCCCCACATAAACCAATAGAAATTTGGAAATTAACTTTTGCTCAAGGGTGTACTTATCGACTGGGCACATATGATTTATCTACCGGAAGTAGTATTTAACTCACCACCATCGCACACATGTAAGATTGCCCGAAAAGTTCCTTTCAAAACCAACAGTCATCCAACAAAGATACAGTGTTGAAAGCATTCTGGTCGTCCTGGTGGTGTCCTGGTTTGTTCTAGAGGTTTCCCTAATTGAAAAGATGGATTTAACAAAATATTCCCATTGGAACATACAAATGAAACATGGGACTCGAAGCTAACGAGCAACATTATCATTTGGGTTCGTAACAATAGTTTTGTTGTTAATGGTACTACTACTACACTATTGGTTTGGATGGTGGTGATAGTTGCTCGCAGGACATTGTGACATGTATTCATTTGGGAAAAGGAGAAGAGCATTTACGTGACTTCACTTGAGTTAAGCTCACTGTGGGCTCCTGCTGCTTTTGCTGCTGTTGTTAGTGATGATGATGATTTTGAAGATAATGGTAATGATTGTACAGTTCATAACCATTAAATGGATTTGAATAGAGCACACGATGGTTATGAGGACATAGCACGAGTCCAGCTGTCATTTAAGGTTCTAAGACGTGTGAAATTTTGAATTTGGAGTGTCATTTGTGTGGAATAATTGCGGAAGATTAAAATATACTTCAAGGATTGTTGGCACTTGGTAGGAAGTTGCAGAAATCAGAAGAAGATGACTAACCACGGATAGGTATATTCTTTTGAGATTTCTAATGAGTCTCAGATTATTCTGATATCGGTCTTTGTTGGGAATAGGTCTAAAGACATTAGTTATAATTAATAGTAGCAGATTCGTCAAACGTGTTTTCGAATAGCAAGCTGAATCAGTTTGAATCTTGGTTTTATCAAGATACTAGCAAGTACGAGTATAAGCATGCAAAAATGAAAAGTCAATGCCAGGAATAGTCAATTGATAACTGGACCAAAAGGTATCATGGTTACTATCTTACGCGGCTCTCGCCAAAGCACAGTGGCTATCGAAAATTTATTTACAGATCGAAAATTTATTTACAGATTTGGATGTGACACCTCGACCTTTTGACCACAATTCCCAGATGAGAAGAAACCGCAGATTACATAATCATTTATCACAGACATAAGTCCAGAACTATTCTTTTGACTGTACCTTGACACAGTCTGTTCTATTTCAAGTTTGGGGACAGTTACTCTTTCACTCGCTTAAAGGCATTTCATTCTTGTCACCTTAGTGAGCTATACCCTGAGCGACGAACCTCCTGGCAAGCTTCCTTGCAGTATAATGCCAAGAGAATTTGTTTTGACTGCATGACTACGAAGAAATACCGGGAATCAGAGGGCTGATGGACTGGGAAGAGGTGGCTCAACATCGACATCAGAAATAAAGCCATGAGAAAGACAGCTTACAGGTGGAGCTCCAAAGAGACCTGCGTCGACAGAGAGAAACCATGGCCCATGCTTGACAGATCAAGAACTGAGAAACTTGTTTCAATTTCAATTCAATTCAATTTACCTACTTAATCTAGTTGCACTTGTTACTCTTAAGCTAAGGTAAGCTGCGAGTTCTCTTTTTTTATCGCAGAATTCTTCTCTATATCTTCCTCTGAGCAGGTCCCTACTTCTCGTTTATCAGAAAGAAAGAGAGAAGAAAAAAAGAAAAATTGAGATGACGTGTTGCTGTTTGCATCGCAGGTAGTATTTGGTTTCAATATTTTTTTCTCAATGGGTGGTGTCCAAATCGACTGAGGAGAGTTGCATTTTAAGCTTTTCCATTCGTTCGTAATTCACAGTATTTTTCTTTTTTATGTTCGTGTTTAAATGCACCACGTGCTTTCTGAGCGAATCGTTCAATTTTGTTACTGAGAAAATTTAATGGATATGGGTACAGACCAAGAACCAAATCTTTTCAATAAACGAATTCACTACCACTACTTGTTGTTGGAGTTTGTGGTTTATAAATGTACTGCAGAGGGTTTTAACAGTCAATACCTTTATTTTTGCTCATGCTCTTTTTCGACAGTCGGTCATTGAATTTCAGAGTCAATCTGGGTCCCACATAATCTTGGAGGCTCAGCCGCAACTCTTCTTCCGGTGAGAACTTATTATCGAACACTTCCTTCAATAACTCGATGGTTTTTTCCGGCTGGATGTGGCGCCATCATTTTGAAACCAAATTTCCTGCAGACCACGTTCAGCTTCTTTTGAGAACTAAAGACCGTTGATCAAAACTATGAAACGGGCATTAATATCGGTGACAAGTACCATCCGGTGATGCCCATAAGCACCCTGAAGCTGTCGGATTAGCTATCGCCTGCCTAAGTGTTGCCTGAGAACAAACAAAAAAATATAAAAAAAACTTTTTAAAGCTATCGAGCGTCTGATACCCATTTTTTATACACAAAAAGGGATGCGAATGACACTCGTTACAAACTAATGGCTCCATTTTTTTTTTGTCGTAATTTTCTAAATTCATTTTGTTGATTAACATTTATAAATTTTGTTTGTGGTTGTACACGGATTTGGTGTGCGAGTGAATAATTCGATTAAGCGCTGTGTCCAAACTGCCCAGATAGACCTCAAATCACAATTGTATAGACAGACACACGCCCTGGCGTAAACGCCTAATGCCTCTGAACAAAAGAAAGTAAAGAGTTTTTTTTTTTTTGTTCCCGCAGGATAATGAAAATGCAAAACCGCTTTTGCCAAAAACGTGCGCGCACTCGGCTAAAACCAGACAAAACGAATTCAATTTAAAATTAACAATTTTCCACATCACTCAGTTGTGCGTTGCATTGCGGCGGAAGTGGAAAATGCACACATTATACACATGGCTTACCACAGGACCATCCCATTCTTCTCCCGTCCCTAACCTCAGACAATGCGGACGAGATGTGGTTAAAATTCTTGCTGGCACCCAATTTAACCCACTACATCGTATTCTGCACCAGAGAATATGACAAAAGGAAGCCACTCGCAGTAGAGAGAGCGAGTATCCTTTAATTACATTTTCTACTCTTTTTTTTTTTTTTCTTTTTATTCGTTTTGTATCCTTCTGTCCTTCTGTTCGGTTTGCCTCCGTTTCATTTCAAATGATGATTTCATTTGCTCTGCAAAGAATCTCAAAAGTATTTGCATCCACACGAGAGGAGCATAGTAACACATTTTGATCCTTGAAAAGAATTCTCCACAACATCGGAGTGTACGTTAATAATACTGCTACTGGTATATCAGTAATAACAAATAGATATGTTGTTGCTTCAACCTAGCCCTCTGGCATTGCCCTTAGAGAAAGGATTTTTCCATCCCTCGCTTCGTACCTACTCCTTAAAAAGGATAACTCAATAGCAACAGCATAGGTGTGCAGTGGTACGTAAATAACAAGAACTCTTTGCTTCTTCTTCTTCTTCTTTTTTCCCTACCATTTTCCACAGATAATATTTCACACTATTTTAATTACATGTCATCTAGGACATCGCACAAAGAGGGCGAAGCTCTGAAATTGCTTTTTTGCTGCGAGAGCCCCCAACCGAAAGACGAGAGCGACTTAGTCCTGGCGGCGAACAAAAACCGGAATCCCATAATAGAATAGAATGAAAACGACGAACAAAAAGTACGAAAAAAAAAGCAAATCCTAGAGATGCAGGATGCAAAGCGTAATATAATGGTACTTTTACCTCATTGAGAACGCTGGAGTGGCGGAAAAGGGAGGTAGGTGTACGGTGGACAAAAAAAAAAAAACGAAGGAAAAAAACGCTCATAATTTTTACGATCCTTTGGAAGAGAAGGAGGCGCACGTTTCTCGCCTCTATCTGTGGTAATTGTGGCAACAGTGGGTACTTCACGCATTCAAATGCCGGGGCTTATAGAAGCTATTAAATGTTTGTGTGGCGCAAAGAATGCCACTCCTGTCCTTTTTTTTTTTTGCGCTTGTTCCGTGAGTGTATGCGTTTGTGTGTGTGGTATCCTGTTTTTGCCTGTTTTCTTCGCTTGGTCGTTAATGAAATTTTAGCATTTATGTTTTACGAGATTTGCACATAAGAAGTTGTTACACGAACACAAGAGAATGGGGTGGGGGCCCATAAAAAGGACCCACTCTTCGGCGACAGATGTTGTTGAGGAGTTTGCAAGCTTTCAGTCGAGGGATTACATGGTGGAATGAATGTTTAGACAACGAATGAATTGACTGGAAGAAAGAAGAATTAGGTTTGGATTTGTTTTTTTGCTTAAGCTCCTTGAAGTATGACAATATGTTGCCGTTGTCCATAAGTTGTTTTTTCCAACACAGAAGATCTGAGCATTTAGTACAACGCAAAGGACCAGCTTGTGAAGACCTTCCTCTTTGCTGGCCATTTTCTTGGGCAGAATTCTGCATCTATCTTATCCTTTAGTCTTCATTGGGACGAAAGATCACACGACAATCGTCAGAAGGAGATTTAGGTACGTTTTTCTTCCAATTATTGACAATAGGTCTCAATTCGCTAGACTTACGGAAAGTCCTTTCCAAAACACCAAACATACCCAGTGTTCTCCGGAAACTCAACGGTTCATGGACATAACTAGACGAATCATCGCTTAATCCACTCTCAATGCCCTAGCTTTAGGCTTATCTCTAGCAATGGCATTGCACTGGCAAATTCCGCTTCGTCACTTAGGGAGCAGGGTACTAATAGCATCCTTCGGAAGCAGCACTGTTTCAAGCATTGTGGAACCAAGTACTCAGATGCCAAGGTCATTGATTATGCTAAAGATGTCGCTAGACGATGTCATACCAACTGCGCTAAGCTAACTAGTCAGCTGGACCAATAATAAAGGGTTTTCATTCAGCGTTTCCTATCTTCAAATTTGAATAAAATAAATTTTAAATAAGATATTATTCAATTTTTTTAATTTATATAGAAGGCGCATATATGCCATTATGTATGGAATACAACATTAAGCAAATGTCTGCCCTAGTCGTTGGATGAAGTGCACCCGAAACAACCAATTTTTCGTAACTCTAGCGCATAAAATTCGACCAATGGCATTGATTATAGTGGCTTTCAGGACAATGATAGCTTGTGGTTCAACGGCATATCCCTGTAACTTAAGAAAACCCCACAAGAAGAAGTCTAAACAGACGACCTCGGTGGCCAGTTCAAATCGCCTGCGTGAGACATAACCATCGTCGTGCAGAATGTCCATTGTCGCACGGGGAGTATGGCACGGTTCACAGTCCTGTTGAAACCACATGTAATCGGTATCCTTACCATCCATTTGGGGCCAAAAGAAATCGGTTTTCATCGCCCGATAGCGCTCGGTGTTATCGGTGAAACTGCTCGAGAGCCAAGTCAGAGAGGAAACGCCTTTGTTTATGGTCATTAACTTTGAGCTTCTGGATGAGTTGAATCTTGTACAGATATGTATAGGCCCAAGTCATGACGCAAAATTCGCCATGTTGTGGTCTGCGAAAGATCGAATTCAGGTGCGCGGCGCGGAATCAACTGCAACGCCTGACTCCCCCGCAGCGGACGATATTTTTGCCAGATCTTGCGTTTCGTTGACGTATAGGTGTTGCCGGATTTTTCACTGAATTGAATTTATCCACCACGTTGCTTCTCTCGGAAGGACGATTATGGTGAAGGACCGTGAAATGGCTGAACAAGCAAAAGATAGTTCCGTAAAACTTTAATTTGATCGAAACTTTTCACTCTTTAAAGACTTAAAGTACAAAATTCTAAAGCTTCTTGTGTTCCTTGTTTTGTAAGACTAAAATTAATTTTAGTTCATCAGCTTTGCAGCATTCTCTATCCTCATTACAAGTTCGTATTTAATGAACATGCTCAAACTTACTAAACATTCGCTGATTTAACACCCTCTTCAGCACATACTCTTTCTGAATAGCAATTTCCTTTCCCGAATTAGCTCCTTTTATCTCATCGATGGCATTCTAACGAGGCTTTACCCAGCAACTCGAACCCAAACACACATACAGCCAACAACATTCATTTCTAATTGAACAAAAAATCCGATTAATTGTGTGGCCTTATCTTGACCTTACTTCTGGTCCTGGTGGTAACAAAACACAAAATAAAAATACACCAGTAGATACAGTAGATATACCAGTAGATATCCTTCATATGCCGGGTATTTACTGTCCAGTTTCGTATACTACACAATAACAGTCTGTGGCCTCAACCATTTTGCGAACAATTTCCTCTAATTGAGTTCTCTTCAAGCTAAATTTTCCATATAATTCGTAGATAAGGGAAGATTCATGGAACAACCCCCAACTGGTGGGGGGAGAGTTGAGGAATGGCAGGCACAACAAAAAAAAAACCAAGCGATTTATTGTCTTCATTAGCCTCGAATATGGTGGAGTGGGTGTTACTATTGCCACCCGGCAATACTTGTTTTAAGCTAAACAATGATACACGTATCCTTGTTATCATTCGTCCTTCCACACAGGAGTAGGTAGTTTGAATGCCTGAATCTTGAGAAAAACTCTCCCACTGGACATTTGTCCAACTCTCTTCTCATGAATGTAAATGTTTTCATCTGTAATTTAATGGGGGTGTAGGCGGGGGGAAATTAAGCATCCTGATCTCGGCACCGGTACCGGTCCCCGTAGTCATGATGATGATGACTACAATGGCCGGCGGCGGATGAACAACAATGGAAGAAATGAAAAGTCAAATTAATTTCCATGAATTATGCAAATTTTCCGTTAGTTAGATAGTCTGTTTGTTGTTTTGTTGTTCCCAGTGTTGTGCTTGTATTGTTTACAAGACCTGGAAGGATTTTCGCTTTTTTTTTTAACGTTTAATGCGGCAGTTTTTCCTATGGAAAATCATCTCGTTTCCGTAGAGGATACGCACGCGAAGGAAGAAAGCAACTTAAGGACCAATTATACATTGCCTTAAGGAACAACGTCCTCGTACCATAACGCCGGGAAAGAATATTAGCTTCGAGGTCAGGGGTGATTCTATTTTTCTTGAGCCAGCTATCCATCCCCATGGTTGTGAGATCCTTGGAAGCTATTTAATTAAAGATTTATATTCAGACGCGCAAAACGTTTTTAAGACTTGATTTGCTATTTCGACGACGAAGAACTTTAAGTTTTAGATAAGAATAGCAAT